>OU824206.1:3901549-6604049 GCA_917499995.1 Ichneumon xanthorius | reverse complement strand
GAAATTCTGAACGAATCCTAGAGTGGCGATAGCCCTCCGGGCACGGCTCGTTCGAGAGGCGGACGTACCGGACACACGTGCGAAACAAAGCTCGATCGTGTGTGCGTATCCGTGCGGAATATGGAGGTATAGAAAAAAAAATGCAACCAATCGCTGCCCCACACCGATACGGGTCTCCTGGATTAACTTGTACCGGGGTATAAAGCGCCCGCTCGCCGTAATTCCCCGCACCCTTGGCACTTCGCTGCCTCCCCATAGTCGGCGCACAAAGGTGGCTCGTAAGTTCCGCGAGATACCTGGACCAACGAGAATTACGATCTTACTAGCACACCGGACTCGCCGAGGGATCTCTCGTTCTCCGGGCGTTATTTTACTATTATCTCTATCATTCACTCCTTTTTTTTATCCATTCCTCTTCTCGCTCTATCGCGTTCGCTTTAATTTCCTCTCTCGCGATTCTCCCCCTGTTCTTTCTCCGTGACTCTCTTGTTTCTCTCCACTTTTCTCCCTTTTTCTGCCCATACTCGCCTACGCTGTTTCGCGTACACGCCTACCCGTACGCGCCGCATGTACTGACCGAGAGATAGAACTCTCGGGGACCGGGAGAGCTCTCGGATTAGTTACGCCACGAGATTCTCGTCGTCCGATCGTTAAACGTTGACTCTCATAATTCAACGTGATCGCCTTGTATCGCTCGCTGCGAACGGAGAGAGAAAGAGAACATGGAGATTATACGCAAAAGGATTCACGCGCGAAAAAAGTGCAAATGCGGTTTCACGTGGGTGGTCGTGAATTATTTTCGCTCTCTGCGAAGAATTATTTCGGAGTGGAATATGTGATAACGATATTTTCACCGGTACGTTTATTCTCATTTATTGCTCAGCTGTGTCATTACGACGAAGTGCCGACCAATAATTACATTTTTTCCTAACTTCACCAGATCTGATTACGAAAACGCAAGCGGCACAATTAAATATCATTGTAACTGTGATGGTTTCCGTTCTTACTGGAAAGCGTTAAATATTGATTATTCCATTGGGATTCGGAACGAGAAAAATTCTTAAAAAATTATTTATTTTATTTTTTTTAGAATTATTTTGTACCCTATTTTTCAGATCAGAGTTATCGATATGTAGCTGTGTCCTCACATATTCAGAATCGAGACTATCCTCGTGTATTCCCAACGACGCTATCGTGATCTCATTTTCTCTCACTCGACGCCGCCGCCACCGTTGCTGTTCGTTGTCGGATTCGCGGGTTGGGCGAAGCCAAACAAACCTTATTTATGTCTCAATTAAAGTCCGGGAATGGGATGCACCCTCGATGGAGCGGCTTCAGACAATAAAGCAGTCGGGGAACGGCCGAGGATAGAGTTGAAAGGAGAAAGAGGAAACGATGCGTAACGGAGCGAGATCGAGGTGTGGGCGAGAAGGAGGCGAGAGCAGAGGGAAAACAGCGGACGCAAGGGGGTGATAGAGTTGCGAGGACCCGAAGGGACGAGGGACGGGCGGAGGGAGAGGCACGCGATAAAGGGATCGCGGGGTTTTAGACGGAAAACGTTGGACCATTGAACGTCGACCTCTGGGCGCTGAGTAATTCTCTCTGCCTCGCTTCCTCCGCCATCGGATCTCTCCGCGTATCGTGGGGCGAGCGATAGCTCGACGGAGCAGGGAGTCGTGTTGCGGGACCGCACTACCAGTCCCCGGCAGATTTTGGCGTATACATATATATATCCGAAACTCAGAGCTAAATACCCAACGGCGGACGGGGAGCGCGAGTATGCCCGGGAGATAACGAGCGAACTCGCGAAGCGTCCATAGATCACGGGGCTTAATTATCTCGGCACATCTCCGGGCTCTCGCCCTCTCCCAACCCTTTGCTATCGGTACACGGACAACCTCGCGTTTATCGTTCGCTAGAAATTAATCCCTTCGGCGAGATAAGTTCCCGTTACTCGATGCCCTAGCACCAGAGCCGGGACATCATTTTCAAAAGAAAAAAGAAAAAAAAAGTAAAGTATCAAAGAAATTCCGCTTCACATCTCGCATAAATACGCTCTCAAAGTACGAACCGCGTTATCGTATAAAGAACACTATAGTTCGCAAAAGCAACGAGGAAAAATCTACACGCTCTGTAGAAAAATGCCCTCCCGCATTTGCGCCTCCGGAACATTACCTCCGCTACTCTTCCGGGGGCCCCATAAATTTATTCATATTTCATTCGTGTATTTTTCTTTGCAATAAGATATGTTGATATCCGGCGTGAGGGAGAAAGAGTACTGGGGCCGCCGATGTAACGTCGGAAGAGAGGGACGAAGTTTGTTCTCTCTTCCCTCCTCATCAGGCTCGCCTGCTCTCTCCGGCCACCGAGAATATATCGGGGAATGTATATATATATACATTTTACATACATGTATAGTAAAACGCGGAACCTCCAACCCGCATCGCTGCTGCTCCGCTGCCGCCGCCGTCGGACGGACCATGCTTCCCGCGGCACCAACCCTCGTTCCTTTTTATCTCCGCAGAGTTTCCACCCCATCAGCCTCACCCCTCCGTCTTTTCCCGTTCTCTATCTCTCTCTCTCATTTTCTCTCTCGCTCCGCCGCTGCCTGCGCCAGGAACCAGCCATCTCCCCGTTCCCGGGTCGTCCGCGCGCCATCCCCGCTGCTCCTATCCGCCGTCGTACTCTCCACCCACCCAGCGGCGCCCGGCAGTCATGGCGGCAGTTACGGAATCAATAAAAGTGGTGCTCATGCGCCCCTCAACTACCCTCGCTACTGCCGTACTACCCCTGGCTCGCCCTCCAACACCGCAGTCAATGCCGTCGCCCTTTCCCTCGCCCGGTCGACGCGGCAAGCCCGACATCTCTGTCTCTTCCGCTCCCCGTTTGCATGCCTCCGTCCCTCTCGCCCCTGCGGCCTCCACCCGGACATCGAATCGCGCCAACTCCCTCCGTTACGCAGGCACAGAAGGGGCTGCGCCGTCTATCCACCCCTCGCTCCTCTCCGCCGCCACCGCTGCGGGCCATCCTCCGCGAAACTACCCCTAAAACTATACAGAAGCTATCCCACGTACCGAGTGTCCTGCAAACACGCTCGACACTGCGTCATCTACGTTATTGCCGCCTCGTTGATTCGCTCACGTCTCCGTCTCTTGTATACTTGATTTCTTTTTTCTTTTTTTTTCAGTTTTACTACTCTGCACATCAAAACAATGGAGTTCGAGGGTGGTACAACAAGTCGGATGCGAGAGGCGTGATGATCGAGTGGTTATTCATTTCTTCGGGAGGAATTGATGGCGTTTTTTTCGGTAAGTTGCGGAATTTTGATGATAGTTTCGAGAAAAATTGTCTCGTTGGCAATTCTCGTTACACTTTTTTTTTATAACGTTTTACAGCCTGCGGTTTTATCCTGAACTCTCACGTGTGGGTAATGTATTTTTAGGAGAAAATATTATTAGTGTATTTCATCTATTCTACGGGACGCGAATTCATGGATGAAATTATTTTTTTCGCAAGAACGTCGGCGATTTCTTGTTTTCTGCGAGCTCATAAATTCGTTCCATATTCCGATTGGTGTCACCACTCGAGGGCGCGCGTATGTGTGTGGATGACTACTCCTGTGCGAATTTCGAGACAAGAAGAATTTCCGGTACATATCGTAAATTGTCGGCATGGGTCGTGAGATACAGGCTTCTTTTTTTCCAGGCAATGGTATAACGAGTTTCGTTACCGCCCCAAGAGCTCCGGGTAATTAACACGTTCGTGAGTGTCCATTCGGCGTTATGTTAATGGACCAATAACTCGTCGATATTGTACCTCGCAGCTCTCACTGGGGCGCGCGCGAGCGCTCGCTCTCGTGAATTACCAAAACTGAAAAAAAAAAACACAGAAAAACCGAGCTAACCCCGTCGCGTACAAACCTCCGCCTCTCATTCAGCTAGAACTAATAAAGAACCCCGAGAGAACACACATACCGGCGGCGTTATATGATTATTAAAAAAGGCTTCTTCCATTAACGTGGAATTCACGTGGAACGTCTTTATTATTCCATCGAGCGGTTGGTCCACTCGATAAATATAATCCACCGAGACCGATTCGTATGCAATATGAAAATTAATTCCTCTCGATTGTGCCAGCACGAAATCAGACCCGAGCGTATATATTCCGCGGAGTCGCTTGTAATTTATCCTCCGGTGGTTCGACAAATCAGTCGGACGTTTCGTCCGCGCTTGTAACACGGTACATAACGCTTGCCGGAATTTCCGACCGAGCCCTGGGATTGATTGCGTAACCGCTGGACTGGCACTGATCGAACTGAGTATCCCGAGTACTCCAGGTCCGCTAATTTCGTCCACGGATATCTGATTAATTAACCGTCGGACGACGCAGACCGGATGATTAATCACTCCGGTGGTTACTGCCAACCGGAGCGCCGTGCCTGCTCGGTAAACAAGCGCGAACGCACATAGGATAGAGAGCTTTTCCGAGCGTGTGGTTCTCGCGGCTTGCTGGTCAGATGGAGCGCGCACAAAAGCCAGGTAATGTCGGGATAATGTTGGGCATAAACTGCGGCGAGTCGCGTACATGCGCGCTCGAAACGAGTGTAACACACTGACGTAGGCCGGCGAAGAGAAGTGAAACGGCAGAGCGAGAGGAAGAGCGTTTTAACGTGTATTAACCCCTCGATCGAGCGAACCAGAGAGCGTTGGTGAGAGTATCGGCGATATACTTCTTTCGCGCCGCTGACCCTCGATACAAATAACTAAAGCTACTTAACCCCACCCGTCTCACTCGCGTGTGTGTCTGCGCATCGTCGCTCGCATGCGAGAATTATTAATTTCGCTTCGTGGTAAACGAACATTTTCGGGCGCGCGTATGGTCTAACGGTGGTCGAACAAATTACAAACTCGAACAAGGCTTTCCCAGGGCATAAATAACGAAATAATAATGTCATTAAAATAGTCCTACAGATAGTACAGCGTGTGGCTCTACACTCATCCTGAAAAATAGTCGTCCCGAAAAAAAGACCTTTCATTTTTTTTTTATCCGAAAGATCGCACGGCGACTAAGTCTAAAATATGCGCCATATCCAAATCGTACTAGAGATCCCTTCGGACACGCTCGATGAGGACCGGGTCATCCGACGAAAATATCACGAGGATGTAACGCAGGGGGCTGTTTGATAGTCGGGAGGGGGGCGGGGGGTATTTCGTTCACTTCGAGATACGCTGTCCCATTTTTTTTTCTCTGCTTCCCCGAAGAAATGGAGAACGATAAGCGTGTCGGTGGTGCGGTTTGAGCGGGACCGAGTCCCTCCGAAGAGCCCGGGGCGATTTCGTATATGCCGCGGCGCAGGGAAGAGTCCTTACACCTTCTTGCCCGTTGGGCTTGTGTGCGTATAGATACGGGGCACGGCGTGCACGTAGGGTCGTGTAACTGTGTGGAGGAAAGGCAAAGGCGAAGGACGACCCCTTAGCACGAAATGGGTCGTACTCTCGAGCGAAATAGGCCATTGCTGAGGCAACCAATGGGCAATGCAAGCGTCGTGTGCCTTGGGTCGTGCCGCTGCTTCCACACAAGCCGCCGGGCGCAAGAAGGTGTACGCTTATACCGGGTTACTTCGTACTCGTGTTGATCTCTTGCTGCGGTGTGCATGACTGTCTGTCTGTCCGTTTGTGCATGTATGTTCTTACCTACCAGAAACTCCAGCCTCTCTCGCGCGCACAGTGTACGTACATTCTACTACACTGGCACGTACGCTGCGTATCGTTGTGCATGACTTCACGGGAATTATACACACAGATGTATAACTCGCTGACTTGGGACAAAGCGTTTATCATGGACTTTTTTTTTGTAGTGTAGTTCGTGTTCGGTGTACGCCTTCGTACGTATGTATAACACGCTGGTACGTATCCACGGGTGCACTGTGCTTTCTATTGCGACCGCAGCTTGAATATTATTGTCACGAGGACGGAGTGAAGATGTCAATTTGAACTAACCCTTTGAGCCCTAGGCCTCTTTCCTGCTGAAATATAAAATAAAATTGTCTCGACCGTTTGGCACTTTTCTTAATCGAAATAATCGAAAAATTTAAGTTAACAAATTTGTTACGATTAAATTTTAATAAATGTTTCGATGGGATAATGTAAGATGAACTTTATCCCAGAGAGATTTTCTACCGCAGGTCGAGTCGAGGGCGAGCTCGTTTCAATCCTCCATCTTCCGGATAAACGTTCTTACCTCTGTGCAGCGTTCGGATAGCTGAAATCTCGGTGTTCCCGCTTGAGCTTCCCTACGTGGATTCATAAATAATGCAACCGAGCACCGCCAAGCTCTCCACGGTCTTTGTGGCTTCAACGCTCGAGAAAATAGGGTGTTTCGCACGAAGAGACGCTTGAACCACGAGAGGAAAGCGCAATCGAGACGGTTATCGACGATTCGTGCATGCCTCGTAAAAACAAGAGACCCGGTGTTTCTCGAGCGCCCATGTTGCCACCAAATTGCGCGGAGGATCGTAACGCAGATGTTACGGTGGCCACCGAAGAGACATAATTACTGGCAGGAAATAATTAAGTTCGGGGAAATCGACGGGGCGACATGTTACGAAATTGAACGCATGCAAAACCGTTCGAGAGGCTCTCGGCGATGAGTGAACTACGAGCCTCGTGGCGCGTGCTTCTGGGTCAACATAAATGCATTCACATTTTTCAGTCTGGCATATAACATTTCAGGAAACAAGAATGAATTGCCGAGCTCGGTTTTCACGAAACACGAGGCGACCCACGGCCACACAGTGTGTCTCTCGTTTATCTGCAATCTACATCGTAGATCTTCATTTTTTTTTGTTTCCGAGCGAATCATTCGCAGAAACTCGAGTTGCACTCTCACGACTGCAGAGTCCAAGGTGAACGATTTTTTTTACGACTTTTCATTTATTTGTTCTCTCTACCTACCCTAGCCGAGGGTTCACTCGAATCGTACTCGCAAAAATCTAGAACTACAGTAGACTGCACTGGTATGGTCAAGAGACCTGACCTTGCGCATTTCGAGGACGTTCCTTTTTTTACAATCTCGCCGCTTCGCCGTGGCGTCGTAAACGACTCGTCGTCGTAGTCGTCTCGTTGTAAAAGTCAACGGGCACCCGTTCGCATCGCCGTAAAAAAGGGGGTTGAACGGTATTCGTACAGAAGCGACGGGAAAAAAAACACGGAAAAAAGTGACGAGGCCGGTAACTTCGAGGCAGGGCAGTAAAAGTTCGAGAATACAATGCAGTCGGAAGGAAGTGCCGTTATACCTACGCGGGTATGGCTTGCCAGCAGCGGTGGGCCCTTTTCCATGCATCCTTGGAGTCTCCACGTGCTGCACAGTTTCACAGTACGTCTCTCGAAGATTTAACTCGCTTCCATCTTCCATGCGGTCAAAGAATGCTCCTTGTGACCCTTTTCCCGCGTAGCCTCGTGCCTTTCGTCTCGGCTTCGTTATTTTTTTCTTACACAGTGAAATAGAGACCGACGGTTCTTGTCCTCAAACGTCCACGATTCCTTTCTTGTTACTTTAAAAAAAAAATTGTCCATTTTCCAATAATATCACGTAATTTTACAAATATTTTTTGTACAATTAACAAGAAAATAATTGTGGTCATTTGTGGGCAAGAAGTTTGTTAAATGTACGAATCTTTTTTATTGTATATCCTGCCTTTTCGTGTCTCAAGCCTTTGACCTCGCAAGAATGTTCCTTTTTATAGGCCCTTTTCCATGCATCCTTCGAAGAACCCACGTGCTGCACAGTTTCACAGTGCGTCTCTCGAAGATCTAATTCCATCTTCGCTTCCATCTTCCATGCGCTCAAAAAATGCTCCTTTTGACCCTTTTCCCGCATAGCCTTACGCCCCGGCTTCGTTATTTTTTTCCTACACAGTAAAATACGTCCCGACGGTTCTTGTCCATAAACGTCCACGATTCCTTTCTTGTTACTTTAAAAAAAAATGTGTCCGTTTCCAAAAAATATGTCATAATTTAGGAAATATTTTTTGTAAAATTAACGGGAAGATAAAATTGTGGGTATTCGTGGGCAAAACAGTTCGTTAAATGTACAAATCTTTTTTACTCTGTATCCTACTTCTCCGGGTCTCAAGCCTCCGACCTCGCAAGAGTGTTCCTTTTCACAGTGGAAGGGGGCAGATGATTTATGGGATGCTGCGACGACTCCTGGACCACGGAGTCAATGTTAACAAAAATGTTCCACCGCCCTAAGGCGAGTCTCATCCCCGTTTAACGCCCCGGTCGAATCGTGTGGAACGGTCCGCACGAGCGTACAGCTCCCCAATTATTTTCGTCGAGACAACGTGCCGCAATGTACGATGACGTACGGTATTGCACAGTGGAAGGCGTAGGAGGATGTAGTACGCTCGGGAATAACGTTTGCGGCTCTAGATCAAATGTAACGAGAGAACGGGAGGAGCGACCGGGGTCCGATGGGCTGCTACGGGTGTGCAACGCCGCGAAAGGGTGGGTAATGGCGAGTGTGGTCCCCTTCCGCTTTCTCGTTCTGTATTCTCACCCTCCCCCCCTCGCACGACGGTTCCGCGTACGTAGAGCACCGTAATGCAAAGATATCGCGCAGGGGGATTGTACGCGGAGTCGCCGGAGTCGCGAGTATTCGCCGCTGGCTCGAGCTTCCTGTAGTTCCCTACCTCTATCACCTTCCTACCGTCTATGGGTGTGTGTGAGTGTGTGTGTTAGCTCCCGCTAACGAATAATTACAGCCTCAGAAACCGTACGTTACTTCGGCAGCGCGGAATCCCCTTCGGACATCGACTCGGCTGGTCGCGCAAACATAATTAGCAAAATTACGGACACGAGAGAGAGAGAAAGCGCGAGAGATGGGAGATGCAAGAACAGTGCTCGCCCGAGTGCTGCGAAATGACTCCAGCACAATTTCGAACCGAGACTTAATACTGTGATATTAAATTCACGCATCCAGAATTTTTTTTTTAATTTGCGGAACACCAGTGAAAGACATTACTTTTCTGGCTGGCACACAACACGTTCGGTTCGTTGATAATTTTCTTACTCAGCTGCTCCGCGTCGTTCTCATAAATTACATAAATTGGTAATGTGCGATAAGAGAGGCTTCTTCGCCTCGTTCGTCAGGCCATTTTACTGAAGATGTAATACCAGGAAGGCTCTCGCCCAGTAATTTTTAATCGGCGAATTATATTTTCATTTTAATTATCAATCGAACGGAGGGTGTCGATTAATTTCGAAATCGAGAGGATCATCGACACCTTGCGGAAGAACGGTGCAAAAGCGGAACGCTCACACATGCGGCTCTTCCGTGTCGATGTACCGACGGAGAAGCCGGTTGTATCTGAGCGCTACAGGCGGCCCCGCTCTCCTGACGCTGATACGTTGTTAAGACGTAATCGGATATTAAGACTCTAATAACGCTACCGGCGTTGGGCACCGCGCAATTAATTCATAATTGGCTCATTTTGCGAGCGTCGAGCAATCTTAATTTAATCTATCGCCGCATTCGTGGCGCCTCGTTATTATATGAGAACGAGCGGGGTGTGTTATAGCGAGGCCTGCAACAAGGTCTTCGAAGCGGTAAGACCTCTGCGCCACTACCGGCTACGCCGTGCCGTTGCCAGACTCTCCTGACCCCCATCCCGCTCTGACTCATCGTCATTGAATTTCAATATTTTTTTTCTTCTTGTTTCTTTCATCGAAAAAATAAAAATGCGTTAATGAGCGGAACGTGTCCCGTGCATACCTGTTTGAATTCAGTGATATAACCGAACGGCCATTCTCTCCGATATGCATCGAACGAGAAGATTCTGTGCCGCTGAACGATTCTCGCGATGCAAAACTTGGAACGTATCCCGCTAGATGACGACACGTTTACCAGCGTTCCCTGCCGTTACCACGGGGAAGACTGCACGGTATACCTGGCCCCTCGGCTTCGTGAACGGGTCGATACCATTCGAAATAACACAGTCCTCCCTTTATGGAGAACCGCGCGAGCCCGCGATCGTAAAAATACGCGACGGGTATGTCTCGACAGCCCTCGAAGAAAAAAAAGATCCCCTTCGTCGATGTCAGGAGCGAAGATCATCAAGGTCGTTCGGAAAGAACCGTCGCTTCCGGAGCGAAGGAGGATCGACGCAGAGCTCATCAAATAATCACGTCGTAACGTCGTACGGAGAGTTAGGGATGATTCGGGAAAGTGGTCTCGAGGGTAGTGAGTTATCCCCCATAAGAAAATCGTCGAAGGGCTTCTTCCGCCGGCAGATACAACCAGGCCATTTAATCCTGCGATATAGTGCACAGAAGCGGCGTAGGACGCGGGACTATATGGAGGACCTTCGCGAAATCCGAGTAAAACCTGGGAGAGACTGATAAACCGAGAGACTATTTCTCGAGGGCGATTAGCCGCGCGGGTTTCCAACGCAGCCCTCGTTCTCCTGTTTCTCTCCGTCCGTACGATCCGGCGGAGGGTTGCCGGGTTGCTGTATGCTTGCAGTGTACGGAGACCCAAGGTCGGTCGGAAAAGTCGAGCATGAAACACACACGACGAGACCGTTCGAGACCGGTCGCTGGCAAATATTTCGTATCGTTTCTCGCGGTCCATTGAGACCAGCCGGCCTTTAGAGGTGGGCCCCTCCACGATAGAAATTCCTCGAGTCTGCGAGCTTCTCTCGATTCAGACCACAACGGCGATGCCGGACGTTAACGACTCTCACCCCGTCACCGCGATCCTTCTTTCGTTCTCCACCTCCGAAGTATTTTCGTCGCGACCCCGAACAAGGGAGGAAAAATAACCCCTCGGCTCACTTAATTTACCCATCCCGAGATCTCGGAAAATATACAGGGAATACATATATAGTATACTTGGTACAAATTTCATCGATAACATATATCCTTCGTATTCCCGCTGAGCCCGGAGAAGTGCAACGAAGGGAAAACTAGCGTTTGGGAGAGGAAGACGAAAAATTGAAGTAAAAGCGTCAGGATAGCACAGCCAGAGAATGGAAGGTAAAAAAAGAAGGAGGATGCGGGGTTACGTGGTGGATGGAAAAGTATAAAAAAAAAAAGAAAAGAGAAAGAATAACCAGAGGGACTGCTCTCCGGTTCTCTGTATATCGAGGCTGCCGTTGCACTCCTCCCACGAATCCCGCTGCTGGTTCGAGTTTTCGGTTCGGGAGTCGGAGCAGCCCATTGCCCGTCACTATCCCCGGTTTCCGCGCCATTTCTCCGTAACGCGCACCATTTCCTCCCTTTTCGCAACCCAACCCCCCCCCCCCCCCCTCGTGCTTCCACACAGAGTTCCTCTCTTTCTGTTTCAACCCTCTATCGTTTGCTTTCGTTCTATCGCTACTTCTCTTCTCTTCTTCCGCAGAAACTCTCTCGCCCGACCTCTCTCTCACTTCCTCTCTGTGTACCCTGGCTCGCTGTTTGTTCTCTATTTGCGTCGTTTGGCCCGCGCAAATACCACCTTCACGAACGTTTGCCGACGTTTGCCCGCGCTATATACACCGTACGGTACGTACGTGCAGAAGCTCCGCTCCTCCTCCCCTTAGCGCCGGTAGCGAGGCACACCGAGAGAAGATTTTCTAAATTTGCGATCGCTCCGGTCCTCCTCGCACACTCGGTTTTCACGCTCCGCCGAGCTCGAGTTCGGTGTGACGCCATTAAACCAGCCGGATCCGCTAGTCTCAGCTCGCAATGTGTCCTCGGTTCCGCGCTCTCCTAGCCGATGTCGATGACGATGGTCGTTCGCTTTTAATCAAGAAGTCGAAGTCTCTCTATTTTCCATCCCCTGCCTCCTTCTCACGGTATTAGTCTACGACCCGCTGAGCGACTAAGCTCCCCTCTGTACCATTCCCCGAAAGGTTTGTACGAGTCAGGAAAAATCTTCGAGCATTCCGCCAAGAGATTCTAGAGATTTTCTCTCTTTGCCGAAGGCCATAATCTTCCGGATCGAAGGCTGTTATCGCATTATCGCTGCGATGTGTTTCTCACGCCGCCGTGAAGCCAATGGAATCCATCAACGATTTTCATGATTCATGAATGTCGTACATCGTGATTCGTTATGGCGAAGGAGTTTTGATAGCCGTCGACCGGAAAGTACCGAATTCACGGTTCGTTGGTGGGCGTTTTTCTGAGCGGTCGAACGCGGGTCCATCGTCATCGTCATCGCCGTCGTCGAAGGCAGCAAATCATTTTCCACTTGGATGACGACCCGACGGAGAGTTCCGAGTGTTACAACGGCACGAGATTTTAGTTTCTATGGCGATGCTCTTCTGTTCACGTGACACACGGCTACTGCGGGGTGCGAAACGAATAAATATGACAGTAGCTGCCATCGGTTATGGCTGTTTCTGGTCCTCCGGTTCAGTCCGGCGGCGAACCGACGAGCGACGAGAACAGAGACGAAGAAAGGAAAGAGTAAACGAGGCGAGGGATCCGGAGAAACCGAGACGGGGCAGCGAGGGGAATGAGAAGAGAGAAAAAAAAGGCCCGTTTGTGGGAATCCTAGAAGAGGCATAAGGGTGAATGGCTCCCGCTGACGTGGCACGTCGTCGACGCTCGTCGACAACTACGTACGGCATAGCCCGCGGTCCCGCGTCCGGTTTCCGGTCTGAGAAACGACTATCCACCGACGCGATGTTTCGGCACGGGGTCGGATGGGCTTGGTACCCACCCATCCAACGTAATGCTCGCCCTTTTCAATGGACGACCCGAATCGACTCGCCACTCGTCGAGCACAGAATCGCCGGGAACGTCTGCCGGATACCGGAAGGATGGGAATTCGACAGGGGGTGGCTTACACCGACGGGGAGCTGATCTCGCCTTCGTACTTTTTTCTACATCACCCCGCAAGTCTCCAATCGCTTCCCCGCTATTGGCTCTCTCGTGCGAATCCATGGAAGGCAGGAAAAAAAATAATTCTACAAAAATGAAGCGAAAGTTCGAAAATTTATCGAAAAAAGAAAAAATTAAAAATCTTCCCGAAGAATGCGCCACGAGAGATTAAGTAATCTTGATAATACCGCCTGTGAAAACGCTATGTGCTTACCGGCAAGTTTATCGGCTCACGGGCGCGGGAAGCGAGCTCGTGAATCTTCTCGTAGGGCTAAGTCTCGGAGGGTGAAGTCGAGAGGAAGGTAAAAGCTTAGTAGGGGCTGATATAGCTCGGGGAAATTATGCTCGAGCTAATGTATTTTCCGGCCTGGCTCGCACGGAAACACGCGATCCACCGCGCGTGTACATTCGTACAGAATAAGGCGGAGGGACCAACCAGTCGCTCGAATCTTTTCTTATTATACATATTCATGTATGCCATTTAAAAAAAAAAAAGAATCGACTAGATACGTGCGTTTCAAAAGAATACCGTCGCCATAAACGAGAATAGCTCGAATGTGTATATATCGCTGATAAATAGGGTGATGACACCGCTTAATAAATGGTCATTGGAGTTATTATTTTTTTTTTCTGTCCACCTGTAAAAAGAGTCCGAAAAGGCGGCACGAGAATACGAAGGCTGAGAGGGAGAGAAGCGGTTCGGAGCGACGCTCCCCGCGCCCGGTCGGCTTCGTCGACGACAAGTATTTTCAAGATACGCCTCTCAATAGACCAACAGGCCATAGCCTGTCCCCTTATCGGCGCTTAAGCTTGTCCAGGCTATCGATAGGTTCTTCTTACGAGTCGTTCCAGACTTGGAAACTGCGCTCGGAGGCAACTCTGTGTATAAGGCCGCCACCGCTGTCTCGGATCGCGTACAACCAGTTCTCAGTTCTCGACGGCCCTGCTGCCGGACGGCGGTCCAGGGCCTCGTTCTATGCTTTCCTTCTTCTCCCCCCTCCCCCCCACTCTCGTTTAAAGCGGGGAAGAGCAGCGGTTTTTGGGTCCTCTCGCTGGCTTTGGGCAACCCGACAGGTCGACCTTGGACGCGTGGAGAGTCGACTCCCTCTCGGGGCCCATTACCGCCACGCTGTAATGGCTGATTCGGGAGATTCTATAGCACCGTGTTACCGCTTCCATATAGCGCGCAGCCATCACGCTCTCGTCCCATCCAGCGGACATATAACCAACAAAGAACAAAAAAAGGAAGAGGAACCTCAAGCCCGTTACGTAATTACCAAGTTCCTAGTTTCACACTCATCCGATCTCGACCTCGTTACCAATCGATAGCGCGCTCTATGATTGGACGATAACGATGGAACGATGTAATGACGTATATCTTACATTATTAAATTTTTTTTATTGTAAGTTCCGGAGCACTATCCGATGACCGAACGTCGAAGATGTTTCGGCTTCCCGCGTCGAAATTCGGAACCTCCGGATACCCTAATAGCAGGTCGGAATGTCAAGTGGGCGATATAGCAGAAATCTTGTTATAGCGAGTGAAAAAATAGTGGAATCAATTTTACAATCTCATATTAACAGGCCGTACAAATCTGTCGACTCATGAATTTATTAACTGCACAACCGAGCAGAGAGGGCGATGTGTAGTGACGTAATGATGTAATGATGTATAACTTACATTATTTATTTAATTTTTCTAATTGCAAGTTCTGAAGCACAATCCGATGATCGAACGTTGAAGACGATTCGGCTTCCCAAGTCGAAATTCGGAGCCTCCAAATACCCTTTGATGACTTGAAACTAGTTTAATCTTTGCCGATTCGAAGACCGAAGGTCGGAATGTCAAGTGGGTGATGTAGCAGAAATCTTGTTGTAGCGACTGGAAAAAAGTGGCATAAATTTCACGATCTCATATTAATAGACCGTAAAAATCATTCGACTCATGAATACATGAGCTGCGCACCCGAGCAGAGAGGATAAGCGTGTCCGATGTCAATAAGTATCGATATCGGCGATTTTTTGTTATTGTAATTGCAGCCTGCGCGTTACATTACCGACGGCAGACACGATACCACTCCAGACTGTCGACCTTCGGGGGAACACGAGATTTACATACCCGTCGCACTTTCGAGGATTGATCGCGAGGAATTTATGTCCTCGTTGACCAGACGATCCGATAACGATTTACAGTCAGTTTACCGCTTTTTCATGCATCAATTATAATCGCGTGTCATTCGTTTTACTCGACCGTTGCCCACAATCGACAGCCAATTTCTCTGCACCGAGCGAATTATTCGAGAGAATGAGATGATACGATTTTTAATTAAATCTCTCGATGGCGTTATATTCAATTAACATGTGATTGATCGTAAACCGAGCCAATACGGGCATGCTGATTCGACGTTTCTGTAATCGAGGTGATTAAAGATCGAGGCTCACGCACGAGAGATTACAATCTGCTCGGAGAGATGGCGAGATAATAAGCGGGTATCTGTGTCCAGTGTATCGGGCAAGGATAATGGATAGTTGTTCGCTATCTTTATGTCATCGAAGCGAACGAGTAATGGCGAGACCGCTTCCTGTCAGTAGCCATCTATCGTGCGGACGAGCGAAAGTCCGCGAACCATTTACCGAGGACTCGGAACTTCGTTCATCTCTCGGAAATCGATCCACCGAGTGCGGCCTCGATCAATCTTCGCGATCGTGCACGATCGGGATGACTAATCGTAATCAGAGTCAAAGTTACCGAGGTCGAGCGGGGGAATACGTGTAGCGATGAAAAAAATTGCAAAAGCGAATTTCTGGAACACCCGGTATGTACCGGTGGGACGTCGACCAGACCCGAGTATATAGACGCTGGCGTATAGATATGTGCGGTATCTCCGCTGCACGGCCAATGGGGTTTGAATGGCCGTGATAAAATGGTATGGCTTCCGAATGTTGACTAAACTGCGCCCCATTGCAGGTGGAAAACCAACTGGAAAATAACGGGCCAACGCTGATTGATGATATACGCGATAACGCCTCCGACCCCCCACCTGCCCCCTCGCGAATGCGCGCTCCGAAGAAAATGTGGTAAATGTGAATTTACTAATATTGTCTTACAAAACGCAATTCGCGAGAGCGATCCGAACCCGAGTATCTTTCTCAGACGCAAAAGCGGTTCGACTCCTCCAGAGAAATTCTTGACACTAACATACATTCAGCGACTTCACTTTGTTTTCTTTCGCAAAATATTGTTCGGTTAGTCATGAGACTCAATTAGTCTTCTGTTTCGCTTATCTTCGTCGTTCTTTTCTGGCACCTTCGGCTTATCTTGTATTTTTTCTTTTCGGCAATACGAATCCGTTGTACGATCTCGGTATTATCCTTTAAAAAAATATCCCTGGATTTAATGTATCATGCGAGCGAATGCGTATTGTATTGCAATGCATCTCAACTACTCCTGCATGTATCGTCGTTAGGGGAAACTATCGTCTTGTAATTCGGCCCAGCCGGTTAGTAATAAATAAATAAATAAATTCGAAATTTTTCGTAATGATAAATTAAGATTTTTTTTTTTACTACATCGACTACGTTCTAGATCTAATTATTTTTTTTAAATGTCTCCAAAGGTAATAAAAAGTATCGACGAAGATAACAGTTTTAAGTCGATCACGAGACAAACTCCGATCACGAAGGACCGTTTTGGAAAACACGATGATACCTCAGCTCTCACTGTTATTCCTGCAGCACATGTTTGCCGAGTTTTTTTTCGTGCCTTGTGTATACGCCTCTCCGATGCACGCTGATTCGTTTAACTTCGGGCGGCACGTCGCCGCTATTACGCGATGAGTAGCCAATTTGCTGATCTCCCCCGATCGTCTCCGGTCTCGCAACTTCGCTGTCGGCCAATCGGAAATTAATCAGCGACCATCATCACGGCAGGTGAGCGATTATACTCGGCCACGCCAACCCTTTCGAGGTTCGCGGCGCGAGCGAGCGAGAGAACGAGCGATTATCTTTTTCGCGGAACTACCGAGCGCCGGATACACGGCCTCGAACTCCTTTCTTCATCTTATTTCATCTTCGCTGATGTGTACTCGTCCGCGTGAAACCGGGCGAGTTCCCGTGGCGCCGCAACGTCGAATTATCGGGCTAAACGCCGACACGGCAAAAAAACTTGCTCGATATAACAGTCGCTTTACGCTGGACTCAAGCGGGGCGTGGAGGGTGAGGGGAGGTGTTATTAACGCCAGTACATTACATGTGGAGTACAAATTCGTTGTTGGACGCGGGTCGATGAACCTGAGGACTCTTTTTCGCCTCAGCCGGACGGCGTAATGTCGGTTTTGGAAACAAAAAGCTCTGTTCCGAATTTCCTCTCGGCGCGATACGGAAAGTTGTGCAAATGGTAAAAACCAAAAATAAAATTTGTTCGCTTTGGGCACGATTTTTCATGTGAGATATTGAGCTAGGCGTTAAAATAAGTGGCAGATTCGTAATGGACGGGAAAAGATCCAGCGGATATAAGCTTGACTGTTGTTAAAATCTGGAAAATATGGAAGAGGAAAAGCTACGTTACACATGATCAGCGCGATCCCGAAAAAGAATTCCAAGCCCGATCGATGACGAAACCGTCCTGCAGTTTCGGGAAAAACAGTTCGAAAATTTATTTCCAAGGTTTTTTTAAATAATTAAAATTTGAAACATTGCTACAATCCACGGGATTGGTATAGCTCGAGGAAATATGTATAACTCATTGTAAAATAACGTCGGAGAGGGTCGTTGTTTCGTCGAAGCGTGAAAAATATCGGGTGTACCTAGGGCCGCGCACGAGAGCTTCAACGCTGTACTCGTATAACGCTCGTATACAATGACCGTAGTCGAACGTACCACTATACGATACATAGGTATAATGCACAACGAGCGCTGGCTGATTCCAATTTAGTTCGCCCCGACGCAGATTGGTTTCGAATGCACTCGTTACTCATCCGCAACGTGATTGGGTTCTGCGGGGGCGGTTCGTAAAATCTACTAAGCTTACCGTGCCTGCGGAGGACGTGCAACTGGACCCAATTCAATGTGCGCTGGCCTCGTTGCAGCTGACCGCGTCAGCGAGGATAATGCTTTTACCTTGAAGATAATGCAGCGCTCTGAAAAAAAAATCACAACATTTTTTATTCCACGAGGTGCCGCAAAATAATGGAAATATAATGAGCCATGTCTAAAAAAATCCATAACTTTGATGCGAGCGACGATATTGTGTTAAAAGTAAAAACAAAAAAAAATAAACCCTAACGCCTTGCTCATCCGATGTTACACTTTCCGTCAGCTCTCTGTAAGACAGAAAAAATCACAACATTTTGTATTCCCCGAGGTGCCGCAAAATAATGGAAATATAATGAGCCACGCCTAAAAAAAATCCATAACTTTGAGGCGAGCGACGATATAGCGTTAAAAGTAAAAACAAAAAAGAGACCCTAACGCTTTGCTCATCCGATGTTACAGTTCCCATCAGGCTCTACAAATGCAACGCAACGACTATTGGCCTCCGGCTTCGGGTTGCATACGTCGCGGGACTGCGGCACAACAACGCGCTAAGAATAATAATGTTTCGTATCGAGAGAGAAACCTTGCGAGACTTTTTCGGGATTTTGTAACGACTCTCTGCCCGTCGTTGGCACTTTTTTTGCATATATTTTCGCTCTCCTTCGTCGCATCATAACGCAACGACGTACGTGGGTAAATCGTATAAGGGCACGCCGAGGTCTCGAGGCGCAATGTCGCCTGTACGCTGCATGAGAATACACAGCGTGTACTTCCTACGCGAACGAGCTCTCGACAACGGTGGATTAAAAGAGGTGCATGAAAGCTAGGAAAGAGCGGTCGGGGAACTCGGAGCCGGTCGCGAGAGGGGTGAAAAAAGAGGCCAGCAGCTCCAGATGCTCGTAAATATGTAGATGATGGCAGATAATCCAGATATACGGGAGCACCGGGAGATGAATCACGCGTGGGATTAAGTTCGCTTCTCCTCGTCAACCGGAGAGAGAGCTGCGCTGCATAATAACGACGGAAAAACTGGGAGGGCGGGTAATGGCTTCTCTAAAAAGTGCAGAGTACCAGCGGCGTGCACTCATGGCCGAGCGTTGAAGTGGAAACTTTTTCCACAGCGACCAGAAATCTGCGGGCAGAACAGTTCATCGCAAAATAATTTTGTCCACCGATATCTGCCAACACGAGAGGAAAATAAAATGATAAAATCATCGGTATAGGCGAAACTAGACAAGTCTCGCGCGAGAAGGGTTGAGCTCGAGCTCGGGAAAGAGTGCGATAAAAGTATTCACGAGGAAGCGAACGCGAGACGGAGAGACGAAAACCGAAAGATATATGATTGCAGGAAGAATATATCTCGGCGAGGCCCCGCGGGAGAAGTGTAAAGTCAACTGTACGGCTGGTGGAAACGCAAGAAGGGATCGGTAAGAGTTGGAAAGACGTAGGGTCTTCCCCTTTGGCCGAAGACGTACGCGCACCGTGAAGTTTGTGGAACCCCGGTGCGGGACGGGAAGGGCGAGGGGGAAGCCGGGATGTACGGCGTCGCGGAGCGAGGAGCCAAACGGCGGGGGAAACGGCGGCAAGGGGAAGATTCCGGGGACGCTCGCGGCAAAAGAGAGAATACGGTGAGAGAAGGAGCAGTGGGGGAAGATTGATGTCCTCGACCCCGTCCCACCATTATCCGGCAGAGATGCGAGAGAGGGAGAGAGAAGCTGGGTTGGCGAAGGCCGACCCTCCGAAACTGGAGGATCGTTGTCGTACGGGCGTCGGTGGCGGCCATAATGCCTCTCGCGTCGCCCGATGCACCACCATCATCCCTGTGTGGTTTCGCCTCCAGCATCCTCTACTACTACCCTATATATCTTCGCTTCCGAGATACACATACACACACACATAGATACACACCGTCTCGCGGCCGAGCTCGAGCTTCCAATTTAAGTCTTAATAAGGACGCCAAGCGACTCTATTCTAATCCGCGGGATGACGCCTTATTATTATCATTACTATAGTCTTGCATAATGGCGCGCGTGAGGGAGGAGATATATGTATGCTCCCGTTTCGTTCGGAGGCACCGTTATTTATATTACTTAACGAGGCAATAAGGAATTAATTTACAAGGAGCTTGAGTGGTTATGCGGAAAATGGAAAATTATCGTTGTCTTTATGGCAACTCGCTTGAGAGGGATTTCAGGAACATCGGCTTCTTCCGAATCGCATTGCGCGCGAAGTGTGTACGTGCGGGAGCCAATCGATAGGCCATTGAACTGTGCGCCAAGTATCCTTCGGGAAATCGCTGTCCCGATTATGGCACGCGCCCTGGCCATCAAATCCTTTGTGGCTGATGCGCGCACGTCTCGGCAGCCGGTGTCTCCGCCCGCTCGCCTCCTTGTGATCACCGTACGGAACGGGTGTGTATACGGGGCCGTAAATTTGTCCGAGCCTCTAATTTTATAGCCGTGTGAATCCATTACACGAAGTGGCAGTAGTCGGCGAGTTTGCACCAGTATAACACACAGTTGAAAACACCGGGCGTGCGCGAACGACCGCATAAGGCGTGCTCCTCTGTGCGCTACTCTCCAGCTTCGTGTGTGTCTCTCCGTCTCTCGACGCTCGTTTTATTGCCTCGTAAAACAACCCTCCGCGTCCTTTCGCCGTTATCCCGGCATTAGGAAGTAACTCGGTTTGTTGAGATTCTTCAAGTTCGGCTTGGCTACCGCAGTGACGTGCTTCGTTGCAGCGGAGATTTCCTATTCTCTGTGGCGGCGCAGCAGCATGAATTCGCCACATGGCCCACCGCGGCACTCGGGGAAAATCTCGAGAGAGGGATCGAAAGACCGGAAGGAAGGAAGCAGAGGCTACCGTAAAAAGTAACGAAAAGAGGAATATCCCACTGACAGCCTGCAAGAGTCCTAAACGAATCTTCTACTGAATCCACCGAGAGAAGGTGTGAACGATGAAACGTTCATGCGGAACTTCCAGGTGAGATATTTAAAAAAACCAAGATTTCGCAACTGGACGTTTTCCCCCCCTGACGTTTCCGCTTCTGGTAAAAAAATAAACATTTTCCAACCGGAAGTGACATTTCTTAGGGGTGCTGGACACCCAAGTAATTGCATTCTGCACTCGAGTCGCTGGACAAGCTCCTTCAGCGACTCGAGTTAAGGTGCGACTCGAGAGATCTTTCAGAAATGAAAAATTCCGATTTAAGTGCCGTGAATCGACGATCCTACAGCGATAGACACGGAACCATCTAGTCATGTAAGAATCGTGAAAAGTGCAATCGGGGCGTGAACAATCTATCCCCGGTACAAGATTTTCGTTCGTCTACAAGCGTACGAATATTCCGACGATGTTCTGAGCGTAATGGCGCTCGCGAGTCTCCGGTTACAAGGAGAGTTCCCCCGCGACGCGAGCTAAGAAACGACCCGGTCGCAAAGAGAGGAGAGAAAGATAGCGCGAAAGACAGGCGGGGCCAGGAGGCAAAGAGTACACACAGACCCCCGAGGTACCATGTGTGAAGGATAAATGGAGAGTGGATAACGAAGGTACAAGAGTACGAGAACGAGGCGAGTAGTTGGCCCCAAACCCCCTCACGTGGGCCTTCACCGAGCGATGCACTCAGGTCTTTCGCGCAGCGCGAAACCCTTGGGGAGTGCTGCTGCTCCTGGTGCCGCTGCGACGTGAGCGATGTCCTGTCGGGTGGAGAGGCTTTCGCACGTTGGTACACGGCCAGTCTCGTCCCTTTCGTCCTGCGTTGGCCGCGTCTCTTTCCTTCCTTCCCTCGGGCACACCGGGGACACGCACGGAACGCGCATGCAAAATAATTCACTGCCCTGTATCCGTGTACCGCTCCGGCGAAAGACTATCCGCGTGATGCTGCTGCTGCCGCGAAAATACATACAGACAACGAGACAACATTTACGTAGATTCATCGACGACGTACAGCCGGCGCAGGCAGCGTCAACGATGCACCGAGAGATCGACGATGCTGCGGAGAGAGGGGGGGAGAGAAAGAGAAACCGTCCACACACGAGAGGATACATCGGGCGAGAGGCTCTATCGGTGCGATTTCTCGCCGAGCGAATGCAAATTAGCGTACTCGAAGTTGAGAGCCCGCCGAGGATCTTATCCGCGGTGCACGTGCGCGGGAACACACCGGGGTGAACGATCCCGAGGAGAGTCGAGCTCCGAACATCGCTGCTCCGAACAAGCGGGGGAGAGCTACAACCCTCGAGATTCGATGGAGGGAAGGGAGGGAGCGTAGCCGAAGAGAGAGAGTGCGTTCCTTCGGGAGGAACGCATATTCGTGTCCGAGCTTGGTGTACCCCGTCGTCGTGTCCAGCTTGCCTGGAGAGCAAGGTCGAGAAGGCGGTTTTAGATGGGTAACGAGCGATACTCGGCGTCATAAGCACCATATGCGCGTGTATTGGTATCTTTATGGGGTTTTCAGAGCGCGGAGCGATCCGACCGGAGGCATCGACGAAAGTCTCGAACTCGCCTCTTTCACCTCGGGTTTATCTCGCTGGCTATAGTTAATATAGTTATTACGAGAAATTAGTGTCGTTAAATTGTACGGGGGATAAATAGAAGCGAGGGTATTTATAGGTGGGGTTGTTAGGCTGTCAAGTAGCCGCGATGGCCAGGATGGTTACCAGGTAGCTGAGACACTGGAGGCATCCTCGACGCCTTGCCACTGGTGTCTGCTGATTTAGAAATTATGCCTGAGCGGCTATCGGCGTGTTCCGCCAGAAAGAGAAGACTTCGAGTTTTTTTATGTGACATTTTTATTCAATGCGGCAATTGGTCCTTACATTGTTTTACCGTCGCGACGTTAACGAAAAATGATACACTGAGAAAAAGGAAAATATTTCCTACTGTAGCCAATAGTTCCCAGGCGGAACCTCTATATAGACAGTTTCTGATAGAATATATTCAATTGGTTAAATTATAATTATAGTTGCGACCATGATTTTTTGGCATCGTCGTAACTATAAAATGTAGACGTTCCTCTTGGGAACTATTTGTATGGTAAAAAGTCAGTTGTTCCTTTATTATGAATTTCGTTCTCATTATAAGAAAGTACGGATACAAAGTACACAAAACATGGCGGAGGGGAAAAAAAGCGATCTATAGGTTTGGTCACCAGAGAACACGTATCCAAAGGAGAAACTCGTGGAAACATGGAGTACTTCTCCCCGAGCTTCCCCATCAATAACACAGATCGAGAGGATTGGTAGCTCTAACGTGCTCATTAGATGAATCGCTCTCGTCGCGAACAATAGATCCAACAGCAACACGTTCCCCGTTCCCCAGAAATACCATCGGTAGTCTAGTGGCACTTATCGCACAGTACACATAAAGCGTCGTCTCCCTCTCGTGTAGAAAATTACGAGCAACTACAATACCAATGATGGGAGAGAGCCCAGCGGCGGGCCACAAGTTTCTCTCGCACCCTTGCTCTCGAGGACCGCTCTTCCCCGCACGGTTCTCCATGATGCATGTACCCCGGTTCTCAGTCACCACTGGCGAACGAGCAAAGACAATTACGCAAAGCCGACGTTTGAATGTCGGGCGAGAAAGAAAGAGGGAGTGGAGAACAACGCATCGAGAACAAAGTGCATATGTGTATCTGCAAAAGCCCGAAGGTCCCTCGCGGTCGAGGAATGATTGCGAAAGAGTGCGAACCGAGCGAACAAGAGCTAGTGCGAAATCAACGACGGAAGATATATAGACGGTTTGGCGGCAGTACTGGATATAGTAGGTACGTATGTACACTCAACGCGACCGTACATGGAAGTGGACAAGGGACATAAAGAGCGAGGCTACGGGCAATCCGAGGAGAAGGCTCCAAGCTCGAAGGTAAGCAAAAGCTTCGCCCGGAGCGAGGAGTACACACGTAGTAGATATACCCTGGAATAAGAATGGCGTGGCGTGGCTAAGTGCGAAATACATCAAGATCTTTTCTCCCTCTTGGGTTCGCTCCTCGATCCTCGAACAGACGCGATCTTTTACCCACCTCTCTCTCCATCCCTCCCTTCTCCCTTCCACGACCGTATACAACACACGACACGGCATACATGTGCTGTACACACCGGACGGGGGGGACTCACCTTCGCGTTTTGGCTCGGATAACGCCAACGCAACGCAACGCCGCCGTAGATAAAGGAACTTACAAGTCGTAAAGCACTCTCGTTAAGAATATGATCCGGGCTTACCTTCGACCACGCGAGAACACCACTTCGTTCCATGGTCTTTCATTCTTTCTCTTTTTTTCTCTCATCTCTCCTCTCTCACTAGCATGTGCCAGACGAGAAATTACGGCCGCTACTGACCCTCTTCAACGTCGTGTACACCGCCACGTATCGTGCACGCTGATCTCGCCCGATGTGCTTTCCACTCCGTGCATTCTACGTGATCCCGTACGGGATTCGTAGGAATATACGATCGTGTCATACGCGGCGCACAGCGGTTGGTATATGGATAGACCGAGTGGAAGAATTTCCGAGGGAATCTGAATAGAAGAAAAAGAGACGTGGCCGGGAGTTTGATCTGGCGCGATTTTACACTCGTGGGTGATTTTTTTGGGTCTTTTTTTATTTATCTTTTTTACGGCTAGTTCTTTAGTTATCTACCGTGTGGCATGTCGCACATTTCCGCCGGAGTCCGACACACCGAGCGGCACTGGAGGACGAGTGAAGCGAGGAGTCGTGATTTATTCGCGGGGACGGCCATTGCGAATCGATTATTTATCGGTCGCTCGTTCCCGAGGGTACTTCGTTCTCTTGCTCCTTCTCGTGTCGTAACCTCCGATCGCGAATGCATAGGATATTATACCGCATACATGCGCGCTGAGTTCGCACGGGCTCCGGGACTCGGCATCGCGAGCGGCTTCAGTTTGGGACATCTCGGAGGAGTCCATCGATTCTCGTACCGAAGGAAGAGCGAAGTCACCGTCGAATGAATTTTGCTTTGACGTGTTTGGTCAAGATTGTAAGGGTGAAAATTTACGAATATTTTCATTCAGTACCAACCGTTCATGCTCCGGCGCATTCGCCCCGCATAAAGCCGAACAAAAGTTGCCACTTCGGCGATTTGGCGAGAAGATTCGTGGCCCACAAGTGTCCAAAGAATAGATTCACCCTGACAATTTGCAAAATTTATTTTCGTACACAGGGTAGTCGATGTTTTTTTCATACACACCCAAACTCCGTTCGTCAGTCGGCCGGTTATGATTATAGGCACGAATGCGATATCTGTCTCCGGGGCTCGTCACAGCACGAACTAAATTGGGGTGTTGTCGCAAGAACCGTCGCGAGTGTATCCCGAGTCTGGTTCGCCGGATCAGAGTTATTCCCGTCTCGTTGGCAGCGATCTCGCTCCCGAGTGGCTTCTCCGACAATCCGGAAACTTGGCTCGGACTCCAAAGCGTTCTCTTTGACGCTCCGGCGGGACGAGGAGATCGCTGACGGCGCATGTACGCGTGAGACATGTCCCGAATGTTGGCGTAGGCAAAGAGACCAAATCCGATTATCGTTCGACGGGTTGTACCGGCCCGACAGAGCCGAGCAAAATCGGCAGTGGGCAGCCTGAGAAAGTCGAGGAGGGCGACGTCGATGAGCCGTGGAGGTCCACGAGGGGAGCTTTTCTCCGCGCAGCCTCAGTCTCGCGGGCTCACGACACGCGAGAAACGGCGACAAAGCCAATATAATAAAGCAAGAGCCAGTATCTCATCGCCGAGGCCTCATTGGCGTATAACATCGCGAGTGTGCTGTGTATAAGCCACGAGGGGCTCTTTCCAGCCTCACCCCCCCACCCACCCCTCGACGGGGGGAGAGAAAGAGAGAGATTTACAATCGTTCGAGCGAATGCGTGCAGGAATGTTCATACTCTCGTCGTCGTTGTCGTGCGTTCCGCCCGGTACAGAGAGAGCTTCGTTGGTTTTCTTTCTTTTTTCACTTTTTTTTTTGTGGCTTGAGAGTCCCGCGCGCGAGAAACTGCGAAAAGAGACGGAAGAGAGAAACGTGAAGGAGGCCAGATAGAGATAGTGTGTCTGTTATGTTCTCTCGCGCGTACCGGCTCTCATCCTCTCGCGGAGATCGCGCAGCTTCGCGCGTTTGAATAATTCATCGAGAAGCGAAGTTCCGCCGAGCTCCGAGTCGGTTTAGTGTACACCTACTGTGTGTGTACTATGTATATCTACTGTATACTATGTATATATATGTATATATATATATATGTTCCCGTGGTCCAGCGGAGAGAAGCAATGCGTCATGCCCGGAGATTCATATAGACTACTATGTGGTAGCGCTGGTGCCCGGCGAAATGGACCGACTGCGAACGCACGCTGGCGATATCCGTAATTATATTTCGTTCCGCGAATCCGTCGGTCCAGGTGAGAGGGATTATTAATTCGCGATTTTTCATTCCCAGAATATTATTCATCCGGATGCGCGTGTTAGATTCATTTGAGACGAGATCGCCCCCCGCTCCTGTTCGAGAGCCCAGACGATCGTTCTATGTATAAACGTCACGCGAGACGGTAGATGAACCATGGCCTGATTCCATTTCGTGATGCAGGCTGAACACCCCCTTTTAACGCTCCGAGTCCGAAGCCTCTTTTCAGTTGGAAAAATAATAGACTTTACAGATATTGCATTAAAATGGACCATGATCATTCAACACGTAGATTTCAAAAGACACCTATAAAAAAATATATTTGACAGCTTGCACATAAAAAAAGTGCAAAGTAATTTGCACATGGCTTCATTTTTTACAATTTTGTGCATTTCTCGAAGTTTTAGACTATTTTAAGTACACTAAAATCTCAAATTTCTTTCTTTTGTTTCGAAAACATAGCTCTATGAGGAAGCAAAATTATTTTTATCAAATCAATAATCCCTTGGATAAAATATTAATTTGTATTAAACGAATATAAAATAATTTTTCTGGATCTATACCCATTCGAACGATGGATCTATTTTTTGTTTCATTATACGGAATGCACAAATCGGGATGCGAGTCAGGTGAGTCTCTGGAAGTAGATAGACATTCAAGAGGAAGATGCATAGAACGGGGCAGAAGCCCGATGCATGCTCGTGCGCGAACCGAGTTCCCCGCGGTGATTAATGCTTTCGAGAAACGTGGTCCGACACGGTGAGCCATGGGTACACGGGAGGGAAAATAGAGGGTAGTATAAAGTATAGTAGATGCACGCTATAGGTACGCGAGACACGAAGACGAATAAGAGCCAGGCAGGCATAAGAGCCGTGCTCGTGGCCTGTCGGGAGACAGGCCCCTGCTGCACGTGCACACCGCTGATTTTCTACCCCTTTATCAGCGAGGGAATCTCAAAGGAGAGCCCTGTGTGCACCTCGTGCCTCCATCGTTGTACGTATATACATCGACTTCCCAAGCCCAGCAGAATGCAGAACTCACCGAGTCCAGCGATCACGAAAATTCGATGCTGCCCTGCTGTATTATTAATTCTTCGAGATGAAGTTTCAGCGGCGTAAAACGAAGCACACACTTGATAGAACAAACATCCTATAAATTACAAAAAAAAAAGATCGATCATAACTGTAAATTAAATTTTTACGATAATGCTGCTAATCGCAGTACATTGACCGATAGTTTATCGATTAAATCCGCCGACTTCCTGCACATGCTGCGAGCCTCCGCTCTTCGATAGACTGAGTAATGAACGAGTCAGCGTAATCGGGAACTTTCGTTACGCCAATTTACGCCGGAGTTGGCGAACGAAAAAGGGCAGAATCCATGGATGCTTGCCAAGAATTGCCAAGTGGATGATCGTCGAACGAAGGAATGTCACCGAGGTGAGATGACGAGGACGAGTTTTTCGTCTCACGAACCGAGGAGAGCTCTTTGATGAAGCGAAACGCGACACCGAATAGAATACCGTCACGTCTCGCGATCGAACGGACGGGAGAATAATTTTTCTTCGGGAAGAAATCGAGGGTGAGCTAGTGACATCGTGCGTATATATATATATGCGTGTATATAGGCTCTCGTTTTAATGAGGGATCCTCGCGTCCCGCCGGAAGAGGATTCCGAGTGGCGAGCGTCGAAGACATAGAACGCGTGCTTATGGCGATGAAGAGAGATCGAGGAAATGAGGAGAATGAGAAGAGGACTCGCGCACTCCATAAATGTGTCTTCTCCTCTGTCTCCCGAGCCAGCTCGTCAGGATACAGGTTTTAGAGGCAGTTGCTGCGAGAGTAAAACCGTTCTCGACGAGTACCAACGATGACGCGCATTGCTGGCTTCCTGGTCACTCCCGACGGTGAGCTTGTAACGCCATTAAACGAGAGCGAAATTTGTCCTCCTCGTCCAGATTTTCAGGTTTCGAGGGAAACCGACCGAGCCGGTGAAAGTTGACTCATCGAACTTGCATAAATTAATTATTTCATTAAAATAATTTTTATTTAAATAAAATAAATAATTCTATCGGTGCGTTGTCCAAATAGACACAATTGTCTGTGGCATACGTCGAGAGAAAATTATATTTCGCGTATACTTTGGAATATATTTACGAAAATATATGTCTTCACATATTAACCATTTTTATGTTTAATATATCAATAGTATAAAAGCGCAGTATTTAATACATTTCGAATATATTCTTTGCACACATTGGATGTGTCGTGAGGTTCGGATAGGCGGCTATCTTGCAGAGATTCTCTTAACCTTCCGCAGATTACCGATGCGCGTTGTATCGAATAATTTAATTGAAAAAGATAAAAATACTGAAGTGGTGAAGATGACTCGAGGACATTACGAGTGTTGAGGGGGTATCAAAAAGGAAAAGTCTCGAATCGCGAAATTGCACCCGGGAGCTGTCGAGCCGTCACCTAAACGGGTGGCAGATAAGATTGCCGCTTCAGCGCTTTTGTCTCGTCTTTCTCGTGGTTTCGGAGCGAAAACCCGGCGGGCCGATCTCGCCAGTGTGTATTATTGCACATACAAATCCTATGACTTTCTACGTTATTCGAGAAGGTTTCGTCGCGAGCTTCGCCGGTCGTATAGACGAGGAAAAAAAACGTTCGTGGGTAGTTTTATGACGCGGTTGGCCCGAGCGAATCCAACGTTTACGAAGTGTACGGGGAAGCTCGAGAAAGTCCTACACTGCGCCTACAGTTCATGGAGCTCTGGCAGACTCCACTTCGTTAATCTGATTCACTATATCGCCGCTTCAATTGCAGCTGAGCTATCGTGCCACGACATTCGCGCTCATTCCCTCGCTCGCCAACTCTCTGTTCCACGTTGCGTCTTACCCGCCAACTCGGGAAGCCCTCGGAGGAGCTCGAAAATCCGTAATTTGCTTGGTCTCTCGCGGCGCAATCTTCGACGCTAATGGTTCAAGCCAAATGTTAATGAGACGTCGGAATCGGCTGGATTCTCTTTTGCCCGCATCGTTCGACGCTCGTAATCTTCCGACGGCACGCTCGCAGCGTTCGCCAGAAAGTCCTTTGAAGTTCAGCGCTGGCGAGCGGTCTTTATCCCGAAAACTTTACGAAAATTTTGGCAACGCATGTTTTGGTGCTAATAAGATGCAAAGAAATCGAAGCTGTTCATTCCGGAGAATCGTCGCGAGGAGAGAGCCAATGAGCAATAAGATCCAGGCTTGAATGGGATGTTGAGAACGAAACGTTCAAAACACGTCGGCCCAAGACGTGGGAACCATCGAACCTTCCGTCGGTCCGCGATAGTTCTTCGGCATTACGTTAACACGTTTTCTTGCTTCGACTAAATAGACACTTTCGTTAGAACTTCCCAAACTATCGCAACGTGGACTATTGTGCGACGAAAGTTCCCACCTAGGAGAGGTGTCGATTCAATGGCGAGTGCAGCCGGGAATCGTCAAATCGATGAGAAAGAAGCTTCGATGGTTCATTGATTGGGAATTTATAAGCCCCGGACGTTTCGGGGAATCTCGATATTCTCACAGATCGGGGAAAGCCCGAGTCGACAACGTGCGGGAGTTGAAATTGCAGTCACGTTTGAGCGACACGCTCCTCGCTTTTGTGCGTATCTTGCGTCGCATATTTTTACCGTGTACGGTGTTTTTTCGTGGAGAAATACAGCTGCATTTCGCGATTTTACGCACAATTTAATCGTCTCACTGCAATTCGGTTTCAGAGCAATTTTTGTAAAGTATATTTTTTAGTATTCTTAATTTGAAATCTTTTTTTTTCTTTGCAACTGATAATTATATTTTTATTGTCGTTACGGGATTTGAATATTTCTGTTCTATCGTCAGATTATCACAGAGTACAGCAGCGAGCATCGAAACGGCTGAAGGATAGCTCGAAGCTTGCGTTCAAGCTTTCGCTAACACACGGTTTGCCGTCGGCAAGAGAATCGACGCTGAAACGCCGGGTATGATGCTCGTCGGTTTGTCGGCTGAGGCTTGTTATTAGCGTTTTAATTGGGTCCGGTCTCTTATCCAGCAATATTCGGCGATACGGTCGCACTTGCCACCAGCCAACGAGCTATCGAGCGAGCCACACACCTCCCCTCCGGTCCTAATCTGCAGCCGGCGGCAATCCCAAAATTGCCGGTTGCACACGCGGGACTGCGCGTGAACTCGCGGCTCCGAGGGTGCCTCAGACTCCGGTTCGCGAATTAAAAATATTTTTTTTTTTTCATGATGTTATATTCCTCGCGAACCGATACACCATTTTTATTCTTACTCTCAAAGAACCTTCGGCATTTTTGAGACATACGGCGAGAAAAATTTGTTTTTTTTTCTTGTTTTGCGAGTCAAATGAAGCATATGCGCTTTTTTAAAACACGATTACATGCTTTGTTTGAGGATGGCAATGAATATTGGAATATCGTTTGACACAGCTATGGCGTTGAGCTCTCGATAGCCTCGTCTTTCACGTCCTCGCTCCCATGAACCAGCAGCAGAGTCCCGGAGAGATCAAGATGGCTGACTGGTCCAGCGGGTCTCGGCCCTGCATCAGCAGCCGAATTAGTCTTTCCATCGCTTGAGGCTCTTCACACTCGGTTTTTCAATCCCTCACGGTTCCTCGCTCAAATTATTATCGAAACATTATTCAATTGAATTCATTATTCATCTTGAACATTATTCAACGATTTCGAACACATCGTCGCTGGCGGGCCGTTGAAACCATCGGTCGAACCATCGTCTCGAGCGACCGTGTCATCCGGCGCATACGATCAACCGGAGACACCACCGAAGTTCATTGTTGTCGGAAAACAGCGGTGCAGACGGTTCGTTCGAGCGTACTCAAGCGTTTACCGTGCGCAGAACGATAATCGAGCGAGCGGCTGTGTGTTCCTGCGTGATAATTATACGCCTATAAATAAACAGCGAAATTGCACTCGAACGAAGCCGCGACTTTAATTGGAATGCCTCCGTAGCACGCGAACCTTTCGTAACGAAGTGCCCCGTTCAGGAATTCACTTAAAACGATCGATGATCTCATCATTGGGGCCGAAGAGTCGCGGATAGTACTAATGTTGATTGGGACAAAGTGGTCGCGGTCCTCAGAATCCGAGAGTTTACGATCGTTTCGCTAAAAAACAACTTTGTCATGTTTTTCTTTTTCAACTAGATATATTCCTCACTTCTCCAAGCGCTTTTGCCCAAAGATGATCTTCGGACGGGGATGATGAAAAATATCGGAGGCCCTTAGCTCTCCGCACCCTCCGAGCCTCGGATGAACTCGATGCCGTGCCCCGCGAGTCGGAGTTCTCCGATTCCCCTCGGAATTTCTCGGAGGGGAAAATCTTTCCGCCTGAGAGAAAAAAGAAATGCAAATAGCGTCAACCTCGACAGTTTCGACGGAGGGGAGGCAGCAAGTGTTTCGAACTGCGATACGGCGTCTTAGATCATTTTTACAGAGATTCGCGTTAGTGTAACGTGCCTCTAATGGGAAGTTCGCTCCCCCTACCTCGCTCCGGCGCTCTCCTGGCAATAAAAAAAACGTGATGTTCAATGTAAAACATTGACCCGCGTCGTAGAGACTGACGCATCGCGTTACCAAAATGAAAGCTCAAGCCCCAACCGGAGGCCCGTGCACCGATATATTTTCCAATATCTCAAACTCGAGATTTCATTGTCTCTCCTGGTATTGCACTATAATAATCTATTTTATTATGATCCACCGATAAATAGAACGCAGCGCGCGCCGCGGAGTACAGGAGAACCCCACAATTTCGTACGAGTCGTTCGTCGTATTTCGTTGCCCGTAGGCGTTTCCTATAACGCGTGTATCAGGCTACGTGATCTAGAAACCATGGAGCAATAGGGGGTTGATCGAACGAGTTTGCGAGGGTCCCGAACGAGGGGCTGGACCACGGGCGCGTCCATAAATCAACTGTTGGCCTCAGACCTCGATGTACTGCGGAGTCGAGGAGTGTGATAAAGGGAGAAGAAACGGAGGGAGCGGAAGACAGAGAAAAATACAAACGTAGAGCCGAAGAGGACGCACACGTGGAGAATGAGATGGACGCGACGTGACGCGGAGGGCGCGGACAGAGCTCCCTCGGCTTCCGGGACTACCCCGATCGTCACCCCATTACGCGAATTACGAAACGAGACTCTCCCCATTCTCGTGCGTGTAGGTGGTAGAAATGGCGATAATGCGTCTCATGTGAGATGGAATTCGTGTACTTCGGACGAGAACATTTTTTTTTTAACAACCGACGGTATTAGAGGCACGAAACCTCGAAACGGAAATGAGTTTGTCATTCATAAAAAAATCATTAATGAAACATCGCCTCAGTTAAAATTTCAATTACTACGTAACCAATGAATGTCTCGTGCGCGAAAGAAAAAAAGAATATCTCGAAATGATTTTTTGCGTTGGCTAAAATCCTGACCGGAAACGAATACAGAGGTGCTCGATAACTTCAGTTTAGGTATTAGTGAAATAAAGAATAAAACAAAATTGGAACAAGCTCGATCTTCCTATCGCTTTTGAAATCCTGTGTAATAAGGATGACTTTAATTACCCTCTATCGCCGATATACCGCATCACGGTACATTACTCGTTGGTATTGGTGTTTGAGTTCGGACGAGGTTGCGCGGGGGTTGGTCGGTTGCTGGGGCGGAGAAAGCGAGAGAAGCGGCATGCGAGTTCACGAGGGATGGAAGGAGAGAGACCGGCCGTAGCGGGGAAACACTGTATGTACACAGGGATGAGAGGAGTTGAGCCTGGTTCGTGCAGCGCCATCCTCGTGGCCTCCCTCTGCGTTCGTCGTCAATCAGAATTTCGCGAATTAGCGTTAACGGGCCGTTATTGCCGCGTCCATTTGGCTAGTGTACAGTTTGGTCGTGGATATGAGCCCATAGATTTCCCATATTCGGCGCTGCATGGGCCGTGGTCCGGTCGCCATTGCCCTCCCCGGAATCCGGTTAGTTACTGCCTCGGTGCGCGTGTTACGCGGGGAGAACGCGGGCAAACGCTGCCGGTGGTTTCCGCTGTCCGACAGAGCATCGGTCGAACACGTAGAGCCGAACGGCGAGTCAAACAACGTGGCTCTTGCTGCCTAGGCTAGCCAGCGCCGAACCAGGTAGCTAGTTCGCCAGCGAAAACCGATGCGCCGGGCCGAACTCTGTGCGCGGGGGCTGTGCGGTTCGTTCCCGGCACGACGTGGATACTGCAGATAGTGTGCAGCTACAGCGATGGTACAGCGATGTGTAGACCGAGGAAAGCTATCCCACCTGAGCACGTACGATAACTGTCGATACGAATGCCCCGCGAAGGGTGAGCTTGCTCGACGATCCTCCCAAATTCGACCCTCAGGGGCCACCAGTCGAATTCAAGAGGTTCAACGATGTTTGGTCGATTCGATTCTGTACACTATGTTTTCAAATTATTTTTAAAGCTAATTTCGGGCCGAAAACAAGTGTTTAATTTATTTTTCTCAGTAATCAGAAATTAGATATAGAATTCTCGTTAATTCACGAATCATAATCGGGGCGATATGAACTGCCTCGTATGTGGAAGATACAGAAACGCGGTAGATGACACTCGAATTGACGTGGCGAATCGTAATAGAGCGGTCTGTTAGGTGAGGGTACGGCGGGAGAAAGACATACGCCAGTCGGAGCTAAACGAAGCGTAATGAGATGTCTGTCATTATACAACAACTGCAATGAGGAGGTAGCCGACTACCGTATAATTGTAAATTGCACGAGTGTGTACGAGCCTCGGCTAGGTAATAATTAATCCGAACACACACTCACACGAATCCGACGATTCAATTACACGATCTTTCAGCACGCGTGTGTCCGCGAGCACGCTAATGTTACGTGTTGGCTAAAGACGCGGCATTTTGGTTAATAAATTGTTGCGGATTTCTTTTATTAATTTTTTTCTCCTTTTTTTTCTCACTTCATATCGCGCTTTCACGCGATGAACGAAACGGTGGAATCGAGGCTTCGGTTGAAAGGAACAGAATTCTCGAGAGGCGGACGGTGGAAAAATTTCACAAGATTATTATTGCTCGGGCTCGTGCTGACGACTCTGAATAATACATAACGATTGCTCTCACGAACGCCTCGTGTGTGCGCGCACACGAGCATGCAGGGGCGTCGAGGAGCTGCGAAGAGCTCAACGAGGAGTTCGTTATTGCAATCTCTCGTGGATCGTTACCTTATTGAAAGTTGAGTATCCTACGATGGCCGCGGTGAGCTCTAGGCATATCTCTCTGCGCTTCTCGTTTGTAACCGTGTTGTCCGTCACGCCGAGCCTCCGCACCGCGGAATGATCAATCTCGAGCCCCAGCTTCAGACAGTGCGCCTCCTTCGGTATATGTCTTCATTCGATGCTCCTCGAGCTTCGCGTGTACTTGCCGCCCCAACGTATAAGGTACTAAAGTTCAAACTAATTTACAGTAAACGGCACGTCTCGGTGAGCGAACCAGTCATGTTTTTACTCGATGAGTTAACCCCGCTGTTACGATCAGGACCGTTTGACCTGCGTTGATTTTAAATGCACTTAATTTTTATAAGATTAAAAAAAATTGTTTTCTCAACAAAAAAAAAAAAATGGTAGTAAAATTATATTTTTCCTGATAAGGCGGATTCTGGGTATTGGAACAATAATTAGATACGTTAAAAAAATGTAGCGATTTGGGCACGAAATTTTATACCGAATAAAACGAAACAGGAGAGTTGATCGATAAGAGTTTGGGAATAGGTAGAATTATTTGTCAAAGATACAGCCCAAACCGCCGGCAGGCTTTTTCGAACGCGTCACGGACGAAGTTTGTCGCGAGACTGGTGCGAAGACCGCTAAAAAAAAATGCTCGTCTATTTTTCGGGCCTCTTTACCTGTGCTCGGAGCACGAATTACGTTTCTCGTAAAAAAAAGAGAGTCAAGCTTCGCGCAATTTTCTTTCGAAGACCGGCGACAGCGACTCGTCAAGGACGTCGAAGGGTCTTCGATCGGAGTGCTCGATAGCTTTTCGTTTACTGCTCGCGTACCCTTGTCGCTATGGGATACGGTGAGTCTACGCGGTTGTTCGCTCTTTTAAAAAAAGGAAAAAACATTATAAGATGTACTTAACTCATAAGATTAAAAAATATATAATTTATCGACAAAGAAATGGGGTAAAATTATATTTTTCCTGATAAGACGGTTCCTGAATGTTGCAAAAATAATTTGATGCTTAAAAAAAAATTTAGCGTTTTTGGCACGAAGTTTTATACCGAATGAAATGAAACCGCAGACAGTCGATAAAATTTTTGGAATAGGTGAAATTATTTATCGAGGATACAGCCTAAATCGCCGACAGGCTTTTTCGAATGCGTCGCGGACGAAGTTTGTCGCGAGACTGGTGCGAAGAGCGCTAAAAAAATGCTCATCTGCTTTTCGGGTCTCTTTACCTGTGCTCGGCGCACGAATTACCTTTTCCGTAAAAAAGTGAGTCACGCTTCGCGCAATTTTCGTTCGAGGACGGGCAACAGGGACTCGTCAAGGACGTCGAAGGGTCTTCGATCGGGGTGCTCGCTAGCTTCTCGTTTACTGCTCGTACCCTTGCCGCGATGGGATACGGTGAGTCTCCGCGGGTGTTGGCTCTTTTAAAAAAAGGAAAAAAGCGAGACGTGGACGCGGTAAAGAATCTCAAGGCTGCGTAGGGAGCAGTTAAAAAAAGGCTAGATGCCGATCGAGGAATGGTCACGGCTCCTCGCATTTCCTGCAACAGTGCGGCTTTTTTACTTGTCGCGCCGTCGGGCTTCTATAGTCCGATCTACACGGTCACGGAAACTAGGCAACTTCGAGGTCTCAAGGGTTGTTAAGACCCGAGCGCCAAGTATATTCGGCTTAAAAAAGCGTTTAACGGGGTGACCCTTTCCCCTCCCCCGACCCTCGGCTTTCGGGTTTTATGACGAGGGCTGCAACAACGACTATGTACCTCTCGGGACTTTGGCGCTTGGGAATGGCGAGGGTCGTCGCGGGGTGACCTGAGAATTGGCAACCTGCGCGAACTGTTTGCCAAGTACACGAAATAGTACACTGAAAAAAAATATATAAAAAATATCCAATATAATCGATCATTTGTCGCTTCTAGTCGAAAAATGAAATTTTCAAACCGGAGGTGAGGTATTTCCGCTGTGACGTCACTTCCGGTTGAAAAATGAGATTTCGAAACCAGAATTGAAGTTTTTCCCTGTGACGTCACTTTTTTGTACCGGAGGTGGATCGTCATTTGCAGCTTATAGAATCCTCTTGCGTTAAACGAGTTTTATTTATTGTGTATGCATTTGCAATCTTTGAACTTCCACTTGTGAGTATATTCGATATGATACTGTAAAAAGTGCCGTAAGTCAATGTCCGTCCCGGTACCTGCGGCCCTTAAAAAAAGAATCGGCCAGGGTATCGACGAGCCGGGACCGACCGCGAGGAATCTCAAGGCTGCGTGCCTGAAAACACGAGTTAAAGAAATAGCCGGTCGCGGTCTTCGGCGTTTCCTGCAACAGTGCGGCTTTTTGACTCTGCGGGTTGCAAAGGTCTCAAGGGTTGTTAAAACGGGCGGACGTGACCCTGCGGAGCCGGGCTTAAAAAAAGGAGCCAGCGTTCAAACGGGGTGACCCTGAAGCTGCTCGGCTGTTTATTGCGGGTGTACTTTTTAGACCCGGACACCGTTGTAAAGGGTCATATAACCGGCACACAGAGGGTTAGCAACCTGCGAGCGTCGAGATCCCTCGTGCAAGTCGAATCACTCGGGGGGGCCCCCCGTAAAAGATGGAACGGACCTCCGAGCTCCGACGAAGAACTTCCTCCCGAGAGCTAGACTCTCCGCGCGCGTTCGAACCATCCGGCAAACGGCGTGACCTCGCAATAGCCCACAAATACCCACTTTAGGGCCCCGTTGGAATATTTTTTTCTTCTTTCTTTCTTCCAGCACTTTTTTTTCTCTCGTGCTGCTCGCCTCGAAGGACGATGGTCGGGTTGTATAAGGACTGCCGAGAGCCTCTAGCGTGGGGTTAAACTACGTTCGAGACTTTAGTTTCCTTCCGACCGTTCGACCAGTGAGATCAGTAAGTTTCCTGCCAGAGGAACAGCACGGATTTACGAATAGGTGAGATTCAGAGGTATCGAAAAGTCGTTTCAACGTCCCGATTCGCGTTCCGCTGACCTAAGAATCTCCCATTGTCGAGGTATCGAAAAATCTTTTCAACGTCCCAATTCGCGTTAGGTTGTCCTAAGAATCTTTCATTATCGTGGTATCAAAAAATCTTTTCAACGTCCCGATTCGCCCTCCATTCGCCTAAAAATCTTTTATTATCGAGATATCGATCGTAAAAAAAGTAAAAAATGTCCAACTACCCTCTCGAAATCGCTCTTTTGACGAAACTGGTCCATCGAATCTGCGTCCCTACAAGCGTCGCGCAATATTTCATGGGGTATCGCGTTAACAGTAGCCGCCAACGATAGCGCAATATCAATTTATGGCGGAGCAATTTACTCGACGCCCGTGTAAGGAACGGACAAGTAACTATTGCCGGTCGATAATCAGCCACCGGAAACGCGAGTGCAAGCCAAATACGATGGCCGCTCGTGAGAACAGCGAGGTAAAAATAATTGAGGAAGCGAAAAAAAGAAAATGTAAAAAAGAAGAAATCCGGATAGGCCAGTCGCGCGACTCGTGTATAAGCTCCGCTGAAGTGTGCAAGCCCCCCCGACCGCGGTGTCGTCGCCCGGCGGCGTCATTCGAAGAAAGTATGCCGTTTGCGCGTTGGACGAGGTCGGGAACTCGTTGCCATATCAATATCCCTAAGTGAAATGATACGAGTCGACCGTAAAGACCGACAGTAATGACGCATTAGGGGGTTGGCAGGTCGATTTAGCCGGCTATCAAACAAAGGCGACTTTTTATTGGACCGCAGGCGGCACGTGAGTCGAGAATGAGCGAGAGAACGGAGTTGAGACGTGGCGGTTCGTAGCATACCGGTATTCGTACTATATACACCGTTTAAAAAAAAATAGCGAAAAAAAAGAAACAAAGTCGAGAGAGCAAAATCGAGTGTAGAAGATGAAGCGACAAAAACAAGAGGCATCGAAGGAAGAAGACATTGAAGAAATGGGACATTGAGTAAGTGAGGATCAAAGAAATTCGCACTTCTTTCCCCCAGTCCTCGTCTCCGCTTAACGTCATGGCATTATTTATTTTATTTTTATTTTTTTATCAATCTCCTCTACATGCCTCTCACATATTTATCTGCTTTCTTCTTGTTATTCATCGTAGCGTGCGCACTTGACGCGAGCGAGTGACCGCGGTGGCGGACACTTATTCGAAGTTTTATGGGTTTTATATAGTCCCCGGGATACGTTCGAAGTGCGAAACGTTCGTGTAGGTAAAGCTCGTGGATCGGGGAGGCTTCTTTATCTTGGCGACGCGTTAAACAGTCCATCTCCTGCGTTTTGCCTTTTTGCGTGGGCAGCCTCGCGGCGAGTGCTTTAAGGGGGTTGGCTTGAGCTCTCGCTTGTACCCGATACACTGTGCGCTGTGCTCTTTTCTCGCCACTCTTTCTCACTCTTGGGACAGGGTTTTGGCTCGGGGAATCGAAGCGAGGGGGATAAGAGAACGATAGCGCAGCGAGCGAGAGAAGAAGGGCCGAAGAAAGATAGCGTGCGCCTCCGTCGTGCTGCGGGGAAGCTCGCGAGGGAGGCAGAGAGAGCAGCCAGGGCAACGGGGGGGAAACCAGATCGATGGGATCAATATGCAGTAAGTCTGAAAGGACCGTCCACGGGTTAATGGAGAAACGCTCTCGTGAACGAAAAACGAAAATGGCCTCGGTATAGCCTATATACAACACCCTCACCGCTATCCCGCGAGCGAGAGAATTGCTTCGTTGCAAGAAGGTTTCTCGCCCTGATGTATATACCGTACATGCACTTTACCTGGATTCTCCAGTTCGGGGAGTTTCGAGTTTGAGGGTTTCATAAATTAAAAAATAAAATTCTTCATGGCGTATTAATGGATTTTGGGGGAATAATTAATTTTCGTGATTATCGGCATCGGAGCTCAAAAAAGATGAATGATAGATTTTTTTTTTTTGAATCTGCGATCTAAGAATGTTTTCTCGCCTCAAACGACACGGTGATTTTTTTCTCCTCCGGAATTTACCCCTTGGGACCCATCGATTTTTTTCACTGATACGGCGATGATTGCAAATTCGACGATAGCTCGGTTATTCTCTGTTTATAAAGGTATGGAGATTCAACGAGAAAATTTCGTTCCCTCGGGGCTTCTCTCGTTCTCATAGTTTGCAGAGACGAGAGATCGTGCGTGTATATATGTATATGCATATATACACAAGGCTCCGAGAATTATTATGAAGTACCTCGAGGATTTCATTTTCACAACGATTAATAAGAATATATCCGAGTCCTCCTCGTTACATACGAGTACACGACTAGACCACTATTTACTCGGATCGTCAATTAATTATTTGAAATGCGTATCGAATTAGTAGTGTGTGCCTCGTAAACGATACATCTGTGCACGAATCCAATTTACTGCATAGCGTACGAAACGAAACCCTCTCGCTCTTTCCCTCTTTCTCTCGTTCGCGTGTGCTCTCAAGCACGATGGAATAAATTAATGTTATTGCATAGCGACGGCCCGCGCGGCGCTGTGTCGGTTCTCCTAGCGCGAGCGTATAACAAATGTCGCGCTTATCGTTCGAATATACATTTACGATATTAACTCTCTCTTTCTCTCTCGCTCTCTCTCTCCCACTCTTGAGTGTCTCGTCTAATTGTAATGTACTTAACCGATGAGTTTTTCGACCCTCTCACGCTCGGCCACAGCGAGACTGTCCATGCCTAACGTTACGTATGAGTGATCGCACCGTCTTCTTACAGTGTATGTAACACTTTGCACATAGAACAGCATGTTTCAATCGTGAAGTGCAGTAAATTTTTGCGCGATAAAAAAAAAGAATTAAATGAAACATGTAATCTTGCACGAACGACTATAGCGCTGAGCTTAGTGTCGGAAAAGCAGGCCTCGGAGTTCATCGATTGCGCGGTCAAAGGTCGACGATTCTTAACGCGAATGTAATCTTGCAATTTTTTTTCTTTATTTGTCCTGCGAATGTAACCAGATTGCAACTATCAGCTCGCGTCATAGTAATTTTTTTTTTTCTTGTTCAATGGATAACCGACGCTGTGGATGTTGTATCTACTGACAATCGGCATGGTTAGACCAATTTTTTTTCTATTATCGGCTTAAGCTTCGCTAACTAATCGCTTGACTACAATTTGCTGGAATGTTGAAAGTAACGGAAAAAGTTGATCCATTCGCTCGAGTGTGTTGCGCTGACGAAGTTTTTTTTTTGGGCCTGTATGAACTTATCGAGAGCCCGACCAGATAACGCGTCGAAATCCATTTCCGGCCTACTTCGACCGTGACACTGTCGTCACGTGAGGAAAAAAATATTTGAGATATTATAGACGTTGACGTGTTTGTAGATGAACTGGGATTTATAATCGAGAAATAAATTGCTATGTTAGAAATTTTACGATTCATTTGGGACTTGAATCTATTGATTCACAACGTTATTACTAGCACTTTATATAAAAATAGTTCCATTTACAAAAAAAATGAATATGCAAAGTTGTGAAGCTTTTATGCGCAAACCGATGCATAAAATTTAATATACAAAAATCGACGTAAAACTAATCGACCGGTAGTTTAAACGCGTGCAAAAAGCTCGGATTAATGTACCGAGCATTAAATTTATCTCATAACTGCATATTGAATTTAATCTATCGGTTTATGCACGAGAACCTCATATACTTTGTATACATTTTCGTACTAAATTTTTCAAAGTGAAATTTGCAAGAGTTTCAGGAATAACAAAACTGAAAAAAAGTGAAAAAAGTAAATTGCTCAATTAAAGCTGTATGACTGCAAAAATGTCGTGCACCGTATTTTTGTGGCAGATTTCAAATTTACAGTTAATTTTTTAAAGTGGAAAACGCGTTCATAACAGCAAATTTGTGTGGTACGTATACTGTAAAAAAGTTTTTTTTGAAAATTCATGCATGGTCTGAAAGCTTCTTTACATAAACTGTTTCTGAAATTTCAAACACATGTGCGTTGCAATTTTATAGTCACATTTTTATTTTTTGATGAAAATTTTAGTCATTTTCAGGTTAAAGATTTGTAATTTTAATATCAGCTATTTCCATTTTATAAAAAAAGTACATTAATGATCAATTAATGTAAGAAATGTAAACAAATTTCAAGTTTCGGTACATCAACTTTACAATTTATTTATACAGTGTAAATCGTCCTTTAAATTGAAAATTAAATTGCGGTCGGCCAATTCCAAATCATGTACACTGCCAGTGGATGTTTCCTCACTGATGTAACTGAAAGTTTTTCGCGAGACTCCCGACTGCATTAGACGCAAAGGAAATTGGAATAGTGGAAGAGATATGATAATAACCAAAGGACGCGCCGGAACCCCCCCCCCCCCCCGGAACGTTGAAAAATTGAGATTATAAAGTTAAAAACGAAAATAAGAAAAGTACAAGGTTTGCGCAAGCGTAGGGAGCCGAGTTTCACGCCGACGGCTGAGCGCCATGGTCGTTCGCTCGCTCATTCGAGGCAAGATGGCCGTAGAGCATCCCCACCACGAACCACCCGTACCGTGTGTTATTTCTCGAATCCAGCACACACGACCGTCTATCTCGACGCGACTCTCGACACGACGCCGCGCACTGGCTTCTTCCCTCTCGGACTCTCCTCACTTACCAGCATGATTATTTTTAACCATCTTCCACCGCTCCCGATACCTCGACACTGATGTTAAAAACATTTTTCTCTTTTTAAAAAACCCGAAAATAAAGAAAAAAATCATTGCAACGTACGAATGATCGCCGAGAGCGACGCGCACGCAAGCTTCGAGAACGCGCACAGGGTGACTCGGGATGCTGGGCTGTTTAGCGAGACGGGCAGGGATGACGCTTGAGGGTAGGGGAGCAGCCTACGGAGGGGAGGCAATGTTATCGGCGCATCAATTCCATCGAAAATTCTGCAGTAAAAAAAATACTGTGAAATAAAAATTAAATAAACATTTTCGTAAATAACATCTCGGCGATATCTGTCGGAATTTTAGAACTGCCTGGAGAAGCGGCGAAAATGAAAAGTATCGTTCGTCAGTAGTCGGGAGGTTGAAAAATCAATAGATACTGCGCGTTACAATAGCCCAATTGGTCGTTCAAAATACTCCAGGCTTCTTCGTCGAGAAAAAAACTTATTCCCTGTATAAAAGACGAAGCCTCTATAAGTGTAAAAAAAATTATTTCATACGAAATTGATAAAAACACTGTAAAACTAAATTGCAAATTTAATGTACTGGCGTTTGAGCTTTGTTTACATTGCTAACATTAATTGAACATTAATGTTCCTTCTTGTAAAATTACAATACCAAATGTAAAAATTTCAAATCTTTTGCTTGAAATTTACAAAAATTTGAATTGAAATTAAAAAAATTTTCCGTAAAATTGCAACGCACATGTGGTTGAAATTTTAGAAAAAGTTTATGTGAAAAAGCTTCGAACACCGTTAATGAATTTTCAAACAACATTTTTTAACAGTGTAAAAATAAAAATTAACAACACCTCTGATTTTTCCTTTTTCGACTACAGAATAGAACAAAGTGAGATGGAAAGATCGTCGTTCACGAATGGCGAAAGTACCGAATCGAGGCGCGGCATCGCTCCGAACGGAGGCTGCCAGATGGACCGACACGGCGACAGCTGGAGGGGAAGAATCCAAGATGGCCGCGGTCAGACGGCGGCATCGGCGTCGGAACTCGCGGCTTGCGTCGTCGCTGTGGAAATTGATAACGAAAAAAATTGCGTATCTCACGGAATGTTTCGCGAGTGATGAATCGTTGACGAGGTGTTCGGTGCCCGCTCGAGCTTCGGGAGACGAGATAATTCGTGTGCGATCTGTGAGCCGGCCACGCCCAAGGCGGGCGGCCATCTTGGCGTCACCACGTGAGTCAGTGCCGCGGAGAGAGCACGATGAACTGGCGCGCGGGTTGCCCTCAGCTCCCGAGAAAGACTTTGGGAAACTGGCGCGAGACGATCCGTCGGCTGACGCCATCGTTCAGGTATTTCTCTAATAATCCAAACTAACGGAAGTCTCTTCATCCTCCTCGGCACCGGCGACGAACCCTTTTTGCCCCGTGGAATTTTTTTCGCGATTTTCCTCACCGTCGCGGCGTGAAGCGAAGCGCGAACGGCGTCGCGAGGTCACGGTAGATCGGCGCTGCGGACTCGGTCACCCCCACCAATCGGGCTTCGCCGTCTCTCTCGTATCTTTAATCACGGCGAGAACGCGAGAAATGGCCTCTGCCGCCTCCGCCACCGCGTTTCCTACTGCCGCTTTATTTACAACCCCTACGAACTCTGAATTCTTGATTTCATCAAATAATTTCTACCCGGCGTACCTACCCAGAAAATGCCCCCTAAGAATTTAAGTTTAATGTACCACGGTTATTATCGCGGCTTTTGTACCCTCGGAATCTCGTGGTTATCATACGGCTTTGATTTACCCGAGCCTCTGAGCGAACGCAGCGTTGAGCTGTTGCGCTGCCTCCGAAATTTCCTTCGTTGCATTGCAGCGCTGTTGCGAGTTATTTTTAACCGCCCTCCCTCTCTCGAGGGAGAGAGTCAGCCGTCGACGCGATAATAACTCGATGCACGCCGAGTTCTTTTGTTTCCTCCTGTTGACGGGATTCTTCGCTCCAGTATAGAATCCGTATAGGTTTTTGTGTGTGTGTGCGAGCGCTGTGCTTAGCTCGCACACGGTTTTAGCACGCGGAGAGGCATCACGGTGCCTTTATTTTTGGCCCCGCTTAGGCCAATGTCATTGCGACTCAGGCGCTTCGTTGCACGGAGAGATATTTAATGGCACTCAGACACGGAGCTCATCGTCTCCGTTCAGGATCCTCTGTCCAGCAATTTTTCATGGAGTCTTATTTTTAAATAGCCGACGGAGGATTAGTCGAGTGACGGAATAAAAATTTCGCGGGATCATAGCTTAGGCGTAATCCTTTACGTTCCTTGCGTTAAAAAAAGGAAATATTAATTATTGTGCCAATATAAGTTTACTTAATTTTTTTAGTGCTCGAAACACGAGGCATGCGATCATGGCAGTTAAGTAAAAAAAAGCCTGAAATATGAAAAAATGTTATAAACTGCACGGAAAAAAATATCAATGACTGAAGGAAAAATCGCTTGCGGGTTGCCAGAGAAAAAAAATTGTTGTTTCAATTCTTAGAATTCCATGCGGGATTGAAACGATAACATGTCACTGTGACAGCATTGCCGTCGTTGTTCAATATCATATGGAATTATAAGAAATGAAATAACATTTTTTTTTCTCTGGCAGCCTGTAATCGAATTTTAGTTGAGTCATTCTTATTTTTTTTCAGTGCAGTGTATACATTTTTTGTCATATTTCAGTGTTGTTTTTTTTTGTTTGTAATAAATAGCATGCCTCGTGTTACGAGCTCTAAAAAAAATAGGCAAGCTTTTATTGGCATAATAAGTAATATTTCCTTTCTTTAACGCAAGGAACGAATGGGATTGAAACGATAACGTCGTTGTTTCAATATCATATGGAATTAATAATAGAAATAAAAAAAATTCCTTGGCAGCCCCACAAGAGAATGTTTTTTTCAGAGAGTAGGCCTTTTTTTATGAATGCTCGGTGCATCGATAGTTATTTTTTCACCACGTTCACGCCGATGCATTGCTTTACCGATAAATTCGCGATTGCTCGCACCGTGACATTAGATCTTCGATCGAGCATCCGGTTTATATACATAGCGGTCGTGTGAATCATTTCGGACGAGAATACTGTGTACGAGTATCGAGCATCGGTAGGGAGATAAGAGAAAACCATACGATAAATCCATCCTCAAAGATCGATCAATGATCGAGTGTATATCGATTGGAATAAACGATACAGAGGAGCCACAGTGGGTACAGCTACCGTGACTAAATCACGAGCGGTATTAACTGTTGCGGAGGGAACTCTGAGAGATAAAGGGGAAGAGAGAGCGAAAGAGATCCTTAGATCATTTTCCAGGCGGTGCGCAGCAGCACTCCTACCATATATACGAGTGGCGGCATTGCTGCTGGCTACCAGTTAAGTTTTTTGGTATTTTTTTTGCTTCCATCGTTCGTTCGTTTATACACGCTCGCATGCTCAGGCCGAGCCGTGCGATGACTGAGAAAGGCCGAGAGAGCATGGGCACGAGGGCAAGAAGAAACTAATATGGCCGACAATGCGCGCTCTGGCTGTATGCGCTGCAGAGATCGGTACACACCGCGCCTATATCTGCACACGTACGTGTCCAGGCTCGAGGCGTATAAAACGGCCGCGTGTGAGAGCAGAACAACAGGAGTCGGACGGTAACAAGAACCGTGGAACGAGAGAGTAGAAGAAATAAAAATAAATAAATAAAGAAAAAAAAAAATTACAAAGCTGTGTATGGTCTCCTTCTCCGCTCGAAGTTCCGTCGACGACGAGAGAGCCACGTAGGGCTCTACCCCGGGAGATCGTGCTGGCGCGAGATATCGTCAGAAAAACCGGCTGGAATTGCTTCATCCAAACAAGAACTATCTCTCGGAGTGGATCTGGATATTAATCAGCGAGAGCGTCGTCCGAGTTTCTCGCTCCTCTCCAGCGCCGGTTGGAGAACAAGCGAGCCGAGGAGGACGGGACGATGAGGAGGCAGTGTAGGAGGATCCCGGCGAGAGATCGAGCGAGGAGCGCGACGGTGAGCGCAGGGAAGGCCAACTTTGGTTGGGCAACGGAGAAAAACGAAAAGGATAAATAAGGGAATAAGAATAAAGAGAGACGAACGAAGCCTCGGTGGACGGAGGCCGAAAGAAGACGAGGAGGGAGAGAGCGCAGAAGGATGACCGTGAAGGATCCCGCGGCGCGACGATGTACTGCGCGGAGAAAAAGGGCCGCGACCGGATAACGTCGTGAGTGGAAGAGAAAGAGATCGAGGAGAGCCAAAGGGAAGCAACGAATGCGAAACGCTCGGGGTTTCGGAGGAAGACGAAAGACGAGAGGCGAGGGAAAAAAAAGGAGGCCACGAGTAACGCAAGAAGATCGCGAGCGAGACCGACGGCTCCGATGGCGAGGGTGCAGCGGGAAGGGATCGAAAAGACGGCGAATGAGGCGGTGGAGGACGGTACCGAACGTGTTTTTGCCGGCGTCGTCGTCCTCGTCTTCGGCGTTTGTCCCCGTGCTTTCGACCGCGCTTCTTCTTGGCTTTTGGCCCGACTCGCCGCGGAACCGCGGGCTCGCGGGCTTCTTCAGATCGCGGACCGAGGAGCGCGCATTCCCTCGAGACTTCTTGGCCCCGATGAACCCACTTGATGAAACGCGCTCGCCACGTATCACACGAGGGAGACGGAGAAACAGCGGGCGAACCGTGTATGATGCTCGCCGTGACGGAGAACCAACGTCGAGATCTACTTGAACCTCGAACGCATACGGGGTGTTCCACAGATACATATGCATGTACGTTCGTATGTGTTTGAAACTTTGCTCGGGCTACGTACATGCAGATGCACGCGTATTCTCAGCAGCGATTCGTTCCATCTATCTATCGTTGAATTATGTGCTCGATTTCAGTTGAAAAAAAAAATCTGACGCTTAAAGTTGGTAAACAGTCGTTCCGCGACGACACATATTTTTATGCATGAGAGCCTGTAAATCCGAGTGGCGTCTCTGTTTACGTTGGCACCGAGTCGTTGGATCGTGAAAAGCGAGTCGACGATGTCAGCTGACAATATTTTTCTTTCTTTTTTTTTCTTCACGATTCTCTCTCGTCGGGGATGAAGACGACCCCAGCATCTTGGACATCCGGCTGAGATTTCTTCTCTGAATTCTCTCGCCCGAGGATGAAGACTCTCGTATTTCCACGAGTATGTGCTTCCCTCCGCGCGATCCCGCTGGGCGTTCCCCGGTGCTTCACTAGCGCCTCGGGGAATCGCCGATAACGCTCTCCCGGGTGCTTTCTCGGCTAGACTGTTTATAGCTCTTGGCTACTCGTCTCGCGATGCGAAGTAGCTTCTGTATCGTTTATTAAGTGCGCGATTCCTCGCGCAGCCGAAATAAGCCGGCACTGTAATTTCATCCAGTGAGTTCGCCTCGAATTCGTAAAAAAAAATTAAAATGTCTAAAAAACACTATTCGACCAATCCGGAAAAATAAAAAGTATTCTCTGTAAAAGAGCGACTCATAAACGTCTGTGGGTAAAACGGACCGTCGTCGAGTTCAACGAATAATAATAATAACGCGAGGAAAAAATGTGTAATTGGGTGAGGGATTTCTACTTCACGTTTTTTCCCGAGGAAAATTGTTATTCAAAAGATCGTGCCAAAGATTCATAAATTTCTTAAAAATAAAGCCACGTCTAGTCCGAGGTACGCGTACTAATCAGCCAATAAAAATAGAAAAGTATTCAATGTAAAAATGCGACTCAAAAAAGTCTGGGGGCAAAACGAACCATCCTCAAGGTTCAATGAACAATTATAATAATACGAGGCAAGAAATATGCAATTGGGTGAGAGATTATTACTCCACGTTTTTTCACGATGAAAGTTATTATTTAAAAGATCGTGCCAAAGATTCGGAAATTAATAAAAACTGAAGCCACGTCTCGTCCGAGGTACGCGTAAGAAGCAGTCAGTAAAAATAGAAAAGCATTCACTGTAAAAATGCGACTCGAAACAGCCCGTGGGTAAAACTGGCACATCCTGGACGTTCAATGAATAATTATAATGACACGAGTCAAGAAACATGCAATTGGGTAAGACATTGTTACTCCGCGTTTTTCGCCAGGAAAGTGATTATTTAAGAGATCGTGCCAAAGATTCAGAAATTCATAAAAACTGAAGCCGCGTCTCGTCCGAGGTACGCGTACGAAGCTCACCAACGTTTACACATACATCGCACGAATCCGGTAACAGACACGAGCTCGTTGGCCAGTACGGGTAAAGCTTATCTCCCCAATCTAAAAGGCCGAGGATATCGGCGCGTTGCACTTGTTAGTGGCCCCCGCGGGGTTATCGTACCGCCACGCCGTCGTTAATACGCTCATGCATAGCTCGCGACGATCATGCACGCCGAGCCTCAACAGCGTTCAGCGTTAAGTAGGTGCAGCGAGACTGCTAGAGAGCCTCTCTCTCTCTCTCTCGCTCGTCTATGCACGCGGTGTTAACGTGCGACCGTACGACGGGGAAATATAATTACAAACGAGGATAAATGCATACCCACGGCTTCGAGAGTCCCCGGCTCGCATGGCGAGTAAAATAGTGAACGGCAAAATGACGCTCCGAGTGATTAGCCAGGACGTCGACGGACGCTTGCCCGCGCACTGAGATAATTATTGCGTGCACGCTTTATCCATCATTTCCATATAATGTATGTGTGTGCATGGATGTCCAGTTTATCGCAATATATTCCCGGTAAAGAGTCCGGAGGGCATTTTTTTTAACAAGGAACTCGGCCGAGGATCGCTAAATTCTTTGACCTCGTGCAGCATCGCTTATTTTGACAAGATGCGGTCGTCAGAATCCTCCAAGGACCCAGTCGTCATCTGGCGTTACTTCTGAAAAAAAAAGTAGGCCGAGTAGTGTGGGAGAGGAGTTTTTCGTATATGGCATACCGACCCTTGCCGTCCCCGCCGCTGTACCGGTCATATAATTCCGGACCCGAGATCGCAAAAGCCATTACGGGACTACCGGAGTCGCACCGGACTCGGGGAAAGATCCTCGGGAGCCGGCCGTGTTCTCGTCGTCACGCCACTTCCCTCGACGTCTTTACCGCAACAAGAGTAGCTGCTAATGGCTCTCGGCCGCGCCGATTTGCATACGGTATTAAGGAAATTCGGTATACCTGCCGTCAGTTGTGCGACTTTGTCAAAACATTCGGATATGGGAATCGGCAGTGGGCTGAAACGGCAAACACGCTCATTTATGAAGAGAAACAGAAAGAGAGGGCCAGCTCTCGTCTGTCGTCGTGCGAACATCGGCACGAGGAGACTACCTGCGAAGGTACCGCCCTCGATCAACGATGCCATTATGGCTGTCGGAAAAATGGTTTCTTCATCCGTGCCCGTTTCCTCTCCCCATGCACGCCGATTCAATGCGGACACCCGGTAACAAGCTAAACTGCTCACTTAAAATTAATTAAACCGCGGTTGCTCGAATAATAATAATAATAATAATAATAATAATAATAATAATAATAATAATAATAATAATAATAATAATAATAATAATAATAATAATAATAATAATAATAATAATAATAATAATAATAATAATAATAATAATAATAATAATAATAATAATAATAATCCCAAAAGAGGTGTGATTGAAATTTTTTATGACTTTTTTTTTATCTCCTTCAAATATACCGTCTCTGAGATGTGAAACTTTGGGACATTGTAGTAAAATCGAACGTACGTAAACCACGACGGCGTCGTGTGTCTCCCGAGGCGAGGCGGTCAGTGATCCGGTCGCGAGGGACACCGAAATGTTTCACGATCGTCCAGCATAAACATACGGCCAGGCGCATAAGTAACCGTAAGATAAGATAGGTCATAATTTAAGGAGACGTTACTTATGGCCCCGAGGCGGCTCTCCGTGGTATGCGCGCACGGTGCAAGTGGCCACCCTCTACTCTTTCGCCTCCTTCGTAACCTTCTTTCTCGCTCGTTCGCCCACCGAAGAGATTAACTCGCTCGATCTTTCTCGATCTCTCCCTCTCTCTCCCCCTCTCGCACTCTCACGTGCGTTTCTTACCGAGCGTGGCTGAGCTCTCTCCCCGTTCACCCTCCAACAAGACGAAATACGATCCAAGACTCGCGCGGGCGCGCGGCGCGTCGTTAAAAGCTTTTCAAACTCGTATACCCGAGAGGCTCTCCTGCCTCGCTCTTCCCTCCCGTACTTCGATAATCGATGTTTTGTTTTGTGTTGCGTGCCCGAAGATCGCGTGCACAGCGCGAAAAATAGATATAAAAAAAAAATAATATGAGAATGTACATTATCCGAGCTGAACGCGACGGCGATTCTTCGAGACAGTGTTTTCCATTTTTAGTGTAATTTTTCTTCTTTTTGTTTTTAAATGATTAAAACATATTTTTTTAAATTCTCGTTCATGCTCAAAGATACTTCTCTGTCCCTTCGTTTGATAACTCCGTGGACCGTCTCGGTTGCGACAGATTACTCGCGACGCGTGGGTTCACTGTACTCCGCAGGCTCTCAGGAATGCAGATTAGACCCACATAGTCCAGAGCCTTGTATCGAAGTCGTTAACTCCGGCCAGGCATCGACACTTCGTATTTTCGCGGCTCGGAGTCGGCTGTAACGCCGTCGAGAGTCCGTCGATCATTCTCGGTTTTATAATGTTTAGGTGCGAGGTCGTAGCTCAAACTTGCGTGTCGGTTGGCCCGACGTAAAAGTTAATTAACGCAGCACCGCCTCACACTCGTTCCGTGCATCGGCGAGTGTACAGCGAGCTTAGAAACAATTTATCAAAAGCTCGTTTTGCACGCCAAGTCTCCGACGCCCTGTTAGATAAGACAGCCCGACGCTGATAAGATAAATCGCACGTACCAGTTGTAAATATCATCGGGTTTCGCTATTATTATGGATAACCATTATAAACGTCGAATAGCGTCGCGACGGCTATTACTTTTGATTGGAAAATCAAGTTGGAGGAGAGGGGGCGAGGGGAGAAAGAGATGAACTTCCTATACCGTACTATATTCACGTTATAATTGCAAGACGTTTATTCAACGCGCGAGGCTCGACCGAGCCGAGAGTCGGGGAGAGCCACTTTTCGTAATCGCCAACCTACATTCCGATTACTCACACTTACGCACACTCACACGCCGGAAGAGAGTACGTCGAGGGAGCGCGTGAGCTCGTATAAAAAAAAAATAATTAGACCATAAAAACGGCGCTGGAGATAATTGAAAATTATGGAACGGCGTGCGGAAAATGGGAACGAAAGAGGAAAGAGAAAAGAGGCGCACTGCTGCCGCTGGTGGCTGCCAGTGGTGCAGGCCGCCATCTCGTCCGCCGACGGCCAAAACCACGCGAGCACCATCGCTTTGCCTCTATCGGCCTCCCCGCCTTTTTCGACCGTCTCGGCTATTCCGATCACGAAATTCTTTACTTTTTTCTCTTTCTCCGACCATCTCGGCCGTATCTGAAAAACGAACCTTAAAGATCCGATACTTAAAGATATCAAGCTCCAATGCTAAAATGTAACTTCAACTTTTTCATCTTTAACGACTACATCCCGCTTGGAGAACCGATTAAAACCTTGTAGTTCAATCGGATATCGCGATTTACCGCTGATTACAATGTAAAAAAACGTCCGTAAAATTCACGAGCCGTTCCATTGGCAGTGTTGCAGTATCATCGTCTCCGAGATTAGAGACGATTATCTTCGGGATGAAGGAACGACCACGAAGAACCGATCGCGGAACGTTCGCGCCGGCCGATGGCGACGTTGAGCCCCGTCGAGGCGTAATCGCGGATTCTCGATCCTACACGATTTCGCCCAACGTTTCCGTCCGGTCCAGCGGCCATCGGCGAGTCCACAACGGCCACTCGTATAACACGGCACCGGATAGCTTCGACGAGAGGCGCGATAACGATCGCGTCGTTCCGTAATTACCCGCCGCTGAATGCCGCGTCCGAGGGTTAAGCTCCGAGCTAGCCTCGTAAGTCGTTGGCTCCGGCGAATGGACGATCCAGTTCCGCTGATTCCAGAGTCCTCGGTCCATAGGTAGAGCGTGCACTGGCTACCGTTCGCGTCGTCATGAGCTCGAGAGGAGTCGCACGGCGGCGGAAGAGGGACGGAAGTGAGGCGCGCGAACGTGCGGGAGGGTTGATAGCCCGCGCCACATAATCATAAGGCCAAGAGAAATGCGTAATAACGGGACAGCTTACACGGCGAACTCGGCAATTTCATTGTCCACGCGCGGTTCGCCAATTTACTGGCAGTTACGGGGGAAGCGTCGCTCCTCGGTCTGGCAGAGATCCGTGCGCGGTCGGACGAGGGAAGAAGAGGAGATGATATCCGAGCGGCAGAAGCCGGCCGAAGCGAGAAAGCCGATGGGATATGGCGAAACGCGTTCGCGCGTTCGATCCATTATTCATCACCCACTTCTCGCTGCCTCTTCTCATACCTCGCCACGGTTCCCACCCTCTCGCACTCAGCCCCGGTCGCCACGTTCGAGTGCACGCTGTGTTTTTGTCTCAAATCCCGCTATGACAGGGGTGGATTTACTCTCGTACGGCCCGCGCGGGGGAGGGCACTTTTAATCGCTCGGCGTACTTCCGGCGAACGTGGAAAAATAATCCGTGGTCCCGGGGTCGAGATTTTAAATATTCCCCCTTGCGCCAGTTTTTCCGCAGAGGGGATTTCTCTTGCTGGTTGTCCGCCATCGTTGTCGCGCTTTGTTGGCGAATGTTGAGACACTCGACAATCCTTCTGGCCAAAAGATCACAGAAATCCGTTACATGGAAAAAGGCATTTCCGGTCGATGACGTCGTTTGCTGAGATCAGAAGCGAATAGTAAATTTTAAGACGATGACGAACGGACGGGCTTCTAGCAAGACTCACCGCTGCTCATCCTTCACCCAATATACTGACGTTCACCTTGCGCAATACACTTTGATTTATAGAAATCCGAGGGATTATTCCAATGCGACTTGGCTGTCCGCTCGGCCAGAAGCGAAGCGGGCTCTCCTCTGAATTACGACCATGTAGCGAATAGCTTACATTATGCCGATGTTCTTCTCTCTCGAGTACCGCTGTACACCTCTATATTTAGCTACTTAACCGTTTCGACTTGTGAATGTATAAAAATTGACTCGAACAGTTTAGAAATTCGGAATGACGTACGACGAAGCGCGACATCCTCGACCCGTACGATCGAGTGACCACGCACAACGCGGTCAGGCTGTCGTACGTCAAGCCGGACGGTGTGCGTGTACCATAGAATTTACGAAACAAAAACGATCGTTGGTCACGCCGATTCCGCGACCGTGGCATGGCTCGTCGACCCCAGCCCGGAAAGCTACCTGTGTCCAATCGGCGCGAGATCGGTCGTCGAAGAAAGTAAAATTTCGTACGGGTGAAAGAATTTTTTTTACGTCAAAGAGAAGAAGAAACGGATCTAAAATCCGAAGGATCGCCCTCTAGTCCCTGCCCCCTTTGAGCATCGAGGGAGTGCCGAGAAAGTCCCGATGGTGTCCGCTCGGAGAAAGGCTCCACCGAGTCGACCACCTCGACGACGGCGCCCATGTTGGAGCGATCCGAGTGCCGTTGAGGGCCGGGCATTCCCGCCATGGGAAACCTCGCAGACCCAATTCGATCCAAGAGCGGCATCTAATAAAGACATTCTTCATTCCTTTTGTGTAGCGTCGCAACTTCAAAAAAAGGGCATCCATCGTTTGTCAGAGATAGAACGAACTTCGTAGCGGCTTTGCCCCTTTTGCCATTTCAGCGACCCCTCGGAAGTTCTTCGCGGCGCAGGCTGAGGACCTTCGCTTTCCACCCGTTACGCAGCTGGAGCGGATAGCCCTTTCTTGGAACGATCTAATTACCCAATAGCGCACCTCTGCAGCTCTCGTTTGTTATTTAAGACACTTGCGTGGCTCTGAAAGGAAAGAAAGAAAAAAATGGTTCTTCCTCGCCATCACCGGCTCGCAGCATATGGCAAGCCTGACCTGTTTTTTTCTTCTATGCATCCTTCCGTTTCACGACCGCATCAAGCTACTCGGTTCGAAGTAGACAGTACACACACATGCGCGTGAAGCTGTATTCAGATCCAGCAGTGTTCGACGACAAAGGAAAGCTTTCCTTTCCCTTCGGCACACTCCGGCGAAGGGAGCGATGGCGCGAAGGGCCCTAACAAAAGTTGGGTACATCCCGATAAAATACTTCGATAAAGACATTCTTCATTCGGCCCCTCTTCATCCGCTTCTCTCTCGTCGTCCTCGTTGAGAATATTCAGGGCTATCCCCGGCCAAGCGAAGGACTATCTATCGGCTGTTACCCTCATTTCTTCCTGACCAAAGTTACATCCTCAGCGTCCCCGTTCGTCGCCGTGCAGCTCAACGCCTGACCACGCGAGAATCCCACTGGCACTTTCCCGCAGTATTATTCAGCAGTGTACCATCCAACACCCGCTAACGCATTGCGGGTGTTCGCTTCATTTATCCACGCGCAGTACAACCTCTCGAGCTTTCGGTCCGTCGAGCAGTCTCTCCTCCAACAGACTGCAGACGCTCTCGCGTATACCTTCTTTCATCGCGAACAATGATCTCATTATTCTCCGCAGTTCCGAGGGCAAAAGTTCTGGATTTATGCAACACGCGCACTCCCAACTTTATCCCCCTCGAGCCTCTCGTCGATATTCTTTTACTTTCGCCATCTCTTGTTTCCCGCTCTCCGTTGCCTTCTCTGCTTCTTCGCTTCTTTTTTTTCTCTGGTTTTGTTTTTTCGTTTTCTTTGTACTATTCTCGACTCTCTTTATCTCTTCCCTTTCTCCCAAACCCCTGCAGCAAGGCGCAGCAGCACACGTCGATTTATGCGTATTATACGCCAGCGGACGTTTGAATTGCAAATCCGTGTCGTGTACTCACTGTATAGGTTGAGGAAGGAGTGTACGGAGTGTGTACGGCCCAGCCCGATCTCTCTCGCCCCGCTGGGAGTCTTGAACTACGGGCAAGGCATTGTCGTTATTACGCGCATGACTCTCGATTCTGGCTATCTTTCTCATCCTTCCTCTCTCCCTCTCGCTCGCAAGACAAACCGACAGACCATCGATACACGCCCGCGATATCCTTTGTTGCGTAACAGCAGATACCCTGGGATTCCTTCCTCCTTTTATTTCTCTCCACGCTTTTCGTTGCCTGTTTCTTTTTCTTCTTATCTGGAAAGAGCGATAAAGTTTAACCTCGCAACGAAACTCGAGACTATCCGAGCCCACGTTCGGTCGACCGTGGATTCGATGCTTCGCGATGAAGAAAGCCAGCCTGCGCGAACGGAATGGTTTCGAGTTATATGCGTTTTTTTGAAATTCAAATTGCGAGGAGAACGGAATAAAAATATGTGGGAGCGAAGTCGAGAGATAGCCCTTCGATCATTCCTGCGGTTCGTCCGGCGCCCGGAATATTAATGTCATCACGATCACGCTGTGTACGAGCGGCGAGGATATGGAGAACAAGGGACGCCAGTGTGTCTCGTTGCCAAACAGAAAAATCATTGTACGTGGGCGGAATCAATCGGTTTCTTTATTCAGGGGCCGATCCAGTGTCTGCAGGATTCAATGGACCAGTCTATATGTGCACTATGTCGATGTAGCCACATAGCAGATTTTGTCTCTTGTCGCTCCGAGAAACTTCGCGGTTGTCCGAGAGGTCGTTAAGACGAGCGATTTATGGAAAGGTCATCAATGAAATCGTTTGATTGCGCTTACACTGTTTCTGTTGTATCGATGCACGTTTTATCTATTCTGTCTATAAAGAACGGTTCGCGATCTGTGGAAAACATTGTGGTATTCCGGCGGGATGATAATTTATTAAAATTTCGTACGTTCTACGCAATATGTTTTGTTTTACCGGACAGCGTTGCAAGTTACGCGCAATTTTGTGCTTTCAGAAAGTTCCGCTGCGAGGAAGACGAACTCCGGCGAAGTTACAAATCGAAACGGGGCAGGATGAAAGAAGTCGATGAGTCCGGAGACGGGGCAGGATGAAAGAAGTCGATAATTCAAGGTAAAAATGACAAATTCGATAGAAGATTCGTAAAAAATATTTTTTCTTACAATTTTTGCAACACGAATTTTGACAAAAAAAATGTATACACCCTGCCGCCCAGGGTGTACAAAAATGACGTGTCGCCACTTCGCCGAATGAATGTCCAGTTCCATTCGGTAACTCGTTCCACCCACGCACAAGCACAGCCGAGCTGGTTAAGCCAACAAACAAAATGTTATCATGAATTTCAAGATCAAGATAAATTTTGCGGCACTATGTGAGAGGGTGATTTTCGCAGGACATGAACCGAAGGCATTCACTTGGCACGGGTGGCGACACATAATTTTCACACACCCCCTATAAAATAAAATTGCTCCGGGTAAAATTCCTTTACTAACATAACATAAATTTATTAACGAAGCAAAAAAAAAAAGTGAATGTCAGAAACTGAGGCAGGCTCGGAAAATAGGCAGCTTGCTTATATATTTTTGGGGGGCAACATTTTTTATTGTGAACATGCCTTGATCAGTGTCTAAGCAAAGTATTCGCAATGCGCACAGCGTCGCGAGAGCAAACGCGCAACTCTCGTCGAGGCAGAGAGCAATAGCTTTCCGGGTACCCTGCCATTAACTCCGCGTATTTATGGGCTCGTTCATTTCGTTTTATGTTTCAATTTAGATGCATTGATACTTGTTTGTTTACATGCAAACTGCCACTCATTCATTCGGGAGGGCCCCGGCTCGGTTGAATCGACCGAGCGATGCGCGCGGTGCGCACACGTCTGAGGCCCGAGCGATGCCCATAGCGGCTAAGTACCCATTATTATGCCCTTACTCCTTCGCCGCCGACACCCTCTCTCGGTCTCCGGGGCTCTCCGTACAGCAGCCACGAGGCCGACGATAGCTCCAGCCCGAGTCCGAGTTACTTATTGTCCGAGGAGCGCATTACCGGCTCGATTTAGCGATCCTTATCAAACATCCGCGCCGTATACGCCAATACGTTATTTCTCTCTGTTACCTCCCCCTCCGTCAATGGGTATATACATATATACAATTTTTTTATTTCTCTAATAGCCTATTATACGGTAGTTTTCAACAACACCCCCAAACCTCGCGCCGTGCGAGTTGCGCAGGTGTTTCACCGGCTCAAAAGACCCCTCATCGATTCTCCGACGGAATATTTTTTCAACAAAATTCTTTTCAACTTTTTGTTTTTATTTCGAACTGTGACCTACCATTTTTATCTCCTGTCGGACAGAGCGAGGCGAGGAATAATCGAACTCATGCCAAACACGTATTGAGACCGTTCATTAAAAAAATAAAAAAATAAAAACATAAAAAAACAGAGGTGAAAAAAAACAGGTGCTCGTGCCGAATTTCGTGCGATGGCTATCGGCCGCAGCGTCCGGAGAGCGCGTCGAATCGTTCGGGGTAAATTGCAGCGGACGCGGCGCCTGCAGCAGTTTAATGGGCGAGCGACCGGTAAGGTAGGCACCGCTTACGCGCCGTGGGCCTCTCCCTCGCTCTCTAACGAGTTTTAAACTCGCGTTTAAATAAATTGGTCGCCAATTACCTCGACGGTGGACGTACGAGTCCTTGGGAGTATAGTGCTCTCGCGGGAGATATCGCTTTGAGCCTGGGATCACTTTCCGGACGAGTCTTGAGAGGCTCGAGAGCCATCGCGAATTATTCATTATATGCGCTGCTGGCCACTGAGTGCTCGGTAATTAATATTACCCCGGTGCCAGGAACTCCGACACGACGTATCGCGTTACTTGATTTGCAAGTGGGCAGCTGTAAGGAAAGTTTGCTCTACTTCGATCGTACTATAATTATTAATTTAAAAAAAAATATATGTGTATTAAAAAAATTATTTAAACATCTTGCGGGTAACTCGATAACGACGACCGACAATCCCACGCTCGCCGGACACGGCATTTATTTTCACGAGGAAGCTCGAGGAAGAATCTGAAAATATCGACTGCGAAACGACGGGTTTTATCCTTCGGGGCGAGAGAACTGCGGGCGTAGGATGCAGCAGGCAGAAACGGCAGGAGGATGCGTCGCGCAACCGCCAGATGGCAAAGGGAATTGCTTCCACTTGGTCCTTGGACTCGGGAGTCTGCAACGCCACGCTTTTTTTTTCTTACCGAACCTTCGATCGATACGCGCGTTCAAATTTTTATTCGCCAAGCTTTCTTTTTTTATTGTTAATACATTTTTTTTCTAAGCACTTTTGGCACTGCCGACTTCTTTTTTTGTTACAAAAGACCTAAAGCTGACAAAAAATTCAGTTATATGCACTTTCAAGAGAAAAATAATTATTAAAAACGCTTTAAAGTGAAACGTGAGCTGCGAAAATTCACTCCGATGTTATTTTTTTCATCGCTCTGTTCAAACAATGTCATTCAAGCACTGATACAAAAATGCGGTTGAATCAAAGATTCTGGCAGGGACGTACAAATAAATATTTAGTTGGTCGAACAAAATATTTGAATGCCTTAAAAATATTTTGTTGAAATCAAAAAAAAAAAATTGTTGAACTAACCGATCTTTCAGCTGTACCAACAAAATATTAATTTCAACGTCCCCGCCCGAATCTTTAGTTATTCAACCGTTTTGTTATCAGCGCGGCTTCGCTCTGAAATAACAAATATTAACTTCAACGTTCCTGCCCGAATCTTTAGTTGTTGAAACCGTATTTTGTTATCAGCGAGGCTTCGCTCTGGAACACCCATCTCACGATTCGCACCGTTTATTAAAAAAAAAAAAGTTCGCGGGTGATCGCACGCGCCATTCGTAGGAATTTGACCCCTCGGATATTGCCGATAGATCCCCGAAGGGTTTCGCCACCCGCCATCGCGCGACCCTCTCCGGGAACCGAAGGGAAGAATGCACCGTCGCCATATTACACATCAGGAATTCGGGAGTAGCCCGGAGCTTCATGATCTCCGGTGATTATCGTCGAACGTTCGTGTGTGCCGAAAAAAAAATACACACACACAGTGAAGGGAGAGGAGCGAGAGACGAGGCGTCGCGACGCCCGGCGTCGTCTCTCAGGAATGAAGAATGGTTGCTGGTTTAGCAAGAGCCCAGATTTGCTCCACTCGCGGGAGCAATGGCCCTTTCGCTTCGGTTCCTCTTCTTTCCCTTTTTATTTCATCGCTCGGATCCCTCCCTCCTCTCTGCGTCTACTCTTCGCTTCTCTTCATCTTTATCCTTTTTTAAGTTTTTTTTTTTTTGGCTTCTCTTCATTCTCTCGTTTGGCAGGTTCTCTGCTTCTCTCGCTCTCCCTTCGTTCATATATTCCCTTTACTCGTTACCGCAGCCCACTCGCAGGCCCCTAATTCCTCGCCCCTGATGGACCCCACCGCGGTACTTGTTCGCATCGGTTTTATTCGAAACACCCAAGGGTAACGTCCATCATCCATCGGCGTCCGATCGCTTTCTCTTCCCCGCGCGGCATTCTCGCCATCTCCTTCACCTCCCAACCCTCCTCAGTTTCGCAAAGCTTTTTTTTTACATTTACATTCTTCCTCTTCTCACTGCTCAGTCTCATGCGCTAACTCCGAAATACACCGAGGGAAATATCCCATATTCCCGAATCACGATAAGTCGCTCTAAGTAGAACAGAAAAATTTGAAAAATTGTGGCGTCACTTCCAGTTTGAAAATCTAATTTTTTCGATCGGAAGTGACGCATTTCCAGTGTGACATCACTTCCGGCGAAAAATCGAGATTTTCAAACAGGAAGTGACGTTTTCCCGTATGATTTTACTTCCTGCTTAAAAGTGAGACTTTAAAACCAAAAGGAACCTTAGAGGAAAAAAATTCTATTTTTCTCTGGAATTTGTGTGGAATGCAGCCAGTGACAAAAAGGCGTGATTTAAGGAATACAGGAAAGTGGGTAAAAGAACATGCGTGATACATCACAAATGTATTTGGAGTGGACCGAGTGCACAGGATTCATGGTTTTCGAATAACATTCGAAGACCACACATTTACGGAATAGAGCACAGTTTAATCTGTCATGGGTGATTATAGTAATACGATAACGACTTTCGTGGGTAGAAATCGTACGGATTAAAAAATGAGGATAATTATTTGATAGGCTCGTTTCAGCGGCTCGTAAAAAGCGGAGATCTCGCGTTACTATCGTTCGGGTCTGGGTGTTTTCCCGTTTGCGGGATAAGAGATCGGGCTCGACGGCTCGTTTCTCGCCCGCGCGTATCTTTGATGGCGCTTTGAATGGGGCATCAGGCCCATTTTTGGCAATTCGCCTAAACCGTGCCAAAACGGTGGACGGCAAACGGGGAAACTGGCTAAGCCGCTGGACTATTCGCACCACGACGACGACGACGACGAGGACGAGGACGAGGACGTTGGAGAACGCGTCTGGGACTGCCTCGACTGCCGTAACCGACACGCGCCCCACGGCGAGCCGCACGCCGCGCTTAAAGGCCCTGACTTTTACGATTCTGTTCAAGTGGTCATAAAACCCGAGTTTACTGCCGTCATGATTATCGAGCAAACTGCCTGCCACCTGTCGGAGCCCCTACGACTGGCATCTCTCTCTCTCGCTCTGAGCAATGACTACCGGGCTGTTTCTCCGTTGCGTATAGAGAGAGGACACGATCACGGTGAGCTTCTATCCCGCCGCATCCTCCACCTCCGTCCCGTTGACACACACTCGACAAGCCACCTTACGTCCAATTCCGATGGCTAAATAAAACAAACATACGCACAGACGAATTTATGTCCGAGCCATTCGTTTCTATTCAACGATCGTAAAAATCATCTTACGCTCGTACCGTTCCGCTCCCGTCATGAGAGCAGCATATACTCGGTCGATAAATTTATGCCCGACGGATCTGCCGCCAATGTACTCGATTATCGTCCGATCGATTTTTTTTTAATGCCCAGTCATTATTTATCGTTCGAGATTACCGGTCTCGCTCGAGGCATTTTTTTTTCGGTAACTTTGCGTTATAATTTTTATTTTCATTACCGTGAGGCGAATGGACTTGGCCTCTGACACACGTGAAGAGATGGTCTTTATCTGCTCGTTAAAAAAAAATTCCGATACGAACGGCCGGTTCCACTTTTCGGACCGTGGCTTCGACGGTGCAGCCTCCGATGCGGCGAGCGGCGAACGTGGAGGACCAAGTCTTAATTTTATCATTCGGCGATATATTTTTGGGAAACGTAATACGTACATGTACAAGACGACATTATTCGAGATACAGCTTCCTTTTCCACCGCGACTCGGCCAAGCAGGTGGATAACACTAAACATTAATAATAGCGAGATGAGAGCTGGAAAGGGGTTGAGGGAGGGTAGCCGAGCGGGATGGAGAACGGTAGCGGAGCATGTACGGCGAGCCAGAGAGGGTCGGGAGAGAGTAAGAGAGAGGAGGCAAATGGCCAGCCGGCCAGAGAGCAGCTTATGACGGGCATTACTCGGCTCGTTACGGAATAATTTACGAGGTGCGAACCGCGGGGGCGATAATCCAACGACATTTACATCCCAATAAACAGTCCGATACCGGCGGGCACACACGCCACGCGTTCTCCGGAGCCTCTCCCTGGACTCCTCTCACCGTTACGCTCTAGCTCTCTTACTCACACTTTTACGACCTTTTAATTGTACGACCGCCTAATTGGGCAGTAAAGCATAAAGGGTCCCTCTATCTCGCTCCCTCTCGTGAAAGCGCTCACGATAAGGCACAGCCTCCGACGGTCGGATCCAAAGATCACTCCCGAGTTGGAACGCCAAGACCGATTGGAATCCTCACAACCATCGGAAGCTTCGACGTGACATACGGTAAAGGCACCAGTGACTGGACACGTCTTAGTGACTGGACAAGGAGCCCGCAGACTTGGGTTTATTATGAGTACAACGATTAAAAAATAGCCGTTACTGTTAAAATGGTATCTGGAATTAGTCACTGATATACATGCAACAGATCGGCATAGACCATTCGTAAATAATCATTTAATTGTTATATTTGTTTGAACGATAGTCGATTTTTGCCTGATCACTGGTACGCCGAATCGTGAATCGAAAGTGGTTATGCAATATATCTCATGTATATTTTATGAACATACTGATGAATCAATAGAATATCCTGTTTTTATTCATGTTGCTAGAGTAAAAAAAAATCGCTCGTCGTCTGCCAAAGAAAAAATTGTTATTTCAATTCTACTTTGAATTCTTACGATTCCATGTGATATCGCAACAACGACGGCGAGTCTGTCAAGGTGACTTGTTATCGTTTCAATCTCGTATGGAATTTTAATAATTAGAACTAGAGTTAAAACAACATATCTTTTTGGCAGCACGCAAGCGAATTTCACTTGAGACATTGATTTTTTTTTTCAGTGCACGAACTAGTTGTGGTCATGTATCATTACTCTCGGAATTTGCGACTGTCGGACACATTGGGACATGTCTAGTCCGAATCGGCACACACCCATAAATAGTCGTCCTAGCCACTGGTACATTCGTATCTCCCAGCGCTTTTGTGAATAAATATATTTTTAGATATCGCCAAAGGATTTAATGGATGGGTTTCAAAAATTGCAAACTCTAACCTTGAGATTAATTACCGTCATTTGCCAAAACGATCAACGTATGATAGTAAAAATTGGTTTTGGAGTAAAACATCGACTTAAATGTCCAGCCATCGGTACGTTTACCTTAGGTGGTCGCAATTTTTGTTCCGACATTCAATTTTCCTTTTCGATACGTCCCACGACAGCAATTTTAAAACGTTAGATCGGCCTAACGAAGCCTTAGCTAGATCCAATCTTATCAGAGCTTGGTATAAAATGTCGACCAGACTCTCTCGACCGATTGATTTTCATAAATGTTTACGCTTCGGCGATGCTTGCATGACTCTGGCTAAAGAGCCACTTTCAGTGTTCACCAACTGAATGACGACGACGACCGACGAAGATCATCCCGATGACGTCTTCACGAGAGGGAGATTTCTACACAGTAGCGGCTTCTGCTCGTGAAGATTCACTCTTCGGATTCGGCCGCAAGAAAACCGGCTCTGAGAATCATTCTCACCAGCGTGTTAGCCTGTTTCGATGTGTGTCTCTGGGTGCGAGTGTTCGCGAAGCTTCGAGCGCGGCACGATAAACTCGTGCCAGAAGCGAGAAGATTCTCTTTTCATTGCCCAATAATCGTTTGAAAACGAGTATAACCTCGTCTTGCCGTATTCCAACGGCTCATCGGTTGTTTCATCGCCACCGACCGGTTGCCCGAACGATATTTCCACAGACATCCGGGATTTCTCACGCTTTTTTTAACCCCCTTTTTTTACCGCTCATAGACATCTCACGTTTGAGCATTCCTAATTTAGGTATATAAAAAAAAAAAAAAATCCCCGAGCAGTTTTCATCCGACAAAAGTTTCGCAGCAGATATCAAGATTACAGAGATTGCGGATAGAAAGTGTAGAGAATCCAAGGCGATTCGAGACACCGTGCATGGAAGTCAGTTCCGCACCAAGGAAAGCTAAAGCTCGAACGACGTGGAGAACGGCCTCTCTCTCCGCCGCGGATGGGCCAATAATCGTTTCGCAACGAGTAAGCAGCAAAACCCTCGGAGAACCTCGCACTTTGAGAGTCCGAATGGATGTGCCAGGTTCGGGTTCGGCGTTTCTCCGAGAGGTGGCGCTGCATTGGTAACCCCGAGTGAGATCGGGAGGGCTGCCGAGACGCCGCAGCTTTTCGTTGCTCTCGGCTCGGCGGCGGAGCGCACACGCGAGCGGTGCTCTCTCGTCGAGGAGCGCGCGAGCGGAGCCGCGCTCGGCGCTGGCACGCGCGCTTCGCGAGCGTTAAGCGCGCACGGTGAGCCGCCGCCGCGTGACCGAGCGGCGAGAGAGCGCGTACCCGAGCTCGCCTCTCGAAATATTTCCGTCCGGGTGGGGGAAATCGTGGGCGGTCCTTGACGTTGCATGGGCGTCGTTCCGGCGTGGAACTACTTTCGCGGAGCGTAGCGGAGTCCCGCGGGGCCGCTGCGCGCTCGTGACGAATTCAATTCTGATTGGTCCTTAAGCATAACCCTCCATTCCCCACCCTTCGCACGGTGCTCCGGTTCTTCCCCTACGAAGCCTCCTCGGTCTCTCTCTCTCTCCCCGTCTCTCCATCCCACCACGGAGACTTTTCCGCGACTATTACACACGCCATCTCCGTCACTCCCGACGGCGGCTTTTCATCTCTCGATACAGCAGAGCGGCCCGGAGTCCTCTACCCCCTTAATTTTTAGCGAGCAACCCCGTACCGTCGACTCTCTCCCAGCACCGTCTCCCGAAGGCATCGCTCGCCCAGGCATGGACCCGCGGCGAGGGGCGATCTCCAGCCGAACTTAATCCGGGCGGCACGTTCGTCGGGTTTACCGAAAGCCTCGACAGGGGGCCCTCGCGAGACTCTCCGAGCGAAGTTTGAGCCGACGGAGAGAGGGAGATCGCCAAACTCGCGAGCGCACCTCTCTCTCTCTCTCCGCCGCGCTGGTGAGAAAGAGGGGGCGATCGAGGGAAAGCCCGAGCGAGAGAAAGGGGGAACGCACACGCTCGGCGGCTCACGAACGAGGGTGGGAGCGAGCGAGAGGCGCTCCGCGCTCCGCTGCAGCGCGACGGGGTACGACGACGTTCGGCTGCGGGAGTGAAGGCGAAAGAACGATGGACTGGCGGAGAGGGGCTCGACGGATAGCGACCGGGAGGGAGAGAGAGGAGAGCAGAGCGGAGTTTCAGTAAGAGACCGAAACACAAGAGAGGTTGGTTATCGCCGGTGGAGGGAGAAACCTCGCGGGCCACGTGAGTCGGACAAAGAGATCAGTAATCGTGCGCGCCTCGTCCGCACACACCGCGAGCACTTCTCGCTCTCTCGCAGGAAGAGACACCGTGGGTTTGCCGGACGGCGCGATCGGGCGCGAGCGAGCGAGAGGGAGGGAGAAACCGCGCGCGTGAGAGCGCGCGCGCGAGCGCGCGAGCAGGCGATATATCGGCCGCGGCACGGGAGTGGGAGCGAGAGAGACAATCGGGGACGGGAGTGCACGAGCGAGGGGGGAAAACACGGGCCGAGCTTTGCTTGGCACGGGAGAGCGACTGAGAGAAGAAGGTGAGAGACAGTCGAGAGACGAACGGCGGTACAGAGCGGACGGTGTACACGGGGCGCGAGAAAAGCAGTAGTGTGCCGTGGACCACCGCACTGGCATACCGTGGCTCGTTACGATCCCCTTCGGGTACTTCTGTCCGATAGCCCGTCATCGTCCTATCGTCATATCCACGAGAGTGCTAGTGCAGTGAAGACCCTAACCGATCGAGACCGCTCCCGAACGGGAGTGAGAGATATTTTTTAAAAAATATATATAATAATAACAATAATAATAATCGTAATAATAAAAAAAAACGACTCGTCGAGTCTCACGTCTGGCAGAGACGGAGGGACTGTTTTAAGATCGACGAGAGACGCGATGCAATAACGATAAACAAAAAGGAGGAACGAGGAACCAAAATAAGAGGCAACGACGAGGAGAGTCGATTGACATATTTTTTTTGTTATTTTTTTTTTTTTTATTGGGCATAGTGAACATTATTTGTCGCGAGGGAGAGTGGTGAAGGATTTTTTTTGGACGATCGGAGTGATATACCGAGGAGGGTAATCGGGGTGCGAGAAAGGTCGTCGTCGTCCGCAGGTGAGGACAAAGTCGCGTGCCGGCCGGAGTCCGTGCGCGCGGGACAACATCGAGACGCGACACCTCGGGAGGTTAACCCGGCATCGGCTCAACGGAAGCACGGCGAGGAGCTGCCGGTTACTACCTTGCAGACTTTACGAGCCCCGGACCGGCCTGGACCATTGCACCGGGGACTTTTTATTGCATCGTTAAAAGGCTTTAACGACTGTCGTCGCGATCTCTCGGGATTCGGAAACCGCGCGCGGTCAAGCGGTCCGCGGTCAAGCATTATTACCGACCGAACGGGGAGAGCAGACAAGAAAGTCGCCGAAGTGTGTTTGGGAGCCGGGAGGAAAGGGAGTAAGGAGGGAATCGGGGATAAAAAGGAGATACCATAAAATCGCTTCGTCATGAGCAGCCTCGAAAGTTCGAGCCAGGATCCTTCGGCCTGTTGACAGCAGCAGTCCCGAGTGCGGGAAAACCGCCAGGACGTCATCAGTTAGCCGATGATCTTCGAACCTGCACCGCCAACCAACTGACACTTCCGGTTGTCAAAAAAAAAAAAAACCATCAAAAAATCATTGATTCAGCACGGATTACAAAAACAAAAAATAAAAAATTCGCTACTAAAAAAAGTCGTCGGTAAAAGAGGAGGGAGAAGAGAGGATCGACGACCTCTCTCTCTCTCTCTCTTTCTCTCGCTCTCTCTCTCTCTCTCTCTCTCTCACCATCGAGGGTCGAGGGCTCGCGTGGTGTCGCGTGGACCGCAGTCAGAGTTCGAGCTTCTCGAGGAGAAGGGTCCCGGGACCGTAGAGGCACGCGGTAACCGCGGGAACACGATTCAAACTGTATCTGACGTTTAACTTTGAAACTCGATCGATTGGTTCTTGTCGATAATTTGTTTAAATAAAAATAAAGAAATTTTTTAAAAATCCTAAAGAGAGCTCAATTTTTTTCCGAGTGATTGTTTGAGTGCAAAGTGTTTCCAAGATACCCGGAATAACGATGAACTCGTACTTTGAGCAGAGCGGTGGCTTCTACGGGAGTCACCATCACCAGACCGGTGCAGCGGGCCAGCACCACGATCCTACAACGGCAGCGGCCTACCGAAGCTTTCCCCTCGGTCTCGGTATGTCGCCTTACGCCTCGACCCAGCACCATCATCACACATCCAGCAGTCTCGGCATTCATCCGGGCGGCGGTACCAACACGAGACCACCCCAGGACTCGCCGTACGACGCGAGTGTCGCGACCGCGTGCAAATTGTATTCGTCGACCCCCGAGGCGACCGGACACACGACGTCCTCGTACTCGAGTACCGGTAGCAAAGACTGCAAACAGCAGGAGCAAGCCGCCGCAGCGGCTGCAGCAGCGCATCAGAACGGTTATGCGGCGGTGATGGCCGCGGCCGCTGTCAAGGACGTTTGGCAGAGCGCGACCTCGGGGTCGAACGGACAGAGCAACCCGGTCGTACGGCCGTCAGCGTGCACGCCCGAAGGCACGAGGGTCGGTAGCTACGGCGGCCTCGTGGGCGGCGATCCAGCCTCGAGTCCCGGCAACAACGGATCCTCGAGGTCCCTCACGTCCTCGTGGAACACCTGCAGCTTGAACTCGAGCGCTAGCCAACCGGTTGCCTCACAACTGCACCAACAACCCACCGCCAACCATACCTTCTACCCCTGGATGGCCATTGCAGGTGAGTCGCGAAAGACGTATTATTCATGGAGCGATGTACCTTTTGGTTATTTTTTCCTTTTTTTTTGTTTAAAAATTGTTTATTTATCGTGAGAGAAATTTATTCGTATTATGAATCGACGAACGATCGTCATAATTGCCGGAATGAAACATCATCGACGCGGGGGTGGTGGAGAGGGAAATCGGGAGAGGTGGAGGAGGAGAGATGGAGAGGATAAGACGAAAGTGGAGAACGAGCGAGGAAGACGACCGGAGGGTTATACACCGAGCACGTGGTCTCGCTGGCCCGCGGGCGATGGGGATCCAGTTTGCGTAGTTTATATCGCGGCTTAGACGATCGGAGCGAGGTCCACTGCGCGACCTCCGGCTCGCCACTTCGGAGACGACGAAAATTTGACGAGTCGGTTTTTCCGTGTCGTGTCTCTCGGTAGGATCTTCATTTTTTTGTCTTTTTTTTTGTCCTCGATTCGGGAATTCCACCAATCGAAATACGACACATCCGTCAGAGTACGGGTGCGCGATGCCCGCGCGGAAGAGTTATAACGAATTTATCGTACTCGCGGGGGAGGCGGGTCGCGCGTCCAGGAACTAAAAAATATTCCATCGCCACCTACAAACACGCGAGAACGTACGACCGTATATATACGTATGTATGCATAAAACATGTACAGATAGTTTGTACAAGCTTCAAAATCGAATGGACTGGACAAACTCTCGCGGGAACGAGTGCGGAGCGCGAAATGGCAATAACTAACATAGACGTGGAAAAGCGAAAAGCGCCGAACGAGCAGTCGATCCGGTGAGGGAGATAGAGGGACCGGCCAGCCGTTCGGACTGTCGCGTAACTCCAGCGTTTCTATTGTCCTCGTAATTCGCAGGGGGCCGGAAAAATAATGGTAACATCGAAGGGACCAAAAAGATCGAGAAACATTCGAAGAAAAAAAAAAGAAAAGAAATGTCTATCGAAGAATAATTGAAAAACGTTCGAATCGTAATTTTCCGCGTGAGGAGCCTCACCCCAATTTTTACAGAGAAAGTTATGTCTCTCATACACAAACAGTAAATCCAAGCATCTGCCCCGGCTCAATTGCAACCTCGGTAAAAATCGTTCTTTAATATCTCCATCTCGTTCGTTTCGTTCATTCCCCCTTCGCTCATTGACGACGAGATCTCGGCAATAACGGAGGTATAATAAATAAATAAATACGAGCTCTCTCGGGGTCACGCCTTTTCGTGTCCGTACAACCCTCGCGTGCCCGAGCTCCTTCACCTTACCCCCTCGTCCCTCTTTCTCTCCGTCTGTGCCGCGAATCGCGCCAACTCCCCGAGAGTAATGTATGTGCCTTGTATCATGGTATATAGTGGTACCTGGCAAGCACGTGGGTATACCGAAGGGAGCACGGCAAAAGATAGGGTTGCACGCGAAGTTGGACCGAGCAGAAGGAACAGTCGGTGCGCCGCTCCTCGCGCCCGTGTCGTACGCGCCCCGTTCGTTAAAACAGCCCCTTTCCCTGTGAATACAAGAAACGCGTATCAACGTCCCATACCGCTTCGCGTTTCACAACTGGCGCGGGGAGAGGGAAGAGAGAATGGAGTCAAGTGCGTGTAAAATCGTCGGGTACACTGGATATAATGGGGGAGCGGGAGCTCGTATCCAGAACGATTGGGGGCGAGAGCGAGATATTCGAGTGCTTTTAGTCGGGTCGTGTCGCGCCCTGCGTGGTGCCTCGGTCTCTCCCTCCGGAACACCCGGATTCCGGTAGTCAGCTGTTTTAATCGTCTTCTTCGTCACTCTCGTTGCGGAGATCTTTCACGGTTTGTCCCACAAACGAGCGTCTGCCGGGCGGCGAGATCGGCTGTGCAGGGAAACGACGTCTGCGAAATGATAAATGTGGAAATTTATCTTTTATGTTAGATCTCGTCCAGACTTACGGCTGGACAGCTTTGCCGATTCCAGGGAGGGTAGTTACAATCGTTGATGTTTTATGCACGCGAATTTTCAAGCGAAATTTTGGAACGTTGGTTTGGGGTTGGCCTTATCAGGACAAGATGTAACACCCAGATATTTCTATCAGGGAGTCCTCACTGTATATCCCTGACGTCCACAGACTACTCCGGTTGCGAAATATATTGAAAAATGTATTAGAGGGAATGGGCAAAATGTTTGTAAAATTAGGAGACATTTTTGGGAAACGGACAAAATTTTTTTTGTAAAATTGACATAATTGTTAAAGGAGTTGTGGACGTTTGTAGACAAGTAACGCTGGTATCTATTTTAGTGTGTATTTTACACTGACATAAAAATTCAACAAAAATTACTTCAATTCTTACAATTCCATATGATATTGAAATAACGATGGCAAGACTGTCAAGGTGACATATTATCGTTTCAATGCCATATGGGATTGTGAAAATTGAAAGTAGAATTGAAACACCAGTTTTTTTCGTTGGCAGCCTGCAAGCGAATTTAACTTGAGTCATTGATATTTTTTTCAGTGTCGCAAAAAAAAGAATTATATTTCCCATATATTTTGTAATATATTCTAATATTTTTTTTTCATATACGTATGTTATTTCCATGGAGAGCCTCGCAGCTGTTTCCTCCCTTTCCCTCCCGTCCTTGGCACGCTTCATCGTGATAAAAAAAAAAATTAATTCCTTACCGCTCAGTAATCGATTTACAGATAAATAACAATTGTCACGCATATTTACCTTCCCGTTGAATTAATTCGTCAATTCACTTGCCGAACTTACCGATCCTGAAATAACTTCGTACAATCTCCACCGATCAATTTTTTTTCCGCGGGATTATTGATTAATTTATTCATTCAACGAACGGGAAGTTTCTACGAGCGGGAAAAAGGAGCTTGCACACTCGGCGATGGAAACAGGTTCCGCGTACATACACGGACCTCGAGAGAGAGAGCCAGTCATTGACTCATTTAGCCGTGGCTACGATTGCATCCAGCGTGCAGTGGTGTTAGTTAGTTCCTCGTCCTGCTCTTCGTTGGTCCATCGAGAGTCGAGAAGAGAGCTCTCCCCGATGCCGCGGGGCACGCGATATTATCGCTGTTTAGTCATTTCTTCGATACGCCGTTCCCGCTCGGCCGTCCTCTCCGGTCTGTCGGTACAGCCGATCGCCCGTTAATCGCGTACACAACGCGTCGAAACTTATGTACAACCGGTGCACATGTTGGTAGCGCGAACACAGTCGTGTACGTACAACCTCACGGGTATCCATACAGCAGTTGTACAAGTCGCGGGCCCCGCTAGTGTCGATCCGACAGAGTCCGGAGATCGCGAGACAGAGTGTTATCCCACCGATATCGATACTCCGTGTTAATCGCAGCCGTTAAACACGATACGAAAGTACATTTTAAAACCCACGCGTTCATAATCGTGACCGTAATGTCAATGTTGGACGCGCGCGGTTTTAATGAGTCTCGAGTTTACACGCTTCGACGAATAATTGTAATACATTCATGTATAATGGCATGCTTGACACCCGTGCCCATTCGTTGGTGTAATAAATCCTAGACCGGGCGAGAGTTGCAGCGTTCGCGAGGAAAAGCCGTCGATGCTTTATCTACTCGAGGAAGGGGAAGTTTTATCGATGCTATCTTTCGCCAACAGTGATTAATTAACTGCATTCCGATCACCGCGGAACGATCGCCGGTTTCTTGGTCGGTAATGTTTGAGAGTTTTCGCGCCGAGCTCTGTTCGAGACGTACTCTGGAACGGGCGATACAATTGTCGTCGAAGTTCTTAACCGACCCCCGCCCGCGGTGACAGACACAATGTGCTTTCTCTCCGCAAAGTTCGAAGCCAGATCACTTTCACCGATTCGGGATACCCGTCGACTTTCCCGCAGATGCGACCGTGCGTATTTATGGTTCTCCTCATTGAGGGGTTGGACGGGCGGACCGGTCTATAGGGTAATTAGAGGGCTCGGGGGTGAGGGCGACCGAGCGCGCTCGCACCGGCGGAACGGTGCTCCGGGTGGAGCCCGCTATCTCGAAGTCCCGCTGATTTTACGTCGCCCTCACGCCTCTTCGTATTTTCTCTTCGCTCACCGGCACTTCCTTGAGGATCTAAAGTGCCTCGTTACATGTCCGCCTGTAAATACCTTTTTAAAAAGACATAAAAAAACGAAACAGAAAAACGTCGCGATAAAACCGGACAAGCGATAATACGGCGCGGGCGTGCTCGGGTTTATTTAAGAAGCTCGTTCGTTGTACTTGGATGGACGAGCCGCAGATACGAAACAGAAAAAAATTCATTTCGTTTGTTCGAAGTTTTTCATAAATAGATAAGTAATTTCTTAAATATTTTTTTTGGTTATTCAGGATAGGCTTTCCAAATTTGTGTATACGCTGTCAAAATAAACTGTACATTTTATGTACTGGAACTTAAAATTTGCTTAAATTATTTACATTCATTGAATATCAATGTACCTTTTTGTAGAAGAAAAATACCAGATATTAAAATTACAAATCTTTTGCTTGAAATTTACAAAAAAATACTGTAAAATTGCAACGCACATGCATTTGAAATTTCAGAAACAGTTCAGAACCAAAATATTTTTACAGTGTACAATTAATGAAGCGTTTCGAAACGCTATGATATTGCAACATTTTATTAATCAAGGGAAGAGATTAAAAAAAGAATTCCCGCGCAAATTCCACGTGGCGAGATATCCTCTGGAGCACGCGGCGTGCGCTACGGGCAAAAGCGTACAGAGTACGTAATACACTTGTGTAGTACACCTCCGGTATATACGTAGCGTTCGCTACTCCACGCGACGTTTGCAGTAGGTGTTACGTACCTCGGGGAGTAACCTCGTTCAATATAAACCAGCTACGAACAGCCACTGTAACCGTAACGCTGACGTTTACGACGACGAAATCGCGGCTCGGGTCGTTTACTCCCACCTTCGGGTTCGCCTCGCCTTTCCCAACTCTACGAGTCTCCGCTCTCTCTCTTTCTCGTTCTCTCTCGTACTCGCCGTCCACGGCGGACGATCAGTCGGTACGGCGAAATTCTGTTAGAATGGGACTATACCGACACGGCGCTCGTAGTACGACAGCGTCCCGATTTCCGAGGGGCGGTCAAAGTTCGCATCGTCAATTGCGAATGATCGTTACGATCGTTTATGCGCGTCGATCATTCAGATAGAACGATTAAACGGAGCGCATTAAATTTTTTATTTTTTTTTTCACCAATCACGCCGATAATTTATCTAATCGTCTAATTTGCAATTCAACGTCGATCGCCATCAATAATTCATAGAGACGATTTCTTAATTGAAGGTTGATAGAAAACCGCCAGTCTCGAGCAACTCTAAGCGAGCCTGCCGTTTAAATTTATGACAGAAAAAAAACTATATGTTTATCGTGCGAATTGATGGGTCGACGATAATTGTTTGTCCTGTCAATGGCTGAAACTCGAAACGCGTACTTCCTCTGCCGTATCATTATCGCTCAAAGTCGGCGAGGGTCCCCATAAAGAGAATTACCTCGGTTACGCTCAAGCGGCGCTAGCGCGCGCGCCCGCGGACGCCACGCTTATCTTAATTACCTGCGGTACAGACACAGGCTATATCGATGTCTGCGCTGAGAACCATTTCGCCAACTTTCAACACTCATCGAGGCTTCCGGTTGGCATATTTTTTGTATTTTTTTGTTTACCCGTACATCCGGCTCGTTCACTCCAATTGACTATCTACACAGAGCGGTGTCCATTTATCGTACACACTTAGGTAATCTAATCGGTGATTCCTTATTTTTCCGTGGAATATTGACAAGCGTCGAAAGCACAAAATTGGCAAAAAGCGACGTTGAAATTCCACAATCGACTAGTCGTTAATTTGTTCCTCGTTGCATATCGGCGGTTTGAATTTTTGTTTTATTTATTATTATTCATACGAATCTTGAATAGTTAGTATCACATGTGCGAGCTCGCGTCGAATGTAGGCGTGCGTGTTCCGCTGAATTTGATCGAGTGGCTCTGCCTCTGGGCCATAGGTGCAGATATATCGTGGAAGAATGAGAAGAGGTGAGATATACGGCTTGGGAGAAATGCGGGATAGAGAGAGGGAGAGAAAGAGTGGCGGCGAGGCAGAGGAGCACAACATAGCAATGGCCCCGACCTAAAGAGGCAGCCCCGGAGTGGGTGCGCTCGCGCACACACCGCGCTATATCCCTGCTGGAGTATCCCAAGGCTCTCTCGCTTCCATGTGTTACGCTCGCGCGCTCCGTGGCCCGGATGGAGGATGACGTACGAGCCGCTCCGTATGACTTACTACGCCCTTTTCCCTTCTCTCCACGCCCGCGCCTACTGCGCGTCCAAAAAACATACGGTACTCTTCCGAAAAATGAACGTATCCGAAATCTTCCGAATCGCAGAAAAAAAATTAAAAAATGCCTTACATGTGTTTGGAGAAAATCGTAGCAGAATTGTCCTCAGTGAATTTTTTTTGTCATGATTAAAACAATTAAGTTATGGAAGATATTGGTGCCCGAAAAACTGAATCAATGATAATAATAATAATATTAGTAATAACAATAATAATAATAATATTAGTAATAACAATAATAATAATAATAATAATAACAATAATAATAATAATAATAATAACAATAATAATAATAATAATAATGTGAAAGATATTAAGGCTGAGAAAATGGAGCGAAAGACTTTTTGATCTTGGTCAATATTGCACCCTCGTTCATCAATTCCCCTATGACCGGAGTTGGTGCCGAATTATTTTATTTCTGAAACGTCGACGAGTTTGAAATTCCTACATTCAGCGTGGCACAGAATTATATGATCCGCGGAGAGGTTGTATACATATATGTGGACCAGAATGGTATAGTGGGACAATAAAAGCGCGAACTCGGTGTGTTTTAAACGAGCGCGAAAAGAGGCGCGCGCGTAACGCGGTACCCGAGAGAGCCACGTCCACTCACTGATCGCGCACGGGCCGCTCTTTCCTCTGTAGTATTATTTCTCCGTTCCTATGTTCTCATCTCGCTTCAACGTTTGGCTCATTCCCATAGTTTGGTCTCCGTCCGGCCGTGTACGCTTGTTTCCGTGTGTCGGTGTGTGTGTGTATGTTGTGTGCAACGCCCGGCTGCGGTGCAACGTTCCCTCGGTTTGATGAACGAGCTGTTCGCATGTACGGCACCGAGGTAGCCTCTCGGGTTATACACGACTCCGCGGCTCGTTCGCTATCTTGCCGTTTTGCAAATTTCATGCGGCAAAGAGTTATGTCTCGTCCGCGCTGAGCTCTTCGTACGCTGTACACACACACACACACACACACACCGTCTCTCTCCCGCTCTCTCTCGATCTTTCTCTCTTTCCGTCCATCTCTGTACTGCAACGTCGCACGAGACATTACCGTACAAACACACAAACAGCGAGATTCATTCGCCACCACGAAGAGCGCGTTCCGTCGTCGGCGACTCCTATCAATTAAGTCTGCGCTATCAATTAACTCGTAGCTCTTGGGCAAAGAAGAGACTCTTCGCTCTCCACATGCCACGAAATGCGCGCATCTAGTATTCTTTCTCGTGGAATAAACTGCGGTATTCTTCTCTGTTAAAAAAAGAAAAAAAATCTTTTTTTTTACCCCAAACGAAATTATCTACTGCCAAAATTCATCTATTGACGCTTTGGTGAGTCTCCAACATCTCCGGTGGGATTCTGCCGCCACTGAAAAACGGCACATCGCTGGCTCCACAGTGGCTGCCGTACGCCAAAATGTCATATTGGTTCTTCTTCGGTCGGCGTAGATATCCAGATCGAAGCCGACCATCTCCCGAGCACTAATAAGCACTGGCTAATATTACAACGTCACTGCTAGCGAAAAATAAAGAAAAATCCAGTTGACGTCACTTCCGGTTCGAAAATCTTATTTTTCGTCCGGAAGTGAAGTCACACCGGAAATGCGTCACTTCCGGTTTGAGAATCATATTTTTTGACCGGAAGTGACGTATTACCGGTGTATAGCTCTGAAATTTTCACTCATATTGTGTCCGCTTAACGAGCTATCCGAAGTCTCGAATTATAATTTTTTTTTTTTTTATACCTTCCACGGCGTTCCCGCCGTCGTCCTGCCATGCCATTCGGGGTCGTTTTTCGCCGAACAATCCTCCGCGCTCGCGAGGCTCAACGTCCCGCCGGCAGCCCGTATTCAATTAATACGCCCCGATGCAATCGCCAAGGCGCAACAGAGCTCGTTTCACGTACACGTACGTGTTTACCCGCGAACTCACACAGTCCCGAGTCGTGCCACGCATACCGTACCCACAGGATAGATTTCGTCGGGACTCGTCGAGAAACTCGCTCGTAACTCGTCGGAACCATAAGTTTTTCTTCGAGCCACGCGAGAGAGAAGCGCACCGTGCCATCGCGATCGGCCGAGCCTGGTCGAGGCCCCTGTGCGGAAGACGCGCGTCCGCAGCCCGCGATGGGGCGGCCATTACGCCCAACACCTGCCACCCTGGCGGTAACTTGTGCGTGCGACCTGGCCACAATGCTCGCGTCCGCACTTAGCCCTGTCCCAGTTCTCCCCTCCGTGCCCGAGCTCCGCTTCTTCTTCCTTCCTCCTCGACAAATTCCTGGTTTCCACCTCGTCGTCGATCGGTGGGCGAAAGCCGCGCAGGATCTTCGCGCCGCGTTTAACTGGGAGTCCTCCAGCGAGGGCAAAACCGACCGTCCTCTCACACGATGCGTGCACCGCGAGTAAACTCGGCACGTTCGATGCATTACGGGAAAGATCGACGGCCTCGAAGACGAGCGGTGGTAGCAGCGGGAGCATCATATTTGCTATAGGTGGCTGCCTCCGTACGAAGCGAAATATCTCTCCCATGGCTTCCCGATCGAATAAATCGTTGGCCGGCATGCTGTGCCGCCGCCGCTGTGTACATCGATCTCGCCCGAGGCTTCGGTATGCACTCATCCTCTCTCTCTGGACGTCCAGGCCACTTCAACATCGGGATGAACCACGTGAAGTTGGAAGCTGGCGCGCGGCACGTCGAAGTAAAGACCTGCTACCTTAAAACCGATTACGTTTTGCTCTCGGGAAGCGGAGGAGCGATGCACGGAGGGGAAGAGGGTAACCGGGGTGTAAGCTATAGATACCTGGTCGACGAGTCAGCGCCAGGGTAATTTACCTTCCGCGGGATCCTCTTTACTTCCCTATTTGTGAACTCTATTTACCCTTTGGCCCTTCAACCATGAAGAGAGGTGTTTGGAGCCATCGGTTGCAGCCTTCCAGGGGTCGTCTTTGAAGCCGGTTGGAGTTTATGCCAAAGTGTCAAGGCAATTACGGGGAAGCCTTTCAGCGCTGCAGGTACATCATCGGCTTAGGGTTTACCGTTCGCAGGACAAATCCGCACTGTAATAAAAAAAATTCCTATGAAATTTAATGCACAATTGTGACAAAAAATGCAGGTTTAGCGTCTTAAAAACATTGGAAATACTTTATTTTTAATAATTTACTTTAATTTTACTATGAAAGTACTTTAATTTTGATAATTTACTTTAATTTCAATGAAAAGGTACATTAATTTTTTATCGTAATTGTACATTGAATTTAATGTGCGAGTTTTTGCATAAAAACTTTCAGTCCCGTAGATCAAATTTATAATTTTTTTTACAGTGCGAGGATCTTCGGCAGATTTCGAAGGGGTGGCGAAGTTATCGAAATGATTTTTCATTTTAGAAACTTTTTTTTTAAATACCGCTGAAATCGGTGGTAAAAATGTAAAGCTGTAAACCTTATAAGGCCCCAGCAGTCAAGCCGATCGTTTGAATTCCAACGAACCAATGAAAACATTTTTTTCAAATTTTTTTTTTCGGTCGAATCGACATGAGTTTCCGCTCGATCGATCTCTCGAAAATCATCGAGTAAGATAATCCATGGGTTCGAGAATCTGACCGCAAAAATCAACAGGTCGTAAAATACAAAAAAAGGGGACTTGTCTGCGGGCGTAAACGCGGTTACTGGACTCTGTCTCGAACGCACATCACGGGCGTTAATTTCTCACCCGACGACTTCGTGGCTCTTCATCGCGACGCGTAAGAGTGAAAATCCCGAAGCCATTTCACTGTACTGTATCCCGCGCATATACAACTCGGGGACCGCGAGAGTGAGAATTACGCATTCATCACGCGGGGCCCCACGCCACGGTCGTTTTATCGATATGCGTCCGAGTGAGCGAGAGAACGCGGGAACGAGAGAGAGCATAGGCACATAGTCGTATCACATACACACACGTGGTAGACCCGGTGGTCGCTCTCTCGTATTGTGCCAGAGCGATTAAGCGCCTCGTTTGACGTGCGCGCGCGCGTAACTCTCGTAAACTCCGTTTCTCGATGGAGTCCCCGACCGTGTATTCACGACTCTCGATTCTACGGAGTGTACCGCACTACGGCGAATCAAGCATCCAACGAGCGAGAATATCGAAAATTGATGAAGAAATGAAAATCTCATTCAAAGCTTCGAATCGAATTTCCCGATTAAGGGAATTTTCAACCAGAAAATAAAATCTTTCGGACCGGTCGCCACCAAATTAATATTCATTTATATTGAATAAATATTATTTCTATGGAATTAAAATTTTATTGTGAGGAACCCGTTAAAAAAAATTGTTGGGTACAAACTAAACATTTATTATTATAATTATTTATTAAAAATATGATATTGAAACAACGACAGCAAGATTGTCAAGGTCACATGCTATGGTTTCAAACCCGTATGGTATTGTAAGAGTTGAAATAACAATTGATTTCATTGGCAGTCCGCAAGCGATTTTCAGTTGAATGATTGATGTTTTTTTTCAGTGTATATGACGCATATGGGAATAGTCATGAGCGCTCATGTAATACATATGTAACATAGGTAACACTCGTAACGCTCGACCGGGACTACGTATTAACGGAGTGCATATAAATACAAGTATACGGAATGGACAGAGCGGAATATTAGTATATCTAATCTAATATAAATACACGCGAGACAGAGCAAACGGGAATATCTGGACGTTAGAATAACTGAAATCGTCGATAAAGTAAACGATTTTATAGGAATATGATTTATTAAAATTTGTGAATATTCGAAAAAAAATTAAATTCTCGCGTAATCCTCTTAGGGGGTCAAACAAAGGTTCGCCGCTCGAGAGATTCGAGTTACGACCCGGAGAGTCCTTTCGTGCCTCCTCCGAATCCCACTCTTTCCATGTATTCGTTATGACAAAGTACAAACGAACGACATGTTTATCGTGAGACAACGACGCGATATTAGGCAGGCGTTAACGGACATTACGAGCTGCCGTTGGCCGCGGCGTGTGTCGACAAACGTCGAGCCAGTGTCGACGTCGATGGGCGCATACTGGGTGCGTTGGGTTTGCTGAGGCCACAAAGTGGCAGCAACGCCGTGCCCGAACGTTGCGCCATTAGCCGAAGCAATTTACGAGAGGCGGCTCGCGCGATAGCGTTTATGCTGTTGCCCGTAGTCCGTGCTCTCCGGCAAGAGCCCTCTCCGCTTCTTCAGCACCGGCACTCTCTTTATTTCGCTCTTTCTTTCTCTTCATCGGACTCTTCCACGCTGTCCTTTCCACGGGTGAAAAAAAAAAAAAAAAAAAAATCGGCAGTTTTGGAACGAGCCAGGAAGCCACAGGATACGTGAGGCGAGCACGCGGAAATAAGATTCCCTCCGATTATTCTCCGCGGACTTCTCGAGGGCCAAGATATATTTCGTCCGGGTCGGAGATCCTCGATCGCGGATTGAAAATAATGAATATCATTAGTAGCATGATAACCCCACGCAGAATCAGTGCTCGTTCGCCGCTCGAACGCTTCCGTTATGTTCAGCCTGATTCCAATCGATCTACCCGTGCATGCCGATGCTCATTCGCGTCGTCGATAACGGGTAAGATAAATCCACAGATCATTGGATGTTGTTCCTCGAACTGATTGGCATCCCGCACTGTGCGTACGCGCGCTGGATTACGGGAAAATAATCGAGAATCTCGCGTGTGTGCAGGCGCACGCACATGCAGCAGGTAGAAATGCGTCCGTCCCGGCGAAATTGGCAAAATGGCACTGATAATGATACACCTCGCCAGTTCCCTGCGAGGAACGCCAGAAGCGCGCACAGAGCCGGCTCGTCATTAAAAGGCACCCGAGGTTGCGCCTACCACGAGCGGAGAGGTCTCGAGAGTTCCGTTTCCCCCCCTCGGAAACAGGTTTTTCCTAGGGTACGCGAATATCGCTCGTACCTTGGCGCGTGTGTGCGCGCGAAATTGGCTGCGTTGCTCGAAAGCACAAATACTATCCGTCACGCCTCTATTATAACGATTCATTATCCAGACATATCGATGCGAGCGAAAGGTGCCACTAGATCGATAATCTATTCCGGAAGTGAGTCAATGCGACGAGTCTCGAGTTTTAGATTTGCAACTTAATCGGCTATGAATAAACTTGTCGATGTAAAACCGCGAGATTTACGGCTAGTCTGCGGCCGATTCGATCGGTACGGCCGATCTCTTGCATCATCGGCGATGCGCGATACATCGCACACTCGTGTGTCTGTCTGCTCGGAAGCATGCAGCGTGTTTGGCATTATGTCACCGAAGTCCACACGGACGAGTCTCGTGGTCGTAACGACCATCAATCGGCACTAATCTCGACGCACTTGCCGCAATTGAATCGTCGATAAGTCATCGACCTGGTCCACAGACGGCCCGAGACTGGTCGTCAAGGATGTGAGGAAAAAAGCTGAGGATAAAATAATGTTGCCGGCGATGTACGGAGGTTGCGGCGTTGCGCGCAATGCCCTACCTGGCCGTGACAGTCGAGGCAAAACGTTTATTAGCATAGTATCATTGCCGAGGCCCGGCAAGGGAGTATCTCCGTTACACTTGCACCTCGGGCAATTCGGCAATAAATCCTTGAGGGAACGTGAGTATTTCGAGGTTGCCCGGCAGACCGGGCGAAGCAGAACGGGGGACAAGGAAGAGGCGATACAGAAGGAAGTGGAAGCGTCGGATGAGCTCGTAATTCGGCTCGTCGAGACCTACACACCCGGGGCAATAAAAATCACGGTGGTTCGTTTTCACTGGAGGCACGTTCGGTTCGGTTCGGTTCGATGTTCGGCGAGTTTGGCTCTTCGGAACGCTTCCTAAGTCCACTTGTTCACGGTACAGCGAAGTCGGCCGTGGGTTGCCTTGCATATTTACCGCTAGGCGCTAAGCCACACGCCCAAATCCTACGCTGGACCTCTCGCTCGCTTCCTCTTCCTCTCTCGACCGGAGCCAATAAACGTTTTATGGCCACCGACGATTCTCGCGTTTTACCGTTAGATTTCTTTTTTTCCTTCTTTTTTTTAGCGGAGTAAAACGTCGTAAAATCGGCGAGACCGACGCCGGCGACCCGACGAAACTTTTGAGAGGCGACAATGGAAAACGGAATAACTGTTACTCTCGGCCGCTGCCATAGCCGTTTACGTTATACAACCGCCGACTAAACTGTAGCTTGTATAATACCGTGGAGAGGAATCCCTCGCGTCCGTCGAAGTCTCTTTTAAGACCCCCGGGCAATAGTTGGACCTCCTCTCGTTCCTCTTCTCTCGCACCGAATTTCATCCTCGTCGATCACAGAGGCCAGTCCCGGTTTCGGTCAGTCCGGAAGAAACCACCGAGGTGCTCCGATCGCAGCGATCGAACGCGCTTTTTTTTTCTCTCATCCGCGTACCGTCTGTTTTTATTGTCACGAGATCGATGAGTCGATCGGAATCGCGTCCGATTTCCGTGCGACCGGAAATTCCTGTCGAGTGGAGAGGAGATCTTTTATTTTCGTCGCTCAGGATCGCGAATCCTCCCGCGTCAAATCCGTCGAGGCTCAACCCTGCCGGACAAAGGTCGAGGCTGTAAATTCTCGTTCGCCGCTCCGTTCCGCCGGCGATAACATCGTGGAGATAATTCAATCTGTGTTTCGTGTGAGGGCGAATGAGATTCGGGAATAACGATCAGTCGGATAATCGGACCGATCGGTTTTCGTAGCGTCGAAAAAAAACAAAAAAAAAATTGATCGTCCGTACGCAACGATGAGCGAGAGGAAGACGCGACGAAGATGAAGAACGCCGGGCGAAGATTAATTCAATCCGGACGATCTCATCGCCGATCGGGGCGAGTCAGGGGATCTTCCGAGGTACTCCAGCGTTGAGTAACTCCGACGAACGTGATTCCACCGGGAGAGTTCCGCCTATCTACAAGAGTTTCCAAGCTCACAACGCGGCTCGTGCAAGCGTCGGCATCGAGCCCGCAGCACAAGTGGGAAGCCTTCCTTTCATCGTCGATGTTTCACGAATCGCGCGGTAGTTCACCGCAGGAATGCAGGAAGAGAAACTGGAGCGAGAGCAAACCCTAGACCCGGTCGGTGGACAAAAATCACGATAGGGTTACAAGACGGAAGAAAAACGGGTTTGCTAAACGGGATTCTGGACGAACGGGCGATAATCGCAATCGTTCATCATCGGTGCCAACGACAGGGGCAGGAGAAGCTGCAATCAGCAGCAGCAGCTTCGTTATATTCGCCTCCGAAACTCATCTCACCAGCGATTCTCTTTACTGGTCTTTCTTCTTCTGCGTCATCGTCATCGCGCGCGGTCCCGTGCGGAGGAGCGCATGAATACCAGCAACAACGTCTCTCATTCGGGCCCTCGCGCTCGCTTACGTAATGGTGCCGTGGGTGGCCTCAGAGAAAGAAAAAGGCACGAGAGAGAGGAAGAGAAAGAGAGAGACAGGAAGGACTCCAGAGGAAGGAGTGCCAATGATGAAGAGGAAGATGGAGGCTCTCGAGTCTCTCGCGGTGAAGATACGCGGCAAAGGAAAGGAACATCGGGATTAATCGCGTTACGATCGGACACACTTATCAGCCAGTATCTCAGCTTCGATACTCGTCTCATCCTCACCATCCGCGTACCATTCCTCTCGTTATTTATCAGCGAAACGAGCGCGAAAGCGGGATTAACACGAACGACTCGGAGAGAGTCCCGCGCCGAGCCGACGGACGGCGAGAATCGTGATCGCTGCCTGCAGTAGGCACGTTGCAGCTTCGCGACACGAGACTCGAACGATTGACGGTCTGTCCTGTTGTCGGAGAATACAAAATCTTGCTTACGGTATTTTGGGATAGAATCGAATAGTTCTAGCCCTCGGCTGCGTTTGGGCAACTATCCGTAACTATTCGTAATAAACGCGCCTTACCGGCCACGGGAGATCATATCGGGAGCCAGCTATTAGCTTCGTTATCTAAGAAGTCTCCTCGTAAAGTTGCTGTTTCGTACTGTCGATAGTCCATTGCTCAGCGTTGCTCTCGCTATCCATCTACCGTGGAAGTAATCAAATTATACCTCGGAGTTCGCGTCTGTCACGCTTTTCACCCATCTCTTATCTTCCTCATCGACCTGTGTATGCACCATCGCTACATTTTTTTCATTCTTTCTTCCTGCATTATCATGTTTTCATGCCGAACGAGCTCGACTATCGGCAACGGGCGCGCGCGTCCGCTCGGTTTATCTATCTACATTCTTCCCTTTCTCGATTCTTTCGCGACTCATTGTATTGCACGTAACGAGAGAGGCAGCCGATTGACCAGTCTCGGCCACTCCCCCTCTCTATATCCCGGTATCCAGTAATGCTAGACTCTTACGTGTTCGTCGTGATGCACCAGCTTCGTCCACGTCTCGCTCCTCTTCTTCATCTTTTTCTTCTTCCTCATCTTATCATTATTTTTTGCCTTCCTCTATCCGTCCGTCTCTCGTCTCCTCTTCTCCACTCTCAGCTTCTCCAAGGCGCCTTGACTCCTTTCCGCCGGCTGGCACGACGCCGCGATTCTCCTTTCCACCCAGTAATCTTCTTCCGTGGAACTTGGAATTTGCGTGAAACGAAAGTGCCAGGTTGCCTTGTCCGGGGCTCTCCCTTGCTCGCTGGTTGGACGCTCTCCTCGTCGGAACTGCCTCACTCCGGGCTTCCACTGCACCGGCGCCACGAATGCGGATGCGCTGCTCTCTATCTCCCTTCATTGTTTCTATCCGTTTTATGGTGGGTAAATTCTCGCCGAGCGCAAACCCTTCTCGGTTTACGTTCGTTAAACTATGCACTTCATTCGTATAATAATTCATACTCGTGGCGAAGATTTCATTAATAAAATTACAAGCGTTTACGGACCCGATCGACCCGACAAGAGCACGCATGGAAATATAGGTACAAGGATATTATCGTTATACCAGAATTTTTATTCTAACACAAACTATAAAAAAAAAGATTTTGTACTGGAGGTACTGAGCCTGAAACTAATGAAAGGGGTTCCTAAACGCATTGTTTGTCCGATAAAACACCTCTATCGCGATTACTGCGTTTCGTATTAGATTCTCTGGGTCGTTCCGCAGTCGTTTGCATTAATGCCCATAAACTTTATCTCTCCTGTATAGCCTTTCTCCCCCGTACAACGCGTTTAGTGTTTCGTGCCGTCGCGTCACCGTAGTTCCTGATTTACACGAAGTCGAATTCCAAATGTCTTTGACGCGAGACCCGGGGATCGAAGGGTAAAACGCGTGGAACGAAACGGGGCCTCCGGGTCGCAGCCGTACGGACTAGACACCCGAACATACACGTAAACTGCAGACACAGGACCGCCGAACGAAATGTAAACCAGTTAGGACGGCCCACCCCTCGCGCTTTACGGGGCTGAAGCAAGTGGTTTTATAGGACGGGCTGTCCCGATCCGTCTTGCGTTGCCATAACGAGTTCGTGACTCTACATAATTCGATAAAGCCCCTTGAATGTCCCAAGAGTTCCACCTCGCCGGGTAAAATCCACATGCGTGCACATTCAAAAAAATATATGAGCATCCAGTACGCGACGACGGAGTAAAGTCCAGTTACCATCCACCTCTTCGACTTCATTTTCTTCGGTGAGAAAATCGCCGCTATGCACTTCGGCGCAACATCGGAGTCTTCGAGTCGCCGCACCTCGGGCGTGAATAACGACTGCAAATTTGTTCATAGAATCGTTTTCGCGGCAATGAGTACGGACGCCTTCTGGCGCCGCGTTTATTTTCTCATACGTCCAGTTATCCGCGCGATTTCCGAGATACTGCCCAGCGTGCACGATCTTTACACATTCGTTTCGGCTTCTTACCCGGTATTACTCGGTCACGTGTAATACGAAGTCTAAAAGAATTAATATTTTCAATCTATATATTTTTGACCTTCGGCAACAACGCATTCAGTATTAATATTACGTACGCCTCCTAAAAGGGTTAATACATCCTCTGGAGAAATATAAATAATTTTTTTATTATTATTTTCGCTTGTGTAGACGGACTTAATTTTAATAAATTAAAAAATTGAAAAATGTTCCCTAAACTTTTCCGAGCTAACATATTGTCTTTCGCTCGTCAATGACATTGCGTGTGTGCAGCCTGCGATCCATCGGCGCGTCCAGTGAATAACTGGCGAGGCTAGACGCGGAAATAAAGGGGGTTGGCTCGGAGCTGAAAGGCTCCGAATTTTAATTGAATTTGTTCCGGCAAGTGTTGAGATATCAAAGTCGGAGGAATTATCGCGTCGAACGTTGAGTCGCGGTCTGTGCGAGTGACTGCACGGAGAGTTAACCGGGAGGCAGTGGTGCGAGGCTATTACGCGGAGTAGTAGATAAGCGAGCAAAGCGTCCGGCGAGAATACACAGGCGACGTGTTGGCCGCGGCGAGCATACGTGGGCCAGGGGCACGGGCTGTATGTAGGAGCAAACAAATATCGCACACGTGTGCGCGCCCGGAGAGTCGAAGCGAGTAAAAGGAGCGGGATTTCGCGCGAGGGAATCTGCTCGCCGTATGCAAGTGTGCTAAACGCGTATACGTCGCAGGACGATGTGTAACTCTTGCGCGGCGGTGGACGGGGGCGCGTGCGCGGTTTACAGCCGGGACACCGTCGAACACGAGCATAAACATTGTTGGGAAGATACGCGTACGTATACCGGGACGAGAGGCAAGATCGGGCGGGGAAGGAGGACAAAAGCAGCCCGCGAGAGAGAGGGAGAGAGAAACGGGACGCGCCGGGGCATTAAGATGGACGGTGCCAATCGTATGCTAATAGAGCCGCTTCTTTTATTTCTTCTTTTATTCCTCGTTTATTTTTTTATTTTATTTTTTTATTATACCAACCTCCGTCTCGCTCCGTCCTCTTGGTGCAAGCCGGGGACCGAGCGTACCTGCGCGATTCTTCGGCCGGTCAGTTTTTTTCTCGTTTCACGAATTGGAGCAACAAGAATCGAAGATGAGGGAAAAATTGGACGGATCGATTACCACACTCGACCTCTTCGCTCTATCGCCGCTTCGCGTTCTTTTTTCTCTCCTCTTTCTACCGCTCGAGTCTATCGATTTTCTTCCTTTTTTCATTTCGTGGGATGTATATCCCTCGGAGATGAAAGAGAGGCCAGGAGGATGCTGCGCGCGACCTTCATCGACGAGCCTCTCCTCTCTCATCCGGTGCCGGGAGGTTCCCTCGAACTCCGCGCTCTCGCATGGTACATCATATCTATATACATACAAATATATAATATCCGATCGAGAGTAGGTATCGAAGGAGGCATCGGATTACGCCAGGTCACGATCCCTATTATATTCACTCCTCTCGTTGCTTTCCCGCGTCTCTCTTTTTATTTAATTTTTTTTTTTTCTCGAGTCAAACGATTCTCGCGCGAGGACAAATTATATCGGCGTCGCGACCGAAAGGATGCGCGAGAAAAACGCCCGAGGAACTATAAAGAATTTCGGAGATTCCCGGTCGTTCGTGAAAATCCATTAAGATAAGAAACTACGGGCTTCCTTTATAATTTTCTTTCGTCCGGCACTTCTGTAATCTCCGCGGTTGACAAAATGCGAGAATGGACGGAGGAGTGCAACGACGGTCTCTTCCGTGGAAAAACAGATGAGTAAGAAGATGCGGTGGAAGGAGTGATAAAAAAGAGGAAAAATACCTGCGGGCCGTTGCTCGCGGAACCGGAGCGCCCGCGGCCGCCATCGATCGCCGTCCTCGTCGCGGCCGTTGGAGTATCGCCCGCGAGAGAGGACGAGGGAAGGAGAGGCAGAGAGAGAGAGAAGGAGCGCACGGGGCACCAAACTGCTTTTGGAACGCGAATCAACGGAGAAGCAACGGCGTCGTCGGCGGCTGTGGCGCGGGCACGGGTATATACGCCCGGGGATCGATTTACGAGCGGGACGCTACCAAAAAGAACTATCCCAGTGCCTGATTTACATACCTACCTATCGCCGGTATTCAATTCGAGCTTACATACCCTGTAGCACGGGGCGCGCGCGCGCCGGATCTCATACCGCTTGTGCTGAGAGCTCCGGAGACCCCGTACAAGCAACAGAGGAACACACTCTGCATCGCACGAGCGCGGCACCACGGGCTCCCCCGCGTTACATTCGTGATTGATTTCGCATCGTCGAATTGGCGAAACGCGGAAGAGAAAAAAAAACAAGATTCCGTAAAAAAAAAAAAAGAATTTCTATAGAGAAGTGAAACTTGATCGGAATAAACGATTTTTTTAATCGATGAATACAGTGCTCTGAAAGCAGATGGATTATTTTGTGATTCCGAACAGTATAAAAATGTCCAAAGCATGGCCGCATGCGTGAGACGAAATTCCATAAAAGTGCCATAACTTGTCTATTCCAGACCCGGCATTGATCTCGCCTCACAGCCGAACATTTTTTTTCGGAAGTGCCGCGTTGCTCTCGAAATATTTTGAATTTTTTTTTTGCCACCCCGAAGTCCTATTGTGACGTCTCATAGAAACAACAATTTACGATTTCCATTTTTTTCATCAATTTTTTTCTCGTCCACACAGAACAAAACAATCTTTGCGTCTATGAATGTCGGGGATGGAACAGCGCTTCGAGTGTCGAACGATTCGCCGTATAGGAGACGAGTGACTGTCACGATGATTTGTGAGGATTGATAGTCCTCTCTGGAGGCAACAGTAACACGCGAGTCAGTTGTGCTTCCGGTGCTGGACCGGAGAGGGTCGATCGACTCGTGCGACCCCGCAGTGTGTCTCTCCGAGCGCGACGCTCTCGTGTCAGTTCGGTTTCGAACAAGGCACCTGCGTGAAACGGAAAAAGAATCGGCGATATCTATCGCGAGATCCGAATGCCATTCGGAGTAGCCGAGCCACCAAGTTATTGGGCGGTCGGAGCGTCCGGGACGCGAGTAGAGTACGTCCATCACTGGCCTGCTGAACGGCCGGTTGCCGTTCTCCCTCCCTTCTGTTCGCACTCTTCGCATCCTCTGCTCCTCTTCCCGCACGTATCCGTACCGCTGTCTTCTCTTCTCTGTCCTCGCTGCGCCTTCGTCGACCATTTCTCTCTCTACGGCCCTATCTCGCTCCCCCTGCGCTACGGTCGGCCCATGCTGGGGCCCCGTTGCCTGCTGTTCCGCTGCCTCCGCCGCCAAGCTGACCGTTCGATGGTGGAAACCATCGCCCGCCCAGACCCATTCTCGGATATCCAAGCTTTTGTATGTTTTTGCCGTTATCTTGTCCCGTAATCGATCGCCATTCGTCGACTCACCGGACGGTTTTATAATCGGTGTGACGGATGGCAAATTAACACTAAATATACTTTTCGTCATACCCAACACGGTCCTGATGCACCGAGAAAAATATTTTTTTCATTGTTAGTGGAGATAGTAAAAGTGCATTTATTGACAATAGCGGCTAGTTTTATTCAACAGCTGCGTACATTTCTCATAGTAATTGCAACATTCACATAGATATTGTCATTGTCACATGTATCGTTATTTTATTGTTATAATAAAATCGATTAATTTAAATTGAAATTTCGCGTATTTGTCGGAGTTGAGGATGAAAATAGTATCGAGCTCAGAAACAAATTATTTACAATATAAGCAAGGTAGAAGATTCTAATAATAAGATAATTTGTGATGCAAATTAAAACACGAAGGCTCATAGTGTGTATCGAAAAGTATTATAATTGTCGGTCCCACGGTTATTAGTTATATGTAACTCATTAATGTTAGATTGGACGAGGTCGGTTGGAAAATTATACACCGCACCCGGTTCTACACACTCCCGTTAAATATTTCGTTTACTTTTTGCTTTTTTCACCCATTTTTGCAATGCCCTCACTCTCGTTCATCTCTCGTATTGCGCAGCTGCAGCGTCCTTAACCACAGCGACTCTCGTATGAATCGCTTATGCATAACCGCTATTGGTACTTCTCTTTTTTCCTCTCCTCTTGGCTCCCTGACGGCGAAGAATGAGCAACCCTTCAATCTAAGGATGCTGAGAGCGCGCACGCCACCGTTTGCATAATTGCGGCCTCGAAGAGAGCTCGCGCGAGGCACCGATACGGTGGAAACGCCACTTAAAGCCTTGATCTCCTTCGCGAATCTTAGTTCTCTCGCCGTCGCGGAATACATCATGACACAGAACCGATGCTCTGGACTCTTCCCCTGTCGCGCGTATGAAGGCCACCGCAATCGCGTTTTAAACACTTTTATATTAACGTTGAAAAATAAAGTAAAAGACAAAAAAATAAATCCCCTAGTTAAGTGAATTCCCAAGATCGCTGCGACGGGATACAGAAAAAATACTGTATCCATAATAAAGACAGAAACTGTATCATTAAGAGAGCCTAGCCGGATAAATTCAAATTACCGGGGAATCGTTGCGAATTAAGACCACTTTTTGCCTCGTTGTTTTCCTCACTTGCCGCATCACATTCCGAAAGCGCGCCGATCGGTTATTACGAGGGAAGTCCGGAGATATCCCCGCTGGGCGCGGTCTGGCGGCAAAGGGATGATTGCGCCATTCTCGCGTTTTTTGCATCCGAACAAGGCTGCCGAAAGAGCTTGTGTACCAGCGTTTCGCAGCGTGAAAATAAACCGGGATGACTAATTTGTCCGGGGGAACGAAGAGAAGAAAAAGAGATCGGTTAAAATAATGTCCAGCGGAGGGTGAAAACGGCAGCCACTTTGCGCGAAGGGTCGCGAGAAGGTGTCGGAGGGTGGCGAGAGATGTAGTGGGCGAGGTGTATGGACCGCCGTGCATGCCGGCGGAGTCGGAGTAGCACTATCAGCACGCTCACGCGCTCATGTGTGCCCACTAAATCTGGGCGGAAAACCCCCGGCCGCTCCGGAGTTGCCTCATCTCCATGGCTGGGCCCTTTATTGCGCGTCTCTTTCGTGTGACCCGATGATGCAAATTCCTCGTCGAACCTAATCTATGCCTGACGGTCGGAGCTGTGCATCTGGGTTTTTCCAAGCTTTTCCACGCAAATACGTGGGTGTTACGCAAAGTGGAAGATTGCAATGCCGCTTGCCCATAATGGCCTCGCCGGTGCATCTTCTTCCTCCTGCTCGGTCGTTCTTCGTCCGCTCTTCTCCCTCTCGCCTTGTGTACTCAGCAAACTGCACGCCGTGTGCGGTGGTTTGTTCGCCGCTCGAATCCCGCATCCTCAAGATTCGCGATTTCCAGGCTGGAATATGCTTTTTGCTCGATGCGCTTCGCGGCAGGTTTGCCGCTTCGGTTAGCCACCGATATCTCAGCGGAGGATCGTGCCGCGGCCTCTTCGCTGCTGGTGAGCCCTCGGCTGCCCACACCGAGCCAGTCCTAAAAACTCAACGGGGCGGGAGCTCTCGTAGGTAAAAGAGTTTTGGGTAACGCTGCCGCGCTGCGGAATACACGATGAGAAAAAAAAAGTGAGGAAGGTAAAAAAAGCCGTGGTTGAAAGAAGAAGGAACGAATAAACGACGCAATGCACTATACGTTACTCCTTCGGTCCCAATATCGAGTGCAACCTCGGCCCGGCAGCGATTCGACTCGTTTCACTTCCTTCTCGTTCCTCCGTTCGCGTTCCACTTTTTTACTTCACGGCTCATTTTAATTTTTTAAATTGTTTTCCCTGCGCTCTTCCGTCACTTCCGGTTTGGAAATCTCATATTTTGGCCGGAAGTGACGTCATACTGGAAATAAGTCACTTTCGGTTTGGAAATCTCATTTTTCTACCGGAACTGACGTCATACTGGAAACAGGTAACTTCCGGTTTAAAAATCAAATTGGCGTCCGGAAATGATGTATTTTCTGTTCGCCTCAATACAGCGGTTGGGCGGTTACCGACTTGACCACCGCGTGAGTACAAGACCCTCGGCAACTGGTGCTGTACCGCAGCCGTGCCGATGGTTACATTCCACCGGCGAAGGGGTGTGCTCGATTTTTAAAAAACCTTCCATCGCACCGGTGATCGGGAGATTGAGGGCTTGTGAGGCATTAAATTCATTTGCCAGAGCGATACTTTCGCTCTGTTAGATTCAATAATGTATAAAAAAAATACCTATCAGAGGCAAAATTCTTCATTTTTTATGCTTCGAGGCTGTGACACCGCAAGTACTCTTTTTTTTGTTCTTGTTATTATTTTATTTTTCATTCGAACAGCAATTTCGTTATTATAATAATTCAAAAGCTCTTTGAGCGGGACGTACTCGAGGCCACACGCGCTCCTTCCCTTAATTGCCCATGTGTCGATATATCTCGGGCGTTCGAGGCTCTCTCTCAATAATAATAATTTTTGCGGTTAAACGATCAAATTGCTACACGATTTCGTTCTAAGATATTTCCGATAATCGTGAGATCCGAGCTTCAGCTCGGCCACGATATTCGTGTCACACACCGCGAGAGCGTGTGCCCCGGGCGCGTACCCCTCATTCATTCAATTTACACGATAAAGTTACCGTACCCTCCCCGTTCAATTGCGAGGTAATTCCTGCTTGTATAAATTCACCGAACACGACGAGATCCCGAGCGGGAATGTACCTGCGCCTCCTTCGATCTCTCATCTTTGCGGGCGCTAGATGGCAAAAGATGAAAGTATCTGATGCACAAGATACCGCATCGATGAGACCCACTGAAGTAGCTAGAGGCTGCTCGCAGCAATCGAGACTCGTGTATATCGCACGAGGTCACGTTCTTCCTCCTGATTCCTGAACGAGTGAAGCCCCTGCGCGCGTCTGACCGGCACGAAGATCGAAGCCGATCAGCGAAACGATTACGGATAATGTCAGTCGGTCGCCGTTAATGATTATACGCGGCGGGCACCCGTGAGAGCACCTTTCGCATTATCTCGAGCGTTCACCTATTCCTTCCGTTTAAACAAACTTTATTTTTTGTTTTAGCAAAAAACGGATTTTTTGTTTTTTTTTTTTTTCAAATCGTCGGGAAAACGAGATCTATTCCATGTTGTTTATATACCGTTCGCGATAAAAGTTTCGCCCCTCGCTGTTACTGTTCTTCGGCGCCATTGCGCAATTCTATTTATCGACAATTACCGGAGCCCTGGCGTGCTCCGGACTTCGGTGAGAAAAATTAACTGGTCCACAAAAACGTTTCGGCCATTTAGGCAACGCGCCATTTATATACCTGGCTGATGCCGAGCTCGCTCCCTCTTCTCCTATTCCACTCGACGATTTAACGTGCATTAGCATCCCGATCCTCCCGCTGGGCGGCGAGAAAAACGCTCCGTGCTGGCGAATAAAATCCGTATCGCAGCTGCAGCTTTTAATTTAATTTTCTCGATATATATAAATATTTTTCTTGTTTTTTTTTTTTTTCTGTCAGCCTGTTGTCTTTTAATTCGGAGTAAATTTCAGACGTCACACCGAAATCATTTTTTTTTTTTTTTTTTTATAAATTCCACTTTCGATTGTGTGTTGATGAATCCAATTTTTACAAGAATGATGAATGTTACTCAGTACACAGTAAAAAATAATTGTATTCGTAACAAATGTTTTTGTCCACAAAGCCGACCACTTTTTTGTATTGTCCTTTTTATCTTATCTTATCTTATCAACGAGTCGTATTTTTTACTTCAAAAATTGGTAAAATATCGTGACATAAATACGTTTTTGAAGCTTTGTGAAGAAAAACCGTTTGTTCAATATATAAACATTTTTTTACCATATTCGCGGGTAATTTTATTCGTTCCAGAGAGATGAACTCTCGCCAAGATTAATCCACAATGCGAGCTGCGTCTAGCCTAATGTCTCGTGGACCACTTCGTCTCCCGAGTGGCCGCAAGGTTCCGAAAAATTAACTAAATTATATGCTCGAACAAGCCTCAGCTCCCTTTTTCCTTTCAGTGCTGCGCCGACGATTCGTTGCTAGCTCGAGCCTCGAGAGTCCCAAGACAAGCCCACCTTAATTTCAGCACTGCGTTACCGGTTGCGTTTACGCACTGTGAAGAAGAAAACGAAACACATTGCAGCGAAATCAATGTTGTTGCACCTTACGCTCGAGTCAGCAAATCTTCCAAAGTGCAACCAAGAAGCTCGAGGGAAAACACATCGAAAGAGATCGTCGGTCGTTAGCCCGCCACGGGCAACGAATACACAAGAAAAACGAGAGAAGAAGCTCGTGTAACGGGCCGCTCTGGGGCTATCGGAGACTCCTCTTGGTCGGGGGCCGTCTCATTACCCGATCCCCGGATGGTACCACGCTGGGCTCCGAGAGGCGGCCCCCCTATAGTCCGGCCGGAGCCCGGTGCATCCTCGTATCATTCGCGTTTCGAGCACGCCCGCTCTCGAACGAGCCGTGTTTCGTGCCGAAGAAACTCTCGCGCCGATCCAGAGCGCATTCCTCTGCGCACCGCGACGCACGTTTCGTTCATTCCGCGCACGGATCGATCAAACTCACGTGCAATTTTATTCGTTATTAAATTGAATTAAATAAAAAAAATCCCTCAAATTCTCAGCTTTGGCTTTTTACTCTCCGGTTTGAAGGAGTAGCTCAAAGAGGGCCGTCTGTGACCGTGGATGCATCGCGGGGGAACGTCCGGGCTCGCCTCTGGGTGCCCAAAAAGCGTCTTAGGCAAAGGAGTAAGGTAACGCACCCCGCGGTGGCCTTTGCTTTCTCGACCGAAGAACGAAGGATGATGCATGGCGTTACACGCATATGTGGGCCCCGGGTCCTACCGACCCCTCCCCCCTCCCCCTCCTCTCCTCTTCCACATCCTTCTTTCTCTTTCTTTATCATCTCTTCGCTTCTTTCTCGGTCGCTCTCGCGTCCAGTCGATTCCAGCCTGAGAGTTCTCCGCACACCGGCCTCCTTTCCGCTCCTGCCTGCTGCTGTCTGCTTGCGTCGAGCTCTTCTCTCTCCTCGCTCCTTTGCTCTTCCTCTCGGTCTCTCTTTCTCTCCCCACCGGCCTCCATTAGCCCATGAGGCCTCGGATCCTCGAAGCAGCCAAGAAAATAATAACAACAATGATAATAAGAACGAGACTAGAGGGACTATTCCTGTTACGTTGCATTCCTCTTGTTTAAACTTGCCGGACCACCCCGGATTTCGGGCCCCGTATGGCACCCATGCCGAGCGCCGATAGGGCTCAAGGGCCCATCGCGATATTATATTTGAATCGCGGAGAATTTCGCGCTGCGTATTTAATAAATGCTGCAAATACATCTTTTTTGTTTTTGTTTTTTTTTTGCTCCGAAGTCTTGAGGCTCGTTTCTACGAGGAAGATTAATGCGCTGTCGTACTGTTTATCGCGCGGGACCGCTGGATATTTTATGGTAATCGTACGAGGGAAGGGAGAGGGCGGGGGAGCATTAGAATGATCGTAAAGATTCAGCCAATTTGTCCCGAGCCGCGCGATTTTGTTTATTCCCTCCACCTGGAAGTCTTATCGCGTACCAATAAAAAAGGGTAAAAAATGTCTTAAAAAGTTGAAAAAAAAAATGTAACGAGAGAGAAAGTAGAATATTATTTAATGGCGAGAGCGAGACCGGGGCGGATTCTCCCGTACACGCCCGCCTCGTCGAAAGCTTTTGGACGTCTTCCAGAATGCTTGGCTTTACTCCAATTGCGAAGTAATTAATTACTTATTCAGTCCCTCGCATCGCTGTTCCGTGTATGCGTTTATCCGTGTACGTCCCTTTCGCGCGAGAGCAAGGCTGTTGCCTCGTCTCTACGCTCTCTGACTACGAATTGGCAATGATTTTACGCAATCTTTACGAGGCGGTGATCTCGCTTATGAGAATTCTTCTTTTTTGCTTACGTATTACGCATGTGTAACAAGTGGGAAATACGATCGGGAAATGACGGTGTTATTTTTTTATTTCTTTTTTTTTACTGCAATTACACTAAAGCGCGGCTATTAAGTTCCGTTTAAAATTACTAACAATTGTCTGCAAATTTGCTATTAAAAAATGTGTGACCGGCATTATACACTCGTTCTCCACGAGCTCTCGATTGTAGCATCGTTTATGCATTTTCTTATATTCACTTGTTAAAAGGCTATATAGCTCGTTACCGACAAGCGAGCGAGTTTGCGTTCGCATGACGTTGTATAATGGAACAGAGGAGCGAAGGAGTATTATAATTGAAGATCCCGGTGCCGATGTACGGGTGTTGTGCACCGGCTCGATGCGTCTCTCCGGTGTGTTTCGTCCGCGGACGAGTAATTTTCAGTTACCAAAATAGTTAAACCACGCACCTGAGTGTAACGTTCTCCGTCGCGTTTACCATAATTGCACATAATAGACACGTGTTTACATCGCGAATTACGTTTACGTCTGCGTGCAGTGAAACCAACCTCGTCGACGCCGTCGGTGCGATACGTGAGATCGAAAAAAAGCAAAAAAATAAAGGGCGCACGTGTGCGTGCAAGAAGGTAGAGTTTCGAGGCCGAAATTGCCAGTGGGCAATCGGGCTTCTCGATAATTATTAATTTTTAATTGCACCTTAACGGGAGATCGCGCTCGGCTCACCGAAGGAGTACAAAGGAAATAAATGAAAGATCCAAAAAATAAAAATAAAAAAAAACATATCCCTGTAATCTTCGCAAGGGCGAGAAAGGTGCTTCTGCCGTTGGGCCGCCACCATCGTCGACACAGCTTCGCCGAAGCGCGAGAAAGAGGCTTGCCCGTCTTCTCACCTGTCCGTGCGAATTCAATTTGCATAAAGTTAAACCCCCTTTAGGAGCCGCGACGAGAGTAGACCGGGAGCTCCGTCGTTCGACCGATCGGCAGCACCCATCATCATTCGACCGACCTATATCGGACCAACTTCATCGCCATCAATCATAATTAATTTGCTTTTTCGCTTCCAATACATTCGCTCATTAACGCGCGTGAACAAATTTTCAATAACCGAAATAAAAAAATAAAAAAAACAAGAAACTTTAATTATACACCAGAAATTGATTAACAATTTTTATATATTTTGTTTTAGTTCGCATTTTCCGTAATATTTTATGCGGGCACCGTTGTATTTTATGTTCGTCATTTTACCGCGACACCTGTGCTTTCCCCAGCTGTAATTTATGTTGACCAACTCGCGCTCGAGAACAGCAGAGCGGACATCGACGTAGGTAGTTAATTTGTTTTTTTCACTTGCGTGAAATACATTCGCTCATTAACGCGGGTGAATTAATTTTCAACAAACAAAATAAAATAAAAAAATTTAATCATAGACTAGAAATTGATTAACAATTTTTATACATTCTTTTCGGTTCCTATTTACCATCACATTTTATGCGGGCACCCTTGTATTTTATTTTCGTAATTTTACGACTCCGGTGCTTTTCCGAGCTATAATTTAAGTTGACGAACTCACGCTTGAAAACAGCAGAGCGGACATCGAAGTAGGTAGTTAACTTGTTTTTTTCGCTTGCATTACATTCGCTCCCTAACGCGGGTGAGTTAAGTTTCAACAACCAAAATAAAATTAAAAAAAATTAATAAAAAACTTTAATCATATACCAGAAATAGATTAACAATTTTTATACATTTTTTTCAGTTCCTATTTTTCATCATATTTAATGCGGCTACCCTTGTATTTCATTTTCGTAATTTTACCACGTCCTCCTCTCCTTTCCCGAGTTATAATTTCAGTTGACGAACTCGCGTATGAAAACAGCAGAGGGGACATCGACGTAGGTACACGTATCGTCAACCGAGAGGCATAAGGGCGTATCTCGCATACTTTCCCACCTTAAATGCTCAACGAGACGCCCTTCTGTTTCCCACCCGCCGATATGCCAGAAACACAGCGAGAATGTGCGGTAGCAGCGTATTACAGTCCGGCAACGGGTCCGTTTCGATTGTGTGTACCATATGAAAACGTCGCCTCGGCAATACGCCCGCTAGCAAGCAGGAGCAGCGGGAACGAGGACTCGCCGGCGACACGCGATCGTCGGCACGGCTCCCGCGGGCCCGGGGTGCCGTAAATTATTGCGATTTCTTTCGGGCAACCCTTGTTTATAGGGGGTGCGTCGGTCACGATCGAGTCGTACGATACGCGCACGCTCGCGAGAGTCCGACATCAAAGGTTTCCCCCCCCCCCCCCCCCGCGCGCTTCCTCGGGTTCTCGGTCGACGACACCGCATCCGTTCGCCACCGGATATCTTCAACGACTCTCCGTCGACTGTCGTGTGTACACAGCGCTGTCCAGTTACGTCGGGGTAACCCTCCAAGCGGACACTTTACGGTTTACAAATCTTCCCGTCCGTATTTTCACCCGGTAATTTACTCATTCTCTCACCCTCGAGCTTAACCCGTTCGTCCCGCTCCTCCGACCCGTTCTCCACATTAATATTTCCACTTCTCATTCTCACCCTGTGGTCCACTCTCTCTCCCCCCGCATCCCCCCCGTGCCATCGTCTGTGTACACACAAACCGCGCCCGCTTTCGCGCGAGGTATATCTCCGCGTGATGGAATGAGTGGTGGATTATTTATCGAATTTAAATGAAGCCTCACCGTGTAATTGCGGCTGTGATGCATCGATATGATTTGCGAGCTTTGCGTTTCAACCGTGCGGCTGCGTGCGCGCGGGCTCGCATCTCTCGCGTGCATACGATACTCCGTATCTCCGTCTTCCCCGTGGACCATCCAGGTACGCGGTCCAGCGTCCCGCCGCACACTCGAGACGCGCTAGGAACGCGCTTGTCCCTGAGTAACCCGACATTTGTACCGCGCTCGAGTCGGCCCTCGCCTCTGCACAGTCGTCCGACCGGGCTATCGAGCGTAATGACGAATTACGAGGTATAAGAACCCGTCGTCGAGATCGTGCCGTTTATTTCCCACCGCCAGGCCGGACGCGGCAAGAGTTCATTCAGAAAACGCTCGTCCTCCTCGGAGCCTCCGCGTCGCGAATTGATTGCTCGCTCGGGAGGATACAAAGCGGAGCAAACGCGCGCATCCTCCGAGCTCCGGCAACGGGTAGATAAACAATACGCACGCGATTGCTAATTTATAGGGGCAGATACCGTGAATCTTGCGGGGATCATGACACCTGATTGAAATCTCTGAAGCGCGGTACGCGCGCTCGTTGCACCGACACATGGCGGAGAGATGTACAACGTCGCTGAGCTAATACTCCGCGCATACATTCATGGCTTGGTGGGTAGAGAGTGCGTACGCTACAGTGCGGTACCAAAGCGCTGTACACTCTATACCGGGGCGTTTATTAATGGCCTCATTCATCGCGCTCATAGCCACGGGAGGGTTACCCCGGAGCGATCACTTTGCAAAGGGTGAATATTTCTGCACTGTGTATATTAGGCCGTGTAGTCGAGAGTTTAATGTACGTACACGAAAAAGAGGCTCGGGCGTGTGCGAGATCGGGTTGCACTGCCTCCGCGGACAAACTCGGCAGGGTGTTGCGCAAGGTCAGGGTTTCGGCAACAGCCAGAACTCTCAAGCGCGTTTCGCCGGGTTGATTTTGCGGGATGGGATGGGTTATGTTTTAGCGATGTAGGCGTCGAGGGCACACTCGTGACCCTGATCGAAGCCGGAAATCGTTTCCCGAGCCGTTCCCCCGAACATCGTCTCGTCGCCTTTCGTTTGAATAAATTTTGGCCCGGTAAGGCGAGGCTGCGGGGTTTTTGCGGCGATGAGTAGACAGGAGGCTGGGTACCTTCTTCAGGACGGTGCGAGGCAGAGAGACAAGCTGATCCTCGGTGGCTGGAAACGGGAGCAATGAGGAGGAAGAGGAGATACGGATTTTCGCGGGGACTTGAAGAGCCGCAACAAAAAATAGGTCGACGATGCGATTTACAATATTGAGGCGTCAAATTCTATTTATTGCAATTTAATTCTAATATACATATTAGGATGTTTCAAAATAGGTATTTTTTGTTTGCTGGGGACCGCCTTTCGTGAGATTCAATTTGAGATAGAAATCTATACTTTAAAAGGATGGGTGGAAAATAAAAAAATGTCCTTTTTGAGAAACACCCTAATATAACATATATTTTGAGGTTGATGAACTTTGCTACGTGTAGAATTACCATCGCTCTACTTTTCTTTCTTTCTTTTTTTTTGCACATATTTTTCGCGAAAATCCTGCCGCTCCCGATACGCTTCCTTCCTTCCTCGCGCCACTTCCGATCCTCCCTCACGCTCGTGAGGCTGCGAGGATACAGCCGACGCGCACGGAGGACGAAGCGAAGTGCCGAAGGCCGGTAATGGAGGAGTGAGGCGAACGAGCGTTAGATCCGGCGGCAGCCAGCGGTTCTGGATGTGGATAAAACGCACGACGAGATACAGCAGAGAGAGAGAGAGAGACAAAGTTTGGTATGCGTGAGCAAGCTAGTGGATGGCCAGCGTCACGCCACGCGAGACCCCGAAAAGTTATGGTTACTGCCTCTCGGTCGCGAGCGTTCGCGAGGGAAAAGGGACGGTCTGCTCGAGGGCTCAGCGAGAAACGACGTCGAAACTAAAAATATAATATGACGCTTTGCGTAGCAGCCTAATTTCGTCGCGAGTTGGAAAGAACGCACGCGTGCTGTTCGACTGGCTGTGTGGCGAGAGAAAAGGCTCGCGGGTCTTTGCCAGCAGGACAATCCACGTCGATTTTACAGTTGCTCGGTGCTGAGGGAGGGAAAAACAAGGGGACGAGCGGAATGGCCTGGGGGGAAAGATATGCGTGAAAAAGAGAAGAAACAATCGTAAAGTATGCATGTATGTTAAAAAAAAGGAAGGGACAGTCGTTACGTGACCCTGAATTGGGCGCGAGTCGTTCCCGTTCCTGAGCCCATTAGGATCCAACGACCGGAAGACATTTCGTCGAGTAACTCGCCTATAGTCTAATCTCCGATCGTGTTTTATTAAACCGCGACGCTACTACACGACTATATTTTCGCGAAAACAGCGGTTAACGTCGCGATAATGGGCAGCCCGCTGTGTCTCGTTTCTCCCGAAGATCGCGTCACGCCCATAGCTCTCGCTACGTCATTATGATTTTCATTCGTGTAACTTTTCGGTTTTTTTTTTTTCGTAATTACTTCGCAGAAATGTCAGACGACACGGATATTTCCCTGGGGAAGCTTCCAGCCGTTGTGTCTTGCCGCTGAAACTTGAGCGACTCCCGCGGCTCCGCGGGAGTGCCACTTCCGGTATACAAAAATTCCACGTCCCAGTTCTCCGGACTCGTTCTATCCACGCATTGCCAAGAACGACCTTTAAAGGGCAGACCGATTTCCATTTTTATCCTTACTCAATTATATCCGACGGTCTGTAGAACGGTCATTCGCACTTTTTAAAGTTTACGTCGATGTCTCTTAAATTTGTTAATTTAAATCAATTTTTTTAAGATAAAGAAATTCATAGCTAAAAAAAGAAAAAAAATGACGCAACTGTAAATTTGGAAAATTAACGAGGCTGAAAAAAATCTGACGTTCGCGGTATCCCAACCTGACCCGTGTGACGTCGATAGCACGTGGTCCTGGCGACATCGAGCTCTCTCGCAAAAGGGCCTCCGGTTGCGGCCCAGAAACTCGAGCGCCATCTTTCGACGACGCGTCGCAACGCCGAGGGCCTCGGTTCGCTGCAGACCTATAGAATTGTCGGTCGGTAAGCAGGGTCTCCCCCTCGGTGCGTGACTCGGCGCCGTCCTACGAAAGGACGGCGGTTTATAGTGGCGGAGGCAATGGAGTTGCTTCCGACGGTGGGGAGATGGAAACCGCCGGCGGGGAGGGGGATCGCCCCGACCGTTTTATTATCGCGGTAGCCACGCTTATAAACAGCGGGGAATCGCTTCATTTTCCCCTTTTAACCCGGCTGTCATTCGCGACGCTCGGAATGATTTTACTGCACCGTCTCACGGAACTCCTGTTTGTACGTTGCCTCCCCCGCACGTACGTGCGGTATGGCATCCACGCGGCCGCGCTTCCGCGATTATTACGAGGCTCGTTTCGTTGCTGGTTTACGATTGGAAATAATACCCGGAGTCAGGCACGAGTCGCATCCGCGCATATTCGATTGAATTTACACTGCAATTGGCTGCAATTTAATCTTGATGCCCGATAACGAGTAAAGAAAAGACATTATGCTACCGAAAAGCATTCCCCAGGAAATCCACACCTTCGGGGTGATTCGATAAGATTGAGGAAGGTCGGCGAGGCGACGAGTGCAGGTCCAATGCGGCGCGAGGTTTGACGAGCGTGGAAAAGGGCATTATGGCCGCCGAAGAAAGTATCATTAGGGGCGACACCAGGCAGCCGAGGAAATTCGAGGGGCAGGTCTTCGGGTTCTCCAGGAACCACCCCTGCGGCCATACCTGCGCGACTAATCGAGCCAGCATGGCTGGCGACGTTCCGCATCAACCGGGGTGCGTGCTCTCTCCTCGCCTGGTCGAATCGCGACGTCGCGAGACTGAAACCTGAAGAGCCCTTACGAATCAAAAGAGCATCTAGCGGAACGCACCGCTAGAATGGTATTGATATACCGTAGAAACGTACGTGAATTCTTCAGTATATTGAAGATGGTCGGCGACGTGTCGTCGCACCGCGCGTTGCGACCTCGTTAGAGTTCTCTTCCCTCGAAGGTCCGAGGATCCGCGTAGTACGAGCATGTACTGTAGATTTCGCCGGTATAGAGACCGAGCGCGCGGGCAAACCCCGTGCGGGCGCTGTTTTATCTTCGAGCCTTAAGTGCCGTGATCGACTATCGTGTCTCGTCGTCGTCGCCGGACTCTCGGTTCGACGAGGCCCAAAGCTGTGCGTTCAATATCGTACGATGGGACACATTCGTCCGTCGGAAAAAAAGGGGCAGGCGGAGAACGGCCCGACGGAAGTGACTCTGCCTCTTGGGAATTTTTTTTCCCTTTTCTCACATCTTTTTCGAGAGAAATCCGTTCGACCGGAAGCAATAAAATCCTGGATAACGACTGTATTCACTAAAAGGTATTTCCGTAATGATCACCCCGATTAATCCTTCGGAGAATGATGTATGGCGCGGTGTGTTCTGGTGGGACGAAGAATAACGATTGAGGCATCAACGTCCCATCTTTCCGTTTTGGAAAAAGAATTATGAATTCAATATTAATGGCTCCGAGTGCCGAACGCTCGCGACCAAGAGGCAGATCGGAGGGTGATAATAGACTGTCGCTGGTTTCTAACGGAGAAGAATAAAAGTTCGCCGAGCATCGATGTTTCCGCGGGCGTTATCAACACGGCAGTTGAGATGATCGCTCGCCTGGGAGGTCCGTTATCTCCCGCTAGCCGACTGCCCACCCAGTGGATCCCGCAACCCCCTCGATCCCGCTTTTCCTCTCCTCGGCCCGCATTGCAGGCTTTGCCGAACACGGCTAACTAACTAACCCCCTCCGGCATTTACATTGCTAATTGCGCCACGGGCATGCGAGTGTAATGGTACCTAACGTGGACAATACTTCGAGGGAATTAAAGCCCCCCTGTTCCTACTCCCACACTCTATCGCCTTTCCCAAACCGCACCGACGACGCGAGACACTCTCTCCTCTGCCGTGGAAACGCTCTGTACGAACCGACGACGGACGAGCGCATTGCCGAACGGGCATTCAATTATTAAAAACACGATTTCAATGTCGCGAGGTAATTTTCCGTTGGAATTCAGCAAGAGTCTCGAATTTCCGTCAGCGAAATACAAGGAAGCAATTTTGGTTCCTCCAGAGGGTGGATTTCGTCTCATGGACTCCGCGGCACGCGAAACATCTCGATCAACCCTTTCCAGGAAATAATTATGGGGGACCCAGCGCGAATCGTCATGGAAGTCTCGAGAGGGCGAGAGCAACGGAGGATCTTCCCGACGTTCTCCGCTACGTTGTCTCCGAAGTGAGAACTCGGTTGAAATAGCCGACGTTCCTCGGAAGGGTCTTTCCCTCGCCGTTGCTGGGCCGGTGGAAGACACCACCGAAGCTTTACGGTGACGCGTAAATAACGAGGTAGTTGGAAACTTTTACAAACCCTCGCATACGCGGACGCATCCGGAGACGGCTGAGAGGCGCATATCTGCGGGAAGCCGGAGTCCGCGGTGGGCGCGGTCGCTGATACACTTCCTCGCAGCGATGCTGATGTTACATCTCCCTTTCCGCGCTCGTATCTCCGCGAGTGTTGTAACTCTTCCACCGCCCGCGGAGAGAGACATCGCTCAGCCGCTCTATGCGAAACTTCTCGCACGGTGGAGCGGTCAAAGAGTATTTTTCTTTTATTCCCTCCTTTGAAACTAGTCTAGACTCTGGCTAGGCCGCAGAGAATAAAGCGAAGCCGGAGGAGCCATACAGCTCTTGGAAAGTACAGTGTGTAACTCTTGTCCCGGGACGCCCGGAGCAGACGTTCAACGCTCGGGACTTCATTCGCTTCGATATCTTTCGAGAAAAAAAAGGAAAAAAAAAGAGACAAAACGGATGCTCTCTGGGAGTATATCGAGTCTCTCTTCCAGCGCGACATCCGTCCTTCTCGCCGTTCTCGTCGTCTGGTGGACTAACGTGCAGCCTCGCTCTTGCGCGAGACGAAAAGAACGACAACGATGGAGGCGACGCGTTTCCCACTCCGTTCGGCGGGGGGTGGTCGGCTTGAGGCGCAAGGGTTGTCTACGACCAACCCATCCACCCCCCGTTCGCCTAGAGCCAGCAGAAAGTCTGAATAGCTCGCTTTCCCAACGTGAATACCGTCGCTGCTGCCGCTACCGCGATTCTCCGGTTATACTACTTCTCTATTCTTTCTCCCTGTTCGCCCAACGCTCTCGGCCTCTATATGTAACGTAAAGTAAACTGACTTTTATATACACCGCGACGTCGTTCGCTACTCGCATAATACACTTCCCGGCGGCAGCAGGACCACTCGGCACATAATGCCGAATGCGCGCGGGAGAATCTCTCTCGTCCGCATACACGCATAAAGTGCTACTGTACATTTTACACTGTGTACATAGATGTATGCATATGTATATAAATATATGTAAAAGTGTACCATGCAGTACTCTTTATGGACACGAGTACATACACAAAGAGCCACTACATTTTCCTACGTATTATACTTCAGCCGAGCTGTATACGCGGTGGAGCGCGGCTCTTTTTTTTTCCTCGGTGCCTATCCGTGAATATGTACGTGCGTGTGAGTATGGATATATGGATAAATGTGCGAGCGAGATGATACCGGGGTGAGAGAGAGAGAAATAACCGGAAGAGGAAAGAGTCGCGAATCGCGTGCCAAAATTATATCGACCCCCTTGAATATAGCCGATGACGTTACGATGTCTGGTCCTTATACCGTCGGGCACATATATAAGTGTATGTCTTCCTCATCTCTTTCGGTCGCGGATTCCCCTCTTCCCGTCGGCACACGGCACGGCCTTAATTCGCGATACTCCCTCGTACGACCGGGGCGGCAGCCTCGATTTTTCAACGGTCTCAGCAATTTCTTCTAACCGACGGTGACCGCGTTAACGACGAAATGGTTTTAAGCTCTTTCTTCATTTTCGTTACTTTAACGACTCGAACGATTTATCCATCCCGCTTCGAGCAATTTCAAATTGGATCTTGTCGTTATCTGCTTGGTTAGATATAATGAACGCGACAGTGTAAAAGCTACCGCGATATTTTGCTTCCTCATAGAGGAGGCTTTGTTATGGTGAAAAAAAAAATTTGGGGATTTTAATGAAAACATGTTTAGAATGTTCCAAAGCATCGAAAAATCACATGTAGAAAAAATGTCGGGATATGTGTGTGTGTGTGTGTTAGATAAGGCTAGATAAGGAGGTATCATTTGGATTTCTTGAGTAAGAATCGAAGGTGTTAAAAAAAATTTGGAGCGTATAATTCCATGTATTTTTACGCGCCGAGTACAGATCCGACAAAGTGAAGTGCGACGTTGATATATTTTTACGCGCTGAACCTAAATAAGCCAGCCGTTTTGCATAAAAGTCGAATATGACGTTGACGTTGAAAAAAGCCAAAAATACAGACAAGCTTCCTCATAGAAGAAGGAAACATTATGAGAAAACGATAGAAAAATTCCAACTTTTTTTGTTACTTCGTGTATCAGTTTATTTATTTTAAAAAATATCGTATCGTGAGTTTTATGGATATAAGTAAAAATATGTTTTTTTTTTCAATAGAATATCGAACAATTGCAATGCTTGCATTGGGATTTTTGGTGAGAGAAATTTGTATTACGGGCTTGGGAGGCCAGGAATATCCGCGTTGCCAGCGTGTTATTGCGTCGCGCTGATCGCTGAAAAGCCGAGAAACGTTCGAATACCCTCCTAATACACACACACACACGCCCAGTATGACATAAGGAGCGATTTGCGTTCCTCGGAGGGAGATTTCCGGGTGCAACGTGCAACGGGCTATCGTCGTTGCGTAAACACCACCGGAGACGTGACTGCGTGACAAACAGTGTGGGCAGTGGCGAGCTGTATGTACTCTGGCACGTGCAGCGAGCTCTGCTCGTTCGCACGTCAACGCCTAAATATCGTCTCGCAAGAGTACTCGTATATACCACATATCGCTGGAGGATTGAAATTATAATTCGAGGGAAGTATAGACATCGGCTGCAGGAAAATATCGACTGCGAATTGTAATCAACCCAATTCCGTCGCTGTCGTAATAATCATTTCTGTATCAAATAATTATCCGGCTAAACCACTTTCGACGTATATTCCACAAAAAAAAATACTAATAATGACTTATATATAAACCGATCTATGTGCGCGCCGTTCGGCAGCGATAAAAAGATTATTCAAATATACTTATTTCATTATAATTGAGGGTTCTGCGGCGATGGTTTAGTTATTTATCTTGCTTTTCCTGCGCAAACGTTGCCTCACTCCTCGTTACACTCCGTCGATTACGGGGTTGCGGGAACGCTAGCTATCAAGCTATCCAGACGGGGGGGTCGCGCGCTTCGAGATAGTACAAAGGGACCAGAGTCAAGAGGGGATGAGGGAGTCTCGATTAAACACGCGTTCGCGAAAATTTAAAGCCTCTCGTCGAGGAAATTCCACGATAAAAGACAGATACGAGCTTTTCGGCGAGTGGAAGGACGGGGGGTTATTGGCTGAGAGCGGCCACGTTGGGAAGGGGGCGCTCGCTGGGTGTAGGAGCGAGGAGCGAGGTAAGCACTCTGCCATTCATGTGGAGAGCGCCAGGGGTGGTTCGACTGTTCTCGCAGGGGTTGGCTCTGTGCAGCGCGAACGAACAGGGCCAGCTAGGTATAATAACGCAAGGGTGTGTCTTGGATGGTGCCCCCCCGGTTCTACGCCGGGCCAACCCCTCGTCAAGGGGGTCGGCAAGCAATTATACCACTAAATTAAGGCTCAACAAAATTCGGTAATTAGGGTCTTTCGAAGATTGAGCACCGAGCCGGGGCTAAGAAAAGCTAGCCGAGCCGCTACTCTTGCACCTCGCATAAAATCGCGTGCCCGCCCTGTTTCCTCGAGATTAAAGACTCTAGCGCGCATTTGATCACCCGCGGAAAGTCGCTGGGCGAAGCCGCGAGGCGTACGACGGAAAACTTTTATAACGCCCCCGCATCCACGGAGGAAATTATTCCCTCGTTGGAAAAGAGACCCGAGCCGAGATAACACATCGCGAGCCAAACTTCTCTACTTTCTCATGGATTCATACTTACCCCGCCCTCTCTCCCCTATCAGCTATCCAATTCACTTCGCGGATAAGAAGCTTTTCTTATTCAACAATTTTAGCGATCTTTGTTTAAACAAAAGGTTCAAACAATCGACCCCAAAAAAACGAAATTAATATATTTTAAATAATACATTGTATCGATTAGCGATACAAATTTGTCTGTTCGATCGACTCTAGCCCAATTAATAATGACCGATGCAATGTTCGACGGATGAGCGAATATGCGAGTCGGACGACCGTCCCGGTTTGTATACACGATTAATCTATAATCATCACGAAGTCATGAATTTTCGTGCGCAGTACCATCGGTTAATGGCGTTTAGAAACGTGTGTGACGGTTTACGCGCTGACATTGCGCTGTCTGTCACGCGTTCCGATGTGCAAACCCACCCTCCGCCGATGCCCGGTGAGCAATCGCACCTCCACTCTATATCCACCCGTCCCACCCCCGTGGCCCTACGAGAGTTCCGAGCACCCCCTCCCCGGGCGGATATATATCTGCGTTTGGATTACCTTCGACTACCAATAGGGTAAACACCAGCGCCGCTGCAGAGCTGCGCGGTCGCGTATTGCGATCCGTCAGTGCGGGTAAACCGAAAACATAAATTTAATAGCTGTTTCAACCCTGCGTACTCTCCACTACCGGCGGAGAGAGAAAGCTTCTCTCTCGCGCTACGCGCTCCTGGCCGCCCGCAGCCTCTCTTCTATACCCCCTCGCTCTTCTTCGAGCTTTATGGCGCCACCGAATTTCCCATTAAATAAACCAAGCGCCATGTTCATTACGGGCCGGCTCCGATCGCGGCTTGCAGCGAGACAGAGAGAGGTGGCCGATGTGTGTATGCGCGATCCTCATGCTGCTGCACGTGCTTCCGGTTCGCTGTTGGGGTGACTCTAGCCCGGTGGGTTTAGAACCATCCCACCGCTGTCTAGGGCTTAGACCGCGGACTGCGGTTATACGCGTATACTACAGTTATACAGGCGGAGATAGCTCCAGGCCGGAGCTATATGGGCGACGAAGCTTGGACCCGCGACAGAAGCAACGTAACGCGGAGGGAGAGAATTGACGTCGGAGAAACGCGCCTCGGATGGAGAATCCACCGTGATACCGCTTGCTTACCATTTCGATCGCGCACCGAAACGCGGAACGATACATTGCGATACAATTTAATCGAATGTATTTAAATTCCGATGCTTCATCATTGAAAACAAATATTAATCGGCGCTCGGTCTCCCTGGTGAGATTTGACCATCGACACGCCTACGGGACCGCATCAGTTGCCGGGGTTCTTGTAATTGGCTGTATTTCCGCTACGACGTTACATCCGGTCGAAAAATGAACTTTTCTAGCCAGAAATGACGTATTTCCGGTATGATGGTACTTCCAGTCCAAAAAATTGAATTTTAAAACCAGTAGTGACGTATTTCCGTTGTGACGTCACTTCCGGTTGAAAAATAAGATTTTCGGAAGACTTGCCGGAGACGAACCGGTATGGGAGCCAGTGTGGAACCGGCGATGTGCTGTTTTTCCAGTTACGGCCGAATCCCACCTGGATTTACAATGCCGAGTGTCGATTTTATGAAAATCTCTTTAGCGAAAATTCACGTCCGGCCGAGAAGGGCCGGGGGGCGCGTGAGAGCGCAGGGCTGCGGAGGATCGGGGAAGCATTGGCGCGGCATAGAGAACGACGCGAAACACTGTAACTCCTGCTTGCTGATAATTAGCGCATCCATCAGCGGCAGCAAGCCGCCAGCTAATGCCGATCGTACGTTATCGTTATCACGGTCTCCCCATTTTGTCTCCCCTCCTCCTCTTCCTCCCCGTTGGAGCCCCGCGACCACCATCGCCACTGGCTGCTTCATCCCTTCCCGGGCAGTTGTACGGTGTACCCTCTGCTCGCTTCCGCTTACCCCTCTGTGGCGACTCTCGTCTATTCGCATGTACGCGGAGAGACCGGCACTGTGCGATGCGTGTACGCGAGAGACATTGGCGGGGTAACACTGTCGCAGAGTCGCATCTACCCCGTCCTGGCCAATGTTCGACGTTCGGTATGGACGAGCGACGCATGAGCTGTCGATACCGCCAATAATCTAATAACCAGTCACCGGCAATGCGTCCCGAGCCATCGGTCTTCGCAGATTTCCGGACGTTAGTCGGAAACCAATAACCTCCGCGGAGCCCAGACCCGGCGAACTCTCACTATCTCGTTACCTTTCTCGAATTACTCCTCGTACGTTATCAATCGAACGCTCTCGGGGATTAATCGGACGGAAAGAGAGGGGAAGGCAGAGAGAAAGGCTATCGTCGAAAGTGATTTACATTCCGAGATATTTCTTGGCCGATCTGAATGGGGATTCCTTTAACAATTGTAGCTCTCAAACATGCGAAGATTCAAGCGATACTGGATAAGAATTGAGATAAGTCGCTAAAAAAGATTATGATAATCTTCAATTTTCTGGATCTTGTTGGGATCAAAAAATTAGAATTGTTTGCGGTAAAAGAAAACGCGTAGCAACCATTGTTATCCCGAATGGACTTGCTTTTAATCATTTTCCGTCGAAGTCGAAATAATTACTAATAATTCCAAAATCGATGAGCACCTCGAAAAGTAAAAAGCACGTTCCGCTGCCGACAATGAAGGAAATCAAAAACTTCAATGATGTCCGAACGAAATGTTCCCCAAAATGTTCTCGACCTAAAAATATGAAATTAACGGAAAGTCTCATAGAAACTTTGGTCGTAGGGTATCGTCCATGAGGGTGTGGAACCGGGAGGGGAGGGTTGATTCGTACGGTCGTGTTCGTTGGTGGCGAGCACAGCACGTTGCCGCAGCGGCGCGTTGCGGACCGACGTTGCTGATATAGAACAGCTAAACAGGTCGTAGATCAGGCGGTGGGTCGGAGTTATAGCGGGAGAGTTCGCTGTAGCCGCTCCATCGCGGCCAAACCAATTCCCACCGGTGTTCTGGATCATTTGGCGGCCCGCGGCTGTGAGACGCGAGCTGGCCAGTTGCGCTCCACGAGCGTGTATCGCGTACGTTGCAATACCCGGGGCAAACGATGCGGCGTTACTATCGCGATTCCGCGATCCGCCGCGGAAAGGGTTTAGCGCGGAGTCTATCCGCCGAAGACCGCGAACAAGGACTCCCAAGGAAAACAACTTTTATCCGCGAGCGAGATACGGAGAGAGGGTGAGAGCCTCAGTCGACGATGCAATTGCGGATATCCTCGCGCCCGCAGAAGCCATCGACCACTTTTTATCCGCGTTTCGTATCTCGCGGCCAGCGGCAGCAGCCGCGCGGTCTCTCGTTACTTGCGCTGATTGATTCACCCTGAAAATTCCAGCGTCGTTTCCCCCGGACAGTCTTCCTCAGCGCCCCGCAATCGCGAGCTAAAGCGAGCATTTTCTTTGCCCCGCCGGTAGCGCGGATCCAAACGAGCACGGCAAGCTGCTGGAAACTCTCGGTAATTCACTTTCTTGCCCCCCCCCCCCCCCCCGCGTTCAAACTATACGACCACGGGGCCATTTCTTTTTACCCTGAAATAATAATAACGATGATGACGACGACGATGGGGAAGATTTATACTGAGGGAATATCTTGTTTGTGTTCGCAGGTAAGGACGATATCGCTAAGCCGCATTGGACATGGTTGCAAGGTGAGTTCTGCTTTTTTGCAAAATAATTTTCGCGAAAGAAATCGATTGAGCTTTTATGTTTACATATTCGTATATCTGTATGGATCTCTTTCTCCGCGGACGGATCCGACGGTCCCCGCGTAAAAAACAAAATCTCTTCAAAAGTAGCAGTAGACTTTGAGAGCTCACGATATATGACGGTATAAAGTCAGATGTTCGCAAACGGAGGGTTTTTCGGATTTATGGGATTTTAATACCGAGCTCTTCTTGCCGATAGTCCGGAAGGCGCACCCTTCAGTCCGCGTCTCTCCCGTACAGCCCCGTCAGCTCATAACCCCTGGGGTGGTTCTCTTGAATTTTCTCGAAATTCGTAAAGTCCTGCCTCTCATGGATTCCGACTCCTCCCGGCTGGCATCGGGAGTGGAGAATGATTCCGCACGACGTTCCGGGAATGGAGAGCCGAGGGGTGAATCTTCACGCTTGGGGGTCTCCGAGCCTTTTTTCACCCGAACTTCATCGGAACGAAGATGGACAAACTAAAAGTCTCATCCTCGGCTCGGGAAAGTAACAGCTGCGCAACTTGGTCGACGCGCCTCCCATGACTGGTTTTAAAAACATGTCTCCATTTTTGTTCGTTATCCAAAAATAAAACGAAGCCAAACCACTGTTCGGTTTTGGTTATTTGGTTGTTCTTCGCTTTTCCTGTCTGCCAAGGGCGTGTTTGCCACACTGCGAAAGTGGAGAAACGGTCTGCGGCTCCTGGGCGCGGGACGATGCCTTCGGGGGGTGATCAATAAATATTGGCTGTCGAACGTGAGCGAGAGAGACGGAAATTCGTGAGGATGGGTGGGTGAACGCGAAGGGGGTTATATGCCTGCCGGTTGAATTGGGGTAGAGAGAGCCTGGCGTCGGTGGCGTCGGCGGCGGCAGAGGACAGTCGTGCTGCGGTTGCCGCCCCCTTTCCTACGGGCTTCGCACACGACGTATGGCAGATATAACCAGCCCTCTCTGTCGATTTCCCTCTAGTCCCCCCCCCCCTCTTCCACCCTCTCCCGACATCCCGATGTATAGGCAATCGAGAAACGCTCGACGTAATTTCGTCCGCGACCTCTGATCGATACCCCATACTACCCTTTGGACTCAGCGGGCAACGCGGCTCGGTTCGTAATGCGAATCACCGTTAATCAAAAATCATCTCCCATGTATGATTCTTGAGCCTCTAAAAAAAAATATTGGTTTTTGTTAATCTAAGAAATTCACCATTGGAGGGAAGAAATGTATTCGGAAGGCAGGCTAAATCTATTGACTTAAAAAATCAAATAAAATAGAGAACAGCATTTTGGATGATCATCTATGACGAATCATTCCATGACTACCTTTAGGTCACTCCGATTACCCGTTTTTTTCTCCGTTGATCATGATCTGTCCTCTGCAATCCTCGAGGGTGTTTCCTGCTTCATGTCTTGCACGTTCCGGTAACACATCCGGAAAGGTTGCTTCAGCCTCGAATATCGGGTGAACGTTACCGTACGCATCATGCTCAATTCAGGCCCCAGGCGATCTCTCGCGCTTCCAAAAACTGCTGTCACTGCCCGAGCGAATTAGGGGCATGAGCGGGAGCGGTAACGAGAGCCCGTGCTCGAGGATTTACGAGCCGAGAGAGCCGCACCGGGCCTGTCGTAAAAGTCGGGACAAACGACGGACTGACGTACGTCCTGCGTGTATATATATATATATATATATATATATATATATATATATGTGTGTGTGTGTGTGTGTGTGTGCGTGCACCCGTCCAATAAGCGTGGAGATGCTACTGGTGCGCGCATAGAAAAAAAAACACGCACACACACACAGGGGTACCCGAGGGAGCAGGCCGCGAATCGAGATACGATTTCACCCCGATTTCGATGAGGCAGTGGCTTCGTCAAATATCGATTTGCCAGACCGTGTGCTTTTTTCTTTCGTTATCCTTATATGTTGTTTTCATTTTTGTCATATTTATTCCATCTCGATTCCATCCAACACACGTGGCTCTCTCAATACGTTCGCCATTTGACCGAAAGGGAAAGTGAGTCCCCTTCGATGTTAGAATTGTCCAAACGATCTTTTGAACCGAGTGCATTTTTATTTATGTTCCTTATTTTTTTTATTTATTTTTGCCGTTGTGCGGATCCTTTTTTATTGCTGCTGTCTTCGTAAGGTGAAATCCAAACACAGGCGCTGTAATTCTGTCGTACACATCCGCGTTTTTTTCTCGCGGATCTCACGAGCATCACGAGATACTGCGCCGGTGTTGGATGTTCCGGATGATGAAACGATCCGGCGTGGGACTCCTCGAAGCGTGAAATCGTTGGGTTAACCATTCGCATGCCCCCGTCTTCATTCGGGCGTGCAAATGGTTCTTCTTCGAGCGGCGACCGAGCTTTCGGACGGTGCTCTCGGTCACTCTCCTCACCGCAAAATCTATTATTTATTCTCGCTCGGTCGACGAAAGATGCAAAAAACTGGACCATTAAGTAATATCGGGATCCGCGCGGCTTATACAACTACACAGCTTGATAGTACATTCTGATCTAACCTCGTTTAATTCGTCTCTTGTTTTTCTAGGCGGTATGAATGCGTTTCGCGCTCTTCCGACGGATTTTAAAATGGCATTCGCCAAAAATAATTTTTATGTTATTTTTAACGCTGATTTTCGTATCAAATATGGACCCCGAAGATATCTCTATGACATCGAATTTCATCTTTGGCAAGTCTCTGTCAATGCACGGCTTTATGAACAAGAAAAAAAAAATGTTCACTTGTAGAATTTTATTCTCTAAATGAAAAAAACATTTCTGATACTGATTTTGGGAAAAGTACGCGATTTCCGCAGAGCAGATGTCCATCTTGTTCTGCGGGAAATATACATAAGATGATAGAATAATCAATGAAATAAAAAAAACGCTTTTCATCCCATTACAGGGCAACGAAAAACATGAGAACAGCGTGATAACGGTAACCTTGCATTTTTTTTGCGTAAAAATGGATGGTTCCGAACATTTTTCTTGACTACACACCTCCATGTATTTTTTCGCGCATAGCACGAATCTGACAGTAGTTGCAGCCCCAAGTCAAGAGCCCAAAAACCCAGGCTATCAATCTGCCGGTATGTTCGGTAGGTTCGAGCTCGAGCCAGCGGATTCGGTTCAGAATTTGGATGAGGTAAGCGAACGGGGAGGCTGGATGCTTCTCGAGGCGTGAAATGGCTGCGTTAACCGTTCTCTCGCACAGGCCCTCTCCCCGCCGTCGGGGTAGGTGGGTTCGGGGTGTTCGCAAGCTTTCCTGGATGCTGCCGCTGCTGGAGCCCCAGCCGCGAGGGTGTACGCCAGAAGTCGCACTGGCGTCCATTTTCCACCACTACAAAACGCCTAGGTGCTGGTAATATCGTCGGGATATCTATCCGGCTTTCTTCCTCTTTCTTTCATCTTCCCTCTCTCCATCGCTCTCCGCCACCCGGCATTCTCTCGCCCCGGTGGCGAAGATCACGTTGAGCCGGTATAAGATAAAAGTTATATGCCGCTATACGCTATGCGCGAGGGAGTCATAGATCAGCGGTCGGACGTCTGCGGGGACGTAGGAACGAACGAATCCACCTCTGCTCTCCACCCATCCCTCGCCTCCTCTCATCCCTGGTCCATGGCTTTCTCGTTCCTTCTCGCAGCATCCTCTCATCCAGCCCGGCGTGCTCACCGGGAACGAAACCACCCCCGCGGAGCTCTCCGTACACTCCGAAAGCTCCTCGCTCTTCTCCACCCTCCTCCCACCCCCCCCCCCCCCCCCCCCCACCCACCTCCCTCCTCTCTCCGTGTATTCCTATCTCGCTATCTCCGAGCCCCAGCCACGTTTCTCCATTTCTCTCTATTCATTCTATCTTTCGTTACAGATATACGCCTCTCACCCCTCCTCGCTCTTTTCTCTCCTCTCGCAATGTCGTAAATATATCTGTATGTACCTTATATATATTCCGGAATATATCATTGCCGACGTGCAAAGGCACACTCACGTACACACGCACACACGGAGGAAGCTTCGTGCCCGTAAAAATTACTGGGGCTGGCACGTAAGGCCACCGAGAGCACGTGAACGGACAATACTGGGCGTGGCTTGACAGATATCAAATTATCGTTCTTATTATATTCCATCGATGGTTTATGGTGAATGACGGCGCAGCGGTGCACCTTCTTATGTAACTCCTTGACGCACGTCAGCATCGACAGCCGGACGGCGAGGGTTGATACGATATGGAAATAGAATGAATGAAGTGACGCGGTTACCTCGAGGGTCTTCGAGGCGCAGAATGCCGAGGGCCACGGCACCGCACGAGGTCGTGAATTATTCTAGGGACTTTGGTAAACGAAGCTTTCAATCCTCTGCGGAGAACGCGTTTTTTTTAGGGTTTATTTTTCTTCCTCAGCTCGGAGCCTGGGTGGCCCTTTGCTGCATGGAGATAAAACACCTCTTCGCATCGGCTCACCCTACACGTTTCGTTTAAATTACGAAATCCCTCCCGCTCCCCGAAGAGAATATTTTCTCGGCTCTATTTGCATACAGATACGATGGAGCTTTCTCTCCCCCCTCCCAGTCCCCTCTCCCTCTCCCTCTCTCTCTCGGTAGGTGGAAAACAAGACAAGTTTATTGCCGCGGGAAGTGGCCAGGAGAATAACGTTTCGGGGTTTTTAGTTGAATAATTGCTATCGAATACGTGACGCTTACGCGCGTATGAGTGTGTGTGTATCGTTGTCACGCGGAAGTTTCTTTCGCGAGAATCGGATAAAGGGTTAGGGAAACGGAAGGGTTGGCTGGAGAGAGCGCGGGACAGAGTTGGGGCGCCGAGAGCGACGTAACGCGAATACGCGGGCGCATAAACATCCCTCGCCGGCGTTATCAGTTGTCGGACGCCGGGGCGCCGGATATTGTCGCATCCTCCGTTTTGCTCTCGACGCTCTCGCTACCCGCAACAGAGAGGGATGAGAGGGTTGCTCAGCGGGCTGGGCTGCGCAGACAGCGAGAAAGGGGTTTGAGCAGTGGCCGCCCTCGGAGCGGCGGTTCCGAAACTTTGACGTCACGGAAGTCGACGATTCCGTCACGAAATAATTGAACGATATTTTAATAACGATCGTTGCACTTCGTTAGCCCGGCAGCTGGCTCGGGTCGAGGGTCGCGAGACGGTGCAGTTTATTTTTCGCACAGCTTTCTCCCGCAAGAGCGTTTTTGAACTACGTGCCGAAGAACCGAAACGTTTTACCTAAATCCGAGAGTCCAATTATCGTGAAAGTTTTTTTTCTTTTTCTTTCCGCTGTTTCCTTTTTTTCCACACCGGGAAGTCGCCGCGAGGAAGGATCTTTCGGATGTTTTTGCTGGAGGTTGGAGAGTCGGAATACAAAGGGACCGTACCGCCGACTTTTACTTTTTTATGGGCCCCTCTGCGAGGAGCGTAGATTTTACTTTGACTTCCCGGAGCATCCGGGACTTTCTTTTTTAGTGCACCTCGCCTGTGCAGGGCCCGCGAGATCGGGGACCGAGCACGAACGGCGCGGCACCTTAGGGGCTGTAAAAAAAGACCGAATCGGCGGTGGGTCATCGGTGAAAGTTCTCGACTATCCCCGACTTTCCCTGGCATTTTTACCCGGGGGGTGAGAAAAAAATGCCGGAGTGAAAGTTCAACGGTGCGAGAGGCACTTCGTCGCTTAGAATGTGATGGAATCAGTTTAGAAACTTTTTTCTTCGAAGAGCGAAAAATACCTTCGACTCGCGTAGATTTTTCTCGATGTCCTCCTCGAGCGTACGAATTACACGGCTAGACAGTGAAAAATAATTTGGTAAAATGGAAATAATAAATCGTAAAAATAACTTTGTTAAACAAGGAACAAATTCTTTTCTTCAGGTTTGAATATACAGACCTGTCCTTTTATTTTCCGTGTCATTAACCATTTTAGTTTGTACTTTTGTGTGTAAAACTAGTGCTGAATAGTGCGATTGGAAAATTAACAAATAAGGGATTGTGAACGTTTGTGGACAATAAGTCGTAAAAAGTACAAACTTTTTTTTAGTGTTTAGTGCGGTACATTGAGTTTCATTTATTTTTACTGTCCTCAATAATTCAATAAATATAATAATATTTCATGAACATCCGCTCGAAGGGACTTATCGAAGAGCGCCCAATAAATGCCTCTGCGAAAAACGAGGACCTCTGCCTAAGAACTCGCAGCCGAGACTCGTCTTCCTCGCGATCTTCCGTTACCTGCAGGGGGGCATATTGTTTGCCCTATATTTAGACTGCTGCGGTAAGAACGTTTCGGTACGGTGCGGTGCGGTCAAATAGTTTTATTGCTCCGCAACGGACCGTGAACCAGAAAATCCCGCAGCGATTCACTTTGCGTTGAACCTCGGAAGTCAGCTGCCTCTCGCTAAGAAAAACTCTCCACCGTCAAAAATTTCGAACTACACTATCCGCTTAAAAAAAAAATTAAATAAATGAATAAATAAATAATTAATTTAAAAAACCATCGAAGTTAAAAAAAATTGATCTACGAAAATGCGTCCGACCGAATTTCTCCTCGTCAGCTGGAGCGCGAATTTGCAAAACGCGAAACAACTGATACCTGTGTGTACACACAAATACATATATATATATGTATATATTCTTCGACATTCGCGCGAGGAGTCGAGTTCTCGGTCGCATAAATCCTCGCGAAATGGATTCACGAGAGCGGCTGGATGCGGCTGTAAGTTATATCTGGCCAATCTGCATCCGTAAACTTTGCCTACACAATACTACATAGTTTCGTCAGTGGATGTGGCTTTAGGTGGAGGTGGAGGTGGAGGTATACTATATACGCAGAGAGATATAGATACGTTAACTGCTGCGGTGTTGGGCCGCTACTGCTGCTGGATATTTGCAGTAACGAGCCCGGCGAGAGGGAAGAGCCCGCACACGCGAAACACGACTCAGGAATATACGAGTTCTCTCTACCACTATAGCAGCGAGGAAGCATCGCTGTATACGTGCATAGTATATACACTGCACACGGTAAAGCATTCCAGCCGGTTGCCATTAGAACGAATTAGTACGGTACTAATGCGCTATACCGCAGTACCTGTCGATGTATCTGATTGACCGAGCCAAACTAGCTAAGGGTGCAAAGAGAAGAAAAATGAAAGAAAAAAAAGTAAAAAAAATAAAGTGCAAAGAACGTTATCGCGTGCCTTCGTCGGTTCTATCCGCTTAACTGATGCGCAATATCGTCGGTGGTCTATGTTACTTTACCGTGGCGTACACAGCGATATAGTTTACCTACCCTCCGGTTCCCAATGAGAAACGAGGTAGCGCACCAATTAATTTCACCGCAGCTCATCCGGCGTTATAATTAGTTCTGTCTCCGGGAGTTCCACTTTTCTAAATCGGCGCAGCACGCCGCGCGAGAGACCGTTCGGGCGGCGATATTGCCCAACGGCTTCAAACTCGGGGGGTGGGGGGCTTCGAGGGAAAACGCTCGGGGAAGACCGAGCGAGAAAGATATTGTGTGCCGCTGCTGCGGGACTAAGTCGGTGCGAGCCGAGGGGTGCGAGCGATCGCCGGTCGGGCTTGAATCGGTGGAATTTAAGGGGGAAGAGAGAGAGGATCCGGGGAACGCGGAGGTCGAAAGAGTTAAATCGAGGGTGGTACGAGGAAGCGTGGAAGCACGGGGCTGGCCGGCGACGAGCAAATAATCGAGTTTAATTGCAAAACCGTCGGCATGATTTAATTACACGGGCGGTGAACAGTTTGGTTTATATCTGTACGTTATTTCACGTCCAAGCGGACTTCGCCCGCTGGGCGAACACGATTCGAATAAACCCCCTCCCCCCTCTCTTCTATATGTACACATATATATCCATTCGCTCTATGTGTACGACACGATCGCAATTCCGTAATGAACGTTCGTCACAGATGCAGTGCGCTTATTTAGATCCGAACGTATGAAAAGTAAAAAAAAAAATTCCAAAAATTATTTCTGAAAAAAGAAATGAGGCATAAATGTTTCAAGATGATGTTTGAAGATGCTTTATATTTCCACTTCCGTGCGTTGCGTGGCTCTGCGCGGAATGCGACGCGGCTCCGGGCTCCACGCGTGCGTCTTAACTCAAGTTATATCGCGCTCGATCGCGATAGAGCCAAAGTTCCGTGTTGTTTTTTCTCCTCCGGGAAGCTTGCCGGTAGTGGCGGGTAAGCTGAAGAAGTTGGTCGAAAGAAGTGGCAGGCAGAATCGGCAAGAGTCCTCGACCTTATCGCCGGAGCTTTTTGTCGAACTGTTCCGGCGCGGTTGAGTCTGGCGGCGGTGAGGAGAGGAGAGGAGTAAAATCGGAGCGAATGCAAACGTCGCGGAGGCACAGTGGCATGGCAACACGCGAGGGGCCGAGTTCGCGCGGAATCGCAAACTCCGCGACACAGAGGAGATTTCGAACCGATATCACCGGGGCGGACGACCGCTGAGGAAGGAACTAAGCACGCGAAGCTCCGCTCTCCCTCTTTCCCTTGCGCCTTCCCCCTAGCTTCGCGAAACTCGCCGGCTGCCTCTCTTCTACTCGGTCTCCTCCACCCTGTGTCAGCCTTCACGTCTTACTTCTTATTGCTCGATTGATGAAGCTCGATGCAAAACCCACCGATATCACGCGATCTGCTCGCGTGACACATATTTTTAGAATCCCGAAGTCCATCCGGTTCAATAGGGGAGCAAACTACCGAGCTGGAGATTTTTGAGCGTCACACGAGGTTCCGGCGAGGCCCTGACGAGGCATCTTCAGAACCGATGTATCCCCCATGGAAATGAAGTATATGTCAGATATATAATGGGATATGCTACAATGTTGCATTTTATATACATACTGATTATATATTATATATATTAACTCGTATTTGTTCAGATACATCTGATGATATATACGTCATATATAATCACGCATATAAATATTGAACATGTTCCTCTATATTTATTACGTATAATTCGATGTATTTATATATATGCTTCGATATATATATTAAATATAATAAGATATATATTTTTGATTTGGCTGAACAGCTTATCATCTGTGGCTGCACATAGCCTAAGGTCAATCTGCTCGAAGAAATATGTAAATAGATATTGACGATTGTATCTAGAGTATAATAATGTTCAAAGTTTCCGATAGTACCTATGTATATGATTAATATTGTAGAAATAAATTTTGAATAGTTGTGAACAACATTTTCTAAATTATTTAAATGTGACAATATATATCAGTATATAAATTAAGTATGCCACATATACGAAGAATATACTTTATATATATTTAAAGGATAGAATACATTACATTATTTATATATCAGTATATATCTCATGTATATACTTTATTTCCATGGGGGAATGCACAAAAATGTCTCATGGGTTACCTTTACATTTTCTCCTTCCCCCCCCTTCTCCAAATAAATTTCTTTTTCGGTTCTCATATCCGAACTAATTGGTGTCTCGCCTCATTAGGGAATATCTCGGGCAACCCGCGCGAGCTCCGAGCCTCTCTCGCGTTATCCGTCGCGCGGCGACCTCGAGGATCTCCACGAGTATTTTCGACCGAGATTACAGCTCTCACAGCTCCGCGAGTCGGCGACGAGGGTTTAGGAGATCCGCGGCGGCTGAGTGTCGTACGGCACGTTTGCCGTTGCAGTTCCCCTCCGCGGTCGAGCCCCGACGGCACGAGCCCGTACTCGACTCCGCTTCGTCGGACTCTCGAATACCGCTCGATGTTATTTTTAGCCGGAACATTCCGGGCTATACGTACACACGCATACGATACCACGATGCACACGCGAATCCGTATGCTTCGCCGCTCGAAGACACCCCCCCATCCGTTCGCTGCCGAGTTATCCGGCTTAAGCTTTACGGTCTGGGTTCTTCGAGAACCATCCTCCCAGCTCCGCCGATCGCTTGTCTTCATCGCGTTCCCCAATGACCAAATGAAATCCGGCAGTCGTTTCCATAAGTCATCTCGCACTCGATCGGAATAGATCGTGGGAAGCGATCGATGGATCGGTGAACAAAACACGACCACCCGGGTACAAATTTTCGACGGTCGAATCGGGGTCTGATAAGGTTCTGAAGAGCTCTTATCAGGGCCCGGTCAACCGCTCCAAAATTTCCTTCAGGCCATGGAGAGAAAAGGCCCACTGTAGGTTGCGACGATGCGATTGCGGCGGGAGTGCCGAGGAAACGAGGCAGCGCTCCCGTTCCATGTGTGTCGGCCTCCTCTATTCTGCTCCGGCCGAGGCCGGGCACCGGGCTGCCGGGATGCTGGCGGACGGTGGGCGAAAGCAGCACAAGCCGGAGTGCGCGAGGGTGGAGAGGCCAACGGGGTTGCGGGCGCGGAGGAGGTTGGGACCGGGCGCGCCTGCACCTCATAAACTTAAACCCTAATTAACCGGCGCTACGGCTACTGTTGCGCCGTCGTGCCCGCTACGCGCGTATGCTCTCCTCTATCCGCTTCTTCGTCATCTCTCCGCTCACCGCGTATGCATACATTTTACACACAAACGCACTTTGTCGCTCCTTTGTGCCACTCCTGTCGGTTCCTCTCCCGTTCCACCGGTGCGGTATTGCACGCTCCTCGTACGCTCAGTCTCTATCGCGGTGTGCGGATGCCTCGCGGTCTGCGCTTCTCTGCGGGGTTTCTCGGTCTCCGAAGTATACGTACATTTGCCGGCGGTACGAGCGTTATTCTCTAGCGAGAGGCGCGATGTTTATTGCTCGACTTGGCGTAAATTAACTCCCGCACCGCGGAAACTATCCGGGCTCATTCTCCTTCTTGCTCCGTACGTGTGAGCTTCGTGCAACTCCGGGAGTCTGGCTCTCGCTGCCGCAGGGGGATGGGAGGACGACACGGCGTTCGCGAATTCACCGCGGGTTCAAGATCCTTCGTGGGCGAGAGATCGTGGAAGAGAAAGTCGACGAGCAAGTACCCGTACTGCGCCAGTGCGCGGTATGATTTACGACCGGGCCTCGTACATCTTCCGGCGGGACGGAGATGATACATTGATCGCTCAATTCGGTTCGTTAGCGGTATTTTTCTCATTCAAACGCCCGGAACACATTCTCTGAAGCGAATTATAATTTGAGTTTTTTTCTGTTTTTTTTTTTTTTTTTCAACGTCCCTACGATGATTCGAATGTCGGCTCCTTGCAGCCTCTCTTTCGGTTTCTAATCCGGGCTTACGGCTCCTAAAATTAGAATTTCCGTAAGGCGAGCGTCGGGAACGCCTTGACTCAGAACCGGCGGAATTCTAATCCGTGGCCTTGCCAAAACTTCGACATACGGAGACTCGGTTTCTCAGTCCTCGGGCGGGGAGTTTACGATTCCGGTCTCGTAACGCACAGCCGTGCGTGCACGCACCGCACAGGCAAATGCTCCGCGTTGGCGGTCGAATCGCGAGTGTCGGACTGACGCACGCGAAACTCTCCCGATCTCTCTCCGCGTCTCACGCTGCCTCGTTCTCTTTCTCCATTCTTGATTCGTGTCCGAGCCCACGGGGGAAGGGCTCGGGCGCGGGTTTTGCGCTGCATGTGCTGCTGGACGGAACGAAGTTGTTGGCCGTATATTTACGGCGGTACGTCGCCGCGCGGAGGACGCGCGCACCGCACGGTGGAAGGGTTTCGTACGGAAATTCTTTGACGCGGGGGCAGCACGCGAGGAATATTTATCGCGCGACGATGTTTCCCCCTCGTCTCCTTTTCCCTATGTTCGCCACGCTAGGGTTAACTATATACACGGGTTCGATTCTTGGGAAGCTGGCTAGCTGCCGCTGGTTCGTCGTTGTTTTCGCCGCGATGGGACACGCGGGACCCTCGTTGCAATCCACGATCAACTTGTATGACTATATATGTATATACATATACCTTGAATATAACACGTATTATCCAAGGTCGATACGGCGTCTCTCCCTCGCAAACTGGCTGTTCGACCGGAGAATCCAGCCCCATAAGTTCGTCACTGAACGAACAAACAGAGTGTGTCCGGGACGCAGAGAGGAAAAAGAAAGAGCGGCTTGTTGAATGATTACGAAGAAGTGAGGAGAGGAATCTATTTAAATTCGCCGTCGGTGAGGGGAGCGAGTGTCTAAATTACAACGAAAAAAAGCTTTTAGTCGCTTTATCTCTGGATGCATTGATGGCCGGGTCATTAATTCAACGCCCGAACCGAGATATGCACGGTGTGGAGGCGAAGATAGATTGCCTCAGGTAGATCAGACTAGAACCCTCTTCACTTTTATAACTTTTCGCCCGTGTCTCGATGGAAGTATCGAACTTGTCGATGAGTAAAAACAATTTCCGTCCGCTCGGAACGGGTCTCCTTTTTTATTGTTTGGACTGGTGGAATAAATATTTAATAGTGTCGATAGATATGTCGGAAAGGCGACTAAAATTCATTAAAAAAAAAATAATAGCAGGTTTTTCTCAGACGAATGCCGAAAATTCAACGATCAACGGATCTTCCGGATTTCGAATGTATTTCTCGATATTTCTCGAGAAATATATTATCGCCGAGTTCCACGAGATTAAATGTGCGTTTCTCAATAATATGATTTTTACATAATGTTATCTCGACTAGTCGGAGCGAGTGCGCGCGCACACGACACCCACGCGTGGTTCTAGAGTCACCGCGAACGTGGTATAGTTCGGCGAAGAGTCGAGAGGTCCCGTATGAGTGTCCACGGGCCGAGAGTTCGCCTCGAAGATGCAGAGTTCGACGAGCGAGGGAAGTCGTACGCGCAGGTGCGTCAGAAAAAATTTTCAAGTGTAAATCGTTCGCCGGAGAAGTTTTTTTGCGCATGAAACAAAGTGTAAGAAACGTGTCTCTCGGAGGCTATTCGCACGAGAGTGTGTAAACCCCGAAATCCGGCGGAGTCTCTCCGTGGCCATCATGGCCGCCGCGCTTATCTCGCTCCGTCTCTCTCGCACAGTTCTCTCCGCTTCACTCTCGCCTCTCCGTGAATGCTCGTCCTCCGCTTTACGAACAACTTCGATCGATCTTTCGGATATTCGCAACCCTTTTTTTCACTGCAATTTTCTTCACAATTTTTTGGTACTCTTTAGTGTGTCCAATGAAAACGTAGGCGTCGCGACGTTAAACACGGGCGGCGCCGGACGATGCGCGCGAGCCACACACTGAGCGTGCCGGCTCTTTTTTCCAATATGGCGTCGGGAGTCGCCCGAGTCGGCGCAGTTCGGCAAGAGTCGAGCGGGAGCCGCCGCTGGCCACGAGACCGCACACAGCATCCCTGTGATCTCTCGCTGCGTGCGTGCGTGTGCATGCGTGCGTGTGTTTGTGCAGCGGGAGAAAAACCGGTCGATGCCTCGAACGCCTGCGCCGCACGGCCCCGAGACTCGTCGCTGCTCGCGCATCGCATGCGCCGGGTGGGGAACCTCCACAGCCAACATGGCTGCCGGTCGCGTCCCGGCACAAGCATCAGACCTTCCTCACTTTTTACTTTCCAAACGTTACGGCGCGGCTAAACAAGTTTTTTTCGACGATTATCAACGTGAGCCACGTACACACGATAATCACCTGTGCCCGTTTTGTTAATCGTAATCGATTTTATTTATTTAGTTTTTTAACTCACATGTGAACAGTCCGGGAAGGCCGAGTACCCGTGGCCATCTTTACTTCTACCCCCACGTGTGTGCATTGCTATGTGTGGCCCCACGTGTGTTCGTGTGCCTGTGTGTGTGCCTGTGTATCATTCCTAACACTACCACTCGACAGCTGGAACACGAGACTCATTCTTCAGATTCTGTGATGCTTCTTCGACTTCTCAGTTTTTGTTTTATTTTTATTTTTTTTACCTTTTTTTATATTATTTTTAAAGCGTATTCCAACATACCTCGGGACGCGAGTTGAACATTTTACTTTGTTTTTTTGTTTTTGCGGTCGGCGATTCCCTCCCCACGTCTTCCACGACATAACACACCAGTGTAATTTATCACAAACTTTGATGTCGCACTTTGAGACGTTTCGAATGAAGATGCTTACCGAGATCCGAAGTATTTCTCACAGAACTCAGAGCCGGTCCTCCTCTACCCGGGAATATTGGTGCGTAATAAAATAAAATGTCTTTTTATTTTATTTTTTTACTACAAATGTTTTTTTTCTTTCGAGATTTTCGATCGCTCATGCGCTTTGTACGGCGGCACGCGTGTCCGAGGGTAATGCACGCTTTTCCTCCCCGCGTTCCTTTATTTTATTAACTTAAATATTTTATTAAGTTGAATGTTTTATTAAGTTAAATATTTTATTAACTTAAATATTTTATTAAGTTGAATGTTTTATTAAGTTAAATATTTTATTAACTTAAATATTTTATTAACTTAAATATTTTATTAACTTAAATATTTTATTAACTTAAATATTTTATTAACTTAAACATTTTATTAACGCAGTAAGCGGTAAATTTATCGATGGTTCATGCGCTGAACCGTCGATCGATGAGTGTAGTTAGGCCTCTATGAATTTTCGAATTTCGTTTATTTTCGTACTTATTCGCCATCGGCACTGTTAATTGCCAGTAATTCAGTCGACTCGCTTACTCCGCCCTCCCGCAAAATCTCATGTTGCGCCGTTCATAAAACAGCGGTGTCAGAGGTCGGTGTTTGTACGATCGTGCGGTCTGTATATCAGCGACAGAAGCGCATTGTGGGGGGGGGGGGGGGGGCGCACCGAGAAATCCTGTTAACGCTCTCGATTAAATGAGCCAAGTACATTAATGAGGATATCGTAATTTTCGCGAGGCCGTGCCGGGAGTGAGGCGGAGTAGAGGGTTCGCGTGACGTGAGACAATGCGGGGAGATCGCCGTTCGCTTGCTCACTCGGGCGAAATGCTGCTGGTGGTGGTGCTATTGCCGCTAGGATATAGCGCAGCAAGCGCACGGAGTAATTATAGTTTCTACCCGAGACGCTTTAGCCATCAGCTTAATGACGCATTTCATAAACAATTCGCTTCCAAGTTGATGAATAATTGAAGGTTCGCCCGAGCGAGCTCACAGAGCACAAACTGCCCCTGACCCTTGCCTGATAATAGCCTCCGCTCTCCCGCTGCCTTATTAGTTCGCTTACTTATCCACACTTATTTTTCTCGATCGTCTTTACCGCACTATACGACGCGTTACAAATTGAATTCGTTTTTCTCTTCTTTTCATTTTTTTTAACTTATCTAATATCGGAATTTTCCACCTTGTTACACAAGAGCCTAACGACTGGCATCAATTCAATATCGCTGGGAGGATTTGGCACCTCGTTACCCGAGCCAATTATCTTCGCGGCATTACTTTTGCGGAGATAAGTCTCGCTATCGAAACACGCGCCAACCGTGAGCGTGAGGCGAGAGCTCGATTATTAATTTTTACTCCTAAGTGGGAACGGGTTGTTGCGCCTCGGGACTTTGATACGAATGGAGGAAACAGATTTTACGGAATTCAATCGAGCTACGTATAGAGAGTCTTCGTGTTTTTGTACTTCTGGGTGAAAATGAATCATGCGCGAAGCATTTTTTTTATGGCTACACTGAATATAGGGAACCTTTACTCGTAAAAGATACATTTTGGTATTTACCAGCATCCACAGTTTATTTCACTAAACTTTTTTTTAATGAAATTTGGTTGACGATCTTTAAAGTCTACACTATCATCAAAATAATAAAATATATATTTTGACATTTATCATCATCTAGAGTTTATTTCACTAATCTTATTTTTTTAATGAAATTTAGTTGATGATCCATAAACATCGAAAATGCGAGCCGCGGAAAATCGAGTCTAGTCTATCATCAAAATTAAAAAAAAACATCGTCTTGCAAGACATTACGTTTCAAGAAAGAAAGCGCTGCGAGATAAAAGCTCAGTCGCGACAGTGCACGGTACAGATTCGGACAAAACTTTAACGGTGTATCTCGAAAACGTTCAACTCCTGAAAATTAAGCGGGTGAGAATGGCGTGTAAACACGGTAAAAACGAAAATTTTTACGTGATGCACAGCTAGAGGGAGCGAAAGAATGGCGAAACAGTGAGGTCGTAAAACCGCGCGGCACCGGGCTCGTGTGTATGCCGTCGGATCCCGACAATGCTGAAGAGAGCCCGAGCGTTTCGACGACGAGATAGATGCACGAGTTCGCAGGCCAAACAAAGTTATCGTGATAACCTCGGGCGGGTTAGAGGCACGCGGAGAGTCGCGATATAATTTTTATTCCGTCAACGTACACACAACTACATTGTGAATCAATTAATTCGTCCCGGCTGTCGTTAAATTTATTTTGCATTTATAAATTTATTATCCTGTCATCGCGAACCACCGATATCTTCGTCGGACTAATGCGTCGATCGTTGTTGTGCGAGATTGACATTCGCGTCGATTGGTATTTGACACATGCACGCAAAAAAGTCTTATCAAATTAATTTTAATTTCTCAAGACGCAACACCAAACCGTGCCATTAATTTTTCGTGACGACAGTTATTGCGATGAAAATCTGCAAACAACGATGCCAAAGAAACGTTTCAAGTTGCAATGAAAATAAAAATAAAAAAAATAAAAAAATTGTATACCCAATTAAAAATATGGAGACACGAGGATAAATGTTTTCAAGAGAAATTGGTGTCTAGCTTCGTTCAGTCGGAACAATATTTTCCTGTTTATCTGCATTTCGCTCGAAGCTCTCTCGCAAAGTATATTCCGCGAGCTTTCCACTTGCTAAAGTCGTTCTCAGATTATACTCTTGTCCCGTTGAAATAGCGCGAAAAACAAACTGCAACGTTAAAGATAAACTTCTATTTTCATCTCATTACCCCGGGCGGTATTCCGGCTCTTCGTATCTCACGGCAGCGGCAGAACGAGTACCAGAGAGAGCCCTCGTCCCTTCGTCTCTTCCTCTGCCCCCTTTTTTTTCTCCCTCCCCTCTCTTTAAATTACGCGGTCCAGCGTAATCTCTCTTCTCCGTTTCTCCCGGGCATCCCGAATAAATGAATCTCCGCGATGCCTTATGCTACTGCTGAAAGCATATCTCCGCTGCCGCACGGAGAGTGCCGAGCTCCGCGCCGTTTACGTACACCATCCTCGTGTATCCAAACGTGGATACGTGTATTCTGCGAGAGTGTATAGTAATCCACACTGCGCTGCCTCCACAGCCGAGCGCCCCGCTGCTCCTCGTAAATCTTCCCTCTAATTGAAAGATTGATCTGCGTGCAGGCGGAACTAAAAGTGATCGCGGTCGCGCGCGCAAGTAGTATACTGCCGCGGGTGTATCGCCGACGAAGAAGGATACACAGCCCTATCTACACGAGACAACTCCTCCTCCGCGGCTTCGGGCGGAAACTCTCGGTCCCGCGCCTCGAGAATCGGACGGACCGACAGTTCGAGAAAGACGGGAAACAAAAAAAAAAAGAAACATACGAGGCCTCGAATGCCGAGGGGCGAAACCCTGGAGAGGGCGATGAGGAAAATGGTTTGCAAGATCGAGAATACACAGTGAACGTGGGAGATTCGAAGGGACGCTAGGAGATAAGAGTTTCCCTATCTCCTCGACGTATCCTTCTGTGTTACGAAATGGGATATACCTTCGCGAGGGTAGTTTGCCGCGCGGTATTGGGGAACGAGAGTGGGACTTGGAAATCAATTTAGGGAACCGCCCAGGATAACCGGATAACGACGAGGCTCCGCACTCTCGCTCTCTTATGTGTTCTCCCGACTGGTATATGCCATAAGGAAGAAGAGCCCCCCCCCTAAACGATCGATTTTTCTCCTTTTTCGTGAGTGTCGCAGCTTGCACGGAGGCCGAACTCCCGACGTCGCGCGTGGAGGAAATTGAAAGTTTCGCAGGATTTCCACGTATCCGTGTATACCTATGTTTTCCGGAGGGGCAGAAAGAGCCCGGTGCGACTGTTCCCGGACCTCCGTCCGGGATTCTGAATGACCTGCGTCTCCTCAATTTAGTCCCCTTTTTTCGCTCTCAATGTTCCCAAAAAAAGTCTCATCACCATAGCAATTTTTAGTCACATCCTCGTGTTCCACAACGATCAATTATCGTTGAGAATAAATATCAAGAGCGAGCAGAAAAAAAAATGTCTTTAGACTAAAAAAAAAAAAAAATAACAAGAAGAAAATCTTCTGGCCTCACCGCTTCATCTCCAGACGGCGTGGGGGCCTCTCCCCCTTCATGTTCGCGAGCTCGCGCATTATATTTCACGTTATCCCGTAAATATATATTCCCCGAACATCGAGCTCGTCGTGTATCATACGAAACGCGAATGAGCGCAAACATTGCGTGAATATATATGAATTCTCGATGGGAATGAAGCTGCGTGGTACTCGATACACAGGACATACAGAGATATATCCAGTCCCCTCGCATCCTCGGGCGGTTGGGGACTGTACCTACGTACAAAACGTATTCGTGGGTTTCGCAAGGGCCACAAGGATTCGCGGATGCACCGAACGAGCAAGAGAGACGCCGCTTCGAGGAGACGTGGCGAGAGAGCGGAGGAGAAGGATAGACCGGCGAAGAAGAGATGGCGAGAGAGAGAAGCGAGGGGCCTTCGGGCTGGCTCTGAGCTCTCGGGCGCATTGAGTTGTAAAAGCGTTCGGTCTCGCCGCCGGGCGGCATGGTCGCTTATGTAAAGGCGGCTACACGCCGCGTGATGAGTGGATGCTGTTCCAGCGTTCTTCTTTAACTCTTTGCCTCGCTTTTGCACTCTCCTTTCGTCCCGCGAGTCTCTCTCTCGGAGCCCCGGACGAAACGGCGTGCTGCACGCGCATACTATATAAAATACTTATACATACACGCCCGCGGTCCTGATCGTGCGACTCCGCTGTTGGGATCGTTGTTCTGGTAGTCGTGCACCTTTTGCGCTCTCCGCAGAAGACGACGACGACAAGAGGAGGATAAGAAGAGGAGGATGAGGAGGACGAAGAAGCGAGACGGCGAAGTTTCCGCCGGTGGGCGGCCGTTGGTGAGGTTCCCTTCTCTCTCGCCTCATGCATGCGTGAGTACGTAGTCCTAGCGAGAGAGCAGAGGCACGACCGGGGGATGTGAAAGGAGAAGGACCGGAGCCGAGGGGTTCCGGGGGTCCCCGCGGTGCTGCATAAAATGGGCCCGATCGACGAAACCCACCGGCCTTCGTACCGTCGAACGATTAATTTTCATTTACAGCCACGAACTAATTTATCGGATTGTCTACGGTCATTTGAAAAATGATCGTTCCGTTGAAATTGGGTCGTTTATTGAGAAACAATGAGGCTGCCCCCGCGGTGTAATACACGGTATTGGATACGTATGGCGTTCGCTTCACTCCTCTGGGAGTCCATTATCACCAGCTCCGTTCCTCACGGGCCGTGTAGCAGAGCGGCCGTTCGATATACAGTTACGCCCGTGTGTACGTGCGTGGTCCAGGGCTGTGTACGCCGGGAGAATCGAGTCTCGCTCGGCCGGACAAACCAGCAGCAAGATCGGCAGCGGCACACACTCGGGTTGGTCGGAGGGTACGGAGGAGCGAGAGCGAACGACGAAGAGAGAGTGAACCGGTTATGGGCGAGGCCCTTCGCCTGTTCTTCTTCATCTTCTTCTTCTTCCTCTTCTGAGGTCCGCTCTTCCTCCGCCTCTGCTTCCCGACGTTCCCGGGCTCCGAGGATCAAGCGTGCATGCCCGCGGTCCAACGCGTCGGGCCCGGAGCGAGCCTCTCCCCCCCCCCCTCCGGACGATTTTAAAAGTCGAAAAGAGAATAAAGAGTGCGCCCGAGCTAAATAAGAGGAGCGACGTGGTATGAGCAAGCCGGAGGTATACCAAGTATGGGCGAAGAGAGAGGACGACGTTGGCGCATCGGAAGAGCCGGAACGGAGGAAGATCGAGCAGGGACGACGAGATGAGGAATGAGAAGAACGGAGAGGGAGGAGGAGATGAGGAATAAGAAGAAGTGGCGGAGGGTAAGAGGAAGAGCTGGTACACAGGGACAGGGAGGAACGAGGCAAACGATACAGCCGCGCAGCGAGGGAACGGGGGGGGGCTGTGTACGCGCCGTGCGCGGTTGAAGGTGGAGAGGAAGGGAGAGGAGGAAGGAGGCGGGCGGGAATGGGATGAGGAATTCTCGTTGGCTTCGCCTCGATGTCTTTATACGCGCGACCAGGCTCTCTTGTACGCCGTGGGACATATATCTGTCTCGAGTCGAGCCGAGCGAAACAGGGCCCTGCTAGCGAGGAGAGCAAGGGACCCCGCGCGCGATGCCGCCAAAAAATCAGATCGAGTGTAAAAATCGCATAAACTCGTCCTGCGGAGCGGAGCTCCGGAGAGCTATGTCCGCGGCGCATACGGACCGCTCTCCTCTCTCTTCTCTCCGCTCTCGCACTCGGCTGTCTCGCTCGGCGCTGCTCAACTCTTTTCTCTCCGTCGCTTCATTCTTTCGTGCCTTTTCTCCGCATCTCCTCGTATCCTCCGTCTCGTCGCTCTCCGAGATATTCTCACTCTCTTACTTTTTATTCCCTCATCGTCCCTCCGTCCCCTCCATCGACGCGTTTCCGTTGGCACTGCGCGCGCTCGCATGACTCCACCTCGCTCGCGAACGTGGGACACCGCGGGGCCGAGCAAAGCATGCGAGAAGTTGCCGGGCCGGAGAGAAGAAGAGAGGCCGATCACCTTCCATATTTCTTCTTATTCCGCCTTGTCCGTGTGCCCGAGAGCTCAAGGGGACGCTACCCTCGCGGGAGGGGAGTTATGCGGTTTGCCGCGCTTATGAAGGATCCTGGACCCTCTGCGCTGGCTCCGGGCTCTCTTTATCGGCGAACGTGCTCCGGCACACACTCGCTCCTCCGCGCTGGTAAGCCGGCCGTGAGGAAAAAATATATCGCCTCGTCCAACGGACCCAGCTTTGGTCGAAGGCCTTTGAGTCTCGCACGCTTTTTTTCTGTTTCTCTTTTCATTTTAATTATTTTTTTTATACACAACGACAATATGTGAGATATATGTATGGGTCGCTAATAAAACGACGGTATTACAGACGATGAGATGTTTCGCGCCATCAGCGTCCCATATGATTTTCATAATCGCCAATGATGGTGACGTTGATGAGAATGAAGTATCAATTCACACTCACTTACATTCAATTCCGACTTGTTCTCCCGACGTACCTGCGTATATCGTTTTCGCTTTCCTCCCGTTGGTCGAGAGAGTCCGACCGAGGCAAATTCTGGTGGTCGAGAAAAGCGACCGAGGGCGCCGATCGGCCGGTCGTGCCGGTTTCGAAGAATTTATGCCCTCATACGCGCACGGTTCATGTGTGTTAACCGGTGCGTATCTCGCGATTTTGCACGCGGTTTATCGACGAACGTGCGTCGACCTCGTTTTCTTTCTGCGGCTGATCGGCGAGGTAATAATAATATTAAAAATTAAAAAACAACACGAGAAAGACGGAAGGAAGGAGGAAGAGGAATGAGAAAGATATCCTACCGTGCGTGCAAAGAACGGACGTGTACGCGGGATACTCGAGCAGCACACACACAGAAATTCTCGGACATTAATGAAGCGATCGGCATTAATAAGCCGATAATTCAGTCTTCGGGAGTTTATCGCGGGAGGAAGGGTGGAGAGGGAGAGAGAGAGATCTTCTTGTGTATAATACATATATGTACAAACTGGCAATACCTCTAACAGCATCGGAACTCACCTCCCGCCGCGGTAATCCCGCCTGCCCGACTGCCTTCGTGCGTGGGATTGAAAGCAACGGCGTGCGTGGTACTCGATCCTCTTCGTGTATCGTGAACTTCTTCTTCATCTTATTCTTTTCTTCTTCTTCTTATTCGTCTTTCTCCTCTTCTTCTCCTCTTTTTCTTCTCCAGCATCTTTCGCTCCCGGTGAGAGTTGTCCAGCCATTTTATATATCAAGAAAAAGGCGGAGCTCCTTCGGTGAATGAGGAGAAAATCGAATGGGGTTATCGTGACGCACGAATTTCTGGTATCATTGTCTAACGGTGCTTCTCTACCCTCCGTGCAAGCCGGAATTTTATTTACGCGGTATCGTAAATATCCTAATACCAACGACGTACGAGGAGCCCCGGACGAACGACGGGACATAACGTAGTCCTAGATCGCGTCACAGCAGCCCGCGATGCCGGTTACGGAATTCATGCTGCCGCGGAGAGAAAAGCCAATAACCAGTCCAACGTGGTCCGACTTCATATTTCATATCGAATACCCCATAGAGGGACGCTTGTACGATCTCAAACTGCCGCAACGTGACGCGGAAACTAAAGCGTTTCGTGAGGCGTTCTTTGAAGCCACATGGGCTCTTACACGTGGGGCTGCCTACACTCCGTGTGACTCCATTGCCTCGATCGTTCCTTTCGAACTGCTTTTGAGTTGTTCGAGACCCCGAGTTTTCTCATGACAAAAAAAAAATTATAACAACGAGATTAGAAATCGTGTCCTTCCAGAAGCGTCAATCATCGACTGCGACGAAGTTCGTGCGGTACTCGAAGTACATGCAACACGGCTGTGTGCAGAGACCGCGAGTTTGTTATCCGCTGTGCATTATCGTCACAGCCAATAAAAGCCACACGCCAGAACCCCGGTATCTTCATTAAAGTGTATATCGATGATTAATAATTATCGTTGTATGGCCGTCGTGTTCCGCGATAAGATCGTGGGTATAGATCTTGTTATCTCTAGCCACCCGTGAAGCAACGTCGTCGCCGGCTGCGTTCCTCGACGGTGTGCAAAACGCGACCAACACGCGAACGGGTTTTCACGCTTAATCGGAAAGCTCAATCGCTCTGTTCGCGTAGCTAATCGTCGTACGATCGATTTGCATTCAAAATTTACAATCTCTTCGACGAGCCCTGTCTCTCTTTCTATCCCTCGTCGCATTAAGATTCTTCGATCGTTCCGCACTCTTTTTTTTTCTCGATTGCGACGTCAGATACGACATTCCACGTGAAATGAACGATGGCAATTATGATAGCGAGCTCGAGCCATAATGAAGAATGTCGCGACAAGACCATCAACTTATCGCGATGGTCGCAGCACAAAAATAGTGCAACAAAAGTAAAGATAATCGCCCATTCACACCGCGTTATCCGCCATATTTTTCGCACCCTGACTCATCGTTTTACTCTCCTTTCTCGGGAACAAAGGGTGTGTAAGTTCTCGGAGAGCCACGAAGAGGAAGACGAAGAGGAAGAAGAAGCAGCGACACGAGGACCGAATATCGATTCGATCGGTCACGCAGCTTCTTCGCCTCTTCTCTTACAGCGGAGCTCATCGCGTTCACGGGTGTGCGAACGTGCTCGCATTATCGCGGCTGGCACCGAGGAGAGCGTGCGAGTTCGGAGAGGACTCAGCCTCGCCAGAATCTGTTGCACGATCGGTAGTCCAGCGACTCGGTTGCTGTTAAACTCTCGATGCCGAGTTCTTTCTTCACCGAGAATATACAGACTCCGGTTGGCGCGTATACGCGAGGGATTCTCTTCTGTCGTTGCCGTGCCGGCCACCGTGCGCGGAGAGCTCGCCTCGCTCCGAGGCAATTATCCATGGCAGCCGCACGGCCAGACGGTTTGCGCCGAACGTTGCATGCCGTACGGTTACGGGCTATACGTAGGCAGAGGTGCGCGATCTTCCGTTGGTGCGCCAGGAGAGAGCCACGATCCCGAAAGCGTGTCCGAGTATAAACCTTCGACGCTGCGAGTACTGTCGGCTCGCTGGCTCGTTGCGCGTCACGAGAGGCTCCTCTTCGCTTAGCGGGCTTGCCTTATACCGGGGAGAGTTGCTTATTCCGTTCCTCGTGTTGCTTCCCCCATGGGTTCAGGAGGACTCCCGAGATCCGTGCACGGAAGGAACCGAACGCGGAGACCACGAAGAAGTCTCCACCGGTTGGGCTCTCACCGCCATGCAACGCTACCGGCGAACGCGGTACCGTCGAGGACGAGCAAGACGTTGCTTTCTGGTTGCTCGATGAGGGACCGAGAAAGTCCCTTCCCTCGCGTACTCGTTGCCGATGCACCTACTAACGAGCTCGCTTTGTTTTGCCGGGCGTGCATGTGCATGCGCATCCGTGCCCTCCACCGGTTGTTATGTCGAGGGAAGCGCACCGGAGGCACATGCGCTGTACAAAGGATAAGGTAGGATGTATAAAACGTCGTCGCGACAGATGATATACGCTCGGCAAAGTATCGGAGGATTTGATCGAGTTCGGAGTTATCACTGCGGTGGAATTGTGAGAGCATGGAAATTCGATAGTTTCGAGTCGTGAGAATTCGATCGTTGCTACGGGTCTCCGTATGTGTTGCTTCGAGAAGTGCCCTGTACGCTCTATGTGCACGGTCTCTCGGTCGAGTCACCGGCTAGAATCTCGTGCATTAATCGCCTCCGCTGTTGGCTGGTCGCGCGTAGTGGCGTATAGCTCTCTCGGTCGACCAGGTGTGGTGAAACGGCGTGTCTTATCCGCGAATCTCCGGAGCTCTCGCTGGTCGCCGCGTATACATAGGGAGGGACGGAAGAATGGGAGAAACTGCACCAATGGCCGGAATGGGACTAAAGCGATGACATGGGAAATAACAAGTGTAAATAAAAATTCAAGAATTTAATTGAATTTCCGGGCACCTATGAAGTTTGATGGAAGTATCGGGTTAATCGCGCTCGCCGGAGCTTTCTCATTGGCGCTCCTCGCGTTTCTTCGGGGTGCAACGACACCCGGTATACGAAACTCTTCAGGGCCGATGCAACTGTAGGTTCACGGTGTATAGAGATAGGGCTGTGCACGCTTCTTTCTCTCTTCGCTTCTTCGTTCCTCCTTTTGCCGCACTCCGAGGAGAAGAGAGCAAGAGACCGGTTCCATACATGGCTACCGAAGGCTTCTTCTTCTTGCGCTAAGACCCCGAGCGTGCGCTCGCGCGCGCACGCGGAGACAAGCATCAGCTGCCGTTTCCTCGCTAATGAGATGGAATTGGACGTGGCCGAGATTTTTCTAGAGGGGTCCGCGCCGCGCTCTCCTGGTCAGCGGCCCCTTCGTCCGGACGATCGTTCTCCGCCACCGCAATTCTCTGCCGCAGCGAACACCAACACCGGGAGGAGGTTCAGAAGCGAGCGGGAACGAAGAAGAGAACCGCGAAGAGCCGTTTCTTCGGCCATCCGAGGGACCACGAGACCCCGTTTTGCCCGTCGTGGCTGTGCGCGAGGTCTTGAATACGGGCCTTTCTAGTTCGCGACATTCCCGTGTGCGCATGCTGCGGCGCTCTTTGATACGAATCGTTTAATTGCGTCCCATTAGCCCCGGCCCCTCGGCCAACCCCTTCCTCTTATTCTTCTTCTTTTCCCCATTCTATATCTTTCTTCCTGATGCCATGCTTCTCCCCGAGGAACCCACCTTTTGCGGTGTTCGCCGGAGTCTCCGCCATGCGTGAAGGAACGAGAGCACGCGGCAACGGCCGATTTCTTTTGCCGCTCATCCTCAAGATCAGGGGAAGTTCCTTGCACTCTTCGCTTCTTGTTCAATCTTTCGTCGCGTCCTCCATACCTCATCTCTTTCTATCTTTATCCTTCGTCGTCGTCGTTGTCGTCGTCCGCCTTGCGCTCTCGAATTCCCTCTCCGCCCATTCCTCAGGTTCTCCTTCGTTCTTTTTTTTTCTTTTACCCTTCTTGCCCCTCTCCTTTCTTCGCGCTCGCACACTCCACACTCTCGTGCGGTCCGCAATCCAACTCGAGCTCGTCCAACTTTTTCTCACCGGACAACGCCGACAACGCCAAGCTGCACAGCACAGGGCCCCGATGCTGCTTCGTTAAGAACCTCGACCGCGTTCCCTCGCGAATCGAAAGAAGCCGCCATCCGCGAGTGAAATCGCGAAGGAGAACTCTCGCGACTACCAAGATAGCCGCGGCAACAGCCGGCTCGACCGACTCGATGGCGACCAGACAATCCGCGCGATGCCGAGTCCTCGACTTGCGATCGCCATCACGAACCGCCAAGACGGCGGCAGCCTACTTGGCCACTTTTTCCTCCTTCGGGACTCCACCGGGTCCTCGAATAGCGACTTTGCGAAAGGTGGTCCTCCTCTGGTCAGGTTGGATGGCTGTTTCTTCCCGCATACCCTTTCGGCTCTCCCCTCGTCGCAAAGACGCACGCACTCGGCGACGGTTCTTGAAGCGCACCTGCCGAATTGCGAATCACCCCTGATAAAACAGGCTCCTCATGCGGTGATGTTGTCCCAGCCTAGCTTGTAATGCACAATTTCAAGATGGTTCAACCTCTCTCCATCCATTTTCAGTCCACTTTTAAAAAGATGGTGGGCCACCATATTGCAATTTCCTATCGAAATTATTTAAGATTCGATATTGGTATTGTTTTATTCGTGCACAGTAAAAAAGATTTGTACATTTAACAAACAGTTTTTGTCCACAAGCGTCCACAATTATTTTGTTGTTAATTTCACAAAAAATATTTGTAAAATTAAGAGACATTGTTGTAAAGTGGACAAGATTTTGTTGTAAAATTAACATGAAATGCATCTCGCATGCAGCCAGTGACGGAAACATGTGAATTGAGGAATACAAGAAAGTAGATAAAAGAACGTATGTGATACGTCTCAAATGTGTTTTGAATCCTTCTGAAAGGTAGCCAGCAATGAAAACGGATAAATTATAAGGAGGACACGGTGAGCGCTCCAGCGCCAACGAATCTCAGTCGCGCGCGAAGAGCGGACAATCTAGTCTAATGTCTCAACGTCCAGCCGAAGCGTTCGAACTGCTTCAGGCCGCAAATGGCATCGCGGTGTTCCTGAAATACCCGTCGTCGAGCCTGAGCCTTGTTTAAAAAGTCGTTTGCTCTTTCGCGCAACTCGAGAGAGATTCTATCTGCAAAGTAAAGAGTGCCCCGATTGGAGACAATTGCAGGCTACGATTAAGCGATGATTCGAGGAGAGACACGTGTGGATCGAAACCCGACTAGACGATGAGGACGGCGATGACGGGGGGAGAGACGGGGGTAAAGAAATAAGAGTTTCCCAGCACTTCTCGAGCCTTTTACGCCCTGGCTGCGGACCTTCATGGAGAGCGCTCTCCTCTTTGATGAAGCTTTTCTTACCTTCATTCTGTCGCATCGTTAACAACCTCTTTTGTTTTACTTTTATCTCTCGCTACGTAGACACCAGCTCGCAGCGCAATTTTATCCTCCGATACGAGATATTGCTTGTACGTGGCTGCTGCTGCTGTTACTGCTACTGTTCGATGAGATTGTCGGAGGCACGCTTTTCATTTGGAAAAGTCGATTGACTCGCTTTCGTTGGTCATTACGCTCTACTCTGCAGATCTTTACTCTTACAATACACATGTTCTATGGTCACATTATATTTTAAAAAAAAGCTTGCTTATTATCGCTTCGTATAGACAATAATTTTAATTGCTCTCGCTGTACTCTGCTAATATTGCCGATCGCTCGTTGATGCGATCGATTTTTTTTTAACGTTATTGTTTCCTTTTTTGTTTCAGGTAAGGATTTCACGTGATCAAGTGTTATTCTTTATTAACGACTTGTCGCGGCGAGGTATTGTGAGAGAATCGGACAGCGCGAGTGAGTAGGAAAATACAATACGCTACTTAAACGCATAGATTGAATAACTTGGAATTTTTTATAAAATTTAAAATTTTTCAAATTTTTATCGTCTCGCGCAAACCGGTAGGAGCGAATTTTATTGTGAAATCACGTCTGTTACCGCACTCTGTATCGGTTACCGAGAGAGGTCTTACCCGGTGCTCGTGATCCGTGACGGCCCCCCGCCCCCCGCCCCCCAGGCGAACAAAGTAATGTCCTCGAACGGCATTCTTATCTACTATTCGAACCGTGTGTATAATACACGTATTTCTAAGCGCCTCGGGTGTGACTAATAGAATTCACGATGCGAAGACAAAGGGAATATAGAAGAGAATAGAACGATTTCAAAACAACAAAAAGAAAGAAAAAAAAGTTACGTTGAGGGTGCAGTGCAGGAGCTCAGCACGAGAACATTGGCAGTAACGAGAGTCGGTAGCAAGCCTTTGATACTTCAAGACAAAAAAAGTCTTTTAAAAACAATCGCATCCAATTTAAATTGCCCAACTTTCCTCGCCACAATACCGCAATTCGTATGAAATCCTCTCAATGAGTCCCTCCTTGACGCTCAACCAGTGGGAACTTCCATGAAGAAAAAAGAGCGAAAAAAAAGCAGCGTAACACGCTGACGATACGTTGAAAGAGTCGATGAGAGGATCGACGATCTCCGAGCCTATTCTCCTCCGTCTACATGTTACATAGAGTCAGCGGTGGTCGGAGAGAATGGTGATTCGAGAGGATGCTGCTGTTGCGGAGGACGAGGAGGCAGAGAGATGAGAGTAGGCGGAGAGAGAATCGAGAGGATAGCTTGCTAGGTAGTGGCTTGCTTCGTTGCTAGCTCGTTCGAGCCTCCGTGACGGCAGCTAGTGAGGATTTACTGAGCGTCCGTGCTGTGCGCCGGGGATGCTGTGCCCTCGCACTGTGTACAGAGAACACGGGACACGCTACTCTCATCCGGGCGCACGGACCCGTAGGATCGAATCGCCAATGGGATTACATCGGCTGTTACTATAGAGAGGTGGCCGCTCGAGAGCGAGCATTCTGTGTCTCCTCTCGGTGCTGCCTCTATCGCATCTAGATAGGTAGATCAGTGGCTTCAGCGCGAGATTCACCATGAGTCGTGCCTCGGGTTCGCTCACGCTGCTGTTTCTGCTTCTGGTCCATGGAGTTCCGTGACGTTCATCTTCGATAGTACGCTCCGTCTCACCGGGCGATCGCCTGGCTCGTCTCATTTTCTCATGTCATTCCAAGCTCCACGCCAGTTAATTGTCCAGATTCGCTCGACGCGATGTGCTCAAACGGTGGCCATCGATCCTTCGGTGAAACACTAATTGCATCGAATAGCTTTCCATCGATTCGCACCGGACTCTCTCCCGACCCGAGGAAGCCTTCGTCCACCTTTGCCGAACTATCGAATTTTATTCCTCCCGCGAAGTGTGTCTTCCGCCGAAGAAACGAAAAGGCAAACGGGATCGATAATAGAGTCATTTGCAGAAGGGTTATATCGAAGGAGGGCAATGAAGGCCCCCGAAGATTTAATTGATGTCCGCGCGCCAGGGGTTTCGATATCCTTTGGCCGACTCTCCGGCAACCGAGCTCTCTTCGATATATAAATAATAATAATTTGGCCGTGAAAAAAATGCCGGAACATCCCTCCGATTATTATCTGCTCGTAAATCCCGGCATAAAGATATCGGGAGTAAATTGCGAGCGTGTGTATATGATCTCTCTCTCTCTCCCTCTTTCTTTCATTCTTTTCGCCTCTTTCGCCGGTCCTTCTGCTGATTCTCTTATATACGTTATGTATGCCGAGCGGATGATCCTACGAGGTGGGATGCCGATCTTCCCGATGCGGCGTGTATACAGAGACGGGGCGACTACAGAGACGGGGCGGCAACGGGCCAATCACGCGCCGGCTACTAATTTGCTCGCTCAAACAGCTGCCGTTCGCTGGGCCGCGAAACCGTAAAAGCCGCGCCTCGCGAGAATGAGAGCTTTATATACCATCAGCATCCGCGACGCGGCCCACGGAGAGGAGATACACCATCGATCCTCGGTATTCTCGGCGCACCGCGAGGATCCATTCGCGCACATTCGATCCTATATAGACTTCTCCCGTTCGATCCTCACCGCGCTTACCGTGCGGCATCGACGAGGAGGCACCACGCTGTGATACTCGATCGCTGAGACCGCGATGCTCTTTTCCAGGTCCTCTTATGCTACACGCCGCGCGCAAGCTTCTTCGTTTCCTCTCATCGTGCTCTTATTCTCTCGCGTCCTCCACTCGGCCCAGCACGCGAAGAAGAAGAGGAACAAGAAGCGGTGGCTCGGTCATCTTCCTCTCCCTCTCGCGAACCGTCCATCCCCCCGCTGCTTTGATTTATTTCTCGACTTCTCGGCTCTCTCCTTCGTCGACGGCGTCGTCGCAGTTCTCATCCCTTGCTCGCTGCTTTTGCTACTCGCCTTCCTCCTTGTCTCCTTCGTCCGGCTTCTTCTTATTCTTCTTGCCTGATCCTACGGTCGCGCGCGTTCACGTATGTGCCCATCGCCGCTCATATACCCTTTCCCTTAACCGTCGCGGACAAAACATTTCTTAATTGGGTTTCGGACCTTCGCCTCGAGAGTGAACGAGAGAAGAGATCCCGCGCTCCTTCGCAGGGATCCCGGGATGCCGTTGGCTTTTCAGCCGCCATAGCCACTGCGCCGCCACAGCCGCCGGTCATCGATTATTTATTTATTTTCTTCGTCCAACGACGAGATCCAGGATGGCCAAGCGCACTGCGTGCCTACGGAGCACACTCGTGCAGGTATCTCAAAACCGTACTCTCCGACTCCTCTCTTCGCTCACGGTTGTGTTCTTTGGTGCGCTTTTGGACGTGGCTCGTTGGCTCTCTTGCCCCTGTGTGTGTGTGCGCTTACCCGAGAGCCCTCAAGGGCCGCGAGGACGGTCTCTCCCTCGTCGTGTCACCCGATACCAATAACGATCGGAAAAAGGGTTGGGTCCGCCGCCGGGGAGAGATAAAATTATACCGGGCCGCCTTCCGGTCATCCTGATGTAGTATACACGGTAGTAATGATGGAAGCGAGAAAGTTTAAGTGTCTTTGACCTCCGCGACTTCGTCGCTGCGAATAATCAATTGATCGATTGATAATATTAATATAATAAATTGATTACTGCTGGTCGGCAGTCAGCACCGCTATAACAAAAAAAAAACAAGATGCTGAACCCATCCAATAAAACTCTCCTTCTGCCGGGGTAGTCGGCTGATATATTCACCGGAGTTCATCACTGCTCCAGAACTCCATTAGTTCTCATTCCTCTTCTTGCTCGTCTTCATTCTCCTCTCTTCTCTTGCCATCTCTGCCCCCCCCCCCCCCTCTCGTTTGAATGACGACTATCGTTAGTTTCTTCATCCTTCAACGTTCGTTGCCCCCTCGAGGAGGATTCAGATCGCAAGGTGTGCGGCACGTTCTCCATCGAGGGCTGAAGCATACGAAAGGCGAAAGGAGATCGAGTCCGAGGAAGAGGAGAGGGCTCCGCCCTCCCACGATCTCGGCACCGTTTCGTTACCGCACAAATCATCTTTACCGCCCCCACTCGCGATCTTTCTATCTTTATCCCGTACCTCTTTCGCTTTTCTTCCCTTCTCGCCACCCTTCATCATCCTTCGTCTCAATCTCTCGTGTGTATACGTGTAATGCTCTCTTATCTTTCTCTCCCTCCGTTACCAGCCCTTTCTCGTACTTCTCCGCTCCGAAGCGAAGCTCAACCGGGTTGTGTATGTACGGGATGCCCCGAGACCACCCGAACGCTTTACGAGCGTGGAATATACTCCTCGGCGAAAGATTCGCGATTAACGATCGTTGCAATTTTGTGTCGCAGTGTAATGCACTCTCTATCTCATTTATTTTTTTCTCGGTGGGGTATACCTTATTCTACACGCCAACATCCAGAGTATCATAGTAGGTCTCCTCTATCCATCTTATTCTATATCTCTCTCGGTTACGCCCGGCCGCTCGCTCTAGGGCCTCTCGTGCTTCTCGTGGCAGCTCGCGAGGAGGAGAGGCTATAGCTATCAACGGCGGATAGTTTGCTCGGGACGTTTGAATAATGGTCGCCGAGACCACTGGGACTTCGGCCCGGTACGCCGGACGCGGGGAGTGGAGGCCACAATGAAATCCCTCCGAGGTCAAAGGGCTGCTTTGCTTGTTCGCCTCCTCGCTTTCCACACGCGAACACCCCATTTGCCTGGTTTTCGCGCGAACCACCCGGATTCCGAAAGCCCCGTCGTTGCACCACCTTCTCCCGTTCCTGACCATTCTCAAGTTTTTACGCAACTCCCGGCACTGGCTGCACTCGGCGAACCCAACCCCTTTTTCACCCTTCCATCCGGACGGCGAGACCTTCTTCTTTGTTCGCTAGGGTTCATACCGGTTGCTTTTTTTTCTTTTTCAGTGGGTTACCTTCATTCTTCGCGCGGTGGTATTAAAGTTTCGAGGGGTTGCGAGCCCCGTCGATTCTACCCTGACCGTTCGCAATTTTTAGCGACGAAATTATGTTGGTGGTTAATTTTTAGGGTACACCGTAAAAAATAGTTTCGTAAAATCGGAATACGAAGTTTTGTCAAAATGATTTTGTTATATAAGTGACGAACTCGTTTGTTCAGGCTTGAACATTACAAACCTGCCCGTTTATTATTTCGCGTTCAATTATCAATTTTAGTTTGGACTTTCGTTTGTAAAACTAGAAAATTAACAAATAAAAAATTGTGGACATTTGTGGACAATAAGTTGTAAAAAGTACAAACTTCTTTTACTGTGTAGCTTTTGTAGTGTGTTTCTGTCCCGTACGGAAGTCATCCTGATCGATGACCATAAGGTTTTTCTGACGTGAGAAAGATTTTTTTTTTTTTACTGAACTTTCACTACTTTCTCCTTTCGCCCATCCCTTGTTAGTCACGGTTTTTTTTTTTTCCTTCGGGTCTGCACAAGCAACTTTCATTCTTCGCGCAGTGGTATTAAAGTTTCAAGGGGTTGCGAGGTTCGTCGATTCTACCCTGACCGTTTAAAATTTTTATCGACGAAATTATGATGGTGGATTGATTTTTCGGGTAGCTTTTGTGGCGCGTTTCTATCCCGTATAGAAGTCATCCCTGCTCAATGACCATCACGTTTTTTTGGCGTAAGACGGTATTTTCTTTTTTTTCACCGAACTTTCACTACTTTCTCCTTTCGCCCATCCCCTATTAGTCACGGTTTTTTTTTCTTCTTTTTTTCCTTCGGGTCTGCACAGGCACCCTTCTTCATCGTTCTTGCATCTCTCTGTGTGGGTTCGTTATACCCGACGCGTTCCGCGCATTGTTTCCGCAACTTTCACCGATGTCCCGGCGATCGGAGCTGTGCGCAGTTCTTCTTTTACCAGAAGGCGCGCGCCCGCGCGAGTGTACGAGGGTAAAAAAAGGAAAACGTAGGAAGACGGAGAGAAGTGGCCCGGAGCTTCGGGGGTGAGTGAGTCGGTGAATTTATGAGGGGTCAAAAATGCTCCGGGCTCTCTCGTATCCTAGCCGTTTCGCCACTGGTGAGAGACTATTGGGCGCGGGCGAGCGGGGCACTTCACGAACCGTCGATGCACTTTCCAGCGGGTTTTCTCGGTCTTTTTATTGTCGCGCAACTACGGTCCTCTTCCATTACTCCCAGTGTCAATTTTATAGCTCGAAGAAGGAAGTAACAAAAAACGTTCAAGAAGCTCCGCGAATACTTTTATGGTTGTTCCCAAAGGTTCAGCTGCCCTCTCCCGCGTCTCTCCATAACCAGACACAACAGCGGACGTTCTTTCCCCGCCAGTGGAGTACCAACAACCGCGTACGTACAACTGCATCGCGGTAGCCAGGCGAACGTTGAAGTAATTTACTGGAACGCTCGAGCCATAATAAGCAGGCAGTAGTCATTCACTTCGCTCGAACTTAATTAGGCGCAATCGTCCCGGTGCAATGCCATTCACGAATAATCTCTTACTCGCCCGAGTGGGAGCTCCCGCGATAGCGGGTTAATTGAGACCGATCGACTTCTTTGGCCATCACGAGAGGCGCACTCTAAATGCGATGCGGCAACCCGAGAGTGGCCGAAGGTGCATTATGCAGGGGTCCAAAGTCCTGGAAGCACCGGTAGGATGATCTTTTATTTATTATTTACCTCGTAAGAGAACCCGGTCATCGGTACGGTGTTACGACGCTGTCTCGGCCATCCTCAGCCGCACCAGAAAGACCCTCGGAAAGAAAGGACTCTTGAAATTCGTTCTCTGTACGACGTATACACGCTCCCGGAGCAATTTCCATCGGGTAGTTAGCAAAAACTATATACGAAGTCCGTTCCCTTTCGAGTCATTCCAGTCTCATTCTCGTTATGTGGAACGAGTTCGTTTTACCCTAACCACCCTCGGGCCTGAACTCTCTCACGCTGATGACATTTCTTGCCGACGTTCGCTTCTTCCGCAACTTCTTCCTCGATTCCTCGCGGTTTACCGGATAGCCCCGATAGATACCGAACGCAGCGCCGGGAGAAATACATTAGGAAGAAACGCTCGTGCCGGCCTCGGGGCTAATCCAATAATGGCGCCGATCCTACGGCCATTTCGGGCGGAGGATGCCGCGTCAGTTTATTGGCCGATACATCACCCCATCACCCATGAGGGTTCCCCGGTTCTCCACCGCGCGCGCGGCCTCTCGGGCTTCCGCAGGCCAGCCGGCAGATAGACGAGTTTTCCCCCTTCGGCAAAGTTCACCGTGTCGAAGCTACACGCTATACTGGAAACCCCAATGGACCTGCCGCTGCCGCTGTTGCACCGCCGCCACCGCGACACCCCTCTTCGGATTCCCTAGTAGTACTGCGCACTTTAATTACTACACGTAGTTGCTTAGCCGCTACTGGGAAGACGCTCTCTTCGCGAGGAGACCGCAAGATATTGGACGGCGTAACGCGCGCTCAGGGGGGCGTGTGTCCGCAGAAAATAGTCGGATCTGTCGCCCGTGATGGCGTCCCAGTGCAATTTACGAGGTCCACTTTGGCGACCGCTGGCGTGTTCCTCGATCCTCCACTGTTTGCTCAGAGCAGGGGTAAAAATCGTTCTCGATTCACTTTCGACCCCGGTGGTTTCTTCGCTCTTTTCATGAAAAACGCCCCCATGGAAATCCCTCCCTTCGCTCCCAATTGCACGGTAATTCAGTGGGGAATATGAAACGACGTAGAACTTCCAAAACCATCATTCTTACTTATAATACTTATAACCAATATGAAAAAAGCGTTCTGTAACCGATAAATCAGAAAAGGCAGTTTGCTACCCTTTTTTTGTGACATTGCGGAGTTGTTTCTTTTTTTTTAGACTGCGATGTATTCGCTCGTTTACAATGATGGCAGCCAATCGCAACGAGTGCTCCTCAGCGAGTGCCACTGACTTTAGACTCCCCTCAGCGAACTAGCATCGATAATACACCCGATCGACTCGGCTCGATAATGGCTACCCTCTACGGCTCTCTCCGCGTCGTATATGCAAATCAATCCCCGTTACCTCTCGCGGTTCTCCGCGGTGTATACAACGCGCATCTCTCCGTCAAGATTTATTCACGTGCCGCAATTTGTTTAAGTGTATCCCGATTCCATTTGGGTTAAGTCGATTCGACGTGGGGTGAGACGAGGCCGGCAGCAGGAAGAGAGTGGCGCTTTCCATCTACCATTAGAATCGGGACTGTTAGTCGTTTGCAAATGCATGGGAGGCTTCCATCGTATGCAGATACAGAGGCGCGCGCACACATCCACCCTGTACCAGCATTGTGAGAATCTTTCGCCGGAGCAAAGGATGGAAAAGAAAGCGGAGAAGCCCACCCGCTTTTCTCCCCGTTGGCTAACGGGCGCGACCGTGCGCGCTCTCGCGGCTTCGCCCTTTCTCTCACAGTTTGAAATTTAAATATAAGTAAAAGGTCTGCTGGTGTGGCACAATCCAGGAATAGCGAAAGCTTCCCCGCGCCTTCAGCGAGAACGAAGGAGGAGGCGGAATAAAGAGAGACGAGGGTGAGAGGGCGCGCGAGAGCGCCGGGAAAGAGAAGCTTGATTTGCCTTGCATGAAGCTTAGGGAGCCGCTGAATGCTCTCCACGATGTACCAACCCGCTCTATTTTTCTTTCCCACTCGGCGAAAAGAGTCACGACGTTCAAGTAGCTCGGGTTCTCGAACCTATAGCCCGAGAGCACCGGGACGAATAGGCACTTGTACTGTTTCATTGACTCTTTCGTTCGTTTTTCTTTTTTTTTTTACTCCACTAAATTCTCGCACTCTCTATCTTTTACTCGTTTTCTCTCTTTTCTTTTTGCATCCGACTTTCGCCATTCGTCTTTTAAGCCTCTCGCTCTCGTTCCCCTTTCCGCGCACCGTGTATTATCTTCTCGTGCCCGCGCACCGACGACGGCGGCCCGAGTCGCGCCCTCGGCTCGCGCTCCTATCAAGATTTCGTGCGACCCGAGTGTCTCATGCAAATGTAATCAGATTGTTTGCGATTTCCCTTACAGTATTTTTCGCTCGCTCGATCTCTCTCTCTCTTTCTCCTCGAACCTTTCGCCATTGCTCGCGCTTGCTCGTTCTCAATTTTTTTTTTTCCTCCGCGTTTCTATCAGTGAAGCAACCGAGTACGTGCCACAGCACGTACCTCGACCACCGCGGCGATAACGCGTCCCTGATTAATATCGCGCGCGAACCGCCGATTTTTAATTACCGTCCAGGGGGGGCAAGTACTTTAATTACAGAGAGACTCGGGGCAATGCGAACGACTCGAGGCTCGTACGTACACGGGCATACACACGCGTTGAATAAATTTTATCTGCGTAATACGTACTTATGGTATATTTTATTTCGTCCATCGTGAAAAGAGCTCGCGAGCTTTCTTATCAGCCCTCGCTGATCTTCGGGTACGCAACGCTGATTCGGTATAAATAAACCAGCGGTCTCTTTTGCGGAGGGTAAAACGAGGAATTGGAGGATGGAGGAAGAGAAGGAAAAAAAATAAATTAGTGTGTGCGGGATGAAAGGGAACCGTGAGGGGAGGGAGGGGTGGAGGGAGAGAGGAATGGGACGAGGGCGAGGACGGCGTGACTTTGTGTACAGTTAAAAGTCTACCGTCTCTTTCTTCCACTCCGCGAAATCCTGTACGAGAAAGCCGTGTGTGTACGCCGTTCCGTGCTCGGACCCCGCGTAATTGGACTGACCCCGTTTGACCGCGATAATGACGACCCCTCGACTGAACTCCTCGACCCTTGGACCAACAACTGAACACATCAGGAACTTGACCAGGGACTCCTTAATGGTAGACCGTGGATCTTCCTTGTACGCTACGTGACTTCGTTTCTCTTGCACCCTCCGAAAAAAAAGAAAAAAAAAAAGAATCCTATCGACTTATTCTCGCTCGTTCAGTTTCGTGCTTCGCGTCAATTTCCCAAACAACAGCGCTTATTTTTCACCCCGACCGTTATAATGGGTTAATACACTCGTGATGGAGATACGAAAACGACTTCCCGGTTGTGAAATCTCCTCGGCGACGATAACATCGGTCAGTGAAATCTGAGAGTTGGTGGGGTTCGAAATCCGTGCGAATTGACCCGGTCGAAAGTCAAACGCGTTAACTCGGTTTGCCCGAGGAGAGTCGGAGTTCGCGGCGGGCGGGAGAAAGAGGTCCGGCAGCGGAGAGAGTTAACACGTGAGAGCCCACGAGCCCCGCGTACTCGCGCTCGCCACCCGGTAATCACTCCCCTAACGCACATTTATTATCGGCAATTTAACTACTTCGACATAGGCCCGGCGAGGGAACGGTCCCGAGTCCGGAGGACCTGACATACGCATAGGACACACGGTGGAACGGCGCTGTGTACGTAGATTATACTACAACGCCCGTAAATATCGGCTACCGTAGTCCCGCCGCGGAGAACGATCGTTGTCGCGATAGGGATGCACTAGATCGTCGCTGCTGCCGCTGCCGTTGCTACCGCTGCTGCTACTGGGCTATGGCGATCGGAGGCAAAAGCGAGAAAGCGCAAAGCTGGGCAATCATTGGCACCTTATCAGTAATTGGCATTATATGTGCAGGGAATAGCGATGCAGGACGGAAAACTATAGATAACGAAGAGCTATTCTGGTCGATGATCCCAGGTGAAAATCTGCTGCAACTGGAAAAACGGCACATCTCAGACTCCAGATTGGCTGCCGTACATCAAAGCGCCATATCGGTCTTTCTCCGGCGGCGTAGATAGCCATCACTTCCGGTTTGAAAATCTCGCTTTTAAACAGGAAGTGGCGGCTTGCTATAAAAGCTTGAACAACTTCGTTGTGTCGTCACTTCCGGTTTCAATCTCCGTCTTAAACCGGAAGTGACGTCACAACGAAATTTATCATATTTTGCGTGGCATTACTTCCAATCTGAAAGTGAGATTTTCAAACCGGAAGTGACGTTGCAGGGAAAATTTATTATTGTTCTCTGGAATGTATTTCTAATGCAGCTAGTGACAGAAACTTGTGAATTAATATTAATTCACTATAGTATATCGTGTACATATATATGTACCACACTATATACTATAGTTTTGCAAAAACATTTGCGCGCCGAGATGGATGAGATAAATAGATATAGACTGGTAGCAGAGGTGGAGGATCGGGGAAGGGGCGTGCGTTTGTAAGTGAGTGAGCAAGCGATAGATTGTTGGTTAAAGTGCGAGGTAACTGGAAATAGAAGGGGGATGTAAAGAGGGGTGATACGGCGAAGTATTGCAGTAGAACTGGTATATCCAACGCCTACGGCGGGGTTGTGGTGTGGCAGTGTCCCGGAGAACGGGAATCGAGCCAGCCGTGGTGCATCGGGTAGAGCTTGTACACTCGAGCAAACTCAGCTACATGCAGAGGGGTTTATATCTGTAGGATATAATACCAACGTGGAAGTTACATATCTATAGGAATTCTCGTTATCTCAGTCGCACCCGTACCGATCTTTTCCGTCCTCCTCGCCCGTTGGTGCATGGTGTTCCATGACGGCAGTAACTCCGGAATCCCGGGGCTTAAGCCGCGAGCGCGGGGCACAGAGAGCCACGAGCGAACCTGGTGCGGTGGTCTCTCCCCCGCGCCGAGGATCAGTGGGAAACTTCCCGCCGCGGCTTAAAGGCTTGGCGGTTGCTCTCTCCCGCGGTCCTATCCGTGCTCTCGCTACCGCGCTCTCCCGACGCCAACTTTTCGCCATGTTAATGGGCACAATATGATCACCCAGCTCCCTGTGCAGCCTTCCCAGCTAGGCATGCCCTTCTGTCTAACGTATTGCGAGTGTGGGAATAGATAGGGATGTTGAGAGACGGGCGGGACATTAATTGCTCGGGCGAGACTGCAGTTAGCAGCATGGAGGGATAAATATGAATTGATTTTGTTGTGATGACTTGGAACATCGAAATCTGCAGATCTATAAATGCCGAAACTTTTATTTCATCAGCAGCAGCAGTCGATGCGACTAGAGATCCAATCAAATAGCTTCCAGCTTTAATGAGCGACGACCATAGTTGAATCTTTGGTTCTTTGGTTCATCTTCGGTTGAGTCGGAGTGACCGAATAGAGATGCACGAGGAATTTCATGCCGGAGAAAGGAGGCATATATGGTAGACCTTAGTGAGCTGGAATTCGCCGTGTTCGATACTAATTACGACTTTTACGATGGTGAATTGATTTAGAGGAATGCTCGAACGTTCCATACGGAACAGTCGCCAACGACTGTACAATGCGTATTTATGTGCCGGAGGTACATAAATATAGTTTGTGGCTTCGCGATGAGGATGAACGCAGAAAGGAAAAGACGGAGATGGAGAGAGAAATCTTTTGAAACGCAAGACACGCACGCCTGCTGCTGGCCTTACGGACGGCCAAGAGAAGATGGCTGATTTACGATCTTTCCTCCTCTCCCGGTTTTCCATCGCTCTCGGCCTCACTACGAAGCAACGGCGGACTTCTCTCTTCTTGTACATTCAGACGGATCGATAGGGACTCCCGTAGTTTTTACAGTAATTCCCGCAACGTCATCGGCAACGCAGAATCGCCTAGACGGAGAGAGACCAGAGCCAGCGATCCCACAAAACTAACAAGTCGCACCTTGCGTCTCCTCGCTCCATCCTCATACATTAAACCCGCGATATAATCGCACGCGTATACCAATTAAGTTGGACACTTCACGGTTTTCTTTGCCTCCGCCTCATCGTCCTCTTCGTCTTATTTCTCTTGTTCTCCCAATAGTTATCGCGGCTTACCCGAGTCCGCGAGAGACTCCGGTATTTATTAGCTACCGCCTTGTCTGCTCCACTTCTTTCCGCACGAGTACCCGAGTGGCAGGAAAGCAAGCGGAGATGAAAAAACGAAAAAGCAAGATCTGCACTTCGTGAGAGACCAACTTGGCGCGAGCGCGCGTGCAGGGTACTCTCTCTCTTCTCCTCTCCTCACTCCGGCGGCTTCCTACGTATGCACGGAGAGCAGGAGAAGACAACCATGTGGAGGGATAGAGATTTGCCTTTTCGATATCGTGACCACGAAGCGCCCTCGACTCTCGTGCATCAACCGAGAGACTCCCGTACGGTTTCTTCGGCTCTTTCCTTCCAAGATCTCTCGGTCGGGCTCCTCTCGTCGACACTCTCTCGCCTTTTCTCCGACTGGGCCGAAGAGGAGCCGCCCGGTGTACGGCCATACCCGTGCCGGCACTCCGCTCCAACCCTTTCCCCTCGCGTATCCCTCGCCTCTACCGCGTCTATCTGCCATGCCGCTTCCTCCTCCGCCCCGCTTGCTTATTACCGAGTCAGAAACCCAGTGGTTCGAGATTCCAAGCGCCGTTTCGTTACGCTCACCACTCTCGCGGATACCCACACCGGGAACCGAGAAAGATAAACGAGATTCACTAATAAAGACATTCATATCGCGGTAGGGGGAAGCACACGGGCTAGCTCTCGCATCTAGATACGCCGCGAGAGAGAACGATAGAGAGCTAACAACAGCACGGACAGGATTCCACGGTATTCAGTGTTACCTCAGTTTGCACCGAGGATTGTCTGGAGTTTGCTCGCGGAGCCGCGAGCGAACACCGCTGTGGTATAATAAATTTCGTCCGCGCATGCTAACTCCCGACGTCTTTCTTCGTTCCGAGCCTTTCCCTCCGTAAACGATGTCGAATATAATTTTAATAATTTTGTGCAAATTGTTTAACAACCGGGGCCGAAGTAACGGATCTCGTTGTATGATTACCGGCACGCGGAATCGTAGCTCCGGGACGTTTGGGAATCGCGGGGGAGGGTCAATAACGACTTCAATGGAATTCCACATTCTTCTATTCTTGGTACGTCGATTCCCGCAGCGATCTTCGGAGCGAGCCAGTTTGGACTGAAAATTGTTCGTTCATGTGTGGACCAAAAAATTGAGTGTCCGTGTGTGCGACGCTTTTGCATCGAGATTGAAGTGGGAGCCATTTTGGAGCGTCCATTTAGAAAATTAGGAGACGGTGGGTGGATTTTTCGGTCGCCTGAGGGATAGTTTTGACGTGGAAACGAGTACGACAGATGTCGGCCGGGCGCCGTTCCGACCCGGCAGACGAAAAAGGATCTCTCCTCGTGCGTTCGTCGGCTGTCCGTCCGGCGGAGCTTTGGGGAGGTTTCAACCCCCCGGAATGCCTTTCGACGTGGGGGCCGTCGTTGTTCCCGGCGTAACTCCGTCAGCGTTCGAACGAGAGGCTGATCTGCCGCTGCTGCTCTCGTCGGAGTTAACGAGAATACGAGAGTATCGAGTTACCCAGTTTCAACTGTCTCCTGTCTGCTAACGCCGTTGCCGCCGTGTTCGGTCCAGTAACGAACGCCCACATCCGCAACAATTCCCCTGATTAGCCCTCGGGCGGCGCACCGGCCTTACAATTCGCCAATTTACCCGAAAAACTCGTAAAGCATCGAAGCTGCCATCGCGCGCGGTTGCCGCACCGGCAAACCGGCGCAACGTGTGTCGAGCTATATAGTGGTCGCCATATGCGCTGCACATCCCTCACTGCTACCACCCCCTTGCACGTTCGTTCGTTCCTCTTTCTCTAGCTCTCCCTCTCTTTCTCTCTACCTTTCTCTTTTTCTCTCGTGGGAATCCGATGTATCGAGGATTGCTTCGTTTCTCTACGTTTCCCTCTGCTCTCCCGCTTTCCTGGTGCGCTTTTATTTCTCCCTTTCCAACGCTGCACGCTCTCTGCTGTACTCCCTGCTCCGAACGTACACACTCCTGTCGACATATTGCGTTTTTCCCCACCTCGCAATATAATGAATTCGTAACTGATATGTCTTCCACACCCAATCGCTTGCGGCTCGCATCTCAATAATCTAAACGATTTTCCTTTACGTGTATATAATAGGGTGTTTCAAAAATAGGCATTTTTTTATTTTACTCCTACCTTTTTAGAGTACAGATTTCGATCTCAAATTGAATCTCGCGAAAGGCGGTACCTTTAAATAATCCTAAGCGGGGCACCTTTCGTCGTTTGTACCCACAAAGAAAGAAGTTGTCGAATTTTTTTGGGTACAAATGTTGAATGCGGTATCTCTTAGGATTTTTTTGCCAGGAACCTCCTTTCGTGAGGTTCAATTTGAGATCAAAATCTATACATTAAAAGGGTGGGAGGAATAAAAAAAAATGTTCTTTTTGATAAACACCCTAGTATATAATCTGAGCGTATTTCACATAATTATCATGGCTATAACGGTTATTTGATCGTCGTTTATCATTCTAACGATATTCGAGTTTGTTCGTTAAATAAATTTGTGAAAAGTTGTCTTTCAGCGATGAGACCATTAAATGATCATAAAAGTGTTAGCTAATTAAGGCGGAAAAAATGGATCGATGAAAACATTTATTGTTGTAAAAAATAATTTAAAAAAATAGTCGTTTCGATTATTCGATCCAGATGCGATAAAATGTGTCGAGTAACTTTGTACATCGTCGGCCATTGATTACGGTTCGTGCCTCGCCGAGCAAGCGGTGCCTTATCTTCCCCTTGCACGCCCGCGCTATACCTCCGAGCCACGGGGGGAACGTACAGAACCAACATTGAAATATCTCTTACATCCCCGAAATTAATATCTGTTGGACCAATATCATACGTCGCCGAGCGAAGCTCCGAGAGAACGGGAGAATGCTGAGCTCTCTTCGTTTCTATATATATATCTATATATATTCTATATATATACATATATATGTGTGTACATATATATGGGACTGCATACGAGATCCCGATTGCATTGCTTCGCCGGAGAGCACACCCGCGTATAATATGATGAAAGGACGGAATTACTTGTTCCCAGCTCGAGAGAGCGAGAGAGAGAGAGAGCTTTATTAAGCGACTAGCAGGATATGCTTTATCGTGCGAACATTGCAATCTTCGTAGCTCCTACTCAGTGCCCGAACGGCGACGCCATCATCGAACCTTTCGAGAGACTCAGCAATGTTACACTATATTTTTTTATTATTTATTTTTTAAACTTCCATTATAATTGAATAGAGATAGCGTGTGATAAATCAACGTGACGGCGAGGTAAAAAAAGTGATCGTTCGCGATGCACGTAAAGCGAAGCGAGCATGTGCGTTACACGCTAGGATCGCGTGTCGAACTTCCGGCAAAAACAATTTTCGTAGTACCCCATATGCGCAGCATGCACGCTCATACCAATAGGGTCCCGGCCAATCAGCTGAAAATCCATCGCGGCAACGATACAGAAACGACTGGATATGGAATTACCCTCGGAATTTCGTCGTTCAACGTTTTCCTGCGGCTCCGTGCAGGCCCATCATCGTCGTCGGGCCCGTATTGCCGTCCGGGCTCGTCCGACACTCGCGAAATTGAACGGTTCGCGAGGATCAACCGGATCACCGTGTACCGTTCAATTTGACAAAAATGGTACATCGAGCGGACAGAATACGGCATCGATTACCAGAAGATTCTCGGGTTTCAGGTAGATAATGAAACGAACACAAAAAAATCACGAAAATGTCTGCGAACGATGCGAGAGCCAGAAGTCGGGCCATGGGGACGCGAACGAGGGGGAAGGGATGATCGACTTCCCAAAAATTTATAATGCGAGAGAACTCGGTGTTTTTTTTATTTTTTTTTCTCGTCGATTCTCCTCTCGAGTATTCGGCTCACGGATGATGCGACGATGATGATCCGCCATCTCGCCGCGTCTTGGGAGGTCCGTTCTTGATATCCCCCTCTTATCCCGCCGCGTCTTAACTCCCTCACTCCCTCCAGCAACCCTGTTCTCGAGGCATGCTCGATGGGCCCCAACAGCACCAGGAGCAGCAACAGCATCCAGGCTCGTCGGCGGTACGGCTCGTCCTCCCATTTCTTCTCCGGTACACAGCACACGCTTCATTCTTTCTATCTTCCTCCGGTTCCCTTCGCCTCCCAACTCCTCCTCCCCCCCCTCCCTCGCTTGATCCCCTCGTTCACCATACCACCTCCATCTTCATCTTCGTCTCGAGCTCTGAACTGCGGTTCATCGTCTTCTTCTTATTCTCGACTCTCTGCCATTCCTTCGTTCTCCATCCTTGCGGACCGCGTGTTCTGCGCAACTATTTTCGCTTCCCCGCTGGCACACAGGCTGCTAAAACCGATTTTTGCCGAACTCTCCCTCTCCCCTCCGAAAGCCCCTTACGAAGGTCCAGACGCGAAGTAGATAGAATGAGAGAGTCACTCATCATATTTTTTTGCATCAATCCCAAAGAAAAACGAGCAGCGACGGAAGAGGCAAAAGAATTATCATAGTAATTTTTTATTATACTTTTTTTCTACGAAGTCCTTTCAGATATTAACTTGGCTCCACCGACAGCGGTGGATGCACCGTTGGCGCACGGCTTCGGTGAATTGAACAAATATTAACTTGGCTCAGTTTACATGCGCTTATCACTTACAGTGACAAAAAAATGTATAGTAATAAATTCTTACGTCATCCCCTTATCGGAGACGGATAATCGATGCTGTTACTCTATCGTATTTATAGATTAATTGTTTAAAAAATTTGTAAAAAAAATAAATAAGAAAATAAAAAAATTCTTACGTATTACGCCGAAGGCTTATTGACTCGTTCCCCGAGATTCTCAAGTTTCATCGTGTGCTTTATACCGGCACGAAGCCTCATATCGTACGTCGTGACTGATCGAAGTGAGCGCCGGCGCGGCTATGCGATACAGATTGATCGTGAAAAAGATTGGAAATCGTTTCGAGAGTGAGATCGGTGGAGTCGATACTGTTGTTCGTCCGGGTTGAGTAGTAATCGACGTGGTCCGAGAGGAACGCCGAAGAGGGGTTTTACATGCATAACGTCGGATGCACGGAGTGGGCCCCGCAGAGGAGGAAGAGGCGCGAGAGCTGGGCGTACGTGAACATAACGCAATGTTATATACATCCCGGTCGCTGCATCGATAAACGTGTAACGCACGTAATAACCGGGCAATTTGCCGTTAGTACTTTTCGGTATTGGTAGTTTGTGCGTTTAGCGGGCCGAGACGCGAGATCGACGACGAGAAAATGCGCGCCGAGTCGCCTCGAGCCATTTCGCCGGAAGCTGCGCACCGGTTCGATAGCCGAACGGTTCGAGCCCCGCAATAATACGTAAAGAAAACAAAGCTTTTTTCCCCCCGCCGCCAACAACGACTACGGACGAGCCGTAGAAAACGCGGTATATAATTTACAAATATAGTACCGAGCTTCGCTGGCTACTCCACGTGCCGATTTAATGAATTCGAGAGCCGCGGATTCGATACCGAAGTGGACCACCGAGAAATTAATTTTCTCGACTCGTAAAAAAATTATTCTCACAGCTTCCCTATCGTAATCAGTGCTGAAATTATGTATAAATTGATTTTCGCATTGGTGCCTTCGGCCGTGCCGCGCGACGGCGTTCCGCAGGGTGGTTATCCGGGCCTCCCGAGGGTGGAAGAGAGGAGGGAACGAGCGGGTTCTCGATGGCGGGACGGAGATTCGTTGCCGACGCCGCGGCGTATGCGCGCACAGCGTGTAAACGGAATCGCTGCATCGATAAACGGTAACCTCGGTAATAACGGGCAATTTCCGAGGAGGGACTTTTAGTTAAGGCTGCTCGCGTATAACCGGCCAATTGGCGAAAGGAGCGCGACCGTCGGTGTATCTCGGTCGGGGCGGCGAAGAGAGTGGGACGTCGGCGAGATGGTGGCTTTCGAACAGGTTGCGAATAACGAAGAAACGGCCCGATATCAGGAGGAGGCCCCGGTCGTGCAGCGAGGAGAGAAGAGACGCGGTACGTGTGCGTGTGGAGGAAACGACGAAGCGGGGAAAAAGGGGACGAGGAGAGAGGCGAGCGCGTGAGGATTGAGCGAAAGGCTCGGGCGAAGGGTAGGTCGAAGGGAGGGTAATTGCTGTTAGAGCGACTCGTCGACATCGCTCGTTGCCCGAACTCGCTCTCTCTCCCGTCCGACGCGAATTTCGCCGGGGATATTGCGCGTGACAAAGTCACGGGCGAAAGAGAAGGAAGGACGATAAGCGATGGAAGACGTGAGGAAGATATATATGCGCGGTAAAGAGGAAGAGGAAAAAAAAGGAACTGCGAGGGAGCTCGCTGTTCATCATGCGAGCGTTGTCGCGCTCCCCTGCGCGAGGGTGCGTATACGGAGTTCGTTATGTCTGCGCGTCGTTAAACGATGCTCCCGTCGAACAATGCTGATAATTGAGATCCCAAAATTAAACGTTCCTGGGCGGGTAGAATCGGGAAGCCTCTAATAAAGACGAAACGCCCGGGCGCGCTTTTGACATTCGCTGCACGCAGACGTGGCAGATCGTCTTATAAATTCTCAAACCCTCGGCAGATTATTTTTAATCGTTTCATCTTCCACGAAGATACGAACGCGAGATATGCATGTCTCAAGGTACGGCGGTGATTTATTTTTTATTTCGACAAGTGTCGCGCGCATCCGGCAATAAGCGGCGAGGTAAATTGATGGCAATTGTACGAGCCGCGGAAAAAGCTTGCGGAACGGCAGGTTTCTCCATTATCAGCGGCTTATTTTCGTTTTTTTTTTCTTTCTTTACGCTCTCTGTCTCGCACGGCCGGTGAGAAAAGGTTAAAGATATCTCTATAAGAACTTAATGTACTGGGCGTGGGGGGGTTTCTCTCTAATGACTACCTACGATCCGAGCCTCATCCTATAGATATACCCGAGCACTGTGCCCGTGTATATATATATATATATATATACATACATACAAACATGAACACTCGTTTCTATACTGTGTGCGCTAGATCCTCAGCTTCCCTGATGGCCGGCGCAGTAGCCTGCCGGCATTGCTCCACGTTCGCCATTATATACCGATTCGCGGATCGACCCGACGTCCTTGGCACGGCCGCGATCCCCGTCGTCGAGGCGTTTCTTATATTCTGTCTTCTCGATCGTCCCCCGGATACGTATGTGTATGTGTGTGTGTGAGCATCGCGCACACGATTATTTAGTTCGCGGCTCGTTATCTCGTTGCGATGAAAACTCCGCGGCTCGCGCGAAGGTTGTAGCCGCGATTAAGGCCGGTAGAGCCCGCGCTCACGGGAATCGCCGAGCCGGGGTTAACGGGGTTAAGCGAGAAGTGCGTACAACGCAAAGTGCTCGAGCCGTTCCCCGATGCGCGGGTTACGCGCGGAAAGTGCACGGCCAAAGGAAGGAGATGTATGGGTGTATCGGGTGGAGAGTCGGTAGGTACATGCGAGTGGGGTAAACGAGTGGAATCGCTCTCTCCCGCGCTCGGAGGAGACCAGCGGCGCGGTAGCCGGGCTAAATATCATCTGTTATTCCCGACTGACGTTTAAACCCGTTCGTTATCGAGCTTTATCTTGAGTTGCACCACGGTAATTACACCGTGCGCTGATACCGAACGCGAAGGGGGTTTTTCGCTTTTACGCGTTAGAGCCGAGAGGCGCAGCTACCCAGGTGAGATTTAACCATCGGCACGGCTGCGGGACCTCACCGGTTGCCGAGGGTCTTGTAATCGCAGCCGCTCATGCCGGTATTCGCCCGATCCGGGTATCGAGGCGGACCCAACGTATCGACGGGTCGAGCGTTTTTATACCGTAAAAAAATACGATTTTCAAACCAGAAATGCCGTCACAGAGAATCATGTTAAATTTTTATGTGCCAATCAGTGACCCAATGATTGCTGGTGCTCGGAAGGGTATACGCAAAATTATCCGAAAAAGAATTTCCCGAAAATCAAACAACTTCTCGAAAATATGCTTCGAGGCTTAAGCAGCTCATATGGCGACTGACACGATTTTTTTTTTAAGTTTGGCACTGTTTTCGGGAAATTGTTTTTCGGAAAATTTTTCCATGAAACGCTCGGAAGACCGGTGGCTTCACTGGCTAGTACCTATATATGTCGGCCGGAGAAGGACCGATATGGCGTGTTGGCGTACGACAACCGCTGTGGAGTCAACAATGTGCCGTTTTTCCGGTTACGACAGAATCCCACGTGGGTACCGGCGTCCGTACAGCTTGGCAGCAATGTTATCGAGGAGAGCCGAAAAAAAAAATGTACTCGACATGCCTCCTCAAGACCACTATATTCAGCATTGGGCGCTCGAAAATCTTCGCCTCGACGATGAAGACGTGCGTTGTTGCTCAATCATATTTCTCGATCGACCAGTCGCCAATCATCCTTCCCGACGAAGACCTCATCTCTTTCCATTCCGAATCGTGTATATCAGTGATATATGTAACTTTCTCCGCGTCGTGGTTTGGATCGTGAAAGATCCCCCAGAGAGAGAGGGAGAGATCCCGACTCGGCGCGATCCAGTCACTCACTCACTCTTGATCTCAAACGAAACCGCCCGCGGAAGGTCTTCGCCGATCCTTGACGTCTTCATTTTATGATCTACGCCGCTCCATCTCATCGGCTCCAGCGAGGATCAATCATCTTTCTCGATCCAGCTCGTTCCTCGGTCTGACTCATCTCGAATCCCCGGAACCACCACTTTCGACCAGTTTTACGCATCCGTGAGATCATTCTTAATACTCTGAAGACGGTTGTGTAAAATCCTGGGTTCGGTAGCCGCGCGATAAAACTGACCCTTTCGCACTCCTATTTTCGGCTACGTGATTCTACTGGGCAAATTTAATGGGTTTATTATCCGTGCAGAGTAGTAACAACCCTTCCACAGTTTCTTCCATTTTAACGCAGCCAGTTAGTGTACAGTGTACACTGGATTTTTGAAGGAACAGTCGAAATTTCCGTTTTTTCGCTTTTTTTTTTACTATTCTTCAATTTTTGTTAACAATAGTTTCAAACTTTTGACTTTGGCAACTTCTGGCCATTTTTTTTAACATCGTGATGTTATATTTTTCTATTCGACGTAAAGCGTTTTCGGGGTCTCGAGAGGCGAGTAATTCCCGAGTGACTGAGAGAGATATACGCGAAGTCCGTAAAAACGTCGATGTACCGTAAATATAGTGTACGAGCTGCCGGGTGGATTCCCTGCGCCCCGCTGCCCAATCTCGCTCGCAACATGGCGCCCGATGAGGAGAAAAACGAAGAATAACGAAAACGACGTAAAGCGATGTAAAAAAATAAGAAAAAAAATAAACCTTCGAGGATATTCGACGTAGGAAGGAACGAACGACGAGGAACGAGCAAAGAGTTTCGTCGCTCCGCGGGGACTAATTTTTATTTCCATCTCGTTCCTCTCCGCTCTCCTCTCTTCTCTCTTTCTCATTCTCCTCTTCTTTTTTTTTTGTATCCCTGTAAGTGCTCCGCGTCCACCTATTTCTCATAAATTTGAATGAATTTACATGCATTTGAATTTAATGCCCTTCCCCGTTCGCCACCCTCTTCGCCTCCCATCAACCACTCCACCTTCTCGTCCCGCGCCGCCTCACCGAGCCCAGCAGCAACGGTAGCACCGCAGCGCCTCGCCATACTTTATCAAAAGCAATTAAGCTTTTAAGCGCGCATTTGCATTAATCCAATGTTTACAATTACGGTGTTTTGTATATATACTTTAGTTCCGAGAGAAAACGACAGAGAGGGACGTTTTTATGTAGATATTTCGAAATTTTCGTACGTTCCTCAAGGGTGTAAATCGTTCCCGTGGTTCTTCAGCAAACGAGCTGAGGAGGTCCGCGCGACGTTATCAGTCGTCTCGTTTCTCGGAGTCAGCTCTCCTCGCTCTTTCTCCTTCATTGTAAAACGCAAATATACACAGCGAGAGAGGCTCGGCTCTCATACGTGTACTCTCCGTCCGGATCTCCTCAGCCTCTGAGAAGACGCTGGTGCGTGTTCGCGTGCGCGACTCGACTTCGTCTCATTATCCACACCCACGCGATCAGCAGACTCCGTATCCACCGCAGAGCCCAAAATGGATCGAGCGTTGGCTCTCCTGGACCACGTACACGGCACGTGAGATACACGTTCGTTACACCCAAATCCTTCGTGTCTGCCCGGCTCATTCTGCCACGGAGGGTGCTACGAAATTTATGCCCTCCGGCTTCTTCATTGCCGGAACAAGTCTGCGGTCTGTGTTGTTTTTAGCTCGAGAAAATATCGAAGCTTTGGAGAGGGGGGAGGGGGTAGGGGTAGTTGAAAAAACATAAAATTTCCCTAGCATGTGGATTTTTATTTCATGTTCTTTCGAGAGACGATTCATCCCCTTAAGGGGTTTCGAGCTCCGACACAGTTGGATTTCCATGCGAGCAACAGTCGGCGCTCCAAAGGGATATATCGGCGTGTGGGAGGTCGCGGCCCTCGGAAGAACACGGCCGTTCGCTGCCAATAACATTCCATTAACTCTCGGTGAAGCGTTCATTGCCTCTCGTATTATGTATCGGCTTAATTAAACTCCGGTCTATCTTCCGGGAGCGCGCGAGAGGTCTCGGAGACCTGAATCCGCGTCCGTGCACGGAGGCGCATAAGGTAGCGTATGCAGATAATGCATCCGATTGAAACCGTATCGAGTGGTCGATGTTTGGTTCGTGACATTTAGAATGCGCTGAGCGAAAGGCGAGAGGATTGATAGAGAAACGCTACACCCGATGGCGATCTTGTCGGGGTAACACTATACGGCAGCACATTAGAATGCCGGGAGTGACGGAAAAAAAGCTTTTAGGTGTCTCTTAAAGACCGCGCGTCACACTTATTTACTCAATTCGTCGACTGCGAGCGAGCCGCGCGCGATACACGCCGAAAAATCCATTAATTAATGGAAATAAGAGATCGTAGGTATATTTTAATACCCGGCAACACGGCAACTCTATATATAAATATACCACTGGCTACTATAAGGACGAAACGATTATAGTTAATTAATGTGCATATTAAAATTCATTAACCGACGTCGTTATATCGACAGCGATCTTGATCCCCTCCCCCACTCACTTTTTCTCTCTCTCTCTCCGGTGCTTTTGGCCACCGTCGTTCAAAGCCCCCCCGAGCTAATTAACGATGATGTACGGAACTATTAAAAATATTCGACATCGACGTTCGTGCAGCCTACGAGAGCTAATTGAATGTCGGCCGGAGCCCGATCGCGTTCCTTGTCGTATATATGTATGTATATGTATGTATTCGACATTACACCCGCGGACGGAGCATTCGCGAAGGCGATTAATTCGTATATCGAAGTGCGCACGCTATAGCAAACAATTTATGAATTAAGTCGTGACACGACAGAGATGTACGCTCGATACGCCTACCTTCCGATCCTTGTTTGCTTAACGGAACATTTTTTTGAAATTTTATCATACCGCGAGCTTCAGTGTCAAGCCCGACTCACATTGGTCCGTCTCCTACAGCCTGCATCTACTTAACGGATATTTTTTTTGAGTTTCGACATCCGGGCTTTATTTTCAAGTCCAATGCAATTCGATTCGTCAATTACCGTCCTTATATACTTAATGTACATTTTAAGCTTTATTTTCAAGCCCGATGCGATTTAGTCCATCAATTACCGACCTTATCTACTAAACATACATTTTTTCCAAAATTTCGCCATTCATGCTTCATTTCCAAGCCTCCCCGACCCGTATATCTATATCTACTCCAGGTACACAGGAATCTACGATACAGGACACAATGAGAGACGATTCTGCAGCAGGTACGCGCGGAACGTACGTGCGTTTATATCGTGCGCGCGCGCGTACGCCTCGTATCGAAGCCCTTGAGGCAACGATCGATCAGTTTGTTCAGAGTCCACAGGCATAACTCGCGCAGCCCCTTGCACACATATATCCAGAGATACAGACACACACACACACTTCCACGGACGAGAACTTGTAGTAACAGTGCACAAGAACACACCGACGAAACGAGGACATAGCTATATTGTGAATCTACCTGCAGCGTCGATAGTCTCGCCGCAGCAGCAGCAGCCGCAGAAAGCCGGGTGGGAGCAAGAGAGAAGAGGCCCCGCGCGTTCTGCAGAGCACACGAAGCTGTTCCTCCGCCGCACGTAATTCTACGGAGGATTCAAAGGCAAGGCCGTATAGTGGCGGTGTGCCCGCGCGGGTACGTTGTACACCGAGAGAGCGTGCATTGTCGCTATGATTTATGCTGATTAAGACTCTGGTAGCCGTGCGTTATCGTTAACTTGTAAGTCATGGAGGAGCGAGCGAGAGAGAGAGGGGGAGAGCCGAGCCAGACTCTGTTATAGCGGTGTCTGGCCCAGCGACAGAGTCGCAAACCGCTTGCAAGCTCCGTTCTCAAACGGAGGAAATACGCGATGGAACCACCTTCCAGCTTCTCGTTGTGTTCCACTCGAGCCCCCTCGTCGCCCGATGCGGAGTCGATCTTAGCTTAATTTAGTGGCGTATGCCTGTCCGGTAGAGCTTTCGCGTACCTTCGTGCAAACGCGGGGGAGAGAGAGGTTGTGAGCGGTGCGAATGCATTCAGAACCTGCGAAAGAGGGGAAAGTACTGCGAGTAACTAAACTCATATTTATAACCCTTACAGGTATATCGTAGGCGTAGTGTTGTTCGTTCACGCACGCCGGCTATGTATACTGTATAATAACGATTCCCGTAGGTTTATATATACGCATATGTGGGGGGGGGGGATGTGGGTATAGGGAGTGAACGGGAGGACGAGAGGGGAGGCAGAGCTCTATTCAAAGCGGATGATTCAGTGGCCGCTGCCGCGCCGGATAAGATCTCGTGCCGCGCCGCCTCGTTCGTCTTCGCCCTGGTGCAGCAGAAACTGGCGAACGCCCGGATCTCTGAATACACGGTTTACGCGGCAACCTGTAACTATGTAACCGCGGCGGACGAACGTGAGAGTCCTCGCGGTCCTCGCGGTTTCGCCCCCTCTCGTATCTATCGCATTTTCTCCATTGCAGTGTACGACACCCTGGATAACGATGGAACCGGGATTGATGTGGGAGCCCGGATGGTGTTTGCTCTGGCTGCCGGGTGCATCCCAGTCCAGGAGTCCGGCCAGTCTCGCGCCAGTGCTGGAATGAAAGCGCCAGCCAGAGCAACCAGAGCCAACCCCACCGGGTTTTTAATGCATCAAGATTTAACCCTTCCGGGGAGGAAACTAAGAGATGGTCGTCACGGCTGTTGGTCTTCATCGGAAAGTGCACTTTCCCGTAGCTTATCGAAGCCCTAGAGTATCGTGTACACGCGTATAATGCCACGATCATTTGGTAGTTAAAACAGTTATTGTCCGTTCAGTATAAGATGAAGAGGGGTTTCCCGGCATGTAGATCGAGTACACGGGGTGTATTAAGTGAGCCGCTCCGTGTATGTAAGGTCTCGCTCGTGCTCGCCCTGCCGCACAACTTATTTATTCCAGCATCTCGTTGTCGTCTCCCGGTCTCTTCGTCGCTTCTTACGACCAGCGATGCTCCCGAGCCGCTTCCGCCTCTTCCGTTGCTCTTCTTACCCCGCTCGATCCTCCATCTTCTCTTCGTTGGGTTGAAATATCGTTCGAACTCCCGGACAACCCGACGGAATAATTTCATTTCTCGAGTGTATCCTGGCAAAGGCTCGGGAACAGCGAATAAAATAAACGTTGACCCGGAACGCATTTTTTGGCAGCTACCTGGGAGAGCGTGGACGATCCCGGTGGCGGGCGCCTCACTTCTCGCTGGCAATGCTCGCCGCCGCCGCTGCCGCCGACCGTTTCGGATCGGGAATGAAGTAGCTGAACGCTCGCGAGCCCGAGCGCTCGCGAGAGAACCCTGGAACTAGTTGGGGCTAACTTTTCAGATTTATGCGAGTTCATTATTATTTTCTCGCGCGGCTTCTGCGTGCTCGAATAATCGTGGCTGCGCGATGCGAGAAAGCCACACCGCTCGGTGGCTACACCCACGTACACACGTACACACACACGCGCACACATTCGGATGGGATAGTATAGAATTTCACACGCATACACACGGGGAGATGGGACTTTCGCGAACGGCACAAGCCAACACGCAGAAAGAGCGAGGCACGAAGAGAGAACCGTGGCACTCTGAATAATGGGCCTCCCGAAGTCGTGTTTTTTTTTTCCTCCAGCCAACCCCCTCCCCCTCCTCCCACCCCCTGCACTCTTCTCGTTTTATCGCGGCGTTAATTAACGACTCGAAGAGTCTGCGTTCCACCTCTGCAGGGACGGCACGCAAAATTTTGAGCGATTCCCATTAATCGATATCGATCTCCGGCTATATAGCTGTACGTGCAACTTGCCGGTTCCCTAATGATCTCGTTTGCACTCGATCGATCTCGCGGCCGAGCGGTCAGAAAAAATAATGCCCGAGTGCGTTACACACTTGGCGATCGCTCTCTCTAATCAGTGCGAATATATTTAACATGTAAGCTCGCGTTCGGGCAATTATAATGGAAGGGGTGGAGATCGAAATTTACTCGCGAGTCGCCCGTGGTTACCGCGGTGAGTTTATTCAAATATTGCGCAGTTCGACGCGAAATGCGCAATCTTAAATCTTGGTCCACTAAATATCGGCGTCGTCGATTGACGAGAAATATCTGATTTCTTACCGGTCTTCGATTATGATTAAACATCGATTTCGCATATTACAGGTGTCGAAATTTTGCAGAACTCGCGGTGAGCCCGTAGTTGATCTCGATTGCTTTTTTTTCATCGTCGTATGTAATTCCACGGTTGGGACTCTGTACCGCGCAATTCCGCAGATCGGCTGTGGCAAAACATATAACAATTTTCAAGCCACCGGCGTACGATCTCGGTGTAATGATAGTTTTTCGCGATCGCGAGAAAGGCAGAAGGCTTTGGGTGTATATATATGAGCGTGATGGCGTCTCCCGGTTTGGCTGTCGGGAACCGGCTCTCCCCTCCACTGGATTTCTGGTTCGGACTCGGAGGCCCGGGTCCGGTCGAGCCCCGGGGGGGCCCCGGGACCGATGCTAGGGCCTGCCCTTCGCGCCGATCGAGCGAGCCTCCAGGTTCAGCTAGCGAGGAGACGAGAAAAACGAGGGAGGAAGGAACCCGCGCGAGAGGAGCCAAAGGGCCCCGTTCCTCGTGAGCCGTGCGAGGAACGGAGAAGGGAAACTGTCGGGGCCCTCCCCTGTAGCACCGCCACTAGAGAAATCGCAAATTATCGAATCATCTAGCCCCGGTACTGTGTTAACCACTACAAGTTAAGTCATTACGGTGGAATGCAGTCGTGCACCGCGCAAAGTCGGGACATGCATTATGCATTAGACTTGAATCCCTCCCTGAGACCTGTAACAGCGCGATGTATAATGAAAGATGGAAAACTATGGATAGGCATTCCGCGCCAGGTACACGGGGTATTATGGGGCTTCTGGATTGGACCGCGACGGGGCAGGTTGCTCTCGAAGGGAGAACAGCCGCCATTGCACCATTCAAGTTTCCTGTCTCGATGAAAATCAAACCTGTACTTCAGGAAATTGGGAAATCTGAGAGGAGAGAGTCAAATGCTCTAATCGAGAAGGGTAAAAGTCTATAAATTTACGCGAATTGGCACAAGTTGACGAATCAATGACGAATTCGTTTTCATAAACGAATTCTTCATTGAATCATTAGGTCAACTTGCCCCGATTCATGTAAAGATGAATTTGTTTCTGTAAATAAATTCGTAATTGAATCATTACGTCAACTTGCGCCAATTCGTCTTTCCCCCGACATGCGACCATTCATCGACACTGCGCAGCACTGACGCAGTGTGTTTTATATATTTTGTTGGCAAAAAAAAAGTTCTGACAACCTTTTTTTAATGCGAATAATTGGCACCGACATTGGGACGAAGTTGTTGTGCACGGTATGACAATAGACAAAATCTCATCCATGCGCAAGGTTACCAGCACCAGCTAGTCTTTTCCGTCTTTGCGGGACTTGGCTGAATCTTTTCGATTTGCTCGTGGAAGCTTTGTGTCTGTGACCGCGTGTGTGTACGACAAGGATCTCGGGGCATCTCGAGGAGAGACTCTCCGCTTGCATGAGAGTTTCGCGCACCCCGTTCGATCGTTCTCTCTCTCGGATTCACGGACTGTGCCCTCCACCGCGTAGCTGGAAATAAGGCGACAATAAAGCATATGTAAAATATATTCTGGAATTCCTTTTAGGACGCAGATATATGGCTGTTGGCCGGTGCTGGGTCGGTCCCGGTCGGGGCCACGGCGTGTCCGTTCCCTGACCGGCGTCCATACAAACGTAACACGTATACGCATCAGCGGATGTATAAACGTATGTATTTAACTCGAGATTGCGTGAATGCCGTGGTCCGGCATGGAGCCGGGTAAGTAAGACAGACGAGCTGTTTCGTTAAAGGGGCTCATCGTGTCCTGGGCTTTTACCCACCTGCATCACTGCTCTGCTGCACGGCTTTCTCTGCCCACCATGCGCTATTCCATCTTTTATCTCTCGACATTCTTATCTCATTCGTTACATCTTCCTTCCTCTCCTTCTCACTGTCGGCCGAGCGGGAGCTCGCGAAGCCCCGGTCTCGGGGGCAACAGCGTTTCTGCGTTCCCGGAGCGTTTCCTTTACCTCCGGGTTGCAGGTGGGGTCGTGACGTGAGTCACAAATTTTCGCGAGCGAGAAAAATCGAGGCGGACCCTGGGAACGCGAGCGAAAAGTTTCACGGGGTAAGGAACGGGAGAAACGAGGAAAGGTTAAGAACGCGAGGGAAAGGGTAAAGGACGCGCTCCGTGAGACACGGCAGTCGGAGGGAGGTCCGCACAGGTCGGGAGGATACCACGGGAGAAAGAGGAAGGAGCCGGGCAGTGAGAAAGAGGAATGAATGAGAGAAAATAAAAAGTTTCGTCGGTGAAACGAAGGCGGAGAGGGACGAGGTAAGGCGAGGGGAGGGAGCGAGAGAGGAAGAGATTTGGAGAAGCGGAGAGGTGTCGCCTTACAACCGGCTCGCTTAGGTTACCTACGAAGAGAGCCCGAAGAGCCTCCTTTGCATGCCATCTTCTCCACCATCTCGCGACTCGGGATGCTCGTTTCGCGCGCGCGAGCGCGCTCCGTTCCATCGCGTCCACCTTCTTGTTCTTCTTGTTCTCTCGTCCTCTCACGAAACCCTCCTGTCGGTCGGCAGAGTCGCCTCTTTGCACCTTCATGGAACTCGGGAACAACTGGTATTCACCGTTTTCTCGTCGTCGATATAATTGCATAATCATTACACCGTTGCAATTATCGTCCGACGTCGTTAGTGAGTCCCGACAGGTGAATACGAAGAATCTTTCCAGTGGTTATTTTTAATTTCTTTTTTTTTACGTAATTCTGCTCTTTATATATTCAGATGCGTGACTTCACGCACGGGAGCGAGAGAGTTTCTCTCGCGAGGACCAGAGAAATTCCTCTGGCATGTGAGGCGAACACGCGAGACTGTCGTCACGATGATCTTGGGCTTGTACTCGATCGTCGCATCCCGCATGCGACGATCGAGTACAAATATTTTGTTCTCTTGTCCGCTCGACAGTCTCGCCTTATTATCTCCTTACATTCAAAATTTACAAGATGATACGACCCTCTTCTAAAAAGTTAGTGACCGATATTTTTAATCGAAATATCGAACTATTGACACGCGAGATTTATATTGCATTGTGAGTTTGACATTGTCGTGAGTCATGGTTTAAAAATCCCATTTTTCAACCGGGAGTGACATGTCCCCTAGATGACGTCACTTCAGATCCAAAAAATACGATTTGATGACGTCACACCCGTTTGAAATGCTTTACCGGTCAAAATCGAATTTCTTTGATCTTGTAGCCACTCGTCGTCCTGCGAGCGGCTATGCAAGCATATTTTACAAAAATATTATTATATGTTTTGCAGAAATATATTATATATTTTGCAGAAATATATTATATATTTTGCAGAAATATATTATATATTTTGCAGAAATATATTATATATTTTGCAGAAATATATTATATATTTTGCAGAAATCTATTATATATTTTGTGGGCTTCGAATTATCGTCTATTTTTCCTGAATAATTCTCGTTCCCTGGCGAGAAACTGTACGACGTAAAAAGAATTTTTAAGAAGGTGCCTGCAAAGCGCTCACCCGTTTGCCAACACGACGCTTTCTCTCCGCGTACTCGAGAGAGAACTGTAGCGTGAGCTTGTGGAAGTAACTTCGAGCTGACGTTGAGAGTCGAATGCCTCCAGCTAGCTAGGTATACCAACGTCGAGAGACGTATGATGCCCGTTGGGAAATTTCGGCTTTCTTGCATACAGCGGATATCCCAACTCCCACGGCAACATCGACGAGATAGATAGATATACCGGGTGCAACAGCGGCGCGTATATACGATACACACCATATACCATATCGCTACATAGAACGACCCCGCACTTGTACGAAGAAACCGAGCACATCGGCGTCCACTCATGAAATTCAAAGATCCGCGGTCTCATCGCTGCGATCGAGATACATCGCGTTGGTAATTCTGGAGATTGCAATTACCATTTAAAAAAAAACCATTAATTAAATTAGAAATGTCGATGTCGATAGAATAATGAATGTCCGAGCTACCCATTGATCATTTCAAATGCGAGCTCGATAGGTGAGAATTGCAATTACAGAAACGACCGTTAAATGAGCAAAACCGAGGAGAACTGGAATATCCAGCGGAACACGCGCTCGTTGATTTTGCCGAAGGCAATAATCATCGGCGATACGCGTTTCGGAATCGAGAAAATCTTGCGCGGTTCGCTGCCGGTCCGGGTACGTGCCTCGTATGGCAGGGTTTGCCGGTCGGCGTTGATCGTATAAGGATCGTCGTCCGGCCCGAGCGCACGCTTTGCCGCTCCGGGAATACATATATACATTATATCTCGTGCGTTCCGAGCACGCGGTGGCAAAAAGAGGGCCGGGTACGTAAAGCCGATATCTTATTCAGGGACGTTCCATTCGTTCTTCTTATGGGCTCCGAGAGCTCCGAGTCGGACGTACGCGTGTGCGTGCGTGTGCGTGTGCTCTCCGTTCCCTCTCGGCGATCGAGCCGCGAGAGACATTCTTGCTCGTGTCGCGTAACTTCGGGGCTCCCGGGATGCTGCCGCTGTTGCTGCTCGCGATACTATATGGACCAGCCGAACCAGCACTATAACCGGTGTAACCATCGGGCTCGGAGACACACACGCGATTATACATACTGTACTGTAATAATCTTTCGACGCGACGATTTTCACACCAATGCGAACAACCGAGTCGCGGAGAGCCAACAATTTATATACGGCAACACTTATAATATTACTACAGGGGTGTGTGTGTGTGCGCGCCTGCATTCGAGTCCGCAGCCTCCCTCATTTAATTACAAGATTTCTTTGTCCCTACCCGCAATAATATAACGACTCTATAAATTCCCGTTCTATCTAAAACGATTCGAAACACGCCTCGAGTGCGAGTAAGGCGAAGACAGAGAGAAATTCCTCAGGACCCTTCCCTCGCGCGGCAAGGAAAAGCCTATAACAAGACACCTTCTCTCTCCGCTCCACTCGTCGGGAGAACACAAATTGGATGCCAGAGGCCTCTCGTAATTGCGATAATTTCGGTCCTCTCTCTTTCGCTCCTTGGGGCGGGTGGGCTCCCTTCTGTAACCGGTGGAGAAAGTGGTCCCGAGAACGAGACTGCTTTCTCGCGGCTCCTCGTCGCCGAGTCGTGAGGAGAGACTCGAGCCCGCACCCTTATTGCTCGAGGGAGCCCGAACTCGTTCGCGTATCGTAAGTTTCGCCCGGTGGCTCGCGAACAACGCGTGTGTCTCCGTACACGCTTTTCCCGGGCTGGCGTGTTCCCGTTGGCTTTCCCGGTCGTCCCCACGGGTACGACCGGGAACTTCGCTCGGTGTGCGCATACCCTGGAATCCTGCGTATACATACCCTACTCCATTCTCCGGCTCTCTCCGCTTCCTGCTACGCTCCGACACTCGTGTACATCGGGCTTACGTAGATGTATGTGTGTTTGTACACGGGGAAAAGGAGCAGAAGGAGAGCGCGCCGAGAGGCCGGGCGAAGGAACAGCAACGACAAACCTCGCCTCGTGAGCCGGAGACATTCGGTATGAGAAACGCGTAGCTACGCAGCAAGACCGTAGCTCAACTTGGGGTACGAATACCCTCCTCTCGCAGGAGCACCACCGGCAGAAGCAGCAGCCTTTGCCGAGGCAGAGAGAGGTAATCCTCTCGGGGGCGTGAGTTACTGCCTCGCGTCCCTTGCGCCACTTCTCTCTCCCTCTCATCCCTCACCCTCATCCCTGCCATCTCCCCCCTCCCCTTTTCCACGCTCGTCTCTCGTTCGCTCCTATTTTCCATCCTCTTCCTTCCTTCCTCTATCTTCATTTATCTTCCTTTCCTTTTTTTCCGCCATCACTCACTCCCTCTCGCTCCTTTCTCTTCGTACCTGTCCTCCCGGCTCACTCGTCTCTTCCCTCTCTATTTCTTTTCTTCTTTGTTTTGTTTGCGAGGGTTTACATCCTTTTGCTTTCTTTCGGTTTCTGTCGCTCTTCTCCCCCTCGAGGACGAACCGTACCCTCGTCCCTTTGCGGCACACCGTTCCGCTTCCTTCTCGAATGCGCGCAAGAACTCATTCTCAGTGGCTCTTCGCAGCATCCGAATCGCCCTCCTCGTTCCTCTCGTTCTCGCAGTTCTTGCCTTCTTTCTTTATACTTAGCCACTCTCGCGGCGATCTTCCTCGGAGGGGGTTGGTTCCGCGTAGATGCGGGGCTTTCTCGGGAGAAAGTTCTCGGACAAGCCGGGGGCGGAGAAAGGGGGAAAGGGAGGAAGTAGAAGAAGTTGGCGGCCCGGCGAGGGAAAGAAACGAGGACGAGGGGTTGAAGACTCTTCGGGTGCGTGAGCTCGTTGGTAGCGCCGCTGGTGAGGCTGCTGGTGTTTCGAGCAAAGATACCGACCGTTGCGAGGCACAGCTGGAGCGCATTAGTCAACTCTAATTAATAACTTATGTAGATGTATATCGTGTACCATGTAATATTATATACGTAACAGTACACAAGTATAAGCAGCCTCTTGTATACCCTCGGTTAACGAGGAAACCGAAGGCGGACCGAGGCTTTAAAGCTTCTAAGATCCCAACGGAACGTGTTGCGCACCTTTTGCAAAGGGTGGCTCGCGCGGAGAGAGGGAACACCGGAGGGCCCGCCAGCTCCGTGGCAAGACGAGGGAAAACAGCCCTGCCGCTGGCTCGGCCGTGACGTAATGCCCGTCCGCCATAAATACGCTCGCGGGATGGTCTAACACCCCCGGGTTCGCGTTCCTTGCGTACCACTATGTACGAAATATAAGGGTAACGAGGGCCAGCTGTAAGAACACCCCGGACTTTCGCTTCACCCCTCGGCCTCTCCCGATCTCTCGGGCTACCATCTTGCTTTTCTCCCGCGCCGGTGTAATATCACCGGGGGACCGCCGTGGTAGGCTTTGCGGCTTCCGTTTCATCGATATTTAAAAGACCTTCCGCTTAAGCCTACTTCAACAAACCTCACCCGCGTGCGCGAGAGATTGGGAGATTATTCGGTAGTTTTTTTTTTTTTTTTTGCTTTACAAAGTGCAAAGTTGCGATTATCATGGTGATGTCGTTCGAGCATTGCCACTTCGGTGAGGGGTGCGGAATCACAAGGGTATCAGTCATCTTCACCCATACGAAGTTAAAAAAAAATTGTTAAAATTTAGGGAAATGTTTATCTTACATGCGAATGGGAATTGCGATAGATCGGTTGTTGCGATGATGAATAACACTGTAAAAAAATTGTAAATTGAATGTATTAGAACTTGACATTTTCTTTCATTACTTACAATTAATTCAACATCAATGCACTTTTTTGTGTAAAATTATAATACCAGATTTTAAAATTACAAATCTTTTGCCTGAAATTTACAAAAATATGCATTAAAAATAAAAATTTTACTGTAAAATTGCAACGCAAATGTGTCTGAAATTTCAGAAACAGTTTATGTAAAACAGCTTCCAGTACCGTTAATTAATTATCAAGCAAATTTTTTCACAGTGTAAGCAACGTTCCGGGGTGAAAGCCTCGGGATTTTTTCGATTCTAGGCGACTCGTAAATATGACCTCGATCACGTTCCCCATTTCTCTCCGCCCTCCCCTCGCCGATTCCGACAGGGAAGCCAATCTCGGTTTCGTAACAAATTGGCATCGCAAGAAACTTACGCCTCGACGAATCTGGCAATTTCAGTGGGAACTGTAGAGTCTCGTCGATCCCCGCAGCAACGGCAGTGGAATCGAAGGGATCGAATGACGCATGGGCCGCGGCGGTACAGTACGCTAATCTTGCAAACAAAAACAGTGAGGCTGGTACGTATACGCGGAGGCGGAACGAGACGCGGGAGCGGGAAACCGAGAAGAAGGGTGGATTCGCTCCGAGAAGCTCCTCGGCCGTGTTCCCTAGGCCTCGAGTCGAAATTGTCGAGACAGCAAGCGCCGTCTCGGGAAGCCCGACTTCCGAAGGAACAGTATATCGACTTCGTAGCCTCGCCGCAAATCCCCGAGGAGGCCTTTACTCGTCCACGGGGCCAATTCACTTACTTTGATTTGATTGGCCTCGCGTATGATCCGGTTTGCAGGCTACACCCACGTACGCCCGACCGCTTCGGGGGTTGCCCGAGGCTGAGACGAGGCTTGGCATCGTGTTTTGCGAATTCGCGAAAAACCGCGCGGCGAGTTATAGTCCCCGGCGCAATCAACGTATTGGTTCCCCTTATTAGAGTTGGCAACTGTTGGCCGCGCTGAATCTCCCGGAAGATGCATCGATATTTTTCATGCACTCTCACGGAGTAGCGGGCACGACCCGCACTCCATCTCGGAGGAAGCCGTGCAGCGTCGGAAGAATAATAGTTTACAATTGTAACGTACAACTTCGTGGGGATAATTTCTTGAAAGGAATTCGGTGTTTGGGCGAGAGGTCTGCAGACGGTCTTGGAGGAACAAAAAAAAAATGCAAAGTATGCCCGAAGAAATGCGCGAGTAACGGGTGAGGGTAGGAAATATTTCGGTCCTGCCCTCACCCCCCCCCCCCCTCTCACTGTGTAGGACTCGAGGAAACGTGCGCCTACGGTTTCTCGCACCCTCCTTACCATCTTTTACATTCTCGATGTTTTTTCTCTGTCTCACTGCACCCTCCCTTTATGTACCCGAGGCTCTCGGTTGTACTGCCAGCTGAATATATACTCTTTCTTCAGGGTTTCTGTACCGGAGAAACAGGGACTACCCGGCCGGTCGGTCCCACCCACCCGGATGAAACACGTTCCACGAGTTTAGCATTAAATTTATCCACCCCTTGGTTAAACAGCCTCACGCACGCCTTCTTCCGCGTCTTCTCTCTTATTCCGTCCGCAAGAGCACCGGTAAAACTCGAAAACTTCTATCGACTGACGTAGTATCGGGGCGTGGGAGGAGATATATAGAGAGAAGCGGAGAGGGACCGCGATGCGGTGGGGTGGCCGGTGGTGGATGAGTCCTGCGTGGCATTTCCCGAGGGTTTAGCCCTCAGCGAAAGAAAGATGTCCTGAATAAAACAACCGGAGAGAATGAAAGAGTAATGATTCAGGGATATAACTTTGAGGGAATGGGATACCTAAGAAACTTTCCAGACCGTGCATGGAGTAAAAAATTTCGAAACTTTATCACGTAATTGAGACAATCGAGGCTAGTTACTATCCGTAGGAATCAGGAGGATCAATAAAAGTTCTCGAAGCGATGTAACGGGGATAAAAAAGAAACGATGAGAGGGACCTGCCGGGCTTCGGGACCCGTCACATTTTCTACTTCGGGGAGACGTATGGAGCCGGCTTAATTGGGGGAAAGCCCCTCCTCTTTTATTTATAAGTTTCGGAGTCTATCGCCGAGCGACGTGCGCCCCATCCCCCCCGAGCGAGCTACGGAGAGGAGAGCTCTCCGGTACGAGGGGTGGTTGCGTGGTTCACCGGAGCGTCGGAAGGACGCGGGCAAGAGCGTTCTCTAACAACCCTCCTCCGGAACTTTGCTGCGACATTGGCGGAGCGTTACAGTGCCGTGCTCACTCCGGCGCGCGGGGGGTGACAAATAACCCTTATAAACGCCGCGCCATAACTCCGAGGGTCCCCGCGCGTTTCGCGACGCGGCATGACAACCTGGAATGAGAATCATGGGGCGGTGGACCGGGAGGGTGTTTGTGTGTCGGCTCGCGGAGGATGGAGAATAGCGGAGGCCCGCGTTGGCCGGTCGTCGGGCCACTTGATTACGTCGCGATAATAAACATGACGCCGATATGAACTAAACCCGCTCCGGCTTCCTCTCACTCCCGTCCCGAAACTCTATCTTCTTCTCACTTCGCAACCCCCCCGGTCCCGGTTTCGCAACGTTGTATAACGCTGTTGGCCCCCAGGAGTTTGCGTACGTACTCTGTCTCTCTGCCAATAACAGATCGCTGCCACAGATACGATTGTAAATATGACGCGTTTATTGGGAGGATCATTCGTATTCGGGTCTATCGGTGTGAGGTACGGGATGTGTGTGCGCGCATGCGTCGGGCGCGTGTGTACGTGCGTCTATGAGTTTTAGTCCGTATCGATGTAAAATCGAGTGGTCCGCGTATACAGGCCGTGATTGGTGGACACACCGCGGGGAATCGCAATCGGGAATCATCGAACTGGTCACGTTTGCGTTCTTCGGATTGTTTATCACCGTTAACATTCTCTCGCTCTCTCGTTACCACCCTTTGGGCTCCATGATTTTTCGTTGTAATTTTACGACTTCGGCAGATCCCGGGGGGTTGTTTGTCATCCGGCTCTACCGCATGACGGGCTTAATCCCGTTAATAATCGCGGTTTGAAATTCTGTTTTTTTTTTTTCTTTCATTTCTCGCTCTCGTACAATAATGATCACGCTCGATGGTTTTTCATCCCCTAATTCTCAATCGTAAAACCGGCGGTTCGTCGGGCTGATGAATAAAATTTTCCAGCGAACGAATGTGCGCTCGCGTATACATGTAGGTTTCTCGATATTACTCGTGAATGGCGAAGCGACAAGGAAAAGGTTGGTGGGCGCAAGCTTCTCGCGAAAGTAAAAGGCAACAGCTATACGGTAAAGGGGAGTTGTACGGCATTGGAGTGGAGGAGTAGATGGTTTGGGGTTGCCGGGATCGTAGCGGCGGAGGCGAAACGGGGGTTTTACGAGGCAGTAACGGCCGATAAGGTGAGCTCGCGCCCCGACGGGGCTTATTCCGCTACAGCACCCAAGTGGCTGTTCAGCAGTACCACCGGCAAGCAGCAAGCAGCAGCCACTCCAGCCTCACTCTCGTAATACTCTCTGCTTTCCTCTCCTCGGGCTCTCTTTCTCTCGTTCTCCTCCTCACCCGATGGAACTATATACAGACTTTATTCACCACTTCATACCATTCAAACGTCCTGTACTCTTTTACCGAGATTACTCACTAACTCGTCGTTACACGAGAAACTCCAAAAGAGTATCCCGCGTAAATCTACTCTCCGTCTCCTCTGCCACTGGACGGAATGACGTGTTTTTTTTCTTTTTGTATTAAAAATGATTTATCCGTCTGCAACGCCGCTGGTCGCACATGTTTTTTCGATTCTAACAGGGACCGGAGGCCAGCCGGGGGGGAGCCAGCCATTTTCCTCCGGGGGCCCGGGTCCTGGAATTCGAAGGCCAATTAATTCGGAAAGTTGTCGCAGGGCCTCCTCGAGCAAGAGAGACGGCCAATGCTGCTTCTTGCCACCGCCGACGGGGACCAGCCCAGCTATCCTGGAGACTGCGTGAAACCGTTCCGACACTCTCTCCGCCTCTCCCTCTCGCCCTCTCACTCTGGGCTCGAGTGTAGCAGCTTGTCTCGTATACTATACAGACGAGACGATGTATGTAAGAAAGAACGAAGCGTATGGAATATATAACCGTGCGAGACTGTGCGATGCGGGATAAATGAAAATAAGAAAAATAAAAATTCTATCCGAAAGAAATTCATGACCCAAAATGGATCGAAATAATCGAAAGTATTTTTATGTATTCAATCGTTCGATGATCGAGTATGCGAGACAGTTGAATGATGAGGGCTTTTGCATTTACGCATTCGATTGAATTTTTAAACTTTGTATTGCTAAAAAAATTATTATTGGACTAATTTTTTTTTTCTTTTTTGTGATTTAAGGTGCGAACGGCCTGCGCAGACGGGGCCGTCAGACGTACACGCGCTACCAGACCCTCGAGCTCGAGAAGGAATTCCACACGAATCACTACCTCACGAGGCGGAGGCGAATCGAAATGGCCCACGCGCTGTGTCTCACCGAGAGGCAGATCAAAATTTGGTTCCAGAATCGACGGATGAAGTTGAAGAAGGAGATACAGGCTATCAAGGAATTGAACGAGCAGGAGAAACAGGCGCAAGCACAAAAAGCTGCGGCGGCGGCGGCCGCGGCAGCGCATCAACAGCAAGGGGGAGGCGGGGGTCCTGACGGGGGCAACTAGGGGTACGCCCTGCACCGGAGCCCCCCTGACCACCCAAACGCCAATCCACACCATCCTCTCCTAGCACCGCAATGTACACAGCTATACTAAGGTGAGCTTTAATTGTTAATCCGTCGTTCGGCATTCAAGTACGAATCGACTGACGATTTATCCGACTTCTCGCGATATAGAGAAGAGCGGGGAAAAACGGACCTTCGGGGCAAAACCCTGTCCTCCATTTCAGTTGAGACTAAACTTTTTAAGTGTTTTGTTATTTTCATGTCCCGAAAAAAATTAATAAAAATTGGAACAGATTTCGCCCCGCTCTCCCCTAAAATTATAAAAGTTTAATCATAGACCTTGTTGTTAAAATTCATAGACTTCAATTAACTTTGTATTCCTAATCTTCTCACGATTAAAAAAATTATAAAAAATATACATAATTTCGTCTTTTCGTTGTTTTCAAATCTACACAAGTCTGGGGTAAAATAATCGGTACTTTAATTAAACGGAGTTAAAATGTAAATTGATAATTTACACAGAGTGAATAATTTAGTTGGTATCGTATTTCTATGATCTAGCAAGTCGCTCGACAGAATTGACACTGCAGGATTTACGGCCTCCTGCTCGCATTATTATCGTCGATAAATTAATTATAAATCGAACGTGGGCATAGGCGAGCTCGGTCTCGGGAATCGGATGAAGGATTCGATCGTACGCCGACGGCGGCGAACAGTCCGCGAGATGAAAAGTGCCCGCGAGAGATCCTCTCCAGTATTATGTATTATCCGTGCCCGTGTACCAAGACCGCATCCCCGGCGCCCGTCCGGCCACAACGAAATATATCTTTCGACGGTATATCTAATGAGGCTAAACCGCGCACGAGCGTGCAGTCAGCCGCGCGCACCTTCATAATTTGCTAAGTTATTCCATTCGCGTGCGGCCGCGTACGCCTCCCGCTTAACACGTACCTAAAAAGAGATAGCCGAGCTCTTCGGGGCAACTCTCTCTCGCCGAAGCGAACGAGCTCTCCGGCACACCGCGGTTTATGTTTTAAGTTGAAATGTTGCAGCTTCGTGATTCCGAGTGGAGAACTCGCGAAGGCCTGCACTTCGGCAGTGCGCTCGAGAGCTCGCACGAGAGAGTTGCACCTTCGGGGTCTCAGCGTTTACCCCCTTTTCCTACCGAGCCACCTACGACTTCCACGGCTCCGTTAAAAGTCGAGGGTTATCACTTCGCGACGCGCCATGCCTCGCCCTCACCGCGGTTTTATATGCACTCCTGCAACGAGTTCTTTCACACTAATCGGGCGCGTCTCTCATCCGCACGCAACCGGCCAAAGAAATTCTCTCCGGGAGACGGACTAACGAGTTTCCTGGATGCAATTACTTATCGCTTTTTCTTTTTCTTTCGTTGTATCTTTATTTTTATTTTATTCCCTCGTGCTCTCCGCAAAGTCCATGAAAAGATCGTAAAATGGACTGGGACACAGACACATATCCGAATTTTCCGGAGTTCGGCTACTACGGCACGAAACGCGAGTCGTTGGTATATACAATGGGGAAACGTGTTTTAGAAAGTTTACCCGCAGGTACAAAAAAAAAACGAAGAAATTCGGACGTCGCTGCCAATTCCACGCTACTATCTCCACGAGCGATCCTCGCCGTGTTGGCCTCTCTGGCCGCGCTATATAATTTGTATTTTTACAAGGGTAGTTTCTCTCGCAGCAGCAGGCTAGGTCATCCCCCTCCGGTGCCCGAGTGCCATTCGTTCCCGGGGACAAAAAAGAATGACCCTTCGCTCCGCCGGGGACGCAAAACACCCTTGCGCGTACCCGTAAAAAAAGGTTCCTCGCGCCTTCGAGCCGCACTTTCTCCGGGAACTTTCGCCGGACTCTAGATGCGGCAGGGGCCTCTCCGATGTACAGTGAAGAGGAAAAAACGTGAAAGAAAAAAAAAAAGAGACAAATTTTTCGTCAGGAAATCCGAACAAGCTGATCGCCGGTCATCGAGTTCCGTCATACCTAAAACTCAGTCTCGCTCCGGCCGCTCTCTCGGCCGCTGTGTGCTTTTCTCCCTTCGCGTCGGAAGTTCGAAGCTGCTTCCAGATGTTTTTAGAAATAACGACTCGGCTTCTCCTCTTTCGCCGCCTCGTGGATATGAGGAAGATCGAGACGAGGAAAAAAAAGGGCTGTTAAGCGAGAAAGAGAGAATATCGTCGGCGGGCTTTCGGAGTTCGACCGGGAAGGAGAATATAGAACGCGATTCCTCACTCTCCGCGTCTCGTTCCGTTTAGGGCCTGATTTGTGATACGCCTCGTGAACCCTGAAATAAGTGCGGCTCATATACCCCATTCTTTTGCTCGTCCGACGTATAAGTGTGTATCGCGGTGCCGGGAGACGCGTGTTCCGACGTATCTATTTCCGTGGCTCGCCCGAGAGACAAAGCCGGTATTCGAACACAGTACTCGCGGTGTTATTCCGTCCCCGGATTCGGGAAGCGCGCGGCCGGTGCCATCCTCGCCTGTCGTCTCCCATTCACGTCCCCCAATAAAACAACAACACGAAAATCGCCCGGTGCGAGCGAAACGAGCCTCGTTTCCAATCCCGCTGCAGTTCCGACGCGATTTTATGCATATGGAATCCTCTCGGTGCCGTTTATGGAAATTCCTCAAACAATCACAAACGTGCAGAGCTCCAACCCAATCTAACGACGTTTCGACTCTCGGAGGGGGGCGCGAGATCGTCACGGAAGTATTTCGCTCGGTTGTATACGTCAAGGAATCGAAACGGTGAAAGGAACTGAACGAGAACGCCGATTCGTGACGATATTTGTCTTCAGTCCCGTTCCCAACGTGTATGTTACAATTTTGTTAACTTTATTTTTATTTTTTTTGCATTGATTCTCTCAACTGATTCGCTTTACAGTTAAACGCTATTCCAAAGTTCGTATCTTATTCCTTTCGTGCCGATCTATACAACCAGTTTATATTATTGAGACGTTCGAGCGGGCGATCGATTAACTCGTCCGATCGATCTTCCACGCAGCGTCGGCGAGAGTCCATCGGAAGTTTGTATATTTTAATACAAATGATATCGTGCACTCTCGATGGAAGTTGCCACCGCTTAATGGAAACGACACGAGAGAGAGCATTCTCGGCTCGTCCGTCTCTCATGTATCGCTGATCGATTCGCCGATGAGTGCCGATGGCTTTAATGCGCACGGCGGCGAGTTTTTTGTATCTCTCGCGCCGGGCCGAGTAACGCACATCTCGCCGGTATAACGATCAATCTAAATGCCGCAAAGCGATAGTCCCACGAGTCATCGGGCCGAGTCTCGCCGGCTTATCTATAAACTCCCGTGGTTACACTCCGCGTTGACGATAATTGAGCCGTCCTCATCGCCGCGAATCTCGTTACCGCGGATGCGCCCGTACGTAAACCGCCGTCGCGCTCTCACTGTATATTTCAATCCAGATGAGAGATGGATAGATACGACGCGTACACGCTCGCGGCGCCCAGAGGCGAATCAGGTTTTACTTGCGCGTCGAGGGGAAAATTAGATTCCACGGGGAGAATCGTCGATGGCGCGTAGCGCGCATAAACACATGTATTCCGACTGCTAGAAAAAGGAAGGAAGCCAAAGAGCGAGCAGAGATACAGAGGTGCCTGAGTGAAAAATAAAAGATTGAAAGTAAGGAAAAATAAAAATAAATCGAACGGTGGAGAGCGTTACCGGTGTGATTCCGCGGGTATCCCCGGACAAACCAACGCTTGTACGATTAAATTAAACTCACTTATCGGCTCGCGCCGCGCTTACGGGACTTTATATATCTCGCAGACCATCTGCGATCGAATTGCGCAATCGAAGTAATAGGCCATTCCGGAGATAGCAACGGTGGCTGCCGCTGGGAGCTCGAGAGAGAGTCGGGTTAACCGAGAAGTCCGGTCGTCGGTGTTGGTGACCACTCTGTACGCAACGTGTGGAGGGCTGGCGCACAAACGCACGACGGTGGCTTAACGAGCGACCGCTGGTCGTCGACTCCTCGCCGCGAAGTCTCCCGGATAGTCTCCGTCCGCGAAGTTGCGGTTCGCGCGCTCGAGAGAGCTCAACATGGAGTTCCTAATACCGATCGCTCGTTCGGTCGTCTTTCGATCGCCGACACACGAGGGAGATTGTCTTCCTATTTATCTTAGGAAACTTGCCCAACGAGCTGCCCCATTTGGAGTCACGCCGACTTCATCGACTTCACTCGCAACGACTTCAGCGACTTCACTCGAAGGGATTCTGACTTCGGAAAGTCTCTGGTTTCGCACAAGAGAAACTCTCTTTTTCTCTTCCTGTATACTTGGAAAGAGACTGCCGGATAATTGGATCGATCGGTTTAGTTGCCAACGGGGAAACTACCGAGGAGAGGATTTATCGCGGCTATGTGTGCACTTGTTTTGCATAACTTGCGTTACCGCCGGCGCAGCGACTCGAGGGAATTCATTGGGTTTTGCCGATCCGAGAGATCGTCGGCGATCTAAATCGCTGTTACGTCCGACCGAACTCCGCTCGCATCACTGAGAATCCGCTTCCGTCGGAGAGCTTAGCGCGGGAGTCCGATCGAGAGACGTACGATGATGTTTGCCAGAAACGAAACTATTCGACGTAACACCGTACGGACTGTCGGATTCGAAGCCACCGAAAAAAGTTTATCGTCTATACGGCGCACACATGCCATTCCCTTATTGCGGTATCTTCCGTGGCCGTCGGGCACGAAACGTGGTACGCATGTACAAGACCAACGCGCACCTCGGTCGTCCCTCTTTCTCATCGTCTGCGGCTAAGTAACACCCGCAGAAAAACCGTATTAATTCGAAACTCGTGCGACAGACAAGGGGAAGTGATACGTCTCGAGAATATTTTCTTAACCAGCGATCCCGTCCCTCCGGAACGATTCCCGGGAGGAAGTTGCCGATGGGACGGCTAACGCGTTTCACGGCGCCCATCGGCCATCGTCTTGTAAAAAATACAAACTCGCTCGTGCGTTCCTTTCATTTTTAGTCAGGAGGCTCACAGAATGATGATCTTTATTTGTAGGCTTCCGATGAATCATGAAAATTTAAGACTGCATGCAGTGAGAAAATGTTTTCTTTGCGTCGGTAATATTAAATGTTTTTATTGACACTATCCAATATGTTTAAGGAATCATTTTGTTTGTATTATTTAACTTACTTAAAATTCTTAACTTACTCACAAACCTTCTTTTTGGTATATGGGGTATTTGAAATTTTCTTCCATCGAAAATTATGTCTTGCAGATCAAACATGAATATATTCAATATAAAAATCTAAGATTGCATTTAGCAAGAAAATGTTGCTTCAGCAATTTAATATTAAATAGAAAATTTATCGACGTTGCTCAATGTTTTTAATAAATAATTTTCATAGTATTATTTAACTTACTTAAAATTCATAACTCACTTAAGAGGCTTCTTTTTGGTATATTGGGTAATTGAAATTTTTGCTTAGATAAAAAAAATCTAATTCGTTGAACTTTTTTTTTATTGTTCGCCCTCGAGTTTTCACAGATGATATTCAAATATCTTGGTCTATAAAATGACACGAGATGCGCGTAATGTTTTTGATATTTTTCTATTCGGTTCCCTGGGAACTTTCTGATTTATGCATGAAACAGAAGTTGGACCGAGTGCATAAAGTTTTACCCTCGGAGCTATACCGCGTCCTCCCTCGCTCCGCTCCGGCGTGTGCTTGCAAAAAGTAAATAGCGCGATCCATTGTATTCAAAATCTAGTAATTATTCATAGCTAAGAGATGCAACAATCTCCGAGAGATCCGGAGTGGACGACTTGCGGTGCAACGAGAGGAACAAAAAGAAACAAAAAGAGAAAAAAAACTGAAATAAAAGAAAAAAAAGAACAACATCCTCCGTAACCAGCAGTTGCCGGGAGTTGGATGTATCAATTAAAGTCACGTCACAATGCTCGTCTAAATCAGTCGAGGCGCCGATAAAAGTCCTCGTAGAAGTCGAGAGACCGCGCTCGTTGAAAGAGAGAGAAATGCGAGAGGGAGAAACGAGAGAAGAGCTGAAAGAGCTAAAAGAGGTAGTTTCACGGAGTCTCTCATTCGAGTAGGAGAGTTATTGAGTGCCGGTAGCGCCATCTAACGGCGTTAACGACGTTTCACCTTAGTTATGGCTGCTCACCCCCCTCGGGGCGTCGTGGGCGTGGCCAGGTAGGCGGGGATAAATAATGGATGCAGCATAGTAGGCAATCCGCGATACAACTTTACTACCATCATAGTCGTAACATTCCGTTGAATGTATAATTAACAAACAAACGAAAAAAGAAAGTAAACAGATAGCAAAAAAAAAGTAGAGAAAAAAAATCTCGTTCGCGTGTGTTCTTTCGCCGGGTATATTTATTTTCGCTTATCTACGTGACGGCTCTTTAAAACTTGTCAAGCTGTACACGAGGTGCGGAGTGGTGGGGGGTGTCTCTTCCCCGCACAGTGGACGATACCGGTGTTACTACGCCGCGCGCCAGGGACTGCTTTTACTTATTGGCCATTCGTACGACAGGTGGCAGCTCTACATAAAGGACTCACACCACCCGTGTATCGCCGCGCACGACCTGCTTTACCGGCTCTCGATCGGTATATCGCTTAATTCAGAAGTGCTTGCTCCCCTACCCGCCAAGCTCGTACGTCCGGCTCGGTAGTTCGATGATCGTCCGTAATACGCTTTATGGTTTGTTTTTATCGACGGTCGTACAGTAACTCGTGGCGAGGCCGCTCTCGGCGCGCATTCGCAAACGAGTCAGCGAGTGTTTCGTGGGGCAGAACGGGGGAAGCCCCGGGGGCATCGTGAGCCGGCGAGCATCGTCTATATACATGCCTCGTGACGTCGCGAGGCGAACGATAGTTGCTGACTCCGCGCGTTCTACCCACATTTTCCACGTTCGGATCGCTCCGCAATCTTCTCTACATCAGTCAATGGGGTTCAATAAAATTCTACGCTTCGAGTCAAAATAAAGCGAGTGTGATTTTTATTGCCCGAGCAAAGCGAGACGTTTCCGACGGATTGATGACCTCCCGGTTAAAGCGATGTCGGGCGGGCTCGCGCGGATCTCTCGCAAGGGAAGAGGAGACGAGAATCTTTATTGGTTGTAAAGGAAGACGTTTACGATCCATAAAGGCAACGTTCTCGGATCTTACGCTTGTCTCTCCCTCTCTCTCTCTTTCTTCTCGGCGCGTTACGTAACCCATTACCCCTACCCCACGCTTTCGGAGCGCACCAAGGGCGGCCACTGGCACGCGCCCGCCCGCCTCGAGATTTACAGGTTGCGCTCCACGGTAACACCTCGTAAACTTGGCTTAACGACTTTAACCGGGCCTAACTGCTTCCTTCCTGCAATCAGACCCTGACCTAGCACAACTGTACCCTTTTCGGTATAAAAACTTGACGCGCCGGAAGCACAACGCTCTCCCTCCCCCCTCTCTTCGATGAGCTTCATAGCATCATAGATAAGGTTGTGTGTGTTTTTTTTTTTTTTTTTTATGGCAATTTTTAATCTTATCGTTTTCTATAATGCCAGCGTTAACTGTTATTGCTTCAGAAGTCCTTGACAATGAGCTCGCTCGCGAGACTGGTTCGTTGGGCGCATTAAGTAACACTCTCACCCTCTCGCGAGTTTTACGATTTGTTTTGATTACACTTTATTATCGTTCGACGCCTTTCCGTTGTGCGAACGGTGGCGGCGATAAATTTCAACATTGTTGATTTAATCGTGACATTAACGAGAGTGATTATCAGGTGGACGTAAGTCGTTGGCGAGGATCGTAAAGTCTACGCCTTTGCGGTCCGACTCGTTTCATTCTTGAACGGAGGCGGGGGGCCGGGCCGACGAGGGGGGAGCGCAAAGTTAGGCCGTAGTGGGGAGGCTTAAGGCTTGAACGATTGCCCGCTAGACTGCGCTCGTAAGTTTTTACCGCGGCGAGCCAGAAACTCCATAACTACAACGTCAGACTCGTTTACTTTATTTTCTGAAATAATTTTGTGGTACGACTGTTTTTATCAAATTGTCGGATATTTTTTTATCCTACAGAGATCAACATATTTTTGCAAACCTGCATTAACTGTTGGGCACCTTTGCCGTTTACCTTTTTGGATTTGATTTTAGCAAATCGATACGGTACATTGAAAAAAAATAAAGATTTGTTTGCGCACTGCCAAAGATTTTTTTTAAAATTTCTATTCTACTTTAATTCTTACAATGCTATATGATAGTGAAACAGCGACGGCAAAACTGTCATGGTGACATGTGATCCCTTCAATCCCGTATGGAATTCTAAGAATTCAAAATAGAATTTAAATAAAAAAAATTTTCCTTGGCAACTCGCAATCGAATTTTACTTGAGTCATTGATAATTTTTTTTTTCAGTGTAGGATTCACGGGTCCTGTTGAGATACCATGGCGATATAGAACCATTTTTGCCCCCTATATTAATGATATTTTTGTTATCAAATTTCTTTAATTTAATTTTTTTACTTTTACTTCTTCACTTCATTCGCTTCATTCACCTTCGAGTCCCGCTGGAGTGTATCTTTTTTCGTTGAACTCCCAGAATTACCATTTTTTCCCCCAGCAAAGCCAATTAATTACGAAGCAAGAAAACTTTCATCCCCCTCCCCCCAGCTCCCCCGGTCGTCGCGTTCCCGACCCGTATGCTCGCGCAAGCCCTCTCCCAGCATCGCTTTGCCGCAGAGGGGGTTTTCTCGCACGTTCGCCTCTTATTCCGCGTACGAAACACGAAATTCTCGAAAGCTGGCGAGAGCGACGATATTAGCATTTAAAAGTGAGTAGTGCCCCGTCTAGCGGCGCCATTGGTGCCCGCATTTACACAACAATGAGGGGGGGGGGGGGGGCGCACTCTAAAAACTCCCAGAATCCCGGGGCTCCGTAGCGAAGAGGAGCGAGCGAGATGGCCGAGGAGGAGAGAAAGGGTAGACGATTTCACAGTCTCTCCGTTTTAACGGGAAGGATAAAACGAGACGGAGAGAAGAGACGATGAGAACGAGAGAGAGCGAGGCAGAGAGTGCCGGTCTGGACCGCTGGTAGAGAAACGGCGCAACAACGCGCGAGAGATATTCGTCTAGAGAATAAGAGAAGAGATGAAGCCGGAGAGTCGAGAGCCAGCAGCACACGGAGAAAACTCGGTGTTTGTGTTTTTTTTTTCTTTTTTTTCACTCTCCCCTCCGTCGGGTTTTTGGGGCTCTCAGCGAGAGAAGAGACCCAAGTCTCTCTCCCTCTCCCGGTCCAGCATACGTTCCTTTCTCGCCTCCTCCCTCCTCTCCCCGCGATGCCACCGGTCCTCGCTCGCCGCTGCTCACGCCGCTCATCGCATAGATATTTCTAACTCAACAACGCCTGCTGCTGCCGGAGAGCCCATCCGCAGCCGCCACGAATCCGAGGGAGTCATGGCGGTCCGGAGATGCCGCGGAGGCGACGTTGCCAAATTATCTTACGTGACCGCTTAATATCACCGAGAAAAAGCCACGTAATTCGATTTCGCTGGGAATCCCCGACGTCCGAAATAATTGCCGCAATCGGTCGGCCCTCGCAAATCTTTCGTGGCCTCTGCGGCGCGATGTGTCTTGATGGGTGCGAAATTGAGCATGAAAGACGCGTCAATGTTTTCGTCTCAATTTTCTTCCATGTCCATGCTGTTTGCATACTATCGTCTCTTGTCACGAATACAAGCTCGTCGACGCGTGGGTCCCTAATGTCGAGTGAAGTCATTTCCCACGTACAATATTTTTCATAGGCCGTTCTGACGTTAACAAACCTAGCCAAATTATCTTACGTGACCGCTTAATATCACCGAGAAAAACCTACACAGTAAAAAAGATTTGTACATTTAACAGACATTTTTTGTCCACAATTATTTTGTTGTTAATCTTACAAAAAATATGCGTAAAATTAACAGACTTTTTTGCAAAACGGACAAGATTTTTTTGTAAAATTAACCTGTAAGAATTGTGAACGTTTGTGGACAAAAAACGTCGGTACCCATTTTACTGTGTACGCAATTCGATTTAGCTGAGAAGCCCCAATGTCCGAAATAATTGCCGCAATCGTTCGGTCCTCGCAAATCACACCCAGAAAAATAATTTATTTGACGGGCGCCCCGTTAATAAATATTTATTCAATCAAATAATTAATTTAAGTTATTAATTTAATTTATTCCCATCGAATAAATAATTATTTGCGGTGTTCCCGTCACATAAATAATTTTTCTGGGTGCATTCGTGGCCTCTGTCGCGCGATGCCTCTTGACGTGTGTAAAATTGAGCATGAAAGACGCGTCAATGTTTTCATCTCAATTTTCTTCCGCATCCCGTATTGTTTGCATCCTATCGCCTCTTGTCACGTATAGAAGCTTATCGACGCGTGAGTCCCTAATGTCGCGTAAAGTCATTTCCCGCGTACAATATTTTCCATAGGCCGTCCTGATGTTACTGCCGCTGCCGTGGCTGTGCTGCTACACGCTGTATGGGTTATAATGGAGATGGAACGGGCGGAAGAGTTTAATTGCCCGGAAATGCGAGCGGCGCAGAGCGCGGGCACGAGGTTCGGTACACCAATGGTGACACGGCTCGCGGGGTATGGTGGATTAAAATTCCGTATACATGCGCCGTCGCTGATTCTCCCATCGTCTCCCCCCCCCCTCCCCCTTGTCCCGCGAGGGATGACACTTCGCAAGGATTTTTTAACGTTGTTATTCTCTTCCGTTGGATATCAGAATCCCGAATAAATCTTGCGGAACGCCCGAGAGCTAACATATTTCTGTTTCTACCGGCGCGCGTGTAAAACGCTTTCGCGTGTGTGCGCGCGCGTTTGTACACTTTGTTCACCGTTCGGCGCACGTGGCCAGGTAAAACACAGATATTTCGTTGAATAAAACGCGAGCATTCGTTGTAACCCGTGCGAGATTGCCGCTGTTAATTCAATCACGCGCCAAGTTTTATTATCCCGATTAATCACAATCCCCGTGCAACGCAGACAAGTACTTTTTTTTATTCGTTTTTTTCTACCAGTTCTGTGCCACGACTATAATACGCGAATTGCACTTAGGTGTCGGATAGGCCACTCGTAATTTAGAGGGAAACGGGTTGAGTAAAACGGATCGAGCGTAACCGGCAACGTGAACGTTCGTTCGCGATGCGGGCTTAACCCGTTCGCGGATCGCGCGGTATGTGTGAGAGAGAGATACACGGAGATCTCGCGCGAGTTACACACCGTTCACGGTGGCGTGCATCCATCATTCTCGCGTGCGTCGAGTCAAGCGCGGACTCCGCGGCCGAGTTATCGGCTTTGATAACGCAAACTCCCGAGCCGTGTACGAGAGGGCGGCTCGCTCGGCGACGCTTCGTCGGTTCTTAAAATAGAGAAACATAAAATAGAGAAAAAAAATATATGTGTGTATCTCGCGGCCTTCGGGCTCTCCGATCTCATGAAATTTAGTGAATAAATCTTGTCCCAGGAAATTCTCGTGGTGTAATCATTCAATCGCAGCTTATCCGATCGCGCGATAAGATCGTTCGGCAATTTAAATGTCCAACTACCCGGGTGAGATTTAACCATCGGCACGGCTACGGGACCGCACCAGTTGCCGAGGGTCTTACACTCGGCCGGCGCTCTGGCCGGTATTCGCCCGATCCCGGTATTGAGTCGGACCCAACATATCGGCTCGGCGAAAAATGTTATCGCTGCGCCTGTACCTGGCACAGGACTGGAGCCTGCGCTCTATGCCGTAGATTCACGGTCTGTGAATATTATTCGAAGACCATGAATCTGCCTCAGGTCCACCCCAGTGCACGCCGGCTCCACTCCAAATACATTTCAGATGGATCACCCACTTTCTTCAGTTCCTTAATTCAGGTTTCTGTTGCTCGTTGCATTTGAGATACGTTCCAGAGAAAAATAACAAATTTTCTTTGCAGCGTCACTTCCGGTCTGAAAATCTCATTTTTCAACCGGAAGTCTCTTTTTTCGGTATGACGTCACTTCCGGTCAAAATCTGAGGTTTTCAAACCGGAACTGACGTTACAGAGAAGATTTTTAAAAATTCTCTGCCATATTCCTGGGAATCCTATTTTCGCTGGATTCCCAAACTTTGTATCGAATCGAAAAATTAAAAGCGACAGATATAAATGAAAACCGCGTCGCGTGCGAGTGTCTGTCAAGAATTCTCCCGAGTCCGCGGTCGAGTCACCGCAGTTGGATTGGTCAAGGTTTCTCGGGGACGTTGCTGCTGCTGCCGCCGAGAGTGTCCAGTTTCCACGAGGTGCTATATTTATACGGACCACCGTCGGGGAACCAGCGGCATCGGGGAATCAGCAGCACGCATGCACCGCCTCGGTCCTCAAGCTCTTATATCGCTCCGGAGCAGCAGCGGCAGCAGCGGCATCAACCGTTAATGTGACGCTGTGGAGATTCGAACCGGCGTTTTCCCCGTTTGTACTCCACTCGTTTGCGCTCACGCGTGCTTCGGCCACTCGATAAATATCGTTCGGTCAATTTATCACTGCGTCGCCGAGCCGGCTACTTAGTTGGAAGTCCCCGAGGACGTTCAATTAACGCCGGGCGCGAATACCGCGCACGATATTACACACACGAATGTCCGAGATTTAGCAGTTTCGCGAGAACGTGAAAACCGCGCAGGATGAGCCTAGCGCGAAGAGCATGTCCGAATCGCGCTGTCCGACGGGCATCGAATTATGACCACCATGCAACATTGTCGGAGTCACCGGCCAAAATCTCAGTCATCGTCATAGAACGTCGTACAGAACATTTCACTCCACCCGTCGCTAACGTCCGATGCTGCCCGCAACATTCAAGAGATTTACATCATCCGCAAACGAGGCCTTTACAAAGTGCACCAGCGGGCATGGTTTGCCCATAAGGATCTCTCGCGTATAACTCGCCCATGCACTAATCACTTTTCCACTTGAATTTGTCATCGGTTCTCGGGGCTTCGCGTCCCTCTCTCTATTCCTCTAGCCTCGCGCGGGTGAGACACCTTTCCCAGTATCGCGCCGTGCACGGCACGGTGGAGAGGAGCGATAAATTGTCGTGCGTGGCGAACGCGCAATATTGTTTCTGGCGAGACAACCCGCAGTGGACGGGTTGCGAGCTGTATATACGCACGTGCGTTAATCCCTCGGTTAGAGATCAACCTTACCTACGCAAACGTCCGACCCTGCCGGAGCTCGGTTAAATTTAATGCCGGCTCATTAGACGTGTCCGACTGTCTCGGGTAGTTCGTGAGTGAGCGGGCGTGGGCATCTCCTCCTCCTCCTCCCGGCTCGTCTACACAGTCACACGTCTACTTCGAGTTCTATTCAACTCGCTACTTCTTTTTTTCTTCCGCTCTCCCCTCGTTTATTTTTTTTTTTCGGGCCGCTTCTTTCACGCGAGGTCCGCCGTTGCACGCTACCGAGTATATAAACGTGGAGCCGAGTAATAAACTTGTATATTATACGGAACAACGGCGGAGTTGCCCCTCCCGGTAGCTCCGTTCCGCTCCACTTATTCACCGTAATATTGAAATAAGCTTTCCCAAAGTTTAAGCGCCGAGTTTTCGGAGTAGGCGCGGAGCGGCCGGGGGAGGAAGGGTGAAAACAAAAAGAGAAACGAGAGTGGCACGGAATGGCCTGGGTGCGCGCGCGACGGAGAGGGTGGGTGTGGGTGGCGAGGGAGAGGAGTCGAGCGCAAGCTAATTGTGATACACTCCGCGGGGAGCCGAACGGTCGGACGAAGAGAGCACGGGGTGTCGGAGGGGTTGGCTTCTAGGTATAACTTGAGAAGAAGTAGAAGAAGCCGGGGGGATGAGCGAGAACACGGGAAGCGCGGGAAGTCCAAGAGTGGAGGGAGAGACGGAGGGGGAGGGACAAAAAAAACAATGAAAATAAGTAAAGCAGTAAAACGGGAGAGAGCGAGAGAGCGATAGAGGACAACGTAGTTAGTTATACGCCGAGCTCGTGCATGTTGGCAGAGCCGGTGTTTTTCATTTTCTTTATATCACCCTTGACGCTCGTAAAACCATTACCCGTGACCGAGCGAACGCAACTTCCATATAGACCGTACACGCCCGACTTTGATGATACCCCACCGAACTTCTTTATTTCCTTGGTTTTTGTCTCCGTCGCTCGAGCGACAGTTCAGGGTGTGCGAACGGATAGGTTGCGAGGGATATCGAGTCGCGCTAGGCGTTGTCGCTCCTCTTCGAGAGCGCTCCATGAGGAGAGCTCTCGAGAGCCAGTCGTCGCGGCGGCGATAGCCGCTGGAATCGGGAAGAAACCCAATTTCTTTTTCACGTAAACTCCGGCATGGTCTTCTTCTAGCGGCTTCTTTTTCTCTTTCCTCGATCGTACTTCTTCGATTCTCTTATTGGGGGAGGGGGGTTTATCCTACAGTTTCCGCTGGCGAGAGCGTGTTGCTGAACCACGTTTTCTCTCCGGTGCGGCGAACGTGCTCCGCGTGCACGGCGACATGGATTGGTTTCTGCCTCACGGCGGGGCACGAATCGCCGGTACAAACATATCACAGTCCAGCCTCTCCGATGCGCAAAAAAAAAACCAGACAAGTCAGATTTCACGGAGCATAATGACGCAGCGTTCGTCATTGACTCGTAACTCGTGAGAATTTTTTTCCGCACCCGTAATCATGTAATCACGCTCTGGTACGGATCGATGATATGTTCTTCAGAAGTTGGCCATCTGCATAATGACATACGAGGTGAAGAAAACAATGTTTGGTGTAATCGAGGCATTGAGTGATGGAGAAACACGCTAAAAAACAATTCAAATAAAATTGCTGGAAAATCATGGGATGTAACGAATGCCCGATGAAATCTCGAACAAGAAACTTGTTTACGAGAGTCGGTATAAGCTTATTGCCCGTAAAGCATAAAATCAACTCCACTTCACGAGCCGTGAAACTGGTGTGTCCTGTCCATGATGGAATCCTCCGCGTTTCTCCATCGCGAATTCCCTGCGTCATCTTGACTGAGAGACTGCGGTGCTATGCCTATCCAGCTGTACAACGGCGCATATGGGCTATCTCGGCATACGGCGCGTATCAGTAACACGTGGAACCTTGCCGTGGCAGAGGAGCGAGAGGTGTACCTCGCCTCACGATCCGTCCAGATAAGTCAGTTACCGACTCGCTCTAGCGCGTCTCTCCCGCTGTTGGTTCCTCTTTTTTTTTCTCTTCTTTTGCTCTTGTCTCCCTCGTCTCCTCTTCAAGTCCCTTCATTGCTGCTGGTGCTTCTGCTCCTCTCGCTCCCCGGCTCTCGTTTCTCCGCGTCTTACCCCGCGGGCACTTCGCCAATCCACCACCGAAGCCTCTTTTCCTCTCTTCCCCCGAGTCCTTCCACCTCCTTCCCCTCCGTTGTTTCCCTTCAGACCCCGCCATATACCTGCAACGCGTTGCTGCACTCCTGGCGGGTGATTCATCATCGGCGTCTCCGCGTTCTCTCTCGAGTCCTCTCTCGTCTCTCTCGATGCCCCGAACAACACTGCGCTCCTTCTCATTTCTCCGGTCTCGCCGCGGAGTTGTCCCGACGGAGTTGGAGCTGGAGTTGGAGTCTCGTTCGCCGTTGCCGCCGCCGCCGAACGTCCGGGCACCTCGGCTGAATCCTCTTCTGACTCTCACCGTGGCTCTGCTCTTGGCCCACCTCGTTTCATCTGCTTTGCCGCCTCGCACCCCTTCGTTTTATCCTCATTTCTTTTCCTCCACCTGGATCCCGGTGAGCCGCAATCGCGCGCGCGGTACTCCTCTCGCGGCATCGCCCTCTTATTCGGTACCGCTCGTTTCGTACTCCCACGAAGAGAAGTGACGGGGGGGATGGGGGGGTTTCTCCTCGCCGGAGCTCGTGTACACCGCAGGGCGCTTCGACCGAACGAGCGAGAGGGTAAAGCTTCTCTCGCGCAGCTGGGTATCTTCTCGCGAGAACGATGCCCGTGTATCCGTTACATGTACTATAAAAGAGGTGCTGGAAGGTCGCCGGCTGGTCAGGTCGAAAGTTACCTCTGCAGCGCATCAGAATCTTTGAGAATCTGGCAGGATTCTTCGGGGGCTTAATATCCAAGTGGGCGACGGAACTTTCGTGGTATCTCCGTGTGTGGAGTTTTTGGTCGAAGCTGAACGCTGTGTTGCAACCAACGTAGACATAGAGAAAGAAACGCTTCGGTCATCCTCGCCAACCTCGCCTTCCGCCAAGGATGTCGGCTCGAGAAATAGTCGCTCGCCGCGGCGTCCGTGTGTGCACGCGCGCGTGTGTCTGCCCATGAGGGTGATGCCACGATGGTCACACCTACGCGACCTCGTTTACACTCTCAAGCACCGTCTCTATATGTGTGTACGACGTATAATGGCGCGGCCTACACCCACCGTGCGAGGGGCCAAGTGGGTACGCGAAAGTCGTTGTAAAATATCTCAGGCAATGCATCACCGGCGCGATATCACCGGCATGAAGAGATACAGTAATATTTTCCTCGGACGGCCGCCACGGATAGCATCCACCTCGCTCATTCTTCCTTCCTCTTTCACCCGGTCTCTCTTGTAACGCCGCTGCTATGCCCCTCGTGCCTTATTCCACGAGAATAGACGAAGGAACGACGAAACGCCTCGAAAGCACACGTGCTCGAACGATTCCTAGTCCTCCAATATCGTCTTTCTTGTCCCACGATTGCATAGATTTTGGGAACTGGTCGACGACTTCATTTTTCGGGACTTTCCACGAGGATCGTCGATATTATCCAATTCCGGATCCAATTTTATCTAATTTACATCCTCAAATAGCCTTCAGGATCCTTCCTCATGTTCGAAGACGAGGCGCAAGATGTCGGCGCTATTGATGGCCCTCCTTTTCCAATTTTCCAATACCCGTCCTTAAGCCTTCTTTTCTCTAATTACAGGCACGGAACACGAAAGGTTTCCAATAGGTCTTCCCAATCTTATCTAATCCCCCAGAGAGAGACTTCGATGTATACCTCACTGTTCCATCGACGAGCCAAGATTTCTCGCATCCTGCCGCAGACTCTTGCTCCGGAGATAGTCAAAGTGAACCGTTTCTTCCCACGCTGGTGTTCCTTTTCCTTGCCCTACTCGAAACATCGTCCCTCTAATGCGTTCAAGAATTTCTCGTCTCCCACTTCGTGAATTTCGCTCTCCTTCGTCATATCCCACCAAGTTACCTTCGACCTGTCCCATGGCCGGAAAGGTGGGATTCCGGTAATTCGGTCAGGGATCCTCGGGAGACCTTCCTACCGTCCATCTCTCCTTCGAATCTGCTGCCGAAAACCTCTGCGGGATAGACGGAGAGAGAGCGGCGGCTCTGGAAGTGGGTGGGATAGGATGGGTAGTCCTCGTAGCTGCAACCGTCGGGCAAAGGGAGCTGCGAGGGGCGTACCGTTTCAACGGAGGGCACCCCGCCGCATCGCATGGGGTAGGTTGCAGCAGCTCACGCGACACTAGAGCCATCTATATCCTGGGAGATTTATGGGTTCTGGCTGCAGCGGCTGCTCGAAGCAACTACACGCCACAGAGTATCGCCGGCAGGATGGTGTCGGTGTCGGTGATCCTGCGCTTGTGTTCCCCCTGAGTTTGTGTTGCATCTCGCGTTACCTCGCACGTGTGTGTGTGTGTGTCCGCGTGTGTATCTCCATCCGTACGCGTCCCGCTGGCTGATTCGTGCACACGTGATGCCTCGATCCGTAGTGGTGGTGGAGACCGCTGGGCTACATCGTGTTCGGATAGCTCATACATATCGCGAAGGCTACGTACGTATAGGGGATCGCGATGGTATTCCGCAGCGGTGTCGTCAGCTGGCGTGGTGTTGGTAGTCTGGTACTGTGCTGATACCGCGCTCTCGCGTTTACCCCGAACCATGTATCCCAGCCGGCAGCGAGACTGCACACGCCAGGATATCTCGGTGTGTTGGCGAAAGGTCGGCAGAAGGTGCGCCACGAACGGATGCACTCATACCAGCGTGTCGGTGTAGCGATGCGACGGGGAGACAGATGAAGCGGGAAAGCGAGCGAGAGAGGAATGCCTGGAATATAACGCGCCGGTGTGTTGGTCGTCCCGTTCGCTGGGCCGATCGTACTTGCGCGTTCGCGAGCCCCCTGTCGAGACAGCACGCTGTTACCCCGCGGGGGTTACGCGCAATTCGCGCTCGTGCAACGGGGGCGCTGATAAAAAGTTGGACTCGATCTCAATCCGATCCTCGGCGAGAGAGAACGAACCTCCGAGACCCGCTGCAACGCCGCACCGGCGCTACAGTCCGTGCGAGCTTATCTCGCCGCTGCCTCTTCCCCCGTTCCGTCCCCCGCGCCTCTCGTGCACGCTTCGTGTATCTTTCGCCTGTGTCCCTCTCGCACATTCGCGAGATGTTATTCCTCGCGAGAAGCTCGCCCGCCACAATCATCGGGCGCATAATAACACACGCCCGGTATGGGAGCGATCGAACTCGCTCGCTATCGGGACGAGATAAGTTTCTTTTCGCAGATCGAATTCAATCTATTTTCCATTATATTCGACGCTCCGGGATTGGTCGGACGGACTGGCGGAGCGGGGAAACAGAGGGGGAGAATAAAAAACGATGAGCAATTCGTCGGATGGAAGTGCCGAGGTTTCGGAACTACCCCCTCGACAGCGGAAGGGGTGGCGCGAGAGGACTCTTCGTCCGCGTTCACTCAACGCCCGGCGTAATATTCCGCAGGGGTGGCACGCCGCTGCGCCACCCCCGGCGTGTATGTGAGAGCCGGGTTGGGGGACGCTCGGACGACCATGGGGTCCCGGGGACTCGATGTACGAACATCCACCCGACGACTACCTATGCTGTAACGCTGTTCTATACTTACACGGTACATATAGTATACCGTACGTACGCGTTCCGGGAGGGTCTCGGTCTCTCTCTTTCGTCGTCCCATCCCCCCCTGATGCGGCCGGTTTACGAGCAACCTGTGGTAACGAGAGCGATAGATAATAACCGCTTCGTGCTCAACCACCCACCCGGCACACCTCACCGGAGGATCTACCCTGGCTCTCTCACTCTCTCTCTCCCGGTCTCTATCTTTCGCCGGGGCTCTTCCTCGCGCTGCCCTTGAACGCCGAGCATCGGTTTCACGCGAATTTTTAACCGTTACGACCCCGTTCAGAACCGTCCCGTGCCAGCCAAGATAATCTAACATATTTTTCTTCGACCTCCTTTATTTCGCAACTTTTTTGCCCCCCTTTTTTGTACGACTCTGCAGATAGTCCGGCGCGACGTTTTTTTTTTTTTTTTTAATCTGTAGACCAACGTCTACGTACGACGACCTCTTTTCCTTCTGGAACTCTGAGCTATCGTTATACAGACCCGCGTGCGCTCCGGTGCGCTCTTCGCGGAGAAGAGGGGGGCAGAGGGGGGAGGGAGAGCGAGAAGCGCACGCGTGCTCGGGTCCAGAGGACTGTAACGTGCGGGAACGAATTTATTGCGGCTTAAAAAGTCTAGCCTCCCTTGAAATCCTGATAAATGTGCGAAGGAGCCGAGACTCGTACGAAACTATGGCGGAGCCCGGTGGGAGAGAGAGGTCGAGTCCGCGGAATGGAAAGCCGACGGCAGGATGGCTCGAGGATTCTGCTGCCGGTGCCGGCGGTGCCGCTGGGCGGTTCCGACGCTCGGAAACTGAGAAAGAGACGCTGAGGGAAAGTCGCTCTAGGCCGAAGAGCAAACGCCCGACTCTGAGCTGTATACGAGATTCGCGAACGAAACTGAGAGAGAGCCGCGGAGCTTCGGAGGGCCTGTACAAACAGCGAGCATTCGTAATAAACGTGGTTCCTTGAACGTCGAGAGAACGCTCGTCCGCTAGCCGTTCGCGATCGTCGGGAGGCAAAAGCGCCGCCCGCTTACGCCGTCGGGCAAATTCTTCGCACACCCACGAGCTTTTCCATCTCCATTTCACTCGGGGCTTTCACACTCGGGCAGCTGAACTCTAATAGCGTTAATCCATTCGTCGTGAATGTTTGTACAGGCGCCTTCCGGCGCCGTCCTCGACGCGTCTCTCCTCTCTTTGCGCCTCCTTCGTCGTCTTTCTCGGCTACCGGCAAGCCGAAGCAACGAATGTCGTGCAGCATCTTTGCACGCAAGATTGTGATGTAAAGCTTCGCTTGCTGTGTTTCGTTTAGTTGGAAATTTATTCTGTGTTGAAGTTGAGAAGAGTTGCAATTTTTTTTGAGATTTCGATTTTTTTGTTGTTGTGATTCGTAGCTGCTCACAGGTACTAATTATTCTATTTTTTTCGAATTGTTTGGTTGTTTTCGTTTCATATTTTTTGGGATTTTGGAAATATATTTCTAATATTTTTATACTAACTATTTGCATTTGGGTGCGTTTATTGTGCGAATTGTCGCCTTTAAAAAATTAAATATTTACGATTCCAATAATTATATTCACGAATGGCAATAATTATTATCGTCCCCGCACGAAGTATCCGAATACCATTCAGCGACATCAATTTCTTTCGGTGTTCGTATCGTTTACGTGGCACGAATAAAAAGGATTATCAGGCACGAGTTCAAGAACGCCCAACTTGACTTTTTGATAGTATTTTTTTGTTGTCGATCCACAATTTGATAGTTGGTAGCTCGAGTTTTTTTTGTTTCACTCGTGAAATAAAACGTACTTCAGCGAGGGCAGGAAAAGATTGGAGGGTTGATGTGGAGCGGGGTATCGAAAGGGGTTGCAGCCCCGAATCGAGCGCTGGCGCGAGTCCGCGAGGCCAGTAAAAATGGGCCGGGTTTGCCAAGAGTTTGAGATCTCTTCCTCGTCGTGTACAGCGAAAACTCACCCCGGCCACCCTCCCCACCCCCCGTTCCATCTCCTCCATCGTCCTGGGAGCCGCCAGACGCCGCCCCCGCGCCCTCGCTCTCACTCTCCTCTCTCGGACGACCGAGAGATGCAGGACAAACAACTTTTTCGCGTTCGCCTCTAAGGATGAGTAATGGGGTTTCTACTTTCGCGGAGGATATTTGGTCGCGGTCCGTTTGGCGCGCCACGCCACGTGAGACTCGCCACGACGGGGGATATAACCCGAGCTGCTACGGGGCGGAGTGAGAGAGAATCCGTCGGGGTACGGGTGATGGAAACGGAGAATGAGAGGAAAAAGAGAACCGAGCGCGAGAGGTTGAGAAGCATATGAAAAAAAATAAAAAATAAGATAATAACAGCGAAGACCAGGGGGAGGGGGAGGGAGTTTAGGGGGGGGGCTTGTGCTGTACCTTCCGAAGCCTCGAGAGGAAAAGAGTTCGGACCGAAAGGAATAAAAAGTAGAGTTGAAACAACAAAAAAGGCGTTAGATGTAAAATGGGGGCCTAAGCTGGGCTCGCGATCCGACGGATCGCGGAGATCGGTGTTCTCGTAACTCCGTTCTGACTGGTGACTGCAATAGCGACTCGATAAGAAGCCAAAATTAACAACTTTGATAAATCGATTTGTGTTAATTTTTCGTACTTTTTGTAATCTGTTTCAGGTGAGTGGCAGGCTGCTCCAAGCGTCTCTGTAATGCCAAATAGATGTCGATGTGCGTGCCGACCGTCCGTGCGAGATGATAGTCTTACGTATATCCGGTTGCGGCGAACGGATGCTGCATCCGGTGAGTGACCAACACACAACCCCGGACTCTCTCTCTCTCTCGTAGTTAAACTTGACACTCGCAACGTAGGATAATACAATATACAACATGAACACACACACATCCAGACAAACCGGCCATGCTCGTGTTCGATAATGCACGGCTTGAAACAAACAAATAAAGAAAAACAAAAAATCCTAGTAAATCACGCATTAGACTAGAGAAAAATGAAAATAAAATAACTCTTCGATTTTCTATATCACGGTGGTGCATCGGCATCGGTAGTAAAATGAATTTTTACTGCGCGATAAGATTAAAGAAAAAAAAAGAACCTATATGAGTTTAAAGAGTAAATAGTGATTCGCCATCGAAATTGTGGGACCGTGCAACGAAATTCGAGCGGGCGCCAGTGCCGCTGCTGGTGACTCGAATGAAAGACAAGCGAAAAAGTGTCAATCGGCTGCGCGTCGATACAAATATATATATACATATATATATATTATATACATACGTAATAATGATAACGATAACGAATGATGATGATGATAAACGAGGTGACTCGAGATACGTAATTAAATTAAAGAAAAGGCTACGAAGTATCGATTAAGTAATTAGGAATTTATTAGATGTACGTTTTTATTTTTCGTGTAGGAAAAAAAACAACAAAAAAACAAAAGAAAAAGCGCGCGATTTTAGTCCGCGAGAGGATTTGATCCCGGTGAAAAATAGGATATATTTTCTAGTGGATCGGTGTACAAAGTCATCGAGATCTTGGTTCTTTTTTATTGATTGATATTATTATTAATATTATTATTTTTATTATTATTATTATATTATTATTATTATTAATATTATTGATTTGCTTAGAAGCAGTAAAACTTGCAAATGGCCGAGCGTGTCCGTTTTTTAACGAATGAACTATACGCGAGACAACTGCTGTTGATGTTATGTATTTTTGTTATATCTTTTTTTTTATGTATATATTGCTCACGATCGGCGTCGTTTCGCTTTCGCCAATCTTCCACCGAGCCACGTATAAAATGCGACGCAAACAATCGCGAGTATGAATTTATTCGAAATGAAATTCTGCCCGAAGCGGCTTTTGGGCAAAGTTGGAACATGGCGAAAGCGCGTATTGCCTCGATCGTCGCAAGATATTATATGACTGTATGTGTACGCTCAAGTGTACGCATATATGTATATTGATGTTCGAAAGTTTTGTTATTATTATGTATAAAAAAAAAACAAAAATGAGAAGAAAAACAAGACGAATTCGCTCAATATCTAAACGAAAGATGGTAGCGGATTGGGCGGTGTTCGAATCCAATACCCGTTTCCTTGGAACTAAAATCTATATATATAAATAAATGAATGAGTGAATGAAATATATATATATATATATATGTCAGATATTTAAGGGGAGTTTTAAAGAACTTGTCCTCGATGAAGTATGAGACGTGAAAAAAATGCCCAATTTGCACGATAAACGACAAAAATAAAAAATAACAGAAAAACAAGGAAAAAAACCTATGTACGTACCTACCTAGTACCTATGACGCCAGAGTTCCGAAAGAAAATAAAAAAAATTATAAAAAAGAAAAAACAAAAAGACGAGGACAACGAAACGTGGCGATACTCTAATAGTAATTTTATTCTAGTTAACGATTGTATACGAGTAGTCGCTAAGTGTGAGAAACGCGGGAGAAATTTTGAAAAACGTGTGAAAGGGTTTTTCGAGAGCAAGCACGATAACGAAAAAAAACAAAAACGTGCTCTGTATCGAATGAGTGAGAGAGCCGATATAGAAACAACGTTAGTTAAAGAAGATAAAAAAAAGAAAGAAAAAAAGAAAATAAAATAAACAAAACGCAGTATTTCTAAGAGGACTGTAATGTTAACGATTATTTATTTTGTGGATCTCCGAAAGAGCCCTCTAATCGCTCCACTGTACTATACGTAATTATTGTAGGTAAAGATTTAATTAGCGTGACGCACAGTACGCCGCTTAGGAGCGACGGTGGGTCGAAAACTACGAATACAAGTAATGCCTGGTAGCTGTCTATCGTGTGGACGTGTAAACGTGCGAAAAAAACAAAATAATACTTTCTCAAAACTCCCTCTTAACTTCTTTTTGTAATATATTAGAGTATTAATTGTTTACCGACTTGATCCTGATGTATGTATCCAAAGCGGCCAGGGCCGCACCTGCTTCCTATTGTCGTATTGTACGAAAGAAACGAAGAAAAACAATTTTTAAACAAAAATATATAAATAAAAACAAACAAAACTGCTGTGTGTATAACCGCATGAGATGACGATGATGATGATAATGATGACGATCCTAAAAGAGATATAGGGGCGGTTGCCGTTCTGAACGCCATTATACTGTTACGCTGATTATACAATTGCTAAAAAAAAAGAAAAAACCAATAAATACGAATTGAACTCGAATATACGATCTTTGTCTCGTGTGATTCATTTGCTCGTGCGGCCCAGGCCAGCGCAGCTTGTATCCCCTCTCAGCCACATCCTTCCCAACACCTCGTTCGTTATTTCGTTGTTTTACCCTCGTAAAATCGGATCGTCGTAAGGTAAATGTTTTTTTTTCTATATTCAAAGTCACGTTTATTTCGAACTGAAAATTTATGAGCGATTAAAAATTGAACGAAACTCATGTACATTTCAATTCTAAAGCGACAAGTAGTTTACCATTCTCAAAGTAAATCGTCCTACCTTTCTAACCGACGATTTTCGCACTATTTGCTAATAATTATTAAATAAAATTATGAACACCATTATTCCGCAAAGATGTCCAAGATGCCAACTATTAGGTCAACGAAGAATACCATTCAGCGGGTCCAATGGCACACAATGACAAAACGAACGCTTTACTGGACAACCATCGTTAAAATACCAACCGGTAAAGATTCTCCGAAGCAAGCGAGCGGACGATAACGGTACTCAATAAACAATCGAGATCCGATAAACCAAAAAATGAATTCCTCGCAGCGGTACAGTTCCGAGGCAACGGGGCATAAAAGTGACGACGCGAATATCACCGTCGATCCCTCGGGAGTCGGTCGAGCGCGTTGTTACCGATTCTTTTCCGCCGTTAAACTCTCTCGTTACTCGTTTTCGCCCCCCGCTCGTTCGGGGCTCACTCTTGTCGTCGCCGTACATCCACGACCCCGTGCGTGTGTGTTATCAATTCTCGGACGGTCCAAGCCCCGGGAAGCCGATATACGTGGGACGCTCGCTTTACGACGCTTAAAATCATCTTGCGCTGAATGGACCGAGAGCGACGTCGGGTCTCGTTGTAATGGCCGGAGCGTTTCATTCCACGTTGATCCCGAAGGCGAGGGATGCGAACCTCGCCTCTTCTCGAGGATCCCCCCCCCCCCCCCCCGGCCACAAGATTTCTCTCGCTACAGCATCCACGTATTATACCGACCGATAAGTCTCCGCGAAAAATCCGGGGGAGGAAAGCTCGTGGCCCGGGTATATCCACGATATTAATATGTTATTGCGAAAAGACGCCCTCATGAAAGTCGACAAGGACCGCGAGAAATATGTCTCGCTGGTTCGCTACGGCGCGCTATTCCTGCCGCAGCTCCTATTCCTCGTAGCGTTTGCCGGTCTCGGAATGTATTGTGTCGAAGTTTGCCGGAGGGTTTCCGCAGGCTCGTACACAAACGCAAAAGCACACACTCTCCGAGTACTCATTCGAAACTTCGTGGATGGTACACGAATACACGCGGATAAAGGCGCAGCGAAAAACGGGGATGTGCCGACGGGTCTCCGCTCGACACACGAGTCTCTGTATATAGGTTTATGTACGTGCCGCCGAGACTGCTGTTGTCGGATACGGCATCAGTGGGGTAAAATTCAGCAGACGCCATTTGTATTAATGAAGCTACCGACAATGGTGCACGCTCGATGAATTATGTACCCGCGGCGATCGAATTGCGATACACGGAAACACGCGGTGTCCATACATGACACACTCCGTCTGCCTTCCGCTCGGCTGGGCGGGCTTTCGCGGTGTTAGTGAAAAAAATAAAAAAAAGGAAGTAGGTTGTCAGCTCTCATACGCAATGCGATAAAAATACGGGAGGAATAGGGGAGGAGGAGGGAAGCCAGGAGTGATCGAGAATCGTTGCGGTTATCAGCGACGTTGCGAGTAAAAATATTGTCTCCACGTCGAAAAGTAATTGTTTCGAGGGTGAGGGGTGGTGTATGGCGTTCGAGAATGAGGATTCTTTATTTCACGGGGATCCCGAAGGAGAGGGTTTATACGCCGTCGCGAGAGCGACTGCGTAAAGCGCGCAAGCCATTATCCGGAAGACGTAGCAGGCATCCATCTCGTCGCGCGCTCCGGAGCTCGGGATAAAACGACCGCTTTACTTTGGATTACACGGGGCGCGCAATTTACAGCAGACGGAGGAGAGAGCACCTGTTCGTTCTTGGAGAGAAGATGGGCGCAAAAGGCGCGGCTACAGGGAAGAGGGAGCTCGGAGCCACCCTATTCCGTATCTCTCTCGCTCGCTCTCTTTCGCTGGCCCGCACCGCGGCCGGGACGAAGGGGCGCTGGGAATATAGCGTGCTTCGCAGACGTTGCGGTAATTGAATCCCAGTAAGTTCCGGCGTGTACGAGCTCACACATATCTGTGGTATAAGATCGTTTTTTTGTTTTTTTTTTTTTTTTTTTTTTGGAACGTACGGCTAAAATTTGCTGGGTTATCGTGACGGAGAGGAAACGGGGTTGACTCATTTTTTTATTTTTTTTTTAACCTAATGTTAAATTTTGAGTGCTGATTTTTTGTTCTTTTTACATATCTTTTTACATCGCGAGACTGGAAGATCTATGAGGAGTGTATTCCACGCAGGCTGGAATAATTTCCATTCTCTGTCTATCTCCCCGTCTACGGAGGGTCGGATAGGCCCGGAGAAAAAAATCTTGGCTCTTATCGAAGCCAGTGGCGGAAACGATGGAACGTGAATCACAGCAACCCCCGACGTCGCGGTACCCTCTCGCATAGTGTGTGTACAGTCGCGGGCGACTCGCGCGTTGTACTCGTGGATTTCTATAGAAACACACCTAGTCCGCAAAAATTTCACATATTCGAGGCAATAAATGGCAATCTTCCATCTTGCGCCTAGGGCGAGATAAATACGCGTATCAGAATACATTTTGTGTATTCATGCTGTCGTATAAAGCGACCGACGATTTACGGGCTCGACGGGAAATCTCTCGAGCTGCCTCTCTCTTCCTTCGTTCCGCGACTCTTGCAAACAGCTTCTCAAGATGGTTTTGGCAGAGAAAATTTTTCGCTCCAAACGGCCGGAGCGAAGGCCGGCAAGAGTGCCAGTCGAGGTCGGGGAGGTCGCGGCACTTCGTCACGAATAGCGACGTATACAAAATTCTACAATGTACCGAGCTTCGAGTTAAAAATATAAATTCTCGAAAGCAGGAAAACACTGCACAGCTTCCGACAAGAAAAAAAATAAGAACAGTGAATATATAAATTCACTGAGAAAAAAAATTACAAGGAAAGCTCGTACAGCTGACAAAAAATCCCAGTCGACTAACAACGCAAAAACAGTGGCAACAATTTTCTTTCAACGCTGCCGAACTCAAAGAGCGCTTCGGGATAAATTTAGCAAAATAATTTACTGTCCCCAAGAAGGATCTCAATTGTCTTACATCAGTCAGTAACGGCGCAACTTTATAGCAGGCGAAAAAAAAATTACAAGGATATCTCGTACAGCTGACAAATCCTCTTTGACTAACAACACAAATTCAAAATACATTTGTTGCCCAGTTTATGAAAAAAAAAAAAAAAAAAATCGTAGTGCGTTCGATGAGCGGACATCTCTCACCTCGAAGGGTCTCGCAACCCTTCTCGCGTCGCGTAACGCCGGGGTGTTGGTAGCGTGTTACGCCCTCATATAATTACTTCCCCGGTACGTTGTACCGGTGGTGCAGAGAAGTGGCGAGTGCCTCGACGAAGAGGGGTAGCTTCGGGGTTTCTACTGTAACAGCATAAAAGCGGAGGGGTTTGCGCTGCCGTTGGGTTGCGTGTAGTACGTGCACGTCGCGAGCGAGTTCACCTCGCCGTCGTATATCCGAGGGCACGGTATCTCTGGTGCAACGCGAGCGAGGAGTGAGAGAGCTTGGTAAAGAGAGAGGTCAACGCAAGCGGCTCTCGGCGACGAGCGAGAGGGGTTGGCAGGGAAGCAGGGAGGTTATTAGGCAACGCGGCACCTCATCCCTCATCCGCGTAACCGCGCCGCAGCGTGTATTATGTAACAACACGGAAACGAAGCGTGCTGCTGGCGCTGCAAGGGTTGGATGCAGTCTAGATGAGAGGACGGTGGAAGAGCGGAAGGACGAGGCGGAGTGGGAGTACCGGGATATGCCGCCGGCTCTGATGAGCTTCTGGTTTCCGGTTCCACAGCCCCGGCTATAACCCGTGCATCCAGCCAAGGGCCCCGATGCCGATCGGAGGATTACCTTAATCAGCAACCTCCTCATCGTCTCTTAATTCAGCTCGAACATTGGACACTCCTTGTTCCACCTTCCTCACTTTACGTTTCAGCCTTTTTATTAACTTCGCCCAGAGGATAGACGCGCCTCCCTTAAATCAGTCTCCGAAGTATATATATCTAGAGGTGGGTTTCTTCATCGCCATCGCTCAGCCGCGTTTTTCCTCGTTCGTGCGAGGTACTCGCGCGACCAACTTAGAACGACGAGGCTGCTCGCAACTCGCTGGGCGTGCCTCTTTCAAAGCGGATTCTTTCGCTCTCCCCTCGCCCCGTTCCTCCCTGGACCGCTGCGAGACCCTCGATCTCACTTTACCGCCGACTCTCCCCCCGGGTCGGCTTTTTTTTTCTTTCTTCCGCTGACGAGAGTCAGTTTCTAATTTCGTACGAGCGAGTCTATAAAAACGTCGTGTTGACGCTGCGAGAATCGTGCCGCCGCGACGAGAGCTCGGAGGCGGAAAGAAAGGAAGGAGCGACTTCCAACGGGAATCGGGCTTATCCGCGTGTGCGTGCGACGATTTCATTCTTGCTGGTTTGCGTGTAAATACCGTACGCTGCTGGCATCACCTGGTGCAGCGACGCTTTGATCTGCTTATCCGAGCAGTTAAGATGTCAGCCGTTCTTATTAAAATAATTTAGGCCCTCGGGTGTACCGGGCGGCGAGGCTTCGTCGAGGCTTCCACGAAGACCTCTCCTCGCCTTCCCCGTCCACCCCGGGGACTATTCGCGAAATGCTTTCTCGCGCAGGCATCACCATCAGCGGCAGCACACGTTCGTTCACCTTGCGAACGCTCAGCCTCCCCGTTCTCCGGAGAGTCGGCGATCCACGGAATAATTCATTAATTTTCCTTGAATTAATTTCGTCGCTCGTACAGTTACTGTGTTTCGAGAACTACCATGTAATTTCGTAAATGTAATCTCGTCACCGAAGACGGCTATTTTTTTTTTACGTCGCTTTTTCGCACGCATAATTAACTGGTTTCCGAGAAATCGACCGCGTTGACGTCGGCGAGATGAGATTAGCACACGAATCACCCGACAAGGTGGCGAACATATATATATGTTTTTTTTTCGCCGACGAGAAAGAGTATAAAAATGAAAATTATAACTGGAGTCTCTTTTACTCGATTTGCAATGATTTCGATTAAGTTAAATGCGATTTTGGGCATAAAATTTTGATTTATCCGCGCTATTAATGTTTTACCATTGTGCGAGCACTCGATATCAGACATTGGCAGCTGGACAGCGTCTCGCGTTGTCCCGGCGAGCGCGGGTCGTCCGAGCCAGAAGGAATAATACGAGGGAGTTACGCGACACGGGAGACGGAGGGAGGTTAACGTGGAAGGGTGGAAAAGGGACGGAAAAGCCGAAAGACGGGGGTCGGACGGGAGGACGAAGAGGAAAAGCTCTACCCCTCGCTATCCGCACACCCGTCGCCCGCAGATAAATCTTCCCGCCCTCTAATTGGCCTTCCCTCCGTTTCCTCGTTCCATTCCTCGACCTCTCGTTCCTCCTCTCTTTCGCTTCCTCCTCACTGTACATAGCCTCGTCCCTCCCGTTCCCTCTTCCGATTTCTCTCGTCTCGTCCTCTCGGCAGCGCGGGCAACTCTCCAGGAAACCTTCCTCACCCCTTCGCGCTCGTTCCTGCGGGCACTCCACCCTCGAGGGCGAGATAGTCGGTGCGAGCTGGACGCGGAGAGGCGTGCTCGCCCAACGACTCCCCCCCTCTCTCGGCTCCCGCGAATTATTAGAATTATTAGAGATTATATTGGCCGCAAAGTGTCCGTTACCCCGCGCGAGAACTTAATTATGAATTAAGTTCCGGTTTTCGGTCTTCTGGTTATTGTAATGCATGCCCGCGAGTTCCCCCGCCGGAACTTTCCTTATTTCTCGTCATTTGTTTTCGCCGCTGTTCGCACGAACGCGCGCAGCGATAATTCGTTTCCGGCTCCGACCACTTCCCGAAACACGCGGTGGATCACTCTCTCGGGACCTTGCGTTAAATTTGGAAGACGCAGCTGCGGCGTCACGCGGGTTTTTTTTCTTTATTTTTCTTTCTTTCTTTTTTTTTTGTAATCTATGAGGTGTCGATGCGCATTCTTATCGTAAATGCGCTCAAAAATTCGAGGGTCATTGCCGAACGGCGACCGAAGTTGCAGACTACCTGTGCCTGTAGAAGATACCTAACTGTCTTCGGGGCCGACAATGAGGCAGGGCAGGTCGTCGAGAAAAATAGAGCGGGCACGTATTTCTCGCGCGATATTACGACGGGAATGTTCTTAGCATGGGGGAGATTTTCGGCAAGGTCCCGACCTCGAGACTTGGCTCGCGGTATGCTGATTTTCCGGGTCGCATGGCCGTGGCAATAAACGCGGTCAATTTTTACGACGCATCTCTGACCGGTGCACCCTCACGGACGCGGACGATTTTTGCGTAACTCCGTAAAAACCTTGGACGACGACGAAGGTGCCGATGCTATCCCGCGCGGGGATTCCGACCTCCGGAACCTTCGGCCTCTAATAGGACAATTGCCGTCTCGACCTAACGGTATCCCGACCGTGTGGTCCGTCTCGAGTGTTTGCGGAAACGGCGGCCGAGCCGCTCCGTCACGCGGCTCCGTGTCCCACGGCGAAAATTGTTCTTTCGGCTTTTGCCGCGATGCTTTTACGGCAACGACATGCAGAAAACGAAGACAGTTAGAGGAAAAAAAACGGTAAGGTCCATTGTCCCTAAATAAGAGCGGAGTGCGAAGGAGCGGCGGGAGAAGGCTGCTCCGATTTTTTTTTCTTTCGAAGACCGGAACGAATTCTCGAGGCACCGCACATCGTAAATCTGGAGCATCCCGACTACCGACTCGGCACTATTCCGCATTCGCCCTCTTATTTTTCCGGGATCTAGCTCATTCTCCCTGGTTTTTTTTCTCGCTGCACCCAGGCTCTCGCACACTCTTCAGCAACGAGACGTCGAGGTTTTTTCTTTCTGCTTCCTCACAGAGGAAGCTTTGTTACGATGAAAACAAAATTGGAAATTTCATATCGCTTCCTCATAAAAATTGAAAATTGTAATTTTTATATCGTTTTTCATACAAGTTAAAATTTTTTATTTTCAACTTTTATGAGAAACGATATAAAAATTACAATTATGAACTTCTTTTTTTTCTTTAAACTGGCAAACATCGATATCGTGTGTTCGACGGTATTTGCACATTTTTCGTAATAAACAACGGTCTATATTCGCGAAGTGAAGCGAGACACGAATCCCGATCTCGTTTTTTTTGTCTCGGCATCGAACGATTTCTCTGGAGAGTTCATGCTGAACAAGCGTGTTAATCCTCTATGAATAATGACAAAATCAGTACGGCTGTTCAGGGCCATCTTCCGGATGACCGGTTGATTGCTCGGGAAACTCGATACTCCGACGATCCAGCGAATGGAAGAATAACTATGGCGAGAGCCACTTTAGTTACGTGCGTTTATGCCCGGGGTGTAAAAAGCTGGGCGTAGCGACGCGGGATCGTTTGATAGCGAAACAAAGACCGCAATAATTGTAACGGCGGGGGGGTTGCCATTGCGGTGCCCACCCCTTCACGGTGAACAGACAGAGCTCTCACCTCCCTCGGGAGCGACGAAGTTAATAATAACGGGCCGAGAAGTAGCGACCGCGAGATAGTTAATTTGTAATCGTTTTCGTGGTCGAGCCAATGGGCGCGCCTTTTCTCCATTGAGCGGCGAAGCGTTCTCCGGGGGCCGAGAGACTGCCAGAAAACAAGAGAGCGAACGGTCGAGGGAAGGAAGAAAATAGCGAAACGAACGGGCGCGCGCGAGCCCGATGGGGCGAACGAGGGGATGAAACCATGATGGTTATGCAGATCAGGAACGAAGTATGGTACGCCTGACAGGCTCGTGTAATAACTGTGGGGCCTCCCCGAACGAGCGTGGCACGCCGCAGTGTTCCCGAGAATACGTCAAAAATTAGAGGCCGCAACCCTTTCGGCCGCACTCACCCTCTCCTTTGAGGAACGGGAGTTAATGAAAAGGTCAATTTTTTACGGGAGCCTGCAAATCTGCTGAACTTCAACTTGCAATAAATTTCATACATTCGTGTTTCATACATACACAAATGAACAGATAAATAAAAATGAAACCACTAACCACTCTACGATAAACTCTCTTCCAGATCATTTTTCCTTTTTTTGTTTTTATGCGCGTTACTGTGACTAAGCAGTATCGGTTGCCGCCGTAAACAATGAGGATATAGAGAGATAAAAATAAGAGGAATTTAAACAGGAAAGAAAGAACTGTGCGGAAGTACACGGAAGCCGGTGTCCGGAAGAGAGAAGGAGAGTCGGCTCCAGGAGTAGCGGGAGCGAGCGCTCGACGTTCTCCAGTGACTTATGATAGCAGCAGCAGTGGCTACGGAGAGTACAGAGAGAGGATCGAGGGGGTTTCTTCGGGGGTGGTTGGCGGTGCTATCGAAGGGCGGCCGCGACGGGCTTCGAGAGTGGGTGGGGTGTCCCCTAGGGTGGTGCGGGAGACTCCCGCAGACTTCGCTGTGCCCGCTGGCAATAACGAATGGCGGCGAAAGAAAGGAGGAAAAAGTGAGAGGGAAGAGAAGTCGAAGACGAGGCGAAGGACGAAATGGAGACGAAGCGGAAAAGGGGCGAAGAGGGAGCCGAAGAAGAGGAGCAGGAAGAGAGCGAAGAGAGTTGGAAGGCTCGTCGTCGAGCGTCGCACACTCGCGGGAATCGCCAGTACGACGAAGTAAGGAGGAAAATAAGGGGTTGCTCGGCGCCGCCGGCCCGTGCTTGGCTTGCAAACCGACTTCCGTCCTCGGTATAGGGAACCAAGGCGAACTCGCGGACCCGGGAAGCCGCTCTCCGCGACTATTCAGACGTCGCTTTCGGGGTTTTTACTCGTTCACTTCTGGATGGCTCGGGGATGCGAGTCCAGGGGGGTGGTGGTTGGTTTTTTACGTCGCCGAGGAGAGAACGCCACGGCGATGGGCGAGCGAATGAAAGCGGCGAAGGGGGTTCCTCTCGTGCGAGAGAGGACGACCAAAAAAGTCCCCCCGCTGAATGTATAGCGGGGTCCTCGGTATAGACAGTACGCCCATCCTTCTCTATCTAGCTGCTCGGAGGAACGGTGTACAGTCGCGCGAATTCCTCTCTATCTCAGACCTAGCAGTTTTCTACGTTGTCGCGCTCTCTTTCGCACGACGATCTCTCGCCCGCGGGCATTTTCTCCGGCAGAGGAGCACAAGAGCAGAAGCAGCAGCAGCAGCAACGGCAGCCACGAGACGGGAACGGGCGTCCATAATATATCTCCGGGTCTTATCTGCCGCTCGCTGTTTACTGCCCGATAGACTCCGCAGATAGTGAGGGGAGGTGAGGAAGAAGCGGCTAGTGAGAGGAGGCACCAAGGGCGGGAAGGATCCTGCGTCAGCTTCTCTCCTCCGCCTCTCGAAACCATCCAACCCCTTCGCTCTATTGCCGGAACCAGTCCTTTAACTTTTATTTACTGGTACTTTTTTTGTTGTTTATCAATTTGTAAACTATGCAGCCGCTCGTGGCGATGACCAACGTGTTAGAATGTGTAAAGTGTCCGATCCTCGATCGTTGGATCGTATGCTGGTAGCTTTTTTTTCTTTTTTTATTCATGTCTCCCGGTGCGCTCCAGGGTCGACAAGGTCACGAAGACTCTACCATCGGATTTCGTGGAAACGTTTTTTTTTTTATTCGTTTGTGTCGGAAAAATGATTTAGGCACACCCACCGCGCGAGACGATGAGACAGGCTATGCTTTACGAGGACGGACCGTTCAGTTAGAGTGATAAACGAGGGGGATAACGGACGATGGATATCTCGCTTTAGTTCGTGTCTTTCTTTGCCGTCCCTCCATTTTCTCGCCGGTCTTCCTTCAATCTATTCCTTTATCTTGCTCTTGTAACGCCGGTTTCGTGCGGGACGTGGAGTTCAACATTCTTACCCCGCACACCATCGGATACTTCTTTATGTCCCTTTTCTCGGTTATTATTATTCACGCTGGGATTCCAACGGTGTCCTCGCTCTCTCGCAACGTTCCTGTACCGCCATTTGAAAAACTTAGTAACCAGATTAAAACCCCCCCAAGAAAAGAGAGAATTTGTCGAGCACCGCGGATCTCGAACGAGAGATGTGAAACATTGTGTCGATCTCGCCGATGTGGCGCGAGAGCTGACCGGTACGTGTCGTCTCGTCTCAGCGAGCTCTCGAGTGTTTCTCAAAAAAACGTGAAGACCAAAAAAAAAAACCTGACGATCCCTCGTCCGGTTTCGCGTCGCGCCTCTAATCACAGGCGTGAAGCACGTTCTATCGTTTCCAATGGCTGTCGGATGCTCTCTATATGGATGTCGCAACAAGACTCGCTCTGTTCGAATCGATCGTTATTGTCGCGACGATTAGCAATTTCCTTTTTTATTTCGACACCTAGATCAGAATTTCTTCTTCTTCTTCTGGTGTCAATGGGGTTTTCCGGTTTGACCGCGTAGATTGCAGAGATAGGAGAAGAAAGTTCACGCGTTAGGGAGGACAGGCTTGATCGATTGTGAATGCATGCAAGATGGCCAGGGCGGACGGGACGCGCCTCGAAAGTTTGTCATCTACCGTGTGACTTATCACGTTATTCTCAAGTAGCTTAAAGTCTCTCGCAACTATGAGGGAATAAAAGTCCCGACTTAAGTGGCGTTACCGGACGCCGGGAGTACAGGCGCGGTTGTGTCCGCATGAACGCGAGAGAGGAGAAGAGTGGCAAGTTTACTTCCGCGAAGAATAATAAGAGAGTACCGCGGCGTAAGGTAAACTTGGTACTTTGGCCTCCGTGCGGGAGGCTCTGGTTCTAGCTTCTTCGGCCCCGAGGAGGAGTGCGACACGACGGTGAACGACACGAAAAGTCACGGGACTGGTTGTGCGAAAGAATAAAGATACACACGAGGAGGAGAGAAGCGAAACAGAGGGAAGGAAAAATAAGAAAAGGAGGAGGAGGACGAAAGAAGAAAAAGAAGTAGGAGCGAGCGCAGCTCTTCTGTCCTCTCGCGTACCCGGAACTTCCTTCCTTCCTTCCGCTCGGCTGATCGACGAGCCAACTTTTCCGCGTTTCTCAGATTTGGGTCGTGAGATCTCTTTTCTCCCAATCCCAACAGCATCTCTCCATCCTCGCTCGGCTCGGTGTACGCCTAGCTTCTCCATACCTCCCGCTATCCTCGGGCTATTTTTCTTTTTCACTCTGTTTCGTGCTCCTCTTATTTTTCCCTCGATACAAGAATCCGTACTCTCTCTCTCTCTCGCTCTGTCCTGGGACAGCTCTCCGTCGGTCTTTCGCGATACTCCATTCCGGATTTCGTGCAAAAACTAGGCGAGTGCCTGCGTGACCGAGAGATCAGCTCCGAGCGAGAACGACCCGGTGGAATCCGAACGCGTTGTCTCCTCGTTCCACGGGATAGTTATATACACTCTATATACGGTTACCACGGTTAGATGGATAACTATAGTATAGTTTTCTGGCGGTCGTGGCACCGCGCGCTCGCGAACCCGTCCTCATGAAAATTCTATCCGATGGAAAGTCGAAGGAATCGAATACAAACTCCGGCCCTTCTATAGCCGGTGAATTTATTCAAACTCCGACAAATAGCCGGAAAGCGTGGAAAAATTTACGATACACGACTGCCACGACGACCTGGACGCCGTCGGGAAGTTCGAGATAACTTTTCCTCGATTCTGCTGCCGCCGCTGTTACCGCGCGCCGCTCCGCTCCCGTTGGGAAGGGATGAATAAGGTGGACCGAGGCCATTTTTCGATCCCGTCGGGCGGGCTTCGAGGGGGTTGATCCCTCGTTCTGGAGCCCGCTTCGCTCGACCCCCCTTGTATTTTTCTGTACCTACCCCTGCCGATGCTGACGGAGGGATGGCGCGACTCGACTCTGCCAACGAACAGCTGTCGCACGATGTCTCGCCCGATGCGAATCGCCGCTTCGTTAGGAGGGTCAGGGTGCAGCTACCTCGCGAAGAATATGCGATACGCATGGTCTACCACGTCGACTGCCAGGAAGCAGAGGAGCGTATCCCAACATCGCTTTACGTGTTGAACCGGGTTGGATAAGCCCTTCTGACTCTCAGAGGTCGAAACAGCCCTTAAGAATGAATCTCCTTCCCTCCGTCCTGGGGAGTTCACAGCCTCGAGGAATTCACACGTTCGTCTCAGTATAGTTCGGCTCGGCTAACGAGAATGAATTTCGGAATTATCCAAATATAACGTCTTCCGACAGTTCAGCAAATGTTCTATCGCGTGAAGAGGATATATACATATACAGACGCGAGACGATTGGAATATTGAAAAAAAAAAGAAAATCAACGGGAAGTGACGGTGCGTCAATCTTCTACGATCGACGACAGATTGAGTATTTATATATTTGCGGCTAAGAGAATCTTTTTGAGAATAAAATCAAAATTTGCTCAGTCCACTCTGTGCACGGAGAACCCGTCGAGTTGATGATATATATTAATCGGCGAACGATGCAATTCAAGTTTTTCTTAAAAATCATTCCAGGTGACTGTTTTTTTTCAAAATCAAACAGCCCGCACCTTCCCAGCCTCGCGTGATTTCGATAAAGGCGATATGATTAACGATCGCTCTCGGCGGTTATGATAATAAATGTAAAATATGGATGACACGAACGCGTCGCGAGAGGCTGCGGAGGAGGGAGTTTGCGGAAAGTGGCGTCTCGGTCGCGATCCCTCATAGCACAAAGCCGCTGGCTCGATAAGGCCAGCTATTGGAATCTCGATAGGAGCGAAGCTCGCTGGATCGGATTTGAAGAATCTCTCGGCGTCTTTTACCGGGTGAAGAAGCGCGTTGGGATGGAGGTCGAGGCGGAGGAGGGGGAGCCCGCGAAGGGTGGAGAGACACGTGAGTCGCGGTGTAGTCGAAGGTTCTCCGTGGGTGTGAGAGAAGGAGGGATGAAACGCGATGGTGGCACGTGTGCGCGCCGGAGTCTGGGTCCGCGAGGGTTAGCCCGGTTTCTCTCCTCGCCGGGGATAAAATGTGGATGGATGAGCCATTGATTTATTCCGATCCCTCGGTAATATCGTATCTCGGCGGGGGTGGAAAGCTTCGCGGAGGGTTGAAGAGCGAGCAAGGCCGAGTACAGAAACAGCGCCTCAGGGTTGAGGTCCGGTCGGTGCAGTCATCGGCATAGGGCTGTTTCTCTCAGGTCTGCGGGTTCCGCGGATAAAACCCGTCGGTGCTGCCAATCCCTGGTCGTCTGCCAATGACTGTGTCACGTGAAGCAGACCCTATCTGGATGGCCGGGGCGCAAGATACCTCGAAGGGTCTGTCAACGCTCTTGGTCCATGATGCACGTCGATCGGTTGCCGATAGGATTCTCACTCGACCTGCGGGGGATTTATCAAGGGAAAAGGCATTTGCGAGGAGGCTTCCTCCGGCAAACGGTCAGCAGCCTGAGCAGCAGCCAACTGTGAGTAAACATCCACCCCCGTGGTGCAATCTCACGGGATACAGGGCCTCCCCTGCCGCTGTGGGGGGGAGAGAAACCTCCCGCAAAAACAGGGATTTCTACTGGTCCCGGTGTCTCGCTCGAGATAAGACTGGCGAATTCCTTCCTCCGTCGTTTTTGTTTGTCGTTGCAACGAGGCCGGGATGGCCCACGGGTGGAATTACTCTCCCGGCCGGGGCAATGAATCCGACTACCGGGAGCGCCAACACTGCTGCCGGGTGCTGCTGCTGCGCTGCGAGAAAAGAGGGATGTGTGTACCGATCGATGAGACCGCCGGAGTGCGTTTAACGAAGAGCATAGACTGCTGCACGAAATCCTGCACCCTCGAAACCCTAACTCACGACGATTGAGATAGCCGGATTTATTTTCCGGCGATTCATACGTAAACGGTCGGGAGGAAGGAGCGCCGTTTGCGGAGCATTGAAATTGGCGAAACAAACATCCCCCTCGTTGGGCCGCTCGCCGCGAAGACTTCGCTCTTCGCGAATATGTCTCTTACTCTCACTGCATATTCCATAAATATCGTGCATTGAAACTGGAAACAAAACAAACTAGCAATTTCTCGTTCCCTCCCGAGAATGAGAGAGGGAGAGGAGGCCGTGTAGCGGCCAGCTCCGCTGGCAGCGTTACACCTTTTTTTTCCTCGAAAGAAGTCGAGTCAGCGGGAGTCATCGAAAGAGCTGAGACGTAGCCGGAATACCGAATGCGACGAGAAGCGAGAGTGAGATAAAGTATAGAGATTCGCGAGTGGAGGGCTGCTCGACGTGAGGCAGGAGGGCAGGCGGGAAGGTGGCGGGTGGCGGGGGAGAGGGGGAGGGAGGAAGGGGAATACCGTAGCAGATATATATCCATGGCCATGCGTTACGGGTTCAGCTAAATCCGCCATGATGAATGTGTTGGCGGGAATAAATCCGCAATGCACACCCCCACTACGGGCTCTACGTCGCTTCCTATCTCGCTCTCGCTCTTCTCTCTCGCCGTATAGCCGAGCAAGCAGCAGAAGCAGCAGCGGAGTCGGATCCTCCCCCGCCCCGCGAAACCCCCCCGTTGTCCTCGTCGACCGTCTTTCTCACCCTCTCGTCCGCTTCTACCGCTTCTGTGCTCGGCTTCTCCTCGTCCATGGCGTACACGATTGCGAGAACTATTCTCTCTGTCTCTGCCTACCTCCAGATACTCGGTACGTGCACGAACGCCTAGACAAGCGAGAGAGCCTGTAGTATCCACAGTGGAAGCGCACGTAAGTTGCCAGCGACGCGCGTCGACTTTCCGTTCCTCAGAGCCTCGTCGGTACGATGTCTCAAGGCTAGCTTTAGTTGTACTTTATCTTGGCTTTTTTTTTCTTTTGTTTTAGTACGCTTCGAGTAAGTGATTGGGCGGGATTCGAATTTACGAGAGCCTCCACTGTAAGTGCTCCGCGAAAGAGTTAAGGTGTGTTTGTGCCTCAACGATGAGGACTCTTCATCGTGACCGACCCATGATGAAGTTGTGCTCGCTTTTCGTTCGGCAAACGCATGCGCCGTCCTGACGCATTTCTATGCTTCCACCCCTCGCCCCCTGTACGGGGAGCCGTCTTCGGCCGTCTTCATTTTTCTCTTCAACCCTTTTTCCATCTCTCCTTTCCATGCTTGGCGCTATTGGTCTATTTTTCTTGTGCCGTATGGTCTTCTTTTTCTTTTTCACACCTCTCACTCCTCACAAACTCAAGCAACATCTCTCGTATATTTTTTCGAGAAAAACTATTTTCGTCAAAAAAATAGTAAGGGTACATTTTTTCAATTTTTTTTTTTTCGAAGATTATATTGTATACAAGATGCCATGATTATTGAATGGAAAGACAATAAATTCGAGGATATGGCTCAATCGAGGAGCAATTTGAATAGCCGATTGTTTCCGGCTCTTCGCTTTATATATTTATTTATTTTTCAACCCGCAGTGGAAGGATGCATATTTAAAGAATCTCTTCCGGCTCGATCGGGCCGACGATTTATGAACGCGGTATAGTTTTGACGATTGATGACAAAAATATATATAAAATTTCGTGTCGATTGTATCGAAACTCTCGCGAGAGCGTGAGTGTGGCGCGAGATTGAATGGAATAGGGAGAAAAAACTAAATCATAAAAGATAGAAAAAAAAATAAATAAATACTGCACGTTTCAAATTTTCTCGCTATCGCCTCGTCACCGAGCGCGGGCGGGGGAGTCCCTGTCGCGAGCAACCCCGGGGGGTGATCGTGCGGCCGCGGGCTCGTCGAGAGTAAATCATAAAGCCCGCGAGAACGTACAGATTGCCGGATCAGAGGCGCGCGAGAGAATCTCGGTTATAAATTGGCGGCGAGCGAATAGAGGTGCGAACGGACGCTGTACAACCCCTTCTATCCTCCGGCATTCAACCTTTCTCCGCAACTACCATACGATATATCCCTCCCCGACGTTTAACACCCGGTATCGTTCGTCGTACGTCATTTTCGCACATCTCCACGCCCCCGTGGCCGCGTTACGCACGAGAAGAATTTAATGAAGGTCCGATATCTCCGTGAATCGGCTATTCCGATGCACCCCGCGGCAACCCGACGGCCAACCTCCGGCTTTTCAACGGTTTACCTACTTACGTCCCGCGATTTACCGTTACGCAAAGATTTATCGGATCCTATTTGCCCGTTACACCATACATCTACGTAATAGCTGATGGTTTTGCTATATCTGCACGGTTACACGTACAGTCAGATGTAGGTACATGAATACCAAAGCGTAGACCTATTTGCGTGCAGGTGTATATCCCTTTCCGTGGGACTAGGTATTTCCGCATGATGTGTATATGTGACGGTGCTGTTGGTGGACACCGGAGCTGCGGGAAACAACCCTCTCTCTCTCTCTCTGGCGTTGCTCGCTTCTCTCCGTGATAGGAATATTCGGCCGGTTCACCGAGCCCTCCGATACAGTCCCTCGCTCTCGCAGCCATGGACCACGGTTCTCTCTCGCTCGGGCTCTCCGGAAACCGGTGAGTACGCGGGACGCGCTCGCCGGAACACGGAGGATAATCCTCGTGGATTATTGCGGTATCACGTGGGTCCATGCGCTCACGAGGCGGCGGCCGGAGCGGTCTCAGCGCCGCAGCAGCGTGTGCAATGTTCGCAGGAACCGCTGGCTGGCCAGCCAGTGGCAGCAGGGGCATGGCCCCGCGCGCAACTGGAAACAACCCCTTCGCCTGGGTACGTGCTGGCACGGGGCTCGCCGGGGGAGAGACGCGGGGACGCGAGCGGTCGAGCGACGCTCGTGAGCCGGGCCGGGACTGGCGCGATACCCTAATTCCTAAATCTGTCGCCATAAGTCCTCGTTACGATAAATATCCTACCAGCGTCTGGTTCCCCACAGCGCCCCGCGCGAGCGCCACGAAACCACCGCTCCGTACCAGCCGACATCGACTAGCGGTAGCCAACTTGCTGCCCGTTAGATTCAGGAACCTGGAAGGTAACTACACCCCCCCCCCCCCCCCCACCACTCCCACAGGTACTATATGGTACACTATTATTACCTGCTGGATCTAGTATAATATTCTATGGCCACTGGCCAGACTTGGAGAAATAAGAGATTGATTTGAGAAATTCGGTTGAATACCTTGCCAAGCTTTGGTTTCCGGAGTGCTGTTTAATCCTGATATTGATAGATTCATCGATTAATATATTAATCCATGATCTATCTATTTCAATTTGGAGACCATTTTTTTATTGCCAATAATAGGAAATTTTTATCGTATTGAGTAAAACAATCCTAAAAGTGTATTTTGCCTCGATCTTTGACACTCGATTAACTTTCCAAATTTTGTGCACAGTCATGGAATATTACAGTGTCATCGATTCATATCGGTGGAGGCTTTTTTTAAATTGGCATACAAAAAACAAACCCGTACATTTATTTTGCCTCGATCTGACAGTCGATTAACTTTCCAAATTTGTTGCATAGTCATGGAACATTGCCGTATCATCGATTCGCACCGATGGCATTTTTCACATTCGCGCCGTTCGGCGTCTCAAGTTTGATTCTCGGCAGGCACTAATTCGCCGATGAGTTCGCGCACGCCAGGCCGTTTCGCTGTCAATCCCCTCGGAGTCCCGAAGGGACGATAATCGAGGGGAGAGACGAGGAGCGACGAAGGGTTGTCCGGCTCGTGTACCGAATCGGAGTGAACAGGAAAAGGACGACGGCCCGGCGGAAGGAGGGCACGGATGACAGGATTCATAATTTCACGCGAGCTTATTGCCGTCGGTTATTTATACTCGAGCTGGCTCTCATTCCGCATGCAGGACACTCGGGCCGCGTCTCGCCGAGCGCTCTCGGCACTCGCGTTGCCTTAAAACCCTCATCCGTATATGAGAGACCGCCCGTGTGTAAACGTTTCAGGCGAGCCTGCCTTCTTCCGTCCTCCCCGACGTTGTCATTACCCCTATCTCTCTTTCCCCGCAACGTGTTCCATTTCGTTCCGTTCTCGCGCGCGTTCCCGTCGCGATGACTCACGACGGCACCTCGGCAACGCGCGCGGTTCTCGATGTCACGATGCAATTCTCGTGCACGGAGGGATATATCCAAGGTCTCGGTAATAACGCTTCGAAGCCGTTCTCGTACGCTTCTCGCTTCTCGATTATTTTTTTTTTCAACCTTCAACGAACGTGGATTAATCATCCCGAGCTAATTACTTCCGGCCAGCGAAGCTTCAGTTCGTTGCCTTAAAAATAAATGAAGTTTCGGAAAAACAAGAAAAATAATATACAGAACTCCTGATGGCATGATCCTCCCGAGTTTGAAACACACGGCAAGGTCTCACGTGTTGCCATAAATATGAGTTATTATGATCATCCATTAAATCCAAAGTTCAAATCTCGTCCTCGACTTTCTCCGCGTATATATATTACGTTCTTTTTTTTCGACTCCCCTGTCGAGATATATGTACCGATGTGTATGTGTGTAAGGTACGTGCCCGAGCAACGACAGGATCAACAACCCCCGGGACAGTTACGTCGGGCGCTTCGGCCCTCAGAAGCAGCGTGGCAGCGCGGGGGTGGCTGCCGCGGAGCTATACGCGTATTATATTTATTTGTCGAGGGTAGATAGGAGGGACGAAGAGATATTCTAGGATCCTGGCGCGGGTTTTCCGCGAGAAGAGGTCTCTCGTTCAATCGTTCCTCTCGGTATATACGCGGCCGCTCAAAGCCCTCCCCGGCGAGCGGGTTGAAAAGGGGTTGAAACTTCGGCGTTTCTCGTTCCAACGGCGGTAGGAGCTGGAGCTTCGCGAGTTCCACGGGCGAACAACGTTCGTACGGGGACTGGTGTGTGCAGAGCGAAAGAGAAGGATCCTGGGAAGAGAGTCTCTAGTCGCGGAATGGCGGGGACCAAGCGGAGGGCGGAAGTGACGCCGGCGCCTCGACGGAGCCGGTTCGGGCGCCGGTGCGCTCCGCTGCCTCCTCGTATCGCCTCTTCTCTCCGTTTCTTTCTTTCTGTTTTTTTTTACCCTATCCCCAACTATTTCACTCTTTTCCCATCTCTCTTTTCCTGCCAGAGCAGCCACTGCGTCTTCGTTATGTCCTCTTCCAGTCACTGCCGCACCCCCCGTCGGCCCGTTCCACTATCTATTCGCTAATATTTCTGGTCGAACAAATTTTCCTCGGCAGTTTATTCGGTGAAATGGAAAAGACTCGTAGAGATGAGAACTTTCCCTCTCGATTGCGAACGAGCTAATTTCGATCACGCTCGTCGGACATACTACTATATCTTGCGGGAATTAGTTGGAAAAGTTTCGCGTGGACACGGCGAGTCGCGCATCTAGCCAAGCTAGAAATGCTCGCCCCGAAAAAAATTACTGTATTTATATTTCAGCGAATTTACCGCTAGACGTAAGATAGTGTAAGACTTGTGATAATTTTTCCCATATTATATGGAGAACTTGGGGTTGAAATTTTGACAGAAAGAAAATTCCACGATTATGTCAAAAATTACTGCCAGTCTCACTGTCCTTGACCGACGATGGTAAAATATTTATTTATTTTTCTGGTTCGAAGTCGAATTTGCGAAGTAGGAAGGTAGATCTCGGATCTCGACGAGAGTTCGCCCTGCCCGGATCGTGGTCAATCCTCCGGACGCCAATAAGTTATTCTCGGAACAATGAGTGACCCCGGCTACTTCGGAGGGACCAGGTGGGATAGCCGGGGAGCCACGACGGATCGTGATTTCCTGACCGCCGGTCTCACTCCCGAGTGTATGCACCGAGTTAGGACAAGGCGAGCTCCGACTACGTCTCCCAGCCAGTCCCGCGTCTATACCTCTTTGGTATGGACGTCTCGCTGCCGAAATTCGTCAGTCTCGAAAGGACCGATGAGGGATCCGTCGTACATGTGTACGCGAGTGTCAAATGCACTTTCATACACATAAACCGACATCGACAACCAATACCGATAGGCCTGCTCGGCTTCACGCCTGCGCGGAGCTCCGGATAAAGAATCGATATGTATTCCATGTGTGAGTGGGTACGTGACTCGGGCTCACGTGCGTGTACACGAGCGAAGGATACGGCAAAGGAAGCAATGGTACTTGCATCGATCGGAGAACCGTGTTGGTACGCTCTCGTCACTGTAGAAACCAGCGGTGCACGCTCGTGCGTCCCCTCCGTTCGGTACGGGGGTTTGACGTGCCGAAGATTAACTACGGGCACGTAGCGTCATCCGTCTATCTCACAGCGTGTAATCGCATGTACGCGACTAAGTGCATCGCAAGAGTAATCAGCGCCGTCTCGCCTTTGATTAATTGAATCCACCGGGAGAGGAAGAGGAGGTGGGGGGAGCCGGAGAGACACACATAAGAAAGACGTACTCGGGCGTGCGTCTCGGGGAATCCTCGAAGCCTTTGCCCACATTCGCTACACAGATGGGAAGACATGCAGTCGAAGAAGCGCGCAAAGGGGGCGAACGGTGGAACGTGAGCCCGATGGAAGAAACGTATATCGGCCGTGGCCGGGCGGCTTCGACGGCGAACGGCAATGACGATCATGCGGCACGTACGCGAAAGACGAGAGGGAGAGAACCGTGTACGGCCACTTTCTTCGGCCGAAGGTGTCCCTCGAGAGTTCGATCTACCCGGTCGCTTCTCCGCAAGGCTTTATCTCTGATGCGCCGCGACGACACGACGAGCGATCTTGATAAGAGTCGACTGGAAAGGATCGCTCAACAGTCGCGGAGAATTTCTTTTTTTTTCTTTTTTTCTTTTATCTTTTCGCCACATGAGCAGTGTTAAAAGAAATGAGGATTTTGAACCGGAAGGATAGGTCAGATTTATCATTGAAAGATAAAAACTCGTGAATGGTTTATGACGGATGATTTTTACACATTTCACGAAAAATGTTTGTCCACAAATGTTCGCAAATGATGTCTTTTTAATTTTGCAATTTAATAATAAAAATTGTACGATTAACAAGAAAAGAAAATTATGAATCTCGAAGGACAAGAAATGTTTGATGAATAAATTGTAAATTGAATGTACTGGAACTTGAAAGTTGCTACATTACTTACATTAATTAAACATTAATGTACTTTTTCGTAAAAGTAAAAAATCAGATATTAGAATTGCAATTATTTTGCCTCAAACTTACAAAATTCTTCATAAAAAAAACATACTGTACATTTGCAACGCACATGCGTTTGAAATTTCAGAATCAGCTTATGTAATCAGCTTTTCAAAAAAAATTTATTTTACAGTGTATGTAATATCGTGAGTCTCAGTCAATCCTCATCTCTATATTCGTTGCAACTAAATTAATTCCTGGCATCGAGCGTTGCGCTGTTTTTTTTCGAGCCACTTTTACTTTCAGCAGATAACGCGATAGTTGATGCACAGAGTATCGTCCGCACGCAACAGAATTAAATGTTTATTGATAGTTGTAACATAGTAGACACTATAAGCAGCGTGATGGTCCGCGGGGATTCCAAATGGTCAATCCCTGTGTAATGAACGGCCTAGGAGTAGCCCACCATCGATATAAACACGGGCGCACGTTCGCTTTTCCCGATCGCATTATCCCAGTGTCGCGCGGTCCCGCGGATCCGAAGGGTTATTAACAGCTAATTATTTATAATGGAACAATGGAATTTAAATTAATAGTTTTGTTTCATTAATTATTGCCGGTAATATCGGTAGTTGGTGGACGACGTCGGGTCTAAATAAAATATATGCGAAGGTAGCGAGCGGAGGTGGCGTACGCGCGGGAGGGATGGTTCACATTACGCCAGATATAGGCGGTATAATGCGCTTGTATCGCATATATATACATATACATATATACGTACCAAAACCCCCGAAACGAGCAACCCAGAGGGCACACGTTAACCGTTCGCGGGACGCAAACTCTTGCGTCACGCGCTCGTTATGAACGCGTAAACACGTGCCACGAGGTTCACGCGAACTGCTTGTCCACTATCGGGTAAATGATGGTGCATTAAGCTTTTTCATTCGCGCATATTCGCCCGTTCGCTCGAGCTTTCTCTCGCTCTCTATTCTCCGCGATCGCGCCTGGCCGCTGCAACGGTTCCACGCGAATTTCGGCACTTCTGCGCTTTGGATACAAATTTCCCGAGTACGTATACATAGAACGAGAGCATCAGCTTGTCAACTCACGATTTGCCATTTTAATTCATTCATTCGTTACAGAACGCCGTCGCACGATTTAACGTTTTATAATTAACCGAAATCGACATTTTTCGTTCGGTGTCGAACAATATTATTTACATACGAAATATCCGTCGATACATCCCATCAGAGATATTCGGATTTAAATTTCATCACAGCTGTAGCACGAATCTTTTTTGGCCGTATCTTTCGCACATGGTCGGGTTGATTTCCAATCAAATGAAATTCATTTCGATCAGCGCGCAGCCGGTCTCAGGTGGTGCCTTTTTTTCAACGCGCTACGTCTTCGAGAACGATCATTCTCGAGGGGTCTCCCGGGGGTCGGTTGCGTAAGAACAAGGGTGAAACTCCGAGGCAAGGAAGCGAAGCTGTACCAAAGTACCAATCCTGTCCACCTATCTCCCCCCCGCAAAGGAGGGACGCGCTTTCTTTCGTTCTTTATTTTTTCCTTTTTTTATCCTTCTTTTTTATCTCATTGCTCCGCGAGACTAAAAAAAAGAAGAGGAAGAATAAGCGAGAAGAGAGCGTAGCGAGAGATAGAGTCGCACAGCGGCAGAATCGCGGGGTGAGAGAGGATGAGGAGGGGGGGGGGCCGTGCGGCAAGGGTGTTATCTGGGTGGCGGTCGACCGAGTACCACATAAATATTAGGCTCCTCGTTAATGCCTCTGGTAGCTACTGGCGTTACGTTTCGCAGTAAGTAAATTATGCGATATGAAATTATTAGCGCCATTAAAGAAATTTATACTTTTTCGCCGACGAAGAAACTCAACTCTCTCCCTGCCCCGGTGTATCTTCTCCACAGCGCCCCCCTCGGTTCCTTCAGTCGCGCGGGAGGAAGCCGCGGGTCCTTCGGCCGTTGACGATTTTTCCATTTTTATCTCGTGTCTCGGAGCTTCCATGCCCGGCTCCTTCGGCTGAGGCATCTCCGGTATACATCGGTACAGCGTTATATATATTCTTTCCTTCCCTCCTCCGTCCCCCTATCTTTTCTCGAATGCCACCACCACCGACGGCAGCGGCAGCACAGAACGATATCAAACCACCACCTACACAACCCCCTCACTCAGTTGGACCACTTTCGCTCTCGCTCGTTCACGATCTCCTCCCGTTCACCCTCCGGAGCCAACCCACCTCCCTGCCGGTCGTGGTGCTGCTCGTACCCGCCTAATGTATTTGCAAGAGCCAATTCCCATCGTTATCCCCCCGTATGATCTACGGTTACGGCGTTTTGATCGTCGGATACCCACTGTCGTTTACTCGCCTCTGGTAATGTACGCGTGTATAACGCCACCCACACTTCCTGCGCGACGATGTACGGCGGAGTACGTGTTTCCGACCGCAACCATGAAGACGTGGAAATTTAACCGCCGTACCATTTGTAATGATCCTTTTCGAATTTAAAGAATTCTGATGTATCTATAACCGTATAAATGTCTATGTATATTTGGGACAGTCGTGATGCCTTTGCGCTTTCATACTTTATCGGGAAAACTCGTTTCTTCGCTCGGGTGTAGGTCGACGATGTCGAGCCTACTCACGTTCGGCGGTCCTCCATACACTTCGTGCCTCGTCCGTTCCTCCTGCTCGCGTAGCCATGTTTCGTGTATCCTCCCGTCGTGCACTCATGGTAGTCGTATTCTCCGTGCCGCGCATGCTGGTCTCCTCTCTTTCTCTCTCTCTCACTCTCTTGCTCCAACGATCGGCGTTGCGCAACCGGCGAACGAATTTTGAGCCTGACTGTAGGCTACATTCTTGCGCCGCGAGAAAATAAAACCGATTCGACGAAGACAACATTATTACGGAGCCCCTGCCAGCCATTGCTCATGCCTCGCTTCCTTAACGTATTCTCCGTCTCAGCGCGCACGAATATATTATTCCACGCAAGGAGATTAACGAAATTATGCGAAATCGATGTATTCCATAAATCGCGTGCTGTCTAATCGTCGAACACGTTCTTTTTCTACTCTTTACGAAATCATGGCGTTCCGTCATAATTTGAAAAAAAAAATAATAATAATAATGAAAAGATGAGCATTCATCGCATTTGCTTGGTCAAACGTTTTCAGGCTCGAAATTTACGATGTTCCAATCTCGATACCAATAATTGATGGTTATATATATATATATAATTTTTTTTTCTTCCAAATAACGTGTATAAGGCTTAGTTTGCCGGTGAATAGAATGGAGTGGGGGAATAAAGTGTTGGAGGTCGCGCTACAATGGAGTTGGCACGCTTCGCGGTCATGGAATCATAGCTCTCTCTATTCAATGAGCTCGAAAATGGGCTTCTCTAACGGATATCTGGAGGGATTTCGTGTAAGGGCGTATACTTTATGAAGGCCATGGGTGACCCATGCTTCTTCTGACACGATATCATCCTTGCGCAATATCGTATATATCTTTCACATATTACACACACATACATATATATATATAAACATATGCCATGTATATCTCATGGCTGCGAATCTGCGATGGTGCGCGATCGAGTTTCATTCATTAACGAAACATCTCATTCATTTATTCAATTATGTTAATTAATCGTCTCCTCCTCCCCCCTCTTTTTGCGTTGTTCGACGTCGCGAAACTGTTTTTCGCGCAAACTCGGAAATTCTTATCGGTTCACAGGAATCTACAATCCGGTTCCCGCGGACACGTACGGGATTCCTCGGCGGGTGTTTCTTTCGCGCGTTCGCGCGAACGCTCGCGTCTCTATATCTTACCTAAACGCTGATGTTGAGCGACAAAAAAAAAAAAAAAAAAAAACAAAAAAAGAATACAGACGAAGAATGTACGCACCGGTCGAATTATTATGGCGTGCGAGAGAGCCGAACGGCAATTTCTCGCTGTTGGTCAATGAGCGGGACGACATTCGAAAAATAAATTGGACAGCCCATTCGTTATTTTGGACAGTGGGATTAACACGGGCCGGCGGAGAGACACGTCTTTCTCACACTTCGACGACGATCCAGATGTTCATATTTTTCGAAGCTTCGCCATCATTGGTGTTTTGCTCGTGCGATCAAGAAAAAATAAGAAATGAATAAAAGTAATAAAAAAAAAAAAATACGCGCCATTAGCGACATTCGCACATGTTTGAGGAGGATTATTTATGTACCGGCGAACGTGCGTGTAACGCACTTCGTGAGTTCGAGCATGCGCGGAGGCAGGATAGCGAAGGACACTCGGGTTCTCCGGGGCCAACAAGAAGCCCGGGTCTTCCGGAAGGCTAGCTCCTGAGGGCTGCGAAACATACGACTACTCCGCCCGAGAGAGAAACTCGCGTCGTCGCTACGTGCATGTACTTCTCGCTATAAGTTCACCGGGGGACTGACGGATTGCTATTTATCCGGCAATAAAGGACCAGCCGAGTGTACGCCGTAGCCCCGGGGCTATATAATAAACGCTCCTCCATCTTGCAAACTGTCTCATACGATGCCTCGTTTACGTCGTACAAAGTTGCGGCAAAAAGGCCAGAAGAATAAGAGCGAAAATGAAGAATAAAGAAGAAACAAAAAAAAAACGAAAAGAAAAAAGGAGATATTTTTTGGTTCACTGCGAGATGCCGAAGAGGAACGGCGTAACGGTTCCCTCAGCAGCGGCGGTAGCGGCGTACGTTACGGAACAACAGCGTGCGCGATGAAGGTGGAGCTCCGAAAGTGTGCTACACAACAGAGGGAAAGGAAGCCCGATGCGAAGGTGGAAGTGTGTGGAGGTAAAAGGGTCGTGCCGGGAGGTCACTGCCGAAGGAGTGGTAAGAGCGTGAGGAAAGGGGGTTGGCGGCCCCGCGGAGGAGGCCGCGGGGAGGGGTGGGCGAGCGTTCGAAGGTGAGGGTGAGACGAGAACGGAGGAAGGTGCGAGAGGGACGGCGAGCGAGCTGAGGTGAGGAGCGCGAAGACGAAAGGGGCGAAGGAGGACGAGAGGTTGCCCTCCATGAATCACGACACGGAGGCTGATTTAGAGGCCCAGAAGTCGGTGCTATAGCTAGCCGTGGCCCTCCTCGCCTCTCTCTTCCTCCTTCGCTCTAGCCGGGTTCCCTGGGCGAGCGGGGCTCTCTGTACCCCGTGTCTCAGCGGTTATGCACTTGGGAACACTATATATACACCACGGTCGCGTGTCCCTACCTAGTCATCCCTCCGTCCACTTTTTCCTCACGCGTGAGAGATACGAGTGACGAAAAAAAAAAAAAAAAAAAAAAACTGTCGATTTGTTGGGAATAATCGATTACCGGCGCCGAGGGAAGTATCCCGGTGATTTTAAATGCTCGATCGGACTATACACACGCGACGGAGCCTTCGTAAATCGGTCGAATTAAGACGGCGTAATATCAAGATCGCGGGATGGTCGGGGAGGTGGGAGAGAGGATGCAACGGCGAACTCCTCTCTCCGCGGCGTTGAATCGCCGCGCGGACCGAATAAATTAAACGCAGTACCTGACCATCGTCGTTCGGACCTGATAAAAAAGACCCACGTATTACCTATACGCACGCGTCGTTCCCTTCGAGCTCCTCGCGGACCATTCCGCCGCGCTCTCACGGACGGGACGGCACACACGGGCGTGCATCCGGTGTCATCGCGAGTGCATGAAAGAAGCGCGCAGCCGAGGGGCGGTGTGAGACGGCAAGGGAGGATATTCGGGCGGCATGTGCACAGGCGTCCGCGGGTATATCCGCGCATGCAGCGGAACCTGGGACTTCCAGCATGTATTTTACATTCTCAATTTGGTATGAGCAGATTTATCGAAGCTCGGGAGTACTCTCCTTGCCTCGGCCGCGAGTCCCTCGGTTCACCCTCGCGCCGGCTCGTACATGCACGTTGCCGACCGCTGTATGGTCCGGGGTTGTGTGCGAGCGTTGCCGAAGCGAAATCCTCGTTCCCATAGCCGAGAACCCACGTGGGCAGGCAGCACCGGCCCCGCCGAGCGTTTACAAAAAGGGGATGAGAATTTCGACGGGGGTGGTTTGACGTCGAGCCGCAATGGGCGCAATGGTGACTCTCTTTCTCTCGTGCAACATGGTCCACGGAATGCTGGATAGGCTACTCCGGGCGAGCTGCTAACGGGTAGGGATGCGAGTCAGTTGGGCTACCCGGAGCGAAAGGGGGAAGGGACGAAGGGAGAATTTGCAGATTCTGGGCGCGAGGAGTGTGAGAGAGATGGGTGTGCGAAAGGGGGAAGAGAGAGAGAAATGGAATTGAGCTGGAGTCGCTGAGGGGGAGGGGGGGGGGGGGAGGGTGGAAGGGCGGAGGAGTGAGTGAGCAAGTGCGAGTGGCTCGTCGCTTCTCCATTTCAAGCCTAAGCGCGACCATTCATCAGGATTTCGGCGCGCAGACGTGCTTTATTACTGCTAGCTCGAAATTGCTATCCTACGACTCCATTCCGGGATGCTCGCGCGAGCTTCCACCACCATCGCTGCCGAGTCTCTCGCTCGCTCCCTCTCCGCACCCTGCGCTCTCTCGCTCTCTCTCTCCCTAACTCGTTCGCCATCAACCTTGCAGCCTGTGCAATCCCTACGTTCGTAATGCATTGGAACCTTATATAAGGTACTGCGGACTGCCCCTCCACCCCCCCCCCTTCCTCTCGCGCTTGATCCGATGCGTTAACCGGGCTTCAGCCAAATTCCGCTCAACCTTCCAAATCCTGGCTAACTTATCACCTCGTGAATGCCACCGGACCGGACCCGCGCCCGCACACCTGGCGCATCGTGCGCCTTGATTATCTTTATCCGATTGGCCCCCGCGAAATGAGCCGATCGAGCGCGCGGATTGTCCGGTCATTAAATAAAATTGCGCATCGATCACGATAACGAACATCAAAGAACACGGAACTTTGCTCGGCAGAAGCATCAGCGCGAATTCCACTATTCGCCAGTCGGTCAAGCGTTTCGGTAGGAGCCTGGTATCGAGACCGCTCGACGCGATACCCCGAGAGCAAAGAAACCGCGGTTCAAATTACACATGATAAACGAGCGAGAGTCATCGTCGAGCGAATAGAATCGTTGGTACTTTTAATCCCGATGATGAAAAAAAAAAAGTGATCGAACCGCGGAATTCTCCGTGGTCTCCTCCTCGATCTCCGCCGGGCACGCGGACGCAGCGAACCGTCCACCCTTGATGCCCGCGAGCGAGACGCTAATGTGACAGCGGCCACATTCCCCGGAGCCAGCCCTCCTCTCTCCCGGGCTCGCACAATAATAATAATTTAACCGGAAACACGAGGAGTCTCTCGGCGATGTTCTCGCGGGTAGCGTCGAACGGCGGAGAAGCGAGCGCGCGGGCTCCCGTCTCTTTTCATTGTGTGTCTTGCGAGAGAAAAAGGACCGAGGAAAAAGGTCTTCGGGATCTCCGGGCTGAGTCACGCCGAGTTCATGGCGAACGTTCTCTCTCCTTCTCCGCGGCTCTGAGCGCGAGGAGGACGAGAAAGACGAAGAGAATAAGAAATGAAATATCTAACGTATCCCGTGTATGTATCAAACGTACAACGCAACGTAATACGTATAGCGTGCACTGTGATACGCTCGGTGAAGGAAATAACCCTCTCCTCGGTTACCACTTCGCTGTGCTCCGGCGGGCAGCGCGCATAACCGACGTGGAACTGGGTGAAGAATAAGATACCAGACACATATTTTACCCCGGCTCTCTTCAGCAACGCTCCCTGCATGTACACGTGTGTGTATATGCGTCAACGTATAGTTATAGTTTGCGTATGTACGAATCTTCGAGTATTCTGAATTATCGTCTCGCGCGGCGCTTGGCCAAAACGTACATACGTCTTCGGGCGGTTATGTGCGGCGGTGTCCGCATATGCTCCGCGACGAAGCCGCGTCGGCGTCGGCAAGGGTGTTACCGCGTCGCCCCGCGACACCCCATCGAGAATCGGGAAAGAGCGCGGAGCTCTCTTCGCACCGCGAATCCAGCGTTACCGATTTCTTCGGCTCCGCGCCTCGCGATCGGGAATCTTCCGCCGATCTTCCGTCGCGCTCCGCCGTCGAGACGGCGCAGCGCGTCTTCTCTCTGCCTCTCGCTTGAGGAATCGCTCGGATTTCCAACTTGTATATCTCGTATTACCGAAGACAGTGGAGAACGCGCCGGGGATACGTACTCGAAACGCCGCCGAGCTTACACGACGATTTGATTTACTGCGTCATTGTCATTCACTCGCTCTCCGTCGGCTCCGGCTTCGTTCCTTTCTCGACACTACTCCCCGGTTACCTCGGCTATGTGTAATAGACACCGATCCGGTCTGTACCTACCGGTATCTCGCTACCGTTCTGCTGCCGAGTTACTCGGGGCGCTCGGCGACTCTGGGGAATTCAATGGAAATGTCAAATATGGTGAATTTTCCGTCGTTCGTTGCGAAACCGAGTTTGGAATTCTTCGATTTTTTTTTCTCCATTTTTTGTTGTTGGTAACCGAGACTCTCGATTGTAAATAACGCATTATGATGTCCTCGTGGAAACGCGGCGTTGTTTCTTCGCGCCGCGAACCGCGTGGGCACCCCACGGTGCACCGTGTTATGCAGCGCAACGCGAGAGTGCATCGTCGCGAGGCTGTGTGCGTCTCTCACACGTGAGAAATCGTCGATTCTCGGCTCGTACACAGGTACACGGGCGATGCGCGTTTTACCGGTATAACTCACCTATGCCTCGTTGGATGTGGGCATAACACAGAGGGAGGATACATTAGGTACGGCGAGTATACGAAAGCGTGTGCCATCACAGGTAGGAGAGCACGCGGGGGAACACGCCCCGCTGTCGATTTGATATACTGCGTCATTGTCATTCATTCATTCTCGTTCGGTTCACTCTCGTTCGCCGTCGGTCGATCGGTTCTCGCGGGCCGCGGAACTCCCGCGCGAGATCGTTCATTCATCCGTTCGCCACGCACGGCCCAACGCGAAAATCGAAGGATACCGAAGACGGGGGAGTGGAGGGCGGTTCAACGATTTCGATATAAATCGAACGGTCGTCGATCAGACGTCGGAACTCTCTATGGAATAAAATACTTTTTTTTTTGTGGCTGTTTATTTTTTTTATTTTCCTTTTTTAATCTTCCACTTTCTATCCGCGGAGACTCGCCGACCGTTCCAGCATCATGAAACCGAACGAAACGTTATATACGTGGAGGTGGGGGAGAACTGGGTAGACCTCCTCGAGGGATTAATCGACGAGATTGCCGTTCTCTCGGATCTCGCGGGTTCTCGGCCTTCGAGACTCCCATCGATTCGCACATCGATTCGTTCTCCTGCTCCCGCCGTGATGTGTGCTGCGGTGCGGACAAGCGAACGCGCGCACGAGTTCGCTCTCTTCGATTTACGAGAGAGGTACGCGTGGAGATTGCTCTCGTTGCGCAAAGCGCGGCGGCCCTACGGACCCCCACCCGCTCGCCCTCTCTCTTTCGCTACCAGCGAATGAATTATTTAGGTGCGCGAATCTGTCGCGGATGAATAATTCGGCCGTGCGTCCGGCGAGGTAGTTTGTCTGCACTCGGACACGGCCGAGAGTTGTGAGCGCAACCGTTGTATGTAGATTAATACCGTGTTTTATTGTATCGAGCCTTTCAGTTAATGAAGTCATATGTGGCGCGCGGTGAAAGATCGTCCACTTGTTAATATTCGGTTCGCAGTTATCTTTCGTGTTGATCGATTAATCTTCGGATGTAAAATATTGAGCGGGCCTGCGATAAGGCATCGGTGGAGATCGCAGAGCGCTACAACGGACCCTGATGAGGTCCGGGAGAGAACTTTTCGGGGCCCCGTCGATTAATTAATTGCTAGTTATTTTTTTGATTGACTCTTTGCATATGTTGGGTAGATGATTTGGTATTATTGATGATTATTATCTTGTATTGTGTCCAGCAATACCATAGTAAAGGGCAAAACAATTTTTTTTTTTTTTTAATGACTCTCCAAAAAATCAGTAAAATGACCAACCGAAATGATGCGCTTTTAGTCGAGAACTCGCCGGTGTAAGGGCTACGATAAGGCCTCTGTGGACATCTCAGAGCGCTGCAACGGACCCTGATGTGGTCCGGGAGAGAACTTTTCGGGTCCTGGTCGATTAATTAATTGCTAGTTATGTTTTTGATTGACTCTTTGCATATGTTGCGTAGATGATTTGGTATTATTGATGACTATCATCTTGTATTGTGTCCAGTAATACCGTAGTAAAGCGCAAAACAATTTTTGTTAATGACTCATCCAGAAGATCGGTAAAGTGACCAACCGACGTGATGCGCTTCTAGTAAAGAACTCGCCGGTGTAAGGACGAGATAGGAAGGAAGTGCTAGGAATGTTAATAATATCGTGATTTATCGATAGAACATCTCAGGGGAGAGGAGGCTTGGTAGCCTGCACGGGGAGGACGGGTAGTTTTGCGGATAGACAGGGTTGAGAGAAAATGAAGAAAAAGACAAGAAGCTCGTGCTCGGCAAGGGCTACATACAGAGGCGCGAAATGGAAGGTATCAAGAGAAGAAGAGGAAAAAGAAGAGAATAAGAAAAGCAAAATGGTGTGGATGAAGTGAAAGAGTGAGAAAGTAACGAGCGGCGAGAGGAAGGAAAAGGGAACACCTACTCGGTATGTGTGTGTGTGTATAAGTCGGTGAGGGAGGGTGCACGGCGGCCTTTTTTCTTAGCCGGCTGAGCCGTCGGAGATTTATTTCCGGACCCACCAAGACAAATGGTGAGATTGTGTTCAAAATTTTAACAGCGCATTTGGGTGAACACGTCTACGGCGCCGCTGGTGGGTTCCTAGAGCGGGAGACGAACGGGAAAACGAAGGGAGAAACGATGTGGGATTCTCCGCGTATATAGGAAAGCCTTGCAACACGGAGCATAACGCGACTTCTTCGCAGCGTGTACAAGAGGGAGGAGGCTGAGGGTGGAGCTCGAGCGTGGCGAGGGTTGCAAGGATGCGGCAGCAGCGAGAACCGAACGTCTCGGGGGTTGCTTGTATGTCCCGAAGAGAAAAGAAGTTTTCTAGTTATCGCGGCATCCCTTCGGGCGATAGAGAGCGGAGGAAGGGGGTGAGGGGACGGGACGGAGAGCTGAGGCTACAGCGATCGTGAGAGTAATGCCCGTTCACCAAACTCACGGCTCGTGACAGAATCGAGGCGTGAAACGAGATGGGAACCCCCTATCGAACTCCGGCTCGCGGATAACTGCCTCGCGCCGAGTTTATTCCAATTATTGGCTTTCGATCGCTCTTCCCTTTTCGTTCTTTTTTTTTATACATTTTTTACCCTCGGTTTTTTTTTCATCATCCCTCCGGATCTATTACATATATATGACCAGGCCATACGGCCGACCGAGACGGAATCCGGAGGTTTCTTCGTGATATCTTGGCGATCCCACAGGAGTCTGCGGGACCTCACCCTCTCCGACGATGCGAACTTAAACGGGGGCACACGTGCCGCCATAAAAATTTCGAGGTGTCTCACTCTTATAGCTCTCGGTCCAGCGAGATATGTTTTTTTTTTTTTTTTTTTTTTTATTGCTTCGAACTTTCGTGTCTCGGTTCTCTTGGTCTCTGCTTTATCGCGGTTGATACAACGATTCCACTGGCTTGTACCTGAATTTGTTTGCACTTCGCGCGTACGGAGAATACTTCAGGAGTCGTTCCAATCCCACGGAAAACAATGGCGCTGCGGAGGAAGGCTCCGTGCACGGGGGATTATTATTGCGCGGATAATAGGATGTCGGCCGCCGCTGCGTGGGGCACGGTAGCATATAGAAAGAGGCGTTAAACTCGGGCGTCTTATGATCTGGCACGAAGCGAACGAATTTGCATGGAAACAAAAGCTGATGCTGCGCTATGGCGCTCTCGCCGCTGCGGCTTTACGCATTTGTACGCGGAGGCATGAACGTCGGGTAGGCAGAGGGTGAATTAGAAAACACGGAGACTCCATGATATAAGCCCCGCCGTGTTTCCTATTCGTGGAGAGAGACGAAAAAAAATAACAATAAAATGAAACTCGGTGACACTCGCTTTGCTGCAATCTGCTATAGGACAAAGTACCGAACAAAGCCTTCTTAGTCGCCGCGTATCGCGCGATGGAATGAACCGGTCTTACCTTGGAATTCCAGATATACGGACGCAGGAAAATACAGGAATTGATTTTTCGTAGAATAGGTTAAAAGTGGTGAATGTGGCCCATCCCGATTAGTATTTAAGTGCCCTATAAATAAATCTCATATTTGCTCAAATGTAGAACACGTGATCGTTTTGACCTGCTCTCACTTACATATTTTTGTTGTAACAATTTGAAAAATGAGGCCCTGACAAGGTCAAGGCAGCGCCTCGTCAAGCCCTGCTCGATGCAATGGGCCGGTCTTACCTTGGAATTCCAGACATGCGGACATAGAAAAATACAGGAATTGATTTTGCGCAGGATGGCGTAATAGTGGTGAATATGGCTCATCTCGATTGGTACGTGAGTCCGCTATAAATAAATCACATCATAGCTCAAATGGAGAACACGGGACATTTTTGGCCCGCGCTCACTTGGAAAAATGTCAGAACTAGGCCTTGACATTGTCCAGTCAGGCTCCCAACCTGCTTGATGCAATGGACTGCTTTGGCATTCCAGACATACGGACATAGGGATATAAGGATACACAGGAACCTTTTTTTCGCAAGATAGGTTAAATGTGATAAATATGGCCCATCCCAATTAGCACATAAGTCTCCTATAGATAAATCTCATGTCAGCTGAAATGGAGAAACATGGGCCGTTTCTCTCTCCATGCTCCATTTAAAAAATTCAGAATTCTGCCCTGATAAGACCCAGTCTCTCATCAGGCCCCGATGTATCGCTCCAAAATTCCTATCAGGGATTCCTCGAGAATACGTTTATTTCATTACTCCCTCGTTTCATCTGTCGGGAGGGGAGGGCGGTTATTTGGGAAATGTTCTTGAATGACTTCAGCGGTGGAATACATTATCGCCGGGTCACATATATTTTTGTGAGGGTGTTCGTGGAGAAAGGTGGTACGCGACTGGTGGCAAGAAGCATCGTGACCAGGAACCACCAGCAGCACCGGCCAGCGGTATCAGCGGCCATACAACGAGAGGGAAGAGAGAAAGAGCGAGAGTATGGGCGAGAGATGAGCGCGTGCCCGGCATGCCCAGGCACCAATTTCGGACCTCGTATAAATAATACAGTGAGAGATGGCTCGTCCCGCTCACGCTGAACCTGTACCAGAACCCCTCGTGCACGAAAATTAGATTTCCTATCTGTCTCGCGCAGCCCAACGTAGCACCACAGCAGCCACAGCATCAGCACCACGAGGGCACTGACAGAGTACGCATGGGGAACCAGCCCCCTCCCCCCCATCCGCTCCCCTCTCTCGCACGCCTTGTATTTTTCGCCGTCACGGGGGTTTTTATTAGTTCCGTGGCAAAGAGCTAAATTGCCTGAGGGTATACCGCGCCCGAGACCTTCGGAGATCATCGGAGGGTCTTGCGAACCAATTACCTTTATCTCGTACTTCTTCGCCCACCTCCTCCTCTTCTTCCTCCACCTTGGCAATCTCTTTCTTTATTCTCCAGCGATAATGGGAAGAGCCATTTTTTTTTCTTTTCATACCGCACGTCACTTTGATCGAATTCCACGTGTAGCGAAAAGATAGAAAAAAAAGAAGAATGTCCAACCCCTATTCAGTTAATTCGGCAATACTGCATCGCTGTCTGTGGAATGAAGTGAGGACGTTAGATTTTTTTTTATTTCGTCGCAAAGTCCGAGTGAATAACGTTTAACCGAATTCGCTGATTCGAAATTCGGGGGATCGAACTCACGTCGATAAATAATTTAAATTCGCCGCGAGCCGTGTCTCGTGTATACGAAGTTAAATCGCCTCCGCGGAGCCTATCCAAATTTATCCAAATTTCAACGGGCCGGCACGCATACGCGCACGCGAGCATTAACGTCAATAAAATAAAAGCCTCGCACCCGAGGAATCTCTGGAACGAAGATTGACGGCTCGGACCGATCGGAATGGCGGCATTAGAGAAAAACCGTCTGACCGAGGGAGAAAATAGAGACTTAGGAGGCTCGGCTCTGTTATTCGTTATTTTCGACAGGAGAGTAACGATAGTCAAAGCTGGAGAGAATATGTTATACGGGAAGGGTATTAGAATGTCCGTGTGTGTATGCCGTAGGATTCTAGTAAAAAAAATTCTGAGTGAGGGATTGCGAGGAGGGAAACTAAAAGAAAAAAAGGAGAAAAAAAAACCGGAAAGCTTGGGTGCGAATTCGAAGGGAGTATCGGAGGGTGTGACGGGAACGATGGGAGACAAACGTGCGCCAGGCGCGCAATGAAGTCGACTATAAGGCTGGTGGATTCTGGATACGGTTCAGTCGGCAGCGACGATGGGGTGGGACGAGAGCGGAGGGCCACCGAAGCCAGGCGCGAGGGTGAAAACAGATACGGGAGAAGGCGAGTGTAAGAGAGAACGGGACGGTCGCAGAGGGGTTGGCCGGGACTCGCGAGCAGACTGATAGGAGGGATGGGAGCCCGTGAGTTATCGCCGCGGCGCAATATCTCGCGCGAGCGGCCCGAGAATTGGTGGACGGATAAAGAAAATAAGGAAGCGAAAAGAGAAAGGGAAGGAGAGCGGAGAAACCGGGCGGCGAAAAACCAAAGCCCCCCACGACGACGCTCGTGACCCGAGGCCAACAGTCGGCCATGACAGTTTTTCTCGAGGGTGCTTTATAAATCATAGAGGCCAAATCCACAGAGCAATATCGATTCGTTTTTCGTATCTCTTCCCTTTGGTGCACGTGGGACCTGAGTTTAGATGAAAAAAAAAAAAAAAAAAAATTCCTCCGAAATTTACTAAGTTTGTATGTAACTAAGATTCCCTTATAAATAAATAAAAGCTAAAATTACCTGAGTCGATGATTTTTTTTTTTTTTTTAGGAAACGTATGAAATTAGAACGTAATGGAATAAGGCAGCGGTCCACTGTTTTCAATGTACAATGAACCGCCATGGAGCTAGACAATTTTAAGTACAATGCCATTTACGAAATGAGGTGCGCGCATTATTTCACTCCGTGAGATTTATCGTTACGTAAACCCCCACCCCCACCCCGGTAGCGAAGGTGTCGCCGCCGATTTATGGGATTCGCGTAATAGTCTTCCGGCGCACGAGTCTCCGGGAGGAAAATCTCGAACCTCTTACCCCCTTGTCCAGGCTATACGAAGGGCGACGAAGCGGCAGCCTGAGCTTGCACTTCTTCGTCTCGCGGAGGATCAAGTACACGCTCGACGCCCACCGAGCTGATGAACATTGAAAGCTATCCTGATATCCTCACGACTCGAACGAATAAGGAAATTCCTGAGTAAAAAAAAAAAAAAAAACTAAAAAAAGGCAGAGTGGTCGCAGAGGTTCCAATATAGGAGATTTACGAGGTTGCCACATAGGATTATTCGTACGTGATCGAGGCCGACGAATGCCGCGCTTAATCCGGTAGGCGTCCAACCCTCCCGGACTGTTTATTTTATATGATGAACGACGAATCGGGGGTTGTGGGCAGGAGAGGAAAAAAAAAACTTCGGCATGGGCGTGTGAGAAATATGAAAAAAAAGAACGAAAGAAAAAAACGGTACGAAGGAAGAATGAGGGCGCGGGGAGTTCGAGTACCCCGTGAGAGTTCGTGGAGTCGAAGAAACGGAGGGAGGCTATGCGGGGGTGGAGCGAGCCGGGAAAACGAAAAGAAAAGAAATACCGTGGAGAAGAAACGGACGGAGATGGATAGACGTGGAAGAGAAATAGCGCGGGGCGGAAGAACGCGGGAGAAGAAGTGGATGGCCGGGCGCGCGAAGCTCGGAGGCGCGGCTGCGTCTGAGCTGCTGCGGATCTATGGGCGCATCCCTCCGCTCGCTCTCCCCCCGTTCCGCTTTTCCTCTGGCTTCCCTGTAATTTTTTGTTTCGACCAGCAACCAGCAGCAGCATCCCCCGCTTGTATCAAATTACGATAAATAAAAGGGAACGTCGACGTGTGCCTGGCATGGGCGTTCGCACCAGGAGTGACGTACGTCTCTGGTCCCAACCCCGCTGCGCTCTGAAGACCGAAAGAATTTTCACCGGCGAGCCTCCATCCATCTTGGCTGTTGGCATCCAAAAACTATCCTATTTTCATCTCAAATTCTACGACAAAAAAAATTCAACCCTTCGCCAACCATCCACAAAATTTCAACATTGAGCAGATGTTAATGAACAGTAAAAAAAAGAACAACGAAGGATGAAAAGAATCACTTTGTGCAGCGATGAACTGTTTGCATCCACAACCTATTCTATTTTCATCTCAAATGCTAATAAAAAAAACACTCAACCCTTCCCTCGACAATCCACAAAATTTCCACACTGCGCAGGCGTTAATGAGGAGCGTGCAAAAAAAATACAAAAAGATGAGTCGAAGCGAAACAACGAAGGGAAAAAAATCACCCTATTAGGTACAATCGCCATTGCAGCGATGAACTGTTTGCATTCAAAAACTATGTTACTTTCATCTTGGATTTTACAAAAGAACAAAAAAACGCAACCATTTCGCCAAACATCCGCAAAATGTCTACATGGCGCAGACATTAATGAAGAGCGTGAAAAAAAGATACAAAAAAATGGAGTCGAAGCGAAACAAGGAAGGAAGGAAAAAGATCACTTTATTAGTATGGAGTGGTCATTCGAATGCCGCGATGAAGCGGAGTAAATTAATAATAAAAATGGTTTCGCGATGGAGTTTCGAATGCCGGCGGAATACATCGGTGCGTGCGGGAAAGAGGCTTGTGGATTGAACAAGCCGCGAGAGAAAGGTCGGAAGATGGAGATGGAGTAGAGGGAACGAATAAGTGTGCGCGGTGAGCGCGTGGTTGCGGAGGATGCGATGGCGTATAGAGGGAAAGGGTGGGTGGTGCCAAGATCGTACATATACACCTGGAGCTCCATAATGTAAAGTTCCGTGCACACGTGAGGGCAGCGAGAGAGAGATTCCACGCTCGTGTGTTATTATATTCCCGAGCACGAAAATTTCCTCTCGTGTCGGTGGATGGGCCGGTGGGGGGCGACTGCGGGGCCATTCACACAGTAAAATAGTATGGAGTGCGGAGTGTGTTCTGGCTGCTGGGAGTCGGCCACCTATCCCGGGTGCGTGCGAGGGATAGAAAAGAGCGAGCGAAGGAGAGCCGGACGGGGGTCGCGGGCGGCCTCGCCGAGGATGTATGGGGGTGTCAGTGTCGGTACCGGGGGGCGGAGGGGAGGGGTTCGGTGCAGGGGAGCGAGAGAGAGGAGAGATGACGAGAGAAAGCGTGTACGTGTACGTAAACGAAAAAGCAGCGGGTGAGAAAGAGCGAGTTAACCGAAACCGAAAGAGAGTCCGGACGAGAGGAGGCGAGAGTGCGCGCGAGAGGTGGATTGGGAGGACTCGTAGTGGGGGTTGACAGAGATGAATTCGTTTCATTTCACGCTGGGAAGCTCTCGCGTTCCCCGCGTCCGATGATTTACTGGGCTACAATGTGGTAACCCATGATTTATCGCTACCAACACGCCGCCATCGCTACCACGCCATATACCTGCGCGCAGAGCGTTTCGTTTCTCTCGCATATCTCGCCTACTCCCTCCCTCGCTCGCACGTGTTGGCTTTTCTGTCTTTCTCGCGTGCGCCGCACACGGTACGGACCACGTGTATGCGCTCTTATAGTTGTACAGCGCCGGTCCGGGCCCATAGTCGAGCTCCGCAGCATTTTCGGTCCGTGTCCGGCAGCAGCGGCCAGAACTCCCAGCGCAGCCCCGTACCTGTTCGCCTCTCGCAGGAACAGATTCGAACCCCTAAACCTGCTTCCTGAGCTTCCTCGTCTCGAGCAAGCAGCGCTGGAGTGTACCGCAAAGGGGGATGAAAAAAAAGCCTCGATTTTGCCTAAGAGATGGAGAATGTGGAAATACGCACACGCAACACGACCGCTTCGGAAAGATCTATGGCTTCTATTCCCGAATAAAAAAAGAAAATATAATCCACTCGGGAGAGCAATAAATTCTAGCTCCTATTGTTGAAATCCTCTTTTCATTAAAAAAAATATATATATTCCATTTCCCTACCGTTTCTACAACTGCGTCGGTGTGGGTGTTTATACATAACCGAGTGTATTTATTACTAATATTCCCTGCGGGTGCGATTTATCTTAGGGCGCATTAGACAAGTAGCGAGGCGGGGTAGGGCTAAAGTTTCGGTGTCCGTTGTTTATCCCCGTGGTTCCGGGCGAGGCTCTTACCGGAGCCCAAGACGGTGAGACTGTGTACGAAGAACGCGTTACATGCGCGGGTACGGAGTCTGGTTGGTCGGATGCCCTTCTGGCGTCGCCGGATATTGCGTCTGCCTGCGGTCGCATCTTGGCCGAGTCGAGGAGCGAAGTCTCAGGGACGAGCGTAAAATCGCTCGGTTTACCGTAACGCGACCATCGTCAGCCGTAATACTGGCCGGTTGTTTTGCCAAACTATAGATGGACAAACGCAGAAGGACTCGCGGCCGCTCGCGGTCAGCGGAGAAGTACGTGTGGGAGGACGATTAAGAAGAGGCCGGAAGACTGTAGGAAGGGTACTTGCGAGACTGCAGGGTGGGACACCCCTCGGTGGTCCGTATGGAGGAAGCACACTGCCGCAGAGACCCATTCGCATCCGAGCTGGTATTCCAGCTAGATGGAACCGCAAGGATCTCGGGGTAGAGCTCGGAAACTCGGGCGTCCACCGTGGAAAGCACGTGCTTCGTTTCCTTGCGGCGACTCCTCAACTTTGCTCGCTCCTTCAACGGGCCCACCCTCAACCTCGATTCTTGTTGCCCTCTTGTTGCAGTTCGCGTATGTCCGTTGTTTGGAAACTGCACGGGAGTGGAAGGTGTACGTCTCCACTCGAGTGGGATAAGTGTCGGGAAAGGTAAGCCGGGCAAGTCGGTCGGCACCGACCCTTGGGAAGAGATACCGACAAGCCGCAGGACTGGCGAAACTTGCCCGTTGCCGTTCACGGTGAAGATCCTTAAGAGTCGGCGGGGAGGTAGTTGGACCGAATATCACCGAAACGGTAGCTCCGCTTCGAGGGTCCCTCGCAGGAGGATTCATTAGGGATCTCGCTGATCCGACTGTTCGAGCCACCTCCCTTCGCGAACTCGCGGCTCTCCCAAGATTTATCACGACCGCGCGCGTGCGAAACTTTGACGCTGCTCGCTCTCCCTCGCGAACGCGCTCCTGGCGAATTTCTGAGGCGGAAACGCACGAATGTGATGAGATATAACAAGTGAGGAACTTGGTTGAAGAACTTTCGCGTCTTGTGGCATATTTTCATTATTATAATTTTTTTTATAGCAAAAAATATTTTTTTGATTTTTTGTTTTCGTACTTGGCACATACTGTTTGGATCGGATGAATCGCCATGTTGCCGCGTAGATCGGAAGCAATCATTTTTATTTTTATCGCCCTCTCCGTGCAACTCGGACGAGCGAACATTTTAATTTTCGTCAACCGGGCTCACCCGGCTCAGGTCGAATTATAAGTTTTATTGTTGTTAATATATATGATAAATCCAGTGGCAACGGGGGGTTCGGGGAAGACCCTTGGGAGATATCGTCTCCCTTCGGCGAGCTCGCGTTCCACGAGCAATATCAGTCACGCTTCCGGTGCTGAAGTTCTTGCAGCACGCCCTACAACCCTCCCGCCCTCTGCTCTGCAGCTTCTGTCTCGCAGCCACCCTCACCACCAGCGCTCGAGGAACTTACATATTTCCACGTACAATATTGCATGGGGTTCGGTATGAGGTACGTATATCGTCGTCTCACGCGAGCAATATGCCCCGAGACGCCTCTTTCTCCGTCGAGAACCGGGCTCTCGAGGATATAATTGAAAATCGTCGACCGCATGTGTGCGAACATCCATGTGAGAGACACACCCGACACGAGATCCACAAATTCGTTGAATTTCTTCGTGTATTAGGAGCGAATCGAAAGGCCAGAGTACATTGGATATGTGTAGAAGTGGTGAACGTGGCTCGTCATTGGTTTGCCTGCTAATCGGGGTTGGCCATATTCACCACTTTTTTGTAACGTGTAACGGCTCAGCCCCTTTCTTAATTGTCAGCGCATTATTTTTCGATGCGTTCCCCTACGGAGAAGCCCTCAAGCTAGTCCGTGCTTCATGTCTGACGCCACCTAAGTTCGAGAGAGGAATGAAACAGATTACAAACACTTCTCGATGGAATAAAAATCTGAAAAATGTCGGGCATATCGAAGGTGCTGAAAATATTGTTTTTGCATAATTATAATTTCAAAATGTTATTAACAGATTACTGCAGAATAAAAATTGCCCGGAAAGCTATTTTTTTTGTTACGAAAATAATTTGTCAATTTTTCTGAATACGTATGCATTTTTTTAGAATTTTATGTAATGTTTGAAAATTGCGATTTTAAACAATTTTTAACATAAAGAAAACCCAATTTTAAAACATTACATAAAATTCTGAAAAAATGCATACGTATTGAAAAAAATCTCGCACGCAAGTTTACTTCTTATACAGTTCTATCGTACTTCTCACCAGCAGGGACGAGAAATAGCACTTCTCCTGGACTTGTTACAAAAAGTAATCCGCGATACTCGTCCGAAAAAGAGGACTTCACACAACGTTTGTGAAGTAGATTCACCTCCACTCGCACTACAAGAAACACGCGGCTTTGCCTCGTGTCGCCGTACCGCTCGATCCGGCAAGTGCGGCCTTCGCCGTAAAGTCCGCTTTATCGCACTAATATCGCAAAGTGCTATTACCCTATTTTCCTTTATTTCTTTTTGTTCAGATTTCTCCTTGTGTTTTTTTAAAATTCTTTCAGCAATCGTTCAAAGTTCACGGGGTCATAGAGAGTAGAGTCTTCGTGGGTGAGCCACGATAGGCTTGGAGTCTCCGCGAAGCCGCAAGAAGTTGCCACGGGCGAATGTTGGTCAGGAATCGACCACCGTGGCGAACTAAACGCGGCACGACGAGGCTGGAAGCGCGGTGCGAAAATTCCACGGTCTCTCGGTTACAAGGATGACTGGTACCCTCGCTCCGGCCTGCCGCCGATGCGGACAGACTTTACTTGCCCGCAATTTTTTTTTTTTTCAACTACGATTAATTAACCCCGGGCACGTCTGGCATTTGCACGATCGACGGTGGTTGCGGTTACCGGGCACGCTTACAACTCTTTGACGATCCCCGCTCGTTTATCGTAACCGACCCAATCGATCGCGAGGATATTAAAAGGGTCGAAAACATAGATCGTTTGTACATGGCTTTTTAAAATTCTGCACCGTTTCCCAGTTGATATTTCATGCGTGCAATAAAAATAGGTTAAAAAAATAATAATAAAAAAATAAAAATAAAAAGATGAAGAAGAGCTTCAGCGCAAACTGGCGGTCGCGAGGACCGGTGCACCGTGAGCTTCCCGTGATTTGCGACCGCGTTCCCAACACATCCGTCACGTTACGCGCGCGCGCTTTTGCGATATAAAAGATGAGTTGTAAAAACACGAAGGGCAAATGAGAAAATACGGGAGCACGGTGAGAGAGCGGGGATGGTGTCGCAGCAGCGGCGGCACATCCGCACACACAGGACTCACGCCAGCCGGAAAAATAGTCCGGAGGTTGTACACCAGTTACGAGAGAGCGAAACTGTGGTCCACAGGGGGTTGGTGATTTTACGGGCAACTCGGGAGTCGCGTGCCACCCCCGCTCGGCTACGACACTCGATTTTATAGCGTCGTTACGTTTCACCGTTTTGGTAACACTTACGGAAATCTCTTTGATGTTCACACCTGACTTCGGAACGAACGATGGGACGACGAACGCCCGTTTATTAAATACAATCGAATACCGGCGACGATATTTGATATAATTTATTTGACTCGGTACGACAATTATAGTTTTAACCCCCATTTCTACACCTTGTGAGATAAAATTTAGTACACTCTTGTGAATAACTTTTTCGGAACTCGTGTGAATGCAACATTCGACAGAAAACGTTGTATCGTACTAGTATCGTAAATTACCATTATGTAACTCATACACGAAAAATGCTACTTTTCGTGCCTGCCGAGAGTGGCGTAAGTGGCGCTTTACAACCAAGTGTAAATACTCGTATAAATAAATACTTCTCGTACTTTACACTTGCTGGTTCTGCAGCGCCACACTTAGCAGGTACGGAGTAGCACTTCTCCTGCATTCGTGACAAAAAATATTATACGATTCGAGTGTGGTGTAGCAAACATCGTACGCGGACTGTGAAGTGACTCGACCTCGCCGCACAGAGTGCGTCTAAAGTTCGCTTTGCGTGCGGTAAATTGTATCACTTGTATCGCAAATTACTACTTGGCATTGATCGATAAATTTTTATTTATGATTTGCAATCGCTCACTTTTTTTTATGTCAACATTGGAATTGTGGAGGCATCTGGTGAAACAACTAATCGCTATGTTCACTGCGTTTGATACGAGCTTGATGAATTAATGCGTGTTTCAACGAACACGGATAACGCTTGGAATATCAAAGATCGATAGGGAATCTTGCTTCGCAGGCAGAGTCGCAAGGGAAAGGGAAAAGAGTCGAGGGTTATAACTATGTAAGAGTCGGGGCACGCGTTAGCACGTTCCTGGCGAGAGGCCAATATTCAAAAGTGCCACGTCGGATTTTACTTCGCGACTCAAATCAAAACGAGGCCGCAATTTATAGCGTTCGGAGATTCGAGATGAGACGAGCGTTAGTCATCGGTGATACTTTTATTCCACCGTGATATTGCATGCAGTCGTACTGAAAGTAAATTCCGGTTACAAAAAAAAAAAAAAAAAAAACAGAAAATCTCTACCACGCTCCATTCCATGAGCTAAAATTCAACAATTTGAAGATTTAGCCCAAATAATGGAATAATGTCCATTCTTAAAAACCATTAGAATGTAATATTTAATATTTTATGTGTAATGCGTCCATAACCACAATATCTTTTAATTAATGCGTCTCGATCTCGCCCCCGCGCTCCCAATTGTACTGCGGCCAATTGTCATTGTATGCATATTTCATTTTATTATATACGTCAACCTGCGATATTCTCACCTGTGATTTTTTACTCTTAGATTTGGTTTATATTATTTTTTATCTTAAGTATACCATATTGTTTCTAATTTTGTATATGCTATTGTTATTGATTTTCTATTTTGTATTTGCTATTATTGTACAACTTCTGCATCATGTGATCTAAGACGATGTGCAGCGCCTGAAGGGACGTGTCCCAGGGCGCCAAATAAATCTCTCTCTCTAAAGTTTGTAACTTTTGAATTTTAGCTCACGGATCGCAACGAGACTATAAAATATTTCAAGACTTTTTTTATAGTGCATTCTTATAATGATACCATTGCATTATAAATGTATTCGCAAATAAAAGATTAGAGTCGGTGCTTCCGAGACTTAAGCTCTCGCGAAGACTTCGAACGGTAAATCAGGAATAACAAGCCAAGGGGCGGAAGGATGGACGCGTTGTTGAGAGGGAAAAGGCTTTTTTGACGCCATAACGGCTTAGCCCAATTGCGCCAACAGGCGTAAGCGTCTCGAGGGGCTGTGCGTGCATCTCTCTTTCGTTCTAACTCGAGCCTCTCCCGGCAGCTTCTGTCGTACAACCCCTTACGCACTATTTAACGCGAGAGATTCCCGCGAAGGGAGGGCCAATCCAAGACGCTTCCTGTTTACCGAATTAGTCCTGGATTTACGAGGCAACGGGAGACCCTCGGAGACTTACGCGCCAAACTGCACAGTTGTATATATACACACGCACACGCACACTAAATATCGTTGTGTGTACCTGCTACGTGCTATACATAAGAGACGGCAGCAACAGCAACAGCGGGGGTTGTTTTACGTGTTCGCCGGCGGCAACGAACGAACGTCTTCCGACTAATTCATGACCGGAGCCCGCAAATTTCTAGCTCACTGGTGCGAGAAAGAACTACCAATTCCATTCGAGAAAACATCCTAAAATAATGCCCGAGCGAAATTCACCTAGCTATATAAACCTCGAAGTATTCATCCCTCTTCCTCTTCCACCTCGAAATCAATCCGTTCAATTGACGCATCCGCGACACTTGAAACGGCCGGTAAGAAAGGTTTTTACTTCCAAAAACTATTTATTTTTTTTATTGTTAATTTTGGAGTAAAAATAATAAGAAAAAAATGGTCGACCCTCGGGAAACCGTTTTAACTGCTTACATCTAAATATATGAAAAAAATGAGGGCAGAGACGTTGGAATCGTCGACAGAAGTCACGAGATGTAAATTATTTTAAACCCGTGTTTATCTATCGGTCAGGTCGTTGACCAAGTACAGAGATCGTATTTCTAGTCTCGAGAACTGACGTAATACGTGTATGGTTGAATGAATGTATGGAGCATATTCGAGTGCGGCTCTAGATATAACGAAAGAGCGAATGGGGGCGGTGCGAGGGAGGAGGGGGGAGCGAGAGTGGTTGAGGTTCTCGGGTCGGGGTGGCCGAGTGTACAGGGAGGATGGAAAAAGGTGGTGAGGGTATAGTGCACGGTGTTCCGGGGGTCGTGAATGGAGCTGGCGGAAGGGCTTCGGAAATTAAACGTCTCGCGTGGATGGTCTTTTTTTCGTCAGGGTGACGTACGGTCTTCTCTGCGGGTTTTCTCGCTCACTCCAAGAGCAGTTCCTCTTCTTCCCGGTCTTTCCTTCGGCTTGCCCGCCCCCCTGCCTCGTCGTCTCTCGCTGTACTGGCGTACTCGAGGAAGCCGGAGGAGCCTGCCACTGGCGGGCAGGACAATTTCGCCGCGATAAGGAAGTAGATCGGGCGGTGAGATACTTCGCGGAATCCTTTATACCATAGATGTATACCGTACACACGCAAAGACGGCGGGACTCGAATGCTATCGCGAAGCCCGCGAGTCCACTGGCGACTGTACACCATTTTGACTACGAAAACAATTTTTATTTACTCGCGACCTTCGAAACGTGAGTTGTTAAATTAATTCGACTGTGATTATTGATAATGATTGAATAATTCTTTATGCTCTTTATTTTTAACTGTTCATTTTTACGCTGCAATAATTGTGTGTCTGGCTCTTCAAGGAACAGCTGAAATGATAACTTTCCATTAAAACGCCGTTTTCAGACATGCGTAGAAAACTTTGAGTGGTAAATGAGAGCTGGGAAAAACGGACTATTTTCACCAATTTTTTTCGCGACACAAGAAAGGTTCTCATCTCAAACGGAGGACCGTTTTGCCCCGCTTTGGCCTACATTACTGTACTTTTTAGCTTGTTTTCTCTAAAACAGTTTTCCTTCGTGAAAGCGAAAAATCGATTAATAAAAGCCCACTTCGATACTAGAACCATTATCGAACGAATAAAACTGCCACAAATGGGATGCGCCTAGAAACTAACATGGTCAACTTGGACATCCGCGAATCGCTGGTAAATTGATCTGTACAGTCCGTGACGGGCAGCAGTGGAAAGCAGCTCAAAAAAATAAATAAAAAAATAAAAAACAGAGTCTTGCGTGCAGCGTGCCCGTCGCATAGAAGTCTTGAGGGAAGGAGGTGCGGCAGCAGATAATATGCGTTCCACACGGAAACTCAAACGAACGGTATTCGTTCGAGGTCCGTCGGCAGTTTCCTACTCACGATAGTCAGGCTCTGGCCGTCCTGTCGGACACGTACTCTCGCGTGCGTGAGTCTCTCCTTCCATCTTTCATGGTTTTACCTCGCACACGAGGGTATTGGTCAAATCGTCGAAGCCGCTCGATGGTCCCGCGAGGGAAAGAGAGATCGCACGCGAAAGAGGAGCATCGAGAACTATAAGCTATGCGTGTACGCGCCGAAGCGGTACTTCTGCATCGACTGGGAGGACGACGACGAGCAACCCAACGACTAGCCTACTCCGACTTCTGCTCGGTGGCTGCACCTCGCCGTTTATAGACGGTCGGCAAATAGTCGCAAACGTCTTATACTGCCAGCTCGTACAGTGGCCGATAGCTCGGGCGGCGAGGGACTCTTACGTATATGGGAAAATCCTCTCGCGTCAGGTATGCAGCCGGCGTTGCGGGCCTCGCGCGCTTACAGTTCCATCGGGCAGAGAAGTTCCTGCGTTGCCAGAGAACCGCGCAAATGCGCGAACAGAAGGACGAACGAAGAACCACGTGCCGAAGAACCAAGTCGCGAGAGAGAATCGCGCGGCGGTCGTAGAACACCGCGGATTCAAGATCACGGTCTCCTTTACGGTTGAATATAGTGTAGCGTGTACGAAGTACGTAGGCGAATGCGAGTGCGTTCGTTTGTTCGTACACAATGCGCATTTGTCCCGGGGGTATTACTTTCAAATGTGATTATTGAGGATATTATTCAGCGGTTGGAACGACAATGGCCGTGCGCAAATATGCTCGAACCACGAACGATTTATCTCGCTCATACCTGCGCTATCTTTCCGAGCCTGTGCGCAGGTGGGTGAGCGTAGAAATTCGCCAATTTTCGAAAGGGTTGTTGACCGATTATAGGGAAGATGTAGGATTGGCCGGCGACGAACCGCTTATTATTGGGCTGATGAGCGTGAAACTCGTTTTGGGTCTAAATATTTGTACTGGGCGTTGCTCAAAAACATGCGATTATCGAGGATATCGTTCGGAGTAGAGAATGACAATGGGGAATTGTAAGCCTTCGAGTCTGGAACGATCAGTCTCACTCGTACCTCCGACAACCTTGCGAGGATGCAGGTAGCGAAGTGTCCGAACTCGCAAAAGTTGCAAGGGTTGCTCGAAGTTCCATTATCGACTTGCGAACATTTTGCCGAGAGATCGATGGACTCGCGAGCCAAGAACCTTTCATCATTAGTTAGTCGGCGTGAAACTCGTGTCAAAATATTGACCGGTAGCTTGTAGCGCACCAGGTATAACGAGTTGCAAACTACTTTGAAGGGTGCGAAATTTGAGATTTAGGAAAAATGGTCGATCCCGGGTCGTAATTATCCTTCGCTGGACGACAGGTAGTCGAGTCGGTAACTTCATCCCTTCGGGATTTCACGAGACAGCTCACTTTCACTTTTGCCGTGGAGTGACGACTGGTTCCGCTGCTGGTCGACGAAGGGATGGGATTGATGGCCGGCTGAACTGTTCTTAACGACTCGCTGGGCGGCGAGACCGAGAGCCTGTCACAATATTGTAAGATCTTTTCTCAAAGTGCCGGCGCAGATGCCACGATGGTATGAATGAACTACCGAACTGAAAGCGCTATCTCAACTGTTTGCCTCGAGCACACGAAGCAGATAATACTATTTGTACACGAAGTTGATGGGTCGTTCGAGTTTCTGGTGTAAGCTTCGCTCCAGCTCTCTCCGGATCCTGGAATAGCTATACAACTGTTTAGTTATTGTTTCCGGGGCAGATTATAGACACCGGCAGTCGTTATTGCCTCCGTGGTGAAGATACAGATATATCGGTCGCGTAAGCTATCATCTCGTGCCACCCACACTGCATGCGCAATGGACGCCAGTACTGTCGGTTTCACATTCAAACTTTCGAGCAGTCGATTTTTTCAATTATTTTTTTCGTTTTATGGAACAAATCGTCTATCATTTTTTTTTAAATTTTAGCCACTTCGATCAAGAATGCCATAGCTATATTTATTTTTATTTTTTATCGATCTTACTATATCGATTTTTTTTAAACATTAAAACTGTCATCGCGTTCTTTAAATTGTACTACTTCGGAATATGAAAAAAATAACTGCGTTCGTAAAATTGTAGGGTAAACCAATCGATAAATGAGAACTATCGTATTTTTGACTCTGAATAAAGTGACCATTAAGTAACTTAAATGAACATTTCTAAAGCGAATATTTCATGGAAATGTGAGCGCTTCATAGAAAAATTTATAATAAGCTTTTCGGGAGAATAATTAAAGTATTGGAAAGAACGGAAATACTGTTTTAAATAATAAAATTGATTCGTGTATAAATATTTCGCATTTATCTTCTTATGGAACGAAGCGTCTATTTTTTTTTATTTTTGCGACTACCAGTAAATAAATGATAACTATTGCACTTTCGTCTATGAAAACAATAAAAGAAAATTTTTTATGCGAATATTTCATGGTAAGGTGGGTGATTTGTTTCAGGCTTAAAAATTAAATTATGCAAAATAACGGAAATACCGTTTTAAAGAATATAATCGATCCGTGTAAAAATATTTCATCGCCTTAACCGTTAAGGTATCGATCGGTTTACTCTATCGCCGTGGAAAGGTGTAAAGGAAAAGCTTCGGTTATGGATCGACCAGTATATGCGGGTACTCACCCCCTCGATGTACTAGGCTTGCTGGAGCTCGCACCTGTTGGCGCCTCTACGATTATGACCGCAATAACATTCCGTCAAACTGCGAATGTGCGCTCACTCGTGCCCACTCGTACTACTCCGGGGTACTCAACCCGATCTCCTCGCACCAACGAGTTTTCCCAGTCCACGGGCGCCCGGTGTGTGCTAAAACTGCTTTTCACGAACACACAATAAACGATAGCCGTATTCATTCACGCGGATTCTCCGTTCATAAATTCGGGACTTCATTTGCATCGACCAGTAACCCGCACACCTGAAATATTAACGATATTATTAATTATTATGTCTTGGAATAAAAATTTTACGATATACCGTGTACAAACCGTCGAACCGGAATCGAAGGAACCTCCCGAGCCCCTGGACTCATTGATTTTACGCCGCCGAACATTATTTACCTTTTCCAATATATCGTAATGTCGATACCACTCATTGCGTCACGAAACCTACAACGGAATATCTCTGTCGAAAAAAATAAAAATAAAAATAAGTATATTTTCGCGACGAATCGCCACTGGCCGTCGAAGCTAGGCTTACGAAAAATAAACTTAAAAAAATATAAAATATTTTGCGAAAAAACAGCGGTCCGTTGTCCTTTACTACATTTAGAGTATCTATATAAAAAATCTAATGAAATCTAATGATGGATCTAATATAAAAAAATAAGTCTATTTTTGACACTGGCCTTCGAAGCTGTGTTTCGGAAAAATAACCTTTTAAAAAATAAAGTATTTACGGAAAAAAACAGCGGTCCGTTGTTCTTTTACACATTTAGAGTATCCGTTGAAACAAATATCGCATAAAATATACGCGGTCGAATCCATCACCGAGATACCGAGTTACCGTGGTATTTTCGGCATTAAATTTTCTCTCGCTGCTGACTCGCGTCCCGGTGCATACCGCGGGGAGGCTCGCGATTCAAAAATCCGCTGTACGCTCGGACCGTCGAAAATTGGCCTGTCGGTGAAAAACACAATTTCGCGTTTTCCTCCCCGGTCAATCCAATTTAAAGTGGCGATCCGAGAACCGACCTTCCCATGCATGCAGAGGGAAAATGAAGTATTAAAAAAAAGAAAACAAAAACAAGAAAAAATAACGCTCGCGTAACATAAAGTTGACACGGCAATCAATTCCGCGGGCTCGGTGAGTTTAATCGGGAATTCAATTAAAATCAGTGCGAGAGTACCGCTCGTCCGGCGGACAGAGAAATAATCTCTGTTCGATGGCTAATAACAATCCACCTCGGCGAGTGTTTCAATTAAAATCTCATAACAGCCTCTTATCGATCGGTCCGCGATGAGTCAACGATTTTTATCCCAGGCGACTTTTAATAGTACGTCCCTCGCGGCGATGCTCCTCGGGCGTTACGAATAAATAAATACATAGACAAATAAAAAAAGATTGTCGCTTCGAGATCGCTACCGCGTTCGCGCGGCTCTCCTGTACCTTGTTCGCTCGGTAGGCGTGAAAATAAAGATAAACGCGCCTTAAAATCCTCCTCTCGCCGGTGATCAAGAGGAATAAAACGATTGAGCCGGGGCATCGACGATTCGTATCTCTATTGCCGTGTTTTCATATACCGGATCCCCGATACCACGTGTGAGGCTCGTACGAGGGAGAATGGCGTACCCGAGAGAGAAGACGTAGAGGAAAAAAGAAAAAAAAAAAGGAAAAAATAGGGGGGGATTCGCCAAGGAGTGAGCAACGCTCACGCAATAAACGAGCAACTTCTGGCGAGCTATCCCCCGGTTGTATAAGATAGAAAGAGAGATAGAGCGAGGAGGAGGGAAGATAGTCCTCTCTTGTACGCGCTCGGAGCAACGCAACAAATCACCATTACTCGATGTGTATCGCGACGCTATATAATTATAGCTATAACGTTGAGCAGCGCACCAGCAGGTAATGGCTCAATCCTGCGCGTGCATGCGATGATAACCAGCCTCCCGGTGGAAGAGAGAGCGAGATCGGCGGCAAGTGCATCGCCGCGGCCGCCGCGCAGCCCGAAGATCCCTCCCTGTTCCGCTGCTCCTGCAGTCCGTTCTCGAAATCGCAATTACCTGCGGAAAAATAAAAAGAAAAAAAGAAAAAAATCAAATTATAAACTCGAAAAAAATACCTCTCTTGGATTGACTTTTCTACAAAAAAAAAAATAAAAAAATAGAAAAAAAAATGTGAAGATAAAAAGAATCACGTGGCCTACTTGCGCCGTCCCGCTTTGGGAAAGCTCGACGAGCGGGACGAGCGCCTATGCGATGCAAAAGCCTCGAGTGAGAAAAAGCGAGATGCGATGGAGGGAGACGGAGCGCCGAGGAAGAGCATGGTCGCGCAAAGGACGAAGAGAAGGGAGGGGGTTTGGAGGTGGGGAAGAGAGGGGGGATCCTCGCGTCGGCAGTGTCCTCCACTCTCGCGCTCGTCGTTCCCCTGCCAAGTCGCGCGCGCGGCTTCCCCTCCCTTCCATTAACAACGCCCTCGCATATAAATCCCAGTTTCTATAGTTGTGTTGAGCGCTATGGCCTGTGCGAGACTGTGTAAACGCTATTTCGTCGTTGGTACATTCGTCTCCGTTCGACTACCGAATCCCGTGGAGCGTCCGTCTTTCTCGCATGGCTCGAGCTCGCTCTAACCTCGAAAAGGCCCGAGCTTACCGTCGCAATCCTTTCGACTCCTCGTCGCTCTTACCTCGTTCTACTCCCTCGCTCGTGCATCCAGCCACGATATCCCGCGTCGTTCTTCTGCACAGGTAGAGAGTCTCTCGTTCGAATCGTCTCCCTCGCTCTTGTTTGCTAGATATAAACTCTCCACGCTCGGCTCTCGTCCGTCCGACCGACGCTCGCACACACACACACTTGCGAGCGAGTAACGGCCAGCGCGGAGTGAGCGGGAGCGGGCGGCAGGGAGGGGAGAGCAGCAGCAGCGGCAGCAGCAGCATGAGGGACGAGCACACGCGGGATAGCCTAGCCAGGAGCGGCGGCACGGCGGCACGACGGAGGCAGCGCCGCGTGGTGGCCCGTGGTGGGGACTATCGGCCGTAAACCATCCGCGGTGAACATTTAACTCACGTATTGCCATCGGACAAGTTTGCTTTGGGCCGCGAGAGAGCGTAACGCGAGTCCCGCAGGAGTCCGTAGAGCTCGGGGTGAGAGACGAGCCTTTTCAACGGCCGAGAAATTTTGTTTTTCCAACCCGTCGGTTATAAACGCTCACTGTCTCGGTACTCTCGTCGTCTCGGCCGCCTTTGTCGATCGTGTTTTGGAAGGTAAACAAAAAAAAACAACAACGGAAACATTTAAAAAATACAACACAGACACGCAAACGAATTCTTCGCTATTACGTTTTCGGTACTCACCTCTCTCGCGCGCAACGCAGTCACGCCCGAACACGCTCGAAGGACGTTTCTATTTTATCCTCGGTCAACGTGCTTGTTCTTATTTTTTTCGTACGTAGAAGACTACGCAAATATTCTTCGCAGAGCGTCTCTCCAACCGGCAAGGGTCTGCGCTCACGCCGCCGCCATTGGACTGGCGTGAAACTAGATTATTTTTTTTTGTTTTTTTTTTTTTAATTTCTTCGCTGTAGCTCGTGCGAGAACGTGCGATATTCCGACGGGGATTTTGTTTATTTGACGTGGACGGTGAAGCGGCAGAGAGGGAGGCTGCCACGCGAGGAGGAAAACGCTGGAAGATACGCCGGACGATAGAACGTGAGAGGAACGGCGATAGAGGAAACTCGCTCGAGCGGAAGAGGAACACGAGGGAGACGCGTAACCGTCGATAGGACGAGAGATCCCGCACTATGACGGGGAGGGAATGGAGACTCCTACCGCAACCGGCAACGCTGTTTCGCTGAAAACCCGACTTCGCCGCAGAACGGTAAGTCAGCTGATTATTCTTTGCCGAGCGGAAAATTATAATATCGAGCGTTAATACACGATCGTACGACCGAATTGTTATCGAAAATTCATGGGAACGAAGTTCGTGTACGCGAGTCGATGAAAGAAACAATAATTCCGACGACGGAATCTTGAGATGCTTCGCTAACCTCCCGCCAAATTGACGCGTGACTCGCGCGACCCGTCGGGCGCCGAACTACCTCGACGGGAATCGACCATTTTCCTTTATTTCGAGCTTAAATCGTTCCGTACAGTACGTTCGATGATTTGAAGCGAATGACAAGATAACATTTTATTCCGGCGACTTTTTAACGACGATGCAGTGCCGGACCACGTGCGTGCTGCGAACGGGCAGCCGCAAATCGCATCTACTTGTTTTACAGATTAAATATCGATGAATTTTCAGTCGCGGTTGTCGTCGCAATAGGTTATATGTATTAACGAGAGTTTAATGTGTGCCTTACGGGCTTGGAAGACATTTTTATTTGTCTATTTATTTATTTATGATCATTGGAATAATATAAATAAATAGACAAATGTATTAAATTTAATGAATATTCTTATCAAAGAATAAAGAAATGACATATTGGTTTATGACGGCATGATTTAATAAGTAATCGTAGAAAAAATACTGAGGAAATTAGGCAGCAAATAATGAATAATGAATGCGGAATACCGAAGCAAAAATATATAAAAATGTCGAGTTTGATAAAATCAATGATGGCTGGAAATTCAAAGCTGAACCCCAACGAGGTAACACGGCAGTATTTTCTTGTTCGACGAGACCTTCGTCGTTCTTAAATCTACACATATTTAAATTTTATTTTACGTAAAAAAAATGCTATTCGAAGGTTCTTCGATTGACTCGAGATTGTAATCGCAACAGCTTATATCTATTAACGAGAGATAAATATTTGCCTTAGGGGCTTCGAAATTTTTTTTATCTATCTACTTATTTAGTTCCAAACATTAGAATAATATAAATAAGTAACTAAATTTATAAATTAAATTAATATTCTTATCAAACAATAAAAAACACATCGTAGTTTGTGAACTCGAAGCAAAAATTTATTAAAATACCGAGTTTGAGAAAATCAATAATGACCGAAAATTCAAAGCTGAACCCCAAAGACGCAACACCGCAGTATTTTTCCGTTCGGCGAGACCTTCGTCGTTCTTAAATCTGCACATATCTAATTTTTATCTACAAGGAAAAAAAATGAAAAAATTGGCATACGACCGTTCGATTTGTTTTTTTCAACGACAGATGAAAAATCATGGTACAGAAGCGAAGACGCTCGGAGATTGCACGTTGAAATAGTCGCGATGTAGCGAGGCGCTCTCCGACTCCTGTGACGGAGGCCATAAATAAGGATCCGACGGTCGGAGGCGGCTGCGGCCGATGATAAGCGTTCTTTCATTCCCCTTTCGCCGTCTCCACAGAAACCCCCTCTGCCCCCCGGCGAATCGGGTTTTCCGCGTCTTCCTCGTCGACCTATTCGCCACCCTCCTCACTCGCCTATGCACGATATCTCAATACCTCCGCAAGGTGTTTCCACGATAGAGCAACCATCAAAGCTGAACACTGAAAAAAGGAAAATTTATTTCAATTCTTACCATTCCCTATGATATTGAAACCACGACGGCAAGACTGTCAAGGTGACATGTTATCGTTTCAATCCAGTACGGAATTATAAGAATTGAAATAACAACTTTTTCTTTGGCAGCTTGCAAGCGAATTTTACTTGAGTCATTGAATTTTTTTTTCAGTGTACTCGCACTATAAATAAAATTGTTATGAACTTTAATGTACCGGACTGGAAGTTTTTATGCAAAAACTGGTATATTAAATTTCATGAACAATTGTGATGAAAAATTAATGTTCGGTGTATTAAAAACATTGGAAATACTTTAATTTTAATAATTTATATTCATTTAAGTGAAAAAGTGTATTAATGTTTCATCACAATTGTACATTAAATTTAATGTAGTAGTTTTTGCATAAAAACTTCCAGTCCGGTACATTAAATTTACAAGTTTTTTAACAGTGCACTGTGTGGAACTGTAGTCTCGCTTTCATATTTTCCCCGACCCGCGACAACGCAACGCATTTAAAAATGACTATAAATTCCCACCCTCGATCGACGAGCAAATATTACAAATTCCCGGATAGGTTTTAATTGTCCCAAACATTCTTATAAATCCCCCGATAGCACCAAACTAATTTCAAACTTCTCCAAACTTCCCAACTTCCGGTTTCGTCTCCATACCAACAAGAGAAAAAAGGTGTAAACGGCACTTCGAACTTCCAATAGAGTGTAGCAAAGAACGAACGAATTTTCTCTTCCTTCACTCGCCTTGAACTTCTTTCGTAATTTTTTTTATTTCGCCGCTCTAAAGCCGTTAAAGTCGGAGTATAGCGTTTCCGAAGCGAAGGCGTCACGTTTGGCGTGTTCGGCGTTACATCCGACACGTCTCCGCCGTTGGTGCACCGGTGGCTGTGTACACGGGGCCAGAAACGCACCCCGGGACGTACTACCCTGTAATATAACGAATAGGTGGTGGCCGTGCGGCGTCGGCCCCTACGGGCAGCACGAAACGCTCGTTTCTCATATCAGTTTAGCTCCCGGACACTTTGGAGAAGTTGGTGTGTGCCGGTGCTACTGCTCCTGCTGCTGCTGCGGTGTACGTCGCTGTACCCCGGAGGGGCGTCGCGACGTCACCCGACGCCTGCTTGCCTCCCCCTTCCTCCTGGGAGCGAAGGAGAGAAGAGCGCGAGAGTCCAACCCGGAGGGTTCTCCGACCCGGAGGGCCCTCCAACCCCCCTCGCGACACCTTGCATCCCCCTCGCCGCCTCGACATACGAGCCAGGCACTCTCTCCGGGCTCCTCCGCTCTCTCCTCTCTCCTCCGTGTGTCCCTATCTCTATTGGAAGGGAGGAGGAGAGGAGCGAGAATGCCCGCGGCCGCGAGATAAGTGACGCCCGAAACTTAACAAACCCCCGCTGCATGATGAAGAGCCCTGCGCCCGGGCTCCTCGATCAAGCTCACCCTTGGAGGGAAAAAAAAAAAAAAATGGCGAATAAAACTTTGCGGTGTTCTCTCGACTGTTTCGCAGCCAGCATCGGTTATGTCCTCGTTGTGAGGAAGAATATTTTTGAATGTTTGGGTGGAATAATTCTTTTTTTTGGTGGAATAATTCTTCCGCCCGAGCGGTTGGATTAAGGATTTCGAATGCTTCTTTTTGGGATTTTTTTTTTTCACCGGAACGTTTATTCGGGTGAGGAAGAATTTTCCTACCATTTGTCAGCGCTGCACTATTCGAGCTCTTGGTAGCCTCGGTGCAGCGTCTTTAATCATGATTAATTAGCGAGTCGCGCGCGTAAACTCGGCCGGGGGTGCCGAAAAATTTATGTAACCAACCCCCACCCCTCGGAGGATCCGGGAAGAAGGCGCGAGGGATAGGAGGTAGCGAGAGTGCAGGCCATCGAGATCACGAATGCGCAAATCGGGATTCGAACAATCTCTTTTTCCCGACTTTAACCCCCGAGTCGTCAAAGGCGGTCGGTCAGAGTGCGATGTTTGTTGCTTCGTAACTCCCGAACTAACGTGTATATTTCGATTCAATTGTAGCGAAATCGAAACGCCAGACTCCGCCCGACAAGTACAAACTATAAACGAACACAAAAAATCATCCGTTCACGAGTTATGAAATTTACAAGGAACCGTGAAAAACGCGTGGAAAACACGCGGTTCCACCGTCTGATTCTTTGGGTCAAACCGGGAATGGGAATTCACCGTATCGTGTCTGCCTATCGGTTACCGAGCAGGTGAAACTTGAAGAAAAGAATTTTATTTATTTGTTTAATATTCCGGACGAGCCGCTGGAGATTCGTCGCGAGGAGAATTAGATCTTTCGAAACGAGCCCGCGGAGCGCGGATTTACACCGGCTAGAAGCCCGGGCTAAGTTTAAATCTCCCTGGTCCCTCCCTTCTCCCTCCATCTAGTTCCCGTGGCTTCGTCCGACGCCACTAATTATCGTAAATTTATCGTTCGTGAACCGTACGGCCGCGGAGGTTCCATTGATCCCACTTTCATCGTCCTACGGTTACGCGGCGGGGGCTTCTGAACGTCCGAGACTTTTGGTCCCTCGTGCGAGAGCGGTCATGGGCCATCAAACGAATCAGTTAATAGATTTTTTTTTTCATTCAAATATTGCACCTCAATATATCTCTGTAACTTATAACGTGTCTTGTAACTGTGTCTTGTAACTTATAACGTCGAGACAATCATCGAATTAATACATCGGTCCGTACATGCGATGACCCAACGATTGAATCTGCTCCCCGATAAAACGCAAATTTAATATCATTCGCCGGATGAAACACATTTGATTTACGCATTCGTGAGCAACGTTCGATAAATTAAAAAATTATCGTGATAAATTAAAATCCATCGTGACTATCGAAGTTGCAGCTGTCTATTATTCATAAACAATAAAAAATGATAAACATTTATTCATTATCGACGTTTGAAAAAAGAAACGGTTAAAAAAAGTTTTCACAAACTTTACTAATCACTTTGTTAAAGATTCGTGGTTCATCTAGTTTCTTCCGTCGGGCGTATTTTCGTTAAAAAAAATAAATTTCGTTTTTGCCTAAAACAGTTGAATATCGGCAAAGTTGTTTCACCCATAGTTATTTGTATTGTAAGGGCATAGAAAGGGAGTTCTTGACGAGTGTAAAAATACCGCAAATCTACGGCCACGCTATTCGCATAATTTTGCCTAACAAATTCGTGAAAATCACGCTTTTCGTTTTTGAAAATTCTCGCACTAGTGCGAGAATAATACTATTATTTCACTCAGTGCGAAAATGGGAGTTTTGCGCGCGCTTCGCGTACGCAAAACCCCCACTTTCACACCTTGTGAAGTAAAATTTCGTACGATACTCGTGCGAAAAACTTTCCGAACTCGTGCGATTGCAGCGACTCGCCTCCAGCTCGTGCTGCAAACTCACATTCGTCAGAGAAAGTTTTATAGCACTAGTATCGTAAATTACTATTCTGCGCTCATTTCACAGGAATGAAAAACGGGATTTTACAAGCGTTAGGAAATAGATTTGTTTTTAAATACGATGCAGAATCGGAAGACTGTCCGTAAATATTTATCGCAGTGTTGCAGGGCAGTTCAACAAATGGTTCGTTAAATTCCCGATGCGAGAATCCGGTAGTTTCGTTCCTACTGTGTTTACGACGCGAGAACGTTGCTGGCTGTTCTCCTCCCCGTCGCATGCCGTTTTCGCGAGCATCGGGGGAAAGCGAGAGTCGAGCGGAGTTGTAGCCGGGGTAGTTGACACGGGTTGTAGGGCTCGGCGAACGTGGAAAAGGGAGAAACGCGGACGATGTTTAGGGACGAGCACGCCGTGCGCGCGCGATTGTGTGCCGAGGGCGATACGAAAGCGAGAACGAATATCGCGGTGAGATTCGCGCGACTACGAAGCCACTGCACCAGTCCCGTTGGCCCACGGAACTGCTATCCACGTCCATCTCCCGCCACCCGGAGAAAGCGAGAGAGAAATGAGAGTTAGCTTTACGAGTATTTAAATGCGCCGGTCCGACCGCCATAACGGCATGGCCGCCGTCGGATCGCGATCCACGCGCCTTCCGTCTTCTACCGTTCTCCCGACGCACTTGCACGCGGTCTGCCATCTTCCTTCGTGTTATTGCTGAGACAAGTCCAAGAAAAAATATTTACATATTACTAACGTATTGACAATTAACGATTCAATGATTTTTGGCGACTTTAGGCACAAAAAAGAACATGTTTTATGTTCTTGATAATAAAAAGTTTGGTCGGAAATGCTGCTCGTTTGATCTTCGTAACAGTGTTGATCACGTAACAAATCTTTCAAATACAAAAAAATTGCAGTTCTATTTTTTTAAGAAAATATTAAAACAAATATGATATTAAAAAAATAGAACTTCTATGATTCTTTATATTAAGGGTTTTTAATAATAATAATAATAATAATAAATTAAGGGTTTTTATATAGGGTATTTTTTATACACGATGGAAAGACCGTTACGAACGAATGAACGTGGAGTATTTTAGATACATTATTTTGTTACCGAGAACAAAAATAAAACACTTTTCTTACTGAGAAAAATAGAACTTTAACGATTTTTTATATTGATTTAATATTTTCATACACGATCGGAAGACCGTTTCGAACAAGTGATCGTTGGATATTTTAGATACATTATCGAATTACCAAGAAAAAAAATAAAACTGTTTTGAAATTGAAATCAATGGGACAACCACAGCCCTTACGAGCTTCCCAATACTTCCCTTAAATCGTAGAGCTGGCGCGCAGCCCAGAAAGGAATTTGTTTTCGATAAAATTAGCCGTCCTCCGCCTGTCCGATAAATCTTCGGGATCCACATTTTCGGTTCCTCTGTCCGGATATCCGAAGGAGAGCAGTTTCTTTGTGTCCAATTTTTTCTGGTCGAGCCGAGGCGACGCGAAATTCGAACGCGAGTCAACGAGAATAAAAGCCCGAGGGCGGTCTGCGAGGAAAACTCCGCGCGACATTGTTCCAGGGTGTTGCGAAGAATCTTTTTCGGAGCAAGGTCATCGAGCGCGGCTTAATTGCGTCACCTGTAGGAGCAGCCTGGCGCATCCGGCTCGCGTCAGGTAAAAGTCCTGCAGCTCCTTTCCTTCCCTCTTTCTCCCGACGACCCTGACCATAGCGAACCTCATCCCCCGGACCGTAAATTACTCGAGGGGAGCACCGAACGCAGTTGTAAAAAAAAGAAAAAAAAACGGAGCTGCATCGTCGGTACAGCACAAAAACAGCGCGACGCGAAGTGCGTTAGAAGGTAACGGTAACGGTCGTCCTCGGTCGCGGATCGCGAGAGTGCAAGCGGCACGGACTCCTTCGCTGTCCGGACTCTTCTGTTTCTCTCGGGCCGTCCTGGTTTGGCTTCTCTTTCGCAAAGCCAGCCGGGAGAACAGTGCCGAAGACATCCCGGCGAGCGGTCACGTTCGGGGTTCCAGTTTGCTCGAATTCTTCGTCTCTTCGAGGTTTTTTTATATTTTTCCTCCCCGAAGGCCGGGTTCTTCGTTGTGCGGGTCTCGGATCGCGCGAAGCTGCGGGATTCTCCTTTCCTCCGGAAAGAGAACCGTAAGTTAAAAGAAAAAACAAAAAAAAATTAATCGCTAAATTTTTATACTCGTGGTGTGCATAATTTGAAGAAAAAAAAATCGGAAATGTAGCTTAGATGAAACATCGTTTGTCGGTAGGTTGCGATTAATCTGTCGTTGGGAACGCGTTGAATTCATTATCGAAAAGGCCATCGCGGGTCTTCACTTTACGACCATTTCGACGAGTCGGCGAGTCGGTTTTTCTTTCGCTTTGTTGGTTAATATTTACACGTCGATTGTTTTGTTGAAGAGTCGAATGGTAGTTTCACATTGAGACAGCGTGCAAGCACCTACGTGAGCTGTTTAGAAAAAAAAATGTGATCGAAGGAACGAGCGAGGTCGAGAGCAGGACATAGGTGAACGATGATGTCACCCGAAAGCAGAGTCGAGTGACGGCAAATCCGTATCTCTCCGATGGATATTCTTCGGTTCTTCCAGAAGTTTTGGCTCTTTTTTTTATATATTTGTCGAATACTTTCCGCGCTCGGTCGTTCCTTCGAATGTTGTCGGTGAAAGTGTTTTTGTTTTTTTAACGTCAAAACCAACATTTTACAATCTTATATTCCCACTAAATGATCGGTAGATTAAGAAATCTGGCAGTTTAAATGGAAGTCCAGACTCCAAACACACACTTTCAAAAAAAAGATTCGAATGTGTAAATAAACAATTTTCGTCCCCTTTTATAAATAAATTATAAATAAGGGGAGGAAGTATTGTACTTCCTCCCCTTCCATATTTCGTATGTAATGAGACAGTACACCCTGAAAAATTGTTTATTTGACGGCCACCGATTATTTGGTTTAAGTAAAATATTTATTTTATATAAATAAATATTTATTTCATTTAAGTAACTATTTACTTAATTTAAATAAATATTTATTTAAATCAAATAAATATTTTACTTAAACCAAATAAACGGTGGTCGATAAATAAATTTTTTTCTGGGTGTAAGAAATTATTAAATTAACAAGACAAAAAAAGACTGGAGAACTATCGCAAAAAAAGAATATTGTGAATGTTTTTAGACTTTTTTTTTTTAAGTACGAACCATTTTGTTCTCGTGTAGAATCGATGTCCGCTAGGCGAGGGATCCGAGCCTGCTAGTCCGAGCCGCCGAGTCGTCGAGAGCGATGCGACACGTAGATCGTCCGATACACTTTACGAGTCCCAGTCCCGGCTCAAGTGTCCTTCTGGTTACGTGTATCAAGATAGTTCACATAATAAGTCCGCATTAGCCACGAGAGCGTTCTCGCGGCCTCTCTTTTACCTTCGAGTTCGCGCTGTATAGCCTGCTGCCCCGTCCACGCACCGAGCTCGCACCGCGATGGAAGCACAGCTCGTAAAGTTAACGAGACGTTGAGAAAACTGTTCAAACTTGTCGGTAGTCTGTCAGCGAGAGTCAATTAACGAGCTCCTCGCCGGAGAACACAACAAAGTAGGCGCTGAGCGCGCAATCGCAGCATCCTCACCCGATGGTTTCATTGATTAAGTGATAAAGTAGAAAAATTTAATTAATTACAAGCAAAAAAAAAAGAAGAGAATTCCTCGTAACATAGTGAACTTCCCGCTTCGCGGCACGAACGACGCGTAAAAAAAAAAAACACGATATAATGCAAGAATTTAATCCGCTCGAATCAACGTTTATCTCGGGTCGCGCTCACCGTTCGACTCTTCGCGCATGCGCGACGTACGAGTTCGCAGACTCGCGGAATCTCCCGGGCCGTGCAACTCCCCTTTTTAATATTTATGAAGATTTTTCCTCGACGTCCCGAGAAGTCTTTCTCTCATTGCGCCCGAGCTGACTTCTCTCGGCCGTCTCGGTGTCCCCTTTGTGGGTGCAAAAGCCGCGCTCCCGCATTCCGCGCTCCCGTGACTGCAACCATAAGCGCGCACGTAAGACCCCGATAGAATACTGTCTCACTGTTACACGCCTCGGAGAAAACTCCACCGTAATTCTCGACTATTCATCAATGCTGTTTATTTAAAAGAGAATCGTCCGGGCAAGAACTATGAATTCCCCTCGAGTTTGCGCTCTAATCGAGATTAAGAAAAAAAAAATTACTCCACCATCCCAACAATTCCTTCAATGCGTAGACTCCCATCTCTACCTCGACGCACTCATCTCCTCCGCATAATAAAATAACCATGATTAAAAACCCGACCCTTATCAGCAAAGACGAGAGCGGATATCAAATTTGTTTCACAATTTTGTTGTTTCACATTACCCCGTCCATATTACACTGTTACACGCCTCAAAGAAAACTCCACAGTGATTGTCGACTATTCATCAATGCTGTTTATTTAAAAGAGAATCGTCCGAGGAAGAACTGTGAATTCCCCTCGAGTTTGCGCTCTAATCGAGATTAAGAAAAAAAAAATCCTCTACAATCCCAACAATTCCTTCAATGCGTAAACTCTGTCTCTACCTCGACGCGCTCATCTCCTCCGGATAATAAAATAACCATTATCAAAAATCCTCCCTCTATCAGCAAAGACCCGAGCGCATATCCAATTTGTTTCGCAAACTAAATTAATTTACCTCGCATCAACATTAATCCGAGTGAGTCCGGGAGCGAGGTCGATTGTTTCGCGAACTCCAGAGCAGCGGGACGCAGAGAGATGCTCGCTCGTTTCGCGATGAAACATCCCCGGTTGATATAGTACTTTTCATAATTGTTACCGGTCGCGGTATGCATAAATCGTCGGCTCGGGATCGCGACCGTGGAACAGTTAAAGAGAGCGCTCTCCTCTCCTTCGTCGGTGACTCCGGGGGCGCAATAGAAAATATGTTTTATCACTCGGCCTCTCCCATGCGTGAAACCGCGGACCGTTCCGCGGGAGTCTCCGCGGTAGCTATCCGCGCGGCGTGGAATACGTATGGATCGTATTTGCATATGTGTGTAGCAACGCGACGCGGCGATACAGGGAGAGCAGGGTTGGTCGAGGGAACCGGCAATCTATATAAATATATGTATACATGTGTATACAGTGAAAATATACAGGGAACGAAGAAACGAGGTAGTTGAAGTGAGATTAACGAAACGGCGTATATCGCTGATTAACATGGGAGGGCCCCGAGACACCTGCGCGTTCCACGGGGTTTCTCTCTATTCACGCTTCACCTACACGCTTCACTCTTTGGCTTCTCCTCGGTACCGTATGCACATTCGTATTACGTGCCGCCTCGGCAAAACGTTAGCCAGGCGTGATAAGCATCCGTTTCTTCTTCGTTTAGACTAATTTTAACGAGCTCTCCCGTAGTGTACTTACACACCCGGGACACAGAGTCCGGCATGTAAAGTGTGCCCGCGGGTTATACCGTGGCCGGGATCACTTATCGAAGGTATACAATTAACATACCCGTTTCGATGTGTGTATTATAGGAATATTAAGCGGCGAATGAAATTATAATATGCCGGTAATATGCGGGGGGAAAATTAATACCCTAATTGATTAAGCAATTAGCTGCAACGGTGAGCCGGGAGCGCGGGTACGCATTACTTGCATAGGGGGGGAAAAAAATTACTGATATCAACGAAATGGTTTTTTATTCTTTATTTTATAGTCGCTTAAAAATGTTTGTTCGATCGATATTTAGGTATTTATTATATTTCTTTTTATAAGTTGCATCAAAATAATCGAAGTTACACATTGTGGCGACTGTTGGGAAAAAAGCGATTCATTGAGTTCAGTAATATTTTTTCTTCCAACTATCAACCTTTGTAGACGTGCATTTTTATAATTTGGCCGTTTGATTCTTCACGCTCAGTATTTTTGTATACGCTTGTATTTAACTCTCGACCCGGTATGAGGAAGTGCAAGAAAAAGAGCCGGTTTCGAGCGGAATTGAGTTGGCAACGTCCCGTTTCCGAGCTCACCTTCGCCCGGAAGTACTAACAATCATCCCATGACACCCAATTAGAAAAAACGCATCGTTGGCTACGACACACCGAGTGTACATGAAATATAAATGCACATATAGAAAAACAATTATATTAATTGGAAAGGAGATAAGAAGGCGTGTGGTCGGGAATAGAGGAGACACAGGGAGCGAGAATCGCTGGCATCGTCTGGATGCATAGCGCGAGGTAGTCACCTGAGCGGGCAATCACGGACTGGAACGTTTCCTGTTCGCCACGTTCCTCGAGTCTACCGCGTCGTTCTTCGGTCGTTTCTATTTATGGGGATTCCCTCAAATGGTTTATCCAGCATTATAGTAAAGGTGCATTCAGCCCCCCCCCCCCCGTTCCCCCCTGGTAGCACGCGAAACTCATCTGAGCAGCGAAAAGCCCGGGTAGTTTATATACTGAAAATACTGCGAGTTACACGTAAGAGAAGTAGCGTTGCTCGGTTACCATTCGCTTAACCCGGTTCTAATTATGGCACTGCGTCGACTTCCATACCCGCTCGGAACTTAGCACCGTGTGTGCGAATTTCGTACACACGCACTGCGGTAATAAGACTATGACAAACATACGATATACCTGTGTGACCGAGTCCAGGGCAGTGCACGCACCGATACAATAATTACTCACCGAGCGGTTGAGTTTATAACGAGCGAGCTCGATGTCGGGGAGGGGCGGAGAGAAAAAGAGCGTGCGCGGTGGTCGGCCGATAAACTGAGAAACGGGTTCGTTCCGTCGTGGCCGATTGCGATAAAGCCGTTAAACGATAACGAACGCGAAATGGGCGCTTCTCCCACCCACGATTTTTACTCGGCGTCCCGGCGGGGCCCGGGAATCGCGAGGGAACGCGAGGGAACGCGAGGGAACGCGAGGGAACGCGAGGGAACGAATAAACTAAAGAAGAATAAAGCCGCGGTCCCGCGAGAGTTCTCTCCTCGCCACGCGGCCTATCGACGTCTCTCTTACGCAAGTTCGAGTTCTTCTTCTTCTTCTTCCTCCTCTTCTTATTCCTCGTTCTCCTCCTGGATCCTGTTGCTCCCGCAGCCGCCCTTCGTACGATCTCTCGAACGCTCCGGAGATCCTTCGGAGTCTCCGGCTCGCTCGGCTCCTCGCTCAGCGCTTTCGTTCCCGCTCTCTCTTTCGCCCTCGCCCCCGGCTTCGGGTTTACGCATGCCCGTTCCACCTCTCGACGTGTACCTTAATTAAGCGTTCAAGAGATGAAACTGGTTCCCGGGAGAGATCCCCCGCGCTCTCGCGCGCCCGTCGACTCTCCGTCGGCTCCGCGAGCGGCCCGTTGTTCTTTCCCTTCCCCGTCGGCTACGTCGGCTACCGATGTCTCTGTATTACTCCACGCTGCGCACTCTCCCCGATAGGCCCCCGTGTGCGTGTGCACACGCTCGCGTCGCCCACCGGGCATTGAGAGCCTTGCCATGAGTAAAGTACCCGACTGACGCGGGACCGATCAACAAGTACACGGCGATCGGTTCCCGGGAGAGCGAATCGCTTCTCATTTGCCGGTTGTTCTCTCTATCCGCGAAATGGCCTGGAACTAAATGAAATAAGATCTTTTTTTAATCGTCGGCGGTACAGCGTTTCGACGTACTCCGATCGAGGTGCACTCGGAAAAAGGAATTGTTGCAGCAACCGAGGCGCGTTCAAAGGCGTTATTTGATTGGTGCAATGAAAATGTTTGTTTAAATCGAAATATTTTAAACAACTTAAGGGAATAATCGGTCAAGAGAAGAATGCTTTAGTTGTTGCAACCAAAAAACCGCTTTGAAGGTATGCGAGCGCGAATTCGGGTAATCCAACAATTTTTTTCTCAGATTGGGACTCTCGGATTTTCTCGAGGAATAAAAACATGTATAAAAATGTCTCCATTTTTTTCATCACTTGGCCGACATTTGGCACTTAAGGTAGACGTACCAATGACCGGACATCTAAACAGTCCCAGGTCCAGTCATGCACGGAGAAAAAAAAATTGTTGGGACACCAAGAATTTTGTTACCAATCAAATATTTTGGTGCCCAACAATAAATTATTAACGATCTACATTTTGTTACACGAATCGAACTATTTTTCTCCGTGTGCATGAAAAATCGGATTTCCATATTTTTTGCACGCACGCTTTGTGCGGTTATTGGGACTTTTACCATGCTCGCTAGTGAATTCACTCAGCGATTCTCGCTTCTGTGGTTTCATCGGATCCGACAAATTTCTCATAATCGAACAACGACGAACGATCCTCTCGTCGAACGATGCCCCTCACCCGGGGGTGATCATTGTACGATAAATTATATAAATGCACAACCGCGGCGATAAATCTATCGCAATCGAAATCCGGTAGCAGCAAAAGTCGAGCCTCCTACCGTGAGCGCTATCCGATCCCAGGCGTAGGTGTTGTACGAGCCCCGCGAATCGGTATGGTAGCGCAGTTGATCGATATAAGCAGCGATCGGCGAGAGTTGCACCGGCGGGTAAAACCATGCGCATGCGAGCGGTCTCTCCGCCGATGCGCGCGATCGCAGCTGGGAAAATATATTACTCCGGTAAAATCGGCATCGGCCCTGATCGTGCGGCGCGGAGTTGCGCCGATCGTGCAGAAGAGAATGTTCGCGCGTCGAGCGTTTATATACATAGAAGGAACAAAAATTGCACGGGATAGGAAGATGATGTTGGTCATGCCCGGGACTGGATGGCAGTCGAAGGAGGAAAGAATTAACGATGCAACGAGAAAAATAGAAAAATCGGTTGGATGCTCAACGCGCCTGCGCACACGAACCGTCAAACAAAATGTTTGCCTCAACGACTAGAACATTCGTTTCTTCCTCAATTAGCCTCACGGTAAACAAAATTCGTATGAAATGTTATGTACCGGACTGGAAGTTTTTATGCAAAAACTGGAGCGTTAAATTTAACGTACTATTGTGATGAAAAATGAATATACTTTTTCATTGAAATTAAAGTGAATTATTAAAATTAAAGTAAATAAAAAAAATAAAGTATTCTTAATATTTTTAATACGCTGAACATTAATTTGTCGTCACAATTGTACCTAAAATTTAATATACCACTTTTTGCATAAAAACTTCATATCCGATTAATTAAATTTCATCCGGATTTTTTTTACACTCTACATGGTTTAAAAAAAAAATGACTTGCACCGACTACAAATCCGTTCCGACGTCAACCAATTTTCAAATTTTTTTTTTCTCACTGCAGACAGCGACGTACTCGATGATCCGAGGAAGTGTTTGTTGGTGCACTTCGTAGCTGCCGTCTTGGCCGCTATCGCAGGCAGTAGGACGAGGTCTAGAGCGGGAAGGGGTTGAGGGGCGGGAGGGAGGGGGAGGTCGTAAATGCTGGAAGCGATCGGTAGAGAGAGAGAAGAGAAACGAAGGAAGCCTCGCGTTTGTGTAGGTGTAAAGTGAACGCGATATAGCTTCCCAGGATGAGCGTGTGCTCCGCGGGGCTGCCGGCGGTGGTCGGCCAGTATTCGAGGGGGGCGCGACACGGGAGGGGGAGTGGTCACCGTTCGCAGGGCCTCGTGTGTGCTGACCTATTCGTTTCTGTGCCGTTGCCGCGCCGTGTGTCCGCCGGCACCCGCAGTGCATTATGGCCGCTCGGCATGGCTCTAAGCGATCTTAGACAGGCTCGCGACCAAAAGGAAAAGAAACTCATCTTTGCCACCTTCTGGGTCTTACATTAAATCTCAAACGAATTGACCTAACGCGACGATCGGTAAAAAAAAATAAACATAATAAATTAATAAACCATTTATAAAAAAAAAAAACATCGGAGAGTTAACCTCACAACGTAGGAGTGGATCGTCCCATTGGAGTGCGGTTTTGATCGGCGCCACTTCCGGTAGCGCGCGAGACGCAGCCGAGGCTCGCCGAGGATTAGCGAAACTAAGTTCGAACCGCACCGGAAGTTTCGCCGGAGATTCGAGTCGTCGTGGAATCGAGCGTTCGAAGTATCTCCTCGGGGTGGCAGCGGCCGGGGGGGAGGATCGAGGATCACCGGCGAACGGGAGGTTGGAGCGGAGACAAGAAGACGGAGGAGGAGGAGAGGCTTCGGGAAGCGAAGGCTTGAGGTTCTTCCTCGTTCCGGCACAATGGGACCACCGGCGCAACACCACGGCGTAAGTACCGGGTACAGTGGTGGATGGAAGCTCGGCGGGGAAGCTCGCAAAGCCTCGGGGAAACCGGGAAGAGAAGTAGCGTGGAAGCGTGCTCGCGATATCGCCGGGAGATTCTCCCGATCTGGCTTCGGCCCTCGTTGCATTAGATCGTGTAGGATCTCGAGTCGCGTGTAACGTTCTTGCCGCGGAAGACCACTGCGAACCAGCTAGCTGGATATGCCCGATACACACGTAGGGACACATACACGCCAGCATAATGGAGATAGAGGCTTCTCCGAATGCGCGTTTTGCCGTTACAGTAAGTGCAGACCGAGCCGTCGGAGGAGAGAAGGGAGCTCGGCAGAACGGGCACGGTGTGTGTGTTGTACTCGGAATACGGCTCTCTCGCCTGGATTAGAGATTCCAGCAGAGGGTTAAAACGGTCTTGGGAAACGGCGACTCTGGCTGGCCTCGCCGCACGTGTGTGTGTGTGTGTGTGTGTGCACGTTGAACATGCGAACCGGCGGAAGAGCGAGGGTCTCCGTGTGTTGGGAAGAACGCGCATGGGTGGATTTCATTCGAATTGTCGGACACACAAAGCCGAGAGCCGAGAGAGCTCCGTCGCAAACTGCGCTGTAAGGTTCGGTATAGAAGTTGGGAGGGAGGAAACGGAGGGAAGAGCAGATTTGTGGTTCGCCTCTTCCTGCGGTCTCGCGATAATCAAACTTGCAAAATTGCTGTTTTAAATAAATTATTGTGATTACAAGCGGGTTGGTATACGTTATTTGCATAATGTTCTTAATGTCAGTGGGACAAAGTGGCTACCGGTTGAGGGAGGATAAATACGGTGTAGTAATGAAACTCTCGTCTGATTACAATGTTCCGTCGGGTTGATGCGCATTTATCCGTCGGGATTGGAGGCGGGAGAGGGGTTGTTAATTTTTTTTTTTTTTTTTATGTATTCCAGGATGTGTAAATATAGTTCGATGATTTTGAGCAATAGCCGCTGGGACGGGGACGTTAAACGGGGAAGTCTCCATTGAGCGCATGCTGCGTGTGGCCATAGGAAATAACTTTGAGGTACGGTCGCATGGGTGGGTTTTATATTCGGCCTCGGTTATGCCTCCGCCGCCCGCAGGCGCCTCGCTCGGTCCCTCGTTCGGATGCGCGACGAGAGCTTAGAGAGCAAACACGAGAGAGAGAGACGGCGAGAGGAGAGAGAGAAGACTCCGGCGGGTCCAACCGGTTGGCGACTTTGGATGCGGCCATCTTTCCATCGTTCGTCTTCCTCCTCTTACCTTCATCATTCTGACACGAGGAAGATGACCGTCCCACTAAACCTAAAATTTTCTTGAAAAAAACGAAAATTAAATTACATTAAACTTAAATTTAAAAAAAAATGCTTTGAAATAGATTCTTGAGCATTACCGACTCTTCAAGGTCCGAGCAGCTCCATAGCGAGAACGAGTTACAAAGTTCCGTTTGTCTCGTCTAATTATGCAGACCCTCGCTTATTTGCCAGAAAATCGTTGCAATAATTTACCTCGAGTTATACAATAATAACGTGTTCGATGGATCGCACGATGATGAAGAGAATCCGATGAGAGTATTGACTTCGCCGGCGCACCACCTTGCCAGCTGTGTACCATTAGCAATTTCGATTCAATTACACGATTCGCGTTTCAAGATTCACCGATGATATTTACGCTCGGCATAGCCGGCTGTATATTTATATAGTTATATATATAGATATATATTTTATATATGTGTGTGTGTACACGTATGCGGCTGTGGCACACTCGCACGACCTGCATTTGAGTAACCTACTTGCCGTTTGCCGGGGTCTCCTGTGAGCTAGTGCCTCGGTACACCGTCGCTTTATAGCCGAGCCTTCTCGCATAGCGCTTCCACGTATTCTCCTGTGTTTCTAGGTGAATTTATTCTGCGAAACACACGCTTTGACGCAATTCAGGTAGATACAGACGGTATCAATGTCTGCGCGTTGGAATACCCTGCGACGATACACAACACTCACGCAACGGGAATACGTAAGATCGAATCCCTCTCGCAGAATCTCTCGGGATTTTTTCGACAAATTTTTTTTTCCGTTCTCGCGCGCGTTCGACATTTTTATATATTTTTTACATATATGTGTGAAAAATATATTAGAAGTGTCGTATTTTATTATAATAAATTTTAGGCGAAAATATAAAAAAAAAAAAATTGCCCGTGTATATCCATCGCGTATATCGCATAAAATATTAATTATATTAAAAACTTTCGTGGAAATTATATTTAATATATGGAAAATATATTTCCGCATATTCTTTTAGTGCATTTAAGGCCCGCTTTATTCGCAATTCGACGAAAAATGAAAATTAGACTTCGAACATTGAATCCAATAACTCCACGAAAAATATGTAAATAATTTCCATATAATTTACGATTCATACAAACCATAAAAATATGTGAATTTCGTGCGCAAGAAGTAAATTGGCGGCTCGAGAAATCGCGGTCGATCTTGAACGACGATAATTGTGGAAAGAACAAAATCGTGCAGGCAATAAGTTTAAACGCGTGTGTCGCGCTGACGTAACGCGCGCATGGGTGGAGATGGGTCACGTACTTCGAGAACCGATTAAAGGTGCGTAACACGTGTGAGGGTGGGGAGCGGTTCGCGTATGCACACACGTGCCGTGCCCGCACGGTTGACGTGTACGTGCGTCGCGAGAAAACAATTCGAAAAGCCCATCCCGAAAAATCTCCGATGCAGCGACCGCGCTCGATCCCGTCCCGATCCGTCGACGAGTAAAATCGGAGATCGGCTGTGTTTATCGAAGATCCACTCGGGCCTGCGCGCGCTACCGCGAGATCGTGCCAGTCACGAGCTCGAGGACTCATCCTTATAAATTAGCTCTTTCGATTGCGCAACACGAGAGGTTCGAAGACGTCGCCGCACAACAGCTTCGTAAAATGATTCCTCTTCCCGCGTCGAAATGCGCCGAAGTGGAGAACTTCGTTGCGCTATCTTCGCGGCTTTATCTTTACGAACTCTCGCTCGGCCGTTCCTTCTCGAATAGAGCATCCCGAGACTTTCACGTCCCGAACCGTTTTCCCCTCGCGGTACATAAAGAATTATATATACCACAATGCAATCGCTCGGGGAATCTCTCGATGCTCACGCCTGCCGCTGAACCGGGTGAAATTCAGCTGGATTTGGCGCGAGCCGCTTAAGCAGCGAGATCGCGAGGAGAGAACAGTTTGCCCTCTCGCCGAACAATCTTACTCGCGAGGCCCGCGAACCGACGGGGAAGGAGTGAGAGTCTGCGAGACGAGATCCCCGAGACTGCTGGACGTTTTGTTGGACCGATGATTAATGAGGTGTGTAATTTGCGAGGCGCGCGAACTCGCGAGAAGCGCGAGCGTCCACTGCGAGGAATAGAGAGAGTCCGCACTGGTTCGCCCTGTGCGCGATTATGTCCCGCACCGGGCTCTAACTAATTGGATCGTTTGTCTTCCGGCCTTAGTCGAGTTTTCGAGATCAATTTTCGCGAAACGGATAATGAGTTACGGGCGAGAAATAGACGCGGATAGGGAAATGACCGGTCTTAGACTTCCGTGAGAGTTCGGACGTAATTTGTACGGCGTTTAGGGAAATCCGGCGTACTCAACCCTTGAACTGGCGGCTTATAATATTCGCTACGATGGCGAAGCGGCGATCGAAAGATAATGTCATTTGCAAACTCGATTAAATTTTTTTGGAGAAATTCGACGAATAGTCCTTTATACTAAGGAAAGTTTTCGGACAGTTTTATTTTTTGTACAATGTTCATTACGTTGGCAAAGCGGCGATCTAAAAATAATATAAAATGTTGGAAAAATTCGACGCATCTTTGGAAAATTTTTGGAAAAATTCGATTGCTCTATTCCGAGGAAAGTTTTCCAAAGAATTTTATTTTTTGTACAATATTTGCTACGATGGCGAACCAAAGAATTAAAGAAAAAAATCGACGAATACTTTCTCGAACAATTTTATTTTTTGTCACTTAGGCACATAAATTCACCCAGATTCAAAGTTAATTACTCGAGCGTCAAGAGCATTCAAAGCGTACAGCGATTGAATAAAATGATTCCTCTCACCGGCGAAGTAGAACCCTCTCTAAGCGTCAATTAGAAGACAAAAACAAAAAAACAGCAAACCGTTTCAGCGAAGTTGTCGTTTCACACCCAAGTTAATTGAGTGACTCGAGAACAAAGTCAGAAGCATAATATTTTTTTTGCCCGCCTTTTTAGTTTTTTCTTCCGGCGTTCATACGTGCGGTTGCGATCTATGCGTGTAAATGGCAAAGCAACAGCGCGAGCAGTACTGTTGATAGGGGAATGTCTCGGCGTTCGTGAAGGGACGGGAAGGGGGTTTGAGGATAACGACGAGTGCGCTGCGAAACAGAGGCTCGCTCCCCGTACACAGAGTTCGTGTGTTCGGTGTATTGGTCACAACACAGGTACGAGACGGCGTACGTACGCGTACGGGAATCGGGCTTATATTCACCTGCCTCGTCGGCGACGGTCGCGAGCGCGATCGGGTGAGTCCCCGCACCGCGCGTTCGCTCGCCGTAACCGGCTCGGCAGCATGTCACCCTTTGCGCGGGTGACTCTATGCTGCTGTTGCTCGATTCTCCTGCTGCTGCTGCTGGTTCCTTTTACTTCGCAGTCGTGTCACGCCTTGCCTTCCTTGCCCACCAGCACACGCGGAATAAGCGAGGACGATCGAGCGCCGCCGGTCGTAGTCGTTCCTCGAGCAGCTCTCGCGCTCTTCGTGCTGGGCCTCGCGGGTCCCCGGCACGTTTATGTATGTATATATATGGTATAGATATACATATATATATATATATATATAAAAGTTGTTGTATGGCGATGCTTCGGCGATCCTCAATCTCTCGCGCCGACGAGGACCTGCCCGTCCAGCGCGCCCTTCGCTCAGGACTCGTCGAATAACTCGTAGCAAAAAGTGAGGACACAAGGAGATGAGAAACATATCGAGGGAACATATTTCGTATGAAATCGAAATGTGGAAACGTTTTGTTAGATCGAATTCCATGGAGGGGTACGATGTGGAGTGCAATGTTGAGTTTTGTCGTTTTGTTGGGCGTTCTTGCGTTTTAGGGATGCGAGTTGTTACGTTTTGTCGTATGGAGTTGCCGATTCTCGACCGGCAACCGGAACGGGCTGTTGAGGCTTGGTTGATGCGTGGATGAGCGGAGAGGACTTTGACGAGAGTTGGAAGGAATCGGGAAAGTTCAGCTGCGGTCGAAGGCATCGATTCGAGCTGCAACTCCTCGCAGTGCGTGGGGCGACGGGGGGGAAGTGTGGATGAGTTAATTAAAAGATACAGTAGAACCCCGATTAACCGGATTAACCGGGAAGCGGATTAACCGTGCGATTCCGAGTTTTTTTTTTTTTTAATGCGCGGAGCCCGGAACGATGAAACAGGTGATGGACGAAAATCGAAGGAAGTACAAGAAGCAAACCAAAGTCACTGAGTACTTCCAAAGAAAGCTTGGCTTATGTACTATTAATGAAAAAAAAATCCAAAACTTTACATTCTGGTTCACACTATTTAACAATTAAGTGCAACTTGTACCAAATGTCATTGCAACTAGTCAAAATAAAGTTGCATCATTAGCCATTATTGACTCATATACTTTCCTTGTCTAGTTCGGATTAAACGGGATTTCGATTAACCGGGGTTCTACTGTACATGTCTGCAATTTCCTGGTTGAGATTTTTACTTTGGCCCCGAATTATTCGGTCCCCGATCGTAAAAGGATTCACGCGAACTTCGCAGGTATTTTTTTATCTCATTCCGCAGTCGAGAAACGTTTTGCCTGACTGAGGTTCTTTATTTTTATTTTATCATCATTTCTACAAAATTCGACGATTTTCGTTGACTGTGAGTTTTACGTACGGCATTTTGAAATTCTATCAGCGAGAATGCTCCACGGCGCTCTCCGCAGGTTATTGCAACGTCTGTGTGCGCGCGAGTTCGTGTGGGTGCACATGTGGTAGTCGATCTGTGAAAACGGAGAGTGAACGCGTCGCGTACCGGTTCCGTAACGAGAGGATTACTTCATCCTTCTTGTCCTTCGTGCGACGTAGGCATATGCACCGATGGCGGAGGTCCGCGTTCACCGACACACGAGCCTTCCAACTGATATTTATTCTCTGGAAAATCGTGTGCTCGCAGGAGACTCCATAGAGTGCATGTTGCACTCGGTTAACCCCTCCAGCTTAACTTCAGGTGGGGCTAAAGATCAGCACAACCTTAAAATATTTTCAATCCATTTTTGTCCGAATCAGTTTTTCATATTATAGAATCGTTTCGGAGAAAAATGTATTCAAAGTTTAAATTCTCTATTTACTTCTCGTAACTAAAATCGAGAAAAAAGTATTACATTGTCTTCCATGAAGCAACAATACACGAAATAGTCACATTCTCAAGATAAAAATGACCTCGCGAATATCAACTAAGTTCAAATTCCACGACTTCTTGCACATTTTTATTATTTTTAATTTGTTTTTGAATAAGTGGAATCGTTTTATGAATAGAGTAAATGTTGGGAAATATGGTCCACCCCGACCAGTCCGCGAATCAATGAACCATGAACCGCGCTCACCGACAGACCAACCGTTGCAACTGATATTTATTCTCCGGAAAATAGTGTGCTCGCAGGAGGTCCGATCGGGTGCATGTTGCACTCGGATAACCCCTCCAGCTTAACTCAACTAAAGTCGAGAAAAAACTATCACATAGTCTTCCATGATGCAACGAAACATGAATTAGTCTTCTACAATTCTCAACATAAAATTGACTTCGCGAATATCAGCCAAGTTCAAATTCCACGACTTCAATCTTGCACATTGTTATTTACATACTTTTTAATAAATGGAATATTTTTATGAATGGATCAAATGTCCGTAAAAATGGTCCACCCTGACCACTCCGTGGATCAACGATCCACCGACCTGTCCGTACTCACCGCATTTACCCTACCGAAAGTTCAACCTCCCACACTACAAAAGCCGACCAATGTCCAGTGAAAATCTCGATGCCTCCCGATTCCGCTGACTCGAGTAAAATTCCCATATATATATTTCACCTTCTCAATCGTCCTCCCTAATTCTTCTTGTACGCCCCACCCGGCGTGGAGACCTTGCGAAGGACAGGAGGTAGTCGATAGTCCCAATCTGTCAAGGCGGCCCAGCTCCCCTCGCCTTGCCATTCCCGTTCTTCTTCCTCCTCCTCGTCCTCCTCCGTGGCTCTCCGGAGAGTGGAGCAACAACAGGAGCACCGGCACCAAGCCCCCGCGCGTAACATACGACTTATACGATCTCGGTCGCCGTTACTCGTCGTCGTCCACCTCCTCCCCTCGTCGTGCGTTGTTATGTAAATATGGAAAAGGTTTCTTGATTCATGCATGAGCAGGACGGCATGAATCTCGTTGTCTTGTCCGACGAGCCGTGAAACTGATGCATTTGTATCGCCCGCTCACTCCGCCGCGATCTCTCTCCTCCTCATCCTCCTCATCCTCCTCTCTCGCCGTTCCTCACGGGCGCGAGTCGCGAGCGACTCTCGGGCTACGTGCAACAAACGTACGTACCGATATGCCGTGCAGGTAGGTTGGTAGGTAGGTAGGAACATGTACCCTGTGTACACCGCGAGTACACGCTACGGAGTACAACGGCGTACGGCCTTAAGGCCGTATATTATTGCGACGCTCTCCGGGTACGTGTGCCCGGGTTACACGCGAATGTGCCCCACACACGAACGCACGTTCGCAACACAACGACGCACAGTGAAAACGGCTGGTACGGGCGGCGAACCGGGCCGCGTGTGTGGATAAGCGCGAGGATGAAGTCCCGCGATAAAGCGCTTACCCACGCGTACACGAGCCGCTGTACGTACTCGTTACTTTTATTTTTGCCCCGGAGCAACAGTTATTCCACACATCATGAACAACCTCTATTCCATCTTCGAGTTTCAACTTCGTCGTTCAGATTTTCTGCGATCCCCGATCGATTGCCGATCTCGCGCCCGGTCTCGCTAGCTGATGATGCTCTGCTGGACGTGCGTGCGCGATGCGCCATCGCTATCTCCGGGAATATCGCGGGGTACCTACATACGCCGCACGATAGCGCGGTCTCGGCTGTCTCTCGGGCCGCGGAACGAGCTCCACGGGAGACGCGAAAGGCGGAGAGGAAATGATATAGATAAACTGCGCAGCGAACAACCCCGAGCGGCCGGTGCAGTCCGCGTTGTTCTCGACCGCACCGAGGCTCGCGTGATCTGCCAAGGGGTTGCAGACTGGCCTCGTAGGTGTGTATGTCTTCACTGGATTCGCGATAGCGGCGATGCGGAGTCTCGGTTCGTGCGCGTCGTATTACCTCGTGTGACAAGAATCGCTCGACGTTTCGCGGCGCGTGTTGTCGCGATATGTGCCTGGAATTTCTCGTTTCAATTAGTATCGGCCTCGCTCCAGCGGGGAGTACTTGTTGGGTTTTGGTTCGCCGAGGCGGAGGAAACCGGTGCGCGGTGCACGGCGCTTCTGGCAGACGTTCGTCCGAGTCGCGCTAGGAAGCGACGCGTTTTTTCCCGCGCTGCGTCAACGTCGCAGCGGACCGGATGAGAGAAAGAGTCCGGACCGAGCGCGTGCGAAGCGGCGGACACGGTGGAGAGAGAGATACGCGCGATCCCTCCCGAGATTCCATTAAAGGCGTCCATACCTTATTTCCTCTCATCGGCACCTCGGGACTCGAGGCTGAGCCGCGTTCCTGCTCGACACTTCGCTTCTTTTATACCTTCATCGTCACCCACATCCTTTTCGAAGTTTTTCCGATCGGATCACGGACCCGTCTAGCAATTCCGGAGTTTTGGGACACGCGACAGGAAACTTGTTTGTTTCGTTATCTGGACCGAAACCCTCTGAAGGAAACCGTAAGGCTGACAATTAAATAGACCCAAAAGTAAACCACACATTTTTTTGCCTGGCTTCATGAAAATTATGAAACGATCAGAAGATAACATATCAGAGTGGATTTCGAAACTCCTAAATCCCATATAGCATAACAAACATATGTAAAAATGAGAAACACAATATGAGAAAAATAAATGTGTTAAATGTAAATAGTAAAAAACATATAAACATTGTTTTCGCCAATTTTGTGTATTTACATGGCTAATGAATGATCAGCATGGTCGCATTATTAGCAACGATGTCGCAACATTTGTTCGGAGGGCGAGCAACGAGGTAACGCTAGCTGCTTCCTGTCCCGAAGAATTATTGCGCGAGACACAGTGTCGTCTTCCGAAGGGGTGAAACGGCAGGGGGGCCTCGGAGGGGTTGCTTAGCCGGGAAGGAGCTAGGTCTACTGTTCTAGCTGGCAGAACGAGACCAACGCGGGCGTAAATCAACATTACTCCGCATTAGGAGCGGAGTTCGCGTACTACTCGCGGTGCCTGTGCGGTGCCGTCTGTATACATACCTATTCATATATATTCGTAATATATATCAAACGTGTTAACTATACACACTCTAGACTTTACCGCCAAGGTAAACTCCGCGGGCCCCCCCCTCGAGAGGGTGGCGAATGTGGCCCGTCCTTGTCCCGTTCCCGCGACTCGGGTGTTCGCCGCCGAAGGGGTAACACGAAAACCGTGACCACCTTGCGGCTGCTTCGCCCGATACAAATGCCTTCGGTAGGTCTGCACAACCGCGGGAGTGTATACCCCGAGAATTGCGGAGAACGGCGAGCCGTGAGCTCCTTCGCCGTATGCAACTTCCAAGTTACTTACGTACTTGCCACTTAGGACACAGTCCTCGGGCCCGCAGTCATCTTGCGCGGTCTCGCTATACGGTCCAACCCTCCCGTCGGTTATATCTGGCCAGACCTCGCTCGTTACTCACTCAGTCACCGGCACAGCTTGCCTAACTATGTGTTATTAAGATCCCTTGCCCCGCTACCAGTCACTATGTTAGTCCAATTCGAATTAGGAAGGACGGGCCGTTGAAACTGATACCTTGAGTTCAAGAAACAATATTACAAAGAGCTTTGCAACATTAATCGTTGATTACTTTACATTTTTTTTCTAACGATGGAAAATTAAAAAATAGAGACTGAATGTTTCAACATTTGTTTTTTAATTTGGACATTTTTTTTATAAATAAAGATCTAATAACAACTATCGATGTTACGAAATTTTTATGAAATTTTGGTCATCCGTACGCTGTAAGGACGGTCTTGATATTTCTTGTAATATCTCTTTTTTTTTTTTAAGGGGCGCCGATTACATGCCAAAAGAGCGAGCATCGACGTTGCGAATATAAAAACTAAATAGCGAAGGACACGGGCTCTATTATAAGTCGAGTACTCCGCAGAATACATCGTCGCGTATACAAACTCCGCTGTATTCTATGCACACCCTGTCTAATTTGCATCGAAGCATAAGCATGGAGGGTGATTAGCATAATCTGTATTACGAATATTTATTCGAAATTAGCCCCGGAAGACCAGCTCGCTCGTACGTCATACCGGCAGACCCCGACGGCCGGTGGTATTAGCTTCGAGAGCTCGCGAGGATTTTGGGCTTGACTATCGTGTTTGTTGTCCCCAAGCCTTTCTCGGGACTTCACCTGCAACTCTCCGCCGAGCGGACTCAAGCCCGAAAAATAAATTACAAAAAAAAAAAAAAAAACCACCAAAAAAACAAGAATTGCCACAGAGATCTCACGGAGAGAAAGCGTCTCCCCTGGGATGACATTGTCATATTGAAATCATATCACGATTGTGACGACTCTTTCAACAAATCGGTCACAAAATATTCCCGAGCTAGATTTAAAAAAAAGAGTCTGATTGTTCGGTCCGCGTGATTTATATGAGTCGAATGAGCGTCCGACTGTGAGAGGCGTGGAAGATGTATAAATACAAAATTTAATATGATCGCGCGCGGTTTGCCTCACGAGTGTCTATAGCGCAAAGAGCCACCTCGCGAACCGCGCTCGATGCGAAAGTGACAAGGTAAGGGAGCGAGGTAGCAGTATATAAAACGCCTTATTGGTATGTGTATAGAGGAGAAATAAGTCGCGAAAGTCTGGATGATGGATTCCCGTCAATTATGGAGGCAACATCGTATTGTTTTACCGTCGGGACGGGCAACATTGATCGATGGTTCCCGGGTCCTTGTAGCTACTTGCCTTCTTGCCGCTGCTTGTGCGCGCCCCTGGAGCGGTCCCGACACATTCGTAGGGGTCCGGAGAGATGGAGGGAGAAAATCCGCAACGGACCGACGGCGGCGTCGCGTCGGCGGACGTTCCATTTGCCGTGTTCCTCTTCCTCCACCTCCGTCTCCCGATGCTGCTGGGTACACTTCGTCGGCACACCGCCTCACCAGAGATGACCAACGCGACGGCGGACTCCCGTGAACCCCGGCGGCTACCAAACTTCTTGCTTCCTCCGACGAGGCCTCGTTCTCTCCTGCCATTCTCATCCCTCTTTCTTCCCTCCGGCTGCTGCTGTCCGCCGCTGCTGCCGCTGTCCGCTGCATCGGTGTACAAGACCTCGCGGTCAATCGGCTCAAGCGCCAGCGGACACCGAATTCCTTGGACATCGGCGGAGCTGAGAAAATATGCGAACAGAAAATTCGCATAGCGGTGAATATTGGCCAACGCGGTGAGATGGACATGTGGACAGAAATCCGGATTTAAGGAGGTTGAAGCGCTTCACACTAGTCAAATGTTTGTTATATTTTTTTACAGTCGTTTATAGAAACTTTTACGCATCTATTGATTATAGCGGATGGTTATTTGTTATGGCAAATGTCCTTGATGTAGAAAAACATTAATTGCTATGGATTTGCAAAGATATTAACTGGTTTGTGCTAATCTTCGAAAAGGTACATTTTCGTTCAGTTTTTTTCAAATAATAATCCGTAATTTTTGCTTAATTTTCTCTTCCTTGGAAGATGCTCTACGAATTCACCGTCTAGATATTCGATAGTATTTTCCGTTTGAAGATGGCAGCCTTTTGTTTATCCATCGGCGAAATTTCTTCGTAAAGAAACTGGCACTAAATAGGTATCTTCGTAAAGAAACTGGCACTAAAAAGCTAGCACCCGTTTGACTAGCACATGGCGCTCCAACCTCCTTAAAAGAATACAAACATTAGTTGACTTATTTGCCCATATTCACCACTTTTACTCTATCGCAGTATTTCTTCTTGCATGGAAAAGGTGAAGGATTTTTTTTGTTGTAATTTGGAGCTTTTTTTGCCTCTCCTTAAATGGTTCCAAGTCGGCACGAGGGATCATCCAGTTCGCTGGGGGGTCGACGGTTCCTTGCGGGTGAAAAAAAATGCCCAAAAGCCTTCGGGATGTAAGAACGCGACCGCGACAAATACGACGAAAAGCAGGGGCCATCTGCCGCGCTGCGGGCAGGTTCATGCCACTATTTCCGTCCGTTTCGGTGCTCGCTCGATGGTCAGATATATATATTGCGAGCGTACTATGTGGTAGCCAAAGACACTCCATTCGTCAGCTGACGCTTTGCTCGCTTCGGAGGAGGAACAAGCGTCTGGTATTCGAATTCTCTCCTCTCTCCGTATCTTGCGAGCGGCCCTGTGCGCAACGTACTTGAAGTTACTGCGGCCAAGGTGTCGGGGCGACGTTAATAAATATCCTCTCGCGCCTCTTCGCGAAACCTCGAGAGCTCTCTTCGTCTTTACTCTTGCGCTCTCTCCACATCTCGATCTCACTTGCGTACGCGCCGCGCGAAACTTATTGCCGAATTTTCTGGCTACCGAATCCCCGCTAAACGCTGATGGGCGAGGCACACCGGTACTTCCCTCTGTCACAATACGGCAGTCGCGCATTCGTTTTCAATGTGAATTATCGCCGATCCGTCTCCCCGGCCAGCTAGCCACTTATCCGCTCGGACGTAAAGCTCCACGTTTATCTGTGTTTCAATAATTTTTTTTATCTTTGTTTATCGCCTCCATTAACTTTTACTGGCGCGGGTAAAAATTTGAATGCATTTTGCTTCCTCATAGAGGAAGCAAAATTTATTTGGTGAAGAAAAATAAATTTCGAGATTTTAATGAAATCGCGTTCAGAATGTTCCACAACATCGAAAAATCACATTTAGGAAAAATGTCCGGATATGTGTGTGTTGAAAAATTGAAAATTATTGTTGAAAGTTGAAAATTGAAATTTTCATATCGCTTTCTCATAATGTTCCTTTATTTGCGAACCTTCCTCCACGAGGAAGCCAAAAATACAGTCAATGCTTCCTCATAGAAAGGAACATTATGAGAAAGCGATATGAAAATTTCAATTTTCACCTTTTATGAGAAAACGATATAATAATTTCAATTTTCAACTTTTATGAGACAATCACGGGAAGTTTTGTGGGTTTTTGTTTCTTTCGATAGCTCTGCCTGTAAATTAGGCGTGTCCCATTCAACCCCACCCGAAAGCACATGTGTCGCGGCGCACGAGACGGCTCGGTTCGCAACTTTGTCGTCGGCCGTTGGTTCGTCGGTCTATAAATAGAATTCGATTTTCGCGTTTGCAAATGGCGCGAGTCGTTCGTCTTCCTAACCTTTCGTATAAGGCTCATTTGAATGTCATTTGAATTCTTAAACTTGGTCGTTTTTTTCTTCTTCTCTTCCCCGGTAAGCCCACATGCGCGGGCACTCGTCCAACATTACCGAATGAGAAAATGTAATTTTGTGTTCATCCGAGATATGTTTAGTGGTTGAAAAATTGTTTGCTAGTTTCACTATGTTTTATTAAAGCCCGTGGAGATAAAATGTAACAATCCAACTAGACCCCCAAATTTGCAAATTTATCGTTCGGCCATTCAAATTGGGTTAGCGCTGCGTTATAAACTTGCCGTGACTTTATTCCGAATTCTCTTTCGCATCATCCTTCCCTAACGCGAAATTAAATCGGTCTTCCTCAAGCTCCGCCGCGGAGAAACGGCCCCGATATCTCCCCCCCCCCCCCCCCCGGGTAACTCTTTACCCTCGGCAAAGTCCTCTCCTTCGGCGCGCTTTTCACCGAGAGACGAGAAAACTAGCTGGCTCGTTTATCGCGTTACTGTATGCTCACTATTTGCGGCCACGGTGATCCACCGCTCGGCAGACGCATCGCAAATACATTTCCATAAATTTGCATGAATGTTTTGATAATTGAGGAGCCTCGTCGCTATTCCTTGTATAAATTTGCGCTGTCCACATTACCATTCCTTACTGTGAACTGCGTTGTTTACCTTCTGCACTCTGGTTCTCGTATGATAATCAACTGCATCGAGCCTTTCGTCGCGCCGTCCGAAGGTAATATCATCTCGGAGCGAAAATATGATTCCTCGATCCTTCCCGAAACAGCAGTCAAACGGATCGCCCGAACGGAACAATGAGCGAGAAGATTGGACGCAATGACCCGAGATAGGGTGGTCGCTGCGCTGCAGAAATTCCGGCCGGAGGTTCCCCGGACGACACGAGGAGGCAAAGCGGACTTTGACGTATGGCGACACTAGACGACGAAAAAAAAAAAAAAAATAAAAAGAGATCAACAAGCGGAGTACGAGCAAGCCAAAAACGCCTCAGCGATGCAATATCGCGCCAAGCGGAGTTATACCAACATACAATAATGCGCGTGATGGAGTGGCTTCCAGCTTATTCTTGGCAGGCCACTTGGACTTCGCCCGTATCTATAGGGTTTGGCTCTAGAGCGACGAGCTTCCAGAGGATTCTGTTTCGCTCTTGTTCGTCTCTATCTTTTATTTTTTTTGTGTCATCCTTTTCTCACTCCTCGTCGAGATTTGAACCCGGGAGAGCTTCACAGTCGATTCGCTGAATAGTCGAGCGTTGGTAGTTGGCATCGTCGTAGCCTTCCTGGTACGAGTGTCACACGGGGCCAGTATTGGCACAGCGTCGGCCGGTCTTCGCCCAATGTCGGCCGGCACCGGTCCTGTGCTTCATTCCCACCAGGGTTTGTTTTTTTTTTTATACTCGAGGCTTCTCGTGGCCAATCTTTGGAGCCTGGCCAACGACTCTGCTGCGTTTCCAGCGTGAACTTTGCTCTGGCACACAACGAGTGCAATGCCACGAGAGCGTAGATGGCACGTCTGCGAGATGCGCGACCGTGTTGGTTAGTTGGCTCGGAAGCTCAGCGGGTCCGCGCTCTTCCGTCTCTCCTCCGGTCGCTGATGCGGCCCCGTGCATCCGACTCTTCCCTGCTCCGTCCCGTGTGCGGGACTGGAGAGACCCGCGTCTCGCTTTCCACGTTCCTCCGGCTTCGAAGCAGCCTCGACCGTCACCATCTTTCTCCTCCTCGCGGTACGCAACCGGCGGCACAGTCGCTACCGTTTTTCCGCGGCTCGAGTATATCCGTCCGCGGGTCTACCGAGTGTGACTCTCGGAGTGTCCTCTCGCCCCGGCGATGAGTTCCGTAGCCGCTGCACACAGCGTCTCGGGAGACTCTCCGTTCGCGACCCCGAAGCCAAATATTTGGAGTCAAGCCACTAAAAACTTTGAGCTCGCCAGGGCCACAAAACCCAAGCCATCCGAGCGGTCGATTTGTTTCACTACATCACGCGTCCGCGTTCCTCTTTTTGCCGGCTGCTTCTCTCGCTCTTTCGAAGCCCCCCAGGAGACGCGCGGGAGGGAGTTTGAGGGGGGGAGGGACGGAAAGAACGGGAACAAGAGAGGAGCAAAGAACTCGCCGGAGGAAGAAAGAACTGACACCTCCGCGATATATTGGACTTTCTTTCCGTCAGCCTCCCGAGAGAGAACAACCCCCAGCGTACGAGATCCGTCGCAGGGGGAGCACGAACGCGACGACCCTTTTTGCTCTCCATCCAGCCTCGCAGACCTCTTCCTCCCGGTCTCTTTTTCCCTCGGCCCATTTCTTCGTCGTCGACGCTACCGTCGAGCTGAGCAAGCGACTTTCTTATTCCACTTCCGTGGCATATGTTTTATGAAATGCAAATTTCGCTCGTGCCAGCAGCATCGGGCCAACCCTCGGCGATTCTCGTCGGCACCCCCACGTGGCCACGTACCTACACCCTGTCTCGCCGCTTCTCGTCCCTCCGCCGATGTCGCGCTAACTCCGACCCTCCTCGTCCTCTCGGCGTGCGCCAGTCTCATCGGGGTCGCGAGCTGCTGCCTCCACACGCCCTCGCCTCATTCCCTGCCCCCGTCGCCGTAACACGCGGTGCCGGTGACACGTTTGATACTCGGCACACGATACCTATTTATACCCCGCGCATAGGACGCAGAGCGGATGCGAGGCGGCTTCTCACGCGAGAACAAATCTTGTGGAAAATTGATCTCCGGACCGGGTTCGCCGGATTCGGCCGGTGCGGAATCGCCGCCGCGAGCCGAGCCGGGCCGACTGATTTATCGGGCTGATCTGATAAATCTGCGAATTTTACAGGTCCGGTGAGACGCCGGAGTCAAAGCAAATAATTTTGTCCTCGGTCGAGTCTCGGATGTAGAAGTGGTCGTTGAACGAGACCGTCTCGTATACTCTCGTGTTCGCGATACCGCGTGAAATTAATTAGTTAATTAAGCACCGTTGCGCGATGGTGTCCATCCAATTAAATCCCCGGGTACCGTGTCGGTACGCGTTGGCGCTGGCGGGGCTCGCTGGCCGGCGCTACGAATACCGCCACGGTCCCGACATCCGAACCGCTCGACTTATACCCGCAATTGCCTACTGCTATACTTTCTCGCTTCTTCGTCTATCCAAAGACTGTCCTACCTCGTTCCGCTCATTCTCGCAACCGGACCAAACGACGCCTCCTCGCTTCACTGTTATCCTTCCATCGACGATGCTCGCAGTCCTTAAAATGGAAACATTGAAAATTTACTGGGAAATTAATTTATTGCGAGTTATAGAACATGCAGTTGAGATATACAAAGCGAGCTTTGCATAAAGCGTATGCCACATAATATACCAAAACATACATTTCCGACTCACACTATATTTCAAACCCTGGAATCAATGTTCAACGATATTTAAGTCAATCGAGAATAATACACACACGTTAAAAAAAGACAAAATCAAAACTTTCATCGTCAAAAGCGTAATAAATGCTCCACTGGATACCAAAGATTATTTTGGGCTGAAGGACCTCGGTCGATGGCCCATTGACATTATGAATATTGCATATGGTTTGTAAACGTCTGTCAATATTGTAAACACCAATAAATGCATTTAATATTACTACTACTAATTTATTGCAGTAATTATGGTCTTAAGGAATGTTTGAAAGAAACGGAAAAAAAGCGCTGCGGATTTTAATGTATGGCGGAAATCAAAACCAGATCTGAATGAAGTACGAACTTCAAGTACGTCTACAGCGACAAGTCTATGAATGCATATTAAAAGAATCGAGATCCTTTGAATTTGTGAAGAGTCTTCAATATTATTAGATTAGAATCTTCAATATTATTAGATTAGAATCTTCAATATTATTCAATATTAGAATCTTCAACATCTTCCAGGAATAGCGAGAAATGTTATTAATCGCACGAATTGCATAATAAATCGATGTAAAATTTTCGGGTACATAAATAGTCGAGACTAACGAACGTGTGTCGTCTGGAGTCACCGGCTTCGCGGAATTTCGATTCTCGAAGAGGTTTTTCCTCGTTTCACCTTGAGGCCGGAGTGTGGGCGAGGCAGTGGGGAAAAGGGGTTGAACGGGTTGTTCGCTCGCGCTCTTTCGCGATAGTGCATAGAGGGGTTGGCGGGTGCAGCAACGGCGGCAACCCGCGGCCCGCCGAGGGAGGCGGGGGGCGGGGGTGGGGGCATCGCCGGAGCGATTTGTCCCGTCTGTTAATTAGTGAAAAAACGGAGTATGAATCTCGAGCGATCGTATATTACCACGGGGGTAATGGATGGGATTACAGCTGCTGTGTTAAATTAAACCGAGCGGCAGCCGCCCGGCGCGGTACCGTACCGGCATGTAGATATGGGCTGGGAGAAGCTCTGTGTTCCGTGCACAGACCAGACCGGAGTACCTCTTTCTCTTTCGCTTTTCACCTCGCCTGTACAACACTTCCATGCATTTTCACGGTGAAACAGTACCGCTTGTACATCTCGAGTACGGACGGGTCAGCTACTTCCTGTTGACGAAGCTTTATAATATTCTTCAGGGTCCCTCTAAAGTTTATACAATTAATATTTCTGCCGCAGAATTTCAGAAGCTTAATTTTTACCATTACCAAAAAAAAAACAAAATTAAAATTTCACATTTTCTGGCCGTCCCGAGCTTTACGTCCGCGATCGATGCCTTATTAATTATTGTAAGCGACTCACCTAGTCTTGTAGCAAATACACGCACTGTTACGCTCTCGTATATGTGTATGCTCTGCAAAAAAGGCTTTGACATATATATATTACATAGTAAATAAATATTTTATGCTACCAATAAATCGCTTTCATTTAAAAAAATAAATATTGTTTGAACGAGTAAAATTGAAGTTTTTCAGGAGAAAAAAAACTTAAAGAAATACCCTTTTACTTTGATTCCGAGAGGCCCCGTCACGAGAAGGGACATCGTTAATGAAGAATTCATTATTTTTCCATGCACATAAGAACAGCGTTTCGTACAGATCTTAAACGTAATATCTAACTGCAATTTTGATTACAACTTTGATTCTCCATGTTTCGTAACGAAATCCTCTTCCATTCATTCGGTAATACCTATCTCGGATGCATTCATCCCTGGATCGTTCCTCTCACACGCGAGATCTTTCTCCGTCCCGTTCCATCTCGATCGTACGGTCGGCTTCGGGGATCTCGCTCGCTCTCTCGTTCTCGCGGCTCTCGGATTCCACGCTCCGGAGCGTCTGGATTGGACTGATAGCGAGACGAGCGTAACGAGCCGACTGGCATTGAGCGAGACCATGTTCATTCATCACGAGTGCCTCGCTCGTAAACTCGAACACGAGTGGTCGCTCGCTGATTCAAGAGAGTTTTCATTCAACGCGCGGCCGCGCAAAACACACGGATAGAAGAATGATAAATTAAAGAACAGTATCGCAAAGTACATCGATAGTTCGCGCGGTATACGCATTACACGATAAATAATAAAACAACGAAAGTTTTGTTCCGCCGAGTTGGAAAATGAATTATTCACGGTACTTCGCTCGGTCCCGGGGATAAAAAAAAAGCAAGGGAAGCAGTTTTTTTTCTCCGTTATAACGTCGAGATTCAGAGAAATTGTTACTCGAAAGTACGAGTCCAGGCGAACGCGCTCACGTACGAGCAATGTACTCTCCCAGCTCCGGTACTTTTGTGGCGGGCCGAGAGTCGAAGGTAGATTTTCGGGGGTTGCACATACACACACCCCCCCGGAGACCTTGATGAACGATCGTGTACCAGCAGTACGTCACTCCCGTCCGGAGTGGTACAGGTTCTTGCAGCATTCTATATATATACATATATATCCCACATACGAACTGTACGATTGAGTCTGAACAATTCCCTAGCCGAGCCATAGTCGCGGGAATCGCAGGCGCTGCGATCCCCGCGACTATGGAATCTAAAACGCTATATTAACGAGAGTCAGCATAATACTTCGCTGCGCATAACAAAAAATAACAAAATAACGGAACGGTATCGTAAATTTAACGGGAGAACTGTTAATTTCCACTGAAGTAGGTCTGAGAGCAAAAAATTGTTGACGCGTCGATAATTCACCGTCTCCTTCCCCATCCGCGGGGGAGGAGAACCCTCGAGAGATCTTCGCCAAGGATATCTTCGGTTTTAGCTCCGCTCGTATAACGAGAGGCGATAGATCGCGGGTTATCCGTGGAGAAGGGCACAATTAGGCCTTCTGGCGGTCCTCGGGACCCCGAAAAGGACAAATCCCTTTTATCTGTAAGGGAGACGGAGGAGAATTTTCTTTCTCCGGTATTCTTTTTTTTTTCTGTGCGATCTATGTGGGATATGTGGGAGTGTAGAGAGACGGTAGTGTGTTACGGTGTTCTTTTTCGACGGCTCTCTCCGTGTGTGTCTGCGAGAGAACGAAGAGGGTGAAGTGCAGAGGTATAGAAGCGGAGAGCCGAGAGAGGTGGGTCCGGGGGATGTTCGAGTGTGGGGGTCCCGCGAGAGGGTGAGAGCGAGGCAAGCCCCGGGAAAAGAAGAGAGCCCGCCCGCGCGCCCGCGCGCGGAGGCAAGGAGAGATAGATTACTCCGCCATTCTTGCAATTTCCCTGTCGTATCGAGGCTCGTAAATTCCCGGTGAAATATGCGAAGGGGCGCCTGGTGCGGGCAGCACGCTGCTGCTGCTGCTGCTGCTGCTGCTGCTGCTGCTGCTGCTGCTGCTACTCTCCTCTGCTCTGGCTCTTGCCAGTCGTACGCTCCACTCGTCCAACCCAACCCCCTTTCGCAGGGCTCCTCGCTCTTGCCGCCCCTCAGCCTCAGACCCCATCAAGGGGTTGGTTGCCCGAAGGGGCTGTGTCTACCAGGGAGTACTACAAGCAGCGAGCAACCCGAGCCCTTCTTCCCCCTTTCCCTCCTCCCCCGCCATATCCAAGTGGAATCCAAGGGCGCGAAACCCACGAAATTAGCTCTACTTTACTCACGAACACGTAATTTTCAAGCCTTAGTTACTTGTGAGTATAAAAAAGGGTTGTTAATCTATCGAAAGGAACGAACCGTTTTGTACATAGTGAGCACATAGCTAGAAGACCCTTCTGAGAAGTGACTTGATCCGTAAGGGGTTGCAACTTATTCCAAAAATGCTCAATAACTCCCGTCGTTTGCCTCGTGGGCAGTCTGAAGTAGAAAAAAGGTCGATGATTGGTTTACTCATGGGCGATATTTTCATCGATACACTGGGAGAAGGATCTAGTAAATATGACTATATCACTTGAGATATATTACCATAGCACATAGTAGTAGGGAACTAGGGCTGCAGTTCCCACCTATGGTAGGAAGTACCGGATTTATAAGAATTTTTCATAGATATTATTGTAAAAATTCTTGAAAAATCTAAGACTTGTAATGCGCTATGGTAATTTTTCTTAGATGATCGGGAGTTCTTACTAGATCCTTCTCACAATGTAATAATTTAAAAGGACCCACTTGGCAGACAGTGTTGATTGCATTCCGGGGTCGGAGGCTCAGTTCGATTCCCTGAATTCCTCGAACCGCATTTTTTTTTAAATTCCGGAAGCACTTTGCATTCACGAGTGCACCAGTCAGCGAGTGCACCGAGTATACTGAGTGGTATATTGTCTCACGTGTCCCCGGGGTCTCGTCGTCTCGGTGTGTCTGTCCCGACGAATCGCACCGAAATAGTTAAGTGCCTTTTTCGTCCTCCCCTAACCGTCGCGCGTTAAAGAAACTGCTGTTGGGTTTCTAAAAACAAAGGGTCTTCGACCGGCAATCCGGGCTGGTAGCGGCATCAAGCCACCGGCTATAACGAGGACGCGCCCATCTACTCTCCGCTCCCGCTGAGGAGAGCCTCTCCTTCCCCTTCGTACCGCCGATGGTGGCTCCCAAGACGCGGTTTGCAATTAAATCGCGAAACGAAGGAGGGACCGAGGGTCGCCGTTCTCCTTCCCTCTCACGCCCTCCCTTTTTTTATTTCCCGTCCCAATTTCGCGAACGAAGGGCGGACGGTGCGCAGCTGTCACTGCCGGTGTTCGAGCAAATTTAACCATCCCTAAATTGTGTGACTAAGAAATATTGTAATTTCCCATCAGGAAATTAATGAACTCGTAGGCATTTTTTTTTTTTTAGAATCCCTTCAAAGTCCCGAGTTCTGACGTCGAGCGGAGTCTCGGGATTTCTCGTCCGGCTCACGTGTGACTCTGCAGGAACGTTTCCCGTTGAACACGGTAATTACGCGCGCCAGTAGCCCAACCTGTTTTTATCACCCCCACAGCGGCCCCCGCTCGGGCTCGTTTCCTTTTAATCAGGTTACAGCCACGAGTCCTTCTTGTGAATGAGTGTAAACGCCTGTGGTCGTGGTAGCCTGCCGAGGAATCTCCTCCTAACCCAACGCACGGCGCGGGCGAGTCGCCTCCGAGCTCTTTCGGAATTACTCTCCCGCGCTAATGCATATTCAATTAAAGGCTGACCGTTAGTATTACTCCATAAGTTACGCGACCACAGTCTCCCGTTCGAGTTCCCGTGTCATCCACTTTTATCAAACGTCGAGATAGCGAAAGCGCTCGGAACACGTCGTTACAGTACTCTCTCCTCCCAACCTCGATTATCAGAAAAGATATAGCGACGAGGGGGAACAAAAAAAATCGAGAGGCTCTCCGAGGCAGCGTTCGTGCGTGTAGCCCGGGGCGTTGAGCAGTCGAGGAGGGATGAGTTTTTCGGTTGGCAGGACCAGCGGTTTCGAGATACAAGGAGGGTGAGCGTCGGGCCGGTGTTTGCCGGGACGCGGGGGGGGGGGGGGGGTGGCGAGGAAGAGGCCGAGGGGCAAAGTCTGCGGCCGCAGATAAGACTCGAGATCCTCGCGAGTGGCGCTTTGTGGGCGGTTGTGTTCGCCCGGAGGGGTTGCGACAAGGAAAGCGCTGGGAAAACCGGAATCGAGGGAGGGGATCGGCGAAAGTTGCGGCAAGAGTGGGACAAGAATAAGAAGCCCGGAGCGGAGGACCAGGGGGGTTGGGGGGGGGGGAGGATCTATAACTTCGCTGCCGCCACAACTGCAATTCGACCCTATATTTAATTTCGCGAGAGAAAGAGCGAGAGCCTGGCGAAGGAATCGTCGTCGGAGTCGTCGTCGCTTGTGCCGCGGAGAGTTCGCGGTTCTCCGGTTGCCCGATGGGGTTGGCGCCCCCCCCCCCCCCCCCAAGAGTCCTCGCTCACTCCTTCACCCTCCGAACACACACGTACACAGACCGGAGATCCCGAGAAGGAATTGTCGTTTAATCTAGCCGCGGCGTTCTCGATCCTATCTAGACGGAATTTATCATTCGATAAATTGCGCGACCGTATATCAAGCGACTTCCTGCCGAAACGTCAATATCGTCTGTATACCGGCTTCCGCCAGTACTCGACCCCACCCGCTCGGCTCGTTTCCGTTTGGTATTCATCACCACCTTCGACATAATTAAACGACGAATTGGGAATTGTCCTCGACGCTGCCACGTTCGAGGGACGGGGGAGCGAAGTCGAGTTTCTCGAGGAGGCGAAATCCTCACGTACGCGAACGCTCACGCATGCATCATCGTCGGCGGTACCATTATTGTTCGTTGTTGTTATTGTTATTTCGGGATTTATGTTAAACCGCTGAAGAAGTAATTTGCGGTGGGGATCGATCGAATCGGGAATTCGAACGGCGTGGGGTTTCTTGTTGGGTACGTGAGCCGTGGGAGGGACTGTAAGAAATAAGAGCAACGAGTTGGGCCAAAGTGGATCGGTAATGCCCGACGAGTCGATCGATCCGAGAGGGCCCCGGTTTCCTGCGTGGTCCCTCGATCGATTCATAATGCTCGATCCCGATGGGGCGAAGAATCGTGTTGCAATAAAAGGAATCTTTTTCTTTTCGCCTCGTGCACTTTGCGCCGATACACAGTTGGCGAAGGAAAATCGTCTGTGCGGGCTCGTGCTCAAGGCCGCGAGACCGAGTTCCGCTACGGCGAGAAGGGGGTTGCTGGTTGGGTAATTGCTGCTTTATGAATCGTATCCTCCGGCTACCCTCTCACTTCTGACGCCCTTTCTCTCCCGCCAACGCAGAGCCGTGGCACTTCGCCACCCGTTGCTATTTCCGTGTAATTCTCACCCCGTCCCCGTATTCTCGTTTCAACCCTTTACCTCTCACTTTCTGACTTGCTCTCCCTCCGACTCACACCCCCCCCCCCCCCCCCCATCGCCACTGCTTTCTCTCCGTTCTCTCTGTGTCTCTACGAACTTAATGTTGTTTCCTTCACTCCATTAAAAGCCCATGCTACTCGGCTCGTTTCACTTCCCACATTGCGGTCGCGGTTCCACTTACCTATAGCCTCTCGTAACATTCCGTCTCGCCCTTCTTCCCTTTGTTCGCTTCCTTCGTGCAATTGGTACCGAGGTACCTTTTCTTATGTTTCTTAGCTGAGGCCCAACGTTACGCCATAAAACGGCACGGTACTCGAATACCGCAACCATTTTTTCTCATTCAATCTGCAGAGAAGTTAACAGAAAATGGTTGCTTTTTTAAAAATAAAAAAAGAAAAAAAAATCGTCAAGACATTGCAAGGTTAGCCCTTTCGAATCCATTTTTTGCGTTTTTCAATGTCCTCAAACGGCACGATGAAAAAATTCTAAAACTTCGGACAAAACTCTATATTGTGTATTTTTCCCGTAGAACACGATAGGCACCTCGGATTTTCCCTACCTCCATTGGGAGCCGAGATATCGACGTATGAAAATCACGAAAATCGACGTTTTTCCAAAATTGGCTCAAACATTGAAGAATCGTTGATCATTGGATTTTTTTAGTTTCAAAGCTATATTCGATGTATTTTTTTCCGCTGATCACGAATATAATACAGAGTCGAATCAATCATAACTCGGTCTAGCCGATGCCATGAATGTGTAATAATTTCAAACGTCAATCAATGTATCTTGAAATCAACACCTCGCAGTTTCCGTGTCCCACTTATTACTCAAAAAGAATAACCCTCTCATAAATAAAACTCCTAACACACTTCCGCTCCCCGGTAAAACCGCCATGTATGCCTTCACCATAAGAATTCATCGCTAAGAAGAATAATGCGAAAAGCCGGTGAAGAGCGGCAGTGTACGAGCGGTGCCAGCTAATTTGGCACCGCTGTACGTACTGCCCGTTTACCACTGGTCGAGCCCGTGAGAGAAGCTCATACGAGAGGCATACACGTCGCGGCTGATCTAGTTTGGACTAGTGATGACAGTTATGCATCTAGCATAGCGATGCCGGGCCAACTGGGGTGACGTCGTTCATCACGAGGTTCCCGGCGTTAGCGCTAGCCGGTATGGATATCTCTCACTCTGGCAAATGCTTTGCTCCACTCGTGCGGAGACCAGTTCGCGCGTTCTATCCGTCTCTCCCGCACATCCCGCGGGTTAGCGAACCTCCCACCGGATCTCCCTCTGCACCGGCGTTGCTCCCGGCCGTTCTGTCTCTCGTCCTCTCCGTCTCTCTCGTCCAGTGCACCACCGACGGCGTAATATAGGTGTACACGTGGCACCTAACCAGCCCCGACCCTGGAGCGAGTGTACTGTTGCGTAATACACTGCCGCCATATTACCCACCCTCGTTCACTTCTGCCCTGTCCTTCTCCCGGGCCGCCGAGCCTGAGGGTGGATGAACCTCTCCCTTCATCGCACGCCGCTGCGGAATCATCGTACCTTGAGTCCCTCTGCGCTCACTTCCCTTTGCCCTTGTGCAGAAGCCGCGCACCACGCGAGCCAACCTGACAGCCCTCTCCAAACCCGGGATTACTCGTTGCCGGTGTGTATGTACGTTCGTCTCTCGTCTATACATCGGCGAGTATTCCTGCTACGCGCACTGCTGCTCCTCCTGCTGTTGCTGCTGCCGTATCGCTGCGAGCGTAGTTAATATACTGGTTTCTCCTCGTTAGTACGAACAACATTACACCCCGTGTAAAGGGCCGGTGCGCGGAACGTAGCTATACCACTCGACGCCTCACCGTACGCGGAATAATGTAATTGTAATAGAGCCAATCAAGCGGGCTCTCGGTACCGAGCGTTGATAGCTACTGCCTGTGGAACGCGAACGAGGCAATGCGAGCTTGTATCGTAGACGCGCGGACTAATGCATGAATAAAGCGAGTACCCAACTCGCTGATTCGGTCGCTCGACCGAAACTGAGGGATTCTATAGAGCGAACTGGTGCCGATAGAGCGGTGGGGAAAATCTTGGGTGATTTACACATTACCAAAAAAATAACTGCTTAGATGTTCTGTACCAACTCTACCAGAAAACATTTCATATTACAACTCTGGCGTACTAAAACTGGCGTACCGGAGCGAATTCATACCTACTGAATTGGATTTCATAGCATATGGAAGTGAATTTCGGAAGTGCCAAATTACTCCCATACGCTATATTCTGAGGGATTCTATATATTCTATATATTCTCCAGATTTCGGCTTTCATAGCATATAGAAGTGGATTTCGAAAATCCTAAATCACTCCCATACGCTATATTCTCCAGATTTCGGCTTTCATAGCATATGGAAGTGAATACTCTACCGGAGCGACTAATTCATAGAGATCAGTCGACAACAACTCTATCACATAACAACTAGTAGAGTTGTTGACGACTGATTCGCTCTAGTAATTTCTTTTCATACAGTGATAAACATATTGGGTAGAGTTATATGGTTGTTATATGGCTGGGTAGAGTACGGTAGAGCTGCTATATGGTAGAGTTGTATTTTTTTGTACAGTTGTTATCTGGTAGAGTTGCGAGCGGTAGAGATGTACACGTGTCATAATTTTTACAGGATCATTAGCACTGTGCGGAATGTAACATTCGTATGTGTGGGATGGATTCAGGTTCAGAAAGGTGATAACTTCATTACAGGTTTCGCGTCCGGAGGATTGAGATGCCGGTATGGAAATGCGAACATTTGTTATTGAAAAAGCTGTGTTTTGCTGATGGCGGCCCGTTGATCACTCGATGCCTACATGCGCAGCGGCGAGACCCTTCTATTCATAGAGATCAATTGCAAATGGAGCAGTTATTGGACCCACTTGCGCACGCACTCCGAACTGGCTGCATCGAGCTGTCGTGCGTTTTTACGTCCGCGATACAAGCTGCACTATACTTTTCCGTCGCTTGTGATTTATCGACCGTTTTTTTTTGCTTCAGTGAGGTGGAAAAATATGTTCCTGATTACATTTCCATTTCTTCAGACGACACATGCCGATTTGCAGAATTTATTTGTATATTTTTTTCAACGGTTAGTCTTCGGGGGGTTTGCAGCAATAGCAGGCAAACTTCACTTTTTAACCACCCCAGTACTTCCCTACTGTTTGTTTATCCGGATCCTTCGAGGGTCTCGCCCGTTACGCTGTTCACAGAAAATTCCAAATTATTCTCCGACACGAAAAAAAAATAAAATAAAAATAAATTGAATACATATATTTGCGTCGCGAGGCACTTCCGGCTGATTACGTTTGCAAATAGAGGTTTGTTCGCCGGGTCGATGGGGTTGCGTCCCGAGGATCGAGGACCCGTTGAGAATCAGTCTCGCATGCTGTTTTCAAAACAGCTCTACCCTCGCTACGAAAAAAGGAAAACACAAAATGCCCGCACGACGTGAATGCAGAGATGCGATAGGACAGGCTGCTCGGAGCTTCCAGCTACAGATAAAAGGACCGCAGCCATTCGTCACTCGGCTCGCCTTTCATGTATATATACAATTAATATATCCAAAGAAATTCACCGATCCGTGAAAAGCCACTCCATTCTACATTATAATACGGATGGAGGCAAAAATTATTCCTAGCAACGAAGAAAACTTCACGTCCATTGGCCGACGCACCCCGACCCTATTGTGTCACGCATTTTTTTTTATTCAACCCCGCAGGGCCAAAGCGCTCGGGGGAGGGTTGGCCCGAGGAGCTTCGTAGAATAGAACTCTCCACCCCACGCTGTTTCGACCGATTTTCGAAGGATCGAATACCAAAAAAGTAACCAAGAATTCTCACGTCTCATACATTTTTAAAAAATAATTTACAAGGTTCTTTTTTTTCAAAAAATCATCTTCGAATCATCACACAGAAAAGAGCGTGGCAAGACGGACTCCCATATGAGATGAAACTTTCTTTTTATATTCCGCTAAAAATTGATAAAAATATTTCGTTTTGCCTCGCCTCTCCCCTATCATTCACTAAAGGACGAGTCACTCTCCCAGTGCCCATAATATTCCCATTCGTAATCATCCACGTGCCTCATTCCCGACACTCTCTCTCCTCGACCCCGGAATATCATATATAAAAAAAATATGAAAAAAGCCCTCGCGACGCATATTTTCACCTCCATCAATTTGATGGCGTATTAATAAAGCGCATACGTCTTGCATGCGGCAAAGTGTGCCGGTGTTTGGATGTCCCCGGCCAGTCGGCTGCCCAGCCGAACGATTACACGGAGGGGGAACCCTCGTGTCTGTACCGATGCTGCAGCACGAGCAGCGGCAGCACCAAAAGCTGTACAGCATCACACGCACGCACACTTGGAATTCGGGGTTGTAGAAGCGAGAGACGAGGGTGCCCGACGGTTTAACCCTCGGGACACAGAGGAGAAGCCCCACCCCTCGATGAACGCGACCCCTCTGCTAGGCCCATCCCCCATTTACCCCCGTATAACATACAACTACTGCGAGGGAAACCCCATCACCGGAGTTCGGTGTGTGACTCGTCGGAGGAAGCAGGCACCGGGGCTCAACTGTGTCGGACAGGTCTCGGGGATTCGAGCGACGAGTCCGGACCGCCATAGTAAATCAGCCGCGGTCGCGGCCGGTCCATCCGATCTGCAGAGGCGAGAGATCGTTCCCGTTGGGCCTTTCGGCGAACATCGCGGGTTCGCGCTGAGTCGCGATCGTAACAACGTCAAAGCCTACGAAGATAAGTGGATCGAAAAGTCAATACCGACAGTGAAAGAAAAGGAAGATAAAGGGCCGTCTTAAAAAAAAAGGTGAAATTTGGGCGCTACCGAAAGTGGTGTTGGAAGGGTTGAAGGAAACCCAGGGTGAAAAGGAGAGGCGAAGAAGAAGCCCGGTGAAATAAAGTGACTGCTCTCCTCGGCTGGTGAGGGGGGGCTCGAGAAAGCGCGCAGTGAGGTAACTCTATCCCCGGGGTCCACGCGGCGGAATCGCTTATGGCTCATAAACGCCTCGTAACTTAGCCGGCCGGTGGAGGCGGCGGCGTGGCACGCGCGCCCACGTGAACGAGATAGTCCCGGAGATCACGACGAGGATTTCTCTCGACTCTCTCTCGCTCTCCACCGAACCAACGTCGGAGCCTCATATTATCTGCGTTAACCCGGGGAGGTCTTGTCCCGGTGAGGAGGAAACACGAGAGGTCAACTTATACCTACGCGGTTTCTCTTGGAAAAGTGTATTCACGGTGTCGCGTTGAAGGTATCTTCGTTATAGAAAAATAAATAAAAAAAACAATTCACTGGGATTTTTTTCGGACTTGCGTCCCGACGTCGATCCTCTGCTAACCAAACAGGTAAAATATCAATCCAAGTACAATTTCTTCTTTATCGTTGTCGTTGAATTAAAAATCTTTAAAAAAATCTTTAATACACTGGTGGAAATTTTGGAGCGTTACATGAGGCTTGCTCAAAGCCCAATGAAATCCCTAAAAAAATTACTTGGGATGATAGTAAAAAAAAAGTTACTGGCCGTATGTCCGAATCATAGAACCCATATAAATTTTGGAGCGCTGCATGAGGCTTGCTCAGAGCGCGATGAATCCCTAAAAAAATTACTAGGGAAGATAGTAAAAAAAAGTTACTGGCAGTATGTCCGAATCATAGGACCGATAGAAATTTTGGAGCGCTACATGAGGCTCAGGTTTCTACTAGGAATGATAGTAAAAAAAAAGTGATTGGTAGTATATCCGAATCGTAGGACCGAACATGTCATTTTTCGAAAGTATTACATTTCAGAAACACTCGAGCGAGACTGCCGTTGCCATGTTCAATGAAAATGGTCGTTCAATTTCCGGATCGCGGGGCGGGCGGGAGGGTTATCCGCCCCGTCGTTGTAAATAACGATTTGAGTCGAAATGAAAATTCATAATCGACCGGGGAGCGTTGCCGGTCAGAGGACGAAACGGGCGAGCGAGTCGGAGCCGTGTAAAACGCGTGCATAGAGATGGCGAAGATAGAGAAGAGGTGGAGAATCGGGTTTTGGCAAATCGGCGAAAATAGGCGGACGAGGTAGAGTGCATTATAGGTAAACCGGGAGGGAGGGGGGGGTGGGGGTAATATATATAGAATGGCTGCGAGAGGGTCCCCAGCATTACGCGGCTGATGTATGTTCGCGGCGGCGATCGATCTCTCTCACACGAACTGCTAATTGTGCGGCGTCATAACTCTCCGGCCGGTTCGCTTGGCGCGCGTACCGACCGTGCGCGTGGACGCCTGCCCGGTGTGTACTGTATACTCTGTACCCGCGATACGCCAGCGTAATACGTGCTGTACAGTAGCTCACGAGCTGGCACACACGCGGACCTGAAGTGTAACTACGTTTGCGCTCGGCGTATGTGTGAACTATACATACATGTACATATATATATATATTTACTGTATATATATCGTATATATGGTATAGGTACTCTAATACACCGGAAACCGGACGTGAGTTCGTGCCGTACAACTATAACGATCGCGTTTACGCGTTTACGAGATGAGAACGGTATAACATAGCGCGACGACGCCCGCACGCTCGACAATTTGTTTAACGCCAGGATTCTTTACTGCCGCAATGTTTATTCGAGATTCCCACGTTATCTCGACAGTTTAGAGGTTTAAAGAAAAATTCCCAACGATCTATCGTCGTCAATCTTACCTTACCCGACACGAAAGAAATTATTGTAACGTATTACGATAAAAATTATGGCAAATATTATGGTCGGAAGTGGATCGAAGAAATCGAAAATATCGGCAACGATGGTTGGCGAAAAGGCCAACAAATATATTTTCTACGATTAATTATCTCCGGCTTGAATTTACTCCAAAACTGATATCAATTTTTTTTAATACATCGATGCACATCTTGACAGTTTCAAGGATTCTTCTTCTAAAAAAAAAATATCTTTCTTGGTGGACTTTATAAATAGGGAACCGTTAGCGCGTTATATAGTGTCGCGCCGATATTATCATCTTCACCTAGCCCGGCCGTCGTTTTCTCAGCGTAATTTACGTACTCCCACCAATCAGCGAACTTTCCCGCGGCTGAGTTGGTCCCGCACGCGAAGACTCTCTCGATAAGCTATATCACGCGCGCGGCGGTCTGGCGATAGTTTTCTTCGGGAATTTCCCTCGGCGTTAGCCCTCCCGTGGCACCCTCGCGGGACTGCCTCCCTACCGCGGGCCGCAGCCAAGACCGTGCAAGGAGGAGAACGAGTTTTCTCTGTGCCGCTGTTCCGCTCGAGCTTTTTTACCCGGAAAAAGTTTTGCATTCCAGCTCTACCCGCCGAGAGGAAGACAGCCGGCGCCTACGAGAGCGCGGTCGTCGTCGTTCCTTGCAGATAGGAAAAACCGTTCTAGCCTCGTCCTTCTCTCCGCCGCTTTTATATCGGGAGGGGGTTGGCCGGCGATAGGAAAGAAGAGGAAGAAGAAGTGAAGAACCCAGAGAGGGGGCTGAAGGAACGAGGAAAAAGAAGTGGGAGGTGCGCGAATAATAAAAAAATCGTGGCGATAAATCAAGCGGACAACGGTTGAGCGGGGGTTGAGCGGGAAGCTGGCTTCTTATCTCGGGGTGGGAGCGAAAGCGCGCGGGGGTGACATTAACGCTGCCGCGGCAATTCTCTCTCTGTACGACTTAAAGCTCGGTCGCCAGCGGCCATCCGCCAGTTTCGCCGTCGCACTCTCTTGGAGTCCCTCGCCCACTTGGTGACGCACACGAAAACTCGCGCACACGAGGGTAAATCGAATGCGGATGAGATGGGAGAGTTTGTACACAATGGAACGTAGTTTTACACGTATGGCGGAGCTCTGACCTGGCGGGGGCAGAAGAAACCGGCGCACACTCAGAGATGGACCCGTTACGAGATTCACGCACGGACAGTCTCTGTTTCTCTCGGCAACGAGCTCGGTAACACATAGGCAATAAAACTGTGAGCAAGAAGTACTGGCTGGCGGGCCATAAATCAGCCTGTATCTTGCAATTATATCGATAACGTTTGCGCGAGAGGTCCAGTATCGATGGTAAACTGGCGCGACCCTCGCGCATCCGCGCGCCTGCTTACCATCGGATATCTTCATCTCTCTTGCGCGGCACGGAATTTAGATTCGTGCATGTGTTACGCGGATGTATACGTATAATGCGCGTATACGTATAGCGCGATGATATACGACGGTGCCGCGATACTAATGTGAACGTGGGAGTGTGTTCCCTCTATGAGCGGCCGACGTCTTTATCTCTCTCGAGACGCGCGCCATTGACCGGCAATTGAGATATTAATTAAGAGCTTTTTTCGTTTTTTTTTGTCTTCTTCTTCTCGCGAACCCGACACTTCATTCGCGGTCCGAGCACGCACGCACTCGTAATACCTCGCCCGGGCAAAGACGCAAAGCGATCGTCGATTCTCTCACAGGGTCGCCTGACCCTCCGTTTGGAAATCATGCTCAGAGCAATTTAGGGTTTAGGATTTTTTTTAAAATTACTTTGTGGAGGCTTTTTTCTTCGTTACTTCAATGAGTCCTCTTTACGCTTGCTACTGTTTTGTAGAGCGGAAGTGAAGTCAGACCGGAAATACATCACTTCCGGTCTGGAAAATGATTTTTTCAAGCGGAAAGCAAATTTTTGGATCCCCGAAAATCTATATTTCTGGGTTCTAAATTCTATAGATCATAAAGAGTAAATAAAATCTCATTAAAAAAAAAAAATGTATGGAATGCCACGATCGCATGCATTTTTATGAATTTTGGGGAAGTGAGGTTTCGCTTCTGGAGTACGTAAGTCCCGATTGTTCTGGACATAGTACAATATCGTCTCACAGTATGAGATCGGTAAATTAACCGTTGACCAATAGATCAGAGTAAAACCAACGGATCGCCAGGAGTCACCGAGAAAAAGGGTTCTTAAATGACGCAAGACGTTCGAGGAAACCGTAAATTTCTCGACCCTTGGATTTGTCGCGAGGAACTTCGTTGGTGCGCACACCGAAGGAGAAGAGAGTTTCTCGCGTCCCTCATTCCTGTTCTCCTCCGGCGTCGTCGTTCTCGTTGACTATCGACGGATTCTGTTCCTGTTCCCAGTTCCTTCTAGCGACTGCGGTGCACGGTTGTTCCCAACAGAAACGGCAACAGCAGGTTCGGCGCGACGCGTTCGTGCGTCTCGCGTTCGAGTCCCGGCGTGGCCCGACGGACCGCATTCTTCGCCGCGACGCGCATTGTTCCATCGTTCGCGGAGAGTCTCCACTCTCGTGCAGCCTCTTCCACCTTCGTTCCTCTTCGCCTCGCGTCCCCGCTCCTGCACTCGCTTTTCTACTCCACCTCGAAGCGTCGCGCTGTTGGCCGCTGGCCCGCGCGGTATCGTCGCCGCTTTATAACAAGCTGGCTGGCGACGCTGGTTTTTCGGACTCCGCCAGCCTTCGCCATCCCCAGTCTTTCACGTTTCTCTATTTTTTTTCTTCTCTTCATTTCTTCTACCGCTTCTTTTTTTTTTCTTTGCTCCTTCGCGTCTCTTCTTCAACGCGCGACCGTCCGACTCTTCTTTGCCTCCTTCAGATCTTTTTTCCTTTTTTTTATACTCCGCTCCTCGAAAATCTCGCGGGTGAATTTATAGTTTCGCGTTTGACCGACTGTGGTCTCTATTTTTCTTTCTCTCCGGTTCCACTTTGGCACTGGTCGACTTTGCGCACGGACCACGATATCGAGTGGCCTTCGCGAACAAGGTGCGCTTCGCTCTCCGCAGCCGAAGAAGGTGTTCGAAAAAAGTCTCCCATGGCCGTCCCTGCCCCGACACTCGAGGGCTCGCTTCCGGTGTGTCATCCCTGCGCGGGCTTATCTACCGTGGCAACCCTCGTCCGCGTTCACGACTCCGCCGTTCGGCCTTGACTGCGAGACCCTCGGTGCCCCAAGACTGTCGCAGCCTTGCGTTTTTTTCGACTCACCATTGCTTCTCCGCCGCGCGGCCTTCCACTGCCGATTCGGCTGTCCTTTTTGTGTGCCCGAAAGTTCGCCAGAGTACCTGCGAGTGCGGGCAATAAAATTCGTACGGGATAGCGCCCGGACCTAACGGTACGACTTCTTTGCCGAGTTTTTCCGGGCACCTTTCATAAACCCCAAACAGTCAATTGGTCGGGCCTTCACGAGTCTTGCCTTTGAGCTCTTCGGTTCTTCGGCTCTTCGGGACGGAGGCCAGAAAAAACGTGGCTTTTATTGACACCGAGCGGGTCCAATATATCACCGAAGGAAGTTTGTACATTTCTCGAAGAAAGACTCCGATACAATACACTTTACCGTGTATAGAATACCGATCGTTTAAAAAAATATGTTACTAAAGTAACTTTTTTTACTGTATCTTCCACCGTCGTTGCTCTGCATTCGGAGCTTCGAGATCCAACGGAAAAGGATACATTTTGAACAAAAAGGAAACAAAAAGGATTTTGTTTTATTGGCATCGCTGCGACCGCGGTATGAGCGACGGCATTCGATGGGAAGTCGTTACGTGGTTGATACACCACTCGGGAAGAGGCCGTTGTTGTGAGTGAGGGACTCTGGCTATAAATTCGCTCACCTCCCCGTCCGTGTGTCGCGCGCGGCGAGCGGAGTAAAAGTTCTGCGTGCAGATTACCTAATAATTGATATCCGCGAGCGCAGGCGAGGAACAAATTAGCGGCCGATAAAATACATTTACAGTGTATAGAATACCGACCGTTTAAAAAAATATGTTTCTAAAGTAACTTTTTTTTACCGTATCTTCCACCGTCGTTACTCTGCATTCGGAGCTTCGAGATCGAACGGAAAAGGACACATTTTTTGTATTATAAAGCGAGGGCATTCGATGGGAAGTCGTTACGTGGTTAATACACCACTCGGGAAAGAAGCCGTGGTACGAGTGAGGGACTCGGGCAATAAATTCGCTCACCTCCCCGTCCGTGTGTCGCGCGCGGCGAGCGGAGTAAAAGTTCTGCGTGCAGATTACCTAATAATTGATATCCGCGAGCGCAGGCGAGGAACAAATTAGCTGCCGATACAATACATTTACCGTGTATAGAATACCGATCGTTCAAAAAAATATGTTTCTAAAGTAACTTTTTTTTACCGTATCTTCCACCGTCGTTGCTCTGCATTCGGGCTTCGAGATCGAATGGAAAAGGATACATTTTTTTGTTTTATTGGCATCGCTGCGTCCGCGGTATAAGCGAGGGCATTCGATGGGAAGTCGTTGCGTGGTTGATACACCACTCGGGGAAGAGGCCGTGGTATGAGTGAGGGACTCGGGCAATAAATTCGCTCACCTCCCCGTTCGTGTGTCGCGCGCGGCGAGCGGAGTAAAAGTTCTGCGTGCAGATTACCTAATAATGGATATCCGCGAGCGCAGGAGAGGAACAAATTAGCGTGGGGATGGTGCGATTTATCTTGGCGTCGCCTTGCAGAAACGCGTGTTTTATCCACTCGAACATATATATATGTATACATACAGACGGACACGCACACGGGGGAAAGAGGGAGGGGGTAGAACGATGAGAAGAACGCACGCTCTCTCGCGACCGATATTTAATTTGCCATGCGCGTATACGGTCACGTGTGTTCCGGCCACGCCAATTTCCATGCGAATGAGAGAACAAAAAACAAAAAAGGGGCAGCGAGAGTACGGATTAAATTACGGACTCTCAAATCTACTGTCGATTCACTGATATACACACACGCGCGACGATGTGTGCACAACTCAATTTGGACGGTCCGAACCGTTCGTTGTAATTAAAATATTGACGCACATACGACTGCCGAATGAAACTGCGAAATTTTTATGATGCACTGAGAGGGTCAACACATCTGTTTGACATTTTTGTTTTTATTTTTATGTTTTTTCCGGAAGTAATATCGGTGGCCCAATTCCACAATATGCTCTTCTAGCCTCACATCATCGATGTATTGTTTCGCAATTTGAGAGAATTATTAAAAATATATATATTTTTTTTATTTGTCAAAAGTCGTAATTATTTTTTTGGGTAACAGTAGTACACAGTAAAATAGGTAGCAGCGTTTCCCGTCCACAAACGTTCACAATTGTTTTCATGTTAATTTTACAAAAAAATCTTGCCCTTTTTACAAAAATGTCTGTCAATTTTACAAAAATGTCTGTCAATTTTACAAATATTTTCCTAAAATTAACCACAAAATAATTGTGGACGAAAAAAGTTTGTTAAATGAACAGATTTTTTTCAGTGTGAGTGAACTTCGCCAAGCGAAGTTCGTACGATGCAAAACACAGTCGTTATAACTTGCTGAAATTTACTCTCGCGCAGATTTCATCATGGTGATAAACACTACACATTGCCAATGAGCTATCGGTTTAAGTTCTTCGGCCCATGTTCTCCTTTGGCATTACGCAGAATTTAAGAAAATATATATCTACACCGATTACTATTCTAGGCCCGATCATAAGTTATCGCAACTCGAACACTCCAAAATTTTCATCGTAACATTTTTATTGCCCCGCCGACACTGAAATTACCCCGTGACAAGATTCACGGAATAGTCGGCGTCCGACTGTCGAGCGGTAGGAAAACGGGACGCGGCGGAGAGTGAGACGGAGAGCGAGAAATGAAGAGGAGTGAAAGTGAGTTCGAGGCGGTGGAAGCGAGAAGGGGCTCTCGCGTTTGTGGCGTACACGCGCCCGCGGATTAAAGAGTTATTTGAGTCTCGGAGTCGGCCATAACTCTCGTCGGGCTATTCCCGTGCAGCGAGCTCGTCGCAGGCCGTGGCTCGCCCACCGGAATATTTTAACGTTGGGGTGGGTGGTTTTCGGAGCTGGAGCCTCGCTGGCGGATGGGTTTCGGGTATGCGACACGGCTTGTTCGGTGTGTTGCGCGAGGCCGGTCGAAGGGCGACCGAGGGCTTCGCCGGCCCAGCGGGGAAAGGGACGAAGAAGCGGCGGCAGCAGCAGCAGGCATGAGAAGAGAAGAGAAGAGAAGAGAAGAAGAAGAGAAGAAGAGAAGAGTGGAGGGTGGGTCCCGCACTCCACGCAGCTGACAGCTGTTCCCTCGGTGGGCCGGTCGGTGGGGAGGATTCAGCCTAGTCGCGCCCCTTCTATAATGGCTCCCTTTTCTTCCTTCCCCTACCCCGAAACGCTACACACTCAGCATGGCTGGCAGTCAGGCAACACTCAACTAGTTACGTCATCGGGGCTTCAGGCTCTCTCTCTCTCTCTCCGATACGTTAGCGCTGACGTCACGGACACGGCCTACGGACGATGAAAGCGTGACGTAGCGAGTAGATACGGGACGATGACGCGGAGCCCGATATCGCGAAGGGGAGAACGCGCGAAACGGCGGAGAGTAGCGGTGTGCAATTTATTTTATCTGATAGCCGGTAAAGCGTGCGAGGTCTTATCGGATGATGCATCGGGACGTCTGGCGGTGCGAATAGGACGCGCCAAGATCGTATTAGGATTTTGGCGAAATTAGTAACTCGTTGAAGTTCGAACTTCGACCGAGGACGATAATTCATCGTGAGCTTTATTCCTGCCCCTTTCTAACTTGGAGTTCAGCGAGGGAGTGCCCGGTTACGCGTTTGCACTCTATCGTTTTTCGCGTGCCGCAGGACGAGTCGGTCCGAGCTAGTGGAAACGTCCCGGTCAGAGCCGCGCACACGGACGCACCGTGACGCGAGGTGTGCGCACCCCGCGAACGCGGCGCACACGTGGAGCTGGTACGGCAGTCAGACAAGTTTGGCGAGAATGCCACGTGGTGGCGGCACCGCAAGCGATACCCGGCAATCGTAAAGCAAGAATTTTACGATGCCCCGAGCCCCGGAGACTGCGAGTGCGAGAGGGACGGGATTCCCCGCTCGGATCGCTGGCTACGAGTGCGACCGAGACGACGAACACACTCTTCCCCGCCCGGTTTACGAGCGCATAACAGCCGCGTTTATGGCCATGATCACATGGCTCCTCGCATACCTACGGCTATATAACCGGGCTCCATCACCCAGTTACCGGGGTAAACAAATCGTAAAGCTCGGTTTCGGATTTACTGACCTCGTGCAACCCGCCCGGTTCGCTGAACGAGCCACTTCCTCGACGCACGGGGAAGTTCGGTTTCGTGATCGCTTCTGTCCACGGACACTTGACTGGACGACTATTGTGACTCCCTCGTGCAACGACCGATCCACTATGTATACACTTAATGCTATTTCGCACGACAGCTTTTTCCACGAGAGACGTCGTGGCATCGTTGAGGGTGGTTTTTTACGATCGGTTTTTTTTCTTTTTTTTTTTTAGGTGCTTCCGGTTTCATATCTTTGGCCCGCGATAGTTTCGAGTGCGTCCAAAATGGTCAGTGAATCGTCGAGAATTTTACGGCCCACTTTCTTCATTTCGACGAATTTTATCCGGGCCGTATATACGCTCTTCCGATCAATGGGCCATTGGACGCGCGCGCACACCGGCTCTTTCGTCTCCGTCACTCCTTCGAGCGTTTCTTGCTCGCTCGTTACTCTCGCCCCTATCTAACCGGCGAGTCTCTCACTCCCGTTTCGTTTGTTGCCTCGATTGTCCGCGAGATGCCGCGAGTGCTTTATGACTCCGCGAAACTGCCGCTCGGTTCAACTCCTTCGATCGTTTTATCTCCCCGCATGGAACCTTGTCGTACAGATTTCATGCTCGTCACGACAGTGTGTTTCACGCTTAATAAAATCCACGATTCTCAGGGGTTGGCAATTCCTCGGCATTCTCGCGCCTCGTAATCTCTGTATGATTGTGAGTACCCATAAATTTATTCTACCAACAGTGCAGACACGGCTCCTCTTGGCTCTATCGCGCGACCCGTATAAAACTACCCCTATCTCTAGCCCGAATCTCCAGCCTCGAATAGCTACGTACATGCGCGTCATTACGGATGGAAGAAAATTTCCAACCCTCTCCACCCCGAGGCGCTTCTACTTCAACTTCTTTCACTTCCTTCTTCGTTCCTCTTATTCTTCTTCACGTTGGAGCGCGTAGCGTTGCAAGGCCTTGGGGGTGATTTATTCGAGTTAATTCCAATTCCATTGGAGCTTGTGGTGGAGGTGGGTTGCGGATGGAGCTCTCCCGGTCGGCGGTGGCCAAGCGGGCGGAAGAGGGACCGGTGGATATTCTTATGCAATTTGCCAGAAAGGTTCAAGAACCCGAGAGATCCCGCAATTTATCTTGCCTTATGTTACGCCGAGCCAAGGCAACGGAAGATAGATGGCGTCACTGCGTTCTCTCCGCACCAACCCCCCCGGTGTCTACCGAACCCCCCCCCCCCTCCCCCCCCGTTCGAAGGCCGCGTCGTATCTCCCTCGTGTGTCTGTCCGTCCCGGTTTCGCTCGTTCGCCCCCTAGCTCTCCCTTTCGCTTCGCCATCCCCTTATTCCCCACCCCCTCCCCCTTGGGTTCGCCGAGGATCGTATACCATGCTATAGCGGCCGTAGTGCTCCGCGGCGACCACCTCATCCCCAGCCAATGAGGAACGACCGCGGTGGCCATCTTGGATGGAGAGTTATTGAACGAAAAAGATGAGTAAGAAACTTGTTATGGGGGTGCGTTCTCTTCTTCGGCCCTCTCGCGCCGCTCTGGGACTCCCGGGGAGTCCCCGATGCTTGCGGAACGGGGAAGCCGCTGCCTGGCTGCGAGAACATCGCCAACTCGAAACGGCGAGAGGGAGAAAAAAAGATGGAACTGTGCTCGAGGGGGAGCGAGACGCGACGACGGTGAGGCCGAGGGGGAGAAACGGGGGGTTGTGCGCGCTGGCGCTATATTGATCAATTGCTTCGCCGTGCTTTGCGCTACTTTCGCACCGGCCATGCAGCGATATAACCGCGGCCGGTTCACTGTATTCTCGTACAACGACCACTACCGTAGTCACCGCCACTTCTACACCCCTGAAACTAAGGCACACGACCCGCTGCGCGAGCCCGGTGCGAGTCAGACTAATTATATAACGATCGTTAAGAAGGGAATGCCATTTTTTTTTTTTTTTTTTTTTTTAACCAACACACCACCCCTACGCCTCATGCCGTCCCGCTCGCATCCCCCGCAATTTCTCCCTCCCCTCGGCACCCTTCCGTGGAAATTAACACTCAACTTTTTGTTTCCTTACGCCCGCGCAATGTACTCCGGTGTATGATACACCGCGTGAAACCACCGCCTATTTAAATAATGTTCCCGACACGAATTTTTATTTATACAGCTCTCATCTTGGAGATTCATAAGGTCGACGTTTGTATACGTTTGCGCGAGCATGCCATGTATGCGTGTGCTATTTCTGCATCGCGCGGCGCGGTAGTCGTCGTCGTCGGTGAAAATTAATGGCCGAGGTATAGGAGTGATTAAAATAATGAGTCTTCGCCCGTAGCTGCTGGTGCTCTTGCAGGACGAGGTAACCGTCGAGAGCCATGGGTGGTCCACCCTCGCGAATTCTCAGCGCGTTCTTGTTTTATGGGCGCGTGCGCGCGCTACGTCGTCCAACTAAATTTCACCACCGTACGACAAGTACGAGAGATCGACGAGTTATGCTCTCGCACTCGCGCAATTCCTCATTCGTTCGCACCGGCATGAAAACGCTGATAGAGGCGCGCGAATGTAACGATACGTGATCTGCATCGGCAATGAATACGGCGATTAGTCGGCGCCACCGTGATCGGCCTATTGTCTTCGCTAAATTCTTCCACTTCACGGACACGCATATGTAATGAATACAAATTTATCTTTCTAAACAATAGTTGTACAGATGGAGGATATCCTTACTAGGATCGCGAGGGGGAGCGGCACGGGCGCTTCGCTGAACGCTTTGGTCAAGGTGTAAGAGAAACAGAGGCGGTACTTTATTGGACAAAATTTAACAAATCTAGCCGATGAATGTTAATCAAATTTGGGCAGAATATTTGTCAAAGTATGCTCTTTGCTGTGATATTTTATTTTGATCGGTTCGACTAGAAAATGGCGGAGAAAATAACAATATTTTCTTGTCGTTGACTCGTCTCTTTGCACAGTACAAAATAATTTCGTAAAATAAGAATATGAAGTGTTGTAAAAAAATGTTGTTAAAAAAGTGACAAACTCGTTTGTTAAAACTTGAATATACAAACTTGCCCTTTTATTTTCCATGTTATTAACAATTTTAGTTTGTACTTTTGTTCGTGAAACTAGAAGTCGGATGGTTCGATCGGAAAATTAACAAGTAAAAAATTGTGGACGTTTGTGGGTTGCTTGCGGGCTGCAAGAGAAATTTTTTAAAAATCTCAATTCTACTTTCAATTTTCCAATTTCATATGGCATTGAAACAACGACGGCACGACGCTGACGGTGATATGTTCTCGTTTCAATCCCGTATGGAATTGTAAGAATTGAAAGTAGAATTGAAATAACAATTTTTATCTTTCGCAGCCCGCAAGCAAACTTTGCTAGAGTCATCGATTTTTTTTTCACTGTAGGTAATTTTGCGAATATATTGCTAAATTAAATTATTTCCTGATTACTGATTTACGAAAACCTCTGAATCCCCGCGAAGCTCGCCGGCACAATCAATATCGTACAGTTTCCGTACCGAGTCTCCAAAAAATCGACCAGCAATCGCCAACGTTCCACTCGACAAAGAAAAACTACCTTTTCATAAATACAAGTGTCTCTGCCCTTCCCGCCTTTTCAGCCCTGCCTCGGCGAGTAGTTTCAGCCGCTACCACAGAGATGGCGCCCCCGTAGAATCTACGCAAGCGACATCTCTCCGACTTCTGGTGAAACCGTTCGGGAAGCCCACGTGCTCGCTCCCCACCACGGTTGTTTCTCGACGGCGATAGATGACTACGCGCCGGTGTCTGCAGGGTGGGGGAGAATAGCTTCGTGTTGTGTTCCCCCTCCCGGGCGCACACACTCGTAGACTCGAGTGTGTCGCCCCATACTGAAAGTCGTACCTGCAGGGTTTGGCAGTGGTCGAAGGGGATGAAGAAGAGTGAGGGACGCCGAAGGGGAGGAGGAGGGGAGGGGGTGGGAGAGGAGGAGTAGAAGATCCAACGCTATGCTCTCCACAGCGCAGAATCTCATCGATCATTCCGCCGTTTCCCCGTGTTTCACGCCGCCGTGTGAGTTGCACCGTGTAGAACCGCTGACTCTTCTCCGTCTCCCTCTTTCATGTTTCCTCGCCGGTTATTCTTCGTATCCGAGTCGCCGGGCTCCTTGTATCTCTCTGTCTCCCCCCACCGACTCCCCCGCGCGAAATGCCCCTCCATCGGGTCTACACTATAATCGCAGGCAAGGTAAAACAGAGGGAACGAGAGAGAGAGAGGCAACTCTCGTGACGGTTCGGCGGGCAATGCCGACCGACCATCACGCGGCCGCGGCCTACCTTGCTATTATATTTATGCGGTGGCTCGCGGCCAAGAAGGTTTATCGTAGTGCACTCGTCTCGGCTTCTGTTGCATTTCGCGGGTTGCACTCGCGACGCCGTCAGTTATTTCATAACCGGGATATTGCTAGATTCCTTGGAATTATTTTTTTTTTTTTTAATACGAGAACAACCATTGAGAACCAATCAGTGCCGATCGGATCTCATCGTTCCGAGCCAATCCGCACGTGCGTTGCAACGTCGTTGTCGCGTTGATGAGTGGTGCAGTGCGCGTTTCACGTAACACCGTGCGCACATGCATGGCTCGAGCCGATGCAGCGTGACAGTAAAAATCTGCTGCGCCACGTGCAAGAGCTCGGTGTGCATCTCCGCAATAAAGAGTGCGCGGGGACGAGAGGAGGCAGCCCATCGCGGCCAATCCGATCGTACGACCTCCTCGCGCGCCAAGTGCACCGGAACTCGCGTGCCGACTGGATTTCGCGTTTGAACGATCGAGTGACAATGACGTCGCGGCCCGACGATCTGATGGGTAAATCGTTAATTAATCTTTTCCTTCGGTTCACGAGTTGCGTTATGATTGTGATAGAAATATGAGTAAATTATGACCCTGAAGATATGTGCATGACGTCAAATTTCGTCTTTGGCAAGTCTCTGTCAGTGCGCTGCTTTACGAAGAAAAAAAGATTGGTCACTTGTAGTTTTTTATTCTCCAAGTGAACTTTCACGAGCGAAATTTGTGCGATGCAAAACACAGCCGTTGTACATAGTAGTTTGTACATTTTAGAACAATTTATTGTTCATAAACGTCAACATTTTTTATTTGTTCATTTTCCGATCGCTCCGTCCGGCTCTAAGTTCTACAAACAAAATTGTTAATGAACCGGGAAATAAAAACAGGTTTGTATATTCAAACCTAAACAAATGAGTTTGTCACTTATTTAACGAAATTCGTATTCAGATTTTACAAAATTATTTTTTTCTTTGTGACTTGATGACATTTAGTCTCATACAGATATCTTCAGAGCGAGATTAAATATGGTCCGTGCTTTTATGTAATCGATGATCGAATCACTCTCAATTTCTTAAATTTATTTCTATTCTGTGAAGGAGGATTGAATTTGCGGCAAATTACGTTATGGAAAATTTGGGGTCGAACTGCGCTGACAAAAAAATGGCCCTTTGGGTACCTAAAACATCAAAATGACTACACTCAGCGCCTCTCCCGATAGGAATTTTGGTCCGTAAAATCGGGCCCTCGACAGGGAATCGCTGCAAAAGGATCACTGTCAGCCCATTTTATCGCCCCGTTTATCATCGCAATATTCCCACTTCAATAAAATCCATAACCATACCATTGAGTGTACAAATACGAATCAACTTGGGCATCCACTAAATGCAACAGATATATTTACCTGAGTCACAGACAAAATTAATTGTCCGCTACATATTCATTCTTTATCATATTCCATACCGCAGATACATGTTTAAAAAGACCTCCAGACAGAGCGACATTGACTTATCGGCGCAGCGATCGTCGTCACTGTCGGCGTTTAGAGAAAGCTTCTTCTTGCCGATAACATTGCGCACACATCCGACTGTGTGTACAACAAACAACGAGCATATTCGCGACCTCCCGTGCCTCCGCGTCGGGCCGAAACCCCATAAATCATGTCGAAACTGTCTATGCGAGCGTATAATATTCACGTCGTGTTTAACCGGTGTTCTCTTCAATTTATTGTTTCAGGTAAGTGACGCTGGACCGCCCCGAGTGCCGCATCGCACATGTGAGCATCCACCATCCTCATCACAATGTAAGTGCGCAACGGCACACAGACACACCCTCGCGCGCGCACCCGTGCACATGTAACACACTAACATACACGATTCGCCGAAAAAGAATAATGATAATGATAAAAACGGGTTACAGATAATGCACATAATTTAGCGATAAACGGATCAATTTTGATACAATATAACATGGCAATGGAGGAGGAGGGGGGGATAATGGGGAGGGGGAGGGCGCGCCCGAGATATACCGAGGGTTCTTCGGAGGCGCCTGGGGTAACTATAAAATATATCGGTGAATGGGTCGGTACGCTGCCTACGCGTTGCAGGTGTAAATCGGGTTTAAACGAGATGCGGTTATTAGGGATCACCGCGGGTGGTTCCGAGACTCCTCTCTACGTCGTGAGGAACTATTTTGTAAGATACGAAAAACAAAAAAAAAAAAATGCTGAAGATAAGCTACAGCCGCGGTTTGACGGAGGATAAATATATAACGAAATGCGGTGACGAGGCCTCGGCGAGCCCGTGTCCGAAGAGAGCGGACGAAGAAACGGCCGGGAGGAGATATTTATTCGGCTCGTCAAAGAGCGGAGAGTGGATGGGCCACACACCGGTGAACTTGTAAAACACGCGGTGAGATTAAATGCTTCATTAATGTGATTAAAGTAAAAAAGCTGGTTGAGTAATGAGGACCGGTGAATCACGCGGTGGTCCCTCCGTCGTCGATCCCGACCGGGCTCGCTCGTCCCTTCTTCTCGGCCGCGGCCCCACCGTCGCGATCGGGTTCCATTTCCGGCGGCTTCGGAGTCACCTCTTCAAACGATGCTTCTTTAAGTTTCATTGGGATTCGGGTTTTTTTTTTTTTTTTTCGAAGCATCGGACCGCGCAGATTTTTAGTTGTTCGTCGGAGAGACAGAGGGGCGCATGCGCAAAACGGAAGAAGAATCCGCGAGGCGAGAAACCCGCCGGGCGATAGAGCTGCCATCGTCTTGCCATACAAACGTCCCTGCGATATACATATGCCTTCGCTTCTGTACGCCACCTTTTTCTTTGCCACGAGTATTCAGCGACGAACGGACACGGAATAAGGTGGGAATTCACGGGTTCGGAGCCTCTCGCCTGTGCCGCCCGTGCACACTCGGTCGAATCGTCGTTCACGCATTTTAACGTTCACACGCGGAACTACGAATATCTTAACGCAGCGCCATTCGTCGCCGGGGAATCCTGGGAATCTTTTTATTCAGGGAGGGCGTGAGAATCTGACGAAACAAAGAAATAAAAAAAGAAGAAAAATAACCAGCTAAGGTGAATGTCTCGGTCATTGGTACGGTCTGCTGTTCCCTTGATTGTACTATTAGAGTCCTCTGAGAAGCAGCTTCCTTCAACCCGATCGTATCCTGAAAAAAAAAGAAACATCTCTTGGTAAACCGGAGAACAGTTTCGAAACCCCCTTATCGGAAGCATTGATATTCGATACAGTAATTAATATCGATACCCTGTTAATCGCTCATAAATAATCGATAACCGAACCGGTAAACGTGCACCTGTTTTCGATTAATCATCCCAATCTCATTCATCCGGGTTACAAAGTACCCGCATATATAATTCATCCCGTTTCAATTAAAACGCGACGAGCCGGGTTGCAACCCGATCTCGGGAGTAAAACTGCCTCCACCTGACATTCCGCGCGCATGATCGCCGAGCCGTTCCCGGCGTTCCTTATAATACGAATCTAATCGAGTCGGAGACGCGCGGATCTACAGCGCAGCGACGTGCGCGGAAAGGCAGAGAGGTAAACTCCATACACAGAGGTACCTTGCGTTGTTGCGGAGCCGACTCACAAGGTGCAGGGGAATCCCCGACGCGAAGTGCGAGCAGATGCGATCGGCGATTATGCACTTACGGCGTTACCGTATATAAACGGTGGTGTCCATGGGCCGAGATGGGGTAACGACGAGGCGGGCGGAGGACGGAGAGGAAGAATGAGTGTACGGAGTCGGCGGACGTACGCGGGTACACACATGTGTCGTACATACGTATATGTGTAATGTATACCCACGCGAATAGGTAGGTACGCGGATGACACACATGGAGGCAAAAGGGATCCGCGGGCCGCGGTGAAGTCGTGTGCGCGTATGTAACGGCCCTCGTCCGCGAGTGGCAATGCATCTTCCCGGCGTGACGTCGGGGCCTCGGACTAATCGCGCGACAATCTTCGCCCGAACGGCGAGGAGACCGGGCTCTCCTCTTCCTCGGGGAGAGACGAGAGCCCGAGCGCGAGCCGACCCTCGACGTGCGGGACCAGCGCGGCTCTCGGGCGTGAAAAAAAGGGAGACGCAACCGGAGTGTGCGGTACGGAAAGTGAGAAACACTCGTACACCCGGGTTATGGGAGATTCGGAGAACGAGGCAGGGACTGGGAGAGCGAGTGAGGCTGCGCGACCGTGCGGGACGAGGGAAGATGCGCGAACTCTCCGACGAGGAGCGTGTACGCAACGGCGTCCGGTATCGCGGAGCCTCCGGACGGGACTCTCCGGGCGAACAAACGACAATCGTATAATTAGGTGTCTCGGCGCAACACTACACAATATCCGCGAGGGGTGGGTAGGAGCGTGAGGAGAGCGGAGAGAAACGACACATTGGTACAGGCCGCTTCAGCCCCGGCGACGGTATCGCCCGGGATCTCGTTCCTCCACGGCACTCGCGCACACCTCGCGTTTCCTCGCCGATCTCGCAACCGGGCGTACGATACACCCGGCGAGGGCCCTGAAATCCCGACGGGAGAGCTGCGGTCCAGCTATCGGCTATCTCGATACGCGTAATGCGCTCCTCATACGATTCGCGACCCGCGGAGACTAACGCGGCGTGTACGCACTGGAAAAAAAATATTCGGAGATCGTGCCAATGTGTCGATCGCACGAGATTGCGTCGATTCTGTACCTTGAGTTGGATACTTAAAGGGTGGATTTATCCTTTTTGCGGTTCAGCCGTTCAATAGCCACATGGGGTGAATTAAAACTGCGAAACCCGATCGGGGTTTGAATAACATCATTTTGTAAATTCTTTTCTTATCGGTCGACCTCATTTGTCCTCGTAATAACTCATCTAGGTTATAGGTGGTATTTTATAGATAGATAGAATTCATTTAGTACCTACTGGGATAAACCCCCTAAGTACCGTCGCGATACTGAGGTTCATTGTAAAAAAAAATTGTATTCAATTTAGTGTACCGGACTGGAAGTTTTTATGCAAAAACTGGTATATGAAATTTCAACATTGAAAATACTTTATTTTTAATAACTTACTTTACTTTTACTATAAAAGGACTTTAATTTCAATTTACAAGTATATTAACTGTTCATCACAATGGTACATTAAATTTTATGTACCAGTTTTTGCATAAAAACTGGCAGTCCGGTACATTAAATTTACAATTTTCTTTTTATCGTGCAGAGTAAGCGAATACATCAGAGGATGGAAAGGCGATGGTTGAAATCATGTTTTGGGATAAAATCACTAAATACGGCCCAGTTCATCAATCGTCGATTGCGCTAACCTGGCTGTGCCATATTCACCACTTTCACCGTGGAAACAAAATGACCGATCGAGTGTTGCAACATGGAGGCTCGACTGTACTATACTGTTATATATAGACGGAGGGCCGGGGGCGAGCTATGTAGTGTCTCAAATCGTTTCTACGAATTTCGCGATGATTGCGCGGAGGCAATCAGCGATGGCGAGGCGCCGATTCGTTGCCGGGAGGCAGGCACACAGACCGTCAGGTATCCCGGGCGCAGTCAGCGTGCACGGCGTGGGTGAGAGGTTTACACGGGAGAGTTACTTTTCTTATACGAAAGGGGACGTTATTCGGTGGTGGTGTGGCAAATGAGAAAGAGGGTGTGCGCGCTCACCCGTGTGTGTGTGCGGAAACTGGAAACAGCGGCAGCGAGCAGCTGGACGTATGGCGCCCTCGAAACGGGACTGAATACAACAAACCCATACACATGCGCCGGACATATCGCACGTAAGCCGCCAGTCGAGTTCCGAGCGATTGGGATCTATCGAACGCGCGAGCACGGACCTATTCCGCGTTGTGTACGCCGAGGAGGCAGAGGCGAATACCTAGAACATACGCCTCGCGCGAACTCGTCGGTGCAAACGGCAAACCCGTAATTTATTCGTCTCACTCTCCTTCACCCCGAGCCGCCCATCCCCTCCCCTCGCCTCCCCACCTCTCCACCTTCGACTTCAATATAATCATTATAATTATTGTCTGCCCCCTCAAATGGACTTTGATAATTATCCGCGAGCGCCCGCGCCCTCGCGCCGTTTCCCCGTAGTGTACACATCGGGTCGATGTGTGTCGATGGACTTTCCATGGGCGGCGAACGTTCGCGAGGGAATTATGCCGAATGCCTCTCGATTCGTATTCTTTTTCGATGTATTTGATACGAGATCCATAAAAAGAAAAGAAAAAATTGTAATGTAAACGGTTCTGTTATACATTTTTTCGGAAATGTATTATGAAGATGAGTTTGATTACCCATTTTTTTCTCTTTAATACTGGATACTAGTGGAGAATTCAATTATAAATTTTATGAACGATGGAGAACGAAATCGACGATGAATTATCGGAATAATTAATTATTCTCAACTCTGCTCATGATAAAATATCAATTATGGGTACGAAAAGTGCGTGTGCATTTAAATTTGGCAAAGTTATTAGTAGTTTTGCACTGTCAAAATAAATTGTAAATTGAATGTACGGGAACTTGAAATTTGCTTACATTACTTACATTCATGAACTTTTTTTCAAATTCAAATGCCAAATATTAAAATGACAAATTTTTTGCCTGAAATACAAAAGAAAAATCATTAAAAACAAAGGTTTTACTGTAAAATTGCAACACACATGTGTTTGAAATTACAGAAACAGCTTATGTAAAAAAGTTTCCAATACAGTCCATTAATTTTCAAAGAACTTTTTTTACATTGTATTTATTTGAATAATCTCTTCAAGGGCTTTAAACTCGAATCAAATAGTGGTTTTCCGCCCACGACTAGAACTCGAACACCCACTGCGATTTAAAAAAAATTCTGCGTCGGTTGCGTTGAACCCGCTCGTCAATCTATCGAGAATCCTACTCGAGCACTGCAAATTGATGAACGATATCGCTGCACGTATACAGCGTGCAAGCTCCGTTCCTTATAATAAACTCGATTAATTGCACGATGGGAATGATTCGATAATTTTTTTAATAACGAGAATTCATAATTATTGATCACAGCTTGGCGAGCTGCTCGGTGCAGAAATACGATACGCCGTTGCCCGCGCCGGTTTCCGGGTAAGATGGATCGATCGCGAGAATCGATCGAGAACAGGTATCGAAGCGGGGAGTCTAATATCCGTGCGTGTGACCAGCAGCCAGAGAGGTTTACATTAATACTTGTCCTTCACAAATTTTAATACCTGACGATTCCCCAGCGAATGCAGAGACACGCTCATCCTCCCGATAGGCCGCTTCGTAGCTCTTTCAGTGGAAGACACCGAGCTGGCGACTATGGCGACATTATAAATCGTTCCCGTGACTCTTTCGTCGTACAACCAGTTCGAGCTCCGTGTTAATTCGTGCGTTTTCAATTAACGGTGAATGAATTAATGCTATTGCATCCTCGATCGTCCGACTATACTTTCTAAAGACTCGGCCGTTTCTCACTGCTCTGTGCGTTCCTATTATATATTTCCCACGACCTGGTGTAAGGTACACGCGTAGACTTTTCTTGAATACAATTTATAGAAATTGAAACCCTTCGTTTTTTTTTCCTCTTTATTTATCCGACATTCGTGCGGAACTTTTATCGCGCGTTATTACTGTAACTGTCGGAGTTACAAGAGACGTGCCAGGGTGACAAATATTCGATTCACCGATAACCGTGTATTACGGCCGTTCGACCTTTCCAACACGACGAAAAACTCCCGGCATTCGCAGTGAGGTGGCGTATAAATTGTAATAAATGTTGCGTGCGCGAGACTCGTCGCAGTCGTTTCTATTTCACTTTTGGGAACATGCCGAAAAACAGGACGGACTAATGATCGCCCGACACGACATCAACACACCTTTCCACGAGGTATATCCAGGAGCTCGCGGAGTGAAGGAAAGAAAAAAACAGTCGAGGGAACGAGACGGTGAGCACGACGACGACGATACTCGCTCACCGGTCTGCATCATTCTCGCGGTGACAAAAGCTCATTTGAATAAACAGTTGAAGACTTTTTTGATCGTGCCGCGCATCCACGAGGTAGCAAAGTGGATGCTCAAGTTACCGAGATAGTTATCGATAAAAAAAATGGATGCAGATCATTAATGCAAACTATCAATGCAAATTATCAATGCACATTATTAATGCACATTTTTTATGTAAATTATGAATGAAAATTATTAATGTAAATTATTACTGCAAATTATTAATGCAAATTATTAATGCAATTTATTAATGCAAATTAGTATTTCAAATTATTAATGCACATTATCAATGAAAATTATTAATGCAAATTATTGTTATTACCGAAATAATCACCGAAAATCATTCTGAAGTCAAATAATTTCAATTTCCTTATTGCCCACGCGTTCTCACCTCGAGAAATCGGATACATTTTTGTGGGTCAACGGCAACCGACATCGGCGCTTCTTTCGGGCGTGAAACAATCACGAAATTCGCACGACGAATAGACGAGTCGAGATACCATTTCGATAATCCAGCGGGTCGCAAACTTTTTTTTTATGTGCCAACGAGAGGCCTCGTACGATATTCCCGAACACGCGCGATCTCATTCGCCCGGTTCTCCATTGCCTCACCGGCAATGATATTCCGTTATAAGGTTTGATGCTCTACACCGGCATATCCTCCATATCTCTTCGCAATAATATTCCGTTATATTCCCCAAAAACGTCGAGGTCGCGCGGGTTCTCCCTCCCTCCCCGGCACACGAGTCGAAGGAGCCCGAGACCTATGGCGAACATGTACATAGTCGGTTAGGTATTAAATGTACTATGTATGACTTCGTGCCGTGGCCACCTGCACGGGACCACGCGGACCGGGAGCGTCACGACGCCGCCGTCGCGACGAGTTACGGCCACAAATCACGCGATACGTAATTGCTACTACCGACTCCGAGCGCGATTTTACGTGCCGACTGGAACTCTCCTGCGCTCTCTCGGTTTCCATTCTCCACAACGCCAGCGATTCAGCGAGGCGATCATCCCCCACATGGGTTAACATCGAAATCCGCGAGCATCGATTATTTCGACTTTTCGCAAAGTTGACCAGGTGGGACTTTGCGGTTACTGGACAAAGGGAACATCACTGACCGCCCTACGCCAAAACGCCGCATCGGTCCTTCTCCGGCCAGCAGAGGTAACGAAACCGACGGTCTTCCGAGCACTAATAAGCATTGGGTGATCCTACTCCGCCATTGATTGGTAGAGAAAAATGAAAAAATGTTCTTCGTCACGTCACGAAGATATCAAAAAACAAAATCATTTTGATGTCACTTCCGGTTTGAAAGTCTCAGTTTTCGACCGAAAGTGACGTCATACTGGAAAATGACACATCCGGTTTAAATGAGATTTTCAAACCGGAAGTGACTGTACAGAGAGAATTGGTTAGCTTCGTCCTTTTTCTCTGTTTCATGTGCTCATCTGTCTTGGTTTCGTCGACGAATTGGTACTCTTCGGGTCGCGCGACCTCAAGAGTCGATAAAGTCGTCGGGTGCAAAGTGCGAGGTTGTTTCCCGTCGAGAGGGAAAATTCAGAGACCTGTTAACCCGCCAGCGCGATAGAAATCCGAAAGCGCGTTAGACCAATGTTTCCCGTCAGGATCGTTCCCCGTTTCGGACTAAAAGCATTCCCCGCTATCGAGGCAATTACGTATATAGGCCGCGGTCCTTTTCGCCTCTGCTGCATGAGAACCCGCGGAGTGGATCTGGAATCCCCGAATCGAGGAACCACCGCTTTGGCTCGTGCGAAAGCGGAAACGGGCTTGGAATCTACCAAAGAACGATAATGGCCGGATCGAGTTCCTGGTGGGGTGAGGTCCAAGCCTCTTCAGCCTCCTCACGCCGGCCCTCCACGTCGTTCCTTCCTGGAACAACAGCAGACTCAACAGCAGAAACACACATACAAACAAACCTAAGGCTGGCGACCCACATGGAGAAAAATGGTTTAGCTGCACTAATAAAATGAGCTTTGCTGACAATGACCTCGTTCCCGCGCTAAAACGATTAGTAAAAGCAGCAAAAAAATTACTAAGTAGACGCAATTGGTTTTGCTACCACGACAAAACTTTCTTGTTACTGCGATGATTAAGTTTGCTGTGAGAACAAATTACACCTGTTGTAATTTGGCAGCTGACTAATGACTGGTAACGGGTTAGTTATAGATACGTACATATATTAATTTCAACATTAACTCACCGCGTTTGTATTTTATCATTTTATTATATTGAAAATAATGTCTGTGTTTGCAATTACGAATTTTTGGAATTTGGTGTATTTGGATGTATTAAACTCCGAGAGGTAATAACTTTCGCATTTTATACATCCATATAAAGCAAATCTCAAGAGTTCGCAATTCCACTCCGTTTTTTATTTTCACTCGAATATAAAGGAACTGTTTCCTTGCGTCTCTTTGGTTTCATTTTGCGCGTCGAGCATCTCGAATTCGTCGTAGTTGTTCGCACATATACGCGCCTCACTCAGTCACATAATTTTTTTTTTTGTTTCAGTAAAAAAGACCGTTTTGTTGTGATAGCAAATCGCTCAAGCGAAACATTTTGCTACGCTTGCAAGCTGGTTTTCTTACCCCAATACTAACAAACTAAATTTCTTACGGTAACAAAAATCCTGTTGCACCAACAAACCTTTTTCCTCCGTCTCACACTGTTAAAAGATTGCTCGGATACAAAAACGCCAGATCTAATTACGTAATCCAGAAGTTCCCGTACACTTTCCAGCTTACCTTCACTTCGGCCCCGCGTGGTCCAGCGTCGCGGTACTCCGCGAGAGAGATAATACGTGTTCACCAGCGTGAAGTCCCGTGTCCCGAGGCTCTCTCCATTCCAGACACCCACACACGCGTGCGAGTGGCTCGGAGAGCCACACACGCTCCCCTAAACCTCTCCTAAAGACACGCCGGTCTCTCGGTGTGTTAGTCACGTGTGACTCGTCGCTGTGGGGTCGATCTTGGCGTGTGTTCACCCCGTAGATACGCGTACAACCCTGGAAGTTGCCCTCTATCACTTTCTCGCTTGCTCGCGAGCTTTCCCTCCCTCGATTCTGATCCTCCTTGTCCCACTCGTCCCTTCGCTTCCTTTCTATCTCTCGTTCCTATCCTCCTCTATCATTTTCTCCCTCGTCTCTCGCTCTCTCTCCCCCTCGTTCGATCCTCCTACGTGGGCTATACTGTATCAGCAAACCGAGACCCACCGCTTCGTGCCGGCCGCTGATGTGAGCGTTCTGCGCTGCGTGCATGTCCGTGTGTTTCCCGCGCGCGATCGCTGCCGCCGCCGCTGTTGCCTGCCTGCTTCACTCCACCGCGCTATCGTATCAACATCGCACTTCATAACCCCGCAGCAGTGTTTCCGCGCGTCTCGATCCGTTACCTCGTAGTAGCCGCGACGGACCCCCTGAATGTACGCGATACGGGAATCCGGAAATTCCCAAAATTGCCTCTTGACCCGATTTCCGCGGTACCGCGTCGTCGCCGTCGTCGAATTTCTTAACCGGCAGAATAATGAACCTGAGAAAGAAGGTGTCGAAAGTCTCGAACCGACGTTCATGGTGAAAACAGCCGATTTTTTTTTTTTTTAGTAAAAGATCAAATTTGGAAATTCGGACTCTTTCTATCCGGATAAACGTACAGATCAGTGTAAGGAATCTGAAACATAAATAGATAAATAAAAAAAGTGTCTACAATATGAATCAACGAAATAAACAATTGCATCAGTGACGCCGTGTCCGATTTTTTACTTCGATGGAAAGAGGATCGTCCTTTTGATTCTCCAGCCTCAACGAAGCGCCCGTCTCTCGTGGAATATCTTTCATGTGTTTATATGTATATATATATATATGTACGTGCATATCGCTAGATGCGATCGGATCGTGATTCGTGTATTTCGTAATCTCGGCGAAGAATTGCCGACGATCTCGCGGTGTGCTGTTGCAGCGGTGCACGGCGGGATCGACCTTCCGCGGAGCCGGAGGGATCCGCGGACAGATAGATCGATAGATCGGTTGGATCTCGAGGCTGCGAATCGGAGCGAGCGCGCGCACGTGAAAGGTGCCGCGCGCAGCTCGCCGGGACGCGAAGGATTTTCTGGATCGCGGGTGCTAGCGTTATCCTCGTTCCATCGAGCAGCCATCGGCAAAGGCTTCGCCGAGCCGGCTTTCGTATCGCTTCGCGCCGATATCGGTAAGGTTTTTACTATTTAAGCTCCGAGAAAAAATACCGATTCATCGACGCAATCGACGCGCAGGTAGCAATTATTTCTATTCTTGTTCGGAACATTAATGCTGAATCCACTCGATCGGCCGTGCGAATGCTCGGGCACGCTCCTTCGCGACAACAAATCCATCTCTCTTTGCGAGTATTCGAGCTTGGCACGTAACACAGGCTTCGCTCGCAGCACGCGCGCGCTCCCGATAGATCGTCGTCAGCCGGTTTCCCTCGACTATGAACGGTTCTTCGTATGCACCGACGATTTACTTACCGAGAATCCAGCTCTCACTCGAGGAGAAAACGATCAATGTGGCTCAGTTTCCACGATATTTCGAACGAGATCGGGAATACCGATCTCCCGAAATATACGGCCACCTGTCGAGTGAGGCAATGCTGCGCCGAGAGACCTGCCTGGTCTCCCGCACCGGAGAGCTTCTGGTTACTGGTATTCATGACTTTCATGAGCCTGCCGGAGGCGTTGCAGCCCGATAGACGAATCTCTTGCCGATAAACAAAAGGGCAGCTTGTGCGAAACTCCAATTTTCTTAATTTTATTCTCCTTTTGCTCGCCCCGAGGCTGACGGTAAATCAAACCGCCCGCATTCTTATCCCGTTCGCCTCTGTTAAATTTTTTTGCTAGTGGAGATTTTTTTGCCATTTTTTTTTTTACTACCGTGCATGTGTTCGTGTGAGTTTCGGTGAGTGTGTGGATGACAGAGGTCTCCGGCGCGGGAACGGGCGTTCGCGACGCGGGTCGAGAACCGGCCACGGTCGAGGAGGCGAAGTTAGGTGTAGTAATTTGCCTCTGGGCCCGTGGGTGGCTGATACGCTCGCCGGGGCAGCCGCGAGACCGATGCTTCGCCGCGCTTCTTATTCCGGCGTGCCGGATTGGCCGGACGTCTGACAGTTGACGGATGATGAGGCGGCCGCTTCGGGTTGCCCTTTTACGCCCTCGGCAACGCGAACTCTCGCGGTCCCGGGGTCCACCATTATACCAGAGCTTCCAGCGCCTTTCTGTAACACGATAGAAAATCATTTAAGTCGTTTCATATCGAAAAAATTATAAATTGTTTATATCGGTACCACAAGAATTTATGTATTTATTTATTTATTTTATTAACGGGTAAACTCTTTTACAGGTCGATATATACATATCGGCCAAACAATTGTGCTGGTACATGAAAGAATCGTATGCTCATGTTATAATAATATTACATGCCATGAGAGGATGCTTAATAAATAAAGCGGATAATGCGGAGCTTGCTCACATGACTTAGAACGAGTCGAAAAGAAAAGATAATAAAAATCGAGAACTAAAATTAAGCGAATCGGACTTAGATAGTAGAATATAAGATATTTAACTTTTTCCTAAAAATACAAAGCTAAGAGTCGAAAAAATGACTGTCCCTTTATGCTCATTTCCGAGTTTAGTAAGACGTGGATGCAAGCTGTAGTAATGTTAATATTAAACAACAATATCATAGATAAAAAATTCCGAAGGTAAATTTTCAAACCAGATAAAAATTAAAAAGGCTGACACGAAAATGATATTTTTTTAAGTTTCCTGGAATTTTCGATTCCATTGTAATAGCCCGAGTATGTCGCCGACACGTATATGCATCTCCGCATTGGACTATCGTCGCCGCGAGATAAAAATCTTGCCTCATCCGCGTCCCGTGCGGATGTGGAGAGGCCTTTGATAAAACAGTTAAGTCCCTGTTGTTGTATGTAAACCCGCTCTAATTGCCACCGGGCTATCCGACCCACATCGCGCCGACCCGTCTCTTTTCAATTATTTCACGTTTCCACGTGAGTTTTGTCGTAATTAGCGCTGTCATCGAGCGACCATTATGTGCTGGAAGATCCAACCACGATTATTCAAACGTGCAGTCCCACAGTTATTTCCTTCCTCCTTCCGCCTCGCTCTCAGCACAAAATGTCTCCCGTACACATTAATTCGAATTTCAATTAATATTCCACACCCTCGCAATTTAATAGCTCTCCTCTCCCCCGCTGGCTAGGCAAAAGAAAAATGAAAACAAAAGTAGCGAGGAGAGGGAGCGAGACGTGCCTTCACGTGCCGCGAAACCGGGTAATAATAGACCTTGGCACCTTGCTGGCCGGTTCCGCGAGCTCTCTCTCCCGAGGACCACCCAAACGCGCAGCGTCCCCGCTGCGCTCGAGCTCTCTTCCCGAGAGGAGTCGCGCTGCGCCGCGCTCGCCTTCCTCATCTATATTCCTCGCAATTTATATCGCCTGTATCGCCGAGTGTCCAGGCTGATTGGTATTACGAGAGCGAAGAGGTAGGCCGATCGCGGCGATTGATAAGCAGAGCCACGCGCGTCGCGGACGCGGAAAAGGCGAGCGTCGATCGCCCCCAGGTGAACGCTCCGGCGCGTTCCCAACCCGGCGGTCCCCGAAGTCTTTTTTCATGACGGAATGCATTGAACTGCGACTGTTACTCGCTGGTCGATCTACGAGTTCGATAAATTATCGGTACCATTATTCAACGATCGGGCATTAATCCGTTTTATGATTTATCATCGAAACCGACGTTGATCAATGTCTCTGCGCTCAATCGACTCCGCGTAGGACGCCGGCTACTCGCGGCTCTTGTTTCAATTATCCGTACGGTGTGCAATGAACTTCTCGGACGCAGGCTGCTCCGTTCTTCTTTCCTTTTGTCTTTTTTTTGTCTTCTCCTTCTCCTCCCTCCGTTCGGGACTACCGCACGTGCCAGAAGGCCACCCCCGAGGCCTCCCGAGATGCTAATTGGTATCTACGGTAAGCGCGTCTCGGTCCCGTACACCACATACGCGAGAATGATTTGTATCGGCCACCGCGCCCGAGAGCACGAGGAATGTAATTGACGAAGAGCGCGAGGGAGCCGAGGTACCGCGTGATCCTGGCGCTCGCCGTAACGGCACACTCGTGTGGCTCCCGGCAACGGTGAACTCGTTGCAGCCTCCCAACTGCTGTTACGCCGCAAAGTACCGTTTCGAACGGCGAGTCTCCGAGCGAATTTTTCCATTTTTTTTCCACCCGATGGCGAAGATATCGATTGCAGGTGGAAAGGAGCGAGCACCGAAGCTCGATAGGGAAAGCCTCGAGCGCGCGCGTCGCTCCGAACAGGGGGTTGAAAATGCCGGCACAGTGGGAAGTTTCACGGATTTCCCGTCGCCGGCGACGCGCGCGCTTTTCAGCCCTCTGGAGAAATTTAACGGAAACGCGTCGCCGAGACGGGTGGTTGCCCGCGAGACACGAGAGATGGCGGTTCTCTCGTTTCGACATCCGGCGCGCCGTTGGTAGCTCCGCTTTGCTCCGGCCGGTTATATTGGCGGTCGTAAAAGCCACAACCCTCCGACACGGGTGCGCGGCGTCGCCTGTGCCGCTTCTGCCCCGACAACCTTCCGTACCTCGTGGCGGGAATGCCGGGATTTCTCTCCTCGGGGAGAGACGCTGCTGCTCGCTGGATGCTGGCACCGCTCGGTCGTCTCTCTCGCTGGCACTGACCTAGGAACGCGTGTCCCTCCCGCCGTCGGCCGAACGAGCTCTCCTCCTCGCTCGCGGTCTGCCCTCGACGCTTCCACAAAACGATTTATGGACCTTCCTCCTATCGCGAACCGGCATCTCCGCACGATTATTTGCCGTTAAACTCAAACCCCCCGCGCGCGCGCGCGCGCTCTATCTCGCGATAGAAAAGGAATATGGAAAACGGCTTTGAGGCTTCGGTGAACAGGATTAAATTTTACAAAAAAATTATGAAGAAAATAAAAACTGCAAAATATCAAAGCATTAGAACCGGCACTCGGATGCATAATAGAGTAAATACAGGCTGGAGATCGGGAAGGATTTGCGATTTATAGTTCCACTTACGGCGAGACTTGCCGATCGCCCGGCTCGTCTGCATGAACGGAATCCATGCGGGATATCTCCGAGCGATAACTCATCTTCGACTTCGTCCTCGCCTTTTCGCCCGACGCACGAGGCCAAGAGTCAGGCGCCCTTTGCCGGGTCAACCTCGCGCCCGCGCGATTTCCCGCGGGTCGAGGAGTTCATCCCGCGCGCGCGTGCACACACATACAGGGGGTTGGCATCGACGGACCTCCGACGGTGGACGAGTGCAATCGGCACCGAACGCTCCTCGAACGCGCTGTTCGACCAGCGCGAGCCACGCCGATCAACGACTCCGCTCGCTGATTAATCGCGCAATCGGCTCACCTGTAATTATCCTCATCGGGAGACGCGCGAGTTGAAGCAAAAATATATTTTTCAAGGACGTGGGAAATTTGCTTGACGGCGAACGAGGCACGTCTCTCCGTGGCGAGGCAGTCGGAGTTTCGTCCGATGGCTGATGCTCGCGCTCGCGGAGATACCGTTCGCCCGTACCGATTGTACACCGGTCCAGGATTCACGATTACTATAATTAACCGCACCCACGATGTTGTCATCGTTCTCGCCGCTTATTAATGACGCGGCTATCGCCGACGGAGAGGCGCAACAGCACGGGATCCTTCCGTCCACGTCTCTCTATCCCCCGTGCTCGCCCCTTCGACCGGGTAACGATAATTTATCGTCGGTCGCACACGTTCGCGCACTCTTCGCCCGTGTTCGTGCAACGCGGCCGATACAGCCGCACGGCGACGCGATAGTCCGCGTCGTCCACGGGGCTCCCAGTTGTTTCCCTCATTGAGAATCAGAAGAGCGAATTCTCCGAGCGATTTGAATAGCAAACGACATGTAAATTTATTTACCCCCGTTCGCGTACGCGCCTTTGCCTCTCCGAGGTTTTCACTGACTTTGTACGCGTTTGTCGGTTCCCTCTTTATTCCATCTCGCAGTCTCAGTTTTGTCGCGATTCACGCTGATCACACCGAAACTACCGTGTGTGTACGGCGTCTTGCCATTATTTTTTTTATTTCATTTTTTTTCTCCCAAAAGCTCTCGGACGATAAATCGGAGAGCCGCGACGCCGGCTACCTTGGGTCCGTCACTAATTGTTCTGCCGGATCATCGACGGGAATTTTCATCGTGATAATAAATCTTCGTTTAGCTCGGGAGGGAGGCGTGGGGTGGGTTTATAGGGAGAGCCTCGAGGTGAGGCGAGAGAAGGAAAGACATTCAATACAATCGCTCACCCACGTAGACAGGAGGACTTAAGGCTTTCTTTCCACGCTCGTGCAGCCCGGCAAAGTCGTCGTCCCCGTGTACCGTACGCGGGCTTCTGGGCGAGCCGACGGCGAGCGTCTTATAGCAGCTTCCGCGACGACGGCGAGGACGACGGCGAAGAAGAAGAAGACAACCCGAGACTACCGCCTCGCCGAAGGGGATTTTAATTAAGCCCGCCCTTCCAATGTTTTGCCTGATTGGATGAGCTAATCCCGGCACCGGTCGAAAATTTAGGGCTCCTCGCCTTCTCTTCTTTTCTGGATATATACTATATAAAGTAAGCGGAGGCGGAGGACGCCACGTCAACCCCCGTGGCTCCGATACGCCCGTTTAATTCGCCGAGAAACTATGCTCGGCCACGCGAGAGTCTTCTCCATCGGCTCTCCCGCGTTGCGATTCACCCCCGACGAAACGTTAATGTCGCGAGAGAATCCCAAAGTTTGCCAACGGAGAAAAAAAAAGTTTTCTTTCTCCCTTCGTGTGTCTTTCTCTTGATCGAGTGAAAAAATAATTCAATCTACGAACGACGAGAAAAAAAATTCATTGAGACTCCACGAGGCTGCAATATTTACTACGTTTTTTTTCCTTTATGAAATGATATACGAACCTCGGTTAGAGATGACGAAGGTGTTCCTCGGACTGTGTGTTATTTCCGACGACGTGTCGGTGAGTAAGAAATCACTTTTGGAGAACTTTTGAGCTAGCCGACATAGCACTCTGGCCGTGTCTATCATCAAGGCGGCGGCAAAGAGAACGCTCGGTTGGAGTGGGGAGGCTTTTAGGGAATGGAAGGAGGGGGTGGAAACGGGACGAACACATCGGTGGATGATGTCTAAATCGCCCTTTTCCGTTTCGTGCCGACTGCCCCCGCCCTTTAACCGATGCCGTACAGGCGGCTTACGGCTGGAAACGGTCCCTTGTACTACCCCTGCCATGTAGGCCCTCTGGAAAGGGGAGGTTCTCTGGGGTACAGTCGACCGTATAATTTTTTTTCGGCTGAGCCAGGGGTGTCCAACGAAGTTGCACCAAATTGAATTGAACTCGAAAAACTTCGTTCCCGGCTACAATTTAATGAAATTGTCCGAAAAAAAATTATTCGACGTTAAGGTAAACGGCCCAGTTTGTGACATTTTTAGAACAGCCGTGTGGGTTTTCTATTAATTAACGCGTAACGTTGTCAAACTGAAACTGAACTCTCTCAACACGTGCATTAAAACCTTCTGAATGAAATGCAATTATACAATTCAAATAATCGAGAATTTTTGTAATAATATTGATTTAATAATGTTTGTCTGATTTAATAATGTTTGAAGTGCAAGTCGTACCATTTGCGAATAAATTTAATTACTAAACATTCAATTTACAAACTATGTGTATCGCCAAAGCAAACAACATTTAAAGCTTTTCAATTTGTCAGTAACGTAGTTGATTTTTGATGAAAACTGAATTGACAGCAGACAAAAATGTGCCGTCGGCGTCACAAATTGGGGCGTTTACCTTACTTACACTTTTTATATTACGGTATTACGATAATCTTTTTATTTTCATTATTTAATTACATTTTAATTTTGGGAACGCAACGATTGTGTCCGGTGATCGAATAACGTTGATCAGCTCGAGCTGTGACAATAAGAATGTATTGCAAGAAGAATCGATTAAAATGTAGTACACAAAAAATCTTTTATAGTGCAAAGACATTCGATTAAGAGAACTAAACTGTTAATAAGTGACTGGTCGGTAACGCCATGTTCTTCACAGCTTACAGCTAATAGAGACGTTATATTCCCATAACGTTGGTACGTTTTTTCCCAACTGTTATTTTCATCCTTCGGTGTATACAATAATGCTCTTCGTCGGAGTTGCTTAGGTAGCGGGGGTGAAGATTTAGGGCTTCCGATTTCACGTAAGCGCGGCAAGAGCCTCGGAAGCGGCGAAGTGAGTCCCGAGGCAAAGAACGATGCGGGAGAAAGAAAGTCAGCTTTACATTTTTATGGTAGTGAAAGTCTCGTGGCTTCGGAGTCCCGAGGGTCGCGACCATGAGGCCACGTACCCCTGCGACCTCACGTTTCCCTATTTTCTTTTGAAACTCGGAAAAACACACCGTCCCCCCCTCCGCCCTCCCCCACTCCACAAAGGAAATACTTCCCGTGGAGTTTCACTTTTTTTCCACGGTACGCGATGGAAAAAAGCCTCCGTTTTCCACAGCAACTGCGCACATGGCACCAAAAAAGAATGTCCAACCGCCTCGCCATGCCTAATTCTCGATTTTTTTATCTGCGGTAAAGGAAAAAAAAAAATTCAACACAATTATACTTTTTATTCGGGATTACAGATGATATCACGTAATTATTATGCGGTGCGTTTATCCCTGAAAACGGGAACTCGGTTTCCTGGAAGCCGATCGTTGCCGCTGTCGGGCGGGAGAGAGCGAGATCCGCTGGTTTCAGCTGGCTGACTTGTTCGGTTCACGAATGAGTTATCGCCCATCGACCAGGCTGCTCTTTCATTTTCAGCAACGTTGCGCGGTGGTGGCTCAGCCTCGGAACGCTATACACTCACTCGATATCGGCCGTACACGCCGTGCCGTCAGCGACGCTTTCTCATCCCCCTTTTGTCGATCGGAACGGAGTGCACGACGTGTGCCGATACCGGGCGCGGGCGCGAGACCGTTCGTTCGGTTCTCTCTTTGCCCGAGGGACTCCGGCAGCTGCGCCGATCCCGCGGCGCTTCACGACTCCCACATTTCTACGGTGGATCTCGCTCTCTCTCACCCTACTTCGGCTTCATCGCGCGACGACAAAATGTACGAGGAATCGCGCGAGGCAAGGTTGCTCAATTCAATCTATGAAGGAAAAAAAAATTTAATCGGCCGTAGGAACGAACAAAATTGATTGAGGGACTTTTGTCAGGAATGGCTGCAAAAAATGTTTTTATTTCACTCGGTGGAGAAATTGCGGTTTTGCGCACGTGAGGCTCGCGTAAAAATCCCATTTTGATACCTTGTGAAATAAAATTTTGTCGAAAAAGCACGATAAAGCGGTCCTTGCAATTTTTTTTTCTCTTAAATCGAAAGTTCCCAAAAAAAGTTCTAAATTACATCACCTTATGTATTTTCTCGCGTTGAATACAAATCCGAAATCAGTTTTCATCTTAAGTTAAACTAGACATAGGTAATTGCCGGCAAAACATTTTTTAAATATGAAATTCCGCGATTTTCTTTGTCGATGAAATTTTTTTTTTTTTGTTAAAAAGACTATCATTCTGCTGATAGATAAAGCGGTCTGCTAATATTTGGGTCATCCTGACCCGGACGTAAAATCTCCTGGACTGGAATGTCCAATAATACGTAGTCGACAAAAAGCCTGGCTCCAGGACAATTTTCCCTTCTTACATAACTTTCTTCCGACTTCCCGTACAGCCCGAGGGTTCACTCCATTTTGGCAAGTTTAGCCCCCACGGTCTTATATACGTAGGTTCAATCTTTGTCCCTCGATATCCGACTTTCCCTCTTCTCCCGGCCACGAAAATCGAGGCACGCAGCCGAACAGGGTACTTTCTTGCCGTCCTTGCCGTCGGACACCATTAGCAAATTGCGTTCTCCATAGCTCACCGAGCACTTCGCGATCCCATTTCGTGAGACCCGGAAACTTTGCGTTTTGCGTCAGCACCCCTCGTCGACTTCCGCGTCTGTCCCTCTTCACAGTGGCTCACTATTAGCTGTCGAGCATGGAGTGCAGCCCTCTTGAGTTATGTAGCGTAATGGAAAACAAAACTTCCGAAGGAAATTACACCTGAGCCCTACGAAGCTTAAGCAATTCTCGGCGAACTTTGCCAAGAAAATAAATAACGCAATCGTCCAGACTGAAGCGGAGTCATTATAACATTAATTGTTCTATCCACATGATACCCAAAATCGTTTGAATATCACATTTTTCGACCGAAAGTGACGCCACACCAAAGATACGGCACTTCAGGTAGAAAAATTAGATTTTCCAACCGGAAGTGATGTATTTCCAATATGACGTCACTTCCGGTTGGAAACGGAAATTCTCAAACCGGAAGTGGAAATTTGTTATGTCTCTGTGAAATGTATCTCGAATGCAGCCAGTACCAGTAACGTGTGAATTACGGAACACACACCCAGAAAAAAAAATTATTTGACGGCCACCGTTTATTAAGATGAAGTAAAATATTTATTTGATTTAAATAAATATTTATTAAAATCAAATAAATATTTTACTTAATCTTAATAAATGGTGGCCGTCAAATAAATTTTTTTCTGGGTGCAGGAAAATGGGTAAAAGAACGTGCACCATACATTTCAAATCAGGCAGATTCCTGGTCTTCGAATAATATTCGCATACCATGAATTTGCGGAATAGAGCACAGGCGCCAAAACTATGCCCGGTACAGGCGCATCGATCACATTTTTCGTCGAGCCGATGTGGTGGGTCCGGCTCAATACCCGGATCGGGCGGATACCGGCTTGAGTGCCGGGCGACTACAAGATCCTCGACAACTGGTGCGGTCTCGTAGCCGTGGCGATGGTTAAATCTCACCCGGCCGAGAGTGGGAAATTGCGTGAGATGAATCGATTGTTTCCGTTTTCGAAGCTGTGACAAGGGATCGATAGAGAATGGAGAACGCGGAAAGATACAACGCGATCGAGAGAGCGAACGAACGGAGCGGAGAAGAGGCTAAATTGGAATTCCGCGACTTGACGAGTGTCCCGGTCGACGGCTGGGTCAGGGTGGCAGCGCGCGTGGGTGGCGATAGTGTTGTTGGTAGCGGAGAGAGGAACAGAGAAGGAGAGACGAAAAGAGGGAGCGAGCGGCATCGTGCTGGGAAAAGCAAAAGGAAGGGAGAACGGATGGAAGTGGCGGTGGAAGCGCCGCACGAAGTGCTGTAGGACTCCAGGAATATTTACTGCCATCTTCTCTCCCACTTACCCACAGATTCACTGTCGGAGTTGTAAACACCTCTTAACTATATAGAGATTGTATCTTGGCCGTTCTGGTGGGTCCCTTTGCCGAGCTTTCTTCATCCCCTAAACGCTTTTGGGGCCGAGCAATAAGTGAAACGTGATTAATCGCCGAGTCTCAACCGCTGCCCAAAAACGCATATTAAATTATCATCCGTGCAGGGAAAGAGCGGGCCATGCGGTCTCCCCGATTAGCGCCTGAATCAACGATGTGTGGATCGCGCCGTATTTACCACTTTTACCCTGCGCACATGTGTGCACAAAATCGCTCGAAAAAAATGTCTCGGCATCGAGCGTACATCATCGTCGACAGTTCTTATCTTGGCCCCGTTCGAAATTTATCGATTGGAACACCTGATCAATCAAACCGCGCAGCCGCTACAGCACCGAGTCGCGCTCCAACGATCCACATACACTCGTCTTACTTTCCATTTCGCTCGACCTTGTGTCTCATTCGAAATTCTTCCACGTGGACGGGGAAAACAGCGAGCGTGGTGAACCATACCGTCGGTTTATTCCGATGCATACCAAGTCGCTGAAACTCCGATCCGTACTAATTTTTATAACCCAACTCGCTTAGACACTCTTTTTTCCATTATTTCAACATTGTCAAAAAAAATCGGTATGACAATTCATGTTCCAACGCTTCTTTCATTTATGATCCGCCCGAAGCATATTCGATACGAAACGCCCCATCCGACGGTTCTCTGGCAAACACGAAATCGCTGACCAACCTGCTGACCCCGCGATGCCAACTCGGACATATTTTCATCATCCCCCTTATTTTTTATATCCTATTTTTCCGTCAGCGCAAAAAAGAATAACACCGCCTAATCCGAGCGGCTCAAGATTTCTCACGAATAAAGATGATTCGCCTCACAAGCCTTCCCAAAAAAAAAGCGTCTCACATTCTCGATCGCGGAAATAAAAGAAAAACCCCCGAAGTTTATACCCCGGCGTTCGCATGGAATCGGCGTAGACGTGGCGCGCGGTCGATTACGTACATCTTCGTGTCGGCGAAGAGCCGGCGGTTTCTCGCGGGAGATGTAGAACGGAGTGGGCGAGGAGACAAATAGAAGGAGACGGTGAAACCCACTAAATCAATACTCTGCCATCGCTCCAACTCCGGGGGCTCATCCCCTCGCGCGCGCAACCCCCTTGGCCACCCTCGTCGCTCGGCGGCAACGGCACTAGCAGCACCACCGCCAGTAGCAGCAGCGGCAACGTGAACCGACGAGAAGCGAGCGTCGACCAGTTTGCCCCCTGGCTCCGTTAGCCCCGCGTGCCACTCTCGTCCCTCTCGCCTCCCTGGGAGACCCTCCTTTCGCCCCCTGCAGCCTCGCCAACCCCCGCGCAGCTCCGTGGAACGCCAACGGCATAGCCACCCTTACCGGCTCTCTCTGTCTCACCAGCGCTCCATCCCCGTCACGCTCCCGGAGCGAAACTTCGCCCGGTCGCTTCGCCTACTACGCCAACCTCCGACGTTGGACTCCTCCGCGTTCCCTCACTCGCCCGCGAGAGAGACCTATTCCCCGCAGAGAGTTTCCCCACTGCAGCCGGATTCCTCACTATAGACGTTGCCTCTCGGCCGCCGTGGTGCTAGTTACACCGCACCCTCTACGGGCAACACACAGCCGGACGTCCATAGAAACCGTCGAGCCTCCCTGTCCTCCTCTCTCGGTGGACGTCCGGTCTTTCGATGCACACGCGAGCCGAACCTCTGGCCTCGCGGCTAGCACCGAAAGCTTCGGCGACCTCGGGGACAGAGGAAATCCGATTAAACTTGGCCGAAACGTGGAACGGCATGGGAATCCGAAGAGAAAAGTTATCCGTCATGATCCGAGAGATGCTCCGGCTGCGAACCTGAAAAATAAAAAAAAATCACATTCAGGCAGGGAGTTCGCAGGGGGAATTGTAGTTGATACCCGTCGACGAGTGGCCGATCGGTTCGAATTGAAAATAATGAAATCCGAATGGGGAATGCGTTGGCGCGCAAACGACACGGCTGAGCGAGCCTCGAACGATCGACTCCCCAGTGGTTCTCAATTATAAATATGCGATGGAGACCCGATGGAAATGGAATCAAAATAACCGCATCGTTTGCCACCTTTGCATTCGGACGTCGAAAAGCGTAGATTAACACGATACCAACGAGGCATTAACGACGAGCCCGTCACAGCTGTTATAGAGCCCGATCGCTGTTGAGGTCACGCTCTTCGTCATCAATGAACTGGGTCAGATCTCTGACTCTGTCATACCGAGGCCCGGAGTCTCCGGTCTCTGGCATGGAATTCTCTCCGAGCCGGTCATCACGATAAACCACCGAGCATTCTATACCTACGGCGTTATGTATGCCGAGCTCCCATGACGCTATATGCCCACATTGCCATTGCTATAACCACGGCTATAGCACATGCTGCGGAGGTGGGAGGCGGGAGCACTCCTTATAGCAATGTGCTGTGTAGTGGTGTACTCCCGTACCGGAGCAGACATCGGGCTCGTATCTACGATCGTGAGATACGGCGGGTGTCAGCCATCAGAGAGGAAGGAATTATGGGTCGTCGGGTTGAAGAGGAGTTGGACAAGAAGGACGGCGGGCGGAGGAGGAGGGTGGAGAGGAGAGACGAGGCAGCGGCGGTAGCTCCCAGCAACTCCGGAGACAGAGGCCCACGACAGTGGTGGCGACGAAGAAGAGGACGAGAGGGGGCATATACATATATTCCGGAGCTGAAGATGCCTCTGCGGCATCAGCAACGAGCCTGGAACCACGGTGCCGAGAGAGTCACGGAGTCGTGGTGTCTCGGCGATCAGGGAGACCTCGCCGCCGGCTGGACAAACGGTGACTACTGGCTGTGCCCGATGTTCAGCCACCGAGTTGCTCCTCCCGAGATACGCTCCTCTCCGACCATCCGGCTTGTCCGACCGTTTCGGCTCGGGCCTCTGGACGCGATCGCCGTGGACACGGGACTCTGCGACCGTGCGACGTGGGATGTTCCGGGAAGAATAGACGAATGGAATTCTTGGAATCGATGAGCATTGCGATTCGGATGTCCATATTCCATTTCCACCGTGCCGACGATCAGCCGGAATGCATCTTGGACGTGCAAGGCTTCTCGCTGCACTCCGAAAGACCTCGTCTCCGCAGAGAAACATAAAAACGATGGAATAAAAAAAATAAAAAATATATATAAGAAATAAATAAAAAAAAGAGGAAGATACGAAAAACAAGAGAAGTGAGCTCTCCGCGAAGTCCAATTACACGGGCTGGCGGCTACCGCCTTTGTTTCACGGCCGCTGGCCGCTGGCCCTCTCTCCTTAGCCGCGTACTTCCGTTCTCCGCGTCTCCCCGTTCCTTCTTCCTCTCAGCTTCCCGTCTGTCCCGTCTCGCCTCGTCCCTCGGTACTTTACGAGCCGCGGCTCTCCGCAACTGAGAAAAGCCAGCGGCGCAACGCGTCCGACGTGTCCTGCTGATTTCTCGCCTTCCGAAATCCCCGACACCAACCCTTTTTTTTTTTCACCCGCCAACCGAACTTCCTCGCGACGACGGGGACTCTGGGCCGGACAAGGAACAATACCGGACAAAGAATAGAGGCGAATTCCTGATCCGCGGCTCGAAGATTCTTCCCCCCGGTCCCTCCATCGAGACACTTGCGAGGAACTCCGGCGGCGTATGAAGGCAGATCGCTCCAGGAAATTCGGCGGCCATGGAAGGTAGAAAATCCCCCGTCACGCCGGAAGCTCTCGCCGCGTTCGTTCGTTTCTCTGGTACAGGACGACGCGGCGTGCTCTCGTCGGAGTAATTTATCGCGAGGCGCGTCCTCCGGACGGCTTGTCACGCTTCCACGGCATCTCGCGCCTCCCCGAGAGTTTCTTTTCCGCCACGAAAGACCAATTGTCTTTCGTTAGCCGGGGCGTGAACAATGTTCCTTCGTTTTTTTCCCCTCCATTTTTTTCGACCGTCCTCGCGGTACAACCGTACATCGTCTATGGAAATTCGGGCGCTCCGATACCGCGATCGGTTACACGAACCGATCCCGTGTACCGATCTATATCTTCGTAAATTATTTTATATCGAGATAATGAAATGCTGATTCGCGAGAGCATGGCGCGCTGACCTCCGCGTTACATTCGTAAATTGGCACTGGTCTGCCTGCCTACGAGCGTGTTAGAGCCGATGGCATAGACCGAGCGCGCGCGCGATATCTGGAGCACAACGAGCGATAGTTGCGAGAATTTCTACGTACAGGATAGAGCCCACCTGCCTCTCCCTCTCCGTGGTTCGGAATTAATATTCATACGATCCAGAGAGGAAAAAAAAAATACTCATTAATTATCTTGTGTCTACATTGGCAGCGGACTGCAAATCCCTGCTGCGGCAAGTCCGCGATTTCACGCGTCTGCACTGGGAGCGCGAAAAAGTATAATTAATTACCCCCCACCTCCTCCAGCCCTCCCTCCCCTGTTACGCGTGTGTTTACACGGAACATGATTTAATAAGCCTGTGTGTAATTCTTTTTGTTGCAGGTAAGAACCTTCTTCGCTTCTGAGCTAATTGCGTGCCCGTTCCGACTCTGATTCGTGGAAACAATTTAAATTTTGACGCCTCGGTGAGTGTACTACCCGAGTCTATAATAATCCGAATAGCTGTAAGTGTGATGGTGACTATGCCGCTGTCTTGGGAATCCGACCCACCTAATTGCGCTCCGATGCGGCCTCCCGAAAGATCAGAGAACGATGAAACTCTTACGCAGGTGGATTTCTCATCGACACTCGCGCACTCGCGTCGCCGGAGTCGGGTTTACGTAACTATTTATAGAGGCGGGCTTTGCTCCCGTGGATGTTAACCTGCACACGCGTCGCCCGTGCAAAATTCGAACGCTCAGCCAGACCGGGAGAGCGGAGAGACGGACGCACGGATGGACGGAGAGACGTGCAGCTCGCGTCGAATCCGCGCGGCGCTCTCGCGCCATGAAAGCTTCTCCTCGCGAGAAAGCTTCGACTTTCCTCGACGATGTGCCGCAGCTATATCCAATCTCGACGACGAAGCTGCAGACCGAGCCGCAAAGCGCGCGATAGCTTTACGACGCTCGGCGAAAGATTGACGGCCGAATCCGTCAGCGGTTCAACGCGCGTGGACGGACTCGGGATTTTCCTCGCAATTTTCCGACGTTTCTTTTTTTTGTTTTTCTTGTTTTTTTTTTTTTTTTTTCTCTTTACCTCCAAACCGCGTCGGAGACTCGAGTCGTACCGGGGTCTCTCTCGCTCTCTACGGGCCTGCCGCTGGACGGACGTAGGCCGAGCACGTACGGAGGTTCTCGCGCTCGATTCGATTCGCTCTCGAATCGTCCGCGGCTGTCTCTCACCTTCCTGATCCCCGCACCATCGGCGGACAGCGGCTTTCAACGGACTCGCTTAGAATTAATCGCGTTTCTGCGATTTCGAGAGCAACGAAACTCTGATTTTTGTGCTAAAAAACTGCCGTTCGAACATCGTTGCCGATAGAAAAACTCTGGAAGAAATTTTGCAGGGCTTGATCGGAGTCTTATTAGGTCTTGACATGACGATTCAAAAATTTGCCCAGCCGACCTTCTGGCTTTATCGTTCTCACAGTAAGTGATCTCCAACACGTAAACAAAAAAAATATCCACAGAAAAATCTCTTATGCAAAGGCTAAAAACAGGAGTTCGTGAATGTGGCGCAAAAAAAGAGGCTTCGAAGATCAGTTAAGATTTCCAAACTCATCCGCGTGTGGAAAGTTATCCATACAATAGATTTGTATGGAAACTGCTGTCAAATTTCTAGGATGCTTCATGCACAGTAAAATGGATATCAACGTTTCTTGTCCACAAACGTCCAGAATGCTTTTCATGTTAATTTTACAAAAACAAAATCTTGTCCTTTTTACAAAAATGTCTGTCAATTTTACGCATATTTTTAGTGAAATTAACAACAAAATAATTGTGGACGTTTGTGGACAAAAAAGGTTTGTTAAATGTACAAATCTTTTTTACTGTGTGATTATTTTCAGCATACACGCAGCTTGCATATAAATTCATTTCAATTCGTATAAAAATACGAGAACATTTTGCAAGTGATTTACATTCAATGAACAATTGATAGCTGACGTAATTTCATTGCTGCACGTTGCGAACTCCAGTTACATAAAAAATCGACCTGACTCCCGAAGGACCAAATTTTCTCGTCATCAATTCGCAACCGAGCCATCACACCGGTCAGTCACGCCAAACTTACCCAAGAAAATATCCGAGATATTTATCGGCTCCCCGAATGTCTATCCCCCTCCGAAAATAAACGGCCATTTTATCGACAGCTTTTCCCAGTATCGAAGTCTGCACCGTTGCGCCAGTGTCTCGCGTGTGAAAAGGCCGGGAGGGGGCGGGGGGAGGGGGAGGGGGGGAGGGGGTGGCGATATGGGGTAGCGATATAACACCAACGTAGAAAGTCGGCATTGACGCAAATCCACGCGTACGTGTGAACGCGGCGGCGGTGCTGTAACGCGTGGGTAGTGGGTGGGTGGTTGGTTGGCTGGCGGGCGGAGGGATGAGGGTGGAACGGGGCTCACGGCCTCAGGCTTTTGTTGACGCACAAAGGAACGGCGTGACGGCGGGCGATAGTCCCCTGCTTTCAGGGGATATGCCACGCCACGGCGAGGCGAGCGCGATGGTTCAACGGGCCTCGGGAAGCGAGAGACATCGGAGAACGCTGGAGACGGTAAGAGGAAGAGGGAGAAAGTTAGCGAGTCGAGGCGGAAAGGAAAATCGAGGGTGAGACACACGGGATGGAAACGGCTCGAAGAGAAATTCTGCCGAGTGCGGGAGAGAGCGCGGAAAATGGGTGGGTGGAGGCTCCGGCGCGGGGGGCAACACGGTCCGAACGGGGAGAGCACCGAGCGGGAGAGGAAGGGTGGGTGGGCAGACGCCTCAACGCATGTGCAGGGCGCCTAGCGGCGCTCTGGTACCATCGCGCGCGCGGAGGCTGCGAAGCGGCAGCGGCCAGAACGGAATTCGCGGATCCACAGTCGTCCCATCTCTTGGAAAGTAACGTGACCGCGGTACCTCCCGCGTCCTCGTGTACACAACAAATCGCGATAAACGTACACACGCTACCATCGCGATCGTTCTGTGCCGTTCCTCAGATTTTGGAAAAAAAATTAATAGAAAAAAATCAAAAAAATTTAAAACACAATTATTTTTTTATAATCCGTATACAATACCGTCTCGAACGTATCGTCGCGTGAACAGGCGAGAGATCCCGGCTGGTCGCTCGCCGTCCGCGTGATATCGCCGTTCGTTCGATGTGGTGGAAATTATAACATAAATATCGGAACACTCGCATCGCCGGCGAAAGTGATCCATGACAATCCCAAGTACAGCCTGGACCTCCCGTTAAGGATTTATAACTAGTGCGATGATGACATTGTGCATTTTTTTTCATCACCGTGACTTTACTTCGACGCTCGTGAGAGTTTCTTCGAGTTAAAAAAATTTAAAAAAAAATCGAAACAAGAATAACGTCTAACTTTGATGATTTAAATTGGGCGTCTCTGGACACTGCGAGGATCTGCTCGATTCGGTTTGAGTAGTTCGAGGACTCGAGTCCGGTACTCTCGCCAGCGGAGACGCGACCGGACCCTGAGCACGTGCGGCCGGCGTTCATCCCCCGGTCCGCGAGAGAAAGCCCTCGGGGCAGAGCGTCCCTGCGTCTCGCTTCCGATTCCGTCGAGGAGACACAAAAAAAAGGAAAAAAAAATAAGGAAGGAAGAGGAAAGGAAGAACTACGACGGAGCGCAATGTCCTGTAGTTTCGAGAGTCCTTCGGCCTTGATGCCTGGGAGAAAGTTGAGCTCGGACAAAAAGGAGCCGGGACTCTGACCTCGTGTACGCACAATCGTCGTTTGCTCCGATAAATAAAAACTCCTCGGCTAGCATCTCGATTGAGCGTGTCCGTTGCGTTCCTAGGAGAAAGTTTGCACCGCGGCGGGGGTTTTTCGGGAAGGGGCAGCGAATCTTCGAGCGCCGGTTTCGCACGTACGGGAACCGAAGGACGTGGTAAAAACTGCAGCCGAAGGGACGAAGTGGAAGGGGGAAGATATACTCGTGGTGCGCCGATGTGAGCTCACGTCAGAATTCCTGTCAGTGGTCGGCGCGTCATTCGGGACGAGCCTCCGGAACCCGGGTAAAAAGTTTGCCAGTGCGCGATTGACCGGATATTACACGGCTCGGAAGCAGGCGGACGCGAGCCTCGGCCGACGATTCGCATCCCGATGGACGATCGTGACGAGGATATTTTTTTTCGACCTCCCAAATGTCACGCAACGACCAACGAACGGTCGTAGAGGATAACGAAATATAAAATTAACAAAAAAAAGAAGAAAAAGAAAAAAAAGTAAAAAAATTACCGAAGTTTCTCGAGCGAGGGAAGCTTCGTAGAATTGATACCTGATCACCGCATGATCCGCTAGAAAGACCGCTCGCTTATTTTTTATTGTTCTTCATCGGCAGCCGCGGCAGTGGGTCAGAATCATCAAAGAAGTTATATAACGGATATATGCATATATATTATATATAAAACAAAAACGTATGTACGATATAAAAATTGAAAAAAAAAATACGAGTTTCTACAACACAACGACACGGAGTATAACGTAACGAAGAGACAATAAATAAAACAATATTAACGATAGATAAATAAATAAAAATAAAAAAGAATGATGCTTCGTGAAGATTGAGAGATGATATTTAGATCCGAGCGAACAATAAACTCGAGGACAATCAGTGCTGGGGGTGCGAAAGGGGATGATTTAATGTTATCGTAAAATGGCCAGGAAAGGTTAAATTAAAGTGAGACTATAGAGAATATAAATATTTTGATAAGAGAAAGCTAGCCAGGGAGAGGAGGGTGATCGGTTTGATAATACGGTGATTCGCGTGGCAAAAGGGTGGACCAAGTAAGTGGCCGAGGTGATGGTTAATGGGTCAACGAACGCCTGGGCGCCTTTAGAGGAGCGAAAGGGTGATCGTACGATCGAGACAAATGGTGCTGAGATCCGGGCGAGAGTCTTTGAAGATCGCGCGAAGAGATACGGGCCTGGATCGGTGACTGGCGGCGTCGGCTGCATCGGGACGCGTGTCCGAGCGGCGAAGAAGAAGACGACGACGAGAGCCGCGAACTGGAAAGGGCAGGAGAGGTATAAGCGAGAGGAAAAGCCGACGGGGGTAGAGCCGGCGCGGTGCTCGGTGAAGAGCGAGTATCAGCCACGACGGAACCCGGCGCCGGGGCGAATACAAGGCCCCCGGTGCAGGGATACAAGGCCGACGACGACGAGGAGGATCCAGAGGCGAGCGTAGCAACGGCCCTGAAGACGCGGCCGAGAGCTATCACTCCCTCTGCTATCAGAGGGAGAGTCGGCAGGCCGAGACGCCGACGGAGAAGACGGAAAAAGAGGCGACGGAGGTGAGGATCTTTAAAAAAAAAACCAGAAAAAAAATCAACTATTATAAACTCTCGGCTGATTGCGTAGAAGTTTTGCCTGAATGTCCCAAAGTGGCAATTTTTTTCCATAATCTGTCGATTTGCACGGTTCACTCTAGTGATATTGAACAAATCATTCTTCGGAACTACGAGAATTTCTATAGATTTTTATCAAATGGAACGATCGACTATTATGAAAATGTCAACGACTGTTATAAAATTAAATCAACGAGTATTATAGACTATCCGCTTGAAGCTATTATTTAAAAAATGTTTTCGAATTCTCACAATTCCATCTACTGACACTAAACAAATGATCAGCAAGAACCGCCAAAAATGTAGAAAACCTCTCGCGAGCTAAAGCATCAATCTTTCGGAAAGATATAGCTTGCGTTGAATGGATACGAAGCGCCGATGCTCCGGGCGATTAATGTCGCTAAAGATGGACACTCTTCAGAGTTAATCCCGAGTTAGTCGCTCATCTTCTCGTCTCGCTGCGTGCCTCGTTCTTCATTCGTTAACGCGTTGGCGAGCACGTGGGCAATGTACCCGCGAGATAGCGTACACGAGAAATGGTATATACACGCAGCGGTCGTACGTCATTCCGGAGGGGCGCGCAAGTGCGCTTGGATGAAAATCGTCGTTGCGCGGCCTCCCAGTGAGTCCGTCACGATCCGACGAGATCCCTTATCTCTCAGACATCGTTCTCGAGATATGTACGCAGAGGAGGCGAAGAAGAAGGAGAAGTAGGAGGGGGAGGGGGGAACGAGTGCAAGCACAACGATACGTGGAATTCACCCGTCCGGAGTGTGCTATGTACAACGGCCGCGTGCCTGATGCTTTGCCGGCCGGTCTGCCGTGCTTCTGCTTCCCGGCGTTCCTTAATTCGCTAACCGCTCTTAATTGTAATTGTGCCCGCGGTTGAATTCCGCAGGACCTCTGCCGCTCCTCGCGCGCCAACGCCGCGTCACTCTCTTTCTCTATACTGCCTACAACTACTCTCGTGCATCTACCTACTGCTCGCGCTCGCGCGAACCAGCAAGAAACACGAATTCCACTGTTAACCGTAATTCATCGGGGCTTCTTGTGCACACACCGCGGCGGCGCTCGCAATTCGCCGAGGAGCCGCGACGGCGGTGGCCGCCGCGGCGGCGGCGGCGTGTACGATGCGCCAAACGCACCTCAAGACCCCGCGGTATCCGTACCGGCATTGCGCGCCCAACGGCGCGTTACAATTTCGGTTCTTACTCGCCTACCGTCAACAAATTTTATCGACGCGCCAATCGAATTCCACGAGGGTGCCGCCACCGACTCTTCCTCCAACCTCCCGCCGCCCCCCTCGCCAACGACTCGGTGCGTTCCCCGCGCTCGACGACCGTGTCCCTCGGGGGCCACACGCATCGCGAGTCACTGTCCTGTAAACGCGATACTCATCGTCTCTTCTGTACTCATTTCGAGTCATTGAAGGGAATGAAAAACAAAATTAAAGGAGCGCCGACTCGGCGGAATATCGCGAGTCTCGGATGTGTAGGAATCTTAGGGATCAGATTGAGTCGAGGACGTTCCATCTTCCCGCCCAAATGCTTTTTTTCGCTATAAAAAAAACTATCCGTTCCATCGCTATTTCGTATCTTCTGACCTGATCACTCCTCCGGTATTCCATGTTTTTCGGCGAGAGAATTTTCACCGCGTAGCCTAACTCTCTTTTCTGCTCGAGGGTTGAGCAAAGTAGATCGACCGATACAAAATTGATTCAATGTAGTCTCCATTTTGTATCGAATCATATATCCGCTTTGTACTACAAGATCAAACGTAAACCGCTGCCGATACTTTAAATCCCGCCATCGACGTGCTCAACCGACGCCATTTTTCGGCATGCGAAGCATTCGTCAGTCGGCAGAAGCATCAAAATTTCCCGTGTAAAAAAAAAAACAAAAAAAAGGTCAAACGAAAATGTGTGAACGTTGCAGGGAAGCGTATGGGGAAAGGGAGATGGCGGAATTCTTGAGTCCCGATGCCGTTGGCATCGTGCTGGTTGGTGGACGACGGAGTCCCCTCGCGCGGTACGTATTACGTCCCTTCCGTCCGCGTCAGCAGGGCGGATGAGGGGGGACGACGGTGACGGCGAGCGCGAGGAGTGAGGGGTTCCGGCCAGGCAGGAAATGAAGGGAATGTGGATGGGGGGGTGATTGGAAAATTTGATCGAGGGTGGCAGCGAGGGGGAGCTGGAGAGAAACGGTGGAACGGGCGAGGAGGATAGATCGGCCGGGTCAAAAGAGGGTCGAGCTCGGCGGCACGAGGGTTATACAGTATCGCGCACGGAGCGCACGGAGAGAACGACGAATCGGAGGATGAGGCGAAAGAGAGGAGGGCGAGGAGAGATGACTGGGTGAGCGGGGGGCTATCAATGACGCGTTAGACCACGTCACGCGGTGTGCAACGCATCTGCTGCCTCGTGTATGCGTGTGCGACGACCGCGTTTACGTCCTATATATTATCCCGGGCGATACGTCAATTCGACCGCCGTGCGCCGATCATTATAACGATTACCTCGCGACCGCTCACCCAAACGAACGTCGACGTGCATCGACGAACGTACGTGAGTGCCGCACACGCGCACGATCGTCGACGGCGACACCGACGAGAGGGCTTATCAGTTCGAGGAAGTAATGACGATCCAATGAAATCGGGAGCAGGAACATCGACCCGAGGCAAACTTGGGTGGAAGGTTTTGCGGAGAAGAAAACATTTTCTTGACGACGGAATGATATTGCGATTCGTTGATATACTTGAGGAATGGTTATTGAGTGGATGCATGGTATACGTGTATATTATGGCGGAGGAGGAAGCGAGATCGGACGGGGCAGGAGAAGAAGTTGGAACTAGTTCTCTTCTATGCTTTGGCTATATCGGTCTCGAGAGCCGCCACTTCCGGCACCGCCGGGTGATTTATTCCGTGCAAGTGTGATTCTCGCCTCTCTCTTAGACTTCTTCTTCTTCTTCTTCCTCTGGTACCACCGGCATCGCCGCCACTTATTCAGCTTCCCCGCAACTCTCGACGTGCCGTTCCCTTGAATTTTCAGGGTTAACGGGCACGCTATTCTTTCGACAAAATTCGCGACTGCGTCGCCGGAATCCTGATAGGATCAAGCTGCTGAAAGTTTTCCGAAACTTCGGCGAGGGTGGAGAGTTTATTTTTTTTCTCAGTGCGTCGGTGCGTGGATCAACGTGGATCGTAGCCATGGGAGGATCGATATAGCGCATCGTAGGATAATTCGCTGCGTCTTTATGTTGCAGTTCGCGAATGTATGGACATCGCCTGCACAGATCACCGACACAATCTCGGTCATCGGCCCTCTTCATTTTCTCTTTCGTTCACCCCGGGGCGAACACCGAGACAAAGAATTTACAGGACCATCGATCAATCGGCAATTTCGATCGGGTCGATTAGTCACGCCATCCTCTCGTTATCGAACGATTAATCCGCGAGCGGACCCCGCCGATTCCGGGTAAGCGACGGCACGTCGGCCGAAACTTTCTCTCCTTCTTTGCGCCGCTCGCTCTCTTCGGGGTGTAAGGCGTGTGCGTCTTTGAAACTCCGCTTATACTGACGATACGCTGTATGGAGAAGGCCAAAGCGTTCCTCAAACGGAGTCCACATTAAATTGCAGCTCACCGAAACGCCCGGACAAACGAGGAAGAAGCGTACGCCGAGGTACCTTGCCAAAGCTGACGCTGGATAAACACTGCCGGGCGAAGAAGATCGTCGAAGGATGGAGCGATAATAGCATCCTCCGTTGGGCAACATTTATTGGCCACTCCGCAGCGGATCACCTACGGAAACATATACGACGGAAAGAGATAAAACCATGCGAACAACCCGTGTTATGCCGGTTCTTAAAGAGCCAATCATTGCAGCGTTTAGCTCTCCGTGGTCCTCAGCTTCGCCGTGAAATTGACCGGTTCACCGGAGGTTGCGTGAGTTTTCTCTGCAGACATTCGGCGGTAAGTCGGTCAACTTCATCGCGAGGCCTCGTAGTAAAGGAGGACGAGTGAGAACAAAACAGAGGCCACCGCCATAAATTTCGATATTATACGCGCGCCGAGACCCGCTCACACTCTCTTCCTCACTGACGGTTTCCTTGCCATAGGCTGAAGGGGAAACGCTGAGCCAAGCTAACTCAGCTAGCTACCCCTCGCCCGGTGACGCAACCGACAATACTCTCACGAGGTTTTAACTTTCTTTTTTTTTCTCTTCCCCCTTCCTTTCTTCGTTCGTTCGTCCCTCTTTTCTTTACCCGTGCGTCTCCGTGCTGCTCCTGCTCATGCCGCTGTTACGGCTCTCCCCGCACCCCGAACACACCCAGGTGGGTTTCTGCCGTAACTGGAAAAACGGCACATCGCCGGCTCCACACTGGCTGTCGTACACCAAAACGCCATGTCGGTCCTTCTCACGTTGGCGTAGCTAACCAGACCGAAGCTGACGGTCTTCCGAGCACTAATAAGCACTGGGTAATTCAACTACGCCACTGCTTGGCAGAAAAAGAATTCAAAATGTTCTCTTTGAGATCACTTTTTGAAAATCTCACTTTTAAACCGGAAGTAACAACACGCTGAAAAATTTCGTTGCGACTTCACTTCAGGTTTGAAAGTATTAGTTTTCAACCGGAAGTGACGTCATACGAAAAAACGTCACTTTTGGTTTGAAAATCTTGATATTTTACCGGAAGTGACGTCATATGTGAAAGCGTCACTTCCGTTCTTGAAATATTAATTTTCGAATGAAGGGGACGTCGATATCGAAAATGCGTCGCTTGGGGTGGAAAATGCGATTTTCAAACATTATTAATAAATAAATAAATAATTACCGATTTCGGGCGCTGGGCGACTACTAGACCTTCGGTAACTGATGCGGTCCCGTAGTCGTGCCGATGGTTAAATCTCACCTGGCCAATGCCCCGTTTCAAAGGGCCATCGACGCTCTTGCGCAAACTTTCACCCGATTTCTCTGTGGCTCGGGGTCCGCGTACGCTTGCCATTTTCCGATACAACTCGCACCTCGGACCGAAGGACTTTGGAAAGTGAACTAGATACTGACTGAGGATACTCCGGAAAGAATCCCATTGAAATGCATGAATTCTCGTGTCTTTGCTCCGGTTTTGCGTGTCAGGAATTATTCACGCCGTGAAGGTGCCGAGTATATTTGTTCCCTTCCTCCGGGTTCACGGTCGGGGTCCCGGTTATTGTGACACGCCGCCTAATGCCGGGCTACCTAACTCCTATTGTACCTAAGAAACTCTCCCAGAAGGAACAAACTGCACCTTCGCAGTTCCGGCGGATTTTTTTATTTTTAATTAATTCCATTTGAGTGAAAAGCTGCAATGGCTCATGCTGCCAAAAAATGGGCATCAGCACAACGATGTTTGCCCGCGCTGCAGACATTTTTACCCGCGAAAAACATTCGGGGGATTTTTTGCGATGTTAACGTCATTCGCGAGAAGAATAATAATTCGGGCCGTCGTCGGGCGTCGCCGAATTTTTGGTGGTAAAAGCTCCGTGTTGCGGGGAGAGACGCAAAGGGAGAGCTTGCTTTTTGTTCGCGGTCGCAGTCGCTCGCTCTACCCGGTTACTCGTATTTTTATTTCGTCCGCTCGCGCGCGAGTGAGGTTGTGCCGAAGGGGTGGCAGAGAGCTCCGGAGGGCGCGCGTCGCAGTGACGTTGCTCTCGGGGTTGCTGCTGCTGCTGCCTCGCTTCTCATTTCTCGTATTTTCCATCCGCGATAAATCACCGACGCCGGCGGAAGGGCTGCGGAAAGAGTGAGAGCGAACGATGGAATATAGAGGGGAAGGGGTTGCAGCACCGAGCAAATCCCCCGGTTGTGTCACGTGGAAAAGCCGAAAACCCCTCTCCCCCCCCCCCCCTACGCGGCTCTCACTTTGGCCGCACCGAGGTTAAGAAAGTCAAAACCCAGCGGGAATCGCATTATGTGCCTGACCGCACGAGTACCTACTAACGACCTTCGTTTCATGGACATCAATAGCGAATAAATTTTCACGTTGTTACTTCTCGTATTCCTACCTTTTTTTCCCTCTCGGTTCATTTTGACCCGGCAAGAGTTACTGAGAGTGAATGATTTAAGGCTGCTAATTATGGAAATTAACATTTTTTGAAAATTCCCGAAGCTACTTTCCGCATCATATATTCCGATAAGTATGAAATAAGTGGCAGATTCATTATCAGGGGGATAAAGTACGTCAAAAATGGACCGAACGACAAAAAATTAGATTGAGCGAATTTTTCAAAAATTTGTGATTTTCAAAAGATTAACTTCAATTTATAATATCCGCGATGCAACAAGTGACGGATAGTACAGCACAACTTCATTTGACTGACGCACTTTCCGTCATGAGAGATTTAATAAAGCCCGTCAGCAAAAAGCAAATTATTACCCATCTAATAAATAATATTACTTGAACAAACACCGTTGGTATAACTTTTATGTTTTTTTATACTTGTAAATCAATGCATTTGGAGAAGTGGCGATGGGCTTAGCACTATTTATAAAAAATCGTAAATTCCATGCTCCGGTCTGAAAGTCTTTATGCACAAACTGATATATTAAACTGAATGTACAATTGGGAGTAACAATGAATGAAGTTTTACAGTAAAATTAAAGTAAATTATTAAAAGTAGAGTATTCTTACAATTTTCAATAAACCGTACGTTAATGTTTCACCGCATGGATAAAGCGACAAGAACCGTCGATATTTCAACATTAGTGTAAAAATTAATAGACCCTACATAGAAAAGAGAAACATTGTGGAAGAAAGAAGATGACCCCGGCAAAACCGCCATTCCATTCGCACATAGCGGCCATTGCGCAACGGGTATGAGGCTGAGTGGCGAAGAGTCCGCGGCTTCGCCTCCACGTCTTCGTGTCTCAGTATTGTTTTTCGTGCGCTGCCATCCACCGACGAAGACTCCTTTGGCGACGACGAAACTTCTTAAATTCGAGTTATTTTCGTCGAGTGGCACAAGATGGATGGCGTGTGTTTTCTGGCTACATCAGGCTCCGCGGGTACAGAATCGGCGGGTCGACACACGAGGGGCAAGAGAGGAAGAGAGCGAGCGTGAGGGGCGAAGTTGAGCGAAGAGAGGAAGCCGAGTACGGCGTCGTCGTCGGGAACTGCGACGTCGAGCGTGTCACCCACGGTCCATGCCGCCCGCGTCTTCTCTCCTCGCGAGAGCACCAAGAAAGTTGGAAGTTCACGAAAGACGAGAACCGCTCCCAAGAACGCCGAGCGTACAGCGGAACCAGGGCGAATGAGAAAGACAGTCGTGGCGGTGAAGAGGGAAGACGAGGAGCCCCAAGAGTTGGCGAACGAAGGAAACTCTTACTCTCTCTCGGTATCCTCTCATGCCCCAGGGAGCGAATAGAGCATCGTGACGCCTTCGGGGCGCCGTGTGTCTCGTTATCCCGGGGATTTATGGCGCGCTAATTGCAACGCGGCGAACAACAGCGCACCGGTGTCCTACGCTCTCTATACTCCGCTCCGTCCTCTCATCTGCTTTAGACCCGAGTGAGGAAACGTCTGATCGGAAGAGACAGATTCCTGTCGCCTTTCCGTATTCCGGTCACCTTGTCGCACGGAAAATAGGTCCTACATTAGCGGAAGAAACTATAGAAGTACATTTATGATTTAGCCAGCCATCGCTGCTGGGAAGGAAGATTCGATGCTGAACTACTTCTTCGAAATCTCGCATACCAAAAGCACATTTTTCGCAGAACATGCAATTCTTGTTGATTCTTAATCGAACCAAACTAAATGGCCAAAAATGGCAAGAACGGTTCTCGTTAAAAAAACCAAACGATTTCCAGGTCGTGTAGAACAGGAAAGCGCCTAAAAATATAATCGGAACCAACGGCCGTTCCTCTTTTTTTTAATTATCTGACGGTGCGCATCAGGTAAAAGCCGTCTCGCCGGAGGATCACGATCCTAAGGTGACCACCTGGTCTCCTCGCGTGGAGCTCCGCGCACACGGTTCTCTGTGTCCCTCACCGCGTGGCTGTTGCTGCAGCGACACGATGAAGTTTACACGTTGTAAGCGAGCGGTCCTTTGTGTGTTCGTTGGCGTTACACACAGACCTAACGTGGTACCCGTGCGAGTGTTTCATGGCCCGGCGTTTCTGACTGGCTTGCTCTCGCTGCCACTGCTGCCGCTGCTGGCTGCTTCTCGGTTATGCTAATGACCCACACAGCTCTCGCCCGCATGAATACACACACACATACACACACATAATTCGCCTACCGCGCTCCGCATACTCGGCCACTTTAGGCTCTTACACATCCGCGAACGATAACTGGACGATCGTGTCTGTGCGCGGACGTCAGACACAAAACACACTACGGTACTCGAGTTATGGACGCAACGAGGAAGACAATAATGCCCTCGCCGATTTATTATTGTAACAGTTCTCCGGCGCGTGACGTAACGCCGCATTAACCGACGCCAGCAATGTCTCAATCAGTTATGCTTTATATGCAAGCCGAGCGTTGTATCACAGCGGTACCGAGACGAAACAGAATGTGGTCTCAATTTATGGACAACATTTTCGCTCTTTTTCTTCATCATCGCCGATTCGATAATGAAAACCTAACGATCTCCAGTTGCGTCACGTTTCATCAGCCCAGGTGGAGGTAACGGTGTTTTATCGACGATTCCGTAAGAAGGAACGGCCGTTGTTAAGAAATACTTAGATGATCGGGGTCGGAAGATTCGGCGGTAATAAGTGGTCCACGGGGGATAGCTCGAAGGATGCTCTGCGTAGTGTGTTCCTACACCGACTTCGCATCTTCGGTCCCGTGGCCGTTCGAACGCGCTGCAATATTTACGAGAGACCCGACGCTCCCGCCACGAGGGTGGAGATTTTCATGAGCCATCCGCCGAGCATACGGAGCTGCTTCACGCTCTTTCCTTTCCCACCCTCGATCGCTCTCTCCCAGCGAGAAGACTTCGGCCTCTGTTTATCGGCGATGATCACCCTTCTCGCTACCCGGCGGACCGACATTTTTATTTCATTTACACCGGCGTGCCTGTACGTACGTACAAACCGATCTTACCGATTTATCCCCTCAGCGAAGAGCCAAACGGGAATTAAATTTTGACACAGGAAAGACGCGCACTCGAGCGCGCGTCCGCGATACGTACGCCTATAAAGTAACACGATAATTCGCGGCTTGGTTGCAACCATATACATATCCCTGTCAGATAGGAATCGCCGGTTCGGCCGGATTGGAAAATATCGTGGGTACGAATACCTTCCACGGTCTCTTCGCCGGCCAGCGCGCGCATGTAAGTCCGGGGATTCTCCCCGATGGATCGGAGTAATCATGCCGAACGCGAATGGTGCGAGGCTCGATGGCGGAGTTCACGGAGTTCTCTTCTCTTCGCAATGTTGCAAGCTCGAGCACACACAAACGAAAGCGGCGCATACACGTTGTGTATAAAAGTGAGGGCCCGGCAGGCGAGCCGCATGCAACCAGGCAGAGGCCAGGATATCATCTATACCACATCGCTGGTACATACTTCTCCTCACAAAGTCGAAGGCCCTCGTGCGCTCGCTCGGCCAGCGTCGGGGAGGGGGCGGCTATGGGCCAGCATATAATTATCGGGATCGTAATGGCCGCCATAAATCATAGGCGCTTCTCTCCCTCTCGCCCAGCGCGCGCTTGGCCTTTTCTCCATCGTTCGTTCCGTTCCGTTCGTTCGTTTATTCTTTCCCTCTCCGCGTACACAACCGCGTTCGTTGCTCGCCTCGCTCGCTCACTCCCGCGCGCCCACTAACAGATCGAACTCGGAGGGAACTAACGCGGATGAGAAATCGAGCTAGACGATTGGATAGAGTCATCATACACGTGTCTGGGAACCCCTCGCGGAACACCCCAGAAACTCATTTTCATTTTCAGTTTCCTTTCGGGGAAGAGAAAAAAACAACGGGAAACAAAAGAGGGAACGGTATATACGCCACTCTGTTACGCCCATTGGGAAAAAGGCCGCGGGGAAATTATTATAATGATAGTTGGAGGGCATCTCAATCGAGGAATTTTTTGACCGGAGTTCCGAAACGTCGGGTCGAGCTGGTGGGAAGGGACATATTTTTTTTCTTTTCTTTTTTTTTAGTGACTTAGGATTTCAAGGCTGAGGTTACCGGATCCACCCCCGCGGCGTTGCGACGAAATTTTCTTTGCCTCCATTCGCCTCGCTCGTCCGGTGTGTGTGTGTGTTTTTTTTTCGTCAATCCTCGCTCTTTTTTTTCTTTCTTCACGTCGTTTCCTATGGACAGCCCTCCCCTTCCGACGGCCATAGATCTTTCACAATTTTGGCAGCGCGACTCCCACGTCTCCTCGAGCGACGAGAACAGAGACACATTCGTCGCTGCGCACCACTGCGAGAATATGGCCTCTGAGCAAACAAGAAATATATCAGGGGAAAAGAGTGGCTGCTTAGGTATTCGACACCGAGAGATTCTCGGATCGCCGCGGGGATGGTTCCTGCCACGTTTCTTGCTCGGACGGAATGACAGACATAATGCAATGGGCGCTGCTGGCAAAAAGGCAGCGACATAGATCTATCAGCTACGTCGCTGTCGATATCAAGCCTGTAATTAGAAGAAGAAAAAATCTTGCATAATTAAATGAGACTAAAAGGAAACATTTATGCGCAATCAACGTTGGAACGATGTAGAATATAAAATTGTGCCGACACTCGCTAAGTTAAACAAAATTATATATTTGTATAAAAAAATATACAAACTGCATAAACTGGCACAAGGTCTGCATTTGACCCACAGACAGGTGAACAAAATCCTCAAGCAATGACCAACTGAGCAGTAAAACCATAAATGCAAAGTCCGGAAAGCAAACCCTTACACACCAAGTACTTTATTGCCCAATAAGCTAAACGTGCCTCGTCAATTTTATTGTCAATATCGATATTTTCTCCGTGTAAGAAAAAAAATACCGAGCTCCTCACACATTTCCTTCTTCAAACCAGCTGGATACTACGGTCCGGCAATGGAAAAAATCGGAAATTGAAAGTCGCTGTTCGCTCCATTTTTGTTTCTTTGCCAGTCTCTCTCCTCCCGTCGTTCTTCGATTCGCAGGGGTTGGTCGCAGGGCCGGGGGGAGAGGGCTCGAGCGAGCGGGAAGCTAAACGGGAGACGAGAGGGATGGAAAGGGACATGGCGTGTGCATAGCAGGGGGTGCTTTTCCGGTCGTGCCTCGGCTGTGTTGCCGAAGCCTGTACGGGGGTAGGAGGTTGCCCATTGCCGAGGGGGTTGGCTCCGGAATCGAGGGGTTGGGTTGGGGTGCGCTGACAGCTCGACGCTCTCGTCCGGCGGCGTTATACTGTACGCTCGACGGGAGGATACGGCTCTCTGCACACATTCACGCTCGCGCACTCACGTTACACACACGCGTGCGCGTGCGTGTGCCGCACGCACACACCGACGCTTCCTCGACGCGGTGTTGGTTAACACATGGAATCGGCTGCATCTCGCACACAGGCGTGTACATACATTTTTATAAATATCGGTACACGCGTGTATTGGTCGGTAAGCGTGAAGTGCTCGCTCTTGCACGTGGTGGGTTCGTGTGTGTGTGTGTGTGTGTCTGTCAGTGCCAACTCTGCTATAACTTCCCTCTCCTTCTTTTTTTTTTTTTGCTTTCTCTCTTCGCTTCTCTCGCGCTTCTATCCCTCCCTCTTCCTGTCTCGTTTCTTCCTTCGATCACGCTTGCTCTCCAGCTATCTATCTCTCGCGCTCCTCCTGTCCGTTCCCTTCGGCTCACTCTCGGTCTCTCGGTTTTCTATGTATGTGCGAGAGCGCGCGCGCGAGGGCTCGGTGTTTTGTGTGAAAGTGTCTACTACACCGTAGCTCTCCGACCGTCATATCGGCGTAGCTCCGTTTCTGTCTGCACAACTCGAACCGAGAGAGAGTCAGAAGCTCTGACACACGGGGTCGCGCTGGCTGCGTCGAATCGGCGTCTCGGCGCTCATCCAGCACACGCGATACGTTACCAGTTAGTGACGTGTTTTTATTTATTTTATTTTTACTTTTTTTTATTTGTGTTTTTATTTATTTTTTTTTACGCGAATCGCGCACGTACGAATTTTCGGCGATAACTCCGGCGCGGGAAGTGAAAGTTCGTTAGGCTATAGGGATCGAATTGTTTTATTTATCGCCGCACAGTGAGTGACAGTCCGGCGAGCTTGGTCGATCGAACGGTCGAAACGCGAGGTACAGTGAATTGTCTCCGTGAACTCAAGGTGATTAGGCATTCACGTGGCAGTCTCGCGTCCACGTGGCTTCGGCGACATTCTTATTTTTTACAATTTTTTTTTTTTTCACCCGTTTAGTCGACGAGAAATTTGTTTGATTGAATTCATTCGTTACTATCAGTATCGACGCCAATTGAACAACTATATTTTTTTCTAAAAATAATTTTTATTTACAAGAAAAAAAAGATCGACTAGTTCCGAGGCACTGTACATTTCGACGCGGAGTACACTGTGAATACATTGTGAGAGAAAAAAATAAAACGCGTGAAAGACGTGTATACGGGTCGAGCAAACGTTGCCGACGACTGCGACGACGAATCGACACCTGTGTACATGTAATTGGCATTGTTTGCTCAGTCACCCCGATGCTTTTCGCGTCGCGGCGACAACCACGGCGATAAGCCATCGCACAGGAATACTCGCCACTTGTGGTAATTGCCGGCTCGCCGTAGCACACGGAAAAAAATATGTGCGCGTGAGCGGGAGGCGGCGATAAAAAAAGGAGAAAAGAAAAAACGATAAAAGTAAACGGCGGACGAGAAGTAATTTCCGAAAAGAAAAAAAAAAGAAGAAAGAAAGAAATAAGCGCGAGTCGCCGCTTATCAGTCTATCGAGAATGTTAATTGGTCGATAGCCGAGCTTGGCCGAAGCGCGCCACGGGGTTTTCACGCGTTGGTCCACATGCCGGCTCCCGCACGCGTCCATACTCTAGTGCCATATGTCCTCGGTGAGGTAAACGCATTTGCGGCGAGAACCAGGACCAAACTTCATGGATACACGCCGCATGGAGAAGAAAGGTATTTGATCTCCTTTAATGTGCCATTAAAAAAAAAAAGAAGAATAATGTTTCAATTTTAAGTAAAAAAAACAATTAATGAGGACGTATTAGGAAAAAGAGATTTATTAAAAAATAACATGTTATCGCCGGAGAGTGGCGCGTGGCCCGCCGATGCGCCGGGTCTATCCACGCATGCCGGATTAAAGGCCACGTTTTTCCTGACGGACGAACAAACGGCACGCCAGGAGACAAATGTCCCGCTAAGTGCGACACCCCCGCGGGATAATCTGGGATCTGGGATCTCGTCGAGAGAGAAACGCGGCTTGTAGTATGGCGATGGTTTATAGAAGGAGGCTGTCGTTTCCTTTTCCTTTGGCGGTCATAAGCCGGGGCCAGCAGCCGCGGCAGAAGCACGGGGCTGGCGTATGCGGAGAGGACGGTCGGATCCGTGTGTGTCCGGAGCGGGAATACCGGTGTGCCCCGCCGGGAACCTGGTAGCGAAGGACAACGGGTCACTTCATTACCCGCCAGATAACATAGTTGTCTTGCATAATAATGCAGCGACCGTTCGCCGCCCTTTCCCCTCCGTTCGCGCTGTCTCCGTCTTTCCTCTTCTCCGTCTCTTCCTCTGCGCATCGCGCGCCTCTACCGACTTGTTTCCTGTTCGACGACGCGATGCACCCGATTGCCGGCTTTTCCGGGGAAAAACCTTTTAAAAAAATATTTAAAAAAAATCCTATACCGTATAATGAAGAACCTGAATCGGTGACTCGTCCCGAGCAGCGAGAAATCGCGCGCAGCGTTAAAATTCCGAGATATCGTGCGCGTCGACGTTTTATTCATAATATGCATATGGAGAATAATTTAAGCGGCGGGATATACGAGTAGCGCGCAATCTATGAACTTGTAAGGCAAACGAGTGTGTATTTTATCCTTCCTCTCCGTTCCCCTCTCTTTATTTTTTTCCTGTCGCTCGCAAACGTTCCGCGATAACCGGCGCGGCTCGCCATTCGATACGCGGGTCGGGAGGGAAAATGATTTTCGAGCGCGATGGCAATTTTTCACTTCCGTCCTCGAGAGCCGTCGACCCTCGGCTTCCCCGGCCGCTGTTTACTTACCCTTTTATCGAGGGGAGTCGCGCGGGGGCGGCGGGACGAGGATTGTTTCAACGGGCGATCCACCTTGAGGTGGTAAGTGCGAGCGAACTCCCCGACCCCGAAGTGGGACGGCTCGATTTGCTACTGTCGGAAGGTTGGGGGTTTTGTGTGGAAGCAGTTTGCTATCCGGCCAGCCACCGCCATCACCGCTGGGCGAGCCGAGCGAAGCTGAAGATGCTTCGCTGCGTTTCTGATTTACCGGAGGCTGCGAGGGTGGCTCTTCGGAGTGGCGGGGGGGGGGGGGGGGGGAGGGGGGCGAGTTTCGCGGGTGCGGGTTTACGACCCGCTACCGTCGGGGAAGCGGCTCGAGGCGGTTGCAACGCCGGAGTGCTATTCCGTGTGTTTCCACGAGGGAGACCCGCATCGGCGTTCGGTCTAATATCGGGTCGAACAAAAGAGCGCGCGGCGAGGGCCGTTTCAGCCCGGGTTTCGGTGGGGTCGCGCACACACGAGATCCGCGAGGGGTTCAAGTTCACTCGGATGTCGGATGAACTGGGCGGAACCGCCGAAAGAAAATAAACTCCCTCGTGTGAGAGTACACAGAGTCACGCCGTATCGTTACGTCCTCCGATGACTAAGATTATACTCCGATAGCTAATTATCGCACTCCTCCGACTTTGCCCGCGACGGTATCATTGCATATAACAATTATCCGGGTTAATTATACACCGCGGCACACACGCTCCGTTGCGGTACGCGCGAGAGATCTATAGCGCAATTAATGCGTGGGTATTTAAGAGAGGTGTGAAAGAGTCGTCGAACCGTGCGGCTCGGGCTTCGACGCGCCATTAAAAATTCGTCGCGCCTTCGATCTACGCACGCGTCTACGATGCCTTTCGCTGGGAGGAATGAAGAATCTAATCGATCGATTGTCGATTACCGATTTATCCGCGAAGCGGATCGTTCCTCTCTCGCGCCTCTTTTCATCCAACGATTCTACCGCCAAGACCTAGTTCAAGCCACGATCGAGCGGGCCGTCCTATCGGAAGCCGAGGGCCTTTTAACGATTCCACCAAGGGGTATTTCGGAACTCGATAAATCACATCTCCCGCTCGCGCCTCCTCGCTCGATTCCATCGGTCGCGTTAATAAACCGAGTTGCGCCGCATTGTATAAAACTCTCCGTGCGGCTCTCGTTGTTCCCCGCGACACAATGCCCTAAACCGAATAATAATGTAGTTAGAAAAATAATTTATCGGGCGAATCAAACCCGGGGGGGCCCCGATAAATCGATTGCTCGCGCACAAACCGGGCGATAAATTCGTCGAAGTTTCGCGTCTGTCGGGTGCCCCGCAATCGCGGGTTATACGAGGGGGTGCCGAAGTCGGCGATGCTACCCTTTGTTCACGGCCCTGCACGCTGCGGAGAGTCCGCGCGCTTTCCTCCCTTGTCTGCTAGCTCGACCTACCCTTCCGCGGAGCCTCACGACGCCTCCTCGTCCTCCGCCTCCCTCGGCCTCCTTCCGCTCGCGACGTTCCTCCCCCCGGCCTCTCCCGTCCCTTCGTCCCTATCCACCTTCGTCTAGGCCACCAGTTCGCCCTTTGTGCTCTTGTCAAGTTGTCAAACTACCCCTTCCCTCCACCCGCCGTATACAGTGCGACGCTCCAGTCGACCCGGCAGCTATCCAATACCCTGCCCGCTTTCTCGCTCCGCACAGTTCTCTCCTCTTGTTCCTATTCTACATCCCGATATCGCTTCCAGTCTCGTTCCCAGTCCACCGGCTCGCGGCATCGCCTCCTCCTCGTTCTTCCCTCCTCTCCCATTCTCTCCGCGGCTTCCCTCCGTCTCTCGTCCCTCGTCGAATCTTCCCAACCCCTCCCCGAGAAGAGCCGCACAGAGGATGGAACGGAGGACGCCGGAGACGAGCCGGAATGGAGCTGCCCTCGAGGGCAGCTGCCACGAGCTTCTCTCCACTTTCTTTCCACTTCCGGCCCTTCGATGCATCGACGACGAAGCAGCCCGGAGAAGCTTTTCCAACGTAAACATCCAACGAAATGCGTGAACGTGAAATGTTAAATTAACATATCTCGTTAGTAATTCGTTGGCTCGATTAACATATTCGTTATCCACGGGTTTTTCGCTGCTCCGGAAGTTCATTATAGGGTCGCGATAGGGTGGGACTGTTATCGGACGGTCGATCGACGACTCTCCACTGACGTATCACTCGCCGGTGGCTCGTTTAGTAACGCAGCTTGTTTTTCCACGCCCCCCTGGGCAGGACCTTCTTCATTTTTCCTTTAATTTATCGGGGGCCTCTTCTCGGTACAGTTTACGGTCCGGATAACGCGCTGCAGTTGCGTAATTGCTCCGAGTCGAAGACCCGATCCAGCTGCCGGCTGTGGCGTAACGGACGAAGCGACCTCGGCAATTACGGAGGATTCGGTGAATTCGACTGATTCTTTATGGGTTTCCAGCGCGCGCGTGCGCGGGAGTCGACGGCGATGAGAGACGACGACAGGGACGCATTAAAACACATCTAATCTCCGGATAGACTAATTTTCACTAGACTGCTTCGTGATATCGAGCCGGCTCCGCTGATATACCGTGGGAACCCTCGTGCCACCTCGGCACTTGAACTTGACACGCGCATAAATGTTACACATCTATCATTTTTTTTTTTTTTTTTTTTATACACTGTAGAGATACGATTTACAATCCTGCAATTATAAAACGGCAATGTGACGGAGAAAGACGACGATGCATTTCCAGCGTCGAGTTTGTATACGACGCGAAAATTCATGCCGGTAAAAGCATGACGATCGCGTTTGCACTAATACACGGGAAATGTGCGCATAATCTCTGATACTTTTGAGCACGCACGCACGTAGGTGTGCGAAAGCAAGTAACAGCGGGTTCGCGTTCGCGGTCGACTATGGCGGGAACACACGGAGGAGACGAGGTTACCGCTAAACGTTCCCCTCGTATAGCGGATATTTCCATGATTATCGCGGCTTGATATCTATACCCCAGCGCGCCTGCTATGCAGCGTCGACACTGCATACACCGCTCGAAGCTTCTTTTTTTTTGTTACTTTTTTTTTCAACGTTTACATATATAACAGTCAGCTCGCAGGCCGCACAATCGCGTAACAGATATTTGCATGGAATCGCTCGCACCGCCGCAATGCCATATCGCGTCGTTGGAACCAGAAGGTCATATCTTTCGTGTTTACAGGGAAAATTGCGACTCTTTGGTTTTAGACAACGGATGCGCTTCTGGATAATTTTTATGACCTGTTTCTATTTTACGCAACTGTGTGCAAGGAACGAAATTATACATTGAGAAGATAACAAAAAATTGCCAAGCATAACTGATAATTTTTACTATACTAAGCAAAAAAATGCTCAATACTATTTCACTGTTACGGTTAACTGTTTCCGGAAAAAATAGAACTTTGCTGACGAACAAAACATGTCTGTAGTCGCTCAGCATCGTCAAACTCGTGACCGTTACGCGAATAGACGAAGACAAAAAAGTTCAATACAACATTTTTCAAGACAATTAATTACAACATGAGCGAGCAAAATGAAATTATATATTGAGAAGATAAAAAGAAATTGCCAAATATCATTGATAAATGTTACTGTATTTAGCACAAAAAAAAAAAAATTGAAAATACTATTTTACTATTTTAGTAAAAAAAGTAAACTTAACCACCTTATAAAAAAATGTTTAAAGTTTCCCACCGTGAGTCGAGAAAAGGCAGCCAATCGTCCAGCGTCGTTGAACCCATGACCGTTACGCGAGTAGACGAATAAAAAAAAAGCCGAATACAGAATTTTTCGAGACAATTAATTACGGCGTGAGCGAGAGCTGGACTAGCGAGCGTAGGAGATTAGCGGCGATAAACTCGCGGGACCCGAGTTTCGACGAAACTATCTAATTTTTATTCACACCGGCTCGCGCGGTGCTTCGGTGCAGAGACACGGATTTAATTAGTGTTTAATTGGCGCTAGTATCCTCGTTTCCCGTGCGAGCGTTGCGGCAATCGTTGGTACATCAGTGCCGCAACGCGGAGCCCGAAGCTCCGTCAAGCGTCAACGATTTTAATTCAAGCTTTTTAATTGACGCCGCTTAACATGACCGCCGATGCTGCCGCTGCTGATGCCGCTGCTCTGTATAAAACCAGAGGAGAACCCAGAGGGTAGGGATGGCTAAAAGGGCGTTGCTTCGGTTATAAATTCGCCGTGGCAATTATTTTCGGAGTCTCCGCTGCGCCGGCCACGCGCTCCACTCGCCATCTTCCTTGCTCCCTCGTCGGGCGAAGGGGCTCGTCGAGTACCGTTGTACCGACGATAATTTTTGACTCGCCGTGTACATCCGTGTCTGGCAGATCGAGAGACATACGGCGAGCGTGCTGGAGCCTCGGGAGAACCACCGGCAGCGTGTACCTCGCGTGTGCGCACCCGAGAAACCGCTCGGCCTCTTCGTGTTCTCTCGTTCGCTCGCATGGCTACCAACATTTCGGCTTCGATTCTTCTCCTTCGCTCTCCCTGCGGTGGCGTCGAGCTCCAACGATGTCCCGGGTGTATGTATGCGCGGTTTCTGTTCGTATACGTGCGGTGGTTGATTTACGGGGTGGCGTCAAAAGTTTGCACCACCGTGTCTCTACCCATCGTCCTCTTCGCCCGCTTCAACCCTCCGCTCGTCGTCTCGGCTCGACACGATCGTTCCGTCTCTCTTCCATCGTAGATCCGCTTCTCCGCCGTCCCGAAATAAAGGCCCATCGTAATTTTTAGGCCGCGGCACCATCGCAGCCGAGCACGCACACGTCCGTGCGGCTCCGATGAGCCGTTTGTCTTTCGGTCTATTTCTCTACTACCAGCAGTTTATATGTGTTTGTGTATATGTGTGTGTATGTGTGGATGTATGTTATATGTAGATATCCATCTCCGTGTCTTTAGCTAACTATGCTAGCCGGACGATAAATTTTTCGCGGAAACATTCAAAGGTCTCTCGCGCGTCGTCGTTAATGTCTGATAAATAATGAGCCTTTTGATTGGCCTCAGCGACGCGCGGGCTTGATTCACGACCCGATGTATTCGACTGTGGGCGCGAGGGTAAAATATTCGGAATACGCGAACCATCGAGGCGGTAAATTTTCGTTCATTTCTTTTTCACCTTCCGGTGCAAAGAATCCCATTAAAGAATAGAAAAAATACATCATTTCCGGTCGAAATAAAATTAGATTTTCAAACCGGAAGTGACGTACTTCCGGCATGACGTCACTACGCGTCGACAAATGAGATTTTCAAACTGGAAGTGACGTCACAGTGAAATTCTTCAAAGCAAGTTCAAATTTTTTAAGGTGAGATTTTCAAATTGGTTCAAGTAAAATATTTATTTAATTTAAATAAATATTTATTTGATCCAAGTATTCAATTTACTTAATTAAAATAAATATTTATTTGATCCAAGTATACAATTTACTTAATTAAAATAAATATTTACTTGGTCCAAGTAAACTATTTACTTAATTTAAATAAATATTTATTTGGTCCAAGTAAACTATTTACTTAATAAAAATAAATATTTATTTAAATCAAATAAATATTTTACTTAAGCAAAATAAATATTTATTTGCGGTTGCCCGACAAATAAATAATTTTTCTGGGTGCGGAAGACCGTCGGTTGTGCTGTGGCTTGGAGTACGGCAGCCAGTGACGTAACGCTCAAAAATTTCAACCAGGATCTCCGTCCGCGGAAGGGTATTTTAATAGACGTACCTGAACCCATCGTTGCCAACCGCACGGTTGAATTCTCGTGGGATGTTTACGCGGAGGAACGAGAGTTTGTAACGGGTCGCGGGTCGACGGTCGCGTCGAAGCTCACAGCCGGAGAAAGTATCTCAATTAGGGCGTGTAATAGGCAAAGTTTAATATCACGAGATGCGGCTCGTGGTGCGGGTCGCTAGGACGAAGGGGTTTCGGAGTATGTCGTCCCCACGACGCTCAGGGTGTATGGTATAATCTCAATCTCGCCAGTCACCCACATGGGCGTAAATTATGAATTGTCCCCGCGTATGGGACGACGACGACGAGGAGCTCCCGAGCTGTGCGCCGTCCCTCCGGAAAATAACTGTGCTCGCTCGCTTGTTCCTTCATGAATCCTAATTAACCCCTCCGAATCAACGCGCATACTCTCGTGCGGGGAGCAACCAAAGCCTAACACGATTCGAGAGAAAATATGATACATTATGAAATCCTCAGTGCGCCGTCCTCATTCCCGTATAAATCTGTTTTTTTTTTACTATTTAAATTTTATCATGTTTTCTCATTTCTCAAAAAAAAAAAAAAAATGCTAGCTTCTCGCGCCGCGTTTCGTCTCCTCGTTATACCGGATCAGGTTCCTTCGGCCCGTTTCGGCAGGAGTTCGAGCTCCGCACCGCGCGGACTTCGGGGTGGGTAAAACTCGAAACTTTTATGACTTTTATGACGTCCGTTTAGTCGCCGAGGCGAGCACTCCGAGGAGCAAAAATTTCGTTCACTCGATGCCGGTTTTACGGCGACTGACCCCTCGACGCTTTTTCCCCATCCGCCCGTTTACCTCCCGAGCCCGAGAGGTGAAAGCGGTCCGTCCCAAATTTCGCGCGTACCCCGGGTCGGACGCCTCGAAAACAAAAAAGGCCGCGCTCGCACCGCAGCGTTCACGGAGCGGCGGGGGGAAAAAAATGTGAAAGTTTTAGGGACCGGGCCGGATCCCGAAGGAGCGGTCGAGGAGGATGCGCCGACTGCCGCGGCGGTGTCTTCTTCTCTTTGCGGACGGAGTCTTCGAGGAGATATCGCGACCGTTCCGCCGGCTCATCTCTGTTTTCAAAAGGTGTCGGACGCCCCGTCGCGCGAAAGTTGCGCAAAAAAGGTTCAACCCCGAAGCGAGCGACTTTCCCTTCGTCCGAGTTTCCCTCGATCTCTCCGGGAGTTTCCTCGGTCTATCTTCTCCCTCGATCCGGCCGAGACTCGCGCGCTTCCCGCACCGAACCGATCTCTGCAGGATTTTAGTCGGTCCTCGCGAACATCCGAGAGCGGAGCCGATGCATCCGCGGGCCGATTCTTACAGCGTCGCGCGTATTCGGAAGAGTTGTGGGCGAATTTCTCTCACCCTCAAACGCAACTCGTTCGAACTCACCCTCGGGATAATTACGCGTCGGTGTGAGGGCGATATCCACGTACGGCGCACACACGGCTCGAGGATGAACAAGTTATATCGGAGTTCGCTTCTCGAGCTCTTATCGTTTCCACAACGCTCGACTTCCCGGAGAGCCTTCGTCCTCCCCGGCTGCCGGTTGCCCCCGCGTGGGCGTGTGCGATGAGAGTTAATTACCGGGAGCGCTCGATCCTCGGGGGAGAAATTTGTACGACGAAATATATAAATTTAATTAACAATCCTCGTAAGGATCGGAGCGTGGAAGTTGCATGATTAAAAAAAAAAATGGTCCACGTAGCCGGGATGCCGTTTGCAGGACGAAAATACATCCGGTGCGAGGTACGAAGTGAGGAGTGCAGGAAGGATTATTATCTCGATGGGTGGAAAAGCCTCGCCGAGTCGGAAACGCGCGAGCGGAGGGCTCGAGGGTGGAGAAACCGGGGCCGTATTTAATAAACGCGAGTATCGGAGAGCGCGGGAGAGATATCCGTTACACGTGTGTGTAAACGCTTCGGGAATGTATCTCTGCGGGTGGAGGAAAAGCAGTGCGGTTCAAGGGTCGTCGAGGTGGCCCGTGTTGCGAAGGGGTTGAACGGATGGGCGATTGTGGCGCGGGAGAGCGAGCGGGAGGATTCCGATATATCGCTCGTCCTACCGGAATACAGATAGCGGTTACCGGGACCGGTGAAGCTGCGTGTGCAGTGACGAAATTCTACAATTTCCGCGAAGCCCCGGCTCTGGGGAAAATACGACGAGGAATAAAAAAATTTTTTAATAAAAAAACAACAAAAAGATTGTCTCGTTACTCGGGATATTCCAGAAGTTCTCTTGTAAGAGTCGGAAGTGTTAAAGTAGTCCTTGCGAATGGTGTTCACTTCGCATGTTTCAGAGAAATGAACAGAAATGATTAAGAAATTGATGAAAAATTAAATTGTTAAACAAATCTCCCGGAAACAGAACAACTTTGTTTTTTATGCAAATTATTCGTTCACTTTTCTGAACACGTATGCATTTTTCAGATTGTTGAATTCACTTTGACTTTTTCTAATATGGAAAAAATGTGTAGAAAGTCGCCAAATTCAAAGTGAAATAAAAAATCTGAAAAAATTCATGCGTATTCAGAAAAACGAACGAATCATTTTCATAAAAAAAAAAGTTAGGTTTCCGGGAGATTTGTTGAACAATTAAATTTTTCATCAATGTGTTAAGACCATTTTGGAATTATTATTATGCAAAATTAATCGTTTCAGCTCCTTTAAAAGAGGCTTGGATTCAGATTTCTATACCATCGACAAGTGTGTTTGCAATTCCCTCTCATTTCTCTGAAACTTATCCGACGTGAACGCTATTCGCAAGAACTACCATAATCGAGGTAATCGATACACAATCGGGAGGAAGTGATTTACACGAAGATTTAATATCGATCGTGTATAGATCGTGCGGTTATCGATGTACATTGAGCCGCGGGCCTGCCGCATGCTCGTCGAACCTGTTTCGGCTTTCTCGGCTTTCGAGAGACGAGAATCGACGAGCGGTTAGCGAGACGGTCTCCTCGTCCGCGGAGAGCCGGTTGTCCGCCTCTGGACCACGGCACAGCTGACTCTCTCGGAATAACGTCGCCGAAGATCGCGGTTCTTCGGGGTGGAGAGGGAAAACGGAATTACGGATGCACCCGCGGAGGGAAGAGACGAGAAGAACGTGCCTCGGGCCGGCGGACTGCGTAAGCTTGTATGGTCGCGTGTGTGTGCGCGCTTGCATACGTGTCTTGTGTATGCGTCTCTCTGTCGGCGAGATCTCTTGCGCTTTTGAGCAAGAGCGTCCTTGCAAACTGGTTACCCGTCCCTCGGCTCGATTATGCTAATCCCGCGCATATGCGCGTCTCCGACGTTCCGCCAAACGTTCCGGGGAGTTCACCGTTGCTTACGTTTGTTTTCACTTGTTTGCTGATACGCAAATCACAAACGCTCCTCGCGGCGAGCATTACTGCATAATCGTCACTGTAAATTCTCTCGGACACGCTTGTTTGCGTGGTGAAATAGCGAAACAAAAAATATAAAAAATAAAAATAACATCGGGTTCGATAATCGCTCTGACGTTGTTCGCAGCTCTTTATATTTACAAGTTGTCGATTATCGGAGATATTCAAATGGGGGAATGACCGACGACCGAAGGTACCTTGCAATCTGGTGTGTCGACCCACGGGAGCCTCGGCTCGCTCGGCAGATATACTACTGCCGCTAACTATGCCACCGTCGCGCTATAACTTTTTAACACGCCTCCGTAGTTGTCGGATGGCAGAGCATCGGCGGTCCCGGGTGCTTTTAATTTGGTTTACGACGTGCTTAGTTTATGACTGTTTTACGGCGTGCCAACGACCGGCACGAGCTCGACGTCCCATAACTGTCACATCCAAGAGCCATTCATGGAGCCCGATGGAGTTTAGGGACCCCAGCTGTTCGCGACGCCGAGCCGTTTATCTTATCGGCGTTGTTCTCCGCGTTCGCACAACGCCGTCGCATCGATCTCGCGCTCGCGGGCTATCCCACTCCCGTGTCCCACTCGCCGTGTTTACGGCATCTTTTTTTTTTGTATTTTTATTTTCAATATTTTATTCACGAATATATTACACTACACTATCGTATTCGTCGATGTGGGATTAAACGGAAGATTAATGTCAGCCCATGAATTAAAATCGCGTTATTTTATCGCGGCGAGTAGAATCGGGCGGTGCCGTCTTGCCCCACTGTTGTGTACGATAATTTTTATCCGCACATTTCTCATTCTTCATCAACATATTAATTGATCGGATATATATTTCTTTTTTTTAATTCTCGCGAACAGAATATAAGCTGCGAACATCGAACGGAAGATTTATTTATCGCGCGATAACTCGTAAGGTCGTGGACAGACGGAGCGTGAAATTTCGTAGGTCGCGGCGAGATGAATCTCCAACGATGCGGCAATCGCGATAAGGCTCGGCCTCAAGCCGCCTTCGGCATACGGCAAGTCGATCGAAACAAAGAGAGCCTCGGAGCCATTTTGATAAATAGAGGCCATCATAGTGGTGTGACGTCACGTGTTCCATATCCAGCGATGGCGTCACGTGACGCTCCACCCTCTTTTCAATCACCTTGGCCCCGAACCCACCCAGCTGTCAAGCCACGCTCCACCCCGTTTTTTTTCCTTCCCAATCCTACCACTCGGTGACTTACCCGATATTATATCTATGCTGCCATCTCTCGGTCATTCCGTGTACACAACTCAATCCCGGAATGGGCCAGTCGTTTCGTCACTTTTCCGATGGATGCCGCCTCTCTATGGGGTCCGGCATAGACGGTCGTTCATGAAGAATCAATTCTCTCAATATGTAACAAAAATAACACGATATTCACCAATCGAAGGTACAAGCAACAAATCTGCTAAACATTTTTTTTTATAGTTCGCACATGTTAAAAAAGTGTTAACATGTAAAAAAAAAAAAAAATCCGACCATTAAATTGTTCTTGTGATTAAAAAGGTCCTTCGCTGCCGCAAGAATTTTAAAATCCCATAAAACCTCGATACTTTCGCCCAAAATAGCGCGATTCCTCCGAGCCTCCCATAAAACTCATCGATTCATCCATCCGGCAAAGTCGGATAAGTCCTCTCCCCCGCACAGCGTTCGTGCGGAAACTTGGAGGAGAGTTGAGTGTCGAATACCGAGAGAGTGTAAGTCTATGGGGGAAATAGATAGATGGATAGAGACCGAGAGAGTCGGCGAGAGAGAGAGAGACGAGACTGAGAAAGAACAGTAGTGTGGGAACGAGAGGGTGGTACGATGGGAGGCGGGTGAAATTTATACGGGGTATACGGAGCGCATGGAATCGCTATCGGCGGCCATTCATCAATCCGGGGAATCAATACGCTGGAATTAATGAAAGCGCCGCGCGAACAGCGAGCCAGCGGCCGGAATGTTAATCGCGATCGTCCCGGGTCCGACCCCGAGCCCAGCAGCAGCCGGAGCGTTCGCGTGTACCGGCAACTCCCAAGGGCTGGCTGCCACCCTCGCACCCCCGTACCAACGCCGCCAACGAGGCCGCAACAACGCCACGCGTATATTCCATTCGATTCGATATCCGACACGAACCGCCGACCGGGAGCAAGCGAAGGGAGCGAGTGAGAGAGAGGGGGGGGGGAGTGAGGGAGAGGAAGGGTTGACCACTTTTATTTTCAATGGCCGCAGGTGAAACGTGAATTTAAAGAGGGTGGGCGTCAGTGAACGAGCAATCGTCCGAATAGTACACACGTCGAGCAGCTAGCCTCTCCAATCCCGAATATTGGTCGCCCTTTTTTATGCCCGTAACGCAACTTTGATTAATGTTAGGGTAAATTCTTGACGCGTGTCGTTGCCGCTTCAAAGTGCATTAATCCCGCTCGAGGGTATTGCAGGGGGTGAGCTCTTGGGTGAGGCGCCGAGTCGGTAGGGAAGATCGTTGTTCCATCAGCAGATGAGATCGACACGGGCCCATTTCACAAGAAGGTTCAGCGTTCTTCCGATACGCGGTGCCGATATTCACAGTCTCCTCTGGAGGGGATGACGAGGAGAAGGAGAGGAGGTCCGAAGGAAGGGAATACACGCATTGCTCGAAGCTCTCACCGATTTTCAAGAGCAATTATTTAAACCACCATCGCTCGACGCTCGAGCGTGCGATCATTAATCAACCCCTTTTGGCACGCTCGTTCGCTCTCCCAAGTGTTCTCAACACTTTGGCTCATTCATGATTCGCAACAATGACGGTCATTGAATTAATTCGGTGCTATCGCAATATTGTAGCAGCGGCGGCGATCTCCCGAGCGTGTAAATCGCAATGAACACATCGGAGACAAGAATCGGTCGATTAAAAGCCCTGACCATAAGCCGAGATGTATTTAATCGGTACTCGGCTTTGTATTACAGCGGGTTCGAGCACCACGGTGGCCATGTTACGGCTAATGGGTGTACAACCAGAAACCCTTGTTTTTTTTTGCTTCAAGATTTAACGATTCGAATGCCCGCCCACACGCTGCTCCCAAGTTAGCCGGTGCAAGACGACGTTAACGTCTGGGCGATGGTCGTCACCGTGACGAGCACGTGTGTACCTCTCGGGCCGTCTGTCACTCAGAGAACCGCCACGGCCACACGCTTCCTCTCATTCAGTTACTGATGTCGAGAGTAAAACTGCGAGCTGTCGCCCTTCGTTCGAACGCGAAACCGACCGCATATTCAGCTAGCGCATTTTCACTGAATCAAAAAATCCATAAAAATGTAAATGAACTTAACGAGCTCGATGTGTCGATTACAGCGCGAGGAGAGCCGATTGCACGACGATAACTCATGTAGCACGCGCTGATTTCCTGTTACAGGTGCGGCGTAGCGTCGTCAGCGAGCTGGACGGAAGATCGGAAAGGGTCATCGACCACGTCGTCATCGAGGGACACTGAACGGGACAACCTGACCGTAGGCTAACGAGAAGAGGAACTCGTGTGACCAGTGAGTCGTTTTAAATAACACGAATTAAGAGGAAGGGAAAGAAAAAAAAATAAACAAAAGCAGAAAACGAAAGCGAAAGAGGAACGGCGATACGAGACAAAAAAAAAAGATCCTCGGTGCACGAGTATAACTTGCCGCGTACCTCTGAAGCTTCGACATTGATAATAGAGTGCTCCGATAAATCCGTTCGGTTGGTGAGGCTAGTGTGATAATTCGAATGATCGAGGGATCCCGGCGTGCATAGTGTGATAGGTATATAAAAAAATATATATACATAAAGATTAAACAAAACAAATATATATATAAATATATATATATATATATATATGAATATCGCCGAGACGAAGTGTGCGCGTGAGCGAGATAAGTGAACGTAATTAAGGTATAAAGAAAGGCGTTAATAGAGGGTGATTGGATCTATGCATACGTGTGACAGTGATCTCTGAACGAGTTAAAAGAAAATAAAGCATCGAGTGCTCCAGTTTAACAGTGGTGTGATTCGTGTGTGTGATTCGACTGTGTGGTGCAGTGGAAGGCACGCGGTGTAACAGGAAGGAATAACAGGCGAAACGCAACGTAAAGAAAGATAACCAATTGATATAAGAAGAGTATCTGAAAGAAAAGTAAAAAAAGACAAACGAGAAACGATAAAGATAGACCGAGAGTGTGGATAATAGTGTGGAAACAGTAGCATGAGTTCGTATTTCGCGAATTCGTATATCCCGGACCTGCGCAATGGCGGGGTTGAACATCCCCATCAGCACCAGCAGCACTATGGGGCTGCGGTACAGGTGCCACAGCAGGGTCAGAGCGTGCAGCAACAGCCGCAACAGGGCACCGATCCGTGCGACCCGAGTATGCTCAGGCAGGGCGTACCGGGTCATCACTACGGTGCAACCGGAGGACAGCAGGGTATGCCCTATCCGAGGTTTCCACCGTACGACAGAATGGACATCAGAAACGCAGCTTACTATCAGCAACAGCAGGATCACGGAAGCATGGACGGAATGGCTGGATACAGATCGACGTCACCGGGTACGGGGATGGCCCACATGGGTCACACACCGACCCCAAACGGTCATCCCTCCACGCCGATCGTCTACGCGAGCTGTAAGCTCCAAGCCGCCGCGGTCGATCACCAGGGTAGCGTACTCGACGGCCCGGACAGTCCTCCCCTCGTCGATACCCAAATGCATCATCAGATGCTCCCACAGCACCCTCACATGCAGACGCAGCAAGCGCAGCATCAACAACAGCCGCAGCATCAGCAGCACATGCAGGCGCAGCAGCAACACATGATGTACCAACAACAGTCCCAACAGCAGACGAACAGTCAGCAACCGCCCGGTGGTATGCATCCGCAGCAAGCGCCGCAGCCACAGCAGCACCAGGGTGTCGTCACGTCGCCGCTTGGACAGCAGCAACAGGGCGCGCCTCAGGGTGCAGCCAGTGCGAACCTACCAAGTCCCCTCTATCCTTGGATGAGGAGTCAATTCGGTGAGTGGCGTTTCTTTACTTTTGCTACATTGCGCGTACCTCGGCTCTCAGCTAAATGCCAAATTACTCGAGGTGAATATAATGAACTTATGGTAGAGAAGCTTTCTCGTCGTAGAGTACGGTAGATTGAGAGAAGTTCCTTCACAGTCACTGGCTCTTACTTTGTATTCGCAAATTGTGGAATCACGAGATTTCAAAAGAGCCGTTCCCGATAATTTAGTTTCCCGCGGACATGTGGCTGTCGGGGTCACGGGGATCTCGGAGGTTTATGCAATGAGAAAAAGAGGTGGATGGCCTTCCTGTCAAACTAGACCAGACTCGCGTGTATCCGTGATAGAGGAAACCGCGAACGACGCTTCAGCGGCGAAATGTCTCTGGGTCTCTTCTAGGTATACGCAAGGAGGCGATTCCACGTTATTTATTGCCTCTTCTGACCTCTCCGCTGTTGGCCTCCTGCGCGCTGGTTTCACCACGCGTTACCACCGCTTACCTACATGTATACCAACAGCTGGACCGGACCCATAAAAGTCGTGGAGCTCGTTTTATCGGTCGTCCGTCCGTACCAACTCCAACGACGTTGACCCCCCCCCCCCCCTCCCCCTACGAAAGTGTACTCCTCAACTTCCACACTCCCGGTCGACGACAATCACCGGCATTGTTTTCCCGGGATTTCCGAACTCGTCTGACACGAGCTCGAGTTCCCACGTAATTCCACTCACGTGGCGATCGGGCACGCGAGAATTCGAATGAGCAAGTGTAACTAGGCACGTTCTTTCGGTAAAACAACAAAAAGCGGAGCGAAATAAAAAGTCCGACCTGGAGTGGAGCAGGAACAAAGTTTCTCCGACAACCTGGCAGCGTGGATTTACCTGAGCGCCTTGGCCCCTCTCGTACTTTCCAGGAAAGGTCACGGAGAGTTACGAATAGGTAGTTCAAAGTTTTCGGTAGGTAGAGGAACTCGGCTCGGGTTCCGACTTTCGCATTTCGGGCGGTGCTCCGTACTCTCGATGCCGCTACAGGTCATAGGCGGCGGTGGAGCTGCGACGCAACCGGACGAGAATTTATGACGGCTATAACGAAGTGATAATAGGCCCGGTCGTAACTTACGTTGGTCCCGCGCCATCCCCGTCGTGTATCGGAGACGAAGACCGTGGGCTTAGCCGGCGATGAGGACGGCGAGGCACAGGTTGGACTCCCACCGAAACCCCCCGCTGATTTTGCTCTTGTTCCGTCAACCTTCCGGCTCTTTATATTGCCGGGTCCTGCCGGAACACCGAGAAATATCGCTTCGAATTATGGTATATTGCTGCAGGAGTCTTTCGGAAGGAACCCTGGATCTGCATCGCCAATAAAAGTCCAGGTCTCTTCTGGCTTGCGTTTCTTCCATCCAAACTCGGCAGCCCGAATCAGTTCATCCCGGATCCTCGATGGTGCAACTTCGCGCGTTCTCCAATCTCCGTCCCGGACCAGACATTTTCTCAGAGTGCAGCACCACGGAGTTATCGACTTCTAACCAGGAAGCAGTCTCGGAGGATCCTCCTGGCGCGGAGCCGGCCGCCTCTTGGGGATCCTTCTCTACCAGTGTGTCCGTAACATCTCGTACCATCTCTCGGTTGTGCTTGGAAGCTGGCTGGTCACACCGGTGTTGAACGGGCGCGCTTGCCCCACGAGAGATTGGCCGATAAAGCGTGTTCCGCTGTTGGTTGAAGGAGAGTCGCCGGCGCGAATGTACGTACGCGCGCTCGCGACGCGGATGCCCCGGTGGAAGGGAAAACGAGTTGCACACGCGAGAACCGTGTTTTATTACGTGAGCTCTCGTGAGGAGCACGAGGTCTCGACAGTTGTTCACAGATGTCGGTAGGACCCTGTTTAATCGAAGTGTTCCTGTCGCGATTCGACGATCCTTCGTGTTATTACTACGTCTCTCTACATCAATCCTTGAAGCCCCATCATTTTTTTCTTCCCGTTTCGTCTTTTTTCGATGAGTTAAAAAAAATTGTTCGCATTAAATTTTTGCTTTTCGTCCCGAGTCATCCGAGGCTTCCTGAGGAGTTCAAGACGGTCGCAGGATCGTCTCGTCGAGCGAATCTGCAGGTACACTGCATAACGCCGCATTGCAAAATAGCTTACGCACACAGTCGCACGGCGAGAGGGAACTAAGCGCGCGGTAAGCGCGCTCGCTGCCGCCCCATGAATAATGCAAAGTTTCGCGTTTTTTATGGATGCATGCGTCACGGGTATTTATCGGTGAAAACGTTGAGATTCCGTTGTTGGCTCGGGTTGCCTTGAGCGCGATTGGGTCGTCTCGTAAGGGCGTAAAAAAAATGCCGGTGAAATGCGTTCGAGCCGCTAGCGCGAAAAACGTCGAAGCGCGATTGGATTCCCGAGACAACAGGTACGGGTCAATTATCATCTGCCATTTCCTGTACGAGAGGCCAACCACCTCGGTCTTTACCTCCGCGAGCTAAAAAGTAAATTAAAGAGGAAAGGTGCTTATTTTTTTCGTGCCAGAGCCGTTCCCGCTAATTCACGATCCACCGAACGAGGTGGCGAGTTAGATGACGCACACCGTGCGGTATTAGCTTCCACGCGTGAAAGATACAAAAAAGAAGTTATTAATCGGATAGGTTTGAAAAGAGTTCGCGAGATGAGTGCCGGGACGGACCGCGCGCCCGATGATGAATATCCCCGTTATATATTTGTGCGTGTGAGTTTTTTTTTTATTTTCTGTTTCTTTTTCCTCGCGTGAGCTCCGAGAGAGAACCTTGTGTTTTATGAACTCGCATCCATTAAGCTGTCCGGTCGGTAAATTGAAACGGTCGAACGGACGGTCCGCTCGCTATATGTCAAACAGCACGGTGTCGTTGCGCCGATTGCTCCTCCGATCTTCGCTTACAATGTCAGGAATCAAAAGAAGCAACCAACCGATGAAGAAACAATTGCTCCGAATTTAATTAATTTTTTCTCGATCTCTACGAAATCGATGAGAATTGAGAAAATTTGCTGAAATTAATTAATGGTTCGGCCATGAAGGAAATTTTATTTTTTGCTCTTTTCATACTTTTATCTCTCCGATCAGCGTTATCAGCTCCAATCTCGGCTGCCACGCACGAGGAAACGATCGCGTCAGTCAGAGACGCCGACAATCTTCGCGTAACTCTAGTCGTGACCTCACAATTTCCTATCGGAGCGCCGAAGAGGCGCGATGCAAAAAAAAAAAGCTGCGCTCGGGAACGTATAATAGACACATACGGGCACACACACTAGGACGTGCGGCGGACTTAATTGCGTTTCCCGCAGTGATCGTTTACGCCTCTAATCACGGAACTCGGGGTCTCTTAGGTGGTAATTCAAGCCGGTACTCTCGGGAAGCTACTAATTTATCGACGTGAGACAAAAAAAAAGAAAAAATGAAAATTAAAAATGGATTACAAAATGTATACATCGCCGAGGCAGCCACCGTTTAATTTGATATCGATCTCGCTCGCCCGCGATTGCATACTAATGTTACTTATTGCCGATGTAAATGCCACCGCTATCGAGGCTTCTACGCGGAGCGTGCGAGCGGATCCTGCGACGCGGTCGTACGTATGCAATCCTGAAAATTATTCCTCGCCTATACGTCCAACTCGAAATATATTAAAACGAGCAAATATATGTAAAGGAGATCGTTGCTAAGAGGGAGAGAGAGAAAGGAAAGTGAGAAACGAGAGTGGAAAACGTTCGGTACACCAACGAAGCTTTTAATATGCGCGAGATAATTGCAATCCTCCTTCGCGGAAAGATTTATGATCTCGGGCGCAGGCGCATAGGCCAGCTCGTGAATAAGTATGTTACTCGGTATCGTACTGTGAGCTCCGATGGCGACGCGGGCGCGAATGCTTCGATAAAAAAAAATTCAAAAGGCCCTCGGCCAGATACGCTTCTGATATCTGTAATAATTTCTTTTGCCATTCAGCAATCCTTTAATAAAAAAAAATATCTATATTATTTAATACGAAAGACTCGATACAAATTCGGGGTTAACGAGCGCGGACAACGCCAGACAGTCGAAGATCTCTCTTGGCTTCGTTACAAAGCGATCTTGGAATTCCACAGTCTGGATGCGTACCAACTCCGGGAATTAATTAATCCGCTCAGTCAGTTCGTTCGAGCCTAGTCTGAGCGGTTAGGAATTCGGTGCCCGAGTTTGATACCGTAAGTCGATGGGACTTGACGCTGTTGGGAATTTAGCGATTTTACGTGGGGAAATTAAAAAAAAATAAAGGGACGCGTCGCGATAGCCGGGTATCGGCGTGATCCGGTAACTCTTGACGACGGTTCGGAGCGATGGCGGAGACGGGTTAAATTCGAAAAGGGGATGGCGCGGTCGGAGTGGCGTAGGAGAGTCCGGAGCCGGAGTGTATGCGGGAATAGCGTGAGAGACCGGTGGAACGAGAGAGTCGGAGCGACGATGAAGCTAGTGAAAAAAAAGGAGCGTGGACGGGGAAGCGAGGGAGGAGCGAGGGAGTCTGGCCAGCCGTGGCATGAGCCGGAGGAGGCGGAGGGACGTCTGACGATGATGGATGATCCACGGAATCTCCGGGACCGTTTGCTTTTGAGGGCCGCCATGGCCGGGGCACGGAAAGCGGAGGCGCGTTCGGGATTTCTCCGCGGTATTCGAGCAACGAACGCGCGGGGAGATCTGGATTACTGTGTAATCGCGAGAGTCTCTCTCGTAGTTTGTACCATTAATTTACTCAATTATTTTCAACCCTTTCCGCAAACCTCCCGGCCTCGATCATTATCGAGAGAGCGAGAGCTCGTTAATCCTCGCCGGCCTCAAATAGAAAGATTGCCGGGATTATGGCACAGTGTGTCTCTTGTCGCCCACCGGGCTTCCCGGAAAGCGACGAAAACGCACGTGACTGTTCGGGAGGAAACTGAGATACGAAAAAAAAATAAAAATAAAAAAAAACATTCCACCGTCTCTGGAACCGCTAAAAATAAATATCGTCATGTGTGTACACGCACGTGAAAGGAAGTAGCTCGAACGTGCGGATGCTACATCTTCGTACCCTCGCGGCTTCGCCGTCACGAAGAGGCACAAAAAAATTGATTCATTGCATGGGAATCAGGTTCAAAAATATTACAACTCTCAACCTCTTGTTCCTTCGAATCCCTTCGTCTAACGCCAGATTTTTAACAAATTTCTCTATCAATCCCGCTCTGGCGTTCTCAGAGAATGGATACAGCGGAGAACAATCAAACGAAATAAGAAAAAAAAAATAACCGGGAAGAAAACATAGGATCCCCACGAAATTAATGGGGGCCCGGAGAGTCCCGCGAGTTGGATATCTAATCGAGAAGCGTTTCAAGGTTGTATCAAAAGGCCCTCGAGGTGGTGGCCTTTAGGAAAGCCTAGGCTTAATTGGGGCCCCCATAGATCGGGCATGTGTGCGAGTGTCTGCGCCCGGGACAGCGCAGAGGGGCCGCGCCTTATTAGCCAGGGTTACAACATCCGGCTAGCTGTTAATCTGAAAAGTCCTGCGTGTCCTGCGGCGGGGAGCGTGTGAGAGGCTGCGGAGGCCGAAGTTGAGGCCGCGGTGGCGGTACAGTAGACCGGGCAGTGGCGACTGTTGCTTGCCGACCGAGATAAAGAACGAAAAGATCGGTGAGGAGCGAGAAGGAGAGGAGGGAGGCAACGAGAGGGACGGAGACGAAGAGAGGGGGGAGAGAAAGAGCGGAGAGAAACAGCCACCACACCGAGTAGCCTATAATAAGCGAACGGTCTTGTACGCTCTGTTCTGTTCCGTTTCGTTCCTTCATGCCCGCGCGCCGGTGAAGGCAGACCCATAAATCTCCCGGGCATACTCCGGGGGGACATTTGATCCTTGCGTAACCCAACGCCGTTAATTTATTGCCCCGCGTTTAAAGTCACCTCCGTACGCGCGGGAAGGCATGAAACGCGCGAGCAGGCATAAGCAACCGAGTGAACCGAAGGAACGCTCGGGCTTCGCCTCGCTGTCCTCCGTACCGCGGGATACACGCGGTACTCTCCGCCGGCATCGGTAAACGTTCGGCATAAGCCGCATAAGCGGCAGAAAATGCGCCGGTGCGACGCTCGCCCGCGATCAGAGAAACGCCGGCGACTGGGTTTTCTTGTTATCGAGAGAAGACTTAGCACACTTGGCCGACATGAGCCACCAGTTTTCAAGCGTGAGTCACGCTCACCTCGCTTCTCGCAATGGAATCGCGAGAACGGGGGGAGAAGGAAGAAGAAGAAGAGGCGCGTTGAAGAGCGTTGAGAACACGGGATAAAGAGGAATAGCGAGAATAGGAGTGTACGCCACCCTTTCGATGACCCCTTCCCTCCCACGGTACCGTAACAGCGTTCGGCTTCTTCGTCCCCCCGGCCGTCTGAAAATAGCTTGAGCGACACGAGCCGCGTTCACTCCGAACAGAGTTATGCCAACCCCCAGAAACGCCGGACATCGACATACTTTTTTGCCTTGACCCGCCGTCGCCCGGCACCCCGTTTGGGTGGTCCGACAACACGACTTCTCTCTTCGGGCACTCCGAATAAGACGGAGCGTGACGCGACAATGGAATCGGGATTCCCGCGACGGAGCCGCGAATTCGCGGACACACGATGATTTAGTCTCCTTTTTTTTTGCTCGGCTGACTAGTTCGTTCCATCACTACTGGGTTACTTTGGGATTATCGGATGCTACGGTGAATCTTAATTTTTTTTTTTTTTTTTTTTTTGGCGAAAGAGTCTCGCCCGACGCGCAGGGATCGAAGGCAATTAATAGGTATCTTAGCGCTGCAAGGTCGTGGGTTTATCTCTCGATAACCATGTGTGCATGGAAGCCTCGTTCTCGGTGCTGACTAGTTGGCGTGTCGGACAGGTACGAGACGCGCCTACCTTCGGGCACTTAGGTTGTACGCCAAAACGAAACATCCATGTACCTATATGGTCGGCTCGGTATATACGGCTGTACTTGCACAGTTCACGATAGGATAGAACCTCGTCGCCGTCGTGGTATGCCTCCGGTCGACGGGTTCTCTCGGCACGGCTGCCTGATCCTGGGTGCCTCGAGACCGCCACCGCGTTCTCGCACACACATATTAATAGGCACTGGTTGGCGAACGCGAACCGGAGAGCCGGCTGCCTCTTTAATTAACCCCGCGTGCCACGACAGAGGGCTCTACGCAAGTATACACGGTGATCCACAATCCAGAGTATTTCGTTACACAAGAATGTAAAAAAAAAAATTCTACGAGAATTTTGCAAATTTCGAGCGGTCGTAAATCTCGAAAGTAACATTAGTGGGTAGTTCGAGTCCGTGAAATGGGATAAATTTTTTTAATCCTACTTGGAAGCTTGGTTGATTCGCAGTCGACTGTCAGGGAGAATCTGAAAATATCAGGGAATTTTAAATGCATCGGAGAAATCGTGGGAAAAATCGGGGAATTGAATATTTGTCTCCGAAAATTTGGAAACCCAAATCTTGACATTTTTGGTCCGCCAATTTGAAGCTTGGCGAACCGTCTAAAGTGGCCAGCGCTAGTGAGTTAAAGTGGAAAATTTAAATTAAAGTAGTTGCATAAATAAATAATCTACGTCTTTGCATAGCACCAAAACGACGAAATTTGACAATTATGAATCGCTCGGTACTGCGATTCGGTATACTTCAACTCCTTCCTTGTCGCTCTCACTCCCGCTTCACGGGTGTCAGACCGCAGCGTTTCGTGGCGTGGAAAAGTGCGCATTTGCGGTCAGCACTATCTCAGGAATCTTCGGAAATCAAGAATTAAATACCACTTATAAATATATATCTGCTGGCCGATTCTCGTGGCTCGGTCGATTCGCGCCCTCGCTATGGACTATGGAATTTAAAAACCGGAAATTTATATTCCCAAAGGTTGGACGGAATTACGTCACTTCCCGTTTCAAAATCCCATTTTTCGACCGGAAGTGACATCAGAAAAACGACACTTCCGGTCGAAAAATGAGATTTTTTTTTGCACACGATGATAGCGCACATCGTCGTTCTTCACCACGTTATTGTGCTCACCTCACCGAGTGCACATAATAGTATAATAGGGGAATAGTTGTCAGGGGCTGATAAGGGTGACAAACAAACACTTACCAAAATGTGAACAAAAATACGCGGAATCGATCTTAGAATATCTGCGGATTATGAATGGGCAGGCCACGAGTGGGCCGCGAGCTGGTCCATTGTATAACCAGCCTCGCGAATCGTTTAATTCTCAGGTGTTTTGGTACCTGTGCCATGGAAGCTGATCTCCGCGGCAGAGGTCGGAGGAAGAGAGTGCCTCCTTTGAGCCGGAGAGCAGCGAGTGCTAGAGATTGGTATGCTGTTAATTTGAGAGCGTAGCCCGAGGAAGGGAATCAGGGTGGAGTGAAAGAAAGAGACGGCCAGCATCGGCGATGTTGGGGTGCAAGGCATGTTTCCAGAGTTTCGTTCGTTCTCGCTCGCTCCATCGTCTCGTCTCCGGTTCTCTCTCTTCGCCGCACATCGTTGCGGATCCTCCTTCCACGTATTCTCCCTCGCGCTCTTTATCCGTATCGTTCGTTCACTCGGTCTCTATCTCTCGTCGGCCGATTCCGTTACCCCCGGAGAATTCTCTCTGGCTGTCTCGCTCGTTTGCACGCTCAGGAGAGCCCGCGCGGGTTTTCTCTACCGCTCGAGTAGAACCGCCATCCGTCTTCATCGGCCGACAGCGCGACGGGCGGCGTTTGCCTCGAATGCTCGCCGAGAAGTTTTCTCAGTCTTCCTCCACTTATTCGTTTTTTTAAAGCTTTTTTTTTAATTTATTTTTTTTAAATCTTTTCTTTTCCTTCGTTTTATTTCTCCTCTCCTCGTTCCTCGTTCCAATCCTCCTCTCAAGCCTTCCTCTCATCCGCCTCGTTCTTCCTCCACTTGGCGCTCCGCTCGTCCCTCTCTCGTGCCCCTCTGCCCTGTCGACCCGCACTACGGACCGTGAGCGCTCCCTCTCTCTCTCGCACCCTTTCGTCTGCCACCATCCCCTCTAACAATCCTGACAGCTCGACCTCACCCCCCCCCCCCCCCTCCTCCCTGTGATTACGTTCTGTACAGCATGCGATGAGAAAGGATTGCGCACTGCTTGAATTAACCTTCTCAAGGCGTTAGAAGAAAGCGCAAAATCGTCGAAACAATCGTTACAAAGTGGACATCAAACTTACTTACCGTGTTAGGTAATTTTATGCAGATTATCGAAATCATTGACGTCAAAGTAAAATGAAAAATTGTCGGTTGGTTCGTCGGTTAAAACAGCTGCTTACTATTTTTTTTTAACACCTACAGTTCGAATCGCTACAGTGCGATTTAGGACCGCAAGCGCAGCTTAATATAGAGCAAAATACCTTTTTTTAGTATTATAGTCAGGGATTAAGTTCTATATAGCATACGATGAGAAAGAATTGCGTATTGCTTAAATTAAACCGGCCAAGGCGTTCGAAGGAACCGCAAAATCGTCAAATCAACCACTGCAAAAATGGACATCAAATTTACTTGCCGTTGAATTTTAGCTGATTTTATGCAAATTATCGAATTCAGATGAATTCGATAATTCTAAATCTAAATCTAAATCTAAATCTAAATCTAAAAGTAGATCTAATAGATCTAAATTAAAATAGAGTAAAAAATTATCGGTTGGTTCGTTGATTAAACAGCTCACTATTTTTTATTTACCTACAAACCAGTGCCATTCGTGGTCGCAAGCTCAGCTCGATACAAAGAAAAATATTTGCGCTTTTTGCTATTAATAAATAAACAGTCGGGAATTGGCATTATGTGGGCAAATGAGTTCTTCCGGTGTGATAATTTTCTGTCGTGTTAATCTGTTGCAGAGAGGAAGCGCGGCAGGCAGACGTACACCCGATACCAGACCCTCGAGCTCGAGAAGGAGTTTCACTTCAACAGATACTTGACGAGGCGGCGACGCATAGAGATTGCGCACGCGCTTTGTCTGACGGAACGACAGATCAAGATCTGGTTCCAGAACAGGCGGATGAAGTGGAAGAAGGAGAACAAAACGAAGGGTGAGCCTGGCTCGGGTGACGGTGACACGGACATTTCGCCGCAGACGTCGCCGCAGGGTTGAACAAAATATCGACTATGTTGAAGATGACGATGACGACGACGAGGATGCCCGAGGTCTTCCAAAGAGCTTCTCAATTCTCTCAGGGTCCAGCGACTCTTGTCTCCAGCAGCAGCGTCAGCAGCAGCAGCATCACTACCTCCAGACCCGAAACGACGAACCGAGTTAAAGAGAGCCGACAGCAAGAGCCCCAGCAGAGAAATGCCCCAGCAGCAGCAGCCAAGCCCAAGCCCCAAAGCCCCCAAAGCGGTGACCTCCGAGTAGTACCCACAAACACTTTCACACATAAAACACTCACACACACGTACACAAAAAAAATTCACACACACTCAGCAATGACGCTTATCTTGTTCATGTTAATCAAGTTGCTCGTACCAAAAAGATGACAAAGATGCAGGGAGGATGCAGGATTGTGAGGATGATGGAATTAAAAAAAATAATAAAAAATAAATAAAGACGCGAGAGGTGTGAGAACCGCGTGTCGTCGATCCGACTAAGTTACGGGAATGCGCAATGCTAATCGAGATGAAAAAAAATGAAAAAAAGAAAATTAACGAATCTGGAGATGTATGAAACGTCGAGAGAGAAAGAGGGAGAGAAAGATCGAGCGAATGAGTTTGTAATGAAACTGGATCACCATGCTAATCAGAACCGCGTTAACCTCTATTACGTTTAATCGAATGTAATTTACTAAAGCCTATATTAGACGTAAAACGGATTATTATTATTATCATTATTATTATTATTATTATTATTATCATTATTATTGTGTATGTAAACTACTGTGACGCGATAAAGGTGCGAAAGAGCGTGTGGGTATGTCTGCGAGACAGCGATGTGTGAGTGTTCGGTGAGTAATTGGTACAACGAGTGAAAGTTGCGTTTAATGAAGAAAAGAGAAAAACACGAAACTTAAGAAGCGTTTCTATTATTTATTCAATTACGTCGGTACGTGTAAATTGCGGTAGTGCGTACGTAGGCGTTTTGTCGCTAGTGTAGATAACAAAAAAAAATGATTATATAGAAGTAGCCCCTCCGTCTCCCCCGTTGCGTCTCTAATAGATGATCCGTAGATTGGACGTTTATAGTAATCTGTAGAGAATCGTTTAGATAGATTACATCCACCATACCGCGGCGGCTCGGCGAGGTCGGAAGGATATTTGACAAGAGATTTCGCGATTCGTGCCAATGCAATGTGTGTGTAACCCCATCTCCGCGGAGGATTCGACGCCCTCCCTCGCTCTCCGCCCGCTGGATTGTCCCCTCTCGCAGCTCTCCCGAGGAGAGACGAGGGAACGGTGTATGTGTGTGCAATTCAGAAGAAAATTCTCTCGTAAAAAGAAAAATAATGAAAAAATAAGCCCCGCGTCCATAATGCGAAACCAGTCAATCAGCAGTGTCAGAGAAGGAAAAAGAAATGAAAAATAAATAACAAGTGCGCGAATTTAAATAATACAAATTATCGGGTCACTGTAACCGGTGATTGCGTGAATATTAGTGAAACGGATATTTTCATTCGACGATAGGCTCTCGTTTCTTAAAAAAAAAGTAGAAAGTGAAAATGAAAAGGAAGAAAAAAATTCATTATAAGGACTGCGGGAGTGTAAAAATTCGTCCGGATAAGCTTTGATTTGATGATGACGAAAAAAAGAAAGAAAAAAAAGTGATGCGAGAAAAAACGGAATCCATGGACGGCGCAGAGAGACGCATCGACTCGGCTATTTATTCGCATCGTCGATCTTCATCAGACAAGGTCAGTCCTGTAAAAATTACGGGTTTCTCTTTGTGATCACGAAAGACAAACGCGTTGTCACGATCGTTACTTTTTTTTTTTTGTTTCGTTGTTTGGTCAGTCCTTTACGTCTCGTGCCTGTCGCATCGATCACCGTCTAAGCTCGACACGTTTCGATAGAAGCGCGCGCGCGATTAAAAATTTAATTCCGACCGAAATAAAGGAAAGAGAGAAGCTCGAGAAATTCATACCGTTTCTCCGCGGACGCGAGGCCAAGTTACCAGTGACGTAATAGTGTAGTATAAGGATGTTGCGGAAGCGCGTGGCACTTTCGAGGTCAATTTTTCTCGGTCCGGGTTCATTTAAAAAATGCTCGTTCTCGTAAATTTAGTCGACAAAAAACGAAAAAAAAATGCCCGTACCTATTTTTTGCAATCTATTTTACCCGGTGATAAACAGATAATGAAATTATCTCATTGGACACGCGAAACGGTGAATCCGGATAATCACAAAAAACTAACCGTCCGCTCTACTTTATTATTATTATTATTATTTTATGAACTGGAATCTCCAATTTTCAACAAATCCGAGACTCGAGAGAGTGCCATGCGTGTTGCCGTTGTGCGCGTGAACGAATCGTCGACCTCCGTGAACCGTAAACTCGCCCGCGTCAATTAAAAAAAGCGCAAATTTGCAGTCCAAAAAAAAAAAAAAGTGGGATTTCAATTTACGCGCGGGTGAATCTTACAGTTTGCGGTAGTCGAATCGAGATAGAGAGCGAGAAAACGTAATAGTATAAAAAAAACACGACGCGCCGCGGCGAATTCTGTGCTGTGTTGTAAAATTAGTTCGACACTTAGTTTTATCGTCATTATTATGATTAACGTTATCATTATGATTGAATAACGCACGATAATGATATAAGTAACGAAGAATATTATATTATAAAAATAAACGACGATATATATATATATATACACATGCATATATATGTATATATATTTTTAACAAAAAGCAAAAACAAAAGAGAGAGAGGATTAACGGATACTCGCAGACGGGTCGATGAGAGTTCGGTGGTGCTGGGGAGGCGACGTTCAGCGTGTTGAACGGATTCCCGACCACCCTCAACGATCCAATAAAACCCCGCGAGTTTGTACGAGAAGCATATAGAACTGAATGGTAACTGATATACGTAATTCGAGGTCCGGGCTCGGCGCATATTCTCAGATGTCCGAGCCCACGACCGGCCTTTCTTTCACGAGAGATTTATTTATGTAAAATTATTGTGAATCTCATACGATCTCGTGAGAGTTAAAGAAGAAGAAGGAGAAAAAAAATGGAAATAAACAAATATAAACTGCAAAAGAGTATCCACTCTCGACGCGCGATAAATTAATGCCCAAGCCATCGCTCGTTGCAACTCGCGCGGCATTCACAGTGCAATTCGAGTAGCTCCCCTGCTGTACAACGTAAAACGATATTTTACGATTTCTCGATATTTCGAAAAAAACGTAAATAAATGTATAATCTTGAAAACAAAAAACGCAAAAACAAATGACAACATTTGTCGACGGATTATTTATTCTACTCGCTTAATTTCCTGGACGCTTTAATCCACAGCAAATTTCACATTCGGTATATCAAACGGCTTCGTCGACGCCCAGGGTCCGTGAGCCCGTTTTATCGCGAAACAATCGTCGATCTAATCTATGTGGGTCGATTAATGACGACATTGAAGTGCAGGGTGCGGCAACTGCGCTCGACGATACAAAGAGAGAATTCGTTTTGCCTCGGTGTCCCGACTTCATCCACCGTGTCGGATATTACGAAACGATTTTCTATATCACTCTCCTCTCTATATAGTATAGTTGCACAGAAACGAAAAAAAGCAGAACATTTTATTTTTATCGAGCATCGACAAATTCGCGTCTCGTTGCAGGGAGCGATCGCCACGAACCCATATACGTAAAACAGAGCCTACGAAAAAAATCGACAAAAAGTGGCTAAGCCTACGAAAATGAAAAAAAAAAAAAATTGGCGGATTTGGTAGAAATTTAAAAACGAGAAACCTGGTGTAAATGAAAATTATATATTTTACTTCTACTTCGTATTGATAGCCGCGTATATAAAAGCAAATTCGTGATCGCGAATATTAAACGATATACATATAAAAAAAAAACAAAAAACCTAAAAATACGTAATGAGCAAAAAAGAAAAATGGTGGGTATGTGTAAAGTAGATTTTTAATAACGATCGAGAATACGCGTCCGTACATGGGTGTACTAGGCGCCAACCAATAGTCGTTGGGATAAAGAAAAGAAAAAAAAATTAAAAATTAAAAAGCGGCATTAATAATAATAATATCGTCTAAAGTTTCTATAAGGTTCTCATTTTATTTTTTGCGTAAGATTTCGTAGTAATAAGGAAACGGAAGTTTCGGTTGCAGCGGGCGGGGGCGATGGTTCGGAAGAAATTCAATCGACCATCCGAATGCCGCACTTTCCCTTCTCCCTTCTTTGTTTCTCGATAATACGAGGGGACGGAGTGAGACGCCGCGTAATGAACGAATCGTCGAGAGGAAAAAATAAAAATAAATAAATGAAAAATAAGATAGACCGCGCGGGGATCTTTGCGGTGATGTACATAGTTTAATATTTTACTGGAGGGATACAATATAGCCCGTGTACGACGCGTCGGGATATACAAACAATAATTATAACAATAATAATAATAATAATGATAATGAAGAAAGAAAGCGAAATGAAAATCTAAACGAAGAGAAATATAATGCGTCGTGCGAATCAAGCTGTCGGACTCATTGTACTATATTTAGTTGCGTAGTATTTATTGATACATTATATCAATGTTATTATTATTTTTAAATGGACCTCTCATCTTTCTCCACTTCTCTTTTTTTTGTTTTCACCGAATTTATTATTATTTGTAATAAATATTTTTTACAACAGAACGTTGTGTACTTTGTGAATCTTTCGATCGTACAACGAATTCAATTACATTTTTGTGTTTTTTTTTGTTTCTTTAATAATTGATTTCCGACTTTGGTATGAAATACATCGGAAGGAACATCGGGTTACGAAAATTGTGTCGATAAAACCGATGATTGTATATATACTCGTCGGCAGCCAACGTCCTCGCTCGCTCAGACGCCGAAGAGAGTTCCTGGCCCTTCTGTCGCTCTCACGATATAACGGGTGTCGTTTTAGTTTTTCTTCTTTTCTAGTGGGTAAAAAAAATTGTCACGGAAGAATCGAGATGCAATGAAACCGAAATACGTAAATCGTCGTTTTTCTCCGCTCGACTCGACGAGTTCGCGAAATCTCAAGCCTCGTTATCGATCATCAGTATAAAATTCTCTTGAAATAAAAAAATACCGCAAAGACTGAATTAACTTGGAGATATCTTCGGGAGAGCAACAAAAAGTAAATAAAAATAAAACACAGACGATTAAAGCACGAACTAACGAAACTGAGTGAAAGCCGAAAATTTTTCTAATCGACCGGGGTAATCCGAACAGCTACGACGCCTGACGTTGCGACGCTGAATTCGCGAACCGCGAAACTCTGTATACGATACCGCGTAGGTAAAGTAGGTACCTGTTGTTTCTAGAATAAACAAAAACGGCGTTAGCACGGGTGTATTGTAAAAATTTTGCCATTATTTATTTTGAAAAAAAAACTTAGCGTAATCTACTGAAAATTAATTTACTCCCATTTTTTTTTATGCCTGAAGTTAAAAGCAAGTATCTTGCGCGTCGCGTCGCAGAAGGGTGGGGATTTGTAGTACTTGCGCGTAATCGATCGCAAAGCGTTTGTTTCGTTTTTCCTTTTTTTTTTTACAACGCTCTATTTTACAGAAGAGATGACAATATATTCGCGAAAACGCTCTTGTGCTCTACAGTTATCGCTCTCATTGGTATATTTCTGATGCATCAGAGGCCCGTTAAATTTGGACGCACTCAACAATGTCGATATAGAAAATAAAGAAAAAAAGATTAAAAACTCAATGAAGTATAATTTTTTTTAATACCACACTCATCTGATGCAAATGTAATGTATCGGTAGAAAAAAAGGGGGCATCTTGAGGGGGCATGGAGTTAATTACCAAAACTGTCCTGATTATAACGTCGTCGGGAGAGATTAATTGAAACGTGGTGTGGTCAACCAAGGTCTCGGGAAATCCAGCTCGTCGTCTGATTAATCGAAACCGCGTGATGGATTGATTCGTGTCCTAATAGCTCTATCCGCTCATACAAGCTCGTACAGTCACGATTCGCAAGTGGACGCGTGCATCGCCCTCACGTGGCTCGAATCGAGCGTAACTGCGCGTAATAAAAATGCGTCCCATTCGTGAAACGAGAAAGAATAAAAATGAAAAATAAACGAAAATGAAAAAAAAAAAAATTCTCGGTGATTCCAAGATGCTGCAAAGGTCTCACAACTTGCCGAATGACTATTGACGATGATGAGAAAAAAAGTTATAAATAAATGAAGATATATAAATAAATAAATCTATATATACAAATGATATAATTACGAGTACGATAAATATACAATTATTTTGTAGTTTCCCCGCAGTATGTAAGCTAAATGTACACATTAAAAAAGAAAAGAAGTATGCGAGTAAGACAGTGACTACTACCAACCTACCTTTAAAAAAAAAAACAAAAAAAATGGCTGCGAGTACGAAAGAGAGAGAGCGAGAGAGAGAGAGAGAGAGTAAGCGAAAAATAAAAAAAGGTAAACGAAACGTGATGATTATTCGAGTGGATGACTCGCGACCCCCCGTGTGCGAGTATTATTATAGTTGTACTACTGTCGAGCGCGCGCCGAGATATTAACGAGACAGAGACAGATAAAGATAGAGAGAGAAAGAGAGAGAAAGAGCGAACGATTACGAAGGAAGAATAACGATAATAGTATTAATGGCTACTATGTCGACGAGTCTAAAACAAAAACCATATTGTATTATATTTAAGAGTCTGTCCATATTAATAATAACGACATTAATTATAATAACTGTGTTTGGAAACGAGAAATAAATTGTGGTTGAATATGAAGTCCAGTGCTCGAGATTCATGAATGGTGGCAATTCATCAATTTTCTTTTACGATACCAAATTTCATTTTAATTATTGACTATTTTTGTTAATCGAACGAATTTATTTATTTTTTAACCTCGATCATGGAATGAATTTCAATGACGCGAGGCCCGGCGAAGAGTGAAAGGGGAGCGTTGCTGTTTTTTTTTCTTTTCTTTTCCAACGCAAAGGGAAAAGTCGTTAAGGTCGCGGGGGGTCCAGACCGAAGGGTGCCACTAGCTCGACACTAGAGTTTGCATTTATATATGTATCGCTGCGGAAGGAACCATTGTATAATCCAAGATGGCCACCAACTCAGAGAGGATTATTATTGGCTAATACGAGGCGAGAGGCTCCGCCTTGGCTCATGGCTCGTGACGGGATGATTTATTGGGTTTTCTGTCTGTTCGCCCCTGCAGCACACCGAACATGCCGTGCCTACTACTACAACTACTACTACTCTCTTTCTCTCTTTCACTCCGTGTCCATCTCTCCGTGTCTTTCTCACACTTTCCAGTTAGGTAGAAATGCACGGCTCACCGCTCGTGCTGTACAAAGCCGAGAGTCGCGACTCGCTCACGAAATTCTGACCGAGTCGAACAGCTGTGCTGCCTTCCTTTCCCTCCGTCTGCCCTCGGAATCGAGTCCGAGGCAAGGCCGGTGTAGAATTCATAGAGTACAAAACGCTTTAAGTCTCGTACACCCGAGGCACTACGCCCATGGCAGAAAAATATTCCTCGGACCCAATTCCCGCCTCTGAGCCCCACCTCGCCCCGCACGTCTTCCCGATTCAGCGAAAGACTCGAACGGACGCCCGGACACGAACAAGAAACTCGTCCGAATCCGCAACTTGGCGATCGAGAAATTACGCAAAAAAAACTAAAACTTAATGCGATACGAAGCATCTCAAGCGGGGTGAGTATCGATACTTAACGAGGGATGTTTTTCCAAAAAATGAATGAAGAATCCAAGTAACATAAAAATTGTCTGTGTTACAGGTGCGGTAAATTGCGTGACGGGCGGAGAAGTTGCGAAATTGAGGATCGCGATGATTAAAAAAATAATGAAAATTCATCCCCAATCTTTCGCTCCCCGCAGGTGGAGAGCCGGCACTCCCGATGCCGTATTCCGCAGGCTGCTGTGACTGCTATGAATATCTCAGGCTGAGGCTCTGGCCTCGTTCCTTTTCCGTTGTCGGCGGTGCGAGAGAGACACAGCGATCGCTTTCGTACACTCACGAAGCAGTGCGGATGACTGGAGAACGCGGCCCAAGGCACTGGAGACCACGGGGTGTGAGGGCAGATGGGTCACTGGAAGGAAGATTCGAGCCCCGCCGTTTCCGATGGACCGATGGAAGAAAAGCTGTCGAGGGGTGATCGGGGAGGGTGTTGGTCACAAAAGTGCGAAAAATTGCCAGTTACGGATAAAAGCGGAAGACATTACACGTAGTGAAGTAGAATGTGCGAGAGAAAAAAAACGACGAAGCCTCCTCGAGTTTCTTCTCGTCTCGTAGTTCGCCTAGGATTCTCGCGGCTCGCGGGTACGAGGGGGTTTTAGCGGTTGTTCTCTCACCGTCGCCCTCTCCCTCGCGCTTCCAGGCTGGGTGCACGGTCAGAATTTATGGCCGCTTTATCACTTTACCGGCCTTGCCGAGCCCGTCTACCGCCGCCGCGGTCGCCACACGAGGAGGACGAGGAGGCCACGCGGAGGATCTCCCCCGACTATGAACTTTGGCACTCGAGTCTTCCGCGCGCGGGGCTTCTCCTCTTCTCCATCCCCCGTGGCTCTACGCGAAGCAGCAGCTCGGAAACTCTTGAAACGATGACGAGGACGAGGACGACGTCGCGGAGGGACGAGGTGAGAAACTCCTGAAACTTCAACGTTCGCACGAATTTAACCCCGAATACCTTGTGCCAGTCTTACGACACACGCTTCCCTTGCTCACTGTCTGCTCTCCCGCATCCAGCTTGCGCATCGTATGAAACTTTACTGCTATTTTTTTTTGTTTTTTTTTCTCTCGTTGAACTGTCTAGCTCAAAGATATCGCCATTACCGTGACTTCAATCTTTGCAAGCTTATATATGTTTGGAAAGTTGCTTGTTAATCTCAATTGTCAAGAATCCAAGGGTTCTCTTAACCCTTTGAAGCATACATTTTTTAAATTTTTTTTTACAAGTATGAAGTTTCAAACGTCCGGTATGACGTCACATTCGGTGGAAAAATTAGGTTTTTAAACCGGAAGTGACGTATTTCCGGTCCAGAAATGAAATTTTCTAAGCGGACGTGACGTATTTCCGGTAAATCTCCGGTAATATAAATTTCCGTTTTCTATATTTTATAGTCCATAGCGAAGGCGCGAAACACCCGAGCCACAATAAGCTGCCAATGGAAAATACATTTTATAATTGATAAAAAATATAAAAATGATTTGACAAAAATGATACTATCGATGTGGAAGCCGTAAAAATCTGTAAAGTTCACTTTTTAATGGAATGGTATTAGAGGGGTTAAACGCGATGTTATTTTCAATTCTTATCATAATTGCACATATCCAGAGTATATAGTTATATACGTATATATGTGTATATATATATCGAGGAAGTAGTTAAACTTTTGCGATGCCCTCTTTATTTCTCTGTATATATTTCCCATCATCCCTGTACGTATAAACAGCCTGCGCTGCCCGCTGATACTCTTTCGCTTCGATGTCTATATTATCATCATTATCATCATCGTTCTCTCATAAATTGCTGTATTATTACGAGGATTGCTGCCGTAAGCGCACCAACGATATACACATATATATATAATATGTACTCCACGCTATAGACGGTTCGAAATTATTTGTCGGGTTCGCGGAACAGAGAACGAGACTCCCTGTTTTATCCCTTTCCCATCGTTCGTCGATATGCGTACAAGCAATTACATATCGCGTCGGGTCCAGCTGTACACCAAGGAACGCTAGGAGCACAGCAAAGCTTCGAGCACGTATAAAGAAGAACGTACAAAAATATTATAATTAATATATAATTTTGTTGTCCATTTTTCATGGTAGTCGGTGATATAGGACAAACCTAAAAAATATTGGGCATTCCCAATCCACATCGCCGAATATCCTAAAAAATTAGCAGCGACATTTTCATTCCTTTCTCCAAAAAAATAGCCTTTGCAATACGAACAAAAATATAACACTTATTGCATTGAATAGTTAACGAATAAAGATAACTTTTTGTCATTAGATTTATTTTGCCCGATTTATCTCTGTCGAGATATATGAATTGGAAAATAAACGCATCTTCTAAATGGATGCATGAAAAAATCTGAAAAAATTCTCAAAGGATAGTTTCCAGTCATATTAAAATGTGGCCAATGATCGGATAGATCTGAGAGGGTCGACAAAAAGTGGCTGAGTTGACAGAGAATTCCCTCTAAGTATTATTTTTCCTAAAAAGTATATTTAAAATAAGAAAAATATATTGTCGCATATACATTTTTATCAACCACATACCCTGTCGGAGAATTTCAGAAGTCAGAACACCGACGGAAGATCCTCCCGTTTCTTTAAAAAAAAAAATTAACAATGGATCATGAAGACGGTCAGAATCTCTTCTTGGTGCGATTCCGTGCAATCTCCATGCTCTATTCTCCGGAAGAATATAAAATTAATAAAAATAAAAAAAAAAAAAAAATAGAGAAGAAGAGAAAGAAAGTGTTCGACTTTTGCATCGAGGAGCCTCGTAAAATTTGCCTCGCGATACCTGACGCAGTCGCGAGAACGAAGGACTGCTTGCACGCGCCGGGAACGCATAAAGTAACCCCCATTAACGGACCATAAATTCCAAACGTTCTCTCGCTCTCGCTCTCGGAGTTTCTCGTGGGCCAAGAGCGCCGCGGCGTAGTGTGCCCGGTCCTTACCGGCGTTCGCGGTCGCGGGAGCGAGAGACGCGAAGTGATAGAGCGAGCTGGCGAGATGTTATGTATGAGCGTCGTTAGTGTTAATAGAGTGTTAACCGCTTCTATACCGCTCGATTCCGACTCGAGTAGGTGTGTTTCTCCGCGGCTGCAGTCCTTCACCGCTTCTGCATCGCTACCGAGCCTCCGAGTGTGTGTTAAACGAACACTCGCGATGCGGCAATGCACCGATGCATCCGGCCGGATTTGAATCCGCGGAAGCGCGTGGAATTGCATGGGGCGCACATATCGCACGCAGCCGAACGCCGCAGCGGTGTGTGCACCTCGAGAGGCGTATGCAGTCGTGTTTGTAGCGTGGTTGAACGATGTTGCAGAACACCGTGCATGTACACAGAGGACGAGACGATAGACGCTATAGACATCGGTTATAACGGAACCCCAGCAATCGTTGGCTCGTGTCGCGCTGCCCGCGAGAACCGCGGACCGCGACGCGGCCACCGTCGTTCAGCCGATTTGCATAGGGAATGCATCAATTTTCGGCACTTGCCGCGCACTTCCACCCCTCGCTTACTCACTCGTTCGCCTCGTGAGCGCAATCCACCCCGGCCCGCATTGAATGCGGACCGTGCTTTCGGGTCGGCCACTTTCCGCTACGACACTCGAGCCAATTCCCGAGCTCTTCCCTTCGTTGTATGTTACGCCGACATGCGTCGGTGTAACGCCGTTCATGCGTGACTAATATCTGTACACATCGTCGATGATGGCATAATTGAATGCGCGTTGTGCATGTCCGTGCGCTCGCATTTTCAACCCTTCCCGCTTAGCCAAACTTGTCCCGCGAGGTACTTGCGACGCAGTTGGATTACCACGTGTGCACGACAGGGCAAATCTTTTCCGGCGAACGGGACCGTGCGTCGCTTAATGCCTGTGTATAGCTCCTCCGCGGGGTGAAGATATGAATCTTTATGAACGCGCGGACAGGCGGTTGTTCAACTTTAAGTACCGCGCCCCCGCGATGAAGTCGAATCTGAAGAGAGCGAATATACCTACTTGTGTGGCGAGCCGGAGAGCAGGGAGCGATATTTCATGTCCGCTCCCTATAAATACTGCCGGGGTATACATAGCGTAGCTGTCGCTACTCGAGAACCGTGACAATGGACACTTTAATAGGGCTTTAGCTGATCTTCAAGTCTTCATTCCGCTGCTTTCTTCTACTTATGTGAATGTGATTTTCTTTCTGCTGAATATACCGAATTTTAGTTAGACTTGGGACAATTTTTTTGTGAAGTGTGTGAGTATTTTCTGTACTCATTTATTTGCAATGTTTTTTTAGTTCCTAGAGGAGGGAGACTAAAAATTCATTCTGAACATGAGAAAGAGTTCGTGACTATTTTAGACCCGAAAATACCGAGTAAACATTTTTGAGCGTTACATCGGGCCCTGACAAGGTCCTATACGGTCCGATGTAAAACCCACAAATTTCTACTCAGGAAGGCTTAAATTTATTATTTGAATCACGCGAAAGGGTTACATTTATTATTTTTAATGCAAGAAAGTGTCAGTCATTATATGGGTTATGAGCTATCAAAATATCCAGATGTCGAAGGAAATGAAAGGGTTAAAGGAATTAATTTTTTAAATAATCGCTTCGAGCAATTGAATTAAGAACACCGATTACTATCAATGTTAAAAAGGAATCCGGTTTCACAACATCTATCTCATGTAGCATCGATCACTTCCGCATTCGATTATTTCCGCTTATTTTTTTTAAACATCGCCCACCACTGGATCGCATTCCGTACGGTGGCACCCGTTGGATATACGTGACGTGGAACGGGACATAAATCAATAATATCGCAACCCCCCCGTTCTCACCGCTCCTCGCGGAATCCCACCGCCTCTGTTGCTGTACCACCGACACCCTCTGCCAGCACACCGGCGTCGTCTCGCTACCCTCGTTCTCCTCCACCGCTGCTGCTACCCCGCGACGCGGGCGTTTCTCTCGCAATCAATGTTCTCGCGTCTCCGCTGACGTCTAAAATTTTAACCACCTTTTGCCACAACGTTAACCCCTCAATTATCACCCAAGCTCCGAAACTCGAAAACTCTGTGCTAAAAAAAATTATCCATTTTTAAAAATTTTATTTTTCCGCTAATGTAGCTTCCGGCTCAATAATCCAGTATTAGCCGAGGGTGACCTGACAGCAAGGAGTTGAAAACGGCTTTACGGAAAAGCAAAGTTAGGTGAGGCATTGTATACCTGGGCAGGGTTGGTTCAGCCCCTGAGACCGTGGAGTCGCGGTGGCAGCGGGACGACCGACGAAGGCTAAATGCAAAAGCTTGTAAGGGCTGGCTCGCCCGCGGCCTCCGAGAGGGTAACAAAACACTCTCGCAATTAGCCGGATGTCCCGATGACACTTGGCGGGCTATTCCCGGGAGAGGTGGTCGCTCCGCTACATCCAGCCCCTCCGCCTCGGTGAACTCTGCATGTACGAGTTTCACTGTGCAAGTGTGACCGCGTGGTATCCGTGTACGCCGGAGCGTAGAATTTCGTGCGTCCCCGAGAGCTCCCGCCACCCTCCCGTGGGCACCTCCGCTCGTGGACGAATTCGCGAACACGCACCGTCACTCCAAGAGGCGCAGGGGGGGGGGGGGGGTAAAAACAAAAAGGAAAAAAAATCTAAATAATAAAAACTTATTCGATTTATGTCGACGGCATCCCGGGGGCTCGGGGGGATGGCTGAGTAGATTGGGAATAAGGGCAGGGGGGCGGGAGAGGGTACAAGCTCCGAATTGAAATACGAGGCAGCGGGAGGGATGAAAAAAAATTAAGCTGACGGATCGAGCTGGGGATCCAATTTTTCCGATTGCTCGTCGGGGGGGTCATGGAAATCGAAAAATACATTGACACCGTGACGCAATGCGAATGGAAATCAAAACTCGACGAGATTGGCATCGATCCAGATTGCAACCCCTATCGAACCATCAAAAAGTCTTGTAAAGAGAACGACGCATCCGTGCATCCGGTAAACGATGTCAATAACGTTGTTTTGCTTTCTCGAATGAAAGATTGCTCGTTTCGGTTGATGTTTTTTTTTTTTTTTATCGACCATGTCTCTCAGGTGTCGTCGGGTGTCGCGGTAAATTTTGAAATTGGCGGGTATTTCGCTGACAGAGAGAACACGCCGGCGGCCATTAGGTTTTGCCGGTGGAACCTTTCGACGGTACCGGGACGCAAGAGGATGATGGTTCCATCGCCCCGGTAGGTAGTGCCTAGACGGGCTCCACCCAGCACTTAGTCCACGTCGTGACTGTGGCCCCGGGCACGCCGTTACCAGGGTACGGCACGCCCCTGCCTCGTCGACCGGGCTCTCTCATTCGCCAGGCAATATCTCATCGGGAACCATCGCATTAGCCTAATCTAACACCCCCGAAACGCAAAAAAATGCGGCCATCGATGTTTCGTACCGGAGAAATCGTGGCGAGGTGCTGCACCCCCTCGGCGAAATCCCGAACTAAACGTTCACATTTCATATCGATTTTTTCATCCGTACGGACGCTGCTCTTTTCTCTCCCGCGATCTTTAACGTTCGGTCGCCGAAAGTAGCCGCGATCCCGAGATTTTCGTGAAAATCGGTAACTTCACCTGGTCCCTGTTCGTCCCCTCGAGGGGGTTGAAGTTCGGGGCTGAAAAACATCCGCGGAGCCGACCTGCGGAGGCAAAAAATCGAGGACGGAGCGAGGAAAGGGAAAACATCGAATTCGTAAGTAAAAGAATGCATGAAATATTGTTTTACACCTAAGAACTTAGACTAGCGGGAGGCAATAATGTTTTATTAGCTCCGAACACATTTACAATACTGCGAAAAAAAAATTATAATTCAAGCTGCATGTCGTAATGTAAAGTAGAGTAATGGTATAATAAACTATAATCCCGTACACGTTGAAATTTCGAAAAATATGCGAGGTATCGCGTAGTCTGTAAAGGGAAAATCGGTTTACCGTCGGAACCGGAGGATCGTCGGCGGTTCGATGTTGCAGCATTTTTCCCGAGGGCCATAAATTGCTCCAATTTTCGAGGTCCGATTTTGGGGCCCCCATACAGCGACACGTGGGTGCCCTCGGAACAATGCAATTTCGCACTCGGCGTCGGGAGAAAGCATTGCAGGGTATTTCTGTCGAGTTTCTCAGGACCGGAAGTTCCGACGGCCTTCTCGAGGGCGCGCATAACATTAACGTTTGCCACGAAAGCTCTTCGAGCCGTCGGAATATCGGGACGAGCTCGATCGGTTTGCACATCGACCTAAAGATAGTGACTCTCGTTGTGCGTCTGACGAATCGATCGAGATCTTATTGGAGAGTGATGGATCCTCGGTGGGCCGCTGTAATAAATAGTACACGAAACGGCTGCAACGATCGAGATCAAGATTGATGATCCTCTAATGACTGCTTGGACAGTTTCTGGTGGCCGGCCACAGGCCAAAACAACTTAATCTTAGGCGCACCCACTTCTCTCGCGACTTCGTCGTCAAGTTCACACGAGTAACTTAAGCAAAGAACGTGCATTATAGTATCCATGCAACATCGCTTCGATAGCGCGTAATTCGCGAGAGTGAGCCTCGATTTAGCGGCGATTTATTTTCGGAATTTATGGACGAACCCGCACGACCCCGACCTTTGAATGAATCCTTCACACAAGTTTCTCTGGTTCACGGTAAAAAAAGGTTGTACTTTTTACAACAACTTATTGTCTGCAAACGGCGCGATTTTTTATTTGTTTTTTTTCTTAGCGCACAATCGGGCGTTAGTTTTACAAACGGAAGTACAAAGTAAAATTAGCATTGACACGTGAAATAAACGGACAGGTTTATTAACAACAAGGCTTATTTAACTACATTATTTTTACGAAATTTCGTATTCCGATTTTACGGAATAATTTTTTACTGTGAACACAGTAAAAAAGTTTGTACTTTTTACAACACCTTATCATCTACAAACGTCCACAGTTTTTTATTTATGAATTTTCCAATCACACCATCCGGTTCTAGCTTCACAAATTAAAACTGTTAATAACACGGGGAATAAAAGGACAGGTTTTTATATTAAAATTTAAACACAAGTTTGTGACGTATTTAACTAAATTGTTTTTGCGAAACTTCGTATTCCAATTTAATGAAATAATTTTTTACTGTGTACCTTCCTGGAAAAATTGGGTGAAGAGCCAGCTGCACGATTACCTTCTTCGAACATAAAACTGCAAAAAATCCGCGTAGCTTCTTTCGCAAAAAAAAAAAAACAAAAAAAGGTCCCGAACGATTGGCCGGCGAACCCAAAATCCAGATTAAAAGACATCGAGGCGCGGCGCGTCGGTGAGCTGACGCATGTGATTCCGTCGTGAAACAACGCAGCGTTTTAGATTTATCGTGGCTCGTTTATAAGAACACGGCTCATTCGGGACGGAGGTCGGTGTAGATGATCGTTTGAGAGGAATCGCTCCGAAAAACCGATTTTAGCCGTCTCTCGGACGACTGCTGTTTGCGTGGGACTGACACGCGGCCACGGGGAGACAAAATCCAAGATGTCGCGACACTGTCATCCCTGGTTTTACATTATGGCCTAGCCCCGAAGCGTTGCAAGCCCGGAGTCTTCCTCATAAAAATTGCGATATTAAAGGAACACGCGGAGTTACTCGGATACGCAGGTACAGCCCGGAGAGGGATATACAGACGTTCGGGCGGGTTTATCGCGATCCCGCGATATTATCCGCAGCGATCTCCGCGGCGCACGGTGAAATATTATCCTTCGACAAGTAGCTCATAAATCCACCTCGTCGAATTACGTTACATCAGATATCTTTCGCGAAGATTCTCTCGCTGCGATAAGACGATTACATTCTCGTTTGCGGAAATTATTATTTCCAATTCTTCGTATAATAAGGAGCGCGTCTTCGAAAGTATATTGTTTTTTAATTCTAAAACCATCAAATATATTTAATTTCTTTTTTTGCACTGTTTTGTGTCCTCTTTCTCGTGTTTTTTTATTAATAGAAGTTAAGTGGTTCTTAATGCACGCGGTCAAAAAAAAAAAAGTTCCATCAACCGCAAACTCGCTTGATCGATCGTAGTTTTTATTTATTTATTTTATTTTCCATTTTTTTCCCCCGTCTCAAGGCTATAAAATTATTTATAAGTTTTTCCGAGGGCGTCGCGCGTCAAACTTTTTCGTGCCATTAATCAGTCTTTGGTGGAGGTATGAAGGATGGCGCGGGAGAGAGGAGTCTCCGTTCGCTTGTCGTGTAACCCCATGGAGACCAGCATATTTTTCTTCTGGCAATATCTCGGCCTCCCACGCGCCTCCCCGTCGGTCCTGCTCGTACGTGCACACAGCGCCGCGGTTCTTTAATATTATCCGGATTATCATGCGGGACGCGCGAGAGAGAGTCGAGACGCACGACGAGAGCGCTTCTTCGTCCGGGTGCTCTCTCGGGCGCTCATCTTCCCCGCGCGGGGGGTTGCCAGCGGGATTTCTGTTGTTTGTTGTTTCCTATCCGGTAATACGACGTGGCGGCCCACTGTACCGCGTGTATGCTATACTTCGCCCGGCATCTCGTTGCGCATGGAACAGTCGACAACACAGAGCCCCGCAACACCCGTCCGCTGTGGGTAAACTCCACGTGACGGCTTACACGAGCTAGCAGCGTGTACCGTCTTCTTGAAGATGACGCACGACCGGGCGGAGAGTGTGGATCCTTGGAGAACGGTCTTCCTCCAACCCCCTCTTCCGCTGGTGTCCTCGAGCAACCCTCGTCGACCTCGTCGCAGCTTCCCCTGGTCGTTCGTCGAACGTCTTCGGAGATTCTCCCGTGGATCCGGATTCGCAAAGCTGACCGGCTCGAATACAAACGAAACGTCTACATGGAGGATTACATCTGGCTGCATTGTTACGGATGTAGCGAGAGGTGTCAGCCGTGTTGCACTCGTCCACTAAATGAATAAGCGGCTGCTAAAATCGTACGAAGTGAGATCGTGTTCTCAAAGCACGGAAGAACGATCGGGGAATTGATGGACATTATATTAAAAACAAAAGTAATCTATACAGCAAAAGAAATTGTAAATTTAATGTACCGGACTGAAAGTTTTTATGCAATAATTTAATTTCATGTACAATTGTGATGAAAAATTAATGTTCATTGTATTGAAAACATTGGAAATACTTTATTTTCAATCATTTCCTTTAATTTTACTATAAGAGTACGTTAATTTTAATATTATATTTTAATGTCAATGAAAAAGTGTATTAATTTTTCATCACAATTGTACACTAAATTTAATGTACCAGTTTTTGCATAAAAACTTCCAGTCCGGTACATTAAATTACAATTTTTTGTACTGTCCCTATTCAATCATTTTTTAAATATTTTATAAAAATAACTTCCAACAACCTTGTCCCTAAGAAATCATTTCTGTCTATGAAACAGTGGAGGGTATCGTGAATTTTCGGGTCTTTGGTACTTTTCGCCCTGTACAGGAAGAGGGAAAGGGAAAATATAGCATGAATCATTCCCAAACGCGGAGCACAGAGTGGCACGGGGGAAGTAGGAGGCGAGGATAATTCGATTCGGTTCTCAGGTTGGTGTACTGCAGAGAGATCGTTGTCTGCCGCTAGGCAGGAGAGCGACGTCGAACACACGGGGGTTGTTCGGTAAGGGTGTGTTTGTTGGTTCACGATGCGAAGCAGCGAGAATCTTCACGTACGTGGCTGCTGCTGCCGCTCCCGCTGCCGTTGTTGCTGCCGCTGTTGTGCCAAGGCAATATCCCTACGGAGACGAGATACGTACGCGACGCAACCCCGAAGAGAGAAGCGATATAGAAGCGAGGCAGCAACGGAGACGTGGCCGATCAATCACGACGTGAGCGCAGCTCGGTACCCGCCGCGAGAGTTTCTATACCTTGCCGCAAACTCCTCTTTCCCTCTCCGGGCTTCCCTCATATCGGGCCTGTAACACAGGGTAAATATTTTTTTTAACTTTGCCACGTTATTAATATTAGTCATACTATACCGGTGACTTCCCGTCACTCTTAGCTTTCTCCTTGTATTAGTTACTTTTTTATTATATTTTTAAATGGCCCTCATCCTTCCTGCGAACCTCCGGTCTCCTCGACGATACTTAGCCCTCTTCTTATTCACCGATATCGATTAAAATAATAACGTCAATGTGAAAAAATGCAAATTGAATCGGAAAACAAGATTGCGTAATGGCGATAAAGATTACGAAGGATGCCGCGATGCAATAGGTAATTTGACTTACTTCACGGTGCGACTCCCTCCCCGAGTACGAATCTCCGGTGGCCTTGATCGCTCACCGGGATACGGAGTAATTAATGTCCGAGTAATGAACGTGAGTTCGTCCCGACGTCATTGAATCATCGACTCGGTTGCCCGGCAGCAAGCCGTTGGAAGTGGCTGATCGATGGCCGGAGAGGCAAGAAATTATAATTAAGCTGCGGAATCGACTAGATTGCCGGTGAGGTGTATTGTGCACGAGCGTTTCGTACCACCCTGTTCCTCGCTTATCTCAACTTTCGAAATTATCGATCAATCTGTCTCGGAATTTTATCCGGACCGAATGACCGTAGATTTTTCAGTTGTATCGACGAATGAATTTTCCGTAAGATAGTTGGCGACGCAGGGCTTCGACCGACGTGTCCAGTCGTCTGCGCTAGTTCCGCAGCAACTGGTTGCTGCAGTAGCAAGAATTAGCAATTAATCTTTCGGCCAGTCTCGCTCTCGCTCTCGTCGCTGTGTAAACTACAATCTCGTTCGCTCGCGCCGCTCTCGCTGCAGACACACTCGTGCGTCACAGAAACGGAAACACTTCGTAGCTGTACGTGCACACGATTTTACACAAGCCTCCGCGACGACGGAGAACCGAGAGGAAAGCCTGCGAGAAGAGCAGTTACAGAGCAAGCATTATGCAAACGACGCAACAATTATACCGTGGTCTTACAACTAGTGGTCATTCGGTATTTAATACAAATTCCAGGTTTAATTCCATGCGGCGCGCGAATAATTTCTGCATTCACACCTCATCATAGTTTCGTGTACGATTCATCGGATTCATCGACCGAACGCTGTAGTAATCGTTTCAGTTACTTTTTTTTTGTGAAATATTTTTATTAACCTGACGAAAATTGAGATTTTCAAACAGGACGACGTTTTCCTCTATTACGTCATTTCCGGTTTCGAAATAAATAATTTTAACCGGATGTGACGTTTTTTTTCATGGCGTCACTTTCGGCCAATAATTGAGGTTTTTAAACGAGAAATAATGTTTTTCCCTATGACGTCACTTCCCAAAAAGATGGTGATTTTCCAAACAGGAAGTAACGTTTTCCCCTATGACGTCACTTGCGGTCAAAAACTGAGATTTTCAAACCGGAACTCACGTTTTCCACTATGACGTCACACCTGTAGAAAACTGAGATTTTCAAACCGGAATTAACGTTTTCCTCTGTGGGATCGGAAAGTGTAGCAAAACTTAGTCGCGCCTTGCGCTCCTAACTTCCTACATTTCTCTCTCGTCCACTTATTCTTTCGCGTCCTCCGCTTCGGCTCAGTCCCTCTACACGCTTCTCCCTCGCCGCACCCAAGCTCGTCCTCATTCCTTGCGAAGAACTCTCTCCCACCACCGGACGAGCTCCCTCGCTATTTATTTTCCAGGATTTCAGAGTCCGAACCCCATTAATCTCGCCTCCGACGCGCGGCGTCAGTGATGCGCGTCAGACGACGTCGGGGTGCGTGTAACCTCGGCGATGTTGTCTCTGCGTTCTTCCAACGCTTAGCGTTTACGCTCTTAGCCTGAACAAGAATCACAGCGGCAGCATCGCGCAGGAAACTCTGCCCATTCGTCCAGAGTGCAAAAGAGCCACGGTTGAAAGAAGAGCGAACAGGGACAAAGAGCAACGTAGACCTAGCCGTCGTTTTACTCCGTAGGAAAAAAGAAACCTAGCGAGGGTGGCAATGAGTAGAGCGAGGGATGCCGAAGCGGTTGAGGGATCGGAAAGAAGAGCAAAAAAAAAAGCGGAAACGAAGAAGAAACGTGCGATGATGGAAGCCGCGAAGAGATGCCGAGGGGAACTCCAAGAAAGAAGCGACCTCGGTCGAGGATGAGCCGGCGAATGGGGTCGGATGGGGAAATAGTTTCGAAACCGCGAAAGCGCGCGTGTACCGAGCCGGAGGTTCTTTGTAAAAATCCGAGAGAGTGAGGAGAAACGAATGCAAGAAAGAAGTCGGGCACATGAATGCCCTCGTTGATTGAGGCCCGCGTGCTTCGGCCGACGTGGCGCAAGTGCGTGCCTCACTGTTGAGCTCTTGTTCTTCGTGTATCTTCGCCTTCACGTGGGCGCCCGTGGACCCACGTATAGGATAGTCTTCCTAGTCTTCGTTTTATTAACGAGCGTCTCTCGCGATGCTCTCTCTGCCCCACTCGCGCAATCGCGAGTCTCGTCGTTTTGAGTTGGAAAGGAGCGCACACACACATTACGGTTCACCAAGATCTCTTTACACAACGGGCAACTAACGAACGCGCGGCATCACTCGGAGTGAATCTCTCGTTAATTAACATTGCTGCGCTCGACCGAGTGAGACGTCAAAAAGAAGCGGCGGCGTGCTCTTCTCGTTCCCGATGCCTTCAACCATCGTGGGCACCGGTTTACGAAGCGGGCGCATAATAGCGTACGACTCACTCTTGACCCCCTTCGGTCCCGGTCGCGACAACCCTTTCGTTGTTTAGTCTCGCCCGATCATTATGCTAGGTGCGTGCGCCCCTGCGCGGCACACCCGTCCTTCACCCTCTCTTCATCGTTCGCCTGATTCATCAGTCTTTCTTCCTCCTTTTCTTCTTCATCGTCGCCGGTCGTCGTCGTCGTCTTTTCGTTTATTGCCTGCTGCCACGGGCGGACAGAACGGTGTTTCTTTAGTAGCTTGATATTCTAATCGGGTTCCCGAGCTAACTCTTGTACTCATCGCTCATTGTCCTCCGCATAATCTCTCATTCCGTGCTTTCCCTGCGAGCGGGACCGTCAACTCTCGTGAAATTAAGACAATCGACGAGGACGGCCATCCGACAGTCGAGATCCTATCTCAAAGATGGTCTCATGAATTATACATATTCGTCGAAACACTGTATTTACCTGTGAGTCGAAAACAAAAAATAAACGTTTCACCGCTGCAATTAAAAAGGTATCCGATATCCATTTGTTTTTGTTTCGTCCGGATTCGAGCCGATGAAAAAAAGGCTCCCGGATCGAAACACGTCGAGAGGTTTTTGCGACATGCGGTCTTCGATTTTAAACGGTGGAAAAAAAGACGCTTATTTTTATTGAGAATTCTTTGAATTTTTCGCACGAGACTCTTTTTTCGACTCTCGCCGATCTGCATCGACGCAAGGGAGACGCGCAACTTCGACGGGGTAAACCTCCTGCCGGGGTCTTACGCGCTCCTGCGAGGGCCGGCTCGATGGCTGAACGTAGAGTTTCGCAGGCCGTTCGGGACGCGAGTCTCTCTCACTCACGACGGAGCGACCCGATATTATTACTATGTAAATCACCCGGTGGTGTTCCTCATCCCCTCGCGCCGCGCTGACGCCCACGGTGACAGCCCCCGGGTGCCCTCTCTCGCCGAGAATGGATGAGCACCGGGCTCTTATTAGATATTCCTCAGACCATCCCCGTTCCTTCAAACCCTCCAGCAGCGGTATCAAACATCCCCTCGGCACCCCCGTGCCTCCTCGCCATCTCTCCGATCCGTCGTGCACGCCCTTCGTCTTACGTCAATACACGTTACACCCTTATCGGCAAACCACTTTCGTGCAGTTTGCTCTTTTTCGGGGTTCTCTGTAATTCGAGGTTCCCCTTTTATTTTGCCATGACGCAATTACGGACGGGCTCGATAAGCCCGGGGCATGTTCCGTCTGCTCCGGGCAATTAAAAAAAATCAAGTCAGATCTGTACAACTCGCTATATATTCGGACGGGAAAAAATTAGTCTAATATCGCGTGACGCTTTTAATGAGATATTGATGATTATTATTATCGATTGTTATTAATGATTATTATTATTAACGATTGTTATTAATGATTATTATTATTAACGATTGTTATTAATGATTATTATTATTATTAGTGATTATTATTATTAACGATTGTTATGAATTATTATCATTAATTATTAAAAATTGAGTTTGGTTGGGTTGTCTTTTTTGGAGAACGCGTCGAATGACCCAATGATAAGGATCTACCAAGCCCTTTTCAGAACCTTATCAGGCTCCAATTCAACGCTCTAAAAATTCTACCAGGGAAGGTTGATTTATTTTACGTGTGTTCTCACGACAATGCGCATTAAACCTCCGCCGGAAAATCGATTCTAACATAGTCGATACCTCGATCTCCTTTTTGTCTCCCTCACCTCCTCGCGAACTCGGCCGGACGCGCCGTTTTTCTTCCTTTTTTTATTATAATTTTTTTACTTCTCTCTTGAACTTTTAACCGCAGGCGCGACGTGTAATTGAACATGGAATTGCATCCACTCTCTTTTAGCTCGGAAAGCTATCATCTTCTTTTTAGCTGCCCAGGGTGCTCCCGGTGAGGGAGAGCGCGCGGTCTCGGGCGGATGGAAGGAGATGGGTCGTATTCCGCTCGTTGGTGCTCCGGATGCCGAGGGGAGAGAGAGAAAGATAGGTTGTAGGGTGTTCATGCTGCTGGGTTCAACGCTGTAGTGGATGATGATGACAGAGAGGGCGTGCTCGAGCGTTCGATAAATTTCCATGCCAGAATATAAACTATGTACTTGTGTACGGTTATACCGAACGACGCGGTTCGTGTTTGAATTTTTACAAAAATTTACCCGTGTACCCCGCCGCCCCACCCCTCGCAAGAGCTACCAGCTTATCTGAATCACTTATGACGACGTTGCGGTCTCGAATTGCATTCGTGATTTCCTCTGGTCGACGGTCTTCGACTTTCTTTTGGCCGTTCCGGCGGGCATGGCTCTCTCTCTCTCGTTACCCGCCCTGTCCACAGTGTGTTGCGTCAAGACGATGACAAAGATGGTCTTCAGCACTGACAAATTTCCGAGCGTTCACCGGTTATGCGCTCCAACAGCAAGTTACGATCGCTTGCATCCTCCTTCTAATATTATTTTCCGCTCCAAGTGCAATATCGATCTCTGTGCCATGGCCAGAGTGTGAACACAGAAGAAACAGGCCTGCAGGGTTTACACACGGACGCACACATCCCGACGAGATTCTATAGCTATTTGCGTTCCCCGGGGAGTGGCGAACCATGCGAACGCTAGCGTGAGCGATTTTTCAGAGCCACCTCGTGTGTAGAATCGCCTCGCTACTGGCTGTCTACCCCTCTCTAAAAAAAAAACACACTTCGACATATTATTTCACATCAGTGAGGTCCTAAGTGACGAAATTAAATATACCAAATGTGTGGAAAAGAATGAGAAATTGGGAGGAAGTGAGCCCGAAGATCAAAGGATCGGTGGCACGCAGCTGTCGTCGCGTACGTTCGTCGCGCCTCCGCTGCTGCTTCGTCGCAGTCCGGAAAGGAATTACTTAACGTCTCCTAAGTAGTTTCCACGCGACCCTCCTTGTTTCCTAAAATCCTCAATCATTTGTTTCGCCAACAAACGCCACATGCGAGCCATCCACGTGTCTATCTTTCTCTCAGTGCTCACCGATTATCGACGTCAACCTTTTTCGGATCTCCGTGGGATGAAGATCTCCGCAGGCTCTCTCATCTATTCAAGAAAGCTCGTGGAAAAAGAGGGAAAAAGGATAAAAAAAGAAAGAAAAGAAACAAAGGAAGCCTAAGGGATCCGAGAAAAAAGGACAAAGACTCGAAGGCGATGTGGGATAGGGTAGGGAGAACAGAAAAAAAGGAACAAATGACGCGAAGAATCACGTGTACAGGGCCAAGTAGGGTTCCGCGGTACGTGTTACAAAGAACCGAGATGAGGTTTCGAGAGAAAGAGTGCGCGAGAGGAGGGAAGGAGAGATGAAAGAGTCCACACAGACCGACGCTGTGCGCGCCGTTCGGGGGGGATGGCGAGGGCCAGGAGCCGCGCCTGCTGGAAGATGGCTCGCCCCGAGAGGGTGGAATTCCCTGATAGGATGGAGAGGGACCGAGCGCGCTACCACCCATAGCCCATCGCCGTCGAGAGCGAGCCCGGCAGCGCAGCGAGGAGCGCGACTGACTACCGACATTAGTCCACTGACACCATTGACACTTTTATTAATGACGCCCGTCGCCCTGAGACCCCTCTTTTTCCTTCCCACCCCGACGGACCCGCTTACAGATTTCCCATCGCGTTCTCTGTAGGTGAGCTCCACGACAACGACGACGACGAAGCTCCTGCGATCTCCACACACTCCCGTTCCTATCCCTATGTCTCTCACACTCGCGTCTCCTTCCATCTCTCGGAGGACACTCTTTTCTTCCCTCGCCTTATCCATCCAACGAATCTACGCTTCTCCATAGAAAACTCTCTCGGGGGGAGGGGGAAGAATTTTTTCCATTTTGTGGTCTTTTTTTATCTTTTTTTTTCCTAGTAAGAATGTTCGTTGCACGGTCTGGCGTTCGATTATTTCGGTGCGCACACATGTGCTCTTGCGGAGAAATTAACGAAACGAATTAAGGAAACAGGGGATGTTCCCGGGGATTCACCGGGGGTCATTGGGGATAACCTGAATTCGCGCGCGTCCGTGCAAACGCCGGGGGTTGTGCGGATGTTGCGACTGTGTGCGTGTGTGCACGTACGAGTGTGAGAGATCACGCAGAGGCTGCGTACGCCATGGCGATATAGGGAACGAGATAGAGAACACACAGCGATGCGCGTCGTCTAGGGACGGCCAAGATGGTGGCGTACGCTATAGGGGTGCAATTGGTCTACGTCAGTCACCCTCCTGCTCTCGTATTTGTCACGCGTTTACGTTGCGTCAGCAGAAGATGCCATGGCCGCCGAGCTGCTCACCCTGCACCGTTTCCATTGTGCAGCTTTCCAATGCAAGACCCACTTCGTTACATCGCGCGAGGGAAACGTTTGCATTTGTCGAACGATTTATCTAAAAAAAAAAAAATGTAGCAAATTAATTTCTGACTATAATGTTGTTATTAATATCGTCATAAAATATTCATAACCACCCCGTAACTTCCCCTCGTCACGAACGAAGCTTTTCGTGTACGGCTCCCTTATCACGATAGCTCGGGAAAGGGCTCGCGTAGTTCGCACTTCATTAGATCCATTTACAGCGAGACAGGCGAAGGAGCTGCTAGACCGGAGCGAGCGTACGTTGTAATGCTCGAGGGCTCGGCCTCACGATCTCGGTCTTCCTTGACATTTATGAAGGATCACGGATGAGAGATGCTGTTACAGCCGAGAAACCCACGGGCACGCGTCGGCCAATCGACGTAACAAGCAATATATATACAGAGGGCATATAGTACTATAGCCGCGTGTTCCAGATTGTCACGTCGTTTGTAATGACGACGTTCGATCAGCCGTTCATCCTTCCTCGGATTCTCCCACACGTCTGCATGTGTGTATACATACATGTGTGTATATACTTTTGTGCTCAGCACCACGTGATCGCCCTATCTCTTCGGTCGTCCTACCTTCGCTCCCTCGCGATTTTCTTCACTCCTCAACCTATATCCATCCATGGTCTCCTCCACCACCGGCACATACTGCATTCAGCGTCCAGCTTCGCGAAAAGAACGAGAGCAGCGAGAGTACGGCGTAGAGAACGTCGTAGACTCGAGTCTCTCGACGCTCCCAGGGCTTATCCGCGGATTTGTGGCGACCGCGCCAGGGTGTCGTGCGCTGCCTACTTATCAGATTTATCCCGCTGGCTTGGTCACTCTTGGCGTACTAATCGGGCGACGGTTTACCGAGGAGAATTCGAGTCCAGGTACATCGGCTCCTTTCATGACATTATATCCGGACAAGCGCGACAGGAATTCCGTCGATGTGGCAATCCCATCAACGCTGATAATAGCCAGCTAGGACGAGATACCCGTGAGTTCGGGGTGGTCTGTTGATTCTGGGCAAAGAGCTGCCGTGACCGGACTTCTTCAGTGCAGTCGATATGGTTCGAGCTGTTTGATTTAGTACTTCTTTTTTTTTTAAGCCATTCAACACCGTAGCGTACTTCCGCGACGAAGATTGTCTCCGCTGGGACATTGACCCTGCAACAGGAGCATTAACATCGGCCATTAATACTCTCCCCCTTCGGGCCCCGTTCGGCAGGACGCGTATGGGACTATTCTGGTTATAGGAGATTGGCCTTAAGTCATTAATGCCGCGCCTCGATTAAATCGAGCGACCAAACAAGCTGGCTGGATGAGGGAACGATTATCCGCGAGCGGCTCTCGAGCAGATCCATCGATTCGCTCGTGTATAAAAACATCAATAAAAACAAAAGAGAAGATAGATGAGAGCAAGACACGATGGTACCGAGACTATATCGTAGGTACAGAGAGCCCCGAACGCGAGTCGGTGGAAAGGGGAAAATAAGTGCAACTTTGGAAAAAGACGAATTCGCAGTGACGGATAGAGAGAAGGAAGATCTAGAGGAGAGGAGAGTGGAGCGAGGAGATGGTAGAAGAAGACTCTTTCCTTTCAAAGTTTCTTTCTGCACGGTCGCGGCCGGGGGTGTCTGCCCATGCTGCCGCTCTCGTTTCTCGCGGAGGTGGATGAGAGTGCGGGTCAGGAGGGTGTGAGAGGACTGTGGAAGGCCGCGCACGAGGAGGGTGGCCCGGCGATGGTCGGGTTCGAGCGTTGGGGGAGTTTTTCCTCGTTCCCAGCTTCCGTCTCCCGGGACGCGAAGCGCGAGGATCTTTTTGCTCGCTCGTCGGAGGATCAGACGTCCCACTTTATCTCCGCCGACCCGTTCGCCACCCCCCTCACCCTCCCCCTCGCTTCCTTCAGCTTCCGTCTACACCGACGTCGTACACCACTACCACCGGCGGGCCAATGGACAATGTATATGTATGTAGCATTGCGAGCGTTACAACCCCCTCGTAGTCGGCGGGAGAGATCCGTACCACGTTCTCAACCCTCCAAGCTGCTTCCCCGTCAGGCTGTGATGCCGGACCGGACCGAGCTTGATCACGTATAGGAGGAGCCCCCAGCATCCTCTGTGCACCCAGCGGAGTGACGCGTCCTGGAGAAGCCATTTGTCATCCATCAGCGGTGCGCCGGTGTGCTTCGCTCTCTACGGCACCGAGGATAGTCCTCCGTAGCCTGTCTTATCGCTCTTCCTCCTCCTCCGTTTTTTCCTTATCCTTTTGACTTCGCTAGTCCCTCTTTACTTTCGGCTCGTATTTTTTTTATCTCGTTTGACGGAGCGCTTGGACGGTATAAATCGGAAGGGACTTTCATATTCATCGACAATCGATGCTGCGGAGGTTGTTGTCTCGTGTGAGCACCGAGGACCAGCGGTGCGCCGGCCGCGCCGGCGCGAAGGAAAAATTCGATTATGAATCGCCCTGTACGAACGAACACGGAGCCGGCCACGAGGGACAAAGCAAACAGAGGAGGCAGAGGCGAGATCGATGGCTGTCCAGGGTGGGCCTCCATCATGAGCGACACGTCGGGCGGTTCGGACGTAAGAATCCTCCTTGATTGCCCCGCACCGGTTGGACCATAACGAGCCACCCGCTACGTCCATCAACCATCCAACGGTCAATTCGTTTTCGGTTTCGTGCATGTTGTACCTTTCGTACCGCGAGTCCGTGACCGAGCGCTCGCGATGTCTCGGTGTACTTTTTTTTTCATCTCCGTTCTCGTTTATCTCGTGGTCCCGCGATCTTTTGGCAGGCTCGTGCGGAATCGTCGTGTGGTTAGCATCCACGGTCCGCGCCGGGAAGCCCCCCTCGGCAACGTTGCAAACTGCTCGGGAAATTCTCTTGATGTTCGGGGAACAAGAGAGGATCCACTTTGATTCATTTTCTATGGTACCGCAGCACGTTTGCCAAAGTATAGAATTAATTAACCAGAAAGCTCGAGCTTTCTGGTTAATTAAATAAAGGTTCGTGAACAATATTCAAGATGGTGTCACGTACACGTGCGGTCGGCTCTCAAAGAGGGTCTTCGGTTTGTGTTTTACAATTTTTTTTTCTTTCTTTTTCTGTGCGAGAGAGGGCATAAACAAGCTTCTCCTCGGCACGTATTCCCTCTCGGCCACAGCGCGATGATATTTTACCGGAGCGATTTTCGCTGCTCGTAAACTATTCATTTATCGACGGGTATAATTTCGATCGAGACCTCTCGGCATCATTACCCCCTCCGGTCACAAAAGTGAGCGGCGAAAGAAGAGAGCGGGGAGCTCACTTTTAATTTTTTTGTTTTCAACTCTTTTTTTTATTACATGTACTGTACACTCTCCTCCTTCAACATCTCCCTCGTCCTTGCCTCTCGGCATTCACTTTTTCGTGTTTTTTTTTTTTGCCGCCTCGAACTCTCGTAGTTCCCTCTCTTCCTCGTCCCCGGGGAGGCGAAACAGCCCTCCTACGCTCCTCGCGCTTACCAAATTGGTCAGAGGGTCGACGCATTGAAAAATGGTGGCTCTCAGCGGCCGAAAATTCTATCGCGGCCTGCCAAGTTTCTTCTTTCCGGTCCATTTCTGAGTGAAAGCGAAACACGCACACACCCACGACTCGCGAATGCGATACAACGATACTCCTATACGTATGTCTTCACGCTTCGCTGTTGCCGTTTAGAAAAGTCTTAACTTTTGAATTGAGACATTTACCGGGTAATCCGACGAAGTGGTTGCCGGTCGGGCGTGAAAGTACACCGCTCTCGAGTCTAAATCATCGAGATGAAGACACCAAATTTTTTCCGCGGCTTCCCCAGTCTCTCGCAGCATCCAGGCCACAGTCGGGTTCTCCCGGCTTTTATTGCACGGTACAGTATTCCCCGTCAATGAGAATCCCCGATCGACCGGGCATTAAGGATCAAACTTATCGAGGCCAGCAGCCGGGCTCACTCTCTCCCCCCCCCCCCCGCTGTACACGACCATAATATGCATAATATGCCTTAAAGTTTATTATATCGTTGCTTCGCGAGCGATCAACGAGATGAGAGAAAGAGAGATGGCGATTTATGGATTGGAAGGTGAAGAGTGCTCGACGGTTCTTCGGCGTGAAATCGATTCCCCGAGTATAGAGTATATACCTCACGTCCCTGCTTTTCACCCCAAAATTACACACGTCGCCTAATGTCTTAACTGAAAACCGTTGTGAATCATTATCATAATTTTAGGCATTTCCCCCTACCTCCCCCCCGCCCCGGCGCGATGCGCTCTTGCCTCAGCCTCGCCGCTTCTCGAGAGACCGTGTATATACTACATCAAAGCGCATGTATGCTAACCCTTCTACGCGGTTCCGGCGTCGCCGCGCAATCATCGTCCGGCCATGGTTGCGCGTCCTCTCGACGTCGCAAATTATTGCCGCGTGCACGCCGGCTTTTATCGGTGATTGAGATATCGCGGCTTCCTTTTTTTTTGTTCTTATTTTTTTTTTGTTCCTTTTTGTTCAGGTCCGGTACTCTCTCGCTCTCTTGTACGCTTATACTTCTGTCCCGGCGTTCATCCACCGGGAGTCGCATTACCGTCGAGATAGTTAGCCCGCAGCTCTCTTAACCCTAGGATTACCGGCGTATTCCATCGGCAAAATGCTCACCGGGAGGGTTGGATATGCGCGGGGCCCGTCGAAGAGCCGAGCGAAGTAGACTGATTCGTTAGCGATAAAAAGCACGATGAAATTTCGAGCGGAGTTCAACCAGACGAAAGTTTCGACGCTCGTCCAGTTCGAAACGTCCCTTCGGTCTCTCTCCAAGGGATGTTTCCGCCCAGCGCGCTGACGGCAGGAAACCCACGCGATTCTCAACTGTATGCAAATGCCACAACCATTTCCGAGCCCTCCACCGTTCCATCGTTCCCGACCCTCGGACATGATTAAACACAGAATGCCGTTGTTACGAATCCCCGAGAGCCACCCCCGCCTCGCCCTTTCGCACCGGTACCTTCGCACCCGGGGCAGCGCGTCGACGCAGTATGCGGATTTCTTCCCCGTTGAACTATTCAACCCCCTTTAATCACTGCCCGGGCCGTGAAAAGCCGCCCGGCTCATTCCTTCACGCCATTCAATAACTCCCGCGAATCCTCCCGCGAAAGCCACCCGCGTCACGGGGAAATTTCATCGAGTCTCGCAACCCTTCGATTCATCGCGGATCCTCTCGGTCGGTGAATTCATCTCGCTTTGTTTCGATTCCGCGTAATTTCGCAGCAGCCCCCTGGAGAGTTAATTGCTAATCGTTCTCCTGGAAGTCGGGTCCTAGCAATAATTATCATTGCTGTACGGTCGTCAGGAGAGATGATCGAATACTAATTCTGCGAATCGTTTCGGTGATTTCCGTTGCGGAAAAAATACCGATCGCACCTTCCACATGAGGAAGGCCTCATAATTTTTTCCCGCGATGCCGATGTCGACCGTCAATTGTTAATCCTCGCTGTACGGTCGGGGATTAATGCGTCGAAGAGTCAGCGGCGATCCTGTTGGTCCCTCTCTAGCGTTCAGCCGCGCAGCGTTGCCTCCCCGCTCGGCTCGCGGCGAGCTCGCGACGGATAACAACCGCGATTAATGTTTTCGTCGTGGAATTCAACGAAACGTTCTCAGCCGTGGCGGCGACGAGCCCGCAGTGTAGAATACACGCGAAAGCCCAACCCGGTTGGAATTCCCTCTCTCTCCCCACCGTAGCGTAAAAGGTTTTCTGCAAAAACCAATAAAAACGAAGAATGCGTTGGCGCCGCCGCGTTTCAACCACCCGGATACATACGACCGCGGGCGCGAGTGTCCGAGCCGCTATGATTCCGCGCCGGGATACTCAGCGTCGAAAAATTCCTCAACGGCCACTTCATACCGATAACGCCCTCCGGAAATTCTATCCAGAAAATATATTCGAGGTATCATAGGAACTGGAGAGAAAAAATAAAATAAAAAAAGTAGCTTCGTACCTAAATCATGCCGAGATTTCGATCGCCGACGAGTTTCAATTTGTTTTCGGCTAGGGGATGAAGGGGGAACACGCGGCTTTGCGGTTTAAGGGCTGTCCTCGATTTTTCGCTGTGTTTCGCCCGGCCAGTTTGCCCTCTCTCGCCCTTATCGGAACGGCGGAGAGAGATTCGAATTCTCACACGCCCACGCCTTGTCGCGAAACGCGAAGGCGAGAAGAGCTCTATACATACCTCTCTTTCATTACTATCTGCGAGCCGGGCCTTTGCCGAGCGGTTATGCGACGGCACGGCCACTCGTTCAGCAACCCCCCGCGCCCCCGTGAATCCCCCTTATAGCATCACGTTTACGTTTACGAGCACCACCGCTGACGTTTACGAGCCACCGGCTGACATACGAGCCACTTGCTGCTGCTGCTGCTGCTGCTGGCTACCGCGCGCGAGCACCAGCTTTCGCTCGCTCGCTCTCTTGCTTGCTTGCTTGCTGGCTTTCATTGCTTACGCTCACGCTCTCTACTCTTCCTACTCTATACCCGTACTATAATACTACGACCACCGGGCGCGCCTCGAAACGCGACCTTGATTCACCTACATTACGCTACTCCCCCGCAATCCTATTCCCGATGCGCCAGATACCTTCGGTTGCGCGAGCATCGCAGTATCCCGTCTTTGCCGTTTTTTTTCTACTCCTCCATGTACTCCGAGTCTGGTCGCTTTCGAATTTCGGCCGATTTTTTTTTATCCGTCACTGGATTCTAGTTCAAAATTACTGTCAGATTCGAGTTCCGGACGATAGGATATGTGATTGAGAATATTCTTTGGAGTACTTAAATTTGTATTAAAAAATTACAAGTTTACACGATGGTGATTTTCTCATTTCTTTCCCATTCAAATACGCGATCTTGTATATTTTTTCGCTTAGAGCACGATAGGCACCCGACGTTCCCACTTTTCTGTGTTTCTCAGTTCACACGTTTCAGTCACTGGCTGTATTCGAAATATATTCCAGAGAAAAATTACAAATTTTTTCTGTAACGTCTCTTCCGGTTTCGAAATCTTAGCGTTCAACCAGAAGTGACGTCACATGAGAATCGTTACTTCCGGTTTCCATTTTCAGCCGGAAATTACGTCTTACGGAAATACGTCACTTCACGTTTTAAGAGCTTATTTTGCGACCAGAAGTTCCGTGATAACCAGAGATACGTCATCAAGATACCGATTAGGAGTTCTGGCGTGCAGCAGCCAGTGGAGCCAGCGATGTGCATTTTTTCTGGTTACGGTAGCCACGTAGGTAGGTAGACATAAAATCAAAATATTAAAAACATTGGGTGGAATTTTTTTAAAATCAATGATCGTTTGCTGGTTACATTCCGAGGTAAATTTCCCTGCCGATTACGAACATTAAACTAAGTTCAACATTTGTTTGCTCGATAGTTGAACAATTTACTGGATATCTCCCAATTAGTGCTATCCGTTTCGCCCTCTCGTCACGGGAAGGTAGAATACATTTTACGGGGTAGAAGTATTTTCTGCTCGCATAAAATGCCAAGCGTCTTCAGTGACCGACATAGCCGAACCGATAGATTCGCAAGGGCAGGGGATTTATGGCCCCTGCGGGATGGCGGTCTCATTGTCTCTGTCCCGCTGTATACGTGCCGTTTACCGTGACGCGTCGTGACGTGACGTGACGCAACTGGGTCAGAGATCCGTCCCCGGGAAGGTCTTACGACCGTTCGCCGATTCTCAACCGTATATGCGAGCACCTACTGCTTCAGTCAACCGGGCCCTCCGAAGTTCCCGTCCCTCGGCGGGAAACGCAACGACAACGTCCTCACACGTGGGCCATCCTGGTCGGCAAATTTGGATCCCCGGTAGCCAAACCCCAGTCGCCAACCCCAACGGCCATAAACCTTCGCCACTTAAGGAAAGAAAGCAACGGACTGGTACTTTCGAAAATTTTCACCATAGACACATTGAGAAAAGACAAGAGTACCGGAGAGCGAGAAAGGCCGTGAAAGTAGGCCAGACTTTGGCCGAAGCCACATTTTTTCCAAGGGTGAAGATGCAAATTTGCAGGGTGACTCATGACGTACTTTCCTCGAGTGCCTTTCGCCCGCATTGCGATCGTAAATCATTCGCCGCTGTTTCGCAAGGATATTACGCAAACTCGAACTTCGTGGAAGTTCTTGTTAACATCTGTAGTTCAGATTTTCATTCCCGTTTGATACAATCCTCGAGGGTCGTTGCAAAAAGTTTCAAGGCTTCCAGAGAGCGCGCGGGTGCGCTTCTGATGAAGCCACGACAGGCGTGACGTCTCCGATTAAATGTCGACCTGGAGGGCTCGCGACGACACTTGACGTGTCTCTCACGCCGGTCTTGGTTGACTGATGAAGCATCCACGGAGCGCTAATTACCCGAGCTCGCTAAGGATCCGAGACGAGAGAGTGAGAAGTCGTCGCTGTGCCACGTCCGATATGACGCGAGAGAGTGGTCCCGTCTTCGCGAAGACGCTATCGTGTCTCGAGCAAACGACCCGCGTCGTTGACACGAAAATGTGATAAGCACCTCTAGAACGCCGACTTCCGGTTGCGCTCCCCTTTTCGGCGGGTGGGTTACGTCACTCTGTCGCGGAGAGTTGCGAATCCGAAGACACAGAAATGTTGACGCACCTGTCATCGTCATTGAGCCTTGGCAAGATTGGGTCGTTTAAATAAAAAATAATAATCTTGCGACAACCGATCGAATAAAAATAAAAAATATTTTTAACACAACCTAAAAATATTTTTAATCAATATTTTCCGAGATGGTTTTGTAAAATATAAAACGAATTGCGGGGTGACCTACGTATTTCATTAACGTAGTGCGCCCCGCAATTCGTTTTTAATTTTATACAATCGTTTTGGAGCAAAATGGATTCAAGATTTTTACTCTGGCTCACACTCAAAGCGTGTTCAGCTTTACTTTCAGTCAATCTTCCATATGCTTGGTAGACATTTTGGAGTCTTACATCGGGCCTCAAGAGAACCGAACTGAACTCTGCCAGGGCCTAATGTAGAGTTCCAAAATTTCCACCAGAATTTATCTATTCCGTTTTCGGATATCTTATCGTATTCGGATAAAAAATGTTGCGTACTTTCTTATCCCAAAAAGAATAAAAAACCCTTTCATCAAGACTCAATCCGATGTACCGCGCATCTCCCAATGTTTGTTCAACTTAAAAAAATAAATGATAATTCGGTCCTAATACGATTGTACGTGTAGCCATCGTTGGATCACGCGGAATTCGCGTTATCCAACGAGGAGCGAGTATTCCGCGACAATCGAAACAATGGGTCCGGTGGGTGTACAGGACACGGGTTGCGGTCTCGCGTTTTATTTTTGAAAAATGGACCGTGCGCACTTCCGGAAGCCACCCCCGTATAACCGGCCCCTTCCTACACAGCATTGTATACACAGGGCGACCCCCCGTTCCCGGGGGGTGGGGATAGGGGTAGCTCTGCTGTTGGATACAGCAGCCCCTCGACTCTCTCGTATACAATAATACCGCACTCTCCCTCGTTTTCAGCTCTCTGTTATTCTGTCTTGCTTCCTCTCTTCTGCTCTTTCCCTCCCGTTCGCCGCGTCCTCCTCGTACTCCCCTCGGCAAACCGACGAGAATCCACATCGGGGCCGAGGCGGCGTTCGCGCTCGCCGGCGCTCTCTCTAGCCGGCAGCTAGCACTCCCATGATTCATTGCTACCGCGATGGATGATCCATCTCTTCCCCTGGCAACTCTCCGTCCGAACGAACGGCTGAACCGGACCAGGGGCCCCGGCATCAGCGGCTCCTCTCGCACCCTCTCGCCTCCCCTCGTATCGTGCGCGATGGAGAGAGGTCCACGCCGAGCAACTCGGCCGCGTCGACCACCAGGCCGTGTCTGGATCCTGTAAACCGTGTAGTCTGCCGGCGGGATACCCGCCGCTGGACCCATCATGGGCCATGGAACCGGAGAGCCCGGACACGCTATCCTCTGCCTCTCGATAGCCCGCCTCTCTATCTCCTCTTTCCTCTTATTTCCTCGGTAACACTATTCCTCGGACCGAACGTTCCGAGCCCTGTGCGCTCTTCTCAAAATGGCGATGAGCAATACCAGATCACTGTCCCTCTATTCTCACGTAGTATGCGATGCTGTGTCTTTTTTTTCCTCGATTCGGGAACGTGCTTACCCGGTTGTGGCGACCGGGAATTATTTTCAAGATGGCCGGATTCTCAGATTGTTTTTATTGATTTTTATTTCATTTTAGTTTTGTTATCGATGATAATCAAAATTGATGGTCTGCAGCGTATCGTGTTACGCTTAATGTCTCAATGTGCAAGCGACTCGATCGGATGATCTTGACGAGCGATTTTTTTTTTCTTTATATTACGGAGTTCTAGTTTGATAGGGCAGTAGTCCGACCGCGTGTAACCGGCAGTTAGTACGTACTTAAGGTGGTCGGTTGTATCGAGTATCATCGGACACAACGAGTTTGTATGCGGTAATAAAACCAAGATATAAGATAATGGCGGGTGAGACAGAGGCGCCTCGACGGACGGCTGGTTTTTCGAGCTGTGTGTGTACACATAAGCTCGTTGCGATCGTCTCCGGCGTATGATCATCGACGGATATCGTGACTATTATATGCCAGTGACGCGAGAGGATAAACATCATCCGCTACCTCGCTTTCATCTCGCGTGCATGCGGTAGCAATTTAAGTTTCTAATGGAGTGAATGGTTTCTGCGGTTGAGGCTTTTTCCCCTCCCCGTGTGTGCGATCGGACACTCAACGAGAGTATTCATCGGGAGTCGAGGTGGAAAATTCACTCGAATCTCTCCGTATTTACCTTCCACCGGAATTGCACATAAGTGGAATCCTCGACTTCACGTAAAAATCCCGACTGTCGCGTGACGCGACGTTCGAGCGCTCGATTTTCGCTTTTTTTCTTCATTTTTTTTATCTCCAAAGCTTCGAATTCGCAAGGCAACGAGCGATACATCGTACCGAGGGGGAGAAGGGGGTTTCGCTGAAATCGACGGTGATATTTCTCTCGCACGCGTGTCTACCGGGACCGGGGATATTTTTTATCGTTTGCTTTTCTTTTCCTCCGCTGCCACGAGAGCTCTCTCGGCATTCGGCTGCGAAACGTAATTGATAAAGGAGTAACGTATTTGACGTTATATTTTTTACGGAAAAAAAAATAAAACAAAAAAGGAATGAACAAAAAAAAAAAAAGTACGGCGAAAAACCCGGCGAAACGCGGTAGCAACGACGCGTCGGCGTCGCGTACCCGTCGGACGCACCGAACCCATTTGTCCAACGGGGTTGGGGGGCTCGCGAGGGGGGAGGGGGTTTGCGGGCGTGCACACGTGAAAATACGACGGAAATATTTCACTTTTCGTAGCGGGGCTCCGACGACAGCGTCGCGGTGCCACGTCACGGGGCATTCATTTCGAAATACAACTCTCGCGGGCGTTTGTATGCGCGCCCGAGAGGAGAGGGAGAGCTACCGGGAGTGAGAGTAGAAAAGGGTTGAAAGGGAGAGAGAGCGGGAGAGCCGTGAGTGGCCTTAATAGATGTACGAGCATTTATATAAACCCTCACCAAAATGTGAACATTTTCCGTCCGGCGGCGGGGCAACGGCATCCGCGAGATCGGCGGCTTTTCTCCGACGCTACGGTTTTTCTCTCCGACGATTTGATCGCCGAAAACGAACGATGCTCCGATCCCGAAAGCGCCTTGTCGCGGTGGATATACTCACGAAAAAAAAAAAAAAAAAATTGTTCGAATTGGATTATCGCGTGGAGCGGCGATACGCGGATCACGCGTGTTTTCGTACCGCAGTCGCTGCAACGAAAGCGACCTCCGTGGCGAAAGAGGCGGGTGTCTGATATCGCGCCGGCCGACGGGAGAGGCCGGCGCATGCATCGCCTGGCAACCGCTAGTTATCTCCATGATAAATTATTAATGCGTAGAAAATTCAATCGAAATAATGTTCGCGCTGTAAATCTCCCGCGTCTGAGGTACGCGGAGACCTTGTCGTCCGACGAAGGTGGAAATTGCTACTCTCGTGGCTGTTTCCGTGCAAACTTCGAGCGGCCTTGAACGGGCATCGGTGTTTGTTGTATATCGAGGCACCGAGAGGATGTCGACAGGCGAAACAAAAATTCATTAAAAAAACAATGATAATGAATGAAATTCATTCGCAAAGGTCTGCCTCGGCGGGTTGTTTTAGTTCCATATCTAATTCTAGTTGGGATGGAGGCACGCGACGATTAATATTCCCGTAGTAAAAGGCGGCCGAGCGTTGCCGAACTGCGGCAGCATCGAGGGACGAAAATATATTTTCGTTATTAATAGAATCGTCGTGGTCCGCGGCCGCGTCCTCGTCGTCGCGAAAACTAGGTGCGGAGATGAGGACCCTCGTCGGCAGTGTCGTTTTTAACGAGACGCGACTGTTGAAATCCACCGACATTTTTCACGGAGCATACGTGATCCGCGTTCTCGTGTATTAAGGAATTCTGTAACGAGCCGCTGGGAACCGCCATCGCCCGTCGGCCGACGCTTCCGACTCCGTGGACCCGCGCTCCAGCATCCGCAGCCACCATTGGAACGCGCTCTTCTCGAATGCGTACCGTCGCTCGCGGACTTTGTTGTGCTGCACGAATTTTCCTCGATAGCTCGTGAGGATTTATCATTTTTTTGGTTTTTATCATTTTTAGGGTTTTGTGAATTCGGGTTCTAAAAATTCGATGCGTCATTGGCAGTTTTAAGGGACAAGAAAAATATTTTTAAACGAAACATCAAATTGAATACGAAGAAAAGCGATGGATAAAAATTTAATTAGCCGAACAGCTAACTATTTTTTAAGTAAATTTCAGTAAATTGACTATCGCATGACAATTTTAGGTTCCGATTTAGTCGTTTAATTATACGAGATGACTCATTCGTGTAATCTTTTTTAATGGCATTTCTTTCCGTACAGAGAGAAAAAAAATGGTTGGATTAACCAAGGCGCGGTGATATGTGTTGGAAGTCGTTATTTGGTCGAATCGGCCAAAATGTTTGATTATATTGACACATTTTGAATCAACTGAAGCGAATAATCGTCCGACAAAACAATGATTTACTTGTACCAACCACATAACAGCTGTGAACGTATGTCACAGCTCCTTTTGGTTAATCCAAACGTTGATTTTTATCAGTGTAAGAGAATTACGTTTCAGTGGAGAAAAAAAAATCGAAGGTTATAAGAAATACGCGACGATAATAAGAAAAGTCGACTCTTCGCCACGTATGAAACTCGCATAAATCGAACTCATGATTCTTCTAATTATATGTATGACTACGCGTGTTATCGCTGCACGGAGGGTGCAGAGTTCGTACAATGCCCGGAGGCTCATATTACAGCGTGACGTCTCTCCGGACAACGAAGAAGTACAGCAGAGCGTGTCATTTTTTGTTTTATTTTTCACACTTTTTTAAAATTTACTTCGCAATGACTCGGCAGTAAAGAAACACGAAGATTTTTTTCTGCAATCATAGTTAAAAACCGTGACAAAGTTTAATAAAACTTTGTCTCGCAGCTCTGCAATTACGCTCTGTGGCGTCGGGAGATAGTTTTGTAAAAAAATCGTTTATCTGCGAGAGGAATAACATCGGAAAAAAACTCGTTTATCTGCGAGAGGAATAACATCTGGTAGTGTGTTTATACTCGAGTTTATCCACGATTTAATATTAATAGTTTCAAATTATACGTGCGATTGAGCCCGGATAGAGCAACCGATGATCTCTGGCCAATTTGAATCTAGATCGCTGACCTCGAACCGATTAATTTATTCGTCATTCCTCATGAACAAATGTCGCGACCCGATGATAAATAATGTTCATTCGTCGTCGAGATTAATTTGCATTCTGAGAAATGATCAATGGGAGTCGCTGCACTTGCAAATTTGATAGGGGAATTTAGATCCAACGAAACCATTTATTTTCCTTTTCGAACGTAATGTCGTATTATTAAATAGCCAATTATAAAACAGTAAAATTAAAAAACAACGTTCTTGTTCTTTGGACCTCAAATATTTGTACGATTAAAAAAAAACCTTTTTGAAATAATGTTGAAAAAAAGTGTAAAAATAAATAGCCAATGTTAGATGAAATTCGTCGATTAAGGCGATCGTGTCGGGTAAAAATCACAAAACAGCGCTCAGTCTCTTCGTGCCTCAAATATTGGCACGATGAAAAGAAAATCCTTTTGTCATAACGTTCGGAATCTTTGGACAGTAAGTATACAAAAAGATGTAAAAATAAATGCTAACGAAGTTCATCGATTAAGACGATCGTGTTGGGTTAAAATCACAAAACGCTCACAAAACGCTCTATCTATTCGTACCTTAAATAATTGCACGATGAAAAGAAAACCTATTTGAAATAATCTTCGGAATCTTCGGAATCTTCGGACGGTAAGTGTAAGAAATAAAAAATGATATAAATGCTCGTTAAATATCTCATTTGTGCAATCTCGGTAATTGTATTACTCAACATCCAGATCGGGCCGACCTCATCGGGGCTCGTCATTGTCGATTTACCCCGTTAAGCCAGCGAGCCAAAACCGGGAAATATTACGAAACGATGATAGCGATAGTCGGCCGAAGAAGAGGAGAGAGCGGTCGAACGGTTCGAAAGCGGGATTTGAGTTACGAACGGGAGAGTTAACGTCGGCACAATCGGGAGGCTGTCCGCCGGCGGAAGATGGATGGCGGTGCCGAAATATGACTTCCCGTGCGTTATCTGCGGCCCGGTGGAGGAGGACGGGGCCCGTCGAAGTTCCGTTATCGATACGAAATCTTCGCGATCGAACGCGACGAATCGAAATCGGCGGTTGATATACACTTTGCCGTAAATTTCCAGCAGCCTCGGCCAATGCCCATCAGATGAATAGAGCCCGAGATGAATAGTACCGGCGTTTAACCAGCAGCAATAAGCAAAAACTAAAGTGCGATTGACCCCGAGCCCCCTTTAAGCGACGCTGTAATAATCTTGAAAATTACTTATTGGAAGGCCGATGGTAATTGAGTCGTTGGTTAATGATAGTTCTACGTATCATTAGCCGGAGGATATAATTTCTTAGCTCTGATCGGAGCACGAACGGTAAGCCGTTTGCGGGCTCGCGATCGGGCCGCATAACCGGGGATCGTAAAGTGCGCGCCACTTCGGATTAGGATCAGGTTCGCAGGAGATTTAAAAATGCCCTCCCCTCCGTACCCGAGGCGTTATGTGGATCTCGATTTCACGTGCCAACCGTTGCGAGCTCAAAATGGCTTCTGTGCTATCGCGAGGTTCTCCTAACGGTCACGGTCAATTCGCCAGACCAGTCCGGAGGAGCCTCGGGGAAGATTGACAGAAACGCGGAATTCCGCGGCGGGCTTATTCCACGCTCACTCGTCGAACAATCTGCGAAATTCATGATGTAACGGATTATCGAAGAGATGATAACAGGCACTGCGCGCGGGACAGAGCCGCGAAGAGCCGCGGCCGCACGATTGGTCATTGCTCGAGGTCTTCCCGACCGGAGCCATAATGGCTTGCACGCGATCGGCGCATCTCTTCGTCGAGCTACTTTCGTCGGAGTCGTTGAACCATAACGTTAACACGGAAATTTCTCAGCCACGTACCCACCTACGTGTTTACTCGGAGGCTGCTGTCGGAGCAGCGCGAAACGGCGCGGATTTTCATCGCGAGCGCGAAGTCGCGAGAATCACAAGTGCCTCGTTGCACCACTGGTATCAACAGTTTTTTTGTTTTTTTTTTTCACTCTCCTTCGTGCTTATTTCTCGCGGATTCCTCGCGTCTTATCGGGACTGCGAGATCTCGGACGAGGCGAAAGAAACCGGCGTCCATCCGCTCGCGCACTTGACTCGCAACTGAGCCACAGGTATATCCGCCAGGTTAATATCTGGTGAAGTTTCGGCGAGCCAGTTGCGAGCGAGGAACCCTTCAGCGGCCTTGAATCTCGTAATTTGCGTGCGGAAGCGACGGATCCGAAGATGCCGAGAAATTTGGCAAGGAAACTGCGACGCCGAGTCTGCTCCGAGGTCTTCGGAGTCTGCTCGCTCGTTCGACGCCGTAAATCAAAGGGTGAGAACAAAAGTCCGAGTTTCGCTAGGTGCATCCCGTTTCGCGTTCTGTTTGCATTTGCGGCTGACTCGCCGCCGGAAGGATTCGCCGTCGGACGGCTCCGCCAGGACCTTGCGTCCCGGGATCGCAGTCGAACGCTTCGAAAAGGCTTTCTGGAGCAGGTCGCAAGACCTTGCGGTATAATGCGCGGAGCGCAGGTAAAAGGTTCTCGCATTTATTTTGCATAACCGCGTAACCCTTGCTAACTTTTGGCCTCCGGCCGTGCCGAACCCTTCGGCAGACAGGATGCTCGCCGCGCGGACACTGCCGAGGAGGCACCCCTGCCGTCAGGATCTCTGCAGAAAATTCGTTCCGCTTCAGTTACGACGAATGCGCAAGGCCACCGAACGTCTTCAAGATTGAGAGCGGGTTTGCGGATGTGGGAAACTCGGCCCTTCAAATTAGTGCACTGCGAGAATCGAACGGTGGGGATGCGACAAGAGAAATGGGATTTTTCATGCAGGATCCTGCGAATCTGGGCATTCGTCGTTGGGTCGGTGCTGCGGTGAGGCTTTGGCTTTCGAGCCGAGGGTTTTAGAACGAATCCAAGGATACGTCGGAAGTCTTTGATATCGCGGCGAAACGTTTGCGGATGTGGCGGACTGGGAAAATCGGTTCGGCATGCGTGGCTACTTCTCGTTCGGGTGTTAACTCATGCTGCCAACGTGATACATCGACTGCTGCGTTCGTAGATATTATTTGTTCGATTTACATACATTTATCTTAGTGAAATTAGGTATATTTTTTGGAGGAGGTTGAACGGCTCCAAACTATACTGTGAAAATACATTTTTAATTTATTGTACTGGATCTTGACATTTTTTATGCATTATTTACATTAATAGAACATCAATATACTTTTTCGCAAAATAAATATACCAGATATTAAAATAACAAATCTTTTGTCTGAAATGTACAAAAATATTTATTATAAATAAATACTTTGCTACAAAATTGCAACGCACATGTGTTTGAAATTTCAGAAACAGTTTTCGCAAAAAAATACTTCCAATACCGTTCATTAATTTTCAAACTACTCCTTAACGTAGAGAAGCATTAATTGCAAAGGTTCTGCCAAAACTTCACCCGATTTGACCGATTTTATGAAGATACATCTTCGTTTAATTTTTTCAAAGCACACGTTCATGGTAAAATAAAATATTCCTAGCAGTTTGTTCCAAACGCTGCGCCATAAAATGATGTAATAATATATTTCCATTCTTTTTTTTTCGTCCGTTACCCGACTGATGAAATTTGATACGAGATAAATCTTTCGACGAATGGAAAAACGTTTTCGTCGAAGTTCCCCATCTTCGCGTGTTATTCTCCGCTTTCTTCGAAAAATATGAAAACCAGGTCATCCCGAGTTTCTCACCGAGAGACTCTCGAGCCGGCGGGTCAAGAGGTTTTATTCCCTGAGAATATCGCTCAACGGTGTAGAAACGTGAAAAGTTCGAATTACGATGTGCAAACTTTTGCCGAAAAATCGGTGATAAATTCGAGATTTGTTTACCGAAATTGTTCGTCGATCAGAAATTTTTTAAAAATACCGACCGTCATACCAGTCGGACAGCGTTCCGTTTTCTCGTACCAAAAGAAGCGTGAGTATCATATACCTCACATACGTATAACCCGATACATTAATTTTCGTGTCAGGAGCCGTTTACTCTCCTAGTCTCGGGCGATATTTCGTATCTCGAGTTTCGCTTTTCCCCGAGTAAACCTGACGCCAGCAGAAGGATCAGAAGCTGGAAGACCGCACGAGGGACAAGGACGGAAGGAGGAAAATCAATGTCTCGGAGTTGACCGTATTCGTGTAGCGGAAAATCATATAACTCCGGGAAGCGGAAAATTAGTTGGCGGAGTTGGCAACGATCTCGGCGTTGACGTCGGATACTCGGCCGCGGTATGGCGCGGGCTGTTCTTGCCGCGGCTGTTTCCCCTCCTCGAGAATCGAGAACTTTATTTTTCAACTGACTTTTTTATATTTTTTTTATTTTTGCAAAACCTTGAGACGCAGTCGAGCCTCCCGAGATAGAAGACGAAGTCGAACGTCAGAGGTTGATATTTATTTTTCTCAACGAGTTACGCAGAGATCTATTGGTTTAATAACACGACTGAATTGGCTCCAGCAGCTGTTTAACGGGCGACAGTGAAGTCTGTCGGGTATCAGGGTCCTTGTGTGATACAATTATGAAAATTACCGAGACGAACAGATCACAACGTGAATGCCCGAGAGGTCCGAGCGAGGAGGCTGACGTGCGAGAAGAGTAATCTGCAGAATAGCGAGAGATGGACAGGCACGACGTAAGTTGGCTTATTTCCAGCGGGCTTTATGGTACGATGCTGTGCATTGGGCTCTCGTAATGTCTGGCGTGACTCTTGCTCTCTCAGTGTTCCCGAGCTGAAGTTATAATTCTGCGTCTGATTTTGGCTTCATCGAGTGTATCCGCCCGTTCAGAGATCTCGGGACGCGTCTAATGCGTAAAGACATTGAGGCGCTGTCGGGACAGGAAGCAGAAGAAAACGAGCGAGAGAGGAACGGGGAATAAATTACAATTAATAATCGGAAGGCGCGGGGAACTTTGCGATTGTTCTCTTAATATCTTACCGGATTGTTGTCTCATTAGATCGGGCTAATCGCAAGATTGGATTCTTCATCGCTGCCGTCTCGGGATGGTATATATATTCATATTCCACGCTCGTATGATAAATATTTTTCCTGCTTGGCAGCGCGGGTGCGTAACTACGGAGGCGCGAAACGAAAGCCATCTGCGAGGCGTGAGTCCGTGAACGAACTCACCACGCGCCTCCCTCACGAGAGGAGAACATACAACGCACCTGGAGATAAAATAAACGGAAAGAAACGAGTTCGCTCGCGAGCGTTTAATAATGATAAATGAATGAAGTAGCCAAATGAATTTCCACTGATGGTCTCATTGCCGGGGCTTTGATTAATGATGCACCGAAGACTCTTGTTGTCGGCCATCAAAACACCGGGAAATTTTGGATAACGCCCTGCGTTGGTCTACAGCTTGTTAACGATCGACACAATACGCGTTGGCCGTGTCCAATTCTGTCGATTTGTATGGCATTCAATTCTTATCGACCGTCTTGTAATTTTGGAGGTCATTTTTCAAACAATCGCTGAGAATCTACATATACTGTACAACGCTCGCATTCGCTAGGCGGTGTGACCCGTTTTCTGTATATTCCAGTTTTTGGCTATGCTATGTTTTTGGAAAAATACGAAGGTTTTGCTGTTTTTGTAGAAAAAAAAGAAAATGTCGAGATTTTAATGTCAGAGTACTTAAAATAGTCTAAAACGTCGAGAAATTTGTGTGGGTGTGTGTGACAGACTTGCATCGTTTACAGCGACTACAACTCGGAAACTACAATTTTGTGCATAGCTTTTTCCATGACGCAGTCAAAATCGATAAACGTACTTTCTCATAGCGCAAAATTGTAATAAACGAGGACGCTATGTGCACATTAAGGCAAACGCACCAATGACCAGACACGTCCCAGTGGCCAGACAAGGCGTGCGTGCAAAAGAGATGGAAATACGATTTTTCATGCATGTCCGAGGACTGGGACTGCTCCCTTAAGTGTCCGGCCATTACGTTTACTGTACTATTCTCTCGCTTAACTTGCAACCTCGAATGAATAATCCAAGAACGAATGAAACTCATGCCCATATTTGTAAGAAATCGCAGGCCCGTCGTTCGGCCGATCATCGTTACAATTATTCTCCACGTTGCAGGAATTTTCGATTCAAGGACCACCCGGCCGAGAGACAACGAGGCGAGAGATACGTATCCGAAAGTTGAAGAGGAGCCACGGCAGTACGGTGACGTGGGTGCGAGGGGCAGGAATCGGTGAACGCGAGAGGAGTCGCCGTCGAGCCGGCTCGGCGTTCGGTGTGCCCCGCGCGAGGCCGTAAATCACTCGAGATTATGTGACTTTTCAAACGAGGATGCGTCGACGGGGGCTTCGAGAATGTAATGTATGAGATAGACTTCTCGCGCTTTACGCGCTCTCCTCCGATCTCCCTCGGGCCTCTTCGCAGTTCACCAAGACTTTACCCACTTGTCCACCCGGAGCCTCTTCGGTCGCGTTGATGCGCGTCCCGACGATGATTCTTCCCCGACGGGCGTTTTCGCTCGCCTGTGTCCCGCTTGTTTCGAAAACTAATGGACACGTTCCGGCTCTCTCTCCGTGGATTATCGATGCCAACTTTGCGTCGCATCGAGATTTATTCTGACGTCATCGTTTAGGGAACTCTCGACGGAAGTCGCATTCGTTATCTCACCGCGTTCTCGGCCCGCGGTATGTTTGCTCAAGATGGCAATTTGGCGAAGATGGCAATAAACAACTCCGGATAAATGGCCGATCTTTGTCGATGAAAATCCCACAGGGCTCGGTATAGAAGCAATAAAAATGTTGCAAAAAAAAGATGGCAAAAGAAAAAGAGACCTTGGTGTTTTACCTCTTCCTCTTTCGGTAGCATTCCGCGTGTACGTTACTCCGGCAGCGAAGGGAGATAAACTGGGCTTTTCGTGGCAGGGTGATTGGTGGCGAGCGTTAGTTTAATCATCGCGCATTAGCCGCACTACCCCCGAGCCCCTTGCAGCCATCTCCCCCCCGGAAAACCTTCGATCCTACGTCCTTGCCACTCCCGCGATCTCCCTCAACTTCGTCTTTCGCCTCGCGTGCATCGGTCTCTTAGATTTTTCACCGATCTCGATTCTACATCCATCATCCACCCCCGATCGCAAAAGGTTATCCAGACACGAAGAAGAAACCGAGTGGAACAAAAAAAAAAAAGAAAAAAAAAACAAGAAAAAAATTAAATGAAACGCGGAAGATGTGGCCTTCGCAGCAGCATCCTTTTCGGGGATTAGCATGCTGGGGCTCCAACATAAAAAACAAAAAAGAAAAAAAAATTGAGCAAGTGGTAGAGCCAGCCTTGGAGTATGCGAGCGTCACCTGCTGTGGTTCCCAATCCTCGTTCCGCTGCTCGTTTCTCCGTTGAACCTTGCTCGAAACGAGGAAAGTATTCCCAATGTATACTCGACGACTCTGCTCTCCAGCGCATATATCGCTCGTACCGCCGACTGAAACTCGATCCCTAAAAATATATCTTACGCAAAATCGTTCATGCAAATTCTGATAACATTATTATCCATTATCGCGTACACTCAGCCACGAAGAATCCGTCTGTGCATACGCGGTTAGTACTGTGCGGCGGGAGATTCGCGGCTCTCCCGTTCGTCGTGCGTTCCGAGGTGAGCGAGTTGCCACAAAAGCGTGACAAATCGAGCGACATTAATTCGCATTTTACCATTGTTTGCGCTGTGGAATACAATATTAAATGGAATGGGCGCAACAATAGATAATGCCCGGAGTCGCAATCATTTACCGTCGCGGGAGAGAGGCGAACGAGCACGCCGGGAACGAAGCTCTCTCGGACGGAAGCGAGAAACGGGGGTTGATGGTTGCTTAGGTATCACGCGCCCGCAGCGCACTGTACCATCTCTCGTGTCCGTGTGTGTGTGTATACAATATAGGGGTTGAAATACAACGTCTCGCTCTTATTGTCGTAATCCCGCGATTCTTCGCGCTTGACAATATCATCCATCGCCGAGCTGCCTCCGTCGAGAGCACACGACTCTACAAAAACACGTTTCCATTTTAACGTCTTAATAATAAAATTATCATAATATTCGTAAATAATTAAGGCAAATTAATCAACCCGATGCGAGGAAGGGGATGATTGATCGCCAAAAAAATTCCACGGAACACCCTGTCTTTTTCGTCTTCGTGAAGCCCAACCGGAGCGTTTTCCTCGGAGTCAAGAAACGGTGATGGACGAAAAATTCGGTACCGCGGAGAGAGATCACGCAAGTGCGAGGGAGCCGGTGAATCGGGAGATGAGTACACTGGGAAGGAGGGATATCAGACGGAGGCTGGGCGAGCGAGGCGGAGGAAGGCGCAGCCGACGAAGAGCGAGGAGCACGGCGAGGCTGGATTCTATACGGGGATCTCGAGAACTTGCGAGCTTGCGGATGGTGTTGGCAGCCGAGGTGACGCATGGATTCGATTCCTGGGAGCTCGTGATTCCGCTCGGTTAGCCCCGTGTCACTCCCAGCAAACCCCATTACCCGCCCTCCCTCCCAACCTTCGCGGAGTCTGTGCTCCTCGCCGAGCCACCCCTTTGCTCACCCACCAATCTCACCGTGCAACCCCACCGTTCACCCACTCTCGGCTTCCCGGTCCGTGACTCTCTCGCTCGCGGAATCCGATCGCCGTTGGCTTCCACGCTCCATACACAACCGTTATGTACCGAGAGGTTCTACCGAGCGATATACATACTCTGTATCTTGGGAGCACATAATGTAGCTGGCCGGTTATGTGCGCTTATGTAGATTGCGAGGAGCGGTGTACGTGCATGCGGAGTTTCAATCGGGCATATGGCATACGCAGACACGTATGTATCGACGCTAAACCGAGGTCGTACGATGAAGCTGACGGATTTGCCGGAATGCTTGGTAGGTGTCCCGGACGGGAAGCTCGGCGCGCCGGTAAGCTTCGCGGAGTCTGCGGGTGACTATGTGCACGGTTGGATACAACAAATATGTGCATATCGTCAGATCCGCATTTACTCTTGTGCCAAGTATCGTGTGCTGTTATGGGTCGCGAATGATATACACACTGGATGGAGTATGGAGTCGAGGTATGTGTGCTCAGCATTGGCCGGGACGCAGGGGATTGATAGGAGACACGCTGCCGGATCTCTGTATCGCGGAGTTGCACAAACGCAAAGATTGTGATGCATCGAAATGGGAGGTACTTTGAGGTGGGAAGTTTTTCTGCGAGGAAAGATTAATTGCAATTGCTTCGATATATTTTGTTTCATTTCATACGATATGCTTCCATTGCACCGAGAAAAATTGACGGTAAGGATTTAACATACTTTTAGTGACGTCATTTCCGGCCAAAACCAAGATTTTGAAACGTATTTAAAGCTGTCATTTTTCGACTGCAAGTGACGTTATACCGGAAATCTAAATTCCCGGTCTCTAAATTCCATAGTCCATAGTGAGACTCACGATTCACGGGAAAAGTCTCACGATAACTTTCGACCGGAAGTGACGTCATCTAGTTACGTTATATTATATAAATATCGGTTAAATCTCGCTATTGATTTCTGGCCGCGTGTTCGTCATACTTCTTAATAAAATACTTAACGAAACCTCCAACGTCAAACGCTATTCGCACAATCTACAATATCAACCCGTTGTTCCCTCATGCAGTGTGTATCAAATTTACATCGTGTAGATGCGATTATATTCGATTCGCTCGTGATCGCTCCGTATTTACTTGGATCACGGTGGAAGTGGTTTGGCACGTATCGTCGACAGGGGTTGGCGTGCCCCGAAGTATATTCGATGGGGGCGGGTGATACGGGATAAGCGGTGGAAAAGGGAGCCGATTGCTGCAGTGGCAGCGGAGGGCGGTAACGCAAGGACGAGGGTACCCGCTCCCGCTCACCCTGTGTAATGGAATCCCTTCCCGCTTCGAGGAACGCAATCACGCTGATGTTTCGGGAACCCCCAAGGCTGCCACGAGGGATTTCCACGCTCATGAGCAGATCAGGTTTTCGTGTTCCCTTTCCGCGTCTCCGTCTCTGTTCCACAGTTTCCCCGTGCTTTCTCCTATGTGTTCCGTCCTCCGGTTCTCCGGCACAGAATGCCAACCCCGAGGCCTTCGGGCCACCCCCGCACCCCGATGTCTCGCTCTTTCGTGCTCCTTCGCCCGAAACTCCTGATTCACCCTGGCATCCCCCGTGTGTGTTTCCACATTGGCCGCGTGCCGATCGATGATTTCGTAAGAATCCATCCATTGTTCTCTCACGGCGGCCAAGGGTCCGGTTCGCGAGGGCGATTAAAAGCCCGAAGGGCACCCTCCCTCGTATTTCCCTCGGAACTTCGACGTTCACCCCTCCGAGCCTCGCCGCAGAGTCGCTGTTATTACTGGCCCCGAGAAGTGGCTGGCTAAACTCTGTCACTTACAAAACCGTTTTGATTCATTAATATAATTCATTATTCGTTAATTTAACTATCATAACGTTGTATCTCATAAATTTCACTCGCGCACCCTCGAATATCTCCCGCTTGAGGTTTCTGTACGAGCTTCCTTATCCGCACCTCATAACCGAATGATTTATTCCGACAAACGTATTCTGTATACGACCGGGAGAGAGAAATGGCGAAGATCCTCGGTGTCCAAGTTTTCGCGTCGAATATGTGCGAAAGCTCTCTTTCACCCAGCCATTGCACGGGAAGTTATGAATTCTTTTGAGAAAATCCTTTTTGGCGAGGAGACTTGAGGGATATCAAGGAAGATATAAGATGAGCGGGTTTGTCGAAGAAAGAAGGTGGCGAGGAAGTTTAGCTCACGCTCGACGAGGATCAAAGAGCTCGTGACGTTGGGCGCGTTGGTCCTCGTCTTACGTGCGGCCCGTATGGGACTTTGCAGCGAGGGAGGGTGAAAAGGGGTGGATCAAGGAGCCTTAGTGTCAAGCCATGGTCTTCGCGGCCGCTGTATATGCTCGGGGAAAACGAGGATTTTTCGTTCCCAAGTCTCAAAGAAGTATCCAGCGCGGTCGAAGCGAACGAAGAGACGAGAAGTGGAAGCCAAAGTCGAGGTCGGGCGAGTGACGGGGTCCGAGGAGGGAGGGATGCTGGAAGCGGCGAAGAGGCGAACTACTTGGAATACAAAGCAGCCGCGAAACCGGCACGAGATACAGAAGAGCAACGAAGCAGAAAGAAGGATAAGAGGGAGACGGAAGAAGGAGAAGGAGAGTGAGGGAGAGGGTGCGAGAGGCGAATAGGTCGAAGACGGAGGGAAAAGAGTTTCGACGAAGAAGAAGCTGAGGGGACCCCCTGCCGTCTATTCAAACCGTCTATGAGTTATTGCCGTGGATAATCTGTAAATATATTTATTTTGATTTTGTACACAACCCGCTTTATTTAGATTCTCGTTTTCTTATTCTCTTCATTTTTTTTTCTCTTTCGTTCGAACATTGTACATGTGTCGCGTCCTGTTTCGTTGCTTTCGGAGGGGGCGCGATAGCGGCGAGAACTCGAAACCGATAGTCCTCTCCGCTCCTAGTTAGGATTATAAATGAGGCGACTGCAGCTTCCTCGGCCATTCCCTTTCGGTCTCGTTCTCCCCGGCTCCCCTGATATAACCAGCACCTCCCCGGCACTGTCGAGATTCTAAGTGCACAAGAACGCCGCCGGGGTTTCGTGCTCGAGAATTTCTCGATTCTACGGGAGACACCAATGGCCCTCGGCCTTATACCGATGTCACCTCTCCTCGCCCCGATGGGAGATCTTCACAGATATAACGCGAACATTCTTGCGGCGTGGATCGCCTCGTTCCTCGCTGGGATTCGTGAGGACAGGAATATGAACGAGGGTAAGATACTCGCCGGCGACTCGAGACATATCTCCGATGTTTACCACGATTTCATCCCGAAGAAAATTGTCTCGAAACATTTTTTTCCCTGATTAATTTTTCTCGCTGCCCATACGATTAGCCGTTAAAATGGATCGCAGTTATACGCCTTCAAAATTGAGGGGTGTAGCTCCCGTTGACTCAACGAGACACACCGAAAGCGTTCGGCGATCAATCAAATAATTCGTAAACCGCGAACCCCTCGAGAACTTCGTGTCACCCCTCGTTGCCGCTGATTCTCTGTTGCTGTATTCGGTTCCTCTGTTTATTGTACACATAATATCGCGACCGTACAAATACACGAATACCGGAGGACGGAGGCGAAGGAAATAGCTGCACGGCACGTTTCGGGCAGGGGATGAAGAAGCGTGGAGACTGAGAGATAGAAAAAAAAAGTATCAAACTATTCGCGAGGGGTTGAGGATGGAGGAAGAATAGAATGAGGAGGAAACGAAGCGCGCGGAGACGCCGGGACGCGGGGCGAAAAAAGAGAAGAAGAGGAGGACGGTTGAAGGTTGGAGAATGTGAAAAAGAGGGAGAAGAAGATAGCGGAGTGAAAGAGAGGCGAGGCGAAGGCCGCCATGATATCAGTCTTGCTTGCGCCGACAGTTCGTCATTTGTCACTGTCGCGGCCATTAATAACTCCGGCGTCCTGTCACTGTGGATAATACGAGTAGGTCTCCGCTGGGCCGTGGCCCGTGTGGCTCACGTATACTATAGGGGTGGGATTCCGTTCAATTCGGTTCAGTTTAGGGGGGAGGAGATGAGGGGGGAAACTACGCCGCCGACGACGACGACGACGACGACGACGACGAGGACGAGGAGGACTCCGTGCGGTATATGCGACGGATTGGAAGGGCACGTCGTTAAGGGGATGTCACTCACGTCTGTCCGACATGGCGCTCGATCCCAACCAGCGTCCATCTTGATTTCCCAGTGAATTCTTTCGACTATCGTTCTTTTTTCATTCAAAAAGTCTGCGCAAGGTCGATGCACCAGTCACAGACCGCACACGGTAACAAAAATTTCAATCTGCATACAACGAGAAAAAAGTTATTAAAAATGGTTGGATTAACGAAAAGTGGCCGTGACATACGCTCAAAGCTGTTGCGTGATACAAATAAAACATTGTTTTGGTAAACGATTATCTGCTTCAGTCGATTCAAAATTTTGAGATTCAGAGAGACATTTTTGTTGTACCAACGAAATAACACTTTTGAACGTATGTCACCGCGCCAGGGTTAATCCAACCATTTATTTTTCGCAGAGTATTTCACAAACATTGGCTATATTTTTTTTAAATAACTTTGCAGTCTTTTTGCCGGTAGATTTATTATTCTTTTTTCTTGTCAAAAACGCAGTTCGTCGAGAACGAAAATTGGAAAATTAATAGGAGAAGTGATTGTGGACCTTTATGGAGAAGAAACGTTTGTTAAATGTAAAACCCTAAATCTTAAGACGGATGAGTTGAAATTACATTTTTACATTTTCAAAAACGTAATTCAAATTTTTATTGTCATTTATCGCGACCAAATTCTAAACAAACTCGATGAATCTTAATTTCGACTATGAGAATTCCATCCGAAGTAGTGAAATTCTTGAAAGTTTCACATGCCAAAGACGGGACAAATCCTCGCGAGATTCTTCCTTGGATGATTCCTCCTGGATGTACGCGATAATTGTTCTATGCTTCATGCGCATTCGAGCTGTCGTGTGAGTTTGTTTCGGTCGTTAGAATGGACGGAAAAATTCTTCGGGCCGTGTGTTCTCAGCGAGGTTTTACCACCGAACTGTCTCGTTTCGGGTTTGCCCCATTGTTTCCGAAATTGTAAAGGGTGCGAAGAATTTATTGCGCGAGCCGCGAGCGACCAAGAGTCGCGGTACGCATTACCGCGGTACTGTGCAGCCCGGTGCCGTTGGCGCGAACGTGCGAATGGGGGATGCTCCGTATCCCTGTGTACCCCCAACATTTGTAAAAATGTACTACGCGGTACACCTCTATACCGTAGTATAAGCGCGCTGGTTCTCTCGCGTAGCATCCATTTGAAAAATGAAAGGCGCGTTGATGCTGGAGAGTTAAAAAAAGACCCACACACACGCGCACACATACACATACATTCATACGCGAACACAGAGAGTGAAAAAAATAACGAAGAGTTAAAAAGAGAAAAAGGGCGTTTCGCTGCGCGCTGCCGAAAAAAAAAAATACGAACGATGGCAACGGGTCACGTCCAGGGTTGGAGTTCCGTGACGCGGCTGCCGGGCGTATACCGCCACCCGTTCGCCGGACACGGCTTTTTAATTAGAGCCACTATACCCCAGGCAACCCAACACCTGACATACAGGCCAGTCCGCGAGCGCACCAACCCCTTCATCAAAGTATCATTCTAATTTCACCGAGTACCAAAAAGAATTGCGCGCCTCTCTCTCACCTAGCCACTCCGGAGACTGGGTAATAAAAAAATAAAATAAAACAAATATCTATACAAGCGTATATATCACGGGCGAGGCAATATTTCTCGGGGTTGATTAATTGTCGCGCGAACGCGGCGTTGTAAAACCGCTGCTAGGAAAAAAAAAGAAAAAAAATACAGAAAAATGGATGCGAAGGTGCATCTCCAAAAATGTAGTACGAAATTGGATACCCGATGGCAAATAACATGTTTTCGGTCGAGTATAATAAGTTACGTGAGCGAATTGGCTGGAGTCCAGAGGGATGCATGAGGAAGACCACTTCGTTGTAGGCCTCCGGTTCGCTCCAGATTTTCCGGGAAGCTCTGATTCTCGCTGCCTCGGGTAAGGATTCACGGAGGAGGTGTCGCGAGGAGGACCCATGGAGCGTTTCCATTCGTCATACTGGACCCGCAGTGTTTACGGTAGTGCGGACCGTTTCACGCTGCGCTTAAAGAAATCAGTTCGTTGACGAGCAGCAGTCGGGGGACGTACATGCATCGCTGTATTCCTGAAAGGCGAGCGACCTTGACTTTTGGTAGAAATTCAAGCTCACGGTGGACAATGGGTTCGGTCGTAAATCGCGTTGCGAGGTCATCGGCGCGGTAAAGAAAATCTCGTTCCCTTCTTGTACAGCCTTCTCTCGACCCTTTTTCGTCATTTTCCTTACCGGTTATGCATATCTCGCTCACAAGCCGGATATACCTACCCTTCGGCCTGTCCGGAGCGACGTCGCTCTTCTTTCTCCATGGGATACTCCAAGAACCGAATTGTGACTGTTCGGTGAAGACCGTGACTAGCGAGATCTTGTAAGATAAATTATTTAGTTCAATAAAAAATATCCCCATCAATGATTTAGTTCATATAAATGTTCCCGAAAATCGGACAGAAAAAATAAATTCTGTTCAGCATTAGCCGAAATAAATTAAGCCGTCAAGACCCACCAAGACGCGCAATTTTATCACAATAAATAAATTAAAATTAATCGAACGGCGGTTACATATATTTATTACAAATCGATGGTGATCGCCTTGCTGAACATTCTCATTTCATTTTTTTTTTTTTTTTTAAGGTGCCGATAAAATAAAAATATAAATATATAAAGCTTAATCCGAGCCTTGGATTTTACGTACATATATATGGCGTTAATCCCTATTCGTTAATTCGACATTCGTCCATCCATTTTCTCCATAAAAACCCATAGAAAACACACACAATGGACCGGCCGCCGCTTAGATTTTATCACATAATATAAAGCTCTGGTCGGTGAACCACGAAGTGATCGGTAAAGGGCTTTTTTTAAAATATATACGGTTATTATAAAAATTTTAACTCAACTTATGAGTTTGGAAGCACCTTCATTGAATGTTATTTCTCAAATTTTTCCTTGAATATTGACATTTTTGGCTATTGCATGATTTAAAAAAGGCACAAACACTGAAAGAAATCGCGCCCTGTCAAAGAAACAAATTTTTATTTCTATTCTTACAGTTCCATTGTAAGAATTGTAAGAATTAAAAAAACGAATTCTTTTTTTTTGGCAGCCAGCAAGCACATTTTACTTGAGTCATTAATATTTTTATTTCAGTGTATTCTCGATATGTCATATGAAGAAATGAATTTTCCTAGCACCGAATCATTTTAATAAAGTCGATTTTCATAAACTTCATTTCTCTCGATCAAATTAATGCATAAAAGCATGAAGTCGATGAAAGAAAAAATATATATATTGAAATTTCTAAGACTCAGAGGAGTAAAAGCTTTGCGGAAAGTTCTCAGAAAGGAGAGCAATGCCGGAAGGAGGGTGACTTGGAAGCGAGAAGGCCGCGTTGAGGATCCGTGCCGGAAGCGAATTCGAAGAGATCATGAAATTCATGACCATCGGGAGGCGTGCAGGAAAAGTGGTGCGGGCATCCGAGTTGAGTCTATAGGCCGGCGAAAAAGTCTCGGGCGACAGGGTTTTCAGGAGAAAAGTGCCGGGGACGAAAGTGCAGAGAAGAGCGGGAGAGACGCGTTAAAAATTATCGGTGGCAATGCATCAAACGCCGGGAGCGGCGACGGGTCTCGTGGGTAGGGTCGGCGATTTTCTTGAAATTTTTCGTCGCTTCGCCCGCGGCCTAACCCTCGGCGAACGGACGTACGGACGGACGGGGCTGGAAATGGGGTGTAGATTCGCGATGCGGAGAGTTCCTGGATGATTCTGCTACGACGTACCGTCCGGTCACTGCGACACGGAAGCGTTGAGATATAAATTACGCGCTGGACGCGACATCCACTCCACGAAGAACACCATACTATTGCTTCTATAACGATAAATTACATTGGTGACGCCATTGAATTCTTTTTTAAATCTGTTATCAAATTCATAATATCTTCTTACCAAATAATAAAATTAAAAATCACTTTGACCCTCACAAAATGTTATGCCGGACGGCGTTTGGGATTAGCCTATTCGCATGGCAAATTTTCCCTTGATAGATCGGCATCAGCTCGAATTAAAGCTACGACGTCCATTTTTCAAAACACAACAAAATTCATAAAATTCGAGCTCGAACGTCTTTCGCGAATGACGCGAGGCTCTTGTGTCTTCACTCCGACGCTAACCTATCGTCAACATCTCATTATTCAAATTTCGACTTTAGCATATTTAATCGACTGTCATGCAGTCTTGAGATTCCCTCATCGCGCCCAAGCTTTTCTTATCCTCGCTTTCGTTGGTCGTCGTTCCTTCGTTTTACGGCGAGGCCTTAAGCACGCCTCCTCTGCGACGCGGCGCCACACTGAGATAAAGCATAATAACGCGATTCCTGACAACCTAATGATGATGACCGGGTTGTGCGCTCCTGTGGCAGCATGGCCGCTCTGCTCTCTCATGCCGGATCGAAGGAACTTCGCTCTCGCCGAGATCGCCTTGTTTTATACAGATGCTTCGACCTGATGCCATTTTGTATCACAACGTGGAAAAAATCATGTTAGCTGAAATTTGTAAATAATTACTCAACCTTTATGAAAATAATTTATGCACGATCGAAGATGAAGACGAGACAGGTGAAAACCGTTATACCTGGCAGACTCAAAGGGTTGCAGACGAGAAATCCGTCAATAAATGTTTACCCCGAGCGAAGTCCTTGAAAGTTCTGTTTGGACATAATAATTTATTTCCCTAATGCGAGCCAAGCCTTTCGGTTCATTGTGCGCAATACACTAATTGCAGAGATTCGCAAGGTGCAAAAGGCCAAACCCTTTCGAACCGAGTAGCGTCCAAGGGTCACCCTTCAATAAACCATTGTACGGCTCCTCTCGAAATTACGAGCCATAATTCCTTTCCACCTCCATAAATCAACCCCCAAAGCGCAGCCTCGGGCCTCCACCGGCAGATAGCGCAACGATACACTCTCGCTGCACTTCTTTCACGACGCTATTCGTCGACCGATCGCAAGATATATGTCTGCGCCTCTGCGGGTGATTCGGAAAGAAAGAAAGATAAAGATTCGGAAAGCCCGAAGAAAATGCAGATAATGAAGTGCGTTCTGGCGCCATTGTGCGACTCGGTCTCTCCCCCCTCGTCGATTCACTGAGATAGAGTGCTGCGGAGGAAGGGTGGATCCTCTATTCAGCTCGCCGTCACTCGTCCCTCCCTCCCCGTCTCATTATTTTTCACCGGTTTCTACGTCTGTAAAGACGACAGGATTGTCTCGAGAGTCTTGTGGATGAGCGGCGTTGCGCGGACATTCGTGGTCCGTTCTGGCATCAATCAAGTTGATGTCTTTGTTCTTGGTCGAGGCTCGACGGGTTAGATAGCGCGCGAGCGGCGTGGTACAACGGCGCGAGGGGTTGGCCGCGGGTATCGCGCGCGGAGGGTTGGAAACATGGCAGAGAAAAAAAAAAAAAAAAACCCTCGGAAGCCCCAACAGCGCTAGCCGAAGGCTCTTCGGACCCGGTGCGTCCGCGATCAGTCAAACGTCAAACGATCGGCTCTGCCCTTTTTTTTCGAATCGCGGAGCCTGCACGGAGAAAAGCTTACGAGAAAGAGGAGAGAACGGAATGGAGGTCCGTGTATATATGTATACGTATCGAGGCAATAGGCATGTATCAGGGCACAGCTGTCCCGTCGCGCGAACTGCCGGAAAAGATGGAGGAGCGGGTACCAAGGACGCGCCTCTTCGATACCGTCCCACTTTGAATCCCACGAGAAGAGCCTGCGTGACGCTCTCGAGGAGTGCAGCGCCGTTCATCGATTCAAAGACCGCCTGATGCCTTTTTTCCATCGTCCTCCCTTTCACAGCTCCGCGGCGCTGCGGCGAGAATGAGACCGAAGAGACGAACGGCCAAAAGACATTTCTCAAACACCACGGGAGGACCCACGTCAATCGAAGCTGCCAGTTTCGAGGTCGCGCCGCTTGACGACCGCGCCGGCTGCCTGTCACTGGGAAAACATCCGACTGGCGTCCGATAAACCCCGTGTATTCCCTCAGTCGGATAAGCACGAGAGATCCCGGAGCGACGTGGAGCCGAACAACCGCTGAAGCGTTTCGGTCGCTCGGAACGTCGCTTTATCCATCTTGTTAGAAAATCGGTACACGTTACGTTATAGTTTGATATTTTCTTATCGTTTCCACGATTTGTCCGATGTAACGCGTGTGTTATATCGAGGAAAAAAAATCGTGCGCTCGACTAACGAAACTAAAATGAGATGGTATCATCGCCTTCATAAATATGCAATGACGTTCCGCACCGACTCTCTGCCTCTCTGTAGCTCAGGATTCCGCCCCCCCCCAGACCTCGCGTTCACCCGGCCGTCAACTGTTTCTCTTTTTTATTCCATAGAGGAGAGAGCCGTTCGCTCAGTCGACTCATTTTTTTTCTCGCACGCGCTCCTCGCTCTTCGCGGGGGGCAGGGGGCGGGTTGGGGGCCGTCTCGCGAGGGGTGACGGGCTCGGAGTTTGTAGGGTACGGTCGACTCCGCCGTATACCCGCGGCCTCGAGGCTAATCCGCTCCGGCCGTCCGTGCGGCGTCTTCGAGTTTGTATTTGTCACACGCGAGAACGCTCCCGGAGAGCTGGGGGCCGTACGCGAGGCGGTTGCATAGAGGAAAAGGCAAGGGTAGCGAGGAAAGAATAAGGGAGGGTGGTACTAGCGGCTGCCAGACAGGACCGTCGAGCCGCATGAGAGCGGAATACGTAATACGCGGAATAGCCGACGACTGTTCTCTCTCTCTCCGGGTCTATCCGCGGCTGCGAAGGGGTTCGCCGTGGCGGGGACGACTCTGCGGGGGTTGAAGAGCCAGAGAGAATCGCGCGAGCGGTATAGGTAACGCGCCCGGAGAACGGGTAACGAGCCACGGCAATTAATATCGCCCGGTTTCCACAATGCGCTTGCAAATGAAAGGCCTTTGTGACGTATGATTGCGTTACCGAGTGAATAGTTGAGTAATGGCGGTCGGTGCGGGAGCCGTCGAGCCACCGAATCGCGCTGCTGCTGCTGCTGGCTGTTCGCGAATGCCTGTGTATGTGTATGTGTATATACTGTATGTCCCGGCCCCCGCGTGCGGACATCGCGCGTTCTCCAAACCTCCGATACAGCCTTCACCCCCGACTCATCGTCGTTTCGGCTATAGAGTTTTGCGAGGAGGGAGGAGAGGTTTTGTGAGTTAGTGAGGAGAGGTAATTTCTACGGATATTCGATTCGAAATGCAAAATTCGTACCAATAATTAGAGTTAAAAAGTTTTCGCCCCAGATCACGTTGCGATCGTTAAAATAAAGATTACGCATATGTCAATTATCTTACAGGCTCTCCGTGTTAAGAACGATAAAAAGTGTCGTTCGTCAGTGAGGAGAGGTAATTTCTACGGATATTCGATTCAAAATGCAAAATTCGTACCAATAATTAGAGTGAAAAAGTTTTCGCCCCAGTTCACGTTGCGATCATTAAAATAAAGATATCATGAGCCGCTGTTGTCGTGCGGATTGATTACGCGCATGGCAATTATTTTTCAGGCTCTTCGTGTCAAGAACGATAAAAAGTGTCGTTCGTCAGTGAGGAGAGGTAATTTCTTCAGACATTCGATTCGAAATGCAAAATTCGTAACAAAAAGTAGGATGAAAAAGTGATCGTCCGAGGCCTCGGTGCGATCGTTAAAATAAAGATATCAAGAGCTGCTTTCGTCGTACGTCAATTATCTTCCATACACTCCGTGTCAGGACAGACAAAAAGTGTCGTTCGTCAATGAGCTGAGGTAATTTCTACGGATATTCGATTCAAAATGCAAAATTCGTACCAATAAGTAGAGTGAAAATGTTTTCATCCCAGATCACGTTGCGATCGTTAAAAGAAAGATATCACGAGACGCTGTCGTCGTACGGATAGATTACGCGCATGTCAATTATCTCTCATGCACTCCGTGTCGGGAGAGATAAAAGTGCCGTTCGTCAGAAAGAACGGACACGTTAAATTTATCGAACGCATTACGGGTGCGTGCGAACTAAGAGCTTCCGAGGCCAAGTGGCAAAACTTTTCGCAAAAAGGCTGCGCGATGCCGCGGAGCCGCGTGTATCGGGTGTGTTGGCTCGTCGAGTTAACAGGATTCGAGGAGGAGCTTGTCTGTCGCGGATATTTTGACAGAGGAAAATCCGCTTCGACGAAGTGCAAGCGTATAATTCACGGGATTGGCAAAAAGGCAGGTGCGACGAGAGTCGTATGTTACACAGGTATACATAGCATACGCGGTATGCACTCGCGGCACACATACGCCCCGGGGGATTTTACACGAAACGCGACGTATAAATACGCGGATTTGTCGGCGATGCCCGTCGGCTCGTTAAGCGTCGTTTGCACGTCGGGATGCGAGTTTCGTGTACCGCCCGGTTCCGCCGAGCATTGCCGGGACGCACACAGGGAGAAGTCGCGAAAATAAGCCGTGAATCTACAATACACCGGACGATTTCGCGAATTGATAAACGACGTTATTCCTTTTCGAAGGATGACTAATGTTTCCACTCAAATTACCAGACGGCTCGTAATCGTCGGTGTGTACCTGCGTGGACAATCGATCGATCACCAATCACCATTAACGCCTGTGCATCGGGGGCGCGAAGAGGAGGAAGAACGAGGAGCGCTCGGAATGACAGAGGGAACGACGAGGAAGAGCGAGAAGTAAAAGAGAGATATTCGAAGCTAAAAGAAACGGAAGAGGAAGTGGCGCGCGAGAAAAATAAACGAACAACAACGGGGGAAGAACTCAAACGGAGTAGCTAACATGAATAAATAATAGGGGTAGCATCGTAGGACGAGCGTAATGCGGCCGGAGCGAGTGAGGCCCGCGGACTATGAGTAATATTGCGGGGCTTTTCCCACCCCCTGGGAGTAGAAACTCGCGCGGAGGCTGCTACCGGCGAGGAGGAGGAGGAGGCGGGGTGGGTGGGGGTGGTTTCCGAGGGGATGGAAGTCGATGGTTGCGCGGCTACACACGAAACGTTGAAGCCAGAGCGAGAAAGACAGTGGAGAACCACCACCGGAGAGTGAGTCGGAATGAAAATGCGAGAAAGAGAGTGCGCGAGTGCTCCGGAGCGAAAGGGGGTTGAGTGAGAGCACGAGAAAGCGGCGGGGATGATGCTCACGGGGAGAGAAAGGGAGGGAGGAGCACCGATCCATCAGCGTCCCTCCACCCTCGCCTTTCCGCCACTCTCATTTTTCTCCACGGTCCGCGCTCCATCATTCCGCGTCACATCCGCCCTCTTTCATCCCTCCCTGCGCGTTACCAGCGGCAGCAGCCCCCGCGAGTTCTCCACCACCGCCGGAACCCACCGCCTGCGCCTCTCTGCCTCCCGGTTCCCGCTCGCTCCTCCTCGCCCCCTTTCCTGTACCAACGTCCCATCAACCCCCGGCACTTCCCAGTGGAACCGAACAGCTAGCACCAGCGGAGGAAGCAATGGGAACAAGAGGAGCATGCAGTCTTACGACTCCTCGAGTAGAAGAGAGCTCGGGGGCGGGGGGGGGCAGACCCACCCCTTCGAGAGCTACTGATTGCACTTTCCAAATTCATTACTACGAAGGATCTTGCTATCCTGGAGCTTACACCCGTACATTCGGCTCTCTTTCCCCGTAATTATTTAAGTGTACGCGCTCGGTTCTTCATAATTGCTCGGATGTCGTTGCGGTTTAGAGGAGTTATAGATGATTATCGGAAGATCCGGAAGGATGATAGATTCGACGAATTTGGGAATCGTAGGATAATCGATGATATGCGATGAGATGAGATGTGCGATAGTAAAAAAATGAACAAGGGTATGTAACTATCACTGTTTCGCTGCGCGACACCGATGACATATCGTATCTTGCCGTAATTCCGCAAGTGGATGGATGTGGCTCGTTCGCTTCATGCACGGACGGATAATTCATTCAATAAACATTATAATTGGGACGACTGTGACGATTTTTTCGTCCACCGTTGCACGCGATAAGATCACGCTCGTTTGAGAATTAATGCCGCTTATTTTGAATCGGACTGTTCGAAGATCCGTGTGTGCATCCGAGATTCGCGTTCGCCCACTGTGCGACGCGTCGCAACGAGAGGTTTAATTTAGTTTCGTGGTTAATTAGGTATATACGTCCCTTATAACGAGAATCGATTAAACTAATAAGCGTGGGCATCCGTTTGCGTATCCCGAGTAACGAATGCCATATGTCTCTCTCTTTGCTACCGGCTTTAACCATCGCAAGGTATACCGTACCGTATCGCGTTGTAGGAGCGAACACACGCGCGTGTCCGCATCGCCGTGAAATAAACGCGTTCGACCGAGCTGGAAGCAGGTCTCGAACGCCAGGAAGACCCTTAAGTACGATCCCTCTGTATGCTCTCTCGCTCCGCTACACCTTTCCTTCTTTCGTTTCGGACCTCGTTCCTTTTTTTCCCCGTCGACGTTCGGCGTACGTGAAAAATGCACGCAATCAGAGGACACGAGAACGAGAGTCGCCTCGGCGGATCAGGCAGATAAAAATATAAAGGTGTACGCTATTGAGACGCTGTCGTGAAATTCCTGACTGCGGAGTCCCCCGAATATTCCATTCGTTCGTTGAACTTTTAACACTGATTATCCGCCTTCTTTTACTTTTGTGGGAAGAGGAATCGGTGAATCGCAATGAAAAAAAAAAAATGGTATACAAAAATTATCGATGATGGAAAAACTGCTGCGAGGAATAAATATCTGCTCGGAGGAAGCGAAACTGGTGGATGAAACATTTGATTTACTGAAGAAGATCGAGTTTCAAGATTGTGCAGAAGGAACTGATTAAGTTCGTAACGATTCACGGTGCGCATCTTCAAATTCAATTTTTTTTTACCTCGTCATAATTTTTTTATTTACCGCTTCGAGATAATTTTTCAACGGGCAAGACAAAACAGGATGACCCCGATTATCCTCATGCTTTTATCTTCTTGCGAAGAGGAATTGATGAATAGCAATACAAAAATAACAAAAACAAAAATTCTATACGAAAATTATCGATGATGGAAACATTGTAGCGAGGAATAAATATCCGTTCCGAGAAAGAGCGAAATTGGTGGATGAACATTTTGTTTATTGACGAAGATCGAGCTTCAAGATTGTGCAGCAGGGGCTAGCTAAACTCGTAACGATTCACGGTGCGCATCTTCAACTTCAATTTTTTTTACCGCTTCATGTTTTTTCTTCCCCCTTTCGAAATTGGTTTTCGATGGGCCATAGAAAACAGGATGACCCCGATTATCTTCCTGATTTTATCTTCTTGCGGACAGGAATCGGTGAATGGCAATAAAAAAAAATGATATACCAAAATTATCAACGATGGAAAGAAATTATTATAAAAAAACTAAACTGCAACGAGGAATAAATGTCTGCTCGGAGGCAGAGCGAAACTGGTGGATGAACATTTTGTTTATTTAAGAAGATCGAGTTTGAAGATTGTGTAGAAGGGCTTGGCCAAATTCGTAACGATTCACGGTGCGCATCTTCAGCTTCAATTCTTTTTACTTCGTCATGTTTTTTTTACCCTTTCGAAATAGGTTTTCGACGGGCAACACAAAACAGGATGGCGGCCAGTGTTAGCCGCTGGTCCAAAGCTCCAGCGAGAGAGAAACGAGCGAAGAGTCGCTTCGACCACGCGGGTAATCATCGTCAACATCATCATCATTATCGCCGCTCGCGCCCGACCTCCCATCCCATTTCGTTCCATCCCATCTCGTCTACCGTCCCAGTTGTAACATTGCTCATCGGCCACTGCTCTCTCTCTATCTCCTGCTCCCTTGCTCTCTCTTTCGCGCACTATCGCTATTAGCAGCTACGATAAACTGCCAGTGGCAAGTACTTCTCGCGCCGTGGGCACCAGCTCTACTCGCGCATTACATGTTGCTTGTGCTTGGCTACCGATGCGTAGATATATGTAATCACATTTCTATGAATTTCTATCTAACATCTTGCATATTCTCTCGAGCGGGAATTTTTTAAAAAATGTTGACAGCTGCATCTTGTAGTAGTAGTACATGTACTTTGTTGGTCACCTAAACGGGGTTACACATAAAGCTTACGTTGCATAAGTGTCCGTGGTTTGGGTATGAAGTTTTCGATCGAGAGACCAACTGCCTATTGACCGAGGTCCTTCCGCCCTGCTTTCCGAAATTTGCAGGCTATTACATGTATTGTTGCGGTACATAAAAAGCCAAATAATAGTAATATTAGTAGTACTAGTAAATATTGAAGATTCTCATAAAGGATGCATTGTTATTGCGAAAACAAAAATGTCGAGATTTTAATGAAAACATGATCAGAAAGATGTCCGGATGTATGTGTGGGTGTGTATATGTGTTCTCTTTCTTAATTTTCTTCTGTCAAAATGGCGACCGCCATTTGCCATCGCCATTAGCTTCAAGTGACCCATTTCCACACGGAACACGTAAAAATGGTTTTTTTTTAGTCATTTAAAAAAATTGCCATTTTGAGTACTAGTCGTAATGACTTCTAGATAGTGAATAACCCAGGTCACCTCGAACAAAAATTGTTCACAAAAATATTGCATAAATATCGAATAGATAATAAAAAAACAATAATACTATTGAATCTGATAAAAAAAGATTTATAAAAAAAATCGTTGCTTCTGCCGGAAGTTGAAAATAATTGTGACAAAGCAATATATCAGGGGCTCCAAGAATCACTGATCTTTCATAGCATGTAATTCATATCGCCCTTTAATCCCGATAAAATACGGAACCTTTTACCTTTTTTCCTTTTCAATTATTAAGAATCACTCATCGCGGCTAAATCGAGTCGGTGATAGAGTTCCCCCGCGAGAGATCCGAGCAAACACGAATCGGTAAAGCGCGTTGACCAAAATGGCTGGTTTGGCGATGCTGCCGGCAGTGGTCAGCTCTTCGTAGGTGTAATCAAATACGCATTACCGCGTTTGTTCGTCCCTCCCGATGCCGGAGCTTTTTCCCACCCCCGAAAGCCGTTCTGCTCGATTTCGCTCGTTCCATCTCCCTCCCGCATTCGAGTCGAACTACAGGCCAACCCCCTGTCTCGTGATTGCACGCGGACGATTCTTGATCGCACCGTCTATAGACCGCGCGCGCTAATGTTGTTCTATCCGCCATGGCGTTCCGTCAGAGCGATGCGTACGAGCATACACGAACAACAAACCCGGAATACCAACGCGTTTGGATAAGTAATAAACTAATAACAAGCTGGCGTGTGCCCATTGAGGCATTGAGCGAATTACAGGAGGCCTCACCGCACGCAACGCGGCAATCACGGTCAACCACGAAATTATAAGTGTATTAAACAATACATTCCACGCAATCTTTTTCTCCTTAAACATGCCATCGCCTGAGCCTCAGCGAAAATCACGAATGCCACGAAAGTGGATTAGGCTCTTTGTGAATCGATGAAGGTCTCCGTGAAATTCATGTTTTCGGAGTTCTACGCCTGATGCATCAACAAGATACGATTCAACCGCGTTACCCCGTACATTATTGACAAAATCAATCGAAGGACGTAACAAAAGCTCGGCTTCGAATTCGTGGATGTCATCGTCCTCGTTACTCCGTCCGCGGGTATGGAGAACGTCGGGCAAGGCCAAACACGTACACCGTGCCGTTCGACGCGGAATTCTCGCGGATGGGATAGAACACGCGCTCACCGGGGATAGGTGGGGCCGTTATTAATCTGGTGTCGAGTTGAGCACAAAGTTATATAGGAGCTCAGGAAATGAAACACGAGAAACCTTCCCCGTGCCTCTCTCCTCGCCTCAGTCTCACTCTCGGGCTCTCCTCAACCCGACACAACCGTAGACCGTACACGCGAGAAGCTCGCGGAACGCTGTACCCGCGCGCAAATATACGCGGAAAGCTTGGCTGGCATCGCCATCAAGGTACCAACGGGAACCTTCCGATCCTCTCCCTCACTTCTGGCCTCTCCGTCTTTCGCCTGCCCTTCGTGCCCGCGCACTCCGCAGCGGGTTGTACAGCGATGCCGGCGTTCAACTTTGAATGTATTACCGGACCACGGGTCCACCTCCGCCTCCACACAACAACCCTCCGACCAGCCCCTCTTGCCTCGGCCGACGGTCAGATGGAGATATAACGATCAGCACGGACACACGAGGGCCCCGTCCGGAGACACTCGTATTTATATGCCTCCCTCGTGTTTCTGCCGTTTCGAATACGTGTGGACGTACCACCTATTTTACAGTACATATTTTTGTATGCTACGCGTGTCACTCGTTTCATCGTATTTTGGAATGTTTCTTGGATGTCATTTTGCAGTTAAATTTTTTAATGATTTTTCATTCGAGATTTATGATCCGAAGATCGGAATGTTGCTGATAGAACCTTGGAGGTGGCACTTTGTTGACTTGATCATTGATGATGAAGTGCAAATGCCAGCGATGTTCGGAAATTCGAGAGGAACACTATCGTAAGTATTGGTTTTAATTTTTGGCGGAATCGGTCCTCTGATCTGTCCAAACCACAAGTGACGGATTACGGGTGTGACGTCACTTTCGGTCGAAAAATGAGATTTCCAATCCGGCAGTGACGTTTTTCCGGTATGACGACACATCCGGTTTAAAAGTGAGATTTTTAAACCGGAAGTGACGTTACGGAGGAAATTCTTCTATTCTCTTTTATTTTTCCGTAATTTTTCTCTCGAACGTATCTCGAATGCAGCCGGTGACAGAAACGTGTGAATTAAGGAACCCAGGAAAGTGATATTCGCATCACTGGTATCCAAAAAAGGAAGGCAACTCGACAGTCGATGGAAGGGTTAAGTTAGACCTTCGGCAGGGAAGCATGGCAATATAATGCAGTTGAATTTATGCATTTCACATTTCGAAGGGAGCCGTCGGTGAGCACAAAGCCTCAGAGTCTCGTTGCGGATACGCCCGAAGGTTTGGAGCATCGTTGGCTCGATTAAAAGGGCATCATCGTTTCACAAAAGTCTCGTTTTACCCCGAAGATAGCTATGATACGCTTGGATAATAATATGTATAACAGGAGATGCTCTGCGAGGGTTATCCACCTTCCCGGCGCGATTTCTCGAGTCGCTCCGACGCCTCGCATACTTACAGATCGCGGCGTGGTAGCAGCAGCCCCGCGGTATACCGAAGCGATCGCGGTATGCTTGAGAGGAGGGAACGTTTCGCTCTGGCTCCGACTTTGCCGGTATCCACCGTCGACGTTCCCCACTTCGGCGTATACATTCGCTGCTCGTTTCTCTACTCTTCGGCGCAAAAAGTGGCGGTGGTTCGCCTGCCACTGATGGCCTTATAATTGCGGGAATGCTGGTGGCAATCGTGTGGGCTACCTCTCTCCCTGCTGGGGTTCGACTCTGTCGTATGTACCCGTATATAACTTTGTAAAGCGACCATCGTCCTGCCACTAATGCAACGTTCGCGGACAGACTTCAAGGTCTGACCGGTACCCTGAGGACATAATTTTTTTTTTCCGACGCAAATATGAAAATTTCATCCGAAGGACAGGTCGAGGTACCGATTTGTCTCAATTACTCCAGCGATTGTATTTAATAGTTCTATTAACACTCGGATTAAGGTGTTGGTGCGACTAGTCTCTGAATTCGAGAAAGGTGATCACGAGGTATTTCAATCGCACCGCCGTTTAAAAATACCGGAATATGTATATTTTTTTGCCACTCGACGTTTCAAGGCTATATATAATTGGCTTAATATTGCAGTAATAGTAAACGATCGTGTTTCATGTCTATTATTCATAGTATGCATACTTTGTAACATACGCTGTCCTACTGCTTTAGACTGAGAGAAATCTACACATCACTGCAACCTTTTGTATTTCTATGGTACTTATGGGATTTATCCCAGTACCAATAAAAATGTTATCTATCGATCTATGGTTCTATCTATCTATCGATCTATCTACAATGTTTTTTCCGCCTTTCGCAAATTTGCCATTTAATCTACTGTCACCTTAATATGGATTACTAAAATCCGCAGCAGAAAACAGAAAGGTAAAATTTTTGGCGTTTACCATTCATAAAATCTTTCGGGGTGCTGATACTGCCAATTTATTTTACTGCCACTTTTTATCACAATTGACCCTTCAAGGTCCACAGTTCTGAACAGATGTCTCATCCTGGCTGGAATATTTTTTCACCAGCAATCTTTCGATATGCACTAATATTGGATTAAATAATAGACGTTCTGAATTGAACGTTCGACATTGTCATCGCATCTGCGTGATGCGGAGTCTGTTTCGCGGGGTCGGAATAGAAATGAGAAGGAGAGAGGGGCAAAGTGGAGGAAGAAGAATAAGACGGTAAAGGGGTGAGCGCGGGTGGAGAAGACGAATCGCAGGGACCATCAGGGTGGGCCGAGCCATTCCTGCCTCATTGTGGACTCCATTTGCGACTCTTAGATTGCCGGTGAAATATTGTACGGCGGTGATGGAAAAATCGCTAGCGTAGAGAACTGGCAAAATAAAAGTAGCTGCATTTCTCACCGGTGCCGGTCTACTCGCTTTCCTCCGTCGTCCTTTACAAGGCGGCAGCAGCAGCAGCCGCCGCCTCCTCTTTCGACGTTCATCTCCCGTCTCTGTTGCAGAGCTTTCTTTCGCCCACGTCCTTACTTTCTTCTTTTCGCCGTTGGTACAACGGCCCCGCGTGAGAGTCGCGCGAGGCTCTCTGGCAAAAACCGAAAAGCGATAGAGCGCCCCGTAGCATAGTCGTGCTTTGCCGCACACACGGAATAGTACATATATGCTGTGTTCAGAAGGAGAACTGAATCCCGGCGAACTACGGTGGAAAGAAAGTTCGGGACGTTGATAGAGACTCCCGGTGTTTTCCCTGGCTCACGACAAATGCCACGCGATTGCTCCTCTCCCGGTGCGAATTCACGATGTGGCGAACGGCTAGTTTCAACTATTCTCGGAATAGTTTTTTTCAACTGATTGGCAAAGGCTCCCGCCCAAAAGTAAAACAGCTATGAAAATTTGAGGAAACCGGATAAGAAGAGGACGTCAATAAAACGACCTCCCGGCCAATCCAGCCATTTCAATAGTTTTCACGTCGATCGTACCTATCCGTCAGCCGAGAGAATCGAGCTGTCTTCTAGGTATTCCCCTGTTTTTTTTTATAAGACCATAGTAAACCGCGGAAATGGACGAGACTTTTTTGCGACTCGAGGACTCATCGCTCGTCCGGGAAGTGGTACAGCGAAGGCTATACGGAAGGCCAGGGGAGGGAAAAGAATCGTACGGTAGGAGGACGAAGAAGATGAAGAAGCCTCGGTGAGCCAGGGGGTGTGTAGGAGGGTGAGGGCATGGAAGAAAGAAATCACGAGCGAACGATCCCTGTGGGGTCGCGGCGTCGGTGTCATTAGGCCGCGGCGATCTCGCGGACAACCCCCGGCAGAAAGAGGAGTAGCTAATGCACCGTACGCGCGGGATATATCCAACGCTTTTCCCGGGATTTTCCTCGAGGCGGGATCGGAAAAACTCGTCGAGGTCAGCATACGAGAGAGCGAAAGAGCCCCCGAAGAAGCTTATTTTCTCGTGACGCTGGCGCGCCCGCGCAAAGATGGAACATCTCTTTTCCGAGAGGTGATCTATACGGGGTTCGACGATTTTTTCACATTACCCTCGGAGCTGTGTCAACCTCGCTGAGTCGGACTGCGAAACGGCCATCGGATGACACGGTCAGTCGGTAATTCGCAAATTCCAGATGATAAAAGTTGATTGAATCTTGGATGGGTAATGTTTGATGTTTTGATGGATGGGCGACGAGAACTCGATAAGTTTCCGATGAGACGATCGGAGGACGAAGAGTTCCTCGTGTACTCGGCAGACTCCGATCGCCGAGGAACAGATTCGGTCTTAATGAGCTTCTGGATGATGAATGAGGCCTCGGGCGCGCCTCTCTCATAACACAGCGTTTATCCTTCCTGGTCTCTAGCCCTCGGACCCGCGGCAGTAGTCAAGTGTGCATTGAACACACATAGACCTGCGTTACGAGATGCAAGAGCGGGGGTCCGGCTTTCCTCCTTACGAATCCCTCTTGTCCAGCAAGGTGCGCCCGGTATCGTGTCGGCGAGGTCGATACGCAGCCATCTTTCTTCCCGCGATCCACGCATCCTCGCCACTGAGAACTCTGGTTGTCCTGGCAGTCGATGACTTCCATCTTCCTTTCCGCCTCTCTTCCTATCTCGTTCTCCACGCTCCTCGCATGGTGCGTATCCTTTCCTCGTTCCAGCGCGCTGCGTGAAGCCTTCATCTCCGCCTACGATTCCTCAAGCTCATTCCGCGACTACTCTCCGACCGCGCGCCGAGTCGGAATTCAAAATGGCGTGGATATTCTCAGGATTAAATATGTTCGCCGTTGAGTGACAGGCGGGTATTGATCGTTCTTCGAAACGTTTCAATTGGCTGCGAAGCGTGAAGAGAGGGCCTGGCCTTCGGGGCCTATCGGGAAACCGCCATTACTCCGAGCCGCAGAAAATATCGTTAGCGAATGAACATGGGAATATGTTTTAGCGTCATGAGGCTTCTGTAGAACGAGAAAAACCTGCGGGACGATCCTTCAGAGGAGCCGAGAGCCGCGCCAGCAATAAGCAGCTTCTATTCACCTGACAACGGGCAATCAATCCCGGAAGACGTTTCAATCCCGGGATCGTTCCCGGTCCGGTCACGGGTTAAAGATAGGAATCGATTGTTCGGCAAGGGCCGGCGACGAGAGGTGTACGCCACGCAGTTTGCCTCGCTGGGAATATCGTGCGAGATTCTCATGGGCCGATCCTCGCGCAGGAGGTATGACGTATCCTTCGGGAAGCAAAACTTCCACGCCGACCGCTTCGCCGCCTCTGCTTCTCGTACGTAGCACGGCAACAAGCATGGAATGCTCCGGAGCTACCTGCCGTGACTCCTACCGATGCTCGTCTCGTCCAGGCGCGCGTTACGTTATTAATGACGGTACCGGGAATTATTTGGGAAATGAAAGAACCTCGAGGGTACTCCGGCGTAGTCCGCGGGACCGTCGAGTCTCCTCTTACGTATACGAAATGACAAATGCAAGGAAACCGGGGGGCAATTTGTAAGCGCCAGCGAGATGGACTCTTCTAGGTATAGCGTACGTGTACGCGCGGCGGATACAGCCAGTATTGGATGTGTGGGTAAAGCCTTCATCCTCCTTTCCGTGCTTCAAGAAAACCCTTACACCCTTCCCACGTTTCTTTCACCTTCCACGAAAGCTCTCACGATCTTCGCGTCTTTCGATACTATTCTCCGGGAATAATGGGAATCCTGTGCGAGGTAAATTGGATGTAGACATTTTTTTTTTATACATCGCGGGAACTGGCAAATTAGAATTTCATTGGCAAAATGAATCGGAAACGCAAAAGAAGTGGGGGGAGAAAACGGGAGAGGAGTGAATTTGGTGGGAGTTGTGCAGAGGAGTTGTTCTGCGGATTCGCGATTGCGGACGAGGAGTCTTGGTGCAACATCCGCAAGCGAAGATCTCCTCGGTCCGGTGAATGAAGAGCATCCATCAAGCACCACGGGCGTCTGACGTCTCAATCCACTGTGTATATACACGTTGGCCTACGCAATGTAGATATATACCGTACGGTATGTATAACGAGAGAATACGCCTACGCCATGGCATGTAACCGGCAAGCGCGCCTGGGGCTCACGTCTCTCATAGCTTACAAGGAGGATGAATCTTTTCTCCGACTCACTCGGCTCGTTGCCCATTTTGAAGTTTCGACTCGACCGTCTTGGAGCCTATTTTGAAAACACCGGCAAAATGTTGGAATGACACAACGAAAATTTTACGAGCTATTCATCATTATCTTAAAGTGGGGTGAAAGTGGCGAATATGGCCCGGTTGCGGTCTCGCTCGGGGTGGGCCGTATTCGCCCTTTTACCCAATTCGTCACTTTACAGATAGATTCCGCGTCTCAATGTGGATATTCGCAAGCCTAAAAAAATCATTGGCACGACAACACGTCATTTTATCCGGAGAATCATCGATGCTCATCGATGGAGGGCCCGTGAAGAGCAGGAAAGGTTTGAGTGACACTTCGCAGGTAGCGAACGGCCGTCCGGTGAGGAGAAAGGTTCTCCAAGAGTCCGGCTAATCGAGCAAAGACCGACAGTATTGGTTCCAAGTGGCTGTCGGTGAGCTGATGCCCACACGCTGCTGGTCAGCAGCAGCAGCTCTCTCGCCGTACTCCGATCCCAGGCGGAGAGGCTGTCGGGCCTCGAAGATACGATTGGTTCGCGCGGGGCCCCACCCAGGTACCATTAGCAACCGAAACGGAGAAAGCTTGGGCATCAATTTTAAAACCAATCCGAGGAAGAAACAAGAACGCGGCCGCCATTTAGGCGTATCCTGCCTCTTCGGATCCTTTTTTTGCCCATATTCTCATATTCTCATATTCGCAGTCTCCCCGGAACAAAAGTGTGACGGCGCTAAATTATCGTCATCCTTATCGAACGAAATTGTAATGTTGCTCTAGGATTGCAAACACTGCGATCTGTTTACGATAAACAGTCAATTTAATTTCGATGGAATTGAGTTCCATCTAGCAGGACGAGGGTTGAACGAGGTTCCGGGCGCCTATACGCTGATTCGGACAGCTGTCAAAGTCGGCAGCGGGAAGATCGAGTACCCATACGTGCGCAAAGCGCAAAAGGGCATCGCTCGCGCGCAACGGAGAGAGAGCTTATATACACGCTCGGCGAACGTATATACCCGGGGGTTGATGGCGGACGAGCGAATGGATTTGGATGTGGAACGTTGCTGCTGCTGCTGCTGGGAAGGGTAGCTGCTGCTGCTGCTGCTGCTGCCGCTGCTGGAGCGCAGGAACAGCCGCAGAAGAGATGCTGGAGTGTAAGGGAGACGGAGACACGAGCACTGATAAATACCTTGCCATTTCTCTCCGTGCTCCCTGGCGAGAGCACAAACACTGGAGGCCGCGAGAGACGCCGACTCTCCCCGTTTCAACCCGACGATGTCGGAGCAGCTACCTACTACCTAAGCCTCACTCTCTTCCTTCCCTCACGATCAGTACACTCTCTTGCTCCTCGCAGTTTGTCGTCGTACTCTTCCTCTTGTGCCTCTTATTCCTCTTTTTTTATATTTCGATCACGCGTTCGCCTAGCCTTTTCCGCTTACCATTTTACCGATCTTGATTGTACCTCGATCATAGAGTGAGAACTTCATCCCCGCTGCGCAATGGTTTATGTACCTTAAAAAAATTAAATAAAATAAATGCTAGGAGATGTTTAAGATCGGCAGACAAACTGTGAAATTGTTGTTTGCCGAAGAGTTCCAACGAAGGGCACGCGATGGGGAGTTCCTTTTTTTAAACAGGGGGTCGGAGGGATAGCAGAAAAAAGGTTTGCCATAAGACAACCCACCGCGCAAGTTACCCGCGGTCGATTTCAATTCGTTTCGGCTGATCGAAGGTACGTGCGGGGCGGTGAAGGAGGTTGACATTTTCTTTTTAGTAAACGGTACCTTACGCCCCGTTCGCAATTGTTCAGCGAACGACGGTAGCTCCATATACATACGTATATATATATATCTGTGTAGATCGACCAATTCTTATTCCTTCGTCGCAGGAGAAAACCGTTCATTTTCTATTTGGTTGAGCGGGTACACCCGGTCGCGACCCTCGTCATTCCAATGCTTTCCCGTTCTCGGTTTTCCGATGTGAACCCCCTCTCCCAGAATCGGTGGAACTCGCAACCTCTTATCAGCTCAACGTTATTGTTTGTTATCGGCGCTGAAATATTTACAGTCCCAAAGGAGAAGAATGGCCCCGCCATGCCCCGATCGAATCTTCTCGAGAGGGAGAGAGAGAACTCGATTTAGCCACGCTCGGTACATTGCTATACACCGAGGTTCCTCTCACACCCACATGGGCTAGACTTCTTCCGAGACATTTGTTTCCCGTCTCCGCAGCTACTGGAATAAATTAATCAGACTCAGTGCCCGACGAGAATTGCTGAAAAACATATCCAAATGTTTATCAATAAGGATCAGCGTGTATTCATCCTGCAAGCGAGTTGCGACGTCAAAACATTGCGCAAAGTCGTCTCGACGTTTTTTCCGCTTTTTCTTTATCTGTAAATAAAGAAATAAAACATTTCTTACCCTTTAACCGGCGCGCGGCACGTGTTAATTTTTTGTTTTAATTCAATGGGCGAGGAGACGTAAAGGGAGTTCGAGAGTAGCCTTCGGACTAATAATCCCGAAATAATGTAAGCATAATAAATGACGGTGCATTAGCGGGGAGCTCGGCAGCCGGCTCATATTTTCGGTGGCGCTGGATTTGACGCGGCATTACTCCAAACTGCGTTACATATTACCGTCCGTGGCGCCCGACTCTCTCGCTCGTTTGACTCCCCGGAATTTTCTCTCGCTCTCGGTCTCCATCACGATGCTTGTACGCTATCGCGGCGGATCGCTGTTATATATATTTTTTTTCTCGTACACCATAGACACGATGTATTTATTTTTATTTCACGTTGCGCAACGGCGTAGAACCGGCAACGGACAAATATGCTCTGCCCGCGAATCCGCGAGACTGCATGACGTTTCGCCACCGCGAGAGCCTTTCCGCCACTCCTTTCGCTGCGGGAACGGTAGCCTTTATTAATTAGCCAATAAACATAAAAAAGTGAAAATGTTTGTCCGCTTCTCCTTTTTTTTCATGCTTCCAACTGCAAATCCGGAGACTCGTTAGGTGCATTTTTTTTGCCGACTATATTTCATAATAATCCACGCAACACTCGCGATCCCGACGAAAAACTCGAATATCGGACGCGAGAATTCGCGTTTTTCTCGCCGTTCCTCTTTTTTTCCGTTCGTTTATACTCAACCTTTTTTTTATAGATTTTTTTTTGTTCGTACCTCTCCGCAGGTGAACCAGCCTCGAGCGAGACACGCGGAAGTGATGTATCGACGCTCATTAAGTGGTAGTGTTACGCTCGATAATAGCAGGTTCAACCGACGACCGATAGAATCTATTGTGCGGACGAGATAAGAGCTCCCTCGTGTGATCCATCTCGCCGCGCAATCATCGAGATCTACGTAATACCGATAATCGTTTCCACGCTTTGCCGATAATTGAGCTTCCGCGTTTCTCTTTTTTTTCCCCTCCCTCCCCCGAGGCCTTCGGTATCGCCATTACTCCCGGCGTACGCTTCACGCCTATCTATCCTCGCATTAATAATCGACTTGCAAATGACTCGCAACCGGTTGCGCCATCGACAATAGGCGCTCCTCGCGACTCGCCTGAAATATTCCGCGCGACGCTCCGGCAAGTAGGTAATTAAAATTTCGCACAGTGGCTATAGGTAGCCGTGGCGGAGGCGTCGCGGAGCCCGAGTCCCAAGAAACCGGTGGAGTTCGGCTGAAGATCTCTTCCCCCTCGGAGCACTCCCTCTTGTCTCGCGGATCGCGCACATTTGCGCGAGAGAATCTTCCTCGCTCACTCATTCACTCCCGTGGAATCGTTCTCTCCGATGCTTTCGAGAACGAGACGCTGTGCGCGGTGCATGCGAGCGCGGTACCGCGGCGAAGGCACGAGAGACGAGGCGACCGAGAGAGCCGGGTAACGTCGGGGCACGCACCGCGGAGCGGAGGTGCTCGGTTGACAGAAACAAATGCCCCGGCGCGGAGGAAGACGGGGAGCTCGCGCGCCCGGGACCCCGTTTGCGGGGACCAGTCTGAGATATTGCTCGGCAGATGCGGTCGCGCGCTGATCAAAGAAACGCTCCTCACTGAGAGAGATTAAATGGATGCTGTTGGAACACCGGGGTTACAAATAATAAGCGACGAAGCGAGAGAGCCACGGCCGAGGGCCTAACTCGGACTTGATACATTCGCCGCTGGTCTCTGATCTCGCAGCAGCAGCAACAGCTTTTCTCGCAGCGTCTCCGTCGCACCGGCTCGTCCCCGGCTTCCTCGGTCTCTCGTTATTGCTCCGAGCGCGAGGCCACCGCTCTCCGTTCCTCACCGCGTTTCGAGCTCTCATTGAGAGTCGCTCCGCTGCGTTATCCGTAGCCTCCCGTCACGTCATAACATCATTACGCCGCCACGATCAGCGCGAGCGGTCGCGGGATTGTCGACGGGGTGGATATTGCGCGGCAACGCGCAGGCGAAACCAGGACCCGCTGATCCTCGATTGCTCGCCGCGAGAATTAAATAGCGGTTGGATAATAAACTCTCGTCATGCGTGCGCGAGCTGCCGCGGCCTCAGTGGTCTACCTTAGAGTTCCTCGAATAATTACAGTAATTATCGAGTACAATTTCATCGAATGCCTCCTCGAGCTGCCCCCCCTCGCGGGGAAAAACGGCGAGACGAATGAAGCGGGCGTTATCACTTGATTACCTTATCATTTAACGGCCCTCCTTGCTTCAACGCCTGCAGATAAATAGACGGCGACTTGTCGTCATCAGTCAAGCGGATTTGTCGTTTCCTCTCCGAGCGCTGATTACCGGACGAAGAGTATCAAAGGATTGAACGTTTTTGCCTTGACGACCTTACGATTCGCGGATGGCGAGGAGGGATGAGAATTCCTTCGGATAACCGGCGAGAGGAACTTCGACACCTGATTGAGTTGAAAACAAGCGGATGATGGAGTGTTCAATTCCACGGGAGAGTACATAGGAACGGTCGGAGCTTTTTTTCGCACCTGACCTATGCATAAACGTATGCGCTCGGTGCTCGGCGAGGGAATTAAACGAGGCTGTAAATGGGAAGTGTGAGTGAGAAGGGGTGTGTAGCTCGCGGGGATATGGCTGGTAACTGGATACGGGCGAGGACGAGAGATAGAGAGAGAGCGAATTGGCGGTAGGAAGAGGAGGATGAGGACGAGCGCGTCGGGACCATCGGGTCGCCCGCAGCTCATCGCCGAGCGATCACATCTCATCGCGTCCCACCATCGCAACGAGTATAATACGTAGGTACGTGCAGACCGCATAGAGAACCCCGCTACGCTGCCTCTGTTTCTACGGGACGACTCGCAGGGCCAGTGTTACCGTCTCATCGCTGATCCAAGCGACTTGTACCTTGTAAGACCTACCAGGGTGATTTAGAATCTGGAATACTCGCCGGCTGAGATGGAAAATTTATGCCCGACGATGCTCGATCTCCTGGTTACAACGGAGTTTACAGTTGTAGATCGGAGAAAAAGTTACGTTGAATCGTTGAATCATAGCAGAGAGTAAAATGCGATTTTTTGTGATGGATCAAATTGTTTTAGGGTGGTTTTTCGTGGTGGGGAGTGAAAGTTCCTCGGCGGTCGGGAGTGAGGAAGTCAATCGGTCTATGATTTCTCGACGAGGAATTTTTCTTACTCCATCCCCGAATTTTAAGAACCTCTTAGCGAAGAATGTCTCTAGGTGACCGAGACTGTTCTTGCGGCCCTGCGGCTTCCAACCCCCATAGCGATATTCCGAGGTCCTCGCCCGCCCGCAAAAGCCAACTCTCGCACGGCGGTATCACCGCTCTCTATCAGCATATCCGACCGCTTAGCACCTACTTCCCAAGAGTGTGATATCCTCGTAACTCATTTGAATTACACATTTCCCTGGGTTCCGCGAGAGCGCGAACGGGCTGCGGTACCGAGAATCGTTTCTGTAGCGAGAGGACCGGCCCACCCGTCGCAACCACCCTCCGGGGCGACGGGGGTGGAATATCCGTTCGACGCTAGTCACGCTTGTTCGGAAAACCCCGACCAACCGGGTTCTCGAATTATTTCGAATTCTCGTGAATTATGCATTGGAAATTATACGATTCTTGTTTCCTCGACGGTGCGATAGACCAATGTGCGAATGCCGGGGGTTGCAAGAGTCAAACCGCGCTATAACAGAAGCGACCGCGATGGGTGGATTAAAAAATGTAAAAAAATAAAATACGCCGCGGATGTCGGAGATCGGACCTTCGGTTCGAACGACGATTGAAGCTGCATTCGAAGCGAGATAGGTAAGTGCTCGCTTTCCTCCTCGGCGAATCTCTGGTCCGTAGGAATTTTCGAAAACGATTTTCACGGCGAATGTGTGAAAAGTGGTTTCCCAGAGAAATGCCAGTTTCTCCGTAGCACGACTCCCCGGCGCCTCGCTTTACTAATCGCGGCCCATTAAAACGCCCTTCGTTTCTCGTGACCCGCTGCGGCAGTAGCCGCGGTGGATCTCTCTACCGAGAACAGTAACGAACTTTGATAGCAGCCGGTTAACGCGTTCCTACTTTGCCGAAAATTTTACTCGCCGCCCCGCGAATCCGAGCGTCTTGTCTAATCATACCCTCGATACCGGCGAAGTTTGCTCGACTTCAAAATTCACGTCCGCGAAACTTTATCCGCGGCTTCCCAGATGCAGCGATTAGCTCTGGCGCGTGCTTCGAAGCGTCGATATAAATCATGGAGGAACGTGCGTTTCGGTTACGAAAATATTTGGCATTTTCCACGAGAAAAATGTCGCGGGCGAAACTTTTGGATTCGGTTCAAATGGGAGCTGCGGTAAAAACGCGAAGTCGAAGGGCCGAAGGGTCTGCGAAACTCGAAAGCGGAAGGAAGAGACGAAAAATTTCGGTGGAAAAATGTCGCGGGGGGTTGGAGAGAAGAGATTAGCGGCGCCGCGAAGACGCCGACGCCTCCGCTTTTTCGGGTCTGCGAGGAAGCCGAGGAACGTTCGTTTGATTGACCTCGTTTTTGGACCGTCGTGTAGTTTGAGAAGATCCGACATTTTTTTGCTGGGAAGACGATGGATCTTAATCTACCCGCTCGCGACTCATTTTGACGCTTCTATTCACCGCTTCGAATATGTTCGACCGGCGTAAGAACTCGAAGAACCTTCGAGTCCCGCGCCCCGAGGAAGGAAAGGATAAGCCCGAGCTCGAGTGAAACGAGCGAGGCCGCCTAGCCAGCGAACAGGATCAATTTTCAACACGGGAAGAATTTCTCTAATTATTAGAAGCCATTAATTCGGATGGCCGTTATTATTTTAATGTCCATCGGGGTTGCGCCGGCCGCAGCCAATTTGCCTCGAGCAGACATTGGCTAGCAAATCGATTGTGCTCTCGACGCTCTCTCGCGCGGTGGGCGCATTCGCACGTACGTAAATAATTAGAGCGCGATCGCGCGGTTACCGCGGAAGCGAGGAAAAAAAAACCAAATATAGTTGCAGGCTCGTCGAGAGCTCTCTCGAGTTTATAATGGATTCGCACTTTCGTCGATATCGCTAGCGATAATTTATGGAAATTCTCTTGCTCCGATCGTATCTCTCGACTGCCCATTCGCTCGGATCATCGGAGCGTCTCCTTATCGAGGTAATAACAAATTATTGATCTATCGTAATTTCTCTTTTAGATCGAACAATCTTCATCACGCGCCATTTACGAGCAATTTATCAAATGACTATATCGAAACTCGTCATTCTGATTATCCGAGTATTATCTTCTTGTTAGCATGATTTATATGGACACTTTTTTTGTATTTTTTTTTCAATTTTTATTTCTTTAGTGTATCTCGGGATAAAAGGTCCGAGGATAATTCAGTGGCTCGCCTCCCCTATCATCGATTGCATTCGGTATGTACCCCGGCGAGAGAGCTAGAACATTTGTCGACTACTGATGTTACCATATCCACCACCGACCGCGATAACTCCACGTCTCGGTATTACCGGCGAGCCGAGCGGCGCGGCTAGTCGGCGGTTTCGAGGTTCCTCCTACAGATGGCTCATCGTTTAGAGAACGTTTTCAACCCTCTAAGCTCGAGGGCTCGGCCCGCGTGCGATGCAGCTCGGACAAGAAGAGTGGTGGATGAATTACCGACGTTACGTAATATGAAAGTGCGCTCACACCGAAAGTATAGCTGCGCACTTGATACTAATTAAATCGTAAATTTTTTGTTTTTTTCTTTACCCAGTTACAATTGTGAAATAAAATATTCATTTAATTTATAAATTAATCGTTAATAATTTTTTTTACGATTTATACAGTAAGAAATAATTTTTTTTTCGGTAACGCGGTTCGGCAAATCAGTCAAAGACTTTTCCGACTACAATTATTTTCAACGCAGGCCGTTGCTCAACCGACGCTCTGAAAACTTTGCGAGGAAAAGGGGGATATGCGTTCGAGAGCGCACCCTTTCAATAATGAGCGAAAAGTCTGCGAGGAAGAATGAGCGAGAGGAAGGGAGACATAGAGAGGAGCCCCGGCGCACAGTGGCGAACCGCGTGATTGCCGTAATTTCTACTCATTACAATTACCCTAATATCCAGTAATTAATTAGTCGTGGTTAAAGAGGCTCGCATTAAACAGCTAATGGTCCGTCGTCGAGCTCGGCGTTCGTCGGTTCTCGGGGTGCTCGGTGCTCCGATGACTGAGAGATCGAGGACTGAACTACTGAATAACGTGCAACGGAGCCAACGAAGTAGTCGACAGGTCGGTGGCAAAAGCCACTCTGCAATTGACACCCAACTAATCGTTTCTCCTCACGGCTAATATGCGGACTCGGCATCTATTTGCTACATGTCCTCTCAAAATTTAAGCTCGTTCCGCGGTTACGATCGTAACTACTCAGGTGAGATTTAAACGTCGACGCAGCGACGGAACCGCACCAGTTGCCAAAGGTCTTGTACTCGCCCAGCGTTCAGCCAATATCCGCCCGAGCCCGACATTAAGTTGGACCAACATATTGTAAGATGCAAGAAAAGTCCTTGAAATTCGTGGTCTCCGAGAAGGGCGAGAAACGGCTCCGCGTATATCGATTTTTTACTCCAAAGAAATCGTTGATGTTCCTTAACGAAGTTGAGTACAATTGAAACGAGATTTTTTTTTGTTATTTTCATTTGTTTTTTCTTATATATTCCTTCTCTGATCAAGCCGGGGCTTACGGACAGGGATTTATCATTGTAATCGAGAATCCGAGCGACGAGATTGAAATTGTGTGTCTGTAAAATTAGAATGGTTGGATGAATGACGAAGGATAACATGTCTATTGACGTGATGGACTTGAATTATTGATTTTAAATTTATTTACGCGTACATTTTTTGTTTTGTCTCATTTTATCGGCTACTTTGTGTACAAGAAAGATCATGGGCAGCAAGAGAATTTAGAGAAATTTTATTAATAAATGTTATAGCCGGTAAATTGAATATAATTTATTTATTTGTGATTGTCTGTGAGTGTTTCAGTTATTCTTATTATCGAATAAATTATTTTAATTCGCTTATTCGTTCGAATTAAAATAATTTTCTTGGTCTCAACTACAAGTGTTACAATATCGGCAAAACTTGGCGTGCCAGTTCGATTTTTTACAATGGTTTCGTACATGGTTCATTAAAATAATCGAAGGAGAGGGGATGCCTCTTCAGGTTTTCGTTCGCAGTTTACTCAACTGCTAAGGTAAACGTCTCAGTGACCGAACACGTCCCAGTGGCCGGACAAAGCGCGCGTGCGAGACAGATGGAAATATGATTTTTCATTCATGTTCGGGGACTGGGACAGCTCCTTTACGCGCCCAGCCACTGGTACTTTTGTGTAAAAATCCTGTGTAACGTCACTTCCAGTTTGAAAATTTCACTTTCAAACCGGAAGTCACGTCGCGTTTTACTTATTTAATTAGTTTTACTTTGAACCTTTGTATGAAATTTAGGAAACCGATTTATACGTAAAAACTTCATAATTAGTATCAATAAATTAATATCGCCGAAATTGATTAAAATCGCTCAGTGCAATGTTCATCGATTTTGCGGACAGAGTCGCTGACTTTCAGAAGATCTCTCGTCCACCGAGTGCTGAGAGGCTTGCGCAATGTCAGCTTTGACACCGACGTTGGTGATTTATCAGAATAATGCACACACCATTACCTCCTCGTGTCCCCGGCCTCAAAAACCGAGGTCTTGATTCCGCACGAAATCCCAAATAGTCGAGTCGAGATTCACTTTTTTTCGCTCCCTTCCTCTGACCCTCCGCCTCGCGGACTCCCTGCTCCTTCCCCACATCTTCCCGTCGACATTTCACCTATTTGCTATGCGTAAAATTCCGACCGACAATATGCGAGATTTCGCTTCGAGAACGAATCCCGAAGAAATACCAAAGACTCTCGTTCGTTTCGATGAAGGGGGCGGAGGCCGCGACTCAGGAAAAAAAATGCTTCTGTGCACTCTGTCCCATCGGCGCTCTCCCATTCGCCACGAGAGAACGCCGAGACCGGATCATATTAATCCCCCGCTAATGAGCGGTACCGGGCCCGATATCGAGGGTAAAACGCGTTTCTACACTCCGGAGAACGCGAGATATACAGACGGTGGAGCAGCGCGAGTCCTGTTCCATCGGCCTCATTAAATCGTGTGTTTCATCGTCTGTGCGCTCTCGCTGCTGTTCCCTCGGAGTCGATCCAATATTTAACGTGTCTCGCGTCGCTTCATCACCTTCGATGTACATTTCCAGCCTCGTGTGCGAGAGGGTAACCCCAGCATCCTCATCGCCCGTCTCCCCTCGCTCTCTCGCAGCGCTTTCTTACAACGCGTTTCAAAACACTCCTCCCGATCGTCCGGTCGATTGAAACAACCCCTTCGGGAAACAACCACACAAACCCGTTTGATTCAACGAGCGTGGATAATTTTACGCGCCCGATGTTTGATCAATTCGTTGCCACGCAGCACGCACCTTCCATTAATGTGTCCGAAAGGATTTTAAAGGGCGAGAAAGGGGTTGAGCGAGACCGGCCCATTGCGGATGTGCAAATTCGCAAAGCGCACCCCCGGTATCTCTGCAACGAATGTCGCGAGCCGGGGTTTACGGGAGCGGGAGCGAGAGCGCACAGTGCCAGCCGCTTGGTAATGCGTTCGGCGTTCGGGACAACCTGTAGCTCCTCGTGGCTCTCGAAATGGTTTATGACTATACTCTCAGGATGATCCGGGGCAGCGGTCCCACCGCCTAGCCGATAATTAGTTAATCAGTCAACCCCGTCGCGCACAACTCTCTCTCTCTATATCCTGCTTTATATATACCGTACGAGTGCTTGGGAGGGCGACTCCGGCGGTGTTCAAGTTAACAAGCTCACCCTCTCTCTCCATCTGCCCTCGTGTTTCCAGAGCTTCTCATCCAGGAGACTCTTTTCCATACGATCTTGCATTTACCCCTCACAATCAATCGCTTGATTAAGCAGAACGATAAGGCGCGTGGCACCGCTGCGCGCATAACGATTCGTTCACTCCGCAGAGATTCGCCAAAGAGAAGAATAAGGAAATAAAAATAAAAATAAAATAAAATAAAATAAAAAAATAACAGTATTAATTATAACGCTCGTTAAGTATCGGCTTCTTCTTTCTGTCCGGAATTATTAATTTAGGTACACTACTTAGACGACGCGGGATATAAAATATATGCGGTATCTTCGCGCGTTGATGGAGAAAAGTATATGGAAGGCGAGGCCGGGGAGCACCAAGTGCCGTTTCTGTATGTGTCTGTGTGTTTATCTCGCCGGTTATAAGCGGTAAAAATATCGTCGAGATTTGTCAACGTTATTAATAACCGAGAACCAGTGCCCGTTTATCTCAACGAGTCGTACGGTAGTCGCGTCGAACGGCAGGACGCGCAAATTTTACGAGAGGCATCTCGCGAGGTGGGCGAATTTCATCGGAAATTCGGCGCTTTTGAACTCGAAACTCCGGATAGTGCGGGTTATAGGATCTTACAGGACGGTGCGCCGGGTGGGGGGAGGGGGGGGGGGGAGTAGAGTAAGATAGTCGTCGGTTTTCTGTGCTTCTCGCAACGATGATGATTAAAATAGTATACGATCCGCTATGGCAGCGGGAACGGAAGCAACAAATAATGGCCAGGAGGTGTGGAGCGTAAACCGTGCGTGGCCGCGTTTTGCACTCGCGATTCAGCCGCGAGACTCTTGCGTTATACCCTGCGAACTTTCTCGCTCTGAGAGGAACGCGAGGAGACGGAGAGAGACTCTTCGTCGTTGAGGATGCCGCGTCGGGTCGACGCGGGAACGGAAGAACGAACAGCGAGAACGCGAGATGCGCTACCGACGCGCCCCATATAATCCCGACGATGCTTCTCAAGACTGTTCCAGGCTTCGTCCGCCTCGGAAATCTCGCTCGCGATGCTACAGGGTGTATCACAATTCCCGCGTGCTACGCAACGTTTATCGATTTTTCACGAAAAATTTTAATTACGCGGATTTACTGAGTTACAAATTGACTGCCGGTCACGGACTGCAACACCGAAATTGAGGATTGAATACGTGGGACAAATTATTGCGTGATGGATCACTCTGTAAATGAGTATTTTTTTATACCTTGATAGAAATGGATAGTATATTTTTTTATATCTTTATACTAACTATATATGTTTAGGCATGACCGCGTGGTACGAGTGTGAGTGAATTTACGTAATAATTTTTCTATTGTCAAATTTGTTCCGTGTTATATTAATAATAATTGATGAAAATAATAATTGCTACCGCTGGAATGTACTTGAAATTAATGAATAACTGAAATGGAGCATTTTTATAGAATATGTTCACAGATCATACTCAAGTGAAATGTGACATTGCTATCTGGTCGTTATTTTTTTATCCCAAAACGCCCCGAGAAATGACTTAAGGCTAGACTAAATATCAACACAACCTCAAAATATTCTGAACACATTTTTCTCCGGAACGGTATTATAAAATAAAAAACGAATCATTTCGGCGAAAAATGTTTTTAAAATTTTAACTCAGTGTGTCTCGCGCTGATACGTGTTTAGCCTCTTCTTAAGGTCGCCCGAATAATCTTACACCCTTTAAGCAAGCTTTCGAGACGATGATGTTTGAGGCACACGTGTCATTGTGTCTCACGTGGTCGCACAATGTCGGTTAAGCATCGCGGCTTGGGCCAAAGCAAACAGCGAATGTCGGGCGCATCGACGATTTATCGCGATGACACGTGTCCCTGGTAGAGCCGAGAGTCTGCGACAAGCCCGTGTCTTCGAGATATATGCGAAGTAGCGGCGACGGTGGCTCGCGCGACTTTCCAGAGGATGCGTGACTCTATACTCAAAGTTCTTTCTAAAGTCGGCCGAGAGTGTCGGCGTAAATTACGTTACGGGCTGTTTAGGACGTGACACCATTTTATTCTTTTTATTTATATCTTCATTTTTTTATTATTTTTTTTAACGAACGCAAGCTCCCGAGAACCGAGAGCATCTTCGTCAAAGGAGATTCCGCGCAGGAAGGGAATGTCGGGACATCTCACCCGGAACGGAATAGATCTGCCGACGCACCCGGGTACCCGCTTCGAGTTTTCTCAATCAATCTGCAATATTCGCGTCTCAAATTCACCGCTATCATACCGGCGAGACCCTTTTCTATTTTATTCTCGATTTAACGGATGGATCGATTTCGCAGCCGTTAATTTATCGGGACTCCGACTGTGAACTCCCGACGCACAGAGAGGACTCGTTGAACAATGAGGTAATCGTGTATTTGGACGATTTCCAAGAATTTTAAGTACCGCCGCGCTTCGAGTGTCCGAGACCATAGCGTAGATCACTCTTAGCCTAAAACGCCGCTTCGCTTTAGTGCCTCTTCCACCTATAGTTACATTTCAATAATTCTTGAGCCGTCTCCGCCGCACCCTGCACCGAATAATAGTTCTCGCCACATCTGACTCACACGTTTCACCCCCTTCGCAACAATTTCCCATACCCACCGCTCCGCCGTTGAAATATTATACATAATACACACTTGGACTACTTGCCCCCCCCCCTTCCCCCGTCCTCTCCCGCTCACCTCTTTGATGAAAAGGCGCGTAATATTATTTTTATGCAAAAACATAAATAGACGGTAGTGTATGTGCCGGTAGGATGTTATCTCGTTTCCTGATTATCGAGTTTGGCCGCTCGATCCATGCCTGCCCTACCACCCCCCCCCCCCCTCTCCCACCCCCAGGCATCGAGGATATGCAACTACTATATAATACGCGAAAGTAGAGTGTATGACCGTAAGTTACTACTATAGAATGTACGTTGAAGGAAGAAAAAAAAGGAGAAAAAAAATGAGAGAAGGTGACTCTTATCGGCCTATTAGTTGGATCCGCTCGCTCGCTGCGTACCTACTTCATGGGTGCTTTATCGAATCACCCTGGTACGCTGGTTTATATAGGCTGCCTATGGGTACTGGAAGAACTGCTGCTGGGCCTCTCGTTTGTTATCGCTATCGCGAATCTGTTACTCACGCGCTCTTTCACGGTCCTCCGCCTCTTCTGCGCGTTCCCCGCCCGCCCGCAACCCCCGGCAAGTATCGCTGTATGTGGGTATCTCACTCTCTCCCACTTCATCGGCTGCATGGTGTATACGCGTCCGCGAGCCTATTACTTTAACGCATTGTAATAATGTTGTACCACCAATTAGCTTAATGCGCGAGCGAGTGAAGCCAGAGAGAGAATGAGAGATCGGGAGCCTCGCAAGGAGAGGCCCCAGAAGGAAAATACCTCACGCGCAACTCGGGGCGGTAGCGAGCGTATCGTCATTAGCGTCGTTACGATACATCATTCATCCACTTTAAGGTGCTATAGACTCAACGAGGCATCCCCTTTCGTACCCAGTAGCGTTACCGTACGCGCTGCTGTGTATCCGCTTTATGCCTGCATTGCACCAAAAACTACACTGTCCGACAGAGAGAAGCGCACGCTCAACACCGCTCGGGCTCGGCGCATCGCCGACTCGGGAGCTCCGGGACAGAGATGCGAATTCGCTCTACCATGAATAATTTTCATACTTATGGAATCATACTGAATTCACGAGGGATTCACCTCCACGGGGATTTCCGTAATACTTTAATAATAACCTTGAGCTAATAGAGGCTTTTTGAATAATATACGTACATTGTATTTTTTTTCAATCGGTTAATAAAGATCTTGGGCGCTTTCTAGTTTGCAGAATGAGAGAATTATTTATAAGCCTCTTACGATGCAGATCGCGCGCTGAATAACACTTAGTATTGGAGATCGAAGGAAAATTATGTTTGCGAACGCGCCCAATCGTTTCTTGAGAATCGGGAGGTCGTCTCTCGCCTTGGTATCGGTAATTATATTGTTGCATATGAATCTACGACATTCTGTGGTGTTTTGATGTTTTTTAAATTGGGAATTATTTTAGGAAAATTTCATTTTTTTCAACTTGAAGTGAAACCTGTTTCCGGTATGACGTCGCTTTCGGTCGAAAAATAAGATTTCCAAACCGAAGATGAGTGTCACAACGTAATTCAGAAAGAATGTCTGCGTGACGTCACTTTCGAATTAAAAGTGAGGTTTTCAAATCGGAAATAACGTGACAGAGACAATTTTTAATTTTTCTCTTCCAACCAGTGTCGCAATTTTCCAGTAAATTTTGGGTGATAGCGATGGTGATAAATGGGGCAAAACGAGGTTGAAAATCTGGATGTATCCTTGAGAAAAAATGGGGCATCCAAAAATTATTGGAAAAATGCGTTTTGCCCCACCGTCCCATTTTGCCCCGCTCTCTCCTAGGGTTTCCCAGATTTTTCAGTACACGCTCATATCCTTTATCAGCTTATTAGAAAATTCCTGACCCTGTCGTATAAAAAATGTATTTTCCTTATAGATGGATTTAGCATTTCAATAAATACGAAAACACTCAATATCAACTTAACAAAAAACTGCACTCAACATCAACTTTGTCCAACTTTGGAGCGCGACTCTCGCGAATGACGAAGGGCATTCGAATTTCGCGAAACCTATATGGTTTCCGCCGCTCGGTTGTTGGTTACGCTGTTCGGCGGAGGGTTCGGCAAAGACAAACAAGCGGGGTCTCCAGAGGTTCGGTAATTAATGGGTAGTTTGGCGGTCGGCTGGACAGCTGTCCCCTTTTTTCCTTGGCGCAAACCGCAGGACGAACGGGCGGGGAGATCGTAGTCCGTTGCTGTGCGCGGGGCTCGCGGGTTTCTCCCCGCGCTCATACTTTTGCCCCGTGGTGAAACGTCGTCGCGGTCGAAGCGTGGAAGACGCGAAAACCATCGGACTGGAGAAGCGAGAGTCTTCGTCTCTCCGGCTCGGGTCTGGCTGGGAGAGACGCCGTGGCTGCCAGCAGCGTCGGAAGGACCAAGATGGATAGTCCGACACCAACGGACAAGATCAATTGAATTTCTATTTGGGCATTGCGGGGCGCACGCGCTTATAGCGTATCCCGAGATTCCATCTTCCTCTCGCTTTCGCCAATTCCTTTATTCCTCATATCGCGTTGAATACAGCGTTCCGAAAGAAAACTCGGAACACCCTTCGGAAAATAATGGAATCTCGACGAAATATCTCGACGAAAGGATGACGAGAAAGAATATAAACTATACGTCGGTACTGGCGCTCTCTTCATCGGAAGTATAAACAAGAAAAATTGAAGTCTGGTATTTAGACGTTCTTTCGAGCTACGACGCGAGAATAATTTTTCTCCCGATCGCGAGAAAAGGCGGTGGCGGTGTTGATTTAATCTTCAAACGTACACACTACTCTGCTTGTCGGGTGAGAACCGCGCGCCGGAGTTTGCACACCGGAAACGCGAATTAAAGAACAAACTCGCGTACGGAACGACAGACCGGCTTGAGCACGGACTGTTAATGCTGTGTGTGCACTACTGTGGACTTAACTCTCGCTGGGACTGTAGTTTCGATGTAATCGAGTTAACGTTTCTTCTTTTTTTTCCTACTCTTAATGTCCGATGCAAATGAAAGGGTGCACCTAATTGTTCGGACAGGTAAGAGACCGCCGAGCGGTGATTAATTGCTTTCCAAGTGGGGAATCGTACATCTAATTATCCACGACCGCACGAACGCAAAAAAATGAAAGAAAAATAAAGTGACCCGCAACCGATGTTTACTCCGAATGCGAAACGTGTGGCGACTCTATTATATAATTTTGTTTTCATTGCGTTAAACTCTTTTTTCCCCTCGAGAGATAAATTGACCGATTAATTACATTGAATGCAGTGTCTTTTGCGTAGAACAATACGCCGCGAATATAAATTGAAACATGTAAAACATTATCGTTCCATAAAGCAATGACGATGTTTTCCGTCGCAGGCGCACTGCTGTGTTTCGTCAATGCTGTGAAAAATAATAACTAAAAAAATCTCATCGCCAGCAGTCAATAACCGATTAAAATTATCTCGAACTTCCGTCTGGTACAGTTCGCGGTGTGTGCATGCCTGCACTCTCGACTTCGGTTGAGATACGCAGTGGATAACTACTGGCACCGCGAATTCCCGGTAACAGAGCGAGATAAAGTCAATCAATTGTTTACAATTTATTATTTGATTGTAACACTCGACGGCGATTTCTCACTCGGCTCGGAGCCGCATCGCTCGGCTTGTTGATGCTTTTTTCTCGAGCAAATGTATCACGCCCCTCATTATTGTGGAATAACAATATCATACTTTTTAACCCCCTCGCAGCGAAACGCATGTGCTCCAGATTCTCGAAACTGGCCAATAACGCATCGATAAGGATTTCGCGAAAATTATAATTGTAAATATCACGTAAGTTTTAGCCCTAAAAAAATAATAGATTCATAATATAACTATTGATATAGCAAAAAAAAAAATAACAATTAAATCTATTTCAAAAGATAAAATTGATTAAAGTACATAATATTAATAACGTATCGATAATGATTTCGTAAAATGTATAATTGTGAATACCACGTAAGTTTCAGCCCTAAAAAATAATAGGTTAATAACATAGCTATTGGTTTAACAAAAAAAAAAAAAACTATCAAATTAACTTAAAAATATAAAATGTATTAAAGTCAATAATATTCATTTTCTGCGCGGAAATAAATGCTCTGAAGATTTTAGGTTGCCTTTCTAATTATGTCCCTGCAGTGCATCAGAAGAATATGGTAAAAAAAAATCTAATGCGTGCGAGAAGGACTTTCGTGTAGGTTCAAAGCACTATCGGGCGTTCCCTGGGGATTTAATTTATTAATGCCTCGGCAGAATTCTTCGAGGCTCGGGCGGGGTGCTGGGAGCAGTGCTTCTCGTTCAATGTATCATTAGGCATTTATTGCGCGATCGCCGGTTCAGCTTCGTTCTGTGCATAGCCCACGGTCCCCCGAGTCGGGGCACACGGGTGGACACGCGCTCGGCAGGGTTTATACCGAAGGAGCTGGACAGTCGACGAGGCGTAGGTGAACCGTTCCTGGCTTCATTCACGTCAGACGTGAGGCGACCACGTCATTTATCTGACCGAGACTCTCTGTATGCTCTCTCTCGCTAACGATGCATTGCCCCGGCGAGAGCCCAGCACGCCGAACGACTCTCGATATCGCCGCTCAGCTGCCCAGCCACGGATCAACGCCACAAAACGTTTTTATTGTTCTCTTTTTTTGCCTACCAACAGTTCGAATAGCTGCACTGTCCCCAGCTGGAGAATTGAAAGAATAATTTATCGTGCCCTCTTGTCGAGGCAATTCGGCCGACCGGTATGAATCGTTGACTGGACCGGTAACAGAGGTTACCAAAATTTGTTTGATACAAATTTTGATTTTTGATACAAACCGGTGACGGAATAAAATTTAATGATTTAAATTAATGTCAATAATTAACAATAAAATATATTAATAGTAGTAGTAGTAAAAGAAAATTTATTGACAATGCTCTACCTTTTTTACACCTATTATCTTAAGCAAAAAGGCATGCTGTCCTTCAGCCCATATATTAATAATTAATATTAATGATAAATTATGAATTTTATCAATTACGATTTATATTCGCAAAAACGATGAATGAATGAGTCTTCGAAGAAATAATTTTATTGCAATCAACTATAATTGTTTTTTGGTAATTTCGTACCGAGTTACCGTCGATTAGGGTTTATTTTGCGGAGTGCCTCTCCCCGCCGACTGTATCGTCCGACCGTCATAATCGGCGAATGCCGGGTGTATTTAACGTGCGTGCCCGGCCAGGGAGTGGCGTGGCCCTTGGGCATGGAAGCGTCGGAAACAGAGGCGCACGTACTTCCGCGGAGGTCGAAGAGCAGGGTGGAAACCGTTCCTTCTGTCTGTCCTGTGCCAGACGTCAGAATAGTATAGCATCGCGCGGCTCGGTGCTTTCCGGCTACACGCGAAATACTCGTTAACTTTGGGCACCGGGCCCCCGGACAGCGTATGGGATGGCTTATTGGGGATGTTTTTTTTTTGCAAATATAGATTCAGCACATTTTTACAAATTACCGGATTTTTTTCCGAGGTTTACCGTACAGTAAGAGTGGTGAAAATGGCCCGCCCCGATTAGCAAGTAAATCGATGACATACAAATCGGTCCACATTCACCACTTTTACCCTACTTGAGAAAATAATATTTAATGTTATAATAAATATGATTATTAAAATAATATAATTAAATTATCATTAAAAATAATAATAAATACTATTTAGTAATTTAGTAATAATAAATACTATTTAGTATAATAGTAGAATCCAACAAATTGATCTGAATTAATATCACAAATGTTATGTTATTCCATTTGAAACAAGTTAAATCGATTCGGAATTTCGTTTGTATAACGTGTTTACTTCTCACACAGCGGTCTTTCTTCTGCTTTCAGAGTTCCCTCCGAGCCCCTCCGGAGGGTCCGCAAGGGTGGATCTTGCCGGGGCGCCAAGCTGAAACCGTAAAACGGAGAGCATCCAGTATACGCATCGCCAGGGGAAACATCGTTTATCATAGCTCGTACTGTCAATCTCCGCGGCATTGATACCGACGACGATCCCCGCAGACAGAGCGACGGTTCACCGGCTCTCACATCCGGCACGGCGCTATGCACTGTTAATCTTCTTCCGTTCTACGTACTCTACTTTATATACAGTTGAAATGAAAGGATGGAATACTCGGAAGATTTTCATTCGTCCATTTATCCTCGAATATCTTTACGCGAAGAGGTTCGTCTGATGAAAATATCTCTTTGTGTTTCGGATGTTGAATGAAAGTCGTTGAATTAACATATCGCTCGTTAAGAATATTTTTCGAGCAACAGTTTACACCGAGTATTTTTTTTTTTGGGCTCGTATTCCCTTGGGTGCTTTTCACAACTTTCCGACGGTTTGTCCACAAATCCCCGAGGAACTTTAAATAGTGGGCGTAAAGTGAGAAACTCAAGATGAACAGTTAGTGTATCGGGTACAAGGACAATAATGAAAATCCGAGGCGTGCAGCTAATTCGTGTAAATGTTTACTCCTTTCGGTGCTAATCTTCTCAAAGCCGTAGTCTCCGGAGACTCGTAATTTGGAGGATCCGCTTTTACCCGGATACCTGCGTTAGTGGCAGAGAGGGATAATCCTCTGTTTGGATCTCGCCATTTTTATTATTGCGCGATGGGCAATTCCCAAGGGACTTCTATCGTTACGAATTGCGAGCTTGCGGTACCTGGCTAGACCCTTTAACCCTTCCGCTATGAGCGATATCGGAGAACGCCGGAGCGACCAGAAATGGACTCTCCGGCATGAGTAGGATTATACTCGATGAGAATCCGAGGATGCATCAGCACTTTTTGCGCTCCGCCCATCATGAACGCCCGCTCGCATGTACGCACTCCTTGCAACCATTTCTCGCGTGCGATCTCCCATGGCCGACTGCATTGCAAAAAATAATTTAATCATTTTATATTTTCCGAATATTTGTTTAAAAAAAATATAGAAATGTCAAACTTGTTAAAATCTATTACCAATGCCCCGCTTGTGTATGGGAGAAAACAGCTGCAGGATTTGCATTCAGTACAAAAAGTTACGTTGTAATATGTAGGCTTAAACATTTTCCGAGACCGTTCGATTTTATGCGAAAAATTTGCGCGGTTACCTCTTTATCGTACCTTCTTCATTTTTTAGAATCAGATGTATTTTCTGTTTACATTTGGCTACGGAAAATGTATTATGCAGTGCGAAAAACAATTTAATAATGTTTTATCTTCCGAATAAAATTTCTCTAAAAAAATATAGAGGTGTCGAAGTTACTTTTAAATCGATTACGAATGCCCCGCTTGCGTATGGGACACAACAGCTGCAGGATTCGCACTCCGTGCGGAAAGTTACCCTGTAATATGTACGCTGAAACATTTTTCGGGCCCTTCGAAGGACGCAAAAAAAAATTGCACGTTTACCCTTTTTCATTTTTTTCAGTTCTTTTTTCTTATTATATTTGGCTACGGAAAATGTACCATGCATTAGAAAAAATTATTTAACAATTTTTTATCTTCCGAATAATATTCGTCTAAAAAAAATGTAGAGAAGTCGAAGTTTTGTTTAAATGGATTACCAATCTCCCGCTTAAGAATGAAACAAAACAGCTGCTGGATTCATATTCACTGCGAAGAATTACTTTGTAATATGAAGGCTGAAACATTTTCCGGAACCCTTCGATCGGCGCAAAAAAAAATTGCACAGTTACCCCTTAATCCTACTTTTTAATTTTATAAAATGATATGTGTTTGCTGTTTACACTTGGCTACGAAAAATGTATTGCGCCCTGTTTGATCGTAATTGATTCCGTCCCAACGAAGTGTATCTCCGATTCATCATAGTGGAACCGACGATCGGCAAGAATCGTGAGTTTCGAGCTAATAGATAGATTTATACAAAAGCGGGATGTAACGCACAGAGGATAGCGCAGTATGGCGTACAGTTTTATCCAGCAAGCGGTACACACAGCACCGCAAACAAAATATAAATCAATCGTGTACAATAATAGGTGACCGGCTCGGCCCGCGCTCGCCTTATGCTCTGTCGCTCCCAATATTCCCAATTTTCCCAAATGGTTGCAAACGCCGCCCCCTTCGCCAACATCGATACACCCCGTGCATTTTTCGAGTCAACGCAGAGGCGAGCGGGGTTCGACGCTACCCTTGTCGGCTTTGCGGCGTTTTCTCTCTCTCTCCGTTCCTCTCGCCAGAGAAGGAACGATCCACGGGAACTCGAGCAACGCGGCAACTTGCGAGCCAGGCAGCCGAACAGGGGCACATATGTCGATCCTTGTGGATCCGCGCCATTTCACGCTACGAGAACAACCTCCCCGATTTAATTTGTACGTCCGAGAGAATACCAACACGGCCCTCACTACCGTTCCAAACCAATTTCCAATTGCCTTGCGGCCCTTAATGCAGCATCCCTGTGACAAAATCCCAAAACCCCTGTGACCCAATTACCCGCAAAGAAATCTTGAAAAAAAAATAAAAAATATCTTTCTTTACCCAAAGATGACCTTCGCTCGGATAGATCCTCGAAATAAATGCAGCTCCGCTACGCTGTCATCAATGTCAATGCATATCTCACTTCGTTCCAGGTCCGACTGATTAACGTGAACAACAAAAAAGGAGGTAGGTGCATTCAAAAAAAAAGAGGAACGGCCACTGGATGGCAAAATATTTTCGTGAGGTGAAAGAGAACTCCCTATTTAATTTGTACCCCCGAAAGAATACCAAGACGAGCCTGACTACCGTTCCAAGCCGATTTCCGATTGCCTCACAGAACTTAACGCAGCATCCCTGTGACAAAATCCCAAGACCCTTGTGACCCAATAACCCGCAAAGAAAGCTTGAAAAAAAAAAACAAGAAATGTCTTCCTTTACCCAAAGATGACCTTCACCCACATCCTCGAAAGAAATGCAGCTCCGCTACGCTGTCATCAATGTCGATGCATATCTCACTCCGTTCCAGGTGAGACCAATCAACGAGAACGACAAAAAAAGCAGGTCGGTAGGTGCACTCAAAGAGCAGTGGAACAGCCACCGGATGGCAAAATATTTTCGTGAGCTGAAAGAAAGCTTGACGAATCGCTTGAGGTAAACGTGAAAAATGTTCAAAAGAAAAGATCGAAAATTCTTCTCGAGTCGTCACGGACCGCGCCGTCTTGGAGATAAATTTTTGGGTAAGTTGTAGAGGCGCACGGCGGATCCAAAGTAAGAAGTTCCATCGGGGAGCGAGCCTCCGGAAGAGAAAGTTTTACGGTTTATTGTCGTCATCGTGGGTCCCAGTACATTTTTCGGAACGGGCCGACTCGAGTACCGATTTTAGGCGCGGAGCGTCGCAGGGTTTACCTGAGAACGCCGACGAACGGCAATAATTTTGTTTGCCCTCTGCTCGGTACTCGGAGAGGTGAAATAAAAATTAATATGACGCTAGCGGTGTCACAACTGCGACGGGAATAACGCAGTCGAGGGTCCGAGGGAGGCGCGTGGCCGCGCGTGTCCCCGGGACCGTTTCGTGCGACGCTTTCGACCGGGCGCGTTAAGTTCCCTCCAGGACTGCCGGAACGGACGGGGAAACATGCGGGCATCCCTCAGCCCCATAAAATATTGACGAAAGCAGTTATTGCCCGTAGGATTGGCGTTCTTACCCAGGTGTATGCCATACCGAGCATCATTACATCCCCAGGTACGGAGAGGACGTTTCAAAGAGAAATCGTGCCCGGGCCCAAAAATCCTCCGCATCTCTATCATCCCTCAACGCTGAAGAAGACTCTATCGCGCCGAGGTCTCGCGGCGGTCGAGGCGTCCGGTAGCGGCAACGCCACGAAAAAAATGAGTGATCGAGATCGACCAGTCATATCCGCAGGCCTCCACGCGCGGTGTACCTACACTTGCAGCATAACGTTATGTTCGCAGCCCAGATAAATATATTAATGAACGCAACGTGTAACAAAGTAATATATCATTGCTGTGGGCGTATCCGCTCGCGGACGGCGCGTTGCTTCTGGCGCGAGAACATATTTTTCACGTTTCACTGGCGCGATCTCTTTTACTCCCGTGCATTTGCTGTATAGGTGTCCGTGTCCGTGTGTGTATGTGTCTGTACACTTATATATTCCCTCAGCCGCAACGGCAATCATTATCTGACTGACGAAAATGAAGTCAGTAGCCGAGAATCATTTATGATTGTACAGCATTTACAGCGAGCGTTGCCCTCCATATTCAGGACCCTTCGCTCCCTGTCCGGGTCGATCTCGCTCTTCCTTTCATTCCGCGTTTCTCGTTCGTCCCTTTCCCACAGAGGCAGGAACGGACGCCCAGAAAAGCACGATCGCCCTTCCCTCGAATTATTATTTATTATCGTCGCGCCGCGTCGGCAGGAGCCCTATCGCTCTACTTTCAATCTATCCCAATTTACTGCGGTGAAGCTGACCGATTTTGTTGAAAGGACTTTAGCAAACGCGTCAGCTTCACCGCGAGAGCCGAATTTTACATGCGATCTATCCCAGCATCTATGCCAGGGTGAACCGCCCAAGTCGACCAGATATAGCGCTCGTGCGAAAATCAGCTTCACTCATGTATATCGATGCTCGCATTATATATATATATTTTTTTTTCGTTGCTATTTTTATTAATTCATCTCGGTGCGTGCGAGTGCGATTGCACAAAAGCCGTCTATACAGCCAGTCTGGTGAACCGCACGATTTCGGTGCTCTCATGGCCCGCGTCTCGTCCACTTCGCGTTCGTCGTTGGATACACCAGGCGAAACATTCATCAATCACTTTTCCGTGGCGGCGTTCGGTCATTTACGTGCGGAGGGAACGCGCCGACAGCGAGAGTCGAAGAGAGACACGGATATGCAGTTGTCCTCGTTGGCGGGCCGCAGTCTGCGGCCCATTACCATCTCGCCTGTTAGCGTTAATTGTTTTAAAGCGTTTCATGATGCTAGGCGTCAAAGTCCGCACGACGTCAACCCCATCATCGAGATTCATTGACACTTCGTCGCACGCCGAGCCCACGCGTCGACGATACGTTTGTTCACTCGTCGTCACGAGATTTTCTCCGGGCTAAATGTGATTCAATCATCGGCACGATTACCGGATCGCGGATCTTGACTGGCTCGGCGCGAAAACCCGTTTCCACCCAACCCCGGTATTGATTCGGACCCAATATATCGGCGAGACGAAAATTTTTATTAAATTTTATTGAGGAAGAACGGACATGGCGTTTTGGCGTACGGCGGCCAGTGTGGGCCCAGCGATGTGCCGTTCTTCCACTTACGGCAGAATCCCACCTGGGGGGTTGACTGATCGACCGAGAGCCTTTGGATCCACGTCTTTTTTCAGTTCCTTTCGACTTCTTTCTCGTCTCCGCGTCTATCCATGAGGTTCTTTTTTTTGTGTTCGCTCTTTTCTCGTATTTTCTCTTCCCCGCGAGAGATGCTTTTCTTTTTTTTTCAACGACCACGGAAAACAACGAGGCGAGCGATGCGTCGAAACGAGCGGGCGAAAAGTGGGATTAATGAAAATACGGAGAGAGGTCCCGTGCTAAATGCACGTGTATAACGGGGTTCGGGAGGGTCGGGAGAGGGTTGATTAATCGACGCGAGCAAGGACTTCTCCGTCTCTCCCTTTGCTCCTTCTTCCTTCCGCCGGTTTCTATCCCGTTGCCACGACGGATTCGAGAGAAAGAGACGTCACTCGCAAGACTGCCTACGTCTCTGTGTCCTGTCGCACGCGCTTTTGTTTACCTCGGAGCCCAGCGTACCTATTGCTGACCTCCTCGGATCGATGACCGATGATGGATATCGAGTGATGAAGGTTAAAAAATTATGACCTACGGACTTGTAAACATTTCAGATACATAGTAAAATCGAGTAAATGGCCACGATACTGACTCCAGCTCCAGTCGGGTTGAAATATATTTTCCGAGATTTTTCTCCGCAGGAGGTACAACTACGCGCGCTATGCATGGGGGTTGGCTCCCAGCGCCACACACATGGCGGCTGCTTCATTGTCGCTTCTCCAGATTTCTCGCTCTTTCATACCCATCTCATTTTCTCTCGTGGCGAAACATGGGGATTTTCTGTGTCAATAGCGTTAATAGTGGGAGGGGACGAGATCCACGGTATCGCGGGCCGAATCGAACGTACGGGATGAACGTGCGGGGTTGCATCGACGCGAATGCAGGGAATTCGGGGGTGGCCCCGTGGCGAAGCCGAGGTCTTCGAGCAGCTGATAGGGGGCAGCCCCGAATGAAAGTCGGTGCGGGGTAAGCGCGTTGCAGTAGGATCCAGAAGCAGCATAGTTCGTTGCTTCGGGGGTAGTTTCGGAGCCCCCACCACCTTCGCTCGCCCTTTCTATCTCGCATTCTCTGTCTCCATCTTTCTCGGTTCGCTGTTCCTCTCTCCGTTGCACTTCAGCCTTCACGGCACTAGGTGCAATAAACCGGTGAAAGTTTTTCGGGGGCCCATTGGCACGCGCGCCAACCCCCGGACACAGGCCCATAACTTTGCCCCGTGTGCAGTTCGCTGTAGCCGTCGCCCCCCTCGAGACCGTAGGCACAAAATCGTCACCCGGGGGTCACACAAATCATTTCGTTTCTATCGCATTGTACGTACCGGTCGTGCTTCCAGCAGCTAAGCAACGAGACTCTCCTCGGACCCGGTCCCGTCGACACGCGCACTTCGAGCAGAAGCGAATCGGCGCGCGACCGGTCATCACCGCTCTGCGGAGCCAAATAAGTTTCGGCATCGATCGACGAAGAGTGTTTCGGTGTTCAGATATTGTGTGAATTTGTGAAGTTTTTGCGGATCTCGTGACATTTTTTTGAGGATCGTAGGGTTATGCGAGGCGAAGGTCTGTCGTAGGTGATTTTCGTGCCCGTGGTTATTTACAAGTGTCGCCTCGCGATCGAGAAGATGACGAGCTCGGCTTACTACGCCACCAGCGAAACCAACTATTGGCCCTATCACCAACAGATCAGTGACATCCGTTCCTTCGACTCGGGTCTCTATCATCCAAACAGTTTTCCCCAAAGCCCCCTACACCAGCAGCAGCAATCGCAGTCGGGGCTCTTACGGCAGCAGCAACATCAGCAGCAGCCGCCGAGTCCTCCGTCTTACGGTCCGGAATCCCCTCCGAATCACCCCCCACCGTCGAGTCTCCTGGAAACCCTCTTGCGTCACGGTAAGGAAGCCATCAGCGAGGGTTACCCGATTGCCGCGAACGGAAAGAGCAACAGTAATGCGGGTCAGGCGAGCACGACCTCGCACATACCGTCTCAAACGCCGCCTTACACCCCCTCCTCGTCCTCCGACAGGACGTCGCCTCTTAGCGGACTCCTGATGGACACTTCGTCTCAGGAAAGGTTCCAGCAGCCTACGCGCCGAACGACACCTTCGATCGAGGTCAACGGAATTGGATACCCGCAGACGCCATATCAACAAACCTACGCGCATCAAGCGTCGACCGGAAATTGCGTAACATCCATGATGAAGCCCTCCTCTCCCACCAGCCCCTTCGAAGCTATGCCGCTTGGCTACTCACCGTCCGGTGGAAGCAACAACAATAACGGAAAGACGAGTCCCGACGCGGGCAGCGAATATGGCGAGGATCAACCGCAGCGACCCGTCGATTATGCCTGGATGAAATCCAATTATGCAAATGGTAAGTAAAGCGACGAACGAATTGATTTTTTTTTAAATGCCTCTGATCATTTATCGGTAATCCAAATTGCAGAGAGAACGGATAAAGATCGAGGTTGTGTGTTGGCTGGAATAATCATTGATACATTTTTGCAGGTGACGTTACCGGGGTTGGTCAAAAACGCACGAGGCAGACGTACACGAGATTCCAGACCCTCGAGCTCGAGAAGGAGTTTCACTTCAACAAGTACCTGACGAGAAGACGAAGAATCGAGATCGCCCAGGCGCTCCGTCTAACCGAACGGCAGATCAAGATTTGGTTCCAGAATAGGCGCATGAAAGCGAAGAAGGACGGCAAAACAGGGGGATACAATTCCATGGACGCTATGCCGATAGGGGAGGAAGCCCACTCGCCGAACCAACACCAATCTGGGGATGGACTTTTGCAGATGACCTCATCGCCCACTGGATCAGCCATGATGCTGCACGGGGGTCAGAGTAATCCAGTGACGAATCCTGCCGCTCACGAGACGAATCCAGCTCTTCATCATCAGCTTCAACAGCAACAGCATTCGCAGAACTTGCAGGCGGCGTACCTGAGCTATCATCAGCATCAACAGGGACACTTGTACCCGAGTACCGATTATTCCCATCATCAGCAGCAACAGCATCACCAACAAATGTTGGGATACGGGCATCCCGCTAAGTTGGAGCTTCGCACTGGTTCCTGAAGCGGAAATATTTCTTCTGTGTACGGTATAACCACCAGACCAGCCATCATCCGTTATAATTAGTTATCGTTAGAAGCATCGGAAGAGTAAATTTATGCACAAGAGAGCTCGGTAGGTTTTATCCACGCAACAGCGACACACCACGCTCACGAGATCGGCGCTTTACAAGTAGGCAGGATAAACGGTACAGCGGTTGATTCTGGTACAATACGGCCAATGACTGGTTATTGACGAATGTGCGTCTCTCTCATACCAACGCGTTTCCGACGGCCTTTCACTGTGGCCCGGCCGACAACTGTGCCGCTTATCCGGCAACCGGTAGGTCCGGAGAGACCGAAGAAGTTGCGGAGTGCTTCGCACGAGGGATCGGTGAAGCCGGCGCGCGGGAATGCCGGACGGCCTGGCAGCAGCTGACCCATGCCATGCTCGCAACCAACCACCATGATTTATGGACTAAACGGGCTAAACAGCCGAAAGCATCCCACGCCAGGTATTCGAGGCTCGTTCTCTGTTGCGCGTTGCTCGAACCGACTACCACGTTCACGGCAAATTTCGCGATGCGCTCCAAGCAGAAGTATTTCTGTGCTCTAACCTGCTGTAAATTAACTCGGTCTTTTGGATTTTTGCTGAAGAACGGCAATAACGGAAATATGCAAGTCATCCCGAAAATATTTTGACTCGCGGAAAAATTCATACAATCTCTGATTTATGAAATGGGCGACGCGCTCGCGTAAGATTGAAGAAACATGTTGCGATTCTTTTGATGTTTCTCAATGAATAAGCTTGTTAACAATAATACGGAAAAAAATAACACACAAAGACCATGCTGTGCCGTTGCGGGTTTAGTGTGACGCAATATCTTCGGAAGAACATAGGGCAACCATTCGGGGCGGTTGGAAGTTAGGGGTTGGAAGATCGGAGTGGGGGGCTCTCTTCGTCGTGCAGCTGCGCCGTTTCATTGGGAAACAAGATGGCTGAACGCGTGGCTTGTCGCGAACGGTTTCTCGTGTTTTTTCTTAGTTTCTTTATTTTTTAACCGAAGCAACTATTCGTTTTAATGATGTTTTGTCAATAATTTTGAGTATAATGTGCGCCGTGGTTCGGACAGTTTTTTTTTTAAGTCGCTGTGAAAGTTTGAGAGAAATACGATGGTGACTCCGACTATCGGCTGATGTAAACAGGGACTTTGATTTAATTTTTTTTTTTAATTAATGGTGACCTATGAGTAACTACGACGAATTAATTTATAAAATCGAGTTTAAATTCTTCGCGTCAAAGTGAACTGCTGCTGACAGTCGTCCGAAAAACTGGAGTTTCAGCGAAAAGTGAAAGTTTCCTCGTGCTAAAAGTTACCTGCCGCCGAATTCATTAGTCTTTGAAGCGCACCGAAGGCTGATCGATATAATGATTTTCTTGTGGCCGCGGGTCAACTGAACTCGTCACGCATGTCGTTCAAAATACTCGAGACAACTCGCAAACTCTCGTGTCAATTTCATCGTAAAAGTTCCTATTCGTAATTAAAACAAACAAACAGAAATTGTAAATAGCTGAACAGTAATGATTTTCCTAGTTAAATTCTATACTAGACACTAAACCATATTTTCATATTTTATTTTATTCATATTTAGACAAAATGAAAAGAGTCATATCGATATAGAGAATACGATATTTTTTTAGCTGTGTAATACCTAAGTGAAATACTAGTCCATTCGTAACGAATAATTAGATGATAAGTTACTGCCTCGATACATATATAAACATATATATATATTTTGTGCTCTCAAATAAATTATTTCCGAAACTGTGTGGTCCACTCTTTCATTAATTCATTCATGTACGGGACGTTCCTTCATCTTTTTTTTTCACGACGACACCGTTACTTATAAATGGGATTGGAATGTGCGGAGAATTAATAGGATATGTTTCAGTTTCGGTTTTTATGCAAATAGAGGGTGTGCGAATGGACGGATGAAGTGGGAACCGTTTGCGCGGGCGGGGGGGGGGGGGGGGCAGAATGTTTGCACGATGCTTGAAGAATTGGTAGAAAGCGGGCCATATAGTGTACTTTTACCGAACTGCTACGATGTTTGCACGAGTGTGGGTGGTAAAACCCACACGACCCGATGCGGAGAATATACTCCGGGACACGCGGCGGCGAGAACGTAGACGTAGACGTGGGGCACAAAGAGCGAGAGGGCAAGCAAGGGAACCCCGAGAGCTGTCGCTCTGCTGGGGGTTGAACACGCAGAGGGCGAGGGTCGATATTGTGCTTGACAGATAGTTTCCCATAGCTCCGGCTATCCATCATGGCCGGCCCGTGGAGACGTATTGGTTTTCACGTTACGCGTCTTAGTTCCTCACACACAAATTGAATACTTTTCTTTCACTCGCTGTATAATTCTGGTAGCACCGAATTTATTTTCCGTACCGCAGGTTTCTGAAAATTTAATAATCACGAACGGGACCATTTATTTTTCCCCCATCTGCAAAAACTGCATTTGTTGAGACAAAACATGAGAAATTTTGTGCAATCGATTAATCACTCGAATCATAATGTTCGGGTGTTATCCAAATAAATAATTGTGCTAAAGTTGTACGAGCAATTAATATTTGCCTGTAATAACCACCATAATTTTCACGCCGTCGTGAGTGTAAAACTAGATCTTTAGTCACGCTCTTCGGCTCCGCTAATTGCTCGTACTTGTTAATTTTTATCAGTTTCGCGGTTGAACGGTTCCGCGCGTATCAGAGGGTCCAGCGTATACGGTGGTCCGCCGATACGACCGGCGTGAAAACGGGGACACCTTTTTAATAATGCAAAACCATTCACTGCAGCCAATCTATTAGCGGACACTTTACTCCGAGCATCCCGGTAATTTTTCAAGAGCTGTCGCTATGAGGTTACACGTAAAACACCCTCGCGAACCAGGGTGGATGCCTGCACCCCCTGCTCGCGGCTCCGGACGAGTCCTCTCCTCCTCAACTCTCTATCATTCAGCCCCGGTGTGACGGGTCTGGCACTCTTCAACCCCCCCACTCCCGCGAGTTTAACCCACTGCTGCGGCAGCGAGACGCAAAGAACCCCTCGTGTTCTGAATTCACAGGGGCATTGTAAACACCTACCGTCGCAAGGGATATTCGAAGAAATTCTATTAACCCGCAAGAATGTTTGTTCCGAAAATATTACAAAGATACGAACATTCGCGGTTCTTCGATTCAGTCGGTCGATCGGCATAGCGCGATATCGTGATCATAGCTAATGCGATAACGGTGTAATTATCGCACTGATAACTGAAATTTTTCGATACTTTTTTCAATGATGCTGAGTAAAAAAAAATCAGACTGAAGCGACGTCATACCGGAAATACGTCATTTCTGGTTTGGACATCCCATTTTTTAAGAAACGAATTGCCGGCAACACGCGACGTCCGGTCGGGAAATTAGATTAAAAAATTGGAAGTGACGTATTTCCGGTATTACGTCACTTCCTGTCGAAAAATTAGATTTTCAAACCGGAAGTGATATATTTCCGGTAAATCTCCGGAAATGTAAATTTCCGGTAGATCTCGGGGGATGTAAGTTTTCGGTTTCTAAAATCCACAGACAATAGCGCGGGTACAAAGCGCCCGAGCCACCTGCTGGTCGTAAATAAATTCATCGTGATAAAAAAATTACACGTGTTGTACGGCGTCCCAAGATGATTCGATAATTTGTTTGTCAATAGTTTTTGTAAAGCCTTTTTTGGACCATACGGGAAGGAGAAAAGCGTCCGCGGGGCAAAAGATGATTACGGTGAAAGAAGAAGAAGCGAAGACGAGCTCGCCAAGTAGGGGCAAGGGAGGGTGCATAAACCATCTCCTCTGTTTCGAAGCGTAACAGATACATGTGTCCAAGCGTCTCGCTTTCGCGACAAGTGATTCATGAAGGTCTCGATACGTTTTTTACACCTACTGGAACGGCTTTATTAGAAATTCTAATGGGGATGCTTGTGGCTCGAGTTGGCATTGCGGCAGCCGGCAAAGAGTGACACGAGAGCCCCGAGGCGAACTGGGACGGGAACGAGGAGAGAGACCTACTCTCCGACGAAACGGTCTAATCGCGCGTGGATTTCTTGCTCCAGTATCCGCCGGGGCTTCTCTGTCGGAACGATGAAAACCGCCAGTGGAACAAACAGCATCGTAACTGACGCTATTGTGTCGTGGTGAGTGCGACCCGAGCGACTGTGACAGGATGACTTTATCGACGATTGAAAGCAATGGTTTGACTTCGAAAATTTTGCTGCTTAATGAAAATTAATAAACACGGAAGAGAGGCACTGTTGCTACAGCCAGTGTCTAGAGGAGACAAGATATTGGTCGATCAATTAATTAGTTTGTCCAACCAACTAAGTAGTTTTCAACCGACTAATTTGTTAACCTACCTAATATTTTTTTTTGGCACAACCAAATTGTTGTTTGGCTCCAGGAACACCTAGCTAATCTTTTTTTTTTCCAGTGTAAAATTGATATATATAGTATTCTACACTGGAAGAAGCCTCTGATAGAAATGATAATAAATCTCGTAAAAACCGATAGAACTTTCAGGTAGGTATTCGAGAACTACAGCGACATCTTGGCAATCATTCGTATTAAACTTAACACATTCTGCTAGAAAAAATGGTAATTTTCAGTATCACAGATATTGCTCGAATATTTCTTTATTTTTGCTACAATATAAGTTCTCCTTATTGGACATTAAATAAATAGTGGCGTCGCGATCGCGAACCGTTAGATTTGTAGGTTATACCGGCATATTACGTCGATCAAATATTTTTTATGTATACATATATCAAAAAATGTAATCTACGAAGTTCTCAGTATTTATCCATGGAATTCTTAGCCTGGTACGCAACATGTTGCTAACCCGCCTTCTGGAAAAAAATTGTGTTGATGGAATAAACCCATGGAAAAAAAATCTCGAGGCAGATCAAAGGTTCTAATAATTGATTTATCTCTCTGATTTATACATTGGGCTACCGAAATTACGTCAGCAAAAAAAAAAAAGAAGATACTCGTACTCGTACATCCGGTCAGCGAAGCGTCGGAAGGGCTGTGTGGACCGCGGCGACCGTCTCGTATCGCGGCCAGGCTCAAAAGCGGTGCTGCACCAAGTGGAAGAGATAGCCAGTTTTGTCGAGTCCGCTCGTCCGACCACGGCTAAGGACGCTGTGGAGGGAGAGTCAGTACCGAAAGTGGGGAGGCGCGAAAGTACGAGAGGGGGAAGTCGGGGGCGGTCGCGACTGAGCATCAATTCAACGGGAACTGCGGCGCGTTCACCACATCTGTTGTCCAACTGCCACAGCCTCTATCTCTTCGACTACTTTTCGGCATAATTTTTAAAATAAAATTTTACCTCGGGACATAGAAACTCATTAAAATTTTTTTTTAACTCCTTCATATTTAATAAATGTATTCCACACTCGAGCGATTTTATGAAGGAAAAAGTAAAAAAAAGATCATCCTCAGACGTCAAAGAATCTGCAACTAATCAGCGATCGATAGATCAAACACGATTGATCTTTTTTATTTGCCGGTAGCCAGGATCGCGTACCACAAAATATATTCGCAAGGTTCAAAGCTACAGAGCTCCGCCCCCACGGCACGTTTTCCCCCTTCCCTTGCCCCAGCTGCCGCCCCCGAGTGCGACAAGCCGCGTGTATCCCCCGCCAGGCCGGGAGCGTGCAGCGTGCACAGAGCGCACACAAGGACTTCCGCCGGTTCGCTGCAGGCGAGAGCTCTCGGCACCGCACATGCTCCTGGTCGTCCGAGTAGTTCGCTCGTGCCTCACCATTCTACCTCTGCAACAGTCCATTCCCTTTTACCTTCGATTCCTCTACACCCTTTTTTTTGCATATCCCTCCCTATCGCGGATTACGCCAAGTAGCCTCTGCATTCGGTGAACGAGGCGATAACGGGGCGTCGATCGGATCGCGATTGGAGAGGATTTCAACCTCGCGAGCTCGATCTCTCTCGGTCTCTTTCCCTCCATCGTCTTTCCATAACCGTACACCGAATGGTTCTCTCGCTCACCTCGCGGTTTCATATTCCTCTCTCCCTCCTGTCCCTTACGTTTCGATTCCGTCCGACTCTCTCGCGCGAGTTCGGGGCAACAGGTTTGAATTTATGGGACAATAAAGAGTGCTTGTGCGTAGTGCGCGTGTCTCTTTCTCTCTTTTTACCTTGCCCGATCTATCCGCTCGGTTTCCTCACTTTCGCCGTCTTTCTCTTTCACCCTCTGTCTCCCTCCTCGACTCTCCCTCTCGTTCTATCTCTCGCGCTCGTTCGTCCCCCTCCCGCCTCTCGTGCCGAGCTTGTATCTCTCGCCGCGCGAGAGAGGAGAGCAACCGAGGCTATCAAACTCTCATAAAACTGTCAGCCGCGGCCGCCCGGCTGACTTATGTGCGAGACCGTCTTTTCCTTCTCTCGTTCACCCACGGTTAGCTTCCCTCCATCGTTCTCCCTTTGATCCTCCGTACAAACTTCTCTAGCGCTGCATCGCCAGGGGGGCCGAGTGTCCCGTTCAAGAGAGGTACCTCTCGTTTCCAACCCCTTCGCTAAAGGGGTAGTTTTCGGATAAATTGTTATTTCGTCGAGGCAAATGACCGACGATACCGAACGAATTGTCACTCGACTGCGGATTGGTTGTTAAAGATTTAGGCCTAAAATCCTCGAGCACGTCGGATCAGAGAAATAATAAATATGTAAAATCAATTAATCTTCAGATTTATAATTTTGTAGTCAATTATTATGGTAATAAAAACATTGAACGCCAATTATACTGTATACAGGGGTACAGATAATTTCTCAAAAATTATAAATACCTCGGGAAGAATCATATCGAAACCGTAGCACGAATCCTGTACCTGGAAAAAAAAAGTCATCATCGTACCCCGATGAACGATCAGCCCTGACTGACAGCGGCGTATAGGTGGTACCGCGAGACCGGCGGGGGGGGGGGGGATTTTTCGAGAGAAAACAAGATAGAGAGGGTAACGCGTGCGCGCGGTGCCCCTCGCTCCGTCAGCGACGCGAAGACAAGAAGGGAAGTCTCCGTACTCATGACCAAGAGTGGGGAAAACCTTATGCCCCGAGGAAAAGCTGGAAAGGCTCGGGAATCCAAGTAGAACGAGAAAAAAAAACTTCTATCTCTCTCCATCGGCCGAGAGAGATGACCAAAAACAGGGTAAGATAGAAGGAAAACCCCCTCCACCTTCGATAGCACGAAGAGCTCCCGAATATCTCTCCATTAGCCCCCCTGATGGTATCCCTCTCGGGCTCCCCCCTCCGCGAGGCCCGGTACGTTAGCGCACCCCTCGCTCCATCCCTTTCCAGCCGCCTTTCAACCCCGTGTTTCCGCCTCTGCCCCTCGCACGCGTCGAGCCCCTCCGGCGAGGAGAGACGGGAACGGCGTGAGCATCGGGAGCGAGGGAACGGGGTTGAAGAATCCACCGGAGCGGCAGCGGCGTCGTGGTCGTCGTCGCTGTCGTCGTCGGCTCGGCCGAGAGGCCAGAACGAGACGGAGGGAACGGAACGGAGAGGGAGAGATAAGGACGGAGCGAGGGAGAGAGACCAATCAAGGTTTGACGAACGACGGGGATTGGTCCGCTCTCCTGACACGCAGCGCGGGCACGTGACAGCTACCGCACCGGCGACTCCGAGGATACCGCGAGTTTCAGTACGATACCACCTCCCTCCGCGCACGCAACTCTCGACGGTGCGAGCGAGAGGCAAAACCGTCAACCACACCGTCGCGGTTTTTCCCTTCGTCCCTCACACTCGCGCTGTCTCTCTCCACCGGGATCTCTTACCCTGTACACTCGTACTATCGGTTCATCTCTTACTCGCGAGTCTCTAACACGCGTTTTATATACCTCACTCCGTCTTGCGCTCGTTCGCCGTCACACACGCTGCCTGCGCGCTCCGCTGCCGCAAACTCCACTCTTGCTGCCACTGCCGCTGCCGCTGCTGAGGCTGAGCTCCGCGCTCTGTGTGTGTTGCGCTCGGCTGCTGCGGCCGCTCGCGCTCCCGCTCTACCCGCCGCTTCCTCGTCTCTCTCTCACGCGCGCTCCCTCCCGGTATCCTCGTCTCTTTTCTCACTCTCTCTCACTCCACAAGAACACCACCTACTTTCTTAACCGTGTGGAGAGCAGTTTCACAGTGTGCCCTACGGCGTAGTGGTGCTGCACTCTCGGAGTGAGACGGTAACCCGAGCCGGTCCTCGACGATACGCCGTCACTCGGGTTCGATACGAGCCACGGTGCCGGACCGCGCTCTGGTGCTTCAACGGGGAAAATTCAGTATCGGCCGAACAGATAAAACCCAGAGACGTCGGTAAGACGCAATAAACGCACGCGTCCATCGACGGTATTTTTGTTGTTTTTATTTTTTATTTTTTTTTTTAAATCAACGAAACAACCGAATGTTCGCAAGACGACCGAATTGACGGCTCAACGGGGCTGTCGGTGTGGCGGATATCATCGAGAGTTGATTTTGTTCTTGGGCTGACACGGCTAAACAGTTTTAATTTTTTTTTTCTGCGAAGTTTGGTTCGACGATAGAGGAAGAAGAGGAGCAAAAAAAAAATGAAACATTCAGTGTTGACATAGCGATAAAAGGTGCGATCTGTGTGATAGATACGAACGGGGTGACTCGCTGTTTGTACGCCGAGTGACGAGGGTTGTTCGTACCCTCAAATAATTCGAGGCCTCTGCTTCTTCTTCTTCGCTTTTTTTTTATCGTCATCTCCTCGCCGCGAGTTTCTTCAATGGTCCTCCGAATCATCAATGGGCTCGTACTACGTACTGAAGAGGAGCAAGCGAGAGGAAGAGGAAGGAAAGTTAACAGGATCGGCAGCAACGGCAGCACGTTGGGTCCCCGTGTTCCCCGTGGGTAATTGCGCCCCGGTAAGGTCGTAAAGAAGCGGAAGACAGTTTTATAGCCCCGGCCCACGTGGCGCTCGTAAAGCAAGCAAACCCTCGCACCTCTTGTTCTCATCGCGCGGGCTTTCGCGTTCGCCACTCCGGAGAAAGCACGCCGCGCATCTTCGCGCTTTACCGCTGTTTGCCCTGTTGGTGTTTTTGTTTTGTTTTTTTTTTTCACCGCCGCAAAATACGACTGACACCCCATTTAGTCGTCGGCTAAACCTCGACTCCCCCCCACGTCGTTCATTATCGAATCCCAATAAGGTCGCGGAAACTCGTGGGGGCTTCCCGTTCTCCCGGATAGATCGTCAGGTGAAGTAACTCATCGTTCTGCTGTGGGAGAACTACGGATCGCGGTATTTGCAAAAAAAAAAAAAAAAAAAACGAACAATACCCGATTGTGATGTCAGATTTTTTGTTGTTCCGGCTGCGCGTTAAAATTCGTCGGTGAAAGAACAAAAATTTCCCAAGACGATTTTAAGAATAAAAAAGGAAGATGAAGCGGAAGGTTTGACGTGACAAAAGTGCGCGGTGTTAGTGTCCAAAGTAGTAGATAAAAATAAAAAGAGACTCTCCCGAGGATCGTTCGATATCTTCGTCCGCGATTGAAAAAAAAATTATCGTTAAGCAGTCTATAGCAGATACAATAATAATAATATTAATAACCAATAAATAAGAAGAAATAAAAAAAAACGCAGCCAGTTGGTGAGAATGAGTTCCTATCAGTTCGTAAACTCGTTAGCTTCCTGCTACGCTGGCCAGCAGGCCCAGCAACAGCAGCAGCAGCGACCGACCCCGAATTCGCCTGGCGAACCGCTTCAGGCCGCATCGCCCGCCGGTGGTGATTATTACAATCCGAATGCAGCGTCGACGGGCTATCCGACGCCTTGTTACTCGCCGCAACAGCATTATCCCCAGCATCCTTACGCGACCCCGGCAGCGGGTATGCAGCACGCACCGCCGACCGGTATGATCGACTACACCCAGTTGCAGCCCCAGCCGAGGCTGAACGCAACGGCCACGTCGCAACAGCAACAGCAACACGCCGCGGCTATGCACGCCGCGGCCCAGCAAGCGGTTGCGCAACAGCAGCATCATCAACAACAACAGCAGCATCATCCACAGTCCCAGATTCATCAGGATCTGACGGCGCCCCTTCTTCAAGTACCAAACGCCGCTTCGGCGGCTTCGACCTCCAGTTGCAAGTACGCCGATTCCACGTCGTCGACGAGCGTTGCATCGCCACAGGATCTGACGACCGGAACATCGAGAAACAGTCCGACACCGCTGGTCACGCCTGGCACCTCGAAGGGAACGGCATCCGGTCTGACATCGCCACCGGGAAGCTCGTCCAGGTCGTCGATCGCCGCATCGGCAGCGTCACCGCCGAGCGGCAGCTCCAGAGGGGCCGGCGAGGGTAGTTCGACACTGACAACGGCCTCGTCGGCCTCGTCACCGGCATCATCGACGTCGAGCACATCGAGCACCGGGAATAATTCGTCGAATAAGGGCAACGCCAGCGGAGGCAATCCACCACAGATTTATCCGTGGATGAAGAGGGTTCACATCGGACAGAGTGAGTAAACATTTTATCAATCTCCTTTGATTAATCGCCGTTTAGTGGATACACAGCGATTGAACTTGGATCCGATGTTAATTGCTTGAAAGTTCGTCGGATCGGAGATTATCTGCACGCGCAGGAAAACGATTGATAAGAACGGCGCGTTGTAGGATTTATTGCAATTATTTTTCAAGGGGATTCTTTGACATTCGTTACTCAAATTTTAGGCAATATGAAAAACCTGATGGACTGTAAAAAAAATTCGTATGAAATTTGATGGACGGATTGGAAGTTTTCATGCAAAAACCAGTATATTAAATTGCCGTGTACAATTGTGATGAAAATGTTAATGTTGTGTGTATTAAGAACATTGGAAATACTTTATTCTTAATCATTTACTTAAATTTTACTATGAAAGTATTTTAATTTTTACAATTTACTTTAATTTCAACGATAAAGTACATACATTTTTCATCACAATTGTACATTCAATTTAATGTACCAGTTTTTGCATAAAAACTTCCAGTCTCGTACATTAAATTTACATTTTTTTTACTATGGACTGCCAACGGAATCTCAAGTTCCCTTCTACAGAAAAAAAATAAATAAATTAAATACATGAGCAACGTACCCAGAAAGAAAATCACCAATGTTTACTCATGTTTCGAGCCGCCGTTCGTCTTTTGAAAAATAGACACATTAAGAGATCCGAGCCAAATTGTCTAGCATAATTGGGAGCATTAAACGATAGTTACTCAGGTTAATGAGTTAGTTTGATAGTTTAGCATCAAACACCCTGATTACACCGGAGATGATCGAAAGTAAAAAAAAATTAGAAGGTACAAAGAGAGGAGTATCGTTTAGTGTTTTATAAGCGATGGAAGAGACACAAGGCCATTGCGATCTTCAGTGATCGGCGAACGAAAGCGCGCGCGCTCGATGTTACATCCACGAATAGCCCTTCCACCTATACAAGCCTTCGAAGTCTCGTGCGATGTTAGATGATCTCAGGTTTTCATTGTGGGCGTATGATTCATGATCGTCGTCGTCGAAGAATGGGAATGACGGAGAGACCGAGACGAAGAGAGAGATGAAGGGAGGCGAAAAAAGCGTTTAGGCGCTAATGTGTCACGATAGCTAAGTTCTTTCTCGGCGGGTTTCCCATCAGTCATTACATTACCGACGAGCTAACTTAGTTATTCCCGCGTTACAACACTGCAACACCTCGTAAAGACCTGCGAAGGTGTGCGTACCAGTAGATCGTCGGAGTAAATAGTTGTTCGTACGTCCCAAAGACCACCGGGAAGCTTCGCCGTGAATTTCAAGAGCGACTCGTGAGAAAAACCGAGCAGGCAAAAAAAAACAAAAAGAAGAAGATGAAATTTCCTTCGAGGTACTCGTATTTCTGCACGACAACTACAAACCACATGTACGAAACCTCTCGCCGGGGGCATTCTTGCGTGGAAGTTACGAAAAATAAAACAAGTAGGAAGGAGAAGAAGGAAGAGCGTGTCTTTTGCGTACACGCCCACGTGTGCCGATTCCCCCGAGCAATGGAACGAAACTTCCGCGCCTTTTGGGCCTACGGAGCCTTCACGCCGCGGCTCCTTCTCAACCGCTCGCTTTCTCGCGAACGCCGAACACTCCGGAAAGAAATAATTTTTGCCGACAAAGTGAGTCATTAAAATTTTTATCTAGCATCAATTCGCAATTAAAGATATACATTAAAACAAGGAATTTTGTAGCGAGACACGCATTGCGCGAACTTGGGATGCCAACCGCGAGAATCTAGCCAGTTTTAATAACAACTGTACCTTTTTCTTTTAATCCACTAAATATCAACGTAATTAATGACCGGACGCTGTCGCTGTCCCGTCTTTCGTTAATTTACGAGAGTATTATTGGCGAATGACTCAAATATATGTATATGTTTACATTTTTAACGCTCTTTCTGCCGAACATCTCGAATTCGCGAGAAATTGAACTCCCGCCTCGAATAAATCATATAGCGAGAAAGCCGTGTGTATGTCCGAAATAGCGTCGCAAAGTCGCGATTTCTTCGATAATTCGGTGTGACGAAAAAAAAAGAAGAAAAAGGATTGTTAACGCGCTTAGCGCAGCAAAATGCGAAGGAGAGAAGAGGATAGAGATATCGAGATGATCCGTGGATCGAAGGAGCATCGGAACCACCACAGCAGCAGCAGCAGCAGCAGCAGCATTACCACAGTGTATCTCGATTAACGAGTCCACCGAAAGAAGGTCGAGCGATAAATCAAGCCCGCGGGACGAATTACTCGAGTCACCCGTTTCGTAAACCTCGGGACTCGAAAAGACTCTTCTCCACTGCGATGTTAACGAAAGCGCGCGAGGGCACGAGCCTCTCGTGTCTCGAAAGAGGCGCTCGTTCGTTTCTATCCTATGTTATTTTACTTTTTTTTGCCCCCCATCCCTTTTATCTTCCTCCCGACGAGTCGACCGGCTACAAATCGTCGGCCGTAGCATAAATACGGAAACGATATGCGTGCTTCGAACGCTTGAGATGATTCGGTGCTCCGCCTCATCGGCCCGAACGGCTCCACCTGCCCTCGCGGCTTTTCGGACGTTTATCCGCGATGAGATAAGACATCGCTCGATCGGAAGAGATGAGGCCGGCGAACGATAGAACGAGATAAAAGGCAGCGCTAGCTCGAGATCACAGCTGAGAGGAGACTTTGGGGAACGATACATTGAACTAAAAGCGCGCGACCGCGGCGAGGCTCGCGCGCGCGAGCATTAGTCGCCCTGTGATTTACTGCCACGACCCGGTATGATTCAGTCAGCGGGGAATTTGACGAAGAATTAATGGTATTATGATATCGTGTGTAACTCTATGTATGTGCGGCCGGGCCATAAATCAGGCCGCATTGTGAAGCGGGGGGCCCCCTCTTTCTTCTTCTTCTTCGTCGTCTTCTTCCTTTACTCTTTGCACCGTTCGATCCTCCCTTTCCGCTCGGCTCCTTCCATCGCTCGTCGTGCGTGCTTCTTCACTCGAAGCAAAATCTACCTCCGTCTCTATCCTTCTTTCCTTCTGTCTACGGGCTTCGATGAGTCCCGGCCCTACGACTCGCAAGGCGCACGAAATCCAAGCCCCGAATATGCAAAGCTGCTATCGCGCCAGTTTCGTTCTTTCCGCTGCTCATCCGCGCGCCACGGGCTCAGCTAATTTCCCATTGTGTAAACGGTTTGATAGGATTTGACGGTGCGCAATTTTTTTTTTTCCTCTGGACGTCATTGACAACGTGGAAGGGATGGAAGGATCTTCGAAGGATCTTCGGCAAAGCCAGAATAGATCCTTTTGTCGCGATCCTTATTCGACCGGGAAAAATTCGCTAATTCGTCGTGTTACCTTGAAGAATTTGCCTCTCCGGCGATGTACCTTGAGCAGTGCGTAAAGGAGTAGCTCATTTTTCACGAGCGATCGCCCTCGTTCGACCGTCTGAGAATACCTCACCCTCGCTAAATTTCGAGGCTCTCCCGCACCCTTTTCGACGATCGACCTCAAGGTTAAACTCCTCGGCGGCCTTTACTATTTCACGAGCGCTTTAGATTCTACGTTCGAAATGGCGAAGTTACGAATTGGCCGACGGTTCCCTGTTCGGTCTCGGTTTTCGGGGAAACGTGCAAAATGAATTTTTCAAAGGCCTGAAGCCTTTCGAGGTCGCGCAACCCTTAAATCGACGTCAGTCATGTGCCAAGGACAAGGACAAGCTCGCCGCTATTGCAAGCCAACCAATTTCGCAAAACATTTTTCCAGAGTAACAGATTTTGCAAATATTGCAAAAATTCAAAGGCAAATAATGAACCTAAGAATGTCCTGAAAGTTCTGTTGGTTTTTACCAGATTTTTGGTAATTTTTATTAGATTCTTCTTTCAGTGTAGAGACGCAGAAATATACCGATATCAGTGCTAGTGAGACACATGCGGGAGGCTGACGTATACTCCCACTTATATGAAATGGTTTGTCTGTCCGCCAATCACTTCTCGCTGAGCTGCCATAACGGCTAGATCATTTCAATATTATATATCTTTGATAAGTCCCCATAAAATCGTGTCTAAATTAAACGCCTCACCGTCTGGAGCTTCATCCATATTACCTGGCCGGTTTGACCGTAAATTACTTTCAACGTTGATCTTGATCGACTAAGTAATTGAAGATGAGTAACAATTATTCCATAAACATTTGGACGTGACATTTATACACGCAATTATTTTATCCAATAGTTATCATTTTATTTATGTGTTCATTTATTGTTTAAAAACGCCACGTTACAATATATATATAATTTTTCTTTAACCTGAACAAATAACGGCTTATTTTATGAAATACGTTTGGAGTGTAGATGTGTGTATGCCTATTTTTTATGTAAATTTTTATTCTTAATTATTGATTTTTTTGTGGCCATATACGCCCTTTATTCATGATATCTTTTTTCAACTCTTGTACATTTTGTTTTGGAATTGTCTTTCGTGGAATAAAAATTTATCATCGGCCATATACATGATTTTGTTTTAGTCGTTTATAAAAAAATGCCTCAATTAATTCATATCAATATTCCCGTAATTGCTGTTTTAATATTTACGTGCATTGTACTTCTTTTTATCCAACGGTCCCTCACTTTCGAATTCCGATGTGCACGCAACTTGTATAATTATCTCTCGTAATAGACTTTGCGTTATTCAAATATTTTATTTATTCATTTCACCATAAAATCATGATAACCGAAAAGTTTTCTCTCCTCGCCAAACGGAACCCGCAAAATAACGCAGACTCGCGCCGGAATTTGTAAACAATAAAATTTTCGCAAATTCGCGATGAGATGTGTAATTGATTCGTCCGCTCAACATTCTCATTTTTTGTTCTCTTAAAAACCAGACGCCGAGACGCGGCGTTTACTAAACCCGTCCATCGGCGTTCCGTGCGCCCTCAACCGCCGGCTGTAAGTGCCGCTCATCGCGCCGTGATAAAAGACTCGGGACGGGAGTGACTTTTCTAACAAACAAAACGTCGTTCGATACGGCACACGAGCCTCCGGCAAAAGTACGTACGCAGATTCTGCGTAAAGCTTCCTCGTGTACGCGCGAAGCCCGAAGAATTAAACATCGCAGCGACGTTTCGTCTCGCGCGCTCTTGGCTCCTTTCGCGGCACAGACTCCAGGCATCAGACTTCTCTGCCCCCGGATCTCTTAGTCCCTCCAAGCTTTGCTTGTAACGCGGAGCCGAGAGCGAGCCCGATGAGAAACGAATCTATTTATAGTGCGTTATACGCGGTTGTGGCTCGTTCGAACGCGGGGCGATAATCGCACGCGCGCGGAGCCATGTACATACACACAAGTTCTCGACAACCATGTCGTACGGACTCTCTACCGAGTACGTGAAATTTCACAAGCTCTGTGAAAATTCGGTCGAAGAGGCTGACAGGCTAGTTGCGTCATTTTTTCCGATTTTGGTCGTCGGACATCGAGCTGGTCGGAGATCCCTGCGGCCTGGAAGGTCGATGATCTGGAACGCGAAGGGCTGCCTAAAAGTAAATGTTCCTCCGTTTTCCGTCTTTACATTAAAAAAAAAAAATTTTTTTTTGTGGTCGTTTCTAGATAATTGAGCGATGTTACGGTCGCGAATCGAATTATTTGCACGTCCGACCGTGTGTTCTATGGAGCTCTTTTAGCTCGGTGTATCCGTATGCGAGTCGGCGAGAATTAACCATCGAAGGTATACACGAGAAAAGAGGGCGCCGAGGGTACGGGGATGCGGAAGATGGCCCTTTCGAGGCCCTCTCGCTCTCGTCGATGGGCATTGTAATTACGGCCTGATCATTCCGCCATAAATAAAGGCTGCGAACGGACGACCGAACGTTGCCAACAGCCTACTCCGCTTTTCTCCGCTCTGACCGGTGTCGGGCCGATTATGCGCCAAGGATAGGCTTGCATGGTGTGTACGCGTGTATGTGTGTGTGTGTATGGAGAGCGGAACGAACCGCGATCACGAGAACCTACGCATCCTATTCGGAAGACTCGGCTCGCGAAAGAATTTCAGGCCCGTTGACGCCGAGTTCGTTGAAAATTATAATTATTCGATAATTCTGCGTAGAATTTATGAAACGTCTTGTTTTATATTTATTTTTTGATTATTATTTCTTTTTTTTATAAGCCGACAATCTCGCGAGGTTATCGTCGATGGAATTTACATATGCACAGAGTATAGAAAAAACAGTGTGTCTCGGGCGATGATTTATAAGGTCAATTTTATCGGGAACTGGTTCCCTTGCCCGACGAGCAATAGCAATTACGAGAGAGAAAGAGCGAGAGTTAAGAGCGTATGGGAGCGTGCGGATTTTCAAATGGGTTCGCACTTTATAACAACATACGATGTATGATAGACCGCGCTTTACTCTCCCGAGTTTCGCTTATGAGACCTCTACGATCCGATAAAACTACCTCTCGGCGTAATAGCTAACGCTCTCTAGTCTGCGTAATAACTCGCGCGGTTAGTCGTGCAAGTCCGGTCACGCGTGGATCGCACCGGCCGCAGCATTCGTTGATAATGCAACGGTGGAAAACTCCGTTATATCAATTTAATCTGGTTTACATTTTTTTCAAAAGTGAAGGCGCGTCGTTTTCAGCTTGTCGGCGGGGGAGTTAGCGAGAACGTTTCGTTACCGTTAACTGTCGATGGCAAGTCCAAATGAAAGCGACGCCTGAACCTCTCGGATACACGATAAGCACATCAAACATGCGCGAGCTCTCTGTTAAACGGGCGCATCAAATATCTCGTGAAAATTTGATAATGTTTATTTTTACAGTAAACAAATTTTGTTTGAAAATTAATGAAACGTATTGGAAGCTTTTTTACGGAAACTGTTTCTGAAATTTCAAATGCATTTGCGTTGCAATTTTAAAGTATAAGTTTTGTTTTTAATGAAAATTTTTGTAAAATTCAGACAAAAGATTTGTAATTTTTATATCTGGTATTTTTATTTTAGGAAAAAGTACATTAATGTTCAATTAATTTAAGTGGTGTAATTTAAGTGACTCGATCAGAGTTTGATTCTTATCGCAAGACTAATGAGGCTCAGACAAATAGAAAGATTTTACCAGGACAATGTAACTCAATTTATTCGTACATCATTCATATACGCGATGACTAGACGCAAAAAAAAACCCAGGCCCTACGAAGATTCGGTCGACTTGATTAAAATCGGCAAACGGCGAAATAAAATAATCGATAAATAAAACAATAGACAATGCACAAAACAATAATCGGTAAATAATGTAATCAATTAATTAAATAATTGATAAAAAAAATAATAACCAAGAGTAAGATTAATATTTAATCAATGAGATTTAACAAGTTGGTAAAGAGGTGTCAGTTTCGACAGTCCAATTCTGCGCTAAAGGATGACTTTGAATAAACTAATCCCGAGCATCAATATTCCATTCCCAAGCGACCATCCACAGTCGGCACGTCATTCCGTGAGGCGCCGAACCCTCGATCTCCTTCTCGTTCTCGATTTCGCGACGCCCAGCATCCACATTCGTTTCCCAAGTGCGATCTCCTCCGGAATATACAAATCGCTTATTGGAACATAAATTCTCATCGTGGATGTTGAACTCGAGGGCGAAACGCAACCGCGGCCGAACGACGGTGGGTCCACACGGTGCACGGGTTCAGTTGCTCGCCGAGAGCATAAGGACGTCGGTATTGCGCGAGAGTTTCGGGGGTAGCGAAGTCGGACCGCAGCCTGTTGCTGCTGCTGGTATCCTGCGCCCCGGCGCCGCCACGGGGATCCTTGATCCTTACGCCCGTTCTTCGTGGCAGAAGCAGCAGCAGAAACAGCACCGTGCAGCCGACGAACCCCCCCGAGGTGGATCGGTCCCGCGGCTTCGAGAATTTACGAGCTCTCGAGACCCGCGTGGCCTCAATGGAGACCGGGGGAATCGCTTGTTCCTTTCCTCCCTTTAACTCGACCTCCCGCTCTCGATCCCATTCCCGAAGAATCCGCGGTTTCCGACGCGACACGAGTGTACCCCGGAAGACCGCACGACACAATAATTACCCTCGAAACCCCGAGTCCATCGCCGCGCGCCCTCCTTCCCATTCTCTCGTCTTCTATTTTACTTTTTTTTTCTACTCCTAACAGCTCGCTCCTCATTCTGGGCTTTCTTCGGGTCCTCGAGAGCGTGACATTTAACGGCGTGCGAGTTTATGTCTCGGGCAATAATTTCATCATTGAAACGATCAGCCCTCTCGTTCTACCCTTCAATAAACTACCCTCGTAAATCGTTGGTCACGAAATCACAAAATCTTGTCCCACGGGATTCACGTATCGAATACAAAAAAAATCGAACGTCAATAACATCGAAACGGAGAACCCTCGCATGGCAATTGACACGTTACCGTGGTAGAAATTTTCAGAGCGTTACATCGGGGCCTGGTCAGGCCTTGTCAGGGCCCCGATGTAACGCTCTAAAATTTTTTCCAAATTTCTGTAGCCTCAGATGATTTTCAGGGTAATGGGTACAGCGATTGGTCCTCTGAGTAACAAACGGAGTGTCCTCTTTTGTGTCTAATCGGTCGAGAATAATCAATGACAGTTCGACTGGGACGAGATCAAGGGCGAGCAGTGTGTACATACGGAAGACTCGCGAAACGACTTCATTCCGTTGGGTAGTCCACGCGGTGCAAAGTGCTCGGTGTAGGGGCGTTACCGACGTGCACCCCGACGACCCGAGGGCCATAAATAAATGCTCTGCTCGCGCGCGTGAGCCGTCCGTGCAGCCGGCAAGCCGGGCGGCTAAGGCTTACCATCTTCCGAGCTTTCGAGACAGCCCGTATACGTGCGGAGTGGAGAAGTATATGAGCGAGGGACAGGGAGGAAAGCGCGGAGCAGGAGTTTAGCGTGTAACCAGGAGGCACGCCGCGGACTATCGAAACGGACAGCCTCCTCTTCCCGGCCCGGCCTGAAACATGGCCATTGCATGATTCATGGATTTGGTAACCCGGCGAAATCCGCGAATGAAAGAATAAAAATAGAAAAAAGAGAAAACCCGCGTAGATGTACCTCTGTGTGGAAGATGTCTCCGGCCAGGATAAACCGCGGACATCATTGGACGTAGGCCGGACGATTAGATGAAGGAGTCTGATAAAAATGATGAATGATTTTCATCGATTTTATCAGAAGATGTCCAAAGTTTCATTAACTTTGGACATCTTCTCCCACGCTAAAGATACGTGTCTTTTTGTTTTTTTTTTCTCTAGACTTTTACATATTAAAAAGAAACATATATTTTTTTCGATCACTACAACAAGGAATTATCCTTCTTTTTTCAAATTACCGTAATTGCCATCGCATTTGTTAATCGTCAGGGGTGATCGAGTCCCGCTCTATGAGTCGCGCACCGCGCATCGGGTAGCTCCACGTAACCGGAAGTTCGCTCGTCGAGCCGCAAATCGATCTTCATACTATATATTATTAATGAGTGTTTTATCGCGTCTGTAAAATCGATGTCGGGGGCGGGGAGGGGGAAGGCGAAGGGGTATGTTCACTGCTTCGGGACATGCTTCCCACGCCATCCCGGAATTATACATGCCGGGGGGGGGGGGGGGGATGATGCCCGTGCCCTCGATACGAAATAAATCGATATAGATGCGTAAGTAGTCCGAGGTACCGGCGTTGCGTATTTAATGCGTGGGTGTGCACGTCCACGAGTCATATCTACACACGCACGCCACGACCTTTAGTCCCAGACGCATCGCGGGCTCCTCGGACATCAAGTCGAAACTCCGGGGCTCACGTTGTTCGCCTGCTCGACCAGCTGACTGTATTGTTCCACGGCGTGGAAGGTAAGTCATTAATTTTCCCCGGTGTCGGTGCCGTCCACCAGATATCCCGCCGTCTCGTCGTGTGTGCCCGCGCGAGCCCGGGGAGGCGCACGAGAGAAGTTGCAACATCGACCATAAACGTTCACGTCCGTTTGACCATTGTCAATTAATAGTCCTCAGATTCGTTTTTTTCCGCTTCATCTCGGACCACGCAGCAGAGTGTTACCTGTTCGGCCACGAGGATTCTCGGTATCTTATCGATTCGTGATTATACCTACTCCGACTCGAATCCATCGGCGTTTAACATTCGTTCTTTCCGGACGTCGAGTCCTGAACTTCGAACTTCCTTAAAACTGGACGTCACGTGGGCGCTTTCTTATCGGTCCGGATATCGATAAACTTATATGGGCCCAACACGTGACGCCGGAACAAATAGTGCAGCATCAACTTATGCAAACGTCGTTCCGTGATCTCGGTAGATTCGAAGCTTCGCTGTATGCAAATTGCGCCGTGGTGTAAGATGTAAAAAACGCTTTATCATATAGACGGCTGAGAATCGGAAAGTCATAACCCGACTGCTTAAGCACGGGGCTCACGCGCTTTTGATTCTTAGTCCAATCTTCATGGGGTACTTCGTGATATATTCTCGTTGACACTTAGGCGGCTGCGAGTGCATAATGGAATATTTGAATGCTACAATCCCGCTTGTAGGTGCGATGGAATATCCATCGGAACTTTGTTTCTCGCGTAAATGGTCTGTCATCCAAAATGCGGTATAAAATAGGTGCGCTAGATCGATAAAAAAAAATTAACGTAACGAAAACAATAAGAAAAGCCCGCTGTTATTCTCATACCGGACCACTTCGCGAATGTTACGTGAATATTTCACTGCAATGTATGGAGATCGACGAACCGTTGAGGATGTGTATATATATATATATTCGTAGCCGAGAGATTCTTTTACGACTCTCCCGTATCCCTCGCGAAGTAGCCTCGACGATAATGCATTCCGAGATTGTTGGACTTCGCGTTTGAGTCTCGTGCTCGCGCGTGTCGAGAGCTCGATCGGGCGGGAGGCTTCGCGTGATGGATGGAGATGCGGCCACTGCTGCCTCGCTATTCCCGTTTCACGTGCCCTCAAACAGAACCAGCAGAAGCGACCGATGTTACCAACCGAAAGGTCCCTTCCATTGCTCCGTTTCTTTACGAATTCGAATGTACTTATAATGCAAAGTAACTCCCCGCCTCGCTCTGCATCGGGAGTTCATTCTTCGGTCTCTTCGTGAAGAATTCTTCGAATTGACAAAGAAACGTTATCAATAATCGGCTCCACACTTACCTCACAAGAGCCCAGTTGGAATTCTGCCGTAACTGGAAAAACCGCACACCGCTGGCTTCACACTGGCTGCCGTACGCCAAAACGCCATATCGGGCCTTCTCCGGCCGGCGTAGGTAGCCAGAGTCCAGCCGACGGGATTCTGGTATTCGTTGCGGCGTCAGTTTTGGTTTGAAACTCTTAGTTTTAGACCGGAATTGACGTCATACCAGAAATACGTCACTTGTGATTTGAAATAGTATATTATGCTACAAGGGAGGGAAGTGAAAATCCGCTCCCTACCGTGAAGCATACGACACTTTTTCCGACTTCACTGCACGCAAAAAATGTGGTTGTTTTAGTGAAGTCGGGAAAAAAATCTTATTTTTCGACCGGAAGTGATGTATTATCGGAAATACCTCACATCCAGACGAAAAATGAGACTTTCAAACTGGAAGCGACGTATTTCCAGTATGACGTCACTTCCGGTCGAAAGATTCGATTTTCAAACCGTTTACGATATTAATTGTACAAGGTCCTTACAAGTAGAATAAAAAAATATTGTTTTTCCAACTTCAATAGAACAAGCAACGGGTACGTTCAGCTGAGCTCGAAGGAGGGTTTTGCGAAGCGTCGCGGCTGAGGGATACTCGGAAAGGGTGCACGGTCGAAGCTTTCGAGAGAGGGTGATAGTGGGAGGAGAGGAGAGAGCCGAAGTGAGAGAAAGACGAGATGATCATTTGTTATCTGCGCCATGGGGTTGGTTCTGTATAAAGCTCTCCGACGCAAATAGGTTTGTTTCTCACCGCTACAGGCCGGCTCTTAAACCCCTTTTCGCCGATGATATTCGCGGCCGAGATAGATGAAGGGTGGAAAACCGAGAGATTCAATTAACGATACTTTCAGTTCGTCACAGCTTCGTATCACTTTGATTATAGTCGTATATTATTAATGTTTATCTCACGACAATCCGATCAAGTATTGTCCGAAATTGCACAGTCCCCCGGCTCAGCGGACCAAAATTTTAGGCAGTGAAGCGCGGGGCAAAACGGGACGGTGGGGCAAAATGGGGCAAGTGGGGCAAAACGCCATATTCCAATCATTTTTGGATGGGACAATGGGGCAAAACGGGACAGACAATCCAGATGTATCAGCAGGGCAAAATGGAACATCCAAAAATGATTGGAAACTTGCGTTTTGCTCAATATCCCGTTTTGCCCCGCTGGCCCATTTTGCCCCGCTCTACCCTATTTATTTTACTTTCCCTACCTAATTCGAATCGGTCGACCGTACTTGTTAATATGTTGAGCCTTGTGGAAGCCGGGTAACAGGTGGATCACTCCGGCCACCTCGACGTAATACTTCTGTATAACGCAACCAAAGTTCGCGCTCGCATCCGCTCGCTCTATGGATGCTGCGGCAGTATAGAAGTCGGTGCCTGCAGAGCCCGCGACTGTGGAATGTCCACAGGTCGTTGATTTCGCAAGAGCCACGTCGCCGGCGCGATCTTTGGCCCGCGGCGTGTGGTACTCTCGCGAATGCTAACAGCTGTTCATTCTTCGCGGGCTCGCAAATCAGAGCAAGAGCCATCTCGGTCCCTCGCGCTCGTGATTACCGTCTCACTGTGAAATCCCCTGTCTCCCTCTGTTTCGTAGTCGAATTACGCAAAATCCTTGCGCTTAGGTAAATTTAAATCGCTGGTGCGGGAAAGGCGACATAGCAGACGCCGGCCGGATTCGACGTTTTGGCGAAAGACTCATCGTGGATGCTGCTGCCGCTGTTGCTGCTGATGCTTCTGCGGCTACTGTTGGTGACGAGTCCGACCTACCTCGTCGGGACTGACTAGGACTGGCCGTGAGCCAGAGAGTCGCGTTAGTCTCGACCGCTGGTATTAACGCTTTGTCCCCCTCGATACCAGATCTTTGCCGAGTAAAAACTGAAAAAGAATACATCAAACGCGCAAAATATAATTTTTTTAAGTTTCACAAAAAATATTTTATGGAAAATAGTCTATTTAATTTTATCCCTCGAAATCTTATGTCGGGACTGTTCTAACTGGCGTGAAAACCTGGCTATGAATACCGACCCGTAACTAAGTTGCAAGTGACTGACGACAAACAAAAAATATTTTGGCATAGGAGTGAGAGACCACCGAGGCAGAGAGAGATTTAATCATAGTTTCACATTAATATCAGATAAGCTGCTGCCTGAGTTATTTATAAGTTACTATAATATCTCTTTGGACACTCAGTCAAAGTGGCATCGGGTATCGATGTGTCCCTCGATGCTATCGTGGGTGCATCATACCCGTGAGTTTATATGAACTGACAGAGCAGTGTATCTGCGGCGGGAGCCCGATGCCCTGCGAACGGTGCCACCCCGCTTCCGGTCGCCCGTGACGATAATTGGCCCCAACGATCTTCCATACCAACAGCCGGTTTATACCGCAGCGACTTCAGCGTTCATTTTCATTCACAAGACCCCGTCAAAATTCAACGAATTCGCTGTTCATACGGTCTGCACGTCTTCAATGAAAAATCTTGCCAATCGAAAAAATGTAATCTGTTTGATGAATCTTAGATTGCTCGATAGATAAGATTTCTTATAAAGTCGCAAAATTCTATATACGGAATTTCACTTGAAAGTTGCATTTCTGGTACGAATAATTTTATACTGCACATATAGCTATGAGTCCTTTGCACGTGAAGAGGATGTACTTGCGATCGGTTTCGTAGATCGAGATAATCGATATGCGTGTCGCGCGCTCGTCGTATCAGATCATCAGAGCTGGATGAGATGGGTCGCGAGCTGTGCAGTCGTTGGCACTTGCCGGTTCTCGTTCTTAGCCGATCGTCGGATGGACGAGGCCACAAGTGAGACGAAAGCTGTATTTTTCTTACGTCCAAGTGGCCAATAATCGTCTTTTGGCGTGTCCAAGCATCGCCGAAGTGCACAGCCGATCGACTTCTGCTACAAAGTCACCGTTGGACAATTATCAATCCGATCGGCTTCACCGGTCGGTAAACGTTTCAACGTCCCGGAGCGACGGTTTTAGCTGGCGTGCTTGAAAATACGCACACGCATCGAGCGACGTACACGCGCCTCCGAGACTCATGCACATGTGCATCAGACGCGAAGTTTAACGTCGCACGGCGCCGCGAGGATCTCGAATTGCCGTGCCCTCTCGGCGTGCAAGAGCGTGAGAAAGCTTCCTCCTCATTGATCACCGCTTCACTCCCGATCTCAGCTTTGTGCGATTATAAATAAAACCGGCGCAGAAGTTGCCATCGGTATCCAAACCGTGACAACAATTAATTACACGCGATCCGTCAGCGACCATCAACTAATATTAAATCCCTTCGTCCGCCTCGTCCTCAAAGTGAGCAGTTTCAAGATCTTCAAAGCTCATCTCGTTCTCCCCGTCGCGTTGGCTACCGTCGCCGCTTTGCCGGTCAAACGCAAATGGAGCAGCGAGAGATCAGCACAGTTGAGACGCTCCTCTCCGTTTCCCGTCGGTATTAAAACCCCCCAGGTTAGATTTATAACCCCGTCCACGCGATGGGATTATTAAGATCTTCGAGAGAAAATCTTCCGCATCCGAGAATTATACTACGCCCTCGTGTACACCCGGGACACATGCGTACGAGCCGTCTCGGAGTGTTCGGATGAATGCTCGAGTACCCGGAATCGTTTCCTTGGTCTCTCACGTGCCTCGAAAGCTCCGTGGCTCCAAAGGGGTTGAGAAAATGAAAAAAAAAAGATGAAAAAAAAAGATATCTTTTCCCGATGTAAAAATGGTCGCGGCATCCGTTGGCGGATCGCGAGCGGAAGGGAAGGGAAAGGCGGGCAGTGAAACGAATAACGGCGGGGTAACTAACATGCTCGCGGTCTAAGCGCAGTGCCGTGTCTTCGTGTCAGCCATCTCGATGTCACGTCAGCCTCTCTACGCAGCGGTCCCTCTTCGTACCCCCTCCCCCCCCCCCCCTCCCGCCCCGCCATCGGCCTCTCTCGCTCTTTTCCTCATCTACTCGGTAAAGCGTTTTAGTTTCTACTTCGAGACTCTTATATGCCTAACCCACTGCTTTAAAGGCCCCTCTCGGATCTTCGCTCTTAATAGAACGCAGGGAAAGATAGCCTATAGTCCGAGCCGCGCCGCTCCTGTATTTCGCATCGAGCGTTCATGTTCGCGGCCTATGAGAGTGAAGCAACAACATCAGAAACGACTAAGACGAAGACCGAGGAAGAAGAACGGGAATCGAGGCTCTCTGGCTCGGGGAACGCGACCGAGAGTCCGTTGCTTGGTCTGTCTGCCAGCCTGCCTGCCTGCCAGACTGACAACGCGCGCTGAGACGACGGGATAAACCCTGCTGAAGAGTGCGCGACTCTCGAGACGACACAACGCTCTCTTCAACGTTCTTCTCGCTGAAACAAAAAAAAAACACGAAAAAAAAAAATGGAAAAAGAATATATATATATACACGAGTGTCGAGAGGAGTCTCGGGGTACACGGAGAGAAAGATACTCCTCTCGACACGTTCAACGTTGACACGGCCGATCGATTTTGTGTCTCGACTATATTTTCGTCTCCTCCAACGTCGGATGTGGATTTCTTTTTTATTTCGTAATGCGATAGATCTCTCCTCGTTTTGTGGATATACCGGTACAGGGCTAAACGCGGCTGGCATACAATAAATGTATATATATATATGTGTAGGATTATTCGAAGAGGTCGGGTCACCTCGAGAATTGGGACATACGCTTGCGAATCGGAGAATCGTGTTAAAATAAATATCCACTACATATGCAGCGTGGAATTTTTTTGAGGCTCTCCCGATATTCGGATGTTGACGCTAGTATATTAAAATACTCTGTACGAAGCGTATTTTTATTATACGCGAATATTTAGATACATACGATAATAATTGAGCTCCATAAAATTGCAGTAGTCTCTGACGGATAATTTATTTTTTTGCATATTGATTAGAGACTCGGTTGGCTGACACGCGTGAAATTTAATCGGCGCGGAGGCCGCCGATTACGCCGATGCGGTCTCTCCCGTGCGACGTCTACGCGCCGAAGGCACGAGGAAGTCGATCGATCACGATAAAATTGCCGGTCGAACAATGCCCCGCGCGCAACTTTCGATTATACATCGGGCCGCGTTGTTCAAACCCGAGCGCAATTTCTCGTTCGACTCGGGCGGATAACGTTCTATATAACCACCTTTTCATTGAGCTGAAAAAAAACATCTTCCGATCCCCTTCCCGCCTGCGAACCACTGAGCGTGTATATCAGAAAGCTCTCCGCTGTCGCGAACGATTCACGCGGAATTCGAATTTCTTGCCAAGATTATTCATAGCTATCAGCACCTCGCGACGCGGGCAACTATTTCGTTGCTACAAATTTACAGCTGTCGCGATAGATAATTCATTCATGCCAGGGATATAATTTTCCGGGCTATGTAGCATTGATTTAATATTAGATTGTATCTGTATATCCTGATTTGTCTTGTTTTTTTTTATTCGTCGGTGACATTCGAGCGATTTTACTGTGGCCGAGTTGTCGATGAACCGGAAGCACCGTGACCCTAAAATCAACGAAATAAAAAAAGGAGGATGAGGGAGGGGGGTTCTTTTTCGATTGAAAGTAACAGGAGTCCCCCCCATAAGGAGGAGATACGTCGGCCCGTTCGCCCGGTCCGGAAGAAGGTATTTTTCAATCGGCTCGCTCGGAATGTCGCGGAAAAAATCCCTTACCCGTCAACCTTCGACGGACTCGTTCCTTCCCCCGCCCGCCGCTATCTCGGCAGTCCCTCGCGGAGCTGCGACCGTCTCTCTTGCACTTTCATCCCGGGGGCTCTGTATCGATGTCGGCGGAACACGGGGATCAATTAATCACCGATGAGATCGGGGATGCCCTCGCACACGCCGGGAGATAGCCGCTCGACGAACGGCTCCGGAATCCGTGCATGTGAGCTGACTCAATGCACAGAGAGAAAGAGAGAGACGCCGATATCGTATAAGGAATCGTCCATAAGTGTTCCGTGTGTGTCGGACATGCGCGGGTTGCATGTAACCTTTGTCCGTAGGATCTAACAAAAACGCCTTCACAATCGTCTTCCCCCTTATTCTTATCTCAAGCCCTACGAGAGGGAGGGATTGACGCCGTCTTCGCTGTTGCACTCGAACCCGACGGAATAAATTAAAACGACAATTTTTGAAGTCCCGCACGATAACGGAACGACGGAAGCGAGAAATAGGATTAAATTTTTGTTTTTTTTTTTTTCGTTGCAGGAAAAGGGGAAATAATGAAATTTAATACACTGACCACAGCTCGGGCGAGCGCGGAGTGGCGTGTGCTTTATCGGGAGGAAAGCGATAACGCTTACGCGGTTCGGTCATTAAGCTCTCGCGAACGGGGCTGCTGCAGGGGATTGCCGTTCGGTTCGCGTACGATGTTCGCGCAGCCCTGTGCACTTAGTTTCCGACGAGCGTTTAGCTCTTCGTGGTATTCATCGTCGGACAACCCTCCGTGCGTGGCGCGGGCGCGCAGGGATTTTCTTGTTCGTCGGCTTGCCGCGAACACGCGGACGTTTGTGCGTTCGCGTCGCGGTACGCGGAATACGAAGAAGGAGAAGAAGAAGAAGAAGTCGGTGCTGGGCGCTGCTAGATACCCTCGAGCAAATGCGGGCTGAAGCCGTTTACCAACCGGCTTCCTCCGCGGCTCGCCCTCGGAACCAGCTTCGCGACGGCGTATTAATAGCGCATTCATTATTGCTGTAAATGAGCCGCCTCTTTAATATCCGCATTCGTGTGAGCACCCATACTAGACGGCGACCACCGACGAACAGCCTCTTCTCTGTTGCATTAAACGCCGCTACCACCTGCTATGCCCTCAGCCACATTTTTGACAATACCATACCGAATGTTCGCCAATAGAAGAGGTTCCTTCAAATAGATTAGAGATTAATCGATATTATAGTGGTACATTATCGTAGAAATTTGAGAACGTTCAATCGGGCCTTGTTAAGGCCTTTTTAAGACCTTATCGAGCCTCGACTTAGCACTCTCAAGTTTCTGTTAGAGATGGGGAGAAAAAAGTATTCACTATTTTATTTATTTATTATTACAACATAATATTTGTAAATTGATCCGATGCAAAGCTCCACATCGGGGTCAAGATTAATTTATCGTCATATGCTCCGCTTCATTATTTCGAAATGCTTATTTGTGTCTCCTACACATAAATAAAGTATTTAATGAAGGAACCATCTTTCAGCGTCTATATCAAGAATTACTTCGATAATTGCATCGATGGCAAAATATTGGTAAAACACGATTATTTGTCGAATAATCATTGAGCCTGCAGCTCGTTGAACCGAGACCCTCGCGTTGTTAGCGCAGGTAATGATGCTCTCGGAGATGCTTCGATAATCGGATAATGGTCCAGCCGCGATATGAGCTCTCGAGATAGGTAGAGACAGCGAGTAAATTGCCGACTCGGTTATGATTTACGTGGCAATTGGAAGGCGTCTAGATAAATTAAGGCCAAAATGCGATAGATAGCATCTCTCATGCCGCAGTCCGAAGAGAGGGCCATGCAGATAGCTGTTATGCGAATCAGTTTATAAAGAAGAGGATTAGCCGCGCAAGGGAAGCTTCCAGGTGATCCGTAGACGAGTAGGAGAGGAGGGTATCAGTGTAGGTGTGTAACGGAGGGCGGAGTATCGTAATAATAGCGTTTGCAAAATTATTTATGGCCAAGGCGTGTCGAGCAAATAGGTAAAACGGCTGCCAAGTGACCAGTTCGGGATCCGGTAGCGCGCGAAAGCGCGGCACCGCGAGGCATTAACCACGACTCGTTGAAATAATTAACGAGCTCGTCATGCGTTACCTGTCTTTATGCCCCCACCACCCCTCTCGCAGTTACCGGAGTCTCGTAAGCTTCGGGTAACTCCGTTACAGTCTTTCGCATAAGAGGTAGGGGCAGATTGGGGGTAAAGCGCGCAGTGGAGCACACTGTTCAGTTGCGATCTGCAGCCAACTGCGATAGGTGGGTTTTTTTTCCTTCAACGCTCAGTTTTGTCTGATAAAAAGTTTACGCGAGCGTAAGAGTGTAGGCGAGATAAGACAGCAATAGTAGCAAAAACCGCATTTGGGGTCATGAAAAAGTAAATGAAATCCGTGGAGCGTCGTTCATAAAAAAAAAACTTTGTGATGTCTTACCATCTTATCTTATCTATCTTAACTTATTTATCATACGGGACTCCACAAAATGTATACACTGCATACTGGGCTTACTAAAATATACTTTATGTCACTCAGTGCGAAAATGGCGTTTACGCTATGCTTCACATGCGTACAAACACAAGATGATCTTTTTCCCGTACTAGTGTGAGAAAGTGCCTTTCTGCGCACACTTCTCAAGAACGAAACGCGTGATTTTTGTAAATTTGGTATTAAAAATTATGTGAACGGCATCGGCGTCGAAAAGGGAGTCCTGACACGTGTGAATGCACTCGCCTTCGGCTCCTGTGGCATTTTCGCATTCGTCAAGAACTTCCTTTCGACTTTCCATGTCATACAAATAACTATTATCGCACTAGTATGGTAATGTATTATTTAAAAATAAATTTTCTCAATGACAATTAATAAAAATCCTTTCGTTTTGTTTCTCCGTGTTTCAGGTACTGTGAACGCGAATGGTGAGACGAAACGTCAGAGGACATCGTACACGAGGTATCAGACCCTCGAGCTCGAGAAGGAGTTCCACTTCAACCGTTACCTGACGAGGCGACGACGCATCGAGATCGCTCACGCTCTGTGCCTAACCGAGCGTCAGATTAAGATATGGTTTCAGAATCGGCGGATGAAGTGGAAGAAGGAGCACAAAATGGCGAGCATGAATATCGTTCCTTATCACATGTCCCCTTACGGGCATCCCTACCAATTCGCCCCACACCCCGGTCAGTTCGCTCATCTGGCCACATAGGACGAGTTCTCGCCCGCCGAGCTCGGGGCACACGCTGTCCGGTTTCCTGGTATGTACGGCGAGCAGAACTTCTAAGGCTTTCACAATCAACGAAATTATCGCGCGTTCGCGGCATTGTCTTTCGTTTCAATTTTTTTTTTGATTTTTTTTACAACGAGAAACAAGCCAGCGCGCGAACTTCCCGTAAGAGTCGCGAGATACGACGTTATACGATGTTGAAATAAAAGCCAGGAAGTAATGAAACTGCGTAACAGCCGTACGCCAAACAAAAACCCTAGAGACTGGACACGCTCCGAGAAATGGACTCTTCCGCACGCGTGAATTATACAAATTACGTAAGTTATCGATTATAAGAATGAATGAAGCGCGCAAATTACACGACGACACAGAGGCGCAGATACAATGATGAAAAAATTTAATAAAAAATAAACGCGCACGCGAAACTTGCGGCAAGGGTCCTACTCAGCGGGCGAGATTAACGAATCTCATTAGTTACTAAGTCGTAGATATATTAATAGACGTCTGATTAATCGAATTCACCGATTCTGTCCGACTGCACATCGCTCTCACTCCTCTCGTTTTCGCGCTGAATCTCCCGGGTCCCGATTGCTCCAGTTAATTTTCAATTTACATCCGAACATACGTGTACTTATTTTCATAAACCCCGGATCTATCGTCAGGAGCTCCGTTTTTTTTCTTCTTCATGCGGTAACTCGAAATTTTTATGCGCCGATAGAGACGCAAACAATAAATGTAATAACCCGAAGCATTTTGCACTTCGTTAACAAATTAACTTTTTTTTACTGAAATATGCTGGCCCCTGAATCACCTTATTTAACGATCAGCGAGAACGTAACTCAGATAAATGGACGGGTGAACGGTAGAATCAAAAACAGCGAGCAAAAAAAAGCGACGCGCAATGCAAAAAAAAAGAACAAAAAAAGAAAGAAGTGTACAATGGAAACATAGTTTCTGTCTACATGTTATATAAAGTTTCTCTCTGCTCCTAATAATTTAGCGTTTAAGAATGCCTGCTAATGCTCAAAGTGTTCTCGGCCAAAAAGCAAAGTCGACGGGTGAATAGTGATCGGTCGTTAGTCGCGGCTCGATGGCGCTGCAGCTCTGTCCTCGTGCAAAAAAAATGTACTCTACCCTTTGCCCCAACCGCGTAAACGCGTTATTAACATCGACCTTTCAACGTCTCAATTTCCTTTGCGAAACGGAATAATTTCCTGGGTTCAATTTTTATTGATCGGTATCGAGGCGCGGCGGAGTCGACGCATCAGCGGCATCGGGCAACGGCAGTAATTCGCCAACCGCCAATTTCACGATAACGACGGTGAACAGCTGTGCTGCACCGGCGAGCTCTTTGTAAATATCATAATCTTTCCGCCATATTGTACGAAGCGCGTTTAAAAAACCTTGACGTACGGAACGCAACAGCGCATTATCGATGTAATGAAGTCTGTTCTAATAACTCTTGACACCTCTTAATTCAATTTTATGTATGGACGGTCGATGCAAAAATTGTATGAATTGCAAAATAGAACTGACGGGTAAAAAAGATCTGCCGTTTCGCCCGATTCACGGTTTTATTAAAGATAATCATTTTTCTCGATCGCTCGAAAACTTTTCTATATCAAAATATTCGAACAATGTCGCTCTGGAAAATTAAAAAACATGATGAAATTATCTTTGAAAAAAATGTCTTTAAGATGCTGATTGGGACATTGTTTCAAAATTGTTGGAACAAAATTGTCGAAATTATTTTTAAAAATAACTATTTTCTACGCTGATGAATCTATGCGCTCGCCAAAACCGGGCAAAGATAAAGAGAATTGAAGCTTTTTTAAATTTATTTTTTGCTCTCAAAAGTGATATCGAAATGAGCCCGATCAATTCGATATCGTGTTCATTATTTAAAGTGCGTATCTGTATTTTTTGGTATTAGCATTCATTACCATTTGCCTTTTACCGTCGATACATAAAATGCTATTGAAACGGTTAAGCAAAACTCCACCAGAGTTCCGCGACACAACTGTTCGCAACTAGAGGTCGCGAAGATCGGTATAACGTATCACGTACAAGACAAGCGTGAGTGTTCCACGAGCGATAGCGCATCAACGCAGGTAGACGCGCACGCGTGAAAGCACGTGCGCCGTTGCGTACAAGCGCCATTAGAGCAGTGCAATATGGTGTCTCTCCCTCTCTCTCATTAATTGGTCGATTAATTCGCGAACAAATTGGCCAGTTAAGCCGGGCGCGAATCGTTCCGAGGGGGGCAGGTGCGTAAGGTATTAATACGCCGTCACTTACCCGCAGCTCTCTCTTACCCGCTGCGCTTCAGTGCGTGAGCGCGTAATTGGATGTAATATCTTGTGATACAAGGAAGAATGGAAAAAAGAAAAAAAAAGCCGTCGCTCCGTGTTTTAGTTATTAATAATTGTAAAACGAGGTCGTGCGTTACGAGGAAGCAAATTCGGAAGCATACAGGGATCTAACGAAGTATACGAATAGCAGTTTTAGTGTGTAAAACAGTTGGTATGACGAATATTTGAAATGTAAATAATTAATTGAGTATATATATAGTGCGAAGCAAGAAATGAGATATTGATAATGTTTCACGTGGATGCCAGGATTCAGGATAAAAAACAATAATAATCATAACATACCGGATGTCCGTTAATAAAACGGCAATTACTTTGGCTGAATTTATTATTCGGCTTTTATTGGCGACAATGAGATTTTTATTTGACCTACTTATATTCCTCAACGCCTGGTACCACGAGCGTATTTAAATAAATGAATAGCGACGACTATTATTATTATTATTATTAATATTATTATTATTATTATTATTTTATTATTATTATTATCAATATTATATCATTATTGAAATTATCATTATTATTGTCTTTATTATTAATTATATCGCGAGTGAGTCTGTTGCCGATGACTCGGTCCAGTGTTAATATTGTATTTTATTTGTTTCGTTATGAGTTTCTGTCTTTTCCTCTTTCTCTCTCTCTCTCTTTCTTTCTCTCTCTTCTATTTTGTTGTTCACGCGCCGCGTGTCGTGCGATCACACGTTCCCGTACCTAAAACTATATATGAAAAAAAAAAAAATTACGGACGAGATGCCGCCGAAGAATAATCTGCGCTGAATTGCGAAGAACGAAACTCTTCTGTATTTTCTTTTTTTGATCAATTTCTCCGGCGAGCTCGCGACCGGAAGTTTATTTCGTTGAAAGATCGATACGAGTATATATATATATACATTCATATGTATATATGTTTGTTTTGTTGGTTTTTCTTTACATTTCGACATTTTCCTCGCTTCTCGTGGACAGTTTAAAACTTTGTCCCGAACTTCTCCGGCTCTATCGAGTCGGAACAAATTTTAAAAGAGTAATTAAAAAAATGATGACAAAAATAAGAAAATAAACAAATAAAAATGAAAAAACGAAAGAAACTGATGCTTCGTCGAAGAGCGCGATTACAAGAAAATTCTTAAATTAAGCCCAAGTATTACGTTCGCGTAGCGTCTCTTCTCAAAATGTTACTTCATTCCATGTAATATACGTAATAGTCTAACTAAACGAAGAAAAAAAAAACAAAAAAACTACCTACTTACTACGAACTACGTAAACCTAGAGCACCGTACACGTGTAAGATCATATAATTATATATAATTTAAATTGTAATTATTAAATGGCATGACGTAAAGAAAAACCAGTCTTCATCCACTACTTGTACTTATAGTTCAGTTTATTTTATACCTTCGTTTTTTTTGCCATATACGTGCACAACTTTATGGACCAGCAACCGTGATCATTCGGACGATTTCCGAGAACAAGAGATCAAGAGAAAAAGCAGCATTGTAGTGTTATTACTGCCGCACCACTGATTCTGCCTCCGATAATCATAAAACCCCCTCGCTTTCTCGTGTGTTTTTCCTTTTCGCGTTATCGTCGAACCGACAATACGTGAACTTTGTGACCAGCGTCGAGGCCCGTACATCACACTTCCTCTGTCCACTTTATGAATTGCTAAAATCGCAACATAATATAGGACCCGTCGATACAAAGGAACGCCGGAGATTAGCTGAGCGAGCAAGGGGACAGATAAAAAATAGTACTCGACGATCGTTACACCGCTTCTGAAGCATGCCGCGATATAATGAACCGTTTTAAAGAGCTAACAACTCTGTAGCGCAGTGTTTTATTGAAAGAGCTTTTTTTGTACTCATTGCGATAATATTTCTGACTGAAGAAATCTTTGATCGGAGATTATCAATCAAATTTGTATAATCGCTCTGCATCATGCAATCTCTTCGTGAATCGTCTGTTTAGCATTACATTGGATTTTTTTTTACGCTTATCGGGATATCATTTCATCTTGCATAGCATATGTAACTTTCATGTACGTGTTGACTCCTTCGGAAGAAAAAATCTGGAGTTAAAAAAAATTATATCGGCTTGTGGAAGAAAAAACCAAATTAGCATGTAAGTTTTCTACCGGAACCAATTCGATGAGAAAATCATTTTTCACAATTTGTCTATAAGGCGTTGTATGTATAAAAAAAGATGCTTCTTGAACAGCGTCAGCAAATATCAAGTGACTCGGTCCCCCTCGATAGGGCACGCGTCAATCAACGAATCACGAAGAGTATCGATACTGCGATCGGGGAGACAGTGCGGGGTCTAGAGTCATCGATCGCGATCGTCGTCTCGCCGCGTATCTTCGCGTTGGTCTCGTTGGTCGAGATACTATCGCGTGACGTCCGCGGGGGGTCCATGCGATGCAACCAGCAGCAGCCAGCATCGGCTGACGCGTTGGAAACTCACGCCCTACTGGAGAAAGAGGATTGAGATGACGAGCCGTACAGGAGACAAGCCACATTATAGTTGTGTTCACGACGGTCCGATATAGCTGAGAAAGAAACAATAAAAGAAAAAGGCGGTGATCAGCGGGAGGAGTAAACGCCCGAGTCACGATCACTTTCCGTCGGCCTCTGATCGAATGGGAGTCGAGCTACCGCGGACGATGACGCGTCCGTTTCTTTACGGGACTTTTTATTACAGTACATCGAAGACGCAGAAGCCGCCGCGAGGAAGCTCAAGCGCCCAAGATACAATCTACCCAGGTGGGATTTTACTGTAACGAGAAATCGGCACATCGTCGACGTCGCACTGGCCGTCGTACGCCCAAATGCCATTTCAGTACTTCTCTGACCCGCGTAGATAGCCAGATCGAAGCCGATGCTTGACTGAGAATAATAATTAATACTTAATAAATACCGGAAATACTTAGCTTCCGGTCGTTGTTATTCAAAGGCAAAAACCCGCGAATTCACCTTTCGTTGTTTATCCACTATTAATACTTCTTTCTCGCATTTCGCAAACACCACGGCTCGTAACGAAGATATTTAATAGGTATACACTCGCAGAAGATCCAGCGACGGTACGTGAAGAATTTTTCTAAGCTTGTAGAAAGGTTTACCCAACAGCATAATATTTCCTGTGGAATTAAAGAGAGGAGAATTTTAAAGTCCGTTAAGATTGGTGTTTCGCGTCATCGGTAAGAAAATACGAGCTTCGTAAAGCCTTTAAATCATCCGATGGCAGAGTTCTCGAGCGAGACGCTCGATTCGACGGTTCAAATGATGTTTTTTTTCCCCTCCTCCATTTTATTCATATTCAGACGAGGTTCTTGTCGGGTTTGTCGAAGTAAAGAATTATCTGTGTTAATGTTTGCAATAAACACGCTTAAGTCTCGGCACGCCGGAAAGTAGAGTAGGGCAAGCAGAGGTGAAGGGTCAAGTTCACCACTGTCCTGCGTCGGAGAAGGGGTCGCGGTACATATTCGCTGTTTTTAACGCGGCAATGACGCACTCAAAGAACGGCTGTAGGCGCACAAAAGAAGCGGTCATCGGTAATGCACTAAACGCGGAGTCACGACCTGACAGAATATGCGAGCGAACGAGCGGCCAGTTGAGGCTAAAAGCTACCTGTGATCGTAGAATATTCGGCCGCGCGGCGAGATAACGCAATCTTGAGTTATTTACGGTTCGGATGTCGCGGGTCGCTGGTTTGCACCCCGCTGACCAGCAGCTAGTATCTGGCTTCCTCCTTCTTCTTACTTTACCTCGTTCTCCTCTCGCTCATCTTTTCACGCGTTCTTATATATATATATATATATATATATATATATATATATATATATATATATATATATATATATATGTTTTTTTTTTTAGTAATTTTATCTTCTGTGTGAGCTCCTTCACGCGAAGGCACGTGAAACTCGCACCCATTCAACCGCACACATCGTACCGTCACACGGCCACTGATTCTCCAGAATGTACTACGACGTTCGCGGCGAGCATATGCCGCCGGTATGCTACTCGTGGACACGCGTGTGCCACGAGAAGCAGCACCGCGATTCCATAAATATTAATACCAATGTATCCTGCTGGGATAGTTCGAAATTCACCGGTCGTTAGCGTGACTTTCGTGCCGATCTTGGCGCCTGGCTCAGTCTCTCGAATTACGGAAATTTATGGACATCTTTTTCTTTGTGAGTAATGCATAGGTAATGCATTTACAGGCTGCGGTATTACATAATGTTGCACTCTGCGATTAGTGCGATTTCGAGGGCTGAATGTGAAGATGGATAAAAGAGTTATTCGGCGGTGAACTATGCTCCACTTTTTTCTTGTCCATCTACCTTATTGTTGCAATTACCGCAAGATAACATTCAATTGCAACATTCTACTAATATCCGGGTTTACCGGCCATTTTTTCTAAATGTAACTTTTCGATGTTTTGGGATATTCTGAACACGTTTTCATAAAAATCTCGAAAATAAATTTTACACTAAGACTTTACAAAATTATGATAAATAAATAAAATATCTATAATCCTATCCTGGTTACACTTGGCTGATCTTAGGCTGATGTTAACAAGGTTGTGAAAAATAAAAAAGTATAAAAAGGAATGAATAAAAAATATAAAAAAAGAGAAAACAATATAAATAAAAATAATAAACGCGGCTATCCTCTTGATATCGCACGACTGATATAGTGGACTTCGGATTTAGAGTACTATTGCTGGACCTATTGCTGTGTGAAGAAGATATGATAATTAATTAATAATTGAGATACGACGATTAGAATTGGCCCATTGAATCGTCACAGTATCCTAACAGATCTTTGGATACAATCGATAAACATTGCTAATGTTCTGAAATCGATTATTGCCACCTGTGCCGTCTATATACAACGATGCTGGAATAGCAATGAATTGTGGTAGTGGCGTGCTTATTGTGATGATTAATTCATTTGATGAATATATACATAGCTAGAATTTGGCCAGCTCATGGTGTTAAATCACAGATCACGGGACACAAAGGTGTAAGCTCGCAATACTTGACATTCCATACCTCTATACGCTACTCATTTACATAATTTATTATGAGCGCGTCGGAAATTTTTCTTTGCGAGTGCCGTTCCGACTGTGTCTTTCCGGTCGCATTGGATACTGTGATGTGAAAATGATATATTGATTGGTTTAATTTGTTAATTTTTTTTTATATAAAATATCATCGGGGCACGGTGGAAGAGATAATATGGGCCCAGAAAGCGCAATCGGTTTCAAGTCATGACAAATTTAACATCAGAATAAATTAAACGGCGAAGACTATAGGTCAAGATATGCAATATTCTGCAAATGAATACCCATACAGCTTAGGTGTACACAACATAGATTGCTCGAAGAAAGGCTTGATTTATATGGATTGCCCAAAGTAATATGGGCGTATGAAATGTGTACAAGCTATGCTTAGGCACCCTTCTGACATTAGATCATCAACATCGATTATTGCCACACGTGCCGAAGCAGGCATTGTTCGAATGGGTCTTCGTCTTGGCTTCTTATATGAATTTGAAATGATTACAGTCATTAATTGAAAATCATAGCCCCTTTAAATCTACCGACCTTATATATAGCGGCTGATTGAATGGAGCTCAATCATTTAGAGAGTTCTCACCGGAGAGCACATTCGTCAAGCGCGGAAATCCGCGGTCGAATGATTTATCGAAAATAATTCAAATAGTTCGATACTGGCCCTTTTTTATAGTCGTAGAATTTATTGGTGCCAAGATGGATACTGTTAACAAGAGAACGGACGATGACATAGAAATAATAAGTGATTGTGCTGCAGAAAGTGAAATCCGGAAGTATTTTGCCGGAAAAACCCTGTTTCTTACTGGCTCCACGGGATTTATGGGAAAGTGTTTGACGGAAAAATTGTTGAGAGGTTGTCCCGATTTGAAGAAAATGTACGTACTGGTCAGACCAAAACGAGGCTTAACCGCCGAAGAAAGAATAAAAACATACCTGGACGACGTGGTAAGTAATGAGTAATAATTGTATTGCTGTAAAGAAAACAGATAATTAATACTGTGATGATTCAAAGTCCTTAATTATATTAATTAGATCTTATTCAACTGATATTATAGCATCAATTGACGTTATCAAATATTAAAAAGTCCTATCTATCTAATAGTAGATGGTATCATGTTTAATCGAACGACTGAAATCAAGATTATGGTAGTAGTCCTGAAGACATGTAATGAGTTTGTTTCGTAATTTCAGCTATTTAGTACTGTTCGCGAGATGTACCCCGATTGCGCTTCAAAAATACACTTGATAGAAGGCGATCTAATGCGAGAAGGTATGGCCTTATCGGAAAAAGATAAGAACACAATGATGGATGAAGTAAATATTGTGTACCATAACGCGTCAAATGTAAAATTCAATGAGAGAATGAGTTCCGCTTTGAAGATAAATGTTCTGGGAACGAAGGCGATGCTTGATTTCGCTAAGCAATGCAAACATATTGAAGGTTTTCTCTATGTGTCCACTGCGTTTTCTCATTGTTATGAAATAAATATAATGGAAGAAGCGTATCCTTCCCCGGCCGACTTGAAAATGGTACAAGATCTGATAACTGCCGACTTGGCAAGCCCGACGGGTCTAAGCGACTCAGTTCTGCCGAATATTCTCGGAAAATTTCCGAATACTTATGCGTTCACGAAAGCTATCGCCGAGGGTTTGGTTACTGATGCAGACAAACAGGTATCATTTCCTTGCATAGTCTACCGTCCGGCCATAGGTAAGCCCAAAAAATAAATCACCAACTTTTTAATAAGACGTTCGGATCACGTTCGAAAAGTATACTGAAAGATAAAATTCTATTTTTTTTAGTGTTATCCACGTGGAAAGAGCCTCTAAGAGGCTGGACTGGAAATTTGAACGGTCCAGCAATGTTGTTCATCGGCTATGGATTAGGACTTGTTCATGTAGCATATGGGGGAGATACTAAACTTGATTTTATTCCCGCGGACATGTCAATAAACGCGATGCTGGTTTTAATGTGGCATGCCGTAAAAAACAGGTGACGTATTTATGGAATACCGATCAAGTCGATCGGAATTAATATTTTTAAATTCTTTTTACCAGCTCATTTTTCAGATCAAGAGAACCACCACTTGTATACAATTACGGATGTAGTTCCTTCAATCCGATTTCGATGAGGGATTTGAACAATTTAATTGCTAAAGAACCTAACGGGCTTTTATTGCATCCGTCAATTTACCAGATATGGCATATGTTTGTATATTTTATCGATAATGTTGTGATTTTCGCGATATTGTTCGTATTGTTACACGGTGTACCAGCCATATTCGTCGATTTGTACTTACTTCTCAAAGGAAAGAAACCGCAGTGAGTAACGAATCGACGCACAAACTAAACTTGAGTTCTGTATTTTTATTAAACGAAATAATCAATTTTTTACTTTGTAGAGCTATATCGGTGTTCAAAAAAGCGGCTTTGTCTTGGAGAGTGCTGCTATACTTCCTCAGCACAGAATGGAAGATAGATATATCAGAAATGAATAAAGTTATCGACCGCATGAGCCCAGTTGACCGTAAATTGTTCTTTTGTGACGTTAGAGAATTAGACTGGGTGGATTATGCCAAAGACTACGCGATAGGACTCCGAATATATGTAATGAAGGATCCGATATCAACATTGCCAGCAGCTAAAAGAAAAGCCAAAATTCTGCGGATAATACACTACACTGTAATATGGGCGTTTATATTATTAATGGTATATGTAATTGCAACAAAGTTAGGCCTGTTGTAACATTTTTCTAAATTTAGAATTAAATCGGTAAAATCTAATGTTTTATGTAACTGGCTTTAGATTTTCAAGAAAATAAATTGAAAATCCGAGCTGCGTTTGCGCCGCCAAATTCTATTTTGCCTTACTTGATCCTTTCATGATCCAAACGCATGTGAAGTATTGGTGTCAAAAGCGTGGAGGCGCGCCCAGGCGGGATTCTTCCGGAACCGGAAAAAACGGCATAGCGCTGGCTCCGAACTGGTTGCCGTATGCGAAACCGACGGTGTTCCGAGTACTGATAAGCACGGGAGAATAATAACGCTACGACGCCACTGTTTGACAGAGAAACATAAACAAAATTCTCTGTAACGTCACTTCCGGTTTGAAAATCTCATTTTCAAATCGTAGTGACCGAGAGTGACGTATTGCCGATATGACTTTACTTCCGGTAAAATTTTAAGATTTGAAAACTGTTACGTCCTGTAAATTTTCAACGAAATTCAGTGACGCAACTGGTTATAAATCCTTAAATATTGGATAATAAAAGAATAAATTCAGACGGGATATAAAAACAATCGTTGAATCATATCACAATGTTGAAAAATCACATTAGGAAAATAACCTCTGACAAATGATTGCGCGTTAAACAATTAATAATTGCGCATTTAAATAGCTGAATTATTCTATTCGGTAATTGGCATAGCAGCAATCTCATAACTAACAATATTAAACAATGAGAATATTCGTCTACCTTGGGTCCATATTCATAGTCTTAATTAGAACGCAAAAGCAATACGAATCTTCTCCACATGCCGAGGGGATGACCCCTTATCGCTCTACACGCCAAGCGCGGCGACGCACGTACGCATACAACGGTGCAGTACCTCTCAGGGGATAATTATTCAAATCATTATTAAGAATATAATAAATAATTATTAATCATACTGTAGCGAACAGTCCTTTACACCTACACATTTGTGCGCTGTTGCCCTTTCTCTCGTTTCCCTGGTAGGCTATGGATGGATGTTTCGAGAATATTGCTATCGAGCGTTGCCATAAACAGGCCGGAAGGAATACAGCTATAAAGATATCTGTGATTGGCAAACGCAAATTCATTTTCATTTGAGTCGAATATTTGTAGAGAAATGGCCAGTAAATAAACAATTAAATTATTAATTCAGTATAATCAAAGTTAAATTATGCAAAGTTGAATAATTTGTCGTTAAAAACGGGAATTTGTAGGGAATATTTGAACAACGCCAATTGACCAAAGCTATAACCCTTGATAGAAACAACGTAGAAAGTTCGTTCAAATTTCTTAATCATCTAATTTAAAACGAAAATTAAGAGAATTATTTGTTTAACCGGAAAATTAATGTACAAACTAGTATTGTAAAAGTATTAAAATAAGCGACGTAGGACTGCAAAACCGATCGATAATCACCACGGAAGAGGATCAGCTGCTGGATTACTGAACATCAGCGGATGGAATGGGAAGCATAGTGGCAAGGACGCCCACTATCTAAACAAAAAAAGAAGCTCATCCAAGGGCGGAACAAGGGTGGATTAACGGAAGCACTATTGTCGGGAAGTTACATATACGGAAGTCACCTTTTTCGATAAACCAGCAACTTGACTCGTCAGCACTCATTACTGAGAGCTATTAGACATACACAGTTAATTGTTGCCTGAAGTATTGGTTTATACAACTATTGAACCTTGAACATTACATTTTGAATTCAGTTCTTAAATAAATTTGAACACTTCAACTCATAAATAAATTGAAGTTCTATCGATAAATTATTTCATCACCTGTCCGCGATAACAATAACCTGGAGTCAGTGTCGGTCATCGCAACGCGGGGAGCCAGGATATTTATTTCACTACGCTACTACGGTATGCCAGGGACACACAGAGTGTCATATCAGTTTGATGTAGTAAACATCATAGTACGCACCAAGTCGAATTAAATACCGAACTGTAGCAAACACCACGTGGTGTTTGCTGGCAATCAACATATATTCAACATATATTCTTTTGGCATTCATTCTTAGCCCATCCCTGAATAAATTTCCGAAATGTTACATTCGAAACTGATCATTATTCTGATCAAGCGTCACTTGCGATAAACGTGTAACAGGGAGAGAAACTTCTGGTTTGAAATTTTTATTTTTCGTTCGGAAGTGACGTCATAGAGGAAGTGACGTATTTCAGGTGTGACGTCAGTGCGTATTGTGACTGTCCGTGACAATAAATCTTTCCATCACCGTGTTGCAGAAAATCTAACGATGTTTTGGTAGTTGCCTTAAAATTGCCATTACGTTTTGCTCCTCTATTCATGATGAATGGGCAGTATAAACTCGGTGCATGCGGAATATGAGTCACAATTTAGTGTGCACACGAGAACTTTGTCTGTTTGTGGTCGGTTTCGATGCGTCTCTTAGAACCGGAAACACATTCATATGGCCATGTTGCATACATGAAATTATATATGCAATGTCTCAGCACATTTGTTGTCTACATTTGGCATTCTGCTATGAATATGACAAAAACTCGCCCGACACAAAAGCGACAAAACGTTGCATAATCAATGTTGCGTAGTTTATAGATACGGGATGATTGGAACATAGTCAATCAGTTTAAGTATTTACACCTGAACGGACGTACGGCTGAAAGAAGAATCAGATGTTGAACGATTAATCAACTGTCGCGGATAGAATTTAGTTTCCTCGTGTATATTAAATTGTTATTTGTAAAAACACACAATATTTGTCAGCTTCATGATGATTAGTGCCAACCAGATTGAAGATAACACGGAAATTGACAAAGGGCCTTATGTAGAAAGTGACATTCAGAAGTACTATGCCGGAAAAACTGTATTTCTAACTGGCTCGACGGGATTTATGGGAAAGTGTTTAGTGGAAAAATTACTAAGAGGTTGTCCCAAATTGAAAAGAATTTACATGCTGGTCAGACCGAAGAGAGGGTCGTCTGCTCAGGAAAGATTACAAAAATATTTCGACGACGTGGTAGGTTATGAGCGTAAGATGATCAATCAATATTCGTGTAGAAAAAAAGACAATTAATATTTCGATGGTTCGATGCCGTTCATAGATCCTAATCAAGTGATGTTATAACAGAAACTGACGGTATCAAGTCTCAACATTTCGTAAATGTGGATCTGAGCTATTTTTCACGAATGTTCTAGTCGTAACCATTGCATATAATTCAAAAAATTAAATAGAGTGAAAGTGGTGAATATAATTCGGTACATATATCGTTGATTTATGTGTTAATCGGAGTGAGACATATTTACCACTCTTTTTTCAATGCAAGAATTAAAAACGCTCATCTCGTCAAATTTTTTAAACTCTCTATGACATCCCCCAAATAAAGCTGATGATATATTCTTAAATTACATCACTGAAGCGATCTTATAGAAATCCTGAAGAAATTTAATAATTTTGTTGATACTTGCAGCTCTTCAGTACTGTGCGACAATCATGTCCCGATTTCACCTCAAAGGTACACTTGGTAGAAGGCGATCTCATGCAAGAAGATATGGCCTTATCGGAAAAAGATAAAAACACCATGATTGACGAAGTGAATATAATATTTCATAACGCATCAAATGTGAAGTTTTTTGAGCGAATGAGCACCGCTCTGAAGATAAATGTTCTGGGAACTAAGGCCATGCTTGATTTAGCTAAGCAATGTAAGCACATCGAAGGATTTCTCTATGTGTCCACTGCGTATTCTCATTGTTATATAAAAAATATAATGGAAGAAGCGTATCCGTCTCCGGCCGATATGAATACGGTGAAAGACCTGATAGCCGCAGACTTGGCAAGTCCCGCGGGTCTAAATACCGCGGATCTTCCGAATATTCTCGGAAAATTTCCCAATACCTACACGTTCACGAAAGCTATCGCCGAGGGTTTGGTTAATGACGCAAGCAAGCAAACATCATTCCCTTGCATAGTCTACCGTCCGTCTATAGGTAAACCTCAGAAAATGAATTACTACTTTTTCTATCAGACGTTGGTATCACGATGAAAAAACAAAGCTTCCTCTATGAGGAAGCAAAAGTGCGACAACTGTAACTTCGATTTTTCAGTGCTATCTACGTGGAAAGAGCCTTTCACGGGCTGGGCTGACAATTTAAACGGTCCAGCAACATTGTTCTTCGGTTATGCGTTGGGGATTTTGCATACAGGATATAAGGGAGACAATGTGATGGATTTCATTCCTGTAGACATGTCAATCAACTCGATGCTGGTTTCGATATGGGATGCCGTGAACAACCGGTGATATATCAATGGAATATCAATATTAAGTCGATGGGAATTAATAATCTAGAATTATTTTCACTCACTCATTTTACAGATCAAAAGAACCCCGATCACTCGTATACAACTACGGAAGTAGTGTCGTAAAGCCGATAACGCCGAGGGGTTTTAAGGAATTGGTTCCCCACGACTCGAATGGCAGTCTATTGCAACCGTCGATCCACCAAATATATCACACCTTTATCATTTTCGTCAATAATTTGTGGTGTTTCGCGTTTCTCTTCCTTTTATTTCACTTTGTACCAGCAGTAATCGCCGATGCGTACTTACTCTTTAAAGGAAAGAAAGCTCAGTGAGTAAAAATAGACGAACAAACAAAAATTGAACTTTGTTTTTATTATCCAGCTCATGAATCCATCTTTACTTTTCAGAGCTTTGCCGGCATTCAAAAAAGGGTTTTTATCTTGGAAACTGCTGGTATACTTCGTCAACGGAGGGTGGAGGATAGACATATCAGAAATTAATAAAGCTGTCGACCGAATGAGTTCAGTTGACCGTAATTTATTCTTCTGTGACGTCAGAGAATTAGACTGGCCCGAATATTGTTTCACTTACGCACGAGGATTCCGACAATATATCATGAAAGATTCACCATCAACGTTGCCAGCAGCCAAACGAAAAGCCCGCCTTTTAATGAGGATACACAAGACTGTGAAATACATGCTAATATTATTAATAGTATATATATTCGCGACAAAGTTGGGCCTGTTATAAAATTCCAACAAATTGACATTCCAATCTGTAAAAAACTGTTTGAATAACCGTACCGACAGAAACTGTAAAAATAATCGCGGGCACCGTTAAAATTTCTTGGTGCCGATAAGTTTAGATTTCGCCGTATAAAGCTATACAACTCCGGAATTTCTATCCTACTTCGGTCCTAAAAGATCGTATTTTTGATTGGAAAATTGTCTGTCACAACATAAAAGGGTATATGAATAACAGTACCAGATACGATTAACATAGGAATGCGGAAGGAAATATTCTCTTCAATGATATTGACGAAATAAATTAATTTAAAATTATAAAACTTGGGTTAGTGAGGTGTATCTTTGAAGGAGAAACTTTATAAGGTAGGAGATATTGAAATGTAATTTTTACTTACGGGAATAAATACAGTGAAGGGTAACGCCAGTTAAAAAATCGTCCTTCCTTCTCTCCTTTCCTTGGCGGTCAGAGAAAACTCAGAGGTGAAACTGAATTGACGTGGACATGAAGTCTCAGAGATAGTAGGATTAAACTTATAATAAGTATTTGGGTCTTTTTCACATTCAAGATTGAACTTGAAATTCTTATATCTGATAATTCTCGGTTTTATTAAATGGGTTGAAAATATTAGTGATGTGTACTCACGTTCCTTGATAGACGTTTTAAGATCCGGAGGAATTTTCAGGTTTTGATTTGCACTATTTAAAGCAAATAATCGGTATTTTTAATTGTCTATTTCTCCTCAGCCATTTCTTGATAAAACATTGTATTAAATCTAATTATCGTTTTACAAATGTTAAAAGTAAACTAATTTAGTATGCATTTGATTACCGTGAAGCGGTTAAAATATGGTGATATCGTGTGCCATGCGCGAGCGTCCGAAGAAAAAAAGAATCGATAGATTAATTGAATATTTATTGATGGAAAGAGAGAAGGCCAAGTCCCAAGAGTTCTTGGGTTTATCGCAGGAAACTAAATGAATGAGAGCGGAAATGAATTCGCAGAAGTTTAAACTGTTATTTCCGGTCGAGCGTTTTTAGTTCGAGGTTTTCGTTCGTCTATTCAAAGGATAGAATAAATGTAGATAAATGCTTACGCATACACGTTACATATTATCACACGTGGTAACGAAGCCATTGTTCGGATTAGTTTTGAACTGCATTCTTCCATGAATAAAAGAATCTTGTTGTTTTATATCTATAGCGTCCTCAAATTAACGGACTTTATATGTAGCGCGACGGATTCGTTAGAGCTCAATCGTTTGAACAGTTCCTATCGGAACGCATATTAGTCTATTGTGAAGATACGCGGGCGTATCATTTTCGCGATTATATTTTAATCTCATCTTTAATTATTGGTGTAACGATGGATACGATTTGCAAGAGAACGAACGATGATATGAAAATAATAACTGAATGTGTCGGAGACAGTGAAATTCAGAAGTATTATGCCGGAAAAACCGTGTTTCTCACTGGCTCGACAGGATTTATGGGAAAGTGTTTAGTGGAAAAATTGTTAAGAGGTTGTCCCGAATTGAAACGAATTTACGTAATGGTCAGACCGAAAAAAGGGTTATCCGCTGAAGAAAGAATAAATAAATATCTTGGCGACGTGGTAGGTAATGAGCATAGTATAGTAATACTATAGAAGTAAAAGACACAGATAATTAATACTCCCGTGGTTCGAAGCCGTTCGTAGATTCTAATCAGATTATATTATAACGTAAACTGATCGTATCAAGTCTCAAAAAGTCAAAGATCCGACTATTCCGAGCTATTTTCCACAGTTGTTCTAGTCGTAACCATTGCATGTCATTCAGAAAGTTACATAATCCAAAAATAATCTTTATTGGATCTCACAGATAGAGATGATTATGCAATTTTTTATCAAAGGAGCCTTAAACTTATGGCAGTAATCCCCAAAAAATGTAATGAGTTTGTTTTGTGCTTGCAGCTCTTCAATACTGTTCGACAAATGTACTCCGATTTTGCATTAAAGATTCACTTGGTAGAGGGCGATTTAATGCTAGACGGTATGGGCTTATCAGATAAAGATAAAATCACAATGATTGACGAAGTGAATATAATATTTCATAACGCATCAAATGTGAAATTCAATACGAGAATGAGTACTGCGCTGAAGATAAATGTTCTGGGAACGAAGGAGATGCTTGATTTCGCTGAGCAATGTAAACACATTGAAGGATTTCTCTATGTGTCCACTGCGTATTCCCATTGTTATAAAAAAAATATAATGGAAGACACGTATCCGTCCCCGGCCGATATGAAGATGGTACAAGATCTAATTGCTGCCGACTTGGCAAGCTCCACGGGTCTAAGTGATGCAGTTCTGCCGGATATTCTCGGAAAATTTCCGAATACTTATGCGTTCACGAAAGCTATTGCTGAGGGTTTGGTAAATGACGCAGGCAAACAGGTATCATTTCCTTGCATAGTGTACCGTCCATCTATCGGTGAGTCCCAAAAAAAAAAATCACCTACTTTTCTATAAGAAGTTTGTATCACGTTCGAAAAGGATACCACGAACTAAAATCCTATTTTTTCAAGTGATATCCACGTGGAAAGAGCCTTTACAAGGATGGGTTGGAAATTTGAACGGTCCAGCAATGCTCTTAGTCGGCTATGGATTAGGAGTTATTCATGTTGGATATAGGCGCGACGCTGTACTTGATTTTATTCCCGTGGACATGTCAATAAACTCGATGTTGGTTTTGATGTGGCATGCCGTAAAAAACCGGTGACGTATGAATGACCGATCAAGTCGATCGGAATTAATATTTTTAAATTATTTTTACCAACTCATTTTACAGATCAAGTGAACGACCACTCGTATACAATTACGGAAGTAGTTCCTTAAAGCCAATGACGTTGAAGCGTTTCAAGGATCTCGTTCCTACGCAATCTGACGGTATTTTAATGTATCCGTCGATCCACCAGATATGGCATATCTTTGTAATTTTCACCGATAATTTATTCCTTTTCGCGACATTGTACGTATTGTTTCACGGTGTACCCGCAATATTCGCCGATTTGTACTTACTATTCGCGGGAAAGAAACCGCAGTGAGTAAAAGTGACGCTAAACCTAAAATAGAGCTCTATATTTTTTTTATTAAACTGAATAATCCTTTTTTTATTTTGCAGAGCTTTGTCGATGTTCAAAAAAGTAACTTTATCGTGGAAAGCGCTATTATACTTCGTCGCTGGAGAGTGGAGGATAGATATATCAGAAATGAATAAAGTCGTCGACCGCATGAGTCCAGTTGACCGTGATTTGTTTTTTTGTGACGTTAGGGAATTAGACTGGATTGATTATGCTACTACGTTCGCTACAGGGCTCCGATTATATGTAGTGAAGGATCCGATGTCAACATTGACAGCAGCCACACAAAAAGCCCGCCTTTTAAGGAGAATACACTACACTATCACATACACGCTAATATTATTAATCGTATATATTTTCGCGACGACATTAGGTCTGTTGTAATATTCTCACAAATAAACATTCCAATCTGTACAAATTATGTCTTATGTAACAAGGGTCAGGATTTCCGAAAATAAAGATACCAATGAAAATTAGAATTGCGGGAAGTTGAATTTTACCGTAATTAGGTTATTTGAATTCCTCGGTTCTTTATTGTATGCTAATGGTAATTATATGCGTCAAAGTGTCAATCAGTCATTTGTCTATGACTCGCAATGTTTCGCAACGGCGTCACTACTTTTAGTTATATGTGGGACTTCGCAAGCCCGTTTAGCCTTGATATATCCGCGCACCTTGTCCGCACCGGCCGTTTCCTCCGCATGGAATGTAGCCTATCTGGCACACTACACAAGATTGGATTTGGATCAATCCACCGAAGCATCCATACAAATTGAGACAAATCTAAGTTCTGCATATTTTTCATGTTCGATCCTTCCCATTTGCTTACCGCGATTTTTACCAATAGAATTTAATTGCATTTCCCTAAAAATTTTTTTTTTTTTGCGACTATATGTGATAATTTGACGATTCTGCAATGAATAATATTTATTCGAAATTGAAACTTTCATTGTCAAACTTTGTTACACTTACATAAATCGTTCCTCTCTTCATTGCTACCATCGCCATTCAATACCCGTCTCACATGTATCGAAAACAAGAACTACAGTACCTTCTGAATTTCTCGTCACATTCGGTAAAAATATCGTTGCGTGGGTCAACTATCCGGCGCGGTAACTCGGTCGGTCATTGATACCACAACAGAGACCGAGAGACTGAGAGATCTCGAGAAACCATAGCCGAGTTAAGTGATTAATGAAGAGTCAAGGTTCGTGATCGCGCAGTGCAGAGCAATGTTGGATACCGCGACGTTGGGGAGCGCGAGAGCACGGCACAGGGTATAATAGTAGTGTAAGTAATGGTGGTACAGTGAGTGATACGATTATTGGCCCCCGACAGTTGTTGGCAGTCGTTGTACCAATCCACATCTTGACATACTTGTGTCCTGGTTCCTCTCGCGGGTCTGCCAATCTTTGGCGGATGGCCAACAATCGTACGACCTACCCTAGCACACAGTAGAGAGAATCGAAGTGACAAGTCGTAGGCGCGCGTTGCTGGTAACATCGACATACACGTCGAACTAGTGACGGGTCGTGCGACATTGCTATGGATATGTCGATAGCAGCGTATAGCCTATACAGACCTCAGTAAAAATACAACGTCGAGCCACGTCCCGCTGCGCGTCAAATTCAATTTTCTAGCCCGCTCACGGGCCAGGTGAGATTCAACCATCGCACGGCTACGAGACCGCACCAGTTGCCGGGGTTCTTGTACTAATAACAAATCGAAAAAAAAAACATAACTTAATACACACATATATTAAATACTTTATACCCGCAACCACCGATGTCAGCAGCTCCGCCGAGGAGGAGACGTAAAATGTATGTGAACGAGTCATAAGAGAAAGAAACCAATGTCAGCAAGCTTTACCGGGCAATCGGCGAGCAAGATGGACACGTTATACCTGTATTCGAGTTGAGTAGTTGCGCGTGGTGCGCAAGAAATTACTTGACGCTTGGAAGAAACGTACCAATACCATTCCGGCACCTCTGATCTTTTATCGTGGAACTCGCCGATATAAACGATCGATCTATAGATGGAAAACCGTCGTTGCCTGGCGATCGTTGCGGTATAATCGCGGCGTGGGGTGAAAGAAAGACACAGAGGGAGAAAGAGTAAGAAAGACAGAGAAAGATAGAGTCAAGAGTCGAGTTTGCGAGTCCGGATGAAGCTTCTTCGGCGCGCGCGCGCGCGCGGGGGGTTGTATCGGTAGTCAGGCAGCAGGCTTGCGACCGAGGGAGAAAAGAGAAAGAGCTGAAAGTTTCACGGTATAAGGCGGGACACGTCGTACTCTTCACCGATCGTCCGTACGTCCACGTCCACGTCTGCCCGTCCGTCCGTCCGTCCGTCCGTTCGTTGGACGGTTGGTTCGAAGAGGCCCGTGGCCTGTCCCGGGACCGAGGGCCCGCTGCACCCGATCGGCGGCCAGGGAGCCCTCTCCGCGCCGTCCTCTCCTGTCCACAAACGGAGCGGAGCAAGACTTCACCACTTTTATGTACGTAGTCTGAATAACAAATCTGTCCAATTCACATGTCGACATCAAAGAAGATAATATAAACACTACATCGATACATCGTCTACAAAACCCTTAATGTTTTATTAATGCCCTGCTGCTACTGGACGCTCTCTGTCCTCCATCTCGGTGTACCCTCTGGTCCCATTCCAGTTCAAGTTTATCTGTTGCGGACCGCTTGGGCGCGAGATGAGAGCAACGCCAGCGCAGTTGTAGACGCGGGGTGCATCATGCCGAGGCCGCGCGGTCCATTGCTTCTTCGTCTATCCATTCTGTACGTACTTCATAAATAAACGGATTTGATGAAAATTTATCCTGGTTCCCACTTTATTGCGTCGCGGGAGGAAAAAACACATGGCTTTAATGACGCCGGTCACGTGATCATTCGCTGCAGATTTAAATGCTGGAACTATGGTCGGTAGTTTCGATTTTTCTTATCGGCAGGACCTTTCTCTCGCGCCTCTTCTTCCTCCTCGTCCTTAATTTCAATTTAATAAATTGCGCGCGCGCGGCTCAGTTACGCACAAAATGCGTAAGCGAGACTGGCCCGTAATGGTATGCAGGAATGCAGGCAAGGTATAGCGGAGAGAGGAGGCTGCAGCTCGGGGTGTAGGATATATATAGTACGCATACATGCTACGGGAAGACTGTTCTGCCAGTGAGGCTCGAACTCAGGGGAGAAAGAAAGGCAAATAAATAAAGAAATAAAAGGAACGACGAGGAAATGAGGTCCTGCTCTTTCGTCCCTCCTCGTCCTTCCATCGCCGGTGAGCGAAGGCCCGCAGAATCCTGAGTCCAACTGAGTGACAGCCTCGCGCACGTACGTGGGAGGCGACTCGCCTCTCTCGACAAAGACTCCGGACGATAGCCTTTATGCAAATAGTCGATATCGCGAGCTATCTCCTGCCGCCGCTACCGCCGTTGCTCTCCCCCTGTTGCCCAGCAGCATAATCTCGATTAACGGAACTCGAACTCCTTTCTCTGTCTCCTTTCTGCCAACAGTCACTGGTACCGAGCCACCCAGCGAGTTCAGCATGTCCGATTCCGTGTTTCGTGTTCGGGTCATCAAGATTTTTCTTGCATTGGATTTATAGGATGACTCGGGCTTTGCGCTTATGAGAACTTTTGCAAAGGTGCGTCAACGTTTTTTTTTTTTTTTTCTCAACAATATTCACGATACTTTATTTCTATGGAACGTTCTTGTGTGATGAGAAAGTAAAAAAATAATTATACAAAGCAGAAATAAACCGACGACGAACGGTTTTTCTCTACGCGCAGGCTTGTTGTACGCCATGTAGAATTTCAAATATCCGCGAGTTCTCTCGTGATGTAATAACGAACGACGCGTTTGGAGTACAAATGAAACGGGAAAGTCTCTACGGTGACGGTTGTGGAAAGAGAGTAGTATGCCGAGCACAGACTGGGAGTGCAAGGGTGTTGGGAGGGGGGCTGAAAAGAACGAAAAGGGCGAGGAGAAGGTGGAAGAGATGCTGGGAAACGAGGTCCAAGGGTGCTTCCAGCTAAAATTAATCATCCCTGGCAGCCCTCGATGTCCCTGTCTCAACTCTCTGCTCCACCACTTTCCTCCTCTCGCATTCCCAATTATACGTTTATTCGCGGTACGCTCGTCAACAACCCTCCGAGACAAAACTGAGAGGAGACGACCACGTGCTAATCTAGAAATCCATAAACACTGAAAGCTATTTTCGTCGAACCTAGGTACACTTTGCCGAATTCGTGCGGAGAGTGGAAACTTCGCCGAGCCTTGCATCGGCCCGGGTCTGATTTACGAGAGCGAAACCCTTTTGCGGCATACTCGAGCGAAAGCTGAATTGTTTGCAGAAAAGGGTATCGCAGGAACAATAGGACTGAGATGGTTTGACGAGCGCCATTTACACTCCGGCAGGACTTCGCAGTTATTTTGTTTAGGCTCGAGAAGCCAAGAATGTCCTCGAATAGGTCAAACAATGCGACTGGTCAAGCATTTACAGGCTAATTAGAGGGACCTTTTAAAACTGACCCTCAGAAATGATTTGCAAGTGTCCATGGTTCAGCGATCTATACGAATATCAGAATAAAATAGCAATCGGAAATTTATTTATTTGAACGTATTATTATTTATAGTATTAATATTTATACAATCGTTGAAGTAATCATGATCGGTTTTCCGCTCCAACAAACCTACGAGGAGTTTTCGTATACACTCGGTACTGTTTCATCGAGCATTGCGACGAGATTCCACTTATTCGGGGCATAAATCAATTAAATTATAAATTACAATACAGAAGTTGAGCAAAACGACCACCTGTTGAGGGGCGGAAGCAGCAGCAGCAGCAGCCCGAATGAGCTAGGTAGGGATAAAAGGGGTGAAGTTGGGTGGCTATCTCGTAAATTCCGCGTGCCACCTCACCAAACTACGTTCTCGTGTACCTATGTGCGGAGTTTGTTCTCAGCATCTTCCGCTTTTCCATTACATCTCTCCATCAGATTCATCCATCGCAATTTTACTGCACTTGCATTAACATCCCTCGATTATCGGATATCGCCGATAAATTAGACATCAATCGTACGATCGAATCGACGAATTGATTGATCGGTAATCCTTGATTACGCTCCCAAGGCAGCGACTGAGTGAAATTACTGTAAATGACTGAATTGACTAGAAGACGAGAATAACGATCGAAAGTGAGGCGAGCCCAATCGACGGTGCTGTTATCAGATCGGCATTCGGAAAATTAAGGGATTTCGCAACCCTCACTGTATAAAAACTACCCGAACGACGAGAATGCCCCTGCATCGAATGCAAGGCCCTAGCCAAGTATCTCGTCTGGCGATCTCGACAAAGAAAATAAGACTTACTTCAATTCAACTTACTTGATGAACCTCGTGCCACCGTGGGGTATAGAACGAGGGGGAAGCCCGAACGCCAACAACCTGCCCCCATGTCTTTCCTTCGGCACCTGCTACTTTCATGTCTGCGATCCAAACGCTAGAAAAGGGACGCGAAAAAAAACGGAGAAGAAATGTCCTGTGCCAGTCGGTCTGTCTGTACTCGGAAGTTTTTCGATCTGTCCGTAATTAAGTTCGTAGCTCGGAACACGAACCTTTTACCTTTGCCCTCCCGCCACACCCCGTGCCTCCTCATCGACAGCATTAAATGGTCATGGTTACAATCTGCACAAAAATCTCTCGTAAACACGAAACAGATCGTCAGCTGTGCTCGTAAAACCTACGATTTTTATTTTTTTCCTTAAGAAACGAATAATTCTGGACCTAAATTCGAGACAACGTCAACATCGTTGGCTACGTAATTTGAAACGGAGAAACCTGCGACACCGTCGCTCTCGTCGACTGCCTGTCGAAGGAAAGTCTGCATAGAGTAAATGGCATAGAGAAACAGCAACAGCCTAGAACCTAAGAGCCGCCGGTACTTCTCTGTGACCGTCACGTCCTGTAGTGACGAGAGCCCGTTGGCGGTGACGGTAATGCCGTGTTCGCGCTCTTCCAGAAAGCACACGCGAGGACTGGTTCGGCGCACGTAGAGCTCGAAAGAGCGTCGTCCTGACGGCCGTCATCCCTCGAAAGCTTACACACCGCACAGTAGCGGGGTTCGGTGTTTCCCTCCCCCCGCATCGCCGCGTACTTCTCCTGCTTACACTAGTTCGCTTTCGCTATTTACCTCGCCCTCGGTGGGCCTCAGGCGTATCCACCACCGCCACCCGACTAGTAGTCGAGGAATTCGAGTTGCTATAAATCTCCCTTGACGTCCGCGCGATGCCGGGTTCGCGAACGAGCGAGCGGGTCCGATGGTGAAAACCACCCCCGTCGCTCTTCGTCCCCCCCGCGCATGTACACAGGCCCAGCCCTTCTACTTCGACCCTCTCGCGTTTTCCTATACACTTCTGCTACCGTCGCTCTTGCTGCCGCGACTGCTTCTCGTCTCATCCTCTCGTCCTCACGTGCCCTTCACAACCGCGACTGTCGTACCTTCTTTCTCCCTCTCCCTGTCTCCCGAACCATTTTCACCCTCTGTTTCTCTCCTTGCTCAACTGCTACACCGTGGAATTGTAATAGTTTTGCTCGACGCGGGGTTAACGCAGTGCGAACGCGGACCAGCCCTCACCGCCGCCACCCCCTCGCCCGACACTCAGCAGTGAAAAAGACTGAACAAAAAGAGCGAGACCCAAGGGTGAATTCGAAGAACCCTCTCGCTCACTCCCTGTACGTGCCACTGGTTCCACGGCAGAGAGAGAAACTCCGGCTCTCCTTTGTTGAGTTCTGTCACTCAAGACTCTTTCTCTCGTCGGCAGGAAATAAAAGTTCTGGCCATTCGCGGAACACGGATGGGCTAGAAACCGGCGAGGCGGGGTCCTAGGTGCTTTTTTTTAATCGTTTCTTCCCTCGTTTTCCGAATGGCTCTGCATCTATTTTTTCCTGTCTAGCGATTCGTCGATTTGGACGGTAATTGCTAAGGCGTGGGTAATATTCGACTATATCTATTGATTGTATTTATTCTTCTGTTCGATGGGATTCGACTATATCTATTGATTGTATTTATTCTTCGCGTTTATAAGAGGATGCACTTTTCAACGACGTGACAAGGGATGAAAATAGCTTTAATTCCTGCGTCTCGCGTATACTCGGCCGGTATATACGGAATAACAGTCGTGTGCGCATGGCACTGTGGATAGAGTGGATATGGGAGAGGAATATCAATCACGCTCCGCAAGAGTGACGTGCTGAGATTCGACTGTGGCTTCCGGAGAAAAGAGACGCTTGCTCGTATCGCGAATGCAGGGGGGTTCGGCCCCGCGAGCGTACGGCAGACCCGGTACCGCGGACAACCGCCGGTAGATTAATCATTATTTATTTCTGAGGAGATGCGATATACATGATCATTCATCGGCGCATCGAGCCTGGTAAGTTACGAGAATCGTTTCCCGAATTAAAAATTAACGAGTGTATTATTGGATTGTTAATAGCTGAGAGGAATGTATGTAAAAAAAAAAATCCCGCAATATAAATTTTGTTCTTAAGTTCGAATTTAAACGGCGATACTCTTACGATTTTTCATATTTTATTGAAAAACACGTTGTTTCACAATTTCACCGGGAAATTCGAACGGACACCGGAGGTCGGACGTGTGCCGCGAGATGCGGGCATCGCGATTCACGTCGCCTTCAATGAAGCGTCACGCTTACTTTCTTCCCGTCCACTGTCAGTTTCACATCCCGGAATACTCTTCCCGTGGGATTTTTCCTTCCGGGGTTAGCCAAGACGTCGGGGATAACGTTTCGACGATTGCAAACACGACGCGACGGGCTGCTCGCACGACTCTACGGTTATCCAGGCGTTATGACGCAATAGTGTTTGCTTGGAGTGGAAGGGGCCAGGCGGGAGGGTTGCATTCAATAGCTCAGTGGCAGCACCCCTTTTGAGATTTTGCGACCAAGGACGTTCATAATTTTCCATTTTTTTATCGTTACGATTTCAATAATATTACCTTTTAAATTTTGACGGCCCAGTAGCTGAAGTCTGCTGGCTCCCCAGTTTGAAAATCTCATTTTTCAACAGTCAACTGACGTGACGTATCTCCGTTTGCCAAGTGACATACTTCCGTTATGATGTCACTTCCGGTTACAAAAAAACTCAAACCGCTCACACGGTTTGCCAAAATTGTGTTCTGCCCTCTGTAAGGACCGGTGTAAGCCCTCTCGGGACTTTTGAAACGTAAACAGACTTCTGTTTTATTGACATCCGGTGTGACCCTGTTTTATCGCGGGCCTGTGAGAGTTCACGCTTCGCTTGGAAGAAACCCTCAGAGATGGCTTATGAATCGTTAAGCAGCCATCATGAATCAAACCGTCGTCGAGGAGCCGGAGTGAGGAGTCGAGGGGTGATGAGAGATTGGCTTCCTCCGGTTGTGCCGTAAGCTCGAAGGGTGGAGTCGGCCACGGGTGACCTGCATCGGCCACCTGCAGTGTTCCAGCAATGGCGTACAACTGACTCTAATCAACAATCGATATTAAAGTGAAGCGATAATTGTATCCAGATGCAAAAAAGTTTAATATCGACAAATTAATAATATCGTACAACTAGTGGGCAATTCTGTTATGGAACATTGATTATAAGCTACTTAAGCCGATACCGACAAGTATCGAGAAAACAAACTCTAGAAATCTATCTTACCATACGCCGGTTACCAATGTTTCTCTTACCAGCAGAGGGCCGATAACTTTGCCACCCACTTATCTGCGTCTGCCAACGTTCCAGAACTTCTTGCGAATAGTAAACACCAATTCTTATTTTTATTTTTCATTTCTGTCGTGAATTTTCAGATTAAACGCTGAGTTATATATACAATAAATGACAGATTCGTGTTTAGCACAAAACAAATTAATCAGAATATTTCTTTGATAAGGTTTTCTTTATATCTTGAAACGGTCAATTTTCATTGGGGTAAAAGTGGGGAATATGGCCCGGTCCATATATCATTGATTTACGTGTTAATCGAGGTGGGCCATATTCACCACTTTTACCCTGTATGAAATCATGGCCTACCCTACTATTTAATCATCTTTATCCACATTTTTCACCATCCTGTAACGACTCAAAACGAAAATAATTCTGAAACTGAAACGCACTTAAGAAAGTGCACAACTTAATCCATACAGTAGTTAACTTTGTCCCAAAAATATATCGTGACGTGAAATGTACTATAAGAGCTTCAGAGATTGCTCTAAGTTAATTCATTGATCCTCCACAAATAACCGGTAACAGCGGTTAATTTAGCGGCAAAAGTCGCAACTATAAGAAATATACCGGTAAGCTGGAGCGCCTTCGAGTTTCAATTGACACGATTCGCAGCCAACATCCGAACCAGCGGCGAGCGAAAGGTAAGTGAGAGGCGTCCGGTACGACAGTTTTTCAAAGGCCCACTCTTCGAGACTCTGGCATCCGTACTGACCGTCAGTGCGTAAGAGTCGGTAAGTTATCTCGATCGCTAAGTCACCCAGAGTCGCCGAAGGTCCTGAAGAATACCGCATTTTCATCCAACGATTAATACCGAGCTCAACCGATACAAGGCATCAGTGAAAAGATCCCTTCTTCCCCATTTTTGCAACAACGCGTTGCAAATAATGCCTGCAGCACGTGAAACCCTGCCCAGGTATGAACCACCACCATTTTACGACGAGGTGTGCGAGGACAACGAGGCGAAAGTTTCGTACTATTGTATCGCGGGACCTTCCACGGGCCGCTCTCGATTTATGACCGGTGATAAATGCACCGGAGTACCGGAGACTCGGCGGCAGCAGGCTCCTTCCAACGTTTCGATTCCTGCTGTTCGTGTGCTGTTACTGTGTTACAGCGTCCAACGAGCGGCAAACCATGGGAAGGACACATCAGTTCTCGTACAAATGCTTCCAGCTCCGGTCCTTCGCGTCGTGTATTGTAGCCAGTTGCGCTGTTACACTGGTAGTGGTAGCTGTCGCCAATGATAATTTATGTTAATGGCTGTTCGTACCGTCGGGCCGGCACTCCGCGCCGATTCTCCGAGACAGTCCGGAGCTCGTCGCCGTGTCGCGCAGACGCGTTTTGCTGGAATCTCTTCCGTTTTGCCGATGAAGATCAGAACGTTACGATAGTCGAAAAGTAACATAAAAAATCCATCGAATTGGGTTCGTTGAAAGAAAATTTTCGTTGACGGGTAATCGTAAAACCTTCGATATTTTTGTTTTTTTTTTCTACCAAGGGCTCACTTCGAGAATTCTCACGGATATTTTTGTAAAACCGCGTTGAAAAAGAAAATGTTCAATCACCCCTACCCATTGCTCGAGATTCGAGGGTCGACGACGCGAATGCTCGGCCCCCAATTTCTCAATCCTACGCAATGGCGACGCCCAGCCAGGCAGACGGCGACCAGCAAACCCGGCAGTCAGACAGACTTCAACTCCCCTTGCACGCAGACTCGAAGATGCGCCGACGCAAGGTCCACACTCCGACGCACACGGTTCTCCGGCTTCGCGGCTGCTGGGAGTGTTTCCACTGGCCTCGCATCTCTCCGTCACCGGTATCATCGAAGCGTCGATCACAACAGAAGGCGATTGAATCGTCGATTACGCAACCGAAGAGCTGTGACTTGTTCGAGATTTCGAGTAAATTCTTCACGACGGCCGGGAGTCGATGGCGCTCGTGGATGATTCCGCGAACTTCGCAGCAACCGAATCACACTCGCACGGCGGAAGGATCATCGCTAAAATTTTCGGTGAGTTAATTAGCAATTACAATTTATTTCTTGTTTGCGAAAAGTACAAAGCCGCCGGGAGTTAATTGATTAGCCTCGTCAGGCCGATAGATTTCCGAGGGATTTTTCTTTTGCCGCTGTTTGAAATGGGAGGATGGCGTTCATTATAGCGTTCGGGGGTATGTTTCTAGATTTCGGGGGTGAAAGCACGCTCGACAGTGGCGCCAGCAGTGGTGGATGGAATTTTTTTTTCTCATGGTACCGTAAATCGAGAGGTGGGGTTTGCTCGACGCCGATCGATTTACACTGTGTCGGTACTCAGCGTTTCGCCAGTTTCTACTTCATACTCTCTACTGTGTTACAGATTTTTGTCGTTGGTCGTTGATTTTTTATTTCCGTGATGTTCCGATGACGACGCATATGGAATTATTGAACACCGAGGTAATACTTTTGGAATTTTAATCACCGTAGTCTGAGCCGTTTCGTATCGAGTCGAGCGTGTTACGAGACAGCGTTTGGAAGAAGTCCGAATTAGGCCTACAGCGCTAGTCGAACGGTCGTGGATTTATTCATCTTTCATCGGTTATTAATCCTATTCAATTTGCTTTCGAATCATCGATTCATCGATATTAAATAATAATATTAATAAACAATTGGTCGCAGCATTGATTATCCCAGGTTCGATGGAGAAGAGGAAGCATTCATTGGCGTAATTTTTGCCGTTATGACAATGTCAATTTACTATCTTTATTGCCCATTGATTTCGATTGTTTTATATTTTTAATATACTTACGCGTAATTAACATATAGATCGCATTGAACTTATATTAAAAAAATTTAGGACCATTAGAACTATTAGAACAAACCGATAAAACTTGTCGAATGCGTCGTCCTGGCTGTCGGCTAGCCGCCCGAAACGCTATTTCACGATGCTCAATATTTCCGCTTAAATTTTTTTTAAATCGACCGACATTCCAGTCGCAAATAATTGGACGCGATCGTTCCCTAGCTTCGTTAAAAAAAATTATAAACGGGTTTGCAGAAGTTACCTCTATGGGAACTAACAACCATAATTTCATTTGCAAACGAGCGGTTCGTGGACCGTCGGATCCCGCGCGAGACAATAAGCTCTATAGTCGGTGGCCAATATAGTTCGAGCCGCAGACGGTCTTCCGGTTAGACGTTAAATCGCCGGAATAATCTCGAGGAAGTCGATATTATACGATGTTCCCAGCCGCGATATTCTTTACACTCATGTGTGCATTTTATATGGGTGTGTGTGTGTGTGTGTGTGTGTGTGTGTGTGTGTGTGAGGGGTAAACCGGCTGCCGGAGCCCAATCAAGGACTCAGCTCCGCCCGCATTCCACGTTCAGCCTTCCAATCCCTGGTACAGCTTAGCCCAGAAATTCCCTCGTAACAGAATCGGTCTAGCTTTTGTCTCGGTTCCGTCGTTCCAACAGCTTTTTAAGTCTTGCCGCTTTGATTCCGGCCAACTTTTATATACATATATTTTTCCAAAAAATTACCTCACCGAAGAGTCTTCGGGTCCGCTTTACAGCCTACCATTAACTGCCAACGCTCCGCTTATTGACATATCGTGTAGGCAGCCGTGAACCGGCATGTTAATGGACACGAGAAGGAAGCCACGCGCGATGACGCGACAAAGTCCGTTTAAATGATCGATGCTCTTTCGTCGCGTTATTTCTGTAAGTTGACCGAAGTCCTGCCGTTCGAAATCTCATCGCGGGTATAATAGATACACATTGACCCTCAATGTGTCGAGAGGCAAGGCTCACGATCGTAACACGCCCCGTACGAGAGCGTGCGGGGCAATTATTGACTTTCGATCGATTGTCGATTGTCGGGCCAACGAGGCTCCCGGGTATTATTTATGAGACTCCAACTCAGGCTGACGACGGGCTGATACGTAAAGGCTGAAACGGGTAAAGATTTGCGTACATTAGAAGTCACTGATTCGCATTATAATTTATTTGCACCGGCGAATATGTCTATCGGAAAATGTGGACCATTCAATCAGAGGATCTATTTTGATATTTATCGCTCGAATGAAAATCTGTATCTTTAACGTCTCCCGTTACCTCAATTATTTATGTAGTACACCGCTCAGTCGACCGTCTAATTGGTTTGCGATTACACGATAAATATAATTTGTCATAGATAGATAGTCAGACAGATAGTGTAGTTTATTCACTAATGTATCACATTGAATCGATAGACCGTTTCATATATGAATGTTATGTATCCGGTTTTGTCTTTTTAATCTGATGTATTTATTCATTGTTCTTTTCTTTTTTTTTGTTGCACATTCATATCGCGACTCTGGGGCTGCTCGGGATGCGCGTGACAATTTACACCGCGAATATTCGCAATGCACTGTCGAGTATAACGAAGAGCCTGGAACCGACAACGGCGCGGCATAAATTGAACCGTTTCCGCGAGGCATGACGTCATGCAGTTCGGTCATGAGAGACGAAACGAGGTCTCGTTGTTCCTTTTCAGTATGCTGCCACGGAGCGGTAAATTCCCACAGTTGGCTGGTACTATGTAACAGATACCATTCGACAGGATTCTCGAGAAACGTCGCGGAGCTCTGTCGCCCTGGCTTTGACTCGCGGTTAAACGACGTTAAAATTGATAGAGCGACATTGAAATAAAATTTCTTTCGACCACCGAGAAATCGCGACGCGGAGGAGAACATTCCGTTGAAATCGTAGAGTTTGGAGCCCCGAGGCCGGCGGGCAGCAGGTAACAAAGCCCTTTTCTAACGGACCCCCCTCTAAAATGGCGAGCTAGCATCCTTGGATCGGTTCTTTTATGACTCCGGTCTGCCGTCACGGCCAGGGACGGATTACCGAATCATATATTGATCTCTTCGAAGCAGAATTCTTTTTCATATGAAAAAAAAAATCGACCAATTCTGTTGCTAAAATAAAAAAAAGGTTGATTAAGAGAAAGAAACTTCCTTGTGTACTCGCTCGAAGGCTGGAGATTGGATTTAGAGGAATCCGGAGCGCAATTGCACGACCGTTCGGGTGAGTTGGGGTGCACGAGTATTTCGGTCGGCGACTGGAGTAACTCTATATGGGATAGCATCGGGGTGGAGCGCGATCGATCGGACAGCCCCTCGTTTTCGCCATTGCGAATTATCACTTTCAACCCTTACCGCGGCCTTCCGCATCGGGATGGGGTCAGGTCAACCGGACATTACGACATCCTTCTATCGCTTTCCGTCGGTAGCTTCGGGCTCGTTTCTCTATTGCACGATCACATTTTATTTTGGCTTTACTAAAAAGATTGTTTTCTCAATAAAATTGCCCAGTACGTTCAACAGCAGTTCGGACCTCGCTTGCTTTTTAAAAAATTCTACAAAGATATCATTGCCCTTATTAAAAAGAAAATTTTTATTTGGATACTCGGCGCCGAAATTAAAACGTTAATTATTACGTAACACAAAATTTAAGTGAACAAAAATGAATAGTTTTTAGTGCTAAATTCTAATATGGCCTATATAAATAAATTAAAGGAAACTTTTTATCGATGTTACATCGTTGGCAGTAACACCGAAGCGTTTTTTTCGCACCAGAGTTATCTATCAAATATTATTGCCGAGGAAAAGAGCGTCGAGTAAATTTCATGCCGCAACAGTTTCTCGTGGATCTCATTTCAGAGGGACTATAAAATGAGAACGGGAGGCAGGGAGAAGTGGCGAAGCGAGAGGCAAACAGTGGATCGGCAACGGTGGGACGAAGGGAACGAGATGCCGGCTGGCGAGCAGATGGTTGCCCCCGTTTATTGGTTTATTCGTCGGTACTGGCGGCCGGCTCGTTGCTGCTGCCTCGCCGTCCCGCCCGAAAGCAACGAGACGGAGAGAGACTGAGTCTCTTTGTGTCGGGTTACTATGTACCACGAGAAACGTTAGGTGTTCATGACCCAACGAGGATGCTCGAAGGGGAGTACAAGTATCGACGGGCTGAAGCCGCAATACCGAACCGTTGAAAGAACCATCGATTCGACACTCACTCACGAGGTAGGTACGTAAAGTCATATCTTGCATGCGCATGAAAAATGAAACACTAATGTTAAACAATGAGAAAGTAATTTCATTTTTAATGGAATTAATGAAATTAATTAATTAATTTTTTAAGATGAAAAGTTACTTTTTTTTAATGAAAAATACATTTTTTTGAATAAAAAATATCCTGCGGTAACTCGTTTCGTCAATTTCACTCACGAGGTATGTAAAGTCATATCTTGCATGCGGATGAAAAATGATACAATAATGTTAAACAACGACAGATTAATTTTTTTAAAATGAAATCAATGAAATTAATTAATTAATTTCTTAAGATGAAAAATAACTTTTTTGAAATGAAAAATATCCTGCGATAACTCGTTTCGTCAATTTCATAATTTTTTCGTTCTCCTTTCTTTAATTTCCAGGTTTCCCTCGCAGAGGAAGGAAAGTCAAACACCGAGTTTCGCGATCGATGAAAAAACTCTCGAGTCTGCGGAGGTGGAGCGGGAGAAGTGAAGGAACAATTTCGAGGGAGGAAATTATATGCCGAGTCGAGGGGTGGTCGAGATGGCGGCGATAGAGAGTCGGCGTCGCGTTTTGTACGCGAAACGCGATGGCGTCGTGCCGAAGAGAGTCGGGTCGATAGAAGCGGCCGAGCACCCTTGGCCCGCCACGAAACTGAAACTCTCGGCAGCCACCCCGATATACGGATCGTCCTTCTCTCTCTCTTCATCTCCCTCGCACTCGTCTCGCTCGCTCCATCTCAGACCCTGCATCTATACATGCGCGTTTATGCAGACGAATATCCGCCCAGAAAGGACTCGGCCCGAATCCCGGAGAGAGCGAAATCTTCGTCACGAGAGCGAAAGGCGACGAGTCTCGTACACCCGACACGAGGATAAATGGAAAAAGGGTTTTCGGGTCTTGCGAGGTCGAGAAGTCAAATTCCCGCTGAGCGGAGACGTGTTTTGACATTCGACCGAGGGTTTCCGACGCCTCGGCGAGGCTAATGGCGACGTCGCGGAGGCGGCTTAAGCCGATTAAGGGTACGTTTATAAAATTAAGACTTCCACCGTCCCCCGACAAACTCGCGCTTCGTTAAACAGCGGTATCTCGTTTCTAATACGACAAATTTGTTTCGGTGCGGAGGAAGACGTTACAATGAGAGCCGTCCTAATCCCGGGCCAATATTGGCCCTCGAACATCCACGGGTAATTTTAGAAATACCGAGGGGGTGTGTCCGAATTTCACTCGTCAATGGAATCCTTCGGAGGAAGCAAAGTTTGCTTGTCCTTCGATGTTTTAATCCGGTATTGAATCCGTTCGGTTTGCACACAGGCGCACCGGATAATCCATAATCTCGCACAACACCGGGATTCCGTTTCACCGTCGATAAAGCGAAACTCCGATCGGATGCGGGAGGCGTGATTCCGACGATTTGTTCTTGTTCAGCTACCGTTCGATCGAACTTGATCGAGTTTAAGAGATAAGAAACCCGTTGATTAAACAGTAGCGATCTCTTTGAAACGAGTCGAGCATTCATTCTGCCAGTCGATGTAACACCTTGTTCTTGTTCGGATTCGTGTGTGCGCAAAATCATTCAAATAGCCGGCCAGTATTCGGGTCAGGCTCGGAATTTGTCCGTTCACCTGAAACAATTTCCATAGTTGCGACATCACGATCGCGATCATCCGCATAATTATTCAAATACGAGAGTTAATTGAATTAATTTTTGGCTATAGCCTAATGCGATAAAACTTTTAGTTTCGATGTCTAATAAGTATTTACTCCTGTTATAGACTCTTCGTACTCTTATTAGACTATATACGGAGTATATTAGGGAATTTTTTTAAAGATTTTTAAGATAAGTTTGTTTAACATAAAAAAAAATAAAGAAATTCTTCGGAAAAATCTGAAAAGAAAAAAAATGCAGTGTTGCATATAAAAGTGGTCAAGCCACAACCCATAATCGACTCATTCTTTCTTCTAATCCTTTTCACTGTTTTTTCGAAAGAAATTAGAGAAATGAAAGGTGACGCCGTCCTACTCCGGCTCAAATCGTAAAGTTTTTTTTATATATGACACAAGATTTTTCAGATTTTTCTCAAAATCTCATTTTTTTATCATAAATAATTATAAACAATTTTTTTAATCTAATAAAAAACGGAGTATTTTTGAGAGTGAGTTCAGTCATGTAAAAAATCGCGGCCCCAATCCAAGATGTGAAAGGAATGCCCCATATATTTACAATTTACGTAATGCGAGCACAGCAGTATGTAATATATAGTAATATAGTATAATATAATAATACTAGGATATAATTATTATTATATTATATTATATATTATTACCTATATATTGCATATTGCCGTGCCCTCATTACGTAAATTGTAAACATTGCTGGATTACGGTAAAGTGAACGGAGCGTCGATTCAGAGTCGATAATTGTTTTAACTTGGACGATTGCAGATATCCTCGAAGATGACACGTTGACCAAGTAACCCCGAGGGGAGCCAGGATGGTGCATCGTCACGGATGCGAAGAGGGAACCGCGCGCAAGAACGGAAAGAGTTGTACCGCTAAGACGAGAAGATGAGCACGACCTTGCTGCGATCGGCTGTGTCATCCTCGAGCCGTTAACGGGGCGCAGCCTGGCGCGATATGCCGCGAGAGGATAGCCGACCGAATCAATCACCGCGGTATATCGGTTGTGCAGGTGTAACGAAACGATCGTTTTATCTCTCTCAATTGCGTTGGGATAGTCCCGGATCGTGTTTGCACGTCAGGTAAGAAGTGTGCCAGGTGGTGACGAGACAGAAATTTCTTCATCGATTTTACCTCGCGATCCACGCGCACGTATCAATTAACAGATGCTCCGACAAATGCCGTATTTAATCATTGATACGCGATGGAAAACATTTTCAGGCGCTGTTCGTAACTGGTATCCGTAGAAAATGGAAACCGTCGCCGAACGGATTTAGAGAAGTAATGTTTATTTTTATGAATTACTTATTCTACATTTCGAGAAACATACTTATCTTCAACCTTGTCAAAGGCAACACGCGGCAATACATTATTTTAGTCGCGAGTGCGACGAACACGGATAATTTATTCAAGTCTATTCATAGATTCAGAACTGGTACGCCTTTCACTATCCGCGATTTGCACTCGGATTGTCGATGTTTCGATATTTATGTTGAGATTGCACTTATCGCCGTTTTCGTGCACCGTGTAACATGTGTTCCTTTTTTCTCGATAGCAATCGCGCTAATTATTTTCAGTATAGATAAATTGTGATTCACATCATCTCTCTCGCGGCTAGAATTTCTTCCTTACCGACGTTCGTGAATTTTCATATGAAAAATGCTTAGATTTTCTTACGTAACGCTTCATATTCATTAATTATCGCTTCTGCCATGATAACAAGGCACGCACGGATAATCAAATAATACGATGATAAAAGCTATATGTAATTGAACGTTAAACTGTGAGTGTAAATAATCGAATAAGTTTTTGGGATCACAGGATGAAATGCATCCTTCTTAAGCCACTGTATGAATTTTCATACAAAAAATGCTTACGTTTGTTTACGTAACGCTTTACGTTGATAACTTATCATTTCTACAATGATAAGGAAGCACGGGCGGATAATTAAATGATACAATGATAAAAAAACTTTACGTAATTGAACGTTAAACTGTAAGCGTAAATAATCGAATAGGTTTTTGGGATCGCATAACGAAATGCATCCTTCTCTACCCGCTGTTCGAGACAAGATCGTTGATTAGCAGTCTCCCTCGTATTATTCCAAGCGAAGGCCAGTCGAGAGCCGACAGTTTGTTTGTAGTGGGTCCTTCCGTGTTGAATGACTCCGCGAAAAGAGCCAATTCCCTGAACAGCTGTAGGTCGGTTGAAAATGAAAAAAAAAACACATATAAACTATCGGCCCCTGAAGAGGGCCAATTACATCGCGTTTCCTTGTCATTTAGCGAGCGATCGATTTACGATCAAAACATTAAAATTGTATAGAACTTGCTTCGAGTGGATTCGTGTATACTTTTTTTATTTTATTTTTATTTTACGATGATTAAGTCGTTTATGAGTACCTTTTCGTTACAGATCTCTAAAAGGACCGGATGTTGACTAGTTGAAAACAGGCCGTTACCTATACTGGGCCAACCGACCGGCGAACTCTGGTAGTGCATAAAATATCTTAATGAATCAAACGATCTCGATAGTGAGAAGAAGGCCCAGTTAATGCTCTACATCTACCCTGTAGATCCGAATTTGTTTGAAAAGAGGCGACAAATTCGGTTCTAGAGAGGTTTGTGTGGTGCATACAGTGCTACGGTGGTCTGAAACAACGATAAACGTAATAAATAGATCTGTCAAACGTTTCAACGACTAGTTAATCATAAATATATATAATTATGTACCGTAGTATTTTCTACATCATAGCACGTAATCATTATGACGATTGGATATTCTCAGCGTTTCTACATCCGCTATGAGGACTATGTACCACTCTCGCCATAGCATGTTTCACATAGAATAAAAAAATAATCGTCGATTTCTTCGTGAATGCAATCATCGTACTATCTGCGTTGATTTCGGCCTGTCAGCATCAATATGATTGAGACTGGTCGAAGTCGTCAATAATTATCTTTTGAATGATTTTACCAAAATTTTTTAAATTATATAATTACCGGCTCTTGGAGTTTAAAGAATTACAGCACGATGAAGCGTAACATTATAAATGTCGACGGGAGTTTTTTTAAACAGATTACGAGAAAATAAGCCAATTCCTGCTAGCCGACAGCAAGACAGAATATCTTCGGGAAACATCATCGTTCGAACAAAAATGATACATCATTAATTCCGGTCTTTTCCACCGGCCGTCAGAGGTAAGCCGCAGTGACATCAGCCTCGTGTCACGACCTATTACACATCGACATACGACAATTACGTTTGTGCATGTTATATTATAATAGCGAATGCATACTTGTACAGGTGGTATCAAATGTTGAATAGCTGCGAGAAATACACAATGTTAGTTGTGGTCGCTTCGACTACTATAAATAAATGGATAATGAGCGAAACCTCTCAACACCTTGTCCCCTTCGAAATTAAGCATTTTGTTAATGGAATTCTTGTTGCTTCGCTGAATTAATTTATGAAAGATAATTAACATGCAAAAAATGAATTTTGAGAAGTTGTCTACGGTCGCTGCGTATACTTCTATCTATCTTTAATAGGCATCTTAATAAAATAGCGTAGTCGTAACCACCGGTACGTTATGCAACGGTAGAGTTCGTTACTAATGAAGTGTATGCACGGGTGTAATTACCACCGCAATGCGTCTGTACATAGTCGTTCTGTCCACTTTTCACGCGTTGTATCGACTAATGGGTTGGATTTCGCAACTCGGCGCCGCTATACAGAATCGAAGAAAAAGGTCATGACTCATTATAAAATGTGAGTCGTAATGTGTCGAATAAGAAGAGAATTTTTTTTAACTATCAGCAATGGATGTCCGCTTCTTCAAGAGTAACGAGATAATCCGACGATAAGTATGTCGGTAGCAAGAAAAAGAAAATTGTGGACAAGTCCAAGGTAAATAATTTTTGCAACTTTATGCGACGCAACAAAGACGACTCAGCATATTCTGATAGAAAGATTCTAGTACCAACTATAAGCAAACTTGTAAAAATATTGCAACTGCACTTTCATCGCTCAGCAGCAGTTAGAGAAACTCGAACAAATTTGAGTCAAGCTTTTTTCTAGAGTAAAACTGTGAGATCCTCAATTGCCGGGCTCTTTGCTTGGGTAGGATATTTCTACCCATTACATATTTTGTATTACCTTAAATTTTTTTCATATCTAGAAAATAAATTTGTTCACCGAAAATTCTACCGAAGCGACATCAGTACCCGAGGAATCTTTGAACCTTACCTTACTAAAAATGTTTCTTCCAAGTCGGCTTAGAAAGTATCAAGCGGCAGAGGACTCTATCCAGCGCGGTAATCAAGAATTCTTTCCATTACTCTCGCGAGAGCGACGGCTCTTGCGCGAATAACGTGTACGCGGCCATGCGTGGATAACGCGATGGGTGGGACGTGGCCCACATAAGCTGGGATCCTGGGAGGGCGAAGGAAAAGAGAATCGTCACGAGCCACAGAGAAAGAGAAAAATATAGAATGAGGAGACGTCGTGCCAAGATATCCTCACGACTCCAGTTCTAAATCCACATCCGAGTGTGTGAGAAAACATAGGAAGATTAATGATTTTCGTGACAAGGGAAGAGGGTGCTGCCGCCTGCTTGCGAACCGCGCCGCTGGGCCGTTGATGCCGAGAGGGGAAAATCTTGCCTCTCCCGCGAATGCGAGACTCGCGACCAGAAAAGCAGAGAGATCCCCGCGGGAATAGGCTTCGCTTACATCAACTTTTCTCGCAAACCTATCGTCGGCTCCCAGCTCCGATGGAGCAGTTCTCGATCCGAATAAATTCGGCCGATCGCCATCAGAGATTCGTCGGTATCCCGCCACTATCTTACCTTCCCGCTTCGCTCGTCAGTTCCCCGAACGCAGGACAGCAAGGCAGTGGTAGCTCAAGGGAGATGGAAGGGTTGCGATAAGAGTCTACCGATATGGGGTCTCTCCGCCGCGATTTCCGCGTCAGCACGTAAGGAGGGTGATTCACTGTGCCCAAACTCTCAACTGAACGAACTCTTTGCTCAAACAGCCTAGCAGAGTTCCTGCAAAACATGAATTCCTGCATAGTCTTCCTCGCCACTCAGACCGCTTCGTCGAGTGACTGATGACGCCTCCTCCATCAAGTCCGTCACCGAGAGCTCTGGCCCGTCTGCAATTTCGTGCCTGAATATCGTCGCGCGATCACGAAGTAGGTAAGGCCTCGCTTCGGTACAACCCTTCGCAGCTTCGTGCACTATATGCGCGGGCACGTTCGAATGAAACGATGCTAATTCATCGGGCGACGAATTCGTATCACGTGCGACCGAGGCTTACCCTCCGATATCGAAAATTAACTGGGAGAATTCTTTTTTCTAAGCCGATCTCGCGGAGCACCGGAAGATATGCTGAGAACGGTCGATCCCGTGGCATACTTCTCGAGAGACCGAGAGCGAAACGAGAGACCCGTATCGTTCGACGGGACCCCGTCGACGGGGAAAGAGGTCGGCATAGATCTGACGCGAGTGACGAGCCGACGCCGCCGCGCTGTACAATATTAATGATGACTCGTTGTGTGCCCCAACCGAGGAGTCGCCGTTCGTCCAATCCTCAAACTCCCTCTCATTCTTGCTCCTCGACCTCCACCATCGCGCATTCGCTGGAGCAGCCTCTTCTTATATTTCTCGTCTCCGCGGCTACTCGAGTCCGATGCAATTTCGTATTTCGCCGAGCGAGAAAGAACCACGGATCCCCGACTCATCACGGCAGCATCGTGACGTTAACTCTTTCACGGAGTCCGAAGCTTGGCGAGTTTTGATCGTCTTTGCCCTTTGGATCATTTCGTGACTCTCGGTATATCCGGCTCTATACCTACCTCGTCGTAGCTCCCCAGGTGAGATTTAACCATCGGCACGGCTACGGGACCGCTTCGGTTGCCGTGGTATCGAGTCGGAAACAACGTATCGGCTCAACGAAGAATGTTATTGCTGCGCCTTATCCGAGCACTGTACTTGAGACTGTGCCCTATTTGGTAGATACATGGCCTGCACACACTATTCGAAGACCATGCATCTTCCTCGAATCCGACCCACGTATTTACGATATCACGTATTTACGGTATGACGTCAGTTCCGGTCGGAAAATGAGATTTTCAAACCGGAAGTGACGTACTCCCGGTATGACGTCTGTTCCGGTTGAAAACTTAGATTTTATCTGGTTTAAAAGTGAAGTTTTCAACCCGGAAGTAACGTGCCACGGATTTTTAAAAATATTCCTTCTTCATAGAAGAAGCTTTGTTTTCATTACAAAAATGTTTCGATATTTTCATGGAAACGTGTTCAGAATGTTCCAAAATATTGGAAAATTATCGATCGATGATGTCTATTTAACTACAATTTTTTTAGGGAATCTTTGTAGTGAATATTGCAAAAATGTGATATTTGTCTGTTTCAAACAGCCAGATTTTTGAAACGCAAACTTTCTGTTACCGACAAAACGTCCTCTATGAGTTCTTCTGCCAAGCAGTGGTGTAGAAGCATTACCGAGTGCTTATTAGTGCTCTAAAGACCGTCGGCCTCGCTCTGACTACCTACGACGACCGGAGAAGGAACGATATGGCGTTCCAATGCGGAATCAGCGATATGCCGTTCTTCCAGTCACGACCGAATCCCACCTAGGTCAGACTTTTCTGTTATATTATTAGCTTTGTCATCGCCCTTTTGCGACGTTTCAAGAGATTTCGACCGCAGTCATCGACGACCTGGAAATAAGATTCGATGATCTGGAAAAAAAATGAACGTTGAAAGGGTTGGTTTTTAACCGCACAAATTTAGTTGTCATGCAGATCGCCGGTGGACTGCGTAAAAAAAAAACTAAAAAAACTAGCAACGTCACGTAAAATTCGACTAAGCGGTTCTGAGGGTATACTCGACGATCCGTGGGATATTCATTTCGTGAAGTATCATTAAGGGTCCAGCTACATCCTCGCGTCGAAGGATCTGTGAATTGTTTCAGAGATCCCGCGTGCTCCATTCGCCTCGACGAAAACTCGGTCGCAATTAATGACTCTCACAAGAGAAGTTCCGACCGCGCCGACAAAATGGTCGAAGGTGTTCCATTGTCCGAAGATCTCGGTCTGTTGCCGTATCGGAATATATTTACGACTTCAGCTCCGCTGAAGTTTCGCGGCGTTTGACACGATATGAAGATATTCTATCCACATATTATACGCTTTACTTTCTCTCGAGTCCGAACTCTGCAACATCCTGCAAGAGTTGCTAGACGGTGCAAGGTTGCGAGGCACTTACGTTTCAAAACCAATATCCTGCGCGTTCCCTTCCATCGATCGTTGCAGCCTGAAAACAATCGTGGTAGGCCATTGGAGAACGATAAACAGAGACGGGACGGGCGGACGTTGAAGGATACGACGGATAGAGAAGCAATTAATAATCCCGAGACGAGAAACCAAGGATCAACAAAATGGTAGGGAATCGTGAAGACGAGAACGCTCGACGGGACGATACGCGCGAACGAGAGAATAGAAAGAGTTACACATATACGTTACGACGATGCTTATACGAAGACGATGAAGAAGAAGAAAAAGAATAAGCAAGGAGCAGGACAGAGGAGTGGAAGAAGAAGAGGACCAGACGAGAGAAGAGGAACCTCGCGTTGCCCCGCGGGGCTTTCTGACCACCTGCTGCCCCTTTGATACCGCCGCTGGAATCCCATTTGGCCGTGTAATCCGGCCGATATTCATTGACGTTGCAACGCGCGCACTAGCAACCTTATGTCACATATAAGGAAATAATTCATATTCTCGATTCACCGAGCGTTCATAGATTCGTCTCGAAAGAGTGTTTATTCGTCGGCATTCACCGCTGGATCGAACCACCGGTCGATCGATATTGGACGCGTGCGGTTTTTGCTCTCGCATTTTCTGTCTGGGTCGATTGGTCAGCACTCTACCTGTCGTATTCTTGCTCCCACTATGCATTTATATGTAAAGCGTTTCACATTTTCGCGGTAACGCTCGGGGAGTCGTGTTAAGCTACGGCGCCGAGGAATAAAAATTTCCGGTCACAGCGTATCATCGATACCTTGCTAATCGCCGTCCATTTACTTTTCCTTCGCTTATAGCAAGTGACCCAGCCGGTTCCGCCAGCGCCGAAGAAAATTACTAAGTCATGAAACGGTCTTACGGACGCACTACTTATAGTGATTATAATGATTTAAGAAATTGCATACGTTTAAAGATTCGAGTACCTAAAGATATAGGCAGTGATTGCTGCCTATATGTATTTATCGCCATGACAGATCTGTCAATCGGCACACTATTTGCAACATATGCTCTGGAAAATGTTACTTTTGCAGGCGATTCTCGCGTGTTCGTTGCAATTCAGTACGTTGTAACGATAGTCTGTGAGAAAATGTATATCTAGCAAATCAAGTTTTTATTTAACGCTTAGATCGTAGATTAAAATTCATATGAAAGTCCGAGTTGAAATTGTTGTCGAGCTTCCTTCAAAGTCCTTAATGTGTCGAATAATTAAATTTGCCAAACACTTTCAACAGTGTACATATTGTGAATTAACTAACTGGTGATATAAACGAGAGAATCATCCTTCAAGCTCGACTCGCGCCCGCGTTTCGTTCCTTCCCATTTGTTCGACGTACGAGCGAGTGCAAGAAACCTTCGACTTCAATGGACGATTAATCAAGGGAACAAATTGATTCGAGCTGTTGTTCGAAGGGAATGCAAGCTGTCCAGTCTTTATGCTCGTCCGGCGTCTCCGCGTTCTTCCGACAAACTCCATCTAAAATTTACCATAATCGAAATCGTTCGCACTCGGATAATTTTTAGAACACATATTGCCGCTGGACAAGCAAACATCTCCGAGGACATTCTAAGCTAAGTCAAACAGATACGCATCTCTCTTGTTACAGCTTTTTTCTGTTTATTCAGACATTGTTGTTACATTGTCACAAAATACAAACGATCCACCCGTTAAGAAAAAAATAGAAAAATTAATCATAGGATATTGGACCAACGAAAAAAACCTCCATGTTCCATGTCACGTGTCTACAGAGCATAAAAAATTGTGAAGAGCTCCATCATAAAAAAGTAGAATCGTGAGAGCCATTGTTACCATTATACACGAGGATAGAAAAAAATCTCTCCAACGATCCAGTGGCGATCGGACGGAAAACCGTTCCGCCGTCACGCCGTCGATGCGCGCCGAAGTTGGCCAGTAAGAAATAAACCAAAAAAAGACGCACATCGGTCGAAGAATTCATCATCGGAGTCAACATACACAGAGATAGAGATGGCCTTCGGTGATGGACGAAGAAATGGCGTCGCCGGGCGTATAAAAAGGTCGAAGGCGAGGAGGAGAGATTTAATTTTTTTTTCGTCAGCGAAAGCTACCCTCGCGCATAAACCGCTCCAACAGGAGCAACGCAAATATATTCCCGAATATAGTTGCCTCCTGCGGGAGGTGGTCTTGGTAGGCGAGTATCTGCACCGCGTGCACGCGGAAGAAGGGATGCCAAAAGCTTTCGCCCGTCTCCCTCTTTTCATCCCTTCTCTATTCACTATCCCCCCAGCGCGAAGAAAGTACTATGGCCCCCTTTCTTTCATTCTTTCTCCATCCTTTCACCGTAGGACAGAGGGGCGGAAAAAAGCGCACGAAAGTGCGAGAGGGACGACCATAGCGAAAGGGGATGCGGAATGGAACAACCCCGCAGCCGCTGTTGCTGCCATCGCCGTCGTTTCCAACCCTCGAGGTTCTCTCCGTCCTCCGGTCCACGTTCGCCGTTCCAGCGGCCCTGTGGATGCTGCTTCTGTCCGTTTTGAGCGTAACAGGAACCGAGCCGAGCGTGGCACGGCGAGGAGCACACGGGGGCCGCCACCGAGGCTGGATCGAGCACACGGGGTTCTCTCTTTCTCTCGCTTTCCTCTGCGCCTCTCCTAGTCAAACCAAAACTCGGGCATGATTAATGGATCCGCGAGAGAGCCGGCAAGGAGAGCGAACGGAGCGGAGCACAGGCTCTCCGGGCACACTGCGCGCTCTCGGTTCAAACAACAAACTTTTCCCAACCAACGTCCGCCACGGAATAACCCCGGGAAAAAAATATATAAGAAAGAACTGGGGAACTCTCTTTCTTCGCATCCACCCTTCAGCCGTCTAATACCCCCGGGCTCTCTCGTGGCCCGCTGCCTTGGTACGCTTCTCGTAACTCGCGACGTCGCTCTTTCATTTCTTCGTTCCCGAGCGCGGCCCGCGACGAGACCGAGCGGAGAAGAGCTTTCTTCCTTTCACCCTGCGAGAGATATTCTATATGTTTGTATGTATGTATACATAATCTGGTATATGGACATTGCCTAGCCTCTTTCGTGTCCTATCTTCTTCCTCGATTCAAGCTTACCCGGTCTCCATTGTTTATTTGTCATCGAACAACGGATCCTGCGCTGTGCGCGACGAGGATGAGCCTTGGCTGGGCAGATTCAGGCGGTATCCATTAGCGCATGAATCTATTATTGTAACAATTAAATATTGTTGGACCTGTACAAAAAGATTACTGAAGTATACAAATAATCGAGAAAAATGTAAACTGCGAGGCGCAGCGACTGGCGATGTATCGAGCTGCGTTACGAACGAAATTCCATTATAAGTTCATCGATAGTAAAACCGTGATAAAAAAAATAAAAATAAACGTGTGATCCTGGAGGAACGGGTTGTAGAGGGAGAGGCGCGGATCCCTGATGTCCGGCGGTCCGGCAGGGCGCAGCTAGCGGTCGAGAATAATAAATCGACTGGCGGAGAGATGGCTAACGGTATCTATATACGCGAGCCAACACACTACGCTATTACGGACTTTCGCACCTACATACACGTTTCTCTCATCTACTCTCCGTTCACACCTATACGGTGGTATAGAACTCGCGGTCTTATAATGGCATCGGCCTACACCGCTGGTAAATAGTTTCGCGAGAGAGAATCCACTGGCCGAGCAAGAGAAACGCATTAGAACGCTGTCTCGTATGGGATATCTTCTCGCTGGAGCTCTCATCCAGGTTGCACGAGACTCCGCGAGCGGATCCTCGACGGGACGTTGGTAAGAGAGCTCGAAGATTGAATTTATGAGGCAACCGCGAGAGCGAGACGAGCGCGAAGAGCGTCGGCCATGACAGATGGAAAAATTCTTCCTCCACCTTCTGCGCGGTGTCATTCCATGTGTGTTTCAGTAACCGTTCGACAAATTACGTGAAAAAAAATACATGCCATTTGCATTGTGCAGGAAATGAAAATTGACATGCGTAAAATAGTTTCTTTTCTCCTTTAAGGGAATACAAATATTCAAAAGTCACACAGCGACTTTTCTACTTTGGGAACTAAATATTCCAAAATTTCTGTATATTAAATAAATAATTTCACTTGACCAGTGAAACAATAATTCTGGAACATAGTTCATCTAAGAAAATATTATTTAATTTAAAAAATGATGTCACTTCTCTTGCTTCCTCATAGAGGAAGCTTTGTTGTGGTAAAAAAAAATGCATTTCGCATTCTCATAATGAGGAAGCCAAAAATACAGAAAATGCTTTCTCATAGAAGAAGCTTCGTGAATAAAGGAACGTTACGAGAAAGCGATATGAAAATTTCAATTTTTTTACAGTTAGTCAAGTAGGTTTTAGTCAAATGTTTAAATCCATTATAATGTGTAATTGCACTCAGCTTCTATTTTTTCGATTTTCAGCTGACCCCGTCCACTCAATCGGATATTTCTCGCATTACAATAACTGACTGCTATTTCTTATCGGATGAGTGGACGACCCGTGAATAATCGAGCATATGGGATGCAAGCGAAGCGCAAATCTTCGACGGCGGTGCGTGTGCTGAAAGTTTGGATCAAGTATCAGCCGGCACAGGCGGATTAGCTCCTATTAAAGTTTGACAGTAGTTTGTGTACGCGTACGAGAGCTATATAACCCGGTGGCAACGGTGATGGGGCTCGATTCACCGTCGACTCTGGAAAAACTTGCGTTGTCATCGCGAATCGGTTTGTATGCGCTGCGTAGGGCTCCCGGACCGGGAACAGCAGCCTTCTACACGAAACTTTCACGTTCTATTGTACGAGCAATAATACAAACGGATGCCCACGCACACTGTTATTATTTACGAACATCCGTAGCTCGGGCGGAAAGCCGATCTGTATACACGGATCGACCGTCGATACACGATAAACCAAACGAGCATCAACGTTGTCATCGACATAAGATCAACGCTCTTCAATGAAAGGGAAGACAAATGTTTCTTTGCAGAAGAATATTCGGGAATTTTGCTTCCTCGAGGAAGCTTTGTTTCGGTTACATTTTTTTTCGACATTTTAATGAAAACATGTTCAAAATGTTCCAAAATATAGAAAAACACATTGACAAAAAATGTCCGAATGTATGTGTGTGTGTGTATAAATCAGACGCGAAAACTCAAACCGCTACAACTCGAAAATGCCTTGGCCAATCACGCTGAAATTTTACACACTGTAAGTGTGGTTAATAGTCAATATTTGATCAAAAATAACGATTCAATTTTTTAGCTATCCGGCTAAAAATGTGTACACAGGGAATATAATCGCCACATGATAAAATTGCAGAAAAACTCAAGCGTGACATTGGTATATTTTTTCGCACTAAACCTGAATCGGACCGCCGTTTTCCCTAAAAGTCAAGAACGTTGAAGTCGAAAAAAGTTGAAAATTGACATTTTCATATCGCTTCCACAAATACAGAAAATGGTTTCTCATAAAAAAAGTTTTTATGTCACTCGGTGGAAAAATTGCCAGAAAAATGTTTTTTGAACTCGTATCGAAATGTACTATTATAAAAAGGGGAAATTATGAAGAATCGATATGAAAATTTCAATATTTTTTAGTAACGATTGTTCCGCGCTGGTTTGATTTTTTTCGAGATTCCAAATACCCTGAACATACCTTAAGCAGAATGAGTGATTAAATTCTGTCTTTACGGGAATAATAAGCCAGTTTATACAGAATTGAAGGCAATCTTGCGAGTTCAGTGAATCTCCCAGGCGATACAATAGAATGAAATGTAAAAAATAATCATAATAATAATAATATTAATAAATTTCTACAGACTCGGTGTGATATGATAATGGTGTTTATTAGCCTCGGCTACCATTTCCAAGGAGTTTCACCTGATGAGGGCATTGGGTGTCGGGCACGAGTTACGACGATCCTCGGGCTGCGGTAATGAGAATCAATTGGTCACTGCGTTGCCGCCGCTGCTGCCGAGACCAAGAAGCACCGCGTCGGCATGGTACACCGTGTACTCCCTTCGTTCCGTCCGTCTTATTCTTCTCCTCGTCATCATCATCCTCTTCTTGTGTTGCGTTGAAGTAAAGAAGCCGACCGCGAGGCGTGCGCCGCTCAATGACTAATGGCAACTTTCGGGACCGACACACCGACAGCAATGCAGGAGGATTGTAACGATTGGGAGCTTCGGAGATGGCGGAGTCCCGAAAAATCGTGACGCGACAATCAACGCCGTATTATAATCACTGGCGGATAATACGTTGCCACTCGTGACGCCGATAGTCAAGAGGCTCGTCCCGAAGTCACCTCGGTGTTCTAACGCAAAGGCACTTTTGTGAAATCTGTTCGATAGAATTATTTTTTTCTCACCGGATCCATCTTTTGAAACTCAAAGGTCAGTCTATCGAGCAATTTCTTTTTTAACTCCTCGGTATTTAATATATGAATCCGCCAGATGATTATTATTTTTTTCTTGTAATTGGACCGATATTTCGACAACCCAACGATCAGTTTGACGAGGGCGCACCGGTGTATCTTTAATTTCAATCTGCGTTTCACGAGAAAGCAATCTCAAGCTATCGATCCTCGTGTGCGGAACGGGCGAACCGATGGACTCCCGAAACTTTGCATTGGCTTGTTGAATCGAGTTGCGGAAATGTCGGGAGTGGTTCGTGTAGTCTATGTGAACTGCGGGGACGACGCGCGAGAGAATTTGATGTTGAGACCGTACCTGTGGATCCGGTGCCTCGAAAGTTCGGGTCCCGCCGGAGTTGATTAACGATCACGGTCTCGTGGACGTGGTGGGTGGCGCATGCCTTTGTGACAGCGCGGCCGTTCAGCCGCTCCTCGACATCGCCGCCATCAGCAGGAGCAGCATGCAGCAGCAAATGCATCAGGGGCGACTCAAGTAGCCTATCACGTATTATTATAGATATCGGCCGGTCGTATAGCAAGAGAGGCCCCGAATCGTCTTCGATAGAATTCATCGACTTGAACGACGTACGGCTGGATATATGATCATTTTTACGCACGCGGACATCGCTTTTTAGGGATTTATCACTGAATATATATATTTTTTTATCGCCGTAACTCATTCCTCAGGATGTTCCTGAAATGAACAAAGTGTGGTAAAAATGTCTCAGAATCGAGATTGACTTCAGTCACGGTTTACCGGTAATTCAAAATGACCGCAGTAGGCAACATTCCCGAAGAGCAACGCGAGATCGAAATGTCTGCATATGTGCTCCAAATGGAAACAGCTATGGTGTCCATTTTGGGAAATGAAGTTTGGTCCAGCGTGCGGACGAGGGTAAGGGGGAAAGGAGAGCGAAGAGGCGAAAGAACGAGAGGCACGAGAGAAAGAAAGGCGTGTAAGATGAGGATAAGGGTAGATCTGACGAGGGTACGTACCCTATATTGGCAGGCGTGGCCGCGCGGGGGTTGCGCGAGGGGCCGAGGGGTTATTCGAGGGACCGCTGATTGGTTCGTGGCCTCGGTGGATCTTGGCTCACGGCCGACAGACCGTCGGAGCGTTCCCCCTCGGAGCATATACGGGAACCCCACGGGGGCTGAAACGAACCCCCGGGCCGCCGATAGCCCGCAGCATAGCGCGGGAGATCCTTTAATAAAATGCGCATTTATATCGGGGCTGAGCCCCGTTCGGCTCCGCTACGTACTATATTGCTCTCGATAGAATTTGCCGGCGCCACAGACTCGCTCTCATCGACTTTGTCGGGGGCGACAGCGACGATGTCCTATTAAACACAGCACCGCGATCCGACGCGCCACCCCATCGTCTCTGTGAACACGATGCGCGAGTTGAGGGCTCGTTCGGATCCTTTCAAGGAACCTTTGAACTTTTCATCGTTCATTTCATAGTTGTTACCTTAATCGCGATAGCGAATATTTACGATCAGAATACATTTGCCATCGCTAGCCGTACCGGACGAACACATACACATACAGTAAAAAATTACTTCGCAAAACTTGAAATACGAAGATGCGTAAATATAATTTTGCTATTAAGTGGAAAACTCGTTTTTTCTGCTTTGAATATGCAAACCTGCCCTTTTATTTTCCGTCATTAACAATTTTAGCTTGTACTTTTGTTTGTGTAACGAGAGGTGGATGAAGCGATCGGAAAATTAATAAATAAAAAATTGTGAACGTTTGTGGACAATAGGTTGTTGTAAAAAGTACACTTTCTTACTGTGCATTTGTCGATAAAAAATTAGAAAATGTCTGCGATATATTCGATTGCAATAAACCTTGGGAAACATTTAACTAAAAGGTGAAGTTTCCATTATGCCAAGATAATACAGAATACTCTACTGGTACATTTATTTTTAAGGAAATGTCTGCATGGTAATTTATATACGTTATGTGAAGTTTTCATACATAAACTGACAGACTGAATTTAATATACATTTACCTTCAAATTAATGGTTCTTATATTAAACCGAACTTTTTGGACATCAATATACAGAAAAATGTTGCCTCGTTTTGTGTACTGGTATACTTGAAAATAGCGTTTAATCGGTAACGGCCGCATTGCACGATAAATTTAATGAACTCATCTGCGAGGGCTCCAATGTATTCATTCAGTCATCCTTAAACCTCCAAGAACATCAGTATTAGAATTTCAGGCATTAGTCAAGACGTTTCTCGCCACACAAAGGCGGTGTATAACTGGATCGAATAAAATTTAAATAGAACCGCGAGCAGTCTAATAATTGGAGACATCTGTGGTTAGAGGGGTCTGGAGGAAGACGAGTTGTAAGAAACACGAGAGAAGATGGTCCTTCCTGCCTCTGATAACGTCGTCGTCTCTGTCGCTTCGTCGGGGGAGGCTCTCGGGCGACTCCGATCTCGGAACAAGGGATACAAAGTTTTCCAGGATGACGTGGAGAGACAGCGAGAGCGAGCGAGCGAGCCGAGCCGAGAGTGACTGGGCGATTGCGAAGCCTCCTGCCGGATCGGTGATTGATTCACTTTGAATGATTAAAGAACGCGGAAGGCAGGAGAATTGCGGGGCCAGGCGGGCGGAGCAAGGGTGGCCTGCGCGGAATAATGGCGTTCGATAGACTCATCAAAGTTTCTCCGTGGAAACTTTGAGAGTTCCCGCCCGAAGCGACCCATCGCCGAGGCAAAGTGGACGGATCACGAACGATGGACGTAAGCATCCCGAAAAATATAAAATTTTCACATACGCCCGAAAAATCATCGCGTAAAATTGTTTAAAGAAACTTCCTTTCGCGGAAGTGCAAGAAGAGGCCCGAGGGATGCAGGGAGGATATAACGAGAGGCGCAGGGTGAAAGGGCTACCGGAGAAAGAGTTAAAATTCAGAAGAGATTTAGTAAAAGTTACAACGGAAGAAATGGCTCGTGGAACTTTCGAAATTTGAATAATTTACAGCCTGTAAATAATAGAGACTGTAATCAGGCGGAACCAGCCGTCATTGTGAGCGTTATTGGAAGTCAACAATGGCGAATAGCAGCGGTAGCCGGATGGCCGAAGTCGAGTCTGGAAGGGATGGTTTGCATAGAGCCCGCGGTGGAGTGGCGGCCTCAAGCCCGGCAGTAGCCAAAGGGTTGCTGCCGTCGGTAGGCAAGCTACGACTGATTTATTACCGTGCGAATCGAATTTTTTTTTCCAGCCAGACGGCAGTGCAGTCCGCCGACTACCGAATACCCTGCTGACTCGTGCGGGTCCGCTCGAGGAGCAGCCACGTCGAAAGTCGGACGGCCGAATTTGAGGCTCACGAAAATCCTTGGCGAAACTCGAGGCTAATGTAGGTCAGAAGGCCCGAAAATAATATAATTTCATACGCCCGTCCCTTTAAAGTCATCTTACTTTCCGAGCGCGTGTCTATCCGGCTTTGCCCTCGACGACGTGATTCTCGATTGAAATAAACCAGTGAGCGACCTCAACGGTTCGAGACAGCAGAATAGAAGGAAGAGCTCTTTAGAAAGGTTCCTTCCAGCCGCGAGACAGAGCGGCGACGATAATATTCGCGCACCTACCGCAATTCTAACGTAAGAACGTTAGCGACCGATGAAAAGCTAGCGGTACTTTCCTGCGAAGGTTCATTGTGCGCCGATCGGTCACGGCTCATCGCTGCATCGGCGATCTTCTGCGCGGTGGATAGTCCCTCGCAAGTCTCGTGCCCCGCGCGAACACGTCGACGAGAGGTGTCCCAAGGCGCCAAGTAGTTTCTCGCCCGCCTCCTCGAAAAACCCTCGCGTTACTTGGGCCGCACTGCGGAGCTCGGCATTCTCTTGCACCACGATATTCCCTCCTTGTAAACCCTCAAATTAACAATAAATACCGCAAATTGCTCGGTTTTCGGCGCTTTGAGACGCAAATGAGAATCACGTCCCAGGCGAGTCGTAAAACGCATAGGAATTGCGGTAACGCCCTGCCGATCCTGCCGCCTTTTCTCGACTTATTCTCAAACCCGCGCTCCCTCGGGACTCGTACGGAATCTCGAGGCTTCTTTTTGTCTCTCGAACCGACGTGACTCTTCGAGCACCGCTAACAAGATTAACTATTTTCTTCGATTCTCAACGGAAACGAATATCAAAGTTTATAATGCTTCCGGAACCTTTGCATGAAAGTAATTGTTTTCCATCTCGGAATGGCCCATGAATGGTCTCGATCGCGTGACAGACTTTGACCCAAAAAAATGTAAGAAGTTAATACGAAACCATTAGCACGGGAGCGAATCGGTGGCGCAATTTTTCCCGGACCACGTGGTAGAGCAATGGCAATAACGAAGAACCGAGAGCCGAAAGTGAACACGAAAATGCGGGGCCCCGATGTGACGGAACGGATTTTTTGAAAAATGAACGTTCTCCAGACTCAAAAGTGGGCCCCGAAAATGGTCTGAAAAAATACCGACAATGCGAATCCATTAATCTTGACGGGTGCGTGTTTGCCGCAGCGTTCGCTCGCTCGCGAGTGAAGCGAGGCCAGTCTGGCAGGGGCAGTGAGGTGGTGGAGGAGAACGAGAGCGTGGAACACGGCAGCCGAACCAGCAGCTTCGAAACATCCCTTTGCACTTACGGACCTGCAGTGGCGAGAAAAATTCATTTCTGAGTCCGCCGCAGAGTCGTAGGAACTGGAAAACGAAAGGATCTCGCGACGGTCGTCCATCCTCATGTAAAACGACGGAACTGAGAGGTCTCGTGTCGATCCTCGAGCGGGCTCTTCGAAGCTCGGCAAAAGACAATTAGGCCTCGGGGAAACGTTAACTGGGTCAGCTGAGTCGACGGGGTTTCTACCCTTTTGCGAACAATATACCGAAACGATTTTCGTGTATGCAAACGTGTTTTGTACCAGACGGAGGCTGGAGCACCGAGAAACGGAAGAGGAATCCTAATTGCCGGAGGAAGGTCGCACGGAAAGGAGGTTGACTTAAGGTCAACTCTGGTTGACCTGTCGCAGTAACAATGTTTCAAAAACACTTCTTCGATGTGTAGATCTAATAAAATAGCGTCATTATAAAGCAGTTACACACGGCGAGTCTATTCGCCGTGAATCTCCTCCAAACCATACAAATGACTGGAGGCTGACTCATCGAATTCGGAAGACAAGTTGGGAAGGGAGAATCCTATCCTTAGCGTATTTTACACCGCACTCGAGCAGTTTGAAGACGATTTGGACTTCCTGAACGAAGGTGAACTGGGTCATAGCTCAGACTGCGGGGGTTGCTGCCCTTGAACGGAACGATGCTCGACGATTTAGCGTTGGTATGCAAAGTGCAGCGACTAGATCGTGAAGATGAGAGCGAAGGGGTTGAAGGCCGGAAAATGGCAATTGGTAGGGTCCTGGGACCCGTTGTCGGCCTTCACCTCGTTACCTCTTTCGTCGAGTGAAGACTGAGGAGATCGGGAAGCGCCTAATTTAGGGTGAAGACACTAAAAAAAAAATCACTGACTCAAGTAAAATCACTTGCGGGCTGCCAAAGAAAAAAAAAATCTTGTTTCGATTCTTACAATTCTATATAAGATTGAAACTATAACACGTCACCTTGACAGTCTTATCGTTGTTTCAATATCATATGGAATTATAAGAATTGAAAGTAGAAATGAAAAAAAAAAATCCTTTGGTAACTCGCAAGCAACTTATTGATGAGTGGAGCTTCTCCTTCTCTTCCTTTATCGGTATGAATTCGCAGCGAATCGTAACAAAACCTGAAAAAATACTGACAAAATACAAATTTTGTTGTGAGATTTTTTGTCCATTCAGTGAACACTGGATACAAAGGAATAGCGGAAAGTCACGTGATCGCCGTGAAATGCACAACTCCCGTCTTTTGCACTTTGCACAGTCGGGAGCTAAAAGTGAAACTTGTATTTCCAGTATGTAGTACTTCCGGTCGAAAAGTCAGATTTTCAAACCCGAAGTAACGCACTTTCAGTCACTTCCGGTCGAAAAATGAGATTTTCAAACCGGAAGTGTGGTATTTCCGGTGTGACGTTACTTCCGGTCGAAAAATTAGATTTTTTTTTGCTGAATAGCACTTGCTGATCAAGCAACCGGAATGCAAGAAGACACATAAAGATGACTCTTCGTCGTTGACACGCTCACTCATCAAGCACCGCGGAGTGAAGATCTCGGCAAACATGGAGCACCGAGTCGCGCGCGGCTCGGAATCATCGTGGAGACAAGACTCCCCGACAACAGCAACGAGCTGATTACCACTCGTTAGTGCGGACCCGGAAAGTGACGAGACACTTTGTTACCCGGAGACTCGTGAAGCGAGTGATCCCTCACCAATTAGCAGTTTTAGTCCTCGTGGCGTCGGGTGAAGTTTTTTTGTGTCGTTTGCTGACGATCGGTCGTTGGAGGGAAGAACTTCGCTGATAGTTTCGAGTGGGTTGTTTTCAAGAAGATCATCTCGAGGAGTTCGGCTGCGCTTGACTTTGGGCTCGGGAACACAATCCAAAAGTTCTCGCGAGCTAACTAATTTGACTCGCAGTTTGTCAATCATAACGAAAACCTATTTTTTGTACTCATTCAATGGTAGATTCTAAAACTAAGATGACTTTTTTGCTGCCGAATTATGAAGCAATGTCGAGGAAAATCTGATTTATTCTGTAAAGAGAGGATTCTTCCTCAGGTCAGACCTACCGAAGAGACGTGTGGATGCGTGCGCGTCCTCGAAGGTACAGCGAGGAGAAGAGGAAACGTCCCTCGAGATCGGTACGGTTCGCGCGTCCCGCTGACACGGGAGGCTGCGGGCGGATGCGCTCGCGATCCCGTGACTCAGCAAACGAAATCGAATCTCGAGAGACTCATCTCGTCTTTCAGCCATCTCACGCGATTCGCGCGCTTTTCTTTGAAGCCCTGGCAGCGCCTCCTCCTTTCCCTGTCTCCGATACACTAGCATGCACACATATACGAAAATATTTTGCGATTTTTCTCAATGGACCGAAAATCGGTGTGGACACCCGTGAAACGCGAAGCTGAGCGATCGCTCCCCAGAAAATTAATTCTACACGTATTACATGTTTCACCGGTAAATACAAAAGACATTTATGTCGGCTCGAGGATGAATTGTCAAAATATTGTGGAACGAGGATCGATCTTCGGCACGTCAAAGGTTCAACGACACCGCAGATGTCACAGCGCAGTAAATCAAATGATCGTATCCGGTGACAAATACAGTGCCACGATAAGCAGCTGATTCGGACTTTTAATATATATGGAACGAAGTTAATTGCAGCTCGATTAATTCATCTCGTCGTCGCTGGCGATACGACTTAATTAAATTTTCGAGGCATTTCGTACCCCGCGACTGAAGACCCTCGCAAAGTTTCGAATCGTCCGATCACCCGGCAACCAAACTCCCGTGTCACCGATCAACAAGTTATAACAGCCGAGACTCGGCGATATTGCCCAATATAATCCGAAGGTAAAAGATAAATCGCCGTTCGCTGGGGGGGGGGGGACGATTGCCAGGCGGTGTACCGCGGGTGCGCTCATGGTCGAGGTGTCCGCGCGTTGGTCTCTTCAACCCCGCGGCCGGCCGCTCTCGGGCAACGTTATTAAAACTTTACTAATGGGCTATAATGAGTACCGCTCCTCCTTCGAGATTGATATTAAATTGTGAACGCGGCACGTTTCGTGCCGAGCCTTCATTTATCATTATCACGAGAAAGAGCGGCGCGCGAAAGAGCGACGAAGAGATCCACGGCTTTGTGTCCATTTACCAGCCGTGTTCAGCGATCACGTCGACAATTTCGTACTTACGAAAAAAAAAAAACGTTTATTATAATACACAAAGAATCTTGAGAGACGCTTTTTCACCCCCTCGCCAAGTGCAGCATCCAGCTGCATCGGGCATTCTCATTTCCTTATGCATTGCCCGTGTATCGCGAGTCCGCGAACGGTGTAACGAGAGAAATACACTCGGCGTGTATCCGATCCGTCGAGAAGAAGAAAAAAAATACAGAACGACGGAGAGGAACGCCGCTCTCCCTCTGTCTCTCGGCTTCGGAGCCGAGGAGTTCTCGCTCGAGTTTCGCGGGTGCTCCGCGCTAAGGGTGGCGGTGGGAGTAAAACGGGGGTGTCATGCCAGAAGACCCGGAGAGGTGATTGATCGTGTTTCGCCGGAAGAGCCGGGAGAGACGCGCCGGGCTCGGAGCGAGGACGGCGACGAGGCCGACGGTCGCGAGGGTAGATGCGACCAGATAGAAAGAGAACCGCGAGAAATAAGAAAGAGCGACGCGGCGTGTATCCTGAGAGATGTACGAAGCGAGATGGAAAACTCCCTCCGTCCACCCCCCCCCCCCCCCCCCCCCCCCCCCCGAGGAAGAGTACGAGAGCCGCTGCGGTGGCCTGTGTACTCTACCGTAAGCGGCGGAGAAAGAGCGAGCGAAATATATAGAGGGTGAGAAAATTTTTCGGCAACGTAACAGGGTAGTGCTCGGGTCATGATAGAGACGAGGGATAAGAGTAAGTAAAAGAGAAGAAATACGGCGAGGGCAAAACGAGCATCAGCCACGGAGTCTCCGTTGGTGCTGTCTTCGCTGGCACCCGGTTTGCCGCCCCCGCGGTGGGAATCGGTCCGCCGCGGCCGCCGAAGCAGCTTCAACTCGAGAAGGCCATCTCGTTCGCTTTCCAGGACGCTCGGAGGACGAGAAGAGGAGAACCTCGGCGATGCCGTCGAGAGGGAGGGAGAGGAGGCCCCGAGGCGTCGAGTGGACGGACAAAAGAAAAATAGAAATAAGGCTACGTCTCGTCGGGAAGACCCGCGGCGGAGATAGGGCGAACGGGCGTCGGTGCGTCTTCGCGTTATGAAAAAGCGAGGTCTCTTTTCTACTTGGCTCTCCCGCCATCGTCACCGTCATATTTACGAACAAAAAACAGGTGACGCGGCTCTCAGCCTCCTCACGCTGAATTGCCACTCCACCCTCGGACATATTTCCCGTGTATCCCGTCACCTCTTCGGACCTTCAAAATCGTGAAACGATGGATTAGCGAAGAGATAGAAAAATCAATAAAGATAATTTTGTAAATTTTCCCCATAGATTTTTGAGCTTCGTATTTCGATGTATTTTGAAAATGAAAATACAGCGATGCGAAATATGCTACAAAGTATCGGAGGATTCGTGTTCTTTCTTATGCAAGTCTATTCCGAGCGCTCGTCAGAGGGATCGATAGCTTCCAGACGCGGGCGCGTTATGTGTGCTCCCTCTTTCTCGCTCGTTCTCCTTTTTATACTTCTGCTATCCGTGAGTGAGAATAATTTATATGTATTATTCACGGTTGCCTTGTCGCGCGAGACGAGCACGGCAACGGTCGTGTCTATTGTGCGTGCATACCGGGGGTCTCTGTCACCGCCACGGTGTTTGTGTCCGCGTGTGCGTCGAGCTTACACACGATCAAAGTTATGCCCGCAGGACACTCGGCCCGCCGGTGATGCTGTAACGGAGTTCCTCCTTCACGCTGATCTCTTGATTTGCGAAATTGGCCTCGTCCTTACGATATTTGTCACCGCGCGTTTGAACAAAAATTCGCGACGCTCGCGCATAACCGAGCGACCCTAAGACAAAATTATGAGCGTGTAACTCGCAACTATTAACGCACATTAATTTCATCGCGGGGCGTTGTTCGAGCGTAGACGCATGCGATCCCATGTATTTACTAATTTCAGCTACCGAGCTGAAATTGTTATCGTAGCCGAATATTATAAACACCACTACATTGTATTACAATCGCCGCGGTAGTCGAGCTGCAGCCGCGGAGGTATCGGAGCGGCGGTATAAAACCCGGAGTGAGTCGACTCTTTGCGTAATGACTCAGCGTTTCGCTTGGTGCCACAGTGGGTATACATAGAGAGCGCGAGGACTGTTCTCTGCGAACGGGTAGGTGTACTTGGCCGAGTGTGCTGTAAGAAACACTTTCTAGAGCAAGTTACGAGAGCGATGGAGTTCGCGATGGTCAAGGCAGCCCGCGCTCCGAGTACAGATTTTCATATGTAGGCGAACGCCGATTATAGGAATTCATTTCGTTGATAACATTTTTGTTTTTTTTTTATTTTTTATATTTTTTATATTTTTTATTATTTATATTTTTTTTTGTTTTCTCTCGAATGTTTGAGAATATCGTTGACGAGAAAGTGGGATATGTTGAACCAGAATCGTAGGCGTGTTGTCGGGGGGAGAGGGTGACGTCCGTGCGTAGGAGTACCACCCCCGTTCGAACAGCCACGAGGGTAGTCGCTGCACGTAAGGACGGCACGGCCGCTCCAGCAGGAGCAGCGGAACTCACGGGCTCCGTGGAGCTTACAGGGGTTGGCCTCGTGGTTCCACAAGGGTGGGGATCGGACCAACGGGAGGTGGAGCGAGACGTTTGCTCCAGCGAGCGAGCGACCGAGCAAGAGACGCCGCCGTCGCAGCCGCAGCCGCCGTCCAACCGAGCTGGAGGGAGCTCTCGCCGACCGTACCGAGTTGCCAGACGAGTTTGTGCCGAGGCACTGCGAGCTGCTCACACACCCGCGCCACTCTCCGAGAAACACGAGGCTCTACCCTTTCGCCGCCTCGGCGTGTCTCGAAAATAAAAGAAATACTTTAAATCGTTGTTGTAAAGTGAAGTTTGTTTAAAAAAATGTTTACGTTATAAACTCACGGTGAGTCATTTTGAAAAAAAAAAAAAAAATACACGTCGAACTATATTTTTTATTATTTCGAGTACAGTGTCTTTGTTATTTTTAAAAAATAAGAAAATTTACGAGTGTTAATAAAAATATATTGGATAAACCCAGTGGATAAAATCGCAAATGGACTGTTTAATCAATAGAAAATAATTCGTCGAGTGAAAGGAGTATTGACTATTTTGTAAAATATATTTATCGCAGTTGAGATAGCAACGAGAAAATAAACGCGGGAATCGATCGCGTGCGGTGTGTCGACGATCAGAAAAACGTTATAAAGGTACAGGGAGTCGCGAAGGTTTGACAAGGGGTGGAGAATTATATATATATATATACATATATATAGAGTTAGAGAGGGAGAAATATTGCCAGAAGTTGTTGCACCTGCCGCATTGGTATCGTGGGGCGCCACACTCACATGTTGCATGTGTGCCTGTTATCCATCATGGTCGCGGGCTCGGGCTTGTTCTGATTGGTTCGCCAGTCGGATCACGTGGTATGGTAATTGGTCTCCAGTGGGCGGGTACCCGAGGCTGCTGGTGCCGTGACTAGCTTCGTCTCTCTTGTGCCGCAGCCCGTACGGGTCGGGACTTAGCGGGCTGCTGTCGCCCGTACACGGAAGATCGCGGTTTCGCGGTCTGAAAGTGCGCTCGCGAGGATAGCAAGTAGATCCGATAATCGCTTTTAGCAATCGTAATAATAAAAATAAAAAAAAATTATACCATCAAGCATCTATACCAATCGATGAAAGCGTGAAGAGTCCAAAGATACGTAGCTCCTCGAGAAACGATGGGTACAATTATCAAGGCTGGACAGCAACGGTATATTGCAGTGTGATGTGTGAAAGTGTTCTACATGGTTGATTATCGTATCGCAACTGTGAATAAATAGTCTGCACCGATCGTACCAACTTTCCTGAAGATTCGTCAAGGTATTGCCCGACTTTCAACCAGGATGAGTTCCTTCCTGATGAATCCGTCCGGTGGTTATCATCAGCAGCATCAGCAACCGGGTCTCCAGCATCATCTCGCCGCAACGTCGGTCGTCGTTGACCCGAAATTTCCACCGACCGAAGAGTACAGCCAGAGCAACTACATTCCATCGACCGGTGCGGACTTCTTCGGCGGTCATCATCTCAACCATCCGCAGTCGCATCAGCTGCAGTACGGCTACCACCAGCATCATCATCAAGCTGCATCCACGCCCTACGGTGCAGCCGCAGCTGTTCCGTTGAACGGCGGCTATCCCGGTTACGGTGGATACTACGGTCCTCATCATCCACATCATCAGGTTCACGCGGTTCACCATGCGAGCTTGCATCCTCATCATCACGCCGTTGGGGCTCTTGCCATGCCACCGGAAGCTCAACAACCCCCGCTCACTTGTCCACCGTCCATGCAAAATCAACAGCCTCCGCCTCAGCAGCAGCAGCAACAACAACCGCCAGTTCCTTCGTCCACTGTCCTCGGTTCTACGTCACTATCGCCCTCCATTTTGACTAGTCATGTTCAACAACCCGATCCGCTGCAACAACAACTTCAGCAGCAGCATCCGCCGCCTCAGACGCAGCAGCAGCAGCAGCAGCAGCAGCAACCTCAACAGCCCCAACAGCACGATGTCAACGCGTGCAGTCCGACGGGCTCAGGCTCAATGCATCGGGACAACTCCCCGGATCTTCAGCAACAGCCGCCACCCAATCAACACTCGCAACACATTCAAAACTCTCAGCAGCTTCATATGGATGAAGTTTCGGATCAGGACGATCTGGATGACGATCAGATGATGGAAGGATCACCCGGCATGATGGACGACGACGAGGACGACGAGGAAAATGGCGAACGCGTTGTTTATCCTTGGATGAAGAAGATCCACGTTGCCGGAGTCGGTAAGTTCCCATTCTGATGGTCTTTTTCTTCGTTCAAGTCAAACGGAACGAATCGCATTTGCAGAGCTTTGCCGCACTCGGTACGAAATTCGGGATGTATTTGGGAATTGGATGGGTAGCGACACCTTGCTCACACTCTCAATCATCCTGTGCAGAGATGCTTAAACATCCCTCGGGGAGACACACCCATTGTCAAATACAGTCTTCAGTTACGCACCTCGCACGCATCCGATCCAACGATTTATGTCGTGTCGTTCATCTGCTCGAGTGCTGCCCGGAGCGCGCGGCCATCGTTTGCCGACGGAAGACTTATGAGGCGCAATTTATATTCTCGGCCACCTATTCCGTCTCACCTGTATGCGCGACACACCTGTGGGAAAACACCGATTTAGCGCAGCATCGGTCACAGACAATTCATCACACTTTTCCAAGGGCGATGCACAGATTCTTTTCTTCGCATCTGAGGTGTTTTAAGGAAGAAAGTAAAGCGCGTATCCGCGTAACTGGAATGTTTTTGTTTATTAGCGATCCGTAATCTTTGATAAACGCATTCACAATAGACTCGATTATCGTTCCTATTTTCAACAACTGTACCGACTGTTGAGCGAATACCTCCCGCAGTTCCCTTTTTGGATGCTTTTCATCGAAGAGGTCGAATTTCTGCAACGTAACATTTCCCAAAATTGCTCGCCTCTTGTTATACGCCCATGGGTTCGGCTATTTCCATTCTTCCACAATAACGAAAAATCTACCGACTCACTCCAGCTTGCAACTATCTTCCGCGATCTGTACGAGGCTCGGGTTTCTGGTTTCTCAAAAAATGTATATCATTTTTCATCCTACCAGGTTCCCGTATGGCGGATCGAACAAAGCTTCGCATTTGGTGGCATATTGTCGCGGGCATATGCTTTTATTACTTTCGCGATAGAGGCCGCTCTGAACTGCGGAATCGTCAATCAATCTTTGATTATAGCCAAGAAGCAAAAACCTCTCTAGTTGTATATCTGGCATTGGTCATCTAAAAGTCGGCCATTTCGAACTCGCGTTTGGAATCGAGAAAAGGATTCCCGTGGTATGCCGAATGCTCCGACCGGCTTTGATTACGGTTTGCGGTTGGTCCCCGGCTCACCGTTGTTAGGTATGCGAGTCTACCGACGGGTTCTCTCCGTCCGACGCAATCTCCCCTCTGAATGCCGGAGGCTCGTTGGCCGTTTCGAGACCGGACGCCGGACAGCGAGGAGGGGTCGTTTATGTTGGTCAGTCCACACAACGCGAAATGGAATGCGTCTGCACGGATTCTAAAGTCGTGTTCGTTCCTTCGCTTCCTGTGGTTTTGCCTGGACCACCGAGGGATTCCCTCCTACAGTTCCGCCGTAAACACCTCCGCAGAATGGACCGTATCTTCGGACGCCATTGAAACAATTCTCCGTTCTTCTCATACATTTTAATTTGCATTTCTCGAATTGATTCGAAGCCTCGCGAAGAAGCGTTTGTCTTCTGCTCAGTCCCCGAACGGTTTGTCTTATGAATGCTCGTCTAAAAAAAAAAAAAAAAAATAGAAATCTTACATCCCAAAAAAGCGGTCCACGCGTTCGCCAGGAGACCAAGAAAACTCCGCCGTCTTCGTGGCTCGCGGCATCGACTATTATCCCCACGTCCGTCAAACTTTTTTTCTTTTATCTTCTCTTCATCTCTCCGCGTTCAGCACATGCACGCTGTTACGAACCGAATAGACGAGTCAGCGGTAAGCCGAGAGTCTCGCGACTGAGCGGCCTTGAGTATTATAGTTGATGTGGCCTATGTATAGAGCGTCGCGGTTGTTTAATGCATTTCTTTGGATGAACAGAAAGTAAAAAAAAAAACCGACATCTCTTACGACGAATTTACTAGACTCTTTCATTCACTCGGCTCTCATTGATGCGAATCTAATTTGCACACCAACGCGCAGGCTTACCCACAAAAAAAAACAAAAACCAGCAAGTTCTCATTATATATCGATCTGGCATTTCTGAGCGGCTCTGTTCGTGCGTCCGTGATTCAAGATGCATCGCAAACTGGTAATCGCTTTGTTATACATATTTATAGCGTTGATAATGAACAATATTGTGCTACATGAAATCCTGCAATGCTGCAGCTGTAGCTCGGTGCAGTCGCGGGATGACAATGAGTGAGTGAAAAGGCCACGTGTGGCGAGCCTTGTAGTAAGACATGCATCATAAACGGGACATTGCGTAACGACACCGCCTTTTTTATTTTTTATTTCTTTCTCCGACTGGCGAATGCTGCGAATAATCGACGGTGTCGTGCAATACGCGCGGCGCAGTTCGTGCAGTCAATACAATTGTACGAGGACTGCGTCAAGTCAGGCCTATTGATGATCGATTTGATCTATGGACAACGAAAGAAACCTTATGAATTTTAGCGCGAATAGAATACTTGTTGTGTCGAGGGCCGACTGACGACGTGTAGTCGCCGACACGATGTCAATTATTAGCGCTTGAATGGTTCCAATTGAGAGCGGCATGGGTTAAAATGACGTAACAAACTGCTCGGTACAATCCGCCCTGTACATCCCATCAAACGCTTCTCGTGGGAAAGCCGAGTATAAAACAATCTTCCCGTCAGCTCAAAATCTTTACGAAACTCCAATAGTCCCAGCAATAATACAGATGAAACATTGGTTCTTTTTCACAGCAAACGGTTCCTATCAGCCTGGGATGGAGCCAAAACGGCAGAGAACAGCGTACACGAGGCACCAGATACTCGAGCTCGAGAAGGAGTTTCACTTCAACAAATACCTGACGAGACGGCGAAGAATCGAGATCGCTCACACTCTCGTCCTGTCCGAGCGTCAGATCAAGATATGGTTTCAAAATCGTCGAATGAAGTTCAAGAAGGACAACAAGCTGCCGAACACGAAGAACGTCAGGAGGAAAAACGCCAATGGCCAGGCCCAGCCGTCGAAACCCGCGAAGAGTTCCGGCGGCAGAAGCAAGGCAACCAATCGCTGCAACTCCGGAAACAACAACAACCAGAGGAAGAACAACAACCATTCGCCGTCGAGCGGTATGGAGAGCAGCCTGGACGGGAGCGTTGGCATGGATCTTCCGGACGTTCACGGAGTTACCGTAAGTGGTGGCGGCGGTCATCCTCATCCGCATTCGAGCCACCCTGGTTTCCAAGGTCATCCGCACTCGCTGGCCCATCTTCAGGCCCAGCTGAGTCATTGTCACGTGGCCGGGATGATAGACGGCAACGGCTTGCCAATGGGACACATGGGCTCCGGCAGCATAAGCCCACTGGCACCTTCCACGAGTCCTCCGGGTATGAGCGGTGCAAACGCTGTCGTACCAACACCCACCATCAAATCCGACTACGATCTGACGCCGCTGTAACACGAGCCGGCGAAGTTTACGTCAATGCAGCCGCGATTGTGCGACCTGACGAACTTCGTTGGTTCGGAAGACTCATCGCCGGATTACCAGTGGCTGTAGGCGACTCCAGACAGAAAGTCTGCGAATCTACAGAAGAGTGTGTGCGTCGCCGGAGGACGATGCGCCTTGAGGCTCAAATGTGTGCGGACGATTGCTGAGAGTGGTGCGCGATTCCCAGTGAAATAATGTAGAATTTTTGGAGATTCCCGAAGTGCGGCCGAGAAAACATGGAACGGAAGACACCTGGAAGTGTACCTTCTGTCTTACTCGAGGTGGGCAAGTTTATCTTTAATTTTGCTTCGTGATTGCGGCGACAATTTTTTTTTTTTCGGAGCAAGGTGTTTCAATTCAGACGTGCCATTCTTGCGGGTAACGAGACATTCTTAGTTGGGTTTTTGCACGGTGATCGAGGCCAGTTAAAAAAAAATTAGATTGAAAAAAAACGAAGGAAAATCCGTGTCTACGAATTAATTGTCTAACGAAGTCTATTATGCATTTACCGCAATTTTTCGGATAATTGTAAATATTAAAAGAGAAAAGCCCTCCCGTAGATTTTAACATATTGTACAAAGTGTCTGTAAAGAAGAGTATTATCGTGACGCGTTATCGATACACAGTGTTTACGTTCATTACATTATTGTCTAACGATAAGTGTGTGATTTATGGTTGAAAAAATAAAAATAAAAAATAAATTCATTTTCGTCCCGGTATGGAAAGTTTATCTCAATCATAGGCCCGAAATCAGCGTACTCTTTTGATTCGGAGAAACGAAATAAACTTTGTCGAAATATTAACCATCATTGACAGCCCAGTTTGAGCACAGATGCACGCAAATTTTGTAAATAAACATGTACGAACGGTATAAAATTTTCGAAAATAGCATATATTTTTATTGCGCGAACGTAATCAATGACCAATACTAGAGTAAAGCTAGTGGAGCCGGCGACCGATCAACGGCATCGGAACGGAACATAAGTACGAGATTGCGCGCTCATTGATCGAGGGAGCAAAGTAACAAATCAAACGAGATTCACGGATGAAGGCAGAATCGCTGTGACGATATACCAAAACAATACCATAATAGTCGATACGAAAAAAAGTTAGCGTGTAAGCGAAACATTATACATTAACGATGTATAGCAGAGTTTAATACGCCTCGCCGGGCGATTCATCATAATTAGCGTCGAATTAGCGTGTCACGAGAGATTCTTCAGTTTTCGGTCGTTGAATATACGTTTAGATATTATGCGTCGCGGCAAAAAAAAAAAAAAAGAATCCCATACTCCCCCTGTAACACCCCAATCTCCCAATTGTAAATAGTCTTGTAACATAAGAATTGTAATTCGACACGCGACAGTGCTTATGTTTATATTGAAATATTATCGGACAGATGAAATACAATCGTAATACGTGAATAAATGATTAAATAAATGTTTCGTAATTTATAATATGATATCCCGTATATTTTACTCTGTTCATGGTAACCGTCGATCCCACGATTATCAGTCATCGAATCATCATATAACAAAAAAAATATTTCGTAGACATTTTTTTTTATTTGACTATTGCAAAGTAGTACGAGCCATCGAAATATGAAATCACGCCGTTCTTTTTCCTTGGAATTCAAAGAAATTTTATTGGACGCCGCTGCGATCGGTTGTCGGCCATTCGCAGAGGAGAACGCCATAAAAATACGTAAATGGCGAACGGTGCATGCGAGGGAAAAGGATCAATATTCGTGTCGGCTGTACAACGGACTTTGTAGGAGGGGGAACTTTTATCAGGATCCGTTCGTGACCCTCGGGATGAGGTTGGCGGGGTGCGGAGTGTAGAAGTAGTCACGATCGTGGCAGCGGGAGAACGCGGGTGGGCGATTTCTCGACAAAGCGGGCTCTTCAACAGCCCGCTCTCTTGACGTGGGAGTACAGTGACGTTTCGGAGAGGGTTGCAGATGCGAATGCGGGTTATATTCGTCCAGCGGCCACAAAAGCAATCTTCCTCTTCTTCTTCGTCCTCTTCTTTTTTACTCCCGGATACCTACGCTCCTCCGGCCCGAGCAATCATAACGCCTTCAATTCCGTGACGTTCAATCACTATCATCAAGATCCACGTATTTGATATACTCGACAAACTCGAAACGTATCTGCAGCTGTTCGGTGGAAGCCCGCAGCTGCGATATGAAAAAAAAAAACGCGACCATCGCTCTCCTGCGTTTCTGCAGCGTATGGAAAGAACGTCAAATACGGAAGGCCATGGAAGGTGCACTTTCGAAAGCGAAGATCAAGCTCTTATAACCCTTTCAAACCACGTTATTCCACGTTAAAAAATTCCAGATTTGCGATCTTTCCTATAATTCGCCCTGGCGCAGGACGAGAGCCCTTTGGCCGCTTCCCCTGCAAAGGGATGATCGCCAGTCCTCGAAAAGAGGGTGGCACCACACAAGCGAATGGTAGCCGGGCCGCTCCATCTCCGCCATTGAAATCCACCAATGGCTCACGTTTCAGTGCCGAAAGTTAGGATCCAACTACCAACTTGTTTTTATATCTCCATGGATGCAAACAATAACGTACAACGATTGAGTAGACGAAGCGCAAGAATACCCACTAAATAACACTTAAACATCCGAACACAAGACATGAAAGTCTGGACGACGGGATTTATCATCTTGCAGCCACCCACGAAGACTAATTACACCTGCCGCTATACAGATACCGCGTTGCTTCAGATCGTGGTCGAGTGGTGGTATATACAGTCGGCTGATGGTCTAGCACTGCGAGAGGAACCCGACGGAAGTTCCTCATAGAGTATACAAGACAATCTCTACTAATTAATGAAGGTCTCAGGGAAATCTTGTACAGACGATTACCGAAGATACTCACCGCAACATCCTTCATTACAGTAAGGGATACCACTCCCCGGCGTGTTGCTAAATATCGTATAACAGGAATAACACTGCTCGCGGCCTCGGAGATGCGTCCCGTCACAGTATAGCGTACACCGACGGTGTATAATATCGCGGTGTGTACCCTCATCAACCCTCACAGAAGCTCTACCTGCCAGTCGCAAACATCATCAGTTGCGAGAAAGGCGGAGGGTACCTTTCGTGACCGAGAACGCGTATACGGTATAATACACTTTCCATCTCTTTCGACCAGATCTCTATATATGTTTTTTCGTTTTTTCTTTTTTTTCTTTTTTTTCTCTCAAGGGTACACTTTCGATACCGCGAGCGAAGAGCCTCGAAAAAGCATCAACACCGGCACACATTTCGTTCTCCGTCGTCTCCGTTCCTCGAGAGAGACGAATGGTGCCTTCTCGGTGTTGCTCATTTTATCAGTATCCCTCACTCGGCGTACAATCGTAGCTGGATCTACATGCGGTCCGTTGACCAGGACGTGAAATGGGTGGTCAGCCATCTCGAGAGTTGGCTGCCGGTTCTGGCAGTCCCGCTGATGCTGCCGTCCTCCTCGCCGAGCAAGTCACTGCGTCGAGACGCTCGCGCGACAACCGGCCCGATCGAGCTCTCGGTCCAGAATGGAACGACGAGAGTTTACATAGTTATATCTCGGGGAATATCATACGAGTACGCACACCTCCGACTCTTCGATGTCTCTTGGTCCGCGGACTCTTCGGCCTTGTGGCCACACACCTAGCCACGTGACGATACGATCGACACACGCGACGCGCGCGAGTAACCCGTCCCTATTTCTATATCATTTCTTTTATATATAATTTATTTTTTTCACTCGTTTCTTTTAATCTTATTTCAATACCATAGGTAGTATGGTAATTTCGTTCGATAAGGATGTGCGGAAAAAATACTCTTCTGAACCCAAGCATTTTTACCGGGAGAAGAACTGACGTCATGACTGCCCTCGTTGAATATTAATGTCGATAATGCCGTGCGATACTTAGGTGCAAGTTTTTTTTGTGTTTGTTAGTTTTACTTTTTTTCTTTTTCATTTCCGCGTTTCGCGAGATGGGAGTGTGTGTGTGTCGGTGACTGCGAAAATAACACGAGAAGCGTCGAGGATTTGGTAGTGGAAAAGAGCGCGCCGGGTGGCGCGATTCGCGAACGTTCCCCATTCATTAGATGTAATTGGAGGGGATTAACGAGTCACGAGTCCATTTATCAGGTCTGGTAATTACAAAGCATCCCTATCTCCACTCGTGGCGACTGACACGAGGAAAGAGAACCGCTTTGGGTTTCTATCTCGCGTTGCGACTGAGTCTACCGCGCGCCGGAGCCAAACCCCTCCGACGTTCGGTGAGGTCGCGAGGACCTGACGTTTCGCTCGTCACCCGTTTTCCGGAGCCTGGGCCAGCACCAGAACGCTTGACTGACATCCCCCAGGGCAACGACGACTTCGCATCCAAAATACACCTCTCTCGTCTGGTCGGTAAACGGAGATAAGGGCCGCCTCGCTGTCATCGCACGTGAGAGAATTAAACGAAAGGGACGAAGGACTAAGAGGAAAGAAAGGATTCGAAAGTAATGAACCGCGAAGGTGAGAACAAATACCTCCGCTTGTCCCCTTTTCGTTAGACATTTACCTACATCAAACTTAAGCTTTGACAATCTCCGGCAAGACGTATCTGCATTTAAAAAATAGTTGACAATTGAAATGTTTATATCGCCTTCTCATAATATCCCTTTATTCGCAAAGCTCGTTCTATGAGAAAGCAGTTTCTGTATTTTTGGCTTCCTCGTAGAGCAAGTTTAGAGACACTAGGCTGTAGGCAAGAATCTCTTGATGCGGAAATTGAGTCGCGCCGAAAGTGAAAAAAAATTGTTTTTTTTAAATCATTTTAGGTAATTTCATAAATATTTTCAAAACTATCCAGAAGTGTGCGAACCGATTAATGCTGCTGGTCTACATTAAATGATACGAACAATTTTTGCGTCGTACCAATTCGATTGCATTCAAGTTTCTCCATCCGCACACACCGAAAGCCCGGTAGCGGTCACCCGACGAGGAATGCTCGAACATGTAACAGAAACAAGACAGTCAGAAAATAAGAGTCCGCGAGTTGTTTGACGTGGGCGGTCTTCCACGACTCTTCTTGATTCATTAAGCGAGCGAAGGGAGATTGAAAAGCTGCGGACCAGAGACAAAACTCGATGAGGGCCATGTATTTTTATCGTCCCGCGTGCGCCGTTGCGTCCTCTTGGTCACGTCTTCGGGTGACGGTGACAGTTACCTCCGGGTCGGGTCTCGGTAGCAACCGGGAGCCTTGTTAGCCGGGCTATCGATAATATACCTGTCGAGCGCGGTGCCAGAACCGCTTCTTCGATCGGCAGAGTCTCCTGGTGCATCATAAGAGTGATAGTGTACACCGACGCTGCATTTCGTATTTGATGTAGACTGCTCGCATGCATAACATCGTAAGCATCGACCGAATCTCACGAAGTTTTATTATCTGCTGGAGGAAGTCAACTTTAACGGTTGACAATGAGGGGACGATACTGTCCATCGAGACCAACGTTACTGACGGTATCCGATTGACTCGAATAGCGATGGACAGGAGACACTTCTAAGTCATCTCGAAGTGATATTCGGTCGAAATACGACGATTGACAACAGAAACTTCACTCCGATGTCTCAGTGTCATATTTTCCTCGATGCCGCAGTCATCTTCGAAACATCGAGACTTTCGAAATCATTTTGATGCAAGCATGCGTCAATGATGAGTTACTTTTGGCTGCGTAGTCCGGTGCACCCGGAGGCTCATCGCCAACCGAGCGTGGTATCGGTGTAGCCGCAACGGAGAACGGACCGCAGAGAAATCGTCAGTGAGCAGAAAATCGGGACATCAGCATCGGAGAGTAGTCGACTCGTCGACAATCTCGTGTTATTAACGAAGAAGATTCGCAAGAATTTCGCGACGGTACCCTGTCGTTCACGCCGACAACGACGACCAGGAACTTGCGCTCCTCGTCCGGGGAACTCGGTCTCTCGCGGGCGCGAGCCAAGCTTTGGCTCTCGCAAGCTACTCGCTTGCGAGCTCTCCCGTTCATTAATCTTGATCGGATCAGTCGAGATAGCGGCGAGCTGTTTCGGAAACCCTCCTCCCTTCCCCCCGCGGCCTCCAACCTTCCCTTCGCCCTGCCTCTGCAGCACCCCTTCTCATCAACTCTCTCTCGGCCGGCAGCGGCAGCACCAGAAGCGGCTACTATAACGCCAGTACCAGCATCACCGGCTCCTTCTTCCTCTTTTCTTCTTCCTCATCTCTCGCGGCAGAACTCTCTTCCCTTTCGAGACTCTTCTCGCTCCTTTCCTCCTTCTCGCCGTCATCTCGTCAGGCCAGCACCTCATTCTCTCGTCTCTCATTCTTTTTTCTTCTGCGCTTCGGGGCTCCGGCGTTTCTGCTCGAGAGTCTTCTCGCTGGTTCGCCCTCGCAGCCACCCTCAACCCTTCGGTAGTCTCGAGAGCCCCGTCTGTCCGTCTTGTAGCTCCGGCTATAACGCTGCTGTTCGGTCAATCCGTTCTCTCCGGGGATAGTGTGTCGGCGAGGAAACACTTTCGGCCCCTGAATCTTCGGGAATATCGGGCATCCCTCCTGTCGTCGGAGGAGCGAGGGCGGCCTCGATCCTCTTCCTATCACACCAGCCAATCTCACCCGTTCGATTCTTATTATTCATTAAAATTGTCTTCCTTTTTTGCTTCATCCCCGCGAAATACGTGATGGATTCTGTTTTCAATTTAGAGAGGAGCCCCGCCAAGCAAGAACGGCAACCGGGGGCGACGGAGATGCTGGTGTTTGCCGGCGGAGCGTTCTCCGCGACCCCTACGCTCGGAATAGCAATGAGACAACGGTCCGTCTCGGAGCTTCGGCACAGCTACTGTCCCTCCTGAGCCCTGCCGCCTTTCTTGTTTAGTCCACCCTGCACCAGGAGGTCCTACCCTTCGCATCGCTACGATCGATAAATCGCCGTGGCAAATGCTAACAGAAAAAATACAAGCTTTTTTTTGAATAAAAAAAGCACGATCCTAAAACCATGACGTCGTGGCTGGCAGCCAATATGTAAAAAAAGACATGGTGAGGTTTTTCCAGCCTCTCACAGCATGGAATTGCATTTTCGTGTTACTCTAATCGATACGCCGTCGTGACAGATCGGAAACGACGCGAGGCAAAATGTTGAATCACCGACAATGAATAATTTCGTTATTCTGCATCCTGCGGTTGGCAAAAGATGCATTTTTAGGTTTTCGAGAAAAACGTTACTTCTGTCGGTAAATTCTGAATTCGCAAATAAGCTCATCTTTTATCGGCATTATGTAACGAAGACAGCAATGTCGGAAAATTTTGGGAATTTGAGGTACGAAGCTACCAAAATTTTAGGCAGTGCTAGGAAAAAAATTGATAAACGTTGGAGTGCCTCCGTGATGTTGATTAAATGTATATCCTCGGAGGGTGAAATCTCGTAAGGGGATGATTTTCGCACGTCCGGCAGTACTTAGAGCTCCTCGTCGTGCTGCTGCATCAAGAACATCTCGTGCAGGCCCTCTTCACCGGAATTGGCGACGTCGGGCCATCAACGCCCTCAGCGTAATTAATCCCGTAATCCCACCGCTGGTCATTTCCTGGGTCGTCGTGGCGAGAGGGTCGTATCTGGCACTCCAAACTCCCGGACTTTATCCCGCTGCCGGCTTGACCCGCAATAACCACTTCACCATTCGCTGCCAAATCCCTCCGAAAAGAGATGATGGTCCTTCCCAACTCGGACACTATCGTATAGCTGCTTACCGCGAAACGCGAAGAGAAGGGAAGCAAGAAATGGCCATTAAATGGTCTTTCTTCAGTTCCCTTTTTATCCCCGTTTTTATTCCATCTCCGTATATCAGAGCTTGAAGAGATGGAAAAGACGACTCGGTGTCGGCACGAAAAGTGAAATTATTCACGGTTTAACTTCGTCAGTCGACAATGTCCAAAATTCAGGACCATTCTGTGCTTATGGCACCGCTTTGTATGATAGAATACTGGACCGTCGATTTCTCTATAATGGATGAATCCTATTTTGAACGCGAGCGACGATCCAACTGACGGAGCCGAAAAATCTGATCGGCAATTACGACATATCTGAGAAAATTGGTAGGCCATTGGTTCTCGTTCCTATTATTATACGAGTTAAACAGCGGGGAATACGAGAGAGAAAGGGCTCTCGGGATAAAATGGTAGATGTTTACGGGTTCGGGTTTGTTGTTCGGTTCGCTGTTGGCCACGGCGTTTCCACGGATCAGACAGCATACGGGCCTCTCTCACGAGTCTTTGCCGCCCGACGAGCTACACGAGAAACGCGAGACGTGGCCCCCTCTCGATACAATTAAGAACCCTAGGGGGAAACAGGGCCGAGGAACCGCCCCATACCATTTCATCGACGTTCCAGCAGCAGGAGCAGGCAGCATCTCTCATTCACGCTGGCTTTCGCCTATTGGAGAAGGGTCTTTTTCGAGCTCGACAGAGGCCGGCCCGTCCCTTACGCCCTGCTGTTCCTCCTCGAGCCATACGAACGAACCTTTATGGCTGCCTCTGTGGCATGGATGCTTCAAGAATATACGAGGAACGCGTGGTTATAGATTAATCTTACGAGACAATTAAAGACTGGTTCTTGATTGTTTATAAAGTTTAGTCAATTTAAAAATATAATACATTGAACTTTTTTTTTAGTTGGCTGGTCGAACGGATAAAGGGTTTAAAGATAGTCATTTGCGATACAAGTGCCGTAAATCGAACTTTATAGGCACGCTGTGAAGTGAGTCGCGTACGATGTTCGGTGCACTGCACTAGTATAGAATAATATTTTTTGGAACGAATGTACGAGAAGTGCTACTCCTTGTCTGCTGACTGTGGGGCTAGAACAGCCAGCGTGCGTAAAGTACGAGAAGCGTGCGTAAAGTAAAATCGGCCCGACGTGTGCATGAGCCGGGTATTTATAGTACACTTGGTTGTAAAGCACCACTTCCGCCACTGTCGGCAGGCACGAAAAGTAGCACTTTTTATGCATGAGTTACATAAAATGTTTTTAACGTACATTTGTAAGATATTTTTTTAAATGCATGTAATTTGTATCAATGCGCCGTTTCAATCGAGTGCGCACACTAATTCATAATTAACACAATTTCGATCTATCAGTCATCTCTACGCCATGCGGCATCGAGCAATTTTATATAAAAAAAAGCGCGACCGCTCGCGCGTCAGCAGGAGTGCGGTGTCCGCGCACTAGTTTCAGACTGCGTCCGGTATCGACATCGAATTAACATTTTTCATCTTGTTATCCGAAATAATGAATGAGCTTCGAACGAGGCTCGTGATAGATGTTTGAACAGCGCGAAGCCCGTTAATTGAATTCACACTTAGTCACTGGCCCGTGCCCACGTAGCTCTGTACTATAGTGCCCTCAGCAGCACTAAAAACGGCAAGTCACTCGGCACTGATTTTCTCTCTGTCTGTTGTTGTACCGTACGAATAAACGACGAGGTCGAGCCTCCTCGCGCTCTTCGTTCATTTTCACTTTCATGCACTCAATTTCACAGATCATATTTCGTCTTGGTATCATCGTCATTTTAATAAAAGCTGCTTTTGGGCGAAAGCGTCGCATAAATGAAAAAAAAATAAATAAATATGTTGAAGTGAACATATAAAAATATACGCGAAGCTGTTTGGGGGGCGCTGCGCGCGAATTTTAATACGCAAGGCCTTATAGCTCAGTATTACTTTGCTGGCGCTGCTGGAAACATTGCGATCCGAGCGTGGTAGCCCGTTACATTATTCATGTTTAATATTACCGAGTATTTCATCCCCCCGACACCCAAGGGCCGCCTGGTTCCGCAACAGCACCGGCTGTGCTGAGCCAGCTAATATTGGCGCGCGTCAGACGTGTAGGCGCGACAATCGTTCGGTCGAGACGCGGAAAAAAATTACACATTTTCTCCGTGACGTCACTTCCAGTTTGAAAACGTCACTCTTAAGCCGAAAATTACGTCACGCAGTAAAATTCGAAAAATTTGGTTGCGACGACATTTCCGGATTCCAAATCTCAATTTTCGAGGTCGCAGCTGAACACGCTTGTTTGAAATTTAATTAATCATTCCTCGGATTTATGTATTTTTTAATAACGTTTTATCAAGATCGACACGGAGCGTTCAGTGTTCACACGTAAGATTATCTGTGGTGATTGACTATCATTCTTTTGGCACGCCTTTACTTGTACTTTAAAAAAATTATTTAACTCATGTAAACCACACGGAATATTGTAAAATTATGTAACGCGCATACAATGTTTATTGTTCAGAGTAAGAACTATGGTGGCGAACCTGTTGTCGGTCAGTGATCGTTTTGCAACGATAACGCCGGAGAGAAACGTTATCGCTAAGCTGTGCCTTTTAAGCGAGTTGGCACTCGATTTGCATGAAATGATCGTTAGCGACGCAACACTCCGAACTTCTCTGAAGCTCTTAAGCGCTGCCGCTACCTCCTACTCTCTCCGACTGCTCGTATAATTAATATGATTTTCGTACCCGTGTATACACGCGGTATGCTCCAGACGACGATCAGAACGAGACTAACTTCTGTGGTTAACATGAATTAATAATCCACCCTACCGCGTACACGGGGGGCGAGGAGGGGAAGGCGATGAAAGACTCTTCATGATTCCTTCGGTGGAAGAATCGCGCGAAGACCCTCTATACAAATATCAATTAAACGTCTTTCTACGATTAATTCCTGCGATCAAAATTCTGCCGGAAAAAACTTAAACGAGAAGCAAAGATCAAAGTTCATCCCTGGATTCGCGTCGTAATCCCATCAATCCTATCCTGTACATTTCGTGGACGTTATTTTCCTTCTCTAATATTTTGCGTATTTTCTTTTCCGTTTTTTTTTTTTTTTTTTGTTCAACGGTCTCAGCAGCAGCACTTAAGAAGCTCTTTCCATCGAGGGCACTACCAGTCGAGCTTTTTGCACCGAGTCTTGTCGCGTCAGCAGCATTCAGCGATCCGCAGCCGCAGAGCTCGCGGGGCACACAATAGACCGGATATTTCAGGCAGGGTTGGATATATATCGGTCGGGGGAGAGAGGGTGGGTGGGATGGTCGCAACAACATCGGCGTTGATTTCCGCGGGGAGTGACGCGTCACCGGTTTCTCTCCCGTTTCTCTTGCGCGCACTCCCCTCGACTGTGAGAGTCGCTTCGGTGGTGCTGTTGTCGCCGAGGGGTGCACCGATATTGGACGAAGAGCGAGAAGTCCGCCCGCAACGTCGTCAATGTTCGAGCGGGATCGACCGGCAGCCATTGAAACGACGGTCACCCGATCGGAGTATTCCCTCTGGGCGTCCGGTACGCATCTGTGACGGCGATGGCAAAGGTTTCTAGCACTGGTATCATAAAAATTGGATTCCCTTTTTTGCGGAGGATAATGTCGGAGGAAGATGAAACGGCAGCAAAGACGAATCAGTATTACGATTCTTATATTTATCCCTATTAGGAGGGACACTGAGAGAAGAATCGCGGAAAAACTTCGGAGTCATATAGTAAATTTCGGCCAGGCAACATGACACAACAGCGATATGTGAATTTTAACGGGGGCCAATTTTTACCCAAAACATATGGTACTTTTTCCCAGAAGGCCGGTTGGAAAAATGTTGCGTATCCGATTAAGAATTTCGTGGATAAAATTGTTTTGTGTATGTATACATAAAAAAATTGATCGACATAATATGCCGGTATAACCTGCAAACCTAAAACAAACAGTCCGCGATCCCAACGATGCCGATGACTATATTTTCTAGTAAGAAGAGCTACCATTCTAACAAAAATTATGGGATATTCGGGCAATATCTGTAATAGCGAAAATTACCCTATTTTCGTCCCCATGTATTTATGTTAATTTCTATGAGATTACCTTCTCTGAATGTAGTAGAAATTTTGGGGCTTTATCTTGGGTCGTATCAGAGCCATGACGTAATCCTAAATTTCTACCAGGCATTTAGCCTGAATATTTTCTGTGTGCTCCACAGCGTAATGAAAGTATGTGCAGACTGCTAAAATTAATAATATCCCTATTGTTTGAAAATCTTATCATCCAATTTTCCACCGCTCAAGTAATTCCAATTTTTCTATAATTCTACCGATAAAATAATATATTTCTATTCCGTTCTTGATAGAATCGTATGAAGACTGATGTTCACAAAGACGCACTGCGACCCTGTTGATGGTTTTCCATCAGGGTCGTTGAGAGCGACGCTCCAGATAGCTCAATCCCCCAGGACAATCGCTCGCAAAAATTGTAGGGTACCTCCGCTCACCTCATGAAGAACTAGATTCTAATAATCTTCGCCTACTTCGACAATACAATAGACCCAAACGCGTGGAAGCTGAGCCGAGAGACGACGTTCCCGCTTACACACAGACAGTTTCAGCGGAGAATCCTCCATATAATGCCTTCGGATGCTTTTAGTCCACAGCAGACTCGAAGAAGAGCATGAGAAAAGCTGCCGCAGCTCCGCGCAACCGAGGCGGTTGTGCCAGGCTGCACATCGCGGCGCGGTACACATATCCCGGTTGCATCGGGGTTGGTTTCACGCCGCTGCCGCTGCCAGCGGAGTAAAAGTAGTATAGAAAGTATGCTGGAAGCGGAGGGACGTACCGGGGTGAAAGAGAAGAACACAGCGCCGGATGGTAAGCGAAACGCAGAGGGGAATCGAGCGAAGGGCGAAGGAAGGGAGAAGAGTGGAAAACCGAGAAAAATAAAGAAATAAGCGAAGAGATGAAGAGAGACAGGCGTAGGTCGTGGGATATAGTACTGCTATACGGTGCATAGCTCCTCGGTGCGATCATTAATCACGTTCGTGTCACGGCTAGCACCGAGCCGGGCAACCGGGGGTACCTTTGCTAAGGGTATACGTACGCGGAGGCTCCGGTGGTACGTACGACGCCGACGAGAAGACGCGGGGCAGAGTGAGAAAGCTTCGAGGAACCATCTTCTCTCCCGCAGGAGGAGACGCTTTCGCGTGCAGGATATAGTGAGTAGCGCGTTGCGGGGACCAACACCGCAGCCCCGTCATCCAGCTCCGGATGTCGACGAACTTGATATGGCGGTGCAGTGGCAGTTATGGCTGTGAGGAATTTCCAGACGGAAGATGGAATTGCGCTGTACTGCGGTCTCAGTGCGTTACCGAGGAACGGAGAGGTGCAGTGGATTCTGGGTACGGAGGAGGTTGAGGGTGCGACTTTTTCCGCACAAAAGTCGACTATCCGGATGGGAAAACGGCCCGAAGCAACGTTGCGATAGTCGATTTTTCTATGGATCGGTAAGCCTGCATGAAGTCCTGCGGTTGCACATGCCTCCGGTAGCAAAGGGGCAAACGAAATATTTTACAACCCTTTCAGGATCCCTGGCGGCCCGACGACCGCATCAAAATACTGTTGGTCGTCCCATTGTTTTCCCCGTTTTGACCCTCAGGTTACCTGGGAAGCGCAGCGTGCGCGACTCGCCGTACGGGCTGCACGCGCGTGATGCACCAATCGTAAATACGTCGCCTCCTTGCATCGCCGACGGAGAAAGTATAAATGCAAAAGATTTTGCGAGCCAGGTACTACGCGGAAAATTGGCGTGACGCGACGAGGCTGCATGCGAGCGAAGGGGTTGAAAATCGGGAGGGATAGCTTGACTCTTTCTTCGAGGATCCGTGAAGAACATCCCTCGGGTCAAAGCCACGGACTCCGGGGAACAATTTGCAAGCGATATTCTCGACACAGTCAATTACATTCCCTGAAGAATTCTCGTGAATACAGCCTTAAAAAAAAATATATATATATATACTTTCTCAATGCGCAAAAGAGCCGAGCATCGTTCCTCTGTCGCGCCCGTAAATGTGTATAATGACAAAAATAGCCGGCGATGCGATTCTCGTCGGTGCAACGAGGTGCAGTTAGCTTCCTGCACAGCGTCTCGCGACTCTCTTCCTCGAGGCGTTTCCAACGGCAGAAGGGAGCACTGCACAGCAAAGAGTTGAATATAAATGATAGCAGGAAGCTGAATAATTATTATAGCGAATATTATGCGAGTGAAGTCGAGGCGGTGCGGCGAACGACGGGGAAGTTGCTGCTGGCCGGCTCTGTGCAACGAGGATGACTGCGAGAGGGGTACGATAGGTATACGGAGGTAGTCGCGAGTGTATGGCCAGAAAATGAGAGACCGCTGGCCGCCGGGAATCGGTAAAGTGCGAGAGAAAAGGCCAACATCGCCGGTTGTACGTGTGTGCGTGATTCCAAGCAACTCCTAATTACCTCGAGATAAATATCACTCCGTGCTCACGAATGACGTGTGCTCCTGCAGCGCGGGCTCTCAGAGCTCGTCAGTCAAAGCCGTCAAGCCTGTGCTCGCTCTCTTTGCTGGGATATGTTATCGCCGTGGTGTGGCGAACCCATCTGGGGACTACTCGGTTTTCTACATTGCGCAGTGGTGTACTTTCAACGTCCCGGGGATGCGATGAAATTATAATCTTAACCAATAATAAAAAAAATTTTAATCATGCAAAGAAAAAAATGGTCGATCTTTAACCGCTCGGCGATGGAAATCTCGTTACATGTTGTAACTTTCGATCGGTAGTATTCGCTGCATTTCTGTGCCGACGGACTAATGCTGAAGGGGTGTGAGCGCAAAAAATTCAACTGCGACTTACTGCCTGTTTGGCATTAAGATTCGAAGGATACCTCACTTCGGTCGAGATTTTTTAAATATAGTAATTGTCTCTGTTTTCTACGAAATTAAATTGAAAAAAATATCGTTGGATAACGTGATAGACTACCGCCTCGTTGATAGATACATGATAAACGTCACGCGTGCAAGAGCGACAGGTACCCTGTAGCTCGGAGTTGCCCGGTGTTATTCGCTGCGGAAACTGGCCGCGCTATCACGCCACGTGAGATATTGTTCCACTGATGAAATTAATAGTGGGTGGGAACTAACGGCATGTAACATTAATCCTAGTGGTATTAGCGATACCACCGTGACGATCTGAAGGAACGCGAGAGCCCGGAGGCTGACGAGCGGAGAGCACAGACGGGCGGATATGGACCACGCGAAGGGACTGCTCAGACACATACAGTAGGTTACAGTAGGTTGGATGCAACGAGAATTTCTGGTAACAGGATATTGCGCCTTCAGCGATGGCTCGGAGAGGTCGAGAGGAAATGACATTGCCAGGGGATGAGACTGACCCCATTCAGACCGTGAGACCACTCAAGTTCCAACCCTCTCAAAGCAGAGACTCTCGAGACTGTCCGCGAGGGAAGATTTGTGCGAGTGTACTGGACTCTGCTTCGGAACCCTCTGCCCCAGTCTCGAAATGAAATATCGTGGGAGGATTAGATCTCCGGAGTGTGAGGACAGCTCTTTCGACTGACTTTGAAGTATTATTGGATCTTCTTGACCCACTAAGTGTTTTTCAGCTGCAAAATACGTTATTGCCGCTCCAAGAGGTTGTTTCATCAAACGTACTTGGCATTGGCTCATTGGCAAGGGTTCGCCGTGGTCTCTGTGGTACGTGAGCTCAAAGAGGATTCAGCGGAATTTGGAGTCCAAAGGCAACATCATCGCCATCTGTAATTGGTACGGTAGGAAACTATAGTTTCGCTGCAACCAACATGCAGTTCAGGGTCGATCTTCGATCACGCCATCTGCCGCGAGGAATCCGTTGGTCATAGGACATTATTCTTTCATGTCGGTACAGTCGCTGTCCTACCTCATTTCGGACTCGTACTCTCTGACGATAACGTGGCCGGCCATCGGCTGGTGGAAATGTAGGAAACCGGCGCACCTTGTAGTTCCTCGCAGTCTCGTCCAGACGGCGCTCACTTCGAACCTTCCCTTGTCCAATGATCGACGAGTAGAAATTTCGTCGATGGAGTGGGGACAAGGCCAATTACTATCTACAAGTACGAACCACCCGACCCCCACCACTTGGATGTTGTAACCTGATTCCCCCACGGGATTCGTGTGTTACAACAGTAGCTAGTAGAAGACGACATCGTGATCAGGCGTGACGATTCTTCGTTTCTCTTGCGCCCACTTTCGAACGGATTCTTGAAGCTTGGAAAATATTTTTTTTGACTATCGACTTATGAAATAATTTCGCCTTTGACTAACAAAACCGAATAATCTTCCCCATCTTACATATAATCCGTAGAGCGGATGCTATCTGATTGTTTTACTGTATGCCCGATATCATTAGGTAGAAAAATGATTTTGAAATACAGGAACAATGCACATCCCGCCCACTGCGATTTCACGTGATAAAGATTAGTTATATCGTATCGTTTTTATTTAAGACCAACAGGATGTGTTTCTAATGACTGGGCACACGTGATATGATTTTCAGTTTAATAAATCCTATATTTTTGTCGAGTTAGCTATGACACGTATTGCTCTTAAGATTTTGTAATGAGATGAATTTTATTTTGGCATTTTATAAGACTTCTTATATTTTTCGTTCACTTTATTAAGCGAATATATTTACTTATTTCTGTGGCGTACTCTCTTAATCTTCAATCTTTTGGGTTTGGCCGATACGTTTACGTTTCGCGACGGTAGTTGGCCAGGCCCGTCAATATACATAATAAAAAATAATGTCGTACAATCAGAATAGAAAGTTTTGTAAAAATAATTTGATTAAATAAGTGATAAACGCGTTTGTTTAGTTTTTAATATGAAAACCTGTCCATTTATTTCCTGTGTCATTAACAATTTATATTTTTATTTATTTTTTTTGGAAAACTACAGGCACTTGGTGCGATCGGAAAATTAACGAATAAAAAGTTATGAATGTTTGTGCACAATAAGTTGTAAAAAGTACAAACGTTTTTTTACTGTGTACCAATAAATAAATAGATAAAGTAATGTCAACGAATATGATTTACGCTCAAGCGTTTTGTGTCTCCGGCGCCAAAGATATAGTTATTTGGTACTTATAGCGTGGCAATAAATAAACTCATGTTTTGCGGAGATTCATTTATAGAATAAAAATGCGTATTTATTCAATCCATTTGCGGAACAACATCCGTCCATAATATATACATTTTTTAAAAATTGTTGTCGTATAAATATATATCCATCGTCGTTGACTAATGTCCGTTAGTCATTCAGAGTCGCGTGGCGTGTCATCCGTAAGATACCTGTAGAGACGAGCTTCTGATATCTACAATTCTACAAAAGCCCGGATCTACAGGGTAGATCACGAATGTGCCTATTATAAGTAATGGATCCCGAATGTGCTCATCATCAATGAATCGCTCGAATCCACTTGCGGTACCTTGAGCGTCCTCGTAGAGCACCTGCCTTCTCGAATCTGTAACAGAACATGCGTTCACAGCAAAACAATTCATTTATCGTCGAAGCGAAGTCCGCCGAACACCTTTACGGAATAGAAAATATTCATGAGCTTCTGGCGATGCCTATTATGGTACAGTTAATATCCAGTTCCGCACCACGCGTCGGATACGTGACGTCCTTAATGTTCGACGATTGAGGAACGTGACCCGGCATCAGCGTTCGCAATACGGTCGAAGGAAGTCACGAATCCTCACTCGTCGTGTACCTGACGTGACTGCGATTCGAGGATTTAACGAGCTATCAAATTCTCTATCGCGGCGACGGGAAACCGTCGATCGTTCCAGACTTACGCGCGTCGGATGTGTATAAATCCGTTTCATTTTTTCAACGCAATTATTATTATTATTTTTTTTTCGGAGGGCCAATCTTATTATCCTCTCAAAATTGCTTCGAATTCAGGCGCAGCGCAAAACGATGTTACAGCAACGAGTAGGCAAGCGTTTGACGGGGAGTTGACAAACACAGGAGGAGCGGCACGAGTTCACTTGCATGGATTCGATCACGTATGCGTATAAACACTACCACAAAAATGAGAAATATTGTCTCGCAGCAGGGAAGAGTCCGCTGAGCCACTTGCCGTGAAAAAACCGCCCATGATTTGCGACTCTGAAATGTAAGAAAATCAACATAAGCGTTACGTGCGATGTAAACTCCGACGAGCAACAAGCAATGAGGCAAAACAACGCGAAGACGCACCAACGCATTCGATCTGAAGGATCATTATTTAATTTTTCTCTACTGTTTTTAGTGAATGAAGAACAATGTGCGGAATGAATAATGTAAATTTTTATATTTTTTTACATTACGTGATGCGAAAGCTTGTTGATAATGTTTTGTGTCGTGAAGAATCCAAACTTCCTGCTCGCGCCTGATCGGGAATGCACTGTTCGGACGAGGTTCCTTCCGCGGTGGATGCCAAAATCCTTGACGAACTCGTACGAAAATTCGACTAAACTCGCAGCGAGTCCGTCGCTCTCCACGAGGACACGGGCCAACGCCCCTCGTCGACGCGCGGTCTCCCGACTATCCTTTTCACCGCGATGGGGAAGGCGTCCCGACGCGAAACGTCGAGGCGCGCGCGGGGCGTCTCCTCGTCGCGGCTGCCCGGGTTAAAGCAGGGGGTTCCCGGATTCTGCGATGATTGGACCGAGCGCACCCTCCTCCACGGTGCAGAGTTGCCTCCGTTCAGGAACGTACGAAAATACCGGCGCTGGACGGGGCGACTGGGACAAATTTTTTCGAGAAATATTTCCAAACCATCGACACACAAATACTACAAAAAAAAATCCAAAACTCGAATCAGATAACAAACGATATGCCGCAATAATAATTAAAAAAAAAATACATCGAAACGCCAAAATCTCGTAGATATTAATCACCAATTATTATGATTTACCTCTAACTTCGACGCGAATGAATCACCTGAAAGTTTATACACGATTCAACCCTTTCTTAGGCAAGCCTCACCGACACGACAACGACAATATATTTTTATATATTTTGAACAACTCGTTTGATATATTTTCTATATTTTCTATATTTTGAACAACTCGTACAGTAAGTAACGCAGATATGGACCGGGCTCGGTGTCCAGTAAGGACGCTCCTGTGCTCGTCCCACCCCGTACCCGGTCGTGCTCCCTCGTACCACTCTGTCAACCCCTCTGAGACCGCGATCCCGGCCAACCTCGCTGTCTCGCTCTTTCTCACCCCCGCCATTCCGGTCTCGTCATCTTTTCTCTTTCATACCCGGCACGCACATATACATAGACACACAGACACACACACACACATACATACATCTCGACCTAGCCAGGAACCCTTCGAGCGACTTGCGAGAAATCGGCGTTCCCGAGTCTTCCTTGTCTCGCGCTCTCAAGCCTCGCGGTGGTCCAGACCAGCCGAAAAGTAGCTATGGTTTCTACCTTCCCTCCCCCCACCCTCCCCTCCACCCCCTGTACATAGAAACGCTCTTTCTCCCTCAAACTCCCAACGCTATTCTGCGTTTCCCGGCGTATTGATCGACCCTGGTCCCGAACCGGAGGCTGCTTCGACGCGGAGGAGCGAGAGAGAAGCTGCGCGAGCGAGAAGAGGATCGAAAGAGCGAAGAGGGGGTCGCCGGTATATCCGCACGGCTAAGGGGTTGGAACTTTAGCGTTTCGAGGGATATATCTCGCGGTGGTGGTGGTGGTTCCGAGCTTTTCGGATGCCGCCGCTACGGGAGAGGACGGGATAGGAGAAGAGATGCCTCTACTCAATAAATCGCTACCACACCACTCATCTCGTCATAACATCATCCACGTCGCATGCCACTCAGCCACCTTTCCGCCTGTCGTTCCCTACTTACCCGCTGCCCGTCGATATAACACCGCAATTCGGATCTGACAGCCCGAGGACACCAAACGTTTTCGCACGGGGCCATCACGAATATTCGACCGATCGCGGATAATGGAACGGTAAGCAGCGGCGAGGCAAAGTTCCAGTGATCGATCATTCGTCAGTTACGCGGCGCAGATACCGATACAAAATGCTCTCAATGAGGTCTTCGCCGATTGTATTGTTCGGGCGACAGGTATTTTACTCGTCCGGACAGTTGTCGAGGCGGGGGAGGGGGCGGGGGGGGGGGGGGGGTTTTAAGCGTGCCGATGAATTTTTCCAATCGCCCTCTTCGCCGGGCCGTTAATCTAGATTTTTATTGCCTTCAGCGAGCGCCCGAGAGGGAGGCTTATCATCCCCTGTGATATGATTCACGGTCTGGGCTCGGCGCGCGCACACTCGAGAGAACGAAAATGGGCTATAAAATAGTTTCATAAAACAGATACTTATCGGACGGTCGGGAGTCGATGGTTGAATTTTTATTTTTTTTTTTGTTTAATTTTAAATATTCTCTCACGGAAAGATTATAAATTATTCAACGTGCGCTCGCGCAAATAATTCTTGCATGTCCCGGCGGTACGTGTTTACATACTAAGAGGATCTTGCGCGTGTAATAAGAAAGTTATAACTAGTCAAGTTTTTGATCGATCGCGCCCCAGGTACTTCGAGGTGGATAGTATAACGCGGAAAAACTTGGATGTACAGAGAGCGAAATTTATTCCGGGTCATCAACGTGCAACGGCACTCGAAGTGTCCGCATTCCCAGACAACGTTTACGACCGCGATCCACTCGTATAACGCAGTTAATGTGAAAACCATCTATTGATTAATGCACGGAGGGGTAACGAGAGTTTGCTTTATGAAAATTGTATGTCTCTCGTTATTAATCGCCAGTTACGAAAAATAAAAAACAAAATTAATAAATGCAGTTGAGCAAAAGATATCAGGAACAAGCTAAAAATATTTTTATTTTTTCATTTTATTTAAGCGAATATACTGACTTGCAGTAGAAATTGAAAGAAATATCCGAGCCACAACTGAGACGGCTCGAGCGCGCTCAGAATTGGTTTCAATTCCGTAAGCAATTCTTACCTCGAATCTTCATTAACTTGGGTGCGACTGCAGCGGGCTGACGACGATATCCACACGGTTACCGTGCGGACGCACGACTGGCGAGAAACCCTGCGACCGAGTGGTGTCTCGGGCCATTGTATCACGCTGGAATGTTACACGGCAGGAGGAAGGAACGTCCGGGGCTGTGACTCGAATATCAATGAGGTTCGGTCGGCTCTCTTCTTCGCGGCGCAATCCCCGACTGCCGATCATACTGTTCGAATGTTCGACGTTCGATCACCCGCCGCTGTTAAAATCACGACCGGGAATAAACAACTCACGGCGTTCTGAAACAAAAAGCGTGAAATAAAATTTTTGAGTCTGGGCCGCCAGAGCCGTGAGATGCAAAACCACAGGGCTATCCCAACTGTCGACCAGCTTTGCGGAATAAATATACAAGTCGGTAGCAATAAAAGCTGAAACGACCGAGCTAATGTTATTGAGATGAGCCAGGAGGCCGGGGGCGGAGAGGATTTCTCGACGAGGAATTGCATGCCGCCCTCTTTTACGGAATTTAGGTCCACTCTCTTTTTGCCCTCGCCGATCCCTCGAAAAAATATCCCTCTCCGCAAATTGAATCGCAATCGTAAGTTCGTCGTTAAGGAATTCTAACTGCAGCCTGATAAAATACCGATTGGAGCTCCCACTCACGCTCTCGAGCTGCCTCCGGCCACATCTATACCGGAAATTTCTTTCTAGCGCGGCCAATCTTGGACCGCAGCCAATTGTCTTATTTCCGGGAACGAGATTTTTCTGCGAGCAATGAATACATCGATTCGATCTTATTCCGGTAAGCACCAATAGATATCGAGTTTGCAATTATTTCATTAATTTTAATTATCAAAACGCGAAGAATGGAAGATAGAGTGGTATTTAAAAACAAAAATGAAAACATACCGGGCTTTGAACCATTAGGAGACAGACTTTTGTCTCCATGTTATTTCTCCGGTGCCCCGCGGCAACCACAGCGTTCGCCGGTATAATGTTTAATCGTAATTTATGCAAAACTCTACCCCGTGGGTTTCGCGGACCGCGTATATATCCACACTGTCGTCCATTCAGCGGAAGTACTACGATGAGCGCGAGCGCACCGCAGGCTTCCCCATATTTCGTGACTCCATAATTTATTCAGCCGAAAAGCTTTCAACTCTCTTTCTCTCTCGCTGTGTAAAAGTGTACGTAAAAACGTTTTCCACCGCAAACAATATTTGACTAAGGAAAAAACAATGGCTCTACTTAAATACCGATAAAAAATGTAAAGTTCTTCGGTCTTATCGCCAATTCATTATTTATCGATAGCTTCTTGTTTATCCTAAAATTGGTAGCCAGTAGACAAAGGAGAATAGCTCTTGCACCATATCGTAGCTACTAGCGTCGATCGATTTCGGATCTTTTATTCATAGACTCTGCCGTTAACGCCGCTCGGTTTATCACGCGTTCGCTTTCACGGTTGTTCACTCGATTATATTGCCGTCTGGGCTCCTCGCACTCGACCACCCCCGATGTCCTCTCTTGCCCAATCAAAAATTCATCCATTAATCATAAACGGATATCAAGATGCGAGTCCACGGTCCACGCGTATGAGAACTGCTGTAACAATTAATCCACTATCTACGTCATACAGGAAGTACGTCACTTCCGTTCGAAAGATGAGATTTTCAAACCGGAAGTGGTGTATCTCCGGTAAATCTCCGGAAATCTAAATTTCCGCTTTCGAAATTCCATAGCCAGTAGCGAGGGCGCGAAGCAACCGAGCGACAACCTCCATATATTATATATTATATATTATATATTATATATTATATATTATATATTATATATTATATATTATATATTATATATTATATATTATATATTATATATTATATATTATATATTATATATTATATATTATATATTATATATTATATATTATATATTATATATTATATTAATGAATCAAAACAATTTATCCTCGGCGAGTCGCGCGGCTCTTTAGGTCGTCAGTACGGCGAAGCGTCTTCGGGTCTGCGACGTAAAAGCGGTGAAGGCAGGAGCGAAGGATCTCGTACGGTCGTGGAGAGTGAACGACGAGAGGATTTGGGAGTGAACGTTTCACGGGGAAAAGGAGCAGTCAGTCTATCCCCGCTGCTGCGACGCTTTTGCCTCGATCTTGCTATTAGGGTCTCTCGTCTGGTGGAGTCCGCACGGGGGATTGCGTTTCGAGGACGTTGACGCAGCTCCCGCGGGGCATTTTTGTGGATGCGCGAGGGTTGGATAGCCGTGAGCGAGACATCACATCGCTTTTCTCTCGTTCGCCCGAGGTGATAGTGCTTTCCATTCTTCCACCTCGTCCTCCCTTCGCCCCCCCCCCCTTATCCCTCTCTCGTCCTCTCTGTGCTGTGTTTTTTTGTCTCTATTTCCTGTCCCTCTACCATCCGACGAAGTTCCACTTCCCCGCACCTCCTCTTTCACCCCATTTTTCTCACTCCACTCTCTTGTCTCTTCCTTCGGCTCTTCAGCTTTTTCTCTTCGACCTAACTCCACCGTGTCCCCTTCTCTTCTCGACTCTATGCTTCCTTACTCCGTCTATTGTATATCTAGCGTTTCTCCTATCAGTTTATCCATCTACACAGTAGCCGGACGTCACCCTCGTCTCTCGCTCGTATTTTAACAAATCCTCTTTCGTTTTTTTTTCTTTTGCTTTTTTTCCCCTGTGAGCCCCCGCTTTCGAGAGATAGTGATGAGACTCGAGCGCCCCCGGATAGAGTCCTGTTTTATAGCGGACCAGCAATGAAACTTATATTGCCACTGGTATTAAAGACGTAATTAATGTATTCCATGTTTACATTGGAAATTCTCGCACAGCGTGTATTATCTATGCGCATTCTGGACGCAGAAGTATTTATTTATTAAGATTGATGAGCCAGAAATTGGCTGGAGTTTAGGTGGAAATTTATGGAGTGCAAAACTTTAAGAGGGTTTGCTTCTGCGGAAGGGCTGCTTCTGACCCTGCTCGTGGGACGCAGGGGAGCTCGAGGTGAGGAGCTTCGCGGAGTCAAGAATTCATGGACGGTAACGGAACCCGCCGTCGGACGGCACGCGTCCTCGTGCCAACCGGAAGTTCCTAGCATCCGCGTAACTGTTCGCTCGGCCGTCCGTTCCAATGTACGGCTGGCACGTTCATCGGAATGCTCGCTACATAACGCAACCCGCGTGCACGAGAGGCTTCCTAAACACTCGCCGCGCGTGACTTTGCCAACTTTCACACGAAATACGGAATTCGTAATTTCATTATCAAATCAATTCGCCGATAGGCCGCGCTCGCGACCGGAAGACCTCGATGTCAATGCACCGATAAAATGATCGATGGACCCGCCTGCCGATTATAATTCCAGAAGCAATGTTGCGTGTTTGTTTTTTTTTTTTAACGTTTTACTCTTTTTTTCGCCTTCCAAGATGTCTCTTTCCGAGGCCGAGCGTTCGCACTGATACGCGAGAGAACGGAGGGAAAAAGGAACGCGATCATTTGTCAGAGCAAAGTGGATGCGGACGCAAACACGTTATCGCTATCCCCCGAGGTAATCCATCGGATTGTCCCGGGAGTGAGACGTTTGTCGGGAGAAATCAAGAGGCAGCCTCGAGAGCGGAGGCATCGAAATCTTGCGGGGTATATCGGCACTATTTATTCCACGATACTTGGACGATAAAAGAATTTTCTTCGCAACTGTGCTACGTTTCGGACTCCCGAAAAACAGGAGGTTCCTCTTACGGCAGGGCATGGCGCAAATTTAATTAGCATTGTTTATTTTTCTTGCTTCGTAATTCGTAGAGCAGTAATTTTTCCGTAGTGCCGTTCCCGGCTTCGCCCGCCCTCGAGCAATTCAATAAAAGGGGAAAATTGTGCGGCCGTTCGTCCGAGGGCTGTCCGCGGCGCGCACGAGAGCATGATCGTCCGATTTTAATTAAAAAAGTACATTTGGGAGAGCGCCGGATGAAAGTCTGCAGCAGTGATGTCGAAGCTTGGTTTGAGGGTGGAGGGGGGAGAACGCGAAACGCGAAACTGTTACTCCTGGCGGTGCCGCTGTTGAAAAGCTCGGAGCCCAAGAGGAATATGGAATATAGAAGTTTGCAGAGGGGGTCATAGGCGGAGACATGGGGTTGGCAGGCAACGCGCGATGAAAGCGTCGATGGGGGTTGGATCGAGATCGCGGGACTGTTCTGCTCGTTGCTGCTGATGTTGAGGCGGCCGGAGCAAGCAGGGGTGAGTCGGGAGTGCGCGAGGGGTGCACGATTCCATCTGCCAGCCTGTCATTCCGAAACTCTACGTACGATGTCGGGCTTTTGGTCGGCTCGATCAATACACTTGCAATGTAGATACAAAATGGCTGAAACTGTATATCGAATGGCTTTTTCACGCACCATTTCGATCTGCCCGGAACGTCGAGGAGCGATGAAACGCGCGATTGGCTTTGAGATATCTTGAGCGTTTGAATGAGTGAAAAAGATAAACTTGTGACCGTCGAATACGGGAGTGGAAATGCAATGAGATACAGATGCGGTTAATGCATATGCTGGTAGTGACTCATTTTCCTTGAGGGTTGAAAATATTTTTTATCATATATCATTAATTTTGGATGTAAGAGAAAAAAAAAGAAATCGAACCTTGGTAATTGAAATACGAGCCATGATGAATCTCGCACGGACATTGGCCGCATCCCAACCCCTGCACCTCCAACTGCCCCTGCCCTTTGACGAGAGGGTTGGGAGTTGAAAGCCGATGGTCTTTTCGACGAGAGTGGAGCCATCTTTGCCGTTTGTGAGGAACTTTGGTAGTTCGGCCTTTCGACGAGGGAGGCGCCACTTGCTTCATCCCTCCACGCAGCAGAAACAATCGACGCGGCGGCACGCTTGGCTTTGTTGCACCCTTAAACCATTTACCTGTCCCTCGCGTCCAGCACAAAATAGCAATTCTATTAATCTCGAGATTATTTGAAACTTCGTCGATTCTATTGTAATCGCCTGAAAATTTTCTCACATAAATACGAGCCTCTTTGCCGATGTGACGTCACGGGGGCCAGTAACGATTTTTCATCCCTCTCGGGGAATCTCACGGAATGTTGCGACGCACCGCTGTCTCAGTTTGGCGAATGATAAGAAAACTTTTGATGTACCTCATCACTGCGAACTCTAATTTCTCGTCTTGAGAATAAAAAGTCACTGACTCAACACATAAAACTGAAGCTATTTTTTTTTTTTTTGTTTACAGTAGGTGCGTTAACGTTGCATAGATAAGGAAGTAGAACCGCCGAGTGACAGAATTATTTTCAACGATACCCAATCGAAGGAGGAGAATGGTTGTACGACTGTTCGGCTGGCAGGACGCGGCACAACTAACGCCGACGGAATCGTGCAATAAAGGGGGCTCATTTTGAATCTGTGTGAAGTGTGCCGAAATTTATGGTCCCCCACCAGATCGGGTTAGCCATGGACCGTGAGGGGCCGCGGCTCCAGGGGCCGCCGAGGCCATTAATGACGCGTTTTGGCGAGGAACCACTCCGATTCGTTCGTTCCAATAAATTGCCCCTCGCGCACTGTATATCTGCGTCGAATTCCACGCCATCACTGACCCAAATATCGAAGCGATAAATACATGTACCACGGTTTGTTTGATTTCAGTCAATAGCGTTTGCAAATTCGAAGAGACATTATTCACGGACGATTATTCGCGAACACGGCGATCTTATTAACGGCAATATTAACAAAAATTTACTCACCTCGTTTCCGGACGTTCTCTGGTTCCGTTCAGAATCACGAGTGAGAAGCGGATGCCTCGCCGAAGGCCCCCAGGTGATGCGCCTCGGAGCTTCGCCGACGTGCGGGGCAACGCTGCCTGGAATACGAGGGGGTAGTATCGCGGGGAGATGATTTATGATCTCGAGGGGGAACCAGGTACGGCGCCATTCACGACTCCGCCGGATTGCTGGCTGCTTTAACGCCTTGCACGCTCTTCTTCTCGTGCAACTGCAGCCGGTTCCGTGAGCCGGCCGATGCTGTTACAGATTCGGGCCGGAGCCCGCGTTCATGACTCCACGATTATTCTCAGTGTATGAATCTCTGCGACAGGAACGAGACGTAATTGCGCCGTGCCGTCGAAAGTTTGCGCGGATCAAATATTTAATTTTATTTTTTCTTCTAAAAACACGTAATGAAAAGTTTCGAATCATTTTTTTTTTTTTTTTTTTGCAGTGTTATTAATAGAGGAAGAAACGTTATTTAGTGATTCGAGAAAAAGCCAAGAGCCGTCAGAGCGCAGTCTGGATAACTCAACGTTGCGGTAAAGTATTAAGCTTGAGGCTTGCTCGGTTTGGTAAGGTGACGGGAATGCGAAGAATCTAGGCTAACAAGGAAGCTTTTTCCCCGACGAAAGAAGCATAGCTCTCAGCGTGCTGTGCAGAGCTCGAGCGCGTTGAAGTTTTTTTGTTTTTTTTTCCACCCGGTAAGTAATAACGCGAACCCGTCCGTCTGTCCGTCCGTCTCGCGGTAGGAGTTTAATATTAAAACCCGCGCGGTCTAACGACGAAGAGCCGGGCAAAGTGGGCAAAGAAAGTCCCGCGTGGCGAAGGCAGAGGTAACGAGATAGAGGTGTGAGAAGAAATTCTGTGGAAGAAGTATATTGGACAAAAAGTTGAAAAGCAAAAAAAATAAATAAAAGAAGCGACCAACAAATCCGCGCTGAGCTGCACGGTGTCTAATTTGACCGCTTGAATCTTCATCGAGGTATCGTTATTTTTCAAAGTTAATTGAGAGCTTAATTACAAGTCAGTGTCGTGGCGTTCGATTAATCAATCGGAAGCGTATACTTTCTAATTGAATCTCGAAACTCGTTCGGGTCGTGTGAGATTGTTCCTCTCGTCGGCGAAAATACATACGTATAAGTGCCGAACCTCTCGCGCGTGTACCGTACAATAGTCTCGACATTCCTCGGTGTTTCTCGTACAAAATCGACGAAGATTTTACCGAGAAATTCTTCGGTCCTTCGGTCGCTCGAGCAGAACGGCACGTTCTTCTCGGGAGTGGAGGAAAAAAAATCGGAAAGCCTTCGGAAAACGTAAGGGAAGCGGAGATGGAGGCACAGTACCGAGCACGAGGGAGTATAGTGGAAAGCGGAAGGGATGGCGGAGAGGGGAACAGACCGAATGTACAGTCAAGGCAGCGCAGCAGCGGCTGTACCCCAAACGATCATCAATCATCAAGAGCGAGACAATCGAATAGCACACCCAACCGGCGAACAGCTGTCGCTTCGTTGCGCTCAAACCGGTCCGTGCTACACGATGCTACCGAAATGAGAAAGTCTCACGGAAATCAAAGATAACATTGCTTCAATTTTCGCGCAACGATAAGAATTTCATTTGTCTTTGCTTTTTGCAATTCCTTCAAATTCACTCACAATGGTTTTTTTGCGAATGATGTAGGGTAAAAGTGGTGAATATGGCCCACCTCGATTAACATGTAAATAAATTATATATAGACCGGGCCATATTTCCCACTTTTACCCTATCTATTGTTTATTATGTAAGGATAAATATTGCTAAAGGTACGAAGCATCGTACGGTCTCGTCCCCACGCATTGTATATTTATATCCTCGTGTATTCGCTAGCGTGTAGCGAGCACATGTAGATATTGAAACGACGTCGATCCTCTTCACATCACGTGTCGCATCATATCACAGCTCGCTAGGATCCCCAAAGCGGAGGCGTCAGACCCCACGCGCCCTCTCCCATCGCCTTCATATCTTGCCTGCTACGTTTCATAAATAACTTTCGTATTACGGAAAAAAAAAGAAAAAATACAATTTCAATATTACGTCCGATATATCGGTATGCTGATATTACCTGAACGTTTGATAGATAGACGGGGCGTTATTGTCTTCGGAAATGGATAACCATTTGTTTTGGGGGGGGGGGGGGGGGGGGGAATCACGCAGCCTAAGAGTAGTTTCGATGTTAAAAAATAAAAATAAAATAACGAGGCTTGTGATTTCGGAGCTGGTTTTATATATTTTTTTTTATTAGATTCGAGGTTGCGAAATAGTGAATCGTCCGATGGTTAGACAGACAAATGTTCGTCGGTTCTCGGGGAGCTTATGAAAATCCTCGAGTACTCGAATCGGTACGAGGGAAAGTGGGAATACCGCGCGAAGCATCCGACGGAAAAGCTTATACAGGGCATTTTAATATGTACAGTCGAACGAGTCCACGAGGCCACAGAAATGAAAATGTGTAAGCGGCGAGACCCGGAATCATATTAATAACGCGGCAGTGCTGTTCGCCCCGCTCCGAGCCCTTCGCACTTTCGGCTTAATTAAATTTCCGAGAATTTTTATATATTATCAGTCGTGTTTTCGCTCTGTCATCTCGCGTCGCTGGAGTTTAGACTCCGGGAGGGATTCTCCGTCGTTGAGACAGGTGAGAAACCGTAACAGTTCCCGAATATCGCGAGTGACAAATGAATCGACATAAAATCAGGAAGACCAAGAGGGCCGTGGGAAAGAAAGCACGGTTTTATTGTTGAGCCGGCGGGACAAGTTCGAGCTCTGCCGCATCGGGAGAGAGAAGGTTCCTCTCGAGCCACTTTCTCGCATCAGACGTCGGCAAAAAGGCTTTCTGCACCGAGCTTCGATGTACCCTCGGTTCGGCTGGAGAAGCTATTTTGGTTGTTCGGGCGAACGTCAGATAGCGCGTAACAAGGGGCTGTTCAAACCCCGAAATTCACCCAAATAACATCCAAGCTTAGTAGCCATAGCAATTATTTTAATCACAAAAAAAATGAGCAAAAAATAACGAAAATTCTCCATCCGACTCATCGATAGATCACGCGATTGTGGCATAGCTTAAGAAGTCTCGTTAAAAAAAATAGCTCGTTGAGACAGGGTTGTAAAATTTTTGGAATGTTTTTGATAATATCGTTCGAAAGGAATATTAGCGAGCGATGCTCGAGTAAGAAATGAGCGAGCCGATTCGTTATCTGCGTAGTTGTTGTACGCGGAGTCAGTAAAGAGCTCATCATATTAGTCGTTAATCGTTATACCACTGGGAAATGAGTCAGAATGTCCCGTTGGCGTCAGCGCGTTCGAGCGAGGAAGATAAAAGCACTATACTAATCCGGACGGTAACGACAAGTGTACAGGACAAACTTGTGCGACATCCGGGCGTAGAGTCGGTGCTTTCTAAATTTCTTTCGGTACCGCGTAAAATCGATCCTATTAAAAACGTAGGCTCGGCGTTACACACTGTACACTCTCGCGGTACGCCGGATTAAAGGGACACCGGGGACCACTTATTTATGCATCTCCCGAGCCGGCCGAGCCGCCGGGCACGGACCCCGGGGGATCCCGGCCACATTTCGATCGATCTGTGCGCCACGTGTTGGCACCGGTGACGTGCAAAAAATATATATTCCCGGGGAAGAGACCCGAATTACAGGGCTCTCGGTCTCGGCGCGCTTCTTCGTACCCGAGATTTGCATTGGACTAACATTTCCCACTCTCGCTTACCGCTGTGTATAGTTTAATATCGCCGTGTATAGGAACACATCCTACACCCTCGCGCGGACCTAGCAGCCCGGAAATTCTGTTTTACTGCCTTGCAATCGATGGATTATATCGGAAAGCTTCATCATCGCGTGAACCATACACGTAAAAAAAGGCATTGTTTATAAACAAAAGTCCACGAAAACAATGAGATTTTAACAATTTTGTTTCCTCGTAGCAAAAAATTAAAAAGGGTTGAGATAAAAGTACTTGAATGCGAACCGATTTATGTATTTGCGTACCAATCTGGGTGGGCCATATTCACCACTTCCACCCTAGGCATCGACGGAGACCGTAATCGGATTACCAATGAAGGCGCAGACGTGGCGAGTCAAAAGTGTCGAGCGAGTTCGCCGTATAGTTGTCGTCTGGTAAACCATGATATAGACTCGCGAAGACAGTTTGCCGTGAGTTTTGGAGGGAAGAGGGGGGGAGAGGGTTGGTTTGTCACCCTTGTCTCTGGGCGCGACGAGAGTCGCGTGAGAAGCCAGCCATCTTGAATGATGTATGGCGTCGGTTACGAGGTCGACTGAGCGGCCATCACTCAACAGCACGAGCCAGTATCGCGGAGAGAGTGAAGCTTCGCGATGCCGAGAGCTTTCGCGGATACGAACAGGCGCGCTTCTCTTCCCCCCCTTCCCGCTATCGTCTATGTCTTCCTTGCGAGAGCCGTTCCACCCTTTTTCAGCTGACTGTACACGTCGCGCTTCATCCCCTTTCTCCTCCTCGAACTGGCGATACGAAAGTCGGTGCGCACATCCCAATACCATCTCGTATTGGCCGTGTTTCGGAGACTTTCGAAATTACTTTTCCACCGACTCCGAAAAGCGTCCGGCCAGAAGAATTCAACCCTTGCTTTGAAAGTCCCTTTTTTTAAGCCTGCGAGGCAAAAGTTGGCAACAAAAGTTATTGAATTTCCCTTTTTTTACTTTCACGTTCGAACGGCAAAGGGTTGAGGGTCTTCGACGCTCATTCCTCGGATCAATATAAACTCCAGACTTTTAATTCCCGTCGCCGTCGAGGTACCAGGGAGATATAATGATGATTATTTTGGGACCGACCGTGCGTTAAAGTGGCGAACTCCGAGAGCCCCCCTTCTACCTCGGTCGTATTGTACCGAGTTGGACAGTACCGAAGGTATAGACTGGGCATGCTGTATGCATGGGCCAGGCTCCTCTCCGCGAAGGTATAACACCGATGAGCGATCGGCTAGCCGGACGCACAGCGACCTTTTTCGGCTCGTGCCAAACCGTTTATGACCTCTGACGGCGTCACGACGACGGCCGATGTACTTTCCCTGAGACTGCACGATACTCGGGCCATATACTCATTGTCCTGTTGGCTTCCGGAGTCGAAACGACAAAAGCCGCACAGTCATTGCGGCGTGTACGGTAACAGAAACCGGCGACACTTTTTTTCAGTTTTTTCTTCTTCTATTTATTAGCTCCAATGTACACTGTAAAAATAAACTGCACGTTTAATGTACTGAAACTTGAAATGTGCTTACATTAATAACATTCATTGAACATTACAAATACCAGATATTAAAATGATAAATCTTTTACCTGAAAATTATATTAAAAATTACATTTACCTGAAAATATAAAAATTTTAATGTAAAATTGCAAAGCGCATGTGTTTGAAATAATATCTTAAAAACCATCGTTCGCCGTACAATTCCTCGACTATCCACGGATGAAATCTTCTCACCGGAACGGTTCATCAAAATTGGCCAAGTCATTTCGAAATTATCGTATCAACGATTGCGTTACTTTATCCCACAGTTCGCTGATCGTTTCGTCGGCGCGCCGGAACGAAAATTGCCAACAAACGCGGACACACATTGATACGATGATTGTGAAATCACTTGCGGAAAATCGACAACGAATAATTAAACGATTTATAAACAACTGTTCTTCGGGCAACTGAGTATGCTTCATACCTATGATTGTTTCTTCAAATGTTGTCCGAATAGGTTCGTTCAGCTCAAATTCGTATGCAGAGACGAATATTATTCACGAGAGAGAGTCCGTCAACGTAGCCGCGTGTGACGGCCCGTCGTCAATGACAGGAGGGCCGCAATCAATAACCGCATCGGGCTTACACACGCATTGCTCTTTCGGCACGCAAGTTTCCACCCTCTCTCCCCCTCGGCCCTCCTGCAAGCCCCCGCGAGCTTTTCGTGGCCCCGGCTGTATTATATCCGGCAGGCTCCCAGCCGTCGACGTCCCCCGTCTCCGCTCGCTCTCCCTCGCGAAAGCACCGACGTCGTATTTAATATGCAATACTCCATTTACCCCATTGAATAGCCCGCCACGGGCTCCACTCGACAGAGCTTTCCCGCGACCCACATTTCCAACGAACGCCCGATCTCTATACCGTATATACGCCTCTCCGCCGCTGTACGTTTCCGCTCCGTTTCATAATCCGATCCGAGGTGTTACCGCCGGAAGCTTCGCGTCCCTTCCGATATATTTTTTCGGGGAAATCGAAAATATCCTCGACGATGTATTTTTCAAGTTGACTCCGCCGAAACCGAAGGCTCGAAGTTCGCGATCGACAAACAATGTATCTCGAAGTAGAAACGAAGTGGTGAGATGCGGGAATTTTTGCGGGAATTTATTCCACACTCGAGGCTCGCGCGGGCGCTGGAGAAATGAAACACGAACCAAGGGTTCTCTGGAGGCGAGAGGGCTCTGAGAAACCCCCAGTGCGCTCGGCAAATCGAATTATACAAGCCATTGCAATTAATTAGACTTAATAAAAAATTATAAGAGACGAATCGCAATTATAAACGAACGTTCGGCCGCTCGAGGGGTTGCTGCGATGCTCTATAGTGCGGTATAGGGTAGAGCGGGGCGAAATGGGCCAGCGGGGCAAAACGGGTCATTGAGCAAAACGCAAGTTTCCAATCATTTTTGGATGTCCCATTTTGCCCTATTGACACATCCGGATTGTCTGTCCCGTTTTGCCCCATTGTCCCATCCAAAAATGATTGGAATATGGCGTTTTGCCCCACCGTCCCGTTTTGCCCCGCTCTTCCCTACATCGCTCCATACCGCTTGTTGGAAAAAGTCCGGTATACTTTTCCACCGCTGGTGCGGAAAAAAAGAGAGTCACGCGGGGAGGTGGTGCGAGTTTGCGATTTGTGCAGCGGCCTCGAGGCTCCGTCGAAGGGCGCCGTTCGCAGGGTGGTTCGCGATAGGGGGAAAAACCAAGACGGAGAGAGACTGCGAGTGATAAAAAAAAAAGGAGGAAAACACGCGGAGGAAGCGGAGAAGCGCCCGGGAGGACGAGAACAATGGGTCAGAGGGCGTTCGGCATAGCGCGGCAGCACGCGGATCTTCTTCGGGTCTCCCGGGTGGTCCGCGGATCGGAGCTGCCTCGCTGCGGCAATCCCGGGGGCCGCTTTAAATGAGTCAGCGTTTTTATGCCCGCGCGATGTTGTCAAAGTGCAAACAGCGCCCGATAATATATCATCCCTCGGTGGCTCACGCACGCGAGGGAACGAGGAAGAGAAGCGAAGAGGGAACGGATCCGGCGAGTCGCGCTCGTCTCTCGCTGTCTGCTGGCGTGGCAGCCGCGCAGCATCCGAGTCCTCCGGTTCGTTCACCCAAATATCAGGAACCATCATAATAGCTATTCTCGCGGAGAGTACGACGGAATCCGCGCGGCGGAAAGAGGGCTCTTGGTCCTCCGCTGTGCCGGAATTCACCGAAGGAAGACCGCGTCGACGCAGCCTGCACGGGAGGGAGATGGAACGAGACGATGGGGAAGTTGAGTTCCTCCGCCACCCGATTATGATAAGACATCTTCGTACACGCGATTATATGTTTGGAGCCCCACCGCTCCGGGTAATGTGGAGAGGGTGGCTGGAATTGAATTTTCAGTAGAGATGAGGGAGGGTTGAATACCGTAACGCTGATAAATGCTGCGCACACATACGTATATACCTCGTACAGTGTTGTTCGGCTGCTGAGCTCATGATTGGCTGACAGTCCCGAGGACGAAAGCTTCGATAGATAAGGAAATCGATACTTTCGTCAACAAAAAAAGGAGTCCTGAGTCGCAGCGGGAAGCTTGTTAACGACGTACTTTGAAGTCCAAAGGGTTAATTTGTATTTCGACTCGTGGAGTTGCCTTTTTGAATGGATTACTTTTTGTGTTTGACGGGCAATTAGGAATTTACAAATTTGCCTCCGAGACGACTTTTTGCTGAGGTAAAAAAAAAGTCGGCGTCAACGACGAGGACACTGTTGAGCCATCGACGGCGAGTAAGCAATCGCACGTGCGTCTTCGGGATTCGGAGGGTCGCGACAGTCTAGACGGAAGAGGGATATCGCAATGCGGATTTGACGCAGTGGCCGGCGCGCTTGGCTTATACTCTCAGCCGCTTAGCCCGGCGACGTCTGGACGTCATCGTGCGGAGGGGTCTCGCTGGAGCGCGCTAAATTCCCTGAATTACCCTCGGCCCGGTCATCCCGCGCGTCGTCTTCCGAGACGACCTCATCGGCTTCATCACTCGCTTCAGTCTCCGGCTCCTCGGTCCCCCGTTGTAAATTATTACGAGGAATCCCTCGGTTTCGACTCCGAGGTTTTTCTGATTTTACGCGCGTCCCAGTCAAAGCCTCGACAAACAAAACGGCAGTGTCTTCCGTGTATCCATTACAGATTGCCCGCCGGGGGAACGTACGATTTTTTTTATTTATTTTTTATCACCTCTCGAACGTTAATCCGCACCGAAATAAACGGATGAGAAATTTACCGGAGAGGATGAGAATACACGACACGATCCTCGAGGACTGTAATTGGCGGGCTAGCGTCGTTCGAATATGATGAATGTTATTCATGCGCACGCCGCCGAGAAAGTCGACGTGCGTCAGTCTGCGTGAATTCCCGTTGCACGCATCGGGCACGAGAATAATCGCGCGTAGGTTGAAGCTGACCGGCTTGGCACGGTTTCTGCCGGCGAGTGTCCGGCGGACATTGGAACAAGAAGGTGAGCTTCACAGTCCGGAGGATTCAGCGGTGAGCGCGTGCGAGAGTGAACCGGAGCCGGTTCCATTATACGATACAAGTTGGCCGCGGATGGAGGAGCTAACACACGCGCGACAGCCCACTGATTTTGTATTCAGCAAACTTCTATTATAAGATTGCTAACTTTTTTTTTGTTGCCTGACTCGAGCACAACGGCTCTTGGAGAACGCGCGGTGGCCGCGGGGCGAGGGAGTCGAGAGGGGGGGCAGAGGAAGTCTGCGGAAAGAAGTGAAGAAGAAGAAGGAGAAGGAAGCTGGAAAAGCAAAGAAGAAGAAAGAAGGGGTGAAGAATATCGAGATAGGGTGGCGAGTATCGTCGTTGAAGGGTGACTATGACGCTGGCGTCAACCACCCTGACGTCGGGACGCCCGTCACGAACGAAACCTCGCGACGAAGAACCACCGAGAGAAGGTTCGACTTTCCTCGCCGTCGTCTCTCGCTCTTCGACACGGCGAACTCAAAATAACTTCCGAAACTTTAACCTCCAGAGTATAAAAGTATGTGCCCTTTTCTATCTGGCCCCGAGAATCTTATGCGATAGGGGGGGGGGGGGGGTGGGGGGGGGACCGGTGAGCGAGGTGACGAGAAAAGAGAACCGCCTGGGAGAACGGGGAGTGCTCTCGTTCACGATAAAAACACGTCATATCCGTCATGCCCGGGCGTCGCTCGAAGCGCGGGTACGAGCGAGAAGAGAGACGATCCGTTCTCGCCGGATGTGAGGAACCTTCTCGCGCTCGTTGCGCTGCTACGCGACGCTGGAGATACCGTTTTGCCCGACGAGTCTCCCGTACTTCCCGTACTTTCCGTCGTGCTACAGTTTGTACGTCGCGGTTGAAACAAGAAGGGCGTTTTAGATCCTACAACTAAAATGATCTGAGAAACAAATCGACGGTCTCTGTCAACGATTCCACGATCTTATGAGAAGAAACGCGTCCCTACCCACGCACCTTCGGCGCTATCTCGTTCCTTGTGTCTCATCCACCCGCGTGAAAGCAACCGAATGGAAAGCGTCCGCCAAAGATCCCACGGGAATTGTGTGAACCCAACGCCAGGGGATTCACGAGAGATTCTCCGCCGTGCAACGGGGTTTCCCCGTGGCTTTTCCTCTCGCGGGACTCGCGCCCGAGCGGTCGCGCTATAAGGCCGAACGCTTCCTCCTTCGCCCTCGCTCTCTGCCCGCTCCTGCCACGTCCTGTAACATATGCTTTTATCTAAATTAAACAGTGTCGGCGCGATTTTCATTTCCTGCGCTGGGAGAAGCCGCCGATGTTATCCGCGAGCGCCCACCGCACACCGGGGATAGCGCCGAGCGCTGAGGGTCGGGGAAAGGTTTTCCCTATCCTTCTCCCTCGACCTCACCCAAAATCCTCTTGGGCTGCTGTTGTACGCACAGAGTCGCGATTCTCTCTCGCTCGCCGGTCTTTCTCGTTATCTCTTCTTCCTTGGAGATTCACCGCTCTCTGTCTCTCCGGCAAGTCACCCCCCCCCCCCCGTCCGTTCGTGACACCCTCCGACGTTACTCCGTTCCACCGCAAGCGGGAGTTGCACGGGGGTGGCTGTACGGGCGGACTATCCCCCGACTAACCAAACCCGGTTTTCCTATGCTCCGCTCTCTCAGCCACGTCTCAGGTCTCGCACTATCTCTCCATACTCTAACCAATCCCCTCGTAACCCACCCTCCCAACCATCCCCCTTCCTGTCCCTCTCTGTCCTCGAGTTCTGCAAACCCTCACCCGCCCGTCTTTCCTTCAACCCCGTCAAACTTCCAGATTATATTATACAAAAGCGGAGATACGCTCTTACGTTTCCCGCACCGCGAGGCTGAGAGCCTCCTCCTCAAGAATACTACTGACAATATTGGACGGAACGAACGAGAGAGACAGTTTCAATTACGAGAAACTCTGCGGTGAGGGACGATCGGTGAGGAACCCCAATTTACTTTGATAAAAAAATATGGAATTATATTTCGTGTCACTTGTTTCGAATTCGGCGTTAAATGAATCGTTCGTATTTTAACAAGCTGCATTCGAAGAAATTTGAAAAATTGGGTCATTAACTTTTGTGCAATACGAGTCTGTAAATACTGTGGTAAATGCTCGAGTTAAGGTAATTCTTCAAGAGCTCCAAGGGGTTTTCCCTCTGGCCTGTCGCCTTACCGCGCACCGAGATGATACGGTTGCACAGGAGGGCGAAGGATGCATTGCGATCTTAGTCCGTCCGTTCGAGTTCTCAAAGGCGCGACAGAAAATCTTTCATATTTTAACAAACTATGTTTGAAACAACAGTCGCGAAGAAGTTTGAAACAATAGTCGCCGCACTCTTTTCCACCGTAAAAAAAAATCCATCTTCACAATGAAAATCTCGTAAAATATTGTTGTTTTATTTGTGCTGTGATTGGCTGGGGCACGAGTTCGAAGATCATGTCCTTCGATGCGTCACTTTGGTCGTATAATAATTACACTTCTTCACAGTTAATAAATTTTATTTTTAAAAAATATCGATCGTTATTTTGAAATAAAAAAATATACGGGTACTGTCACATTTATTCATGTTGTTTTTTACAAACTTCAGACGCATTGAAGAAAGTTTCGTTCGGAATCTTAACATCAGTACCGCAGTCTCTTTTTGGTAAGTTATGACTTACCAAAGCAGGGTTATATTTAATTTATAAATGAAATATAACCCTGCTTTCCTCAATTTTTCGCTTATGAGATTTATTTTTAAAAAACGTGGTCTTTTTTTTCCTTGAACCAATATTCTCACTTTTTCCAAGCTTAAAAACATGCTAGCGCGCGCGAACTGCGCGCATGACCTAGAGTCATTAACTTTTGAGCAATCCGAGTCTGCAGCTACTCCGGTAAATGCTCGAGTTACGGTAATCCTATTGGACCCCTCTGAGAATCGCGTATTGCGTAGTCGACGACGGGATTGACGTTTACCTATCGATACTTTTCTCAGAATCGATTTCATTTGGGTCACTTGCCCGATGCTTTTTCACTTCCTTCTCTAATCTCGAGCGGCGGCGACTGACCGACGGCGACAGCGACGAATCGACGACGCGGTAGAGATCGATGTCCGCGAATGTCAAACGTGAGCTCCGGCTGTCTCGTTCGTTTGCTCGTTCCTTGTTTAAGCCGCTCCGGTATCACGTAAACGTCTTATCAACGGACGGCTAATCCACGGTTGGATCGCTCCGTCACCGTGTGGACGACGTCCAGAGCTGCACTGCACGCTCGAGGAGCGATCGTCGTTCCACGTAATTTATGGCGTTTTAACTTCCTAAGTATGGATTAGCTTACGAGGATGGGAAAATTACCCACCACTCTTCGCTTCCACTCTCGTCGATCGGATCACGATTACGAAGAGTTACGCCAGACCGCGTCCCCCTTCTATCCTAACGCTCTATCCCCGCCTCTGTGCTCGGTGCGTCAATGCACTTTGACGTCATTTCGCTCACGTAATTGTTTTCCCTAATATTTTTTGCCCGTATATCTACCCAATCGCCATCGGCGCATCGATGTTGCCCTAGTTTTTGACAACCGAAGCGACCGAGCTCTCGGATCGCTAAAGCGTCTACAACCTAGCGTGCCATCTCCTTCGTGTACGTGTGGGACGAACTCGCCAGCAACGCTGCTACCGCGAGGAAGCGAGCAAAAAGTTGATTGCAAGAAAAGAATTAGCGGAAGAAACATCTCGAGGCTCGTTTTTTTTTTTGCTTCCTTTTTTTTCCTTCAAGAACTCCAGGGGATTTTCCCGCTGGCCTGCCGCCTCACCACGCTCCGAGATGATACGGTTGCACAGGAGGAGGAAGCATGCTCCGCGATCTTTGTCCGTTCGTCCGAGTTCTCGAAGGAGCCACAGAAAAACGTTCGGCGTGGAGCGGCGAAGGAAAACACGCAGCGGGAATGGTGAGCGCCTCGCCAGGGTGGTTTTCTCCTATTGCGAAGGGAACGATGGTTCGGCCGGAGGGAGAGAGACGAGGAAGATCGTGCGCTGGTGTTGAGACGAGTGAGAGATGGGAAGAGAGAAGCAAAGAGTTGCGAAGCGAGACGGCGATGGTAAAAATATCGGAGAGAAAAGGAGGAGGGAACGACGGAGAAGGGAAAAAGCGAAGGAGAGACCGTGAGAGGAGATTGGGAGGGAGGAAGATCTCGCTGCAAGGGTGCTCTCCTCTGGGCGACGAGGGGATGCGAGTGGGTCGGAAAACCGGTGGCGCGGATCCGCAGACAGCTCTCGCGCGGATGGAGAATGGCTGATTCTGTGAGGATGAAACTCACCACCCACACCTTACCGCGTGGCGGAACGAGGGGGATGAGGACCTCGGGCCTGCCGAGGGTGCGATGCCGGGGTCCGCATCAACGTACACCGGAGCTTGGATTCGCCCAGGTCGGGCGAGGGAGTGAGAAAACGAGGATATAGGACGCGGAGGTATTGCGACGAGACGAACAGAAAAGACGAAAGAGATAGAAGAAGAAGACGAAGAAGCGAGGCTGCTGAGGAAACAGCCCGACAGGATGACGCTGATCAATCTCTCGCTTTCGAATTTCGTCGGACTACCAACCGATCCACCCTTATTTCTTTCAACATTTTTTTCTCCCCTTTCCCTTCTCTCTCTCTCCGTCTCATCGGCGAATCGTTACTTTTTCCTTCGCTCCTCCGATTTCTTTTCATGGATAAATAATTCGAGTGTTTGTTCTGTAAGCCCGACGAACGAATAGTCGATGTTCGGTATTTGTCCCAAACGCGCAATATAATAGTTGTCGGGATGAACACCGGGAAGGCCATCGGCCTCGGGCTATGCGACAAAGACACTCGCTTTTGTGTGGTCACTGAAAATTTTTCTGTCAGTTTGGTCAATATCGTTCTCGAATATGGATGTAGATATGTGAAAGTCGACGGCTCGTCAGTGCGCTCTGACAAGCTCACGCATAAGCCTTGGTGTCTTCTATTATTGCACTGCCGAGCTCTTTTGTTCATCAAGTTTAGTTTGTTTTTATCATTTTTACGCTTCGTCTTTTTCATTTTTTTAAAATAAATAATTATCGTTTAAATGTTTAAATAAATGATTAAAAAAATTGCATTCGTGCACCTGCTCGTTGCCTCCGAGTCGAGAGGAGTGAGTCGGATCATCTCGTCCTGGGACGCACTTTGGCTCGCGCCAGGATAACAAATTTGTCGCTAATTATCGTCGTCTCGAGGAGGGCGGACGCGGAGGCACAGTGTCGCGTGAATAACTCAGGTAAAATATTGTAAGAAGAGTCATCGAAGCGGCGAGGGTTCGTCGCCGTGCAGGTCGAAGTGTCTGGACGGCGCGGTTGACTGGGTCAATGTCTCCGTGCGCAATAGTATCCATATCCAAGGTACACCGCTAATACCGAAGGTATACGACGTGGGCGGTGACCGTCGGAAGTAAAGGACAAAAGGGGTTTGTTGTCGCTCTTGCGGTTCCGTTCTGCCGATCGTTTCCGATTGGTCGAACGAGCCGGCGATCGGTGCCCTACAAATTGGCGCGTCACCGATCATCGACATGTCAGTCGACGAGCGAATCTCGAACGGTGAACCTCGAAGAGCATCGGTTACGTTCAAAAACGACGACTTCGCGGAGACCAACGAAATTTCGATCGTAGCTTCGAGAGTGAAGGAAATCAGAGTCGAGAGAAGAATCGGTAGCAGCGGAGGCAAGATGACTCTCATTGAATTCGGACACGCCAACATTGGACATCGCGCTGGAGGACTCGCGTCTCCGGAGAATTCGATTTATCCTCTGTCACCGGCGAGCGTGGAGTCCGCGGTGTCGACTACGAGCTGGAAGGGCTACAACAATTATCAGACCAACGATTCGTACTGCCAGAATCCACCGCATTACACCTCGTGGCAGAGCGGCGAACAGGTGCAGACGATGATCCTTGGCAACGAACAGCTTCCTCAACAGGAGCAACAGCATCCCCGGATTCATAGACAACAACAATACGATCAGGCTGTCGTAAAGCGGGAAGACGGTCTCAGCACGAAGCAGCAGACCAATCGTCAGAGCGCCACTTCTACTACGAATCAAGGTTGGTGAAACACACACGTATATCTCCTTCCCCAAACTTCAAAATTTTCCGAACCCGCTTCGCTGTCAAAATAGTTGAGCAATTGTGTGCAGTCGTTCTCGTTCCCTTCTAAGCAACTTTCTATGACACGTACGAATTACATAAGCGAGAACGTGCCAGCATTATTTGTGAAAGTCGTTTTTGTGTTGTTGTTAAAGTTCGTGTAATTTAATCGATATTGATGAACTCAATGGTAGCGTTTGACTGACTTTGAATTGTTTGCTATGGGGGAAAGATTATAAAATGAATGACACAGCTTCGATATATTGAGCGAATAGAATTTTCCGGCCTTTGGAGGGTCCAAGGGATGATGGAGTATCGTCTCGGTTCGGCGTTGACAAGTTTATTGACCGCTTCAATACATTGCTGTATAGTAGTATAGTATAGCGTACGGTGACTATACAGTTAATGCATAGCGTTGAGTTCACGAGGGATCTCACAAGTTCCACAAGATCACCGTCAACGGGCCACCAGCAGCACACCGTCCTTAGAGTCCTAATAGGTCATTGAGTACCTTCTCAAGACCGCCAGTTTGTACGTGATACATTGCAGCCCCGCGCTTCCTATCCGGGACAACCCCTAAACGGCTCGGCAACACCCTCGTTACGACACCCCCGCGGCAGCTTATACTCTGACTCTCCATCTCCTTCGAAGATCCTAAAAGCAGCAGTCTCACCGTACCTTATATACATAATCTCCAAACTCTTCAACGTCAACCCCTTCCATCGATCGATATTTTGCATCTCGCGTTACACCAATTGGTGCCCAAATTTCAATAATTTCTCATACTATTAAAATATCTCTGCTACCACATGACTTTGGTCACGTATCTTTAGGGTACTCTTTGGACCCGATTAGAATGAGCTTGAGTCTCGGTATCTTTTCCAACGATCCATCTTTGTGATTGAATTCGAACCGATAAAGGCGGGTGAATGACCTCGTGTTCTTTGTCAATATTTTTAAGAAATACTCGAAGCGCGAGATTGCGATAAGAATTATACGTCAACAGTCGGTCGGTGCCCTCGGGCAATTTTTTTAACGTGACGCCTCTGACGTAGTCCGCATCCTACATTCCCGGGAACAATCGTAAGATATATTTGAGACTTCGTGTGTGCAACATCATTCAATGCTCCAAAGGCTCCAACAAATGCTTCCCGCTAAACTTTGTCGGAGAATTGATCCACTCGCGAACTCTCGGAGCTGATCCGCGAAATCGTGTATATCGTAATGTCGTCTAGCCCCGTTGTCGCGAGGGCTGCTGTAGGGGTTTTGCGAAGGAAATCTGTAACGAATCGTCCTACCTTGCAGGGTTGTAAATTCACGAGCGAGAGACAAACCGTTTAATCCAATATCACACGGGCGTACTGGTGGTGTTTGGGGCTTTGAGTGGCCCAGCGGGAATCGTAGCTTCCTCAGTTGGCAGCCGAGGACACCCCGCTGCGAGCCGACTCCGGAGCCTCAACAAGTTTTACGCTTTCTGACGCCATCGGCAATGTCGGAATGATTTTTCTAGCCACGCCTGATCGAGTCCGTCTGCCCTCTTCGCTTCTACTACCTCCAACTATAAGCCTGAAGATAATACTCGGATGTCACTTGTCATTCGCTCTCAAGAACTCAATTAAAAACTAAACATACCTACAGTGAAACAAAAATCGAGTATTCCTGTTCAGCAAACGACTCCAAATGGCAGCATGAGTTGTCCTTAATGCGGAAAAATAATGCTAAGTGCGCAACAGGCTTTTTGCGTTGGGACTAATTGCAAGTTAATACGTTTCGATGACGCTCGTTATACTTTTTCGACTCAGTCCCTCACGAGTGCGTCACACTGAGACAATTTGTCGATATCTTCGATCTCAGTTGCCCGTCGTCGAACGGCTTTAATGATACTAAATTTCATTGCGTTCTTTCGAGACTCGACACTCGAAGTAAATGCGCACGAATACTCATAACTATTACGTCGATGAATCAGCGATAAGTGATCTTTCTCCCCGAAACGGTGTATATTATTAGCGGAACCACGTAAGTGGCCTCTACGTGGAAGATGATTATTGTGCGATATACTAAAAGGCAAAATCGTTGTTATTTCTTGTTGCAGTCGGTGTTCAACGTGGCAACAAGCAGTCGAACGGTAAACGGGCGAGGACTGCGTACTCGAGCTCTCAGCTTGTCGAGCTCGAGAAGGAATTTCACTGCGGGCGATACTTGTGTCGCCCGCGACGAATCGAAATGGCCACCGCTCTGGGTCTCAACGAGAGACAGATCAAGATATGGTTCCAGAATCGCCGTATGAAGTACAAGAAGGAGCACAGCAATCTGAAATCCGCGGCAAGTCCGGCTTCGACGAAATCGCCGAAAAACACACCGAGCCAATCACCGATCGCCGCCCAGGAATCTTCGTCGGCGATTATAGCGCCGAGGAATTCCCAAGTTTCGTGGTCGATGCAGAACGAGAACAATCTCCAGGAGTCTTCGATGATCGGCTCGACGATTTCCTACGGCGATTATCAGATGAACTTGACGACAATGGCGTCGCCGGTTCATCGGGAGTACGAGAGGATTCCCAACTGCGACATCAAGGACGAGACCTCTTGCTATCGGTATGACAGTGATTTGATGAACTGTCTTCCGGTTCAGTGTCACTGGAGGGCCAGCGAAAAAAATGGCGGCTTTGTTCAAAATCAATCGCAGCAGCAGTTCGATCAGAGCTCGTATTATCAGCCCCAGCAGAACATCTTCGCGGAGAATCACATGTGTGAGAAAGCCGCCTACTTCCACAACCATCAATCAGCCTGGAACATTCAGCAAGGCCAATACTCTCAAGTCAACTGCGGATACCAACAGTCGGAGATTGGTTACTCTCATGAACCTGCGAATTATCTCAACAATTTTCACTCGTTAGTCGAATCGAACGGTCAACCCGATACGTACTCCCTGCCAATCCTCCCGGATCTCACCTCCTGGCTTCAACAGAATCCCGATCAGGCTCAACCGATCATGATCGAACAAAATTACAGCGATATCAGCGTCGATGATTCTCTGGAAAGTCACGACGTCACCGCGAACTTTACAAGCCTGTAAAGGGTCAATATATTTATCTTTGGTAAATTCAACAATTGATGTACATACGTCTCTCAAGCGTGCCTCGTTATACTTAACTCAATGCGAATTAGACTAAGGATCGAATCTCTATTTTTCTATATTGCTATTGTTATTAAGTAAATTTAGCACATATGTAAATATAGATGTAGTAATTGTAAAAAGAATTGCAAACAATTAATGTATATACGCCTCTCAATCGTGCCTCGCTATACTTAACTCAATGCCAATTAGACTAAGGATCGAATCTCTATTTTTCTGTATTGCTATTGTTATTAAGTAAATTTAGCACATATGTAAATATAGATGTAGCAATTGTAAAAATAATTGTATCATATGATTGACAAGTCATTAAAAAATATGTTTTTTTTTCCCAATAACTTTTCTCCTCGACATTTCTTAAGTTTTCCTGATGTATGAATAAATGCTGAGAAATCGCTACCTATCGTAAAATGAATTATAATAATTAGCTACACATTTTTTTGTCATTCGCCGTTTTAGGGCCTATATACACCTGATGTATTTTTGCTCCATTGATCATGTATCTGCGAGTTATTTTACTCAGTTCTATATTTCATACGGAAACTCAGGTGAGATTCTACACAGGAAAGTAGATAAAAGAACGTGAGTGATACATCTCAAATATATTTGGAGTTCGGTACAACTCAATACCGGCGTCGGGCGAAACTCGCATTTCTGATGTTAAAAAAGAAGTTTAAAAAAATGTACATATAAATTACCATTGGCCATTACCAACCTAAAATTGGTCTTGAACACGCGAAGTGTCTTGATGCTGTCACTAGAATAAAATGAAGAGAGGGTTTTTTTTTTTTTTTTTTTTTTTTTTTGAATTCACCGATCGCATGGGTAGCAGGTAAGTCGATGGGCATAATATGGCATACAAATATATTTATATCTGAAGAGCCCTGGATGCTGCAGGGACTGGATGATGCGAAAAGGGAGCGCAGCGAGAGGAAGTGGGATATAGAATAAGCGGCCGGAGGGGCTGCGAGGGGTGTGGATCTCGCGTTACAACGCGGGCAATGCGTTTGGAGAGTATGGGCGCAAGGAAAGGGTGCCAGGGACCCTGTCGACGTCGGCGGAGGGTGAACGAGGGACGGGAGGGGTCGGGTAGGTTTCAACCATGATTTCCATTCGCCAGCCATCCATCTTGTTTGAGACTGGAAACTGACAGATAGACGTGGATCCGAGTGCCGGTGACGTGGCAAGTCTTGCACGGTTACGTGTGTTCGTGAAACTACGGTTACGTGGGGTACAGAGCGATTCAGAATTGAGATGTTTCACCTGCATGCCTGTTTGTTGCGTTGAAAAATTAATCAGCGTAAAGAAACTGAGCATATTTGTCACTATCTCTTGAGATTATGGTATGAAGAGTGTTTTTATTTAATCATTCAATGTGTCACTGATTATACTTGGTATGTGATAAACTATGCGTTTAGTTTGAAGAATTAAGAAAGCATATTTTTTAATTACGCGCAAATTGTACCCTTGAGAAAGATATAAAAGAGCCAAAAAAAGGTGCTGTCGCGATATGAATATATCGGTACCAAAACGAATATTTTTACTGAATCGCCGTGTACTCACACACACGTAGCTCTGTACGTTTCGCAGATGAGTGTGTACTCGTGGAACTCATCCGGCTATCGGATCCTCGGATCCTCTCGGCGCACTGCAACCTCCACGTCCATCACACTTGTCGCATAGCGTTTCTCCCCTTTCATTGGTTCTGTCCCGAAGTACTCGAGTATCCTCGCGAATTTTTCGATCGTATCTGCATGCACTGTGCTTTTTCTTTTCTTCGACACACACTTTCGCCGAGTTCTAAGCCAACTGATAATATACTTTCTCCCCAAATCGAAGCTTTGGGGCCGTTCGTATGCGGCCAATAAATGCAATGGTTCGAGGGTGGGACGCCCGAAGCGACCGCGCAGACCGGCTCGGGAATACATATTTGAATCTGAATCGGGCATTCTCACGGTCCGGATTTACCCGGAATACGGTTCGCGGCCGCGAAGGGCACGACTTTTATCCCGCGAGCGATGAATAATGGATGGATAATGTTCGAAAGGAATTGGCTATCGCGCTCATGAAGGTCTGATCCATGCGCAAACTCGGCATTACGCATTTATGCATAATAGCACCTATGTTCTTCGAGCTCGATTCACCGAGCGTTTCTCCGAATCCTGAAAAAGATACGTGAGAATCCAGAAAAGTCGCCGGCGGGCTTGCGACACGCTTTAAGATTCACCCGGCACACGAAACCTCGTAGACCGTCGACTCACAGTTAAAACGCAGAAAAATTGAAATGGGATATGCGAAGAATGAATAAAGATCAGAGAAAGAGAAAAGGCGAAAGATGGAGAGAAAGGAGAGCCTTCGAAGGGTAGGTGAGCGTCGGTGGTCGGCACGTGAAGCGGTTTCTCCTCGCACGCTCGAGGGTCTCAACGAGCGGAGGACGGAGGGTTGATTCCGCCTGGACTCCCGCGAGCGCTGCACACGCGAGTGATATTAGGTAGAAACGCATGAACTTTGATATATTCGGGAACGTTGGGGAAAACCTCGGGGAAGGCACCATACTGCGGCAAGTATCCAAACTATACGTGACCTGCAACTTTTCCGGTAGCATCTTTTCCAACGTTGGAGCGGCTACCGTCTCCCGCTTTCTTTCCCATTCCTCCCGTTACTTTCCTCACCCGAGACATCGATATAACGACGAACGATATTAAATTCACGCGGTATTCCTGAGTCGCTTGTACGGGTGAAGATGCTGCTGCCGGTGCTTCTCGAGTAACCAGCGGGTATCTTAAAAAGTTTTGTGGCACTGACGGATAGAAAGGGCCGAGCCATTGTAATTTAAAGAACAGCGCAGAAAAATTTATATCGATCCGTTCTGTGTACTGTGAGAAATTCCTGACGTCGGAAAGGCGGCTGGCAGTGGTGGCGGCCGAAAGGCGGCTTGGAAAACAGCGGAAAAATTTTGAGAGAAAAAAAAAAGAGAAAAAGAACGCCGGGCAAGGAACACTTGGGACGCGCTTGGGCAGAATCGTCGCCCGGAAAAAGAATGAGGGCGCTGTCAGCTGGTGGAAATTATTCTGATTATGCTAATTCCGGGTTCTGTTCCACTCCTTTACCCAGCCGCGTTTCGCTTCAACCATCCCCACAGCCATTGCTCCAGCATTGCCTCCCTACTGCTGTCTGCGCCATCTTTCATGGCTGATATTTATAATATAGGGGCGACCGAGCAGTTTCAAACTCTTTTTGGCCGCTCGCGCCGCGCACACACCGCATCCCCGTGTTCTTCGACCCGGGACCTTCTCTCTCCCTCGCCCTCCCATGCACGGCGAAACCATCCAGCGGCAATCCTATCGGTGGCACTCGGTTCCCCGCAATGTCGATGAATTTATTCATACTCCACCCAAAAATCTTCCGCCCCACTTCTCCGAGCAGCGGTGCAACTTATCCCCGTTCTCTTGCTGCGTTTTCCCGAGATAAAACTCACGACTTTTCGAAAATACGTGAGATATTTATGATCTCCCGCGGAATCCGCGAATGGGAGAGTCCATGAAACTGGTAGTAATCGTCCGAGTGCGATATGTAGTTGTAGGCTGATGGATGAATGTCTTTATTGCACCTTTCGATGTACAAAAGATTTGCTCCACATTTTTAAATGCGAAGACCCTCAAAGTGCTCTCTATTGATGTCCGATCCGTTCCCTTTCGGCAGCCCTGTTCAGATTGTCCATGGCATTAATGAATAGCAGCACGAAACGGCAAAAGAAGGCAGACGATAAAAACGACATTAGATCGAAAGCGGTAACTAATAATAGCGAGACTACACAAGAAGAAGGACAAACCCGAAGGCAAATGAGCCGGGGGTCGGGCAAACATCCCCTAATGCTCGAGGGCTATCAAATGTGTTTGCTCTGGGTAAAATGCGCTTCGGCTGAAGTGGCTTCACTCGTGTGTCCACATATTACCTTTCGCTTACATTTCGAGCACCGTCTTCAATCTTCTATCCGGGCATAAAACACATCCCCGCACAAACACATGAATACACATGAATACCATGACCCAACGATCAGGATCGTTACCATTCATTCAACCGCGGTCAAGTTTAATCTATGTATAACTAAATGATTCGAAACCGAGGCATATACTTTGTATCCCGTGATATTCAATGTGTATACGAAAGGTGCACGATGAGAAGTGGGGCGAAGTGTAAGGAACTGAAGGATCGACTATGTCGGTCAGCGAGAAGACGGACAGTTTGAGATTTCTTCGTAGGTGGTCCAGGACGCGTACTTGCCAGCGCACACGCAGCAGCACAACGGTGGGATATGAGCGGCGGAAGAGCAACCGTTGATTAATCACAACGACTGTATTATTTCCCGCTTACGTCTCGGTCAGGTTCTCCTCAGCTCACTCTCCTTCTCTGCCTCGTTACACCTAAGCTACATTACAGTCGGGCTGCAAAGTGTGCAAGTACCGAACGTCGCGGTGGTATGGGTGAGCGGAGGTGAGCATAGAAATTCTGGGGCATTCACGGGATAAATCGTGGCCACGCTCTGGGCCAGGTTACAAAGAGGCGCGCGTATGGTGTTGTGCGTTGCCGATGCCGCTGATGCCGCTGCCGCCAGGATCTCTGTGCTTCGAGTCGTCAACGTGGAAGACCTCGGCGGAGGCTACAGACAGGTTGCGTATAAACATGTCAGGCTGGCATGCTCGCCGTGCCCGACGTTCATCCATCACTTCTGCCGTCGCTCCTCTTCTCGCTCGCTAAGCCACGCCGCTCTCCTCGTTCGCCCCGACGCTCTTCTTCGCCGGCTTCTTCTCTCGTACCTCGGATCTCTCTACTAAAACACAACTGGCTCAAGATTTCGTGTACTTCGCGCACCTCACCTGACACGAGCGATTTTGTCCGCTGGGGAAACGTGGATTTTCCACGAGCTTCGCGTACATTAGGGAAAATTTGTCGTGTGAGTGGAGAATTCGTGGATAAATTATTCAAATACCGCTGGTACGAGCATCCGAGGCAAGATTTAGCTTCCTCGTAGGCAGCGAGAGACGTAGATTTAGTTATGGATGAAACAGGAATAATTTTAATGAATCGCTCACCATATTTTGATGAAAGAAACCGGATGTCGCGAGTTGGTGACACTTTGGTGAAGCTCTGAGGGAAAATAGAGGGGTTGAAGAAACGGGGGAATAAGGAAAAGCGGCGTTTTGCCTAAAGCGGGAGCCAGTGACGATAGTTACGAGCTGAACGCGGTGTGACGTATGGCGAGGCGTCAGGAAGGTTGGCTGTTGGATGAGAAAACGTCACCGTTGTGAAACCGTCCTCGTCCCTCGGATCCTTGGGCTCGCAGTGGCGGGCATTGTTGCCAGGGAAATCAGACGAAAAGCTCCGATAACTAACGGCATAATAAATGAAGTGTTCACGGGACTGTGCGCGAGTTACGCCACCGTATATAGCGTAACCGCGTTGGCACACGAGGCTGATACGGGGATGCGATTCTCGTCGCAGTCTTTCATCTTTTAACACGACGACAGCGTGGCCCAAGAAAAATCTCCTGAAACTCGGGAGAAAAAGGAAAACGTGCGAGAAAGAAAGTTTGAGTCTTCACGCTCCATTCCTGAGTTATTGTGCCCGGCGATGCTGAATCTATGATAGATTGCGCTAATATTTTTAAACGAAGTCACTCTTCCATCGCCGCAGAGAACTCCGTAATCGTTTTTGGCTCAAATCGAAATCCCGCGACTCGTTGTCTAGTCAAACATTTGATCTTTCGCGAACAGGTACATTGGGAAGGTGCATGAAAGCAAACGGTGGTCGCACGAGTCTCCGAAGAAAGCCGTTCCGTATCAGAAAGCCATCGAGGAAGGAGAGTCACCGGAGATGGTCGGTGATTGATACCTGGTCCCCTTCCTGGATACCTCGAGCTCATCATCATCAGAGCGACGCGAAGGATGCGAAGACGCTGTGAGACTCGCATACACCAACGGAGTACGCCATCGTTGTCGTTGACGTCGTATTCGTCGACAACCCACGGCGTTGCTAATTCACTGATAAGAAACACTCAGAGGGACGGTCCTCGCTCCATCGCACCCCTCCAACGCTCGGCTCAATACTTATTGGTTCCTATCTCGGCGGTAAGGGCTCACAGGGGGTGGTACGAGGAGGGGGGCAGCGTATATACGGTAGTCGCGGTATCGAGAAAGAACTTCTAGAGTTACGGCATCCGCCCCGACCGTGGCACTGTACGTGTTCCTCACACCGGGCGGTAGTAAAGTCGAGTGGAGAGCGATTTGCACACAGCAGCAACTTTGCACACTCCTCGAGTCAGTTCTTATAATAAAAATAATCGTAAATCTTCGATGCTTCATTAAAAATCATTAAAGTCAAATCGTTCTGCTCGATTTTTTTTTATACCTTTTCTTACAATATTATTGCACAGAAATAGTTCAGTAAATTAAAGCGAAGAGATTTCATACGATGGAAAAATCTTTGATTGTTTGTTTAACAATGTTGTTATTTAATAGGCCCGAAGGAAATGAACTGAAAGAGTTGACGTTCCGATGCAATGGCTGAATCTCTCTGGCTGTTAAGGGTAGGTAAAGCAGGCTTTCTCGGTAGTCTTCCAGAGGCTTGTGCGGGGGTAGTGAAAGAGCGAGTAAGCGCTATGAGGGAAGCAGCGACGATAAGGCGCCGTGAGTAATGAGCAATGCCACGAGTGATATCGCGAGCTAGACCGAGAGATACTTCTCTTGATGCTGGCTTTGGTCCGCTGGCGAAGGAAAAGAAACCTAGTAGCGTCGAGGGTAAAAGAGGAAGGCGATGGTCCCAGCGTCTCTTTCTCCTCCTTCGTGCACGGAAGAATTTCCGTACCCGAATGAGAGACGCAGCTGCAAATCAAGTTTTATATTAAAAAAAAAAGTTCATTATTGGTTCGCCATAAAAAAAGGAGACGAACGCAGAGATTTCAGCCGAGGTGGAGGAGAGTGGAGGGAAAAAGAGTGGAGAGTCGGAGGGGCGTTTATGGGTAATGCCGGGTATAAGAGCTCGGAAACTTCACGAGGGGATGAATCCGAGATAGAGCAATGAGTCTTGCAGCTATACGGATCGTGGAATCTCGCGGAAAACTCGCTGGATACTTTGTACCGATTGCAAAGCTAGTGGTCGATGTACCTTACATTCAATTAAGTACGTTTACAATAACCGCGTATTCCTTAAGTAATCCGTATCTGTCGCTGGCCACATTCGACGTATCGCACACGTTCTTTTACCCACGTTCCTTTGTTCCTAAATTCACACCTTTCTGTCCCTGGCAGCATTTGAGATACATACAAGTAACATCATACTGGAAATACGTCACTTCCGGTTGGAAAATCTCATTTTTCGACCGGAAGTTACGTATTTTCGGTATGACGTCACTTTGGGTTGAAAAATCATATATTCAAACGGGAAATACGTCACTTCCGGTCGAAAAACTAAATTTAACAGCTGGAAATGGCTTTCCCTTATGACGTGACTACCGGTGAATTTCGGACCTACGAGACGACGATTGAAGTGTTTTTTAATTCATAAAAAATAATTCGTCAAGCATGAATCTACTTCATTCTGTGATTTAATGGATGAACATACTTGCAGTTTCGGAATCTTGGATAATCATCATAAAAAACTGAGCTTATGTCTTTTATAATCGATTCGTTAAACTAGTACTGCAAAATTCAGCTGCGAAGAAGTCTAAGGGAAAAGGGGTGCTAAAGCGTCGTTTAAGAATGCACGGCCTAGCATCTCGCGATAGCGAGCCTGAGCTAATACCCACCCACGAGAGTGGAGCTCTTGGAGTCTCGCGCTCGCGCGTTTTGCCTGTAAATCTCGACATTGTCGTTTCCACGTCCTGTTTCACTGTTTTCCACCAAATAATTTCAGCTTCATTCTTCATTTGGCTTGGCACAAACTGCCGCAAACAAGCGGGTCGGTTGCACGGCGGTACTGGGTATGGCTCGCTTCGCGTAACTCGACGAAGTCGCGCCGGCCAACCGCCAGCCGCATTTATATTAAAACACTAAGAAAAACTTTACCCTCTAGCTGCTGCGCTATGCTCTCCCGTCAGTTCTCTCTTTCTCTCCACCCAACCTCTCCCACGCAACCAGAGAATCGTTAATTTTCTGCCTCCATTCGCTTCTCGTAAATCCTACAGTGCTGCTGCTCCTGGTTGCTTTGGCCCTACTGCAGCAGAAGCACCCAGCGTACAGCAAACGCCTGTATACCGGCATCGCAAAAATAATACGACCAGGAAATGTTGACCATTATTTTTGTCGCTGGGTGAAAACGGTATATTTTTCGACTACACTTTCATTAAAAATTATGATTCTTCTCCCTCTTTCTCTCTCCCCCTATTTCGCTTCTTCACCCAGAGGGTTCTTCGGGACTTGACAATTTACGATACCCCTCGATGCAAGACATTGTCTCGTCGATTTACCCTACGAGGTTCTTTTACACGATGAGAGTCAACGGATAACGATTGGGTGAAATAGATCTTTCGTGGTCAGCGATCCTACACCACGTGTGATGAAAATCCAACTTCCGTGGGCCGGCTGTGTTATTAGAAGATTTGCAGATCGGCGAACAGGAAGAAATACGGTGACTCCCCAGTGCCTTTTCCTAGCACCGTTCTTCGAAAAAGGAACAAATATTGAAAAACAAAAGAATGATATCTTGTCAGATCCCATCTGTCTCGGTCACACGACGCGATAAAAACTCACGCATTACCGATCCCGCTCGTCTGTCGCGAAATAAATCTTATTCGCGGAGTTACACTGCTTTGATATAAAAGATCACCGTTGCGTAATGGTACTCGGTATAAAGTCAGATCGGTCTTCCCCCTTGTCTCCATTCTCTGTAGCCAGTGGCCGGACACGAGTTGTTGCTCGTCGGCGGGACTTTCATTCGGGATTGAAAACGTTTCTCACACCCACCATTCCGCGGGATTCACACGTATGCGTTCTGAAAGCCGTGTCTTGTACTTTAAGCATGAGGGAGCGAGAGGAAGCGAACTGCTGCTGGCCATACAATTTACCTGAGAGCTCCGCGTATATACCTACCGCCGCGATAAACCCCGATGCGAGTATAAAGACGCCAGGTGACAAAGGAATACGTGGCTCTTTAAAAAAGACAACAAAATATGATAAATGGTTGTGGCGAGAGGCGTAAGAGGCAGTGTGCAGGAGAGAAGCTCGCGTTATATCGCCCCGACACCGTACACCACAACGGCATCGAATGCTCGAGAGCATTCCGCCTCGGGCTTCAAGACCGATTACGGACTCTCTTGCAGTCGCGATGCCGAAGGCGAAATGAGAGAAAATAGAACGAGATATCATAACGAATAACACGGAGTCTTACGAGATTCCTGCCGTTCACTGCCGTGCGCGCTGAGACTCGGCCGAGGCGAAAGAAATTTTTGAAAGCTAACTTTTGTATGTATGGATTCTAGGAAACTCCTCCTTGTTCTAGAGGTTTTTATTTTAAGCTGATTAATTTTTGGGCACTCATGCCTTACACGTAAGAAGTGCCTATTGAAATCACTTTTTTCAGTATCTTGATAAAATAAGCGTCAAGTCATTCAATTTTTTGCAATATAAACAACTTCGAATTGTCATAGATTTTGAAGGCCCGATAATGTCAACGTTCTTATTCACTAGGATATATTTGTATAGACGTGTAGAAAGATTACGCGAGATTTTTTAAGAACATTGCGGAACGCGTTACGCGCTGAGTCGCTGGTTAACAGTTACTTGGTTTGTCGCATCAAAGATTGGGCTGTTTGAAATCGAATGGCAACTCTTCGCTGAAGTTGACGCCTGTCTTCTGGCGATTCAATTGTTTCTTATTTATACGAGTGTAAAACGTTTTTTGCATCGTTTTTGTTTCTCCCGACCTAGAGCACAGAAGTTCAGTCTCCAAATCCTAGTTCGTAAAGTTACAGGGAAGATTGACGTCGAACTTCAATGGCGGCGAATAGCGATAGACTCCTCCGGGGCAACGAAGTTTCAGCTTGAGCAGGTTCGAAACTATCCCAGGCGAGTTCTTGGTGCCGGTAATGGGAGGCGGTATTCTGCACCCGCTTCACGAGCACCTTGAGAATAACCATCGTCTTAAACACGAAACGCTCTCGGGACTGAATCTCTCGCGCACTTGACTGATCGAACGTCAAACGCTAATAAGCAAGCGCCGATTGCTGCCGCAGACCAATTTCATTCTTGGCCTCGAGGATATAGACTGCCCCGCGCGGCCGTTCGACGTCTCTCAATCTTTTTTTTATTTATTTCCTTCGCTCTCCGAGGTACGCCTAATTTCGTCTCATTTCCTCTCGGGTCCTGGTTTCTCATGAAACGCGTGAGATCAAGCTACATTTTCTGAGAGCATATTATGCATTCGCAAGTATATATAATGACGAGACGACCGAGATACCTCGATTCTCAGAGCCTCCATTATTCCTTCGAACTACGCATTATGATTTAAAAAAAATACGCAGCGCAGATGGACGTTTGGCACGAAATAAGTAAAACAACAATTGGGTTAGCGTCTAAACACTACGCGGCCTGCAGCATTTAGAAATTATATTTGCATTCCCAAGTGGATCATCACGACATCAAAGAAACAAAACAAGTTACATTTAATAAGCATATTATGTATTCGCCAAGTTAATTATTCCGTGAGCGACCCGTGTTTCCTGGATTCTCAGGCATTAGGATCTTGCGAACTTGGCATCGGGATGTCGGTGAGTGGATTTTTGCAAGAATGGGACCCGGGCACGAGAGAATCGGAACGAGGAGCGGCCAAGTGAAGCGAGAGCTGAAGGAACTAGCGAGAGAGCGTCCAGGGTCCCTCGTTGCAATGGCTTTTGTGCTTGACGTTTGACAAATAAGAAACGGGATCCAGGCGTATCATTACCCATCCTTCGCGGTGCAGCGTGCGGTTGGTGCCCTGACTCTTATTCCTCGGCTCCTCCACCGGCTTCTTCGGTGATGCGTTGTGGTCCGAACCGTGGTTCTTCTTCCCTGATGTAAGTTTGCACGATCTTCGTCCAACGTCTCCCACTTCGTTGCACCGGCTCTCTGTCCTTCTCTATCTCCATCTCGTTCAGTTCGTTGCGGCCATCGCCAACCTTCTCTCGAAAAACTCCTTTGGTCGATCTAATAACGTCGAGGACGCGCCGGCTCATTAGTCAAAAGTCCAGGGGTGGACGCCGCGGCGGCACGGAACGCCAGCTTGGCCTCGACGAGTCTTCTTCTTCTCCTCCTTCTTCTTCTTCTGCTTCTTCTTCTTCTTCAACCTATTACGCGGCTATAGTCTATACTCGTATATACTACGCCGATATGCTGTTCGTGATGTCGACGCCGACGAGAACGCAGACCTGCCGCAACTTGGAGTCCGAGTGGGGAGGCGCTTAGAATAATACCTTGAAGAAGTAACGATCTTGCTTAAGGCATCTTAGTTTTACTTTGAATGGTTAGAATATTCCACAGCGATCAGACCATGGAGATCACCCAACGTTCCGGTGAGAAGGGAATCATCATTGAGCTGCCCGTGGTTACTTTGAAAATTGTAGCGAGAGCTCAACAATCTTGCGGAGAGTGTGGTGAGACACGTTATTGAAATCAAAACTTTTATTCCAATGATCACTTTGAAAGACGACGCGTGCGATCAGTATTGATCATCACACTGACGGCTGCTCCTTCAAATGTTTGCATCGGCACCGTTAAAAACGTATACTTTATTAACAACAGCGCAGCATGAACTTGGCAGCATGAAATTGATTTCACATACGTTTTTGAAAAGAACCCCCACAGAAAAGACTTGCAGTTGCTAATGTACTTGGCGAACATTTTATATTGAAGATTTTTTTTTTCAAATTTAGTAATTCTTGCTGATTTAGTAATGTTCTTTAATCCACTTGCCAGAAATTTTGCCGTTTCATTGTTGGATTTCACCGCACGCCTCGTGCCAAGTGTGAATCTCGAATTGAAAGATTATTGTTGAAATGTTTCATCAAGTTTAACTTTGAATTAGTTTCATTAATTTCTCTAGGTTTCTCTGTATAACTGGTTTTTGATTTTTAATTGCATGACGATAAATGGTGGGAGTCAGAGTTGATAAAATTGTCTATTCAGTTTCGATGTATTTTTCGTAATTGATTCAGTTTATTTGTTTAAAAATGCAGAATTTGTTGTTAAATGTCGATTTATCTATTTTCGCGAGTAATCCATTTTAACTCTTTCCGTATTTAAATGCCTGCATGCCTACCGGCTGTCTTGTCTTAATTCCTTTTCCTTGGACACATACACACACACACCAATACACACAAACACAGCCCGTATCTTTTCTTCAGTCAGAGCCTACAGTTCCGTATTTGCCATGCTGATATCGCCGTAAGAGAGAAGGGGCCCGTGCTCGCACCTAGAACGCGCAGCCTCAGGACGAGTGATGGATGACCCCCGTTCTCTCTCCACGTTCCTGGCCTACTACTACTACGTGCTTCCTCGTTCTCGTCGTCGTTCCCCGTTTCCCCAATTAAACAATTGCATTCGCATCCATCCATCCGCGGAGATCGCTGCTACGGGACTCTCCGGACACCCTTCCGTAGCCGCCCCCCTAGCTCGCTCCGTCGTTTTCCCCATCGTTTGTACGTATGTACATCGTCGCGCGAGAAAGTCACCTAGCGGCGCGATTTACGCTCAAATTGCAACGAAACCAGAACGGAAATGGGTGCAAGCATTTTTTCCCCTCCGACGAATAATATCCGCAGCGGTACGTGACTTTTGCGAGAAATCGGCGAGATTAATAAATGTAACACAATATGCATCCAGAGAAATGTCGTTCACGTAGAGACAACGAAACGATTGTTATTTCCTTCGTTTCTTTTTCTTTCGTTTTGTTTTCGACGGCGATGCGCGGAGACTGCAGCGAAATTTAATCCCATTTTTTGTCGGTTACTTTTTCCGTGTTCTTTTTTTTATTATCGAGGTAAGCGAAAGCGAATGGTTGAGAGATGTCCGACGCGCTGCGGGCCGGCTCGTAATCCGTAATCATAATTCGAGAACGGACGCGCGTCCGTTTTTGTTCCGATGATTCGAGGCGGTCGGCCGTCACGTTCTCCGTTCATCTCTTCTGAAATCACCGCCCTTGTTCACTCACCCCTCACCGTGAATTTTATGTAAAATCCGATGCGCCTGTTAGTTTATGCGGGCGGCATACATTGGCGGTGTCCCCGGCCGAACGTGCCCTACGTACCAAGCCCAAACCGACCGAGATACTCTCTGCTGCCTGATTTTCTTTTTGCCGCCGTACGTTCGGGCTATAATACGTCGATTCCGTACCATCACCATACACGGACGTTTTCGCGTGCCCGCCACGCTTCCTTCGCATGTCTGCGATACGTACGAGTCCTTTATATTTCCCTGCTGTTCTTCGCAATCATTCTCTATCAGAGCGATACAGCCGAATGCACGTTCAAGAAATGAAGTCCAAAGCAATTTTGATTGACCGTTTAGTCGTTTTTACTTTCCCATCACATACGAAGTAGTACTGTAAAAAATATTCTTTGAGAATTAATGAACGCTTTTTTTTGCATAAAATCTAAAAATGTTCTAAAATTTTCATCACATGTGCGTTGCAATTTTATAGTAAAATTTGTATCTTGAATAAATTTTTTTGTAAATTTCAGGGAAAAGATTCCTAATTTTGTTATCTGGTATTTTCATTTTACGAAAAATACATTAATACTCAATTAATGTAAGTAATGTAAGCTAATTTCAAGTTCCAGTACATTAAATTTACAATTTATTTACACAGTGTATTAAGAGAAAGTATTATTATAATTTTTTACAGAACTCTCTCATTTCTCATAATTGTTGAATTTGCCATGTATGTAATATAGAACTCACGTCGTAAATGCACCAGCGTATCGTTTTATCTGTTTACAGTTCGGCGCCTACGATCTATAATAATATTTTCCGAATATTCGAGCGTCCGAGCGGCTCGTTGCATCGAGAAAGAATGGACGGAAACGACGGCCTGGGCACATTATACCCAGTGGATGAGAAAAGACGCGGCGCTAGATCCGGGCTCACCGGCTCGCTGACGTTTGACGTCGCCGGCGGCAGTGGTTCGGCCTCATGCTCGGCCCGTTCCTTCTCGACGCACACGGGACCGACGTTCCACACGTAGTGGCGCCGTTGAAAAATGATGCGCACATAGCCGTTCCCCGATGCCCCTGCTAAAAGCACACGAATACTTTTTCATCCCGGTGATACCGGTGGAAAAGCGAGGCGCGGCAGCATTCTCCCCGAAACGGCAAAAAGCTTCAACGGGATCCGCGCGCTGTCTCCCCAGACCGGGGGGCGTTCGACCTACGTATAACCGGACTTCTCTCCTACCGCCGAGAGTACCTTTTATATCTCGCTTTAATATCTCTGACACACGTGTGTCCCGATCCTTTATAACATCATCGCGTAACATCGCGTCAGGGTCGCGTAGATCGCGATTCATGTTTCACCTGCTGCTGTCACCGGAAGACGAGACATAGAGTCATAAGCTATGTTTCGCCGAGAGCGAAACATAGCTTACACTTACGCTCATCGAATACTCGATTTTAATAAAGTTCTTCCCGTAAAAGTAAAGAGAAAAAAGCGACGAAAAACACGGCTGATATTATATATCAGGACAGCTTTGCCCTTTGCAATATTGTCCATATGCTGCGAGATCCTCGAACGGGAAAAAGTCTCGAGCCTTCTTTTTTTCTCGTTTCATCCTCGACAGTCTTCCATGCACAGAGCGGCTCCCGATCCGAATATATCGAGCCTAACGTATGCGGAATACAGAGGGAAAGCGTGCCCAGCGATTTACTCCGATATTTCATTGAAGCTCATATCACCGCCGTGCATACCGATCTTCGTTTCCGTGACCCTCGATCATTTCCATGTATCATTTTCTCGTCTCAGCTTCGCGAAGAGCGTAACAATAGTGGATAAGTTTTAGTGGATTTCACGGACAGTCCAGCGAGGGTTTGACCAGAGACCGTTGAAAGCCCGGAGTTCCCGGGCGGAATCGGCGAGTAATAGTGGTTCGTTCTCAAAAGCAGCGCTCACTTGGTTCTCTCTCCTGGTTCCGTGCCGTGTCGTCTCGCTCGGTCCCGTTCGCTCGAGGGTCCTGCCGGCTCGTGCTCGAGGGGGTCTCAACCCCCGGGACGACCCCCCACCCACACGGCACCGACCAGCCAGAAGACAAATGAGCCTGAGGTGAGAACTTGCCCGATAAATACCAAAGGCGACACAGTGTTTGACCAGGGAGCATAGCGAGTGCCGCAAGAAATACTGCGAGGACGGTGAGCCGGGCGCTAACCGTGTCTCCCTTACGCTCCTTCCAATTCGCTTACGAGAGCAGCTTCCAGCTCCGCTCTGACACTCTATTGCGGCTGTCTCACCCTGGCGTGGCCAGTCCGACATGGCCCTTTCACCCCTGCAGACGTCGAGGAACGTCCACGGGACGGTCGTGGCCTTCCCTCCGTCCGCGACCAGACTCATTTACCTTCCTCATCCTCGCACAGCCTCCTGGACTCTTCTCGACGCCTCTTCCCGCGTTCCCTTTTGCCGATGATCCTTCGCGATTCTTCCTGGACGGAAAAAATTACATCAGATGCCATTATGCCTTGCCTCCGATAAACTTTTTCACCGCGTCCTAACATCGGTGAAGTTTGAGCGATAGCGGGCTGGACAAGGCAAAAGGAAGAAAACTGGAGGAGTGTGGTACGATGAAAAAAAAAAAAAAAAAAAAAAAAAAAAAACCAGTATTGCGGAGCACGCGGTCCGGTGTTATTAATGACACGCGTCCGGGGCGCATAATATTCATTACCACAAATAGTTGATTATGTACGTAGGCTCCGCGTTGGGCGAGCTATCTCGCTCTCTCGCCCGTACATCAGCGAGGCAGCGGGCAGAGAGCCGACCGACAAAGGACGAGCCACACGGTGAGGCCATGACGAATTAATCTACTGATTAAAGCAATCCTCTGACACCGTGGCTGCTACCACATATTTAATACGTCACCGCGGGAATCAAATGGTCGCTATCCCCGTCACCTTTCCCGCGCTATTTCCTCTTGTTTCTTTTCACCCCCCCCCCCCCCCCCCCGATGAATATAGAATCTCGGTGTTGCTTTTGTTTTATTCGGGGGATCTTCATCAATCGAGGGACGATGCCGCACGGCCGTCCCCGATGGCTTTCGTGCACCGATAATAAATGCGTTCATTAACATTACAAATCGCGGTGATATTAATAAAATCGATGCCCAGAAGCCAAGTCTCACGGTGAACGCCGCGCTGCCTCCGGACGTCTAGACTTCGTACGTAGATTCCGAGAGTCTTGCGAGAGTTCCGAAATCTCCCTTGACACGCAGCAGCGAAAAAATATACAAATTTGCCCGGTCGATGGCGTCGACCAGCGTCGCTCGGGCCAGACACGAGCTTACTGGTCGTACCTCTCCTCTGTGTGCGCACGCGAAGCTGTACTTAGCCGTCGCGAATTGATATCGGACTCTTGTATCCGCCGAGCGCCACCACACACGCTTCCCGTGACTAGAAACATCAAAGCTCTCTCCACCGTCGACCGTTCGTACATGCACGAACGGCCAGTGTTATATGCATAAAATATATCTCGCAGGGCGGTATCTCAAAGCCGGTTGGTCGGCTTCTTCGAACGACGAAGCGTGTCACACGGCACGCCCACGAGTCACGCGATGCATCTTTCACTCTTTTCCTACCCCCTTGCAAAGAACTAAGCTCGCACTTTTGTACAGTTTTTTTTTTTTCTTATTTCCATGAGGTGAAAAATACGTGAGTTCGGTGTTTGTTCTCTTTTCTCAAATTCGTGTGTCTTTTCTGAGCGTTGCGTGAATTAGATCCACGATCTAGAATGGGCGATGGAGGAGGCGACCGGAAATTCGGGCTACCAGGCGTGACCAGATCGCGGCTCGGCGATACCAGCCGGGACGCGTTAAAAGTTACAGGGGGATCGCGTGTCCCTGTTCGATGAGCCGACGATACATGTATACACAGAGCGTTACAGTGGAACTTACGTGCGATGATACCAGTCGCGATAGGCTTCGAAGTCCCTGACAAAATGGCTCCGTTACCCCGGGCGCAAGGTCCGTCGAGCTCGATGTCGCCATCGCTCCACATAGCGCCGTCGACTCGGGTTCGAGCGTACGCGGCCGAACCATCCAACCATTATTCGTCAGTGTCCGGGCCGCTACCGTGTGTAATTCGAAAATATATATTCGTAGACCCGGTGTAGCCAGTAAGAGAGCGCCTAAGCGATACGATCTCGGGACGGACGGGAATGCCTGCCGCCTGCGTGCGAGCCGCGAGTAGAAATTATATTCGAGGCATGAGCCCGGGTGCGCGATACCCCGATTCGCGGCAGGCGCTCTTTCGTGGCATGCGACTTCGCCTCTCGCTCCGGGGCCTGTAATAATATCCCTAATTATATATTATAACACGTGAACCGCGCGCACGAAGCTGCGACGTAGTTCGTCGGATCCGTTCACCGACGAGGCTCGGATCACTTCGCGATACCGCCGTAAAACCGCGGTTACTCTATGGCCGGTACACACGTTATAATCCACTGAAGATCGTGAAAACCCGATTAAAACTCGAAAGTGTCGAGCGTTGCTCCGCGCGACGAAGCGTGCTGACAGTCGTACGTGCACACTGCGAGCTCGCTGCGACGTTCGTTCTCCGTTGGTCGCGATCACGGAACCGATGCCTTCGCACATTACACACCGGCTCGTGCGAATTTGCAATTTCGAAATAAAATTCGCGGGAACGTTGTATTAAAAAATCCGTCATCATTGTCGAGGGTCTATCGCGGGTGCGATCATTTATTTTCTACTTTCTTATCGCGGCTCGCGAGATCTGCTTTTGAAATTCACCGGGTGCACGAGTATACACTTACCGCGCTTCCCCGCCCTCCGTCGCTCCCCGCTCCTACTTTCCATTCTTGCGTTTCCCATATCACTGCCACGCCGCAAACCCATCGGTTCGGAGGTTCGCCAAAGTGCGGCTTATCGAGACCCAAACAGCACACCGCGTACCACCGGTGCCTAATAGAAACTCCGCGGCCGGTCTTGCAGACTCGTGCACACGCGTCCGTACCATTCGTACACACACACACACACACACACAAACGTTTTCCCGTACGCCGTGACGGTTCTCTCCATTCTCCTCTCGGAAAACCCACACCGCCAAGTGCGCACCCGTTTTGCGGCATTCGAATTGCAAATACCAGAATGTTTGCATGTTGTTGTCACCGCGTCGGTGGCCCCGGGGGTGGTTTTGGCGGGGAGGGGTGGTTCGAACGAGGGTTCGCCTCGGCGACGATGCAAAGGAGCCGGGGCAGAGAGGAAGAGAGGAAGAAAGAAAAAAATGAGCGAGGAAGAGGGACGATACACTTCGGCGTCCCTTTCACTGCGCTTTTCTCGGGTTCTCGCTATCCTCGCCCGGCCGTCCTCGGGAGGAAATGGAGAGGAACCGACTCGAGTCGCACAGATAAAGACGAATAAAAATAGGCGAGCGCGGGCGGGGGGAAAGGACGGGGAACGAGGAGAACCCGTGCGGCCTGAGATAGAGGGTCTCCTCTTCGGCAAGTAGGTATACCGGCGGGAGAGCGGGAGAGGGATGGAAACAGCGGGAGGATGGAGACGGCGTTTCCTGCCCGGGGAACATTAGCACCCCTCGATACTCCCCGCAGAAGCGCGTCCCACCGGGAAAAGAGAACTCTCTGCTTCCACAGCCACCCTCGAACCTTCCTCTTTTTCCTCCGCTGCTTCTGCTCATTCCACACTGGGAAACCTCGAGCTCGATTCCACTTGCCCGCAAGATCGTCGGCCTCTTCTCTGCGGTGTTCCTTCGTCGCGGCCTCCGGAGCACCTGTGATCCGACGATGCCGCGCTCGGACGATGGTGAAGTGCGCTTGATGATTTTCAACTCTGGGATTTGTGGGAGATCTTCGAGAGAGGATTCACCCAGAAAAAAAGTTTGTTTGTCGGCAACCGTTTATTTGGTTCAAGTAAAATATTTATTTGATTAAGATAAATATTTATTTTAATAAAATAAATAGTTACTTAAATCAAATAAATATTGATTTAAATCAAATAAATATTGATTTAAATCAAATAAATATTGATTTAAATCAAATAAATATTTTACTTAAACCAAATAAACGGTGGCCGCCAAATAAATTATTTTTCTGGGTGTTGTTTTGCCCGAAAGTAGATCGCGGCGCTGCAGTCGTCCATACAAATTGCGCTTCCACAATCTCGGATGCATTACCTTTCGCGTAATGTTACCAAACATCAGAACAGTCGAAGGCTGTTTTTTGTACGAACGAACAAAAAAGAGACTCTGGATTGTGGAGGCTCGATTATCGGTGGCGGACTCGCAGCGTTTCTACGCGACTACGGCGTTACTTTGTATGCCCGGGACGCACGTTTCCGACATGGCGTAAGGGCCAGGCCGATCTCGGAGCTCCCTCTCGACTCATTACGATAATACTCCCTAATAACAGAGTGCAGTCGAGGGACCGCGACGTCGATCCGGGAACGCGCGTCGGCCCTCCGTGCTATTGGACGCCTCGGGCATGGTAATTGCGACCACGGCGGTGATTATTGGTGCGGTCGTGGCCGAGCTATAGGGCCCGATCACGATCGAGGGCGTCCCACAGCCTTCCACAGTACCGATCGGCAGTCTTCGTCTCCTCTTTACGTCCTCCTTTTATCGTTGTTATTATTATTTCTTTTTAATTTTTTTTTTATTTTCCATATTCTCTCGTCCCGAAGTTCTCCGTCTCGCTCGTCCTTCTTCTCTTTTCCGTTATACCGGCCTAAACACACCCATTACGCCTGAAAATGCGACTTTGATTATCGGTTGCGAGACGCCAGGCCGAACCGGCATCTTCTATGGGACCCCGTGGGCCTCCTCTCGCCATCGCGTCAACATCACGATAGGCTCCACCAGTGTAGGAAGCTGTAGCCAACGTCGTTCATCTCAGCCTCCCGCTGCTCCTCGTTTACCAATACGGATACGCGTACGGCGTACTGCCAGAATGTGCGTTCAAAACATTTCAGAGAGCCCGCGCTCTTTCACCATAGTACTCTCTCTCGCGCAATCAACAGGTATCACGAACGACGAACCAACCCTCGACTCACAGCGGCCATAATTGCCCCCTGCTGGACCCCACTTTATAAATTCTCTTCTCTCCCTTCTTCCTTCTCCTTCATTCCCAACGGCATCCCGGTAAGGCATCCTGAATTTAAGTCAAAATGCTTCATTATATTTATAATCGTGACTGAATTTTTTATAAGTCCCTCGTCGACCGTGAGCTCCTGTTGTTTTCTGCGAAGTTCCGAGAATACACCGAGTTAGGGCAACAGCTGGGCCTTTTTTTTGTTGATTTTTTTTTCATTCGCTACCGACGAAAGATCTTCCAAAAATGTGTAGTTATTGTTTCATTTTTTTTTTTTACTTACAGGCGAAGAGTTTGGAAAGATTTTGTGCACTTGGATTTCTTGGTAGAGTCTGTTTTTTTTTTCATCCGCTACCGAAGACAGATCTTCCAAAAATGTGCAGTTATTGTTTCGTTTTTTTACTTACAGGCGAAGAGTTTGGAAAGATTTTGTGCACTTGGATTTCTTGGTAGAGTCTGTGTGCTGAACTCCCGCGGAGTTCGAGGCCAGAGTCCCGTCGACGAATGACGAAGGATCGACTTGTCTGTCACAGTCCCGAGGCTGAATTTCCTAATTGTTCCCCGCTTAATGATACATCCTCGGAAAGGACTGTTTTTCCAGGCTATTACTATGTTTGGTTTTTGTAACTTTTTTTTCCTTTTTTTCCGTTATCCATTTTTCTAGACCGAAACTGTCGAGGGACGAGATCCCTCGACCTTTCCTCGACACTTTTACGACGACTTGCCGCCCGGCGAGCGCATATGTGCCACGCATCTAATAGAGCTAGACCACACGAGCACCGGCAATTAATTTCAATTATAAAAATATCATTGTCCTTTATGACAGAAGCAGGTGTTCCCTGCGGTCAAGGGTTATAGTTTTTTGTCCACACTGCGGTACACGGACGCAGCCAGCAATTTCGTGTTCCAACGGCGGGCCTGGAAGAAAAACGTTTTAGGTAACCGCACACGAGGAATACGCGTTTGCCTCCGTGGCCCCATTCGCCTTTATGCCACTGCAGTGTGCCGGTTTAACGAGTTCACGATGCACGTATTTCCTAACTTCCGGAGGCGAAGGTTTCCGCGCAGCTTTTGAGGTATTTTTGGATCTTTCGCTCTGCCGATTTATATAGGCTGTGAATCCAGAGGTGTGCCGCGGGTAGCCGACGATTAAACTCACAATGAAACGATTAATTACGACTCTTTTATGAATCGATTTAGCCAATAGCCGTGGCGGACCGGTAGCCACGCCGCTGCGGTAGCCACGGTAATCGTTTCGCGCCTCTAAATATCTCACATTGTCCACGAATTAAGCTTCTATTAGGGGGTCGGACAATGGGAGCGGGCCTTTTCTCTCCACCTTGTTCGCCGCCGCGATGCCGAGGCGCTCGCGAGATAATTTGCCACAGCGATCAAAGTCCCGTCGAGACTATAACCATTTGGGAATCTTTCCCGATGGTCGACGATCGAATAAGAAATGAACGATCTAATCTCAATGATTTCAATGAAAGGATATCGAGCTCAATTTTTTTTTTACCTTTTTCTGTCTCACCCCTCCAAACTGCAAGAGATGAGGACTCAATTTTCCTGAGACAATGAAAAGCCGCGAGCGATATAGTGCAGGGGAAAGAGTGCGAGGCGAGGCGAGCGGTTGAGCTCCATTTAAATCTGTTGAATGGGTCGAGCGTCGGGCGGAGAGAGAAAGAAAAGCGGAATGAGGTTAGCCGAAGGATAGCGAGCGGGAGAGCAAGAAGGAACGGGAAAGAACCAGCAGCCAGCTTCTTTCAGCGCGGGGATTCGCCTACAAAGGCGGAGGTTTTACTTTTAAATTTAGTACACGACCGACTTTTCCCCCGCCGTTAGCTCCGAGTCGGGGTAGCTAAGTAAAATAGGGATTTGGCTCCGCCCGGGGTTTATTCTAAAGTCGAGCAGGTTTCTCGCGGGAGAGTAGGAGAGGTTGAAGAGAGAGCGGAACAATTCCGGGGTAAATCGGCGTCCTCGTCCGTTCGCGTAAGGCCGACCGCGACATATCTTATGCGGACCGTTCTCGCGGTCTCTTAAAGCCAGAAACAAAATCCCACCGAGTATCGGATGAATCGATCAAAAGAGATTCCTCTTCTGTCGTATACATAGATTATTCAACAAATCGTGAAAGATCGCTGAAGAAGGTCGACACTTCGAACATACCAAAGAAGAAGAGGCTTTATAGTCACACTAAAGTATAGAGTGACCGGATGGGCAACGCCTGGGACAGTTTCGGAACAAACCCTCCGGATTGCTCATGACACAAATTACCTCTTTAATGGGGGTCGGAGGGCGCAGTCGGGGATCGGAGGGATGAAGAGAGAGCGGAACAATTCCGGGGTAAATCGGCATCCTCGTCCGTTCGCGTAAGGCCGATCGCGACATATCTTATGCGGACCGTTCTCGCGGTCTCTTAAAGCCAGAAACAAAATCCCATCGAGTATCCGATGAATCGATCAAAAGAGATTCCTCTTCTGTTGTATAGATTATTCAACAAATCGTGAAAGATCGCTGAAGAAGGTCGACACTTCGTACCAAAGAAGAAGAGGCTTTATAGTCACACTAAAGTATAGAGTGACCGGATGGGCAACGCCTGGGACAGTTTCAGAACAAACCCTCCGGATTGCTCATGACACAAATTACCTCTTTAACGGGGGTCGGAGGGCACGAGAGACTGTCCGAACTCGGTCCCCATTGTCCGAGTGGGGCCGAGAGAAAGAGAACATAAGAAACGGATAGATCGAGCGGCAGAGAGAGACGCGGCGCAGTGGCGAGGCGAAAAGATGGAGTGGTCCCTGGAGAGGGAATGAGCAGAGCCCGAAAAGAAAGAGCATCCGGGCGTCACGACGCCGAAGCAGTATCGTCGTCCCCGCGTCTCTCGATACCGTACACTCTCGTCGACTTTCCCGTTCAACGCGGTCCTGGTGGTAGTCATCGGTGAGCGCGCGGAGCGTTCTCGGTGACAAATAGACGTACGTACAACGGCAACGATTCACCCCCACACGCGAACCGGAGCACACACTTGGTCAACCGGGACAAGAATATCGTGGCCGAGGAGACAAGTTCGAGGATAAGAGCTTCCGACGAGCGAAATCCTGCTGCGACGGCGAATCTTGGATTTCGAATTCGGTACGAGTCTGTTTCCTGCTGTTCCGGGGACGTACATGCTCCTAGATTTTACGGGACGGGAACGTACGACGGACGTTTCGATATATTGAGATCATCGACGGACCGAACGTCGAATGTTCCTTGATCAACTTTCAATGACGGTTGATTATTGCTCAGATTAGGGTAAAAGTGGTGAATATGGCCCATCTCGATTAACACGCAAATCAATGATATATGGACCGGGCCATATTCCCCACTTTTACCCTAATGAATAAATCGGGCGCAGTAATCAATAAATACTTTGGTAATTATCCGATCCATAGTTATACATTTTTACACGGGAATACTTCAAGTTCTTGCACTGATTGCAAACGTCGGATCATGCGCATAGTTTCCAGCTAACAAGACAACGTTCATCTTTCCTTCGCATCCGGCACTCCCACTCGTATCTTTCCTGGATCCGCCGTTTCTTGTGGAGCCCCAAAACCCATTCTCATTATGCCGAGGAAATTAAATATGTCGCCTCGCCAGTTAATTGAGCTCCACCAGTGGTCGGAGGGAGGGAGGAGTATGCGTCGGGTGAAATACTTTCGCCAAAAACCCAAAGGACCAAAAAATAATTCATTCAAAATAACCATCGGAATCGTTGAAAAATTCTCACGCAACGACAAAAATATACCGAGGATCGATCGATCGAACGTATTCCCTGTGCTCTATTATCGGCAAATTTTTTTTATTTTATTTTTTTATATCCACCCTGTGTGCGACCCGCTCGTCCATCATAATCGGCAATCACTCGCCACCGCCCAGCGCCCGCTACGAACGGTGGCAATGGTTTTTTTTCTCCGTTGAACGGTCACACGTCCCTTCTCTCCATTCTCTATTGTCGACGATTTGGATGAGATTTCATCTGCATCCGCGCATCTGCCCAGTTATACTTTCGTAACTATCGAATCGCTGCGCGAATAAAGCTTCCGGTCTCTCCTGAAGATAATAAAGACCTCCAGTCCAATCGCATGTAAGCCAGAATGAATGAATCTTTTTCTCGGTAGACAGAAAAAAAAGAAAACTTGTCGATACTGCAGCTGAATCCGCCGAGTTCATTCCAAGCTACTCATTATTGCGGTATATCACGAAAGTACTCGTGTACGGTCATGGAAAACACGTGGGTCGATGGTCCGCCGACTTTGGCCGCCTCGTTGCCATCGAGTGTCGAGTCATTCGCGTGCAAGTCACCGACCAGTACCGAGAATGGATGACGAGGAAAGAGCCGGAGGGCTGCAGCGATCGCCAGGCTGTCGAGAGCCGCTGTCGCTCTGCCGTTGGAAAAAGGGGACGAGCCGTTCGGCAACGCGCGAATAAGTTGATGCGCACGTGAATCCTTGCGATAGCGATGACTACGAAATTCTCCCACGTGATCGATAGCAATATTCGACCCATCCCTCGAGTGAGAGAGAGAGCTTTCTCTGTCCCAGCAAAATATTTCCTGGCAATCTCCGTGACTACCCAACAGTCACGTATCCGTTACACCAATTGGTTCCTCCATTATCAAAACCGCACGGACCATGCGAAGTGTGGGCTCTTTCGGCAAGCTCATCGGCGAGGACTCACTGAAATTATGTTCCCGACTTACGACGTCGTTTGCAGCGCAATCTGGGCAACACGAGTGGAGCCCACGGACGTGGATATATCAGCTCGGCTGGAGCGCCCGGTGAACCCAGGACTTTGTCTAATTTTCAAGTCTAAACCGCACTTTGCGATGTTCCGACAGTGAGACGGTGGTAACCGGCGCGGCGCGGGAATCTTGCAAATGCGTTTTCAACGGTCCAAAGTACTCGATAATAAACGTCTCGAAGTGATAAATTAAATGGATTACCAGGTTCTACATATAAGGGACGAAGGCTGCACGGAATCCAGGCGGACGGTGTGAATCGAGGCGACGCGGAAAGTTTCCTTTTTATAGTTGTTCTTCCACTCCTCTCGCCCCAAGCTTTTTCTCACCCCGGGGCCGGAAAGAGACCCGGGACACGGGTAACACCTAATCGCTACCAATTTATATAATCGCATAAAGAAGAGGGAAAGTGTCGGTTGATTCGGAATTCCCGCGAGGACATGGTATTCGCATTATCTTGTGGCCCTTGGTCCTCGTGTTGGTTTTCTCGAGGGTGAATGCCGGTACGTAGGTACACACCTACTCGGATGCGTAAGAACGCATTCTCTTTCGACGCCCATCGGACCAGCAACATCGGCGAAGAGAAGGAAAGATCGCGACGGCGGTACGCGGGGAAGACGGAGAGGGAAGGACGAGAGGAACGCGGCCACAACACACGCGGTGGCCTCCGGGCCGACCAAACCAAAGATTAATGCACTACACTTACTGGGGCAATTTGCGCCAAGTGTCGGGAAAGCTGCCCTCGGGAAAAGCACCCTGTTCGCGGCGACCGTCTACGGTGGGATATTCTCGAGCGCGGGGTAGATTTGTTCTCGGCCACCCTTGGAACTGGTCTCACATTCGAGCTTACACGGTTAAACTCGAGGTTACATCCTGTGAAAGCTATCCCTCTTATCTCCACTCTTGCTCCCTGTCTCCGAGGGAAAAATTTGAACAAAAAGAGAAAAAACAAGACGTGTGCGCAACCGATGCGTCGCACTTCGTGCATCAGGAAAATGTAATTAACGGGATTACGATGTAAATTTCGACGAATTCGCTGTCTGCGCGGCGAGCCTTCGTAGGTTTCCAGTTGCGGTGGGGATGAGTGGAATATGAGCAAATTAAACATGCATAATTAAACGTCGAGCCGCTGCTCCAGCGTCTCCACTGCTGGTTCCACTGTGTACCTTGCGGGAGAGCGTTCCGTTCGTTGTCTTCATCTTGCAGGGCGTCGCGGCGCTACGTAAGACGACCGCCGAAGCTCCCGCAGCAACATCTGGCCGCTATGAAGTATAAAGAGGCATGGCGATATCATCCACAGTGAATGCTTAATTAAAACCTCAGACTACTATTCGCGAGCTGAGAGCACAAGCTCTCGGCCTCACCCTAGCCATATCCGCTCGGGTTGTTCCCTCAGCGCAAGAACTACCAGCGTTCCCGTTTAACAAGACTCTACGTCGTCTAGGCTTATCTTACACTCACTCTATCTTTCTACTGGTCTGTATATAGCGGAATTTCATTCTCTACCGGCTGTGTATTTTTTTTTTATTCGCGGGTATCGCGTAAGACTGAATTTTTCCCTTCGACGGATAACGAGTTCGCCGGAGACGCGGAGAAGGCGGACGAGCAAAAAATGTTGGGGAAAGGGGCTGCGGAATCGAGTATCGGGCGCGGGACACGACAGAGTAGGATATTAGGGGGATGAAAGAGCCTACCCTGGCAACGCCGCGAGCCTCTCGACTCAGCCGCCCGGGGTGAACGTTTCGGTGATCCGTTGATTGACAGCTAGCAGCCACGCGGCAGCGGTAGCTCGAGAGGATTCGAACGAGGCTGCAAAATGGCGACGAGAGACATGTTTTATTTTTAATGGCGGAAATAGAATCCTGGCATGCTCTGTTGCTTCGTTCTTCGTCTCGGCTCATTTTTCTTCGTAATTACACTGACCTATGAGGTTAAGAAGTTTCTCATTTTGCCAATTTATGAAGCCTTCAGAAGATTTTCATTTTGGCGTGCTTGTAGAGGTTTGAAGTCTTTTATGGTTTGGCTTTTTGCAGTTGCTTATACTTATTGAACAAATATCCGGAGATGATTGTCCTTATTGTTCTTACGTGTTCTTTGCCGTTTCGCTCGATCCCTCGAGTTTTAGTATTACACAATGGTGATTTGTCAAAACGTTTGTAATATTTGACTTATGGCTTGTATGGCTTTTTGCAGTTGCTTATACTTATTGAACAAATATCCGGAGATGATTGTCCTTATTGTTCTTACGTGTTCTTTGCCGTTTCGCTCGATCCCTCGAGTTTTAGTATTACACAATGGCGATTTGTCAAAACGTTTGTGATATTTGACACGCGATGACTTTCCGCAGTTCGTACAGTGGATCATCCCGTAGATATACGCACATTCTGTTGCCCCGGGCATGCTGGAGAGACAGAGATCGAGCAATGTCAATATATATGCAAACGTCGACATAACGATCTATCGGTACGTAAATATACAGGGTGAGACGTCGAAGCGGGGGTAGATTCGAAGGGATGAAGCGAGAGCGAACTGAGCCGAGCCACTGAGAGGGTGGGTTTCAAATGGGCGGAGTACAACGCGCGGGAGTCGGTAACGCAGGGGATGAGACGCGGAGCCGAGACAGAAAACTCGGAGCTTAATATAAAACTTCATTTCGCAATCGGTGGCAGACGGAGGAAAGAAGAGGTCTGCCGGCTGCCTGCTGGCAGATAGAAATGCCGGAGTTGCTATGGCTGTCGTCACAAAAAAGGGGCTCGACCGGAAGACTCCCTTGCAGGGCGCGTTCAACCGTTCTCTCGCTACCTTTTCGCAAGTCTTTTGAGTCTATCTTGCCTATCTTCTATCCCTCGAACGAGGACCCGATAAATCTTAGCACTGAATCAAGATCCTCGGGACTGTGAATCGATGTGTTGTTTTATTTAACTTAAATCGAGCATTATTTTGACCCCAGGTGAGATTTAACCATCGAAAGAGCTACGGGTCCGCATCAGTTGCCGAGGGACTTGCACTTGCTCGGCACCTAAGCTGCTATTCGCCCGACCGAGTATCGAGTCGGACCCAACATATCGGCTCGACGAAAAATGTTATCGCTACGCCTGTACTGAGCATAGTATTGGAGCCTATGCTCTATTCCGTAGGTTCATTTTCTGCGAATATTATTCGAAGACCTCGAATCTGCCTCGGGTCCACTCCAGTGCGTTCCTGGTTCACTCCAAATACATCGAGATGTATCGTGGATGGTCTTTTACTCACTTTCCTGTATTCCTTAATTAAGGGCGTAGTAGCATTGCACAGTGCTTAGGGTAAAAGTGGTGAATATGGCCCACCTCGATTAACACGTAAATCAATGATATATAGACCGGGCCATATTCCCCACTTTTACCCTATTGGTGTTCTGAAGACGGTCGGCTTAGCTCTGGTCATCTACGCCGACCGGACAAGGACCGATATGGCGTTTCCAGTGTGGGGCCAGAAATGTGCCATTTTCCAGATACGGTAGAATTCCACCTGGGAAGAAACGAATCGAAGTATGTGTATCGAACTTGCATTTTTTTTTTCGAGGATTTCCCGATAGCTTCCAGACGACATTTTCAAGCTTTCCTAGGACGAATCGTGAACTCGAAGAAGAAAGAAAGGCAAGTTGTTTTCTCGCGACAGCTTCGAAAAAGCGAAGCTCACCGAAGGCGAATATAGTGCAGTCGACTGTGTGTGCTCGACGGAGTTCCGCGTACACGGAGCGCGCGATGAAACTTTTAATAAATGGCACAGTCGATATGAAGTATAGGACTTTGACATATCGTGTGTCTGTAATGTATAGTTAAATCTGGCAGCAGATGTGGCCGGTGCTCGGCTGCGCGGTTCTCTCTCGTTCTCTCTCGGTTCCAGCATCGCGGCCCGAGAGCGAACGCGCGCCCTCCGCCCGAGTATTTCGGGGGTGGGTTACACCGCCGTGCTCACCCTTCCGTTTCTCTCTGAGCTTCGCACAGGCTTCGCCCAGCGCCTCTCTCGTTCTCTCTCAAAATTTCGCTCGAATCCACTCGGAAATCAAATATTTCACCGCAGTCCTGCCCGGGACGAAACTGACTCGAGCCATACGACCTGTCATTTGTTTATGACGTGCCAGCGATACATGGTATATAGTATATGAAAAAAAAACATAGAATCCTCCGAAGGAAGTCGAACTTTGCAGACGTAACGGAGAATTTATATGCTCATGGAAAACTGTTCGTTTTTTTTTTTCGATCGATGACCGATCAACGATCGAGAACGCATGAAAATCCGCCGCTGCGTTCCCTCCTGTCTGCAAAATGAATCGGTGTCCGGGTGATCGGGGTACTGGGACAAATGTTTTTTTTTTTTTTTACGCATGTCACAGACGAATGCCGGTGACTTTTCGATCAAACGGCCTGTCGAAATGAGAACTTCTCCACAAAGCGGATCAGGGTAATCTGTCATCAAAACTGCCCTGCGCCGCTTTCCGGTGACAACAGCCGGCGTCCCGACCCATCCAAGTACACCGTCACGCTTCCATTTGACCCTGACAATCCGGAGTTCCACTTCCTATAGCTAATACTACTGTGTTCAATGTGTAACGACTATGTATTCAAATTTCATCCTCGAATTCGTACTGCGCCGACCTATGCAATCACTCAAGATCTACGCATTTCAGCAAGATTTTGTAATATATGTTTGCATCGAATGTTATTTGTATGTCCTCACTGCAAGTACAGCCCAGTGATATTTATTTATTTATTTATTTATTTATTTATTTATTTATTGACGGGCATAGCCCTTTTACAAAATAGATGGTCTTTTATAGATGGTCTCTTATAAAATTAAGATAACATTTAAAACAAATTCAGTTGAAATTGTAATATCACAGAGACGTATATTATGACTGTTTTGGAAGTCCACAAATATGTTGTGCACCCCCATTTAGGCATTGATAACAATGTTACGCAATAATATTGACGAAAAAATTATTTACCGATTGCCATCGCCAAAAATAATTCGGTTGTATCAGAGATAGAACCGAAGAATAAGACGATCCACCAGCTCAGTTACCACGTCGATCCAATTGATTCTATCTCATGGCATATCTCGAAGGATCACAAGTCCTGCGAGTGGACCGCGTGGTCGAGGAGCACGTGACGGCGGAATCCCCACCACGATTTACTCGATCGTATGTATAGACGGACGGACGAGTGCGAGAAAGAAGAACGAGGACGAAGTGCGCGGCCGCGTGTCCCGCCCACGGGCTGTCGACGTCGGTGCCGCCGCCCTTGTCGAGGCGGCACGGTGTGTTCGCCAGCGTGCGCCTGAGAGTCGCCCGCCCGCACTCGCGCCGTCCGGACCGAGGCCGAGCGTCGTGGAGAGCGTCCAGAGTCCCGAAAGTTGACGCAGAACAAAACAAAACGAGTAAAAAAAACAAAAGAAAAAAAAAAAAGAACGAAGCCAAACAACCGAGGGAGCAGATTCGGAGTGGTCCACATTGAGCCCGTCCCAATATTCGAGTTCCGGAACACCTGGACGCGCGTAGACGAGAATCCGCGGGAGGAAAACTGGAGAAAGGTGGTCGAAAGAGGAAAAGAAGGAAAATAGACTATTTTGCCATCCTTTAGAGAGAACCGCGACGTCGGACGTAGCGACCGCCCCCGAAGGCCGAAGAGAGGGTTGCGCCTCCGCGTACCCGCGATACCGGCTTCCCATTGGCGGTCGCGCCGCGGCGGGGGTCATGTGATCGCAGACGAACGCGCCGAGAGAACCGAACGAAGGAGACAGAGACACGCACACTGTCGCGGCCAAGCGCGACCGGATCGCGCACAAGAAGAACAGGAAGTAGACGAAGAGGTGCGGAGAAAGAAGAATCGGGAGGGACACGCGCGGTGGTTCCCGCAGTAGCAATCGCGGAGACATTCTGACGGTGATACGCGCGCGTGTGTGTGTATGTGTATATTTGTGTGCGTGTGCGAGAAACCCAAGAAAGAAAAGGGACAAAGCTAAAAATAAAACCGCGAGGCGAATAAAAAGTACATGGATAGAGGGAGATGGAGAAACACAGCGAATAACAAGAGAGGAAAAGAGGATCGCGGAGTTTGCGGGTTCGCGGATAGCGGAGAACGGTTTCTGTGGTGTATCTTCTCACTTCGACAACGTTGCCGCTACCATCACCCTTTCACCGTCACGGAAAGACTCGTGGAGTTTCGTCCTCCTCTATCTTTGATTCTCGAGAGCCTCGCCTTCGTCCGACTCTTTTACACAGTCTCGTAGTTACACCACTACGAGGGAGATCCGTTGCTGGTCGCCACCAGTGCCAGATCTCACGTTTGTAACGTTGGAGGTTGCCTGCCTGGCGAGGTATCGGCCGGTGTCTCCCTTCCACCGGTTCTCCGTTCCCGTGGCAGCAGCCTCTTGCCGATCTCTCTCTTACCCACTCCGCGCTAGACTTCTTCCTCTGGGTCTCTTACACAGAACGGCTGGGAACACACGACGGGCCTCTGGAGTTCCCACCTCCACAATACGCCTTCTCCACCTCCAACTTCCTCTCTTCTCCTCCTTCTCCATCTTCTATCACCGGTGTCCTCCTTCACTTCGCGTACGCCGCTCGCCGGGTTCCGGCCGATCGGAGTGACAGTGCCTGCCCCCGGTAACTGCGCGCATCATCGTCATCGTCATTGCTCATAACAATCATCTCTCGGTCAGGGCCGATCAAACGCGTTACCGAAAACCGCGGTGTGAAACGAGGTCGGAGAAATCGAAAACGGCGGCGCAAGCTGCAAAAGTGCAATTTTCGTGACACCGCGATTTTTTGTTTTCCCGTTGTATTTGTATCCGTAAATAGTGCGGATGAAAATCGCTGGACGACGACAGAGATCGAGTGATTAAGTTGATTGATTTATAATGATTTAAGTGATGACAAGTGAGTGCACGAGAGAGAAGTGCGCGGCAACGGAGAGTGGAGCCGATCGCGTCTAGTCTGAAAATTTTTGCGTACCTCATCGTATATCATCGGAGAAACTCGTAACGTCAATAGAGGTATCGTGGAAGCCTTGATGCAAGGCAAGCAGCAGCCCGTTAACGTGCAAGAAGAGAGCCATCACCGTCTTCAGGTGCATCAGGCGACCGTGGGTCTGCGGCTCGCGCAGTTGGGCTGTTTCGTCGAGAGCGAGGAGCTCGAGCAGGCTGATAAGACGAGGTCGACGACACCCGTCCTGGCGAACGACGGGTGCTCCGGTACAACCGGAGTCGGTGGCGGCTTTTGGCTGGCCTCGGTTGCCGCTGGAGCCGGTACCGGGGCCGGTCTACCACCGCACGGCGCCCATCCGACGATGGACCCGAGCTGCGGGCCCGCCGAGACTGGTTTCATCAACAGTCAGCCGTCGATGGCCGAATTCATGACTGCATTGCCACAACTGGCTGGCGATGGTCCCCTTCAGCATTCACCAGGTGCCGGTGGACCAATGAGTCCTGGCACTCATCATCCTGGCTATCACACCATGCTGGATCCGCACGCAGTTGCGGATCCATCGGGTGTCAATGTCCCCGAGTATCCGTGGATGAAGGAAAAAAAGACGACGAGGAAGAACAATCAGCAAGGTAAGGGACAGACGGTACAAGCAGAGTTTCGTGATTTACCATGAGTTTGTAGGAAATTCTGGCGATGTTTGTTACTCCGGTACCAGCAAAAGATACAAGCAGCTCGTGTTGTCTCAGCAGGATCGCTCTGTTTGGTTCATTAGACATTAGTACAGGGCATTTGGTATAAATTAGAGGTCCGCAAAGGGCGCACGGCTCTACGGGGTGCTGGGACTCTCCGTCGGCTAATGACACTCGGCGACCACTCCTATATTCAACCCTCTGGTACAACCGCGGCCCGCATCTGGTGCACATAGAGTCCAGTGCGCGCCCAGTGGTAAACCGCACGTTTTCACTTGAGTCTTTTCCATCATTTGCAAACATTTGGTGAATGAAAAGACGGAGAACCCGCAAGCGTGGTGTATAACACAACCCTAAATTACGGATGTCCGTATCGTTTCTACGGTAGAGCGTGAAGCGGTAGTGTCGGGGCGGGTGCACGTCCATCGGCGAACATCGAGGACCACCGTGGAAATTGGGAGACGACCTCGTGTGAGCGATGGCCCGCACATGGTCATTTTCCCGGCTGAACGGTACCCACGAGAGAAACCCTTTCAGTGACGATATCGTTACCGCATGGCTGTAACCGCAGAATCGAATGAACGATTTGTCTCTCCGAAACGAATTATTGTTCGGCCGAACGGTCACGTTTTCTCGCTGATTCCTCGAGAACTTCGGCGATTCCCTTCAATCCTCCGCGTTAGCTATAAAAATCCCTCTGGAAAAACGAACCACGGTGCGGAAGTATCGCGTCGAAGGCTCGTTTTCCACCAACTTGTTGGTCCATTGTGAGGGCAGGACATCGAAGAACGATAAATCTGGCGAGAGGTCCTGGCACGCTTGCGATCTTCGTTCGGCGAGCCAGTGTACGTACCAACCCAACGACGATCCACAAGCGGCGACGAGGGGTGAGCGTCGGTTTATGGGCAAAACGGGAGCGAGGGACAGCGGCAGGACGAAGAGAAGATAGAGAAGAGACGAGAGTGTGAGGCGGAGGACGTAGCTGCGATTTAACGGCGTCGGAACGCACGCCTGGCTTCGCACTAGCTCTATGTGCCGCATGCCGGACGGAGCCCGTTCGGAAGATCGAGTGTCCGCAGCAGCGAGGTTAACCGGCCGTTGGCCGGCGGTAACACGCGGAATCATCTGTAAATTGAGCGTCGAGGCTGCGGGAGAGCGCGTCGGGACGGCCATAACTCACCCTCGCCCGCGCACTCGGGTCCCGTGCGAGCTTTCGAGGACGCGTGAAGAGCGTCGGAGTTTCTCCACCAGCGTTGCCACGAGCTCTCAGCACTCTCGGCCCCATTTGTCGTGTGCCTTGTGCACTTTTATTGAATGAATCATTGTTCACTGAAAAAACAAATTGAGTTCTTTTTAGAGATGATACATTCCCTTCTCGGGAGTTTGATAAGCGAGAGTTTTGCCCCATCGTTGGCGAACCTGCTAAGATGGCCGTCGCGTGGAAGCAAAGTTTGAGACGCACGACAAGCCAAGACCAGAGCCGAAGGAGTGGAAGGACTCTCGAGAACTCATCGTCTCGCACAGCAGACTTGATCACTTTCCAACAAGTAATATAGCTCGCCCTTCTCTCTCCCGCTTCCGCAAAGATTCTCATCCATAATCTATCGTACTCTCTCTCTCTCCTCCCATACCGCTCTTCGGCTGTGCTTCCAACCCTCCCTCCCCCCCGAAAACCTTCGCTACAGCATCCCGTTTCCATCCTCCGGGTGTCACCGGGCGGCTCGCATTAAATTCCAATCTGTTACATCGGCGACTCGTCTATCCTATCGTCCAAATTGCGTGTATGCGTGCCCGTGTGTTTTGGGAATCCCATATGCCGCCGTCTCCTATCCCTCAAATCGAAATGCAAGGGAGGAAGTCAAGTAACTGATTAGCACTCGAAAGCATCCCAACGAGACTCCCATGCGAACTAACAAAAAAATGTATGAAACATTATTTTTTATTCGTCATTTGATACGTGACACCAGCGATTCCTGACCTGTCAGCTACCCGCGGGGAACGAAGAAAACAAAAAAAAGTGAAAGAGTGAACTGACCGTCTTTCGTGGAGTGTTTTCACGACGCGCCCGTTCAGGATGGCTCATCAGTCAACGGCGAACGGCTAGAGAGTAAGCCCTGGGAAGCATCAGACCATCCGAGAGACCTCTGACGCTCCTTTCCCAAGTGCGCCTCTCCGAGCCCGCTTTCTCACCGAGACGCCGCACCGATGTGTCAATTAATCCCCTGCGCGTCCCTCGGGAAGCCGTTGCGACGATGGCTTATCATATCTCTATGTCGTTCGCAAACTTGGACTCTACAGGGCCACGCGAGAGTGTCTCGACTCTCATCTTGGTCAACCACGGCTCAACTTCATCCCTCCTTGCTCTCCCCTGCAGCAAACGGATATCCGCTTCTTGACTCGTGACCGATAAATCCTGTGGCATTAATTCACGAATTCTCATATTCCTCATCGAGTCTCCGATGCGACTATACTCTTCGTATTCCGGTCTGATTCGGGAGAAAGATTCGAACGCGAGGAGTTTTCTCGAGTCAGGCTCCTCGGACGATTTTCGAGATATGCGTGATCGAGTGTTCGAGACTACGGATCCAGTGGCAAAGCCATTGTGGAGGAGGAAAGCGAAGATATAGAGGCGGCGGGGAGCGGGGGAGGCATGTAATTTAAAGATTCATCGGCGAGTAAATCCAGGCTGAATTAGAGATAACTCCCTCGGGAAAATCCAAACGGCTTCGATCCACCGTTCTCGATAGGAAGTAACGGGCGAGGATCCACCGGTTACAGCGACGACGGGGATGGAACTGATGCCACTCCTGCTTGTCCTCCTACTGCTCCGGCGACTTAAGACGGTGGTTGCGCCCATCGGCTTCTACTCGTCGTCTTCGTATCTCGAAAATTGTGAAGCTCTTATCTCACGTCAAGCAGACGTCCAGTCACTCGTGGAAGGGATTCGCGATCCAATCGATCAGCAAGGAGATACTCAAACAGGCATGTCGTTGATGAGCCCCTGAGTAGACATTTTCGAACGTTACACCGGGGCCTGACAAGGTCCTGATAAGACTTTGTCGGGCCCTTATCAGACCTGACGTAACGCTCGAAAATTCCTAACTCGGGTTTTCTGGACTTATCAAATGTGTCAAACATGTGAATCCAATTCTTTCGTTTTCCTCCGAAAAAAAGGATATGTTTTGACCGCTTCAGGATGCAAATTTTTATCGTCGGGGATTAAAGTTTCGTTATGCGAAATAATAAGTACATCGTTACATTTTTTTCTATCTTTTTCAATCTTACCCTAAAATTGTATCACAGCGCACAAGCCAGCCGGCACAGTTCCAAAACAAACATCTGTTCGACTCCGTCGACACTGAACTCTCGTAACATACATCGCGACTATACAGCGAGGCTTTCACGTGGAAGTCACGTCCGGCGTGGAGGACTGTGAATCGCGAGAATATTCAGGGCGCGTATCACATGTATACATAGCTCGGCGTTAACCGCAACCCGACGATGCTCCCGACAACGACGAGGGAAAATAATAAACACGATGCAACAAATTGATAATCCGGAAACCCCGCCCGTGGCCCATAACCGTACACATATTTTGAACTAAATCTGTGGGCCCCCCCGATACTAAAAGAACTTTCCACGCTCGTTGTCGCGCCAAATGGGCCGCTATAAAAGCTTCGTCGGAGGGGGGTGTTGCCGCCTTGTGCTCTTCGCCGGGAAGGAGGATTCAGCGCTCTCTCCCTCGTCCAACCCTCGGGAGTTCGCAGTTCTCGTCGTGGGAGACGCCGCAGGGGTGGCTCGTCCAAAAATCTTCTTCGTTCTTTCTCGCGGTCCTCTATTCTGCTCCGCTTATACCAGCACGACAATTATCGTGCTACAACGGCTCAGCTCCTCGCCATCCAACCGATTAAAACGAGCGAAAATAAATTGAAACAAGTACGACAAAAAAAAAAAAAAAATCAGTAGGAGAAGTAGCAAATTGCAAAGTGCTACTTTGCAACATTTTCAGCCGCATTTGCTCAATCCTTCCTGCCGCTTGTCACTCAGTCGCGGGAACAAGACTTTGGCGTAACTCCAAATCCGCAAATAATACAAAGTACACGAGAGCCAAGCGAGAACGTTGGCCTCTCAAAAACGCGTTGTTCGTACCGTAAGAGATCGTCGGCAATTGCGCTGAAACACACACCGAAGAGGAACGAAACCAAAAATCAAGATTCGACGATTCTTCATCAGTCCAGATTTCTCATTCCTGATAATTAATTCCTTCCGTCATTGTTGAGAAACGATACGGGATAATAATCGCCGAGGTGGCAACGAACCCGGAAGTCTCGCGCAGGACGGCGCTGCCCCCGCGAAACCGGGGGCTTGGATCTCGCCGCGTCGTTTCCCGAGAAGAAAACCAACCGGCGAGAACAGACATCCGGCATGGCGGATGGTTTCTCGGTCTCGTGCGAATCTTCTCGCGACTCCGACTCCGCGGCTTCACGCTTTTATCCCTCGCCTCCTCGCGCCGCTACTCGTTAATTAATTGCTCGAGGTAACACAACACTCATCATGCAGTTTTCTACTTTCACTGTCTATCCTCGTTTCGCCAATTTGCCGGAGCACCGAGCGTCCAACATAGCGTGAGTCTTAATCGCGGCTCCGATATGAATTTCACGCTCCGGCGCAGTCTCGTTTCTCAAGCTTCCTCCTCGTCTTCCGAGAGGCGGTGTTAACGGGCGCGTGAGTGTTTTGAAATTGGAAGATTTTACTCGCCAACGGGAGCGCAGTGAAAGAAGGGAAAGAAGAAACGCTGGCAGGTGGGAAGTGGATTAGCGGTCGCGGTGTGGAACTAGCGTGGCCGGTGCGGAGAGTTGGTTCGGTTGGAAAGAGCGAAACTCTCGAACTGTACCGGGGGCTAATGAATCGTCGGGCTCTCCGCGGGACTGTTTATAAACCGTTTAAACGACTGGACGGTGGGCCTCGGGAGCGCGGGTGGAGCGAACAACCGCGTAGAACGAACGGGAAAGCGAGCAAAGGGAGGAGAGCCGAGCCCGTGAGAGTCCCGAGCGTGAAATACATTGAGAGACGCCAAAGGTTGTGCCACGGGAGGGGAAGTGATGGATGGACGCGGACAGGTCGCGCGAAACTCACAATTATATTATTTATGAATATTATTAACATACGTCGGGCAGCGCAACCGAGTGCTTCTTATTCCCGGTCAAAGGCCCGACCGATATATGACGTTGGGTCTCCGTCGAATCCTCTCATGACGAACGACGATAAAATTTATTTCTTTGAAGAGGGAACGGAGAGCTCTCGAGCGGGTCTCGGTTATGCAAAAATTATTAATTATCGCGTGCCGTACTATTTATCTGCCAGTCTACTGGACGCATTTCCGTTTATTCGTGATCGGGCAGCTTCCACCGTTGATAAATCATCTACGGCACGGTAATCTCTGCATAGCGGGAAACTCGGCGGCGGAGGGTGAGAAAGGTTTTTCCTTCGTTTTACTGTAAATCCCGAGGTGACTACCGGAGAGCCGCAGGGAAACGACAAACCTCGGAGAAAACCGGTAACTTCGCGAGCAGAAACACAGCGTGAATCGTCGTGGCCATTGGCGTAAACCTCCTTCCTCGAAGATGTGTTTTTTTGTTTTGTTTTCCAGGACCGCGGGTCGCGTATGCGGACGGAGACGAGAGGGAAGTCGACGAAGCGTTCAGCGTTGCGCTTTACTTTATATTAAAAATGAACTGTCGCTTCCACTGAACGAAACGACGAACGGGTATTTGACTGTACTGCCGCCTTTTTATTTGATAAATCGCGTACAGGACGGTGGCCCGAGTGAGAGCCCGACGAAGCTCCAGCAACCATCACCGCGCGCTACAGTCTACCACCTACGCGAACAACCGCCGCTGGTCATCTGAATTTCTAATGCATTTTTTTTACCCCCCTGACTCCGGGAGATCCGGGCTACATAGCCATGCGAATGCCGAGAGGGTGACTCTCTCTTCCGTGAGTTTTGCCCCCCGGCGTGGCGAAGGGTCGACGGCGTCGGAGACTATCCGGCAGAGCCACCACGGGCTTCGCTGCTGAGGGATGAATCGAGAATACAGGAAAGGGAGAAAATGTCGAGGCGCAAAAGTGAGATTCATCATCGATCGATGAAATCCGAAATCTCGGTCACTTTCTAAGATTATCCTTTGCGTTATTTAGGTAAAACTTTCGAAAATGGCATAGGGTAAAAGAGGGGAATATGGCCCGGTCCATATATCATTGATCTGCATATAAATCGAGGTGGGCCATATTCACCACTTTTACCCTAAACGATACAACTTTATGAATTTCATACCATCATCATAGCCAAAAGAAACACGGAAGCGAATATAGTTTAAGAACATAGTTTAAGAAATAATTATATTTTTTTCCGTCACTGAGTGCAAGCTTTCAAGTTTTTATTCCATGTTTGTCTTCTGGACTTTCTTGTCTGGCTACCGACCGTAATGGGCCACACAGGACGATAAAAAGTTTTGTGTACGACCAAAGCCTCAGAGAAAAGCGTACATACATGTATTCATCCCCGTATCTCGCTTGGCCGTGCGTACACCAACGGAGCCTCTGTTTAGCTTTGTGATTCAAACTCGCCAGTCATCGGACGATCAAAGCGTGAGCCGCGGCACACAATCGCACGCGCCCGCGCGCTCTTTATCTCCCACTCTTCTTGCAACGTAAGAAATCTTTTCAGACGCGTTATCATCTCCTCTCTCGCCCGTTCTCGATTTCTTTTCACCGCGAGGATCCGACCCGATATCAACCGGAGGGACATCGACACCGCTCCGAACTACCGAGTCTCCTGCAGACATCATTTAAAACCACAGATCCTAAATACCGATTTCCAATGCCATTTCGTGCCAAGTCTGTGCAATTTATAAATGAAACCTCGAAGTTATTATCCGAATACCACATTGGAGAAAATCGCATCCGGCCAATGGACCGAGAGGCGCTTATAATTGAGTTCCACTTTGCCTCGAAGGGACATTAGCCCTGTCCGGAAAGGCCTTTGAGCCTCTTCTCCTTTCCCGTCGGCGAGACGCCGGAATGATGGGAAGTTGCGTGCAAGCTAGCCAAAGCACGAGGCGGTCGTCGTCGTGAGCGAAAGGCGAGGGTGCAGGGAGTTCGACGGCGCCGGGTTTGTCCGCGGGTAATTAGCCCGGAGCCAGAAAGCAGCGGCTATACAGGACGTGCGGTCCCGCTCGAAGATTTCCCGTTGCCGAAGGGAGCGACGGCTCAGCTCCGCACTCTTCGCCATAAAAATGCTTCCGCACCAAGAGGCACTCTCCTCTCACCCTTCGACGACCGCGGCGCGCTATGTTTATAAAATGTCATTCCGCCGATAAAAAGTCATGCAACGTCGAACCGGCCACGCTCTGACCCTCCGGGCGGACGAGAGCGAGGACGATCGAGAACGGGCGCCTCGGTTTTATAAACTCTCCGCGACGAGGGTGAAAATTTCGTTGGAGCTTCATTATCGAGCTCCGCAATTACCTCGAGACGTCCGCGCCCCTCTCCGGCGCGGTCGACTCTGCCACCCTCGCCCGGCTCATAAACCTCATGAAAGATCCGCGAGAAAGCAGACGGCGACACGACCTCTTCCGTGACACTTTTCATTTAGCAAAAAAAAGGCCAAAGAGCCCTCGAAGTCTCGAGAATTTTCATGAAAAATTGCCCCGTTGCTCTCGATGTCGACGTCGTAAGAGTTTGTGTACCTCGAGACAAGTTTTGACTGGCCTCGCGTCGTCTTGCCTCGAGGAAAGTTGAGCTTTATTTTAATTATCGTAATTGAAAATGGCAAAGAAACGGCCTTGCTTCCGCGGGTTGTAGGATGGAAAACTGGTCGAGCCGGACGAGATCGATCGGTCGAGCGAGCGGGATAGCGGGTCGAGCGTGACTCGCGGATCTGGCGAACTCTGCAGGAGGAAGGTTTTCCCGGTCGTTCTGACACGGGAGAGGGCGCGATTCCGCGGCGGGGAACTCCGCGCTTCTCGCCCAGTTCGCTCGCACGCTGGACGCTCGCGAGAGCGCACGGCCGACCGACCAACGGACGGGTGACTGCCTTCCTGATTGATGATCGCTACCGGACTCACCACTGCCACGCTCTGCCACTGTATGCATATACCAGTGGTGACTCGGTCGAAGCACACCAACGAATCTCTCTCCTACTGGCGTTGCTAACCCTCGGGGAAAGCCACCGAGGCCGGGGCCATCCACGCACCCTTCTCCGCGAATGACCGGTACCGGCCATACGAATCGCTATTTTCCCGCAAGAAGAGACCCTTCGAACAAAGTCCGGATACGACTTTCAATCCGGATTGCGTCGGATGACTATTTTATTTTTATTTTGTTTACCAACCGATAGTCCAGGCAATGCCCTTCGAGCTAATGGCCATGGAACGATAATGAACGATATTTGAGAAAACAACAAGAAATTATCGCGAATATCGACCCGCGATACAATCGACGTGACGGGCAGTTCGATCGTTACGATTTTCAATTCGGATTGCGTCGGACGACTATTTTATTTTGATTTTTTTTATCAACCGATAGTCCAGGCAATGCTCCTCGAGCTAATGGCCATGGAACGATAATGAACGATATTTGAGAAAACAAAAAGAAATTATCACGAATATCGACCCGCGATACAATCGACGTGACGGGCAGTTCGATCGTTACGATTTTTAATCCGGATTGCATCGGATGACTATTTTATTTTTATTTTTTTATCAACCGATAGTCCAGGCAATGCTCTTCGGGCTAATGGCCATGGAACGATAATGAACTATATTTGAGAAAACAACAAGAAATTATCGCGAATATCGACCCGCGATACAATCGACGTGACGGGCAGTTCGATCGTTCCGATAACAGGAGGGTGGCGTGTGTACCGTGGGGGACGTGCGTAACGATTCCTCCCCGCAGAAATGATGAAACTTGTGACGCAGCATAAAAAAAACTAAGAAAATAGATCACTGCCAAGATAATCATGCTGCGATTATAATAGCAATTTCGTACACCAGGCTATAACGCGAATGCGAGGTCCCATAACCAATGAATCTCGTTACGACTGTCCTTACAGAATTTTTTAATCGATTCGGAGAGTCATACGATATATCATCGGCACACGGGAATGAGTCGAATGAACCAGCCATAAGTATATAGAAAAACCGCCACGGTCGATGAAGCGGTTACAAGCGAACGCTTCTCTCTCGTTCCCTGCCTCGATTCCTTTCATTGGCGTCGAGTAATATTTCTTTTCTCTTCTTTCTCTCTCTCCCCCCCTCACTCCGTCTATATCTCTTCTCTCCGGCGCTCCCTTCGTCGCTCCACCGTTTCCTCCCCCGTGGACCGTAGTCGTTGTGTGTCCCAAACCCCAGCAACCAAGTCGCTCCCGTTCTCGGCTCTTTATCTAACAAGGAGCGAATCATTTCCCTATTATTTGCTCCCTATCGTCGTGCCGCGAGAACCGCTCGCTAGAGTCCTCTCGTTCGTTTTGGTACCCGGCAGCGTGCATATTCAAGCTCTTCTTCTTCTTCTTCTTCTTCTTCTTCGTCATCCCCCGCGACTGCGAAGAGGGAGAAGTCCTTTTCGCCTATATTTTCTGGAGGCCGTCCAAAAACCTTATCCATTGTGGTTATGTGTGAGGGGGAGAGGAAAAGGAAGAGGCTCCAGAAGGATATGGGGAGGTGGAGAGAGAAAAATAAGAGAAATGCGAGAGGGGAAACATTTCGCCGAGAGAGCAGGAGGACTCCGTACCCGTTTCGGGCTCCGGCTTCTGCCTCTAATTTACAAGTATCATTTCTACCCCTTGCACTGTCCTCCCTTCATTTTTCCCGCTGCCCTATGCTTCTGCTGAGGTTTTCTTTACGAGCTTTTGTATGTCCAATCTTAATATTTTTCTTGGATTATTTTCATGAAAATTTCTTTGGTACTTGCGATATAGAGAAAAAAATTGATCTCTCGGGATATCGTTTCGTTTCATTATAGTTTCGGTGATAATATTTTTCGTTGTTTCTTGTTTTCTCGTCGTTGCATCTATAAGAGAAGAGTTCTGACATAACATTTTTTTTTTAATTTTTGCAGAACAAACTTAACAGGGTTAAGCGCGCGCCATCGGATCGTAATTAGGTCCGAACGCCGGGCGCGTACGAGACGTAAGTCACCGGGTTGGTACACTCGCCGCTGGTGCACGTTGGGAACAAAATCGTAGGTTTACACTTACATGTGTGCGCCTTGCGTAGCCCCGACTCGAGGGCCGTTGAACAAACGGCTCTGGGAATGGGAGTCGAGTGAATTGGGACGAAGGTTCGCTGCTGGCCAGTGGTCGCTTTAAACAATTATCACGAGGGTCCGGAGGGTGCGGGCTCCACGAGAGAGGGCTGCCGGCTACGCGACAAGGGGGTGATAAGTTATTGCTCGCTTTTGCGTCGGGGTTGCTTAGAAGAGCTACTGCTTGAGGTACTTGGTCAAGTGTTCGCACAGTTGCTCGACCTCCAGTTATCAGAGGACTTGCTTGCTCAGTAATTTTACATGGTTTCATATTAATCCATTGGTTCTTTGAAATACGAAGAAAAAAAAAGCTAATCTCTGGTAGAAATTTTACAACGTTAGACCAGGCTTCGATAGCGTCCGGAAAAGCCTGATGAGGCCCCAACTGGGCCCCGATGTAACGCTCTAATATTTCTACTTGAGTATCTCTACAATCATAAAAAAATTATTGACAAAAAAGAAAAAAGAAAAAATGTCTTTGCTTGCTCAGTAATTTTACATGGTTTTATATTAATCTATTGGTCCTTTGAAATAAGAAGAAAAAAAGTTAATCTCTGGTAGACATTTTACAGCGTTACATGAGGCCCTGATAGCGTTCGGAAAAACCTGATGAGGCCCCAACCGCGCACCGATGTAACGCCCTAAGATTTCTACTTGAGTATCTCTATAGTCATAAAAAAATCATTAACAAGAAAAAATTGGGTATCTACAATCGTAAGAAAATCATTGACAAAAAAGAAAAAAACTAAAAACTTTCGGTGGCAAATTATCGTGTATTGCAGAAGCTTGAGAGACAACTTCGAGGGAATGCGACAGCAAGTGGAATTCTCGCAATTTTTATCGTACAAACGAGAACGCAATTGCCGACACGAAAGTCGTATCGGAGTAACAGTCTACTCGCGTTTACGGATACGTCCCTCATACCCCTCCCAGCGAGAGCGCGTTACATAAGAATCGCGAGCACAGAAAAGGAGAGACGCAGAGTCGTAAATCTCGAAGCGCGAAACGGGGAACGAAGTGCTAGGGGTGTCGCGAGAGTCCTCTCGTACCGGCGTGCGCCACCGCCAGCGGCACAAGGACCGACCCGAGAGCGAGCGAGTGTCCTTTATAGCATTGTTAACAACTAATGTATGCGACCCGGGTCGCCCGATCCCTTCCCTCGTTTAACATTCTTTAACATTATTATACACATGGCGCCTGCCTCGAGTGCGATCCCTTCCTCTCCGCACGTATCCTTTACCACTCCTCGTTTCTCTCGCGGAGGGCCAAAGAATTTTCTGCAACGTTTTATCTTTTATCCCCTCACCAGGAAAAGGAACCCCTTTCTTTATCTCGTTAGGCTTTGAATTATCGTGCCGTTTTGTAATCGAGCATTTTTCTTAGCGATCGCTGTGGCATTTGTAATGTTTTTTATTTTACCGAAAGATAATATTAAAGATCGCCCTCATTGGAAATACCTCGTATGCAAAAAGTATATTAGGAATTTATTGATGTTACGTCTCAGCGGTGGATCAAATATTTTTGACTCGTGCGAATTGTTCGCGACTTCAGCGGTGCCTTTAAACTAAAACGCGGGGATTCGGACGTGAGTGCCCAATAGTGGAGTCTCGCAGGTTTTTTTTGCGAAGACATGTATGCAACAATACGGCATAAATAAAGGCCGTTCTCCGAATCGAATAAATATTCTTTTCCAGAGCTAATATGTTTGACTGCAGGTTTATTAGAAAGAGTTTAAACAAATAAAATGTGACGTGAATACGTGATTTAGCAATGATAAGCATTGACAATTATCAGACTTTGAAAGTGACGAAGATTGACTCGATACAAATTAATTGTTGCGCGTAAAATAAGAGACTGGTAGAGCTTGTCGACTGTTCCGTTCGAGTGATTATTCAAGACTGCCGGCAGACCGGTCAGTTCGAGCTTTGACTGCAAAGTGACTTGTGAGCCACGTGGATGATAAACGTAGACTGACTTCCTACGATAGTGCTAATTGACGTGAAGCGGCCAAAAATGCTAAGTTCGCGACAATCGAAAGACTCGATACGTGGAAAATGATAAAAGCTGACGCTCACGGCCGTCGCGAGCGGATATGTATTGCAGAAATTTAATATTAGCTTGAAACGAGATCGAGCAATCGGACGACAAAATGGATTTAGCATAAACCAAACGTGAGATATTAATTTATTAAAAATAATGACTTTAGTTCGAGAAATAAATTACGCAAAAATAATAGCAAATGGGAGCCAGGTTGTAACAATTAAATTCGAAATTGTTTTATGGTTGATATAACATATAATCACTGTATATTCGAAGTCATATATATATGTTTGCAGTAATGTTTCGCAAAATATATCCGTAATATTGTGATATATCATAGATGTATTTTGGATACGTGACACATATACTTTTACTTCACTCGGTACGAAAGTGGCAGTTTTACGCACAACTCGCGTGCGTAAAACCCACATTTTCACTTGTGATGTAAAATTAGGTACGATGTTGATGCGAACAACTGTTTCTTAGCTCGTTCTGCAAACTCACACTCGTCAGAAAAAGTTGTATCCTACTAATATCGTAAATTACTATTCTCCATGCGGGCGAGACTTCGTTCAATGTCAATTAATCCGTTGACGTTAAATTGAAGCCCATCTTTTTACCTCAACAATTTTTTTTTTTATTTCACACATATATTTTGCATAGGAAATTAATGTTCCTGACTGTACGGTAATGCGATCCCTTCGATTGACCATCGAGTTGTACCCGAGGCGACTCATCCATCGGGTATAACTTTCGCCGTCGCGATACGAACACTCGCGTGTAACTTTCGCCGTATCAATAAAAAACAAAAAAAAAATTAAATGTTAAATGTGTATACGAGAATGTGAGAGAGTCAACGGGAAAATTAGCTGCGGTCATCCACGTCATAAATGTGATATGGGACTATATTTCTATACGGCCATAATGACACGTCGCCTATAAATCTTTCGAGTTTTGATAAAAATCTCTCGCAACGCCATTTCTGATTGCAGCGAGGCGCATGCGTCGGTACTCTGCGCCGCTAATTAACCGAGAACTATTAGAAATCGGCGTATAATACGCTCGAGGGTGGAAACGCTCGAAGTTGATCGGATAACTCGTGACGGATTGTGATTAATTGCCATATCGCAGGCGCGCACTATACGAATCTAAGAAACATTACGTTCGTCAAGAAAATGCGTCTATCATACACGGTTATTATTATTTTTTTGATTCGTCGGTGATTATTCCCGTAATTCCTAACTGTCCTAATTGTCGGGTAAATTTCGTGCTCGGCGAATGTACAGCGAGATTCCTTGCCCTCGGTACAAATGAAATATTCAGTCGCCGTGCACCCGCCAAAACGACGTCGTCGGCGATGATGGCGGCGGCGGCGGCAGTGCTCAATTAGCTCCCGCTGACGGATGATCTCGAAGATTACTAATTACTTTGCCGCACTTCTCTCGTTTGAACTGTAACTGACCCAGTGCTTATCTGGCTCGTTAATCATCCGTCGCGTCGATACGTCGAAGAATTTGACTTCGCTTAGATTGCATTCGACGCTCACGGCGAAATATCCCAGTGAGATTTAACCACTTGAAGACAGCTTTGTACCCGCCCGGCGCCCGAGTCGATATCCACCCGACCCCGGTATTGAGTCGGAATCAACACATCGACTCGACGAAGAAAAATGTTATTTTCTGGGCCTATACCGGGCACAGTATTCGACTTTGTGCCCTTTTCTGTGGATTCCTGGTCTGCAAAAAATGATATTTTCAATCCGGAAGTGATGGATATCCGATAAGATGTCACTTCCGGTCAAAATCAAAATTTACAAACCGAAAGTGACGTTTTTCCTGTGACGTCACTTTGGGTCGAAAAATTCGATTTTCAAACTGAAAGGAACGTAAAGAAAGCTGAGAATTTCAAATCGGAAGTGACGTCACTGAGCATTTTTTATGTTTTTATTTTGGGCTCCTGTTGACTGTTTCGAGACCGAGAAAGCTTGATCCTGGAATCCGAGAGAGACTGCAGGCCGACGAATGGCTATCCGCGCCTTAATTGCCTTGAGGCTTCAGACCGGAAGTGTGGGCAGACACCATAATCATTCTCTCGTCACTCTCGTACGCCCACGAGTCTCTTGTTGTCGTCCAACATTCACGACGACACCGTCACTCTCTGGCTTGCCTTCATCATTATTCCCAACCTCGATGCACTTTAGCCCGCCGTCTCGAAACGATCATAGATGAAATCGGTGCGAGGCTCGTCGCACGTCACTTTTGTGTGACTTTGAGCCACGGTCTTATGCAAATTAACCCGAAGGATCTCACGATTGAGAATCAATATTTTTTCTTATCATTATCGCCGCTCGAGGAACATTTTTCTCGTTGCGAGCGGCGCACGATCTCAAGCGGCAAAGGAAGTATTACGGAATTCGCGGGATGGGCGGATCGAGCTTACCCGCGGTCGAGGGAGGAGATGCGAGATTTAGGGGTTGCGGCACGAGCTCCAAGCTGCTGGGTCTCCAGGGCTTCTTCTTCTGCGTTACACGGCGCGGAAAGACCGCGGAGGTTTTAAAATTTGTAAAGATTAAAATAAACTTTCTTTTTTATCCGGAGAGAGTCGGGCAGAAATTCGTCGGAGGAACCGGAGAGACTCGTGCTGCATGGTGGAGGACGATAATGAGGGTGGAAAAAAAAAATCTCCGATGTCACAGAAGCTCCGCGGCGCGGCTGTGCGGGAACGGAACGGTGAGAATCACGACCGGGCGAAGGGCCGATGCTGCGAATGGAAGATTCGCTGGAATTCATAGCCAACGGGAGAGAGGCGCGCCGCGAATAAGAGGAAGAAAGAAAGACGGAACTCTGCGAATCGCCGAGGGATGAGATTCGGTCGGCACGGGAGGGTCCGCTCTCTTCGCGACTTCCGAACGCAAATTATCAGAAAATTAGTTTCGCGAAAGTTGCCTCTCCGCTGCCTTCTGTGAAAAAGAATGAGAGACGAAAAAAAAGCGTGCGGCACCTTGAGAGCCGGAAAAGCGAGGGAAAGAATAAAGTTGCGCTTGGCTGAAGAAATCCGTGGATAGTTCGGTTTCGGTTCTGCCGGAAAATCAACTTCGCTCACTCGGAAAATAGAATTGTTTTTTTACATGAATTTTCTATTCCTATGCGAATGCAAAGAGACGCGTTAGCGCCTCGAAGTCGAGTACTCGATTGCGCAGATTTGCAGGACGCGAAAGTTGATTCGGTGGTTCGGGAGCAAAAATTGTGAGCAGTGCTCTGGGACGCGGAGATTTATTCGTGAATATTAATCCGATGAATCTCGGGCTGCTCCGGCTGTTACAATAACAAAAAATGAAGGTTGATATTATCCCTCGCGATTGCCGCAGGCACGAACTTGAGGCGCGCTTTCGTACGATCGGAGAACACGAAATGCCGATGGAACAAGAGAATCGGAGGGGAGGATCGTTTACGGTATACACTCGCGTGATCGCAGAATGTTTCGTGCATACCCCGTAAGCGATTTCAGCACGCAGAGCCAGTGGGACCGTGTTATCGAGACTCCGCAGGGATAAACTTTTGCTCTCGCTGACCGATCCCAGACAGCTACATATAAAATCACGATGCTAAAGTGACCGGATTCCTCGAACTTCTTGAAATATAACGACGATTTTTTTTAGTTTTTTTTTTTTAATGCTCCCAGTCTCCATTATTTACAATTAAATCAATAAATAATTAAATAATTTGCAGACGGTAAATAGTCGTATCCAATATATCCTATATTGGATACGATTATCTAACCGAGTACATAGAAAATTAAAATATCCTATTTTAATTTTCTATGCACTCGGATCAGCCATGGCAAGTGTGCCGTGAACCTCACCTCGCAAGGGTCGTCGAGCCCAAAGAATTTCGTACTTTTTTTTTTACAAAAAATGTTCTCGGTCTTTCATTCTTCGAAAAACATTAATTAAAAAATTACATATACAAACAGCAAATACTCCTATCCAATGTAGGATATTTTACTTTTCTATATACTCACCTCAGCCTCGACAATTGTAGCTTGAACCTTACCTAGCAAGAGTCGTCGAGCGCAAAGCATTTCGTACTTTTTTTCAAAAAATGTTCTCGCTCTTCATTCTTCGAAGAAAATAAATTTAAAAAATGACATATTCAAGCGGCAAATGCTCGTATCCAATGTCCGATAGTTAAATTTCCTGTATGCTCTCGATTCGGCCTCGCAATTTCGCCCTGAACCTCGCCTCGTAGGGGTCGTCGAGCGCGAAGGATTTCGCTCCACCCCGATGATTGCAGGTTGCACCGGTACCGCCTCTGCTCCGGCTCGACCGTATCAGGCCAGGTATACGATATAGGTATAAAGCCTCACGCCACGAGCGAGATCGCGGCTTCGCCCTCGCGAGCCACCAAGCGTATCCCGTCCGTCCAATTTTCCTGCTGGACGTGTATACGAGAGCGCAGACATCGTTTCTCGCGTCGTGTATACCGGCATGCACACACCGGCGGGCACCGTAATCACGGGTTAGCAAAAGGCCGCGAGCGACGAGCTCACCATTGCGTGGCCGCAGTATGGCCGCCGCCTCACCGGCAAGCTCAATCTTCTCTGTATGCTATACATAACTAATATGCCATGGTATACACGCGGTATATACACGGCTCGGTTTGGCCTACCGATATTTTTCAAACCTTCCGGCGATGCAACCTGCCCGGGCTCTCTCCCTCTTCCATAATGCGTTCCGAGAGAGGAACGCTCGCCAGTTGCGAAACTATTATTATCATCATTCTAAACTTACGCGTATACACATAATATCTCGGCGAAAGCCAAGGCTTCCCGCTCGCACGGGCAAATATATATTTATACATATATATATATATATATGTAGATTCATCAATATTTTTTCCAGCCACAGGCGTCACGACCGGTTTTCTCGTTTTCTATTCCTTTTACATGCACGGACGACCGCCTATGTAATCATGCATTTATTATTTACCGGCACCGAGCCGGAGCTCTGTAACTCGGTAATCAGGCTCTACGTAATAATTTAACAATTCATCTACCGCCGAAGGTGTTCTTTTCCATCGTGTTTGTATCTCTATCGTATTTATTTTTTTTATTTTCTTCATTCGTCAATGCTTTCCGACCCTCGAGGTTGGCGGCGCGAGGATACGATATATAAAGTTTCACGCTGTTATTACGATGGCAGAAGGAGAGATAGCTATGTAAAACTGTATGCTAATGTATCGAGAATGCCAGCGCGAGTCCGCGTCACACGGGCTCGCGCGACTTGACAAGAGTGTCGAGGCGCGTATGCGAGCGGTGGTGTTCGTGAAAAATAAGGAAGCCGAAGAGTTGGAGGGTAAGCGGAGAGAAAGAGGCGACGCGAAAGTACCGGACGAATGAGAGGATAGCAGGAATCGCTGAGGACATACGACGCACGAGCTCGGTCCTCGTTGCGGAAGATTGGGATTTTCCTGCGCTGCCATTGTAATAACACGCGGCTACGTTTCGCGCGGAAGACCGCGAGAGATTTTGCATAAAATCGACGGTCTCGGTGGATTATCGTTCGACCGGGAAGATACTGCCGTCAGCGCCGAAGAGCCCGATGGGCTCTCGACGGAGGGTCCCGAAGACAGGGGTTGTGCACGCTTGATCCTCGCCCTTCCCTCCCACCCGCGCACTTTTTCTCCCGGAGCTCCCTTGCTCAGCCCACGACGGGATTTTCTCTCGAGTGTACCGGAGAGAAAAAAAAACGCGATCCCCGAGCTTCAATGTGGCCTCGAGATTCTCAAAGACACCCACGTGACAGGGGATTTAATTTTTAATTGAAGCTATCACGGAAACTAATTTCGTGGATATTAAGAGTATTAATTGATTATTTTATTATTATTATTATTATTATTGTTATTATATATTTTTTTTTATTCGTGAAGATACGATTCCGACGGTCAGGAGGAAATTGTATTTTAGGTAGCGCTGTTGCAGTCGATTCGGGCGATAGACGATATTTTGCGCGTCGAAGGTCCACTCGCCGGCGTTTCTTGTTTTACCCTCCGTATAGTTAATTGATTATAGTTCGAAATCCCTACCGTTCGTTTCACGCTCGCGTAGTGCGGATGTGTTGGTAACCCCCCGCGTGGCTGTGAACCAGAGAAACCCCCAGAGCTTTCCGTGGCTATCCCGTGCATTACAGCACAGTTTTGTTCCGTTTAGCATCGGACTCTCGCGACCCTTCCCTTTTGCTTGTCCATAAATCTGTAATAAGCGCAGTTTACGGCGATATTCTCTCTATCTCGGGCTTGTACGCTTGCTTGCGAAACGGCGCGTCTACTCGCCGCAAATTACCCAATAAACCGGTCCACGAACGCTCCTCTCAAAGCCGCCTCATCTACGTTTAATAATGTTCAATATAACCGTTCATAATTCGAGAATTACAGAAATTCGCCGAAGCGTCTATTTTGAGAAAAATTATTCCGTACCGAAGTGTTAAATGACGAATGATAATGAACAAATGAAGCAAATTGAACTCTCTTTTTTTTCGAGCTCCGCAAAGTTAATGCTTTCATTTTGCATCGTTCATGCGTCTAATGTTCATTGAGCGATCAGTTCGAGATGAATCAACTCCGGCCGCAGGGATCGTTCCCAGCTCTTCTAATGATCCCCGTAACTAGCAATTTTCCTCTCACAAGGGCTCTATGCGGGTACCCAAGAATTTCTATAATTTCCCTCATGGAGCATCGGCAAAGCGGTCCAGAGCGGAACGGAGAGTTACGGAAACGCGGAACCGTGAACTGCCCCCTCGCCGTTTGTTTCAAACTCTCTCTCGTCGTCACTCATTTTTCATACGTTTACCTCACCCTCGCCGATTTTCTCATCCCTTCCTCCCTCCCGCTCGCCCTTTCTCTACTGCCGACTACTTACGAGGTTGCTCCGAACTATTAGCGTCGTGTCCCGAGGACACCGAGCGTTGACCTTCTTTTCCGCCCTTTGTTTCTTCCCGCACCGCCCCCCGCCCCCTCCCCCTCCCCCCTCGTACAACTTTTCTTACAACGTTCTCTCGGCGGGGGAAAACAAGCCGACTCGGCAACGTCCGACGTTCGCGGCGGGGTGGGGAAAAACAAAAGACAAATTACAGGGAGACGGCCATCATGTGACCCTTCCCACCTGTCCATAGTCTGAAACGCCTCTCGTCCGGGACGCTCGAGAACGGCGAGATGGAAACCGCGGAGAAGCCTCGGAGAATCCTCCTCGGGGACCGGCGGGAAGGCAGGACGGAGAGGATGGAAATATAAAGAGAGCGCGATAGATAAATAGCGTACGAGAGAGGATACACAAGCGAGCGGAGGCACCTTGCAAAATCGCGTGTTGATTCATTCCGCGATCCGCTTCCATTTCTTCTTCTCCTTCCTCGCCGTTTGTCTCGCTTCTTTCCGAAGGACCGCGATGCGCCTCGGCCTCCTTTCCCCGACCTCCTTTCCTCAACATCCCTCGATCTCCCTCGCCGCTATCGCGAGAACGACCGCTCTCTGCGGAGAAGAAACGGGACGGAAGGAGAGGAAAAAAACGCGTTACACCTACTCGCCTCTCTGGGTGCGCAGGTGCCTCGCGCATGAATATGCTCCTGTGCTATTGTGGCGAAGAAAATAAATCGTGGAGGCGGAACGTCGAGCGTTGAATCTCGGATCTTGAGTACGCGCCGCGATCGCGGATCTTCGTAATGACATCGGTAGCTGGATCGCGTACACGTGTCCGCGCTTTGATCCGATGCGAAAGATCACCGTTCGAGCTCGGCAGATAATTTGTTAATTGTTATTCATGCGAACCGCGAGCAATTAGCTCTAATGCGGGGGATGATCGATGACTCTCACTCGAGACAAAATTAATGATATTTTCGCCAGGTTTTGCCTTCTGGATGGGGAATTGCATTCAGAAAATTTGTTTATTTGACTCGCCCGCAAAAAAATATTCAATTATTTCCAATAAATATTTAACCCTTCCCAATAAATATTTAATCATTTCCATTAAATGTTTAACTATTCCCAATAAATATTTAATTATTTGCAATTAATATTTATATACTTTAAATGAATATTTATTTACCAGGCACCGGTGGGCTAAATAACATTTTCTCGGTGCAGTTCCTTACACGAGAGTGCTCGAAGCCATTGACGATCGAGCTCAAAAGCCGGATTTGCCGAAGCCTGCACGAGGAACCCGAAAATTTTCTTGCAAAAACAATATATCGCTGTAGGACGTCAATCGTCGATTCGCGAGGCCGCGCCGAAAGATTTTTGACCCGCGCACGTACGGATCGTCGAAGAGACGTCCAAGCGCGTGTTCCGCGCGAAGCGACGGCCGTCGGCCACCGAACGACGTCGGAACGAAGCGACCCGCGTCTCGACTCCTCTGCGCGTCGTTCTTCTCGATGACTGACGACCTGCCCAAAATAATACCACTTCGTCAGCCCGATACACTCGCGGAGAACTCCTGCGCATCCCTTCAAGTTAATTGTTATTTCCGAACTTTTGAGACCGACGGTAGTGCGAGAATGCTCCATTAATTTTATTTTTGTAACTGTTGTTCGGCACGTCCGCAAAGGGTTTTAAAGATTGATACAAAAAAAAAAACCATGCGAGATAAGTGAAATTTTGAACGATTAATTGCCGATTTTTTTTAACCTTCCTTTCACTCAATTATAACGCGAGGCAATTATAAGCTTCTCTGTGGAATTCCTTCAACTGCCGGTAATTAAATTTAACTTGACTTGGACGTAGTCGGAGATCTTTGCGGAAAGTGACGCTTGAATTTCGTCGACTTTACACTGTACAAGCACGAGAAGCTTCGCTCACGTTCCGACACTGTTTTCTCTCGAGCGTAACAGACGAGAGGAGGCCGAGAAACATCTCGGTCTATTTTTAAGCTCGTTATCTATTTCACTTCGCACGCGATCCCGTCACTCCACGCTCGTCGTTCCATGTCCGTGCCTGACAGGTTCGTCATCTCGCCAGTGACACACACACACACCCACACACACACGGACTCGTGCCTTCGTCTTCTTCTTCTGTCTCGTACTTCGTATCGGCAAGAAGTGGCAGGACAGTCTCGTCGGCTCGATATTCTGGTTCTTCACAGCGTGAGAGATTTGCAAAAATTATGAACCTATCGTACAAAGCGTTTAAGAACACGTGCGTAGGTCGGTGTGTTTTTAATTCAGCTTGGGAAAATAAAATGAAATTATGGTTTTTTTTTTTAAGTATCGCGCAGATAGATAAAAAGATTTTTTTATTGCGTATTATAGTAATTTGCGATACAAGTGCGGTACAGCGAACTTTATACGCAAGCAGCGAGTCCGACTGACTTCGCAGTCCGCGTATGATGTTCGGTACACCGCACTAGTGTCGCATAATATTTTCTGTAACGAGTGCAGAAGAAGTGCTACTCTGTGCCTGCTGATTGTAGCGCTGTGCAGCCAGCGTGCGTAAAGTTAGTACTTTACGCACGCTTTACTAATGGTAAAATGGGCTCGATGAGCGCATGCACCGGTTATTTATAGTACACTTGGCTGTAAAACGCCACTTACGCCACTATCGGCAAGCACGAAAAGTAGCACTTTTCATGCATGAGTAACATAAATACTTCTTATTTAACGTTGGCTTGACAAAATGTTAGCTGCAGCTAGCTAACATTGTGTCAAGGTCGTTTGATAACCTTGGGCGGATGTAATCATCCCACCGTTAACTGGTCGTCAGAGCTGCAGTCGGGTTAACTTCCTAACTCAGGCGGTGAAAGTTGGTCCAACATCAACGGCTCTAAACCGCACGTGGGTGTTTTATCGAGCCGTTCAGGACTGTTAAAAAAGATGTCAATACAGAGAAAAGAGTCGAACAATTAAATTTAGAGTAAAATTAATCTCGAGCAACGAGCCTACGGCACAATTTTTGACTGATTATTATTTTTTATTTAGTCTCACGAGTGGAATGTAGCGGAAGCAATATTGAAGTACGACGCAACAGTTTCAGGATTTAAAAGCCCCGGCGTTTGGGGCAATAGGCGTGTATCATATTTGATTGACAGTTCCATCGAGCCAATCGGAGGCGAGACGAAAATGCTGATGAGGTCCACGTCAATCACGCGATGCTTCAGCCTCGCCGTCCTGGCGGTACGGCTGGGCATCGGGTCTCGTTCGCGCTGTGCTTTCCGGCCCACCCTCCGGGCTTTCCCTTCCCTCGGCCTGCTGTCGCAGTTTTTTTTTCCTCCCTATCTCCCACTCACCCGGCTTCTCGAAGCTCACCCCGAAAGCGCGCCGGCGGCGGCCACCCTTACATCCGCTCGCACGCCATGGGGTAGTTTAGCATCTCCACTTCGCTACCCTTGACTCTCCGGGACGACCGTGGAGACGGAAAGGAGTGCGTGCATAAAAAGAAAATATCGGCTCACGAGCGTAAGAAGCTTGCGCAATCCCTATGCTAACCGGAGCCCCGAGCCACTGCTCCAGGAATGACTCGAATAATTACCGATTCCCTAACCGAGCGGAAGTTCACACCGTTGGATGACTTTCCGCAGAGACGAGGGACAAAAAAGACCGAACGAGGATCCCTGCGACGATATTTTTCGGACTCGTATCTGTAGGGTAGAGCGGGGCAAAAATGGGGCAGCGGGGCAAAACGGGGCAATCGGTAAAACTAAACTTTCCAATAATTTTTGGATGCCCGCGTTCGCCCCGTCGATACGTCATGATTTTCCGCGCCATTTTGCCTCGCGGTTCGATCCAAAAATTATTAGAAAATGTTGTTTTACCAGATTGCCCCGTTTTGCCCCGCTGCCCCATTTTGCCCCGCTCTACCCTACAAGAACGAGGCCACTGTACTATTGCAATAGACCCACGACATTGTTGGTTTGTTTCGTTGTTTCAGAAAACGGCCTACCGAGAAGATTGAGAACGGCGTACACGAACACGCAACTGTTGGAGCTGGAGAAGGAGTTTCACTTCAACAAATATCTCTGCAGACCGCGAAGAATAGAGATAGCAGCGTCGCTGGACTTGACGGAAAGGCAGGTGGGGCTCACGAACGATTTCACATTATTCTTGTTGCGTAAAGCGATACCGTCGAGTCTCTCCGTCCCTCTGTATCTTTCCTTTCCTCCGCGTGTCTGCGTCGATCGTAACCCACATGATCGATCATACCGAGACAAATAACTGCAATTTATCGAATAGGAAAGGTGCTCTGGGGGGGAGAGAATACTCCTGCCGGTTGTTACGTCAAAATCCTCAATATACGACTGTGTGTTCGCAGGTGAAAGTGTGGTTTCAAAATCGTCGCATGAAGCACAAGAGGCAGACACTGAGCAAGGAGGACGGCGACGAGAAAGACGGCATGTCCTCGGACGGTGTCGAGAAGAGCAAGAGCGACAAGATGCTGTCGATGGACGAGGACGAGAAGAAGAGCTGCCACAACTGTGATATTTCCGGAGTGGGCGATGTGGGCAGTTCTCTCGGCGAGGTCACCGACCTCGGATCTGGTCGGGTCGGCAGCAACAACAACAACACACCGTCGGCAACGAACAACAACAACAACAACAGCACTGCTGGTTTCAGCACGAACAGCAACGGGGCGAGTAGCGTCGGCAGCACGAACAGCGTCTCGAGTTCATTCGAGAAGATGATTGCCGACGAGGATTCAAGATCGCAGGACGGTAGCGAAGTGACGTCGCCGAGCATAAGCTGCAAGAAGCTCGGCATAAGCAACGAGGTGAGAATCAAAGTGGAGAGCGGGCACAAGAGCCCGAATCCGTCGAAGCATCAGATCACGGTCAGCAAGAAGTCACCGCCCTCGAGCACGAAGGAGTTGTGCTCGGTCACGAGCAACGGCGTTCTTCTGGCGATGCCGGATTCCACGGTGAGCACACCCGCCCTGGCGGGTCAGACATCGTCGAGAAGTCTGACCCCGTCGTCGACGCCGGGAACTCCGGTCTCCGTGCAACTGCAACAGGGCAGTCCTCTGGGTCTTCAGGCGACTCACACCGGATACATGCAGAGACCGCGAAGCTCTCCATCATCGACGAGCTCGGTGCCGGGCGCAATGCCTGGAGCGATGATCCATCCTGTCTCCAATCCAGCCACGATGTCGCCTCACGGGGCTCGGGCTATTCCCGCAAACGCTCATTTCGCTCAGCAACAGCAGCAACAGCAGCAGCAGCAAAACGTCTATCAGGGAGGCCCGGGAACTCTGGACTACAGAAACGGCGTTCCGATAAACAGTCGACAAACCGTCCCAGCTGCCAGTCAGCACAGTCAATCGCAAAACGCCTACTGCTCGAGAGACGTTGCCTATCAGCAACGAATGTCTTATCCCAGCGAGATGCATCCTGCCCTGTACAATCGTCAGAGTCAGGTCGTGGCCACGAGAGTGGCCGCTCATCACGGAAGGACAGCGGGAACGTCGGCCGCAACGAGACCGGTTTACAACGCAGCGTCGATGCAGTTTCATCAGCAACAGACGCAGTATTCCAGCGCCGCGGCCGATTACAATGGTTACGGATCTCAAGGCGGTCCGGCAGCGGTTGCCTATCACGCGTCCTATCACGCGAGGAGCATGCAGCAGGGCGCCGGTAACGCGTATTCCACCGGTGGATCGCATCAGCAACAGAGTTACGGGTCGAACCCTCAAGCTGACGGAGCGGCAGAAGGCTACATGTCTGGCGGCAGTTACGGCTATCCGACGAGCGGAACTTATCACGCAACTGGCGAGAATCTCGTCTCCCAGCACGGTCATACGGCAGTATCGTTGCAACCTGCCCAACAGCATTACTACAGCGAAATTCAACAGCAGCAGCAACAACAGCAGCAGCAGCAGCAGCAGCAGCATCAGCAGCAGCACCAGCAGCATCACGGCGAAGGATACGTCGCTCATCAAACGCCGATTCATTCGAGTCCCGGTGACTACAGAACAACCGGCAAGTGTCATGCGAATACTTACTACGAGCAAACCGCTCAGCTGCACGTTCATCAAGGCGGCGAAGCTTCGAGCATACCGAGCAGTTACGTTTCATCGCCAGATCCTTTTCCGGCGCCTGGAATGACGACTACCGCGACTGCCATTGCTGCGGCCACCGCCGCTGTAATCACTCCTCCCGATAGCACCGGTCAAGCCGACAGCAACAACGACAGTTACAACAGTTTTGGAAATTACTACGGCGATCATCAGGTGCACAACGCGACGGCCGCACCGCCGGTATCCGCCGATAACAGCAACAGCTCGTCGGATTTCAATTTTTTGAGCAATCTGGCGAACGACTTCGCGCCTGAGTACTATCAGCTCAGTTGAGTCCAACTGGAGGCCGAGCGTACGGTTCAGCTCGATTGGAACGAGGAGCAATACTTGCTGAACGAACTTTACTGATCGTGCGGGCAATCTGAGGGGTTTCGAGGCTGAGCGTTTGGCGGCGAAGTTTAATCGGGAAAAATCAAAGTGCAATCGAATTGAGTTCGGGGGAAGGGGGATGGGGGGGGGAGGTATGGCAAGTTTGACTGTGAGTTTAGGACAAGCAAGGTGATCGTACGATCGCGCGAAGTGACTTTAACCGCGCGATTGTACCATAGTTCATGATTAATTGTATGATAATAATTTTTGTTGTTCGAACGAGACAATGAACGCGCTGTATGAAACAACATAGTTTACGACGCAGCTGGTGACGGTAAAAAAATTGCCGGTGCGACTGGTGACGCGATAAATCGTTAAGAGAATTCTGTCAATTTTCTACGAGTTCCGTTATGCTGTTATGATTATTTCGTGTTTCCTCGATATAGGCAATATCGATAATGTTGGTTTAAGCGAACTCTTAAATACAATTGATTCATCGGCGCGTAGGACGCTGCGAGCCGTCGTATTGTTTATACATAATGAAATGTTCCTCTGTAAATATACATAAATAATTCGTGTACTCGAGTACGCTGCGCGGTTAATCGTTTTGGTAAAAGAAGACAAACAAAAAAAAATAGACAAAAAAAACAATGTTTATCCATCCGTAATGCATTAGCGCGCTGTAGCTGCGGTACCGGCTTGGAACAACGTAAAAATTATCGCACGTGTACATTCGTTCATTCCCGAACACACTCATCCACACGACCTTACCACCAACACAGAACACACTCTTGTCAAATACAGATTATTAGAGAAAACTTCGAGTTTATTGACTATTAACCCTTTTATCCATAGACAAAATATTATTGCCTCCTCGAACGAAAAATGTTCCACTTCCGACCACGTAAGTACCAGCGGTTAAATTCGGCTCCGCGGTAATTAAAATAAACATACTTAAAAAAAAAAGAAAACGTCGGTCCGACTATAGGTTAAAAAAAAGACGAAAAAGTAACTTCTTACGAGGAACCGAAGCTCCACTTCGGCGAATAGAATTTCCTCTCCGTTATATCATGGGAGGGCGAGAGGGACAGAGCGAGAAGTGACGACAAATCCAGCAGTAGAACGTCGGTTGACTCGTACACGTTCGCGAGTGCACGAGGAGGCGAGGGTTGCGAAGCCGCGTTGCATACAGCACGGCGGAGAGAGAGAAGGCCGGCGGGAACGTTCGCGCGGAGCCGGCCGTGCATCGGTGAAGAATTCGTGACAATGATGGATGAGCCGACGGGAGCGCGTGATGCCCGCGTGAGTCAGTCCCATACGACGCCGCACGGTTCGACCTCATATGTGGCCTTCGTGCCGTCGACCGCACGACCGAACTGTTGCTATCGTTGCATCTGCGCTACTGCTACTGACGAGATCCACAACCCCCGCGTCTCCACAAACCCCCGACACGTAACACGAGACGACCCCCCCCCCCCCCCGCCCAATTCTCCAGCAGAACGGCAGATCGTTCGACGTTTCGGTTCACCCCTCTGAACGAGCTATATACCTAGTGCTCGGTGTTCTCCGTAAGCCTTGCTCTCCCGACGTCGTGGTGATACGTGTCATTAACTCTAAAAAAATATTTAAAAAATTCTCGGTGACATACCGGGAGGAAAATGTGTTTCTTCCGTTACTCTGGAATACTTGACTGAGGGGGTTCGTTCGGGAGGATGTGTTCGCGGGATTCACTGTTGGAGTACTGTGCGAAGAGATCTTTCTGGCTGGAGAGTTAAATCTCCGGTGAAGCGATGCTTCATGTAATTCTTATCGGATAATGTACTAGCGACCGCCAGTGGCCAAAGTCGCGGAAGAGTCGGAGAGAGGGTTTTCGGGTCGTCCGACCGGACGACCGGAGGAGTCAAGGGTTAGCCACCCTCGGGGGCTGCCCCGGGCGAACGCTCCCGGACCGACAATAAATCTTACTATCGTCGAGGGACGACTACTTCACGCCACTTCGTATCTCTATCCCGTGACACTCAAATGACAAAGATTCTCTCACCTTACTTTTCAAACTCCTCCATAGGAGAGGCGAACTCGCGACTTTGAAAATATTAACCCCCTATGTTGTGCACATATGTTTATGTTGTGCATTCCGTGATGAAAATCAGAAGGGTGGTTTGGCTGTGCGCAGACATTGACAAAAACTTTCGATTTTAATCAACTTAAAAAAAAAAAAATTAGTGGTCACGAACAAAAATTTCCTATGTTGAAGCTTTTGGGGTTAAAAAGAGACTGGGCTGGACATGGACAATTTCACCAATCTTCGGGAGTCATAAAAAGAAGTCGCTTCCCAAATAGAATTTTGACCCACTCCACCCTGCCATAAAAAATGGTAAATTCAAATGACATTATTTGCATCGAATAAAATGTCATTGGCTCAAACAAATATTTTTTTACCGGATGCGCCACTTGCCGACAGGAATCGATTTGATCTCGCAACATCCTGCGATGAAATTTCCCCTCGGGTGAACCGTCGAAGGGATAAATCATGCGTCATTCTCCGCGATTCAAAGTGCGTCGCGTATTTGCATGTAACAGGTGTAAAGCAAGACAGAAGAAACGAAAGCAATGCGGTAAGTTAATTAAAGAGAGGCGAGACTGACTCCCCGACTGTTTTCGTTGTCTCCCATTCATCTCTTTGTCTCCCCGCGGACGTGATGGAACGACAGCCCGGTCGAGAGGGAGGAAGCCCTCTTCGTTCTCGTTCCGAGGTCGCGGGAGTGCAAAGGCGCACGAGAGAAATGTTGTTAACGCTTAAACGTTAACAAATGTAGATGCTTGATAGAGGTCTCGGCCGGGGTCCCTTGGCCACAGGTAAAGGCTTCGGCGCTCAGCGGTGACCGAGGCCGACGAGGAAGGGCGAAGAGCCGAGGAACTCTCGCGGAGCGCCGAAGAATAACGAGAGTGCGAGAGAGGCCGCGGCGGAGGCTACGGCGGCCGCTTTTGAGCCTCGGTTTGTCATGGTTCGCGTGATAGATGAAGGAAGCCGGCGCGCGGCAACTTACGCCTCTTGTTGTGCACGGGGATAGCCTCAGCTCAGCAACCACTTCGTTATATACCCTTTCCCGCGCACGTACTCTAATGCCGAAACGCACCTTGCTCGTATCGCACCAACACACCATTCGTTCCCGTAAATAGAATAAATTTTCGCATTCACGCGCCAAAGTACTCGCACAAAACACTGTGCAAAGCGAGCGAGTGATTATAATTGATGATCGCTCTCGAATAAAACAGTATTAATTTTTCTTTCTTTTTTAATCCAATTTCGTTCGTTTCACATCGACGAAACGGCATCAACTCCATCTTTTAGCATGATTCAAGAGCGTGACGGTGACTCCATTTTTTTTTCTTCTTTTTTGGAACCCATTTTTTACGTATTTTACGATCATACGAGATGTTAGCTTGTAAACCGTTTCCGCGCGCACAAGGACGATCAAGAGGTCAGGGTTTACTCGCCGATTTGGCACGGTCCATAAATCTTTTCGGGGTGGAAACCTGAGTATACGAGTGTTCACCCCTCCCGCTATCCGCCGCGCGACATCCCGAAGTTCGGGAGTGTATAGGCGGCCGCGGGCCAACGGGACTCCACGATAGACGTGGTTGTACTAATCCCATAAAAAAAGAAGAATTTCTGCCCCGAGCTCGTGCAGCCAGAAATTTTTGTCCGCATGCGTGAACCTTCGCGAGATACGACCGACGATGTGCTTCGGCCGGTCGCGTATTATTGGGCATCGCTACGGATGATTAGTTGCCACGTGGCACGACAGATTTCGAGTGTTCGATCGGTTATGATAGTGCGTGACGCGGCCACTCCTCTTCCACCCTAGTCCCAAAGGCGCACCCCGGATCCATTAATTAATTAAACAAAAATAAAACACCGATTTTTAGATCCTCAACACAGCGGGCTTCTTCCATTGTTCTTATGCAGTTGTAAATAATTATCGGGTATGAGGAACAAGCATTTCGGTACAGGCGGTTGAGCGCGAGAGGCACGGACAATAAAGGGGGGTCCCAGCGTGAAATGACTGATGATCCGACGGTAAAGTTCGCGGTGTAAAGTAAAGCGGGCTATTGATTCGTGCGATGCATAAGTGACACGTCTATCGGCTACCGAGCTGCTTCACTCTTTCCCTCCGTCTCCCTCGCGTCTTCCTCGTTCCTCGGCACCCAGTCATGCTGAGGTTTTAACTCTTCGCGGAGAGGAGAGAAACGAGCGGAGCCGGCCTCCGTGAAGACGCCCGCGCGAGCTACGAGAGGAGCCCGAGCGGCGTAGATGATAAACGGCTTCTGGGTTACACAAGAGAGAGCGATAGATGGAGAGAGAGAGAAAGAGATCGCTAAAACGGGGGATGATCGTACCACCGCCGGATAACCGGCACCAGAAGCCAACGTCGCTCCTTTCTATGCGACAACCGACTTATCCTACTCTGCTCCCTCGACAACATCGTGGTGAATCATATCGGGGCTCTATAAAAGTATATTGTGCTGCACACTGCGAGTGTCGGTGAGTTGCATAGATCAAATTTTGGAACGTCGTGGAGGCGACTTTGCGAGGATGACATTTTTTTATAGATCAATGCTATGAGAGGGTTGCAGAAATGTTATGTTCGAGATAAATAACGAAAGGGTTAATGACAACCGGACTGGCAAAAAGGCGAACGTTGGGGCAAAGCACTTTCTGCCATTCCGTCAGTGCGTCGATTACGTCGGCAGCGATTATTCGTGTAAATACGAAAAAATCGCTTGCGGGCTGCCAAAGAAAAAAAATATTGTTTCAATTCTATTTTCAATTTTTACAATTCCATATGATATTGAAAAAACGATGGCGAGACTGTCAAGGTGACATGTTATCGTTTAAATTCTGTATGGGATTCCAAGAATTGAAAGTTGGATTGAAATAACATTTTTTTTTTTGGTGGGCCACAAGAAAATTTTTCTTCAATCATTGATCTTATTTTTCAGTGTAGTAATTTTTCTGAAATATGACGTTTCTAGTGTTACGTTTTTAAGGACCAAATTTGTACATTGATAATAAATAGTTGGGTTTTTCCTTCCTAAAATTGACGGAAATTCGAGTTATCGTATTCGGTGAGATGTTTGCGTCGAAATCTTCCTTTGAAAAGGAACTGATATAGAAATTATTTGGGTTGTGAGTTCACGGGCTTCAGTGGAACTGAATCTATGTATTCCAAATGATCGTACCATCGCCGGATAACCGGCAGCAGAAGCCAACGTCGCCCCTTTCTATGCGACAACCGACTTATCCTGTTCTACTTCCTCGACAACACCGTAGTGAATCGTATCGGGGCTCTATAAAAGTATATTGTGCTGCACACTGCGAGTCTATGGCTTGCATTGGTCAAATTTTGGAACATCGCAGAGGCGACTTTGCGAGAATGAATTTTTTTTCATATAGCTTAATGCTCTGAGAGTTTCGGGCTAAGGGTTGTACCAGAAATTCCGCATTCGAGATAAATAACGAAACAATAATGACAGTCGGTCCGACAGAAAGACAAGCACTAAGGCACAGAACCGTCTCTGCCGTTCTGCTCGATCGCATCAGCAGCGATTTTTCGTCAATTTAAAGATCAAACTTGTACATTGACATATGGGTATTTGGGTATTTTCTTACTGAAATCGCCGGAAGTTTGAGTTATCGTATTAGGTGGGATATGTTCGTCGAAGTCTTCCTTTGGCGGTCTAAAGAAAAGGAATTGACATATAATTTTTTCGGGCGATGAGCTCATAGGCTTCAGTGGAACTGAATCTCAGTATTGCAAATTTATTGCCAGGCGGTCCGTTCCTTTTTTTATTTTCCCCTGTGCGATTCGCTTCCTTCTCGTGCAGAAGTGAACGCATTAATCACTATCGGTAAAACAATACGGATAATTGATACGTGGCTTAAGATAATTGGATACGTGCTGGGGATATGGCCGGAATGATGGAATGGAAATTCTAAGTTGGCCTGTCGAACGATCGATCACCAGAGGAACCCCCGAGAAATTCTCGTTCGGAGGAACCTCGAAGGTTCACCGTGCGCGCATCGGTCCGTCGCTACCTGCTCCATTTATTATTCCTGCACCGAATTTCGACGGCCCGAATGAAGATCAAAGCCAAACGCGCTAATCGGGCTCATGTATTCTCTCGCTTCGTTACAAGCTTCCAAGAACGAACCTCCAATAATATATTACATAAAATCTGTAACTATTGAGTACCATTTCTTATTACCATTATTTTTTTTTACGTGAATCTACGATCTGTAATGGGATACGGAAAAAGAAACGATGGGAAAGGGGCTTGTACGTGCAAAACGATAGCGAAGTGTGATCAAGATCCTTGCGGATTGACGTGGAATCCAATCAACGTCCTCGTCTCGCTATTCGACCGAAAGAAAATTGGGTCCCCGTTGCCATCCCCCAGGAAGATTAATGCTCCGGCTGATTAGTCCCGGGTCTGGCCACTGAGACAAGAGTCCTCTATCATTAGTCCAACGTTTGATTCCTCCTTAGTTTCGACAAATAGCTGAGTAAGTATCGAGCATTCGTCGTCACGAAAAATAACGACTCTTTCGAAAAGCAAACCTCTAGCTTTCCATTTTTTTTTTATTTTTTTTTATTCAGTAGAAAAAAATTACTATATTTTGAAAATAAAATGGATTGTGTGGTATGAATACCGCGAGGGAATTTAGTGGAGCTTTTGAAGAGGTTTGGAGCGATGAAATCGCTTGTTGCACGTTGCTTAAGCCGTTTATCAGTCAGGATGCGCAAGGTTTGTTTATGTGTGTTAACATGGCGTCGGCCTGTCTCTCCCCCCTCCCACCCCCCTCTCGACGAGCTGCGGGGTTGATTTATAGGCGGAGCATCTGACAGTAGACACCACCCTCCGGGTCTCGAATCACGACAGCTGTTCCGTCCCGTTAGGAGGATTCGAAAAGCCGAACTTAGCTTACCTTCCATCTATCGGACGAAGCTTGAACTGATTCCTTATCGTTTGTATCTACTTGTATCCACTACTGATCCATGACTGTTTTACCGACAGCGAATCACAAACTGCACTATCCTCCGAGGCTTACTGACCGACGCGTTCCGCTCTTACCTTATCTGGAACAGACAGAGAAAAAAAATGTGGAAACTCGGTCGGTACAACAGTTTAAAAAAAATTATAAAGTAAAGGCGTTCGTTAAATTTGTTCGCAAAATGTAGGGTCAGTAATACAAATGCAGGAATGTATCTAACCGATTATCTTTATTATCTTGCAGATTTACGCACAATACAATAATTATATATTATGTATATGTAGATTTTTATTTGTTTGTTTATTTATTCATTTACTTGTGTAATATATTATTAATTTCATCTCTCGTCGATTCACTTAATGTACATTACACTTAAACGGACATGGTGCTTTGCTTATTGAATATGTACACAACTCTTTTTTGTTTTTCATTAAATTGTGCTGGAAAATAATAACATTGTTATAGTAAAAATGTACAATCTGATTTGATTAGTGATTCACATTGAAAAATCTCTTAACTGAACTCTCTCTCTCTCTCTCTCTCTCTGTCCATCCGTCCGTCTATGCTGATCTAGACGATTGAACTTTTTCTTCATTTCTTTCTTTCAGTTTCATGAAATAAATGTAAAAACACGACGAGCCAATCTCGAATTACGCTGTCGTACACATATGCGCGTGATTAGTTAGTTTGACATCATATTCAGCACGGAAATACATTCTCGGACTCTGAGTCTATCAGCACATTTTTTTTTCATTAAATGTCTTTTTTATCTCTCATCTAGCTTAAAGATATAGTTATTAATTATTGGTCAAGTATTGGTACCTCGGATAAACTCGTCTCGTTGCGTTATTTCGTCTTGTTTTTTTTTTTTTTGACTACTGTATAACAGATTTGCTGCAAGTTCACAGGCGCGATTTTTATTTCTCTACATAAACGGAGACGAGTCGAGGTCAACGAGTCCTATGCATTGGTTCGCATAATCTTCGAACGCCGAGGAGCATTCGGGGTTTTTTTGATTTGCACAATTGTGGTCGGAATTTGCATACGTACAATCGTTATTTAGCTTAATTGAAAGGCAGATTTGAGAGAGATAGAGATATAGGAAGGTTTCTAATTTATCACGGCGTTTAATTATTTACACGAAAGGAACGCTTTCCAAATTCGATCTTCTTTTTATTTTTGTTATTTTTACTTGTTTTACCTACTATTGCGCGAGTTGGCCCCTCGACCGATACAAGCAGAATTGTCTCGGATAACTTCCGATATTCTCTATCATTAGCAGCTCGTAAAGTCGACAAGGTGAAATAAATTTGATTGAGGAAACTGCCAAAGGTAAGACGCAAAGAGCTTTTCAGATAGGAAAACAGTTTCCTTCTCGTTGCTCCTTGCAACGGCCTCGGAGCCACAGCGGATGCCTAATTAATAAAGCTATCATCCCGGTCGATTGGGAGCTCGTAAAACGCTCCCTAATACGAATAAAACTATCGATCTTTCTTTAATTGTTTCCCGTGAAAACGGTACTGTTTCACTTAATCCATTAACTACAACTAACGCGGCGGACAGAAAAACACTTGCAAAAAGTTGCGTCGATATTGAAAAAAAAAAAAAAAAAACAACAGAAATCGGAGAAAGTATACTAACTAGGAATTGTAAAGTTATCTTTTCATTGACAAAACGTAATTGTCTTGGTCGTATATCGTTTGCAGTATGAGTGTGAACGATTCGAACGAAAAAGCAATGTATGGCTCGAATTGATGAGAAATAATAATCAAAAAGCGTGTTCTCGACAGTGTCTCACTTTCTACAATGTTAATAGATTAATCTTGCCTTGCGAGGTAAGGTGTAACAGAAATATAGGTGCGTCGACATCGGACGTACGTGGTGCCACACCTTGTTTCCCTAAACATCACAGACTCAGAGGTAAAACGTAGAAAAGTCACATCGAACGCTAAATTATTATTTTTTTTTACGCGGTGGTGTATTGAGGGCTCTTTCTATTAGGTACATCGGTTCATTCCACAGCACAGTCTAAATTGTACCCATTAAATCCATTAATTTACTAATTTTATCTCGAACGGGACTAAGTTTAACGAAGCTCCGATGTATTATTTCTCTTCAATTTTCTTTTTGTTATCTATTTACAAACAAAGCGCCGCTCGACTCCCATTTTCTCGCAACGTATTTATCTTCACATTTTGACAAAAATCTCCGGCTCAACGGAATTTTTTTAAATTCTTACGAGAAAACGTGGAGTAGAAAGGTGAAGTGGGACAGATATGTTTTACCTCGGAGTTTAGAACATTACGTAACTACACCGTTCAATCGCTTAGATTAGTATTTTTTGGGTTCACAAATTACTTTGAGTCTCGCTTAAATTTCTTTACTTTTTAAATCTTTTTTACTTCACAAATTTGAGAATAACGATCGTTTCGAAAATTTGTTAATTTTTCACGTGCAACCACCCGTATTAACCTCTGTTAATTTGCCTCTCTAGGTTCGGTAGCCTCAAAATATGCATTTCTATATCGTCGACATTATTTACACGAAGAAACAAAAATAGCAATTATGTCGAATAAATACTAATGATAATTTGTTTCTTTGTTTTTCTCTGAATTATACATGATATTTCTTAAAGCTGAGAAACGCGAGATCTTTATGTCATTGTTGTTATCGTTTACGATATTACACTCCGTGCCCGGAGCAAACATCTAATTTCTTATTATATTTACAAAGAGCTTTCATTGCGTTTTCAATATTAATTTTATTTTTCGCTTTTCTACAATAGTTTCTTAGAAGATTCTTGTTTTTTTTTTTCGATTTACGAAAGAAGCGTGTCATTTTTCAAACGGTATCGAAATTCTTATTACGAGTGTAATTTAGTTGTCGACTCGTGGGTCACGTCGAATCATGCGATTATCGCGCGTCGAACGTGTCGAAATAAAAACCCGAGTCGTGGTCGGACTTTGATAAGAGTTTTGTAAAATAAAGTTCCTTTGTTTCTTCCTCGCCTGTGTGATCGGTCTGCTTTATTCCTCCGGGGCAATCTTCGTGGATTCTTCTTCCTGTTGCTCTTCGGACTTTTGTTCTTGCTCCTTTTGCGCTTTAGCCTCAGCATCTGTGGCAAAGAAATTGCACTCATTAGCAGCTGTGAGTTTTTTTACAACAATGTCTGAAGACATAGTTTACCTCTGACTGCCTGCTCCTTCCAGAACTTTTTATTCTCAGCGAGGCATTGAACCCACGGTTTTTGAATTTTGGACCTCCTCTCACCGTCGCCTGTTAATTAATTCATTTCTATTTTATCCACCCTCTTCGACACCATAGCAATTACAGCAATAAACAATCCTACCATTTGTTGGATCTTCGGAATTGTCCTTCGCAGAAGGTCCTAAAACAGCCTCTAGCATGTCGCTGCAGACTTGCATACTCGGCTCCACGATGAACTCGATAAAGCCGATCTGCGATTCTGCCACGAGAGTATTGTTTCGGTCGCACAACGGGGAAAATGGTAGTCCGAGGGTTCGCTCCTTGTCGCCTTGCCTGAAGAACTCTTCGAGAAGTTGCATCGTCCATCTGACAAAAATCACAGCTTTTACATTTCTGACTCGAGGAGATTCTTCGTATGTCTTTTATAAGCAAGGTTCCACGAACTCTGCGATGAAATTATTATTCATGCTTTGTGGTTGTACAATTTTTCGGAATATTCCTATTAGGTACCTGTGATGAAGATCCCATCTCTTCGCAGGGTGCGAGATGTCACAGCAGTGAAGTACGAGACTGACGGCTTTGCTCTTGTCGACGCTCGGTTCAGCGAGACTTAGCAGATTCTTCATGTTCTTCAGTTGTTGAAAGTGGAAGCTCATGTCTGTGGCGAGTACCATGTCGATGACCAACGATCTGAACTCGCGGAACTCCTCGATCGAGAGATTCTGAAGGATATTGCAGTCATCGTCGCGCAGGATTCTGAACAGCAATGCATTCCGTTAATTCGATCAAGTTTAGTCAGTTTTACACTGGTAAAAAAAGCAGTTGAATCAATTCCAGCAGTTGTTCAAATAACTATTTAGTTGGACGAACAAATTATTTTGAACAAACCAAGCTTTTAGCTGTAACAAGTTTAGTGTAACAAAATATATATTTTGGATACGAGACTAAAAAGAAAATTATTCGATAAAAAAAATGTGTACAAAAGATATATCATCGAATATACCGGAAGCTCGCTGAAATGTGGTGATTTTCCAGAACCGCTCGATCGTTGTACAGTAGAGCGGTGTCGCTTCCTGACATAACGTGGAAATTGTTCGTCGTTCCGGTATGCTCGTAATCGTGGATGATCGCGGCAACGAGAGTGGCGAAAATCTCTAAATCCGACAGCCAGTTCTGAAATAATGATGAGCTTACGAAACGGCAATGCCACATGGTGGTTTTTCGGCTGATTGATCAAGTTTTGAAATTCCGTGCTTTTAGCGTTACCGTACTGCCTCTATCGACCCCAGAACACTATAGTTTATTCGTCTGACAGTCGTTGATCGATGGGCAACGAGGAAGTGCCAGAATCAGCACACAATACTCACCATCAAGCCCGTCTGACATAGGACCCAGTGCATAGTCTGTGCGACGTCAGCAGCGTGAAGATTGTTGTGGTAAGGATTTCTGTGTCTACAGTAACCCTCCTCGATTCTCGAGAGGAAACTCTCGAGTACGACCGGTGGAACCTTGAACTTGTGTATCATGCCGTAACGATTTAGAAGATCGTAGCCCAGGTACTTGACTGGTGCGCCCATGGCCGCGTCGTTCAACGAGAAAGCGTCGAAGGACCAGTCGTCGAGAGTCTTGAAATTTTTAACATAGTCATTAGAAAATAAAAAAAAAAATTGTGGAGGAAATCTCGCGTGAAAAACAATAAATAAAAATTAACCGGATATTATTTTTTTATTTTTTTTCCGCCATTACCTTCAGAACCCTTACGACATCCGGTGGAAATTGCATAAGAGCGGTATTGGCTACCCTTCTCGAGATTCTCTCGACGAAGATACCGGCTCTTATGGCCTGAGCGACGGAGCGAAATTTTGGTTTCTCGTCGGCTTTGCGTCTCGTCGTTGCCAATTGTCTGGTGAAGGTGGAGGCCAGCCATTCGCGCACCTCCGGCGGCACAGCATCCGGCTGAACTTCGGAAAGCTCGTCGTCTTCGTCGGCCAAGCGTCTAGAGTGGGGGAAGTCCCGGATATCCTGGTATTAGCCTCGAGCCGAAAGTTAATCGCCCAGCTCAACGAAACTCTAATTCACTTATTTGCGCACGATAATGATTTTTTTTTTCTCTTAAATGCCATTTAACTTTTTCACGATGATACTCTATCGATCGGATAACAATAGTTTACAGCATATCGAAGCCTTCGACTATATGCGACCTCGATGCACTAATGAGAACCCGCGAAATATCCCGATGATAATTATCCTATCGATCACATGGATGATCTATGTATTCTATCCAGGAAAATAAATAAAGAAAAAACAAACGCAATGTCACAACGTATTTTTCACCAGCGTCAACCATCATCGATTGTTTCGATTAACGACGAGTACTTCGTGTCTCGAGGAGGGCGATTTACTGAAGTAAATCGGTTCGGATAGCTCGTACGTTGCGAGCGCCGCTCTGAGCGCGATTCAAATTTATTGGGTTAGAAGAATTTAGTGACAAATGAGTGAAAATAAAATTAACCTGCGTCGATCGCGTACACGACTAACCGCCCGGTCAAACACAACGATACATGCGAATTCGTTCGAGTTACACGAAAGCGTAATCACACGACGGGCGAGCCGTTGAAGGGTGCGGGCGAGGTGGTTGGAAACAGTGGGTTGAAGGGTTGTTCGAGTACGTTCCATCGTAATCGGCCAAACGACGGGAGAGTAATGTTTATTGTCAACTCCAGAGAACCCGATACGTGTGGGCGGCACCGAGGGTGTCGGAACAAAAGGGCATATTGGCCTGGCGTACCGCAGTATTTATCGTCAACGGCGCAATGACCGAGCCTAAGTGAACAAAAGGATTATATTTTTTTTTAATAATTGAGAAAAATGCATATCGATGACCCAATTCCATAAGGGCAGATCGGCTGCGCATAAGCATAGCCCGTTCGCCCTTTGTCATTAGCCCGTTGATCTATTTTTTTAAAGTTCACGATGCCAGTGAATTTTATAATTTTGGACAGAACAATACGGTCGATGAAACAACGGGCGTTATATCGGTGAGTGCGTTGAATTTTTCGGAAAAAGTTTACGATCTAAATTACACACGGCGGAGTTGGACGTAACGGGGCCAAGTGGGAAATGATTCACGGCTCGTGTGTTGCTAGCCAGTAACAGAACGGAATACACAAGAGTGGTGTAAAACGGAGACATGCACACGCTGACCACGAATAGATATGTATGTATGTATCACAATGGAATTGAACGTATATAGCGTATTTATATCCCATGCAGCAAAGCATGGTCACGTCACGTTAATACTATACTTGGAATTATATTAAAGAGCGAGGGCTCTTGCGGGACGAGAGAGTGTCGCTTTACGCGTCACACGACAGAATGTTAATGAGAAAAGGGAATAAACTATCTTGTACAAAACAGTGAATTATAGGTGATAGAAATAATTTTTTTTATAAAATAATCAGCGACGTTGCCGAGACACGCGTTCGGAATCAGCTTTTCGTCTTTCCACGATGGCTGGTTACTACACTTGTTCTTGAAACCTATATACAATGATAGATCGAACTGACAATGCTTGCGACCCGAATTATTTATTTCTTATAACGATGAAAAAAAAAGTGTATAAAAAAATATCAATATTTCGTGATAATAGTTTGTGCAGGAAGGAATATATATAGATAGTTTATAGGTATTATCAATGATCCTAGAGATATATAATTTGAGTCGATCAGTGCGAAAATTTTATAAGAGATAGAGATAGTCAAGGTGGGATGAGAAAATTAATTCTTTGTATTATTCTTTTATATTGAACAAACCTACGACGTACGCTCGGCTGAGAGGTGGCTGCTTTCTCCATACGTTCCGCTTCTCTACAATTGAAACACCAAGGAATACAACATCACACTTACATTACACATCGAACTAAGATATAAATGTTTTTTTTCAATCTTATAAACATATAATGAGAAAAATTATGATTGAATTATGATAACGAATCGTGAAATTTGAGGAAATTATGTTATTATATCGAGTATAATCTTTTGTGTTTTTTTGTAACGTCTTTATATTGTAACAATGATTACGAGGATGACTGAGGCGATGTAGTACATGTAAGGCATGCATCGCGATTCAGAGATAAAAGAAAACACTCTTCGTTGCTTTTTTCCTTTTTTTTAATGCAAAATTTTTAAGTTGTAACGGGCAAGAATCCGAGAACGAGCAGGCTACACCTAGAAGAAACTATAGAAGATAGAGCATAGATCGAGGATAGATAGAGCAGACACCATGAGAGAAAGACAGGCAGGCAGAGGGACGACCACATCATCATGCTGTGTTGAAGGATCATTTTTTTTTTTTTTTTTTATGTTTTCCGGTTTCTTTTTTCATTCATTGTCTTTTCACAGTGCAGGTACATGATTTATTACACCCTCGTGTAATCGAAGAACTAACAGGCGAGCTAATGCCATCGTGTGTTCTCGACTATGTGGAAAATCTTCGATATCGGCTGCAATATCTTATCTAAAATCGCGAAGTAACGTTTCATATAGTTTTTTTCCTTCACTAGATTATCAATTCGAGCAAAATCATGAATCTCGTCGTAAATATCGCGCATCTATCTATCGAGCTAGGAATCCTAATCTTCGCGACCGATTGGATAATACTACTCGACGTATGAAAACCGAACTAATTGTTGTAGTCGTGCTGTCTTTTGTAGATTATGAACGAGAGGTTAAAAGTAAAGTAATTTTGAGTATATATAAGAGAGCAGGGTGCTTGTTCAAGGCCACAGTAAAATCGTGACGGTGTCTAGCGATTTCTAGAGAAAAAGTACGTCTCATTGCTGAGAATAACGATCAAAAAATATATATATATATTCTTTTTAATCAATTTCTTTTCAAATAAAAAATTGCTCTTTAATTTCATATTCATCGTTTCGAAATTTTGATTATTTTTTCAACGATCGGTATTCTCAGTTAATATTGACGCTCGAACTCGGCTGGCAAACTCTCATTTTATGGATCACACAAAATGCATTCACGTACTTATATCGTAAGTGATCATAATAACATCGAGGGTTTCAGGAATTCAGGCTTTAGGCGGTTGGTTGTTTGGCAATGAAAATATTTGGGCTTGTTCTTGAAGGGACTGGCGGCGGGGAGGGAGCGGTATGACGTGGTTATGTGGTGATCGGATATCAGGGCTTTTGTGGAATGTGAATGTTTCGCAACCTTGCCCACACGGGGGTGCGAAGCTTCCGTTTCTGGGTTGCCACCGCGTGGCCCTGTGGTCCGTCCGTGTCCAAGCCACCCCCGAGGGCCGTCGATGCGTGGCCCGCCCCCCTACGCGATGACCGAGTGCTCTCACCCGAACTCACCCTGCGATAGTGCTCGTTAGTCAAACGTGGAATTAGAAACAGATAGATATTGTTTACATGATATTTCGTAAAAAAAAAAACCAACAAAAATTTCACACTCTTTCATTGCCATCGAATTATTATCCACTGAGTCGAAAATTGTTGCTGAAAATAATATATTAGTACAGATATCACTTGAAAACTTTGTCTCAGGCTACGACCAAGGAATTTCGTTGTACCTGTTAAATGCGTGGATAACGCAAGTATGAAAATATTATTTCTGGATCGGAAATAGGAGTAACGAACAAAATAAAAAGCGAAGACAGGCGTGAATACCAATTGCAGATTTTTTTTGTTCGTAGCAGTTATTTTACGACCAAGGAAATTCGCTCTACTTATTGAATGCATGAATAACGTTGATATGAAAATATTACTTCAGGATTGGAAATAGGAGTAACAAACAAAAAAAGCGAAAATAGGCGTGGAGAGCAATTGCTGATTTTTTTTTGTTCATCGCTGTTCTATTCTCTTCGGTAAGAGCGAGCAGTGAGAAAGACTCGTACAGTTAGACAAATTTAAGAGAGACTTTTCAGGAAAGCGATTTCAATCAAAATGGAGAGACACATCGATAGATTGTATATCTTTAAAAACATCCAAAACACCAAATATTATATTTCCGTAGCTGTTTATGTTAGAGAGTGAACAGTGAATTCAATCACAATATCGACAATAGTAAATTTGCATCCGTGAAGCGTTTAGTATAAAATATATTTGCATACCGCCGTAGCGGGCTCGTGTCGTAACTTCGGGTCGACTACGGCGACCGGTGGGCACTTCGCAAACGGTATAAATCATTTAACGAAGGGATGGACGAGGGTGGAGTCGCGCGATCGAGCATGTGGCTCGGTACCTGACTTTTCCGAGGCAAAAAAAGGAGCATAAAAAAATCGGCAGTTTGCAAGAGGAATGGAAAATAACTTACTGATAAAGAAAAAAAAAAAAAAATGGGAAAGAAACAGATACGAGAGAGTGAGCAGGAGGAAACAAAAGTGATCTGCCTCCTGTGAGGATTGAACTCACGACCCCTGGTTTACGAGACCAGTGCTCTACCACTGAGCTAAAGAGGCACCACCACCCTCGATTTTTAACCCTCGAACAGTTGAACTTTTATGATGAATCCTCTCGTTTCTCCGCCTCAAATGTTTCCTCGAGCAAAGGATTCCCTTTATCTACATTAATTTTTTTCTTAAGACGCTCAATCCTCGTACGCCTGTTAAAATTTCCTACTCGGCACACGCGTTTATTGATACTTAAATTATTTTTTTCTTCTCGATCCCATTGGATTCATTTTCTCTTTGCTGCTTATCAAATCAACACTTACTTGGTCTCGTCGATGAACACCGCTTCGAGGACGCGTGCTGCATAATGCAGATTTCGTTGAAGAAGATCGGCGGAGATTTCGCCGTGCTGAAGCTGCCGCAACAGACAACGGAGTCTGAAAAGAAAACAGGCAAATTGAAGTTTCGAATAATTTTTTTTTTCTCCATAAGGAAAGGAATATTTTTTAAAATTTGTGGCCAACCTGAGGGCAGCTTTGTCGCAGGCATCGGGCGTGTCGACAGCTGGCAGAGAGTCAGTCTCGAGGTCTATACTATCGAGTAACTCTTCGAGATCTACAGATTGGCCTCTCATGTAGGCATCGGGAATGTCGGTCGGGGTTGGACTATCGACGCTTGCACTCCCGCCACCTTTACCCTTGCCAGAACTGCGGCGTACTATCGTCAGTGTGCCTTGTTCTGCAATGAGGAAAAAAAAATACATATAAAATAATAATCGATGAGGCTTAATTGCACGACGAATAAATAGTAATAGTAAAAGTGCATTTGTTGACAATATCGTGTAGTTTTATACAATAACTGGATACATCTCTCTATATAGTATTTACACCATTGACATAGGCATTGTCATAGACATTGTCAATGGGCCATCGAACGGACCCTTTCAGCCCAGGGTTAACATTATCGGGTGGGTTTATTATTGATTTTTTCCTTGGTTTATTATACTTATTGCTGTAGTTTGTTATTTTACAGTCGTCGTGTCTGCGGTATGTCGTATACTTGTTTTCATACACTGAGAGAAGGATCTAATAAATATAACTATATCGCGTGAGAGATATTACCATAGCACACAGTAATGAGGAACTAGGGCGCCACCTATGGTAGGAAATACCGGATTCATAAGAATTTTTCGTAGATATTATAGTAAAAATTCTTGGAAAATCTGAGACTTTCCGCCATAGTTGGCGACCTATTGCCCTAACTATGTGCTATGGTAATTTTTCTTAGATGATCGATAGTTTTTACTAGACCCTTCTAGTAGTTTTTCTAGATCTAGTAAAAACTACTGGATGTTTTTACTTAGTGGTTTTTACTCAGAGGATGCTATCTGGATCCCTTTTATTGACTACTTGTTTAAGCCATTGGAAGATTGGTTCAATGTTTTTTAATTTGTTAACAGCGAATCGTTTGGTGAGTTGTTCGAATCTATCGACTATGGGTGTGATGTCTGTTGTCTCGTACGTATAAATAAGTTACAGTGATTTCTCGTGCGTATATACACAAATGTCCTTGCAGACATTTTTTTTAGTCTCGTTCGAATATAAAAATGACTAAGAATCGATATCGGAATCGTCATTGTTGTCGGTATAACGGATAACGATCGGATGACAAACATTCCGTCACTTGAGAGATACGATTTTTTTCTGTCTTGGGGTTCTTGGAGTGATGTGAAGAAAAAGGAGATGAAGAAGAAGCGATCTCAATTATGAATTTTTATTTACTTGACTTGGAGATTAGATAAGTATAGATAGCATTTTTGTATACTCTTTATCAAGGGAACGCAATCGCTTCAGCTAGCTTCCACGGCTTTGCGAAAACTCCAACTATCGTAGCCGAAGAATTTACGTAATATTGATCCCTCACGTAAATTCCTATCCCCCGGGCGTGCCTTCTTTCAAGAGCAGCATACGTGATAAGAAGTGATAAGAATTGACAGACTTGTTGACTGGAAAACGGGTAACCCGGTGAAACTGCGGCTCGACGTGTCGTCGTACATTCCAATCTTCGTTGGTCAACCGGTAATACCTCTGAGGTGCTGGAAAGGCATTTGGGCCCGTGTCCATCACTAGATCCCAGCGGTTACCACAACACAGCGGGGGCATGCTTATCCTCAGACAACCGCGTGATTGGTTGCGCGCCCGGTTCCAGCGGGTCAGGATTCGTATCACCACGGCTTATGCAAGCGCACCGCTGCCCTCTCTCTGTTCAATATTCTATATTCTAACTCCATTGTAGCTCGCGTAATACAAATAAATAAGCCAAAATCTTATAAATTTCTTATAAGTTCGTATGTTCGTATGTTCGTATGAACACAAATACTCACGCTCAATCCTGGATGAGTAAAAATATTAAATAAAAACAATTCTTATTTCCCTTCGTTTTCGTAAGATTGAGACTGGCATTGTTGCATTGGGATTGGGATTGGTTATTCGATTGGGGCATATTTGAAAAACCGATTTATAATAATAATATAATATAATAATAATAATTATATTCAATACTCAAATTATTCTGTTATGGTGATTCATTATTCGATCATTATTATTAACTGTTCTTATTATTATTATTATTATTATTATTCCATGGTCGTGATGCAAACTTACTCGATAGTTGGCCATTTCGTCCTGGAGAAGGAGGATTGTGCGAGTGTGTGGCACCGGGACTGCCACCTGTGCAGCTCGTGCTTGCATTTGTGTTTACGATTGTGGACGCGGAGGCGGAAGTCGCAGGTGCAGACGTCGCCACCGCGATGTCGTCCCTTGTGACTCTTCTGTCGGGTGGCGAAGCAACTGAAAGGAAATAAATGAAAATTCTCGTTACAACTATGACGTTTCATCCTCCGGTCAACCTCCTGCGCCACATCCATAAAGGTATCATTTTTGCCTTGATGATAAAACCTCTCAATCTCGATATCGTTTCCCTTTGACATACGCACTCCGAGTCCAGTCGATCGTAAAACATTACAGTTCGAAACTCATTAATAGTTCATAAATCCAGTCTCTATTTATTGCCTCGATTTTCCATGGCTCTTCCCATACAATAAAATAAATTGCGCGCCCCCATTGCCCGCAAGAATAGGCGACGGTGAATCCGCAAATCGCGACGCGGACGTCGTCACAATCGTGACAAGCGGTGCGAGTCGATACGCCGCTATCGGGTGGAAGTGTTCTACGTCGTTGTTCCTCTTGCACAAGCTCGGAAAGCGTTAATATGCTTGCGTCTATCAGCTATCCTACGGTCTATTTTACAGTCCTGCGAACAGCCGGAGTGACTGACGAACGTGGGACGAATTTACTTCCAGGCTGGCCTCCCCGGTACATGCAAATTCTATTGTGGAGCGGCGAAGCCTTTACGGATGAATAGTCAACGGCGGTAGGAAAACTAACGGCAACGCGATCCGCTTCCGACCCTACTGGCAGTATAGTAATTCGATCATTCGGTACTTCGCGACACGCCATGCGGAATTCAATACGGAAACCGAGTTACGCGGCTTTCGCGTACACGAGGTCGGCAACTGTGTCTATCTGCACGTGTATCCAGATCGATAACACGGAGGCGCGAAGTTACTGACGGTGGATCTCATTAGCGGCGCCGTTGTTGCGACCTTTTCTCATTTCCATGAGACTTACACGTGTTCGCGATAATACGGGACGAACTTCGGTGACAAGGAAGCGGGAGGCGAGAAAAGACATATACTTGCTCAATTCGTCATTGAGCAATTGTTCGTCTTGGGACAGTTGTATGACGCAGGTCCATCGACTTTCAATTGAGAGAGTCGATCCTGCGAATGCATTCGCGGGGTCGCAAGGCGGGCCTGAGAAACAATCGTCACTCGCTGTTCATCTGAAGTTTTGTTCGTTATAGGTAGACGAAGTTTTACCCACGAAACGGCATCTACATACCAATCAGGCAAATCGGAATCGCTGATTCGACGCTCTCACTGCAGATTCACTGCGGTTGTTATTCGAAACTCGGATGAAACTTCTCCCGTGATTAATCTTCAGCTCGGTAAGCAACCTGGTGCTCGCATCTGGCTCTGCTTAACAAGTATTCATACACGCGTAATGAATCTAGGAAATTCGATTAGAAGTTTGGATCATCTTGGGGCTCAAATCAATTAAACCCGCCGATTTTTTGTCACCTCTACTGATCAGCAACTCATGGACAAGCCACGTGCGAGTCTCTGGTTTTTAGGTTTGGTCGACAAGTGTTGTTGCACGGCAACGAGTATTGGCGATTCGATAGCAAATTTGGATCATCTTTGATTCCTAGCGATTGCGCTTCATCGATACTTTCTCGCAGGCTGGCGGGCATGAACTACTCTACTTGCGATAAATCTCTGAAGCGACTTGCCGATAGATCGAGCGAAACGAGCAGTTTTCTTTCCTGCCGGAGTTCCGGGCAATTCAGCCTATTTGAACTTCGGCTCATCGTTTAACATCCGTGCCGACCGTTCCGTCGATTTCGCCAGGTTCAGTTGAAATTCGAGCCCGTTTCGCCGAAGTTGAAACAACCCAAGCGTACGGCCGAGGTGAATTTTACTCGGCGAGTTCGACAAGTTCGCGAGTAGAAGTCGTTCGCAGCGGGCTCGTCTTCGAGGAGTAACGAACGAATTAACGACCAACGGGGGTGACTCGATGTCGAACCCGAGAAATTGCCTGCGCGTCGCGACAACGGTGTCGCCTGTTTTACGCTCTCTCCACCAGAATTCCTTGCCCTACGCTCGCGCTCCTGCGACAAGCACAGCACGCGCGTGCACGGTTGCAGTGGATCAAAAAAAAAAAGAGAAGAAACACAACAAGTTTAAAATGTGAGAGGCGTTGGCTCCGCCAAAAGGAAGAAAAAAAAGGATATTCATGCCCGAGAGAGCACTCGAGGAAAACAAGGTCGTTTACAACAACCCTTCCCTCGACCAGCACCGAGCCGGTAACCGGCTCTCGTCGCCTGCTCCTGACAGTTTGAACGTGAGCCTAACGAAGCGATTTTCCCTGACACGACGACAGAAGTTATTGACCACGCTGCACCAGGGACCAGCGAAGCTGCTGCTACTTTGCACACCGGGATATAAATTGTAATTTTTTTTGTTTCTTTTCTCGAGCCAATACTTTACACCGTTCATATGAAGCCTGTAGTTATTCAGCGTTAAAGCTCGCAGCGCCGAAACCGGCGAACGACGAGATTAATATTCCGGTCGTGTTATTGAATTACCAAACATGATGCATCATCATGTATTATACATTGTGGACAGAATCTACAGCAGACGGTACGCTCGTTGTTGTTGTTGTATACGCTGCCTAGTAGCGTAGTCGAAAGTCCGCGCCGCCTCGTGCACGCGCGCGCTGATTTAATCAGAATTCGTTAATAACGTTATGTTTTTCAATTATGTTGATTGTTTCGCCGAATAACCACGCACGGGCTGGCTGATGAATGCGAGATAAAATTTTGGACCGGTGCGTTCCACCACAGGCTCGAGAGGATTTTAATTATTGCGAACAATATGGAACCGCTCGTTCAGCGCATGTTCCAAATGTCTAAATACCAGTGTCAGCCGCGACGCAAGTACCCTCAGAATTGTTCGCGATAATGGGCAGGAGAAACTGACCGATGAAGTTACGGAATATGGGAGGCTGCGTGATGGGAGAGGAATGCCTATTGATCTGTAGCACCTGTCCGTTCGCCGCAAATTAGATTCGAAGCCAATCGATTTCCCGACCGACAACAAATCTATTGTCGACCGTTGATTGGCTCATTCCACGGGATCGATTGGACGCTCGGGCGACACACTCGAATTAACTGTACTTCAACACAAGACATCGACCACTCCGACCCCCTCGCTCCAATACCCACCTTTCCCCTCGAACTACCACTCCGGAGAGCGTCCGCCTCGAGATGAAAACAAAATCGATCCTGACATCGGTGATCGTCGATATAGTTATATGATTCCCGTTGTGTAATCCGTCCGAGGAATATCGCACTGAGAAAAAGGATGGTATTTCCTACTATAACGAATAGTTCCCAGGGGGGACGTCTATATAGATAGTTTGTGATAGTATAAACTCAATTGATTAAACTATAATTATAGTTACAACTACAATTTTTGGTCATTGCCGTAACTGTAAAATGTAGACGGCCCCTCTGGGAACTATTTACTATGTAAATTTCACTATGAAAAATATCAATAACTTTTGGATGGTGGCGATGGTGGTAGGTGGGGCAAAACGGGTTTGAAAATCCGGATGTATCGTTGGGACAAAATGGGTCATCCAAAAATTATTGGAAATTTGAGTTTTGCCCTCACTGTCCCGTTTTGCCCCGCTATGCCATTTTGCCCCGATCTCCCCTACTCTCAAAAAATGACGCACGCGAAGATGACATGCAATGATGATGAAGGGACTGTACTCTGTTTTTATTTTTTACTTTTCGTCAATATTGGATCTCGCGAAGAAGAAAAGAGTTTCCCCTCGACGTCGAAAAAAAAGACATCTCTGGTCCCGTTCGCCGTGCTTTCCCGGCGGCTCGCTTCATGTTATATTCATAATCCCTTCTTCCAGGCTCCGGCCGCCACGCGTCGCATGAAGATTTCATTCAACTTGGGAAACGGCGCTTATTGACTCAACGCGAAGGTTTTCCACTGCTTGTAGAATCGCAAAGACGAGGAACGAGAGAAACTGGAAGAAGTGGAAGGATTGTGGGACACAGAAAAAAAAAGGTTCGCTTTGTGTGCGCGCCATGAGCAATCGTGTGTTGTTACGGGAATGTGAACTGTTTCCGTCGTTCCTTTTTGTTCCGCTCCCGAGGGAAAGGTCGTGCACGTCCTATCGCGAGAGGTGGACCGGTATGACGTGACGGGCATAACGAAACGGCGGAGACTGGATTGTCCTGGTCTATGCCGGTGGGCCGCGAAAAGCTCGATATGATCGGAATTGTCCCAGTTACGCGGCACGAGGTCTCTTTCTTGTTGTCCCCGACGACCGATTCGATCCGATAACGCTCTTATCGGTCTTTCGTAAGGTCCGCGAAGCGTATCGAAGAAATCGCTATTTTACAATCATCGGATCTTGGTGATTACGTATTGTGATGCAACTCGATTTCCGATCACTCGGGGGTTCCATTAAGTAACATCGTAAACATCCGCGCATCGACTCGCGGAGAGGAATATCCGAAATGGATATGCCAGTTCACTGCAGTGCCGCGTGCTGTAATGGAAAGTTCGCGTTGTAGCGCAGCCAGTTGCAGCGTCAGCAGTGGAATATCAATCGCTTCCAGTTCCCTCTGTTTACGGCGACTTATGTATCGCTCGCTAAATCGAAACGCGTCATGAACAAAAACACACTCGCAGCTTTTCCATTAGTTCTGAAACGGCAGCTTCGACTTGGGCGGCTCGCGAATGCGCTCGTCGCTCGCAGATTTCCTGACCCACTCCTTATGCGTACGCCTCGAGGAACAACGGATTAAAAATGCACTTGCAGACGTACACGACGTGTCTGGTTCTGAAGTGAAAAATGTCCCGAGGGTTCGCATTTATGCCGCGAACCGGTGGATTTTAATAAAACTGAAGTTATATCGCGAGGTGAGTGGAAAAATTACGGTTGGGAGTCGACGTGATATCCACGACAGCGAGACAGGCAAAAAAACGGGAGGCCAGGAGTGGTTTCGAGCAGACAGCGTTATTTCGGTGAATGCGAGGAGGCACCGGCGGAATATCACGGAAGTTGCGCGAGACTCCGAGTGATGCGTTAAAAAAAAGACTTGATACGAGTCTACTCTGGCGATAGAATTCCAGCGGTGAACGACGCGTTCTTCCGGGACCTCCGAGCGATCTTCGCTGTCGTACACACGAACACGGCCTCGCGCAAGCCGAGGAACGAGTACCTGACGACGAGATCGTAAAAACGCACGAGCCGATGGTAAATCATTACACCCGAAGGAATGAAAGAACTTTTAATTGCTCGTAAAGAAGAGGTCGTACGTTGTGCATACACCGAGTACGAGGAGGCACCGCACTCTGCACTCGTAGCGTACATCGATCCGGGCCCTCCAACGTCCTTATTGTCCGCATGCTCTCGTCAATTTTTTTTCAGCTCGTACTTTCCATTGTACATTCATAACGATCTTAAAGCGTTCCATTAATTCCGTTTTCCTCATTTCCATTTTTGTCTTTTCATACGACCGTGCATAGTTTCTGGGGAAGGGGGGGGGGAGGAGGTGCACGTCGATCCAACGTCGTGATAATTCCAATTAAGGACGAGAGAGTCTTTTCTTCACTTTTTCCTGCGTATAATAAAAAGAATGAAAAATAATAATAAAATCGGCGACGGGCAAGGGTGGCGAACGCGAAGCCGCCGATGTCATAGTCGAACGTGGGTATATCGGCAGTGTGTATTTCGAGATCGGGTAAGGTTAACGTGACCAATCGACTCGAACTAATCGGCTTTCGTCGAAGCTTTCATTGTACTGGAAAAGCCGTCGATGTCGCGATAGAGAGAGGCTCGACCCGACCCTGGGGACGGATCTTCCGTTACCGATTAAAAAACATGTACGGGCCGTTAACGCCGAAGCGTGAACGCCGCAAACGACGTCGAGGATTCGATGGCCTGGAGGCGTCTGCGACACGATTTATAATGTTCAAATAATCCCGTGTTGCGTACGAAATGGCGCAATGGTGAAAAGTCGTTCGGGAACGTTTGAAAATTGTCAGGGTTCTTTTTTGGCACCGGCAATAGTTTGGGTTAATTCGATTCCGTTTTGACACAATGAGCCGTAAACGACGTCGAGGATTCGATGGCCTGGAGGCCTCCGCGACACGATTTATAATTTTCAAATAATCCAGTGTTGCGTACGAAATGGCGCAATGGTGAAAAGTCGTTCGGGAACGTTCGAAAATTGTCAGGGTTCTGTTTTTGGCACCGGCGATAGTTTGGGTTAATTCGATTTCGTTTTGACACAATGAGCCGTCCGTGATACGCTAACGACTGTGTGTTATCGTCAGCTCGCGAGGCCAGTAATTGCCGTGCCGCATTACCGTAATTGTCAAGGTAATCATGGATCAACGGCAGCTGTGCAGTTGCAGTTCGATAAACAAACGCCACATGCGGAACTTCCATGAATCGAGCGACGCTTCGCTAATGATGTTTGGCGAGAGAACACGCGCCAGAGGAGTGCTCATCACAGAGCAGGAATGACGAAAAAAAAGGAAAAAAAATTGAGCAAAGAATGAAAAAAAGTACGCCGGAAAAGAGTAATCAATCAACCATGCAATTACAGCTAGACCGCGCGCGGGGGTGTCTCGCCTTGAATAATTCATATTCCACGCGTGGTTGAAATTCCAAAGTTTTGTCGGAAAATCTCGCCTTATCAATTTGTGCGCGGTATGTCGTTTGTATGTTTTGAGACTTTCAAACCGAAAGTGACGTATTTCCGGCATGACGTCACTGCGAAAAATAATTTTTCCGAACCGGAAGTGTACGTCACTTCCGGCCGATCTACGGAAACCTAAATTTCCGGCTTCTAAATTCCACAGTCCATAGTGAGGGCGCAATGCGCCGGAGCCATAACAACCTGCTAGTTATATATAATAGATTAAATTATCGGCGCTTCATTAAATTGCTCCACGGTGGGGAACCATGAGATCAGCACGATAATGCATAGTCGATGCAATGTGCGTTTGCTCACTGGGCTACACGGTCGATAGACTGCACCCGATCTCTATAGTGTAAACCGCCAGCGAATTTACCGACGTGTGTATACATCTATGTATTGTACAGCGGCGTACGCTACGTACAATTACGAATAATTAAATGTGAGTTACAGCTGCGCAGACAAGGCTTCGGCCTCACGTCTCCCGTTTTACTGTGCTTACGCGTGGACGTTAGCAGGGAAACTCCGAGTGGGGAGAGCACGGGAGCTTTCAAATTCGCTTGGGTAGAGCCAGAATTTAATCTTGAAAGCTTTGACGTCCCCGAAGTTTCGTGATCCTTTGAAGAAGAACGAAAATACGGAAACATCGTCTCTGTATTCAGTAAACAGAAAGATTGAAACATCGTCTTCCCCGTTCGAACTTCCGTCGGTAAAATATGAGTACATATTTAAGCTGTTTTTATTTTGTTGCATTTAAAAAAAAAAAAAATTGGTCGTCCCTTAACTCGAGGCTACGCCACTGAGGTTCGGTAATTGAACTGATATGAGACATGGTATCTCGTCGAGTACGTCGGTATTGAATTGCGGGCAAGGAATAACAGGATGCAGTGGATTTCGAGACTCGATGTGGGCGAACTGCTCCGATATGGACAGACCAAACATCATACAAAACGTAAACATGCATTCTGCGCCGCTGTGTGAAATCGTATGTTTGTACGCATACAGCGATGGGATGTATGCCTTTCGCACATGAATGACTCGAGAACAGGATCCATGGGTGATTCAATACAGGAGATGTCTGGAAACGAGGAAATAACGTTAACGTACATCTGCCAATAGCAGATATGGTGTATGTAACGTTTCCGTGAGTGAGAGGATTTTAATTGGCTCCAGAGCACAAATGCAAAAAAATGAAATAAAATGGCAAATCAAGAGCGACGAGTAAATATAATTTTTACGGGTATGATCGAACCATCGGTTACTCCCACTCTCATTGAATTCCCATCAATCACGCGATCAGAAAAAAAATTCTCTCACGTTGCACGCGAATCAATATAACATTACGTTCAATTCAGCCGACCACCGCGTCTGAATATTTTGCAGTGGGATAAAAAAAATGCGATAGAGATATCAATGATACGAATAATACAGCTAATTGATGCGGTCGGTTGAGTCGTTCGATCTGATCGCCTAAGGTCATTAATTTCTGAACTTAATGAACTTACAGCACGCATTTTACCACTTACTTTTGTAAAGACCGGCATTTTTTTTTTCAACGTCATCCATACATGGGCAGTGCCGAATAAACATAAAAATAATGAAAAAATCTGCGACGAACTCGACGAGCGAACATTGCGAACAAATCGATTGCGTTACGAAGTTAACTTCCGCCCACGTGTTTTCTCTCTTGTTCCGTTTAGCCTCGCGCGCCCCGTCGTTGTATTTGCAAATTGTTTGCCATTCTGATAAGAGTCCAATCCATCCCGTCTTGCAATCTCGCCTCGGCGAACGGCGAGGCGGAAGTGAGAGAGCGGAACGGGAACGGAAATTCCGAAGAAATTCGTTGTACAACTGCAGTTCTGTCTCGGGAGAAGTGCAAGTGCGGAAGCCCTCGAGAGTTTTCCACTAGAGAAAACAGGGTGGAGGGAGGGGGGAGGGGGGGGGGATGGGCGAAAAGCGCAACATCGTTATTCGAGAGGAAGTACCCGTCCAATCGGGCACCTCTTCGTACAACTTTGTCAGCTGCCGGCAAAGTCCCTTTTTCCCGAACTGTTTACTCCCGAGTTGCGCTCATTTGTCGTTCTTAGTGTTGCCGCATATCGCGTATTTATCCAGATTCGAATCGTCGGGTCACCGGTATTCGAACGGCGGGGGCGACGGCGCCGCGAAAGCTATTGGAAACGGTTGCTGCCCCGTTGTACGAGGGAATTGAGTTGCAAAAAAGGAAAGCTCGCTCTTTATTCCCCGCTCATCGAGGGGGGAAAAAAAACTCTATACACTTGGCCGTCGGGCTCTCTCTCGCTTTCTATGCGTGTGTATGCTCGGTGGAAAGCAGCGAGTTCACTGGTCGCGATCACTCCCGTGTGCGCAGTCCAATTCTCGGCGAAATTGCATTCTGAATTTCGTTCAACGTCCCGAACCGTAAATTGGATTCTTTTTTTCGTCCCCGTTCAGCAGCGAAAGCTCAAAACTTCGCAGGCAAATCGCGTGCGTGAACTGTGATACAACCATTTTCCTTTTTTTAATTTTTTTTTTTATATTACCTTCACTGATGTCTCTACTATGCTTTTATCACCCAGGAAAAAAGATTTATTGAAGTCAAATAAATTTCGATCTTCAAGTGACGTTTATTAAGATAAAAGAAATGTTTACTTGCCTTAATAAAATCCTTGTTAGATTCAAATTACGGCTATTCTTTAGTGTAAGTAAAAAAATTTATTCAAAGATTTGTACTTAAAAATAAATGTTTATTCGCCCCAAAGAAATAGTATGTTTGACGTCAAGACAAACGCGGTTATTATCCGGTATTATCACCGCGTCAGTCGTCTGAAAACATCTCCCGCTGATAGTACAAGATTATATGTATTCCGTACAGCGAACCGCTACATTGTAATGCAACTTGGTTTACTTCAAGCTGTGTACCTCGATCAAATTATGGTTGCATAATGAGTTCTCGAAGAACCAATTTCGAGATTGGTTATGTTATGAATATAAATTATGTTCCACGTGATTATTGAAAGCGTGGCTCGATAACGGATCCGTATGCTTATTTAATAATAAAACATTGCTTGTCGATGCTTCGTTGATAGTAAAAATGACTTATTCAACAAAAAATTCATTTCTGCATCATTCATATATCACATTATTCCCATACGATCAAAATTATTTGACATAAAAGTTTGTTTATTAGGTGCAAATAAACATTATTAAATAATAAGAATAATACTATGAAACAAATAAAAATATGAAAAATTAATAAACGCTCTGTTAAGTTATGAAGCAAATAAACATTTTCCTTCGTCCTTAATAAACTTTCTTTCTTATCGGAATAAACTTTTTTCTGGGTGTGTATCATCGGTCTTTTCTTATCAGATTTTATTCTATTTTCATTCGATTTATTCCCTCGATTCTAAAAATAAATTTACGTGTCCGTGTGCATACGCTAATACCTGTGCAACCGTACGTTCGCGCGAGTTATCGCATGCAACCTGTTTCCTTCCCGAGAGCCCCGAATAAACGGCAGGTGAGCCGTTCTTGCTGTTGCGGCACTGCGTCTGGTGCATCGACCCGCGAGCACCATCGATTCCCACCGACTCGGCGAAACCACGAGTGTCTCGAGGATTATCCGTTAGGGCGGAAGGATTCTCGGAGATTCGGGTATCGAGAGATAATTTCATACGACCGTGCATAGTTTCGGGGGGGGGGGGGGGGGGAGGAAGGAGGTGCACGTCGATCCAACGTCGTGATAATTCCAATTAAGGACGAGAGAACCTTTGTCGAGGAGCTAATACTAACGAACCGGTGAAACCCACTCGTTTTGAATTTGTGCCAATACCCTCCGGCCTTTCCTTTATAGAGGACACATATGCATACATTATTATCACAGATTTCCCGTCCGAGTTCGTATTATTCACTATTCCGCTCTGAGGACGTCGCATAAGAGGACTTATAAATGTCATTGAAACGTACTCGAGAGGCAAAACCATCCAAATCATAACTCCTCGACAATCCTGCTCGATGTGAAAATTAAATATTAAAACTTTGAATGTTTGACAGTATTTAACATTCAAATATTCATTAATATTGAATATTAAAACTCTTCGCTCGCAAAAGGATATTACATGATCGTTCGGTAATTTAGAGTGCCCGAGCCATTAGTGGAATGTAATATGCACATCAATCGTTTCAGCCTCTGGAAGTTGGATGCTGAAGTGCGCCGCGCGCGGAGTGAAGTGGACTTGATCTGCACGCATTCCCCGCTTTCTGGCTCTTTATTGCTTTACGTTATTTTTTTTTCTTACTCTCTCCAAACGTATTTATTCGAGGCCTTTCTCCTCGGTCCCTCGGCTGGAAGTCGTAACAGGGACAAATAATCTGGGCCGTCCAACGCCACCCGAGTAGAAATTTTCACGCGTTACATCGGGCCCTGATAAGGTCTAGAGAAGGGCCTGATAAGGCCTTATCAGGACCCTATAAGGGCCCGATGTAACGCTCGAAAATTTCTACTTGGGCACTTGAGAGCCGCACACGGGCGTTCGACCCTGCGGAAAATTGCGGAGCAGCAGGCTACTGCGAACTCGTTTGGACTGATTAAAATGTTAATTTAACGTTGCATCAAACGTTCTCGTAGGCGAGAGTCGCGTGGTCGCACTGAATGTACGCGCGGACAATTGATGCTGATTAACACGTCGCGTAGACCTCGGCTCTCTTGGATATCCTCGCAGTGCGTGTGTGGTACGCCGAATCGTGATGATCCGCATTTAAATCAAATCGCATGTTGTTATCAATTTGGCGGCTGAGCGACGAGTACAGGTGATGAATCTCGATCGCGAGCGAGGCTCTTGGTCGGGCCTGATTATACGAGCTCCCCAATCACGGCAATTAATCGTGCGCCGGATGATTTATTGACGTTAATTCGCGTGCTCAATGCACCGATCGATCGCTGCACCGTACGATAAGAAAAAAACAAAAAATTAGAAACCGTCGCGATAAATCGCGCAACGGACTCGTGTTTGCCTGTAATCCTGCGGCAGAAAACCAGGAGAACGGGAAAACGTTGCGATCTCCGGACGTTCGCTCGACTATCGAGGGAACACTCGACGGGATTTCTTAATTAATTGCATTTTAATTATCCCGCCCTCGGAGGCTGCTCGATGTTTCGAGAAAATCGACGAGTACGCTCGGTCGGATTGGAAGCTCAAATGTTTTCGTCGAATCTCGTTTCTCCGCAATTTATCTCGCTCCTCGCTATTTCCTTTGGCAATATCCGAGCAATCCTCGAGTATTGCGCGCCTCAGACGGGAGCCGCGAGAGCGGCGGAGCTTTTGTCAAACACTTTTGAAAAGTTTGAGAGCAATATAAGATTTAATATCGGTCGGAGCTGTTAAATCCGAGATTCTCGGAGAGACTGACATTCATCGAGATTCTAATGTATCGTCGAGGCGAGGCTCGCAAATTGTTGACATCGGGAATCGCACAATGGGATCAGACAATGTTTCCACCGAACGAAGGTTCCGGTGCGTAGGAAAATTTTCCGTCGAACGGGAGAAATCCTCGCGTAGTTCGCCGAGCGGTAAAATGTTTTTGCAATGTATTCCCGTAACAACCGTGGAACTGAGAAAGGGCGGAGGTCGGCTTTTGTGCTCCGCAGGATTCCCCGGGCAACCCATGTACTTCTCGGAGTTTCGCGGTTGTACCGTCAGACTTTAAAGCTCGCACGAGACTCGCGTCGGATAAGAACAACGATTCATCGTCGGAGGGCGCTGGTTCCGAGACGGAAGCGTACCGAACAGTCGAACCCTTCTCAGACCTCCGTATGGATCATAAGCGAGTCCCCGTAGTGTCGCAATGGGGTAGCAATTCGCCGGGTAATGGAAGAAATTAGCTCCGGAGCTCGTACCACTGTGTTCCATCGTCTGGTAGACGAGAGGCACACGGAAAGTTTCGAACCTCTGTGTGAAAGTCGGCAGTGGGTGAATCCCTGGAACTCCACCTTTCCATCGTTTTTTTTACTCGATTTCTCGGCGAACTTTTAATGCGCTCTTCGGTCGAGCGAATTTTCGATTACCACTAACGCGTGGCGGTTCGAGGAGACGCAAGGAGAGAAACACCGGTGAATGGAAAAATCTCGGCTCCGATTTATTAAATCCGATGAGTCGAAGCGTGTCGGGTGAAGCGTCAGCGTCGGGTTTAGAGAGAGTCTCTCAGGGTAAACCTGAATGTCGGGAGATAAGGAGATTAAGAGTAAACGCGGCACGGAAAGTGGGCCGCAGCGAGTGTGTACGCGAGGTGCTTGTATTAACTCCGTACACTTATTTTGCCGCTGCAACAGATGATTCGGTTCTGCGTTCAAACTTCGAGTTTTAATCCGATCGCGCGTCCCGAGGAAACACGCAGCCCGGCAAGATAAGCCCTTCAATAAATAAATACCGGAGGCGCGGGCACTTCAGGATTCGCTATTTACTCGTAGATATGCGCGAAGATACGCTATCTGGAAATAACAATCAATAAAATCGCCAAAATTCGTGCGCGGTCATTCCCGAACGCGTGAGGTTGGTTCCCCTGGGCGTCGAGACAAAAAGGGGAAAAACGCTCGTGGACGTGTACGAGGTCGCATTATCGGGGCGATAAAGTATCGTCAGATCGATAAGAAAACTACTGTTTACTTATAGCCGTGCCTCTGCGGACCTCTTTTCTCGGTCAGCACTGATTGCCCCGGGTTTCTTAATTTCCTCGGGACTCTCACGTTTCTCTAATTAAGATCGAGTTTCTTTAATTACTTTATTACCCGAATGGCAAACGTCGTCTCCGGGCGACGAGATCATTGATTTTTCCGCGATTCAACTGCACCACTCCGGATTATTGATACTTCAAAGTTACGGGGTAGCCGACTCTGAAACGGGCCCTTGATTTGAGTAACTGTTGCAATCCAGCTAAGTAATTTTGAAGCCGTCCCTTCAACTCTGCCACTCCGCTTCCGTAGGTTCTCACATTCGCGGCAGTGTGTAGGTTCCGTCGCGATATCGGATTCCAGAGGTCCGGAGGCCTCCCTGTCACGGGGGAATTAAATTCCCAGAACCATCGAACGTCAGAAACTTCGAGGTCCGGAGTGCCGGACAACCGGACGCCCATTGATGCGCAGTTTCCGACAAGATTTCGCCGAATCTTCCGGCATTTCCGTACCTCGGAGCGAGAACACCGCCGTATGGATCGGCAATCTTGGCTCTGGCACCGGTCCACGTTCACGGACGTCTCTCACCCGATGTAACGAGATTTCAACTTCATCGATCGCTATCGCTCACCGAAACCCTCGAAAAAAATTGGACGATCGAGAGATAAAGCCACACGCACGAGATCGATTTATCGTTCGATCTTTACCTGCGATCTCCAACGTGCTGTTCTCAATACCGATGCCCCATATGAGTCTTCGGATACACTGAGAAAAACTTACATAGCAAATAGTTCTCAGGGGGGACGTCTACATTTTGCAGTTACGACAATGACCAAAAATTATAGTTGTCACTATAATTATAGTTTAATCAATTGAGTATATACTATCACAAACTATCTATATAGACGTACCCCCTGGGAACTATTCGTTATAGTAGGAAATACCATCCTTTTTCTCAGTGTAGTCTTATTCTAATAATTCAGTCGCTGCTATTAAATCGATCAAAGACCTAAACGGCTGGACGGAATGTTGCTATCGAGACGCTTCTATTAATTTGAGCGCTCGCGGAACGATTGTTTGCTGAAATTCGCTTTGACGACTCTGTCCGGCCACATTATCGGCCTTCGAGATCGACGCGCGAGTTCGTCAGGTGCAATTCCATTGCCCGCATACTCCGATTAATAACCCGGAGGAAATTTCGACTGGATGCCTGCAAGCGAATCGAAATAGTTCCCTTTTTGGTCGAGGCTCAAAGCTAGAGTCCAGCAACGCGGAGAATAACTTGGCGATTGGATAAACGTTCTGCATCGTATCGATGATTACCTACTCGTTGGCCCGCGTTCCGTTTGATGTTTAAATAAGTTACACGTTAATCTCCTCCTGCTTACTGATTATAGGACGCTGATAATTAATTATGGACTCGGCAGAGAAGCATCTCGACTCATCGCGCCGGGAAAACGTACACTTTTTGGTCTCCTCCGGACGACGGCCGATCGGCGAGACCGGCCGAGAGCCCGCAATTAGCCGTGTTTCCGGCCCGCGGTTTCTCCTCGACCATCCAACCCACGCCGACTCTCGCCGCTGCTCGGCAAAAATTAATGAGGAAGAAAAAAAAATAAAAGTTTAATATCACGTAGCGCTTGCGCGGTTCACTTACAACCAGGTTCGCGATATACTGTTGCGGATTTCACCCAGTTATGCGTTTCAGCTACTTTCTCTTTATTTTTCATCCAGTTCTCTCTCTACACGGATGTTTTCCGCGATATTTCGTCGGGAGCCTTTTATTTTTGTGTAAAAAAATATTCCCAACTTCGTCTCTTTTTAGTTTTTATTTTCAACCACGATGGCCCACGAGCTCGTGAGGATCCGAATTTTTATTCTCGTAGCACGCAACGTTCGGTCGCGTGTAATTTCGGAAACGTTGACCGAATATAATCCTCGTGGTAACGATAATAACTGCCAGTGCTGTGCACCTGGATTATTGATTATCGGGAGGCAGGCAAGCCCGAAGGTAAAGCTCTCGCGCGAACTGTTGTACTCAGCGCGTTACCTGCGTGTAGCTGGCACAGATCCTCCACAACCGTCCGTTAAAGCTCGACCCGCCTCACCGTTGCTGCCGTATGCTTCCCTCCGAGCTTCTCCTTCATCAATCCCACCCTTAAACCCCGGGATCCCTAGCCACCGTAGCCTGGGAATCCTAGATTACACCGAGCTTCTTCGGTCGCCCTTCCCCCTCAGCCGTATCTTTCTCATTTCCGCGACACCCCGAAGGACCCGACGAGAGTGCGCGGCCTGCCGTTTGTGGCTGTGTGACAGGCCGCGCGACCCTTCCCGCCCGGGAAAAAAGCTTTCCGTTTGTCCCGAGTGAGATTTTTTCGGATCCCGAAAAAAAAACTTCAACCGAACTCAAAGCTCCGCATTTAATTTCACGAATCGTCGAATTATAGTCTTTCGGGCATTATCCAGCGATAAATTAAACGAGAGAAGACGCGATGTATCTCCTCCTCTCCCCTCTGAGCCGAGGCCTCCGCGATAACCAAAGCGCCTCGAAGCATGGATATTTGAAAGGGAATTGACTAGTAGAACGCCCCTGCCACCGGCCTTCGCTTCCGTCTACTATTCCCGACATGAATGATTCATAGGCCACTCGAGCGGATAAATCTCTACCTCCAGGTCCGCACAGGCCCGACGGCGGCGAACCGAGGAAAAATAGCTCGATAATGTTTGAAGCGCTGCGTAAGATTTCCCTGAAGATCACTCCAATGCGACGATGCACCGAATGTGGGCGGAAAATTGCCCTTGAGGAGTGAGTGGGATAAAGCAAAGAATAGCTGAGCTTAGGATGATATGCTATTTTGGATTCTGTTTTTTGCAAACAAATAAGTGAAACAATTTCCGAGAAATCTTTTTATCTCGATCTTCCGCTACCCACGCATACGTGTCTGCTCGGTTCTCGGAAAGTGCACTGATAAAAAAGTACAGTTGAATCGACTAAGATTCGGGCAGGGACGTTCAAATAAATAGTTGGTCGAACAAAATATTTTGATAACTCAAAAATATTTTCGTGAAATCACCCAACAAATTGTTGAACGAAGCAATTTTTTAAGTGTACCAACAAAATATCTGGTTGAACTTCCCTGCCCGAATCTTAGTTGATTCAATCGTATTTTTTTTTTTTTATCAGTGTGGATACTTTTCGCTGGGTACAGCGAAAAGTAGAGGGAAAAATAGGAAACGCGTCAAAAGCCCGACGGGATTGTGGCAGGCACGCGCTTTTGCGTCGAGCCTCTCTCGACCTTTCACTCGCACGGTTCCGCGGTGCCTCGCGTCGGACTCTTCGCATTCACGATATGCTGGATGCTGGATTCTGCGGTTCTGCCGGCGCGACCTTAACGCTGCCGTGGAGACGGAGGACTGAATTGCGGCGCGTCGACGGTGCGGACGCGGAATGGAAAAGGGTAAGTGAAGAAAGTGCTTGCCGGGCGTTTCGGTAAAATCCACGTACCACCGCGAAGAATTCCGCACTACGACGATGAATGCGAGTGAGAAGGAGCGACCTCACGAGAAACTCCACGAGATTCACCGCGCTCCCTGGAGTACCGCCAAACATTTCTTTGCCTCCTTCCTCGTGTACGCCAGCGGCTTGCGAAATGGTAAAGGGTAAAAAATTCCCCGATAAGGGTCTCTTTCTCGAGAAAAGAAAATTCGCACAAACGCGGATATGAGTGAGGTCTTCGAGGTGGAACGTTTTCCTTTGCTCTGATAACGATTTAAATGTTCCATGGTTAATTGAAGAAAAAACCCACGATCACGCTTGCCTTCGATCGATGGAAGTTGAAAGAGCCAGCGGCGTTAGCTTTCGTCGGGTTCGATCCAGCGAGCGGGTTCCTACCGCACAGGACTCGCTGGGTTTTCAATCATTTCTTTGGAATTCAGCCAAAGATGTTTCTATGCGACCTCCTAACAGAACCAACAAACAGGCGCGAGAATTGGGAAAGCTCGTGAAAGTTCCGTGGCAATCGAGAAGTCTCTTGGCGATTCGTCCGCGAAAGCGAGCGAAGCCGGGGCTGAATGTGTGCCGGTCTGCGAATTCGGTGCGGTCCGTTTCGCGGCTCGAAAATCGTCACAGATGAAATTAGTTTGTTGTCTTTGACGGGGTCCCGCGCAGGCTGCCATAAGCTTCCCGAATTAGCTTTCTCTCACTGTTAAGTTTCCATGAGTCAAAATTAAGTATCCGCGTTTCTCGGGCTATTTCACGAGCTTCGCGGAGAATTAACCGCACGGAGAAAGTCATCGCCAGCGACGGTAGCACCGAACTACCAGCAAACTACTTCATCGTCTTGTCCGCGACCGCGGAGAACATAAATTGGTTTCGCGCTTAAAGGGCTCAACAATCTTCCGAGCGATGCGCTTCTGTTATTTCCCCTGGCGTACGTGATGTATACGCTTCATTCAACATTCACGAGAAGGGATAGAGCTTTGCCCGTCCCGCACGCCATTTACCGAAATATAATAATGTATTTCTGCCGAAAGAGAACGAGAAATTCTCGGAACATAAATAATAAAAAGCGTCCCGCGCTTGTACGTCAATCGCAAGTCCGACTGACCGAAACCTAGTTCTTGTTTTCTCATTGCCGGAATCATTTGCCGTGCTCTTTTTTTTCAAGGTATTTTCGGACCAAAACGTTATTTAAAAATAACATACTATTTCTATTATATGTGGTTGAATATGGCACATGTGTTCGCTACGCTTTTGCATTTGAATTAAATGTTTAAAAACTCTCGATATATCTCGTCCTTTTGTCCTGCTGGGAGTCGGGATGTCCACTGTTATTCATTAATGCCTGCACTTGACGGACACATATATGTATATATGTCTACATACATATGTCTACATACATGTGTCTACATACATGTGTCTACATACATATGTCTACATACATGTGTCTACATACATGTGTCTACATACATATGTCTACATACATATGTCTACATACATATGTCTACATACATGTGTCTACATACATATGTCTACATACTTGTGTCCACATACATATGTCTACATACATATGTTTGATAGACAAGTTGTGTTAATGTGATAATTTCTTAAACGTGATGAGATTAAATTACTCTCGTCGACTCGGGCCATTTGCCCGCTGGCATTGCATCGCTGCAGCGATGTTACGTCAGATAGTTCTTGATTGGGTTACGGCGCATTAGTTGTAAACATTTTTACGGCCACCTTCAGCCTGGAACTTGTCACGCAACCAAAGTGAAGATAATGTTCAAATTATTCTAAAAGGTAAGAGAATTCTCGCAAAATTGTTAAGTCAAGGCATTAAAGAATAGCCGCGTACTATCATAATTACCGTACTGCGTGTTTGACGGTCTGGCCGTTTCGCAGTACTCTGTATAGGAACGTAGAGAACTACACGGGACGGTGCACGTCAATATATTCACTCATTTGTCATTTCAATGGCAGCATCTTCAAAGATAGTTGTGAGCACAACGCTCATCGATCACTTAAGCATCTTAGCGTAAAGTCTGCGTTATCAGCCGCTGTTTTCAACTTGAGATGGAAGCGGATCGTATAAAAGAGAGTACGGAAAAAAATTAATGCAACAGTGCGAGTCACACTCGAAGACGGGAAAACGGTGAGTTTCGTAACAATGATATATATCAATTTGGGTCCATCTTACATTTTTTCCTATATCATTCATTTAATTTTAGATTAAACTTTGTGAATTTTTTTAATTTTACTTTTTTATTTTCGAAAGGGACGTCGATCATGGCGATATTTCTGGGACTACTTGTCCTAGCGAGCTTTCTCGGTCACGAAGTCGCGGGTGAGCAGAAATGGTGGCAGTCAATGTCGCTCTATCAAATTTATCCGAGAAGCTACAAGGACAGCGACGGTGACGGGATTGGAGATCTCAAAGGTATTTGTTTTACGAGTGCATTGGCATTATTCATCTAATATCAAATACGATTGAACAGCAAATATGGCTTCGAACCTTTTTCGCCCTGGAAAATTTACGAGTTTCCCATCCGGTAGGTATCACGAGCAGATTGCAGCATCTGAAAGACTCGAACATCGACGCTTTCTGGCTTTCGCCATTCTACCCGAGCCCCATGGTAGACTTTGGCTACGACATCTCAAACTATACGGACGTCGATCCAATTTTCGGTACCCTCGACGACTTCGCCGACTTGGTTGCGCACGCTCACGACTTGAACATCAGCGTCATTGTCGATTTCGTTCCGAATCACAGTTCCGACAAGCACGAATGGTTCGAGAAGAGTGCAAAGAACATCGAGCCTTACAGCGACTACTACGTCTGGAAGAACGGTACCGTTCTGGCGAACGGTACCGTCGTTCCGCCCAATAATTGGGTAAAAATTCACAATTTGCAATAATGTCCGGCCTTATGCTCGAACAGTGCAGATTTCATGAGCGGGATAGTCCCACGAGCTGATCGATCGGATTACAGGTCAGTGTGTTCGGGGGTCCGGCCTGGGAGTGGAACGACGAGAGGCAGGCTTATTACCTACATCAGTTCGCTCCGCAGCAGCCAGATTTGAACTACAACAATGACGGGCTTGTGCAGGAGATTAAGGTACAAAAAGGCTAAAAGTTTTCTGCTCATAAAGAACATGATTCTCGGATTACGGTAAATTCGACCGACCTCTCTCTCGCCAAGATGAGCCACGAAACTAAACTTTTATCACTATATAATAACGCATCTTATTTTTATGTTCAATGTCAGAACGTCATGCTATTCTGGCTGGACAAGGGCGTGGATGGATTCAGGATCGACGCTACTCCGTATATCTTCGAGGATACAAGATTCCTGGACGAACCTTTGAGTGGAAAGACCAGCGATTCTGCTAACTACGACTATCTCGATCACATCTACACGAGAGACCTGCAACAGCTTTACGACATGATGCAGCAGTGGCGCGACCTGCTCGATGAGTACGCGAAAAAAGACGGCATGCCCAGAGTGACGATGGTCGAAGCATACACCACCGACGATTTGACGATGAAGTATTACAAGTACGGAATAGACTTTCCCTTCAACTTTTGGTTCATAGGCAACGTTGACGCGCGGTCATCGGCTGCCGATGTCAAGAAAATTGTGGACCTTTGGATGTCCGATATGCCGCCAGGTGCTACCCCCAATTGGGTGGTAAGTAGGAAAATGAAGAAACAACTGAAATTAAAGATCGCATTACACGAGGGCTTCGAAATTAATATAACTTCGACCGCAACCTTTAAGGCTGGTAATCACGATAATGCGAGATTGACGACTCGTTTCGGACCCCAACGTGCTCAGGCCGTCACCACGATGATGCTGCTGTTGCCAGGAATCGGTGTGACTTATTACGGGGACGAAATCGGAATGGAGAATACATTCGTTCCATGGAAGGACACTGTCGATCCGTCTGGAATTAAAGCCGGCAAGGAAGGCTACGCCACAGCTTCGAGGGATCCGGAGAGAACACCGTTCCAGTGGGACAATACCACTTCCGCTGGTAAATCCAAATCCTCATTTTTACGCTGAGCGCGTCAATGAATGTCTTCCTCGGGCAACGGCCGTTGAAACATATATCTAAGAATCCGCAAAGCACCCTATAAACAAAGCCGTACGTCACAGGATTCTCTACGAACGCGCACACGTGGCTGCCGGTGAGCGAAAACTACTTGACCGTCAACCTCGAAGCTGAAAAGGCTGCGAGTGACTCGTTCTACAAACTGTACCAGGACATCTCGGCGCTTAGAAAGTGGCCAGCTCTACGAGAGGGTAATCTCACTACTCGTCTCCTCAACGACAACGTATTCGCATTCTCGAGGTACGGGAGATTGTACTGGTTTCTGCGTATCTCCGGTTCCAAGAGATTGGATCTCGGCTTTCTGTGGATAGATATATGCTAGTACTTCAGATGGCTCTCGCGCTCTGCGCGCTCGCATGAAGAGTCTCCAAAAGACTTAAAATAATCAAAGCCTGAGCAGGGTCACGGGGTCTTGGAATAATCAGCTCCCTCCCTCCTCGACGTCCTCTCGCCCCGGTCTTAGAGGACTTGAAGTATTTCGGGTTGAGGGGTCACCCAAGGGGGATTTAGAATGTTTCAGCCGGGGAGGGGGGAGGTGGTCAGCTTCACTCAACGAAGAAAGGCTCCATGAAGCTAACCTTTTATATATTATAGAAAGATACAGTATCAAAATGTATGTATTACAGGGAACTTCCTGGTGAGAGATCGGTCTACGCTGTCATCAATTTTGTCGATGATGAGCAACTTGTAGATTTGACTGCTGCTTTCGACAACGTCCCAACTAATCTCGACATTTATCGTGCTTCACTGAACTCTAAACTCGTTCGTGGGTAAGACCTTGTTATTTATAATTCATCGATCGCATTATGCTGAATTTCACTTCTCAAGCGAGTCAATGGAAAACTTAAAGTGATAAGGATGAAATTGAAAATTTATTCTCGTGAAGGCCTGAACGTTATTTTTAGGCTTAGGGGAATGTTCCTTTAATTGAATTTGTTTGTAACAGAGATAGCGTAGACCCTGCCAAGATCCGAGTTCCTGGAAGCGGTGTCGCAATTTACGTTACTCCAGAAACCGCGTAATGGCCTCGATGATGAAAAGCAGCGCCCGCCACTTTACCAATAATTTTCAGCTCGTTTCCCTCTTCAATGGTAAGTAACAATGGAACGCCGATAATGGCCCGTGCACGATACAAATACCTGTACAAATTAATCGCTATCTCAATGTTTCTGTTTATTCTTGCAGAATACGAATGAGACTACTTCATTGGCATCGTTTGTATATCGAACATATGTACGAATAAACGATGTTTTGTTCAACTGTATTTACTAACCTCATTATTTTGCGGTGTATGGAAATAAAGAGGATGTACTTCTGCAAAAGAATAATATCGTACTACGCAATTCATCTCAAAACAACAATTGTTACGTACAACAATTAACCCGTTGCTAATCTAGGTTTCTCACTCGTCCGTTTCGAAAACCACGTCGCATTCAATCAACATGATTATGAACTCGCTTATATAATATTGTTGCTATTATTTCGAATGATTCCGCGGACTTCCCCCGTCTACCGAAGTTTGACGCACAGTCGTCGAGTTAAGAGTTCAAGATAATAAAGTTACGAGCCCAAAGTCTCCTCAACCAATTTGCGCGTCATCACGTATGTCACGTATGCAACTTCGCACCACATATTTTTTCGTAATAATAAATAATAAATTAAATGATAAATTGAAATGATAATACAAAATTCAGCAATAATCAGTAAGTTTTGAATGCCGCACGGTCAAAACCCCCTCAATTATCTACAACTCTCAGTCGTCAATTCTCTCTCTAATCCGCATATTCCAGTTTCCCAACCATGCTTGTGCTCGAGAAATCTTAATCTTGGGAAACGAAATAACATCCCTGAAATCTTAAGACACTAGCTTAAAGATTGTTCCAAAAAACAGATCGATTTCCAACATTTTTTTTACGCGGGTATTAGGAGCAATATTATTACACGTAATTAGTACAAGGTGTTATGAGGTTTGGGTTTTTTTAATTAAAAAATCTGATCTCTTATCTCCATCGTACACGCGCTACCTTTCCCTTTCCCATAAATGAGACAATCCTTTCAAACAAAAGACATTTTCTCTCTTCTCTCCCTGTAGAAGAAGTACATGTCTGTTTCAATTAAAACAGCGCATCCCTTATACACACATATTTTCTCTATTTCACTAGATCATAAATTTATAAATAAAAAATTAGAAGCATAGGATCGAGACTAATATATAAAGGCCACTATTCACGAATAAAGTCACTTGTTCATCGACGATTAAGACCGGCAGCATCACCAAAATCTACACAGAGCGAGCAAGGTTCTGCTACGAAAACCTTTACCGTTACGAGGCAAAGTCCGACGATTAAAAGCTCTTGTATCCACGCACGTTTTCTTAAAATATATATTATTTCACTCGCCCCCATTTTGACACCTTGTGAAATAAAATTTTGTTCGATACTCGTGCGAAAAACGTTTTCTGAACTCATGTGATTCCGAAAACGCTGCAAACTCACACTCGTCAGAAAAAGTTTTTTCGCACTCGTGTCGAAATGTACTATTGTCAGTATTTTAAACAAACCACTGGTTAAAACATTTAATTCTGTATGCATCTTGGGCCATCTGACTTTTTCTCTCAGAGGCTCACTACCCCTCTGCGCTTATTCTTTGTAAATCCAGGGCAGTACGGCGAGGTCACTGTCCCCCCAGTAAAGGGTTCACGCCTTGACTCGAAAGCGAGACGATTAATTTATTAATTCCCGACTGCCGAAAGGCCAAAAGACAGGAGTTATGGGTTTCACGGCGGTCACGTGACTTTGCGTGTTTTCTCCGTTCTCCGAATCGATCGAACAGTTTAAATCTTATGCCATTTTGAATTTTTCGAGTTTCTAAAAAAATTAGAACTTATAGCATTTTTTTTCACGAAAACATAGCTTCCGCCATGAGGAAGCAATGTAAAAAAATATAACATTATAACTGGAGTTTGTGATCCTAGACCGACGAGTTTTATTAAAAATTCGTAATCCACGTATGTCATGTTATTATTTGCGACTGTCATCATCGTTGTCTCTAACACGTAAAGAAAAAGTGAAGCGCGACGTTGGTGTATTTTGTCGCGCTGTACCTGAATCGACCAGTCGTTTTGCATAAAAGTTCAAGAAGACGTTGACGATGAAAAAAAATTATATATATATATATATAATAAATTTTTAAAGTTGAAAATTGAAATGTTCATATCGCTTTATCATAATGTTGCTTTATTCGCAAAGCTTTTTTTTCTGACCAGATAAGATTTTGGTTCTCACTGGTTGGACTCACTATTCATCAGATTGGACGTAACACGTACACCCTACTCCGCAACCGCATATCCGGCATATAATCAGGCGATTCGTATAAAAGGGGAATCCAAAGTTCTACTCTCCGCAGTCCGCGTCCAGTGGTACACAAAGATAGAAAGCGTGAGTCTTTTTCGATAACAGATCGAGCCTCCTGGTGTTTATATCGAGTATCCAAAAAATGATTTAATATCTTATCTGGATCGATCGATTGTCATCTGTTTTACCACAACTTCTTTTTACAGATATATCGATAGTCAAATTTGTCACGTCAATCATGGGGTTCCTACCACGTTTAATTGTTATGGTGACCGTCCTCGGTCTGACGATCAGTGCGGAAAAAGAATGGTGGCAGACGATGTCGCTGTATCAGATCTATCCGAGAAGTTACATGGACAGCGACGGCGACGGCGTCGGAGATCTCAGAGGTAAATTATCTCACTGCGTTTATCTTACAATTTCTCAACGATCTAATCCAATTGGTCTACCGCGCAATCATCACAGAATTACCGATCGGCATAACATCGACAAAATAATAATCCCGTAATTTGGCCGCACTTAAACTACCAACCAAACTCGTTATATGTAATTGCATGACCGAGTGAGATAATTATTTCCGGTGAACGGACGAGCAAATTGTCACACAACGATTACGCGAATCTTGCCCTGATCTTCATTATTCTTCGTCGCGGTGTGTCACCCATCAACAATAGTGGCCGCGTTTGTTGCGGAGCGGGGACTCTTTTACGTAATCTCGCGATCAAGGAAATTAAATAAAGTCACGTGCCACCGTGTTACGATTCGCAGCTATCAGTGTTGTTTTCATTTAAAGTTTTGTTTACTCTTCTCCATTGCAAGTAAACGTATTTCTCTGCAGGTATATCGAGCAAGCTTGATCATCTGAAAGACTCAAACGTCGACGCTTTCTGGCTCTCGCCCTTCTACCCGAGTCCCATGGTAGACTTTGGCTACGACATCTCGAACTTTGTCGACGTCGATCCAATTTACGGTACGCTCGAAGACTTTGGGAACCTTGTCGAGCAGGCTCACGCCGCCGACATCAAAGTCATCGTCGACTTTGTGCCAAACCATAGTTCCGATAAGCACGAGTGGTTTCAAAAGAGTGTCAAGAACATCGCGCCCTACAGCGACTTTTACGTATGGATGAACGGTACCGTTCAGGACGATGGCAGTATTGGCAGACCGAACAACTGGGTAAAGATTCGCTTTTCAGCTATTTACGTTCAGCTATTACGGAACCTCAAGCTTCAATTTATCACCGGTCTGCTGATTGATCGAATTGCAGGTGAGCGTGTTCGGTGGTCCAGCATGGACATGGAACGACGAGAGGAAGGCTTATTATTTTCATCAATTCGCACCGGAGCAGCCAGATCTCAACTTCGAAAATGAGGAGGTCGTACAGGAGATGAAGGTACAATGAGCAAAAAAAAAAAGTGTTCCTCATTCATATCGTTAGCCTCGTTGGACCGAGACCTTCCACTCTTGTCCAACTCACCACAAATTATGGAATTACAGTTTGCCACCCTTAAACGTGCCAATTTTTGTGCTCCGATTTTAGAACGTCATGAGATTCTGGCTGGACAAGGGTGTAGACGGCTTTAGGATCGACGCTGTGCCACATCTCTGTGAGGATCAGAGGCTCCTGAACGAGCCATTGACTGGAAACACCGAAGACGTCAACAACTACGGCTACGTCGATCACATCTACACAAAGGATCAACCCAAAACTTACGATATTGTTCAGCAGTGGCGCGAGGTACTCGATGAGTACAAGACCAAAGATGGCGCGTCGAGAGTGATGATGATCGAAGCTTACACCGACACCCCATTGACGATGAAGTATTACCAATACGGCGCACATTTCCCTTTCAACTTTTGGTTCATAAACAGCGTCAACAAGCACTCATCGGCAGCGGATTTCAAGAGCGTCGTGGACAGATGGATGTCGGAAATGCCCGAAGGCGCCACTGCCAACTGGGTGGTAAGTTCATTATCTTGGATATCAATGCTGCTGATCTTGTAGCGTATACACGTATTCCTTTAATACAATTTTCTTCGGCCCATTCCTGTCAACGGTTATTTTTTTATGGCAACGCGATAACAGAAAGATTTAGCGCGAAGATCCGTCTTTGGAGCGAGGTCCTGAGCGTCCGAACCCCTGCTGACTTGACGAATGCTTAATCTTCGTTCAACTGTGTAGGCAGGAAATCACGACCAGCCACGATTGGCGACACGCTATGGAAGCCGACTCGCCCAAATGGTCACCATCATGACCCTACTTCTACCCGGAGTCGGTGTTACTTACCTGGGTGATGAAATCGGGATGGAGAACACATTCGTCTCGTGGGAGGATACCAAGGATCCGCAGGGATGTAACGCTGGGATCGATGGATACGCGAGTGCTTCGAGGGATCCGGAGAGGTCACCGTTCCAGTGGGACAATTCCACGTCCGCCGGTACATCTAGTTTGCTACTTTTACCTTAAGCACGCAACTCCATGTACTTCGTGACTTCGTTTATCTTGGATTTTATAACACTGACAAGAGAGTGAACAAGTGATGTTTTATCGCAGGATTCTCGACGAACCCGCACACATGGCTGCCAGTTAACCCAAATTACTTGGAGCTGAACCTCGCAGTTGAAAAGCTTCAGAGTGATTCGATGTTCAAGATGTACCGCGATGTTTCCGCGTTGAGAAAGTGGCCGGCTGTCCGAGAAGGCAACCTAACAACACGCCTTATCAACGACGATATCTTCGCATTCTCGAGGTACAAACGGGCTGTTTTCCGCTTTGATTCTAGACTACTGGGTCGTCAGATAAGGTACCATTTACAAATTCGATTGTTTCAGGCAAGAATTGGGCCAAAGATCCGTCTTCGTTATATTTAACTTCAAAAACGAAGCGCAAGTTGTGGATCTCAATGTTTTCGAGCATGTGCCTAATGTACTCGCCGTTTATCGTTCAACATACCAACATGATTCCCTCCTGGTACCAGGGTAAGATTTTCTTTTTACTACTGATTCTCCAAACTTCGAAATGTGACCGCGAATAAATACAGGCGCAATGCAATAGTCGCATCGTCGTAAAAAAAACCAAAATAAAACCCATCATTACCCTCGACACAACGAGGGAAACGATGAGGCTTATCGATGCTGACAAACGAACATTCAAAATATGAACACTAAATAAAAAATATTAATTATATACTTATGTTGGTGTGATGTTATTCGCATTAAAAAAAATCTTTAAATCTCAATTTGATCGTTACAGAGAAGGCCAATCCTCTTCAAGTCTCACTGTGCCTCCACTAGGCGCAGCGATTTACGTTACTCCACTAACAGCGTAATTGCTTCGACGATGAAAGGTCGCCCTCGAGACTTTGCAAATAATTTGCAACTCGTGCTTTTTACTAATGGTGAGTATCGATAGAACAACGATGACGTTCCACGCGGGTAAAATACTTCAAGATTTATCAAACTGTTTGCATGGACATTTTTACAGATTATGAATTAATTGCGCCGACGTCGTGTCTACGTTGGACAAACTTTTTAGATCTATCCGTTTTGTATTATAGTAACGTTACGTACATTCATAAATTTAAAAATATATATATAGATGTATGGTAATAAAAAAGTATTTCTGTACATTGACGGTATCGTTTGTATTTTTTCAAATCCACTTTGGTACGGACACTCGGTGGCGTGCAGAAAAATGAAATTGCCCTCGGAAGTCGGGACTCCCCGATCTTCCTCTTGGGCTTCAGCAAAAGTGCACAAAGAACAATTCTCGTTAGCGTGGGCGCTCGTCTTATCGCGATTTGACTCACGCCAGCCAGGCGAGAAGTTGTTTAGGAAAGAAGGTGTAATCATCTCTTAAATGACGTCGCGACGATCCCGATGATGAAAATTCACGTGCATCGCGGTCGCCGGTCGATATAATAACCTGTATATTTTTGCGCAGAGATCGGATTACGAAGAGCTTCGAAAACTTTTCCGTGGCTGCGGAAAGGGTGGATGAGGTTAGCGAACGAAGTTTCAGCAGTTGGATGAAACGCAAAATCGGGCTTTCCACGGTGCGAAACTTTTCTTCAGTCGAGCTATCCGCTCTTCGCGTGCTGAAGGCGAGCCGATTAGAACTTTAACGAAGACGTGATGATCGTAATTATTGATAAACTGCGCGTGATTCCTGTGAATAGTTGAGTCGTAGCGACAAGTAAACACATTGCTGGACAGCGCAAAAGCAATGAAAGATTTCTGTGAATTCAGAATATCTCAGATGAGCGTACGTGGCAGTACTCCACTATTGATTTCCTCTTGCAATCAGCGTTGCTTAGTCCACTATCTACATTTTTTTTACCCCAGCAACGCATCGATACTGTATCGTCGCTGCTTTTTTTTATTTTTTATTTTCCACTTTCCCGGGCCTATCGCACGGTATATAAAGGATTCGCGACATCTTCGTAGCGCAGTCCTTGAAAGTTTTCGCACTATGGCGCGTGCCGTTTGCTACGAAGTTTTGCTGCTTCTCGGGCTCGGCTTTGCCGCTGCTTTAAACGCACGAGCATCTGTAATTTCGAACGTGGGATGGTGGAAGACGACTTCGTTCTATCAGATTTACCCTCGGAGTTTTATGGATAGCAATGAAGACGGAATTGGAGACTTGAAGGGTGAGGATATCTTAAGAATGTTACCCCCATTTACCACATCCACTCGCTCAGTATTTACCACATCCATTCGCCCAGAAAAAAATGCTTCTGCATTTTTTTCTATCATATCTAACATCATATCACGTTACGTCGAATTTCATCGTTCCAAAAGTAATACGTTTCCATATTTTTTTATTATGATAATGAGCTTAGACGAGATGAAGATGGATCATCTGTCGAAGCATTAGAAGATTAACGTCTACCGAAGAATCTCATACTCTTAACCGAGCAGAGTTTCAAGGTCAAAAGTTAAGAACATTGAAATCCATAAAGATTGACGGTTTGCTACGTCGACGAACGATCAAATTAGACCAAATGCCTGCCCACACATTTACCCCATTATAACCATCGATGTACATAATACCGATAGTTAATTTGTTCAATTGTTAATAAATATGATACATTGATTTATATCAGGTATCACTGACAAGTTGGAACACTTCAACGACATTGGGATCGGTGCGATATGGCTTTCTCCGATCAACAAGAGCCCCATGGTCGATTTCGGCTACGATATATCAAATTTCACTGGCATCGCCGAGGAGTACGGAACTATGGCGGACTTTGTAGCTCTGACTGCAAAGGCAAAAACGCTCAAATTAAAAGTCATCTTGGATTTGGTACCGAATCACGCGTCGGATGACCACGAGTGGTTCAAGAAAAGTGTAAAGAATGAAACAGGATACTCCGATTACTTTATCTGGCACGATGGTGCAAACTCCACTAATTCATCCGCAACTCCGCCGAACAACTGGATCAGCGTATTCGGTGGACCCGCTTGGACATGGCACGCGGAACGGAAACAATGGTATTTTCACCAATTCCATAGGAGACAGCCCGATTTGAACTACAACAGTGACGCAGTGAAGACAGAGATGGCGGTATGTTTTCCTGGCAAAATTCACATCCTTAGATTAGATTCGATGAAAAGTTCGTGAAAAGAGAACAAGCACGGTACACTGAGAAAAAGGATGGTATTTCCTACTATAATGAATAGTTCCCAGGGGGGGCGTCTATATAAATAGTTTGTGATAGTATATGCTCAATTGATTAAACTATAATTATAGTTACAACTATAATTTTTGGTCATTGTCGTAACTGTAAAATGTAGACGTCCTCTCTGGGAAATATTTACTATGTAAGTTTTTCTCAGTGTATTAACTTAACACCGGATGATGTCAGTAGCCATCGATCGGTGTTAACTGGCTAGATTAGATTAGATTTTTATCGACGTAAAAAACAGGATTTCTGGGCATTGAGAGGGTTGGCCGATGCTTTCTATGTTATCGTTCGACAATTCCGGACAGTTTGTGCGATAAGACTATCTATCGGAAGCTCGATTAAACTGATTTTTTTTTTTTTTTTACCGGAAACACTTTTTCTTATCGTGTACAGGATAAGCCATGGATTTACGTATGTTTTAGCTCCTTTACTAACACTTTATCTTAATCACACATTTTTCGATCAGAACGTGATACGCTTCTGGTTGGGAAAAGGCGTCGATGGCTTTCGGGTGGACGCTGTGCCGCATCTATTCGAAGTAGCAGATTTACGGGATGAGCCGCTATCGAATAATCCGTCAGCGACCTCGAGCGAATACACTTATCTGAACCATCTATATACCAAGGATCAGCCAGAAACTTACGACTTGGTGAAGAGTTGGAGGGAAATTCTTGACGCATGGGCGATGAAAGAGGGCGGTGATGAGCGGGTAAGTATCAGAATCAAAACGCTAAATATCGTCAAATTACGACAAAGATGAATAATGCATTTTTTTCCCGTTATTTTTGTAGATAATGATGACCGAGGCTTACACAGGTCTGGACAAAACTGTTGAGTTCTACGATGCGGGCGCTCATATCCCATTCAACTTCAAATTCATCATCGACGTAAATCAAAACTCTACTCCCAATGATTTTAAAAAAGTCATTGACGACTGGACGACAGAGGCGAACAAGAGGAACGGTACATCTAACTGGGTGGTAAGGGAATTAATCCTGTGCTTCAACAATGGCTAATACAATAGTGCCCTAGTGTGGAGCGCTACACAGGACTAGTATTGGCACAGCGTCGGCCAGTGTTTGGCCAACGTCGGCCAGCACTGGTCCTGTGTATCATTCCCACCAGGGTGTGAATTGGAAATGAATCATCTTCCTCCGTGGTAGATGGGAAATCACGATCGTTCGAGAATCGAGACCAGGTATCCGGGAAGAGGCGATCAGATGACGATGCTGGCAATGATCTTACCGGGTGTCTCGGTCACTTATTATGGAGAGGAAATCGGTATGGTCGACAAGAGCGATATTTCCTACAATGATACGCAGGATCCTCAAGGTTGTCAGGCCGGTGAGGAAAAATTCAAGGAAAAGTCTCGAGATCCTTGCAGAACACCTTTCCAGTGGGACAGCACGGCCAATTCAGGTAATTGATTCGCAACCGATTAATTAAAAAAATCCTTGCAAACGCTGCAAATGAAAAAGACGATTGTTCTCTTCCCGATTGACAGGTTTCAGTTCGAACAAAACAGCAAAGACGTGGCTACCTGTTAACGATAATTACGACGTTCTGAATCTTGACGCTCAGAAGAAAGCAAACGAGTCTCACTACCATATCTTTAAAAATCTTACGGAACTGAAGCGTACAGACCCAGCCTTGCAGATGGGTTCGCTCAAGACGGTTGTGAAGAACAACAACCAGGCTCTGGCGATTCTGCGTACACACAACAACGTTACTGTAGCCAACCATACGGTGCTTCTCGTGATTAATTTCTCAACAGGGAATCAGACCGTTAATCTGACGAGTGACATCCCCACCAATCTCCCTCTGAAGGGCATCGTTAAAGTGGCTACGTTGGAATCGACATTGAAAAAGGGGTAATTTAGAATTCAAACATAAATACGGGACACACGATTCCCTAAAATTAACTCATTGCTCATTGATGTTTTCAATTTAATTTCCTAGAGCATCTGTGGATCTCACGAAGGTTCATCTCGGCCCGAAGAATGCTCTCGTCATAATGACCGATCAGGAAAGAACAGACAATAACAATGGAGAGACCGGCAATGGTGGTGATAGCAGCGCAATTTCGTTTATCAAGGCCGCTGTCATATTGGCCGCTGCTTTATTGATGACTTTCAGCTAGTCAATCGATAGATAATAAATTCTTAAGTCGATATTCTAGTCGCGACAACCCAGTTACGAGAGCTTTTATTTACTTTACCGGATGATATGAAAAATAAGTAGGGTAAAAGTGGGGAATATGGACCGGTCCATATATCATTGATTTACGTGTTAATCGAGGTGGCCCATATTCACCACTTTTACCCTATGTGTGTTTGCGTGTCCATAATGGGTATGTCTGTGTGCACACCGCGTCTAACCGTATGTCTGTAATTCGATATGGCGCTCGGCCGATCGAGTTTCAGGCATCGACCGCCGGCCGATTCTTCGACGATATCCCAGGCGTCGCTGATCTCGTTTCTTTCGATTTTTTTTTCTTTTTTATTTCGTGACATGGTTTTTTTTTCTCGAGGCAGGGCAATATTATCAAAGAGAGGTGGCGCTATCCGCCTTTGCTCGACGTCCCTCACAAAATTCCATTCATTTCGATTTACTTTTATTTATCACCGCACGACCTGGTCGTATGTTCTTTAGCGGTCGTTCGGTATCGAAAACCAAGTGGACATTAATTTATGCAGCGAAATACATTTATACATACGAAAAAAATCATACATTCGGGCGAACTTTTGGCGTGATTTTGTCGCAGAGGCGAGCCAGTCATGTCGACGCTCGGATAAACGTCCCTCTACCGAGACTCGTTCATCACGTTACTCGGTAACCGGATTTTTCTCACCTGCCTCCGGCTCACCAAGGATAAGCCGACGCGCAGTGGAAAAGAAAGAAAAGAAAAAAGGAACGACGGAATATAAAAGCGAGAAGAATAACGAGAGGGATGGTACCTCCGGATATCCCGAGGGATGCCCGACCGTGTGTAAAAAAGAGGTGCCAAGAGCCGACCAGTGGCAGCAGAGAGATTGTTCATCGAGGAAAAACCTGAATCCAATTTTCCTTTTTTCCCAATTCGCCTGGTATTGAACTAGCGGTGGTGTATATACGTGTGGATTACCGAATTCCCACCAGCCAGACTCACATCCTGAGAGACTGAAAACGTAAGTCGCTGTCGCGATACTGTTGTAGCTTCCCTTACGTCTCGGTCCAGTCTCGCTGTTTCATTAAATCCGCTTTTTTACAATCTGAAAATTTCGTCCACGTTGCTTGACGCCGTTTTCGCACATAGCCCAACTTCCGACGATCGTAGGGGAGACCGGGGCAAAATGGCACAGTGAGTGCAAAACTCAATTTTCCAATAATCTTTGGATGACACATTGTGTCCCAACGATACATTCGGATTTTCAAACCCATTTTGCCCCACGTACCACCATCGCCACCATTCAAAAGTTATTGGAAAATTGCGTTTTCTCTCATTATCCCGTTTTGCCCCGCTGTGCCATTTTGCCCCGCTCTCCCCTATACGTGAACTTTGGGAATTAGAGTTTCCGTAGCCAGAACTTGCGTTTCTGAACTCGTTTTTTCGGCCTAAAACGGTTTTGAATTCTAAAAAAAATATGGAAAAGAACCGTTAGCACGAACATCGATATGGGGCGTTATTGGTCGGCCTTACATATCGATGAATATTTACGATTGTCTCTCGTCCTAGGAATATCTATCGTACATGAGAAACGATATATTTTTACATCGTTCTCATATGCTACGAGAAAATTTAAAAAAGAATGCATAACCCTCCACTTCCCCACAATATTCCACGTGCCGAGTCCGTTGTAGTGATTTTTTTTTATTTATGTCTCTCAGTGTATCCGGTTGCAGATCTCAATCATAAAATGTGTCTCTTTCGCTCGACGTGTACGGCACCGAGCAATATATCTGCACGAATGTCCAGGATGTTCAAGTGTTTTCGATGTGAACGAGTGGACGTGACCACAGCTGCGATACTTTTTCGAGACTCGGACCAACACGAACTACCGTAGGTAAAACACCATTACATTACGTAGGGTAGAGCGGGGCAAAATGGGGCAGCGGGGCAAAACGGGGCATGGGGGAAAACGTCATATTCCAATAATTCTTGGATGCCCGAATTCGTCCCATCGATACATCAGGCTTTTCTGCCCCTTTTTGCCACCTAGTCCGATCCAAAAATGATTGGAAAATTTAGTTTTGCCCAACTGCCCCGTTTTTCCCCGTTGTCCCATTTTGCCCCGCTGCTCTTCCCTACTTATTACATTTGGATGTATCGGATGTATACATACCAATCGGAAAAAAAATGCTCTCTTGAAAATCGCATCCATCGAATAAAGCACTCGCCGTTCATCTAATTCCAGCATTATTATATACTTGGTCCGTCTCATCCGCAAAACTCGAGGTGACGTTAATGGGGCTTTGTTAGGAAAACACGAACCCGACGGATAATTCAAGCTCTTCATACTTCATTGGCACGCGCATATTTCCCGTCTCTCTCGGCTTCTATATCTGGCACGTTCGTATCCCTAACAAAAACTGAATTGTCCGATCGACAGAATCGAGAGATGAGTTTGCGAACGACACGGCCGATTGTACGTGTTAAAACGCCAGTCTCTGTTCTCGTCCCATGGAAATATCAATGGACGAACGTTTGTCTGATAGACTCGCATTTATTATGAAATTGTTAATTTATTCTTTTTCCATCCCGTAGCTCGGCTGCCTAATGAAGCAACGCTATTATCCATCGCCAGTAGTGGCGTGCCCGAGTGCGCTGAATAATCGAATTGTGCTCGAGCGAAAGCTCTTTAAAAAAAGGGCTTTGAATGAAATTTTTATGGAGGCAGAGAGATGGGCGAAATAAAGCGTAGGAATAGAGGATTTCGGTAGGTTCGGTTTATGTGGACACAGAATAATCCTCGGAACGTCCAATTTTCGTCATGCTGCACGTACCGAGACCGAATCTGTGATCCAGGGGGTGTTACACGATGTCCATGATTTTCTCGAACCGGTGAGATGCCGAATGAGAGAAAACGGGCGCCGGGAATGAGATATAGAAAGGAATCAGGCGTCGGATATCGTAGGTCGGGAATGAAAGATAGAGAGGATTCAGGCGTCGGATATCGTAGGTCGCTCATGGAGCCGTATAGCGACGTACACATATCCCATACGTGACTAGATTTTGCCGGGCATAACACGTACCTCGAGCGTTATACCGGCAAAGCGAGCGTAACTGCGGTGAATCGAATTCGTATCGCGATCCCGAAATTGGGAGCTATGAAGATCATATATATCTTCGCTAGATCGTGATCGAGATTTCAGGAGCCGAAGGTGGGATTTCCTGGCGTAGCTTATCGAAAGGGTATATTCTCGTTGATGCGCGAAAATCCTGATGAAACTGTAATATACTGTGACGCACTATAGGCGTCTCGAATATGAGGCGAAAAACGTCGAAGAAGTTAAATCCACCAGCGGTGAAGTAAAAGGCACCTTGGATTACGGGGAGTCGTGTTGCAAGTGAAATTGAAAATTGCTTGCGGTCCCGAGATTCTGGGCGTGATCGTAATCGATGCAAAAAAAATGTATTTTACTTTGATTGCGACCATCTTCGAAGTTGGTGGAGTACCCTCCGTACTTGGCCGTTAACGAGGACCCCGAGGGCTCGAATTTGCAATTAATTTCCATAATGCCAGACACGCCCGAACGCCCGTTCTCGAGTTTTGTGTGCAGGATTACGTTCTTCGCTGTTATTTAATTCGCGCCTTGTCCGAAGCAGGTACATCCATCTTGGCTCTTCGATTTGCAAGTGGTAAATTGCATTCGAAGTACCTATTTATTCGACGAATGGGTCTTAATTCCGAAATTACTTGATGGATGGTTTATGTTAAGAATAACATTATAGTGAATCTCTCAGATGATATATTTTATGCCGCGAAAATATCCCGGCGAAATTGACGAGGTCACCGTCCATAAAAGAAACGCAGAAATGCACTGTAAAATAATTTCCTTACAAATGGTAGAGTCTATTATTACTCTCGCCACAACAAGGAAGGAAATAAGTCTTATCGATGTTAACAAAAAAGGCACTGTTGGTGATTTAATAGGCTAACGGAGGTTAATCATAAAATTGAAAATGTCCCGCCGATTTCGAAAAATAGTCTATGAATAAAAATGTTTTTTCTGGAGTAACCGCAAGCCCCAATAAAGTCTCATAAAAAAATGTATATTATTCCGTTAACCCCATGTTAATATCGTTAATGCACAAACGATTCTCGTTGCTTTATTTATCTGTTTCTTTTGAACATCTTTATATGCATTATTTTAACTGAGCAACATATGATAACATAATAGTGTATTGCTGCCAGATTTTTTCCACTCGAGCTAATCGTACGCTTTATAAGGGATTCGCTGCATATTGCGAGCACAGTTTAAGGTTTTTTGACGATTATTCTCTATACACAAATCGTTGGTGCGGTGGCTTACCAGACTGTACGTCTCGCCATAAATTTCGCCTCGAACGAGCCCATGACCGTTGACCTGACCAGTGTAGTGCGCAGCACTCTCGCCCTAAAAGGGGTCACTCAGCTACGTTAAAATCTCCATTGCAGCAAGGATAATCCAAATAGTTATATTCCAAAGACAAAGCGTAACCACGCGTAATTAATTAACAATGATTACAAAGACTGAAGATATCGATTTTCGATTTTTAGTCGCAAGACCAACAACCTGCTGGTCGCTTTTCCATTGATAACTCTTTGCTCATTCACTAACAGGCAATAAATTGTTCAGGTGACATTCATTTCATGAAAACTCGTTTACACGTTTCTTTATTGCGCAATTGTCCCCGTCGGTCTGTAAGCATGTGTCCGTGAATTTTCCAGTCATCCGATGCACCCGGAAGAATTATTTATTTGTCGGGTGCTCCACAAATAAATATTTATTTAATAAAAATAAATATTCATTCGATTCGAATACATATTTATTCGCGAGCTATCCGTTAAATTGTTATTTCTTTTTTCTGGGGATTCTTATATTCCATCCTCTCGCTTCATACGCGCACTGAACATGTTTCGCAACTTTTCTTTTTCCGTGCCGATTTGTGATGTATTTTCAGTGACATCGATGTTTTGTATGGGTACTGCTTCGGACGGACGGGCAGCAACGATATTATATTTGTATGGCTGAAACCGTATCGCATCCATGTATCGATACAGAATTCCTGTCGGTGCGGCAGGAGCAGAGAGGTAGCAACTGGAAACCTGTATGGTACGGTGACCAATTCGCAATTAGCGAGTGACCAGCGTATGCGGATAATGAGGGGGATCGGAGAAACTTGACACGATGAGATACGTCTCGCTCGGCGAGAGAGAACCCGAGATAAACGGCGCTTCGCGGGCATTCGCTGCCGCGTATTTATGTATGACGTGGGAGGGCAGTTATAAAGAATCATCGCTGCGATAAAACTTCGGACCTTGGTAACCTTTCCTTTTCGCCGCTGCGAACGCCACAATCCACCTATATCTCGAGAGGTAAATTCTCATACAGGCTATCACATGAATCGCACACGCTGTACTATGGAAAAACCATTGCCACTTCAGATGGTAAGCGCAAAGCAAGGTAAAGAGGATGTTTCAACGTTTTTTGCAGTACTATTTTGCAGCACTAGCGGCATCAGCGCGTTTGGGGGCTTAGCAATGTTTTGTAAATGGTAGGAACCGAAAATAATATTTTGTTCACACGATTATTAAGGTGAGTGCTCCAGTGAATGGACGAAATCACTTATATGGTTGATGAAAAAAGTACTCCATCGAAGATGGAGGAAATCATTTAGTGATGAAAATTTAGATATTTATTCTATGGTTCGGAAGTTACTTTAGGCTACTGATAACTTCGACAGAAAAAAGACAAAAATAAACCTTATCAACGATTTAAAGAAAATAATTACTTAAGGCCCGGCCAAAGAAATATCTTTAAAGTTAATTTGAGATCGAAACGACTTGCCCTGAGAAGCTAATAAATTTTTCTTTCGTGCTTCGTTAGTATTGTTATTAATAGTATTTAAGTAAAAAGACACTGTGATCGTTAAAATGTCATATTTAACTCGCCTGGATCGCGAACTGGTGCATTCACCCTATATTCTATATTTTGTCCACAACGCGGGTAAAGTTACTCGTTGATAGCACCACCCCCCCCCCTTCCCCAGCGACCCCGCGTCGCAGCCTCGCGTAACGACCAATCACAGCACGAATAAATCAACAATGCAGTACGCTTCGATCATGTCAATTAATTCTCTCAAAAGACTTTTTTTTGGTAAGCCACACTGTGAGACAAATTTGCGAATAACTGCGAAAACCCCAGAAGATAGTGCTTCGATTGTGGCTTACAAAAAAAAAAAATCAAACGCACCAATTGCTCTACCGCATCGTAAAGTGGAAACGCGAAAATAATCATAACAGATTGGTACTATGTTATCCAGTTTAAACGGCTTAGTACGGACTGCGGCAGCAGTGCTGTAGCCGGTCTTACCCCGTAGGTCCATTTTATCTCCCTGTCCCCCACTTCGCGGTATATTTGTATACAACGTGGAGATCCGAATTATGATCCAGATATATTGGGTAACTCGGCCCATTCTAGGTCAACGACTCGTGTAAAGCATCGAATACCGAATATATACATGAATACACGAGTAATTGCTCAAAAAGTGCTCTTCTCTGAGAGAATATTAATGAGCGTATTGAAGTGCACGACAGCGTTACACACCGTGCATTAATTAGTCGTGCTGAAGAGCTCCGCAGTCTAGACGTTGGTGCGGTACTTTTATTCCGTTCCCGAAAGTCCCTGTTCCACGTCTCCCGTTGCCGAGCCAGCCGAAAATGTTTGCATACTGTACGTCGTGAAAAAATACTTGCCCGAGTGCCGAGTGTAGCTGGCACGAAGTACCTCACCCTTTTTGGGGTCAACGTGACTCCTCGAAGGGAACTATATTCTGAATGATTGTATAATCAGACAACTTTGGCATTGCGACCAGCATTCGAAGCACCGAGGGACGGAACGATCTCTGCAGCGGTTTAGAGATTCGGGAGAGTGGGGCAAAATGGGGCACCGGGGCAAAACGGGGCAGTGATGCAAAACGCAAGTTTCACAATCATTTTTGGGTGTCCGATTTTGCCCTGCTGGTACATCGGGATTGTCTGTCCCGTTTTGCCCCATTTTTCCATCCAAAAATGATTGGAATATGGCGTTTTCCCGCGCTGCCCCGTTTTGCCCCAGTGCCCCATTTTGCCCCGCTCTCCCCTATACGTGCATAAGTTGGACCATGCGACCCGCCGCGCATTAATGATGCAGCGAAACGCAAAAAAGGCCCGTGGCGTTCGCAGCTTCACATCCTGAAGTACCTCAGTCGCTCAGGTACCTCTCCTGACCTGGTAGACGGAAACAATCGCGTACTATACGCCTCGTATAAGAAAGTTTGCTAACTCACTTCATCTAGCAGGTTTTCTCTCTTTCTCTCTCTCTGCACACTCACCGAACGCTTCGCTGTGACTCTCTATGTGTACATACACACACGCCTTAAACTCCAAGTTTGAGGTCCATGAAAACGTTTTGCATATCCGGATTAGCCTAGAGCCGTTTCGACTTCGTATTAGTAACGAGATGCTATTTCGCGCCAACCCAAGTCCGGGCAAACATAAAGCGAGGTCGAGTTAAATGCCAAACAAGATCATACAATAAAGGACACACCCCTGCCCCTCCGCTTGTTTCAAAAACGTAGTAAAATAAATTATTCTCGTATTGTATGAAACAGACGCAAAAAATAATTTAAAAAACAAAAGCCTTAATTACGCTTTTCAAAAAGCCGACTTCTGTAAAAACGCCATTGTTCATTCGAAACGGGGTTCGTTGTTTGCCGATGTGCGATAGAGGTTCAATAGCAAGCTCGGATTACAAGAATCCAAAACGAAATGGATAAAAAAATATATTTAAAAATATGAAACAAAAAATAAGGCCTGTTTGTTGAACACCCCTGTTGGGAATTCGATAATCCGCGGGTTCTCGGTTACTGCATCAACCGCAGGCACAGCCTTGGGCTCGATCGTTTTTGCCCCTTTTTACCTTATTGAACCATTGGTCCGACGGGCTTTTAATTTAATAACCGTGCATTACGAGCGTATTTTAATGATCGTCGTTGCAGCGATGGTCGCGAAGCGGTCGCGCTGCAGCCCTCTGGCGTCACGCGACCGCCATTCATTGCAAGTCGTTCGCACGAGCTGTCGTCCGGTTCCTTGAACGATCGAGCTACCGGCGGATATTAACGCAAATGAGATAAGTGCACGCCGCGGTCGAACCGCGTCGGGGAGACGCATCGATGATTCCGTGGTTCGATGCAACATCGCTCGACCGGTAAAGGCGCCGGTTTTATGCTTCGTGTCGTTCCCTCTCCGCGTCTCTCGCGCCGTGTCATTCGGGACGCGAACTTCGCGTGTGCATTTTTCTTTATGACGATCACTCGGGGATGTAACGCGACACGCGATATCTCGATCGTCGGAGTTAGCCATCGGCGACTCGAACGTTCTATCAAACGCCCGTGGGGCACCGCGCGCCCGCGGCGTCGCCGGCGAGTAGCACGACAACAGCTCAAACAACGGGAAAAAGTCCGAAAGTGAGATAGAGAAAGGCAAGTGTGCGGAAGAGGAATGTACGAGCCAACCCAGTGGCTACCAACCCAATGACGAGATAACGGAGCTCTATTAACCAGAGTACCCTATAGTGGTACCTACATAAATTATGTCCGGCACGTTCCGCCCTTTGTGACTATATATACTATACATGTGTGTATATATATATGGATCGTGCGCCCGAAAAAGTATAACGTGTTACAGCGGGGAGAGACGACGGAAATGTAATTATCGATTGTGGGATAGTTAATAGATGTTACATTGGGATAGTCATCAAGATAAGTGTTTGCTGCAATAACAAGGTGATGAATGGCCTTCATGATTAGATATACCTTGTTACGGCGAGCCAGAATTGGAAGGTATCACGCATTGGTAATAGCACTTGGGTTATTGAATCGTTGAGGGTACACGTTCGCCTATTCGTGTATCACGATACGTTTTTGTTTCGCCCCCTTTGTTTCATAGAAATATAGCCCTTTAACTATATTGCAGCGTGGGTTGTACACATTAAAAAGGGTCTGTCCGTTTAACAAACGTTTCTCGTTAGTAAACAATTCTTAATTAGATTCTTATAAATGTTACAATTTTTTTTATCTACGAACCGTAATTTTTAATGAAGTAATCATAAAATCAGCAATAAAGAAATTACGGACTTTTGTGGACAGATAAGTTTTTTAATTTGTCTAAAACGCTTTTTACCGTGTGAAATCGGCGTTACCGATTTCCTTGCATTTCCGCGACAAAAAGGCTTCGCTGTACATTGCGAGACTCAGCGATCGATTTAGTTGAAATTTTGGAATTATCTACATCGATTGCATCTCACAGTAAAGTGACCAGACATACATAGTTCCGTTTTTTTAGCACGGCCCATCCTGTGAACTTTATGCGCATGCGCATATATCGATAATCCGATTGTGTGCGTGCAAAGACAAGCTGCAATTAAAAAAAACACTCCAGCAATATGCGCCGCACTGATTAATGCGTGAGAACGCGCACAGCGAACGCAAAAAATGTGGAACTCCAATTATCACCCCTTTGTATTAATCGTAGAGAAAACTCTCAACAGTTTCCCCTTCAGTCCCGTCATACGTCTGGTACTCACCGATAACGTAACTGTATCCGTCTAGGGTGAGTACGCACTTGCGAGTGGCAGACGAACCGATGAGGCTGGGCAGTACGTGCCTGCGTGAAATCCGCTTACCAGCGGCATAAGGGGTCGCTGGCGTCACGGCTCCAGCACCAGCTCCCGGATCCGAGTGGCACTTGTGCACCGGGTCTTTGTTTTGTCTAGACATCTTCACCTGGCTTCGTCGGTCGAAGCTTCGTTTATTCTGTCCCCCTTCGCTCCTTCAACTTTGTATCCTATCGGTCCCTCTTCTCTATCGTCGAAACATTTTTTTCCATTGATCCGCCCCTACCGCAGTCCCGAGGCGATCCGGCACACCGTTCGGCCGCAGCTATTACTTTCCGAGACCACTTGCGCCCGCCGCGGTACCTCGCCGCTTCACGATCCGAATAATCCCAGCCGTCCATTATCGATTTTTGTCACGTAAAAATCTACGGCGACGGTGTTTTTTGCCTTGTACTTTACTCTTCTCTCCGTCTCGCAGCCCTCGTTTCCCCCGGCGTTGCGGGTGCAGTTTGAAAAACTTTCGGCTCACCGGTGAACTCCGCCGAACGTGGAAGCAGTATAGCAGTTTTATCTCCCCATGTCGGAAAGATCCAGCTCTTATATTTCTTCCTTCGCCTATCCCGCCCGTGCGCGAGGATTTTCGTTAACCAAGCCAAGCACGCTCGGGTTCGTCCGCAGTTTTACAGTTCACAACGAAAACTCCGGTGAACCGGCGAGCTGGACGCTGCGGTATTTGTTCGGAATCGCGGTACAAAAGCCAGATAGCGCATCGCCTCCGGCAATTGTTTATTCGACACGCCGACTTCCGGCTGCACGCGTAACGTCCGGAATAGCGTGTCCGCGATGTGATTCGCGAAAGAGTCGCGCGCCGATATCGCCGGCCCGCTGCCACACTCGATATTCCACAGTCACCGAGAGAGCCCCGTTACCCTCGCGCGACAATGGGAGTTTATCGGGAAAATGAGTTTTCGATTGGTGCGTGATTTACGTTTTCATCGGATGCGCAAACGCTTTGCTTTTCCATCCGTGCTCGAGTGGTTTTCGTGCAAACTACACATACGTACGCTGCGATTGCTCCAGACAATCCCCACCCTCCACTGTCCGCGTACCGATGTTCAAGAGGCGTCGGGATTTTCTCTGTCTCGAGGCATTTTTCTTTCCCTCCGGAACCTCGAGCGTTTTAGCTTCGTCCGTTAGTTTCCGGCGTACTTCAGCGTATCCGGAAGTGTCTCGCCTTGCGCGATCCTCGTCGATTCACTTCATGCCGATGATCTTGCCGTATACGAACTTAACCGTGACATAGACAATCAGGGTGAGCATCAGGCACACGAGAACCGCTGTCGGTTGATTCATGCGAACGCCTTCGGAGATAACGCTCCGGTGAATTTCCTCGTTGAATTGGTCCCGGTGGCACCCCGAGGAGTCGTAACCACTCTTTCGCGCCGATACGCCCCGCGCGGACCGGTTGTCCGATCACGAGGAGCTTTCCGCCTCTATCGCCGTCTTCGCCCCGAGCAACGAACTACCGCGGGCAGAGTATGCCGATCCGGCCTGACCAGCCGCAAAGACCGAGAGACAAAGCCGGCGTCATACGTGTGCGGCTCCGGTCACAGCCACACGGACGCGAACGTATTCTCGCGCTATTCCGTAGTTCTCCTCGGCTAGGGAGCCAATAAACGGTTCTCGAACTGCCTCCGCCAGCCTTCGGCTCTCTACTAAGGCTTCTAAGCTTCTTTCACCTTCCCCTCACACTTTCTTCCTTTCTCCTTTTGTCGCTCTCCGTTTGCACTCAAGCGATTCTACTATCCGGCCGTGCGGCTTAACTCGGGCTCTCTCTTGACTTCCGGAAATGCGACGCTGGACGAATTCCGGAACTGACGGCTTCCTTCTGATAGATTCGATTCTTTTATTTTTCTCTGCCTCGTCAATACGGATGAGGCGAAGCTAAAATTGTTCCAGGAAGACTTTTTCCAGTATTACTTTTTGGACCCAAATTTTAACGCGTTTTCTCGCGAGAGTGCAATTGTTTGCGTTAGGAACTGGTTCGGGCTTGACGTTAAACCCGAGGTTGCACGCAACCCGATATCGACGCCTGCTCACGCGCGCGTCGAGGCGTCGTACGCGACGAAACCGCGAATGTTGGCCTTTGCGCGACCAGCAAAACCGACCGCAAGCCCGAAACCGCAAGTCCGTAACGCGCTCCCCTCTCCCCCCTCGAGTCAGGGCATACACGATATACGTTTCGCGGGAGAGGCCTCAGAGTAACCGGGAGGCTTTTCGGTTGACGTACGCGCCGTAACGCGAGGCCAATCGCCGATACATATCTTCCTTTCTCTCGATAATCCTCACTCTCGTTCTCCTTTACTTATCTCACCATCTCTTCCCCCCCCCCCACCCCCTTTCCGTCTTTCGCTTTCTCGATAAAACCCGATCGCTTTCACGCTCGCGCAAACGTTTGCTCAATGATTATTACGGCCAGAGACCCGAACTCGTTTCTCGCTCGGGTTTCAATGTCGCTTATATCACTTTCAAATTAGCTCACCGATAATGTCATATGTATGTTCCAATGGCCCGTGACATCGATCTCTATACATAACGAGGTCTTTAACGCTCGAACTACCGTCAAACGATCATGGTTTATTTTTATTTCTATTTTTCGTAACAACTTTTATATTCATACAAGTCATCCGGCGCGAAGGATGCGCTTCGGTTAGTTCCTTTCTCGTAGAGTTTCCAGAAGCCGCATTCGCCTCGGGCTAATCGTATTCATCTTGTCACTCGCGTCGGGGAACGTTTACGAGATTCAAGCGATAGTTTGCAGAATAAAAAAGAATAAAAGTCTCTCCCCTCTCGGTCTCGAGCGTCTATCACGGTGGGTCTCCGGAGGTTCGGCGCGACGCGACTGCGGAAAGACAGAGTGGGGCAAAAGCGAGGAGGGACGAGGAGGCGCTCCGCGGTGCTCGTTAGTCAGCCTCGACACTCGCCAATCTCGTGGAACCGTTGTCTCCGCGTGTCCCGGGTACGTTTCTCGCGTCGAGTCAACCCGTCGCTTTCCCGGGGCTTTCTCGTTCACATGTGGATGGAGACGGAGCGTGGAACGTCGCCGTACAACGACGCGCCGCCGGTTGTACGACTTGTTACAATAGACTCGGCAATATCGTGTCCCGCTTGGAGAATCTCAGTTCCCTTTCGGCTCGATGCGTTGCGCACACCCGCGGCTTGGGGGGAGGTTTGCGTTTACGCCGGGGGGGCATAAATTTACATCGGCAAGAGGTCCGTCTATCCCCGTTTCTCGAGCGACGTTTGACGCGAGGAACGAATTTAGCGAGCCGTTCCGCAACGAAACGCTCCTTCGTGCAATCGCACTTGGATCGCCCGGAGACAAACGCGCGCGCGGTTTGCTCGTTTGCGTTCCTACGACCCGCCCGCGCTCCTCCGGCGGGCTCGTTACGTACGTTTAGCGGCGGAGCACGTGGACTAATGTGTGTGCGGCAATGCAGCTGGCACACAGTTCGTGCGGCCGCGAATGCTGCATGCGGCTCGCCGCGAACGGAGAAAACCGTGGGGATGCGCTATCGAGCGATCGTCTGCTCGGACGCCGCCTCTTCCACTTCCACTCTCTCAGCCACGATGGAGAAGCGGGACTTCCAGCCGGGAACGCCGCTGCGTCCGCTTCCGGTGAATTACAACTACTTGGACCACTCGAAGTTTCCGCCAGCCGGCTGACGGCTTCGGTGCAGGAGCGCGAAGACGCGCTTTTCTCCCCCACTGCGGGCTTCGATCTTGCGTACGGAAACGGCGATGGCTCGGTTGAGTTCTGATTTATTTTCCCGGCTTAACTTCTTGCCTGTTCTCTTTTTACTACTCCCCTTACCGCGCGCCGTTTATACTTGGCCACGATCATTCTCGGACGCGCGTTACCTCACTCCGTTATTTCGTTGGCAGCGGAACAAGCAAAATTATCCGTGTCGTGTGCGCGGTGCGGTGAATCCGTCTTGGTGACGGTCAGCCTGTCGCGGCGAGGCCGCAGCGCGCCACCGCGCCAGCTCTTCGGATCGAAAATGAAGCCGCACGCACTTCGCGCGCGCGGCCGACTCGTAATCCGATAGTTCGCCGGTGAGAGGCTTGTTTCTCGTTTAACTTTCGCAGTCTGTGATACCAGCTACACACACGTCGCTCGCCGGCCGGTGGAAGAGCGCTTCGGCCGCGGACTACGAAGCGCCGTCTTCGCCAGTGGTAACGGCCGGTACTGGCCGGACCTCCGAAGAACCGGAGAATCTCGCGCGCGACTCGAGAACTTTGCGGGGCTCTCTTTGCTCGTTTATCCGGTGTACACCGCTCGTTTTTTACTGAATGTGTACACACCGGTCTCCGACACCTCGCGAGACCTCCAACCCTCTATCCGAGTCCGGGCAACTGCTCTACCTCGCGCTCGTAAACGGAGAGCCTCATATTTGCCCGCGAAACCATTACTTCTTTACGCCCACGTGTGACTCACCACCGGGGTTTGACGAGCGTGCAACATCGAGAACATCACCCAGTGTTTGTCGACCGCGAGTCTTCTTCGACGTTAAAATTCATCTCTGTGTGCTTTGGCATCCCGAAGTACAGTGGCCGACTGGCCTCGCGTAAGCTACCCGTTGCTCCTCCTTTCGCTGTTCAAATTTACCTCTCAAGTGACTTCTCTTCTTCCATTTAATTTCCTCGGAATAGGAACTTTTTTTACTCATCGTTCGAGCCGTTGGCTGAGGCAATTGTTTTTTGGGTCTCTTTTTTTTGTTACGTTGTGTATGTTTTTTTTAAATGCCTTCACAGAGTCATCGGCTCGGTGAAACAATGAACGGTGCGCGTTTGATCGTAGAGTTTACTTTGGTAGGGAGATAGCTTGTTTAAAAGCGACCCTTGGCCTTTTCACTCCCGAGCCGCGACAACGCCGAGCGTCAAATACGCGAAAACTGGTTCGCAACCGCTGTGGACACACGAAACCTAATCGGGAGCACAAAACCGGCGATACTGCGGAGGACACCGAGGGCGAGAGTTGCGAGCCACCCCTTTTCTGCAATGTGGTTACGTTCGTTGATCGAAAGTACAACGGCGCCGGGGTATTCTCTCCGTCCAAGGTCTCTGTTTACGCACGCGACGATGCTAATTGCGTAACGGAGACGACGCAACAAACCCGCGATTAACTACGACGGATATTAATTTTTGTGACACTCGGAAAATTCGTAGCCGATTCCAACAAACCGCTTCGAAAATTTATTTATAAAGGAGATAATATTTAATCCATTAAAATATAATATCCGGATAAACCGTCGATGCACCCACTGGAGTGTTTATTATCGATCGCACCATCGACAAGAGTCTTTCTTTTAAATAGTCAAACGTTCAGGAGGCATTTTCCACATTAACCAAACAAAACAGAACAAAAAAACAAAAAATTTCTATAGTCTTTTGGACACGTTTTCACAGTTCGAAGTTTGACGATACTGTGGGAAAAAATGTTGTTTGTAAACAATCAATTTTCAGTCTTTGGTTTTTTTTTATCCGAAGTACAAATATGAGTCTTGGTCTTGGATTTAATTGAATTTTTTTTTAATGAGAATTTTGCAGGGTAGATAAATGGAAGACCGCGAACGAGTGGAGAAACCTCGTGTGTGGTCAGACGCGTTCAGCACGCCCGGCGTGTGCACAGCGTCGTGTCTCGTTGGACTTGCGATAGCGCGAAATGGACACACGTGTGCCCCGAACCGCGGTAGCGCCACAACTGAACCCATTCCCAATCCTCCACCGGCTCAACCCCCTTACCCTCCCGTTCGTTCGCGACGAGCTCAGTCTCGGGCTCTCGCCCTCGCCTTCCCTCCCCCGCGGCCTCTCTATCTCTTGTTCCTCGATCCCTCTGTCACGATGCCGCTTTTTCTCCCTCGCTCTTATCACCGTCCCGTGCACGCTTCGCACGCCGAGGTCTCGTTCTTTATCCCGTTGCCTCACCTTCGGCGCGCACTATGCTTTCGCCCCGGCTCTTTCCTCATCGCCCACTACCGTATACGCCGCTCGCGTAATACTTTCTCTGTTATCACTGTACCGGTTTCTCGCGTGCGCCTCGCACTCTTCCAACTCTCCTCTTCGGAACCATTACTTTATCTTTCTTAATTTCTCGTATCTTCACGTGCTTTCTAACCATTCCGGTTAGAATGCTGTGTTCCTCGCTATCCGCGGTTTCGTGCCGCATTTCCTTCTCTACGCCGCGGTCTAACGATTTCTGTACCGCGACCGATCAGACCGGACACGCGGACGCGTCCAGAAAATAAATTTATTTCACAGGCTACCTTCAAATAAATGTTTATTTGGGTCAAGTAAATATTTATTTGAGTCGAATAGATTATTATTATAAAATAAATAATTATTATTATAAAATAAATAATTATTATTACAAAATAAATAATTATTATTATAAAATAAATAATTATTATTATAAAATAAATATCCCTCTAAATCGAATAAATTTGTTTGCGAATTAACCCGTCGCATAACTGTTTTTCCGCGGTGTCCGAAGACACTCCACTGCATCCACGTGTCTTCTCTCGGTCCGGTTCTCCGTCCACTCCGTCCCTCGCTGGCGTGAAATTCTATTCAGGGCAAAATCTACCGTCACGCGACACCGGCGATTGGCATCCTTCAGTGAAATGGAATTTGTTGGGTGAAAAGACACACGATGCATGCCAGTCGGTCGCAACACTTCCGTCCTGTGGAGAACTCCATCCTACGGTTCTTCTACCTTTCCACGCATGGCTGCACCTTGTCGCCTCGTCCTTTCTTGCCGTCCTCTCACCGGCATGTGAATTTGCCTTAAATTCCTTTTACCTACATCGACTGGATCTTCGTCGCTTTTCCGTTTGAAGCTCCTGTCGTTCATATTTCCTCTGTGACGCCGCTGCTGTTGCTCGAGACCCTCGGAAGCACATCGCGCGACCCACGATTCGAACCCATGCGCGCCAAACTACGATCTCGCCGCAAGACCTAAGGGAGAATCTTCGTCTTCGCGTGGGTTCTTTCACGGAGCCTCTTTGACCCGGAACGACAACTCGACCCATCCTCGATGACTGGCGCTTGGCAACGGGGATTCGGAGAGGAATACTCGCGGGAGAGAAGATTCGATATAGGCGCATACTACGTCTCTCACAGCGGTAAACAAACAGCGTGTGACGAGATACGAGGCCGTTGGCCCGATATACTGGGGGACCGGCTGAGTAAGATATAGTAGAAGACCGCCTAAATTGGAACCCGTGAAAATAATTGTTTTTGTATCTCCGTTGTTAATCAACCGATCCACTGCAAACTTTTACACAAACAATATCAGAGCGCACGGGAGTTTGCTAGGGAGATCAATATTTTATGTTCATTTTTTATTAATGTTCTTGGTAACGTGTGCTGTTCGATCAACCAAGTCGATTGATTGTAACAAGCTAGTAAATTTTTCAATTCCTTGGATCAACTATTTTTTTTTTGTCTGTCGAACTAATTAGTTTTTTCCGTAGATAACATTTTTTTTTAGTGTATAATAAGCTAAAATTTGCCCGTTAAAGAAATTAATTCAGGAAGTTGAATAGTGGAGAATGCTTTTAGGTGGCGAGAAAGAACCCCATACACATTTATATTCACTGGCAAAGGGTGTCGAATAAGCTGCGATTTTTGAAATTCATGACAACATTTGCGCACCCTTCGTCGCAATAAAAAAAATCCCTCGTGACCGTTATCACTCTTCGGTCGCCTCACTGGCCCCCGCTTGCTAGCTTTTTCGCTCCTAAAAATAAAGCGATGGACGCATTCACAAAAGAAGCGGCGATTATTCATACCATATTGAGCTATACGAATAGGTGCTAAAAAAATATGAGAAAGTTTGCATAATGTCTACAATTTTCGTTGGCGTGTTCACTTTATATACGCCCTGTATATACGAATCTTGGACAGGGATAAATTACGGAATCACCTTTCGAACTGCGAGAGAAGCCGAAAATATTGTCGTAAACGTTTTCGCTTGCTTTTGCCTCGCTATTATTCTACAGGGACCGTTCGAGTGTCAAGTAATTTTCAAATATCTTCAATTCGACATATTGTTACGTCCTACGTAACTTCCCATCAATATCTTTGCAACAATTACTCTAGAAGTAAGTATAGTCACTAAGCTACGCTGCCAACCACTATGTCAGGTCAGCCAGTAGCACGTGCCGTCGCCGCACGCTCCAAAAACCACTCACTCTGACATTCTCTCTCGACACTCTCACTCATCCGCGTTCTCACTCATCTATTATTTACCCTCTCGGTTGAGAATTTTTCACTCTAATTTTTCTCACTCTAATTTCTCTTACTCTAAATTCGCTGATTCTAAATTCGCTCACTCTAAATTCTCTCACCCTGAATTCTGTCACCCTGAATTCTCTCACCCTAAATTCTCTCACCCTAAATTCTTTCACCCTGAATTTGCTCCAACTAAATTCTCTAACTCTAAATCCTCTCACCGGAAATGTTCTCACCCGAAATTCTCTTACCCGAAATTCCCTCACCCTAAATTCTCTCACCCTAAATGCTCTTAACCTAAATGCTCTCACCCTAAATTCTCTTACTCTAACTGACATTCTGTCGCTCACATTTGCACGAGCTCTCACTTACACACGATCTCGTTCTCTTGGCACGATCTTGTCTCAACTAAAAACACGTTCCGTCTCTATGTTCTATAAAAGCATAATATTCGTAATAAAAGCATTTTCGCTCTGTCCTTCTCATGAAGGAAACAACCGTCTCTCCCTACTAAAGCAGATCTTCCCGTGTGCACGTAATTTCTCTCTCTCGCTATGTCATAAACCTTCCTAGCACTAGAGGCATACAAAGAAGACTAGTATATAAGAACCGCGATTTGCAGGTAAATTCTTAATCCCTTGATTCGAAAGCGAGACTATTTATTTATGGTTCTTACCGTTCGAACTCAACATTCGTCGGTCCCAACGTAACAATAATTCCGAAATACTGCAAACGCTCAAGCGAATGTATTGGTGAAAAAAGGAAGGTCGCAAGAAAAGATGTTTCCTACCTCGCATTTTTGTTTTTCTCGTGAAATACTCGAACGAACTGTGTGTGTAAGCAATAAAGTGTCGTTACGTCAGCATAATTGGCTTTATTTTCCGTTCTTCGTTGTGCTGGTAAGCCTGATCCATCGTCGCGCGCCATCCACAATTTGGTCACCCTCTAATCTTCCACTCTCCCATCTATCTAATCCGACGAGGAAGTGTGACGCTCACCGGAGCAGACGATATTCGACCCACTCCATAGCTCCCTTCGTTTCATTTTATTATATATATATATATATATATATATATATATATATATATATACACTTTGTTTTATGTTTTTGTCTCGTCTCGATTTTTCTCCGAGTCGCAGCGAAGGCACACTCTCGTCTCTGATAAAACTGGATATCGCAGGGAGCCTTGTACAAAGAAAACAGAGGGAAAAAAATACGCCCTCTGGACCGACGTGCGACGCAAAACTTGAGAGTAAAACATCGGGGATGCCCCCTCCGGCGGAGTTTCTATACCGCTCTGCTTATATATTATCTCGAAAACGTGCTGGACGCGATAGACGCAGTCGTAGAAAAATAGCGTCAGAGGTCGACGGAAACACAGTGCAAGGGAAGGCATTGCCTTCGACCGCAAGAGCAATCGCCTTACCGGAATAGAGTCCTTTGGAGATATCCGAAGAATCCTCAAAGAAACCGCGATCTATATAAAGCCCCGCGACGAAATGAACGTCGCGGCATTAGTTTTGATAGATCCGATATTGGACCAGTTTTGTCGCTCGCCGTGCGAGATACTTTGAAAATATTCTCGAACCATCGGTCGGGGCAAAACGGACCCGTGTCTTCCATTCGACATAACCCTTCATTTTAAGTCTCGCAAAGAATTGATAAAAACGGTCCGTATTGCCCCGCTCGCGGCACTCCCGAGCAATTTTTCATAAAAATTCAGTGACGACTATCGCGAAAGTTCGCGAAGAATTTTTTTAATTCAAAGTTTAAGGATAGCGATTCCTAGCTAGAGAACGCGGAGCTTGTGGATTCTTTACGTTGCCGGTTCAGCGCGTGCATAATACCGGTATAAGTACAGTATTAAAGTTGTCGTCGGTTGTGATAGACGAACGCGAAATTACAAAACGTTTTCAACGGGTGGTAGCAATATAACGTCGCGGCTGATGTATATCATTCTCGTTGCTGCACGCGAATGGACGACGGAATAAGTAAAGTATACGGCCTCGTCGTATAATGCCATACGTTCGTGTCGCGTTCTCGGTTAATGGAAGAACACCGATACTATACATCGCCGTTATGGCACTATCCCACTATCGTTACGGTTCACTATGTACCAACCAATTAAACGCATAATCATAAAACTCGAGGGAAAAATAATGTGGTGGATGTGCCCCTGGGCGTCAGGATCGACCCTTGCTCTTTATATCTTTTACCCGGGTGCATTATCGGCTTATCGCCAATATTATTGTTCCGGCGTGCGGTTGCATAACGGAAAGATGAGGCGAACGCTTTGTCGTCAATCTTCAATGGAGCCCGGCTCGAACCCAATCGAGGTTCGTCGGATAAAAGTTCGAAAATTGTTCATCGTTTGTCTCTCGATTATTCGCTTGAATGGAAAACAAGTGCAGTGACAACATCTACTTAGAGTACTGAGAAAAATGCGAAGGTCGAAGTTTAAAAAAATGTGAAAACACCTTTAGCGAAACTTCTGAATAAAAAGTGCCTTCACAAAGTATTACGATTAAAGTTGTTGCCGACGAGATGTCGAGCAAGATATTCAGAGATACTGAACTACCCCCTTTGGGGGAGTTGATACACTGAAAGAAGAATATTATGAAAATTACGAGCTCATCTAGGAAATTATCATATGAGTCGTCTGGGAAAAACAACGATAGCTCATGTGATAAAACGTATAGAAAGTATGGAGATATAAAAGTATGTATTGTGACTTAAAAAAAAAATAAAAAAAAAATAAAAAATTTAATTGAATTTGTTTTATGTCGATGGAGCTGCTTAACTATGCAATAGAAATACAATTAGATCGGATTAATGAAGCTATAACCATTTTTCATTCTGCTCTGTGCAGGAACGATGATAAAATAAGTAACGGGTCACCCGCCACGTGAGGAATAATGTTTAAGTACTACCGTAAGAAAAATACGTTACGCCATAATACGGTGAATAGTGGGTGTAACGTGGAATGGCAAAGTGTGCTCCCGAGACGCGGAAGAAACGAAGAGATCCTTGTAGCGTTTTAATGGAAACTCACCTGAAACAGAAAGAGGAAAAAATAAAAAAAATTAGAATATTAATGTGGGTCAAGTTGTAAAAGCGCCGAGACGTGCATTGGCCGAAGACAACTACCGGCGCACCGAGCGACATATACATTCGCGAGATTATATCCCTCGAGATGTTAAAAGGGGGATACTGAACTTTATAATCCAATTGCCATGACGTTAAACCTATTAATTTATCTCGCGTGAACAGGACCCAGCTGACTCGGTTTATCGTTTATCGAATTTTCTCTTTTCGTCCCTCGGACGTTGATGGAAAAAGGTCATGTGAACTCCATTCGCGGAAAAATCGTATAAAAATAAAAATCATGACGAAAAAAAAAATGAAAATTGCATACAGAGGCTCGAACCCCAACTTTACTTTCGAGCGCCACTGAATTTTATACGATCGTGTGACTACCAGTGGTATATGTGTGTATATATATACGATCGGAATGACCCCACTGAAGTGACAAAGTAATTTGGGCGGACACTTCACAGATCGTTTTTTTATTGAATTAGCCACGCACGTTTTATTTTACCTCTTTCGTTCGATTAATCTATAATTCATTTAGGTTTCCGGCGCCATTTCGAATCTCGAAGAGAAACGAGAATTGATACGGAAACTGATGTGGAGAGAAAAGTGACACGGGCTCGGTGGCAGTTTGATCCGCCCTGTAAGGAGGTTACTTATTTATACCTCTACGTGATACTTTTCTACTTGATTGCTCGCGTTCCGTTCATGACTATTTCATGGCATCGCAACGTTCAATTACGCAGATCGTAAAGCTCGATACCGAAGAGCCGAGAACCAGTCAGTAGCCGTAATAGCTGGCAAGCAGAAAGATAAGTAATCATCGGACACAGTGGGGACTCTGTGAGTCAGTCGTGGGCAGTGCGCACGAAAGGTTGTCGCAACGCTCTTGTGTCAATGCTGTACCAGCTCGTTCGTATTTATTTAGTATTATTTACATGTTTCATTTTATTTATTTTTTATCAAATACAAAAGAATTGTTGATACTCTAAAAATATATACCAAGCTTGTATGTTCGGCGTATAAAATCATCGATACTGTCGATATCATTAATATTGATACGAAAATGATTTATAACGATTCGTCAGCCACCCCGCAAACGAATGTATCTTTCACAAAAATAAACGCTCCGTAAAGTAAAATAAATGTTTATTGTATTCGAATAAATATTTATTTACGGAACAGAATTTTTTTTAAATGTCCGTGTTTACCATTGGTGCTATATCGTCCGAACGCTCGCGAACCGCTGACGACCCTCTACCCTACATTTCTCCGTCCCGAGGTTTCAACGAGCACCTCAGCGTCGCTGTCGGGGGCGCTCGGGCGAGTAGAAATATCAGATCCGCCAGACGAACTCGGGGTCGACCGTAGTCTGGATCGCTCACTGGCGCGCCGGCGGCGACTAGAAGAGTCCCTAGGTCAGACAGCAGCATCAGCATCGCGAAGCGTGTGCGCGAGCGCGGCGCCTTCGCTGAATCGCCAAGTGTCTTTGCTATCTCGATGATTGAGCGGGAACGAGACGACGCAGAGCCGCAGCTGTTACGCGCGTAAGTCGTCGTCAACGTCCTCTTCGCGGTCGGCGCGATGGAATTTAAATTGCGAAAGTGCAAATGCTTCAAGTCATATCGAATAAGGGGATCAACGCATCCGGCGATACTTGGATCGCGAATGGTTATCAGAGTTCGATCGCGCGTCAGAGAATCGTGTGGGACGCGCACACGGAGTACACGGAGACGATGAGGACGCATCGAAGCAGGAATTATAGCTAGGTACACTATTCGGAATGCCATACAGGGCCAGTGTTGGCACAGCGTCGGCCAGTGTTCGGCCAGTGTTCGCCCAGCGTCGGACGGTCTTGCACTCCGAACTTTCGCGTTAGCTCAGACTCAGAGTATGCACCGTATAGCCAACTCGCATTCAGACACTCCAACGTAATCTGCAATCTCGAGGCTAACACCGCTCGTATACGCGAAGCGCACCCACCAACCCCGCAGCAGCGACAAGCGGTTTTGTCCTTCCGGAATACGTACCCTGACCTTTACCCCGAGATCTTTTTACCGCTGGCACTTTCCACACTCCTATCTCACTAAGTTACCGCATGCCCACTATATTTCTCCGCAAACAGTGAAAGACGAGCTGGCACTCGACCAAATTTTATAATACCCGGTAGTAATGATTTACTGCAGTTTTGGTAATATTGTTTCAATCTGTCGACCGGATTTTGCCCATTCGTTTCTGTTACGGGGGAGAATATCGGGATTTTTGTTTTGCAATAAATCGATTGAATTTATCATTTTTCTGCATTGACACATTCGATTAAATGCTTTTTTATTTGCGGTAAATCAAACTATAGGGTAAAACTGGGGAATATTGGCCACCTCGATTAGCACCCAAATCAATGATATATGGACCAGGCCGTATTCGCCAGTTTTACCCTAAACGTTATTTTCGAATACCGGAAATCGTCGAACAAATTAGATGAAAGTTTGTAAATGGATTGATTTCTTCGCAGGCTGAAATGCAATGATATTGGCTGATGACCTCGAAGGTTCCGCCGAGGGTCAATGGAATCGCGCGTTAATTATCGGGCGCGGCAACTGGCATGCGTGGTATGTAGGCTTTCCTTTGAGTCGTGATCGAACCGGAATGGAAATTACGGGTCTCATCCCCGCGTCACGCTCAATGGCACTGTCGTAACAAAGGATTTCGACGTCACAATGGCCAGCCAGTGACGTGCGCGAGGGGAGACTGATTGTGTGGAAGCGAGACGAGAAAAATAAAAATGCAAGTGCAAGGGGGTGCGAACGAGAGAGAGAGAGAGAGAGAGTAAAGCGGGAGTGACTGGTGTGAACAACTGTACCCGCGGCCTTGATCAAGCCCGTGGGAGATCCATTAGAGAGCGATGTCACGACCTGCGCCAAGTTGATCCTCATTGTGGCTTAAGCTTTTCTGGCACGCTTGAAACACCGGCTTCGAGCGGATTAATTACGCGATGGATTCAGATAGCGCGTGTGAAACCAAAAACTAACCAGTTTTTATATCAGTCGATATGTGCAGGCTAATCGATCATTCGTCAAGAAACTTTTGAAAGATCTACCGGCGAGATAATTCGCACTTGAGCTTAAGTACGCCTGAATTACAACACCAAACAGAGCTAAGAATGTACTCCCTCTTTAGTCCGATGAGCCAGCAATTGGATATTTGTATGAAGGACATAGTGTTTGGGAGGGCTCCGAACCCTGGGGTGATAACTGATAGTCGATATTGACTTCATCGTAGCACGCGACTAGCATAATTTATGTGGTCTTCCCCTAATATACTTTCTCCCCTTACATAGTTGGTATGTGATGAGGTAGTAAAAAGGGGGTAAAAGTGGTTGATAAGAGGTCGACTTATCATTCGTAAATACAGATATCCGATGGCTCCGATTCGTGTGAAATTATACCGATATCGTTATTTACGGAAAGTGAGGTAATAGACACGGCGAGGCTATGATGCGAGTGGGTCAAGCCCCCCCACAGTGGCAGCTCGAGGGTATCCGAAGCCCGGTTATTATCTCACCGCGGAATACCTATAGTCGTCTCTCTCCGTGTCTCACTTTTCATAAAATGCAAAATATCGACGACACGGTTTATTTATTGTCGTGCCGATCGATTATGCGTTCCACGCATACAACGGCGTGTATTTATCACTCGTAATTTTAAACCTCTGAACGACAGCCCCGACGTGAATCGACCGAGTGGCGAGGCAAAACTACCGTGGAAAATATATTGAGAATACATGTATCTACATAACGCAAGACAGTATATTTCGATGCTGTCGAACCGTCTAACGTATGCCATATTATTATCCTTTTCACGGTCCCGATTAAGGCCTTAACGCGTGAATAATATACCGCGTGCCTGCCGCGAATACCTTACGAGATTCGTGAGATGATATCGTCGTTATATATCCGATCCGAACTCATACGCGCTTTATATATATTACAGCACACGTGTATTTTTACCGCTGCTTTGCATACATACATATATATGTATACACATACGTATGGAGATATGCATGAGCCACGGTTCCGCGCGCCTCGAGAAACTACATCGTAAATTTTCACGATAAGAAGACTGCGCCCGATGTCACGGACGGGGAGAATTTATCGAATACGAGCAGCGCACTGTGTTATCCGCGAAGCTGCCGGAATAGTGGGGAAATTTGCTGTCTGTACCCGGGTACTTCACTAACGGGCTACTACGAAGCGCTGCACGTTTCTACCAACGCTCCACTCGATTCCTACCTTATCCGCATCCCCTAACGTCGTTTGGCCATCTACCCCTTTTCCCGCCCACCTAACATCCCTGACTGACCCTATGAAATAAACGATTGATAGGTTTTTTTATGCAACAAATGCTTTGATTATAATTTCCATTATTTTTATTTATTTATTTACTTCAAATATAGGTGGAGTTTCGGCTGCGAAACTCCAACTATTGGTACTTATACATATCTGGCGATATGATTGCGACTTGCGTTTAACAAAATATCGGGAATTGCGAGACGTGTTTTTTTTTTTGCACTGTTTTTACACTTCCGGTCGCGAGTAATTGCTGACAAGGCCGTCGGTCGGTCTAATCGACACATGTAGTTGCGATATAGCCCGGGTAGGAATGGAAACATCGGCGTTGTGTATCGATCGGTGGTCTCGATGAGGGGTAGAGATACCCCACGCGACGAGCTACTCGAGTTCGGTTGGCTCGAATCCAGCGGCACATCGTTCTCTCGAGCCGGTGGTGAATACGACAGCCCAAAGTGCGCTTCGCCACGATTTCAGCGGCGACCTTTCCATCTCCCTCGCTCACCCGGCCGGTCTCGCTCCGCGGACTGTCGTGTGTAGCTTTAAAGCACCAACGTAAAGTACAGCCGCGGAGGTACTTTATAGATAGGAATTGAGAGGGTACCTTGGAGCGACGCCTCTCGCGGCAGCGTCATGTTCGCTCTCAGTAAGAATTTCTCACCGGCCTAATGAAAAAAAGGGAAGAAAAAAAACGCATGAAAGTAAAAAAATATTATTATCATTTTAAAGGCGAGAGGATTGAAAATAATCCAGCGTGAAGTAACCAAGAAGTTTCCCGAGGAACGAAAAAAGGAAGAGAAAAAAGTAATAGAGAACAGTAGAACCCCGTTTGTCCGAGGTAATGTGGGGAGAGCGTACGTCGGATAAGCGAAAACTCGGATAACACGGTTTACATACTCAATTCAAACTTGTACTACTTTTATATATTTAAAAAATAACACACCACTTCATATAAACATTAACTTTATTAGTTAATTAGCTACTTGTTTCCTTTTTTGAGACATCACGATGTTCTACTATTGAGTCTAGAATAGGAACTGATGTATTTACAGATGGCAATATAAAGACGCAGCAAACTTGTATAAGTTTGAGCGCGTATGCAACAATGTAGCAGTGCTTCTTTATCCGTTTTATCCGAGTTTTCAGTATAATCTGAGCCTACACTGAATATCAAATATCAATGATTCAAGTAAAATTTACTTGCGGGCTGCCAAAGAAAACAAAATGTTGTTTCAATTCGTACAATTTCATACCGGATTGAAACGATACCATGTTACCTTGACAGTCTTGGCGTCGTTGTTTCAACATCATATGGAATTGATGACATATGGATTGGACATATCGATCATATGGAATTGATGATCATGTAGAATTGAAACAAACATTTTTTTCTTCGGCAGCCCGCAAGCGAATTTTGGAGTGGCTCGGACGACTTGGTTGTTTCGGATAACGCGGAGGCTCGGATAATCGAAGGTCGGATAAGCGCGGTCCTACTGTATTAATTTTTTCGAGTGTGTGCCAGCTAAAAAATTCATACTGGGAATGTTTCTCATTAAAGCGAAGGATACTTAGTGGCGGCTCTCGGGCCATTGCCTCTCGGCGCGTTGCCCAAGTAAAAAAGGAAACGCGAAAGTTGGGAATACGCTAATGGTACGGCGGCAGTGGTAACGGCACGGCTGGGGGAGCAACGGGGCTTTATGGTAGCGGTGTAAGCCGGTGAGGGGCGATCGCGGGACCAAGGAACCCCTCTCGGCGCCGGAAGTCGGAAGCCGGACGCGTGCACGCGAGTGACTGCAAAAATATGAGGTCTTCGTGTTTCGGACTTTTAACCGGAGATAAGGATCGCTTGATGTGTTATTAGCTGCACGTGAAACTACGCGAGGGATTTCCTCGGTTGCTGAAGGAGGGGGGGGGGGGGAAGGCTCTTCGTAACTCTTAATGATCATAAAAGCTTCGCTGCATAGAGCTCGGCTCGACCCTTCGTCCGCAGGTACTTTTAGGAAAGGGGGAGGAAAAAAAACATCTCTTCGGCGTTTATCACGACTATAATATTAGATCGGGTGAAGAGGGTGAGAGGGCGGGAATGAGAGACCGGCGTATTTGGCATCTTTGACATATCACTCTCGAGACGGTGCGACGTCTCGTGCCACGTGAGAGACGTCCGGCACCTAAGGTAATTCGATACATTAGACCGGGGTTAATGTCTTTGGTGGAACTTAATTAGCGCATCCTCGGCCGTCACACCGTAACGCAATTACTCGGCCCAGACGGGTGTGACCAAAGGGGAGGGATGACCCTATGGCGTATGAGGGAACTTCGAAACACCACGCGTGACGCAGTTTGTAAAAAAAAAATTATATTGCTAATTTAAATATTATAAGTAATATTTATGCCAGCGGTACGGGCAACATTTTCAAATCCTGAAATCTCTGATTTTTTTGGGTTCAATTTCTAACAGTTGAAATATATATTATACTTAATAATAATATACATATTATATTATCACTACATTATATTATAATAACAGCTATGTAAAATTATTTTATAAAAAAACGACACTAACGGATTCTACGAGCTCAAGCATTGTTCCACAGGGAAAAATATACCTTGGGCTGATCCAAAGGATTAAATTTTTGTGCGAATGAATAATGTAGAGAACTAGAATCGTTCGGGGGGAAAAAACGTAAGTGCCACCGGGCTCGAGTGCGAGAGGTGTAAGAGTCTCTACGTAAAAGCCCCGCGGATATAATCCTTTCACAATAAGGTTTATCTCGCGGGAGCAGTATGGGCCACAGCGGTGCCCCCGGCGTTTCCGCGAGGCTGAAAGGCATATTATTGAAATCAATTCGGTGGGAGTCGGCAGCGGCAGGAACCGGGGCAGAAGTTGCAGCGACGACGACGCCGACTCTCTATAGGGCAAACAGTACGGTAGTTTGAGCTTCGAGGGGATTGGGTCATTCAAAAAAACTGGGGATTCAACTTTCATTATCTCATTTTATTTTTTTCGACGGAAGCTGTAGAGTTCTACGATTTTACTCTTGGAGGTCAACCTTGCTTTCGAAATGATTTCTCGTGAGTTATTAATCAAATTTGAAAAATGTCTGAAGTCGTGACGTTGTTCTATTTTTACCAGAGAATACCACATCAAAAGAAGTTTAGGGTCATCTTATTATGGTCGTTAACTTTATTTCTTGTAAACAGTACGATAGTTTGAGCTTCGAGGGGATTGGGTCATTCAAAAAAAACTGGGGATTCAACTTTCATTATCTCACTTTATTTTTTTGGCCGGAAGCTGTAGAGTTCTACGATTTTACACTTGGAGGTCACATTTGCTTTCGAAATTATTTCTCGTGAGCCATTAATCAAATTTGAAAAATGTCTGAAGTCGTTACGTTGTTCTATTTTTACCCGAGAATACCACATCAAAAGAAGTTTAGGGTCGTCTCATTATGGTCGTTAACTTTATTTCTTGTAATCGCGGTGTAGCCGATAACCCGGCCGCTTAACTCGTTCGACACAGCATTGTCCGACGACAAGTCGATCCAACTACGGTAAACAGAAACCCGACTGATGATGCGCATTCTCGACTTCCCTCTCTAATCACTCCCTATTGATCCGACTATGAATCGCTCGCTGACTAGATTGTGGTAGTTATCGCTCTGTTGAGAATCTCAAGACGCACGAAACTTGTAATGGCAATCGGCTTACTTAGGGCCCTTCAATCGTTCGCTACGTTCTATTTAGGATCCCTACCGATTCATTCAACTCCGGACAACGACTGACGATTCTCGCCAATTACGTCATCCGCTACTACTCAGATTCCACCGTTCTGATACCATTGAGGAATATGTCAACAACCATTTACTTTCGTTTGACAATTTTGTTTATCATTTTTTTTTCATGGTATTCTTTACCGACGTTGTTCGCTCCTCGAAACCACTTTCAGTCTCCTTCTTTTTTACATCGTCTTACGCGCTTATTGGTTTTCTGCTAGAAGCAGCAATTTGTCGCTTTTAACCCCTCCGTGAACCTGCGGCCATCGCGGTCGACTCTAAATCTTCCGTGAAGTGCAGCCACTCAGCTCGACAAAGAAACGTTTTTTCTCGTTCAGCTTTTCGAAAAAGCTCTCATCCCTCCATCAATATTGTCAACACCCTTAACCGATAAGTTTTTCATGTAAGGTTGCAACGTAAATTCACTTTATTTTAGGTTTTATTATTTTTATTGTTATTTTTATTTGTATAGTGGATTAAATTCTGAGCTGCATATCGTTCGAAGCTAATTTTAATAATGGGACTCGCGATGGAATGCAAATGGGAAAAGGTCAGAGAACTTCAGCCGGGGGAGAAGGACGATGAGACCCAAGAGGGTGCGTGAGATGCGTGTCCCGGCCTCGTGACGTCGTGCACGCGCGGGGCGTGTACATTTCACCCTTCCTCATTTTCGCTCACCCGCGCATGCATACATGGATGGAAGGGCCACGCAGAGAAAGCTCGACCCTCCGCCGTGGAAGGACCGTCGCCGTGTATCACAAAAACTGAACGATAAATTTTATTCTGGACAGTGATAAAATTCCGTGGCGCTTGCACGTACTATCTTAAATGTCGGTGATAAGATACGAGCTCCCATAAAACGTTTCGCAAAAGCTAGCGCCGATCCACACGACGATGATTTATGTACGGTGATCCCGGTGGAACCGGTTGAGATTCTCCCGACTCCTCGTACAGTCGTTCCCGCTACGCTGGCGGAATACGATTTCCGGTGAGCTCGATCGTAAGCCGATTTTTCTCGAGCGGATTCTGCATACGAAACAAATGTCTGTACTCTGCGGGCGAAGTTACACTTTTCAAGGTTCGGTGACGAAACGGCATAAATGAGAATGATGCGTTTTTTTTTCTTTTGATGTCCTGAGCAGGTGCTTCGAATGCGTAATGGCAATATTATCGATCAACATGTGTTTTCTTTTTTACTCCCAATTGCACGCCAGCGCGAAAAGACCGCAGTTAAGCGTTTCACTGCGATCGACGTTTGTGACAATACATTTGTGAGCAAAGATACGAATCCACGGAAATAAACCGCAATCCGGAAAAGCAGGTTAAAAGTTCGCGGTGACATATCGAAAAATAATATCGGCGATCCCCACTCCTACGTACTATCGCAGCTCATGCGCATCCTTCACGCCATTACTGAATTCGTCACTGCCGCAAATATATTCACCGCCGCATCGAATGAATTTTCTGATATTGTATTACTGATAAGATTTTGTGTGCGTTGTTTCTCTCCGATACAATTTAATATGTGTCGTTTCTCTTAGATACAATTTTAGGACTGTAGTTTATAAAATTAAAAATTCATTCAATTTTTTAATTAAAAATTAAAAAAACGATAAATTTAAATTTTTTATATATTTTTAGGCACTCACTTTTTACTCGTAAGAAGTGCCTATTAAATTGACTATTTTTTTATTTAGGTGATTACAGTAGTCTTCAGTCATATTGCCGGTAATATCGCTAATTTATAATGTAGTACCGGTTGACGATTTCTTTTTCCAATTTAATCGAGTGACTCCGTTAATTAGTAAGCATTCCAAACCACACGAAGGGACCCGGAATAAAGCCGTAACTTTCGTTGTCGGCTAATCCTATAACCAACTCGTTAATTACGCAGAGACTCAAGTTTGAGCGCAGACAGGATCACGCTGGTCCGGGTAAAAAAGTTTCCGCGTTTAATGCTCTTACGGGATAATTCGAGAGGCGAATTTTAACGAGACTTTCCCGCGGCTCTGCGACTGCTAATCCGGCTCGAGTGATATCAAATTTTATTGCGACAAAAAAAACGCCACTAGGTTAAAGGTTTTCCGATATTTTTATCGCCACGGGTATAAACCGTGGTACGGTTGATTAATCCGCATCGCGAAATTTAGGAACGAGCGCGGTGCCTAAGAGATTCGCCGACGGATGGGCGTAATTGTTCGTAGGGCCGAGGGCTCCCGAAAGGACGAAGCGAAAAGCCTCCATCGATCGTTGTACGGTACACTAGCAATGAGAAGGCGAAATAGAAACGGCGAGATAGTGCCGGAGATATCTGGGCCTTCGTACCTTCATGGCTGGGTCCGACGTAGCGCCATCAGGAAACCGGACACTGAACCAATTATCTTTGGCCTCCGTGGCCCGATTCTACCGCCCCTCGCCTTTCCTTTCTTTCTCCATTCCACACCGAGCCCCACGATATATTCTTTTTTATTTCTTTCTGACTCCTTGGCCATCGTGTTCTCGTCCCATTCGCCGAGGCTCCCTCGGTCGACGATACGGGCGGGAAGAAATAAAAAAAAATGCCCGATTTATGCCCGATAGACCGGAAGTGCGATGTTTATCGCAAATCGATCGTACCCTCTAAAGAGGAGAGCCTTCATACCTTATTCATTCGCAAATTTATTGCCAACACTGTACTATACCATGGGCATGGCAAAAAGTCGTTCAACCGACAGATATTTATTTTGGGGGTTCGAACGAAAGGGCCAATTCCTTTATTTATTAACTTACCACCCGTCGTTCAATAATTGCATGAATATCGTATGCAGTAATGACAAATGGATTGCTAAATAAAGGTGATCCATACGAGGTTTCTTGAAGAAAATGAATAGAAGCAAACGGCAATTTCGGCGGCGTGGAAAAGAAAAGAATTTTTCATATAAAGAATATTTTACACGACTTGCTGCTGCCACGTGTTTATCACTCTTATCTCGGCCTATTTTTTTTACACGCCGCAAAATGAATGTCCTTTAAAAAAGAATGAAGGGATAACACGTCACGGTTGTTGCGTGGAACGTGTTAGCCACTTGACAATCTAACCGTGCATTTTATTACGCAATGAAAGAACGTCTCGGAGGGGAGGAGGGAAGATGAACTGAAATAGGGCAGGCACATATCGAGCCCCGGGTGCGAGGGTCGAGCTTGCGTGCCTCGGGTGGATATTCAAATAAGGTATAAAGACGGCATGGGAATCCTGCGAATGCAAGCTCGCGTATATACTTCGGCATAAGTTACGACACGAATGAGGGCCGGGAACGACGCTTACGTTGAATTTAACATTAGATCATTTCCCCTTCTGAAAGTAGATTCAACGAAGTTATAGTACATTTTTCGAGTCATCTATCGGGTATCAGCAAAAAAAAAAACATCATAAAATCGTCGGTTTTTGCTGGCAAATTTAAAGAAATTTAAAGTCTTGTAAGCGAATTTTCACTCCTAGCGTGGATTTTCATACTAGATGTTGAGCTCAAACTAAAACAAGTAAAATGATCAGCAATTAAAAATAAAAAAAATACATCAGTTTTAGGATTGAGACGCCCAGGGACGAAAGTTCGGTCCAATACCTATTTTGCAAAATGTGAAGATTTTTTGTCTGTTCACACACTCTCTTTTCTCTACTTTCCGGCGGAACTGCACTGCGGAATTGCGAAAAGATAAACTCTTGAGTCTATCGTATTTTTAACAACAAAAAAACATCGTTTGTGGCGCGGCCAAAGTTCCTCATGAATAACTTCCGGCTCCAGCCTCTTGCACCAGCCAATCACAGCACGAGTACAACAACCTTTGTTCTTTTCCCTCGACATGAATTTTTTTATGTCGGATTAATTTTATTAAGCCGACGTCTGGAGGCATAAAATTACCTCGCGCATGAATTCTCTCTCGAGTTTTTGAAGTACGTGTAAGCCCACTACAACGCGCCGTTATCCGCGCGGCGTATGTATCAGAGCGACGAGGCATTAAAGGCTCACGGCGTAGCGTAAGAGGGCCTTACAACACGAAACTGAGATACGAGAGTGGGAGAAAGCCGGAAGGCGATCTATTTTGCATATACACGGTAGAGAATGGCAATTATCGCGTTGGATAGACGAAGGGGCGCGATGATCGCATTTCCCGCGAGGGTTTCTCGTTAGCGCTCGAGAACGGCGTTAAGTACGCGAGGCGAAGGCCGTTACCGATAATCACAGCGAACGGAATAGCCTCTGTACTCCGATATCATTTGTTTTTACTTGCCCTGGTGGGAATGACACACAGGAGAGGTACCGGCCGACGTTGGGCGAACAACGGCCGACGCTGTGCCAACATCGGCCCTGCGCGACGCTCCCACTAGCTAGGTGGCTGCGCTCGAACAACCAGACGACCGTAAAGGTCACCGACCCATGCCAAATTGGACAATAGCAGTTACCTTTAGCCCTCTCATCTGCACCGCGAAGGAGAACGGGACAAGCGACCGAAGTTCGAGCTCCGCGGCAAAAAAGAAGTTCGGTGCGGTCATGCATACGGCCGAGTTAAAGTAGGTCGAAGGTTTTGCATCCCAGCTCGGGCACATTCCCGAGTGAATCGAACTTTCATTACCAGCCTCGACTGAGCTATTCTTCCCTCACGCGGAGTCGCATTTGGCTCGATCGACTGTTATTCATAGCCCACTTTCCGTGGATCGGTCGAAGGATATTCCGGTACATAGTATTGTGCCAGTACATGTGCCAGTACTGGTGGTAATTCGCACTGACCATCCTCTTCATGCCACACATGCTCCGATGTTACCTCCCTTGTGCTTTGTTTGAATTAAACAGCTGAGCTCGGATGTCAGATGGATATTTTTTTAATGATTTTTTTTTTTTTTTTTTTAGGTTCTCTAACAAAAGAGACGCAGAGCGCAGAGAGAAAGAGAGCGGATTGTGCGGTGGATAAAAGAATAGGATAAGCAACTCGGACACCTGTCTGGCTTGTCTTCGTCGCGCATTCATTATACGTTGCCGTGACTATGAGGGTAAAAGGAAAATCAATACCAGCCGACTCTCTCTCCGTTTCGCTCCCGTTCTCTTGCCACCTTCGCTCCGTCCCCGCGTCCACCTTCCCTCGATGTCGTGACTGCACTGTATTTGTTTGTTCGCGGCAATGATCGAATATAGATGGAACAACTCGGAAAAGCTCCCGTAATGGAACATAATGCGCTACTGGGAAAAAAATTAAGCGAGCAGCGAAACACCGGGAGTCTGGAAAGACGAAAAACAAAGCACCAAGGGTAGAAAAAAAATTAACTGCAACGAGCAAGAAACGAAGGAGCTTAGAGCAAGCAGTCGCGAAGAAGTTTCACCGTTCTTCGCGAACTGTGCGTGACTTGCGGTGTCACGAAGTTTCAATTAAAAGAAAGGGAAGAAAAAAATAACACGAAAGAAGAAGCAAATAAAGGTAAAAATACAACTTTGATTTATTCGAGGACACAGAGAGGCAGATGTTTCCATCGAATTTCAATAACCGACGGCGTCAATGGGCCGCGATGAAAGCCGCGAGCCGCGAGGTTGAATCGTATAAATTTTAATTGAATCGGGGCGCAAGAGAGTTTCTCTAATAGCGTCGACGGAGGGCACTCACCACGCGCCATTTTCCGTTTTTTTTTTCCTTTTCGAACGAGAGAGCACACTCGAGCAGCCTCCGTGATCGAGAGGGCAGGAACGGATGACGAGGCGAGAAGTCGAAGAAAAAAAAAACGAATTTTCCGAAAGGAAGACCAAAGAAATTCCGGAGAACCGGGCAAGGTCGATCCCGCGGGAGACGATGTGCTCGAGACCGAGAAGCGAACTGAATCTATTTTCTATTCGGTGCTCCTCGTCCATGAGGCGTCGGGCAATATTCGCGTCTCCCAAAAGTCTCTTGGCACTCCCGACCGAATCCTCGGCATCCGCACGCACACGGAGACGCGGAGACCCGACGGATGAATAAAACAATCGAGTTTCTTATAGACGGCGACCGTTGTTCCTCCTCTCCGCGTGTCCTTTACATTCTCCATGCCAAATCCGTACCACGTTTGACTTACTTCCACCAGTCACGCGCCCCCTCCGCAGAAACAATAACCATCGATCTATCACGCGAGGGAGAGTACATACCCCTCAGTCCACCGTACACGGCTCGCCGACAATGATGAGAATGTTCTTCGAAAAGCGATTAATCATTTCGATGGGAATTTTTTTTTGTTTTATAGAAATTGCGAAATAACTCGATCGGCGAAAAAAGTTTCGTAATCGACGTCGGCACGTCCGCTGGTAGCGCGAGATAACGAGAGAAACCTCCTCGGCGAAGCCGGAAAGTCGAAGCGGATGGAGCTTGTGCGGGTCGGACGGATTACCGCTCGGCAGTCGATATTTTCAATCACTTGTCACATTTTTTTTTACAACGTACTTTCATTGTTTTTAGATTAATTTTATGAGCTTTGAGAAAAAAGGACCAAATAGTTTTGTCGAGAAAACCATCAGATTGGGCGAATTATTTATAGTGCATGTATCAATATAATTTTTTTTTCTAAAGCCTCAACTTTAATATTCGGTCCTATATTATCAAGAGTACTAAAAAATTTTTTTTAATCAGAAAAACTCGATTGTATCCATCGACGTGCGCGCTCGCTACTCGAATCGTAGATTCGAATTTGCGCGTTGTGGAGAAAAAGCGCTTTGTCTGTACGAGCTCGGTCGGTCGATCTATTTTATTTCGTCCGCAACTTCTCATTCCCCGATACATACTCCGACGTTGTGTAGTTCATGGGCTAGCAGAGCTCGGACATCGGCGGTGCTTGGACGTTGATTCGCTTGATCGAATATCCACAACCACCGGTCACTCTCGTTCTCGTCACTCCCATCGTTTGGCCGTTTCGTCGACGATCTCGTCACGTCGAATGCGAGATTCGATTTCGTCGTATCGCTGCGAGGCACGAGAACATACGTTGACGAAAATTTGTTGCGGGTCATGTGTGTATATATATATATATATATTTTTATGTAACCAACTTCGCCACACATTGATCGACGATGTTTGAAACTCGAGCACAATTTTCCATCAGTTAACGATTTTATGTACCCGTAAACGCGGAAGAATTGACCGACGAACCGTCAATAATTATTGTAAAGTTAATAGGAAAATCGGAATCAGAGGCGTTTCGATTATAGCCGGAGGTACGAGGGGACGATTTCGATTAACCGTTGTTTCAACCGTGAGAGACCGGACAGCTGTCTCCTGTTCCCATTTTAATTGGACATTTTATGGGCAAAGAAATTCACAGCTTTCGCTGCTCGGCGCGTGGAAGTTTCGAACTCGTTTGCTAATGAATGCTGTTACATCAACGTTTACTGGCTGCACAGAGGCAGCAACAGCAGCCTTGCAGGAAGGAAAACCATTTCCCGATTTTATCGCGGCGCCGAGGGTCCTCGGAGAACGACTGAGAGGCTCCTGTTGTTGATGCAGCGCGTCAATATTTCACTCCCGCCAGTTATCGTCGATAAAATTTGTCCTCCTTCGTTTCCTCGTAAAGAGCCCACCGTACATTCTCGAGGATTTAACGAGCAGGTCGATTGCTCCGCTCGAGCGATATCGGAGTGCGACCGGCGGGCCATTGAATTTCTCATCAAAGGACGGGAGCTTTTGCCTTCCGGGCTTGTCGGACCTTACGATAGGTGGGATAACTGATATTATTTATTTAAGAGCCACTTCGGCGGAGGATCAAAGATAAGACCCAACGTCCTTGGCATCTGGCGACTTTGACACCGGCTGATCTTCATTTGAATTTGATAGACGGGGACTCGCGACCGGAAGACAAGCTCCCGACCGAGATTAAAGGCTCTCGCGGTCACCGAGCGAAACACTTCACAAAAGCAATTTCGTACATCCCAGTCCGATTGAAATTCAACGACTCTCGGATTTACCCACTTCACCGAAGGGTTTCGTAACTGGCAATCGCAAAAAAAAAGAACATTGAACTAGATCGCTTTTTTTATTTTGTTTTCTATACAACCGACGTTGTCGTGAGATATTCGTTCTTATAATGATGGCTCTTAAAGGCTCTCGGGGCCATGGAGCGAAACACTTCGCAAAAGCAATTCCGTACATCCTATTCCGATTGAAATTCAACAACTCTCGGATTTGCCCACTTCACCGAAGGGTTTTGTAACTGCCAAACGCAAAAAACACTGAACTTGGGGGATTTTTTTTTCTTTCTTCTATCATCATCGTCGTTCTTGTTGCAACGTTGACCGCAGATCGATCGCTATTTTTTCTTTTTTTTCTATATAACCGATGTTGCTGTCAAATATTCGTTCTTACACAATAAAATAGTTACCAACGTTTCTTGTCCACAAGCGTCCACAATTCTTTTCATGTTAATTGTACAAAAAGATCTTGTCCATTTTACAAAATTGTTTTATTTTTGGTAACATTAACAACAAAATAATTGTGGACGTTTGTGGACAAAAAACGTTTGTCAAATGTACAAATCTTTTCTAACTGCGTATAATGATGGTGAATCACGTGTATCGTCAAACGAGAACGGCGAGCTTCTGCGCGAAAGAATGTTTTCGCAATACTTTTCTTCTCTTCCCTAAATTTTACTTTTTCTCACCGACGGAAAAGCTTCTTATCGCTAGCGGCATAAATCTTGACGGGTAGTTTGGAGTGACTGGGGCCACTTTATTCTCCGATTCACTCGGTCGAGATCGCGGCGTTCCCCCGACCTTGGCCGCGGGCGCTTTTTCTTACTTTTTACCAAAAATCGGTACAACGAGAGAGTTTATCCCGCGACCCGATTCGTTTCTCCTACGCCATCCGTCTCTCGAGGGATCTTGGCATCGCTGCCCGACGTGGCATCCGTCCAGGGCGCAACAACGAAGGGAGGTTGTTACGTGTAGGCGTTCGACCAATCTTGCGTTGTTGCGCGATGGTCGTGCATGCGAAAAGATATTGTACGAAGACGCACGGAAGAAACGTGCAAGGGCGCATAATAAAGTTCGGTTATCCTCCGCTTATCCAGTTCGTGTATGTAAGTCCGCCTGATTTTTCATGCATTTTTAAATTTAAATCCGCCCAGCAAAGCGCACGCCAGCGAGGCTGTCGAGACTGAAAAATCTCAGGGTCACGATTATTCATGGACGGTCGAGACCGAAGAAATTGAAAACATTCCAACTGTCCTCGGCCTTCCTTTTCAGCCGTCTGCTTCGCGGATGACTGGCTTTCCGGAACTACGGAATTAATTTTATTTTCGAAACATTTTGCAACTTTTTTTTCGAGCAACGATAAAATATAGTGGTCCGCAAAAAAAGATCGAAAACATTGGCAATTCGAGTGCGGAGGAAACTTCAAGAAATCGTTTGCACGGAAGAGCGATTGAGTTTTCGCCTCCGCTGGAATTTTTCTGAGTTTCGGAGCCATCTGGGGCGAAACGTTCTCCAAAGTATCCGGGTTTGCCTCGCTATCTTCGCCAGCGACGTTTCACCGCCGCTGGAAATCCCGCATACACTTTCCAGAGTCACAATGGTGTCGTAAAGTGAGCCAAGCCAGTGAGCCGAATTTCACCGCAGTTCCCGTGCGCGCCGCGAGATTAGAATGCCAAGACGATTCCTCCGGAGGAGTCGGCCAAATCCCGAGCAACCCCGGGATACGCCGCGGGTGAACTTATCGCGTTATATTTGCTGTTCCAAAGTAAACAACCGGAAACCCGCGGCGCGAGAAGCGCACTTTAGTTATTATCGTCTCTGGGCGTGCGACGCTTGTGTATGTCTATTCTACGGAAAATTGAAAATGGAAGGCGTAAAGTTCAACGGCGCAAGAGTCGTGGGATTCGCGGTTCGTTCGCACCTCGGCTGTGTTACGACGCGGTCGTAAAACAAATGTTGCTGAGAAAAATTCCGGATTGAACCGGGCGCAGCACGTGTACTTTGGACGACGAGCGTGTAAACTGCGGACGCGAAGTGCTGGACACTTTTCGAGATAAACTTACGAACTACTCTTCGGTCCTGGATGCAATCCATTAGACGCGGGAGGATCCTCGTGCGGCGAGTGAATCGCCATTCGTGGAAAATTGAGTCGTCCTGCATAAAATGGATGTTTGTTGTTAAGTCTTAGATTTTAGGCATGAGAGGACAATTTCGATGCCTCCAGTCGAGGAACGCGTCCAACTTGGTGGAATCCACAGCCTCGGTGGAATGTGGAATTTAACGTCTTCGAAGAACATTCCTGGTGAATTAATTGAATCACCAGTGTTGCGTCTCTGCTGTTTAATCTCTGCATCCGTTAGCTTGTCCCGACTAGGAGGTAAAAGCGAAGACTAGAAATCCAACGCCTTTTGACTGACGGTTTTATTGAGTTATTTAAATGATTTTTATATGTTTTCGAGTAAAATTATAAAAAATTATGAAATGTTGAAAGGAAAGTATCTAACAGGTATGTGTTTTTGATTGGTATCAACTAATCAGTGACTTGTTCGTTCAAATTTGGATTAAGGCCTTTCGTTACAAATCTTCCCTTCCAGATTGAACGAAAATGCATTAATACCGAAATGTAATTGACTGACGAAATAATGAAAAATGTTCTTGCCCACAAAAATGTTCTGCACTGCTGTAAAGCGAAAAAATCTCGAATAAGAAAAACGTAAATCGTGAAGATAAAGTCGAACGATGTGAAACCGAATGCAGCTCAATTTCCGTATCCGCAGCGTGGAACGGGGGGGGGGGGGGGAAACGCCGCGTTTTCATAAAATAAATTCAGTCTGGAACGTGTGGACCGTTCACACGATACGACCAATTTCGCGTGTACCGCGGGTCGTATGCAAAGTCTCGCGCTATACGTGGAACGAAAGGGTGTGAGGCCGGCGGCCTGTCCGGACCACGAATATCGTTTCCAAAAGCTCTGCGGAATACGTATTAAATTCATCGATAGCCGTGCAACGATTCGGAACGTTTATTCACAGGGTAAAAATAATGAATGCGCCCATCATATCGCGGTTGCGCGCCAAATATTGTGCACCGAAACATACACACCTACGCTTTGTTAACCACGTCGTTTCGGGCGTTTAGTCGAAACAAAAATTCATTCGATTTCTCGCAATACCGTCAAACGCCGAATATAAACCACGACAAATACCCCATTATGAGAGAACAAAGCGGCGTTTAAACGACGATAAACAAACAATGCCTTTTACGTTGTTAAAATGACGGCAAATAATTTTTTACTCTCGTTACGCAAACTATGAACGTAAACAAACGAAAATCCGAGTATCATAAAAAAATCTAATTAATGCACGATGACTTTGCACTACGTCGCGCCTCTGTATGCAACGCGTGAATTCCGGTTGGAATGGCCATGTCGAATTACGAATATTAACCCAACAAAAGCGATTAAATCTGATCTCGATGAGCGCCGAAGGAGTTACGAGCTCGCTCTGTATACTTTTTTTTCGCTTTCCCATCTCTTACGATAATTACCCCGTTAGAGAGAACAAAGCGGTGTTGAAACGACGATAAACAAACAATGCCTTTCACTTTATTAAAATCACGGCAAATAATTTTTTATTCTCTTTACACAAACCTTGAAAGCAACCAAATGAAAAAAAAAAACAACAAAAATCCGAGTACCAGAAAAAAATGTAATAAATGCACGATGAGTTTGCACTACGTCGCGCCTCTGTATGCAACGCGTGAGTTTCGGTAGGAATGGCCATGTCGAATTGCGATTATTAACCCAACAGAAGCGATAAATTCGTGCCATATCGAATTACGAATATTAACCCAACAAAAGCGATTAAATCTGATCTCGATGAGCGCCGATCGAGTTACGAGTTCGGTCTCTACACTTTTTTTCCGCTTTGCCGTCGCTCACAGTCGAAACGGTCCGCAAAATGGAATCGCCGATAGAGACTCTCTCGAACCGCGGATGCCGTTATCGTCGGTACGGTTAGTACCTGCAGCCCTAAAGTCACCGCATCGCTGGTATCGTTTGCACTTGCTTTGACAACATGGGAACAAAAAAAAGACGAAAAAATCTGTGGATCACACGAGCATAGGGGATCGCGCGCAGGCCGTCAAAACCCTACACCCATTGCACGGCAGAGCGCGTTTATTGGAATGATGGATGTGGCAGTCCGGAAAAATCGACCTCCATCTATTTGTTCTCGAACCGGATGGCCGCAGGGGAACGCGAAGTTGGTACACGGCAGAGACGCGATGACTCGAAGTACCCCGAGCATCCGGGATCGGGGACGCGCGTGATGGATGTAAAATGCCGTAAAATCTCGAACTCTATCCATCTCTGATTTAACCGGCATAACATTTTCTGATGGCCGGATATATACGTTCCGCAATTTTCCTTCACTTTCATGCGAATGATATATGAGCAGCTTTTTCATATTTTCTCAATCCGAGCCTTCGATGCACCTTCCCAATATGCAACCTCCATTGACGATGAAAATATCCATATTTTATCCAAAGTGGTGAAATGTTTTCATTAATACATTTTTTTCTCTTCCTTTCATCGATGGCCTAAGCCTGGAAGAGCCGACACTTTTGCTGATTGCGCTCGGGTCTAAATTGAGATTAAATTGACGACCCAGCGACATTTCGTCGTCCGCACAATTACTTACACGGTGACACGTTATCATCGATCGGCATCGCGAGGGTTGATGCTCCAGAGACGGGTAACCACGTTTACGTGTTTTCCGGGCCGTCAAGTTGGGCGCAGAGCGTGACGAGCACTTTTCGTTTCGTGAAGTGTCTGTACACGCGGCGCAGTGAGTTATCGCGGGGACAATAATGTAAATTAAGATGTAAATTAAGGATAAGAGGATTTAAAGCCGTCGGAGATGTCCTTGACCGTTCTCCATTAGACGTCGCGGAGAACTTCGTCAGCTCCCACGTCTCTCTCGCCAACATCGGCGCTCTCGCGATAGACGTCGAGGGAATAACTTGGTCGAATCTACAATTCCGTCGCAGCCGGATTCTTGGTCTCGAGAGGATTTCGTTCTCGGGGAAGCTGCGCCCGGCCGTGCCTTCAGCGGCCGGCGTCGCCACTGGCGGATTCGACTGGCACACGGACCGGAATACGCCCAGGCTTAATTCAAACCGAGGGCAATTCGCTCTAAGAATTCTGAAGGGTGAAACACAACAATTCGGCGAGCTCCAGTTTTGGCTTCAAGAGGCCGGCGCTCCATCTTACCGTGCCAGTGTACACTGTCTTCATAACTGGAAACGACGACTTCCCGTTCTGTCGTTCGCGACCTTTGTTCAGAATTCTCGATTATACAATTGGCAAGAAGCTTTCCCGCGAAAGGGACGGCGGACGCAAATGTACTGTTCCATGCCCGGCTCCGACCTTAATCGGAGTCTTTTGAGGCATGCTGGGCTCTCGCGGTGTTCGGCCGAGCATCGCCAGCTGCATATTAAGAGACGCGGCAGCGTCTCGACGCCCAAGTTGTTTTAAAGGATAGCCTGTAGGATGTAATCCACTCGCCGGAAGTTGATAAGGAAGATGCACAGAGGTCCGTTAAGCTGGCGAACCGAAAATTAGCTTGCGTAATTTAGGGTAAAAGTGGTGAATATGGCCCACCTCGATTAACACGTAAATCAATGATATAGGGACCGGTCCATATTCCCCACTTCTACCCTAATACATACCAAAGTTAGGAGAGATGCACAGACACGTTTTTGTCTCATCGCGGAAGTGCCGCGGTAAGACAATGAATCGAACGGAAATTCGATCAGATTATTCGTCAAATTCCAGAAACGTTGTCGGATCGGGCAACGTTGGGCGGCAAAAAGAGGAAGCGTCGGTACTTCGGCGTAATGCATTTTGAAGACTAGAGCGGTCGCGGCGGGCCTTTGGGGGAGCGTATATCTCTAAGGGCTCTTGGAGTTTCCCGGACTCTGCACATCTGCGAAGTTTCAACTTGAATTTAAGTTCTCCGGCGAATCGACGTTTTCCGTGAGAAATAGCGTTAAAAAAGTTCGATCGGGGATCTCGATTTAGATCGAGAATTCAGTGATGGGTGAAATATGATCGCAGGATTTTCGGATGAAGTTCTACCGGTAATATTTGTCTCGAGGCTCGTAGAAGATTTGTGAGACTGAAATCTTCGACTGGTCTCTAGCGATAACGAAAGACAGCGACAAAGCTCCAAGATCGTTCCAACTTCAACTGAGAGCTTGTGATGTACGACTTCTGCACGCCCGATCAAGGTCCGGTCAGTAACAAAAACTGGACTTAATTTTTTTTCACTAATTCTGACCACTTCCGGTCGTAAGCAAATTCGTGCGTGCAGAGAGTTTCGATTCAAATTCATGACAGAGTTTGGTCCTAAACGTAAGTGATCAGGATGGTTAAAAAAAAATGAATTACAGATTCTTTCACCGAACGCGGTACACAGTAAAATAGATAATAATGTTTCTTGTCCACAAACGTCCAAAATTCTTTTCATGTTAATTTAAAAAAAAAAACTTTAAGATTTTACTAAAATTTCTGTCAATTTCACGAACATTTTTTGTGAAATTAACAATATCATTGTGGCCGTTTGTGGACAAAAAAGGTTTGTTAAATGAACAAATCTTTTTTACTGCGTGTAGTCGACGTGATCTTAAATTTAATTGGATCAAAAAAAGATTACCTATGGTGTAAGTCGCTCCGTCCAACTGAAAGGTCGCACTCTTGCATTTCTTGAAGAGTTTGTGATGCGGGTAAGGCGGAGGTGGCGGGGGCGGTGGAGGCGGTGGCAGACCTATCCTTCCGCCTCCTCTTCCGTGCACCGAACCGCCCTTCAAACTTCGGTCACTCATACTTTATCGTCCAACCATTACTCGATTGCGATTCAATGTTCCGTAATGTTGCGCCTCGACGGAGCGGATGAGCGTAGAGCTATCGTCCACAGCAGACGCGGCAGTCACGAACGAGCATTTAATTTACATTATTGCCAGGAAGATTGCGGCGACAGGGTTGTTGGTCGAAAAGTGGCGTCGTGTGCGTTCAAGAGCTACTGTGGGCTTTTTATTGCCTCTCTGCAATAATGTTATTCGAATGACGATTATTCCGCCGTTCGTAGTTTCCACCAAAGCTACCCAAGAGCGGAATTACTACACGGTACAAAAAAAAAGAAAGAAAAAAATCCCCTCATACCGAAGTTACTTTATAATTTTCTCTCGGTTTACTCCGCTCCGTCGCAGTTTGTAGAATAAAACGAGCAGACCAAGTTTGGGGTAAAAAAACAAACCATTGCGACCTGTGATATCAGCACATTTACATATCTACCACTCACAACTCTACCAGATAACAACTCTACCAGAAAACATCTCTACCAGAAAACATCTCTACCAGAAAACATCTCTACCAGAAAACATCTCTACCAGAAAACATCTCTACCAGAAAACATCTCTACCAGAAAACATCTCTACCAGAAAACATCTCTACCAGAAAACATCTCTACCAGAAAACATCTCTACCAGAAAACATCTCTACCAGAAAACATCTCTACCAGAAAACATCTCTACCATATTATAACTCTGCCGTGTTAGAACTCTACCAAAGTCTCTACCAGAAAGTAAAAAAACTCTACCAGAAACAAAATAAAACTCTAGCGGAATTGAAGTAAAACTACCGGAATACAAGGCTAGAAGGTAGGCCTGTATTCCTATAGAATTTTATTGTAATTCCGGTAGAATTTTATTGTAATTCTGGTAGAAATGTATTGTAATTCCGATAGAGTTTTATTGAAATTCTGGTAGGGTTTTATTGTAATTCCGGTAGTTTTATTAAAATTCCGGTAGACTTATTAAAATTCCGGTAGAGTTTTATTTTGATTCTGGTAGAGATTTTGTTAGAGTTCTAATACGGCAGAGTTGTTATCTGGTAGAGTTACGAGTGGCAGAGATGTAAATGTGCCGCGATATCTCGCGAATTCGCGGATTCAACGAGACGCCAAGGAATCGGTACCAGCCGTTCGCCGGTGTCGCGAAAGGTCGATGAGCCTGTCGTGCGAGCATGTTTCAGCCGGACGGATAATAGACTCCCGAAAGAGAGCGACGGCACAGTTATTCCCCAGTGTAAGTTACGAGCTCGTACAAATCCTCGGTACATCGGATAGAGGCGATCGCGTGCCGGTCAGAGGGGCCATAGGGGAGCTTCCGATCGCCGGGCCTACGTGCGGAAACTACTATCCAACAATCCTCGAGCGTGGCTGATGTGCCACCCCCCCCCCCCCCCCCGGGTGATCGCCGATCAATCGACCGAGACGAAATAATTGGTGGGCACGCGTATATCCGTACCGAATTCCAACCGATAAATCGACGGTATGTCGATATTACCTCGAGAGATCTGGCGAAACGCTCGAACCCCGCCGATGTTGAATTGTTCGCGTTAACAATGGTTCCCTCTGTCCTTCATCTCGGCCTCTCAAAAACCCCCTCCGATCGACCACGGGTGTAGGATTCGACTACGGTATCGCCGTGTACTTCCCTCTCGAGGCCCGCAAATCTACGTGCATGCTTCCATCGAAACTCTCGCGTTCGTCCCCCATCCACGTTACCGAGTTACCGAAGATTTAGCTGTGACGTCGCCCACGTGTGAAGTGGTTCGAACTAGTTCGAGCTTATTTGCATCGAGAGCCGACCATCTCCGCTCCGCAGAGTTGCCACTGTGCGGACCAAAACCCGCCCCGACATTCCCGGCACTTTACCCTCTTTGTTTTCTTACGATCTCGAATTCAGCGCCCGGAATCTTCAGTATGTAAAAAAAAACTACGGCAAAGCCTCCGTGGCACGCCTTTCTCGCGGGGCTCTCAGCGAGACGCGGCCGGAGGGACAAGCGGCAAAAAATGTCGAGGATCGAGTGGTCCGGAGAGACGCGCGGAAACGATCCTCCCGAAGAGGGAAGAACATACGCTCGTGCTTTTCTTTCCCCATTTTCGTTTCTTGTCCTCTTCCGGTCTTCCCCCTCCCACGCCCCCCACCCCCTTTATTCGTAATCGTTCGAGGGAGTTTTTTTTGTCTCATCAATAAATATCGCGTTACCTTCAGGCCCGGGTCTATCAATCTTCGAGTGCGGAAGCGCGAAAGTCGCACGACGTGTTCGGCTCACGAGACTTCGGGGTGATCGAGAAAATGCTGAGGCTTGCGAGCGAGGGTCCCGAGAGAGGACGGGAACGATGGAACGAGGGACGCGTCGAGTGGTGAGAAACAGACGGGCCTGTCCTGCGCCGTTCGAGATGTAAAACGACTTTCGGGTACGCCTTTCTGCCTCTTAGCAGCCGATGCGCATATAGTACAGTGCATACAGTGGGGAGACCGGGGCAAAATGGCACGGCGGGGCAAAACGGGACTGTGAGGGCAAAACTCAATTTTCCAATAATTTCTGGATGCCCCATTTTGTCCCAACGATACATCCGAATTTTTCAACCCATTTTGACCCACGCACCACCATTGCCACCATCTCAAAGTTATTGGAGAATTGCGTTTTGTTTCATTAGCCCGTTTTGCCCCCGTATGCCATTTTGCCCCGCTCTCCCCTATACAGATATAGCGAAGGAATTTCAGCCAATCCTTTTTTTCGACGTTACTGGCTCGCTGCATTCCTTTTGCCTACAGTTTTTTTTTTTTTTTCGCGACGAGCAGTTATAGCCAGGGGTGCGATTCACTTGATTGCACTGATCCGATCCAATTTTCGTGCCGCGGGAGAGCCGGCCGCGCGAAAAGCTCGGATGTGATATCCGCACGAAGGATTTGCAGGAAGCTTTATACGTCATATAAACGGGCTATATATTTTTTTGCACTCCAGAGAAAAGCTCTCCATTCGAACCAAACGATTTTTTGCAACGATCGTTTTCAGAGAACTGCCTCGACATTTTTATTTTATTTTCGTCGTGTTTAATTGAAAACGCGTCGGACTGTTCGGGGTTTTCGTCTACTGGCCTATAGGTTCGCAAAGAAAAAAATAACGTGTCAAAAAAATCTTTCGCGACTGGCGGGCAAACGACTGGTTCAAAGCTTAAAAAAAAATACAGGTCTTTTTTTCCCGACCAGTGAGGCGGGAAGGAGATTGTTCCTCTACTCACGAGTCAGACGGTAGACGCGTGAATAAAATAACCCGCGATCGGCGGCTCCGCGCGACGTCGCGCTTACTTGGTACTTCAATTACTTTTATTTTCCCCTAAACACCCACACAGCACACACTCGCTCTCGTCGGTGGCGTCGAATTCCCTTATTTCCCCCCTCGCAATTTCACCGGAATTACGCGACTCGCCGACGAGCACGGGACACCGAGCGACGCCGAGTGAAATCAGTTGGCGTCGAATTTCCCGGGGGGAAATGTGCCGCGAGTTAGAATAAAAATCTGCGGAGATTTTACGCGCGATTACTCGTCTCCTCGGGCCGCGGTTGTTCGGAGTTTCAGCTTTCGGTAGATCTCGAACTCTGCGACGAATCGTCTCAAAGTACAATTTTTATTTTATTTTTCATTTTATTTTGTTTCTAAACAATTTGTCTATCTGTTCTCTTCGCAGCCTTCTTAGCGTTTTTTTTTTTTAATTCTAAATTCTATCTGTCGGAATTTACGGATAATTTGGATATTTTCGTCATAAAACGGAACGAAGCTTGCGCGCGCGACTCGAGACTTCGTGTACTGATGTTACGCGACGACTCCACGTGCCTCGTGGGTCGCACGGCTCCCTCGCTCCGACGCCAAAGCACGGAGAGAGCTTCGGGGTCTACGAAGTCGCGCAAGCGTGAAAAGCACCGACGGCCACGAACCAGCGGGCGAATATGCCGGCGTCGCTCCGTCTTTCTTTTTTTTCCCCTCCTGTCTCCGTTTCTCTCTCTCGCGGCTCCGCCAAGTGGTGCCGGACCGATCGGAGAACTTTTCACGCTCGCTCGCACCACCCGGCACGAGTGTGTACGATAAAGAAAACCGCCCCGCCGGAGACCCGAAGGCGGCAAACCGCTGTGTAGGCGCGATCCTGCCGATCGATAAAATTCCCCGCGAAACTATTCGCGAGACCCTTAATTGCATCGGTAAACCACCTCGCACGATATACATCTCTTAATGAGCTTACGGCACAACGCGAGAAATGTTTGCAACTCGGATGGGGAACGAACATTTTCACCGTACCGAAAACCGGACGGGAATTCGTGACCCATTTCGTAGCGATGGGAATTTAAGGCGGTCCTTGCGAATAGTGTTCGCTTCGGATAAGTTTCAGTGAAACGAGAGGGAATTGCAAACACCTCGGGATGGTATAAAAATATGAACAGAATTAAGCGTATCAAAGGTGCTGAAAAGATTAATTTTGCGTAATAATAATAATTCCAAAATGTTATTAACAAATTTATGAAAAATTAAATTGTTCAACAAATCTCCCGAAAAACCATCTTTGTTTTTTATGAAAATGATTCGTTCACTTTTCTGAATTCGTATGAATTTTTGCAGATTTTTGAATTCACTTTGAATTTTTTTTTTATGTGGGAAAAATGTGTAGTCACTAAATTCAAAGTGAATTAAAAAATCTGAACAAACTCAGGCGTATTCAGGAAAATGAACGAATCATTTTCTTTTTAAAAAAGTTAGGTTTCCGGAAACATTATTGAACAATTTAATTTTTTATCAATTTGTTGATGACATTTTGAAATGATTATTATGCCAAATTAATCGTTTCAGCGCAGGCTTGATTTTATTCAGATTTTTATACCATCGACAAGTGTTTGCACTTCCCTCTCATTTCTCTGTAACTTATCCGAAGTGAACACTATTCGCAAGGATTACCTTAACTGAAGAAAAACATGATTACGGCTTCTTCTGGCTGGCGGAACAATTTCCGAGTGATAAAAAAAAAAAAATTAATACAAGAAAAGGATAACGCGAAACATACTTCTTGTACGTGTTGCATGCCCGCGGGATAACACGGAGGTTTCGCAGGATTGCCGGAGTCTCGTCTCGGCTAGTGGAAGGAAAGCTCCGGCAGAATTCGAGAGCGTCGCGACGGGAAGAAGAAGACAAGGGGTTGTAATCCGAGAGGCCGGAAAAGCTACTGAAAGCAACGAAGCGGGAATGTCACGGTTCAGAAAACTGAGCTCCGTTGAATCCATCTCTCATCTCTCGCCGTGAAATATTCCCGATGCGTTAGCACCGCGAGAGAAACACAGCGAGGATGTTTTTAACTGGTTCGCTCTTTCGCGTTCTTTGTGCCAGTCGTTTTTTTTTTCTTCGCACACGCCCCGAAATGGAGTGCAGCGTTTAGAAAACAAATGAAAAAGAAAAAACAAAAGGTTGAAACTATAAAGGCAACGACGAAATCGAATAAAAATGTTCAAAGGCCGGGCTACGGGACCGACGTAGTTATTGGCGGACCTTTCCATACTAGTGAGTTTACACGGCCAATGTAACGCGCGCAAGGTTTGAAAAATAAATGAAAAAAAGTGTTAAAAATTTAAAAGAAACGACGAAATCGAATACAATTTTCAAAGGCTGAGCGCTACGCAGTTGTCGGTAGGCTTTTCCACACCAATGAGCTTCTATGGTAAATATGAAGCGCAAACGGAGAAAAAAAATGGTTGTATATGCGCAACGAAAATTATGATCGCCTCGAGCATATAGCCGAGTGAATCGAATCATTCTCGAGCAAACTGCATTTCTAGCCAAAATAAAAACTTGTTTGAAAGCCCGTGAACGCATGGGTCGGCCATCCAACCGATCCTTTTTCTGAGTGCGAGTGAAAAGAAAGAAAAAAAAATGAAATTTTCCTGTAGCTTTCTCATAAAAATAGTAAATTGAAATTCTCATATCGCTTTCGCATAATGTTTCATTATTCGCGAAGTTTATTCAATGAGAAAACATTTTCTGTATTTTTGGCTCCCTCATGGAGGAAACTTCGCGAATAAAGGAACATTATGAGTAAGCGATATGAAAACACGCACGCCCACATCCGGACATTTTTTCGAAATGTGATTTGTCGACGTTTTGGAACATTCTGAACCCGTTTTCATTAAAACCTCAAAATTTTTTTGTTACCAAAACAAAGCGGCCTTTATGAAGAAGCAAAAGGAACTAGGTTAAAAAAAAGAAACAAATAAAGTGAGAAATCGAATGGAATTTGCACGGCGTAGGGTGAAAGATTGCCCTGCCGTGAAAAGAAAGTGCTTATCGAAGGCTTCGAATAAATGTGTGCTCAGCAAATAGCTGCAGTGATTGGACTCTCGACAGTTCCCTCTCCAGCTGCGCCGGTTTTCTATGCACCTTGTTAATTCCCGCTCCACTCTTCCCGGATTGTTGAAGCTCGTGCGACTTCGGAATATGCAAATTCGATGAGAATTTTGTGAACAAACCCAGATGACAAATTTGTCACGAGTTTGACAACTTATTTGGCACGAGTGTTTGTCCAACTTATTTCATTCACTTCCGGTGAACGACCCGGTCGTCCGACTTCGGAATATGTGAATTCGATGGATATTTTGTGAGCAAACCCACATGACAAATTTGTCACGAACTTGACGCACGAGTGTCTGCACAACTTATTTCATTCACTTCCGGTGATTGACCCGGCAGAACATTCGGGGCCCCGTTGGGTATTGATGTACAATCGGGGGAAATCCAGCGGCAGCATCCATCGCCGTTTACTCCCAGTCGCAAGTCAAACAGACAGTTCGGTGGAAGTACTTTTCCAATATTGAAGAAAGTAGATGCCACCTTGGATCGCGAGCCCGTCGACGACAAACGCGAGGATTCTCCGATGGCAACTTTTCACCCTCTTTTTCCCAAGGCCCGAGCTCTGCATCCCCAAAACTTTGTCATCCCTCTTTCTTTACGTTTTGCTGTTTTCCTTTTTTTCCCCTTGTTTTTCTTTTCTTTCCTATTCTGTACAAGTTACCTCCAGTCGACGGGGTCGAGGGATTTTTGTTATTTGTTTCGCATTAACCGAGGCCATCGATGCTCATGGAATCGACGCCACTGAGAGGGTGCATAACGCAAGAACCGCGTGAAAATGTGATGAAAAATAATTGAGGCGAGGGGTAAAACGATGACCGTGTACGCTCCACACGAGGAAAGGTCACGGGTCGGTATGTTCGAGAGAATGAAAATAAATCGAAGGGAGCAAGCAATGGGGGGGGGGGGGGGGGGCGGCATACCCGCATAGCACCTATATCCGCTTCACGTTGATCTTTCACGAAATCTTCGTTAATAACGATTTATCATCGACGATAAGGAACGATGTCGCGTACAATGTCGTGTTTGTTTCGTTCTGTTTGTTTTCTTTCTTTTATTTCTGGATAACGACTCGTGTTTTATCTTGGGAGTATTGACAAAATACCCGCTGGCATGGTAACGCGGCCGAAACATCGGCATAAAAAGAGTACTGGGGTTCGATCGTCGAAGGAAAGTATATATACTTTCGTTCGTACCGCATCGATGGCTTAATGCCATAAAGCTGTATAAGCCGTACACAAACGTACATTGAGAAAAGCGTTTGTTTGACCTTAAGAGATGTTTTGTTGGACATGGCGAAATAAATGTTCATTTATTGTTAAACAAATTTTAGTTGAAACAATTAATTTATTTTTATTATTTCCAAATGGTTTAACAGTTTCTTTTTTATCATTCAAATTTTATTTGGCTCGAATACACTGTAAAAAATATTGTAAATTTAATGTAGCAAACTTGAAGTTTTATGGAAAAACTTAAACATTAACTTTAATGTACAATTGTAATGGAAAATTCACATACGTTTTCACCGAAATTAAAGTAAATTATTGAAAATAAAATATTTCCAATGTTTTTTTATACACTGAACATTAACTTTTCATCACAAATGTACGTGAAATTGACTGTACCAGTTTTTGCATAAAAACTTCCAGTCCGGTACATTAAATTTCACATGCATCTTTTTAACAGTGTAAAATAAAAGTTTGTTAACAATGAGCGAACATTTACTTCGTCGTATCCAACAAAATATTTGTTAGCATTAAATAAGCTCTTTTGTCGGTGTAGCCCACATTCCTTTCTGGCGTTAGGCCATCGATATGTAAGCTGGGTTGTCTGGTTGATCGAGAGGGCAGTTTCCATTGGTCGTCGACCCACCTTGGAAATCAAGCAGTCACGATCGTTCGTGACGCACGAGTCGTAACGACGACCCACGCAGTGTCGGGGTGGGATGGATTTTCCGCGCGACGTTTCGTGCCTGGGCCGCAACTTCGATGAGACCGATCGAACGTTAGGCGAACGAGGAACCGGCTCGTCCGTAGGATTTCGATCAGACTTCTAATTTCCCAATCCCTATCTGGTTTCAGTCGAGTGAGTGAATTGCTCGTAAGAGACACCCAATCGTCTCCCGACACTCCGTGGCACGCAACGCCTTCAGAATTCATTGCGGATTCCCACGTTGGCGTAAATCCCGTTTGACTGAAGACCCGATCGTGTCGATTCATCGAGTGAGGCTTATCGCTCCGGCAACGTAAACACGTGACGATCCACTCTCGACGACATCGTCTTTTAATCGTGACGCAAAATCGAAACGTGACAATTAAATTTTAATTAATGAATATTCTGTTTTGACAGATTGATGATTGAACCGTTTGAATGTGCCAATTCCCCTCTTAAATCCTCTCTTATGAAAAAATATGACACTCGAATGCTCAAGATAAATATATCGAAATTATCGAAATCGGTAGGCCAGTTTCCGCAGCCAATCGGTATTGGCCGTTTAATTAGTAAGATCGGCACACCTAACCGAAAAGAAATGAAACAAACGCCAGCGAAGCGAGCTCGTAGTTGTTAACGTAAAATTGACAACACACAAAAACGTAGATTTTTTTGCATGGATCCGTGATCCACGATGTGTGTTTAATATCAGCGAAATAAAAAAATGACTCACTTTTAAGAGATGTATTGCTGACAGATGTTTAGTATCTTAGTAGTAAGAGTTACGTCAGCAGTGAGCATTAAATCAGACCTTGACAAGGACATAGTCAGGTCCTCGGCAGGGCGCAACTAACGCTATAAAATGTCTCCTAGGGGATCTTACTATATCGCACCCTCAGAACAAAAGTATAAGAACTTATATGGTAATCCCGTAAAAGATGTTACACTGTTCTGTCCCAGGGGTGCGATATTATGTATTTAGTGTATTTGAAAATTGACTAATAAAAAAAAATTATTATTATTTATTTATTATTATTATATAATTATAATTTTTTTCATAAATTGTCCCAAGAGGGTCTAAAGTTAGGCCGAAATTTCGTACAATAAATGACTCCATTTATTGTACGAAATTTATTGTTATTTGGTTGGTGCAATAAAATTTTTTGTTTGAAACGACTGAAGCGAATAATCGTTCAACAAACGAATGATTTAGTTATACCAACCAAATAACAGCTTTGAACGTATCTGACCGCGAATTGGGTTAATCCGACAATATTTTGTTCTGTGTCATAGCTCCAAAACACCCGTATCTCTGATTGGCCGTCCGGTGCCGAAATGGAGAATACAATATGTGTCAGCGGTTTATCTCACCAATCGATCTGCTCCACGTTTGATGGGTTTTTATACCCTCCATTTTTTGCGTCGCAAATTTTCCCCGGCTATCCCTGCGGCAACGCTATAAAAGTGATTAAAAAAATGATCTACATGTCGAGGTGGCGCGAGAGAAACGATAAATTAGCTTTTTCGCGAATCCTTACAGCGGTTTCTTACCACCGAGAGCGAAAAAAAAATCGTCAAAGCGTCTCGATAAAACAGTGCCAGATGAAACGGTGTCAAACCCCGTGGCGGCCAGGACCCTATTAACTCCTCTTTTCGAGTGTCGGGTTTTATGACATTAGCCCGAAAGATAAATGGAGCTGCGAAGCTTGGCATAAAAAGCCAGAGGGGAAGATGAAAAGCTTTTTCGTACACTGTGCGCCACGGTAAATTACTGCAATATAACTACGACCCTCAAATGTGATCCTCGGAAGTTGGGGCTTTTAAGAGCCCCAAGATATTTAAGAGCCAGGACCATCGGAGACGGACCAGTGACAATGCGAAGCTGCAGAATTAACCCTAAGACGCGTATGGTCTTCCAGGTTTTACGACGATTCATCTGTTTCATAGAAAATTTTGTAGTCTTCTTTATTATTAAGAACCGACCGTAGCGTTTTAAAGACGAAGACGAAGGGAAAAGTCCCATCTCTGGAATTCCGTGCTCCTTCGGCAATGACAATAAAACAGACAGCGATCGTCTATTTTGATCACGCAACAGAACGATATATGGGGACGCCGCAGGCAATTTTACGAGCCAAGGTACGCGAAGGATTATGTCCTCGGTCAGCTGGGTAAAATCACGGAAAATTGTGAGCTACTGTAATCTCCCGAACGGCGCAGGGCGTAGCATGCAACGCACATAAAAAAATATGAAGAATAAAAAAAAGCTGTTTAACGATAGCGATAAAAAAGAATCCTCGGAAACTGTAAATCCTCCATCGTTTTTTTTTTTTTTTTTTTCGGAAGCCCGTTTGCTCTCCGAGATCCGCGCTTGAGTGATAGCAGCGCTCCGTTCGTCGTCAAACTTCCTCATCTGTTCGAGCGATCAACAATTTATTTTCGAGGCTTAAGTTTCGGCGAGGACTAATCCTCGTTCATTATCGCGGTTATCCTTTGAGCCGGCGCGGTAATGAAATTGAAATTTCTTCTCAGTCTCTCCGGCATCAGCCGATTTGTATCTTCGAGTAACTTTTTTATTTCGATCATCCATTAATTGGAGAACGAGGGTGGAAAAAATGGTGATTGATCCGACAGCAATGATCGGCCTCGATCGAGCGAAAAACGAAACATTTATTGCGACGCTGGTAAAAAAAGCGGACCGTGCATCGTGAGCTCCGCTCATCCTTTTTACATCGTTTTTTAACCTTCGGCAAAGATAAATCATCACCCGGAGGGGCTGAAATATTGCGATCCCTTCCTCGCGCTATCCTCGCCGAGCTCGGGGCGAGTTAAAGAATTACCTCTTCATCTTTCTTATCCCGTGTAATATAACACGGTACTCGAAGGAAGAAAAAAAAACTTGAACTTCCAATTTCGTTCGGTAACGTCAGGTCTCGTAAACTCCCCGAAAAATAAACTCTGAAAATCGTGTAGTTCATATCTTGAAGCGTCCAAATAAATTTATCGGCATTCATACTTTTCGTTCACTTTTTTTTTTCGTTTGGCGATAAACTGTGTTTCTGTTTCCACGAAACTTTATTTCTACTTCAACGACAATTTATTTCTATTCCTACGCCACTTTATTTCTATTTCTACGAGACTTTACTTCGTGTAATGTAACACCGTGTTCGAGGAAAAAAAAAATACGTCAGTTCTTGAAAACTCCCCGAAAACTAACCCGAGTAGAAATTTTCAAGCGTTACATCGGGCCCTGATAAGGCCTTATCAGGCCCTTGTCAGGCCTCCTCAGGACCTTATCAGGGCGCGATGTAACGCGCGAGAATTTCTACTCGGGTAAGCTCTAAAATCTTGTGATTCAAATCTCGAAGCCTCCAAACAAATTTACCGGCATTGACGCTTTTTAAAACTTTTTTTCCACGACAAACTTTACTTTCTCCAACGCTGATGGCCCTGTCACTTTTTCTCTCCAGCTGAGGGTCGAAATAGTGAGAAAATGGATTTAGAATATCGATTTCGAAAATCGCCAACATATCACGCGCCGTCCGGACACTCGGATCCTATCGTCGTGGAATTGGCTTTTCGGCTTTGACCGGGCGTTAACAAGCAACGACAAACACCGAGATTTTTCTGTGACGAGAAACGTGGCGAGGTAAGAGGATCGCGAGTGACGTCTGGGCCAGCGCGGGCGAAAGACACGTACACAAGGATGGGCCGCGTATAGGCGGGCGTCAACACTGGGAGAATTAGTTTCTGCTGGTGGATCGTCGAGTTTGGAAGAAATTGGAGACGGCTACACGACGGCCGGGAATGTACAGTCTGAGGATGGTTAAAGGGACGAACTCGAGTCCCGGAAAAACGAGCGTCCTTGCGACGACGATGAGGCTGGTGCCTGAGCGGATTCGCCCTACCTCCGCGATGTAATTTAATTCGAGGGCTGGATGAGCAAGAGATTCATATATAGATATACATACGGCGCCGAGCGAAAATGGACGGGAGAAACCGAAAGAGCCTCGACGAGAGTACGAGCGAGAGAGAGAAAGAAAAAAAGAAAGAAAGTGCCGCAAGAGGTAGAGTGGAAGAGAGGGCCAGCGTGAGAAAGACCGGGGTCTCCGAGGCCTTGAGGTTGCAAGGGAGTGAAAAAAAAGAAGAAAAAAAGGAGAAAATAAAGAATAACGGTGGAAGTGAAAGAAGAGGTAGAAAATGAAATGGCGTACTCGGTTTTTGGACTAGTGGGACGAGAATTAACGACAAAAAGATTGGGGCCATTAGGACATTTATGGCAGTAATGAGTAATGACCGAGCCGAGGTCACACAAATACTCGGGATATTTGTCGGAGAAATATTTAACAACGGTAATTGATGCAATTACCTTGTGTACCCGGTTCTATTGACACTTTCCTTTCCGGGGAAAAAACATCCGAAAGGCCGAATCGTAAAATGCAAGGAAACTTGCGACCATCCGCAGTCGGAGGTTGATGCATAGCCGGAAGAAAGTGGCGAAATTGGCTCGGTCCGTATATCATCTATTTAAGTGCCAATCGGTATGGACCATATTCGACACCCTTTACTGTGTCGCAGAAACAAAATAACTTGTCATCCCCGCTGAATATTATATCGCACCCGTATTTGGCCAATTTCCAGAGAATCCGGCATCGCCGGAACGAAAACATTATCGCGCCGAAGTTGGTTTAGTTTCAAAAAACTTAATTAAAGACAAAGAAAAAAATAATCATCCGAACACAAAAAAGACCGTGAAGCTCGTTTTTACTCACCGCGGGAATAATTGCATGCATCCATTCGCACCGTCGAATGTTCTTGAGGGTCGCGAAAACACGGGAATAAATGTCGAATGAACGGCATGGAAAATACATTTCCCACTTTTACCGAGGGGGTATAAAAATTTAACGGGAAGTAACGCCCTACTAGCCCCGTTGATGGCTTGGGATTATAAAAACTTTAGTGTTTTGCTTATTCGGTCGTACCGAGACCGTCGGTAGATCCGCAGCGTCGGAGAGAAGTAAAGTGCATCCGGATACATAATTTCTTCGCGACGATGCGTTGCACTACGGGCCATCAAGTTGGCTGGTCTGTCGACGCTGCGGATGTGCAAATATACGGGAGAACATATTTGCGGGATGGCAAACGCGAATTGATGCTTCAGGTGCCGAATAAAGAGCGGCAGACGGAAAAAAGTATCTGGAATCACTGAGTCGCGCGGAAAGTAGTAAAAGATTGAAATCGGTCAGACGCTATCCAGAATCGTTAAATCCCACGAAACCCAAGCGATTCACCGGAACCGTAACCTATCGGCGGAGTGCGCAATGTTTTTCCAGCGGTCGAAAGTAACTGACGAGGGTAGCAAAAAAAAAATCGTGCGACATAAAGAAATGTACCGCTGATAATAAAAATAGGCAATCTACCAAATGGTCGGAGATGATCGTGAATGACAAGAAATGAAATGCATTGGTGCCTCGCGTTGTCTCGAATGCGCATATAGAGGGGCTCACATAGCGGGTTCCGCGATAGGGGGAGATTGGGGCAAAACGGGGTAGGTCAGGAATAAAGGCCGTAAAATGAGTCCGGACCTACGAAATTATTGTTTACTAACAATTTTATTGGCGAGCATTTGAGGAAAATTGCGGTTCGGGGTAAAACGGGCTACCTAAGAAATAAATCGCGTTTCGATTAATACGGACCTATGAAATAACTCTTCAATGACAAGACATTAAATTCCTAATAATTATTCCGATGCATCCGATTAAAATTGCGGGTCGGTACAAAACGGGGTAGCTAAGAACTACATTCCGTTTGGATGCGTCCGAACCGACGAAATTACCGTTTCCTAACAAAAAATTTAATTCCTCATGATTATTCCGAGCGTTAAAAAAAAAAATGCTTTTTTTTTTTTAATGCTCTCATCCGTCGGCGTTACCACGAAAACGAGATAATGTTTAATTCACCCGGCAATAGAGAGTGTCCCTTAGTTCCTCGCACGCGCATCATTCCCAAGTTCCCATTTTGCCCCGGCCTCCCTTACACCCATGTGCCCTCTCGTACACAACGAATAGTAATGAGAAACACTGCCGGGCAATTGCCGGTGCCACACACGATATAATTTCCCCAAAGTCCACGCAACGGCCTAGTCCGACGATCGATCCTCTGCAAATTTGCCCTATCCTCACCGTCGACATCAGTCACGTGTACACGACCGCGAGGTTGGGAAGGGGGGGGAGCAGGTACCATTTTGCGACGTTCACGTGTCAGCGATCTCCGCGCGTGTGTGCGTTCCTCCGTCGGTGCATGTGTGTGTGCATGTGCGAGGGTGCGTGTTCTCAGTCGCTCGTACAACCCCGCTACGGTCGAGTTTATAATTAACTTTTTACAGGTAGTGTGTACGTTCGCGGCTCGGCAGCTATCAATAAATAAGTGAGGAGGGAAAAAAAAAACTAGTGCACACAAAAAGTTGATTAGATTGAAACTGTAGAAAAAAAAAATTCGCCGCATTCTACAAACATAAATATGTACCCAATGACGATAAAAGTTTTAGTCTCCGTTCTCTTAAGGACAACAAAGATAACGAAGTCAGTGCAGTCCGCGCTTTCAGCTCGCGAAAGAATAAGCCGCTGCAAGCCGGATCCCATTTGCCATTAACGGCGTTGTAATGGTCTCGTCGACGGCAAGGCTCTCCGATCCAACAACATCGAAGAGCCGGTACTTTGAAGGCTGCCTGCTACGAAGGAAACAACTATCGTGCGGGACGAGAGGCGAGTAAAAGGGACGAAGATCGAGGAGCGGAGAAGCCGAGGCGGTCCGTGGGTGGGGTTGTTTTACGATGGAACCGAGGGTGTACTTTGAATGGGGCATCCGAGTTGGGTACGGGAGAAGCTTGTGTAATGGCTCGTAGAGGCGGTGCAATTTTTTTCTTCTTCGTCCTTCCGGCTTCCCTTCCGCGAAGCTTGCTCTTCGTAGCCTCTGTAAGGTTCCTGCTCGAAGAAAATACGCGCAAGAACGGGGTGAATTCTCCGTTGAGTGCGTCTCCATCGACGCGTCGAGACCTCCCAAGAATCCGATTATTGCAGCCTTGAACGTCCCGCAAACGCAGCCCCAAGGCCTCCCATCCATCCCTCGCGATCCTGCGCTGTACTTTTTGTCGGCCCTCGGATGCGAGAATACTTTGAAAAACTTTGCTTCGGGAACACCCTCTACCCGACAGCCCACTGTTCGACCTTGGGCTCTTCCGTAGCCACGAGCAGTGCCATTCGACCGCGCAAGGGATGCTTTATTGAAAAATTTCTCGCTTATTAACTGCAGCGAAAACCGCCTTGGTGGAAGAGCCACACAGGACGAGCATTGGCAGAGCGTCGGCCAGTACCGATCCTGCGTGTCACTTCCCAAGTGCCTAAAACGGTCCTCAGGCATGGTGGCCGTTTTTTTCCCTGAAAAAAATTCCCCGACTTTCCCTGACTTTTCACGGACTAGGGTAAAAGTGGTGAATATGGCCCACCTCGATTAACACGTAAATCAATGATATATAGACCGGGCCATATTCCCCACTTTTACCCTAATTAAAAATTTTCCCTGACCAAACTTCTTACGACGTCTGTTAAAGAAAAAAATTAATGATGCAAATGAAAATGCCTAATTATTCTATGTTTAATTCTGTTTTTTTTTTTTTAATGTTCGGAATTTCTGTTCAAGGCTTCCTTTTATGTACATTTTATTTATTTATAGAAGGTTCGGCGACAATTTACTTTTTACTTAACCAATTTTGAAATTCCCTGACCAAGTTTTTGTTTCCCTGACATTATTGCAAGGCACAAAACAGATTGACACGGTATGAAGATTATTCATAGTGAGGACACGAGGCTACTTGATACTTTCGCAGGGTGATGGAAAAAAACTGTTGTTGCGCCGTGAAATCCCGAAGTATTACAGTTTATTATAAACCGTTGGCGGTGCTTCGATGCGAAATTGACCGAGACACCGCAAGCGCTCCGAAAGCCCGTGGGCAAAATTTAAAGCTCAGAGAGGGCAGAGTTCTGCACAACCCCGGCGAGAATCCCTCCGCAGGGACATTACCGACGGAGCACGAATATCCCGCTCCTCTCCCGGGGGGGGCGCGGCAACGACCGCTGGTACGAGATTCAGAGATGGTCGGAGACTCCGTCCCTATCGACTCCAGGGGGACGAGACTCGGATGATAACCCAGGGGTTGAACCTCTGACGGGGATATCCTCCGAGATACTGCGAAGTTTTAACTTGATTCCACGTGAAATTGGATTACTATAATTTCCTCATAATAAAAAAAAAATATCATTAGCAAAAATAAATAAAAGTGTAAAAATTCGAAAATATTTGTATGGAAGAATTTATTCGATATTTCAAAAAGTAACAAAATTCCATAGAATACGAAAACCGGAAGTCCATTGTTAGGTAGATAAATCGCGCGCCACTCTCGGTGCTCCCCTTTTCGTTTCTACGTGCAGGCTCACCTTTGTCGCCAGACACAACTCGGGAGTAAAGCTATATACGATAAATCTCCTATAAATAAGTATCGATCGCAAACGTTTCTCGCGAAGGGTGAAGTACACGTACCGTCATGGAAATACCGCATGCCGTTCGCATCTGGGGTGAAACGGGTCTGCAACTCTCGCTCAGATTGTTGCAGATAGTTTAGCGGTGCATCAGAAGCGGGGTGCAGTCTACTCGCCGCACAGGGTACAAGATGGGACGGAAGCACGTAAATAGCTTGTACAAGCCGTTTCGCCGCGGTTAATTCGGAGTTCCGGTGGGAGAACGCTGGCAGCTCCGAGGAAACTGTGAGGTCGCACGGTGAATCAATTAAGCACCGTAAAGCCTGGCAAGTAATTACATTGTGTGTCATAAAATTTTTCTAATTTCTCGTAAAACTGATTCGCGACAGTTGGGCGGTGGAAGAGGCGACAAAAAATACAGTAGAACCCCGTTTATCCGAGATAATGTGGCGAGAGCGTACGTCGCATAAGCGAAAATTCGGATAACACGGATAAAATACTCAATTCAAAACTGTACTACTATTATATATTTAAAAAATAAGACACCACTTCATATAAACGTGAACTTTATTAGTTAATTTTCGACTTTTTTCTTTTTTGAGACATGATTTTTTACCATTGACTCTAGAATCGGAACTGAGGTATTTACAGCTCGCAATATAAAGACGCAACAAATTTGTACAAGTTTAAGCGCGTAGGCAACAATGTAACAGTTACAGACTACTCAGCGCGTGGGCATGCTGCTTTATTCGTTTTATCCGAGTTTTCCGTTCTATGCGAGCCTTCACCCAGAAAAAATTTATTTTTGACGGCCTCCGTTTATTTTTTTTTACTTAAATAAATATTTATTTAAATGAAGTAAATAGTTACTGAAATGTAATAAATATTTATTTAAATGAAATAAATATTTTACTTAAACCAAATAAACGGTGGCCGTCAAATAAATTATTTTTCTGGGTGTACACTGAAAAAAAATATATCATTGATTCAAGTAAAATTTACTTGCGGGCTGCCAAAGAAAACGAAATGTTGTTTCAATTCGTACAATTTCATACCGGATTGAAACGATAACATGTTACCTTGACAGTCTTGGCGTCGTTGATTGAACATCATATGGAATTATAAGAATTGAAAGTAGAATTGAAACAAACATTTATTTCTTCGGCAGCCCGCAAGCGAATTTTGTTTTCGGAAGGTCGGATAAGCGCGGTCCTACTGTACACACAAGGGCTTGAAAAGGAGGGGTTCCTCGGAAGAGCGTTAAATATTTTATGATAGCGCAGGAGGCAGCTAACGGGGACCGAAGACGAACCGGGCTCTCGGTAAGTTTAAAATTGAGGTCAAAGAACTCGGTAATATTGGAAAATAATTATTCTCAGCGTCGATGAACGATCCGCTCGGAGATACGAGAATACCTCGATGCATAATTCCTTTAACCGAGCGACGAAACGGTTTTTCAATAAAATCGTTCGACCACGACCTAATCGTCGCGGAGTTCAAAGACGTTTTATCCGGCGCTCACGGTTACTTCCAGTTTCTTCGGGAGTTTCGTGTCCTCCATGACCGACGCGGTTCTCGAACTCGACGAAAGTCGAAAACTCGATTATTCACCCTAAATCTCCGGGAGTATAGTTACCACGTCAAAGCCTCATTGTAACATAGTCCTCATCGATTTGCCTCGAAACTCTCCGCGAGGCGACGATGGAGAACCTTGTAACTCGATTGTCCGCATCCCTCGTCGCGAGAGCCTCTCTCCGTTCCGTCAGACTTTGACGAAAATTGATTAATACTATAATCGAATAGGCAGAGCCCGTCCGCCTCGAAGATTTAGGCGACGAAACGGATTGACGTAAGATTTTTTTTTTTTTTTTCATTTTTTTTAGACGTCTTGCAAGCTCTTCGATGGCTGGAGAACGTTGAGGCGACTCGAAGGGACAATATTATATTTTACATTGTTGGTTCGCTCGGAGCGGAGACACTCGCGGAAAATCGAATAATCTTTCGGAGCGATAGAAGCAGTCGATCGCCCTCGAAACACTTCACCTCGGTCATCGTCGAAACCTCAATTTATTGATTATTTTTTTTATTTTTGTTACGACATCGAAGTGCGCCGTTTGGGAAATATCAATTTAATAGACTGACTCTCTTTTGTATTGAACCGCGTTGCTCTTCCGGACGATTAATTTTCACGAATTTATCGAAGCAGAAGCGCCGATAAGCGTAAGATAGACTCCATTCACGCTCCGCGGGTGGAATCGATGGAACAACGATACTCAATTATGTAAATTGTTACGTTATATACGAAGCTCGCCGACGTGGAAGGAACCGCGAAAGTATGCCGATGAAAGGACGAGGGGGAAGCTCTCACGAGAGTCGTGTCGTCGCGGATGTCAAGGAAGTTCCGCGGTCTGAATATTCGAAGTAGGCACTTTTCTGAGGCTCTTCATCGCATCATCCCGGTACCAAAAGTTCGACTACTTCAACTGATACCAGTAATCTGAAGTTTGCCCAACTCTTTACTGTTACGGGACAAGTTTCCACAAATTTCTGATAAATTTATATCTTTCGTGGAAATTTTTGAAAAGGGTGAAGTCGTAAAAATAAAATAAAAACCTATTGGACAATTTTGAAGATGAACCTAGTTGGAGTCCCGAGGTAGCAAATTGTTATGTAAATTCAAACTTGTAAATTTTATTCCAAGTGGAGGACTGTGCGAGCAGTCGGAACTTTTTCATCTCGTAAAAAAAGTCGTTGCGCGAATAAATTAAAAATTAAGAAGAATCACAAAGTTCATACTAACATGGGGAATTGGGCGCATTTTAATCGCTACAAGCTGTAACTGTGCCAGAAAGAAAGCGCTGATAATTCGACCGTGCTAAAACTGTGCACGAAAATCCCTACGACGACGGAAATAAGTCTACCGTATTTACTACGCTTTACACGTAAATATCTGTCATGGCGGGAATAACTTTACCGTAATAAAACTGCGCATGAAAGTTAACAGTTTGAAAGTTACATGAAAGTGCACAGTGAGGATTTAAAAAAACTACCACAGCAAACTAGTCGTTAACAACTCTACGACGTAACAACTCTACCGGAATTACGATAAAACTGTACCAGAGTACAACTCTGTCGACACAAGGCATTTTCGTTTTACTTTTATTTATTCTGTAACGAAATCGCAACCACAATCGTACTATATATATATATGTCCGGTCACGTGCTGCAGGTGTTATTCTGCTCATTTTAATGTAACGTCCTGCCTGTCATTTGCTATTAAATTTTGTATAATTTATTAATTTCATACGAACATTATTTTCACGAAGTTATCTTCTCACGCTCGATCATTGCCGCGACCGAGTTATTTGATTATTTTCATATCATGTCAAATATTTGATCGACCGGTGAGACGTAACATCAATATTTAAAAAAAGTCATTCACTCAATTACCAGAGTTTGCTTTTAATTTCGAAACATCGTTGCCTCAATTCTCATCGAGTTTAATTGTATTTCGTTAGAGATTTTCTACGCCCGTTTTCCTCTACACCCATAATACGATAGATATATGTACCGGCAAAGTTGCTACGCGTCGGAGTTACCATCAGTGGTTACTCGGTAAATTTTTGGGCGGTAGATACGTGAATGTGACCGGATAATTACAAACGTAAGCGAATTAAACTTTCGCATCGAAAAGAGAAGTTTTCTGTCTGGCGTGTAAACATTACTGAATCGGCAGAAGCATGCCCGGCGGCGGAAGGACTGATGCGCTGGTACCGGTGTTCTTGGCACTATGAATTACAGCCAATTCAAGCGTCATGCACGTTTCGTCTCTACAAGTGAGAGTTAAATCCTATCAGTCAGCGCTGTATCCTTCGAATTTCGGACTCTGGTAATTAATTTCATTCCTCGGTTGAGCCAAGGATCTATAAAATCTCGGAATTAGGGCTATCAATGTTACCCAAAGAGTAAGGTCAACTAACCTGATACGGCTACGTTGAAGTTTTTAATAGGATTTAATTAGCCTTTAATTATGCAATAGGTTTTACATAAGAAATGTCAACGTGGAGGTTGTTTGACATGGTCCGCTACCATCCTGCGACCAACAGTCAGCGCTATATCCTCCGAACTTCGGACTCTGGTAGTTAATTTCATTTCTCGGTTAATCCGAGGATCTATAAAATCTCGGAATTAGGGCTATCAATGTTATCCAAAGAGTCTGGTAAGGTCAAGTAACCTGATACGGCTACGTTGAAGTTTTTAATAGCCTTTAGTTAGCCTTAATTATGCAATAGGTTTTACGTAAGAAATGTCAACGTGGAGGTTGTTTGACATGGTCCGCTACCGTCCTGCGACCTTAGGAGACACAGCGGATGATGAAACAAAAAAATGTAAGCGAAGCTGAGGAAGACTCTGAAGATGGAGATAAAAAATTGAAGAAAAAAAAAGCAAATAGAAAACTGGCCCTTATCTTGAGAGGGTTCGGCGGGAGCGAGGATGAAGAAGAAGACAGAGGAACCGGAGTGGCATCACCTCTCACCCACTTACCCGTTGTGGGTGTTCTCTCGACCGCGCGACCACGGCTCCGAGAGATAAGCTCTTCTTTTGCGAAGAATGCAGATCGGCTACCGATATAACCGGGATGCATCCAAACGAGCTTATTACTCCAGGAATCGTCTTCGGCCGACAACCCGACGTGAATATATCGAATGGACCCCCGACCCCCCCCCCCCCCCACTCTCTGCTCGTTATTTTTACCAATAGTGTATTACCTGATAAAATTTATTGGTGCGCTGCACAGTCACATTGCTGGATGGACTCATGAAAAATTAATGCATTTTTTTTTTTGGCACTAAAAAAGAAAAAGATCATCGTTACGAATAACTGGAAACTAAATTCTTTCAGAATGGTGAAAAAGAACAACGATTTTTCAAACTCGCATGGCGGATTTGCACATATATCGTTTAGCGTTCATAGAACTGCGACGAATAAAATTGACTCCGTAAAGCCATTGCAAGTTCGATCGTAAAGACTTTATGCGAAGCGCAAGCGTACTTTTACGTACGAGGGACTCTTAATTCGTATAGCAGAAATTTGCAGCCTTTGACGGATTACACTCATTGCTTCGGAGCCCTTCGTGAATTTGAGAAAAAGTTGTCAAGCTCGCTCCATAAATTTTTTTGTACTATATCGAGGGTACAACAAAACTCCAGAGGGCAATTTGCTTAATCGGTTCTCCGCGAATCTTGCGATAAATAGTGAAATAAAAAAAGCGAGATCTTTTCCGAGCTAAGTACCTCGGAACCAATGGCGCCGTAGAGCGAGAAATCGTTCCCCGCTACCGTGCTGCTGTGAAGCAAGAAATCATCCCCCGCTCCGGTGCTCGCAGGGTACAATGAATTGCCAATTACAGGAATCAATCAGAGTCATTTCTTTCGTTAATTAAAAATAAATGGAGTAGTGTCCCGGATAATCGGTGGTTCGGATAACCGATGATTCGTGCAGTAAACGAGGTCGTTCCTGGTAGGAAATTCAGGGCGCTAAATCTGGCCCTTACTTACGTTCTTATCCCTATCCAACGCTCTAAAATTACAACGGTACACACCCAGAAGAAAAATTTATTTGACGACCATCGTTTGTTTGGTTTAAGTAAAATATTTATTTGATTTAACTAAATATTTATTTAAAGTAAATAAATGAAATAAATATTTATTTAAATCAAATAAACGGTGGCCGTCAAATAAGTTTTTTTCTGGTTGTACTGCAATCGTTCTTATGATCTTAGGCATTCGAGTAGGGAGAGCGGGTCAAAATGGGACAGTAGGGCCGGATAATAGGGAAAAACGCAATTGTCCAATAACTTTTGGATGATAGCAGTGGTGCTACACTGAGAAAAAATGACATAGTAAACGCAACAATAGTTACTTTTTACCATAAAAAATAGTTCCCATGGGGAACGTCTATATTTTATAGTTACGACTATGACAAAAAATCATCGTTGCAACCATAATTATGATTTGACCAATTGAATATACACTATCAGAAACTATTTATGTAGACGTTTCCCCTGGGAACTATTCGATATAGTGAGAAACACTATCTTTTTATTTCTCATTGTATAAGTGCGGTAAAACGGGGTTGAAAATCCGGATCTATCTTTGGGACAAAATGGGGCAACTAAAAATTATTGGAAAATTGAGTTTTGCTCCACTGTCCCGTTTTGCCCCACTGTCCCATTGCGGCCTGTTCTCCGCTACGCTTTACCATAACCGTTATTCCGACGATTAGAACCCACATCGGGGGGTGTCCGGGATGGAATATCAAGGGCAGAGCGCGTAGTCCTCCACCTTAACGTCGACAAAATTCAATACTCCTTTCCATAACGAAGGGTGAATCTTCGTAGGCTGTTTCGAACATGCCGAAAACGGTCGTTGGTCAATCGCTAATGCAAGTTCGTCAGATGCATTTATCGTCGTGTGCTTCGCTTGTCCGACGCGAGTCCATTAGAGCAATTACTCCCAGGACACGGTCGAGTATACCGGGTGAGCTTTCTAGCTCTCTCTCTCTGTCCCTCTCGATTTCTACCCTCGAGGAATATATATGTATATGTATTCGCGACCGATAAATATAAACGTGACCTCGGGCGAGGATCTAAACATAGCCGAGTAAATTTAATTCGATAGAAAGGCTCGAAGCTTTTGATATATAAAAGTGAAGCTACAGCAGCGACGATCCGAGCACGGGATCGGCGAAGAGACCAGGACAAATGTCGATTCCGTCCATGCGGAAGACGCGTACAGGCATCGAAGAGCTGTAAGCTTTCACGCTTCTCGTGCGAACGCGCTGGATTTAAATAAGGCAAAAAATTTACGAACGAAAGAAACTAATAAACAAAAAAATTGATATCTAAAAATTAATAATTGAAAAAAATTGATATACCAAAAAATTAATAAAGAAAAGAAGTGAGAAGGTATTGAAATTTTGACCGTGATATGCATGTGTACGAGGATTCAGACGAGGCGTGCACCGCGTTAAAAAAGTTTACCGACGTAAGCTTCTCAAAAATTCGCGGTGGCATTAAGGCGGTCATAGGTCTAGGAGTTGTGGAAGACAAATAATCCAATAATGTATGGAACGAAGCCAGCTGCCGGTCTTTTAAGAGGATTACGTTTATGTATGAGCGCTAGTGCCCCCCCCCCCCCCCCCCCCCGAGGAAGGAGTTGGTACTTCCGTCTCGGCGGTGACTGCCGTATGTTTACAGTCTGGCAGAACTTTGTTATTCAATTTTTTTCCCCCATTGACTTGTGTGAACAGCCGCGATTCCGGTGAGACTTTCATAAGTCCCTTATTAGATTTTTATTAGATTAAATTACGATTAGAAACATAACGAATTTTGAAATATTTTGGAAAATTGGGGCAAAAGTGAGGTTGCAAAATTTGAAAAGGCGAAAAAAAAGATTCGAACATTTCATCAAGTGTCAGGTGCAAGTGAGAACCGCGCGAGTGAATCGTGAATCCTGGCCGAGCCTCTACGTCCCCCGGCTCTAATCAGCCATCTAACGATTCGGCCTGAACGTTCCAGTGAGCGCGCGCGAGTTCACGTCTGCCAGTAACAGAGAGGCTCAATCAGCAGACTCGGTTCATCGCGTGATCGATAATGAACATTTTCTCCTATCTGTTCGATGCAAGTCTCCACTCTCACTTCCTCTCAGATTGGGTTTTCTTCAACGAACTCGTGTATACCTATATATAACATGTATATATATTGATATACATATATACATCATAAATATATATATAGATGCTCTGACGTCAGAAGGACATGCAAGCTATGCTTATCCACAGCTCTTACGCCCTTATGGAATTGAGACGTCTATATGTATATACATACCTTCCAAGGTATATGTTATACCATCTTCAATCCCTAGTGTCTAGCTTCGCGAACTTCTCAGAGCAACTTCCAATTTGAAGGCATTATAAACTTTATCCTCTCGAAATCTATCTGTGTATTTTATTTTTCCTATTCTCTTCATTTTTGTCTGAGATAAAAATTAGCAAAATTTAATTATAAAAAAAGTAATTAATTTTGTTTGTGGACATCATCTAATTCAGCTAGAAACATGCATTGTAGGTCCGTTGAGCTACAACATTATTAATAACATTAGCTGAGGGACCAAAACAATCCAGTTTTACCGCAAAATAATTATGTACCTTGAATGGTCCAAGGGACAAAAAAAAGTATCGATCGATTTTAACATTGAGGTACATATTATACGACCTTCAATCACTGTGCCTATGGCTTCGCCAACTTCTCAGGGCAACTTCCAATCTAAAGGCATTATTAATTTTATCTTCACAAAGTTTTTTTTTCCTTCCCTTTTTTCCTATGCTATTCATCTGTGAGATAAAATTTTTATTATTTAATAAACAAAATTAATTTTCTTCGCGGACAGGTTTTAATATAATTACAATCGTGCGTTGTTAGCTGTGTATTATGTACCCTGAATGCACTTAGGGGGGAAAAATTTATCGACCGATTTCAACATTGAGGATATTTCGAATCGTCTAGGACGGTCCGGCGTCCTTCACATACGAGATACTTGGGGTGGTCGAGAAATTTATCGGTCATACGCGAGAAACGTTGAACGTCGAGTACCACATACGTAGGTACGAAGAGACAGCCCCCCCCCCCCCTTCAGGGCTTTCTCGCTCGATCGTTCTCGGTTCTCTCGCACGTACGACAGAAATAGCGTGAACGCGCGAGAACCGAGCGATGCTTTCTTAGCCGGGCTCCTCTCGATGCTCTTTTATCTCTACGGAGGTTTTCTTTTGCAATCGCCCTTGCTCACCTTGCCCATCCCCGTCGCCCTAGAGCCCATTGCCGCGTAGCGCGGAACGTGCAGAATTCAATTTACCGCGGTCATGGACCGTTTCCTCGAAATCGATTCTCACTGCTGCTGTTTCTTGATCCTTTTTTTAATTTCTTTTCTCGTCACCGCGAGACCCCACAGACCCTTCGGCTCCAAGGCTAGTCAAAGCCGAGGCGTCAAAACAGTCGCGAGAAAGAACGGAGACATTCTATTAAACGCCGCTGTTTCAAACGCCGAGAACTCGAACGAAAACGTTTGCCGCGAACTACCCTATTTTCAGTCCTGTGTACTCGCAAAAAAAAACATCACCTGCCACAAGGTGGAGAAAAACAAAACTATTTTTATAGGAAGCAGTGGGTCAACTTTTCAATCTCACTTTTTTTCGGAACTTCAAACGAGCGTCGCGACATTCTTTTTTCTTCTTTCGATATACCATTCTGCGCTTAGGAAAAAGAAAAATTAAAAAATAAGAGAATAATACATAATACTTCCATATTTTGTTTTAAAATAATAATAATAATAATAATAATAATTTGGCGATAGAATTGTGTTATCGCGAAAATAATTTAATACGGAAATAGGGGAGAGGGAAGCATCGATGCCGAATAGTTCATAGAAACGCGAAGTTCATCATTGGTGGATTGAAGTTTACGAGAGAAGATATAGAGAGCTGTCGAGATGCGCGGCAGCGGTGTGAGAGGCGGGTTACGAGACCGTTTGATTGATACGCTATGTAGGTTGATTTACCGCTAATCTCTGCTTGTAGCGCCGGGGCATTAGCTCGGGGCGATTGACGTCGAGTATAATACGATAGAGGCGGGAGAGCAAACACACTATAACGTCTGTTCGACGGACCTAATTTCAAAACTGAGTGCGAATTTCGCCAACAGCAACAACAGCTGCAGAAAGATCGACGAGTTTACACGATGACACTCGAATCCGGGGAAATCGTCCCGATGCATCACTGCCACAGTGCAAACAGCCAAGAGTTTGTCCACGCTCTAAAGCACGATGACCGCTAATGCACTCATGTATCCTCCCATGCCAGGCTTTTGCACATGGTTGTATTTATATTTTCATGAAGGAATATGAGCAAACGGATTGGTAAAAAAATCTGAAAAGTTTATCATTATTGCGAATGTGTTTTTTTTTGCTCCTTCTATTTTTGACTTTGCAATGTTTATTTTCGTATAGGATTGAACTTCCGGTTGGCGGAATATTTGCAGACATAAATGGGCCTTCGTAAATAAATCGCCCTTGATAAAAATTTTATGTATATTTTTTACGGAAAAAATAGCAAACGTATTAGGAAAAACCTGAAAAGTGTATTATGATATATCTATATATATTTTTGTTTGCTTCCTCGATTTTTAATTTCGTAATTTTTATTTTCAAATGGGATTGAACTTCCGTTTGTGGAATATTTATATATACATATAAATCGGAGGACGAGAGTTCTCAGTTCAATTGATAAGATAGCATTTTTTACTGGTCAAAGTCGCCGCCATTTTGAAAGTGGATTGTAAATTTTGCTCACGTTTCGCGCGCCATCTACGTATTATACGAGTAGCCGTTAACCGCCATTTTCACTATCAGTTTTAGTGTCGAAGTAACGGACGAAAAAGAATAGCCAACGCTTCGAGCTTAGCCACTCGGCGCAGATGCAATTTAAACGAAAGATTCCGTACCTTGATAGTATGTTTTCCTGAACACGACGATACAATAAAATCGGCGTTGTCCCCTCTCGGCTGCTCGACACTTTTACGACCCATGGATATCCAACATCTCGCCGGTCAAACTTCGATTGACTTTTCACTTCACTTCTTCGATAGCTTTTCGCCAGAGAGCTTGCACACTTCTCTCCTTCGTACATATTTTCGCGTGTTACGTAAAGGGTATAAAGGAAAGAACACAAAAACACACGATCGCGACCGAAATGGGCTCGACGAATACAAAATACCCACACTGTCATGAAACAACGCGAGAATCTAACGGCTCGAATTCGGAACAAAAAAAAACAAAAAAAGAAACTTTAATCTATTGTCGACAAACACTCAAACACCACGTTAAACATTATTGTTTACGACTCGCGCGAGGTTGTTACCAATTACGAGACGACTATAAAATATTGAAATCACAGACTCAGATTCGCACATACATCCGACACGGCGCACGGACCGGCGCCGACTGCCTTCCCGCGCGGTACGACGCAACTCCTTGCGTTTATACCCCCTCCAAGGCCCACTCGACCAATCAGCTGTCGTGCTACCACGGTCACGTTCTCGATGTTTTTCTATTTTCCGCTTCGCAAACACATAGTCACCGAACAAATTAGTACCTCGATTTTATATTTTTCTTAACTTAATGATGCCATAAATTCGGCTTTGCCCCCTCTCTTTACCTCCAAACATTTAAGGTAACCGCATTACAAAAATGTCGAAAAACGACCCGGTTTTTAGACCAAATCCTTTTTCTTTACTGCCTTAAGGCTCGCGGATATATCCAATATTTCGCCGGTCAAACTTCGATCGACTTCTCGGTTCGCTTTTCCGATCGTTTTTCGCGAAACGGCTGGCACGTTTCTCTCTATCGTAAACTTTTTCGAGTATATGAGAAGGATGGGAAAAACACCCGTCACGACCGGAATAAGTTTCAGGGAATAAAAAGTACGTATCGAGAGGCGAGACGAGAGCCTGAAGGCTCGAATTTGTAGAAAAGTTCGAACTTTCGTCAGTTGTCGTTAAAACACTATTATTTACTCACTCACAGGACCTATTCATTTATTAACGAAACGATTGTAAAATCCCCGTATTCGCGTATATGTTCGAGACGGCGCAAGCACCTTCTTCAGCCTCTTTGTACACTCTACGACGTAAGGTGACCGCTCCCCCCCCCCCCCCGCGGCCGCTCACTCCTCGCTCGGCCAATCAGCTGTCGCGCTACAGCTGTCCACGTTTTCAAGGCTACTTTATTATTCTCCGGTCCACAGATGCAATTTCAACGAAAATTTCGTTCACTTTTATTTTATGTTTTCCTTAACACGATGATACTATAAAATCAACAGTGTCCCCCTCGAATTGTCGACACTTTTACGATTCGTGGTTTACCCGCAACATCTTCCGTCAAACTTCGATCGACTTTACGTTCCATCGTAAAGTTTTGCACGTATGTGGCAGGTATAAAAAGTCCGTCGAAAAAGCGCCTCGCGATCGAAATACGTACGAGGAATAAAAAGTACCCTGTCCCCAAGCGATACGACAGAGTCTACAAGCCGTAGGCTCGATTCACGTGTAAAATAGTTCGAAGCTCGAGCACTTGTTGAAACACAACTTTTTACCCACTGACACAATGTAATTGCATACGAACCGCTTGTAAAATATCGACATCGCGTTCGTGGATACGTGCGAAGCAACACCGACGTTTTTCCGAGAACCGGTCCGGGCGCTACAACGCAGCGTGTCGCTCCGTGCCCCCTCCACCGCTCACCCGACCAATCAGCGGTCTCTCTGGCGCTTGTGCCGTCTTCGAGAATATTCTTTGTAGAAAAAACGTAAACATAGCTGTCTACACGAGATACAGTCTCACTTTCTTATGTTTGCCAAATAGAACCAATAAAACGGTAGTCTTTGAAGATTAACCTGCAGCCTATAACACGTACGGGTCGAAAATGTTTTAATGCCGATCCACGTAGCCTGCTCGGAGAGTATCAACAACGGGTTTGACGAATACAGCGAAGGAAAAAAGAAATTGAACATTCGTCGATAGCGGCAAAACGGACAAATCGCTTTTCTTATGCATTTGAATTAAAAGCATTTCGTCCCGGTCTACGAGAATTTGTTTAGTTAGCCCGTGGGGCGGGAGAGTGATAGCACAGTTGGCGGAGAATTGCGTGGAATAAACGCTGATGGGATGATCCGAAATGATCGCTGCGGGACCGCCAGAGGTCAGCACCGAGTCCCGCTTAATGCATATGTATGCGGACGAAAAAAATCGTCGTTCAGGATTGCACGAGACGGAGAGATCTAGACAACGTCAGCGACCAGGGGATATGTTGGAACACTCGCAATCTCCTAGAAGCTAATGCTGAATAAGTTAAACGAAATCGTCACAGAGACTCGAGGGATAGCGCAGGGTAGAACGACGGTGCAAAAAAAAGTCTTCTCTCGTCTCTGAAGTCGAATTGAATAAGCCCACTTTACAAGCATACGTAGCAGTATCGCTGCTATCCCGACGGACCTCCGGAAGACAATCGTGCGGAAAATTCGCTGATGAGGTAAGTGCAGAGATCCGTGTCGATTAATAGCTTGGAACAGTCCTTCGGGATACGAGCGAGCAAGAAAAGCTTTACTGGCGGACTATATATATGCGTGCACACTGGCCCGAAAGTGTGTTACTTGGTTAGATCACTGACGAAGATTGTTCAGGCTGACCCGTGATAACCCTACTTTTGATTACTTTCGCTTCCTTGTAGAGGAAGCTTTCTTTAAAAAAAATCGAGATTTTAATGAAAGTGTGTTCAGAATGTTCCACAAGAACGAAAAATCTCATTTGGAAAAAAAATTTCCGGATTTATTTGTGTGTGTGTGCGACTCAGCGCGAAAAATTCAAACCGCTATAACTCGAGAATGCCTCGACCGATCAAGCTCAAATTTCGCGTACAGCACGTATATGTTTAATAGGCAATATTTCTCCAAAACTTCATTACAAAATTTGCAGTTGTTTTGTTGTAAGCATTTTTTTAGGTTTTTGGAAACAGAAAACTTTGAAAACCTGACTGTTCCCTAAAAGACCCAGTGTGTACACTATATTTTCAGAGACACGGTGTGTACTTTTATTTTCCTACGAATTTTTTAAAGTTTGTATTATTCACAAACTCTCGTCAGCTGGTACAATTTCCATAATTCTTCGTCTGGATAATCGCGAATCGCTCGAATATAATTTGAATGTAAATAATTTATGTATCGTACAGGGGGTGACAGAAATGCCACGGGTCTCAATGAATTGTTGCGATTTATTTAAACGTGAATAATTATCATTAGTTTTCATTATATTCATAATATTCCGTAAACCAACACGACGAGAAAATGCCAAGTGGCATGTTTTCATCAGCCAGATTAATTCTCGACTTCCGTTTTCATTTGGCCTCTTTTGTCTCGCGCATACCACCGGCACCGCGTTCACGTGTAAAGCTGCTTCAATTACTCCTCGCGAACGCGCATTTCGGTGGCGAAATGGCACGTACTTACCGTGCTACAAGCTAAGCACTTTCCAATATTCCGACTCGTCAATCTCTCCTCTCTCTCTCTCTCTCAGCCTCTGCGACCCCCGCAACAACCCCCAACCCTCGACGCCCTTCGTTACCTGCTTCGCGCGCTCTTTTCTCTCTCCATTGCTCCAACAGAATGGAGCCATGTTTCGAAGTCGAAGCTTTAATGTACACTTCTGAAACTGCAATTTTCGTCCAAATGCATAATAAAGAGAACGGGACTGAAAATGCAAAACCGTGCATTCATTTCTGAATAAAAACTTCACTACCAATAACTTATTTTTACCGAAAAATGGCGCGAGTTTACTCTTGGAATCGATCTAGAATATATCATATGATATTATATACAATATCTGTAAATCTTAGATGTAAGTTACTGTATATTTATCTTTAGTTATAAGCGGGGAAATATGTTTAAGGGGGAAGCTGTGTAAAAACCAGGACGGATGTACAGAAAATGCAGACTACTATAATATCTATAATATCCACAATACTTTCTCGACATTGTTCATTGCTTGGAAAGGCTCATAATACGGTATTGGATTTTTTTTAATCCGAAGTCTCGTTACGAATAGGGGAAAAAATATTTTCCAGTCAGTACTGCAATGATCCAGTGGCTACGAGTTTCATCCAGCATCTATCGTCGCACGGTCCACCGATCCATTTTTTATTTTTATTTTTTTTCCCTCCCATCTATCGGAACCGGCGACGCGTCGTTTTGCATCGGCTGCAAGAGTAAAATTCATAGGTTCGTGGAAATTGAAGCTATTAATATTCCGACGGGGGTTCTGCCCTCGATAGTCTCGGAGATAAAGTTTTTGATTTATCGGGCCGGTTTTCGGTGAGATTGTGATTTATTAAAGTACGGCTGAGCGTTTCGGTAAATAAAAGTGTCCCAATTCGTTTTGAACTATCGTTCAATTACGGAGCAACGGGGGAAATAACGGAACAGTCGCTACGGCGATATCTCGCGGTTTCCATTGGGCAAAGTTATATTTCGGAAAAGTTCGGCAACGAAACTCCGAAGGAGAAAGAGTTTCGGTGTATGTCGGCAGTCCGAGTGCGGGACGGCGAAGTGCATCGACGAGTTACTTGTTATTTTTAAATTTTACTCTTTTTTCTGCCAATTATAAGTTGCCGATAATTCAAGTTCCGAGTGAGAGCAGTCCAGCGACTAGACGAGGAGTCTGCCTCGTAGCCGTACTACGTTTCGAGAGCCCATCGATCATAATTAGGTCGAACTTGTCCAATATATCCCGTAGTATACACATCAGTACAACTCTCGATCATTATCACGAGTTCAAATGATCCACTGGCGCGCGGAACACTCGAACCAATTGACGCTGGGCGACAAATACGATATCGCCGCTGTAGTTGATACAACGAACGAATGGTAAAAACAAAGTATAAAAAATCAAAAAATAAATCAACTTACCCCGAGCATGTCGCTCCTTGTCCATCGCCACGCGAGTCAAGCCGAGTAAACCACTGATTCCCCGGATCACTGCATCCTGAAACTTCTCTATCTTGATCGATCACGGATTTATTCGTTCATGTAAAAAAATCCACACCGGCCTGACAGTCGGTGCGCGCTTATGTTATTTCGCAATTATAACTTTCGTAAAAGTTGATACGCGAGGAGTTATGTGGGGATACGCGTACGCGGCGGAGCAAGATGAAATTGGCCTTAATCTCGGCCGACACCAGCGCGATATTTTTTTTTTTTTTTTTTGAGCTAATGAAATCCCCGGCTTTTCAATTCGACCGCACGCGAGCGCGGCTTGGCGTTAATATTTGAAACGTTAACTCGTGTGCGTGAGCGCGCAATCGGGAGTAGATTTGTAAAAACTCTAATTAGCCGAGTAGCTCATCACCGACGCGCGGCCGGACGCGAATATTGTAATATCAAAATTTTTTATCGGAAAAAAGACGGAATGAAAACATTTTTTTTTTATTAATCGATCGAAGTGACGCTCTTCCGTCTGTCTCGCTGCAATTTTACTGAGATATGACGTTGTCCGCTGTCAATCTCGATAAACTATCAATCCCTCCGTTAAAAAAAGCAGAAAAAAATTGATTAAAATTTTTGCAGTTGACACACGCTCGTCAATGTGAAAAGCGCGTGAAAAGCGACGAAAGAAAAATCGGTTTTATGCGACGAGATCGTTGTTCGCCGGTTGGATCTCGAGCGATGTAATATACTTTCGTATTGCGTCGGAACAATAATTCAGCGCGACTTAGCGATGTAAAAAAAAAAAAATATCAGAAAACAATAATCGTGAGCACGTTTGACTCGGTGCTCGAGAAAAACGAGCGTGGTCCCACTCGGGACTACTTCGACAAACTGGCGCTGAGTTACTGGCAGCTGCCGGCCTTCGCGCCCCGTAGTCCGCGGGAGCGCGAAAATCTGCGTGCGCAACGGACCGCTGGTCTCTCTCACGCTATCCCTCGCCCTCTCTCCCCTCGCTCTCCCTCGCCGTCTCTCTCCGTCTCACGAATTTCGACCAATTTATTCTTAAACGGATCCTTCTCGCCGCGCCGCGAAAAGTTAAACAGAGGGTTGAAATTACCATCGGATTAATCAAACACCAACTTATCGAGATCCATCGGTGAAATAATTTTCATCATAAATCCAATGATCCTCCACTTTCTTCCTTGCTATCCGCCACCGTTCGACCGATATAACAGAAAAACCAAACTTCGGACGAAAAAAAAATAAAAAAAATTCTCAACAGTACGCCACGTATGAAAGAGAGTGCGATATGATCGCGGGTGCCTTGCGAATGAGAGGCATCGACTGGCGGGTAGTTACAAGTCCCGAGTCGATAATCCACCTGCCAGGAGCCAGCATCCACTGAACGAGGGAGAGAGGCTCCGCAGCCGCGTCGACATCGATTTTATCCACGTAAATCTATCAGCCGTGATCGGGTTCGGGGTGGCTTCAGATTTCCACCAGATGCCCGTCTATAGAGCTACTAAGAGGCAGAGGAGAAGAAGACGAGAACGGAGGACAGGATAGCGGACGGTGACGAGGGAGGGGTGTACGGAGAGGGAGAGGGGTGAGAGATGACCCCGAGCGTAGAGATAGAAAAAAAAAGAAGAAGGGTGTGTTGTGAAAGTGGACGAAGGGGTCTCCCAGATATTAATACGTCAACGTGACGATGCTGAGCCGCTTTGTCGATCAGCGACGTGTAAGATTCGCCGACCGGCATTACAAAACCCTAGGGGAGGTAAGCTCGTCCGCGTGCGCCGTCGACCACCGGCTACGATCGCCGCGGTGTAGCCGACGGGCACTTTGTATCCGCAGAACAGCCGACTGCAAGGTGAAATGCTGTAACTAAAGGGGATGCTTTAATGGCAAAGGTACATAATGATCGCGTCAACGAAGAGAGTATCCGCACGGACCACCCCCTATGGGCCGAAGGGCAAGCTCTGGCGAGTGAGCAAGCAGTCGAGCTTTAGCGTCAGCGCGGTATACACAACTCTGCCCCAAATAACGTCCGGCATGTTCTGTTCCGATAAGGGAGAGCGTTGCACAGTTTCTGGCATGAGCGGCCGAGAAAGCTCCTCATTACTGCACCCTACCCCGAATTCGGCACTGAGACCATGAATGACCGATGAGCGACCAACGACTGAACTGGACCAACTTGGTTCCCATCGTGGTTAATCTAAACCAAGCGCAGTTCGAAACTCAGCTTATGCAAATAGATCGTCGATCCCACTGGGTTGATATACTCTTCACCCTCACCCTCTCCGTCCCCCCCCCTTCCCTGGAGTGTTGAACTTTGAATTTATGGTAATGAAGCCGTTATCATGTAATGTAAACATACGCAGCTAACCTCAGCATGAGCATCCGGCACATTTCCCGTTGCCTCCGGGCTGTTAGAATATAGATTCCCTCTCGATAACTCTGACTTGGGAACATACCAGGCCCATTCAGACCATTCTCTCTCCATCCAACCGATTGCGTATTCCGAGCGAAGAGAAACACTCGCGAATGCAGCTTGCACCGGATCGTGAGGAGCATCCGATGATTCACTCGATATCGCTTCTCCTCATCCACTCTACCGTAACGTTTGTCGTTCGAGATCGTATTTTGGCTCAGACGTTCGGCGGACTCGATCGCGACGTTAAAGCGAGCCGAATGATCCGTGCAGTGGTCGAACGGCGCGTAAACCGGGACATCTACGGTCGTAATGTGTGTCATATCAAACGTGAGCGTCGAACCACGGTGTGTAACATCGGGGGGAAGCGCGTCCAAGGGTAAAGCGTTATGTGTGTCCATCGAGCGTGCCATCCCCGTTCGTGCTCCACCCTCGCGAACTCCCGCACAGCCAGCGTACCTTCGTATCGGGACATGGGTAGGCGATAGAGGGTACATCGAACGTCACGCTGGTCGTACTCTCGCCACCTCCTCCTCCACCTCCTCCTCCACCTCCTCCTCGTCGTCCTCCACCTCCACCTCCTCGTCATCATATCGATAAAGAGACGCATACAGAGACAGAGGAGCGCGGTTCGATTTGCACACAGCATCCCGATCTCGTTTAGTCCATGTAGTTAGTTCTCCATGCGCTCTCTTCATCCTCTATCCGCCTCCGTATCCCGGATCTCCCTTGCTCTCCCACTGTGCCAACGTTTCACCGATATTCGATACCTGCTGCAGGCTGTACAGTTTCTATGGCCCCCTTGTGTGCATTCCCACACTCTCAATGAGTCGCGCGCCACACCAACGGACGTCGATGCATGCGCACAAGTGCACTCGATGCGCCTCGATATACAACGAGAGTCACTCGAAGGGAGGGGGGGGGGGGGAAAGTGCAGATTCGATGACATCCATAGCTCTGACGAGAGATCGTTGCATATGCACATCACGACCGACCGAAAAAATCTACGAGGAGCGAACAAGGGAAACAGCTCAACCGTGAGGAGACGTACGCTGGAGGATGAGAACGGAATTTTCCTCGCTCGATAAAACTTCACGTGTGTGTGTGTCTGTGTGCTCGTGGAAACGCGAATTCTGTCGGCTGTAGATGCTGATTAACCGCAAAGCTTTCGCGTTAGATTTTGGCCACACGCGGTGACCGCAGAGACACGAGTCCTGCAGCGACGGCTTCAGTGTTCCCAGAAGGTCCTGGATAACGGGCGGAGACGTGACCGGGATTTTTCTGGAGCCAGCAGTGTCGCACATGACCGGAAAAAATTATTTAAAACTGCTTTAAGCTTTCTGTGTTACGGGACATTTGTTCGTCTTTGTTGTTGACGGTTGCTATGGAATTCAATGGTAAAAGTCAAATTAAACAAAAACATCGCGTAGATAAGATACAACTACACATTTGTTAATGAAATTTTGAGGGGACATTGACTATTAACCGAACATACTGTATGTAAAATTTCAGCTTGATTGGTCGTGACATTCTCGAGTTATAGCGGTCTGGGTTTTTAGCGTCTGATTCACACACGCAAAGAGAAAAAAAATTTGGGACCGTAAGAATTTTGTTACCATTACTCCTTTACGTGCTTAACATAGGGACAACAAAATATTTTGCTGTGGCAGCAAATGTTTTGCTGTGGCAGCAAATATTTTGCTGCGGCAGTAAATATTTTACTGTGGCAGTAAATATTTTACTGTGGCAGCAAATATTTTGCTGTGGCAGCAAATATTTTGCTGTGGCAGCAAATATTTTGCTGTGTGGCAGAAAATATCTGGAATTTTTCATTTCATCAAAACAACGCTTCCTGCATGAGAAAGCAATGTTACGGGCCATCGTATCCATGGAAAAGAAAGGTTTGATCTAACATCGTGACATATTACGCTCAGATGCACACGACTTTCAATCCATTGAATGCCCCTCGTCTTTTCGTATTATGCATTCGAACCCATATTCCGTAGAGCGGGCTTTCTGCTGAGTTATAGAATTCATGAGAATATGTTGGCGTACAGACGAATCCGTGTGTGCACGTTTCAAGCTCCAGCGATATGATCCATTCAACGCGGGAGGTGAGCAGTGAGGGAATCGCGACGGATGGCACTTGAAAGGGAAAAATTTTGAAAAAAAGAATAGGCCGCGAGGGTTTCGTCTGAAAACGCGAGTGATTAAACACAAAGAGGTCGAGTGGTAATGCGGTACAAAAAAGTGCGGTACAAAAGCCCAGAGACACCGAAGCTGAGGGTTCCACGAGCTTACGGACCGAGACCACCCTAGGGTTTGCGGGCAAAATCCGCTTTTCATCGAGTTCCTCGTGATTTTTATTTTACCAAGCCCGGTCGTCAAGTTGGACTTTGAAAATTTACCGGCGCACAGCCGGCCCTTGACGGCCAAAGCCTCTTGAGCTGCTTCGTACATACCACTCCGGCTCGCCTATCAAGCTTGCCGCGGACTTTTCTCGACGACGATAAGTCGCGTTTTTTTAAACTATCCAGCTTTAAAAGCAACGAGACGCAATTTGGTATCATTAGCCGGACAGCCGTCGAGAGAAGCAAGACACATCCGCAAGTACGGGCTTATCTCTGCCCTCTGGATATAAACGACCCGCGAACGTTATCAGAGATGACTTTTCCGATGGAAGCGATTAATCTTTTGGTTTCCGGTCTCTCATAAGCGCTTGGCCTCATCTTCCATTAATCTCGACTGCGGATTGTTCCACGATTCTTCGGCAAAGATCTCGCAAACCTTGTCCGATGTATAGTGGAAAAAAAAAGAAACCCGATGCGGCTTCCCAGAGCTCTCCCGATATTTTCCTTTTCACGAATATGTCGGGTTTAAACGGACTGATAGAATCTTCTCCCTGAACCCGGGACATTGGAAACGACGCGCATTTTTTTTCATTATTTTTTTATATTTTCCACTTTCGTACATACGCTCGCAGATATATTTTATACGACCACTACCACCACCGGTGACCTTTATTTGTGTGTGTGTGTCTTTTTTTTTTCTTTTATTATTTTCAATACAGGTTCGAGGGCTTCTGAGAGCATCGATCGACGAGCCGGTCTGTACGCTCGTCGGCATACTGTTGACTCTTTCGCGTCGCGCTTATAAATATATTCCGCCTCGACGTCGGACCGAAGCCCGATAGTACGAATACGGAACGAAAAGTAGAAGAAAATAAAGAGAATAAGTTTCGCCCGAGCGACGTTCGATTAAAACCCCGGCTCTTTCATCACAAAGTTGACGCGAATCGGAGCACCCGGACCGGCAAAGAGAGCCGATGGATTGGTTACACAGCCAGAAGTGAACACTCACTGAGCAAGCGAACGATATCCCTGAAAATTGCGAACGGAATCTGTGATTGGAATTTTCTTTTTTTTTTGTCACTGAAAAGATTTAAGCTACGTGAGTAACCCGACACCCACGCGTTTCTGCGCAATCCTTCGATTTCATTCCTTCCCGGCATTTCGCGGCAAAATTATTCATCACCCTTTCCCATTGAATTCCATGATTACATCCGAGTTCGCAGCTACCGTCAATTTTCGTCCGTGGAATGGCGAAAACGCGCATAAAAAGCACCCGCTGTGCTTTCGACAGTTTTGTTGCTTTCTTGCAACAAAACGGCGACATCCGGTCACATGACGTACCGTACGATTGGCCATTAATCGAGCTCGATCCGACGGCAAATTAGATTTAGTAACAATCGTGACCGCGGCCGGGGTTTACCCTGACCGCGGACTGACAGGCTTAACGACTTGTGAACACGGAAGCTGTGGGCAATACGGAAGTGTCGAGGTTGGGCGACGTTTGCGCAAAGGGTTCGGCCGAGGAGGCTGCGTCTCGGACGACAAACGCAGCGAGCCACGACGAGAAACAACGTGGCAAAGACAGAGATATCGCGGTGGAGCCTGCGGATGTACATTCCTCCAACCGACGCTCACTCTGTGCTACGCAGGTCGAGCAAAGATGACCGTCGTCTCGCGGTGCGGATGGCACGTCGGTTCAAGTACACTCGCACAACGAACGATCGTAACTTCGGTCGTGAAACTGCTCCAAAAAAAAGTTGACTTCTAACTACGAGACGCTTGAGCAACACTTGGCTCTCTCGAACTTAGGGTTCGTCGATAAAATTTCAACGGCGAATGCGGATTCGATGGAACCGAAAATTTCAGCCTCTAATTTTTGGATACAAACACATTTACCGGGAATTCGCAGATGCGACGGTGAAAGCAAACAAAAAATTAACAAAGTTCGCGGGTTCTTTTTCTTGCTTTATACGGAGCACAATGGACCGGGATAGGAACAAAGAAAGTCGAGACAACGAATAATACAGCGAGGAGGGAACAGGTGCTTAATTCAGTGGTAGTCTTGGTTCTCCGGTCTTTTCACAGCTCCTTTTTGCGTCTTCAATAGTAACTTCGGTAGTAACAGGAGCGAAGGGGAACGAAGCTTTTTGCGAATTGGACCGCTTTGTTCGCCTTTCCACGGTGGCTTCTCTATCCCGCTCGTCCCGATTCCGAGACTGGCTCACTGGCGTTATCCGGGTGATCCCAGGAGCTTTTCGAAGACCTCCTGTATCTTCGAAGACGCCACCTCGTGCGTGGACTCGGTTCCATGCCGCGTACAGATATACCATTCGTCGTATCGTATACAATACTTACCTATATAAAGCTCGAGACCGTTCGAGTTTCCGGTCTGGCAGCGCTACGTCCGTGCATTTCTATTCGAATGCTATGAGAATAAAGCTGAAAGCCTCGCTAAGATAAAATGTCATCTGGGAAGGATAAAGTGTACAATTCTCCCGCTAATCTCGGAGCTTTCTATTTTCCTGCGAATCGACGTTGAGTGCCATCCGCTACGTCTGCTGTAAATCCTACAATTTTTCTCGTGTCGCTACTCTCTGGCCTGACTCTGTTCTTCAGCGCACATCCGGTCGTCCTGTGTCTAAAAAGATCTAAATCGGTGACAATTTTGAATCCACGTGGATCGGCCGGTATGAATTGAAATACGACCGAATACACTTTTGGTAAGGTGGATGCTCCTATTAGTGTCCGCTTAAGAATTGTGTACTTAACAAGACAAAATATTTATACAACCATGGGTAATTCGGTCGTTGACATCGATCCCATCGGGAAGTTTAGTTCATTGGCTAACCAAAACCTCCCAAATGCAATCAATTATTTATTATTATTCAAAGGACATGAATAAAAGCGTGAATAAATGTCGTTCCTATTAGTGGCAGACCCGATATAGAATTGGACCGATTAGTGGCTACTCGATCTACCTATTAATGGCCACCGATATTTACATAACCATGAATAATTCTGGGCATTGAAATAGATACCAGTGTGAAGAGTAATTAATTAGCAACCAAAAACCCCCAATACGTACAGTTATCAATTTTTAAATAGAAAAAATATGAATAAAAGAACGTATGTATTTGGTCCTATTAGTGGCCACCTTTTATGCGTACGTTTAGAATGTTCATCAATAAAAAAGCACATCGCATTTTTATTGAGATAGTAATGATATAAAGTTAAATAGTAATCTTAGTGAAGAATTCACGAGGAACATTTTGCGCATTGAAAACTGCAGCTGGATCGTCGATAAGAATCGCCATTACCCATAACGTAATAAACCTGCCACTAACAGAAGCACTGCCACGAAACGGAGTATTTACCCTACGGGTTGAATCGGGAAGCAGAAACATGGTTATTTGAAAAAATTCTTAGTTATTAGTTATTTGAAGATCTTTTGTTCGATAGTTGTTTCAAGCATGTATTCGATATATTTTCTTTTCTCGCTGTTCACGAATCTCAACCCTATTTTACCCTCAAGCTCGGTATCTCGTATGAAAATCCGCGGCCAGGAGCGAAACAAACGTTATTTTCGGTTTTCACCACCTGCGAAGCGTTCCGGAGCGCGCTGATGCTTCGAGCACGGTAAAACTTTGCGGCCTCACTTCTAATGGCTATAACTTTTTAATTGACCGACTCTGATCGCAACAAAGCAACGGAGGCTGCCGGAAGCGTTCCTAGTCGATGCGGCGGTTGAAAAATCTCGTTAAAAGTACACATTAAATTTCGCGGTGTTCCAGGCCAACATGCCAGCGCCCAAAAGCAACGACGTGCCTATAATCAGTCATGTCTCGCAGTGTGTAAGATATTGTAACCGCGGTTGTATGCGTCGCAACGTGTGCCGAGGGATTCGCGACGTAATTACGTAAAGCGAACCTACCTCTTTGAACGGGAAACAGTAACCCTGATGCTCAACGCGTTACACAACTACGATGCAATAATATTCTGCAAAACTATCTGACTCGCCCCCGCGGAGCTCTCGCGTCAACGCCTCGTTATGTTTTATGTAAGAACCAGCAGCTGGCTTTGGAGCGCGCGGTGCGAGTCCGCATTGTCGGGGTGTCGTTCGCCGTTACGACTCAAAGTGTCAGGGAGAAACGCGATATCGTGTTCCATAACGAACCGATACCTTTTTCACTTTTTCCGCGGAAACGCAACTGGACGATCGAACTACCATTTCCGTCGGTTCGGTGAGAAATGAACCGGAAAAAATTAATTGATCGAGAACTTTCGACACTTTTCGATTCCAAGTTTTTTGCGTTTTTTTTTTCTCTTGTTTCCTTTTTTTTATTTGCCATTTTTTTGTTCTCTCGATATTTCGTGCACGCGGAATTTCTTCATCTGCGCGCGTAGTTTGCGAGATTCTTGAGATTTGGCGCGAGCGATAGACGGATATCGTCGACGTCTTCGTCGCGTACGAGGGACGAGCGACCTTTCGGCTTCCGGCGTATGGGCGCTTGCACTGTAGATCTCATTAAATGCACCGTGCTTGACCCGGTATTGTTAATTACACCGGCGACGAGGGGGGTGAGAACGAGGGAATCCGCGAGCGGAGAAGATCCCTCCCGGACACGAGACGGGACAAAGGGTCGCGAGCACGCGAAAGCAGGAACGGCTTACTTGTGCACGTCCTACTCGTACTTTGCGAAGTTGGTTACACTCGGCGAGAGCCGACTTGGCGCGGCCCGTAAGCGGTCGGCCAAGTTTTCAACTTTCCCGAATAATTCACGATCTCTCTCTTCTACCTCCGTCTCTCGGCTTTAATATTCCCTTTCTCGCGGTCCCCAACAAAAAAAAGTAAATGTCTCGCGTATTTCGCTTCTGTTCGTTGCGACTAACGATCTTCATCGATGAATTAATGAACGAGGTGATTTTTTTTTGTCGGAGACTTCCTCAACTAAGTCAATCAATGTCGGCCGGAAGCAAGAAAGTAAAAAAATATGCTCCGTAATGAAACTTGACTTTAGATAAAAATTTAAGGTTGATGGGTCGTGAATTGTTCCTGGCAATTCGCTGTGCTAATATGACTGCAAACAGAATACATACATAACAAAGCGATTTTTTTTTAAACCATTTTTTTTTTATTTTTAATTGTTGCAGTCCGATGAAACCTGCTGGAAGGTAGATATATTTTTTTAATTTAGTCCTAGGATATATCCACTAAGGACCCATGCGGTACAAGCGGAACCGTGCTACATTAATATTAACAAATAGGGTAGAAATAGATAGCGAAATAGGCGGGACAGTACAGAGTGACAAAAGCGTACTATAATAAGCAAAAATAGTGGCAATGACAATAGCCATGATAATAATTCAATTGCAGTAGCATAATAAGCAAATAGAGCAGGAGAAATGTACACTGTAAAAATAAATTGTGAATTTAATGTACTGCAACTTAAAATTTGCTTACATTACTTGCATCAATTGAATATTTATGTACTTTTTTATAGAATAAAAATACCAGATATTAAAATTTCAAATCCTTTGCTTGAAATTTGAAAAAAATGTTACCGCAAAAGTTGTTACATAAAAAATCTTCCAATGCCGTTTATTAATTCTCAAACAAAAATTATGTACCGTGGGGAAAAGATGTACCGATTCGTACAGCGATCGTGGGACAAGTGCGCAGTCCGGTATCCTTTTCCAGATATCCCCAGGCGCCCTCCGGTCGTACAGGTGAGGCTCCGTCAAAGTGTGAAAAAGGATCCCGGAATCGCACTCGTCCCCCGATTACTATCTAAATCTGGAACCCATTATAATTCCCAGTTTGTCTATCGCCTCCGGTGTATCGCGGGGCCTTCGAAGGAACGAGAGAAAGCTCGAGACTAATTCACAGATAGCTGTGCACGGTGAGAGCGAGAGACAGATAGAGGCGCAAGATACAGCGAGTGAAACGCCCGCGGGCAGATGTCGTAAAAGTTAACGAGAAAACTTCTCGTTACCCATTGCCGTCGTCGTCGTCATAGTCGTCGTCGCGACCCTCCTCTTCCTCGTCGCACTCGAGGTGGCGGAAGGACATCCAGGCCGGGGTGACGGAGTGCCACGCTTTTTGAACCACGTACAGGTAGACCGGCCGTTCTACCGGAAGTACGCGAGCGAGAGGCAAAACTATTCTCCAGCTTCGCCGCATGCATTTTCATGCGCGCTATAATTCGCCGTACTTTATACCTCCGCCCGTTTTGGCGCACTGAAAACGTCCGCGTTAATTCGACGATTCTCCCACAGCTTCGTGCCTCCCTCACCCTCACCCAACCTCCAGTGATGTTCAACAAAAACCGCGGGGGAGACTCGGGACAAATTGTACGCGAGCGGTATAATGCGACGGATAACGGTCTGGAGCCTGTAGCGCCGCTGGTATAACAATTGTATGAATTTAACGAGATGTCCTCTGGCGGTAAAGTAAATTTTATCATAGTGCGCTAATATCTTATTTTTTTTTTCGAATTAAATGAAATTTGTCGCGAATCTCACTCGCATACGAAAGCGTATTTTATTTCTCATGTCTTCGGCGAGACGTGCCGTATCGCGGACTTTTAGCCTCGCCTTACCGTCACTCACATGTATGCAAAACTACCTGCAGGCCATCCCCCCCCCCCCCCACCGCTCTCACGTTTCACAATTCTCGTGTGCGAATTCTGCTCGTCGCGGGTCATATACTACACCCGCGTATATCTTGGCCTAGCTAGCCAACGCCGGGAGGTTTGGGGCAAAGACAGTGGAGTGGAATACGTGGGAGAGAAAAACCGAGAGGCCCACTCGTCCATCACTTCACCGTCCGGAGCCTCCGGAGGATTGCCTTCGCTTAAGGAGAGATTCAAGCTTTTTTTTGCCCCTCTTTTTCCTGTCTTCTCTGCACTCGCGTGCACGAACCGTGCAACACAGGAAAGAGAGAAATAGCAACGAAGTGAAATCCTCCTTCGGGGTTATCCTCATCGCCCCCCACGAACCGTAGTTAATTCACGAATCGCAGTCGCACTGCACCAGCGATACAGCGTCGCGGCCGCATTGGTCGCTCGTGTTAACGCCGTATCTACACCGCAGTCGTAACTCATAACATTAAACATTATCGCGACTGTGGAATCGCGGCCAATTAATAATTCGACTCCGTCCATCGGTCGAGGCACGTCCGCCCCGGGTTAAATGTGTAAATACGTACATGTATACAGTGTCGACACGTACCGATTCTATTTCCCGCATTTGTATTTTAAGCCCACCGATAGCCGGGAGCTTTTTTAGAGCACAGACTCTCTCTCACCGGTCCTCTCTTCCCACCGGGTCTATCGATTGTACGCGTCTACCGCTGTACGACCGCGCGCTCCGATTCCCCACCGTATTGGCGCGCGAACCTTTTCATGGAATTTCCCGAAAGCCACCGGAAAATGTTCGACGTTGGCAAAAAAAACCAAACAAACAAACATGATTATTTTATTGTTCAAAAGATCTTCGCGCATGATGGAACATTCATTTGTCTCTCGCGGGAGCGTGTCACGTAAAAATTCAAATATACATCACGTGTGCTTTATCGAGTTTTCACGTGACGCTCCGAGGGTGGGCGTCGGTCTAGAGAAATATACTTTCTTTTTTTTTTTTTTTTGTGTCGTGCCCTTAGCGACGGAAGTCTGGCTCTACCGCGATTTAAACAAATTCCGTTATGGCCCGCGACTGCAGCGGGAGAACGGAGGGTTTCAGCTCGAAATATAAGCTGGTAGGTCAAAGATAAAAGGAACGGCACGACACGAGAATTATTCATTATTCCACCCCATATTGGAGATTCCTGTCGTTCGATTACCGAATACCTTGAAGCGTATAGTCTCTCCCTTCGTGATCTCGTCCCCCTTTCTTCCTGTTCTCCGCGATCTCTATTCTCACCCTCGTTTCTCTCTTTCCGGCTGTGCATATATATGTTCGATCTTCCCGCACTTCGCCGAGCAACCCTCCCCTCTTCCCGACGGTTCCGTTAATAAAGTTCCGGCGGAAAACCGTGGGAAATACTACCGCGAATCGGTATGCCACAGTGTTTCCGCGAGTCACACTGCCCGGTGGAATAATAATGGCATTTAAATCCCACGCTTCGACAAATTACGCGGCGATATAAAACTATCCATCGGCGGTCGAGCGATTGATTATACACAGCCACTCGACAACCGGATCCATCACCGGTACAGTTAATGAGAAACCTAATCGAGCTTCAAGCGAAAACGTAAGAGAAATAGAAAAAAGGTTAAAAAAAAACCAACAAAATCAACAAACGCCTGGTGGATAAATAATTGGAAATTTCCCGGCGGGGCAGCACGTGGAATACAACTCGCATGAATTTCGTACCTCGAGATATTCATTCAAATTGATTCGAACTCCTCGATATTTACCCGCGAGGATTGTGGGAAACGGACTTTCGAGAGTCATCATCATTTTATTACTTTTATATATTTTTATATAAATATATATATATATATATATATATATTCATTAGTTGTTCTTTTCGGGAGACTGCGTGCTTGAAATAATGTGAATTTAATCGGACGCTTATATTACTTGCTCGTTTTCGTGAATTTGATAAATTTAGTAATCGGGTAGTCATAGTTTGAGAGACTTTTGATAAGAGGGGTATGGGGTGTTTTGTGAGTGGTTTTGAATGAGGCTCGGTGTCACGGATAACATGAATTCGACTGAGGTTTGTCATTAGTGCTGAGTTGTCGTTAGTAGGCGGTGAGATTAGCACCGAATCCAATTAAAGTTGGGGAACATAGTTAGGGCTAACTCGTGGTTTCTCGTGACGAGGACGCGGCCCGATATTGAAATTGAGCCCGAGATATATGTTGTATACACTCGGGGTTATATGCTAGGTGGGATAACAGTTATACGCGACGCGGCCATCAAGCGCTATCACTGAAATTGATATAGGTTATTCACTTGGCCTTTTCATTAATTACGACATAGAAGAGATAGGGACAGATAGATAGACCGCTCGATCCCAAAATAGAAATGTATCATGGGACGAGAGAGGTGAAAGTGATACAAATCATCAGTTACGGTCGGCGAGTGAGAGTAAGAGAAATGGTTAAAAGCAACCATTTATATCTTACCTCTCCTTAGATAGGGTGAACCTCCTTGAAGTTTTCAGATCGCGTTAAGAAAGAAAAAATTGTGAAGCAATTTATCATCGAGTCTCTTTCTCTCTAGAGCGAGAGATTGCGGATGTTCAAAGTAAAAGTCGAGAAAAGAAAGTGCTTTCTGGAAAAACGTATTAAAGCAAAGCAAAAGAATAAAAATAAATGACGATTCGAACTAAGTTGAGGCAGGTCGCGAGGCTGTTCGGAGAAACACAGTTAGCTCTGACACCGAAGCCATGACTCTCGAAACGAAAATGTCGTCTACGAGAGACAGCGACGCTCTTCGTTCGACTGATTCGCTCATGCCTCGGGGTTAAATTTCGAGAACACAGCGACAGTCTGCTTGCTACAAGCCTGACGTATCTCAGAGGCGAAGCAATCAAGCTAGCGAGCCGTGAAGACAATAAATATTATTCTTTTTTTTACGATTGGCGCTGATATTGCCACGTAAATTAAATTGATCTTAATCGCATGAGGGATTATATTCAACACTGTAATAAACCCACGATCGGTTTAACAACAGTAATCATTTTACCTCCGCCCAGGAGCATTGAAAATCGTAACAGAAAATATCCACCGGATATCGAACTGCCGGTGCATTTTTAATTGGAGCTACAAATCGATTATAAAAATACGTGATATTGATGAAAATTGCTTTATCGGACGATGAGGTCCGTATGAATTATATTTACCCTTTAAAGAAATATATATAAAAATACCGGGCAATTTTTAGATACACAACACGATTTCGACCAAAGCGGTCGAATAAAAATTTGGGCGCGAGGATGTCGATTGATTTCTCTCGCCTATTTCATCCCCAAACACACGCCTCTCCTAGCTGGCGATCGTCCTCGTCCTCGCGAGACTCCCCACTCGAGACTGAATAGCTCGCGCACGTAGATTGTTCTCTCGCGAGAGCACGAGAGAACGAGCCACTCGCGGTTGGAACGGAAGATAATCGAGACGGGAAACGACGTTCCGGCACGCCACCGAACCGGCCATCCTCCTTCAGTATGCAACCTTCTTCCCTATTCACTAAATACCTACTCCATCTTCTCACGCTCCTCTCGAAGCGACTTCGACCAATGTTCCACATATATAACAAACCGTAATGAAAGTTTGAAGAAAGGAGAATCGGGCGCGGACGTGAAACATATCGGGGGTCGATACGGCAAAGTTTTGGACCGTAAAGAGGCGAGAAGCGTGCGGAAAATGAAATTTATACGACTAACCCTTCGACTCTCCCACTGCGAAAGCTCTCTCATAGTTGGTCCCTCTTCGAATGACTCAACAGTGGCCTCGCATTTTCTCCGCAAAGCGAGGCGATGCTTTTCTCACAGCGCGCTAAAACTTTTTCGTCGTTTCCGCTCGCTCGCCTGTATAGCCAGTTCCTCTATCCGCACGCTCGGAAACTTACTTATTCGCGTTATTTTCATTGTACCCCATCCACTTCTCCGGCGACTCCTATCCGACTCTTTCGCATTTCAATAACACGACGCGAGAGCGTACTCCGCGATGAAACTTGGCCGATAATTGGCTCTGTTGTTTCGAAGGTTCGTCGAAATGGTTTTTGGTGGCCGAAAACGGAAGAGCGCTTGAGAGCTTTCCGACCGAACTTGGATGAGTAAAGTGCGATCTGTTCCACGCGACTCGTTCTCTTCCCGTGTATGAGCATGTGTGCTCGTGTCCATGCAGAGTGTGCGTGTCAAGAGGCGACCCTTCTTTACGGGAGGACAAAAAGCTTTTTACGCAATTGCCACTGGTTGGACGGAGCTCTGAACGATAGCGGGGGTTTTGCCAACGGCTATTGTATTACCTGCGGGCTTGGGCTCATTTTTATTTCATTTGCTCGTGGCTTTCCACTCCCGTGCCACTTGACTCGATTCTCGTGAAAGATTCATGAAAATGTTGAGCGTGTCGAAAGCTCGGGGGACGGGGACGTCGCCGAGACGCCCCGGTAAACATTAACTTAAAGCTGTTACTGACCTCCTGAACGCTGGACCATCCTCCGGTAAATTGGCGTGTAGCCCGAGGCCGACGGCCGGGGAAGACACTCCAGGAAGAAGCGAACCACCGAGTCCGTGCTCGTCGGTAGACACACAACGGTACCCATTTGTAAGGGTTATAATGAATCCGTACGGCCGCGAGCGAGAGTTCGCCGCTGATTGGAAAACTATGCGGGACGAGATCTGAAACACAAGGATTAACATACGGGTCACGGGTTTAATTAGTTTTACTGCGATACCCCGAAGGGCAAAGTACGTTTCGCACGGTCGCGACGATTTAAGCTCATTACGATGGAAGAAAAAAAAAATTGAGAGAATTCCAATTACATTCCGTGATTTGACTCTTCGAAGAACAATGCTGTTCGTACTCTCAACTAATTTTTTAAAATCAGCCACGTGTAATTAATTCTTAAGGGCTCGAAAAAAAGAATAGATGATATATAAATTTAATTTAAAAAATATATAATCTTCAAAGGATTAAATAAAAAATCATAAAATCAGAATAAAATGGTAACGACTATTTCAATGCAGTCGCTCGCTCGACTGTATGCTTCGATAAAAGGGTTGGCATGACGGAATGTTCGTCGAGTCGGAAATACTCCCCTCGCGTTAAATCGAAAAGCGCGCATTCACAGAAATTAATCATCCTCGACAGATCCGACTATTTCTCCCTGCGTTTAATTTCGACGGTGCGCCTCTCGCGCACCTCTCTCCGCCGCTAATAGAAGACCCGCATGCATGCTCGACAGTTATGCGAATTACCGCGCGCCCGATAGTAACCGGAAATGATGAGTTTACGATGGACCGATTCGGAACACAAACTACCAATCCACGTGGAAATTTCACCGAGCTATTCGCGGAATTTAGATATCCGCGAGTGAATTCGCGAATCTCTCGCTCGAAATCAACGTCCGTCGCTATTTGATGTGTGGAATCGTTACATACATGACAAAGAATTCATTAGCGGTCGCTACACGTAAATTATCAAATTCGTTCTGCAATTATAAACAAGACTGATTGGCCGTTCGGCGCTTGCGATTGACCGATGAAATCTGCTTTCTCAATTTATGTAATAAAAAAAAATTATCTTTGGGCTGAGAAAAAAAATTGTTAGATTTAAAGGATTTCGAAGCTAATTTGGTTGGTAGTTAACTCGTTGATTTGTTCAACAATTATTTGCTTTAGTCGTTCAGACCAACATTTTTGTTGTATCAATCAAGTTAAGTCTTTGAACGCATGCCAACGCGCCTTAGTTAAGCTGGCCATTTCTTTTTCTCAGTTTCCTTTTTCTTTCTGTTATTTTACTTTTTCAAGAGTCACGAAGAGATTCATTTGATCGTCTCGGGAAGTTGAAAACAAAAGTTTACGAGAGATTTACGAGCCAACGAAAAGTTTCGTCGAGGGTTGACCAAAGCTCAAAGATGCCCGGCAAGGAGGTTGAACGGGCGTGAGGGTTGCTCGAGGAACGCGCGACCCCTTTTTTATTTTTATTTTATTACGAAACTTTTTCCATTCTTCCCGGATCTTAATTATGAGCGATTAGACAGATGCTCTACTTTGTCTGGTCTCTTAATAAATGACACACGGCGCGACAATATTTTTGTTCAAATTCGATTCCACGGACGAGCGATCGATGTTTCTGTCGAGGCTTGGTTAAAATTGCCTCGTATAAAAGTTATTAAAACAGTTCGCTAGACTTACTCGTTCAGTAATTAACTAATTTATCGCCAGCGCATGGGCGATAATCGGTGGGTGGGTGGAATAATCTACGCGACTACCGCTCGCGCTAATCGACTCAATCTATCATACATCGCGGGCATTTATGCTACAGTACCCTTCCATAAATCATGTACAATATCTTTTTTGGGTAGTTTTTCTTTCTTTATCGTTTCTCGAGGGTTAAATTCTTTAAGCGGCGATATCACTGGATTCACGGCTTACACAGTAAAAAAATCGTATTTTTTACAACAACTTGTTGTCCACAAACGTCCACAATTTTTTATTCGTTAATTTTTTAAAACAAAATTACAAACTAAAATTGCCAATGACACCGAAAAAAAAGGACAGGTTCGTATGTTCAAATAAGTGACAAATGAGTTTGTCACTTAATTAACAAAATTATTTTTATGAAATTTCGCATTCTGATTTAACGAAATTATTTTTTACTGTGTACCGGTAAATTAGTACTCTCCGAACAAGTATTTTCCACCTGGGAATAGGTCGAATCACGGAAGAAAGTAGGACTCTCTATTGCAATAGGATTTTGTTTCTTACGCTTTGCACAAATTTTATGGATTTCTTTGAGGCATTATTCGAGTTTAAATCCGGACTTTCGTTCGATGCAGAACATGTAAACGGGGAAGTCTATTACGGACGAGAGAAACAAAGTATGATCTGTCTCCTGCGAAGGAGGGTAGCACGTGTTGTGTTAACGCGTAACAAGTACGCAACAGGCGTTCACCTACGTTCGTCAGCGTAGATCCGAAGGTCACCACGCGCGCCGCTCAGCCGCGTGGCAAATTTTATTTAAACAACTTTACACCCCCGTTCGTCGTGTGAACAATGTGGTTGTTTTTTGGTAGTATAATATTGCCCGGTGGTGGCAACCGTAGCGGTGCCTTGCGGGCCGGAGGCCAACTAAAATTTTGCGTTGTCCCGGGCTGAAATCCAGGCGCGCCAGGATCCCGTCATCCCTAGTTTCCTGATAACCGCAACGCGCATGCACCCTCAACGATACTTAGGCCGCACAACCCCACCGTCGAACCTTCGCAGGAACGCTCTCTATCCCTCGTTTCCCCATTATTTTTTTGTCGACTATCCACCTCCGATAATTTAACGCCCGATTAGATTTTTCGTTCGGTCGTATTATTCTTCATTTTTATGTCGTTCACGGTCTATTAAGAGTACTCGTGGATGTGGGATGTAAAGGTTGAACGGTGAGGGATGATATTAGGATAGGGTTCGATAAATAGCCCCGTTTTTTTCGTCCTCGAGCGAAAAGATGTCGATAAGTTCGCTAATGATCGCTCGACCAACAGGGGACATTTTTTTCATTGATAAAAAAGTATTTAAAAGGATGAAGCGAATCGTGAGAAATTTGATCCAGAATAGCTGAGACTCGATGATAATAACTGATGATCCTGTGGAGGATGAGAATCTTGATAGTAAATCAGAATTATTTATACATCGACAAGAATAATCTTGGAGGATAATCGAACGATAAGGTTTGGATGCCGTGATTAAGTGGTATAAATTGCGATATTGGGACGAGGGCAAGTGGATCTGAGTGCTCAGTCGAAATTACCCTTTCGCACGAATTGAGTACCTCGACGTTGTACGGATTACTTCAATTCGGTAATGCATTTTTTTTTCAATTCTTATTTTCTAAAGAGTGAATCTTAATTATGAGCGAATGGTAACTTACCAATTGATGAACTTCGACCGACGCAGTTGACTCAGTTGATTTGTTTGCCGGTAGTCGGAAAGGAAGATTGTTTCAATTCCGTACCGACGGAGTTTCAACCTCGCTGATCAAAGCGCCCTCTTTAGATCGCAAATCCCGCTTGTCTGCATCGAGTTTGTAGTTGTTCATGATACCGACTGAAGATACGAAGGTGAACGACTTAAAACCGAAGAAAGGTGAAAAAAAAGTTAATTTGTACTTTTTTCGGACTCTTAAAGAGTGGGTGCGTCACAATCTTTATAGACTTTCGAGTCGACTTTTGAGATTTTTAGTCCAAATTCATTTCAAGCAAAACATATTTTCGCCAAAAAGTAACTAGATTTCAGAAAGACCATGTATCTGAAGCTTGTACACTATAGATGGCGCAGTGAGGCTGCAATTAACCGAATTTAGCTTTAATCGAATAGTTTAAGCAAGCGTGCGCATCAACATAAGCCACAAACGTTTATTTTCTTTCGTTAGCGCTTTGTTGTTAAGCGCACTAAACTTTGTACGAGGCAATCTCAGCATCGTGAATTCTCGTCCGGTTTTATGCTATTTTTTTCTTCGTTGTTTATTATATTGTTTAAATTAACGCCTTGTCATTGCATGCATTCGAGACAAAACCCAGAACATTTTTTTAAATACAATTTATGAGATGTCACTTCCGGTTTAAAAATGTAATTTTTCGAGAAAAGTTAGGGGTACGATAAGCCGCAGGGTGAAGAGGAAAAGGTTTAATCGACAAGACGAACGATGTATATATTTTTTTTTTGTAATTTATAATTAATGGTAAAGTTTCTTGTCTTACAGTAATTGAACAGTTATTAATAGTCTAATGAAATTTCGATTAATTTTATACAAACAAAAGAATCGTGAGTTACACTCAACTGATTAGCGCGGATCTCTGCCACCTTGTTACCAGACTCGGGATGCATCGATGAATAATTTTTATTAAAAAAAAAAGTAATAAAGTAACCACTATTCTATACATAACTTTGCTTTTTCTTATCTTTTTTTTCTTTAATAATCGTAAAAACGTTTTTTTCATTTTTAATAATTACACCTCCAGTCCGATATCACTGTGGTGGCAGAGTTCAACGTTTTACCTTTTCACAATCATTCGTTTTTCTCTCGCGCAAGCAGACATAATTTTCTTTTTTTTTCTTTCGAACGGTCTTTCTCTTTCTCTCTTTATCGCTTTTCCATCGTTCACTCCCGATCACACGTATAAATAAAATAAATTCTAATAATGTAAAAAGAGTGCCATCGGTATTTCGAAAATACAACTATGGTTTTTGTTTTCATTTTTGCGTTTAATCGTAGAAACTTGTCTATATCTCTTTCTCTCGGTTGTCGCTAGCGAAATTATCTCTCATCGACGGAATCAGTGAAAAATCCTTTGCATCTTGACGTCAACGATCATTCTCCATCTTAATGTTCTTTTTATGAATTCTTTTTTGTTTTTTTTTTTCTTAGCTCGACCATTTCGACAATTGTTTCCACCAGTTATTTCTTGACCCGTTATGCGAAATTCAGAGGAAAAAAACGTAAATATCTCCATTCTACTTAAACAAAATTGGTAACCACTTCTTAGTATACGAGTTCGAGGCGTTCCGCGTCGCTTGTTTCGTCGGGCTCGGATCTTCTTGGTTGCGAGTGAAAGCAAAAAAATAAAAATAAATGATGTACAATCGTCGAAAAAAGAAAATAAAGAAAGGCATATCAACATTACGTATTTTTTTTATTAAAGATCAGAGCCGGACGTAACGAGGATTCGGAAAGGGCCTCTTAATGCGCGATGACGTGTCACCGGTTCTTTGTGAGTTCATTAAAGTTGAGTTTTTTTCTTTTTTTTTCCCAATAATTTTCTTGTTTTGTTCACTCATCGCATTGCGGGACCACGACATCGGGGCACTTACGAACTAACAAGTATTTCTCTTAATGTATTATATAATATACCTTTATTATATTACATATATATCGAGGGATTAGTGTACTCTCTTCGTTTATCAATTGGGGGAGGGAGGGGCGTATAGGGTAATTCGTTTAACGTTGCGATTACGTGTAACATAGACGCGTCCAGCGCATAGAAACATAAATAAATAAATTATGAAGAAAAGAAAATCAATGAGAGTGAGGAACGCGTTGTATTCAGATACTCGTGACGGAGGGCTGAAAATTCTTCGTTAGAATTGTAAACAGTGTAATTGAAGGGTTTATGAGAATTAGTCGAGCCACGAAATTCTTAATCTCATATTCTTTCAATTATTTAGAACGTTATTGAGGGCACGGTTATCACCACGTCGACCCACTCTTCTACAAGAGTGCCCGGTTGTGTAATTATTGTATGAATGAATAATACTTGGGGACTCGTGGAGGCTCCGATAGGAGTCAGAGTCGGAGTACGGTCAGGTTTTGTATCGAATGATAATAATCAAATCGTATGTGTACGCGGGATTGTCCGAGGTGGAAAGTGGTTTCGTATACTTGAACGCAATGTATATATATATAAATGTATATTTATGTATATACGTCACCCAACACGAACATTGCACTCGCCTCCTCGCATTCTTCCCGGGTACTTTTTTTTATCTCGAAGAAAATGGCAAAGGAATTTAACGATGATCAATGTTTCTATCTGTGGTTCGCGAGTCAAATCGAGGGGAGAGCCCGATTATCAAATCTTAAACGAGAGAACGGACAAGGTAGATGTGGGAAGATGTTGATGTGTTTTAATTTTTCGACTTCTCAATTTTTTTCATTTTTTTTTTTGTCATTTATGAAACACGTGAGTTATTCGATGCGAAATTGAAGAATGAAATTGCGTGAATCGTAAAATCTTCACGGGACGCGAAGAAAGTTGAAAAAACGATGACAAGGTCACCAACTATATATCCTTACTCGTTAACTCTTGGCTATTGCATCGGTTTTGTATTCTTTTTTATTTATTTACTTTTTTTTTATTATTTTATTGTATGCATTACTTAACGACTATTATACTTTGTAGTTTGTACTTGGTTTTCATTATTCCTGAGAGAAGGGCTCGAAGGGGAGCGTGCTGCGAGTCTCTCCAGTTTTCTCGCGGTGGACCCGACATCTTTTTTTTTCTTTCTTTCTTTCCTTTTCTATTATTTTTCGTCTCCTATTTTTTTTTGTTTTTTTTTCTCATCGACTCAGAGTTATCGTCGCGTTATTCAATCCATCCTGTTTTATTTCCATCTAGTATTTTCATTTATTTTAGTGTTTTTTTTCTCGACTACTATCTCTTTCTGTTAATGAGCTATCGTCCATCGTGGAATATCGCGGCTAATCGTATAATGTATGTACAGACACACTCGTTAAAGAGCATCATCTCGGTGCACCCTGTATTACAATCTTGTTTTTGAGGTAGCATTTGTACTTGTTGTGACGTTAATATCGTGAGTCGATTATTGTGTCGGCCGGTGGACGAGATCGCGAGAATTAATTATACATCAAATAGAGAGAATGTTGCTCGGGTGATTAATGAATCTCGAGAGGCTCGACCACACGCCGATCCAAATGATCATCGCGTACATTCACAGCTTGTACAGTAAGTTACAAAAATTGTTTCTCTGTTTCATTTTTTTTTATTATTTCTTCTTTTGTCATCTCTCAATACGCATCGTCGTTACGTCTTAATATTAGCTTTATTATGTTTTTGTTTGTATGTTTCTTTTTTTTGTTAAATTTTGTACTATGAATCGCGACCAAGGCAGGTCGCCTTCGCCCCTTAATCGAAGCCCCGCGTTGCGACCACTAAACTTACCAAGTATGCGTGCGTGTACGTACGTAACTTATTTAGTTATTTATTTAATTTATTTTTTTATTTATTTTTTTATTATTTTTTTTCCTCATTTATTACTATGGTATGTTTACTAGCTATACGATCAAACTGTATAGTTGTCAGTGCGCGCATTTTTCTCATATTCTTTTTTTTTCTTCTTTTCATTCCTTATGCTCGCTCAACATTTCTCCCTCACTATCTGGTTCTCTTTCCATCTGTGCCCGGTGTGTAAGTTACAGCGATGACATCGATCTTAATTTCTCATTGTACGTGGATAATCCGTATGATGGAGAATTTTTTTTTTTTATTAGTTTTTATTTATTTTTCTCATTAATCGTAAATATCGTGAAATGGTTCGAGGGTTTGACTCGTAAACACCGTTCACACCGCGATTGACCCGCGATGGAACCCAATTAATTGATCGCCGATAGATCGATTAATAAATTTTTCTTTAGATCAGCCGAGAAGCACTTGGCGAACGAATTTTACGTCGGCCAAGTGAATTTTTTTTTTTTGCATTACCAAACGAAGAAGTATTTCAATTTCAACTAGGACTTCCTTTTTTTCAATCCGTCGAGAGACCGCGGTGTGAACGCTTCGCCAAAGCAGTGTCACACACGACATTTATAGGAGGATTTTGAATCCATAAACACATATTATATAAACAACATGCTACATATTACTCTACGGCGTAGTGGTACAATAATTCTGTATATATCGTATATATACATGTATAAAGTATCTTTAAACCGGGGAAAAACTTCCGGGGGTTAACTCGGATCGATCCGGAATTTTCGTCGTGGTATTTACCGACGTTCGTTAACTCGGTAAAGAAACGAGCTTGCGACCGGAATACGAGCTACAACAAAAGTCGCGACGACCCCGTCGTCGAAACCAAGAGATAAATCAAATAACTCCATGAGCTAACTGGAAATCGTAAACGAAAAAAAAAGAAAAACGTAACTACGGCGAAGCGACGATTCGACCGACTTCCGTAAGGTCGATAAACAAATTTTAATCCAACAATGCTTGCGTTAAACGACATTAAAAAAATAATAATAATAGTAAGTAAATGATTGTTATACAAATCAAAAGAAAAAAATTACAATTTCGTCTGTACTTCCTCCCGGAGGAATTTTTTCAGAGCTCTTAACGGCAGTATCGTCTCATGGACATTCGCGAACAATTTCAATGATATACAATGACTGCGAAAGAAAGAAAAAAAGAAATTCAAGAAAGATATTAACGTGGGGCGGGGGCGGGGGGGGGCGGGAAAGCAAAGAAAAACGAAAACTGTAGCCGCACGCTCATAACTCTCGGCGGCTGCCTTATCGGTCTCACATACATTTACATAATTATACACAATGGTTTTTTTTTGTTTTTTTTTGTTTTTTTGTTGTTTTATCATTTTTAAACGCTCGCACGAGCACAATACGCGAAATCTCTCAATCCTAGCCCTCCTATTATTTTTTTTCTTCTCATTTTTAATCCTAAATTTTTCACCATAATTCTACATTGATTATCTAGGTACATGTTTCAAATTACTTCCCCGCGGAAAACTCTTAAACCGAATTATTCAATCGTCTACAATCGATCGATTACACGTTAAGTGTGAGTCGACCTCATCGCTTCTTGCGTTAACTGTGTTATGTGTGTTTGTGTGTATGTGTGTGTTTTCGTACTTTTATACGTTGTGTCTTCTATGTAATTTTGTTTTTTTTTTACTTAATAAATTGGTGTGATCGTGCCAGTGGATACATTTTTTTACCCTTTACGTATCGAAACAACACGCATATATATATTTATAATAGAGCCCAGGCGAACGGCCATTCGAATCTTGCTTGCTCGACTCTGCGACCGAGCTCAATATTTTTCGGTTACAACAAACCATCGAATAGTACCTTCAAGTTAATACTTATTCATTAATTCAACGTCCTCCTCGCCGATACCTATTCGAGCTCTCAATGTTTCAATCATACCCTGGCTACGCAGAGGAGTCAAGCAAGATGCAATTATCCGCGTATTCCATATCCCGACTTATTCACGCTCTCAATATTATTTACATCACCGACAATTTAATGTGTGTACGTTGTGTATTTTTTTTTGTTTTTTTTATACTCCTTTTTTGCGTGTTTTCGTGTCGATAAATAACCGTCATTAATCGTGCCCGTAATAACGAGACAACATGCGATAATATAAGCCTGAACGTAAAATTTTTTTTTCACCGGGATAGATTATAAATTCAATCCCGGCTCGATCGTTCAAATTTCACTCCCGATCGTGCAATCTTTATATTTTATTCCACTAATTATAAATTTTTACTCCTCTCAACCTTCCCCTTTTTGTCCGTGTCCGATTTCCATTTTTTTTTTATATCATCAAACAGTCAACAATTTTTCGTGCTGCAACTGTGCAATTGTCCCATCAAGTTTTGTCGCTTTCACTATCACGCACCAAAATCTATCGTGAAGTGCCGAATTTCGTTTAATCCAATGCTCTATGCATCATGAGAACAGTACGTTGGATACCTCTCAAGTCACCGGGTGTAGTACGATTTTTTTTTGTTTCAATGTGAGTGTGTGTCGCTTATGTGTGTCGCGTGTCTGATCACTAACGATGTTACTTCACTCACGAAGAAACGCCCGTGAGTGCGGGTAACGCGCTTCCTTTTTTTTTCTTTACCAGTTAGAAAAACAATATTATCTATGTTTCAACAACTTCGAATCGCTATACTCTTTCCTATCATTCACAGTGAAGCCTCCTCTTAAACAAATCTCTTATATTCCCAATCACTCTCCTATCCAGTTCTCGCATTCTGTTTTACTTTTTTTCTCTTCTGTTTTAGTATTAATCATCGAATCCAGTCACACAAAACGGTCACGCCTATCATTATTTCCATCTCTCACTCCGAACCCCATGTCATACCTTGTCCCTGTGTTTTGTTTTTTCGTCTATTATAACAGACAGTTAAGATTATGCTCGTGTAACAACGGTTTCCGGTTTAAAAAAACAGCTATTTAGTTTATTTCATATTTCGTATAAAAAAAATCGTCCCGAGAATCTCAAAGTTTCGACATATCCGTGAACTTGTTGTAGATTTTGTTTTTTCATTATTCATCGGGAATGTTTGGGCGATATCGTTTCTCCCGAGATTCTCGGTCAATCATCTTCCCCGTATTGGAGTGAGCTGTTTCCGACACTAATCGGCCTAATCATTTAATTACAACTGGTTGTGTTCCCTGTATGGTTGTTCTTTTTTTTTACGCAGAAAAAAAATTATCTTTATATGAGGTAGTGCTTTCATACTTTTGGCAGATCTGCAGTAACGATCGTTACGTATTTCGTTTACTCTAATTTAACTTTATTGTTATTTATGTTACTATTTTTTTTGCTCTGTTTTGTCTTCTATAAGATGAAAATAAAAGTGTAAACGCAAAATGTTAACTCCACGTCGCGCCACGTCGTAAACACTAAATAAATCTCTATTATCTATTGTCTTTGATAACTTATGATAGGCATATCGTTGTGAGGTATATCTTCAAAACTTCTGTAACAAAAATAATAGGAGAGAGGGGAGAGAGAAAGAAGAGAGACAGAGAAATAGAGGGAAAGGCGTTGAAGAAACGTTGGTAGGAGAGAGATTGGGGGAGAAGAAGCGTAGCGAAGAAGAATAATCCGTAAAAACTGTATAAATACTGCAACAAGTAATATCGTGGTGCCATCCTGACTAGGAATAATCTAACTATTACGTTAATTGTATATTGTATATCCCGTTTTTTTTCATCTTTCTATTTATTCGCGTTTCTTCGTTATATATCGGTCATTCGGCTATTTATAATATCTCGTACTATTCTCGTTTAGCGACTATTGCTCGGGACAAAAGTCCCGCCCGTTATTAAACATTGTAAATATGTAACAAAGTGGTATTGATTGTTCTGCCGTAGTCTCCCGACGCTGACGATAATATTTGGAAGAAAGACAAGGAAAAAAATATGAAGTAGCACATCGTACATCGCGATTGAGGAATCCTATGCGAGGTAAAAAAAAACTTAATCGCGTTGTTTCACTGATCTTTCTTTCTTCCAAATATCTCGACAGCGACTATCTTCATCTATATAGTTAAGTTAGCTTCTGTTAATCATCAAGTAGTATCTATAGTTGTGTGTGCCGTTTCGTTTTACTAAAAACCAAAAAAAAAAAACACAAAAAAAGAAAACCAAAATCCATATCGCCCATGTTTCTATCATTGTGTTGTATAAAAACTTGTCGCCTATCCATTTGCGCCATTATCGGTGAAGCTTTCGAAAAAGCTTCGGTATCAATATATATGCTGTTGCTGTGTGTGTGTGTTTTGGCACGGTAACTGACGTAACTAGAAAAAACTTTTACGGCCACGGAGACGAAGGGGCAAACTTCGTCTCTAGGCTCTCGATGTGTTTCAACATTTGTAATAAAATAGATAAACAGTTGCGGCTTTGATATTTTCTTTTTTTCTTCTCTGTTTTTTTTCTTTTTCAGTCAGTTAAATATTATACCGGGTAGTTTCAGCGGCTATTATAGTAACTCTGTGGTCTCTATTGAAAAAAGTTGTGGCAGCATTTTCTTATATATCGTACAATATATAATCTATATATGTGTGTGTATATATTCAATGCGTTGTGTGTATATATATATATTTAAATATTAATATTTCTCTCATCTACGGCAGTCTGCGGTAGGATATTATTTTGTATCGCCATTTGTTTCTTTTACGTATATCTGTCGTCCGCCTTAAATTGGCTCTTAGGACTACTTAGTGGCGAGGAAATAATGCTCGAGGTAAACAAAAAAAATAATAAACAAAAAAAACAAATATGCGGCAACATTCGCGCCTTTGAAATTCTTTTAACCGTTATCAATTAATTAATTACCTGAGTTGGTTGGTTGCGATCTGTTTCATTCTCTCTTAAACTCATAACTCTGACACATTTTCTCACACTCACGCACGCTTCCGCTACCTCAATGACTATAATAATGCTATTTCATTTAACTCTTGCTCGTTTGTATTTTGTTTTTTTTTCTTACTCTTTCACTCACTCTCACTGTCGCAGCTTCTCCACATTTTACCCGCTACGTATCGTATTTTTTTCGTCATCTTTGTAATGATTTTTTTTTCTTTTCTTCCTCTTTTAACAGTAGAGTTAATAAACCTTACTTGACCGTTGCACTTTCATTGACTAGTTTTGTGATTTGCAGCGTTTCGTAGGGCGGCGGCTGGACTCCGGTTCCACCGATGTTCTCCGATGAATCCCGATGTCCTGGCGCTCGTTCAGGTTTGTTTCTCGTTTTTTTTCTTCTTATTTTATTTTTTATATATAGCAACGTCTCGACGCTTCGAATTCTTCATTTCACACTGTTCGAGTCCGATTGGCCGGTCTGCGGTACTCTGTCATCTTCTTCTTATTTTCATTTCTTTCGTTTATCTCATAACAAAGATGCGATCAGAATAGTATACTTACTGTCGAAGCAAAATTCTTTCTCGCATCCTCCTGGCAATCGATCTTCTGTTTTTTTTTCCATAATCGCTCGGACCCGGAAAACTCGACCGGGTTTGCGACGAACTTGTCGGCGACGATTTAGGGGGATCGGGATGGTCGGAAGGGTGAAGGGCGAGGGAGCTCTTGTACTCTTGCTAGTTCACAGGTAACTGTAGTAGTCGCAAGGTAGATTTTGGTACCGCGTCGTGAAGTCCCTGCGTGTCACACGAGGGGAAATTCCCAGTTTCACGCAGCTTTGTCCGGCCGTATCGACCGGATCGGACTTCACAAGTGCCGACTGTTACAACACGCGCGTTCATGGATCATGTTTACCGTAGTGGCGATCAGCCCAAATCCATGACGGGGGCAATGCTTAACAGACGTTCCTCGGACACTTACTGGGGCACCGTGTCCGCCACCGGATGACTCGCTTGCTGAAAAGCCTTCAGACTCAACTCGGTCTTGTGCTCGCGGGCTATGTGACGACGTACCGTGTTGTTTCTGGTGAACGTGCGCGAACAAAACGGACACGACACTCTTATACCCTGATGACGCTGTCGCACGTGGGCACGGAGATTCGTCTCGTAGCCGTACAGTCTCTCGCAGAATGGACACTTCAATTTTTTTCCTGTAACAAAAAATTGTCAAATATTTCGATTAACAAAAAAAAAACAATAAAAAATCGTTATAGTACGAGAAAGAACATTTCAAGGAAAGAACCAGAAAAAGAAAAACCTTAAAATCGTTCCGATAGTTGAAAGATAATTTTTCATACGACTGATTCCAGAAAAATCAGAGCTTGACGAATTTTCACCGCCTCGTTATCTCTCCCGGCGACTAAAGCGGCTAAATAACATTCAAGGTCCGACCTTCCATAATCGTCGTGTGCCATCCGCAGTCGGGGCTCTAATTGATTATTTTTCCAACAACAATGTAACCCGAGTGGGCATTGTGCTTCCGTTCGCTGCTATTCAATCCGCGGTTCTCCTATTTTTCCCAAGGCCGCACAGCGAACAGGCGAGCGAAAAGCGTCGCGAGTCTGCGTCATTCTTCACAATCGTCTCATCTCCTCGGCGTGGCAATTCGTGACGCAAAACATGTGTATCGCGCTGAACGACAGCTAACGAAGGCAGTTCATACTGCGCTAAGGATGTGCGATACAATGATCGGTATCTCGCTCGATATCGAAGAAAGAGGTGAAGCCGCGATTGCATAACGGGCGAAGCGGCAGGCCGGAGGCGGCCCGGCTCCGACGGAATTGCCCATTCGCTTCTTTGTCCATGCTCTCGAGGCTCTCCCTGTTTCTCTCCCGTTCGGTCCTATCTCCAGGCCCGACGGAACGCGAGATGCCTGTACATGCCAAAGCATATAGAGGAGCATAGAGAGGCTTATAAGCTGCGAGGAGTCCACGTGACCCGGGTCATTAAGTTCCCTTTCCACTGTGAAAACCAACTGAGAGGCATCAGGTTCGCTGTGAGCCCCGGTCCTTCTTTCTCCCTCTCCAAAACGGCGGCTGAGAATCGAAAGTTCGTAACCACCGTCTTGAATCATACGCGCTTGGGCCCTTTTGATTCTCAACCGTCGATATGTGTGCCCGTGGGCCCTTTCGTAGAAACGAATCTCTATGCCCGTACCCGCGAGAGTTCAACCCGGCGTAACGACGACGCTTCTCCTCCTCCTCGTTGTCTCTCTATCCGCTGTATGTTCGTAGTGGTCATAGCAACCGCGCAACAGGCCAATGCCTTCGCCGAAGTTACACAGGCACCGCGCGCGTGTGCAAGGCCAAAATCTTTCGGAGGAATAGTTCACTTCCCTGCGCCTCCGACTCGATTGAGTAATCGACCGGGGGGAGAACGGCTGGGAAAGATCGACAATCGAATCCCCCAGACCGCCGCGGCTCTTGGGAAAAGTAAAGATCCAAGGCTTCACATACATGTGTAATCGAAATTCCTTTTTTTAGCAAACTTAGGCAAACTTGCAACTAAGAAATTATAAGTCAATTTTACAGAAACAGTGCTATAGCAGAGATCTCATAATTTTTGCAAGGAGTCAAGGGTTCATAAAAAAATATTCCATACCACTTATTTCCATGTATTTTTTCTGAGTCATTTTTTCGTCTAAATAATGCTCAATTTTATTCTGCGTAAGAAACGATGACAACCATTTGAGAGTCCGAAGACTGTCAGTGAGCAATTTTGAGGCGTTATTCCTTTTTTCTAACAAACTTACATTTAGACAAACTTACAACGAAAAAATTATAAGTCAATTTTACACAATCCATTCTATAGCAAAGATCTCATAATTTTTGCAAGAAATGAACGGTTCATAAAAAAATATTCCATACCACTTATTTCCATGTATTTTTTCGTCTAAATAATGCTTTATTTTATTCTGCGTAAGAAACGATGACAACCATTTTTGATTCCGAAGAGTGTCAGTGAGGAATTTTGAGGCATTCGGGAGAGCCGCATGCATCCCGTTTACGATTCGCGACGTCCGAACGTGCGAGTTCCTCGCAGGACGGGTATGCGGATGCTCTTTCCATGAGGCGAGAGGCGCACAGCTTATTGGGAAGATCGGCGGAGGAAGAGGCGGCATCATCGAGCGGGGGAATAACATGTGTGCAACGTTTCGCGTAAGTATAGACGATGCCGAAAGCCCCACAGTCTTTTCGGTAGATACCGCCTAAAAATAGAGGCCGTCATCGACCATCCTAGAAAAACGTAATGGGGCCGTGGCGATGCTCGTGCTGCCGTGCGCGCTCTCCGGCTCTCGCGATCCACACACGATCACGGACGGGGCCACACACGGGCACGAAAAACGCACACGCCCAGCGCAGCCCGCTTCTCGTGCAGCTGACTATGAAATTCACAAAGGACCGGCCCGCGGTCGGCCGATGTGGACGCGCTATATGAACAAAGGCGGAACCACACTTCTTCGTGCGCTCGAAGACGTGCGCTTAAAAAACGAAAAGAGTGGTAGAAAGAAAAAAAACAAGAGAGACAAAACAAGAGGGAAGAGTGTAGAGGCGGTTGCGCTGACGACGACGACGACGACGATGCGACACAGAGAGGATGGATCCAAGAGAAGAGTGCTTAACCATCGCGACAACGAGACCGGGGTGGGATGAGGGTTGGCAGGTCGGTGTGTGCAACGAAAAAGCTATCGCTGTTGCGCCCTTAAAGGTTCCCGACGCCCGAAAAGCTCTGAAGATTATTATCAAAGAAAACCGTGTTTTAATTGCTCATTACCGTAAAATTCAGCTCGTCGACGTGCATCGAACGACAATGAAGAGGTTTTTTTTTCGAAACTTTACTTTCGTTACATTTTTTTTTCGTTTTTTTAGGGACGCTTTTTTTGGGTGTTACTTATCGACCCGCCCCGAGAGTCGTGGTATGGTTGAGGCTGCGAAAAGTTGAAAATTTAATTTCTCATTTAGGACCACCGGCGAGTGGAGAACGGGCCGTGGTCTCGAGCAATAATAATTATTACAGTTTCCCTCGTGCGACTGTTCTCTCGCGCATGCGCGCAGCCCCAATGAAAGACATCGTCCTCCACGAAAGCCCGCAAGTCCATCCCGCCCGCCGTAGGTTTCCACCTCGCGGACGGAAAATTATCGAATCCTCGAAGTTTCACCGAAGAGAATATTCTCCGCTCTGTCCCGGAGGCATCCGCAGATCCGGAAACCGTAAAAACGCGCGCTACTCGTCGGTACTAATGCCCCAGGTGTCGAACGAATGGCTTCCAGCTGTGATTCGGAAGACACGTGGAACAGTAAAAAAAAAAAGAAGTTACGAGAAATCCGCGATCTCGGCTTCGTGCAGCCGTCTTCGACATTCGTCGCGGCGAACGACGCATCGTGCGTGCGAAGGCCTCGAAAGACTTCCCCCTCCACACCTCCCCTCCCGCTTCCAAAAAAAAGAAGAAAAAAAAAAGATACACACTCGACCGACTAATTGGTAGGAAAACGTCATGCAACGGCGATGATTCGAATCGACCTTCGAATTTAAACACACGACGGCGATAAATATTCGTGTGTTACAAGAACCCCGACGCGTGTGTATCGCGATAGCGTGTGACGCGTATCGTGCGTGTCAAAGCCGTAGGGCCGCGAGAGTCCGCGGCTCCGGTAAATTCGTCGGAGGATCTCGTCGGAGGCCGGGAGCGGTGAGAGGAGAGCTGGCGGAAACGCCGATGCGAGGGACTCCGGGAAGCGGTAGAGGTAGGCCTCGTTCGGGTGTGCGACGAGCGACGCCGGGAAATGCGAAGGTTGAAGTTACGAAACGCAGCCCGTGCCCGTGCCGACCGGCGGGTCGGAGAACGAGGCAGACCAAGGCCCGTGTCGCTGTGTGCGTATCTTGATCCATCCCCGCCCTCCGTTTCGAAGAGCCCACAGTCGAATCCGACCCTTTTTCCTTTCTCGGGCTCTCCTCACTCCACGCCCCGTACAATTTTCGTGCGCGTACGCCCGGAGAGCCATTACGAAACCGCGATACGGCCCTACCGCAACCCGCATGCTGTACATTACCCCACTCGAGAAGTGGCATCTCTCGTCAAGGAACAACGATCATGTCGACTGCACGTGAGGAACGTAATACTCGCAGCTGCAGCCCGCGGGAGCCTTCCTCGCGTCAAACGATCGCTGGCCAAAGTAATTGTGAGTGGGATCGATCCGAGGGCCGCGTACGAAGAGGCCTCGGTCAACGTTTTTTTCCCAACAGGCAGGAACACCCGCCCCGGAGATCCCGCAGGAATGGGACAGAGTACTGGTACATTGGCGCTATGGATACGATAATTTCGGATCCTCGACGAGGAGGCCAATCGGTTCTTTTTGTTCAAGCGAACAGTGACAAGATAGAGTTATGGTTGGGAAAATGTGGATAACTCCCGATGTATGAATTTGGGGTAATACAATCCTGTTTTGGACGAGTCCCGTTACCGTAAATTCGTTCTTACGACCGGCGGGGAAAGAGTGCTTTCTTACTGCTTCGACACTGCTACAGCTTCTGGGTGGAGTGGGAACGGAATACGTGTGTATGTGCACGAGTGGCTGGGAGTGCTAGTGGTATAAGAAGAGGAAGCGGCCGGAGGAGAAGGAAGGATAAGGAGAAGAGAAGTGAGACTCGGTTTCTCGTCAGGCCTTGACCCATTTCGCCCGGTGGCGCCAAATTGGTCGTTGGGCGGGCTCTCCGGGTAGAGGATGTGCCGGGTCCAAGACAACGCGGAACTCAGACAAGTAGAGTAAGAAAGTGAGTTAGACCGGGTAGGAACGGAGGGAAAAGGACGACGGGAAGGGGGGAGGAAACATAATCCATGAACAAGGCAGGCGAGCCGAGAAAAAAAGAGTCGGGAGAAAAAAAGGAGGTGCGAGGGGGCGCGAGGGGGAGGAAGAAAGTGAGTAAGGGAACTGGGAGGAAAATCAATGCGGGCGGTTCGCAACCCCACCGAAATCGAGGAAGGCTTGGCCCTCATTTCCACTCTCCACCTTACACCTCTCCCTCGCCGTTTGCGGCCCTTACGCCCGATTCTTTTTCCCCGTCGCGAGGATCTCCTCGGCTGCATGGGAAACGGTAGTCACCCCGTCGAGGACCCATTCCCCTCGCCGGAGAGAACGACCGAGAAAACCATAACCTGCACAACGGACAACTTTCCACAACCTTTATCCTCGAACATTACCATGGCATTGTCATTCGCGGTTTCGGGCTTTTCCGAGCATCTCGAAATAAAAAAAAACTCGACGACCCTCGACTAGAGATGATATTTTTATTATCCTATTCGAGTTCGAGGATGTTGGGACGCAGTGCCGAATTGCCTCGTCGATAAGCAAATTCTGCCATTGGAATGAATTACCTATTGTTAGTTTGTTAAAAGATAGACCAAAAAAGTTGGAAACTGTTCCATGAATTCCGAACGCATCGCTTGCCGTTTCACGGCAACGAATTGAAAACTCAATCCTCAACAGTCGCAATTCAATTTATCCGGAAGGGTTGACTCCCATTATTTGGGGTCTTAATTTTTCGTCGAGACGTCGATGTTATTAATCCGACTATCCGGCTCCCCTATCGCCAAACTGAAATCAACCCCATATTTCGTCGTGTGTTATTATCTGAGCCGGAGTCTAATAGCTCGGAAAGAACGACGGTAAAAAAAAAAGAAAAAAATTAGGCTATCGCACCGAGTCGCGGAGGCCTTCGTCGCCACGATAGCCATTCGCGTAGCGTTGACTCTACGCACACACACCTACGCCAGCGTGTACGTGTCCGCGGCAGCCAGATCTCTCCGGGTACGCCGTCTCGCTCTTTCGCTCTTTGGCTCCGCCGTGACACGTGCACGCGCACTCGCGGAGAGCGCGAAAAACCGCGCGCGCATACGCACTTTACGCGCGGTATTGATTCGTGCGTGAGCTGCCCGCTTCTGGCCGGTTTCGATACGCGACAGAAAGAGAGAGAACCGGGAAATACGTGGCGTCGCCCTACGAGAGCGTCCAGAAGCTCCGGCAATGCCATACCCGCACGCAACGCGACGCGTGTGCGCGGGTCCGTGTGTAAACGGCGTACACACACACCGAGCGGCGAAACGCACGCATGTGCGTCGGTGACGCAATCGTGTGAGAGACCGGTGTGCGTAACGCCGATTGGGAGTGCGTTATTTTCACCGACACACTCGCGCCGGTCCCTATGAAATTCACGCTCCGACCCACTCGCCTTTAACTTCCTTCTCTCACGCACGTAGCCTCGTACACGATAACCGGGAGATAGATACTCCAACGCCATTCGGAACGTACTCTGCGCGTGCACGGTATGTAGGACAACCCGCCACCTTACTTCCTTTTGTCCTCGCGGGGAAGAAAGGAAAAGGAAACGCATTCGAGGTAGGGAGTAGGTACGCGAGCTCTGGGCTATTCGTAACCCTTTTCCCTTTTCGTTCTTATTATTATAATTTTTTTTAAGGCTGCTACGGCTGAAATGTCCCGCGAGAAAAAAAAATCGGCGCCACCGAATTCCGAGAGTACGGCAGTACGAATTACGCGTGCCTTCGATAAGCCGTTTTATTATTATTTTTTTAAGCCTGCTACGGCCGAAATGTACCGCGAGGAAAAAAATTTGTCGTTGGCGAATTCCTAGAGTACTGCAGTATAAATTACGCGTACGTTCGTTGCGCCGTTTTATTATTAGTATTTTTTTAAGCCTGCTAAATCCGAAATGTACCGCGAGGAAAAACATTCGGCGTTGTCGAATTCCGAGAGTACGGCACGACGAATTATGAATACCTTCGTTGCGCCGTTTTATTATTATTATTTTTTTAGCCTGCTACAGCCGAAATGTACCGCAAGGAAAAAAATTCGGCGCTACTGAATTCCGAGAGCACGGTAGAACGAATTACGCGTACGTTCATTGCGCCGTTTTATTATTATTATTTTTAAGCCTTGTACAGCCGAAATGTACCGCGAGGAAAAAAATTCGGCGCCACCGAATTCCTAGAGTACTTCAGTACGAATTACGCATACCTTCGTTTTGCCGTTTTATTATTATTATTTTTTTTTTAAGTCTTCTATAGCCGAAATGTACCGCGAGGAAAAAAATTCGGCGCCGCCGAATTCCGAGAGTACGGGATGGTTACGAATTACGCGTACCCTCGTTGCGTTGGGAGGGCGGAAAATGACACGTTCGAGGATGAGCCGCGATCGATACCGGTGTCACGGAGGACGGTCTATCGAGGATCATTAAAGTGTGCGGCTGTCGGTTTTGAAATATGTATAACTCCTAATCCACTATACGGCACCACTTTGCTTTCGCCGCAGTCGCGTAGTAACGGCGAGCGGCACACGCTATGCGGTCGAAACATGGGTTTACTGATAATGATAGTTTCGGAGTGTAACGCAGGGCCGTCAGTTCCGAGGGCGAATAATGTTGTGTTATACAAATTGAATATGATTGACACAAGGAAAAAAGAACCATCACGAAAATGAAATATAATCAAAGTATACTAAATCCAGCGTTTTTATACTATCCAAAAAATAAAAAAATTCCGCGAAAATATGTTATCACAGATAAACGCGGCATGTATTTTTTCCATATATATGCCTCCTATTTATTTTCTCCTCGTGCGGAGAGTCGCTAAAAATAACTTCCCAAACGCGCACATTTATATTTTTAAAATATACATTTATGCCTACAAAATGTCAACACAATACATAGATATGTAAAAATAGATACGTATATGCCTACAAAGTTACGGGCAATAGCGCGAAGAACGTTTTCAAATTTAGAGACTATTTTTCTTACGAGGTAGAATATTTTTGTCCATTTTATTCTTCAAAATGTCTTCACCACATCTCTTCCGAGCATGGTCCTTTTTTCACGCATAAGACATTGTCCGCAGAAGACATTTTTATTCGCTCTCTATAAGTTACATGCCAGTGGGCGCGGGCTCTGTCCCCGCGAGACTGGCGTATCCCGCCGCAGGGCCTTATCGTAAATAATAACGTGACCCGAATACGGGATTGCATGCGATTCACGATCGTATCGTACGCAATTGTGACGGTTCGCCAGATGCGTCCGTGTGCGATAGAACAAACAGACGGTTTCACGAAGTTTTTTCGGCACCGGTAGCACGATAGTCCACGTATAGCGCATAGAGTGGACCACATTGCGTGACGCGGAATAAAGTGAAAAAAATTACACAAGCGCAAACTCAGGACCATACACAAATGCGCATACTATTTTATATATACGTATTTTAGGTATATATATATATGTATATATATATATATATGTACGTGGACCTATGCGTTTAAATATGCAAATGCTTGAGAATTTCGAGCAGCGACCCACGCGAATTTGCGTACAGCGAGAGGCGTCACGAACGCGAGTTTGAACGTATATGGCAAAGTTGCGACAATTCGAGGATAAATTTCGTTGGGATAAAGTTTTTCGGTGGAAACGTGGAAGAAGGCGCCCCGAAGTGGAAGGCACGAAACGTGCACGACGACGAGCGGCTCGAGGCGTGTTGGATAAAGATTGTAGCGGAGAAAGAGGCGAGAAACTTGGGCAAAAGGAAGGGTTCGACGGAACGCGAGAATTCCGTCGATTTCCGGGATGTTCAAGGATCCCATGGGCAACTAACGGCCGAGGCCGCCGGCAGTAGTGGCGGCAGGGAGCGAGCAGACCCACGGCTGGGCCGGTAAGACCGGAGACAAACCAACTTCATACACGGTAACGCACAGCGTGAGAAATTATTACAAAATTATTTTCTTTGTCCGCAATTCACCATAAAATTATTTTTTTATCATAGATAACCGGTAGGAAGATCGGCCAACTTTTTTAAAATCTTGACTTTTTCATTAAAAAACCGGTCTATTGAAAAAAAAAACAAAATTATTACATTTCCCGAAAAAAAAAATGTTGGATTCTCGCGAAGAAGACATTTTTGTTAGAAACATTATAATCTTTTCTGCTGTGTACGTTTGTGTAATTCGGCTGGAGAGAGTTTTTTTTAATTCGGTAGTCCAAAGACCATCACGGGTTGTCGGTGATAATTAAAGTCACTGCAGTCGAGTTTGCTGATCCTTTGGTCCGATGAACCGAGCACGGGAATCAAACGCGGAAAGCACGACGTAGGGGTGTCGAACATCGGACGCTCGGAGGATTACGGTTAAATGGATTTTCGTTACTCGAGAATGTGCCGTGAGTTTTGAGCTCCGGCCAGTCCGGCGGGCTCGGACGGTGTCCGGAAAAGAGAAAAATTTAACTATGGGATGTCTAAAATCCCATCCGACGCCATGAGTGCGAGAGTTAAATGGATTTTCGAGGGAGACAAATCTGCAGCGAGTTTAATCCATTCCCAGTCTCGTAAACTAAAAGCATATGGAACGCGGCCCGCGAATGTCCAGAACACCGTCGCCCGGTAAAACAAAGTTAAGACTAACTAGATTTTCGAGCCTAACATTCGACTTTCAGCTAATCCTTTTTCCGTCTGATTAACAAACAGCATAGGGGAAATAGAGCACAGCGCCACGGTGTCGATAGTGACAAAGTTACAGTTAAATGGATTTGGAATCTAATGGATTTTCGGACCTCAAAGTCTTCGTCGACTTCAGAAATAGCTCCATCGATTTCACGCAAAAAAAAACACATTCTATTTATTTTCTCTCGACAATAAGAAAACTTGATTGAATATCCCCCACAATCGATTGTTCCCTCACACCAATACCCTCATCATGTAAAAAAAAAACCCAGATGCAAATATTTAAAAAATCATAGGAGTTCAATCTTTCTTAACTAAAAAAAAATACAAAGATAGCGAAAGATGGAACCCTTCTTACAATTTTTTATATTAGTACCGGACAATTTTTCCACATATACAAAAAATCGTTATTTTTGTTAACGAAAACCAAAATAAAACACCTTACTTTGGGACGCAATCGATGGGCCCCGCCTTAAACCCCTTTCCGTGCACTCTCCGCTGCGAGGATTAAAGTCGAGTGAATTGCGCAGCGGAAAATCTCCGGAGGGTTTAATCATAGTCGGCGTTTACATTCGTTCCTCCCTCTTGCACCCAAGAGCCAACGGTCAAGAGTACTTCGACTTCGCGTGGAATTACATTTGGCTACGGAGGCATGAAATTCGGGGTGCGTTTGCAGTAGAGCACAGTGCCGCAATGGCTAGTCGAGCCGGGCTCGCACGGACGTTGGTGCGCCGAGTCTAATTCGGGTTACTGCCGAGGCCCACCGCATACTGTACACCGCCCCCTTGCCTCGATCAATACGCAGCGCACAAGGCGAAGAGAGATCCCTACCGTGCCCATCTCTCGTTTTCTCGCTCTCTCACTGTACGACATACTCTCGTTTTCCTCTCCTCGCGTACCCACGCGCTCGCAACCCTGCGTGTCCGTCCCTCGGCCCGACTCTTCGACGCAGCCTATGCAGCCACCGACAACTCTCGATGCGGGGGACTCCGGCTTGAATCCGAGGATCCGAGGGAGCCGAACGGAAGGAAGGGCCGACGAGCAAGGTATATGACTACTGGACCCGCTCGTCTGAATAAACCATGGCTTAACTACTCGCGGGATTGACTCGCGAGGACTGCGTTTTTATGCAACAGCTCACGAGACTCCCCGAATGTACGGAAAATTTGTGGATTTTCAGGACTTTAGTACCAAACTGCATTCCTTTATCGATACCGTATCGATATATTCTATAAATATATATATGTATAATGCAGAGCTGAGCAAGTTCACTGAGTACTTGAAGTACGTATTAAAGTTTCAAGCACTGAGTCAGCGCCCAGTCCTCAGAATTTCAGCAATTCAGTTCTGCCAATATTCAATACGCCAGTAGTCAAGAACTACTCAGAGCTCAGTACTTCAAGTACCTACTTGCTACTGCAATATGTACTTCAAGTACTTAGGGTATTTACCCAGCTCTGATATACTGTAACGAATATCGTACGCGGTGTAGGATGGTTGATTATGTCCGGTAAGCGGTCATGAAGAACCGCTCGGACAACAGGACATTTGACGGACGAACAAACGATCGACTTTACAGCGATCGTACATTTGGCAGTCAGTCTGTTTCGGGACTTTAACATGAACTGACGGATACACGGTTACGTACGTTACGACATATCGTTCGGAATAATAAACGTTCCGCATATTGTTCTTTTTATATATTTATACAATACATCTTTTTTAAGAGGTATTTTTAGTGGTTAGACTAGACAAGTCATATGAAGTATCATCTTTGATGGAAATCAAATATAAAATTCTTCTTTCTACATTTAAGGATGTAGGCGCGTGACGTAAGGGGGGGGGATGAACGGATCGCCCCGTACGTGGTGCGCGACGTGTGGAGCACGCTCGGATGAACAGAAATGCGGCTGACGCAGCGCGATAACTGGGCTCAGATAATTGAAGGTTTCTCTTCGTTAATGTTCGGTGATGATATTTTTTTTATGAAATATACAGAATCGTTAAAGCCCAGGGTACATTTTAGTTCCTTATTTGGAAAAGCATCTAATCGATGAAGATGAAAAATATACAAATTGAGCTTCCCCAATCCTGCGCGCATGCTAAATTGCCCGACATTCAACAGTGATTATTTCATCGAAATGTTCGATGATCGACTCTCAAATTTTGCACGCCTCGGTGCATGCACTATAACTATAACATATAAATAAATAATTTTTCGATGCAATCCTTAACATTTATAAAAAATGGTATTTAATTTTATTGAGACTTTTATTAAAAAATGATTTTAAAAAATAAAAAAGATGTATATTCGATCGCGGGTCACAGCACCGCGGCAAGTACGGGCTGTGTAAAAATATCTCTGCACGGTCTCGCGGCTTCGCTGGAGAGACACTTGCCGCCGACGCTTCCACGGGATGCACGCGGTGTCCCAACACTATCGTCGATCGGTTTTTCAGAGTGAGGCGGTCTCTCTCTGACCATGACCCAGATAGCGTTGCCGTCGTGTACGGGCAAACGGGGACCGCCGAACAGTCGGCATCTCATTCCGCGCTAGACTATAGAATTCTCGTGGCGTTAGATCTCCCACATGTCGCGTCGTGTGTCTTTGCCGTTGGTGCGTGCGTGGGGAACACATGCATGCATTTTTACGTACGTGTTGTGCCCTCGACCGCCGACCTTATCGGCGTCGATACCCGACAACGAGACACTAGAAGGAGATATGTCCGCGCGCACCTCAAAAACTATGTAACGATATAGCGAGACAAAAAATATCTACGTAACCTCAAGGCCGGGCGAATGCTTTTGTACATGTTAAATGATCCGGAATTTTCCGGTCCGTTTCTTAACACTCGGTATGAAAAGTTACGTCAATTTCCTATCTTCTTCTCCACGAACGATTAATTATACAAAGATAAAATATTTTAAAATATTTAAAATATTTAAAATATTTAAAATATTTAAAATATTTAAAATATTTAAAATATTTAAAATATTTAAAAACACAAGGTCAATAAAATGCATGTTCGTTATCTTAAATATATATATATGTATATCTATATACATCGTGGAATATCGAGCTGAATTAGTAGAGGCGATCACCAAGGATAAAATAGTTAACAGAGGCCGCGATCGGCGAGTGGTCAACGCAACGAAACGTGAGAGAGGCGGCGAGGCGGCTTACATACATCATAACGTCGACGTCCTTTTTTTAAAAAATGCCTAACGCCTGTGCAATAGGAGAATTGGTTATAGCCTCACATTCCCGATGCATTGAGCAACTGAGTTTCGAGAACTTTGACCATTTGGATTGCTGCTCGGTTCGAGCGCGCTGCTGCTGGAAGGTTGTGTGCGCCTGTCCATGGCCGGCGAGCAAGCGCCGGGTTCTTCGCTAACGTCCCTCTCCATGAGCCTCGAGAGAGAATGGCAAGGCTAAAAACGTACTCTAATGGATTCTAAGAATCTATCGAGCAAACCCGGTTAGGCCCGGGCCGGTTTCTCAATGCGGAAAGATCTCGCGGGACCTCGCGATTATCTCTTACCGTTAGTCCGAGGAATAACGTGTTTCGCGATGAAATAAAATTAAATGAATAAGAAAACAAATTTAAATAAGAAGTCGAAAATAAAAGATCAAACGAGATTCCTAGCGGTTGGGGAAACGAGGACATTGGTACTCCGGTCACTGGGTAAACGGTGCGTCCTCCTTGGAAGAGATCCCGAAATTAATTGCATCCGCTCCGGAAAATATTTTTCAAATAAATTTATCGTTCATTCGTCCGTGAAATTTATTAATAATAGCTTCAGCTAGCTTTCCGTAATTTCCAACTTTGTATTGTATATTATGCAGGACTTCACAGAAATATTTTTACCAGCGCACGGAGTGTAAGTGTGCTCGACAGCAATCAGGGACTGCACACTGAGAGAAGGATCTAGTAAATATGACTATGACGCTTGAAAAATATTACCATAGCATATGTGCTATGTGTGTAAAAGGGAACTAGGGCGCCACCTACAGTAGGACGTACCGGATTTATAAGAATTGTTCGTAGATATTATGGTAAAAATTCTCGGAAAATCTGAGACTTTCATAGGTAGCATCTTGGTGCCCTACCACTATTTGCTGTGGTAATTTTTCTTAAATGATCAATAGTTTTTCCTAAATGCTTCTCTCAGTGCACGTCGATCGGCGTTATTTATATTTGTCACTATATCCGACGACCTGCACAGAGCGCCGAAGCTGTGCGTGTTGCCGATCGTCGAACCGCCCGTTACACCCTTGAACGAACTCTTTTGCCCTGCAATTTTATGCCCATAATATCCGCAAACAAAAAAACCCGTAAGAGTTTCAAACATAAGAATAACAGGAATTTCACCTTCCCTCAACGGGACTAAAAAAAAGTATCGAAACTGCAACTCCCTTCTGGCCACTGCACTTTCCCCCTGAGCGGGAGTTACCCGGAAAAAAAAGAACTCCGACGTCGAGAGCTCGGGACAGTGTATAAAATTATTTCTAACTCGCGAGTGCACACTCGTAGAGTTCTGTCTGGAAAGTTGTGCCTCGAGCCCGCAAAGTATCGGCAAACGCGTGGAAGGGCGTTGCCGTACATCGGTGGGGTGCTCGTGCATTCACAAAATTTTCAGAAAAAAAAACTAAAGTTCGTTTCTCGCTGACGATGACCCGGGAATTATCGCTCGTGCAGTAAATCGTCGATGCACGTGGCACTCGTCCGGTTATAAATAATGTAAGGTCGAGGGCGAGCGAGCGAGCGAGCGAGCGATATCGGAGCGTGTATGCGGATCGAGGCTTCGCATGCCCCGAGCAAATCTCTTCAATTATTCATCCACGCATTTAATTATAAATTAAAAGCGGTCTCGTCGAAATTCACCGTACAATAGAATATCGCGAAAAAAGTATAGCGGGCGCATAGAAGCGAGAATAATTTATCATCGGTAATCAAAAGTTCATCAAACACGGACCAAAGGGGTATATTCAAGTTGGTTGACTGATGTTTATCAAAATCACGTAGGATGTACGTAATATACATTTTTTGTTGCTTCTTTTTTTTCGGACGTTACGCTCCGTGCGCGGACGACGACGTTCCCCCTGTTTGCAGTCGGATCGTTAGAACAGTCGAATTATGTACCGTTAGAAAGGAGGCCGACAGGACGCTATGGCGAACGGATTACGAACCGCCTAGATTCTCCAGTTCCCCGAGCTCGCACGGCTCGGCTCTCGGCAACGTCGTTAGACTACGAATCACCGTTAGAGCGGACGTGGTCAATATTTAGCGGAGCTCCGCGGACCAAAGTATATACACGAAAAAAAAAATCGTGTATATACATTTCACGTTTGAAACGTACCGACGTTATATATTGTATTGCGTTTCGCACGAGGTCACGAATACGGGGTCACGCTAATTTACGAAGAAAGAGGGAAAAAAAAAATTCCATCGCCGATGCGCCGTGATAGTCGAGTCGGCTCGAACACGGTGGAAATAAATTTCAGGTATATCTCGCACCTTTTCGTGAACCGCTTATCCGCGCTAAAGACGGCGAACAGCGCGAAGAAATTCACCGTTAGAAGTTAGAACGAGAGAGAGAGAAAGAGAGAGAGAGCTTCGACGAGATTCTCAAAGATGTTCTCAGATTAGCGAGATGGTTTTCGGTCCCTGGCACAGACCGCCTCCGGTCAACATTATGGCTCGCCTTCCCCGTGCTGAAATTTGCATTCGTCTAATGATAGACAACATGGGAAAAAAAATGTAGAAATCAGCATTCAAATAATTTACTCCTGTTGCCCAGTCGAAAAATTCGTTTTCGGAAGAAATGAATGATTATGCGTCTGATGGGCGGAGATATTGCCTCGGTGATTGAATGACCGCGATTTCGCGGGGATGCCGAAAATGCTCGAGGCACTTTTACTGTGTAACGATCCATTATTACCTGCCGCGCGAAATACACTGTAACGTCTATTTCGAGAGTCTCGAAGGCATTAGGGCTGGCGCGAGCCGCCATTGGTTCTAAGGTAAATTACAACTTGGTCGGATACATCGTTATCGCGAGGAAGCCTCGAAGTGACTCGATCGGGAATAACTACCGGTTACGGATATCGCCGTCGATACACGGACGATATCGAGCGCCGCTCCTACTGGCGAAGGGGTGGAAGGCAAGCTTTTTCTGTTTTCGCTAGAGACGCACCTGCCAATCTTGACGCACTTCTATCAACGAAAACCATGAAAGATGTTTTGGATTGTAGTCCCGTACGCGGGACGAACGGGAGAATAGGCCGCTCGGCCTCGATCGAGGGAGACAAGGGAACCAGATTTAGACACGGCAGATGGCACGAATTAAATTGCTCGACGAGATGTTTTGCTATATTGGAGGATAATGCGTGACGCAGTAGTCAACGAAGTTGCGAGAGTCTAAAGAAGGCGGGGAAGACGATTCTTCGAAGCAATGGTGGTAAAAGGGTGAATACGGCCACCCCCATTATCAGGCTAATCAATTGTACATCAATTGTACATGGGCAACATTGACCACTTTCACCCTATCGTCATTAGGTAACAAGCGGTTATGTTGGCTCGCGCGTTTCGCGCCACCGTAATATTTGTATGAGTATCTGTGAGTCTGTCAGAATCTTTGAGTATCTGCGAGTATCTGCGAGTATCTGCGAGAGTCTGCGAGTATCTGCGAGTATCTGCGAGAATCTGCGAGAATCTGCGAGAATCTGTGAGAATCTGCGAGAATCTGCGACAATCCGTGAGAATCTGCGAGTATTTGAGTTTCTGTAAGTATCCGTAAATATCTGCGAGTATCTGTAAATATCTGCGAGTATTTGAGTATCTGTAAGTATTTATAGGTGTCTGTAAGTATCTGTGAGCATCTGTGAGGGTCTGTGTGAGTATCTGTGAATGTTTGTGCGGGTATCCGTGTGAGTATTTGTGAGTATTCGTGAGTATCCAATGGACATGAACTTTATTATTATGTAGATTCCCAGGGACGGGTTGGGCTCACGGTCGTCCGGGGCTTATCCGAAATCGTCGAATTTCTCGCAGGTACATTTGGACTATTGTCTCGACCCCTCGGGCCAGCATAGCTCGAGCCTGGGTCCCATACAATCTCGAGATAGCTCGACGAGCCGGTGAAGAACACATCGTTGCAACACCGGACGGCCTCCACGTGCAGCGACTCCGATGATGCAAGCGCGAGAGTCACGCGATGCATTTGGTAACATCCGCGGGGCTTTTCACGCTTCTGGCTCGCCGACTCTGGATGTGTTTGGGCACCCGAACGAGAGCTGTTCGTAAATAGTTTCACAAGATGAGATTCCCAACCGTCGTCGGTTCGGCTGTCACGATTCTACAATGTCCCGCGATAATTATTCTACGAGTACCAGAACTGTCGTCTCGCAAGAAAGCAACCAATAAAGCGTTCTACTGGAAGTTACGTCTTTTAGCGATGAAAAAAAAAAAATGTCTTGTGAAAAAAAAATTAATTAAATAAAACCCTGATAAAAACTGGCATTGGAACATAATGCCGCGTAATTTCCGTAGTATGGATTTTTACGAGAACATTATTCTAATCGCCCAATAATAGTTTTTTTATTATTGCATTTTTTTCTCTAAATATTTTCCCGAATATATTTCGCAGATCGCAATCTGACGCCATTGCACATCTTTGACGTACGTAATCTAAAAGAGCACGCGTGCGTTCGCAGGCAGGTTCAACGAACCTGCTCGCGAACTCGTGAGTCACTGTGTCAATCGCGCTCCCGCGGCCGTTCCCTCCCCTGTCACCTCCGCGCTCCATCGGCACGGAGGTCCGCAACGTCGGACGACCCTGGAGCTCGCGTGCGATAGTCTTGCGCTCTCGCGGCTCACACGGCTCCCTTCTGGACTATCTCTTTCGGCAAACTCGGGCGTCGAGAACTAGCGACTGTTCTCGATCTATCCGGCCACCCAACGTTCGATCCAACTCTGCGCGCACGACGCCGAGAGACTAGCTAGAACCAATCGTCAATTAACCCGTTTCGATATTCGAATTGAAGCATTTGACGATAAATCAGCATTCTGGCTGTTATATTTGCACAACTAGATTAGATAGACCTTATGTTATGCAACGTTCGAGTTACACTCCATAAATTTTCATATATTTGCGTGTTTTAAGACGCTTCGTATGAAAGCTTGCCGTATTTTTTTCTAACTTCTTGAGCTCGAGGGAAATAATTCAAGTAGATTTTTGATAAAAGTTTAGCCGCGGTCTTCCTGTCTTTCGTTGGCCTAGGAATTTTATCTTTTTTTTTTTTGTTTTCCGTAACGAAATATTCGAGTCGCATCTGAGAGATGCAAGATCATCGTGGAAACGGTTCTTTTTGCCTGAGACTCGGTTCGTTACACCGCGATGAGTGTACGGCAGGTGGACGAGAACGGCCAGCAAAGCTATCCAGTGCACTCGGCGATTTGTGATCGGAGGATCGAAGTAATTTACAAAATACAAAGACTCACCGTCCGGTGTGCTGACAGTGCCGGCCTTGTTGATTTTTGAATTCCACCTTGCCGGGGTTGTGGGTGCTGGACTGAGATCGGGGGTCGGCGGATGGGCGAGCGGTACAATGCCCTGTCCGTATTGCGCTACGTTCGGCTTGTGATCGCCGGTTATACCGTAATTGGAAGGCTCGAAACCTCGTCCAGCCGTGTAAACCTCGCCCGACAGTCTCTCCGCCAATTTTTCCGCCCTCTCGCGATCCGTAAGGGTCACTGGTTCCTGTTTTATTCGAAGATCTGCAACATAAAAAATCGTAATTATTATTTTTACCCTCTGATACCAAAGACGCTTGCTCTCAACTATCAGTAACGAGTGAAAAACTATTAAAAAAAGAAGATATCGCGATTCGTGCAAATTTACAGTATCTCCCTGTTAATATTTTCGTTTTCGGAGCAGAACATTATCGACCCCCATCAATATATCGAAAAATGAAACACAAACTATCGCGATTAAAAAAAAAATTACATAGGCTCAACCAGAGGCGGGCAGTACTTTTTTACGATTCCAAGTACCGAGTATAAGTATTTTTTGAGTGCACGTCACTTCCGGTTTGAAAAAAGAAGTATTTTTTGATACTTTTCCCAGCTGAGGTGGCAACAAATAGTTTAATACGTGAAAATTACACTGTGGATTTATTGCACTTTATGTCGAATTGTTCTTACCTTCCGCCACGCTTTCCTTGTGCTCGCCGTTTCCTCTTTCCTCGGATCTGTCGCGTTCCAGTTCCCGTTCGAGTTCCGTCGGGGTGTGAGGCGCCGTGTGCGGATGGGTCGGATTCTCTGATGGATGGGTGAACGGCTGGTACAGGTGATTCTCCAGGAGCAGAGGATGCGGCGCGGACGCCGGTCGAAAGGCTGCACCGTCCCTGAGAACGCTCACTCTGCCGAGGGCGTCCATTTCGTTCGGTGACCTGTCGACGGGTCAATAACGAACATGTTCCATGGGTGTTTCATTCATTTATCTTCGGGCCTTCGAAACCCCGATTAGCGCGAGCCGTTCGTTGTTGCGAATGTAAAAAAGAAATATAAATGACAATATATCACCTCATTAACCTCGTCCTTTTCTGAGGGCTCTCGTAGTAATGAGCTGAACTGTAGACATTGGGTACCGCGTAAGTTGGCGCCGGTGATGGGGCTGGGGTTGGTTCTCTCTTCATGACTCGCTCGGCCACTTCGGCCTCCAGTACCTCAGCATTGCCGGTCCCCGAGTCCGTCGAGGAGTTATTGTTCTCCGCTGCGTGTCTGTGAGCGACCGCGAGCTTCTCGTGCTCTATCGACAGACCCTTCACCTGTTTTTTTTTCGTTTGGCAAGAGAGCGAAACAAAAGGAGAAGAGAGGAATGAAATTATAGTACAAATTATATCACACGTAGTACCGAGTCTTACATGCCTATAATGTGCCAGAGCTGGGCAAATACACTAAGTACCTGAAGTACGTATCTAAGTATCAAATTCTGAGTCAGTATTCAATACTCAGAACTTGATACAGTAGTTCAGCAGTTCAGTTCTGCCAGTGCTCAATGCATCAATACTCAAGTACTATCCAGTTCTCGGTACTTCAAGTGCTTGGCACTTCATAAGTACATCGTACTCAGTGTATTTGCCCAGCTCTGGTCGACAACGTTCACGCGGACAATGAGCTGCGACATTGTCGCGAGTATAATGTCAAAGGGTTGCAGAGAGCGAAAGACGCGAGGAATAAAATGAATCCTCCTTTTGTGGAGTGTGAGACAGAAGAAAACGGGATGGTACGTACTTGAAGGCATTCAGCAGCTTTCAGGAAAGAGCTGAGTGACTCTTGGGAGACGTGAACCTCGCCGCGGTACATGAATTCGAGGAGGGACGCCATGTTGTGGGCGCTCGTACCGTCCAGAATGACGATGAGGCCCGCGGGTAGGGGTGGCATGCCCTCGAAAAGCTCCTGAAAGTGCTTGCTGCATGCTGCGAGTATGAGTCTGTGAGCTTTGAATGTGACGCCTGAAACAATAAACGAGTGGGAAAAAAAAACATTACTGTTTGCTCGATTCTCTCGAAAGTGTGAAATTTCTTATGAGCCAGTTTTGTACAAGTTTGCATTGAGAAATCCGTCAACTCCTACCATGGCTGCATTTTAAAACATACCTTGGTAGGAACGACACAGAGAACCGGTGCTGGCCGACTCTGGCCGAACACTGGCCGACGCCGTGCCAATACTGGCCCTGTGTGGCGCTCCCACTAGGGTACTCTCGTACTCTGGAGTATCGTTCCGACCTGATTCGCCCCTCTGCTTCAGATGTGGAAGGAACGATACTAAAGCGTACGGGAGTACGTTTTAGAATGCACCCTTGACACCCTTTCAGCCCTTACGAGAATCCATGAGAGCTGGCCTCTTTTGGACCGTCCGGCAGGTTTTGACCCTTTCGGGCACGGTGTATCGCAGGTGATACACTTCTTTCAATTCAGAAAAAAATGCATTGATGACCAACCGATGTATTTTAAACTTCATATTAGTAAAAAAAAAATATGTGTGCTTAAGGGTTAAGTGGCTAAACAATTTCCCAGAAGATATTACGACACAGCAAACGATAGTTCGAAAACATATACCAGCATATGCATGTGTCAGGTAACCGGGCGATGCGCCGAGTCGATAAGATTCGATAGCGCGCTGGTATCGCAACGACGATGCAGCTCGCTTCGTCGCTTCTGCTGCCGCTCAAAGGGTTCCCCGAACTCCCTCAAGCGCGCAATCCGTTTTACTCGGGAGAAAATTTCGAAATAAATGAACCGCGCGGCGGGATGCGCGATTTATTATCCAAAACCCGCTCAATTTCGTTTTCTCACGACTCTATGTTTTTTTTCTTCTTCTTTCGGTTCGGGCGGCTCCGCTGGGTTTTTGGCGACCGAAGGAAGTGGCCGAGCGTCGAACCCTTTTTTTATAGCGTCACACACACAAACACGTATACATTTATGTGCGCGGAGGATCGAGCGAACGAAGGAACGAACCGGTGAGCGAGGGCGGTATAAAGAACGCTAGCTGAGCGCCAGGCAGCTCGAACGACGACTCTGCCCTTTCTCGCAAGCCGCCGGTTATGTAGGCCATCTTCCGCCTCGATCTCATAATTTATGCTTCACGAACGTACGCCGTACAGTATACATCATAGTGTCGTCGGCTCATTCGAGAAAGTCGGTGTCACGATATATATTTATATGTGTCTGTACGTATCTATATATTTTTATCGGAAATATCGCATGCGAGTTTTTTTACACATCGCACGTGCTAGATGTCCATTGCTGTATTTTTATTCGCGACGTCGGTGGTCGGTAATGACGGGGATCGCGAACAAGCTCGCAGGAGTCCCGGCTCGACAGCCTCGGTTGAGTCGACGCGAAGCAGCGCAGGGTTTGAGCTGGGTAAGGCTGAGTGGCGTCAAGAAGAACCCGGAGGAACGCACTCCGAGAGGTCTTCAATATGCTTGATTTTTTTCAGATTTTTGTACCATCGAGAAGTGTTTACAATTCCCTCCCATTTCTCTGAAACTTATGCAAAGTGAACACCAATCGCAAGGACCACCTTAAGGCGAGGCCAAATCTGTAACACATGGCATATGAGTGCAAGAGAGATTGCTGCATTTTTCGAATCAATTCCATGTACAAGTGCTTCTGTTTCTCTTCATTTTACCCGTATGTAATTTCACTCTACGCTGGTATGCATTTGTATTCTATTTTGTATACTTATATTTTCTTTTTCTCATATCTTTATGTTATTTTTAATTTTATGCATTTTTTTAGTTTTGTTGTATTCTATTTTTTGTTGTCTTGTAAAATTGTGCACCGTTGTAGCTTTTGTGTAGCGCTTCTGTATCTTGATGCACGGTGTTCTTCGGCGGCTTATGCCTCGGAACACGGAATAAACAAATCTATCTATCTATCTAAAAGTGGGTGATATTTGGGGTAAAAGCGAAGTATCATCGTACGCGCTAGTGAATTCTACATCCGCTAATACTTTCCTTTTTCGCTAAATGTCTACCATCTCCGAATGCCATTCATTACAGTTTTTGTTACCGACTGAGTCTGTTTCACCTGCCCTTAAGGGGAAGTGAAACAGCTCTGCGTGCGAGAGGGATAGTTGCAATTTTCAAATTAACTTTATTATTAAAGAAAATGAACACCTTTGAGAAAAGTTCATTACAGTTTTCAATACCGACCGCGATATTTCACTTGGCCTTAAGGCCGCGCGCGACGCGCCCGGCTGGAAGTATTGGTGTGTGGAATACAACTTGAGTCGCGGGGGCGGCTATGCGAGCGCGTATCCAGTGACGACCGTTCGCGACCCTAAGCCTCGCGACACGATGTGTATCGCGGGGACACATCGCGGTAAGACACGCAGGTACTCGAGGGCTTTTTCGGCTCGGCATCATCGTGTACATAAAGAATGAAGCGAAAAGGAAACGGCGTACAGAAAAAAAAGGAAAGGAGCAGTTCGTTGCGACGAGGCACGGCGATCGGGATGGCGATTCGTTGGGCAAAAAATAACGGTAAGAAACGAGACACGGTGCATTGTACGGTGAACGATAAGAAGCGAACGTTTCCTCGGTAAGAAAAAAAATGCCACGATGTAGAAGTGTTCTGGCATGGCTGGAGACTTTTAAAAATAGTGACTTCTTCTTAATTGCAATCGTATTCAAGCAATCATCCAGCCGAAGACACACTGTTCAAAAAATTGTCAATTTAATGCACCGGACTGGAAGTTTTTATGCAAAAACTGGTACAGTAAATTGAATGTTTATTATTTTTTATAATATTAAATTTACAGTGAAATTAAAGTAAATGATTGAGTTTGAAGTTTTTTCACAATAGAATTAAAGTAACGTATTAAAAATAAAGTATTTTTAAAGTGTAAAAATAAAGTATTTTTAAAGTGTAAAAATAAAGTATTTTTAAAGTGTAAAAATAAAGTATTTTTAAAGTGTAAAAATAAAGTATTTTAATATACTGTACGTTAATTTTTCATCACGATCGTATATGAAATTTAATATCCCAGTTTATGCATAAAAACTTCCAGTACCAGTACGTTAAATTTCACGCGAATTTTTTTACAGTGCATGTCGGAGATCCGCGTCGGAAGTGATAGATAAGACTTTCTTCGGTACAAAACAAACGTTCCATGCAGTAAAAGTCCAACAGACATAGTTTGAGACTTTCAACCCGATTATTCTTTTTGAATTTCAATGAATTGAAGCAATTATCCGGCTCGAGTCGGGGATAAGACAGGCTGTCAGAGATCCTCGTAGGAAATAATTGAGTAGAGTGCACGTGGCGGTTTATCCGATGCCGCTCAACAACGAGGAAAATAGCAGGGGGGCGTCGATCTCGGAAACGCGATATCGTCAGAATGAGGAAGTAAAGTGTGAGAAACTCCAAGTAAGATAGAGAAAAGTCGTCAGAGAAATAGGGGGGAAGGGGAGGGGGGGATAGAGTAAGAGATAGGACGAAGGCCAGGTGGTTCGAAGGAGCACCTGTCTTCAGGAAGCTACCTCTCTATCTCTCCGCCCTCTCGGAAATGTATCGAGTTACCTACTGCCTTGATAACTCCGGATGGACTAGTCCCGACTGCGAGTATATCATGAAGTCTATCGCCGTGACCGCAGCACAAAGCCATATATATTACGAGGAAGAAAGAAGAAAAAAAAAAAAAAAAAAAAAAACAGAAACGTTACGAACGAGTTGAAATCGAGTAATGACCATCAGAAAAAGAGAGCCGGCTCCCCCATAGTCACCGAGGGACCCTTTTTCGGCTCGTGTCTCTCGCCGAACCGAAGTAACGAGAAACGGGCTATTTAACCTCATGGGAAGTCTTACGTGATGTATATGGATGCGTGAATGGATAATGAGCTCAGCTATTTCGTGTGAGAACCGAGAGGGGACGGAAAGAAGAGGAAAAAAAAACACACGAGTGCACGTGGGAGCCACATTCGGATTTACGACTGTGGCCAGTAGTCATTCGTTTCGTTTATTATCCCGCGAGAATATTCCGATGAAATTAAGATTCCGAGAGCAAGGAAGGCTCGACGTCACGGTGCCACTGCAGGTGTTTAAAAGACTCGAGAGCTACGAACTCGACCTTCCGGGGGTTCGTTCGAGCGCGGAGAAGAGAAATAAGGATTAAAAAAGAAAAAAAGATGAAAAGAAAAAAAACCCTGCCGGTGAGTATTCGCGGACGGATGAACGCAAACTCTTTCGCCCGGCTCGTGTGTGTTTGCGTACGTGAGAACGTACGTGTAACGAGAGGCAGGACGGAGGAAGGGCTGTGTGCGTCGGTTCTGCGCCCGCGTACGAGACGAGTGCGCCAACATATGCGAGCCACATTCGGTGGATTTTCGCCGCGTGCAGGGGCCAACGACCGTCGCTGAGAGCCGCGAACGAGCTCCCTCGCGCGTGTGCGTTCGTAGGCGTATTATAATACTACGGCACTATATATACAAGTATATATAGTGTATCGCACAAGGATGATTTTCGTACACGAGCCCAACTCGATCTAATATGCTCCTCGCTCTCCCCACCGGGCGCGGGAACGAGGATGAATAAAGCGAAGAAGACGTCGAGGCTGCGGGTCATAAATGAGAGCTGATAATACTCGCGATAAGCGATAACTATTACTATGATATAGTATACTAAATTTGTACGATTTTTTTTTGGCTTTTTTTTTGTAACAACTATATAGTATTAGCACGTGTCGTCAAATATTTTGGATCTTCTTTATCTCTACTACACGAGTAGTTTTATCGATACGCTCGCCGGTCCGCCGATAAGGACGCCGAAAGCCCCGAGAGCGAGGCTCGAATTCTCACTGATAATATCATCTCCACAAAAACAAACTACAATTCTACGCCTTTTATCTTGCGAGGAACAATCGAAGTTGGAAAATTCGATTGCAAGTTCTTTATCGTGACTATTTTTGCGTCTAACGGGATGCTGCGAAGCCACTTTGCATGTGGCTGTGTGAGTGATATGTATGTATATATTTATGAGAACGAGTTTAGCGTGTTGTTAAATACGTGAATTCGAAAAAAAACTCGAGGTTGCGCAACGGAGCAGTGCACTCTTCGCGGATATCTATTCGTATCTCAAGGCCAACGTTTTAGCCCGCTAACCCGTGCGCTCTTTCCGTAGGTGTGTGTGTGTGTTTGTGGGTGCGTGTGGGTGCGCGTGTGTCGAAGTTTCTTTGCTTACGTATGCTCCGGGCACGGATGGCAGACTTCGCTTCGGCTTCCCCTATCCGACCTCTTATCGCTTTTCCGTCACGCATTGCGTAACTGATTCGCTGACACCCGCTACTCTAGCGTACATTTTCTTTTTTTTTGCGTATCATACTAACATGCATATTCTCACGTATGCATGAGGAATGTCGAGGCGAATGACCGCCGTTTAATCGGAATGATTTTATTCGCCGGTTGGAAAAACCAGGTGTCTTGAATCGCTTGAAAACAAACTAACGGAAGACAAAATTATGTAATTATGAACATCAGACTAGGTTTTCCATAATCCGGACCGGGTAACAATTTCCCATAAATGCAGCATTTTTTCGGAGTTAAAGAGAAAAAAACAGAAAATACCGACCGACTCTTCCGAGGAGCTCATAAAAAATCCCATAACTAAATAAAATGAATTAAATAAATAAAAATTTGAGTACACGCTGTACTTGTTAATTTTCGTGTCGATGATCCGATATCTTTTCTGTTGCGAAGTGCATCCTTGTATGAAGTTCAATGACCGCGCTATCGGGCTTATAGGATCGTCATCGTAAAAAAAGAAGAAAAAAAAAATTGTTATCCAAGGACAAAACGATAGAAGCGAGAGTGGCGCGAGGACCGCGGTGCGATCGTGTCGGTACACTGTACAGAATTAAAGCCTGTTGTTATCAGGGAGTCATGCGACCTCGGCGCGCTCGACGGCCAAAGGTTCGCCACGTGCAAAGTGTTTTCGCGGGCGGCTCCGCCGAAATACGACTGTTGCATAGTGTACACTGTTGTACGTACACTATCGAGCGTGTGCGGCAGCGTGTGGCTATCCACCAGACTGCTCCGGATGACTGGCCTGTGTACGTGTCGAAAAATAAACAGGAATGCCTCGCCGCGAATGTTCCCGCTAAATCTCTCGCGGCCGAAGCTCACCAACCGGGTTACCGTCTCTCCTATTTTTACGAAAGATTCTCGTAACTGGCGACCCGGTTTTTCACGATGATTCCTCTCGTCTCGCGGAGGGTTCGAAAAAAAGAAAAAAAAAAAAACGAATCGATGTTATATGCGATACATTGCACGAGGAACGGACGAGACACGCGGAAACTCTCGGAACTTCGTGCGTCACGGATTTAGGAATAGACTCGTCGGACTCCAGTCCTCTCGCCCGTTGGCGAAAAAAAAATATATATATATAGTCACAGTGCGGTCAATTCGTCAGCGTATAATTAGAATCGATGATAAATTCATCGGATTTATCAAAGCGTGCATTAAAAATGATAAAAATAAATGAACGGAAGATTAAAAATCTTTAAAAAAAGATGTTAGAAATTGCAAAGCGAATGGGTCCGTAGCTGTGCGCCATGAAGTATGTCAAATGCGCATAACAGCTCAATTTTCGTAATTTCCGAGAAGCGCCCGGGAGGGGGCTGACGAGCCAATCGGAAGCGAAAGATTCGTTCGCGAGATGCCGGGGTCAGCGAACTCGCAAGGACGTTGCAGAGAGTACAAAGGCCCGCGCTGCGCAGGCTGATTCTTTTTTTGTCGTTCTCTTCTCTTTTTTTTTCTCTCGACAACGGCGGAGGAGCGAGCGAGTGGGCTATGCAGAGGAGTGGGGGCCAATCGACGCTCGACTTCCCCTGTGCTCGGCCAATGGCCGCGTGGGACCAAGGCCACTCTTTGCACATGCCGCCCCGGTTGCACGATGAATAAGAAAGAAAGAACGAGGAACGAAAAAAAAAGCGCCGAACAGAAGAAGAAGAAGAGGAGGAAGAGGAAGAGAAGAACAACACGGGTTCGAGGGACCGACGAGAGGACGGGCCCCGGAGCCAATGGAGAAGCGAGAATGAAGGTGAGCGGCCAAAGGGGAGAATTTAAAAAGAAAAAAAAATTAAATGGAAAGAGGGGATTTCATCTCCGCGGAGAAACCAGGAAGAGAGAATTTCAGTGAGTGCCGCGAACGAGAGGAGGATCGAAAGAGGGGACACCAATTTAGCGAACCAGTGAGAAGCTGGTTAAACCCAAAAAAAAAAACCTTGCAACTCTCTCGCGGACCGGAGAATTCAAGCAAAACATCTTATTGTTTTCTGCGAAAGAAAGGGAAAGAAGTTCATAATTCACGAAAGATTTTGACAGTTTGCAGGACTGCTTGTTTTGAAGCTTCTGTCCTCGCAGGCTGCGGCAAAATGCTTGTCGTAGTTGCCGATTTGTCGAGCAACGAACGGGATAATTATGCACACTGAGAGAAGGATTATAATAAAAACTAACGGTCATGTGAGAAAAATTACCATAGCTTATGGTAGTACGATTTTCCAAGAATTTATACGATATAACATCTACGAAAAATTCTTGCAAATCCGGTACTTTCTGTCGTAGGTGGCGCTCTGCTTCCGTACAACTAGAATTATATGGCCATGTTTTTTTAAACTGAAAATTGGACATTTAACGTTAAGAATATCTTTAAATTTTTGTTGTAGCCAACTCTGGACACTTTAAATATTTTCAGAATTTTCGATATTTTCGATGCGTGATAAAAAACAATAATTTCCTCCGATAAATGTGTCAGATGCCAAACTAAAAAGAAAACGGTTTTACTGGCCATATCACCCTAAACTTGACCGTGCGATATGGCCACATGGCATACCGTACTGACCCTTGCACGTTCAATCTTATAGTCTTCGGTGCAATCATATTGTATCCACATATACTAAAAACTATGCAAACGGCTAGGCAATTGGTTTGTTACGTTAAAAGATATTACGACTGGGCGTATCACCCGCATGGCAATCACCCTGACTAACCCTGTGTGTTATGGTAATATGTCTCAGCTGTATAGTCGTATTTAGTAGATCCTTCTCTCAGTGCAATGACTGCGCGATGATAATTATGCGATTATGTCAGTCGAAATTAACGACGTCCGTACATATTTGCACGATTCCTCGGGAACTCGAATAACTTAAACCGAATATTATTTCGCGTCGACTTACTCTCAATATTAGTTCGCCGACAAGCCTTTTTTTTGGTAATTTTATCGTGCTCGAGCCTTTTACGATCAAATCTCCATGCAACAACGAATTTATATCTGATCATTTTTAGATTTATGATTTCGTGTGTCATCGATAAAATATTTTCGTCGGTACATCGCGGGCGGAAAAAGTAGGTCGAATACTAATAATCTTTCGATCGTAAAACGTCGAGGCTTATCAATGCATTCGGGTTTGTTCTTCGCGTCATAACCGAGCGTCAAGAATTGTTTCCAAGGACTCTTTCGCGTTGGTTTCGAAAGCTTTACGAGGCAAAACAGTATAGTGCGTTATAAATACTACGGATACAGATGCAAAGTACCAAAGTGGCTGAGGAATTAAAAATGTTATCGATGTATCCGGATTTTTTCTCCGTGTCACAGTTGAGCATCAAGAATTGTTTCAAAGAACTCTTTCGCCTTGCCTTCGAAAGCTTTGAGAGGCCAAACTATACGGTTCGCTATGTTTTATGCTATATAGTTATAAATACAAATGCAAAGTACCAAAAGCGGGTGAGGAAATGAAAATATTATCGATGCATCCGGATTTGTTCTCCGCATCACAGCCGAGCGTTGAGAATTGTTACAAAGAAATCTTTCGCGTTGCCTTCAAAAGATTTCAGCAACGAAACTAAATAGTTCACTATGTTTTATGCTGTACAGTATGGTGCATTATAAATACTACGGATACAAATGCAAAGTACGAAAAGCGGGTGAGGAAATAAAAATATTATCGTGCTCTCGAGGACACCGAGTGTCAATGGCCCTGGCATGTGGCTTGTCCTGTTGCATAAGCGAGTTAGCCTTGACTCCAGGAAGTATACTTTGCCGGTCGCTCGCGACTGCGCGAACGAGTTATCCGGCGAGCGAACGAGTTCTGCTAGAGTACGCTAGGAGCAGCGTTCGTACACAGCCCGCCCACGTGCTCGATGGCCTCACTTCGGGAATTGCCAAGTTTCGAGCGAGCCAACGAACGAGAACAGTTCGACCGTTCACGAGTGCCTTGCACTCCATCCGCTCGCAATCGTTGGCGCACGGAGTGACGAGCGAAAAGTACCGGACGCTCGAATTTCGAGCCCATGAAGATTTTGCCACTAGCGAGTTCGATAATTGCACCAAAAAAAAAAAAAAAAAATTGATGACTCATCAAGAAATGCTCGCTATATTGTATATCGGAGCGTGCACGATAGTGCTGAATCACTTTAATGACTCTGAAGATATCTGCATGTGCCCAAATTTCATCAAGTTATAACGGCTGTATTTTGCATCGTACAAACGTTGATCGAGGAAGTTCACTTGGAGATCAAAATTCTATACGTGAACAATTGGTTATTTTTCCTAAAGCAGTGCACTGATTGACACTTGCCAAAGATGAAATTTGATGTCATGCAGATATCTTCAGGGTCATTCATTTTATTGGTATTAACAATGACCACACAGCCCGAGAATTACGTGACGAAAAGCACGTCAACGCTCCGATGCAACCAACTCAGCCACGTACCCAATATATATATCTATCTGCCCTAAAAAAGTTTCTAATCATTATCAAAAATCCTCGTTGAGAAACCAGCGATATCGCGACGCCTCTAGCCTAATGTTCCTCTAACGAAAAAAAAAGAAAAAAAAAACTGCGGGCGTTCTTGCGATTCAACGAAGGCCACGAGATAAAGCGACGATTAGAAAAAGTGATATATCGTCGCTAATTATGGAATCTGGATTGTTCAAACAATTTTCTATTACGCCAGTTCGGTTAAAATTTTACGACTAACGCGAGCTTTTCGATGTTTGGAAATTTCGTTCTATTTTAGATCCGAGCGATATGTGCGCGTGTGTGTTTTTCCTCATCGCGCCCTCATAACTTTTCGATGCGGCAGACACGGAGCGCAGCCACTGGGCGCGGGGACGGCCGTGATACAAATCGGCTCGTCACACGTGCAAGCAAACAGACGCGTGTGTTTCCTATCGCATTGCGCGTTGCAACACGCAATCGTTCGTTCCCGCTGACGGGAGGCGGTGCGTTAAGTATCGTACGACGCTGTGCGGACGTGAGGCTCTCTCGAGTTGCTGTCGATGACCCAGTTTCTCGTGACCATGGACGACCCTTCTGACCCATAAAGAGATAACGCATGTCATACAGAGTACGCCTTATACTGTGCACACAGTCGCGTATGTACACACATGGCTTCGTCGTGGAACCTCAGAAAATTATCTCGACGAAATCCGTACGGGTTGCATCGCTCCGCGCTATATTTTATTTTTTTTATCTAAACCGCCAATCCATCCTCTCAATTTAATTTAATTTTTGTTTCTTATCAAACGTGAAGCTACATTAAAACGAGGATCCCGGATAATTAAAACCCGATGACTGCGCGCGCACCGCGCAGTTTCCGTTCAGGAGCTTCATTACCGTGAACCAATTCACACACAGTTTCCATTTCACGGTCGAGAACATTTCCGGGGACGGGGAGGTACTTCGGTGGGGAATGAAACGAGGAGTCTCGCTGGTGCCGTTTCTTTGCTTATGTTGTATTTTTTTTTTATGGTGCACGAACCGAGTCGAAACGTTGACGGAGCTCTGTGCCACTTGCAGCGGCTGTTACGTTAGAGCGGAGCTGGATCGTGGCTCGGCACGTTTCCGAGGCAGGAACCCTTTCGGGTATGCGCGGCTCCGGTGTCGTCGTTGTGCATGTACCGTTTGACCGGCGATAGAAGAAGCGACGAGAATGTGCATCGAATAGCCATCGTGGCCTCACGTTTTACCGGCGTTCGAAGCGGGGGCCCAAAGTTGACTGTTAGATCTAACTGTAACCCGAAGTAGGTCTACTTTGCAGGCCGGACGCTGGCTCGACTCCTGCGGAGAGCTCTCTCGCAGGGCTCCGTCCATGTCCGCTTGCATGCCCGCTTATTGGAGGCAGGTACGAACTACCGACAACCGGCGCGCATCCTTCCTCGCTTGCCCAACGTTTCGGCGCTCGCGTCGAATGATTGGCTTGGACACGAAACCCCGGCATTATAGTAACCCGAGGAGGATCGCGGCTCGTTCACTCGAAACTGTTGCTCTTCCACCGATAATCGTCGAGGCGAGAGCGGGATAAACGAAGAGCGAAAGCACCGGAATTATCCTCCGATCGCGGGTTACGAAACGGACCGAAAGAGATGCACTTTCTAAACTCGGGAGGAGTGTGCTCACGAATGCGTGAGCCGCTCGTCACTACTGTTATATTCCGGGTATTCGTAACGATGAATCACCTCGTTAAATCCTCACACTGCATCCAGAAAGCACCACCGGAATTTCCAGACTCCGAGGCGTGGTATCTTCGTTTATTTCGATCCGATTCGCTCGATCGATCGACCTGAATTTTTGGCTTTTGGGCGATTTTTTTTTGTTTTTTTTTTCTTTCTTCTTCGAGGTTCTTTGGAATGATTTGTTTTCCGGGACATCGAGGGCTGCAACTGCGAGACGCTGGTCGTGAGATTTTTTTTAAATCCTTTTCTTTTCTTAAGGATTTTCGGTAAGATGTTTTTTTTTAGGAACTCACGCGTTTCATCCACGTATTGTACCGCACAATCGTGGTGAACAACGAGCCACTTATCCGGTACGATTTTTTAAACCTTTTTTTCTCAAGTTTTTTTTTTTTTGCAGATGCATTTTTTCCGTATTGCCGAGTTGCAATATCCGTATTGCTGCGTTGCACCGAACACCCGTGGCGATCAGCGAGACACTGATCGTGTGTAATTTTGTTTATCTTCTTTTCTAAGGTTATTCTAAAAAGATTTTTTTTTTTTTGCGTATTGCACCGCGAACAGCGAAACACTGACCGTGAGTTTTATACCCCTTTTTTACAGATTTTTCGCGAACTCGCGCGTTGCTTCTGCGTGTTGTACAGCAGACCCGTGGCGAAGAGCGACACACTTGTCTGTAATTTTTTGTACATATGTTTCTCAGGTTTTTTTTTTTAGCAACATTTTTTCGGAAATTAGCGAATCGCAACTGCGTTGCACCGTGGCGAATAGCGAGACACTGATCGCCTGTAATTTTTTTTTTTTTTTCGTGATTTTTTTTGCGCATTGCCGTGTTGCAACCGCGTTGCACCGTGCGCCGGTCGCGAACAGCGAGACACTGGCCGTGGGCTCGAGGCTGCTGTGTTGGTTGCAGGAAATTTTCCCACCCGGATAGCGAGAGCGTCATCGGGTGTGCTGGTATTCGCGGAGAACGGCTATTCGCGAGAATGTGTGAGAGCGAGAGAGAGCGTTTTAGCAACGCCCGCCCGTGAAGCGATGCAACGGGTGTGTGCATGCAACGAGCGGAGAGAGAGACTCGTTGGAGGATATTCGCGTGTGTAAGAGTCCCGATGCCTCGAGCGAGCTCGGAGAACGCAGCTCCGCCGTGCGGCGATTGGACGGGGTAGAAACGACGACGACCAACAGCCGCGGCAAAAGGCAAACACGGGTGCATCCTACGCCACTTTGGCACGCCGGCACTCCTACTATTCGCGACAAGCGCGGTGCCGCGCGGCTTGCAAGTGCTGCAGCGGCCAAGGAGCGGGAGTTCCGAAGCAATGGCGAACTGCAACTCGGCAAGAAAACCGCGAGCTCGGCGCCGCGGAAATTTCAACGCTCGATGTCGAACTCTTTCGTCCCGCGACGATGAGCGCACTCGGTGTAGGCGGCTTACTAGACGAGAATTTTTTAGTAGTTCATTGTTTTTTAGTAGTTTTATTATTGTTTATCCTTCACTGAGAGAGAAAAATCGATTGAGTCAACAAAACGCGCGCTTACGGGTGGCGAAATAAATTTTTGGTTGATCGAATTAAATAATTGTCTTAGTAAGAAAACATTCGATTCGACGGCCTGTTGGTTTGATCATCGAGGTATTTCCTTCGAGCAACCAAACGTTTGTTTCACCATCCGAAAGCGCACATTTTGTTGAGCTCATTGATTTTTTTCTCTGTGTTCCCTCCGGCGGCTGCAAGGATAATTATACTATTTCAATTAGCAGAAATATTATTTGATGTGTGAGAATTGACTTTCGTGAATGTATATCGTGTGAAACTTCTTTCATGAAAATGTTGTAAATGTATTTAATAAATTGATTTATGGAATGCCTTCAATGCGTGGACTGAATCGTTACACGGAACGTTACTCGTTAAGATATTGCTGGCATTAAAATATTACACGGCACTGAATATTTATGAAATATAAAAAACATATATGCGATATCCGCGAACGAGCTTTAAAGCTTCTGCGACCAAACCGAATGTCTGTAAATATTTTTGTACTCAATCAATTAATAATGAACGAAATGAAATGTCGAGGTGGATTTTTCTTTTTTACTCTTCGTCTAAAAAATTCTGTAGAAAGTTCGTCATACGGTAAAATTATTTCGTGAAAAATAAAAATGGAATAAATCTGAAATTTTGCCTATACGTTGGGGCGCATTGAAAATGATTTAATAAATATGGATCAATCTCCGTCGAGCATGAGACGCGTCATATTTGTTAATAACACTTACCCTCGCAGAACAGGGTGACATCGGTGAGACTCTCGCTTTTGAAGAGGTTCGAGAAGGCTGTCGCCAAGTTGCTGCCGAAGCTGTTCCACTTGAGGCAGAATTGTTGCTGATGAGAGTCCATGATGCCACCCTGCGGGCCAATCCCGTGACCCTCGCCACCTCTGTCACTGCCACCGCCCTCCAGTACGCTCTTCCCTTCTCGATCGCACCCGTGACCAACTGCTCCTCCAGCTGAACAAAAAATTTTAATATCGGCTTATTGATCGATTCCATCGTCGATGCACGAAGATCTCCCGCTACGCCATCCCCCCCCCCCCCGGCCTTGCGCCTATCCGAGGATGCATGCAGACCACCGTTACAGCGCTGTCCCGATTACACTCGGGTCTGGCTCTTGCACCGAGTAAAAATATTATTTTCGAGCAACTTCGTTAATTTTGCATACAAAAGAAAATCGTCCAAAAATGAGAAAAAAAATGTCTACGGTATTCGGTCGAGTACGTTGCGGTGGCAAAAAAATGTTATAGACGGGAAATATCAACGACGAAAATTTCATTAAATTATTTCGTTCGGTAGAGCGAAACGAAATACAATTTTTTAGAAATTTTTTAAGAAAACTTTTGGGTGGATTTTTTTTTTTTTTTAAATATTATTTATTGCTGAAAATTAAGAACGTTTTTACCCGAGAAACACCTACCTAGATTCGTAGTCGAATCCACTCGATTCACTGACAAACGAAAATCAATCAGAACGCATGGGTTACAGAGCCTCAATTTTTTTTTTTCTACTTCATCGCACAAGTATATAATTCTCGTTTCTCACTTGTTCCCTTTCTTTTTTTTCTACTCCTCTGGGCGACGAAAATCCAATCCGACGTCGAAACCTCCTCGGACACAACGTGATTTTCACCGGTAAAGATTTTTGGTTTTTCCCGCCAAAAATTGTGGGTTCACAACGAGCTCGTAAAACAAAAATCGGGAACACAAATTCGGCACGTGTCCGCCGCGAGTTTCTTATCCGTTCCTCGGCTCGCGGGCTGTCCTTGCGAATTCGAGGAATAAATGTCAAGGGCACGATCCGAGATGAGCAACAATGTTAATAAAAAAAAAAATCAACGAAGAACCAACAAACTAAAAAAACAGAAGTCTGATACGTGGAGACGAGATGCACGCGGTGGCTGGAGAGACACTCGCGTTCGTAACAGACCGGCGCGCACAACTGCTGGCCCGCAACTCCGCCACTATCGGCCCGTCGAGAGCGCGAAACTACGAAAAGTGCCGGGTGGAGGTAGGGCCGCTCGTTCGAAACAACGGACGATTAAAGACGACCGAAAAAGCTCTCGGGAACGCGACCGAATCTCCGAAAAAAATCGTCCACCAATCTACCGACACCGATCTAAAAAAAAAACTAAACAAAAAATCCAAAATCAAAAATAATTGCGCAAAACAAAACTCGTGCCGGACCGCTGTGTGTACAGTAGGTGTAGCGCGAAGTAGAGAGTGCGCGCCCGAGTCTCGTGTATATGGGTCATCGGCGTCGATGCAAATGCGGTTGTGGCCGAATAAAAGAAAAAAAAACAAAGATGGAAGACCGAAACAGAGAAAGAGAGATAAAACAAAAAAAAAACGACGACTGCCGGTTGCGTTGAGCGGAGCGGGTGTTGCGAGCGTGTTGTGCGCGCACACGAGCTCGGGAGAGAGCGAGACGGGCCGAGAGATAGAGAGGGAGTCGTCGTGAGGAGAAGGGAGGAGGGGAAGAGGTTCCTCGTTGTGCGACGGAGGAGCACACTTTGTCGGGGGTGGGGGGAACCCGAAAGAAAGAGATATATATACACGCGATATCTATATATATGTAGGAGAGAGAAGCACCAAAAGAGAGAAAGAGACATCGAAGAGAATCTAGTGTCGCGCGGGTGGGGAAATTGGCCTGCGGCTAGGATTGCCGAACTTGAGTTTGCGTTTGCTGTCTCCGTCCCAGATCCGAGAGGCTCTACATATATTTAGATGTGTGTGTGTTCTCAACACCGCGATACAGTTCTCTCGCTCGCTCGGACTCTGTTGCTCCGGGGCTCGCGGTCCTCGTGCTCGACGGCGTAGAGCTTCGGGACTCGGGATGTTCTATGCGTGACTTCGCGATGCGTTATACCTTACCGTCTCGTTCTGCCGTTCGCGCGCGCACTTCTCGCCTCTCTAATGCCACGCTCGGTACATACAGTTTGTGTAAGCACGGTGGAGATAGAGACGGAAGGAGGCCAGAGGTGTACAACGCAGTGGTCGTGTCCCCGCGGAGGCTTAATCCAACACGTGCCAGGGTCGAAGCACCGTAGACCGGTACCATCGATCACCGACGTTACCGACACTGAAACGGCGTTTCAAGGTTTCATTTTGTTTTTGCCGTTGTTATGCGCGTATCGGAGGAGAGGCGGCGGTAACTGCGACGGTAAAGGTTCGATGCGGCGAATAGGATATACTTTTTGTTTATGGGTTGGATGAAATGTCGTTTGAGACGAGAAACGATCTATGGATTTGCAAGCGCGCTTCGGAAAGTTCTGTAAACGGTCAAAAGGGAAAGCAATTTTTTTTCCCTAGCTCTTCGTGAAGTAAATTAAAGATTCGTGATCAGCGGAGAAAAATATATCGGACGAAGGATATTTTAAATAGATCTTATGGATCTTTTGCTTCCAAGCGGAAGAAGCTATGTTTTTACTTTCTCGTCATATACGAAGTATGCAAAATGATTGAGTACTGTTTTTATCTGCCCATTCTGTACATTTCAGAAATGTAGGCATTCGGCCGAATCGTAACGGGGGTTAAGGAGAGATTTCGTGTTCCTGCATCTTCGTAAAATCACCGATTCACTATAATAATTTTTTTCTCATTGTCTGACTTCGTTCTCGCTTTCGTCTCGTGCGCTCTCCCGACAGGATAGACGTCCCCTGCCGTCTCCGCCAGCGTGAGAGTGTTTCTCTCGTGGAATTTCGTATCGGACAGATCGACTGCCAGACTGCCGAGAGAAAGAGTTTAGTGGGCCAGCGCAAAAGCATCAAACGCCGACACCTCGTTGACAGATACTAAGCGTTTGACGACGAGCGCCACGTGACTAACTAAACGATCTTTTCGACAGAGGATTTTTGCGCTTCGTCGTGGCGTCTCGAATGCCGGACAGTTTCCTTCGAGGCTTCCGGTCACGGGCTCGGGAGTCGTTTAAAAATCGCGGCGATAACACGACTGCACGTGGTCAGCGACGACGATTTTTGTTATTTCTTCTGTCCGTTTAATTTCTTTTTCCTTCCCTCCATTATTTCCCTCTATGAAACTCGATCGTGTGAGCGCTTCGCGACGAAGATCCACGTTGCCGGTCTCATTTATTTGCCCATTCTTCGTCTCCTTCACTCTCCCACGGCCCGTCCCGATGAGATTCTTATTCATCGGGTATTTTCGTTCCCAAGATGCAGTACTCCGTGTCGCCTCCCTATCGCGTTCCCGGACGGATTCCTCCGGTGCCGCATCGCGCCAAGGTGAAAGTCACGGATTCTGGACTTCCCGCCGACGAGGAGACTCTGCCCGTTAATACTCCGAGCCGCCAGATGGGCGAGAAAGAGATAATGCACGAGATCATTTCGGTCCGGCGAAGGCCGTTACGCAATTGCGTGTCAGCCAGCAACTGCGCTCTTCGGACTCTACGGATCGACTTCCTATCCCGCTCAGCCACACAAATTCCTGATCCGCTCTCACCAAAGGGCCTAAACACTCTCCTACTTACGCAGGCGGAAGTTCATACTTTGGTGCCTACGCAACGGCTTCCTTAATCTCGTGATACTTATCGGAGTTTCATCTTCGTATTGTATTATTTCTCAGTCGGACCAGCAGAGTCCAATTTATTTATATATTCATATGTTTGTTTACTTGATTATTATTTTTTTTATTTTTTTTCATGGCTCCCGAAGAATCTTCTCGACTGGGAGGGGCGAAAAAAAAAATTCTGCTTGCACTCGGCCGGCGGCGCGACTCGGTGGTTGCGCGGGCACGGAAAGTCCCGGGGGGGGGGGGGGGGGGGTACGGAGGGAGAGGAGAGGCGGCGGTCAGAAGCGGAAGGCATTCGACGGTCGGAGTAGGAGACTCGCTCGCCGGTTTGATACCGCCGGAGCGGCGAATCTGAGCCGGTGTGGAGGTGGCAGTGGCGAACGCTCACGTAGCCTTCCTTGTCCGACGCACGCGGCCGAAAAATCTCTCGCGAAAATGGGTGGGAGGGGCGTACGCGGCGGCGAATGTGCCCAGGGAGTGGTGAAGCGCTGCGAGGCACAGCAGCCACTCCGCGATCTGCCGATCTTTCGGCCGCGCGACGAGTGGGGAGGGTTTCCCTCCGGGCTGCGGAGGCTCGAAGGAGACCGCGAGAAGCGGCGCCGATCGCAGGAAGATGAAAATGAAGATCGTAAATAAATAAAAAAAATTGCTGGTTTCTACAGCGATTGACCGAAGGTTGAGCGGCGAATAGATTTTTGTTTTTTTCAACGGGCGAAGCGGACCGAGAGCAAAACTTCAGCAATCGGCGATAGGAGGACGTCGATGTTGGGACCGCTTCATCGAAGAGTCGCGCGCTGAGTGGAGGTGGAAGAGCAGCGGGGAGGGATTTTGTGCAGGGAGGGGAGGAAAAAAAAAGCGTTTGAGGGAGAGCCTCAAGGTCACTGCGGGGCCGCACGCGCGCCTCCAGCTCACGCATACAGCCGCGATCGCTACGCCCATGCGTCGGTGCTCCTCGCGTTTTGGCTGTGTGCGGCGCTGCACCGCACACGCGTTAACGCACGCGCGTATCTTCCCGGCTACGTCTCGCTTAATTTCTGGTGTTCGTTCATCGTACGAACCGGCTACGGCCGTTTCTCCTCCGCGATAAATCCGTCCTCGTTGTTGTCGGGCGATCCCAACTTTTCGTCCCGGCCGATGCTGCGTCAGGGCGGCGTACACAAGTACCTATCCGTCGCGGCTGCGATCCACGCGCTGCACGGCTGACGTCGGGACAGGGGGGCGACGACGAATCGACGCTGTTGCGATATCAAGGTTTCGCGTGTACGTCTCACGATATTCTTATTTTTTTCCCTCCTCCTCCCCCCCCCCCCCCCCTCGAGCTCTTCGACTCCGTCGCGGGCTCTCTCGCTCGGCGTTGTGTCACCGAGCTAATAACGGTTACAAAATCTTATCGGAGGAACCTCCGAGAATCGAGACTGCACTCAGATAAATTATAGTTCTCACTGGTCGTGCGATGTTTGGGATGTTCGGTGTGAGCGGCACGTCGACGCTGGTGGATATCGACGGTTTGATGCCCGAAGGGCACAAAAGCCCTTTGTTACACTCGGTGCAGAAATTGCAGTTTTACGCACGCTTCGCGTACACAAACAAATCCTCCATTTTCACACCTTGTGAAGTTAAATTTGGTACGAGACTCGTGCGAACATTTTTTTCTGAACACGTGCTGCAAACTCACACTCGTCAGAAAAAAGTTTATCGCAGTAGTATCGTAAATTACTATTTTGTAACTCATGCATGAAAAGTGCTACTTTTAATGCCTGTCGAGAGTGGCAAAAGTGGCGATTCACAGCCAAGTGTAGTAACCATTATTAAAGAGTTTTGCAATGTTTTTTGTGAAATCAAAGGGTTTCGAAAAGTGTTCCGGGTCTCATGATTCGACGTGTTTTTTTTCACGCGGACTGTAAAGCTGATATCGGTGTCGACCCGAGGTCAAGCCGGAAATGATATCTTGTAAAAGGAAGAAAAATATGTTTCGTTTCACGAAAACTCGAACAGTAATTGCTATAATAGTTTTGATGGTAGCGACGCCCGCCGAGTTTTCGCGGAGGGGGGAGGGAAGTGGAAGGGGTGAAATGAAAGGATCGAGAAACTGTAGGGGAATAGCCATATATCTACGAGAAACAAAAACACACCAAATACGATATTTTTGTGGTGTGACAAAATCACACTTTCGCGCCGATGCAGCACTTTAAGCAAAAACAACCAAACAGAACAACATGATACAGATGAATTGTATTTTTTTTGTTAATTCACAGAATGCCGAAAAATATTACAGGTCTCTTAATTCGCGCAAACTAAAATCCGATGTCAGTATCGGCCCAAAGTCGAGCCAGAACTGATATCTTATAGAAAAAAATTCATTTTACGAACAGAAAGCTCGAACGGTTGTTATAATAGCAACTACAACAGCAATTTTTGTTTAATTTATTTTTAACTACAATAGTAATAACTATAATAGTAATTTGACGGAGAGGCGACGGAACGGGGAGAGGGAAAATGAAAGGATCGAGAAACTGTAGGGGAATAGCTGGAGGGAGTGAGAGGAAAAAGATAGAGTGAAAACAGGACAGCACGAAGGGTGATAACGTCGTGGAAACTCGCATTCTGCAGGAGGGTAACACGGTCCGCCGGTGTTCGTCCCCGCGAAATATATAGTCGATAATGCAACGGGGGCCGGCGCTCACTTGCTCCTGGCTACCCTAACTCCCGCTCCCTCAACCCTCCGGAGAGCTCGCCCCGTTCTACGGGGCTCTCGGCTCTCGGAACAAGGGACGTGCACGAGAAAGGAAAGAGCGAGAGAGGGAAGCCCGGTTTGAGGGAACGTCGAGCTTCTGACGCCACTGGCGCGCACGGGAACCCTGAGTGTAATTGCCGGAGGGTGGAATGAGCGAAAACGCAACCCCCAGGAATCCCGGGACGGAAGGGTTCGGGTAAGGATGAAAATTTTGCACGAAAACCGAGTACCGGCGACGGAAGAAATATTATCATAAAAATTCAGAAAGGAATTTTTTTTCCAATTTTTTTGCCCGATGAAGTGTTTTATATCGATCCGTCGTATATTCGACTATTATCGCCTCCTGACATAAGAAGGGGGTAAATGTGGGGAATATGGACCACCCCAATTAACACTTTGATCGATGATATATTGTATGGGCCATATTCATCCCGTTTACCCTGTGACGGTAAAACATCTTTAAACTATTTTTTTATCTTTTTTTTAGATATCGTCTTTATCGGGTATTGCAAAGAAATATCGATATACTGTTTATAGGATTTCGGATGCCCAAAACAAATGCACGAGCGCGCGAGATATTTGTAAACCATTTATTCCTCCAATTGTGATAAAAGGGAAAAAAAATAAAAATTTTAAAAAAGTGACAAAGGCCGTCCGAAACAAACACGAATGAACAATGGAGAAGCAAGGCTACCGGTAGCGAGCATCACAACAACGGATGTAACCTATACGCCATGAGCTGGCAGGTACATGAATAATTCCCAAATTATGCGCATAATCGATGCTCTCGCGGTAACGCCGCGACCAGTGAGCAAGTTAAACGTAGAGCACGAAAAAAAAATTGAGCAAAAAGAAAAGAAAATAAAAGAAACGAGGTGCACGCGCGTAGTACGAGCGAGAGAGGAGACGGTCGTTTTGTTCGCGGTCGAAGAGAGGCCGAAGCGCCGGGTCGCCTGGCCTCACCGCCCACGGGACCAGCAGGTGTTACCGCATCGTTGCACGCGTGCACGCATGCACACACATGTGACCACGGGTGCATGAATTACCCTGGAACACCGAAATATTCTCTCCCGAAGTACTACACGCGATGTTTCTTTTCTCCCCTAGCTGCGCCGACTCGTTTCGCCGATTCGTTTTCAAACATTACAACCTACCCTCGTGAAAGAAAAAAAAAGACTGTGTTTACACGACAACGGCAAATTGCTCTCACATATCGTCGGCAGCGAAACAAATGCATAGTCCGTATTTCTTTCATTTGTAACATACGAATTTAAAGTAATCTGTACATGAATATTATTAGAAAAATAATTAATTAAAAAAAGAATATAATTAGAAAAGAAGAATGCGTTTACACAGCAATGCCAAATTTCCCTCGCATATCGCCGTGACCGAAAGATATACATAGTCCATATTTTTGTTATTCGCAACGTACGAATTACAAGTAATCTGTACATGAATATTATTTAATTAGAAATAAAAGAAATATATATCTATAGATTATGTACGATCCATCAATGGCATCGCTTACAGCCGATAGATGGGCTGTTCGTCCAACGATTTAGGAAATTAAACGTAAACTCACGAGATGTTCAGGATCGATGTCGAACCGTACAATAAACGAAACAACAGCAAGAAGCGCTCAGCGAACTGCCACTCATTCGGCGATAGCCGTGGCGCACGTAACCGCCAAACAGGAAAGCACAACACTTTTTCACCGTCCAGTATTATTATTTATCTTTAAGTTCTCTAATAGATATTCCGATGGAACTTATCGGGATTTCTCCGGTGAGAGGCACGGTCTCGTTCTCTCGCTGGCGCCCCGCGCTCGACTACGATAGCCCGAATGGTGTTTCATTCACTCTAAAAAGAGAAACTTGGCCGTGGCAGCGGAGAGGCGAGGAGAGTGAGTAGCCGCGCGAGAGCTGGTCGCCACAGCGCAGCGTAGAACAAAGCGCACGTGGACTCGGGCGCAACCGAGAAACGGTCGAGGAGGACGGAGAGAGGCCCAGCGGCCGGTGAGACGGAAGGAGAGAAGCGAGCAGCAGGAACGGCTACTGCCACTCTGCGTTTCTCTCGTCTTCATCGGGAGTCTTCGATGAACGGAGAGGGACAGAAGCTCTACAACAGTCCGCTGCTCTCGGGGGGCTCTCGCGTCATAGCCGAAAGGCGCGCGCCGCGGAACGCAACGCGGAAGTTGTGTGTATATAGCCTATAGCGCCGAGAGCGCCCCGAAAGCCCAACTCTGTCGGTCTTGTTCCACTTATCTCGGTCTCTCGCTCTTCTCACGATACATACATGAGCGGTATGTCGTGCCCCACCGCAGTCTCACTCCTCGGCGTTTATATTCTCTGCTGCTAACCCCGGTTGCGTTTACGTACGAACGTTTTTCGTCGTCGAACGGAAACACCGAGCGCGCGAGAACCTAACGAACGACGGGCTCGCTCCGTGCCCGACTGCGATCGTCTCTTGACGGACGACGAAGAGGAACGCGAACTACGAAGCGTGTGCGTTACTTTACCGGAACCCGGCAGACTCTCGATGCTCGCACAGTGGCCGGTGGGAAAAAAACAAAATCGCGATAGATGCCGGTTAGAGCATCGCCGGTAAATACGACCTACAGGCGCGAACGGCCAATGGGCCTGCGCGCGCTGACGCGAAGCCCGATCCCGGCTTCACTGTTCCAGGGCCCTCTGCAGTCCGCTTACCGACCTATATATCCTTCTCGCTCGTACCAACCGGCAGGCGCTCGCGGCGCATTCAACTCCCTTTCTCTGTGTACCTTACTGTCGAGCTGCGACGCAGGTTTATCCTTTTCTCACGTACACACACACACACACACACATACGCGCGCGCGAGGCTTCTTTTTTTCTACGCGCACTCACTAGATTCTCTTGTATTTTAGGTTATTGTTTTGTCGTTTTTTTTTCTGTACGCTCCCGTAGGCAGACTTTTGCTACGGCCCTACGCGCTCGCCTTCGGGGATTGGATGTGGTCGCGTTGCGATTGTGGTGTACACGCGGGCAGCGATTAGTCATACATACTGTTTAGTTTTGGATGAACGGGTGTACAGCTGTTTGACGAATTACAGTGATCGGCAGATCTTTCAGGAGAGTACCGGAGAAACGAGGGATACGGCAAGTTTTCGGTGACCGTTCCGCGTGCCCGATTAAGTGGTCGTTTGATAGATACTTTTCAGATTGGTACAGCAATTAATTACGAACACTCTATGCTGAGAGCGAACGTACGGAATCTCCGATCGTTCGCGGCTTGACATTAAGATTTTATTTTACGTCACTGAGACTGATAGAGCGGGACGAGGATAAAAGGATGAAGTGTATTCCGTGTCTTTGTTTTAATACTCATGAAGTTTTCTTTTCTTGTGCAAAGTCGATTGGAGATATTAAAAAATGGACAGTAATTTGACAAGTTTGGGGTGATTTTTGGTTTGTTGTGTTTATGGTGGTTTGATATTAATTATTGGGATTGAGAACGGATGAGAATCGTACAGATTAATGAGCACATTTGATTAGAGGAGGCAAGCCGAATTTTATTTCAAACTCATTATGTTTTTTTTGTTCAAAGCTAATTTCATATATTAAAAAATGAACAATAGTTTGATAAGTTTGGGGTGTTTTTTTGTTTTGTTTACGATGGGTCGATAATATATCGATATTATTGGTGGGATTGAGAACGAATGGGAGTCGCACAGATTACTGAGCACATTCGATTAGAGGAGGGAAGCCGAAATCCATCACTTCAGAATCGTCGTGACCATGAATAAGTACGTTGCCATGAATTCCGAGAGATGATGACCTTACAGCCGGTTAGTAGTTCCCGGTAGAAGGGAAAGGGGAATACATTGGGAGGTATTTTTTTCTTCCATTCCTCTTGTCCGTGCGCAAGGACGGTGGGCTTAGAATGTAGGAGGAGGCGAGGAAGGGCGAGGAAAAGAGGTATAAGGATGGCGAAAGGTTTCTTCATGAAAAATCACGTAACGAGCGGTATTGGCCCGGGCCGTGCGCGAACTCCTCTGCCCGTTTGCCCTTACGATACATATAATTACTAAAACGATAAATTATATCGTAAATGTATTCACGGCGAACGGAAAGTTTCCAACACCCTGCGTCCCAAGTCCACAACGCTCCAAAAAAAAAAAACTTAACAGAACACAGAATCTCTGTCAGTTCGCCATGTAACACAAACTTCCCATTTTATCCGATCAAATAAAAGATAAACACCGAAACGAAAAAATCGGCCCCGATCTATCAAAAACTGGACAAACAAAACAAAAAATGAGAAATCCTACATTTCGCTGTAACGAAGACGCACGTAAAACTTGCGGAGGCACAAACTCTATTTCTACCCTTCCTGAATTTGTACCTTCCTACGCGAAAGACGAAACCGATATAGATCCAGGATGACAGTTTTGTTTTTAACTATCCCGACCATGCAAAGTCCACTTCCTCGAACAAACATAGAACAATAGACATAGTGAAAAGAGGTTGGAAATACCTGGTGGATGAAGCCACCATGGATTGACCAGGGATGATTGTTGGTTGCTGGGGCCGTCACCAATAGGGGTGTACATCCTCCTCCGACTACGTCACGCCCGTCACTGACACCCCGTGCTTGCACCCCCGTTCCCGCCGAGCCGGCCGGCGACCACTTTCTATCTCTCTCTCTCTATCGCTTTCTCTGCCCTACCCCGGGATTCCTGCCGTTTCCCCTTCCCAGTTTCGCCGGCAAAGGGGGTTGCAAGGTTACCGCTGCTACCGCCCTCCCGCGATTCGGCCCTCGCGGCCGCCAACCACCGCCTCCGCGCTTCCTCCGACGCAACCCCGGCCGGCGTCTTTCCTACGCAGCTCGTCGCACGGCCATCACTTTCCCTTGCGCCACTATATAGTACCTACACTTTCGATAGCGGGGAAGTACTTTCAGGGCCGCCTCGGTACCACGTGCATAAACGGGAGCTTATTTTTATACACGCTAAATTTCCCCTATATTTTTTCGTCCCTCACGTCGAATCAGATCGAAGTCCACAAATCTCGAAAATTCGGATCAAAAGAGTAAAAGCAAGGTTCAACCTAAACCCCGCTTTAACTTTCGCAAACAATGTTCGTACGATTTTCATCTATCGTCCTTTTTTGCCTATTTTTTTTTAGTAAAGATATTTCTTTCTATTTTTTTGATAAATCTGATTTAAAGGAATCGATCCTCAGAGCAAAAGAGTTCGACTTTAAGTCTTCATCGTCGACATGTATGATCTATTTATAGCTCAAGATCTTCCTGTCTTTTTTTTAACTCAAGACCGCTTTCGAAGCCGCGTCTCAGCGAGGGTCGCCGCGAAAAGCTCTGCGAAGGATACGGCCCTGGCTGCCAGGACTGAGTGGAGGGGAGAACAACCTTGCAACCCCTGGCGCCCCTCCGACGTGCGTAAAGGCGCCGGTGGCGTTGCGGCAGAGACGGGGATGTGTGCGTGTGCGCGCCGGCTCCGCGTGGTGGGGGTTGCCGAATTTTCGGAAGGTTGGCCGAAACGCGGGCAACGAAACGGTAGGAAGGAGTAAACGCGGGTCTGCCGGCGCGGATGTGGGGGACGCGAGGGTGATAAGGTACGCGGACGCGTTCGCGTGGGGGGGGGGGAGGGACGGACTGGAAGGGATGAAATCGTGGAACCTGCACCCGGCAACAGCCCCCGACCTCGGAAGAACTAATCATTAACCTCCTTCCACTCCGGTTATATCGTTTTCTCCCTTTATCGAACTACCGTTCGAACTCGGTTTACCTTGGCTCTCGGTTTCACCTGCCCTCGCGCCTCTGCTCCGGAGGAACGCTCGCCTCCGATCCACCTCTTTGCCCGGCACACGCGCACACACCCGCGCCAAGTTCATCCTCAACAACGCCCGCGACTCCCCGGTCGAAGCTGTGACCGGCTTCACCTTTACGATTATCTTAGCCTTAACCTTCGCCCTCGTGTACCTCCGCGCCCGATGCTTCTGCTCCGCGAACGCTCACTACAACACCGGCTTTTCTGGCGCAACTCTGTCACCGGGTAAAGGGGGCCGACCTTTTGACCTCCTCGAACAGATGAGATCTTTATCCGTTCGAGGAAGTCTCGCTAATCTGCTCTTCGTATCTCGATCACACCGCCGATGGCGATGCTTCGATAATATCGTTCACGCGAGATCTACAATTGCTTCAAGGGAACAATCGATCGTTGGGACTTATGAAAAAAAAAATTATGTATATATGTGGAATAAAACAGGCTTTGCGAGCTTGAAAGTACAGTTTGAATTAGACGGAAAAATGTTTTTTTTTGTGATAAATTTATCTTTAACGTACATGGTAAAAGAAGTTTACACTTTTTACAACAACTTATTGTCCACAATTTTTAATTTGTTAATTTTCCGGTCCCAACATCCGGTTCTAGTTTTACAAACAAAAGTCCAAAGTGAAATTGCCAATCACACGGGAAATAAAAGTACAGGTTTGTATATTCAAATCTTAACCAACGACTTTGTCACTCATTTAACGAAATTATTTTTACGAAACCTCGTAGTCCGATTTTACGAAATTATTTTTTACTGTGAATGCTTCACATCGAACTTCGATATACACTTTATGGAGATAAAACTCCGTACGGTGAGCAGCAACGGTAATTATTTTTTAGACCGAATAAAATTATCAGACTCCTCGCCAAAACTGGCTTTAAAAAAAAGTGAAATAAAATTGATAATTGATACTTCGATAAATAGTCCGCTGCAACCCTCCGAAAAAATGGTTAATTACCTAATTACCTTTTCGCCAATATTCCCGAGACTGATTAAAAGCAACATGTTCGGTTTTTTTTTTCATTTTTCGCATCGCTGTACTCGCTGCGAAAGGGCGATGCTGAGAGCGGGATAGATAGGGAGGATCGAAGAGCAGGGCGGCTGTGGTTGCCGAAAAAAGGAAAGGGACCCCGGAGGGGTAAGATGCAACGCGCATCTATTGATTCCCTTGCTGCTGCTGCTGCTGCTGCTAGCCGTTCTCGGGCTCTACGTATAGGCCTCCCAACTCGCTTTCCGGAGCGCACGCACTTTTCGTGCACGCATTCGGGGTGCACGGTGTGCGTGAGCTTCCCCATTATCTCTGTATGCGTAAAATCGTTTGGCTTTCCTGCGTACACGTTTGCGCGTACGCGCAGGGACTCCCGAGAGCGTACGCAGTGCAACGTTCAGGGGTTGGATGCAAGGGAGGGTCGATGTGTACGTTGTGTGCGTATCTATATATATATATATGTACATCCGCACGCGCACACACAGACAATTTTGACGCATGCAGGCACGCTGGGACGAGCTGGCATGCAGGCCCTAAGCGCGAGAAAGATAAAAGAAGAATAAAACTGGATTTCGACGAGCCCTTACGCAGCCCTCGAGAATATTCCTTCCCTGTATGCATTCCTATCGACTACGATCTATTCGCTCGTCGTTTATGAATTGGAATTATGTACACGGTGCGCGCCACTTAAAAAATCACGTTTTCGAACGAGGCCTCTACGCGAGAACTTACACAGGGCAGCGGACACAGAAGCTCGCATAGAAGTCCCGCTGGCATGCTGTGCATCCTTCTATTTTTTTTTTTTTTTTTCTATGGGACCTACCGGAGCTCGTAAAGCAACGTCGTTCGATACTTTGTATCGACTGCATAGGAATGAGCACCCTGTAGAGCGCCACTCGAATTCTGGTTTTTTCTCACTAGCTGCCTAACCCCCCCCCCCCCCTCTCGCTGGCACTTCTGAAGAAAAAAAAATCTCCGGCAGGTTACTTATCCGGTGAATTATATACACTTTTGCTACTTGTGCCGCACTCGAGACCCGCTCGACTGGCTACGCCACGCTAATATATATCGGTTACATTTTATAACGTTGAATTACTCGCTTGACCGGTACGCGTTATACTTATTTATATTATATTGTGTATCGGCGTGGCTTGCGCGCGCGTCGGGATGTCCGTACCTGTGCCCGTGCTTGAGCGAAAACTTATTCACCGCGATACATCACACGGGAGACAATAATGATCGTTCGAGTTTTGTCGCAAGATTTTGCGAATTTTGTATTTGAAGAAAGAAATAATTCTTTGAATAAAATGCTGTTTTATTTTTTTGCAGTGTTGAAAAAGAGTTACATTAGCAAAAAAAAACTAAAAAAACGAAATTACACAGCACTTGGGCATGCCCAAATGCTGTGTAATTCGGTGTTTTTTTTACCACGAAGTATTTGCTCATGTGCGTACGATTCGTGTAAACATACCTTGAGAATAATTAATGCATCGACCTGCCCTAAATCGAAATAAAAATTACCTTGTAACGCTTCATTAAGGCACGATGGCACATCTCATTGTTCGCTGCAATTGTGTAAGCTGTACAATGTGCCAGCGACACGCCATTGCAGATAAAATATTTAACCGTCGATTTACAAATATAGATACACATAGCCGTAAGTCCGCGAACGGCTTCATCGCTGCGAAACGTAACCGAGGCGAATTGTGCCTTGGAAAAATTTCTATCGAAACATAATTTCAGACTCTGTTTGCTATTAAAAATCGACCGACGCCGCCCACGGCGGGTTTTCCAGTTGCAAATATTTTACACGCCATAATCGTAACAAAGCGATCGATGCTATTGTTCGCTGAAATTCGTCGCAGCTGATGGATTTAGTAATTGTCAATTTTCCGTAGATTTATACAAACGGCAAGGCGCAAATTAATCTGCGTTACGCGTCTCGTCAATGTACGCGGCTATTGAATGCGAGAAGGCCCCGTGACGGATGGACGAGATTGATGAGCGAAGAGAGTAAAATAATATGTGACTTACTATCGAGGCAGATTTGAGAAGCTTGTCAGACGCAGCGCCGGTGGTGCGATCGACGCGCCCCCTCCTACCTTATACACGCACCTCGGCTTACAACCCATCTCGAGCCGTGCGAGCGAGACTCGAGCTCCGCTGTATTTACAGAAATCGAAACGAAGGGGAGAGCGATCCGGCATCGATACGCAGTACGATCGCCGACGGTACATATACCTGCGCATTGTACACGCGTATTATATATTATGATTCGTCGCTGTCCGTCGATGGGATGCAAAGTGCGAACGTAGTGCGCGATATAATAAGCGTTTCGGGCTGTAAAGTCATTCGTGAAAAAACCCAAACATGCAGAGAGCAAACACGCTATCACGCTACGCCCGGTGTGTATGTGGAAAAACTATCTGTCGCTCGACGATGACGATTCCGGCTAACGATTCGCGAATGTATTTACCAGGAACGGAGGATTAAACGAGCGGCGCAGTTCGGGTACGACACGAATTTGATCGGAACATCGAGACATCGATGATTGTGTACGAAACAACAATGATCGAAAGTTTATCGAGAAAATTATAAATACATTTATTTTGGTTCGAAATTGTTTCGCTAGAAAACTATTACGGTTAGGCAAAATTATATACGGAATGAACATTGACTGTACGATTGGTAGAAAAAACTAAAATAAACTACCCATCAATCCGCAAGTATCCTTGTGATTTTTTCAGCAATTCTAACCTGACATGCACCTCGGATCGAAACTGCGAAATTTGCGTGTACGACACGAAAGAATCCTGTTGGAACAAATTTATTAAGCGATAATATGTAACGCACGTGTTTATTTTACTTACGGAAAACCGGATCGAGTCCTCTGGCATGAAAGTTCACTTGACTGTTGGCTGCCCCTCTCACTCGCACCTCCCTCTCATTCCCTCCTCTTCAACCGTTCGCCACTTCGTACTTAATATCCGGTTAATTCATCTACTCCGGTTGTTTTTTATACGTATTTTTTTTCTTTGTTCTCCTTCCCGTGTTTGTTTGTTCTTCTTACGAGCGTGTGTTCACAGCGTTAACCTAGCTTCGAGGGGTATTTTCTTCGAGTTTACGTTCGGCGGCCGAGGGGTTGCCGGTTCACCCGGTGTTGCAGTTCGCCGAGATTTTTGTTTAACGGGATTTATGAGAGTAACACAAGCGCGGATGAGTCTCGATCGCGGGTTTATTTGTTTGTCCTGAAAACCGCGTTAGTAACGTTAATTTTTCCGTAATCGTCGATTAATAAATACAGCGGCTATGTGAATTTCGTGTAGAGCGCGTTTTCCGCGTCCGTACGCCGCCAGCAGCGAGGGAGACTGAAAACCGTGAATCGACGGGGAAAACGTAGCGGGCCATGGACGCCCCTGTTCACCGGGCGCGAAACCGAAAATTTACCTCATACCAAACTCATGGCGCCTCCTTGCGGATTTCGTAAGGGATACTTACGGGGTTCGTTGGATTGTTATGATTATTATTATGGAGGTAGACAAAAACCACCCCCGAAGCTCGAGTTTTCGCTGGTATGAGGTGCAGCTGACCGTATGGCACGTCGGCTATCACAGGAACATCGTAATAATACGATTTATGTGTAAACAAGTAGAATAAATCTATGAGATCGCAAATGTACTCGGTTTATGCAGGGTGCAATCCAAATTGAAACAATTACTACAACGATTCTCATCGAATCGCATAGATAGTTATTTTTTTCAGGCTTTCCCTCGTTGAGGATTGTTGCAAAATTGGTTCTGAGCATCTTTTTTACATGGGTTTTTTCGTCGATATGTTAAAAGAAAACTGACAAAAGTTGTTGGAATGGGATAATACGGAAAATTAACTTTAATTGTCGATTAGTCGGTGACTTCGGTTTTACTAATAAGGGAGGCTCACATGGGTCGAAGAGTTTCTCATGTAATTTCAATTTATTCTAGAGACTGTACAACTTATAACAATTATACAGCATTGTTTCACGCATCTTTCGACGGTCCAAGGTGCGCGGATGTTCGAACAGACTCGATGAAAAAAAAAAAAAAATTCAAGTTTTATCGAACGCCTGAAATTTGATAATAAATATAGTGCAACATACGCGCATGCGCGATGTTGCAAATTGCGCGCACGATGGTGTTTCACCTCGAAGAGTGGACGATGTTATTTGTTTCTTCTACGACTACATGCCGATGTTCGTGCGTGCGTTTTTGCACACGAATTAACCGACAACGACGGTGTCCTCGATGAACTCGTAATATGGTACCTCGAGGTTGAGAGGAGCCGGACCTTTGCGGATTCTTCCACTAGCGTCGTAGTGAGAACCGTGGCACGGACAGTAGTAACCACCGAAATCACCGGCATTCGCTATTGGCACACAGCCGAGATGGGTGCAGACACCGATGACGATGAGAAAGTCCGAACGCTTCACTCGCTCCTGATCGGTCTGAGGATCACGAAGGTCCGACACGGGAACGGCCTCCTCCCTCGCAATCTCCTTGGCGTCTCTGAGAACAGTCACAAACTGATTTTATTTCACGAAAAAAAATCAAAGATCGAACAATAGTCGAAAAAAAACTCGACGAATCTGAGAGGCTTTGAAATCGAGCGCAGCGTTTTTATATCGGACGAAAGAATAGTTGGCTAGTCTCCGTCTCTGTTGCATCGCCACAGGCAATATTTACGATTTTAGGCCATTTTTACGAAATCCGTTCTTAAGAATAGAATTGCACAGCTTTTACGGCAATTTTACTCGTGAATTATTTTACCGGTGACGAATGAAGAGCGGCTTTCCACGCCACTTGAAGACCATACTCTGTCCCTCGGGTATTTTGTTCAGGTCGACTTCGATCTTGGAAACAGCCAAGACATCCTTAGACGCGGCCATCATCATCACAAAGTCGGTGACGATCGATTTGGTCATGTAAACTCCGGCCACTCCGGCTCCTGATAATCAATTAATTTATACAATATCCATTAATTTAATCGATTAATAGCAACATCAGTAGACGATTTGCTAACAAATGAGTATTCATTTATCAAAGACCAAAATAACAATAAAATAAAATATAAATAAAAAGTAATTGCAAAAAAAAAATCCTAATAATGAAAACATGAAATGGAGAGATAAAACTGCTAGATTGTACCTAAACTTATGCAATTTTAATAGACGCCTAAACCTTATCCTTGAACATTTGCATTTTACTAGACACTTTAATTGAAACAGTGCTTAGAGTACACTTCTGCTCCGTACTGGTCAATCACTCATCGGCGAACTTGGAGCATGGTACAGAAAAAGAATCTCACCTGCGGCCACGAGGTATGAGAAGGTCTGCCTCTCGGGCTGACTGCGACGGCTGTTCGTTGCCGGATCGGAGGTAACATCTTTGCGGTAGAATGAAAAGTCAGGCACCTTGACGTCGGTGTGCGCCAGACGAGCCTGGATTACCTGTGTGCTCGCTAAAACATAATGAACGGTGACCCATACTTCATTTTTAGCGACAAAAAGTACAAAGACTTTTATACTTTGTAGCTCATTGAAAAGTAAACGAACAACGATACATCCATGAGTATACACTGTTAACAAAAATTATGATTTTTTATCACAATTGTACATGAAATTTAATATACCAGTTTACGCATAAGAACTTCTGTACCGGTACATTAAATTTCATAAGAATTTTTTTTACAACGTAGATACGATCGAGCTTATTTATAATATCGTTGCACAACAAAAGGTAACTTCAAAATTTTACAACTTATATAGCGACAGCGATGCCGATAAGTCGGAGATCTGTTAACCTATGCACTTTTTCTCGTTACCATTACATAACCAACAGCGAAACAGTAGAACGACAAATTACGTCGTTGAGGAAAGAGAATCGAATGTCGTCGATTGTTTTACGATAAAGTTGTGAGTTAAAGAACGAACCTGCGGGTCCAGAGCTAACGCGAATTGCTCCACGGGAAAGATCCTGGCTGAGGGACCAGCCTAGAATCCGACTGACTGTCTGGGGCACCGCTACCTTAGGTTTCGTTGCCTTACTTGTTCCGAGCACCGGTCGTGATCCATTCGCGACGACGTTGGTTGTCGCCCTTGCGAAGGGCGCGATGTTCGCCGACTTCGCAATAACGTTCATGATTTATTGCGCGATTGAATTAAAAAAACAGCCTGCGAAAGAACCTCCGCGACAATTACGTTCACTCCGACAGAGGATGGAGGGGTGGGGGTTCCACCTAGTCCACTAAAATCGACTTCGAAACTGCAGCGACGTCGGGACCGTCCAACGTTTATTTTGTGAATCATCTTGCGTGTTTCTACGTCGATAAGTAGTTATCTAGTTAATAACAAAAATACGTGCTTATTTTCCTTAACAAATGAAAAAAAATCTCGAAATTTTATTTTTTCATGAAAACTTTGAAAATTTCATGAATTCGTAACTTTGCATCGTTTGCGTCGCAAGGTGATTGATGGAGAGAAAAAGAGCGAATAATTATTGGATTTATTAACGATAAAAAACAATCCAATTAAGCTCTGCTTGCAGCTGCGACTGTGTAACAAATTTAGCCTTTGAGCTGAATATAAAAAACGAGCGAGTTATCTGCTACAATGTGCTAGCAACTCGCAGCCAATATCGAAACGCCTCCAAACCTGCAGCAATCATTGAAACGCGGCCCATTTATCGCCGCTCAGCTGTTCTCCGGTAATGGCGGTGGCTATAAATTCCTTCGATTCTTGGCTTTCCAAGAAATTGCAAGCTTTGAACACCGACGAGGGTGTATTCGGTTCATACATCAAAGGGATATTGGAGGGCGACGAGACCGAGGATGAGAAGAGCGAGGCCCTCGAAGGCATACTTGCCGGGATAACGGTGAGGACCGTTTGGAATGTGAGGTTAGAATGCGCTCGGCGTTCGCTAAAAGTCCGATTAAGGACGAAAATAGATAGATTAGCCGTCGAATTTATCGTTCTAATCGATCCTGAGACATAATAATCGTAACTTTAATTGATAGACATCGGCAACGTTAACTTTAATACATCGTCTTTATCGACATTTCGTTACCCCGCAGGAGGACAATATCGGTAAGCACGTAGCAGAAATTTTGGCTGCCTGGATAGAATGGCTTCCCTCGGACGATACCGCAGGAGCTGTCGGCCCGGCGGAGGACGTCGAGGTGCGACTGGCTCGAATGCTGGAATCGCGCAGCCTTCCGACCACAGCCCAGAGAAGTTACACGGATGACGAGAAGAGGATTCGCGAGGCGATTCTCGCTCAGTACAGTGAAACTGTGGACGAGGAGGGCAGCGAAGAGGAAGGCGAGGAGGAAGTTGCCGGTGGTGACTGCGGACTCGAGAAAAACATGAACGCGGCTACCATAGCTCACAAGGAGAGGGAGAAGCGAGAACGTGCTAAGCTGGAGAGTCAGAAGAAGAAGGAAAAGGACAAAGAGGATAGGTAAATGGCTGCCATTTAAACGAGTCCAATATCAGTCAGCTATGTGGCTGTTATTTAAGTACTTTGGAATACTAGAGTGTAGAAGCAGTCTTTTGAGGGAAAAGCGGCCCTTTCTCTATGGGTTGCAGGCAGGAAAAGTAGGAGTATTTGTGCATGCGTTACAATACAGAAATTTATGATACTAGTGTGATAAAACGTTTTCTGATGAGCGTTTTTGCAACACGAGTTCAGAAAACGTTTTTCACTCGAGTATCGTACAAAATTTTACTTCACAAGGTATGAAAATTGGGGAAACGCAAAATCGCCATTTTCCGACCGAGTGATATAAAATATACATATATTTTTTTCAATTTCAGGGAGAAGCAGAAGCAACTCAAGGAAGAGAAAAAGGAAAAACGGAAAACCCAGAAAGGCGAACGAAGAAGGTAGCATTTTCGTAAATTTCCAAAGAATATCAATCAAACGCGCAAATTCGTGCATAATTTCGCGGTACAAAAGAGAAAAAATACTGTGCGTTTATCGCACAGCACACACAGAGTCGTGTACGTTTGGAACGTGTATTTATTTTGTTCGCGAATGCAAACGGAAAGTTGTCGTTGCGAATAGCCATAAGCCATGCTAATCTCAATACCGACTATCGTCGTGCAGTTAGCGCAGCAGTATCCGGATTATTTTCGTATTATAATACTATACTGTACATGCAATGGTAAAGAAGGAAACGATCGGGATCTCAGCTGTATTCAGAAAGTTTTACCCGTATGGCAAACATTAAAATCTCTCTCTCTCTCTCTCCATCGTTCCTCGACGTCATAATCAATCAATTTTTCTATCGCCTGCCGCATTACCTTTCGTTGAATGAAAAACTCTACGGAGCCGATATTTTTTTTCTTCTCATCGTCTAGAACTAGATAGATTATATTTCTGTATTTAATACCGATGTGTTGAATAAACTTTTCGACTAGCTTAACAGAAAAATCTCGTTTGCTCGACGAATGAAGATGTTGCAGGGATCGTAATGAGGACACGCTTCATATTTCAACGCATCCAAGCGTCTCGACTTTTATTACAAAAAAATACACGCAACTTCATACGAAAGAGAAAAAGAAAAGACCGTTCGAAAAGCAGAATTTTCGGAAAACGAGTACTGCGCTAAGATCCGATGTTGCGGATCACGAAAACGGAACGGACGCAAAGAACATAATTACGTTCGCAGTTGAAATGACAATTACGATTGAACAACTAAATGTATATCTGAGACGGTTGTCTCGATCAAACTACGAGATTCATATCCTCAGCTCGATGCTCACTGTGGCCGAACACGAACGGCCAATTTCGTCGCGATATCCTCTCTAGCTCACCGTCCAGTAAATTAAGAAGATCGTCGAGGTAATGCATCTCATTCATCTCCCGTCGTAGAGTCACAGTTTCGTCCATCAGTTCATCGATCTTACCCTCGTTACACTGAAAACACAATTTAGCATTCGAACATTAATGACCAGCGTGATAATTTTCCGTGCTCCGCACGATGAAATATCTGAATTAAGGATGCATCAAACGTACATTCCCAGCCAAAGTGAGATTCGCTGAGAATTTCAACACTTTCTAAGGGTATAAAAATCTCGTAAAATCAACTGTATTAAAGGCGCTAAGAACATTCATTTTGCATTATAATAAAGTAAAAAAGTTATTAACAAATTGCAAAAAATTTGTAATTTTTTCATATTTTAGGCACATCGCGAAGTACTAAAATTTTTATCGAATTAAATTTTTAGTTGGGAATGTATGTGCGACGCATTCTTAAAGCTGCAGCACCGAAGTTATTTTTGAACGACCGAATAACGTAAATAACGAACCTGAAAGTCCCGTCTGAGACCACCGATGTCCTTGAAAATGTCCCTGCTCGTTTCCTGGAGCCTCTCGACTTTGCGACGAAGTTCGATGAGAAGATTCTCGGGATCGCCGAGCACCGGAGGTACCGCGCCGTCCGGTTCGATCGAGAGGGCCAGCCTCGTTAAGTGATCGTGGCCGGAAGTCGTTTCGCAGAATTGATCTTCGTCAAGCAGAAGAGCCGCCCTGTCCGGATCCCTCTCCAAGCCCTCTAGGATCGATACGACCTCATTTATGGCAGCTCCTCGACTCTGAGGCAAAACGAAGTCACCGTGAAAAAAAATGTCCACGGTTCGATCATCGCATAATCGATCTCCCGGATTGGATAAAGTAACGTTTAATCTTACCCTCGATTCCGTAACGTTGCAGAAACTCCGCGAGGCGGTCGCAAGCTCGTCGCAGAGACACACCGGAGTCTGAATATCGCTCGGGGTGTCGTTGCTCCAGTCGTTGCTGTGAACACCGGAAGTGTCGTCCTGCGAAGATCTTCTCACGATCCTCGAGCTCCCGTCCCAACTTGTGTCGAGCCTCTCGTAGCTCGATCTGCTGCTGGTGAGATCGGGCGTTTGAAACGATTCGGGACTCTCTCGGTTGGCTATGGCCAGGGGCTCTCGCGAACCGACCACGGCATCGACGCTCTTCTTGTTCGACGTACGATCGTGCAAGATCCTTCGTCGGTTGGATATCGGTACCCGTACTTCCGGCGCTCCTGGATCCAGCAGAGCCTCTAGGTGTGATGCTCCTGTTTATCGTGAAAAAAAGTTGATCGAATCATCACGAAATTCACAACTTCTCATCCGCATTTATCAAGAGTTGATCAAATATGAAGAAGAGGAGGAAAAGGAATCCATTACGATACTAGTGCGAATTTTTATTTCTGACCAGTATCGTAATGCACTACTTTTACTCGTCTTTTTCATATTTTATCAATTTTTGATAAATGCGGGTGATCTTTTACTACACAAGTGAAGTAAAAGATCACTTGTGAATTTATCGGATGTGAAGTTTTACTTCAAAAGGTGTAAAAATGACGGTTTTACGCACGCGAAGCGTGTGCAAAGCCGTCGTTATACCACCGAGTGATATAAAAAGCCTTACCGAATTGCTTGGCATCGATGAGATCGCCGAGTCGTCTTCGATGGCCGCGATACCTTCTCGGGCTCGTGTCGTCGATACCGTTCGGGGTGCTTCGAGGAATCCCGAAACATCTCGGCGACGGTGTGAGTATTCGATACTCCTGCGATCTCACCAATCTCTCGGGTGTGTAGCAAATCGCGCGCGGACTCTCGTCCTCCGATTCGTTGTCGTCTCCGAACGAATCCCTCCGATCCCCCGTCGATCGCACCGAAGAGGTGAATACCCGATCGGCGTTACGTTCGATCACGTTCACGTTGAGTTCCAGGTCGTCCGGTCGTTTCAACGAATTCATCTCTATGTTTTCGACAGTCGCCGAGTCATCGTCACCGCTTTCACGTTTGGTGAAGTCTTGGACGAGGGAGTAATCTTCGGGCTCCTCGGAATCGGTGCAGGTGAGCATCGACGTCGAGGAACCCAAGGAGGACGACACGCCGATCGTCGACTTGACGCCGTTGACGCAGTTACCGTGCTGCGGCGATCGGACAACACTGTCCGGATTATCGTAAATTCTGTCCTCGATTCTTTCCTGATCACCGAAATACCAACCGAACTCGTCCTGCCGGTCGCTCTTCGGATATCCGGAGAGATTGCCCCTTCCGCTCAGATAGAACATTGTGATTTCTTAATCGTCTGTCGAATGAAAGAGAAATCAATGCAACGATTATACGATCGGCCGATCAGATAATTATTTATCGGTACCGTGTAATTTTCTTTTTTTTCTGAGATATGTTTAATATACGTAATGTCGTCACCGGACTCAACGACGAGGAAAATACAAATCAAGCTCGCGGCGGCGATAAAAAAAAAAAGATTACATCGACGCTATAGCCGCGTTGAGTAACGTAGCTCGAAGAATCCCTCGCGATAAAGCTTACGGTACAAATTAATGATAGCGCGTCATAGGCTCATTGAACTAAAAATAAAAATCGAGGATATTTAAGAGATAATTCGACGAATTATTAAATATTGGTCGTACCTATTAAAAATGTATCAGTGGAAACTTTTGTTTAAACATCGATTCACTTTCGCCAGTTTACTTGCGTCCTTTCGATATATAATTTCTCTCCGTACATCGAACGATTTGTTAGTCGCGGTGTACTATTTTGTCGCATCGGTCATTCGATATCGAAAGGCCGGAAGCGGCAAGAGTGATTCTGGTCTCCGTCGGTGTGTGCGTTAGCGTGGGGCACGTCGATGGTAAAATATCGATAATCACGATACCCTTAGCGATAATCGAAACTGCGGTGAGCAGCGACGGCAGCGAATGGGCAGCGGTGGAGAGAAGTGAGATCGCGAATCGAAACTGTGAAAGCCAATATCCGAGCACGAGCCCGCAACGGCGCTGCCATCAACTCGTAATACGGACGCGAACACGTATATGTTTGACTGGTGACGAACGACGAGAGATCAACTCGTGCGGTTAGTCCCTATTTATATAGACACAAAAAAAGATATATGTATACACATGTATCTCGTATTTTACCCGCTATCCGTATCACTGTATTGCATCCGAGCGCACTACGTACACCCTGTTACGTTTGAACCGCGCGCGGACAGCCAGTGTACGATATAAACTCTACGTAGGCGAGCTCCCTATAATACACACTTTACCGGCTTCTCGGTTTGCCGCGATGCAGACTCGTCGAACTGCGGACACGTCCAGGGCTCCGGGGAGTCCTGATGAGCCCTCGAAACGTTCCGGATGTCTCGACTTTCACGGAGATCTCCTCGATCCCGAATATTCCCATCCGAAACGATGATACACAACAGCCACGGCTCGTTAGTCGCATTCAATCATAATAAATTGAATCGAAAATCTCTCGTATCCACTTTCACTCGCTCGTGCGGCTTTGACTTCTACCGGTTATCGGTGCTTTTATTTTTCATTATTATTGTTATTATTATCTTTCGAACGGAGAAAACTTCATTTTTCAAAATGAACGCGATGGAGGTCGAAAACTGAGTTGTGTCATATTGGACTTCGGACGCCTAAGTGAGGTAGTGTGCACTGCCGGGATTTATTAGTGTTTACACTCGGGTCTGTCGTCGCATTCGCCGAGTCGAGTTTCTTGTTTTCACACGCGCGGTTCCAGCTCGACCACTCTCGATCCTCGACTGTCCGAGTGTGTCCACAGAGCCGAGGAACGAACAATAATCTATCGCTCGCTCGCTGCTGATCCGTGTGTGTGTGTTGTGGGGAAGACCGCTCTTATCCTCGAATTGGTTCTCCCACCCGGCTAGAGATACGAGAAATTCCGCGATTCAAAGCTCATTGATATGGGGATAGATTTGTCGCGCGCTTCGAACAGCTTTTACGATACACGGGCAGCGTTGAGCGGTCAGTTAACTCTTCGAAGTCTCAAGTTCGACTGGCCGGGTCTTTACGGCCGCTTGCCGGAAGGTCGCAAACAGCTGGTGTGAAAAATTTCGTTACGGAGGGGATGCGCGATCCTTCGTGTTACTTGTTGCTTTCTCGTTTTCTTTCCTCAATGCATTTCTCACTGGCGTTCACTTCCGAATATCCCTCGCTCGATTGTTCATGGATTATTCAGGCAAGTTACAGCGGGTTTCGATGCGGCACTTGCAGCGTATGCTGCGTCTTCGGTAATCGACGACCGACGAGGGCTCTCGAAACGTAAGCGTTAACTCCGAGCGCGCTCGGGCTCTATGCTGACCCGGTCAGAGACGGACTTCGACTATCCGCAAAGCATCGGGGCCGCTTATCGCACCCACCATCGAGTTCTCGGGGCAACGCTAATTTAATCACCTTACCGGCCGAGTGTGTACGTGTGAGTGCGTCGGTGTGTTTAGAGTCGTCGAACTGGCGAGTGACTGTTAAACACGGGACGGACTCAAACCGTGTCATCAATGAACCTAGATACTTACTCGTCTGAATATATTTACTCGCCTATTGCACTTGCGCTTATCGACTGTGATAAATGTAAAAAAATTATATTAAGTTCTACATTTTTCTCAACAGATCTTTTTCGGTGCGATTCGATCGTAGAAAAAACAACTTTATTCGTTGTTTTTTCTACGCTCGACAAGTTATATTTTGTTTTCTATCTAAAATTTAACGACCTTTATCCTATCTGAGATTTAATGACATGCGTCGGTGAGGTCGACGGCCGGTATAATAATAATAACCGAGTGTCTTCGCACTTAAAAAATTCTCGTTGAACGTCGTTTCACCCGGCAACGACGAGTTTACGTAGCGCCTTGCTTTAGACAAGCGAAGCCGATTGCCGCATTAATCCAATTGCGCTCAATCCCGTGTGCCTGATCTTCACGAACTCTCCGTACATCCCCGCACGTCAACGCCTTTTCATTTGTTTTAAACAAACAGTACCGATTGCTGAATTATTTTTTTTTATTTTTATTTTTTTTCAAAGGACAAAAAGTTAAATTTACGATCGCATTGTTACGGAAAATTTCGGGTCGGCCTGTCGGTGAATCACCGCGTTACTCATCACTCCTTGTATTTCCTCCCCACTGTTTCTTGTTTTTCCGAGTCAATCCGCGGGTCGCTGCTGCATGTAATCGAGTAATTTCAAGCGTGTTATTATTCGAACGAACATTTTCGTACTCGTTCGTTTCGGATAGCGAGGGACATTCGCTGACGATAAAACTGAAAATTAACGAGTCGCGGATTACGGCAAATTGCACCGTGCATATATATCGGACGCGACCACGCTCGAGTCACAACGACAGACTGAACTAGCGACTCTCGTTCCGTTCCCTCCGCCGCAGTCAGCGCTTAACGTGATAACACGATGACCCGATTCGACGGCAATAAAAACAAACCCACAGGAATACGTTTGTCTTGTCGCACGACTATGATACTTTCTTTTTCTTCTTCGTTTTCACTCGTCGAAACTCTTGGGATTAATTGAGCTCCGTAATTGATAGGTGGTTCAGCAACGATAATTTTGTTTTTCCGTTATTTTCACCTCGAAGCACCTCGTACGTGGAAACTTTAAGACTGACTGACGATGCTGTAGGCAGTAAGCGGTGTACGGAGAAGCGAGCGCCGAGTCACACGCAGCAATTATTTCCATACAATCGGCCCTGGTACCCCCTGATTATTAATTCTTGTGCGTTTCCGCTGACCTACGTACTGTAAATGCCGTAACGCATTTAATAATAATAATAATAATAATAATAATAATAATAATAATAATAATAATAATAATAATAATAATAATAATAATAATAATAATAATAATAATAATAATAATAATAATAATAATAATAATAATAATAATAATAGTAATAATAATAATAATAATAATAATAAAAGTATTGCGTTGTGGAGCAAAGCCACCAGCATATGCACCGGCAAGGCGATTTATTGCTAATCAATAGATGTCAGTTTAAAAAAATGCGTTCAAAGATTGCTCGAGCTAAATAAAAGAAACAAACCTTCACCGAGGTATTTGAACAGCAGTCGTGGCGCGTGGCGCTTGCAGCTCAATCGACAGCCGGCGCGCTCGATCCAACGCGGAGTGCCTTCGCTGTTTTCACCGTTTTCTATCAGTCAGCCTGTGGTCTAGGGGGTACGATTAACAACCAGTTCTCGTCTATGCGGTTCCTAAGCGGTATTCGAGACTACAAGCTGACTTTCATTTTTTTCACAAGATTTTTTCGTGTCACAGGTCAAATTTATTCGACAATTTGTCGCGAAGAAATTTAATTTTTCGAACAACTTTAAGCACGAATATTCATTAATGTGACGTCAATTGACGCGTTCGATCGAGATATCGAGGTGTTATTATCGGCGAAAGAAATGCAGCGATATCGACGATAAAGCTGGCGCATCACATGTTACGGGTATATATATATATATATACACACACATATATATACGTGCGTGGTCGGGAACAGAAGCTAGCTTCCATGTGTGTACGGCAAAAGTGGCCTTGCACCTCGTTTCGCTCGTGGATAGCGTGCAACGTATAAAGCATCTACTATCCGCTGATATACCGTCCTCGTATTTTTTTTCATCCTGATATAGTACCTCAAGAAATCATAAAACGCGATTCTGATTTTGTAGTATTTTCTGGTAGTACAGCGATATATCTATTACAGAAACGATGTAACGCGCCCTTCGAACGAACCGCAGATACGCGGCCGATCGAGGATAAATCACGAAGAATCGTTTGCAGATGTGCAATAAAAAAAATATATAAATATATAGTTGCGGTCGAGTGGGATATTGGATTGCGAACTCGTGGTTTACGACATCTTCGGCGAGCTGCGATGTAGAAAAAGGCTCTTTCTCTTTCCCGATCGTTCGCTGCGGTGGATCTTTTATCGAAGCGCTAATAATATATCGAACTTTTGAATTTAACTACCTGCGGATGTGTTCAACAGCGAACGACCATTGCAGTGAAATACGTGTAGTAGTTTTCCGCATAGAACAAAAAAAAATGTTTCGTCGTCCGTCATCGTAAGTTCACCTTCGGATTATTTAAAAGGCTATTGTTCTATTTATAGAGGACATTACGTTTGCATCACCGAATCACACACGCCATCGGAAAGCGGGTAAAAGTTATCGTAACAGTCGTCAGCTTGCCGGCTGAGTGACCGACAGAATCTGCAGTAGGTGACGCCAGTGTGTCGACTCGAGCCGGCGAAAAGTATAATGACCAATCGTGTACTTACGATTCTTTCACGGGGATACAGCGACGAGTTCACTCATTCGACCAATCGTAGAATGAAAAGGAGATGAGGAAAATAAAGCACGGTACGATAAACAAGATCGTGCATCATTTTTATTTCGCGATATTCAACCGAAGAATATAAAAATTTGTCGAACGATAAATTGTTTCGTAAGTCACGCCGTCGCGGTGTCGCGCGCAATCTGTGCGAAGCGAGTTAGAGTGGGCGGGGGGGCGCAGGCGCACCCCTCCGACGCCTCGTCGCGGCGGGAGGGTCGGCACGGGCGGTAAAATAGCAAAATGGCAGCAGCATCGTCGCGCCACGGTCGACGGCGGGGAGGTTTGCCGACGGATCGATAAGGGCGCCCGGCCTCGAGCGGTCGTCGCGATAACCTGGCCCTAAAGGATCCTCGCGGCTCGTCTCATTTCTCGGTGCTCTCGATGTCAATAACGTGCGTGGCGCGGACCCGGCTTCGCGACTATCGTTATACGGCATATCACGCGTCCCCGATCGCCGGCGACGAGGCGAGGAAAGACAGCGTACACGCGCCGCGGCTGACGGTGAACGAACAGCGCCGAATTCGAAATGCGGTTTCAGCTTCCGACTAGCCGCTGACTCGTGCACACAACCGACGAACATCAACGTCGCTTCGTTCGCGGCACGGAGTTTCGCATTGAAAAGAAATAAATTAAAAAATAATAATAACCTCACGACGAGAAAGGAGGAAAAGAAAAAAGAAAAACAATCAATGGACGAGTAGGTGACACGCCACGCGTGGCTGGTACGTGACATGATTACTTTCGAATCGATATTGTGGTGTCGAGTGAGCAGGTTCGAAGAGCGTGAATTAGTTCCGTCGCAGAGATCGCGCGTCGTGTATCGACGCAGGTCGTAACCGTTTTGTTGTTTGCATTGGCTCGAGTTTCCCGTGGTATTCGCGGGACGGGTGAGACTGTACTGAGAGGGGATCGAAAGTTAACTGCAGTGTCGTCGTGACAAGAGAGTCGGGCAGTGCACACGGAGAAAGCGTGCGGAGGGGACTGTTTTTTTTATTTCGTTTATTCGTGGTTATCGGAGGGAGGGTTGCGCAAAGCGTACCGCGACTTTTGAGGTTATGACGGAGATAGCGGTGGTGCATCGTGGGAGAGAAACGACGACAACGAGAGCGGGCATGTTGATTCGGGAAGAGACGCCGCCGTCAGTCTGAGAGGATTATGTCCTCAACGTCGTCGGGCTCGTCGAGCCGCGGCCGGGTTTTCCATGGATCCCGGTGCAAGAGCGGTGCGAGCCCAATTTTTCTACTCTGTTCGATCGTCGTTCTCGTCTTCGGTACGCTGCCATGGAGCGTCACTGGGGAGCCGGGAAAACACTGTAAGTAGATATATCGAGGTTAAACTTTTATCGAACCAGCTTTAGTGGCAACAAATATTTTTGCTGTAAATGCAGCTTCGTGTTTGTTCGTGAACTTAGTATTAACGAACGATAGCAGAATCGTATTGGGTGCAGAATATAACGTCGCATAGGCTGCACGCACGTTTCTCTGTACTACGTTGGCTCGTACCTTTTTTTTATCACACTCGGCGCGATACGCTTGCAAAACACTTCTCCAGAACTCGTGCGATTGCAGCACTCGCCATCGACTTGTGATGCAAGCTCAGTCTCGTCGGAAAAAGTTTTATCGCACTGGTATCGTAAATTACTGTTTCCTAACACATGCACGTAAATCCCGCCTTCCGTTCATGTGAAGTCAGCGCAGAAAGACACTTTTTCGGATCGCGCGTGGGAAAAATACTGCGCATGCGCACAAACGCAATATGGTATTTTTTCCCGCACTAGTGCGGGAAAGTGCCTTTCTGCGCACGCTGCCCAAAAAAGAAAAGCGTGATTTTCGTGAATTTGTTAAGGACAAATTTGTGAATAGCATGGGGGTCGAAAAGGGAGTCCTGACTCGTGTCAATGCCACATTCGTCAAGAACTCCCTTTCTAGTCCCTTGCCATGCAAATAACTATTCTACTACCGCGACGAAAAACGCGCTTCCGATACCACACGCAATGGCGTTTCGTTAGTTAAGTTTTAACGTTAACGTAACGATAACACAGTTATAGAAAATCCATCGATGATTGAATTCCAGGAAAAGTTATCGTCGACAATTACATTCGTTGTATTCGTTGAGAATCTTGTCGAAAAATACGAGACTGGTGTATCGTAAGACATCATTAATCGGAAGGTTTCTTAAAAAATAATAAATTACCGTTATCTGAACGGTAATTTATAATTTTTTACAGTCTGGTGTATCGTAAGACATCATTAATCGAAAGGTTGCTTCAAAAATAATAAATTGCCGGTTTCTGAGCGGGTTGAGCAACGAGACTGCGAATGGGAGGTTGCCAAAGTCCGATCAGACCTAATTGATAAACCTTAAAAAATGCCTCGACGGCATCTCGAGTCTTTGGGTCGCAAATAAAACAGAACTTGCATGAATTGCAGTATACGAGGATAATTTAGGCCGCTGCAAAGTTGATGGTCACCCAGCGGAAGGTTCGGTAATATTGTGCGATGCAAATTTCAGCGAACGGTCGTTAATTGATCGTGTCTCCGGGCTGGAATAGTTAACGAAGGAGCGAATATCGCTTCGCGACCCACAGTCGTCCGCAGCTGTTTCCTCCCTGCCGGAAGACGCCTTCGGATAAACGAAGCTAATTACGAACAGAAATTAGCGTAGCACGACGCGTGCCCGTGGCAATCGGGCGCTCGCTCGCAGGTTCTACCGGCGCCTCTCCTCGACGTTGTAACGCTACCTATCTCGATATCCACGTACCTTCTTCGCCTAGTCAGAAATTAATTAATTGAAACTCGCGAACCACGAAATCTCGGTTTACCGAAGTAATTACATCGAGACGGTATTATTTCGTGGATTTCACGAACCTAAGTCACGTACCTTATCGCGGCCTTTTCCTTTGCCTTTGAGCTCAGAAAAAATTCTCCCCTCTCTAGACGGAGTATCGGTGTAATTGTTGGGGGATAATGAATTGAAGGGCTCAACACTTACTCACGAAACTATACGTGGTTTTATTATTAATACAAAATGGTTGGTCACTTTCGTCGCAGGCCACCCACAGACAATTATGCCGTAAGGCAAGACGTCCCAATATCTGGACACGTCCCAGTGGTTGGACAAAACATGCGTGTAAGACAGATGGAAATCCAATTTTTCCTGCATGCACTCTAAAAACAAACGGGTTATCAAGTGTGTCGAAACGACTCACAACACACATATTGCATGTGTTGTGCCCACAAAATGTAGTCATATAATAGGTGTTGGTAGGCTTGCGTGTTGAAACACCACATTTACCCTGAATCTTTCCTGTATTCTCTGTACAACACACTTTTTAGTGCTTTGCTACAGAACATGCTTATTGGAATACAGGTTGTCTTGTTTCACCGCGTTTAACGCCGAACCACTCACTTGGTGTACAAGTGCACGCTTGAATTGCATATGCGTTTGAATTAATCGCAATTTGGCGGATGCTTATATCGCACGAAACGATCATGGACACGCCGCTCAATATTTTCAATTGATTTCATTTCACATCCATTCAATATTTGTTGTAATGTATACACACTTTAACATGCATTGGGGGGAGGGGGCGGTTGAATACTCCTAGAACCGTGCAAAAACATGCGTGAATGCAGGTAAAGCGTGTTGAGACAATGCACGTAAATCGTGTAAAATTTACACACATCGACATGTGTTGAGAATGAACACACTACGAAGCATGTAGAAAGTGACTACACGATTTACACGCCTAAAACGTGAAACCAACACGCTGGTTTTTTTGTGTCCGGGGACTGGAACTGCTCCCTTAGGTGTCCGGCAATTGGTACTTTTACCTCACTAATCTCTCTCAACCGTCCCTAGGCTTGGGGGAGCGCCTTCTCACTCTTGTCCTCGCTGATTGGTTCGTGCGTCGCGGACGTTCAATGCTTTACGCCCGGTTTCTATGACAAAGCGTACTCGAAGACTCCGCTGGGCGCAACGTAGAAATAATTAGAAGTGCCGATCGAGTAATTACCGGAGTTAACCGCAAACGGAATGCGTTCGTTTCTACCGTGCGGACACCCTCAAAGCGAGATGGAAAATTACACGAGCGAGGTGTCTCGAGCGATTAATGCGGGAACCGCGTCGACGTCGCTCTACGTCCTTCGTCGTACGACGCTGTTTAACGAGCGTAAACGACCAACAGCCATGACACCGTTCGCTCTTACTTCCGTCAGGCCTGCGGCACGGAATTCGATACGGTTTTCCGCAGCTCGCGCTTCGGCGTCGATTCACTCCCTTTTGCTCTTTTCTTCCTCAACGCCTCCGCATCGTCAAGGCGGCCGGAAAAGAGTGACGAAGCAAATCATCCGTGCTGCCGAGACGCGATCAACGCGACGGCTGAACCTTCCACCGAGATCGTCCCCATGGAAAAAATTTAGGGTAAAAGTGGGGAATATGGCCCATATAGGGGAGAGCGGGGCAAAATGGGGCAACGGGGCAAAACGGGGTTTTTGGGCAAAACTAAATTTTCCAATCATTTTTGGATCGGACAAAGTGGCAAAACTGGGCAGAAAAGCCTGATGTATCCGATAGGGCGAATTCGGGCATCCAAAAATTATTGGAAAATGACGTTTTGCCCAAAAACCCCGTTTTGCCCCGTTGCCCCATTTTGCCCCGCTCTACCCTATCATTGATTTACGTGTTAATCGAGGTGGGCCATATTCACCACTTTTACCCTATACGAGAATACTTTTTCGTATATTAAATTAATTAATTTTTATGTTATGAGATATATGTATATGGCAGATATATACGAGTAGATATATCTTTAAATATATATATATTTTCGCGCGAATAATTTGATATTTTTTTGTACATCTTTTTAATATATTTATTGCATAAAAATTTTTCCAACAATCTCCTCGGGCGTTTCTTCGTCCATCAATGAGAATTCGAACCGCAGCCCCGCACTCCGCGGTCGACTTTCTTTCATTCTTTCCCCCACCCCTCCCCCTTTCTTCAATTCCTCCTCGCGATACTTTGCGTAATGTTCCCTGTGCAAAGTCGAAACGACGAGCTTTTAGGAAAATTTCCTTAACGCTCGTTTTCACAGCGGCACTTTTACCCGTTTGAGAAATATTGAAGTCGAGTGTCGCCCACGGTAGGTTGCCTCTCGCGGATCGGCGAGCGGCAACGGTCGGAGGTGCTGCGGGGCATAACCGCCCGCTAGGAAATATGCGCGACTGACGCCGTGGCGACCGGCGGGGGCGGGGGGAGGGGGAGACGTCGGATGGTTGAGGGGGTACGGCAAAAGAAAAAGATTGCGAGAAGGAAAAGCGCTCGGCGGGTCCAGGGGTTGGGAAAGGCGTGGGGCATATATATATAGCTTCGGGAGCGTCGAGGTATACATAAATTCGCCTGGCGTGTCGATTCACCGGTCGCCATTTTAACGTCGATATATCGCTTATGCAGAGTCTCGGAGGTATAGGTCGAGGAAGAGAGCGAGATAGACTTCCGGGGCTGAGGGGGGGGGGGGGGGGGAGTTGGTTGGAAGGGAAAATAAAAGTAGGAAAACCGAAGGGAGCTGTAGGTTTTCGCGCGGGGGGGGGGGGGGGGTGTAAGGTGGGCTAGAAAAAGACGAAGTGCGAGCGAGGGTGAGAGAGATATGCCCCGGAGCTCATGGGAAGGGTGGACGTCGACGTGCACCATCGCCCGACGCCCCGAGGGCCTCTCCCTGCACCTTTAATATTACTTTCCGTTATGGAACGGAAGTGGGTAGATTTATGACGTCGGGGTACATACGTTGTCGCCTACCCTTATTTTCCGTCGTTGTATATACGTACGTATATATGTGCATATGCGGGCCTTCACGGCTACCATTGTCGAATCCAAAAAGCACCCTGTGAATTCATCCTGCGTTGTATGCGCGAACTCGCTGGCGTTATTCCTCCCTCCCCCCATCCCGACGCCACTGTATACACGGATAAGAGGTGTTAAAGATCGAAGAGTCTAGTTTTTATACTTTTATCCACAGCTCTTTCGGTGGATGAAAATTGATGTAGAGTCTCCCGACGTACATTAATCTTTCACCTACTTTCGCACTATATTATCATTTTATCTCGTCACATTTCGTGCGCCGGGAGAAAATTTATTTTGAGCTGTCTCAAGGGCTTTGCGTCCCGGTGGATCGCGCACAATGGCGTTTCTCTCCTGCTCGTTGATATTCGAATCGAAGTGACTTTTGTTTTTTAATTACCGGCGGCATCGAGACGTTTTCGGTTGTTTGTTTTTTTTATAACATAGAATAGGAATCTTTTCACTTCCGGAAATTGCGACTATAGTCGTTGATAATATAGAGTTTTTTTGTTTACCTATCTTCGTTTTTTTTTTAGTAAGTTTCCGTATTAAGCTTATAACGTAAAGTCCCGGGTTTTGATACTTTGAGCCACATCCTTCATTTTACCCTTGGTCGGTACATGGTTGTGGATCAGCTACGAAGCGAAACGATACAAGTGGCCAGAACCGCGTCCGTCCGTGTACAAATATAGTTTCTTTTTGTTTGCCGCTCGGCAAAAGGGCGTTCAAACATTCCGGAGTTTCGCAAGAAGGCGAGCGGCAAGACGTAACTACTGGAGTAGCGGAGAGAGGCGAGTTCTGTGTTTCTTGCGAGGTACAACCCCTTTTCTTCTCCACCGCGAGCTCGACGCTTCACCGACCCTTCTCATCCTCCCTCCCGGCCCGCCGGGAGCACCACTGTCACTGTCTGGCGGGCTTGATTTCTTGCCAAAGTCCGGCAACCGTATACCTCGCTTATACGCGGCGGAGAGTAACGCAAGAAGTTTCCACGGGCCGGAAACGAGTAAGTCGCTGTACCGTTTCCTCTCCGGACGACCCGCGCAGCGAACGGCTGCACTGTGTATCTCGTGCATTTACGTGCCGGCCGAGGCGAGCTTCCGGATATTCGTTACATGACGGTACAGCCAACCATTGCCCACCGCTCTCTAATGACTCGCCTCGCCGGGATTACCTATCGTCGCGGTAACTCTAACGGGAAATTCCGAACGAACCGAATTTCCACGCTAGAAATTTCGGTACAATCTCGACGACCATTACCGAGATCACTGGAAATTTGTGGCTCGATCGACCGTTTTTTTGGGTTACCATGTTTAACTACTTCGGTTCTTTCCGCCTGGAATTTACACGGAAAATGATAACTTTGTTAAACCGGAGTGTCATGTTTCGTGCAGCGAAATAAATGGATGGTATGGTTTTTGTAATCCAATATCTTTTTGTATCTTCGTCATAAAAATCATAAAAAGATTTAGTATCGGCAAAAAAAATTCGCGTGAGTGAAGCTAAATCCTGAATTTACTGGTGGCGAACGAAATATACACTGCAATTGACTATAAGATTTGGTTGAATTTTCAAGACATATTTGGTGACGTGCAATAGAATTAAAACCAAAAAAAATTAAACCCTAGTTCGTTGAATAAACTCAGATTTAGTTACTATCGTAACGTAATTATTTAGTTGTTTCATCAATCAATCAATAAAATGCATTGATCGATTGTACCAAAAAGCATTTCAAGAAACTCAAAGAAGTTTGAACGAAATCAAATTAACTTAAATAAATCTATGCAGTTCGTTTCACTAAAAATTTTGTTAAGTGTACCAACAATTTTTATTTAAATGTTACCATTCACTACCGGCATTATTAAAATCAATATATGTATTGCCTTTCATAAAAACAGATATTTACCTTTGCAAATTGTTCGCCTCCCCTGGACCCCAAATTCTTGTGAAATGTGTGAAAATCGTTTTTACTACATACAGGCAATGCCATACAGGTCCTTACCAACTCGCTGTATCCTCTTGTTAAATAACATTGAGAATTCCATCCCTTCCGAAGCAGATAGCTCCGATGCGCGGAACCGCCAAAAACAGCTTCCCCAAAAGTGCAACAAAAATGTTCCCGTATCATTGTTGCCAAAAGCTTTGATGTAACCCAATTGGCCAGCTTGTACTTCCCCACCGAGAGGGCAGAGTAAAGCCGTCAGTACAGTGATACAAAGTGTTACGCCCGACACAGTACACCCACCCCGCGACAATGCACTCAGCGAAGCGAGAATGAAACTTTCGACCGAATTGGAAGCCGCAATTCCCGTCAAACTTCGTGAGCTCGAGGAGCCCTGTTACTCCGTCCATGGCTCTCTCGCCTCTCGCCAATCGTTATCGAAATGTCGTGTAAAGCGTCGTAGATTGTAATTGAACTTCCGCTGCCCCCTCCACCCTTCGGTTCCCCCCCATTCGGTCAGCCCCGTCGTGATCTTTCGCCTCTTTCCTTCCTATATTTCATTCACAGCCTCCGCCCGGCTCCACCGCGGTCCATTTATCTCCGCCGCCTCGTCCGTTCGGTCTAATACGGTCGCCAAACTTCCTCGCCACTACCAGAAACCCACCTCGGACTCCGCGCTTTCCACAGATCCGGAGTCCCTCATGTACATCGTAAACGCGAAACTACCCATTGTGCCCCAGAGATGTAACGTCGCGGTATCAACGATCCAATCCCGTCTCCTCCGTACCCGATCCATACACGGAGACCAAATCATGCATGCAGTTTCCGATTGCGGCGGCCCGGGAACAAAAGGAACTCTCGTCATACGGCCGGTAACATCGATGTGTGTATCTCGAGCCAATTGCGCATCCGTTCGGCGTTTGACCGTGACAAATCGCGCTCCATTAGAAAGTTCCTCCAATATTCACCGACCGGTCCACCGTACAGAGCGAATCCATCCGCAGCCTCCCCAGACGAGCTTGGTCCTCATCTGTCGCCGAGCCGATTCCATCCGAGTATCTCGCGCTCTACATGACAGCCTCGACCCAAATTTCGCCCCGCCGCTGCCGCCCCTTTATTTTATCCGGGCCTCCAGCCCTTGACGATACGTACGAGCGAGCCGGAGAAACGCAAAAGCTCTACCCGACAGCGGCGGGGATTTCCGGCGCGCGACGTCCCGTGCCGCGAAGCACGACAGGAGAAGAGTGAGCGTATGTGTGTGTAGGTGTGTGTGTGTGGAAGAAGGGCGCCCTGTGTAGCCCCCGAGGCTCTTATCGGGCCGGTTCCTTCGCCTGTTCGGTTCGCCTGTTCCGCTGCTGGCTCGAGCGTGCAATCGATTCGAAAGCTCGAACGGCACGGGGGCGCAATGTACCGTACCGAAACTACTGCCGCTACCACTACTGACTCTCGCCGCTTCGTTTCTCACTCTCCTCGGCCCCGCGGGCCTCACCGCGATCCCACGAAGCTTCGAGAGCTTTTCTTCGGGCGTCCCGCTGCGAACGAATCACCCGCTCGCTCGCTCCGCCAAGCTCCCTCCGCACGGAGCATCGCGGAGGATTCCCCCCACCCGGCGGGGGGGGGGGGAGGGGGTTGAGAGAAGAGGGGGAATAAAAGAGAACTTTGAGAAAAAAGTAAAGAAGAAGAGTAACAAAAATATAAGAGCTTCGGCGAAAGGAGCGGAGGTGTAGAGAGACAACGCGGAGCGGCATAAAATAGAGAGGAGAGGGTGCAGAAATGGAGTGAACGGATAGTGAGGGACGTTAAGATGCAGGGAGAATGGAAATGGGGCTGGGGGGGGGGGCAAAAAGTATCCTATCCCTTGATCCTGAACGGTGCTAAGGGGCGGCTCGCGTTTAAGCCTCTTACTCCCAAAACCCGTCCATTATTTTTCTTTGCCCCTCTTCTTTTTTTTCCCTCCCGCTTCCTCCGCGTTGTATATTTATTACATTCTATCCTTGCACATTTGGCTGCAGCGTGTTATTGTACCGGTGTACGGAGGCCGGATCTCCGACCGTTTCACCGCGGTCGGGATATGGTTATTTCACCGCTGGGAACCATACACAAAAGGTGCGGGAGAAAAAAAATACTTCGCCAGCCCACTCGGCAGCCTCTGCTTCGCCCTACCGGTGATATTATGTATTTTCGTTCCATTCGCGATGGAAGCCGCGAAATGCGCCTCCCCGGTATCGGGGGAAAAAATATATGGCATATGTAAATATATGTGCGCGGAATTCATACGACCCTCGCAGTGCGATTTCGATAACAAAAGCAAATTTTTGTTCTGTCCTCGACGATACATAGAAATATATTCGCGAGACTGAAATAAAAAAAAAAAAAAAATATAGTGTAGTTCGAACACCCTCCGGGTGAGAGTTCGGCGCGGCGTGTAATTACTAGTTAATTAACAAACAACATTGTTTCATTTATCAGACCGACCGAGCGCGCATAAGCGAATGGGTTTGCTATAGCGTCCTCGGTCCAGCCGCGCACAATCGGAAATTAGACGTCGCATTGATATTCGCTGATTATATTTCCCGTGCTCGACAATGAAAGTCAATTAACACAAGTTCCATACGCGGCGCGGATTGATTAATCAAGCAAACCAATTACTACGGCAGTCAATTGATACCGGGGCTTCGTTATCGTTGGGCGGACGGATAACTTGTAATTGATCGATCGTTTGATCGCCGATACGATAATTATGCGAATGATCGCGCTCCTCGGTCACCCCCGTAGCTACGAATTATATAATTATATAATTGTCGTACGATTATTCGTTAAAGCTGCAGTATACGTTAATCGGACGACGTTACGATGAATTTTTATTTCTTCTTATACATTTTTTTAAATATTCTAACTACCGAGCGAATGAATAAGGCGCGTACTTGGTTTTTGGAGCGGATATTATTAATAATGATAAACGTTAATTATCCCGATCACGTAATGTCACACGTCTGTTCACTTTTAAGGTAGTTACGCGAAGGCAATCCCAAGTCATGTGCATCAACTTTTGACATGTAATTTAACTATCAAATTTTACTTGTACAAAATCTCGAAGGCTTTTACCGAATATTTTACACGGCGCTTATGGGAGAGTTGGCGAAATTGATCTTCAAATCGAGAATTAACATACGTCGATCAAAGATAGAGAAAAAAATATTAAGTACTGCAGACTCGCGAATCAATCAGGAATTTATGCGCAACAAAAAAAAGTGAAGTCACCGGACGAATGTTCAATAGTATAATTAATTATTGATGTCATACAGACGCTGATCTCTACCACTGCGGCGCACCGACAAAGCTGCCTTAAGGTCTCGTCCAGACTCTTACATGACGATCGATCTTGCATCGATCTTCCGTTCGCTCGTCTACTGTCAAACCTAACTAATATCGTGCTAGGTTTGACAATAGTTTGCTACATATTCGTTGCAATATAGGGGAAACCGGGGCAAAACGGGGACGCTAAGCAATAAATCCTGGTACAATAATACCGAAAGCATAGATTAATTGTTTTTCGCACCAAAATTGTATCGGCACTGGTTTTGAAAGGATATTTAAAAAACCATCTGGGGCAAAACGGGGTACATGTCCCCATTTTGACCCATGTCCCCGTTTTGCCCCGGCTTCCCCTATATTGTAACCTTTCGCGGAATGAAGGAAGACGGTTTATAAAAAGCAACGATTAGCGGATTATTAATTCTCTTGATTGACGTTTCGTCGTCAAACGTCCATCCGCGTTAAAGTCCCGAATCAGACTGACTGTCAAACCTACGATGGCTCTAAAGTCGACCGTTCGTTCGTCCGTCAAATGTCCTGCTGTCCCAGTGCTCTATGACCGCTTACCGAGGATAATCGTCTATGCTATACCGCGTTCGACATTCGTTACAATCTATTTTTTTAATTCAAAGCGCAACTGTATAGAACTAGGGAGCTTTTTTTTATAAAGCACGAGGGTTGAAGGTTAATAGTGTCTCGAAAGAGGCGGACGAGGAGTAAAAGGAAGTGGAGGATGGCATCATACCGAGGGGGAAACTCGAGATTAAGAACGTTCCGCGTTCGTCGGACCGAGCCTCTCAAGGCCCCTACAAACCTCAAAGAAAACCGTGAGACGTCTCGCGGGCCAACCCGGAGAGGAAACGTCGTCGGCCCCCGCGCACCGGTCGGTGCAGACTAGGTAAATGTTGTCTCACCTTCGCGGCGCACGAGGGCAATGCAAACAGATCCTGAGGCCATATTTAACGTTTTCCAACGAGAAACGAGGAACCGGGATCGAAAGCGTTACCGGGTATATAACGACGAGCTACCGTCAGCAAACGATTTCCGTTCCAGCATACCGACTGCCAACGGAACCGAATGGATTTTCTTCTTTTTATTATTTATTTTATTTTTCTTATCTCAACTTCATACCTTACTTCCGTATCTCTCGTCATCCGAGCAAAACCGACTGCCAGCGAACTGAATGTATTTTCTTCCTTTTTTTTTATAACATTTTTTTTTTATCTTAACTTTGCACCGTACTTCCGTATCTCTCGTCGTCCGAGTAAAAATTTCACGAGAGATTGTTGGACGTTTTCTCGAGATGGGTTCACCGAGGAATGCGAGGGGCAGAGAGCGCCGCCGTTTGCTTTAAAATGGAAAAATAATAATTTCATTTGATATTTGATATTTCGCGAGATTCCTGGCTTCTGTGATGTTAACGGAAAGTTTCGAAGGCCCCTCGGAGATGCTCAGTTTGTGCTATCGCAGTAAGTTAGGCTGGGGCAAGATGGGGAAGTTTGTACCGCGGAGACGGGGCAAAATGGACCGTCGGAAAATTTTCAACAAAATTAATCGAAACACTCGGGAGAACTGAGGTAAGATGGGAAGTCCAGACACACTGCGGGACGAATAAAAAATGTCCGTTCTTCCGGTGACGAACCCTAATTTTTTTCGAGTCTTCGGAATAATATGTATAATAATATGTTGGTAAACAGTCAAAGCACAAACCCAGAAAAAAAAAATTTTGACGGCCACCGTTTATTAAGATTAAGTAAAATATTTATTTGATTTAAATAAATATTTATTGTAATTAAGTACATAGTTACTTAAATGAAATAAATATTTATTTAAATGAAATATGCTCTCGACTCATCCGAACGGCCTTTCTTCCTTAGCGGGCCGTTTTGCCCCCAACTCCGTCCTAGATTGATCCGTCGATGTCCAACCAGCGAGAGGAGCGTGTGTACGAAACTCACACGCTACACAGCACGATCTTTCAACGCTACGTCAAAGCGTCACGTGAATATCGTGCCCTTTGTGCCCCCCTTACGAAGCTGATGCTGAAAAATTGGCGATAACCGTGTCCCGGCGCGATTATCCGCTTAACGATAAAATTCCACTCCTCCCATAGTGGAATTTCATTTTCGCAAAGTAGCAACTTCTCCCGTAGCTTTTGGGCCGTCAGACGCGATCCGCCTTTAGGTCGGATAGAACGGAGAGGGAAATTACAAAGGGAGTGGAGTGAAGAATACGCGGGGAACGTTCCATGAAAATAAGATTTAATAAAAAAATTTACAATCCCAACATAACTCGGAGTGTTTCGATGTTTCGTTTGATGTCTCGCAAAGCGAAGGGAGAACCCGACGGTTCTGTACGGCCTCCGAGAGTGTCGGTGGATAGCTGTGGGGAAAGATAGCTATAGAATGATTCGGGTGTACACGGTGCACGGACAAATGGCCAGTCGATGCTGGAAATGGGTTTTCTGGAAAACGTTGCGTCGCTCTCGCCGTAGCACCGGCGAGTGGACAGGGTCGACGCCGGTATCGATTGGCCCTCCAAGAGCAACTATCTATCGTCGCTGCAATCCATCCACGGCTATAACAGAATTTTCTCCCCTCTTTACGATCTCATTCCCATTATATATATATATATATTGAATGAGGGGTGAACAACTGTATATTTTTTTCCGAAAATTTAAGTAAAAAATATATCTGAATAAATATTCTATTTATTTCTCAGAGTTAGTTCACAAGCCGGGTTTGGCCCATGCCTTTAGTACATTATTCACGGAGACATCAAGACCTTTATCGATCGTGAAGCTCAAAATAGCCCCTTATCGTCGCGCCGCGAAGAGAGAATCTTCCACTCATAGTGGGTCGATATTTTAATGGTAATCGAAGAAAATATTTACGACCAATTTTTATTCCCTTATGTTTTTTTGGTTCTTTATCTCTTTCAGTGTAACAGTTTTGTGCAATTAATGAGAGCCGCGGTGGAGACGGGAAATACGTTTACTCCTCGTATATCGAAATCTCCTATATCTTGGAAAATTTAATGTTTCGACGGTAGTGCTTTTTGCCCGTTTGTACGTTATTTCGCCTCGAGTTTATGATTTCCGTTATTCTCTCACATTTTCCGTTGTACTATCTCTGGGTTTTCCCCGCTGTACCCCTCCCCCCCCCCTCTACCCGCCGGTCCCTCGCCGTGTACTCGTTTAGTTGTCCCGTGACTTTCCACTTTCCGGTCCTTTCCCAAACCCTTCCGGCAATCGGGAACAGAGCCCCGCGTCAGAGTCAGGCCCTTTCATTCACGCTAGGGGTATGTGTTATGGTCCACGCCATCGGCACACTATATACCCTGATGTCCCCCCCCCCCCCTACATTCCCATCCAAAACCTCGTTCCCTCTCTCACGAATTTCTCGGAAATTGAATATCGCACGGGTTTCTTATACACACTACAGAGTACCTACATTTACTCCGAGGAACTATAAATGTTCGACGAATATGTAGAATACGGTAGACGACGCTTTACATAAGTTTATGTATAGACATATATGTATACATACATATATGTATATCATTTTACATATATAAGTGTGAAACGTTGTTTCGAATTCCCGACGTTTCGCGACAGTCCGTGTAGCTCGGTAAGTGGCGTGGAAAGAAATCGTATGATCGTGACGTCATTTCCCCGCGGGGAAAAATGCCAGTCTTCGCCTGTCTCGAACGAAATACCTCTGCATGTTTTATTTTTATTTTTTTTTCTCACGCAAGTTTTCCTTTTATTTTTCGCAATTTTACGTTTGTCACAAATTGTCGATTGTTTCTCACGTAATGGACGTTTGCAATTTTTCTTTTACGACATTTGTCGAGAATTCGTTTTGTTCGCTCGATCGCGGCGTACGTAATGTGGACGATGAGAAGCGAAGTTCCCGGAACGCCGCAGTAGCCGAGTGGGCTAAGCGCCGTGGCGCACGACGTATCCAACCGCGAGAGCGACGGTTCGAGACCGCTTTAACGGAAAAAATAAAAATTTGTTTCAACTCGTTTTTATTTATATTCTACTTGTCGACAATGTTCCTGTCGTCAATAAAAGCCACAGTCCAGCTCCTTGTGTCGCGTATCGATCGCATTCAAGGCGTTTCAATCTGTGGATATAAAGGTGCAAGTCTTAAGCTATGTTCAGTGGTTCAACCAATAACCACAGTAACACGCAGCCTTGCTACAATTCTTTTAGATTTTAAATTAAAAAAAAAAGTAATAATAATAAGTAAAAATATTTTTTTAATTCACTTTATAGCTTCAAACCCTACGAAAGATTACAACAAATCGTGATGCAATTCGGATTTTAGGAGTGTTAATTTTTGTTAGAAAATTATGGATAATAATTAATAATAATAAGTAAAAATATATTTTTTAATTCACTTTATAGCTTCAAACCCTACGAAAGATTACAACAAATCGTGATGCAATCCGGATTTTAGGAGAGTTGATTTTTGTTATAAAATTATGGGTAACAATTAATAACAAGTAAAAATATATTTTTTGATTTACTTTATAGCTTCAAACCCTACGAAAGCTTCCAACGAATCGTGATGCAATCCGGATTTTAGGAGAGTTGATTTCTGTTATAAAATTACGGGCGCAGAGATCGTTATTTTTTACGGCAGGATTTTGTTGTTCCTTTAATGTTTCTGCCGCTGTCGCTGTTACCGGTCGTTTTATTCGGGGCGAGCGCAGAGATTGCTCGGAGGTTTTAATCTAAATTCGATTCCCGCACAGAGTCCCTACGGGATGCAAAGGTGTTCCTCTCCCACCTCTGCCGCCCGCTTCGGCTCATGGCCCCGCGTATCGCCAACGAGAGTTCACGCTGGCACGAAACCGTGAATTCATCCGCGATCCTCTGTACCGAGCGATAGAGAGAGAGAGAGAGTGCCTCGACCGCTTACTCGACGAATACTCGATTATGCGAACGCGAGCGAGGAATCGTATTCCCGGTCTGTGGAGATATCGATATGATCGGAATAAGCAATGAGGAGAAGTCCCTCCCCCCCCCCCCCTCCTGCCCCGAGCTTCGGTGTCCCGCACAGTTAACCGAGGTATTTCCGTGAAAATCGCGTTTCGCTATAATGGGATCAAACCGGGTATATCGGTAGTTTGCCTGTATAGGTAAACTGGTAAATTATACGGTTTTGTCTATAGAGGTTCGTATCATGAAAATTTAACAATTTTGTTTTTTTATTAAAAGATTGTCGCTATGTATGATTTTTGTCGGGAGCTCCGCGTTGTCCGTAGATTGGAAGGCAGGAAAACGGTAGTTACGATACGCAGTAAACGTTTTGGTGATTCACGCTTCCGAAAGATGGCGCGCATTTTCGGCCCTCTGTCAGAAGAAGTTGTAACTATTTTCGTCTTGCGGGGCAATCAAGGGTAAAAAAAATGTGGTCTATCGTTAACCGTCCGTCGGTCATGCGACGGAAACTATTTTTTGTAAATTCGTTCGGCAGACGCTGTTCCAAAATCGACTGTGCAATCCATAGATTATTCATCCTGCCGTCCAGTTAAGATACCGCATTTCTTTTTCACAGCGTGAACTTCTTGCAGGGATTGGGCGAGGGTCGCATAGTCTATTATTTTTATAGATATACTTTTCTTCAAATAGATGCGCACTTGGTCATGAAACATTGAGCGGATTTTAATAGGGTAGAAGACGAGTTTAATAAAAATAGACATTTTTTTTAAACTCCGGGCTGCAAAAAAGTACAAAACGATTGAAATAGTTCATGTATGTAACGATAATTAATATTTTCAGCAAACAATATATAGTCATCCGCCGGCTCAGCGGATCGCAGTGAAATGCATAACTCCCGTCTTTTTTGCCCTGGCGGGCAGTCGGGAGTTAAAAAAAGATTCGAATAGCGTAGACGGATACAGTTTTGCTCGAAGCTTCATGTTCAAAACAGATTCTACTCAAATATAGAAATCTTTTTCTTTTATAAACAGCAATCAATTATTGTAATCGTAGATATTATTGTGACAATGATTAATATATACCAATGCCGTGCTTAGTGCACTATTATTACTATATATAACATTATTCGCACTACCGTGTAAAATCTATATATAGGAACAGATGATGTCTATCCGTTCAGGATATCGGATATTGACCAATTTACTATTTATTTTTCTCCACGTTTATAACCTCCGATAAAATGGGAAAGGGGGGAGCGGGGCAAAACGGGACAGTGGGGCAAAACTCCATTTTCCAATAGTTTTTGGATGCCCCATTTTGTCCCAACAATACATCCGGATTGTCAAACCCGTTTTGCCCCACTCACCACCACCGGTACCATCCAAAAGTTATTGGAAAATTACGTTTTGGAAAATTACGTTTTGACCCGTTATCCCGTTTTGCCCCACTGTCCCATTTTGCCCCGCTCTCCCCTATTAAATTTTATCCGCGGGACAAATTTCTGTATTAGGAACGGAGTTTGTTTACCCCGACGGAACTTGCGGAAAAATGACGAAATTTCAGGATCGATATTGATTTTCCTAGAGCCGGTGGCGAGAATACTCGAGGAAAGTCGTAGCCGTCTCGAGATTACGGTTATAGAATCTGCAGCGTGCCCCCTATACTGCAAGAGGTCACCGAGCCGGTTCGTATAACCAGAATGGAAAATCGTTGTACTTGAGAGCTGGTACATAGTAGATAGTAGTAGTATCAGATATTCGTTCCAATATCGATAATCGATGGTCCAGTTTCGCGAGATTACATCTGCCAGAATCCGGTGCGACGCTTACATTCTATAATTCGCCGGGTCCCTGTGCTCAATATTTCGTACGTGTATATAGGAAAGACTCGATTCTTTGGGTCGCCGGTTCGTGGATAGCACGAAATTTTTACCTTCTCCAAGGAATTTCGCAAACAGGTTTGCTCTTCCCTACGAGTTGTCTTCCACCGTTTTTCTTCGATATTTGCTGAAGTCTAATTCCCTACCGCTCCCTCAACTTCATTCGTCGATGGTTTACATTAGCACGAACGGCCGAGATGGACGTGTCTTTTATTTTTAAAAATACATCATCGCTCCCATCTTTGAACTCATTTCGGAAACCACACATTTAAATCAAATGCCGCAGTCAAGAATATTATAATAAAACGAATTGAAAACCTCCCGTTAACGACTTCACAATATCGGCAATAAAGCTAACGGGTGTTGGGTTTACAGTGAAGGCTCGTAAAACTCTCGGAAAGTTAAAACGACAGAGCGAGAGTATCGAATCGTTTTCCCGCGGAGAGGCAAAGATCCTCCCAGCGAGCACTCCTCCGTTCGCCTCGATCCATAAGAGTCTTCCCTCGGTTTTTATCTCACCTACCGGCAGTCTCATTGGCCCATAGTGAACGCCCGAACGCAGGGGCCCGTGGAGAGGGGGGTGTTTTTCCTTCGACGAGGAAAGGATTCCTCGTCCCTTTCCAGCTTTTCTCCATCCCCTCGGCTTCGTCGTCGTCTCCTTAGCTACCCGAAGTTACCGACAGGGTGGACGACGGCTCGTCGCCCTCGTTCGATGGAGGGGCAAAAAGTCGCCCCCCGCACTGACTTTCGGAACAGCCAATATCTCTCGCCTCCTCTTCGATTTCTTCCTCCCCCCCCCCCCCCCCCCACCCCCGCTCACGTGTCGAATCTGGGACATCGGGCGAGATTCGTCGCGTGGGGGTTATTGCACGCGGTCTCTCGTACCGACTCTTCAATCCCCCCGGGCGATTTTCTTCGGTTTCTCTCCTCCTCGCCGTCCTTTTGCTTCAGACTCCTTTCGCGTCCTCGGTAACTACCCTCAAGATCCAGCGACAGCAATTATTATCTGGCCACCTTCCTCCGGATGTCACTTCCACACGATTCCTCTTTTTCTTCCTTTGCCCACCGTTCGACGGAACGATATAGACTCAGAGGGCGCGGTATTCGCGGAATAAGAGCGTTAAGGACACCGGATTATCCGGGGAAAACAAAGTTTCCTCGCCTCGATTGTTTAACCCCCCAACGCTGGCTCCTGGCCTGGGAGGGAGGGTTTATTGTGTTTTGCGTAAATGAATATTTCAATGAGAAGTTCCGAGAGGAACGCGCTTGCAAATCGAGTGCCACTGGTTTTACCCGTCGAGCTCGCCCACACAGGTATACAGATAGTACGCAAACGCGGAGCAGAATAGAAACCCTTTACACCTCCCAGTTTGTTGTATCGTGCAAATTTGCCAAAGGATTTTCTAAAGGTGTGGGCGTCGCGCGGAGAGCTCCGGGCCCGTGATAAATCAATTAAGGACCCGAATGAATAATCTTGGTGCGGTACGGAGAGAGCTGGGAGGTCTGTGTGTGGAGGGGGTCACAAAGGCAGCGGTGGTTTCGCAGACTTTGGCTGCGTTTAGAGTTGCACGAGGCTCCTCCGTACACTCTGTCCCGAGTCTGCCACGAGGCCGCTCTTCGCGAGCAACCCCATCGGATCAAGCCGCCGACAAGAGCCCCAGCCAGCGAGCGAACAGGCGGCCATTGTCTGCAAAAGTTCCATTGAATCTGAACTTGGGGGGCCAACGGTGGCTGGTGGCTGTGCCGCTACAAAGGCTTCCTTACTGGGGAATTAATGTGCCGGAAATGGAATTTTTACGCTGGACCAGTCCACGGCGACTCGTCCCTCAGACGTATATATGAGCAGACAGCCATTATCGCTGACAATTTATTTTTTTTCCATGCGGGGATTTTGGCTTCGCTTCGTTGCTCTTTCGTCGCCGATGAACAGAGGGTGTGCGAAGAATCGCGTTGGTAGTCAAAGTGACGCCGTTTCAGCGGTCTGTTACTCAATGACGAAGAGTCCGTTCCGAACTGACTTTTTGCCGTTCCATAAACCGTCCATCCTCTCGTCGGAGCAGCGATGACGAGCTCTTCGTCATCGAACTCTCGACGAGTTTCTCTCGTTAGAGACTTCGCAGATTGAGATCAATCTAATCTAGTCCCGAGACGCCAATAGCTGACCATTTTTTTTCCACGCGGGGATTTTGCTTCGCTTCGTTGCTCTTTCGTCCCCGATGAACGGAGGGTGTGCGAAGAATCGCGTTGGCAGTCAAAGTGACGCCGTTTCCGCGGTCCGTTACTCAATGACGAAGAGTCCTTTCCGAACGGACTCTTTGCGGTCCCATAAACCGTCCATCGTCTCTTCGGAGCAGCGATGACGAGCTCTTCGTCATCGAAAACCCTCAACGAGTTCCTCACGAACGGCAGTTACGTTATTCGTTAGAGACTTCGCGGGTTGAGATAAATCTAATCTACTCTCGAGACGCCAATCGACTCTGTTGCCTCGACTCGGGACACACTCTTCGAATATCCGATGAGCGAGTGCTAAAGGGTTCTTGCGAAAGTACCCGTAGATCTCGGGAACGGCGGATAGATAGAGACCCTTGCCACAGAGACACGAACCTTTCGACCCGGTATCTTTCTTCTCTGACCCCGAAGTGGTCCACCGGGGTGATGTTCTTCGATCGTCCCGGCGTCGTATAGTCGAGACTCCCTTTCCTCCTCGTCCGGTCTTCACCGTCCCGGTCTATCCACGGACAGGGTCTGGTGTCGAAGGCCTCTCGTGTGTCTCTCGTGCCGTCGGAGGTATACGCGAGCTTCTCCGCATAAGGATAACGTGATCGGTTTATTGCTCCCTCGAGAAACAAGAGGCCCGAAGTGGCGTCTGGTTTCGAGCAGGAACACTCGGCAGTGTCCCCTACCGCTTCGACGGTCCTCACGGTGAGGCTATAGACCGACACTGGATCGGGTTGCGATGGGGATCATTCTGGATCAACAACAATTTACCACTGCCAGCCAAAAAGAAAATGCCGAATAAAACCGACCACTGCGCGACGGTACGAATGAAGGAGATTCTCATTCGAAGAATCGTTGCGTACCACATCGATTTATCGTAGATTGTGGACTCTAACTTTTCTATCTTTCACCCGATGTTCCGAGATGCGAAACTCCCTTCCCCGAATACGAATTGACCAGGAAATAGCCAATGAAATTTTTAACGGAAATCCTGATATGTTTCCGCAGCGAATCCGGAAATCGTTGGTTGCGCGAGTCCGTCACGTTCTTCTCGGTACGTCTACCGAACGCGATGAATTCCCTCATTGAATTCTCGCATGTCCGTGCCGTCGGCTCGGATACGTAAAAGCGACACGAGAGAAAGTAAGGCAACTTCAAAGCGGCAAGCTCGGATCGCGTGCGTCGCGTCTATTTCCGTTTTACCGCCTAGTCGATATCAATCGTTCGAATGTACGTTACTCATCCGCCGCGTGCGCCTTCACCCGTTTCCCAGTAACCGGTTCTGCTTCGTCGAATCGGACATGGGAGCACAACACGACTTGGACGAATTTCCCCTAGCGTGAGTGCCACGCGGGGCCAGTATCGGCACAGCGTCGGCCGGTCCCGTGCGTCGGTCCCGTTAGGGTCGTTGACGGAAATCTCACGAGGCTTGACCTCACGAGCACCGCGCGCAACCTGACTCAGGGCACCAAGTGTAATCCCTCCTGCAGCCGGTTGCGATGGCACTTTCGGGAAATCACGTTCAGAAGCCGTTTAGATGCCTCGCAGCATTCTCCGGGCTCGCGGCGGACTCGCTCCGGTGCTCTAATTGTGAGAAGCCGAGCGACGACGCGTTTGGTAGTCAGGTGACAGAGGCAACCGGGAAAGCAAGGGTTTCTCTAAGAGCTTCCCAGGTTTGCGGTAAGAGGTTGTTACGGCTGTACAGCGGGAGATAGACGGAGAGCACGATGGGCGACGGGGGGGGGGGGGGGGAGGAAGAGGAATGGAGTAAGCAGTCGGGGAAGATGCCGGACTCTATCTCCGCCGTCGGGAAACTTTCAAAGTGGCTAAATTTGTTGAAGCGGTGGAGTAGAGCTATCCTTTGCGTCCAGATAAGTCGTATCTCCCGACTTGGCGTGCCTCCTCGCTCCTCGTCCATTTTCAACAAACCCGCCGGAATCCTCGCTCCAACTTGGACTGCTTCGCAACCGTTTCGGCTTCTCTCGCCGGCACACATTCGCCCGAGAACCGCTCCCGAGGACGACGTTCCGGTTAAGCTGATTCCTAGCTGAAAAACTTGGGGATCTCGCGTTGAGCGAACGACGCTGGCGTGTCCGCGGAGAGATATAGGCAGCGAGCAATTAATTTGGCCAAAGATAAACGCCTGCCATCTTGATTCCCTCTCCCGAGTCCTCGCGGGCCCTTCCTCGGCTGGTCCATTTCGTCTTCCTCGCTTTCGACTCTTCGGCGAGATCTTCGGCTCGTTGTCGTCCTCGGCCCGGACTCTTCATCGCCGGCTCGCAACCTTTCAGTCTGGAAGTGAAATTTTAATTAGGATCGAAGAAAAATACGATTTCTTAGTGAGGACGACGGATGAGTTTCCAAGATTTCCTCGTTATTCGACAGCTCCTCCGGTTCGCGGAAACGACGCGGCACGGGATTCTCGGGAGCACGGTGGGCGGGGCTCCGGAACAAGAGCATCCTGCGTACGCTCACCTCGTCCACGAGGAACCGAGAGAAATCCTCGAGGAGCCCGTCGGAGGAGGACGCTCGCGACACCGACTGCGGAATCAGCAAGCGGGGCTCTTCGGGCCCTTGCCAGAATCAACCGGAGCAGATTTCTATCGGGCGGAGAACTTCGTCGAGTCAGCTACATTCACTTCCATTGTCAAAGTAGTTCGCGGCACTTTTTCCGATTGAAAATCATGGAAAAATGTGAAATTTTTACATTCCGATGCTAACGGAGCAGCGGCGCGAGACGCTTCTTTTCACTGACGATTTTCCACCCGAGCCGGAAGCCTCTTACGTGAAATCGGTAGCAGCCACTGTTGAAGCGCTCCGCCCGACTCAAATGTGTGCCGATAAAATTTAAGTGCTTCATGCATGAATTCACTGTACACAGCCGATTTGCATTACTTCACGCGTCCTTAATCTAAAAAAACATATTACTTCACGCGTCCTTAATCTAAAAAAACATATTACTTCACGCGTCCTTAATCTAATGAAAATATTTCTGAGAATCCACTGTAGTCTGTTTATCCATAAAACATTTCACAACCGATTTAAAAACCGAATCGCTCATTTGTCCGCTTCGGAGCGCTCCGACTTTCTTAGAGAAAATCTGCGGCTTTGCTAAATCTCTCGATCGAATAAAAATAGCCTTTTTAAAAACGTGCTCGCAAGCGGGGACCGCGGAAGGTTTCTCACCGCCGAGAACGACGTGGAAGCCCTCCGGGTTCCTCCGGTGCACCGCGACGAGTCCTTCAAGACTTGTAAGTCCGCGAGCTCGCGTTGTGATCCCACAATATCCCCTTATGATTGGATCCTAAAAACTTTTCCGCGCTGCATCGGAGCTCTCCGGCTGTACCACCGTTCGGTATACCATTTCCCATCCGACGAAACCCGACTCACCCTCCGTCACTCTGATTATCGAAGTTATTCCGTCGCTCCGCGCGGCCAAAGTTCAATTGCATTATTTTTCCATTCGCTATTAATTCCCGGACGAGTCCATCGAGCGGAGGCGATGGAAAATAAATGTAACAAAATTTCTGTCTATGCAATGACAAGGCCGCATGGTTTTCGCTGTTGCTTGGAGCTTACGGCTCTGTCGGGGAGTGGTAACAGGAAAATTAAACAAAAAAATCGGGCCTCGGCGAGAGGCAATCACGGAAGCTTTAGGTAGCTTTCACCCTCATAACTGGTCGCGGTCCGAGAAGCGCGGCTCTCGCGTCCTCACCCCCGGAGGTGCCCGCTCGGGTCACTCGAGGTGCGAGTGCGAGCGCCACTTCCTTTCACCGAGGATTTAATATCGCCTTCAATGGGGAAAGAGCGGAGACGAGTGCGCGAAGGAAAGAGGCAAAACTAGTTCACGTGTGTCCTCCGGATTTTTCCCGACCATAGAGGGTGGAGTGGGGGGGGGGGGGAGGTACAGAGAGAGCGGAATTCGCGGCATCAGCAACGAACCAAACGATCGGTGACCAGAAATACCGATACTTGCCTCCCGTATCATCGCATACATGATCGATGAGCACCAGCTATTAATAACAGGCACGAAACACCAACTTCGGACCGAAAGTGCTTGTGACGTGACATAAGAGGATTCTCTACTCGCGTCGGGGCTTACGCCGGACGGGTCATTCAACCCGCCGGACGCCACAGGGGCGAATGGGGCAAAACGGAACTCCGAGGCAAAACAAACCCGCTTCTCCACACCAAGAAAAGAAAATTTACTTGACGGTCACCGTTTATTTGGTTTAAGCAAAATATTTATTTGATTTAAATAAATATTTATTTCATTTAATTAACTATTTACTTAATTTAAATAAATATTCATTTAAATCAAATAAATATATTACTTAAACCAAATAAACGGTGGCCGTCAAATAAATTTTTTTCCTGAGTGCACCTGGAGTGAGCCTTTTCTCGCGCCCTGCAAAAAAAAAAAATTGGCAAAGATAACCCGTCTTGCCTCCACACGCTGCAAAAACATCGCCGTAAAAGTGACGATCAATTTTTTTTCTGCTATCCTCTCGAGGGAGCCAAAGATTGTATAATGAAACGTGAGATTTTATCGCGCTCCTCTCCGCGAGTCGGTTCTTTTACATTCCCTTTATTTTACAGTCTAAATAGTAAAGTCGAGGGCCGAGAGTCTCGTTTTATGGTGGTATGTCGATCGGTAATGGGCGACAAATTGTTTTCGGCGATCCCCGAACGAGAAACTTCGCAGCGCGATCCGCCGATCTTGCCGGGTAATAAGGAGGCTTTATGGACGGGAGGTGGAAATTTCACGGGGCGGTGGTTTACACCGTCATTGATGAGGAGCTTTTCCCACTCTCTGTCCTCCGGGTTCATAGTCGCCGCACGCGTCGATCGTTCCCGCTCGTAAACCCTCCTCGCCTCGGCCTCGTAAAGTCCTCCGAACCGAGAGAAACGTTCGCGGCTCGATTCGACCGTTTTGGCTAGGTATGCGTCTGCTCCTATTGCTCCCGCTCCACTTCCGACGTCGGAGCCGCATGGTGTGTACGCAGCATTTATTACGCGTTTGGTTCGCGCCAACCGCAAGCCTCTTGGCATTGCGCTTCGCCGTCCGCGGACGCCTTCGCGTGCCATCTGCAGCGATGAAACTCGCGATAGGGGGGCGAAACGGCGGGCACCGACAGTCAACTCCGTCGGGCTTGGCATACGCGAGAGGTCGTTCGAATTCTCGACTCGTGAACGGATTAAACTCCGAGTTTGCGCCGTTACTCCGATATTGTTGTTCCGGAGTATTTAGTTGTGCACCGAAAAGGGCGAGGCAACATTCGCCGGACGGGGTGAGCGCCAGTCCCGTCGAGTTCCCGAAGCGTCGAACTCCGGGCAGGCATCTTCCATGAAGATTGGCAGTTTCGTTAAGGGATATCGCGTACAAGTAGAATAGCCGCGCAAGTGCATGAGGGGGAGGGGGGAGACAGGTGGCTGGCAGGTCGGACGACTGCCTCGGGCCAAGCCTGCCACTGGCAGAGATCCGAATTTTGATCGATATTGCCCAACAATTAATATCTCTTGAAGATTCTATGCCATCGAACTTTGTTGGAGTTTAAACTTCGAGAGGGGGGCCGAGCAGCGGAGCGGGAGTTCGATTGAAGACACGGTACAAAGAAGTTTGAACATTTAATTAACATCCAAAAACATTCAGCAGTTTATTTTATTCAAGAAATTCTCCTAAATTTCACAATTTTTAATGTGACTAACATTTTCTTCTCAATTTAATAGTTTCTCGTCAGCATTACAATTTTGCTCAGTTGACAGTGCGATTGGTTGACAAAAAAAAGAAGTAAAAACTAAAAAATTGGTCATTTGTCGACAACAGATGTTTGTTAAATATGTCCTTTATTTACCGCGTGTCCCAGATTTCTCTCCGGGGCTCGCGTAACGATAAAAACGGCCATGCCCGCTTATATTCGGCCGTCTATATTTACGCAGAGTTGATTCCCCCCCGGTGAAAGAGTTAATACGCGTCACCTGTTGACCCCGCATAAACTCGGAGATTAATTCGCCGCCCGACGGATGTCCTTTTCCCGAGGCGAAATGGCGAGCAGAGCTCCGGATTCGCGGAGCGTATATGGCTATAGTGTACATCGCGAAGTAGAAAATGCAGTTGAACTTCGCTTCCGCCGCGGAGCAGCCGACAGAGGGAGTGAGCCGGCGCAGCGTGGATGGGACAGCTCGCTTCATGTATTAATCATAGGGTGGCGAGCATAAAGTGTTCACCCCCCTCCCCCCACCCCTCCCCACCACGTCACTCCTAGTCACCTCGACGCGTACTCTCGAGCCGGCAGAACCCAGCGGCTCCAGCGCCGACGGGGTAGCGCAATGGTACAACGTCGGAGCCCTGCGCGAAGTCCCGATCCTATTGCAGCTCCTTCCCTCGTTCCCCGTTCGTTCGCCGAGCCAAACCTCGCCCCGACTACGCCGGAGCATCTGGACCATTACCATCTCTCATCCCTCTCCGGCACATCCGCGGTGAACTCATTTGCGAGTGGCAACCCTTAAGCCTCCCTCCGCACCGACTATACGACGACGAGAATGAGAACCGACGACGACGACGGCAACGACGACGACGTCGACGAAAACATCGACAACTCGCACTGTAGACTCGAGCCAAGCAGACACTAAATTACTGGGATGATAATTAGTTCCGTAGTATCTTATTCGTGCCAGCTTCATTAATCTCACCTCAACGAAATAGTCTCGTAATTTATCATTGAAACTCCCGTCAATTTATCGCTGAACGCTTCGCAGCATTCGCGAACTCGTAGAGTATATTATTTTCGTTGTAATTCAGTCGAGTTGTCGAGGGCTTCGTCGGTAAGAGAGTTTACTTTTTTTAATGCATGAACTTTTACCAACGACTGTCTGAATTTGCCGAGCCCGGATACATTTTTGGGTGAAGTTTGATGAAAATGTATTTTCTTTTTTATGGCGAAGAATTGTAGGCAATTTTTTCGTAAAAAAAAATTGAGATTTTAATGTCAGAATACTTAAAATAGTCTAAAACGTCGAGAAATATGATTTTTAGCTGGCGTCGTTTTTGGTGTGAAGGGGGTTTAAAACCATTCGCGATGAACCGAGCCGACGTCGATGGATTACTCATCGGGTCCTGGGTAGAATGGAAAGGCAGCGGCTGAGGGCCAGAGTAAACGGCTCTCCTTGACGAAGCTGCAAATGCGATTTCGCCGGTGGAACTCGCCGGTGCGCGGTGTACGTACCACTAGCCCTTTCCAGAGCCAGCAGCAGCGGCAGAGGTAAAAGCTTTGATTTCGCGACGAGGGTGTTAGCTAGACGCAGCGCATGGATAAATTAGCCCGCCATCGCCGCGAGAGCGAGAGAATACCGAGGCATCCTTCGTTCCCAGCGAACTTCGTTCCACGGTGCCGAAGGCGCGCTAGTGCCATAATTACCTCTTTGCCCGATCCAGCGATTGTCCCCCAGCACTATCTCATCCCCCTCCCGAAAGCAAAATCGATGTTTGTCGATACTATCGAAGTTTTCAGTTAAAGACATTACTCGCGCATCTTCTTTAAGGTGGTCCTTGCTGATAGTGTTCACTTCGCATAAGTTTCAGAGAAGCGAGGGGGAATTGTAAACACTTCTCGATGGTACAAAAATCTGAAAAAAATTAAGCGTATCAAAGATGCTGAAGAGATTGATTTTGCATAATAATAATTCCAAAATGTTATTAACACATTGATGAAAAATAAAATTGTTCAACAAATCTCCCGGAGACATAACTTTTTTTTAATGGAAATTATTCGTTCTTTTTTCTGAATACGTATGAACTTTTTCAGATTTTTAAATTCACTTTGAATTTTGTGACTTTCTATGCGTTTTTCCCATATAAAAAAAAAATTCAAAGTGACTTTAAAAATCTGAAAAAATTCGTACGTATTCAGAAAAGTGAACGAATTATTTTTATTTAAAAAAAATTAGGTTTCCGAGAGATTTGTTGAACAATTTTATTTTTCATCGATTTGTTGATAACATTTTGGAATTATTATTATGCAAAATGAATCTTTTCGGTACCTTTAATACGCTTGATTTTTTCAGATTTTTATACCATCCATAAGTGTCTGCAATTGCCTCTCATTTCTCTGAAACTTATGCGAAGTGAACGCTATTCGTAAGGACTACCTCAACTCGGTAAATTCAGATGCAGTACCATCCGGTCTTTCGCTGACTTTTACAGAGAGCTGGGATACTTCGAACAACTTTGCCGTTGACTTTTTTCCCCCGCGTATCAGCCCAACCGAGTCGGGCAATTGGCGCAGAGATCGAAGCGAAAAAAAACGTACCCGAGCCGAAATGCATCTCGCCGGTCGACGATCCGCTTCGTCGGGACAATTTATCTTTTTCGCGCGACGCGCCTCACGCTTTCGGTGTTGCATCGCCGTGCGAATTATACGGCGGAAGGTGCCCGGCGTGAAATCCCGGTACAAGGCGTGCATTATGCATGTCCGATAGGCGGTGGCATTATGATATTTTTCATGGAGAGCCGGAAAATGCCGTTACCCGCACGTGCATTGAAACTCGTATCTCTGACGTACGTATTCACGTTCTCTCTGGCTGTTCTGGCGGTTTTATTATTTTTATCCCACGCCGTTTCCTCGTCTGCTCGATGGAACGAAGTGCGTAGACGTCGATCCGTTCTGTGCTATTTCGAAGGACAAAATTATTGCGTTACTATATTAATAATACAGTAGGTATTATTAATATACGGGAAGCGGATTAACCGTGCGTCTTCCGAGGTTTTCCATTTAATACTCGGAACAAACCAAAGTTACTGAGTACTTAAAAAAAATATTCGCTTACGTACTATCAACGAAAAAAAAATTCAAAGCTTTACATTCTAATTCACACTATTTAACAATTAAGTGCACACTGAGAAAAAATAACATAGTAAAAGCAACAATACTGACTTTATATCATAAAAAATAGTTCCCAGGGGGAACGTTTACATTTTATAGTTACGACAGTGACAAAAATCATGGTTGCAACAATAATTATAATTTAACCAATTGAATATATAGTATCAATAACTATCTATATAGACGTTCCCCCTGGGAACTATTGGTATAGTAGAAAATACTATTATTTTTCTCAGTGCAAGTTATATCAAATGTCATAATAATATATATTATGAATTATAAAAAAATTATGGATTTTAAAAGCGCTTTACTGAAAATTGCGGTCAATTAATGAACAGGTCACATTACCGTATCGGGTAAAGTTGTATCGGAGGAAAAGTTGTTATTCCTCCTTCGTCATCAATGCGATCGATTATCGTTCGTCCCAACTTTTCTGCGACATCGCAGACCAAGCGCTTTACCGAAGCTTCGTTCTTCCATTTTCTCGTTGAAACTCACCGGCTTACCGGCATCTGCGTGTTACGTATGCCGATGTATATAACACGGTTTACATAGTACATGTACCAAAGTAGCACCGGCACCCAGCAGGTACATCCATAATTTATGGAGCCATCGTCGCCCAAGCTAACCAATTGGTCGCGAGTGTCTTTCGCAGAGGCTTCGTAAAATACCGTCGCAGAATAAAAAGTGCGAGGAACACGGCTTAACCTTTCATCGTTTTGCAGCAGAGCGAGAGACCGATGCAAATCCCGAAACAGCACAGTAGAGCTCCCAGGTCGATCATGACAATCATTTTTGCAACTTTGTCTTCTTCCTCGCCCGAGGACGGCTGCGGCACGAGATATTTCGCGTTTAATTATATCTTGACATTTTGTGCGACGGATGATTTTTCGTTCCGAGTGAAGTTTGCCTCGTGCCGACTCGTGGCCTTTATTCGTCGAATGCTGAAATGACAAACATCGGAACAATGAGTTTTTTACACAGAAAAATAAATAAATAAATAAATGCTTCAGGCATTGACAAACATTTCATTTTCACAAACGTAAATAAAAAATGAATAAATGTTTCTGCTCATGCGACATTTTTTTGTCTATAAATCGTATTGTTTACTTAAAAGAAATAGGAAAATAAACGAGAATAAAAACGATGAAGTGTGTGAACCAGAAGTGTTTGTCAAATGTACAAACCATTTTTGCTTTCTATTTAATTACTTTTTTGCATGGCAGCGATTCTCCCTGGTCTGTCGAATTTTCGATCATCCCAGTTAACGAAAAATCATTATAAATAAATATATTCAATACCGCGAGTATCGACATGTGCTGGGAGGCGGTGTTACATCGGGATTCGATTTAATCCGAATAAGATATCAAGAAAATCTCGAGGATTCGTCGCGGCCCGCATCGGTCTTCCATAAAACATCATTTCAAAAGTCGTGCCTTGACGGCACGTAACCAAAGATTGGAAATGCATTATTTATGTCTCCCGTGTCGGGAGTTATATCTTCGCCGTACAGATACGTCATCGCGTGGATTAATATTATTACGGGACTCACGTGGACCCTTCGGAGATTTGCTGTCCGTTTATATTTACGAAGACCGCAAAGTCCGTATACGTTTGACACGTTTTCATGCTTGGTTTTTTTTCCATGATTTCAACTTCGATTCGAGCCTGTCCCGAAAACTAATTTTTGCTCCAAAATAAATCCCGAAATAAAATTTAAAAAATGCTTCACATTCCCTCGAACGATAAAAAATTTAAGCGGATCAATAAATTAGCCGATCGCCTCGCCCCCAAATACATTATTTCAATGACAGACTTCAAAATTGAGATTTCATTTTTATATCGATTTTCATGACCTGCTCCCAAAAATTAGATTTTACCCCTCGATAAATTTAAAAAATTTAAATAAAAATGAAAAAAAGGTACTTTACATTCCCTCGAGCGATCAAAAAATTTAAGGGGGTCAATAAATTAGTCCGACGAATGTCGATCGGGTCACCGTATATTATTTCACGTCCCCGTACATTATTTTAATTACAGATTTCAAAATCGTAATTTCCTGATCATGTCGATTGTCATGACTCGGTTCCAAAAGCCAATTTTTGCTCCGGAATAAATGTGAAAAAAATAATGACTCTACATTCCCTCGAGCTATAAACAAATTTAAATGGATCAATAAATTAGTCCGACAACATGTCGATAGCCCGTTCCCGAATATTATGCTTATTACAGACTTCAAAATCGTGCCCTCTCGTTCTCCATCTCCGCGTCCACGGGAACGTTTACCTTCCAGAATTGCGTGTTTCTCGTGCAATTGCTACGTTACAAACGAGCGGTAGGTTCGTTCGCTCTCGAGCGCGACTATACGAATGAGGGGTGCGGAGCCGGAGGGGTGGGGAGCGGGGGGGGGGGGTGGATAACTCGATTACCGCTCGAACGAATTCATTAGCGGGTACCTGGGTATGTTAGTCGGAGTTACAGGAAACCGGAAGCTGTAACTGCGAAGGCCCCGGGTGGTAGTTTTAGTTGTGCGGTCGTTGGAAAAGCTTGTACTTCCCGATACCGGCTAGCTTCGCTTTTCGCAGCCCGGTGTGTTTCGGGCGTTGCCCCGCTACCTACAGTCCGCAATAGGTGCACAGCACCGATGCAGCGTATTTTTGCGCCCCGCCAGCGAATGAAAACTCGGCACAGACCGGATGTAATTCAAGTTGGTACTGGTAGAGTTGAATTACGGTGGTAGCGGGAACGACGCCGCCGGTAGTTGCTGTTGTTGCCGCGGGTGGGGAAACCGCTTGCCAGAACGAGGGGTGCATTCGGAATTCAAGATATTCGAGCCGCATCGTCCCGTTGTTACTTTCTGGCGGACCGGCAGCGGCAAAGTAACAACGCGGTCGTGCGAAGGAAAGAAAAAGATGCATAAAAATAAGTATTCTTTGTTACCCAACTAAGACAGAAAAAAGTAAAACAGAATCTCTAACAGAGTCGTCCATTCGCAAGAGAAGTATGAAACTTGGGCCAACGCTTATATTGTCCGAGCAAACCGTGGCTCGGATGCACATGGCAAAAGATGCATAAAAATAAATATTTTTTGTTACCCGACTAAGACAGAAAAAAAGTAAAACAGAATCTCTAACAGAGTCGTCCATTCGCAAGAGAAGTATAAAACTTGGGCCAACACTTACATCCATATTGGATAGTCGATCGAAAACGCTTATATTATCCGAGCAAACCGTGGCTCGGATGCACGTGGCAAAAGATGCATAAAAATAAATATTTTTTGTTACCCAACTAAGACAGAAAAAAGTAAAACAGAATCTCAAACAGAGTCGTCCATTCGCAAGAGAAGTATAAAACTTGGGCCAACACTTACATCCATATTGGATAGTCGATCGAAAACGCTTATATTATCCGAGCAAACCGTGGCTCGGTTGCACATGGCAAAAGATGCATAAAAATACATATTTTTTGTTACCCAACTAAGACAGAAAAAAAGTAAAACAGAATCCCTAACAGAGTCGTCCATTCGCAAGAGAAGTATAAAACTTGGGCCAACACTTACATCCATATTGGATAGTCGATCGAAAACGCTTATATTATCCGAGCAAACCGTGGCCCGTTTACGGTGGGGTGGACTTCGTACTTCGCACCCTCGTTCCTAGGTTGGATCGAAGTTCGTTGTACTCTCGTGGCCCTAAGTAGTTCGGAAGCTCCGCCATGTGTGTGTGTGTGAGCGCGGCCGAGTTGGCGCTGGGGCACATGTCGTATCCACTGCGCGACTCTCCATTCCCGTCCGACAATTTCCGTTCGTCTAGGACACACGTGTGTACTCAGATGCGGCTCGGCGAAGTCGGGAATATATAGGCGAGCTGAGCCGACCGGCAAAGCTTCCGGCCGATCATGGTATTTTCTGAAAGACCGCGAGCGGCGGAGGGCTCGGCTGGTTGCACAGTCTTCTCCTTTCCGGCACCTTTCCTCATCTCCCGAAACAAACAGCTTTTCTTCCCTCCTTTCTCCTCGGCGGTTGCGGTGTCGCGCGCACCGCTCAGGGGCTGCTTTGCCCGCACCCTCGACGCGCGGGGGGCGGCTGTGCTTCCAGCGGTTGTGTGCGCGCTCGGCGCAACCCCTCCGCAACACGAGCATCGATCGCCCGCGCGAGAGCCCGACCTAGCCGTTTGAAGTTCCCGTCGAGATATTGCGTGGTAGATTGCCACCGCCGCCCGTTGCCGTCTCCTCTCGCCGAAACTTGTTTATCCTTCCGAGGTCTCCATGGAAAACATTGATGTAAAAGAGGACCAGAGTCTCGCCAGCGAGCCAGCCGGAAGTCGGGCGGTTCAATTAAATTGAACAACGAGGCCGCCTCGGCGACGTCGCTTTCGTTCATTTTTTCTTTAATTAAATTTTCAATGTGACGATGAATAGGTTTCTTTTGTTTTAATTGTCAAATGAAAATAAAATTCTTAAACGACTCCGTTTCTCTTTCTGTTGCAGGTGAGTTTGGCTTTTTTCTTATTAGGCAAAAGATACTCCGTATAGAGTCGCGTTGCTCGTCGTGTCGGTGAGTTTCACGCCGTGGCTTAAGCCGTAAGTAAGTAGCGGGGGAAAGATGGTTTTTAGCAGAGATAAGTTAATCGGATGGAAAACTCGATAATTCCGTGAATATTCTTGGGGAGAGTTCTTGCAGTCTCGGGAATATTACAACGCGGTGCGACTACACCGAAACTCTACTGGGTGTTTCGTGCAGCGAGAAACTTTGTTTTTTTTTTTTTTTTTTTTTTTTTTCATGATTGACTCGTTTCTACCGCGACCTAAAATTTTTGCTTTTTCGTTAGTGTATTATCATAGGTGAAATAAAGGTTCGCGTGATCGAGGCTTTGCGTTACTTAACGACACCCTTCGCACCCACTTTTCCACCCCATTACAAAAATATGGGTGAGAAATATGGGTAAGAGCCAGGTTGGTGCGCCGCGCGTAAATAGCGAGGGGTGGGGGCGGTGGTGGGGGGTAAAACGGCCCACCATACCTTAGCTTCACTCTTTCCGTTTCTCATATCTCCACGTCCAACGAAACGCCCTTTCTCGCGTGTTCCTCCGCGCTGCTCAAGCTTTCGTGAAAATACAAAATGGAGTTTGTACTTTCACAAGCCGGGTTATTTAGGGACGTGCCCGGGGTAGCTCTCCTTGGTATTCTTGCCGAGGTCCCTGTTTTTCCACCTCCGGCGTCTCCTCGCGGTCGTACACAAATGCACTGTCTCGACTCTAACGGAGCTGGAAAGCTTGTCTAGCATTTCAACCGCGAAATGAATTTCCACGTTTCGCGGAAACGTACCGTGACGATTTAGCAACGATATAAAAATAGCTTAGCGTTTTGTCCTGGACCTCTTTATTCTTAGAAGATCAGGAAAGGGGATTGAGAGGTCAATAAATTTTTCGAAAATAGCATGAGCTATTTACGAAACGACAGAATCCGTTAAAGAATTATTTTTTTTTCTTACATTCTTATTCTTCTTTAATTGTTCTAATTATTTTATTCACGTACTATCGGCTTTTGTTTATCTTCTTGCCCTGCTAACGGGTTCCTACTATCGGGCTTTTAATAAAATACAAATGGAAATTCATGGAGAAACCGATAAAACATCGGACAAAATTTTGAATACGTCACGTATTTTTTTTCGGTTGAAAGTGAAACTATTTCACTAAAATAGTGTGGCCAGTTTCGAGATTCTAATAGCCGAAATTGCCTGACCCGATAAGCTCTGTCCGTGCGGCTGACCCGGGCGCGGGTTCCTGAGCTCCGGCTCATAAGGTAAAGCCGAGATCGGTGCTCCCGATCTTAACACACTTGTAACTCGTAATACGTATAAATTTCTACCCGTATATATATGTATATATATATATACATACATACATATACACACATATATATCCTAAGGGCTGCAGGATCACGTCGTAAATCGTGACGAAACGCGAACTCGCAAGTCTCGTCATCTGGATGGCAAACCTGACCGTGATTGTACAACGTCATATATTTTCCGATGTTTGACCTACATACCATAACAACGGTAAGGTAAAAAACTCCCGACTGTAAAAATAATTATATTACATATTCCGCTATAAAAAAATACAATGATAACCGTTTCTTTATCATTTTAATAATAGTTGGGCGACCTCTCCTGAAGAAACAATTAAATCAAGGTAATTAGTTAATATAGATACGATTAAGCAGGTTAAGAGGAGATGTCTCTCGGCTGTTATTAAAATGACAAACCAACGGTTATTATTTTATTCTGTTTATAGCAAAATGTATAATGCTTTTTACAATTGGGAGTTTATTTAATTAAAAAATTTCGGTCCTCTTGTGCTTTTTGAATTCCATCGTATAGATAAATATTTTTAGCATTTCAGAGGTAAAACATTTTAAAAATTGTATCGAAAATTATATCTCTATGCAAACATGACGTCACACTGCAGCGATCGAGTCAGAACTATAGCAATATATAATTGTTTGGGATTATATTATACATTGAGTGAGTGCGACGGATACGAATAGCACATAGAGTATAGCATTTTTATAGCGGAAGGCAGAGATCATCGTACAAGCAATAGTTGTCTTGGTTCTCTCACCTTAATCGCTCACAGATGTTATACCGCGAATTACGAATTCCTTTATCTAAATATGATTTATTTATGCAAATAAAAAATGGTGAATATGGCCCAGTCCAAATACATTTGATTACATGACATTTGTAAAAAAGCAAGCAAGTTATTACTGCCAATCCGGCTATTCTCAATATAGCGGAGTGTTTAACACATAAAGGTCAAGTGTAGAAGCTCGGTGAGGACGATGACGCAGCATTTTCGTTCGACAATCGATTATTCCGGGCACGTGTCGGCTTTTCCGCGTGAATATCACTCCGGGCATCTCGATGCAACACACGTCATCATTCTCGTCTATAATTCATGTAAGAAAAGGGAGCGAAAGAGCGATGCCGGTTTAGATACGAAGCCCCCAAAAGCCCTTTGCAGTCGGTAAAACAGTATCCATGAATATACCGGTTTACGAGCTGTAACCGATCCTCGATGCTACAACTGGCGTTGGAAACGACGGAAACATTGACTTGCGCGTGCATCGATACATGCAGCTTGCAATCGATCCACTACAGTGCATAGGGAAAACCGCGGCAGAACGCGACTCTAGGAAATAAATGCCATTTACCGACAAAATTAAATTCGTAATAACTGTTCCGAGCATCCGAGAAAAATTGCGATATATTGGTTAAAATGAGGTATTTACTGAACCACATCGTTAAATTTCGCTCCGATTTTGGAGAGATCTTTCTTCGTGCCGGCTATGATCATTGCGTACAGATTTCACCCATTAATTGTACTCTTATTCTCTTAGGATCGTCGAATAAATTTTGTTGAAAAAAATGTATACCGTCCACTTTGCCCCGTTTCTGCAGTGCACAGCGTGTCCCTATTTTGCCGCCCGCTCTCCTATATAATGCAGAGCGAGAAGCGCCGCGGTGTTTCGTGAAAGGAAAAAGCACGAAGCGAGCGAGGGCGCGTACATACCCTGTACGTACGAGGCGTGCTTCCGGTCAGGAACCACCCTGCCATTTCCGGACTATGCATCATTGGCACCCCTCCGATAAAGTTTCCCTACCGCGGAAAGTTTGCGCTCGCAAATCGCGCCCTCGCTCCTCGTGTCCCTGCGATTCCGTCTCGTGTACAGGGGAGCTTCGTGGATTTACGGGAAACATTGGGTGAGCGAGAGAAGGAAATTTACCAAGGTACCGCTCGCTCGAGCTATTTCCATACAGCGGCGAAGATATCGTTGAGTTATTATTAAGCATTGTTCATCCCAAGTTGGCGTTTGTCTCGCCAAGCGAGCAGAATTCATTTTTCGCGTAAGAAGCTCTGTATCGAACATTTCTCAACGAAATATTGTCACATTTATTTTTCCACGTTTTTCATACTTTCAACCCAGGTAAAGTTTATTCCGGCTAAACAACCCAGGTAGAGTTTATTCCGGCTGGCTGTTACATCGCAGCATTGGCTCGAGACTGGCCAGACTCCCGGGCATGGCGCGGTCTCGCGCCAGTGCTGGCATGTAACCGCCAACCAGACCCACCAGGAAAGGCGCAAATTTTATTCCCAGCAAGTTTATACTTAATTTTTATTTTTCGCTTCTTTCAAATTTATGGCGTTGAATTATATCTCTATCGAGATAACTCTGTGTGTATTATAATTATGCGATATGATACGACCGACGTTGGTACCGAATTTATTCGGCGTGTCCGCACCCTGTCGCGTCGAGGGCAGCTTTTCGCGAGAATATCGTTGACTAACGAGTGCCTATCGTGACGCGAAGCGATACGGAGGTACGCGAAAGGGGTGGACGACAAGCTTGCACCGGCAAGAAAGATACGGGGAGGGTCGCGAACGAGGCTGAGGGTGAGAGAGACCGGGAGGGTTGTTCGGAGGCGGAGGGAGGACGCCCGGCCCGGCTACGCGGCTATAGAAATAGGTGGCTCCGTCGAGCTGGATAATTAGCAAAACAGCGGAACTCCGTCGTTACAGACTCATTGTTTCCTCCCCTTCTTGTATTACTCTCATTTTCTTTTTATCTTCGAGTCCCGCTCGAGTCCCGCTGCCTTGGGACTGGTTTTTCGCTTCCTTTTCATTTCCTATACTTCTTTATCCTCTTCCTAACCCCCACGGTTTCGATTACACTGGCCTCGCTCATTTCTCATTCTCTTATTCCCCGGCTCTTTGCCGGCTTTGCCGTTTTCACGGGTGTCGCACATAAGAGCTCGGAGCTAACGGAAACACCGGCGGAAGGGGCGATCTCCGAGTCGGAGCTCCGGTAACCTGATACTTTAATCGCCGAAGCCGCAACACTCGTTATATTCGATTCGGGAAGCTGCGCAACGAGTACTGGGACTTCTGTCGTAGTGCGGTGAACAAGAGTTATCAGCGAGAATTTTTTTTTGCACTTAACAAACATTAAGGAACGCTGAATACAACGATGTTTGAACGATAAGTCTGTCGCCGAGAACTCGTAGAGAGATATTGGTTAGATTTAGGGAAGAGCGGGGCAAAACGGGACGGTGGGACAAAATAGGGCAAAACGCCATATTCTAATCATTTTTGGATGGGACAATGGGGCAAAACGGGACAGATAATCCAATTGTATCAATAGGGCAAAATGGGACATCCAAAAATGATTGGAAACTTGCGTTTTGCTCAATGTCCCGTTTTGCCCCGCTGACCCATTTTGCCCCGCTCTATCCTATATCGACTGTCAAGAAACAGAAGGGCGGTACACTCAGAGAAAGATCTAGTAAATATGATTGTTACCATAGCGCATAGTAGTGCGGTAAATGAGATATTACCATAGCACATAGTAGTGCGGAACTAGGGCGCCACCTATGGCAGGAAGTATCGGATGTCTAAGAATTTTTCGTAGATATTATGGTAATCGTGCCAGATCAGTATAATGATTGTTTAGTCGTAAATTAGTTGTAGATCAATGAGTTGGACTTGATATTGATTTGAATACGATTATATCGCTAAAAAAATTTTTTTTGCTCCCATTTGTTTACGTTTCGTTTAGCGATATTGCGAATTTGGAACAATGTTTAGAACAACTAGAACAACCTCGAACAACCACCAAAATGTTATTTTCGAAAAGTGGGGGGCTCGGGCCAAAAAGTGTTTTTTTCGCATCACCGCTACAAATTTTATTTTAGAAATTTCTCCTTTTGGAACATTGCAGAACAATCCTAGAACAACTCAGAACAACCCTCAGAATGTAGAATTTTCAAAAATGGGGGGCTAACTTCCCGGACTTCAAAGCTGACTCTTTAAATGTATTTTTAAAGGGTCTTACGGCTCTAAACGAGTTTTTTCGATATGGGCTGGCCGGTAGCATGCCGAGAAAATTCTGAAATAATTCATAGATACTACTTGAGGTATGTACTATGCAGTACCGAAGAGTTTTCCCCAAGTTTTTACTGTATTCTTCTCTCAGCGTATCTCACATAGTTTCACATGTTAAATGATGTGAGGTACGCCCTTCTGTTTCTTAACACTAGATATATAGGGGAGAGATTGAGAGTTACCCCATTTTGCCCCGAACCGTAATTTTTCTTGGCTGCTAACATCAATTATTACAGATTTAATTTTTTTTCTATCAGTAAACAGTAATTTCGCAGCGACTTCGTTTTGTCCCGTCTCTACAAATAGCCGCGGAGGTGAGAGGCGAAAGGGCGAAATGGGGAGAAACAAGTTTGCGAAGCTCGAGCGATCTGTTCGCCGTGCTCGGGAGGGAAAGGGCGAGGGGGGGGGGGGAGAGGGGGGGAGAAAAAGGGCAGGGTTGGCGAACGTTTACGGATGACCAGCCTCTTTCGTGTAGCTACGTCGAGTGAAGAAAAATAAGGAGGAACAGCGTTGCCTGGACCCTTCGGGGAGATCCTTTCGCTCCATGGCTCGCCTCGGTCTTTCCTACAGACGGTTGTCCGGCAGTTTCCATATAGCCTACGCGTTACACATGCGATAGAGCGAGAGAAAATCGTTCTTTCCGAGGGATTGCCAGAAGGATTCACGAGGATTTTCGAGGGTAATCCCGCGAGTCCTGTACTCGCTTGGGTATAGCGCCTGAAAACCTCGTCGTTTCGCCTCCAGAATCTCGAATCTCGATAAGATCTATATACCCGTCAACCCCGTTGGGGTACATGGATTGCTGTATTCGATCGAACATTTCAGGATGGATAAATCTCAAAAACTCGTGCGATTAGAGTCATGTCAGTGAAGCTCTGAAAAAAAAATTGATCAGCTTTTCCCTATAGATGGAAAAACGGTCCGATCTTCGTTTCGAGTGATATTTTAACAATGAGGTAAACGACTGATGGTCGTTTTACTGCAACTCTCTCGTCGTGACCGTCTAAAATCGTAGGGATAAATAAAGAAAGCCCGGGTCTATCAGTTTTCAAGACCCCAATTTCCGATCTTCGTGGAAAGTTTCCTTTCGGATGCAGCGATCTTTTCCTGATCGTTCCTCGACCGTTTATACGCGATCTAGCTGACGACTCTGCAGCAGTTTTTCCACGGGTCGCTCGTTCTTCAGTTAACTCCCGGTGTATTTTCTTTATCTCCTTCCCAGATGTAATCGAGCGACATCGGGAGGGGGTGAGGGTTCGGTACAAGCATCTTCTTCTTCCTCCACCCGCGCCCCAGCTCGGATCTTATCGCGAGAGATAATCGTGGATCAAGAAGAGATCAGGAAAGAGTCTGAGTGAGTGAGGTCGAGGGCCGGCGAGATTAGGTTCTCCGCCAGCTGGAACACAGCGGTGTAATTTAGCTCCGGCTAAATCTCCAATTCGCGCGAATCTCACGTGAAGCGAACGTTACAGTGGGAACGTTGTTTTTCACGGTTGAGAAAAATAATCCCACCGTGCGAGACTTTCGCTCGGTGGAGAAATGAAATATGAGTGCTCTTTGCAATAGGAGGTCGGATAGACGAGAAAATTCGTGAACTCTTAAACTTTTAAAGAGCAACCCCTCCGGCTCGGTGAACGTCATCGCGGCGAAATCCCGACGATACGAATGCGGAGATGACTCGACGAAATTTCATTCGTCGCTTGCCAGTTGTCGCTCTCCGTGAGATTCCCCGGTGGCCCGAGAGAACCTCACCGAGGAGCCAACGAGACTTTTCCCGAGCTGCGTCCGACCGTGCCAGAGCTGGCCCGTAGTACGGAGCCGCGATTCAAATTGTTTTAGAAGTTGACCGTCTGTTCGCGCGGACCCGGAAGCGGATTCGGCCCGGGGATGAGGAACGACTCCCTTCCCGCGAGAGCAAGAACTTGCAATTGAGAGCTCTCGGGCGCGAGCCGCGATTTGCTGCTCTCCCGTCGACGGGACTTTTCTTCCTCACCTCACCCGAGGGACCAGTCTTTTTCGAAAAATTATATTTTAAATTAAATTATCAGAAATAGTTTTTTGTTCTCTCTTCCATTACTGCCGTCGAGGTAAATTCGTCTCGGCACCATTCACGCGATGAGGCCGCCGATTTTCACTGCAAAGCCGATAAAGAAACGGCCGACCGAAGGGTGCCGCTAGTGATCGAAGCAGCGGTAATACAGCGGCAGCAGCACGAATCGCTGGAACGGAGGGTCGCGCAATCTAAATTGAATCGGAGCGATACTAAAACGACTCCAGCCGTCACTCTTCGGCCTCCGCTAATGCCACCCTCTTACACTGCCGCTGTACACTACGCGCCACCCATGGAAAAAAAAGTGAACGGTTATGCGAAGAAATTCTTTTTCACCGCTAGAGAGAGACCGCTTTTTTTCTATCGTCACTCGATCTCGCACGGAAATCGCTTGTAGCAGAAAATCTCATCGGGTATTTTTTTTAATTTAAAAAAAATCTTATTTTAATTTACAATTTATTTATTTTTAACGAACAATACAGATCGGCGTTAGGCTACGCAAAAAAAGTGAACGGTTATGTGAAGAAATTCTTTTTCATCGCTAGAAAGAGAGCTCTTTTTTTTCTATCGTCACTCGATCTCGCACGGAAATCGCTTGTAGCAGAAAATCTCATGGGGGTTTTTTTTTTATTAAAAAAAATCTTATTTTAATTTAAAAAATATTTTTTTTTACGTACAACAATACAGATTGGCGTTAGGCTACGCAAAAAAAGTGAACGGTTATGTGAAGAAATTCTTTTTCATCGCTAGAGAGAGAGCTCTTTTTTTCTATCGTCACTCGATCTCGCACGGAAATCGCTTATAGCAGAAAATTTCATCGGGTTTTTTTTTATTAAAAAAAATCTTATTTTAATTTAAAAAATAATTTTTTTTTAACGAACAATACAGATCGGCGTCAGGCTACGCACACGAGAGTGGGCAGGGAGAAATCGGGCGGCGCCTGACAATGTCCGAGGGGGGAGGATTAACCGAGCGTGCGGGAACAGCGGCGACCGCACGCGCTTTCGGTGTCGGTGATGTAACCAGGGCCGCGCCGTGTGCGTTTGTGTGCGTGCGGCAAAAGCGCAGAGCTCTGTGTACAAGTGGCAAGATTGTGTGTACGTATACAAACGGTCGGTAACAACTCGTTCTCGCGTTCGCGTTTTCGCTTGGGGAGGCGCGAGAGGATGAACGGCAGCGCAGCGACGAGGAAGAGGGGATCGATGAGGGCGCGGGCACAGAGAAAGACCGAGCTTTCGTGTCCGGTGAACGTAACACCCCCCACTGGCTGTCGGGGTGGTTTTGTTCCCATCCCGCTTCTCCCTCCCGCCCCCCTATGGAACGCACACGAGGAGACAACCCGCGCGTCTACCGACACAAAAACACACCCGCGGAGCAACGAGCGCATGTGCTCGCGCTGTAGTTAACCGGGCAAAGAGCACGTTAGTCAACGTTGAACTATATACGATCGTCACGAGAGTCTCGTAGTTACTGAAGTTACACGAGATCTCCGGAACAATCAGCGCCCGAGGGTACACGGGCGCTCTCGCGGTGCGGGAATGCATATGAGTCGGTCGGCGGTGAGTGAATTACAACACTGCGCGGCCACACATGAAACTCGTAATACGTAAAATACAAATGGGGCGCGTTATATCCGGCGAGAGTACATACGAGCAACGGGTAAAGGTACCCACGGTAGATAGTTACTTCTTCGTGCCGCGTTTGTTGGGCCAGGATGAATATATCAAACATACGTAAAACCGCATTGTTTTACGTATTGGTCGCTTGCACACATTACCGGCTTTACTGGCGGACTATCCCCGTGTCCGTGTGTATTTGTGTCGTCCCTGTGTAGGGAAGGTGGGGACTAAAGGGGCATCGAGATTAAAAATGAAAATTGGGGGCAAACGGGCACCAAGTTTAAAAATGACAATTTAATCTTAATTGATTTTTCACTATGGGCCGACCTCCTTTTTTTGATCTATAATATCACGAGAGAATGGAAGGATGAAGAAAAATGAGAAAACCTTTTTTTTATGATGGTACAATTCTATCTGGTCGACTTGTTTGTCGTCATTACCACCTTGACGACATTTTTTTAGAATCAAAAGGCAAGTTTTAATGAAGCTTATGGAATGAAGTTTTTACATAAATATAATTTCGTACTCCTTTCACTATTTCGACGAGATAAAAGAGTGGTCCATCTTATCGGACTGCGGGTGATCTATGAGAATTAAGAAACGTCGTGCGATACTTTTGAATCTCAAGTATCGACGCACGATACCTAATTGTTATCGATACAAGTGAAAAAAGATAAACTTTCTTTTCCAAATCCGTATATTAACTAGCACTAGTTCTTACGCGCCGTTTCATATTCGCCAAGTTTATTCCATGTATTTTTTCGGTGCAGATACATATAATAATAGTGTAAAAAGTAACGCACGTAGAGCATAGCGCAAACGTGAGGGCTGACGATGGCGTTGGCAGAGGCGGCCGGTTATGTGTGAAGGAAACAGTGGAAGGGGTGTCTATACATATACAGTTTCGGACAAACCGTAAAATCGTGCTGGCGCAACAATGCCCGTGATTTATTTCTGTAATTTAACTAACCCCCACCCCCGCCCCTGCCCTTCCCCCTCCGCTCCCTTCCATGACTAGCGGGTTTTCCCCTCTTTCCCTTCGCCGCGCCTCCTCTTCGTCTTCCTCGTGCCGATCTACTCTCCGCACATACATCGGTCGGCGGAAAGCCCGAAGCTCTCCCTCTATTGCGCAGCTAGTACGAGCTGTGCACACGCCGCGACACGGTAGAACTCGCCGTGCGAATATTAAAGCTCGTGCTCAACCGTCGGGGGGGGAGGAAGTGGAACGAGGGAGAAAGTGAGGGCGAGAGGGACGGAGCTTGGCGCGAATTAAAACTGTATTTTACAACGGAGACTTCACGTTTTGCTGCAGCAGCTATACCGTTCCGGGGTTCCGAATTCACCACCCCCCCCCCCCCCCCCCCCCCCCGCCCCGCGAAAGCTACATACGATCGAGCTCCCCACCCCCGCCTCGAGCTCGCCCTCGGACGCCTAACGCGCCGAATATGTGCGCTACCATGGGAGCTCCAGCGATCGTGCTCACTTCCGGTTATATCGTCGCCTCTCCCGACTTCGCTTTACGAGCGTATTAGTCCGAGGATTATTATTTCTTCCTTTTTCACCCTTTCATCCTCCGCACCGTTTCTCACGCCGTTACAGAACGGACCGCGTGCACACACGCTGAAGCTCAAACTCCCCCTCGCACCTCGCGCTTTTCCTCCGACGATTATGACCGGTCGTAAAAGTCTTCTGGGGGAATTTAATTTTTACTGATGATGACGTATAGATGCAATTTCTTTTTTCTTTTGATTTTTTTTTTTTTTTTTTTTTCCTCCGTGCGGAGACACGCGAGTTTGCGAGCTGTGAGTTTGATGTGTCACGAGGCTCGGGAGGCACGCTTTAATTAAAAAGAATTTAGCCGGTGATGGATATACGTGGGAAATTGTGAGACGTTGGACAGAATGGGGGGAAAAAAATGACGACTCGATTAGCATAAAGAGAACACCGGAGGGGTTTGTAATTCTCGTAGCTCTCCCGCGAACGGCCGATGGTAATTAATTTTCGAGATTATACCAAGGTGACTCGGATAATAATCGAGCGTCTTGGAGCTTCGTGTTCCCGTGCACGGCGGAGCATTACGTAGGTTAATTCATTGAAGCACTCGATACGGGCGAACCCTCGGACGTTTATTGCACGCGAGATGCACTTAAGGGGGCCGGATCGATTGTTCTAACTGGGTCTCCGCCGTCGCGTATCCGCAAATTGCTCGGGAAAGGGCAGAGCTTCTCGCACTCCAGATATACTGCACGAGATTCTAATGAGTACGAAAAAAAAAAAAATAAAAAATAGAACTCTGAAAATGATAAATTTTTACGCTCTCCCGTTATTTACTTTCGTTTACTAAGCTTTTTTCCTAACTCATGCACATAAAATCCCGTTTTCGGATCTTGTGAAGTGTGCACAGAATTGCACTTTTCCGCATCGCGTGCGGGAAAAATACTGCGCATGCGTACAAAAGCAATATCCTATTTTTTCCCGCCCTAGTGCGGAAAAGTGCCTTTCTACGCACACTTTACGGGAACGGAAAGCGTGATTTTCGTGAATTTGTTAGTAAATATTATGTGAACGATATGCGTGTAGAAAAGGAAGTTCTGACTCGTGTGAATGCCGCACGAGCCGAACGCGAGTCAGAACTCCTTTTCTACGCCCTTGCCATACAAATAACTATTCCGTATTTTTTTCGTCCTCATAGAGGGTGCTTTTTAAATCGAAGAATAAATCAAATGAACAGACACACACGAAAGTCCACACACATGTATACCTTTTTTCTGAATATGATTTTTTTATTCTGTAGAACATTCTTAATACGTTTACACGGAAATCTCTGAAACAACTTTCTTTTCAACGAAAACTAATCTTGAAAAATAAAAAAAAATCTGTATTTCAGCAGCAAACATATATATATATATATATATATATATATATATATATATATATATATATATACATTCGATAGTACTTTGCTCCAAGTCACCGAATTGTATCGAGTCTAAAATGAATTTATCGAATTTGTCCAGGGCGGGGGGGGGGGGGGGGGGGTGGAGAGGTATCGTTGCACAAGCTCGGAAATATTCTCCTCGTGTCCCAGAGGAGTTTCAGAGAGATTCTTTGTGTAGAGAATCCGAAGAGCAAGCAGCACGGATCGGTAGCTACGACGGTAAACTACAAAGTTTTCCTCGCAGTTATATATATATATATATATATACGTATATACCTGTGTGTACGCCCCTGGGGAAAATACCTCGGTTCGCTGAGAGCTCGTAAGGATTTTTATATCTAATTTGGCCGAGGACCTTCGCAAGCACCAAATTCATCGGTCGGTCTTGGCGATTGCAGCCCTCTTCTACTTTCAGCGTATCTCCTCGCCAGCTCGTTGCTTCGTTCTTTTGTGCGGCTTTCCGACATTCTCTCTTGCCTAACCGATACCCTCTCTCTTTCCCTCATCGGACCACCGGTCTTTCACCCGTTTTCTCTCTTAATCCCCATTTCAACCCTCTCCCCGTATGACTCTGCATTCTCGTCCGCACTCGGCCCACTTCTCTATCATTCTTTTTCTCCGCGAACGAGCACTTCCTATGCTTGCACTTCCTCCCTCTCTACCGGCGTACGTTATCCGGGAGGAGGTCGTTCCGACCGGATAACATGGAATTTTACGATTTCACGTAACTGTAGCATACATACCGCCTCGCGAGGATACCGTGCAGCTCTGTGGAGTGGGGGAAGACCGGGGCAAAATGGCACAGCGGGGCAAAACGGGACGCACTGAGAAAAACTTACATAGTAAATAGTTCCCAGGGGGGACGTCTACATTTTACAGTTACGACAATGACCAAAAATTATAGTTGTAACTATAATTATAGTTTAATTAATTGAGTATATACTATCACAGACTATCTATATAGACGTCCCCCTGGGAAATATTCGTTATAGTAGGAAATACCATCCTTTTTCTCAGTGCAGTGAGGGCAAAACGCAATCTTCCAATAATTTTTTTTGGATGCATTTTGTCCCAACGATACATCCGGATTTTCAAACCCGTTTTGCCCCACGTACGACCACAAACGGTACAATGAGACAAAAGGCAATTTTCCAATAACTTTTAGATGGTGGCGATCATCTAAAAGTTATTGGAACATCGCGTTTTGTCTCATTATGCCGTTTTGCCCCACTGTATCATTTTGCCCCGCTCTGTCCTATGTCGTGCACCCTCGACATCCGCCGGATTCCCTCCTTAGTTTATTCTCGTTTCATCCACTGCTCGAGATTTTTCTTTTTTTTTTTCTTTTACCGGCTCTCACAATTTGTTGGAAGAATTTTTTTTTTTAAAGCGCTGTTTGACGATGCTGTTTGACGTTGAGGTGGAGGATGAAACGTTTCGGCCGGAGCGTGTGACCTGATTAATCGAGCATCGAGGGACGAAGTGTGCTCGAACGACGAGGGAACAAGAGAACTCGAAACGTCAGACTCGAATCTTCGTTTCTGCAGCTCGGGAGGCTTTAGCATCTTTTGGGATCTCTCGACCGTTTCGCGGACCGTGTTTCCCGCTGCTGAACAATAACGCTCTTGATTGTAATAGTACTCGAGGGAAAGCTGGGGTCTGGAAGACCCGCGTAGTTTGCATACTTCGCGAAAAGCATCGCGTTTCTGCGAGTCTTTGTTGTACACTGTTCTCAGCTATCCTCGACTCGAGTTTTTTGCCACGATTTGTTGTGTTGGGTAAGGAGAGTGGGGTGAAACGGACTATCTTTTTAAATGAATTTACGGTGAAAAATGATATCGCGTACATCTTTGCTTATCGTGGATAGTCCTAGCTCCACCCATTGTGAATATCAGCTCGTATATATTAATGTAATTATTTACATTGTTATACCGGATTTACAATTTAAGTCGTAGTGGAACAAATCTACCTGAGACGGCACAAAAAAGCCTCGAATCGGGAACGCGGGTCCGTTTTGCCCCGCCCTGTCCTATTTTTTTTTTTCCATGCACATCTGCGTCACTGAACATGCAAAAAGGGCAGGGAACTGTTCCACCGATATCCACATTTCTATGAATTAGCGGTATTAAAATCGTTCGCTAGTGTTGACATTTGCTGAATTCACTTCTCTACGCAAAATTCTTTATTCTCCGGTAGTATTTTTCGAAACCATATTATACACATTGCACCGACTGTTGAGAACCAGTAGGGCGTATCTCACATCGTTCGATATGAAAACAATGTGGGATACGAGCTGCAGCTTCCCAGTAGTCTGCAAAAGCGTCGTACGTTTTTTACGTTCCAGTTTGAGGTTCTGCTGCAAGTTCGACTTCCCTCCCGTCCAGGCTACGTTTACATTCGAGGACAGTAGAGCACGAGGTCAACAGTTCGATGATCGATCGCTCGACCCTTTGACGCATGGAATTCGTATCGAGGAAAATTATTTCGAATGACGTACGAGTTCTCTCGAAGATCCCGGTATCATAGTCCGGTCTTCGTATAGCGGAGGTCAAAATGTAAAAATTTATGGGCGTAATTTCATAATTTAGTTTCCTTTCGTCACGTTGTTTAATTGAGGTCAGTCTTCAAATGAATTTGCGAACCAGTAGATGATCGATCTGCTCCTTTATCACTGCAGTTCAATCTTCTAATTCTTCCGTTGGCGATCTCGACGAAAGGTGCGGTTGTAAAGTATCTTGGCTTACGAGGGAATTTTCCTGGATGAATCGTGTGCGTTCATCTTGACTGAAAACATATAATGAAAGACGTCGGGACACCGACAAGGTATTCACCGTTAGAGTCCTTCAAATAAGTTTCCCAACCGCTCGATGATCGATGTGCTTGTCCATCGATGCGGTTCGACCTTTTGATTCTTCAGTTTTCGATCTTGACGAAAGGTTTCGCTTTTAAGGCTTTTAAGTTTTTGGCATACGAAGCAATTTTGTTCGGATCGTGTGCGTTTATCTTGGCTTAAGGTGAAGTGAAAGTCACGTTACAGAGCCAGGAGTGTGAGAGAGATAGCGCCATTGGTCTTACGGTGGAGTGAGAGAGAGAGCGACAGAGACCGTGTTTCACTTCACCTTAAAACCTATCGGGACACCGACGAGGTATTCACCGTTAGTGTCCTTTAAATAAGTTTGCCAACCACTGGATGATCGATCTGTTCTTCCATCACTGCGGTTTAACCTTTTGATTCTTCCGTTTTCGATTTTGACGAATGGTTTCACTTTTTAGGTTTTCAAGTTTTTGGCATACGAAGGAATTTTGGTGTTCGGATCGTGTGCGTTTATCTTGACCGAAAACATATCCTGAAAGACGGTCCGAACACCGACGCGGTATTCACCGTTAGTGTCCTTTAAATAAGTTTGCCAACCACTGGATGATCGATCTGCTCTTCCATCACTGCGGTTCAACCTTTCGATTCTTTCATTTTCGATTTTTGACGAAAGGTTTCGCTTTTAAGGCTCTCAAGTTTTTGGCATATGAAGGAATTTTGATGTTCGGATCGTCTGCGTTTATCTTGGCTGAAAACATATCGTGAAAGACGTCGAGACACCGACGAGGTATTCACCGTTAGTGCCTAGGCGCTGGATCGGATGTACTCACCGCGGGCTGTTGACCCGCATTCCCCTCTTAAACGAAGTGGCTTCTACACCCCCCGACAGTTCGCCGAGTTTCCCGCACCCGCTACTACTGCCTCTCGTCTTCACAACGGGCCAGAAATTTTCCGGCTCTCTTGCTCGCACTTGAGCCCGAGCCAGCCGTCGGAGGCTGCAACCCCATCGCCCTCCTCGCTTTCCTCTTGGCACAAGCTCGCCGACTCGAGGAGGGTTCCGAAGCTTCAGCGAAGATGCTCCTCCTCTCTCCCTCTTCGTACACAGTATTCGTATTTCCTTATTTCCTTATACATCCGCCACGATCGATCTCGCTATAGTGCATCCACTATCCCTGCCTTCGACTGACACTCCTTTTTTTCCTTATCATTTTTTTACTTTACTCGTTCGATTTTTATTTATTTTATTTCAGCCATCTCGTATATCTCTCAGGGATGAGCAGCGCCGAGAAGTACATCTGGAAGAATGGCATTGTATGGTACACGAGTCGGTAAAGCATAAGGGGGAACAGGACAAAAGGGGCACTTTCTGGAGTGTTGTAAAAACTGTCTTCGAAAATCCAGTCACAGATGTCATTCTCCATTTTGCCCTGGTTTCCCCTATTTGTATAGAGTCAGTTTAGGTTATGGATCGAATTGAACGTAGTTTTCTTGTTTCAGTGCCCGGCACATTTTACACGATCGTTCCTCACATCTCTTTCTTTTGCAACTTTCTTAGTACCAAACTTAGAGTTGTTAAATCAGAACCTAGTTCAACACTACCCAAATGGCTTCGTTGGGGCGTTATGAGGGCCGGATAAAACGCCGGATTAAAAAAGTAATATTGCAACGAATATAGCAATGTGGATTAATTGAGACGGACAATATTACATAGATGACTGGAATAGCTCGGTATGACAAATGACAAACGTACAGATTGCCGATTGGCTACAGTTTTGATCGGACTTTCAACGAGAGCAGACGTTGGATAGTTCGCAATTGAGAAAAATACGGTGATTGTAATGAACGATATTCGCCCCAAAACCAAATACTTGGTTGATTTCGCACAGTCATAACAATATCTAACGAAAACTGTCGGACGTTTGATAAGGCAAGATTGACATAACAGACATAATATTCGATAGTCCCTAAACCGTACTATTAGCCAAATCCTTGAACCGTTAATTGTTATCGACTGAGATCGAGTAGGTTGGAACAACACTGGGTACAGCGGTCGTGATATTTGCTGTATTAGGATGTACGTTGTAAGAGCCGTTCGCTCGTTCGCTGGTGCGGCTCGTGCATGCTCACCCCGTTTGTCTTCATCGAGGTTGAATTACCCTTGATCAACACGCTGTTCCATCCTCCGCCAACGGCACGCAGCACAGTATTACCCTCGACCTGATACCCGAGGTTGTTCGTCAATCGAAGCGCGACTGAGAGTGATCCCCGCAGTCCTTAATTAGAGTCGCTCCAGTGCCGGCTTGTAACCCGTCAGCCGCGAGATCCATCGTTCTCAATAGATTCTCCATTACTCAACGATCGAACCTTTCGAGGAACTCGTATTTACTCGCTTTTCCAGCAGAGATTCAATTTCGCGGCATCCGATAAATGAGAGTAGAATAAAAAAAGATACAAAAAAAAAGATAAAAAATAAGGGGATGAAACATGTTTCATCCATGAATATCAATATCGAGCCTTTATTGTCCCAACAGGCGGGGGAATCAGCTCGATTTCGTATTCCTAGCGTACTCGGTTGGGAGCGTCATTTTCCAATTTCTAGAAACGCCCCCCCCCCCCCCCCCCCTCGGTATAACCTACGGCGACGTGCCGTAATAGCGTGGATCGGCAAACGATAATTTAACTGTGAGCGTTGCACGAACGCGTTAGGAATTGATTCAAAGCTCTCGCTCCCCCCCCCCCCCCCCACTCTCTATCTCTCGCCCGCGACGTTACTGTACGCGCGTAATTCAGATAATCCGAAAGGTAATTCATTGCCAGCCTACCGTACGTACGTATATACTATATACGTGTACGCATCGACGAGCCGAGAGGGCCTCGATAAATTACGTCTCTGTACGCTTCGAAACCTGGCCGGAATTCCTCGACCCTCGCGTCCTACACGGGACGCACAGTGGCAGCGCTCTGTAACGTTTGCGCCGCCGGAAACGAAACCCAGTCGAGTTATGGTCTCTCCCGTCTGCCATATCTTCCTATCTGCGCCTACGCGTTCGCGAAAGAGATACTCATCGGGGGGGGGGGGGGGAAAGGGGGTAAACAGTGCGAGAAAGATAACAGCGAATGAAACATGAATGAACTTCGAAACTGGCGCGGGCGGCGGAGAAAGGACGCGAAGTAAAAATGTATCGCTAAAAAAACTGAAATTTTATTCCCAGACGGAGATGACGCGAGTGTTTCGTCGCGTCGTAATGGAGGGCATAAATCGCGAAAATAGTTGGGAGAAGCGGAAATTCGTTAAAACTCGATCGACGGGTGGTATTTCGGGGCCAACGTTCGCTTTCTCGTTCTGCACCTCTCGGGCCTTTAAAGCGCGGCGACAGTGAGCACCGGCTACGGGGGGTCTGTTTTAACGGGTAGTTCGCGGCACACTGCCGGATTTACGAGAGCCATCTCGGCGAGGAAATTGCTCGGGATCAAAATTCGGCGGGCCGCGATGCGGATAGCCGGAACCCCAATAGGATAGCCGAACTGAATCCAGTTCAGAATTCAAGTGTTCGCCGAGTGCTCGTCGCTCTTTCCTACGCCGCGTGTTGGGAACAAGGCTCTCTCTCGACACTCCCATTGACCGCCTGGTTATAACGATCGAACGCGCTTCCTTTGCCATAACTGCCGATATATTGCTGGTCGATGGACGGAGATGCGGGCGGAGGGCGCGCGAACCGGTCTACCGGATATGATGTTCAATCCTCTGAATGCGTAATATTGACGAGAGGGCATTGATAATCTAACTGTGCAGTCTGATATAACATATATATATGTATGTGTAGTGTTCTACGGAAATTTAACGATCCTCATTTGAATAATATTCGATCGCGTGGGAGTTAACGGCTCTTTTGTTCAGAACACATTCAACTCATATTACTGTTGTTTTTAGTTTCGATAATATTTGCCCGAGCTTGAATTTCCGTGCGGCTTTGTTCCTCACGCTACTGCGTCGGGGTTGGAAGTTTCGTGGATGAACGGAAAGCACCGATGTGTGACACGAGGTGTTCTCGACGGTTAGAGCTCCTGGCCAACTCTGGTGGAAAATCTTTTTCGCCGGTAAGACTATAGGAGCAAAGAAAAGAAAGTTCGTGGCGATGCTCAAGTTTCGAAAATAAAGTCCCTTATTCGTCGAGAGGCTCAATCGAGAATAGTACGAAAGTTGACAGTGCTCGAACGATGATCGACTTATTTAATCTGCTGAATTCGACGCGCTGACATGATCGACGGAAATGTTAATTTATTTAACGCTTTCCTCGCCTCGGTGCAAGAATACGGAGAATCTGGCAGATTTCGTTGGGCAGGATGGTTCCGAAAATCTTTTGCTGCGATATTAATTATTGACGAATCGTCGAACGGTATATTGTCTCTGCTTTTTACCCCCGTTTGACCCGGACCAATTTCGTCGATCGGCGCTTATGCACGACGACGCGAATTGTCTCGCTCGATACGCCCGAGCGAGATTACAAATTTAATCGAGTTTCAAATGTTCCATAACCTCATCGGCGGGCTTTCGTTTTGCCGGCAAAATGCAATAACACGTCCAATCCGCATCGAATAATATAAATTCAATTATACGTCTCGAGCGGGGTACGTTGCGCCTGTCTGCATATAGATATATCAGAGATCGGGGCGAAACGGTGACATTGTAAACTGCAGAAAGGTGGAAAAATGGACAAACTTTTCGGAAAAAAAATCCTCGGAACACTGAAGAAATTGGGATGAGACGAGGACACTAGAAATCATGTGCATACAGGACATGACGAGGTGGAGTACACCCAGAAAAAAAAATTATTTGTCGGCCACCGTTTATTAAGATTAAGTAAAATATTTATTTGATTGAAATAAATATTTATTTAAATCAAGTAAATAGTTACTTAAATGAAATAAATATTTATTTAAATAAAATAAATATTTTACTTAATCTTAATAAACGGTGGCCGTCAAATAATTTTTTTTTGTGGGTGTAGACCGGCCAATGAATGGACAGTGAAGCAGACAAAAAAGCCAGTGAATAGACGTGTTTTATGCACGTGCTCTTATGGAAAGTGTCCATTCACTGGTCCTGTCCATTCATTGGCCGGTTTACCCTAACTCCTGAATCGGAACGAATTCGAAGATGTTTCTCCTCCTGATAACTCAGAGGTTCAGACGTGTTTGATTTTACCCCGCGATCGTCCACCTATGCTGGGAATAATTATCGCGAATTTCAATATTTACTAGCGAACAGTCAATTCATGCGAACGGGGTTTATTTCTTATCTTTCCCGTTTTCGCTCGTCCTCCCCTGTGCATACACCGGATGCGTACGCATAGATTTTCCGTCGGCGTTCGCAAACACGCACACCCGCACGTGAGGATGCATCGACGCGCAATCTCGAAAATTTACGTTCCAGAAGTTGTGAGTGGCAGAGAGAGTGAGAGAGAGAGCGGCCTCGCGCATTCGGTTGATGCAAATATTGGTACAACAGTAATGTAGGTCCGCGTCGTGGTGTTGTACGATATATGGATGGACATGTGTAAGCCAGTCATGCTTCTCCGCACCTCGACGCTTTCGTGCTACCGAACGCACGCAGTGCATCCATCTGTACTATATTATATTCTTGGTAGGTTGCAAGACTGGTAACCATCGATCGTCACGTAGTGCATACATAACCGAATCCACGAGGGAGTATTGAAACAACTCATGAGCATATCGCACCGCCTACGAAGACTACTCAATAAAATCACTGCAGATTCCGCACAGCATTCTGAGCATTGACTGAACTTTGCGCTATCGCTGGATCATCGATAGGGTAGAGCGGGGCAAAATGGGACAGCGGGGCAAAACGGGACATTGAGCAAAACGCAAGTTTTCAATCATCTTTGGATGTCCCATTTTGCCCTATTGATATACATCCGGATTGTCTGTTCCGTTTTGCCCCATTGTTCCATCCAAAAATGATTGAGATATGGCGTTTTGCTCCACTGCCCCATTTTGCCCCACCGTCCCGTTTTGCCCCGCTCTTCCCTATTTTTTTTGTTTATTTTTTTTAGCATGACGTCTATCAATCCGTTAAATGTGCACTGGCTTCTTAAACGGCTCAATGAACCTTGAGAGAATTTGTTAATTTTCGGAATGTTGATATCCTTGCTCGAACATTTTTAGGAATTTTTAAAAACTCTTTCACAAAAGATGGTTTTTTTCCGAGTAAGGTGAAGAGGAAATTCCTCGATGGTGCGGAGTATCTTTCGAGAAAAACCGCGCGCCTTGGGTTTGAAAAGCAACATATCTTTACTTGAATTTTTTTCAGTCAACGCGAGTCAGTTTGCCAGCTCGCAGGCTCATCTTCCCAACCCTCCAGAAACGTGAATTAGAATATCCAATTATGAGGCAAATTGCCTTCCTCCAGTGTAATTCGCGGTGGTACTTACGGGCTTAGCCTATAAACACAAGCGAATTATGCAAGCATCGCGCACGCATAAAGCCACGAATACATTTATCTTCGCCGGTGCGAGTTAGCTATGTCTCAAACGCGAGGAAGAGATAATGGATTGTGTATATAGTATAAGACAGACTTGGCGTGTCCCTTCAGTCCCGGAGGCGTCGCGCGGAGAGCGCATCCTTCTGTAACCGTCTCGACGTAGTCCCGGTTTGTATCCCCGGCGTGGTTCGCGCGCGCCCTGTTCTCATGGGAATGAGTAAAGCGCATAAACTAGCGCTGGATGGAGGACGACGGGGCTTGAAGGCGAAGCTTTCGTGTGTTGGACCCCCGCGAGTTCGTGACAGGAGGGATATACTCATAGCGGCCAGGACGTTATATCATTGCCGGCGTCCCCGTTGGCCTGTGTTTCCGCCTTTGTCCCGTGACAACCCGATGGTACGTCGTTCCTCGGCTGCGACGTTCCAGACACGCTGCAGCTCTCGCGCATACTGCAAAAGCCTCACCGATGATACGTCAGCTCGCGTTTGCGTACGCGGTGCATTGCGTACGTATCATGCAGCGCACATGGGGGAATATTGGGTGATACGGTCATAGTTTTTTGAACAAGGGTACTGTATCGCACGTACAGCCTTAAAAGGCCGGCGGTGTAGCGACTGCATAAACATGCATGTTGACAATTTCACGCAGAATATTCGAATGATTGTGTCTATCAATTGGTTGATCGAACTGGGGGATTGAACACGCTCCAAGCGATTTATTTGGTTGTCAAGGAATTTGTTGGTTGGACCCACGAATCAATCGTTTGGCAAACAAACGGTTGGTTGGCAAGTAGCCAAATTAGTCTTCCGGAGGGTTTTAACGACGCAGGTGGTTGGGAAACTACTTATTGCCTGGGCACTCCGGGTACCGTGGCCTCAATAGCAATGGATAAGGAATTCCTCAAAGGTCTCAGAAATCACATACAGTAGGCCCAATCACGTTTTGACTACTTTTTCACTGTGGACTCCATTAAATATTTCCGGGTAATACGACCACTAAACCTTTTCGGTGATGCCCGTGGGACTGAAGATCTTCTCGGTGACGCAATGGCACCGTGTAGGGGAGACGGGGATAAAAGTAACACGGGTCAATTGTAACAAGCGGCTGCGCAAAGTGAGCAACATTATAAACATCACCTTATGAGGTGATGTTTATAATGTTGCTCACTTCATATCCGATGCGTCCGATGCGCAGCGTTGCGCAGCCGCTTGTTACAATTGACCCGTGTTACTTTTGTCCCCGGTCTCCTCTAGGGGAGAGCGGGGCAAAATGGCACAGCGGGGCAAAACGGGATAATGAGACAAAATGCAATTTTCCGATAACTTTTGGATGGTGGCGATGGTGGTACGTGGGGCAAAACGGGTTTCAAAATGCGGATGTATCGTTGGGACAAAATGGGCCATCCAAAAATGAATGGAAAATTGAGTTTTGCCCTCACTGTCCCGTTTTGCCCGGCTGTGCCATTTTGCCCCGGTCTCCCCTACCTTAAATAAAGATCCTTGCAAGCATCAGAGCCATTCGTTAGCGTTTTAAAGACACATAACGAGTGGCTATCACCCGTCTGGTATTATCACCCTGAACTACCCCAGAAGTAGAGTGAGGTAGCGAACTCTGTGACGGTGGAGACGCAACCTCTGTGAACTCCTCCTATCCTGCCGCTGTACCAGTGAGGGCGTCGAGACAAAGGGAAGGATGGTAAGCATTATCGCGCGAGGACGACGCTGGAGATTCACGCGGGCGAGAACTGGAATTTAGTCGCGGACTCCTGGATTCCAGGATCCGTCTCTGTCCCGTCCGTCTTCTCTCTGTATCCATGCGCATGCATTGTCCGTCGTCATCCTACCTTTGACCGGTCGCATGCGATCCTCGACGTCAACGTTGACGTGCGGTCCAGTCTCCGCCACATCCGCGCGAGCGAGCGTTGATTGGAAATGCAAATTGACCGGACCATCAGGAACGGACCATGGTCCAAGTTCTCGGACTCGACTTCCAACTCGGATATGCTGTACACTCTGGCACGAACTTCGTATTGCGTCGCGCAGTGCCAACAGCCGAATCGATCATCGTCAGGAAGTGTCACCGAAGCATCGAGACGAATCCTTAGAGCGCTGACCAAAACCTGCGGAAATTCCTCACCCATATGATTTTCTTATCATTTCGTCAATTCGGAAATTATGGAAATTCTTCAGGGTTTTCCATAGTGGCAGGTAGAGCTGTCTGTGCGGATACATTTTGTCACGGGTCAAGGTCGCGCGACCCTCGCATCGTTTCGCGTTACGAGGGTGTAGCTCGAGTTTCGCGAAGGGTCTCCGGTGGAGGTTTGCATTTCACGCTCCGCGAGGAAGGGAGACCGTGAGGAGAGGAGAGAGCGAGGGAGGAGGAAAGCTTCGAAGCTTGTCGATGGTTATCAAAGTTTTGCATCACCCGGCATGCGAATAATTGGGTTTGTGCGAAGGATTAGAGAATCTCGGGAGAGCCAGAGACAGGGTAAAACGGAACACCGGGGCAAAACGGACCCCTGCACTCCATCCGAGATGCGACTCGTTTTACGTTCCGCGAAAAATTGGCAAAAACAGTCCATCGTGCCCCGGGGTTTCGTTTTGCCCCGCTCCTCCCAGAACACCCGTGCTGCATCCGACGCAGCGCGATAGTTTTATAATTGATAACCGTCTCGACGTCAATAGCAATTACCCACGGTGTGGAAAAGCGGCTCTCTCATCGTCTAACAACGAAGGTTGCGGCTGTTACCGTAATTTTCATGCCATAATTATCGCACGATAACTTTGTACTTCAACTCGTTTGCGTAATTATTCAACTTTGAAGAGCAATTGATTTCATGAATCTGTGAACAGAGCCGAGCGTTTACGATGCGAAACCAATTTTTCCTTAAATTAATATACATTTTCTTTGCTCCATTGAGAAGGAACTCTTTGATCGAGATCCGTCTCAATTCACAGTACTTTGTCGCTTGAAACAAGTACAATTTTCTCTTTCAATCCAGTGGGCAACGGACTCGACTGCACCGACTACCTTGAACGACCTTTTCCGGTAGAATTTACCGAAGGTTAAATCTTTTTGCCAAACCGACCAAGGATTATTGGGAAACTGCTAGTTATTGACATGACTTCTATATAGCTTTCCGTCCATTGAGCTTTCGCGGGGTTTTTCCGTACGAAGTGGGCGGTCGTCGGTGGAAGGCCAACAACTGTATCGATTATCCTATGAGAATAGACGGCCAGACTGCGTCTGTGTCTGGTATAATGGAGCACGAGAATAGCGAAGCAATATACCGTGTGCACGAAAAGCTCGCAAATCGGTGTGCGTGAAATCGTCGTGTGTGCGACTCTCGTCTCGTGCGAACATGTGAACAAACGTACGTAGTATATTTCCTCCGCTATACTTATACCGAGTCCGACGCCGCTGTGTGCGCCGTTTTATATGTGCGGCCCGTATCCCTGCCTCGGGGCCACCCTGTTTTCCCCGCCGCGAAAAGGAAATGTCACACGGGCACATGGGAACTGACCTACATTGCGGAATGGCTGTGTAGTTGCCTGGATCCCTCGCGAGTATACAAGAGGGGAAAAGCGCACAGCGAAGCTCCGACTCTCGAAAGCTTCAGACATATTGGACATCAAACTCATGAGCGCACATCGAGTAGAAGTACTCCACCCGAGTTTCCCCCGTAATATATCGAGGCATTCTTCACGTACACGTCTCGAGATCCTTCACCGCCTTTCCGGCTGCTGCCTCCTCTTCTTCTTCTTCGTTCTTTCCGCGGCATGTTTTTTAGATCCTCTCTCGGCTCACGTCTTCGAGCCGCATGAAATACGTACCTTTAGAGACTTCGTAAAAAAAACTTATGATGTGCGTCATCAATTTTTTTATTTTATTATTCTGGAGCCATTAGAATTTTTTGTGTGAAAAGACGTCTTTTCCGCTTTGCGTATTGACAACGATGGGGCTCGGAGAGTTTCGACGGAGCCTCGAACTGTGCAACCTTTGCCGCTGCATCAGGTCGGCAGCAATTAGGGTCTTCTGTTTTTAGTCACGGATGAATTGTGCAGTTTCGGAGAGATTGCCATCGACGCAAATAGAGGCACCAAATATACATTGTACGATACAGGAGTCAATGTTTTATTTTCGTATTTCTATTAACGTCTACGACATATAGTGCACATATTTAGCATATACAAACTTGTCCTTATATGATTTAGCATATACAAAATTGGGCATTCCTGGACAAATCGCTGTCAAATGTATAACCATTGTTACTTCCCATTGCCCGTTAGTTATAATCAAATAATTATGTTCACAATTGCATACGTTGCGCACTCGTCAATTCATTCTGCATAAATCATAAGATTCCATCCGATTTAACTGCCCCTCGGGACGAACTACAAATGTGACGTTATTTCCGTGTCGGACGCAGAACGGGTTTAATTGAGTCAGAGGAAGAGAGGGTTTAAACGTTATATAAAAAGCAGCGGTAAGCCAGCGAAGAGCTTATTTTAGATAGGCCCAACCTCGCCCACTGTCGACGCTCGTCTCGATCGAACATTGGCTTTTCATTTCTACTTCCTATTTCCCGTTAGTTATCATCAAATAATTATATCCACAGTTACATACGCTGCGCACTCGGCAATGCATTCTGCATAAATCATAAGATTCCATCCGATTTAAGTGCCCCTCGGGACGAACTACAAATGTGACGTTATTTCCGTGTCGGGCGCAGAACGGGTTTAATTGAGTCAGAGGAAGAGAGGGTTTAAACGTTATATAAAAAGCAGCGGTAAGCCAGCGAAGAGCTTATTTTAGATAGGCCCAACCTCGCCCACTGTCCACGCTCGTCTCGATCGAACATTGGCTTTTCATTTGTACGTACATGTGTTCCATGGCGCACCTACCTATGGGTAGGTATAGGTGCTTGTACCGCATATATATAGCAGTATAACCATATAACAGATGCGATATACACGTGTACAGATACGTAAGTCGAGCCAGTTTCTGCTCGACTATATACTCCACTCTGGTCTCGTAACCCTCCGTACGGATTTGCCCCTGGTTCAAATCCGCGGTTAAGCTCCACGGCTAACCCCGTCGGGCTGGTGCCCGATCCGCGTCCCGCGAACGGAACTTGCAGTTCCAGCATTAGAACCGGCAACGCAATCGGGTTCCAATCGCTGTGGCTTGGCTTTATTAACTATCCAGCCAGACTCCCCTCCCACCGTACGTCTCGCCACCGCTGTTCGATCTCTCCCTTGCCTAAGCCCTTACTCCTTACATGCTCGAACTGTGAATCTGGCTAAAGTTTCATTTCATCGATACCAACGACAGTTGACGCGAAACGCATGTTTCGTTCTCCAGGATCGAATGTCTCGATTCATAAATATATTTCTCCGTAAGTCGTAAATCCTGCAATCATCGGTCGATACCCCAGAACATTTCCGAGAGAGGGTCCGATACGAGCCAGAAAATGTCTCGATCGGAAATCTTTAATGGTGGGGGTAAATTGGAAATCCGGTAATAACTAATCATCTTGTGAAATGAGCGTGAAATTCAAATGAGCTTGAAATCTCGATTATTTCATCCGATTCATGCGTCTCCCACGAATCCGAGAATCGTCGTTAAAGAATCGATATTGTCCAATGATGTACTTCAATCGGACCGAAGTGCAGAGAGCCGGAAAGTGCCGGGAGAATTCCGAACAGGCTTTTCTGGAATTTCGCGCTTCCTCCTTCCACACTTTCCGCGAGGTGTAGTTGTATGCGATATATATATATATATATATATACCTGGACGGGGTAGGGTCACTGCTGCAAACCGTGCACTGGATATCTACTGACATTATGCGCCAGTAATGCAGAGACAGAAAGAAGGAGAGAGAAGTTGAGCCTTGTGGACCGGCTCGTTCGCTATTCCGGACTCGCAGCACGTAGTCTACGTAACGCAGGTACTCAGGGCTCAGTACTATCCCTCGGATCCTCGATGCACTATCCCGGTGCGCCAGCGACTTGCTCCTTCTCTCCGCCAAGATCCACATACATACACACACACATATATAAATATCTGTATCTGTATCGGCTTACGGAACCTTATACTATCCGAGTATACGAGTGTACGCTCGTGCTAGGAATACCGCGTGGAGACTCGCCATGCAAGAGGATCTCTCGTCCGCGGAATCGACGAGGTTTCGCGCCCGAAGCTCTGAGTTGCGTCGCTATCGGGACTTGAATGACTAAGCGTACCTATCGAATTGGCCCCTAAAGGAACCTGCCGATTTGTTTGCGTACACGACACGCCGGGTTTATCGCTAAGTAAATCGGCAAACAATTATTTTTTTTGCTGCTTTGCTCGACGACCCAGACAGGTGATCTTGGTCTGGCTGGTATGGTTATACCCCGCAGGACTGGCGCCAGAATGCGCCAGGTCTGGGAGTCTGGCCAGTGTTGGGTCACTGCTGGGATGTAATAGCCAGCGAAACCCGGTTTGCTGTTTCCTCAACGACCCAGACAGGTGATCTTAGTCTGGCTCGTCTGGTTCCCAGACCTGGCGCTAGACAGCGCCAGGTCTGGGAGCCTGGCCAGTGTCGGGTCACTACTGGGATGTAATAGCCAGCGAAACCCGGTTTGCTGTTTCCTCAACGACCCGAACAGGTGATCTTGGTCTGGCTCGTCTGGTTACATCCCACAGGATTGGCGCCAGACTGCGCCAGGTCTGGGAGACTGGCCAGTGTCGGGTCACTGCTGGGATGTAACAGCCAGCGAAACCCGGCTTGCTGTTTCCTCAACGACCCAGACAGGTGATCTTGGTCTGGCTCGTCTGGTTACATCCCACAGGACTGGCGCCAGACTGCGCCAGGTCTGGGAGCCAGGCCAGTGTTGGGTCACTGCTGGGATGTAACAGCCAGCGAAACCCCATGTGGGAATCTGGGCCCGGTGAAATTAATTGTTTCTTAATTATTAACTTTTTCCGGATGTCTGGGGTACCCGAAGATTGTACTGGGAGGTCGCCTCATCAATTCTGGCACAGTGAACACTTTCGGACGGAATTCGAACTCAGCCAGAATTGTTTTTTTTTTCTTGGTTTTCAAAGAAACAAAGTCCAGGTGCAACGAGACAGTTCGAGAATCTGGCCAGACATTTCGGTCCGCGAACTTTTCTTCGATGAAGCGAGGTCAGGCAATCGCTGAGAGTGCTGCTTGTTTTCAACGGCGAAGAGCACTCCGAGTTACATGGAAAGCGGTAATATCTTCTGTATGAAAAAAAAATAGTTTATTATCTAGCGAAACCGATTCTTTGACTCTATATTTTCGTAACGAAAAAAAAAATGAATAAATAAAAGAAAATGAAACAATTTCCGTCATTACAAACATAACGAACAATCATTTATTGCTCGAGCGATCCCGGCTCGGTGGCGGATTTATTATCTCCGATGGGTCGCGCGTCACTCAGCCAGGATAGGAATGTTTTAACTGGGATGTATATGCGTGGAATCAAATGGGTTCCAAAAGCGTTAAATGACCTGGCGGAAAAACGCGACACCCTGTGAATGCGCGTCGACTACGAGCACGACCCGGATTAAATTATTCGGGCTCAACATTTTCAGTCAACGAGAGCGTAGAGTTGGAAAAAAAAACAGGTCTCGAATCCTTTTCATATGTCAACAGATTTCACCTGACCGACCTCGCGCTGAAAGCGTATCGCGCTACGTATACAGTGCTTGTATATACATAACACGAGGGTGAGCACCCCGTTTCCTTTTACAAGGTAGGCGGATAAAACGTGTGATGCACCGCCACGCGCGGCGCATATAGAGGTTGAAAGGGCCCCGGTAGGATAAAGTAACACACGTACTAAACACGGAAAGAGAAAATAAAAATCGCATCCACACGGATTATTTATGCCGCGGAAAACGACCAAAGTGCGAAGCAGGCGAAGCTAGTGAAACTTGACGAGAGACACCTCGCATCCGCCAGCTCGTTAATCCGCATCATGACAATATTTTACGGTCAGATATTATTAGCGCACGAAAAGCATGGATGTTTAAAAACTAAAATTGACCGGAAACAACGGAACTACTTTACTTCCGGTCAAAAAGTAAATGTTCTGAAACGGAATTGACGTACTTCCGGTATGACGTTATTTTCAATTGAGGAATGAGATGACGATGACGAAAGAGATTTTCGAACCGGAAGTAACGTATTTTCGGTAAACCTCCGGAAATTTAAATTTGCGGATTCTAAGTTCCGTGGGCCACAGCGGGGTCGCGAAGCGCCCGCGCCTCGACAAGCTGCTATCCTATATATATGTGTATCTATGCTGTATATAAATATTTATTATGTTTCGGTAGTGAGCGGAAATACCGAGACCGCGTGGCGACACTTTAATTAAAATCGCGGACCCGCGCCGCTTCGAGCCCGCTAGCTTCGGCCACATTTTGCCTTAATTGCATCGCTGATTGGACACGGCTGCCAAAAGGGGCAATCACGAAAACCGGTGGTAGCACACATTGCCGGCTCACACTCTCCCGGCTCTCGCAGCGTTTCTCTTTATCTCTCTCCCTCTCGATGCTGATTACCGTCACGGCTATAATTCGAAGTGCATCCACCACAAGCTCAGTAGAACCTCGCCGCAACGTTCATTCCCAGATCTGCCCTATTATAATTAAATTCCTGTTGTTGCCAGTGTTACGCTGCCCTTAACATCGCGAATCTCGCTCTGTGGGTCATCAATCGATTCGCACATTCATCGACTATCCGATAATACACGTATTAAGTGCGCATATTCGATGCTAGTAACATTGATTTTGCCGGAATTGACGCTGATAAGCCAAATCCCAAAATGATTGGCATATCAAATATCGATCGAACCTTCGGCAAGTTCGAATTCCACGGGAAGTTGGTGGTTCCAGTTAGCCGGTACACCTGCATTCGCGTAAACGACGCATCGTCGGGAAAACGGAAAAATCCGACCGACGAACGGAAATCTCGACAGTCTTGAATTTTTAAGGACATTTGTCCCCACTGGCACCGGAAACGCCATTTTATCCACGCGTGGCTCCGACAGCCGGATGTGCACCGTCATGAGAAGGAAGCTCCTTTTCGGGCTACTCACTTTTCCACCTCTGACCCGCTCCATCGAGCATCTCGTAGTTACGGACACGTCTTCGCTATACATACTCGGCTTGCAGACCGTCGCTGCTTGGCGATCGTGTGCGAGTCCGTTTACTTCTCGAATGCGTTTATTTTTCCCCGGCACAAGAGATTCCTATATAACTTGAGTTTTACGTGTGTGCACATTCACATATGGTCATGTACTTAACATGAAAAATTCACGCGGTTCCAGTTTCAGTGCCCGCGCGATAGCGAGCACATAGACAGGCTCTATTCATAAAATTACAAATTCATAAAGCAGCCTGGTAGACACTTGTCTTTCGATTACGGAAACCCACCGGGCACGCAAGTGCAGCAACGCTCGATGCATATTGCAGACACATAGAAGCGCACGGAAACGAACACCGTGAAAATTCCTACCAGCGAACGGAAACAAAAAAAAAGAATATAATAATTCGATCTCGTATGTAATTGTACTAACCATTGCCGGTAAATGGAGCGCACGGTCGGAGTCCTATAACATTACCCGTGGGTACAGGTGAATCGTTGGGCTATCTACTTTTATCGTATTACGACTGCACCGACCATTGTTCTCCATTAAAGTTTCGAAGGCAGACTTTCCTCCGCTACTCTCGTCATCTCTTGCACGTCTAAATTCATTCGATCGGGACGAAGATTCCGGACAATTTATTCCGAGCGTCAGCACGGAATAAAATTAATTCTCCGTCCGATTAAGTCCGGAATCGTTGGGACTTCGTCATCGAATCGAGAGTTTCGACCGCTCCGAAAACTGTCGACTTGTTCTTCCGAGTTTTTGGTCCAATCTGGTAAATATCTGTCGGCTTTGGTCCAATATGGTAAATATCTGTCGGCTTTGGTCCAATATGGTAAATATCTGTCGACTTTGGTCCAATATGGTTTGGTCCAATATGGTAAATATCTGTCGGCTCATCGATGGTAAATATGTTCGATTCTCTCGGAGCGGGTCCGTCGTCTTGGTTGCAAAAATGGTCGCAACTTTAGTAGGGCAGATTGATAACAATTCGATAAAAAATTGAGACTTATCATGTTCGAGCATCCAGGAAAAAAAAGGAATCCATCTGCTGACTTACCTGCTCGAGGCGATTCAGCAAGTGTACAGGGAAAATAGCGTTGCCGGGAATGCAGTAATTGGTCGGCCAGGTAAGGCGAGAGAGTGTTGGTGAGTTTCGCGAAATCCTTGACGGCAGTGCCGGGGAAGAAGCTCGGTCGAGAGGGATGAGAGAGTTAACTTCGGGGGTAAATTGCAAGTGCCTACTTTGGCGTGCGGACTACTCCGCCCGCGCCGAGGGATGAAACAGTTGGAAGGACTGCTGGAATGGGAGAGGTTTCGACCACCCCGACGAGACTTGTGGTATACGCAGAAAGGGATAAACTCGTGCGGCGTGTGTATCTGTTATACAGCTACAGAGAAACCCGAAACAGGTTCAACCGGCTGTTGAATGCTGGGCAATCGCCGTGCGCATGCGCGAGTCGGGTCTAATCTCCCGTTCGTGATATTCTAATTCATCACTTCTAATCGGACGGACCTCGACGTTGGTATTTTTATCAGTGCCGAGTTTAACATTGTTTTATACCCTAGAAAAAAAGAAATGTTTTCCATTGTGATGGATTATATAACAATTGACTATTCACGAATTAGTCTTTACTTGACCACAATTTCGGAGTTCTATGCTTTTCGATCACTGACTTTTGGATGCTATGTAGTTCAATTCATTCTCGATATTATTCTGTCGAGTGTACTTTCTGACATGTAATCTTCGTGTTTTACCATTTAGGGACATTAACTTTTATGTTGTAATAGTGTTGATAATTACATTTTGTGGACATTTTAAATAGTGTTAAAAAAATCGGCAGTAAAACCGTTCGAATGACAATGATTTAAAACTTCAACTTCGCACCGAGAAACAAACCGTCGGTTGCGAAAGAATGTGCATCGAGTGAAGTATGGAACTTCTTTAGTAAGTGATCAATTTTCTATCATCTATCATCTAGCGCTATCATCTAGATTCTCATGCAAAATCGGGTTACGTAACACATCACTCGTGTGTATTATATAGTCAACGGTTATTAAAGTCCGATCGTGTGGATAATCGTTTTTGCGCTCGCGGAGTCCCAAGTAAGTTTCGTGGCCTCGTTTTGGGCGGGCTTACCTTATGCCTTGGCTCGTGTAATAACTTGAGGGTTCGAACGTAAACCACGGAGGTTCGTTGGATGCAACGCCACAGCCACTCGTCCTCGTCGCGGTGCCGATAATTAAACCCCAGGCGACGGTTATCGAACTAAATTGGAGCGATAACTCGTACGGGCAGCGCATTCGCGAATTATCGGCGCGTACACATGGTCCCGAGATTCTACGGTGTGTTGGCGTCGTACTCGTAGATTCGACGAGTTATGAAACCCTTACAGAAAAATAAAAAAATTCACTATCTTATGAGATAACACAAAAAAAAAAAAAATCCAGGAAATATGGAAGGAAACGTGTTTTTCTCCTTGAGAATTTTTTCGCACACAATACAACAAAAGTGCCGGATATTCTTCTGTACATATATATTAAGAAAAAAACTCTACACCACCGTGCGAGGACAAGAGCGGGGGTTCCGATGAGAACCACGAGGCTATCCAACGCCGTGAGCATCGTCCTTTCACGAACAATCTTTGAAGAACTTCCCAATTGGTGGACGTGAGTGGAATGGAACGTTCCGGGAACGCGAAAAGTTGGGTGGAAAAAAAAAGAGAAAAAGAAAGATGTGCTCACTCTACGAGAGCCACAGAGTGGCGAAACCATCTGGGCTCGTTCATGCCGACCGAAGTGGTTACACACTTTCCGGATCGGCCATTCCGGACAGCTATTTTCAAGCTGTCGCCTCTATACCTCGCTCTTTGCTTTGTTCGGCGAATTCTTTTTTTTTATTTTTTCGCCACTTTCGGAGTTATCTCGTTCGTTCGTCTTGTACAGCTCCTCGATACTTCAGCCAACAGGGACGACACTTTTTCGATGTCCGATGAATCGATCGTCAAACAGACGGAAAATCATTTGTCCGATTGTTGTCACGAGATGATTTCTTAAAATTCCGCAAACTCGACGTTGCAAAAGCCATTGAAATACTGCCATGTTATTGTAAGATAGGCTAAAACAGTAGAGGAAAATCTACATCCATGCGGAGCATCGGCGAACTAAACACGGTTTGTGGTTCATAAAGTATTCAGAGATACGAGAAATATTATTTTTTTATATTTTCGCCACTTTCGGAGTTATCTCGTTCGTTCGTCTTGTACAGCTCCTCGATACTTCAGCCAACAGGGACGACACTTTTTCGGTGTCCGATGAATCGATCGTCAAACAGACGGAAAATCATTTGTACAATTGTTACCATAAGATGATTTCTTAAAATTCCGCAAACTCGACGTTGCAAAAGCCATTGAAATACTGCCACGGTATTGTAAGGTAGGCTAAAACAGTAGAGGAAAATCTACATCCACGCGGAGCATCGGCGAACTAAACACGGTTTGTGGTTCATAAAGTATTCAGAGATACGAGAAATATGCGAAGGACAAAAGAGTATATTTCAGAGTTCTAGTTTCACTGCGAAATTGAGAGTTACGACGTACATGTCTGCGCTGCGTTGGAAGTAAGGGTTTATTATGTAACGTGTCCGTGCGAGAGGTACCGCCGGTATAGTGATAGAGTTTCCGCGAGGGTGAGAGCGCCTCGTTCGACCACCCCTAACAAGCGTAATTGGAGCAGGTGGTCGGCAGGCTCTGCGGTTTCCGTGCATACGTAACTAACCCAAAGGTATTCCAGGCACCTTGTTCGATTCCGCACAGGCAAACCGCCCACCCCTCCTGTTGTCGATTCGAGCGCATCAAACTCCCTCCTCCCTTTTCGACACCCTGTTCTCCGTGACGGAGCGACCTTTGCGAATAGTTCGACGTTTGACCGATCGACTTCCTTGTTTTCAACCCGATCATACAGAAAATAAGAGATGCATCAACGAGCCTTAAAAATTTAAATGGCATTGCGAAACGAATGATGTTGTATGAAGAAAAACTATCAACAACACAATCCTTCAGAAAAAAAAAAAAAAAATGAGACGACTGAGTAGGCATTGTGAGCCAAAAAATTTGGTTTAGTATTAGGGAAGAGCGGGGCAAAATGGGGCAACGAGGCAAAACGGGGTTTTTGGGCAAAACTAAATTTTCCAATCATTTTTGGATCGGACAAGATGGCAAAACTGGGCAGAAAAGCCTGATGTATCCGATAGGGTGAATTCGGGCATCCAAAAATTATTGGAAAATGACGTTTTGCCCAAAAACTCCGTTTTGCCCCATTGCCCCATTTTGCCCCGCTCTACCCTATTTTGTAGTTTCGACAAACACTGACGACAAAGTAGGTCATCGCAGTGAAACGCGTAACTCCCGTCTTTTTGCGTGGAGGGCAGTCGGGAGTTAAAAAATAGGCATAAGGAACTGGGGTGCGATGAGGTGCTACGAACCTGTCCGATGTATTCATTGGGCACTGATGAGACTGGCGTAAAGTGGTTTCTGAATGTAACGTGCACACTGGACACAATAAGGTATCTCCTAAACCGGGGCCAATTAAAAATATGGCAGTTCCCGTGGTGACGATGAGATTGAGATGTAGCTCATTTTGCCTCCAACTGTAAACTTTCTCTGGTGGGAATAACCCTCAGGACCGGTGCTAGCCGACGTTCAGCGACCACTGCCCGACGCCGTCGCAATACTAGGTCTGTGTGGCGCTCCCATTAGGATTCTCAGATCCCCGAAGTAATTATTATCGATTTAATTATTTTTATGTCTGTAAGCAGTCAAATTGCAGCTCAATCTAAATGGTCTTAATTTTTCCCCTCTCGTGGTTTGTCCCGTCTTCCTCCACTTCGCTTCGCATTATCGGCACATTATTCGTACAAATTGCCCGGGAAACATTTTCACAACTCAATTATAAAAATAGTGAGTTTATATATCTTTTGAGGAATCGCGCAAGCCGCAGGAGTAATTGGATTCGTTCTTTGAGGGAGAGTTAGCGGAAGGAAGGAAGGAAGGAGGAGGGAGCTGCGGAAGCGAGCGATACGTCTTATTCTCAGTCGTTACGTTGACAGGCACTTGCCCCGGTGCGGGATACAAATACGCGCTGCCCTCTTCTTCCGGATATCCGGGTCTTTCTCCATTCTGCCTACTATCTTCTCGCTGCCGGCCTCTCCTTGTCTCGTGCTTTACTTAGCTCGGAATTCTAGCGTAGTTAAGTAGTCGGCACAAAGACACACCGGATAAAGCAGTCTGGCATGAAAACTGCACGACACGGGCTGTTAGGGGTTCGAAACCAATTAGCCGGCTTGCCGCACGCTTTTGGGTTTTCAACCGCTTGGCGCAGCGAAAAAGGATCTCGTCCATTTTTTTGTACTTTTTTTTCTTCCTAAATCTCAACCCCGTACATCTACTTGCTCGTTCGACGCGCTCTGTTACGTAAAACTCGCTAATCTTGATTCAACCAGTACTCTCGCCTCATTAGTTATATCGGTCCTTTCTTTTCACCAGACCTCTCCCATTCCTGGGTTTATTTTACCTCACTTTAATTTACTTTTCGTCTCTTTTGTTTTCTTTGCCTTTAAGTTTTTTTCGCTCAATTCGCCCTTTGTTCCTCCCGTTACTTTATTTGTCTCAGGTTTCAGTTTGTTTTGGTTTGGCGATTGGACATCGGACCCTTTGTAATTTTGCTTGTTGTTTTTTCTGCACGGTTCTCTTTAGAGGGTTGCGAAGAAGTGGAGTACGAAATAAACACCACTTTCTCTCGTCTCCTGTATCTCCGAGTATTGAATCCCTTCCGGGCTCCCAAGGATTGCTTGGGAAGTCTCGGCAGCATCCCGAATCTCGTGAACTATTCCGCCTACCCAGAAATTCAACCGGGTAGAGAGATGGGTTTTGTACATGAGGAGTCGGGGAATCCCGAGTGAGCGCGCCCAGCCGAGAGAGCTCACGGTTCGATAATGTCCCGGAAAGTGAGTAGGTAATTTGATTGCGCCCTAAGATAGCGAAGCGGAGAGTTGATGGAGTTTCGGAGTGCTGTGTGTGTGTGCGCCGCTCTTCTCGCGTAGTACAAACTCAACACGTCGAGACCGTCATGCATATGTCTCCCGGATCTCATGCTCGAGGCCCTTTCCCGCACAGAGAGGGATCGCTTATTTCTTATTTTCCGTGGAGACTTTTCTTCTTTTCGTCATCCACGGGCACGAGGTCGAAGCGCTTTTCCACGCTCCTTCCCTTCCGCGATTATTCGCTGTCACGCCATCTTGCATAATACCTCGAACATCGTGCGAGCTGACAGCAAGCTACTAATACACACTCAGTCGCTATTCCCGGAGCTCTCTTCAAACGTTCAGCGAAAGAACGGCTTTCGCGTGTTCGCACTTGTACGTGCACTTGTTGGCGTACGCGCAAACTGTAAAATGAAATCGTATGATATAGGGTAAAAGTGGGGAATATGGCTCGGTCCATGTATCATTGATTTACGTGTTAATTGAGGTGGGCCATATTCACCACTTTTACCCTTGGTGTAAAAATTTGCGGAATTTATCGCCGAGTGATCTGAACCCAGTCTCCTATAGTGAATCGTTAGTATCATGTATAATATATTTTAGAACATTTTGGATTTGCATTTTTATCCCACCCCCCTGGGGGGAAGGGGCTAGTGATTATTCTAAATTCCCTAGCGACCCCCTACCAGACCTTCATCACTATTTCCCTATAATGCTGTTCTGGTACTATTCTGTGCGTCTTGTTGAGTTGTGCACAATATTGCGGTGCACAACAACATTGTGCACTATCGTTATGTGAAAAAAAAAATCGAACTGAAATACGTCATTAACGGTTTAGAAATTTCATTTTTCAACCACAAGTGAAGTACTTATGGTCGATCGCTAGGAATTAAAAATTTCGGCTTGTAAATTTCGTAGCCCGTTGCGAAGCAGTGAAGCGCCCTAGCCACAAAAACTTGCCAGTTGTTCATAATTTTCACGATCGTTCAGGTTGAAAATACTACTGGAAATTCCGCAAATTCAAGTAACACATTGAAGGACAAGCGCAACCTGCGAGTTACGATTTCTTGTTCGGGGTGAATATTTGAGCGTCGAAACGAGACGAAGAGATATAACGCGAACTATAATAACCATGGAGAATGCGGGAGTGAGAAAAAGGGATGCAAGAATTTCAAGCACGCTGCATGAAACAACGCGGTGTTTCCGCATCCCCCGCAGCCGTTCGCAGTGATCTCTCGACGGGCGGAACCCCCGTAGCGCCGCGGTAATATCGACACGACCGAGCTCCCGCAGCAGAAGCTCCCGTAGTCCTTTGATCCTTTGAACTCTCGCGGGCATCGATCCCGCTTGCCCATTTCCATTCGCCTGTGTAACGGAAGAGCCAAGGCTCCTGGGCATGCTCCTCCAACGATGCCGGAAAACCCGAAAATTCGCTTGCGCCATTGACATTCTGTTGTCTGGCGAAGATTCTCCGTGAATTTTTTTTTTCGTCCAATCTGCAGGTATTACTTCTCGCGATCTTAACGAAGAAGCTCGAATGCAATTTTCTATATTTCTTTGAAACCTTGCTTCCGAAGTTAGAGTACGACCAACGAGCTGGGAACCGCAACAAGCAACTTCAACTTAAAAGCTACTAGCAAGTTGTTGTCCCTCGGACACTCCGCGACCTCGCTATTTTTCGAGGTGATGTCATAGGGGAAAAGTGGTGAATATGGCCCACCTCGATTAACACGTAAATCAATGATATATGGACCGGGCCATATTCCCCACTTTTACTCTATAGGAAATACGTGACATTAGGTTTGGGGAAATCTTTTTTGACCGGAAGTGACGTCATAGTGGAAATAGGGCGCCGTTCGTCCCAAAAAAAATAGTTGGTTGATTTCGCCTACCGTTTAACCGATTCGAGGGAACTCTTGGCTGCCGGGCTTTTGTCGCCGAAGAACCGGTAACTTTAACGGGGCACGTCATTTTAGCAGCGTCGAGTTGCTCGTGAAAACTGGAAAGTAGGATAAACTCTCCGAACGTTTCCTGCAGCATCGCGCACACTGAGGGCGCCGTCCCAGCTCGGAGGGGGTTGGGGGGGGGGGGGGGGGTGAGAAAGCTCGCGACAACTGCATCTTAATTAAATGTTTTAAGCGCGCATGCCGTGGCGCTTCTGGGACGTGGCGAAGGGTCGAGGGGGGGGACCGGACGAGAAGGAGGAAACTGAGATGGACGAGGAAGAAGGCGCTCTAGTTGCTCCGGAGCCAAAAGCAGAAACGTCCAGAGAGCGCAGTTTCCGAAGCGCAGGGATGAGAGAAAATAAGGGAATGGCCAAGTTCGCCGGAGGGTGCGGCGCCGCTCTCTACAGTTCCTGTTGCCGTTAATGCCGCCAGCGGTTGGTAGACAGTGGAGACCGTTCAGTGATTGGTCCTTCAGGACGCGACTGCTCGTCCAGGACCTGGCACGTTCCCCGGGTGGGAACGACACGGACGGTGGGAACGACCGGCACCGCCAATACCGGCCCAGCGTGGCGCATCCACCGGGGCTTCCTCGGTCTCTTTCACTCCGACGTGTCTCGTTCGGGGACCATTGACTGTGTGCACCCCTGCCAATGACCGTCGGCCCGGGCCAAAGGACTCTCCCGTCGGCAGGCTCAATCCCGGCGTGCACCGAAACGCGAGCGGAAGGGAAGAAGACAGGATGGGAGCGGGCTCCCCGGCGGAAGCCTTCTCGCAATCAGCACGCTGGCAAATTAACTGCTCGACGAAGTTGTAACGAGTTCGCCGTGGCCCGTGCGAGAGCCAACGTGCGGACTCCGCCGGCGTTCTCCGTTTTTCTTCCTTTCGTCACCCGCGCGCTCGCCGCTCTTGTCCTCGTCGCGGATGGGCGGGAGGACATCATTTATTTCGCAAACGTTCCTCGAGAATCTCTGCGAGCAACTGGCAAACGAGAGCCGTGCGTCGAGTGTGTCATACAGCGATAGCCCTCGTTGCGCAACCCGGTGTGTCTTCAACGTGGCGAAGAACCGCCGGGTCTGGCGAGGAGGAGATAGGATGGGTTTTGTAACCGTTTCCGAATCGCAGCCGGCGTACGCGGTGCCAATAGGCCGTGCCAAGAGCGCCGATTATCGAGGAATTCGAGGATTCGAACAGTCGCATACGATATAGTTGCCGTGAAGTTCGGTCGGAAATTTCTTTCTGGTTTTTTTTTTACTCTTCCTTTCTTTTCTTTCTTTTTAACGTGGTTCGCGGAATGTTTCGGTGAATGATCGTTCGGCGGAGTCTCGAGAGTAATTACGGGCTTATCTTGAAGTTCGCTGATCGTTAGGCGAGCTCCGGGAGTTTGGAGGGCTGAAAAATATTTTACGGTCTCACCAACAGCCCGGCTGTTCTTCAACGCATTATCGCGGCAACGACTAATCGGTCAATGGATGTCTGCTACGTCGGGTTTAATTTTTCTTTTTTTTTTTATCAGGAAAGCTCGTCGACGCGCATGTAGGGCAGAGTCTCGAACGTTGGGAATTAATTAGTACCTTTTTTTTTGCTTCGCTGGAGGAGCTTCGGGCATTAGACGTGCTCGCGGTTACCCGATGATCCGTTTAATGGGACCGTAAGAATTTTCGTAAGGTCTTACGAGCTCGTAGACGGCCTAACAGAAGCGGCGACGGCTCTCGCGCTCTCTCTCGGGCCATTCTCATTCCACGGTACTCTCGGAGCTAATCGACCTCGTTACCGGGCCTCGGGCACCCGTGGATCCAACGAAATCTGACTTCGTAATTGCCGAGACTTCGAGTCTCACGGACCGGAGAGAAAGAGCGAGGGAACGAGAAGCGGAGGGTGGGGCTGATAGAGCGTCGCGTGCACGACCATTACGACGAGGAGGATCGTTGCATCCCACGCGGAAAAGTTTTTAATCTCCCAAGCTTGCAGAGCCTGGAATTAGTCCGAGATCATCTTGCAATTTTTTTTATGTACCTTTTCACTCAGCGATATCTTCGAGGATGAAACAACCTTGACGCGCCTCCCTCGTCGGGGGAATATAAAGATAAGCCGAGCAATCAATTTTTCGTTTTTCTTTCCGCCTCTCGAAGTGCTTGGATCGTTATTTTTTTTTATTTTTTTCTTTTCAAATCAGCTCCGTACATCAATCATGCGTGAGACGGAAGCCGAGACGGAAGTCTCGGGAGTCGCAGAAAGTGGCTTTTCCCCGGCTGAGTGCCCGGAGCGGGAACGCCAGTAAAAATGTCGACGAAAATTAATTGGTCGTAAAATCGAAACAATAATACTCCCCCGTACCTCTTTTATTTATTTTCAGTTTTATCCTCTTCGAACTTCCGTTCGTTCCGTCGGGTGTTTTTATTTTTATTTTTATTGTCCTCCCTCGTACCCCAGAGCTGGCGCTTGCCCACCTCCTCGTTCCAATGGTCGAGTTCTCTTCTAGGCGGAAGGCGCGGACGAAACGGGAAAACGAGACTCCGGGAGCCCGGCAAGCTGCTCCTGCGGCGAACGGGTATGTAGGTAGGTGCATCGACCGGGAAAAACGACGTTCGCCAGAGCGCCCCGAAAGGGGTCGGTTAACGTTACCGTCGTTCGCGAGAATGCAATTATTTAAATGGCCGACGCTTAACGACAAGTCGCCCACCTCTCCCGCACTCGACGAGCTCCACCGGAGAGTCACCGAGCCGGTGCGGTATAACCGGTATGCATCGGGACTGCAGCTCCTCTTCAAAGCGGTGTGTGTCTTGGACCCGGATAACTCCGATTCGTGAAAAGTATCCTTTCAGGGTGCACAAAAGCTTTCCCGGTAACCGAGACTGCACCCACTGTACAGTAGAGAAGTTTTGTACATTCAAATGTGCAAAACTTAGTTACTGTTCGCAAAGACTTATCGTTCACAAAGATCTATGACTTTTTTGTTCATTTTAGTTTTTTTAACAAGAAAATTGGAAAATCGTGAAGAGAAATAATTGTGATCGTTTATCGATAAGACGTGTCTGTAAAATGGTTGAAGCTCATTCACTGTAGGAAATGACTTTGTGATTTTTATCGTAAGGAATTTGTCGTGCAAATGCTTTCCCAGTAACCGAGACTGCACCACTACACAGTAAAGAAGTTTTGTACATTGTACATTTGACAAAAACTTAACGTCCACAAAGGTCAATAACAGTTTTGTTCATTTTATTTTTTAATTTTTAATTACGATTTGTGTATTTAACAAGAAAATTGTAAAACCGTCAAGAGAAATAATTATGATCGTTTATCGATAAGACGTGTCTGCTAAATGTTCGAAGCTTATTCACTGTAGGAAACAATTGTGTTACTTTTATCGTAAGAAATTTGTCGACAAGATGAAAGAATAATCGTGATATACCGGCGAGCTTGAGACTGGACAGCTATTTGGTTTCCAGAGTTAAAGTGACTCTGTGGCGTTATAGTTCTCCGTCAGTCAACTCGACGTCTCTCGGAGCTCTGAATTCCATCTTAATCCACGTCGGACCTTGAAGTACCTCAGGAGAGCGCAGCTCAGTGGCCACACCCTTATTCCTCGGCTCCGTAGCAGCGCCGTCCAGCTTCCTCATTCCTCAGCGCCGTTAGCTTCGGTAATTTAATTTACCCGTCTAAAGAGCTTTTAATCGTTTCGACGTCGCTTTCTTTTCGCCTCTGGTGTAGGGCAGAAACCTTTGGGGTGGTCGTCTATATATACATCTTTTTGAAAGCCACGTGGAATGGTTTCTCGCAAAACCGGAAGTATTTCTCACCCCCCACCCCCCGCACTTTCTCGACGCCACCGCGGTCCGAAAATCCATTCGCAACCACTCATTGTCGTCGTCGTGCCCTCCAAACGGTCTCGAGGACCCGACACCGGAAAACAATTTCTCCCTCGCTCTCGAGATTTCTCTCGCTGCGATAAGACTTAAATGCGTAACCATATTCGTCAAATTTACCTCCCAGTCTCTCTATACGATCCGAAATGGGGTACCTAACCACAGTAGAAAAGTAACTGCAATTGATTTACGAAATTCTTCGAGCGCAGGTCGGAAATGTGAAGAACCCCAATTTTTATCGTGGGCGAGAAGAACCCCAATTTTTATGGTGGGCGAAACGGATTGTTTGTAGTAAGTTTATAGCAAGCTCGTCTGCAATGGAGGCCACCAGTGCCAAAACGGACCACACTGAGAAAAAGGATGGTATTTCCTACTATAGCGAATAGTTTCCAGGGGGAACGCCTATATAGATACTTTCTGATAGTATAAATTTAATTGATTAAACTATAATTATGGTTGCAATCATGATGTTTTGTCATTGTTGTAACTATAAAATGTAAACGTTCCGCTTGAGAACTATTTTTTATGGTAAAAAATCAGTATTGTTGCTTTTACTATGTAATTTTTTCTCAGTGCAGTCCGTTTTGTCCCGCTCTCCCCGATACAGCTTGATGAACTCTGCGTGTCTGCACTATCTTTTCGGAGACACGGTGTGTGCATCTTTTAGGGAACAGTCGAGTTTTCAAAGTCTTCCAGGCTTTCGAAAAATTTGAAAAAATTCTACGTGATAATCCAGAATTTTTACAGATTTTCAAGAAGTACCTTGAAGTATCTCGAAGTATCTCGAAGTATCTCACTTCAAGAAGTATCTTGAAATGTCTAAGTTTCCAAAGTCAAAAGTTAAAACCGTTGTAAATAAAAATTGAAGAGTAGTCGAAAAAGCGGAAAAACGAAGAGTTTCAAATTTCGACTTTTCCTTCAAAGACCCAGTGTACAGACGCCGGGTTAATATTGAAACGTATGGAGACGGCGAGCGAGGCGATCGCGTATAAAGAAACTCGCGATGTACGAAAGTCGTGAGCCGTGTGAGCTTCCAGAACGCGCATACTCTCACGTCCGCGACCGGTAACCGTGCACGAGACCTCCGTGTGTGTGTTTAATGACGGTTTACGAGAGAACGCCGGGACAAAGCTGGAGCGAAAATACCGGAAACTCGGCCATAGTCCAGTAGTTACTGCGAGTAGAGTCCACGACGTGTCGACCCTGTAAACGTGGGAGGTTTCCACTGCGAGAGCTTTCTCACTCTCACGTGTGCCATGAGAAGTTCGCGCGGGTCGGCAGGGTGCGAAAGATCACTAATCCAGTTCCAGGGACACACACAGGGCTCGTGGGGTTCTAGCTTTCGCTTTCACGCATCCTCGGCCCCTACGCCTCTCTTGGGGCTCGTAGTTATTAATTAAAGGCGAGCAGTCTCGTTTGCACGGTAAAAAATACGAGACCATTTCCCGGGCTCTCGCATGGACCGACGAAAAATAGTGCATAAAGAACGATAAAAAGAGGAAAAAAAGAGGATATATGTAAAACGCCGGAGGGCTCGAGGGATGAAACATCGCGCGGAAAGACTAAAGGCATAACAGAGACGGACAACTGTGTGTGATATTCGCACGGTGAAGTTTACAGGCTTACCGTGAAATGCCAGCTAATTACTCGGTAGTAAAAACTGTCGGAAGTCGGCAGTCACTTTCACCGTGCGAACTCGGTGTTCCGCACGTAGAGCTTGCTTTCTCGCGTTATCTCCTTTACCCGAAGAGCATATTGTGAGTGAGAAAAGACTAGAAAAAAGGAAAGATACACGGGAGTTTATTCGAGGGAGCCGGAGGCACGGTTGGGACGGTGCATGAGATAGGTTCCAGAGGTGGAGGTGGAGGTGGAGGTACGTCGTGTTTTTAAGCAATGTTTTCGGCGACCCTTCGCCTTTCTCAACCCCCTTTTGCTCGTCCTCTCTTTCTCCGCCGCCGTTTGAGCACCTTTGCCGACTCGCGCGCACTCGCACACCGGTCGAAGCGAAGCTTTGTTAATTACTCGGTTCGTTGCTTCTCATGCGCTAAACTCTCACACTCGAACGCAAATTTTATATCCACCCGCATCATCCCCGTGATTCGCGCGCGTTTCCTCGTTTATCGCCTCTATTCGTGAAAATCATATCTGGCCGGTTTTAATTTGTAAAAAAACGAAAAATTTCACTGCTGGTTTTTAGAATCTTAGTTTTTCGACAGGAAGCGACGTATGTCCAGTAAATCTCCCGATATCCAAATTTCCGGTTCACAAAAATCACACCTGGCCGTTTTAAATGTGTAAAAGAAAAAAAACAAAAAATGTCACTTCTGGTTGAAAACCTCGGTTTTTTACCGCAAGGGGCGTCATAGGGGAAAATCTCACTTCCGGTTTTTACAACCTTAGCTTTTCGACAGGAAGTGACGTATGTCCATTAAATCTCCGGATATCTAAATTTCTGGTTTCTAAGTTACACAGTCCATGGCGAGGATGTGAAGCGCCCGAGCCGCAACAGCCTGCTACTATATATACACGAATATATATATATATATATATATATATATATGTATATTGGCACCGATGAACGAGCGTGAGAGGGAGCATATCTCCACGGCTCGTCAGTTTCCACAGGTATTATATAAAGTTGATGCTACGAAATGGAAGTGCTGACGGACGAGTGAATCCTGAAAAATTTGCGAGCTTCATTTTATCTCGCGTGAGGATAATCCGAGGAAGAGTTCGTGCTCCCGCGGTGGATAACGCTTTGTTGGTATATATATGTCTATATTCATAGGATAGACGAGAGTGAAAAGTTTAAGGATCTTTCTCTTTATTTCCCTCCCTCCGTCTCCCTCTCTCCTTGTTCTTTCTTTTTCATTTCACAATGACGACATACCCTAGGGTACGATCGTGATATGCCGGTGTGTGCGCGACCCCCATGACTCGCTCAGACGTCCCCCGAGACGACTTGCGAACCGAGATGCGCGCGCTCCCGTATTCGCCCTTTTCTCGTATAATACTCAACCCTCTCTCCATAGTCTCACCGGCACCCGACTGTGCGCATTTACTTTGTACGAGACGACTCGCCCGAGTGAGACGGATCCCGTGAAACCCCGCTGCGGGTTAGAGCTTTGATCTTCTGTGAAAAAAAAGCGTGAATGAAAATGCCGGAGAAAAAGCGACGAGACGCTGTCAGATAGAGGGAGGCAAAGCGAGCCCTACTGCCGATGCCAGGCGACGAAAGGTACGAAGTTCCCTTTGCACGGGAGAGTCGATGGAAGTCTCAGAAATTTCGAATGTAAGAAAGCGAAGACGTTCGATTCAGATATTTTTATCCTGTTATGTTCCTAATGGTCACTGCGGTGAAAAAAAAATATCAATGACTGAAGATCAAGTGGCTCGGGGGCGACAAAAAAAATTACATTTTTCCTTCATCCATTGTTCATTCAAAAATATAGTCGTTGGAATTGTAAGAATAAGTAAGGTTAATTCAAAAATATATTTTATGACAGCCTGGGCGTGAACTTTTTTCAGTATGGACGAGGAGGGCATGTATAATTTTTGTACAAATTTCGTATCGTTGAAAGGGAACGGTGGATGCCATGACAGGGAATTATATGGACGAGTAAATGTAAAACAGCGGAAACAATCGAGCTAACGCTAGACCTGCAGTTACAAATACATAGATAAGCAGACAGAGAGTTGGATCTCAGTTAAATTCCAAAGTTAGAACGTCATGCAATGTCCCGCCGACGGAAACGGAAATTTTTGTGCATCCGCTTTTTTATATTCACTAGTTTCTAAACGTATAACATTTCTATGGTGACCTTGTACGACTCTGGCGTTGCCATGCAGTGTCGCACAGCGACTAAATTAATATAATCAGATAGAAATTGTCGAGTTCCTGTCAACACTGCCTCGTATGAAACACTCGTTTCTGAACAAAGGCGCGTACTTTATATAATCACATAGATTCGCACCGGGAGATCGTTATCGAGATTTAACACCTGAATGTCCAATACGCAACATTTTCGAAAATTCTTCTTCGATTTAAATCTAAAAAAATGTTTGAAAAAATTTGTCAGTACTATTTGTTGAACATAATGTCTTAAGAATTTTTCTTTTTAGTTTGGTGTAAAAATGTTACTAAGTGAATTTTTACGAAAAATAATATTTTTCCAACATTGCGCTCCCTCGTAATCTTTATCTCGAATGACAGCCACACGCGATGCGAATGTATAAAACAAAACGGGCTAAAAAAACGAAATAAAAGTGCGCAACATCGAGGCTCTTGCTCGGCGTGTTCGGGAAACTCGAATCCGAAAGTTTCGAGCGTTCCGGAAGTTCGGGAGGCAAAGCTTTCGATCGTCGATAGTTTCGGTACAGCAGAAAACAGAGAGATTGGCCAGAGGGGTTTGAGAGAATCCGCGGTGAGAGTAAGGGATTGAAGTTAAAAAAAAAAAAAAAAAAAAAAAAAATGTGAAAAGATCTCGCCGGAAGCGAGAAACGAGAGAAGCAACGAAAAACAGAGCGGCAGTTCCGTCGATAGCGGGAGAGCATAGGCAGGTGAGAGGCGACCAGATGGAAGAAAAAGACTTGTGAAATTCGCAATTACAAGGCCACGCCGAATCCCGGCGTTGTGCAAAAGCGGCCAGGAAGAGAGAACGACTGTAGTAGTAGTGGCGGTATGTACAGCCGTTGCCGCTTGCGCTGCCTCCGCCATGGAATCACGTAAACTTTTTCTCTGTTGCACTAGCCGAAAGAACATCCAACTTCACGGTCCGCTGATACAAACTACCTGCGTTCAAGTAGCGGAAGCGGACCGGCAGATAAATGACATCTGCAAACCTCCTTCTCTCCGTCCTCGCGGAAAACTTTCGATCCAAACAACAGAAAGAAGAAGAAAAAAAAAACACAAAGCTGCTGGAATGAACTTTAGCAGTTAGTACGGATATAACCCGAGCGTTGGTCTGACGAAGTTTCTGATAGTGCAACACTTCGAAAAAAAATTATTAAATACATCATACTTTAAGATGCTCGTTTGCGAACTTGGCTGAGTCGTGTAAAGTGTTGTCGAGGATTGCTCGAGAGACGCTTGACGATGGATGTGGAGAACGGAGAACAAGTTTTTCTGATCACGATGACAGTGCATCGAGGAACGGATGGGGGGGGGGGGGGGGGGGGGGTGTGCAAAAAACTTTTGATTGTAGCTGACATGGAGATCCTTTGACGATGCTCGGGCGTCACAGCGGTGTGTGACGGGAGAACGTACGACCCACCCTAATTTCGTGACGCGCAAGCGCCCCGACCATCCCCGTACGGCGAGGACATACTATACGTAGTATCAGTAGTAGCGGCCGCGAGTGTACGGACAGGATCGAGAGGAAGCGCGCAAAATCGGAGCTCAGTGGCGCGCCGGGCGCCGTGCTGCTCGGATATCCTTTTGACGTCTCTTCCGTCTCTATCCGTCGTTCGCCTCGTGTTCTCCGGTTGATATGGAATCTCGTGGCGGATCGTTAATAAAAAGAAACAGGAAGTCGTGAACAGTCGCGTCACTCCACGGAACGATGTCCCAACGTACGGTAGTGAAAGAAACGACGATGACGAGCGCTCGCTCGACGCCGGTGATTATCGTGACGGGTTGTGTCAATTAATCTTCGTAATTATGTGGTGGTATCGCTCGGAGGGTCCGCCGGTGCTTCGATGGACCCTCCTCCTCGCTCTTTGGGCCCTTACCGGACATACTCGAGCGAAAAATGAAAATTGTGAGTTTACATCGGTTAGCATGAAAACAAAAAAAAAATACCATCAATATCGATAGTATTTTTTATACGATATCCACCATTTCTGTTAAAACCAATTTTGATGATTAAATTACTGAAAACCATATTGACCCTCTGTTGCCAAATATAACCTCGCAATTGTATGTACAAAATCTGACTCGGTTGTTTTCACTAATGCAGATTCGACATTTTCCCATTGAGCGATTTACGTAACGCGTCGACATACAAATTACATGTTTTCACTTTGTCTAGATTTTTTTATTCCGTTTTTTTTTTTTTTTTTTGTAATACGTTAGATTCTAATCAAGAATGCAACAATAAAAAATGACATTTGACACGATGGTACGATTTTTTTTTCTCGTTCGAAACGTCCTTCTCTCGTTAGTGCCGTTGAACGAAGAGCCGGTGTACGTTCGAAGAGAGTAATATTGATCGCCGGGGGGGCTTACATCGGCACGAGAGTGAGCGAGCGGACGAGGGGTGCGCTTCGTTGGCGGTAGAGCAAGGGCAGTAGGAGATGGCGAGTCGACGTACGGCCGCGGGCCAGGGGAGATACTCGCGCTCCCTTCGTAGCCAGTCCTCTACATCGGCGTTCTCCGTCGCCGCAGCCGCAAGCTTTCCTCGTCATTTGCCCTTCTCACTCCGTGCACCGACATTGTAGCCGTGCTTGCCGCTTGCTTGCCTCGCTTCCTCGATGCTCGTCTTTCCACGAGCGGGGTATATATATCTGCCGGCAAGAAGAGCGAGCACGCCACTCTAGCCGGTCTAGTGACCCACGGTCTCCCTCGTTGGAGCTTCGGTATCCATTTCCGTCACGAAAATACGATGGAATATACGTGCCCCACTCGGCATCTCGTCAGCACTATTTTTCTGCATTGCATTACACGAATTCAAAAGAATCCTCAATGAGCCCGCGCCAAATTCCCTCCCGATACACTTCGATTCAAATTATAATAAGGCATAATTTATTTTGCAATTAAAACATTTTTAGAAAAGTAAATGCTGGCAGGTGAAAACACAATCTTTAAATTTTACATCTGAATTACATTTAAGGCGGAAATACCGCAGTGGGCATCAAAAATTGTAATAAACTGTTTTATTTTTACACGACTTTTTTTTTATAATGAAGGAAATTAGTACCATAGACAAAAGTTCGTTGGAAAATTGAGGCGACCTCTCTCGCACTCGGAGTCTCGTTACTTCATCTGAATGAATATCGACAGATTAATGAATCAGAGTAAAAGTTGTGAATGTGGTCCGGTCTATACGTCATTGATTTTCCCGCATTGCATTACACGAATTCAAAAGAATTCTCAATGAGCCCGCGCCAAATTCCCTCCCGATACACTTCGATCCAAATTATAATAAAGCATAATTTATTTTGCAATTAAAACATTTTTATAAAAATAAATGCTGGCCGGTGAAAACACAATCTTTAAATTTTACATCTGAATTAAATTTAAGGCGGAAATACCGCAGTGGGCATCAAAAATTGTGATAAACTTTTTTATTTTTACACGACTTTTTTTTTATAATGAAGGAAATTAGTACCATAGACAAAAGTTCGTTGGAAAATTGAGGCGACCTCTCTCGCACTCGGAGTCTCGTTACTTCATCTGAATGAATATCGACAAATTAATGAATCAGAGTAAAAGTTGTGAATGTGGTCCGGTCTATACCTCATCGATTTTCCCGCTAATCGGGCTGGACCATGCTTTCCAATTCAACCCCAATCGTTATTCACATAATTAATTGAATAAAGAATAGTCACTTGACACAGATTTTGTCGAAGGGATGGGCAACGTGGGCGGCGTGCAATATTTAGGCAAGATCGTTGGCATAGTTCGAAGTGTCTCGAAAATCGTCGCCTCTCGCGCCGTGCCCAATCCTGACCTCATCTCCTTGGAACGTTCACCGCTCACCGACATCAGTCAACCTCACGACACTCCGCACATACCGAGTCCACGACCTCGACGAAACGTTCGACCTACATACGCCGGAACGACGGACGGGCTTTCAGTCGGCTCGCATCCGGAAAACTATCTATCCATCTCTCTCTCTCATTCCGGACCCTTGACACAATTTCACTGTACTCGCCCCGTGCTTATTTCCATTGTCACGAGATATCCCGCACTACGAACTTGCTGAATCGCTTTTCATTCTGCGATGCGGAGCGATGTACACTTTCGTAATGCCCGCATTCATCGTTCGTCCATCAATCGGAACGAATCCATTGGGTTCGTTGCGAGACACGGATATTTAAACGTAAATAATAATCGTCCGATGAATCACTTCTATTTTATCGGGGGATCCCGAGCGCGCGGTGATTTGAAATACGATCGAGTAAACTCCTTGTCAAGAGGCTTTAAAAGTTTCCAGTTCGCTGAAGCTTTTACAAATCGTTCCCGATGTTCCGTACGGGCGTTTGAAAATACACGCGGAGCTGCTCGTGACGAATACTCGATAAGCAGCTTAAATCACTGATCACAGAATTACCGAAATAACACGCGTTTTACGGAATCGCGTTAACGTATCGATTGCTGTCGCACGAATACTCGGATACAAGGATTTCGTTAAAAATTACCATTTGTTCGAGCAAAAACTCCTGTAGTCGGCTGTTGGTGCCCGACCGGGTTGTCTGTCAATAACGAAGATTCTTTTACCAAGCATTTGCCGCTAATAATTATGGTTAATGTGGCACAAAGTCTCAAGAATCTCATACTCGTAACTAATGTCTCATATTCCACCGATATACGTAAATGCTGGTCAGATTCAACCATTGTCCTGAGGACTTTCTATATTTTCTATAATTTGTTAACGAATCTTGGTGAATGTTAATAATTTTTTTTAAACAGTCATTTTTCTCAGGTGACATTAAAATTGTTCCTAAAATTGTTATTAAAATTCTTCCCTCTCATCGTGTATAGCGTCTTCGTTAAATCGTTTGTTTTATTCTTCTTTTTGCATTCGTTCACGGTCTATCGAACAGAAACTAATGGAGCCACGGTGGGGTGGGAGGGGGGGGGGAGGAGGCGGCGAAGGGCCGAACGTAAAGGGACAGGAGGGGCGTTAAGCTTTTCTCGGTTCTTGCATTTTCTCTATATACTATATCCGCGAAGGCAGCAGACTGAGGTTAATCGCGAAAGCGCAAGCACAGAGAACGGGCAGGGATTCGGAGGGTTGGTTCGAGCCTATATAGCATAGAGAAGCTTGCGCCGGTGGGTTTCACAACGCGCGGATAGAGCGTAGAGTGAGGCCGACGTCCGGACTTGAACGTGCTGAGCCATTATCTCGCCGAGGCACAAATCAATCGGCTGCCAATCGATCGGATAATTCGACGCGCGGGGAGAGAGTGAGATGGAGGGAGACGCAGAGAGTGAGATAGAGAGAGATGGAGTTTCGACGGCAATGGCCGAGAGGCACCGGCATTAAACTCGAATGTCTCGTCCACTCGAGTATATATTGACGACGTATATGTATATACATATACATATATATATATATATTTATATACATATATAGATATAGGGGAATATAACGAGTAACGGCGTCGCCCGAAGAGAATCGGAACGGGTAGAGCACACAGTCGAATAGCAATGGTCGTTCGACCGTGATAATGTGCGCCTCAATGATGACGATGACGGTAATTGCAAAGTGCCGAACGGCGGGAGATTGAGGGATGCAGTCGGAGATAGAGGAAATTATACAGAAACTTGGTACTATGTACACAGTAGGTCTTCACGGTCGTTTAAAGTTTATTCTGTAATCGTACGATAAAAGAAAAAACATTAATGGCGAACGATTTATTCGTTCGCTAATCGGCTGTCGCAGAGTCTGCAGATGGAAATTGTTCGAGAGGAACTTTAAGCGCTGTCAAAATGAAAATAAAAAATTTCTTTTGATAATTATCAATATCCGACTCAGTTTTAGACCAAAAATGATATTGGGATCGTGTTCTAGATCCGATATGATATTTTTTTCTCCGCTTATGGCGAACCCGCCACTTATCATAATCCTAGCTCAATCTCCGATATGAAAATCCGCGCTGGAAAAAAAATAAACTAATACGTACATATGTTGTAACGAATATCGTACGCGTGATAGGATGGACGATTATCCTCGGCAAGCGGTCGTGAAAAAACGATCGGACAACCGGGCATTTGACGGACGAACGATCGACTTCACAGCGATCGTAGATTCGAGTCAGTCTTTTTCGGGTCTTTCACACGAACGAACGTTTGTCGGTTGCGAACGATCACGAAACGTCATTCGACAGAATAAACATTCCGCCCATCCTTTCCTTTCTTTCCTCTAAAACACAAGATATATTTTTTGTTGGTATTTCCAAAACGTTCTATTGATAGCAATTTTTTTTACTCAGCTTAAATGCGCGGAAAATATGGAACGAAGAGACACGAACAAAAGACGGAAAACAAAAAATAAAAACCCACGAGAAAGTATGTTACGTATACACCAAAATGGTTCCTTCGCGGGATAAATTCTTGTCTATTTCTATTCGACGGGTGTTTTCTTCCGGAAGGGAGCAGCCATAGCGAGAGCTTTTCAGTATACAGCGGCAACGTCAACATCAACAGCAACGGAAAAGCATATGGAGCAGGAGTAGAAACAGCCGTGCAGGACGAGCTGTTTTGCGAACGTATCGCCGTTCAGAATGCCGACTGCGCTCGCGGTAATGCATTAGTTAAGGGAGGTCACGTTTTTCTGTCTCGCCCGGTACACCGTATACACGCGGTTCGCGCTACGTACGTACGTTTTGTACCGTAAAAGGGGGGTGGGGAGGCTATAGGACGTATAATGAAGTAGGTAGGTCGGCGCCGAAGCGCGAGGGGTAGTTTGTACACCGAAGGGTAGTAGAGTACTACTACGCGCGGCTGAACCCCACGCGGTTTTCCCGTCCTCCGCTCGCCTGACTCACCAGTGAGTAAAAAAAAAGGAAAAAAAAACGGCTCAAACGCTCCCTTCCCTACTCATACACACTCTTTATACGTACTACGTAGAGTTTTACGCGCGCCGTTTGGTTTTCTCGTAGTACTGGCCCGAGAACACCCCTCGCGTGCTAAACTCGTCGTACAAAGTATAACGGGTAGAATAAAGCATAGTAAAACAACGTGTGCACCTGCCCAACGACCTGATATATTCAGGGACGGGAGGGGGTCGGATTTGTTAGGGCGAGCGTTAATCGGATGTACCTGCTGAGAGATGAAAAATGTTGGCGTGAAAGAAGCTTGAAAATATTTAAAAATATTAATTATCGTGCTTAACCTTCGCGCCGTTACGGTGAGGTTTTTAGAACGTGTTCTCTCGACCACGGGGATGAAGGGTGGCTCTAAAAGTGACTAATTTTTCGGGAGCCCTGTAATTACACGAAGAATCCTCACGAAATAAAGCGAGGCTATGCAGGCGGTTGGATTGAATTGATTGGGTTGAATAAAAGTATTAAAAGATGTCTCGCCGACACACTGAGAAAAAGGATAGTAGGGGAGCGCGGGTCAAAATGGGGCAACGGAGCAAAAGGGGGTTTTTGGGCAAACCCAAATTTTCCAATCATTTTTCGATCGGACAAGATGGCAAAACTGGGCAGAAAAGCCTGATGTATCCGATAGGGCGAATTGGGGCATCCAAAAATTATTGGAAAATGACGTTTTGCCCAAAAACCCCCTTTTGCCCCGTTGCCCCATTTTGCCCCGCTCTACCCTATTTTTCACTATATCGAATAGTTCCCAGGGGGAACGTCTACATAGATAATTTCCGATAGTGCATATTCAATTGGTCAAATCATAATTGTGGTTGCAATGATGATTTTTTGTCATAGTCATAACTATAAAATACAGACGTTCCCCATGGGAACTATTTTTTATGGTAAAAAGTCGGTATCGTTGCTTTTACTATGGCATTTTTTCTCAGTGCATTTTTTTCACCATTCACCGACGCTAATTGCGCGCAATGTTTGTGTGTTTCAGACAAGATGAGCATCGTCTGCAAGCATCACTTCATGAACGATCTGTACAGAAAGATAGACGGCGCGGTGCTGACCTCGCAGAACGAGAGGAATCTAAACTGCGCCATAACCTTCCAGACTCACAGCATCCTTCAACGATTCATGCTCCGGTTCGACACGCTGCAGCTCGACTGCAACGATCATCTCTACATCTACGACGGGGCTCACGCTGTCGATAACTTTAAGGTAAGAATAAACGAGCTCGATCCTTCACGGGATGTTCCTGAGTGTTTCGTACACTTTTCCTCAAGTGATCCAATGATGCCGGTTCTTCCCTACGTTGCGAGCCCGTTAACGAGTAATTTCGCTACTCCACAAACAGCACTCGTTTTTTTAATATACATTATTATCTCCGTCGCATCCTGCGAGCTCTGCGCTCGTCTCTGTGCCCGTCCGTCCGTCCGTTCGTTTCTTCGAGGCGTCTCGAGGAAAAGCTTCGATTTATGTCGAGTGCGCCATAAAGGACGCGAAATTGGATAGCCGCGTGGTTATCGTTGGGCAGCTTCAACGTCGAGACAGCGATTATCTTGCCGGTTCGTGCATTCTCTGCTTTACCTCCAGCCCGGCTTCGGTGCCACTCTCGATCTTTTTCTCCTTTCCGCCCGAGCTTCCCGTTATCGCGAGAATCGAGCGGAAAACGCCTCGGGACTCTCGACGTTTCCATCGAATTTACTGTTCGCGCGACATCGGCAACAAGATCGGATTAAAGTCGCATGAGAGCCGAACGGTCGGGGGGGACATCGACGCTCCAACGACCCGATTCCTCGCTGTCGGACTGTTCATCGGTGCGGAGACGTCAATTTTTACACGCACGTTTACCCCCCCATTTTTATACCAGCCATCTTTGCGATGTCGAATGATAAAGCGCCGCGAGGCGAAGCGAATATAAAGCTCGATACATGCTCGAGCATAAATTCCTAACCATCTTATCCGAAATTTCAATACACATCCGGAAGAATATCGTCCTCTCAGCCTCGTCGCAATAAAATTCTGATACGTAGATGGCGAATTGTTTCACCGACTGACTTTGCAAGGCAAATTTCGAGCGAATTATCATCTCGCAGACGGAATGTATTTGTCTTCGATATTCTGTTTATTCTTTTTTTTTTTTTGCTCCACGAGCGAACGAAGGTAGAAGCACAATTTCTTCGTACTTTCAGTCCGTCGCCAGCGAATCGCGTCTGTGTGCGACACTCGCGGGGTGCGAAGCGAGGGCTACGGTGAGAGACGCGAATGAAGAAAAAAAAAGCGTAAGAAAAAAAGGGCGTTGTGCGCGAAGGGAGAAAGATAGTCACCCGCGTTCCTTCGCTCGTGAGGTTGAATTTTAATACGTCCAACCATTATAAATTCCGAGCAGGCGAGAACGAGACAGGGTCTGGAAACTTGCACCATTAATCAAGATTCGTTTCTTCGAGGCTTCTCTCGTTCCGTTCTCGGGCTTGCCTTTTTCTTTCAGTCACCCCCGACCACCGTCCACGTCCTTTCCCGACCCCCTTAGACAGTCTCTATCTCCCCCTCTCTCCCCCCTCTCCTCAGTCCATTCTCCTTTCGGCATGACACAGACACGACGAAGGAATTTACCTCTTACCGGAAGAACGTGTCACTTTCAGCCGGCAAATTTTGTGCAAACTTGTTACCCGGACTCGCACTCGTCTCCGATTTCGCCAGAAATTTCGAAATTCCGCTAGCTATTTTCACTTAATTTTAGTTGGAATAATGTGCCTCGCAACGCGTAACGCACCCAAGAATTGCGAGTTAAATTCCGTGCACTTCGCCACTCGCTCGCTGACTTTTCCCGTGCATATCTTCCCATGCACACATCTATGTAGGGTAGAGAGCGGGGCAAAATGGGGCAACGGGGCAAAACGGGGTTTTTGGGCAAAACGTCATTTTCCAATAATTTTTGGATGCCCGAATTCGCCCCATCGATGCATCAGGCTTTTCTGCCCCGTTTTGGCACCTTGTCCGATCCAAAAATTATTGGAAAATTTTGTTTTGCCCAAAAACCCCGTTTTGCCCCGTTGCCCCATTTTGCCCCGCTCTTCCGTACCTACATAGCTACTTACGTTTAACGTCCTCCCGGCTATGCAGTGCCTGGCGCACCGCGACCCTCGCATACGTACGTAATTGCATTTACGACGATGACTCGAGCACGTATTCCGACCGCGCATACATATCACGTGTACGGGTCTCGTGCGAGAGATGTACGGGCGAACTCGCGAAACGGGAGATGCTGGATCGCGTTCGCTACGACGTACTTATACAATTACAGTTACAGCCACGACGGTTTCCGCCTAACGTCGCTTGTGACTATAAGTATGTGTACGCGTGCACATTCGTATGCGAAGGATGGACTTCCGTTTTAGTATGTGCCGCCGCTCCTGGATGCTCTCCGGTACGTATCGTGGTCGTCCTTACATCGGGACCGAGTCTGTCGTCTCCCGTGTCTGTGCGCGGCTCCGTAAGTGCCGAAAAACCGGGCACACAGAGTTACACGTGTGTATGCGACTCGAGTGTGTGCACGCGCATACACTCGCCCCGTGGTTTGCCCAAAGGCACCGAGCCAAAGACTAACGCAACTTTGCATAATGGCGGTTTAACTTTAATCTTTTTTATGGGCTGCGTAATGGCCCGTTGAGGGTGGTTTTTATTGCTCCTGTTCAAACAGCCCAGCCTCACCGGCCGGTGGGAGCGAATTTGCTCGACACGCCAAAACGATACTTATGTTTCGCGAAAACTCACACCCGACAGCGTTCTTACCTTCTGGTTAAGATGCTCTAATTTTCGCGCAAGAATTATTAATCGCTCGTCCCGACTTCGCACTCCCCTTCGCTGGGGTTTGCTCGCTCGCATTTTTCTTTCCTTTCCTGGCCCTCGCTGCTTTTTTCTGACGACGCTGCAGAATTATTGCGGCATTAATCCTTCAAGTCCGAAACACCACTTTTAGGTAAAAAAAAGAAACATTCTGAACTGCTCGAGATTTTTCTGAAACTGAATGTTTGATAAATGTAGCTTCCAAATTTTATACTTGAATGGCGAAGAATTTCACGCTATTTTCAGTTGGAGTATAAAAAAAAAAGATCGATTATCCGAAGGCTCAAAAGTTTTAATCAAAGTTTCTCGATGCTACGAAGGATCTCGGCGTTGATGCGAACTTGCCGAGAAAAAGCGGCGAATATTTGCGAATTATTCAATAGCTTCATCGGGCTGTTGCCGAGGGGTAACTCCTGCATATACATGTATGTAGCCATCGGGGCCCGGAATCCGGCAAATAATTCATAGCCTCGTACACGGCCGTGGCGAAGAAAGGGAGGGTAAAAAAAAGAAAAAAGGGAATTCGCGGTTAGCTAGGGGGGGGGGGGCGAATAATATCGATTTCATGAAAAATTAACAAGCCAGCTTTCTCATGGATCGGAACAAATTGTTTCCAATTTTCCGGGCTAGCGGGAAAATCCGTGACTCGGCCATTCTCTCGCCGCGGGATACGCGTCGGGTTCTGCGAGAGAAAGTCGGTGGAAGGGGCGCTGGCTGCCCGTGTTACCCTCATCCGGTGCTTCCCCCCGCAAAACCCCCTATCCGCACCCCCCTATCCGTACGTTCGATAGGATAGAATAATATTTACGTATCGAATCTTCGCCACTATCGGGATCCCCGACTCCGATGACACCACCGGGCGAAAGAAAATCGACTGGCGATACTCGGGAAAATGTATCGATTGGCACCTTTTTCGAAGCGGTTCCCGCCGTGCTCCGCACTAATGAATCTCCTCGTTTCTCGCCCGTAAATACCGCCAGCACAATCGCCCACCCTCTTCATTTTCTTTTGCCATTTTTTTTTTCTCTACCCACCACAATTACTCAATGTTCAATTTTTTTTAATATCTAAAATTCATATTCCCGATGCCGATACCAGAATTTTTGGTTGCAAGTCTCTTGTGCCGTTGATAAAAAACAAAAACAACAACAATAAGTCCGAGAAGCGCAGCGAAGGTGCACAGAGCGGCGATAATTATGGTATAATAAACAAAAGAGTAATTAAAGTGTGTCGGAAAAGTGGAAGTATAACGGCGTCGGCAACGGTTCGTGCTGCACTTTCTTGCCGGTATTTTTTTTTTTTTTTTGCACACTTGGAAGCACCGACGGGACCGCTGTTGAACCATTCTGCAACAATGCAGGAAGCCTAGCGCACACCCAGGTTGATTCGCATAAGCTGGCCGAGCCGGCTTCCGCTCCGCTGTCACGACCGCAACGTCGGGGGGGTTTGCGGAGAGGAAGGCGTCGCGGAAGTTGTAACGACATCGTGTATCACGCCTCGGGTAAATTCACTGTTGGGCTCCCGAGTCCATAGTTTCTCGGACCAACCCCCACCCCCTCTCCCCCCCTCCCCCTAGACACATACAGCGCGGCGCTGGATCCTTATTACTTAAGTCAAGTCTGCTGTGCTGGAAGGCGTGGACCCGATGCGCGCCATATCGTCGCTTCTCGCACTTCCGAGAGCCCGATATACTTGGGGTGTCTGCGTGGCTCTCGTGCAAACTCGTTAGCAGAACAAGCGAGACGATTTCACGAGACAATTATCCACCGCAAGATCGTTAGTGTATCGCGGAACTCGAATCGCTCGACCATCTAATCCTTCAGTGATTTACAAGATAATCCATCCGAGAAGTACAAAGTTTCGGCTCGGGGATATCCTTGCCAGAATCGCGAGTTCGGCAACGGGTTTAGCTGAACGGGTCACTACGCGAGAGGAAAACCGCGATCCGGAGCTGGTGAGCCAAAAAGAGATTGAAAAACAAATGTATTATAAAGTTAAAATTATGGTAAAAGTGGTGAATATGGCTTACCTCGATTGACACGTAAATCAATTATATATGCACCGGGCCATATTCCCCACTTTTACCCTACACGGTTAAAAAAATATATATTGAATAAATAACGCGCAAATTTGGTTTTAGGGCGAGCACGAACTGTCACACGTCTGTTCTCTCAGAAAATCCGATCGAGACTGTTCTCACTTGGTCAATCGATAATCTGTCCGTTTGTCATTTGTCATACCGAGCTATTCCGTTCATCTATGTAATATCGTGTCTCTCGGTCCTTCCTCATCCCTATATTTGTTACAATATATAAAAATAATAAAGTACAAAGATTAATGATGTTTTTTCGACGGACTGGCGCAGTTTCATCGAGATCGAGCGGAAACTCTAATTTTGTCAAGGATATTCTTGAGTTCCGTACTTTTCGCTTCTTCCCGTAGAGCGCACGGCTCTCCGCTGTTTACCGTATCCGAGATCCACGAGGGAAACTATACGCCGCGCCTGGAGAGTGGAAACCACGGAGAAACCAAGATAGAGAGAGGAGAACGGGGACAAAAGGACGGTGGAAGCTCCGCGCAAAGGATTTCGTACGGTCGACTGTTGAATTTCTCAAGTTTTGCGGCTGTTGGTGTAACAGTCTGTCTGTTGTGGCTGCTGTTGCTCCCGCTGCTCGTAATATAACCGAGCAAACCGTTTTTACCCTCTCCCCCTCTGTTATTGTGTGCATTACCCCGCACTTCGAAGCTTGTATCGAGGCAGTTTCGCCGAATGTCTCCGTGTCTTATAAGTTGACCGAATTTATGTAACAGGCGGCCCGGGTGGCGAATAGAAAACGAGAACAAGCTGCCGGCAGTCGGGCCTTCGGTCTTCCAACTCCGGAGCAATTCCAGCTCGTCTAGACTTTGCATAAAATATATTGTCTTTCTAGAGCGGTCAGCCCGATCATCTCCCCGTCACGATCGATCATGCATTAAAAATACATCAATATAACTCAATCAATAACGTCGCAATTAAGTGCTCGCCAGTCCGTCAGAAAAACCGGCGAAAAGTCGGCGTTGGGAATTACCGCTTACCCTGAGGGATGGAAGGGTTGAACGCGGCGCTGTTTATTATATTTTCCTCACTTTGCGGAACCAACTTTGTCCCGCTTCACTCCCGAGTCTGTGTGGGGCGAAGTTTCACCTTACCCTGGCTGTATAACCGGAGGCTCGGCGCCGGCGATGTTGGGACCGAGGGAGGGATTCGGGGTTTCGCATCAATCTGCGAGGCTCTCGAGTCAAGAAGCAACGGATGGCGACACTGGAACGCAACCGCTTCCTAAATCCCATACATCCACCGGCGGTGTTTCCCTCGAAACACCCTCTGGTACGCGCCCTCGAGGCCTTCTCCAAGTTTCCTCATCCCTCGCGCACTCTCGACAAAGCAACTCTCCACCATCCCCCTTGTTGCCGGAGAATACATAGCAGTGCGGATACTTTGTACCCCACCGCCCGCGAGCGCTCTGTGCGATTTTTCTCTTGCAGCCACTTCCGCGCGGCCGGCGGGGTTTGTCTTCGAGGTGGAGAACCCGCGCGGACAATGAGAGTACAACGATACGCGACGATCGAAGTTTTGCGAATATCGAAGATGAATAGCTATAGAGAGGTTACCGCCGGCTCCGGAGTTGCGAAACTAATATCCTCCGTGGCTCTGGGAGTATTCGATGAAGCCAGTGTCCAGACCACGAGAAATGCATCGGGGTCCAGAATCCGACAAATAATTCATGGTCTCCTATCCGATTTAGCGAAGAAAGAGAAGATTTAAAAAAGATTCGCGGTTAGTCGGGGGCGGATAATATCGATTTCGTGAAAAATTGACAAACCAGCTTTCCCACGGGTCCGAATAAATTATTTTTAAGTTTTGGAACTGGTCGGAAAATCTGTGATTCGGCCATTCTCTCGCCGCGCGTTAAGCGTCGGGTTGAGCGAGAGATATTCGAGCGGGCGATGGACTCGCCAATGATCCCGACGCTACACATACCGCTCTGCGAGCGATAAATCCTCCGTAACTATAGCGCAACGAGTTAGCTACTCCGTAACCCTCCCTCGGTATTCTCCACCTCTGTATTCGGTATTCCGGTACATCTTGACTCCCGGTTCAACGCGCGGAGCCAGCGATGCGGGTTCGAGTGGAAACAGTCTCGTGGGCTCGATTCACAATATAGTGGAAATGTTCCTTGGGGGGGAAAAAAAGAATCGGTCTCATAGTCTCTCGCAGGGTAAAGAATAGATATGGATGATGGAATTCTCCCGAGAATGGTCCAGCTGGGACCATTTTTTGTTTATCTATTTTTATTTACGGAGGCAAAGCCCAATCGCCAGACGATGGGAATCCTGCGGAAAATAAAACACTCCAAGGGAGCAAAGTAGTAGAGTAGGGTAAACCGGCCAATGAATGGACCGTTAAGCAGACGAAGCTTTTCCGTTTGACCCGGGAGTCAAGATGTACCGGAATACCGAATACAGAGGTGGATAATACTGAGGGAGGGTTACAGAGTGGCTAACTCGTTGCGCTATAGTTACGGAGGATTTATCGCTCGCAGAGCGGTATGTACAGCGTCGGGATCATTGGCGAGTCCATCGCCCGCTCGAATATCTCTCGCTCAACCCGACGCTTAACGCGCGGCGAGAGAATGGCCGAATCACAGATTTTCCGACCAGTCCCAAAACTTAAGTTAAGCCAATGAATAGACCTTTTTTATGCACGTGCTCTTATGGAAAGTGTCCATTCATTGGCCCTGTCCATCCATTGGCTGCTTTACCCTAGTCGATTTTGGCCTCTGTTCTTTGTATTGAAAGAAAATGTGATAAATTCTTGCCGTCAGATCACCTCAAATTCGCGGAAAGTTCCGCGCGTCGCGATGGGTGTCGAGAGCTGGGTGCGGCGGATGAATGGTGAGATCCGACTCTCGGATCCATAATTCATTCGCCCATGCATAAAGTAGCTGGGTACTAATTTGCCGAGGTCGCCCGCGCCACTCGAGGGAACCTCGCCCGCTCACGCAGGTTTCGTACGAGCGGTGATCGCGATGGTGAGCCCGTCGGGAGAGGGAGGTCGAAACCCGCGTTCTCTCCTCTTCTCGAGTTTGGATCCGCCAGTCGCCGCTATCGCGAGGACGGGATTCGCGGGGGCTTGAAACCGCGAGATGCAATTATGATAAACGTGAGAGCTTCTTCCGAGGGCCTTTCAGTACGCGTGCGAGCTTACAAAAGCCTGCGGCTGGAGAACGGAGACGGAAAAGCTCCCTCGTTCTCCCTCTTACTTCCTCCTCTCTCGCTCTTTCCTATTCTTCTAGCACGACACTTGCCTTTGCTCGAGCACGTTCACCTTTTCCACTTTCCATTTGCCGTTCCCCATCCCGAAGTGTTACCGGCATCTTCCGCTATTTCTTACAGTGTCGCGATAAGAAAATTACCCTGGTCAGGGGAAGTAATTTTTTTTTTTTACATAATTTTCATCAAATTTTGGTCTCTTGTTACTTCGAGCGTTTTTCGGTTAAACGTAAATCTACCCGCTGGAGTATAAAGTAGAGCCGAGACATTTGGATTTATCGGGCCGCGGTCGTAATGAGAGATTCGATGGAGGTGCGGCAAGAGTCGTTTCCGGTTTTTTTTTTTTTTTCGTTTTTTATCCACCGAAAAACCCGCAACGATGAGGATTTACGATTGAACCGATTGTAGAATTTATGCGGTGGGGGCATGCAACGCAAAACACTCGGTGATCCCGCACACGCATCTACATATTTCATTCGTCGTGTCAATAGTTTATTCACAATCTGTGGTAGATTTCACAGTGCGGAGGGTTCAAACATTGCGCGAATACCTCGCGTTTTAGTATACTCATCACTTTTCGAGCTCCGTTAAAGCGCTTCATCGGTTATTTATAGAGTAAATCTGGCGCCGGTGGTCCGAAAGCATTAACGAACGATCACGATGACGATGAATAATATTACGGTAATTGATTGTCATTTGTGTACATTTGGCTGCGTCCCGCGGGAATTGATCCTACTGTTAATTCATCACCGTTTCACCCAACTCTTCCGATCGCTCTTTGACCCCAGAAGATGATAAAAAAAAGACCGAAAATTAATAAATTCTCACGTTGCTACTACGTTTTACCTTTACTTTACTCTTATTTACTTTTATTACTTACTGGTTAATTTATTTTTATTTACAAATTTCTGACTTTCTTACAGAGGGAAGTTTCATAAGTAAAAGAATAAATGTTTCATTTATTTGCAGATCAGTCTGTCCGACTGTAACTCGATAGATACACTTTCGCTCAAGTTGAATTTACGATAGTACTTTTGCAAAACAAAAAAGTTATAGACATTTAGAAAAAAAAAATCTTAAAAAACTGGAAAAGAAGAAAAAGTTTTACGTAATCTTCCTCTGAGGGATGATGAAGTTCAAAATTCACCCTCGCAATCCGCCGTCGTGTGACGTTGTGCTTTAATTTCAGAAATTCATCCGAAGGTCTCCGACGGAGAAAATCTTGAAATTTTTCGAGCCAATTTGGCTCACGCTATCCCCCTTTTCTTATCTCGTGAATTTTTGACTTTGCCCCGTCCCCGCGCGGCTGTGCGGTGCGGAGGGGCGAGGGTAGTGGGAGTTCTCGGGTAGGCCCTTGGCAAACGGAAACGTGGGGCGCAATATCGATCCGTTGCCGAGGGCTGATTCATCGTGACCGAGACGGAAGGGCTGTCACCCTCCTCTCCATCGCCCAAGCGTTTTCCACCCCTGCGCTCGACGCTCTCTCTCTCGTTTTCTCCGTGGCGCCCTTTATTTTTTTCTCCGGGCCTCTCTTGGCTCCCTTCTGTTATTATTCTCTCCCGATACGACCGGTCGAGTCAAGTCACACAAACTTCGTGTTTCCAGGAACAATAATTCATTTGGCTGCAATATAATTCGTTCCGCTCGATGCCCGCTCGTATCTCGCGCCGGCACGCAGAAAAGCTCGTTCATTAATAGGATCCGCGAGGTCTTTTGTCCAATTTCATTTCATTAATGCACGGTGTGTATATCTCGCGTCGGGAATTTCGCGAAATATCGAATACTACGTGACACAGTACAGGCGGCATTGTTCGTAATCTATAGAATACAGTATATCGAAAGATTAAAAATAAAAACAAAAAGAAGCAGAAGACACGCATACAGTGAGAAAGCAACAATATGGGGATTACTCGGCGCCGGTTGGAGAGCTTTTTTATACTGGCCGATCCGTTTTTAACGCTGCCCAGCAGAGTCGCGGATAAAATGGATAAAAACGTTCTGTCACATTCGTCGATCGCGGCAGCCCTTCGAGATATACCGCCAATATTCACCGCCGTCCTCTCTTGACTCGCGGATAAAAAAAAAGCGTGAAAGCGTAGGATGCGCGAGACACCTCTAGCGTGTGTGTCGCTTATTTTTTATTTATGTTTTTTTTCTCCCCGAAGAAGCGGCCGTTATTGTATCCCGCGCGAGCCGGGTAAGTCGGGGGTCTCGGGAGTAGAACGCTGAAAAGCCGTCGTTCATATCGCGGAATCGTCGACGCGGAAAAGAAGAAGACAGTAGGCGTCGCGGGGACACGGCCGACGGGTAAAAAAAAGAGCGACGATGCAGGAGGAGAGAGAATGGAAAATAGAAAGCAGTCACCCTTTACGCGCCCGCTTCAAACCCCACCCTTCTACCCTAAGAGATATTCTATTCTCGAAGAAGAATGCCCAACGACGTCTATGTAAATGTAGATTAGACTTGCTGTTCCATTCAGGGCTGTGTGGCACATGAACCCACTCGCTCCGGTCGCTCGCTCGCAAAGATGGATCTAATCTCGTGCCATCTCGGCATCTTCGTGAGGTTTTCCTCTTTTTCCTTATTTTTTCCTCTCCTTTTCTCTACTCTCGTTTCGCTCCCCCTCTTCCTCCCCTATCTCTTCCTTATACACGCGGCGAAGCTCTTTCTCGTTCTTCCTCGTGGCACTTCCTTTCACCGCTGAGGCGACGCCGGCTTCCGGAATTGGTACTATACCTTGCCAGATTCCTCCTCCGCGTTCGCCGACGACTACCGTCGCGAACCTTTATCCTCTTCGTCGAGAGCAACGCTCTTTCGGATTCGAAACTCACAATGGGTCTTATTTGACTTCGCCCTCGCCCGGCGGGCCATATACCTTGCCAATGAAGAATGTCACCGTCTATTCGAAGGATCACGTGTGTTCGAATGAAATTTTCTTTCCTACACCTTCGCGTTCGCCCGGTGGTCCATTGACGCAGTTTCCATTAATCCTTCGACGCCCAAATTATTTATCGTGTCTCTCTTGGAACGAGGAAAAAGAAAACCATGAACCGGCGTTGATCACGGAGCATCGGGGATTCTTCCATGTAATCATTGTGGCTGTTTACAAGTATCGATGAGATGTTTTTCTGCCCGTGATTCTAGCCAAGCTCGCTTTAACAACAATTCATTCCCAGTCGTAAGCGCGATTGGATTTTCTCCATCTTCTTTTTGATATTATTTATTCTCGATTCCTTGTTTTTGCTTCATTTTTGTTACCTAACTTGTAAACGCATTTATGGATTACAACGGTACTATAAATGCGTGTTTCTACCCTTGTAAAGCGACTCTCTGTTACTGCTAAGGTTGTTTTTATTGGTGAACTCTGATCTACCTGTAGTTAAGCTTTGCCCATGTACGATGCGATAAAAAAGTAATTATTTTTTCAATTTTTTGATAACGAAGAAAACTATGGTACGGAAATAGCAGCGAAATCAGCAAACGAATTCGAAGTATCACTGGTTTCAGTGAACAGTTATACGAATGGGGGGTTGAGAGCAGACACTCGGGAAAGGGTTGACATCCTTTGCGGGTGGCGCGTGTCTCGCGGCGATACGAGACGCCGGACTCCGATTGTCCGACACAGCCGGCGGTGGTTTGATAACGGGACGATAACGAATCGCGAGCCCGCTGTGCCATCCCCATTCGTTTGGCCTGTGACCAGGGGGTCATGATAATCTCCTTCCGTCCGCAGAATTCTCACCACCGGTGTACCACCGATACTTTGCGCAGCTGTTTGCAACTGTCTCGCGGAGGCCGCGCTGTCCTACCTCGAGCCATTATGTCCCGGTGAGAACGAAGACACGGTTCGAAGACTACTCTCAAATCTATTCCATTTCTCTCTTTTATCGGATTTATATCGGAGCTTCTTAGTCTCGGGTAAAAGTGCGGAAACGGAGGGAAAACAGATTAAATCCAGCGGAATTAACGAGAATAAATACTAACGCGTGCACTGCTTTCATATAGGGTAAGAGTGGTGAATATGGCCCACTACGATTAACTCATAAATTAATGATATATGGACCGGGTTATATTCGCCTCTTTCACCCTTATCATTATTTCTGAATCTCAACAATAGCCCAGTAATAGTACATTATGCTACGAGGGAGGAAAGGGAGGAAAGTGCGTGATTTTCACCGAGGTTTCCTGTCCGAGCGCAGCGAAAGGCAGCACTCACACAATGTGAAAATCCGCTCCTCCCGCGTGGCGTAGGATATTTTTTACGACTATGCTAAAAAGTGGCCATATTTCTATGCCTGCAACGGCGGTGGAAAGGCCTTTTTAGTGTAGTCGGGAAAAACAAACATTAATCTACGTGACGGCGAAATTCACGAGAAGCAGTGCGCGTAAAAATATTGTCAGGCATTGTCGTTATTGTACCAAAGTTCATTTACTACGATCCAAATTGATGAAAAAATTTAATTTGTCGCACCCAACATTATCCTTGGCTGACGGAATCGGTACGATCCGGATAAAACCAACGCTATTGAACAGATGATTCAATTTACTCAAATGTACTTTTTTGCTTTTTCGAAATCAGTCCAATTTTCGCCGAAACCGTCGAAGAAAACCTTGTTCCACTTCAAATGCCTGCTACTACGTTATTGTATATTTGAAGAAATATATTCCAGATTATATCCGAAATTATAGTGGAAATATATTTGTCACATGACAAATATATTTTTCAATATATGTCTCACATAGCTTCTATCGACATGGACTAAGAGATTTTAATCAATTAATTTATCAAAGGTCCCTTGATGGAAAATCATAATTTGTTTGGTATACACAGCGGTCGCACCAGGTTGCGTAGGGCTACAGAGGGTTTCTACTGCTCTGTATCCTTCATCCAATTACTGTTACTCTACTGTCCAAGCACCAATGCGCAACATTGCAAGTAGATAGGGTGTCCGGGCGCGCGTGTTGGACGTCCACTGGCCGTCACTATGATGTACGTACACGGGATGGCTTCATCCTGCGATGACGATATTCTGAGAGAGTGATGTTAGCTCACGTCACTGATGGTCCTGCTGCCCTTCCGCGAGAGTTCGCTTGGCCTTCGGCATCCCATACGAGCCAACACAGGCTGCAGGCTAATTAAATATGGATTATCCTTGGATCGTTGCTGCATTTCCCTCGCTTGTATGCACTAATTGCGAAACATTGTATATTAAAGCTAGTTCCACGTGAATTTTGATAGGTATACGGTTTCCCGATAATAATTCCTGTGTCCAAACTATCCCTCAACTCACCCAACGTGTACAACACACCCAATCTCATAGATGTGAAATAAACGAAGAACCATAACATCGAAATTCAGAAACGAAACTTGAGAACAAATTTTTAATCAGTGCTATGCATTTTTATTTTTAAAAGTGCCATGCACTTTAAAGTAGTTCATACTAAGTATAAATGATACACGGCGTACATAAAACATATATTTAACATTGCTCAAAAATTTTAGAAGATTGGGACAATCGTTCCCGATGATATTCATTGCCAAAAATATAGAGCCGGACAAACTGGACGATTTTTTATTAATTTTTTTCTTCGATGGACTTAAAAAAATAAAGGTCGCATATCAGATGGCGGTTACGAACCCGTTTTGCCCCAGCTACCCCAACGCGTTCTTGCTCCAAAATAATGATTGAATGCAGGTCAGACTTTCTGCACTCCCGTTCGCGCGTACGCTTGTTCCTGACGCGAGATTAACGAAGATAATCGAACAGTGATGCATTGACTCACGAGCATTCCGATCGAATACGACTTTACTTTTTTCATTTATTTTCAGTTGCATGCCGATGTTATTTTATCGCTAAGCGGCGCCGGCCAGAGGCGTGCCTGTCAGCTCTTTCGTTCGTTATCCGTTCGCTGCGAGAACTCGAGTGCAACAAGTGTTATTTGCACCCTTCTCGAAGCAAATTACGTACTACCCTCTCCGCCCCGCAACGAGCTATTTGCAGTCTCTGTGAAATCCCACGGATGTATCCTCTCCGCGTGCACACGAGAAACTCTTTCGAGCGATGCGAAGATTGGGTTTTACGAAACGCGTCTGTTGAGCAAGCCTGTTCGATAGACCTTTGTTTGTTCGCCGTGTAATTACAAGAGTTCCCTTTTTTTCGTTATTTTTCAGGCCGACCTCTCGTGCAAAAACACCAAAGTGAGCGTCGGCGCTATCTACACGCGTACGAATTTCGTTACGCTGAAGTACGTGACCGACGGATGGGGAATGGACGCCAATGGCTTTCGTCTCGTCATCACGGCGATCAAAGATCAGAGTGAGTAAACACACAATTTCTATTTCGCCTGTCCGGAGTTTGAAATTTCGTCGATTATTAATTATTTTCGGGTTTCGGAATCGCTCACGAGAGCGTCACCGCAACGCCAGCGGTTCAACGCGTTGACCATAATTTCATCCGTGTTAATGCCGAACACCCGGCGTCAAATGTTGGCATTCGTGCGGACGCTAAATAACGGTTGATCCCGTGTACTCTGAATTCCCATTGGACGATTCTCGTTTCTCCGCGTCCTCGCCTCTGCGCCAGACGTGGAATCGCGTTATTCGTTATGCTCGTTTTGTCCGAACCGGTGATTTTCGTTTCTCGCCGCACCGGGTATTCCTCTTGGACGATTCAGTTCTGCGACCAGAAGCAATTCAGTGCTCGCGGTGTGGTCAGTCGAATCTCGGTGGAAGCTCTCTCCCTTCATCCCACTTCTTTCACTCCCACTCGCGAACCGGCAATGTTTTCGCAGTGATAAATTGCTCCGTGGCTCGGGCAGGTATAGAGTCCGAGGCGATTTCATTCCGAAGAGGCAGAGGTTTTCCTGGGAAACGAGAAGAGCGGTCGGCGAACAGGGCACCGCTATCTCTCGTCGCCGACAGATTTTCACGGTCTTTTTTTCCTCTTCTTTTTTGTCCTCATTTCAATTCGCGTCCCAGAACAGCTCCGCACTTCGGCCCACCGCTGCCGCGGGCACTGCTTTTCCAACCAGTAGTTTCTCGACCTTTCTCATCCCTCTCACCTCCGCCATTTAAATCTTTTTTTTATTATTCTTCTTCATCCTGCGTTCCCTCGTCACCGAGTTGCATCGTGCGCGAACGACGTGCCGCTGTCCATTATCCATTATCCGGCGACTCCCCTCCAGAAAATCCCTCACTCGGCACTTCAATCCTTCGTCTCGTTTTCTATCTTCATAAAATTACACTCCACATACTGGAGTTCCCTGGCCGGGAGACTACCGGTGAAAAGCTTTTAATTCGCGCGGAATATATAACTCGAGATATTGTACTCGCGAGGATAAACGAGTGGCGTCGAAGAGATTGGTAATGCCAGATCCGGTATAATTAAGTTGGAATCCTTTTCTCAGCCGAACGGCGCATTACGCGTTCGATATGGCAAACCTTCCGAAGACTGCGAAGATGAAATTCCGCAATTACGGTATCCGACGTTTCGAATATACGCTCCACGCAAAGTGCAGAACTCGGATTATGACGATTTTAATAATTGCCCAGACTCCGGGGTGTACAATCCCGATCCCGGAAGGCAAATAAAAGCCCTCGGCTCTCGGCTGCTCCGTCCAGTGCGCCTCTCGCTCCCTCGCCGCAGACAGCCCGGAGAGTCCCGGCAGAGGAAATCCATCGAGTGCGATGATTTATGCGCAATCGCGCCTCAACTTCCGCTCCGTTCGAGTTTCAAGCCGTCGGAAGCTTTCAGTTTTCTCTCACAGCCATTCCAGCTCTCCCTTTCCGATATCCCCCTTTCCACCGTGGCTTCGGGAAAACTCTGCGGATGGCGAACCGATCGCCTTTCCTCGCTCGAACACCATTCACGCTTCCTCATGTCACTTTTCCACACCAATTTTCTCTCGTCTCACTCCCGCTAGGTGGAGAGCGGGGCGAAACGGAACACCGGGACGAAACGGACCGCTGTTCTCCTTTTTTTTTATGTCCCGCCTAAAATACACTGAAAAAAAATATCATTGACTCAAGTAAAATTTGATTACGGGCTGCCAAAGAAAAAAAATTATTATTTCAATTCTACTTTTAATTCTAACTCTGCGAATGGCGAACCGATCGCCTTTCCTCGCTCGAACACCATTCACGCTTCCTCATGTCACTTTTCCACACCAATTTTCTCTCGTCTCACTCCCGATCGGTGGAGAGCGGGGCGAAACGGAACACCGGGACGAAACGGACCGCTGTTCTCCTTTTTTTGATGTCCCGCCTAAAATACACTGAAAAAAAATATCATTGACTCAAGTAAAATTTGATTGCGGGCTGCCAAAGAAAAATTAATTATTATTTCAATTCTACTTTTAATTCTAACAATTGCATACGGGTTTGAAACGATAACACGTCAACTTGACAATCTTGCCGTCGTTGTTTGAAAGTAGAATCAGAATAATAATTTTTTTCTTTGGCAGCCTGCACGCAAATTTTTTTTTCAGTGTAGGCAAAGACGGTCCGTCTCGACCCAATCTCCCCTGTACTCTTGGCATTTTCTCTCCGCTATCTGTCTCACACTTCTTACCCTCTCCCTCCCTCTCTGCATCTTTTTTTCCTTTTCGCTATTGCATTCCCATCGAACTATTTCAATTCTTTCCCAAGCGAAAACGGACGCACTTTCAATCTTCTGCTTCGACGTTCGCCATTCCCCTCCCAACTTCCCCCCAATACGCTCACTTTTCTCCGTAGTCCCCGCAGTCCGCGTCGACAGTCGCGCCTATCGATTCCAATGCGCAGTCGTTTCCGGTCTGCGCCCTTCCAATATCACACTCTCTTGTTTCTACCCCCCAATCTCTCGCTCTCTATTTTTCTTTTTGCCGTTTTGTTCACATTTCAACACGCACCGGCTAACGCCGACGTATCAATCTCTTCCGTAACCCCCCCCCCCCCCCCCCCCTCCCCATCCCCAACCGGTGATCGCGGACTCTCGCGACACGAGAAGGGTGTCGAAGTCTCCTATACTTCGACCCCTACACAGTTATACACATTCCCACTTTAATGCCGCACGTACATTCCCTCGGGACAATTTGACGAATAGTCGTCGTCGAATCGACCGGGTCCGAACAGCTCGTAACGCGTACGTCATTCCTTCGGCTCGGTTGTTGCACACTCGTCATTATTCTTCTCGCCCTCGCTCCTCGCTTCGTGAATTTCGCCCCGCAACTCTTTCAACCGCGAGGCCTCTTCTTCGACGATCCGATCGAGTCGCGATCGGGCAGGTGTGTCCAAAATTAAAAACGTCTACGCGTATTGTATCGGTACATAGAGAAGCAAAAAAAATTTATCGGCTGGCCGACGTCTGCATTGACGATGGAACGAGCTTTCTGTTGTTGAGAGTGAAATATTACCTTGTTCAACAGTTATTCGCTTCGGTGGAACAAAACATATTTGAGGCGGGCCAATATTTTTGTCGTGTAATTGTAACTTGTAATTTGTCAAATTGTAACTTGTGATTTGTCAAATTGTAACTTGTGATTTGTCAAATTGTAACTTGCAATTTGTCAAATTGTAACTTGTAATTTGTCAAATTGTAACTTGTAATTTGTCAAATTGTAACTTGTAATTTGTCAAATTGTAACTTGTAATTTGTCAAATTTTGATGCCCACTAGAGTACAAGGAATTTATCGTTAAAAAAATTATTAAAGCCAAAAGAAGGGCTTCATTAGCATTTCCCGTAGGAAATGGCTAATAAAAAAATGCTGGTGTGTTCTTGTTATTTTGGTTGAACAAACGGAAGCTTTCCTCCGCTGTTGCGACTGCTTGCGCTGTCGTTGACGTAATCACGATTGTTCCTGTAGTGTCTGTGCGTATATACAAGAGCAAGCCGACCGGGAGAGGCGTCGGGTGCGAATCACTGCGCGCTTCGGTACCATCGCGATTTTCCAACGTCTAGGGAAGCAGCCAGCTGCGATGGTAGAGCTCCGTCGTCACACAACCACCAATCGTTGACTCTACGCCACAGCGAACACCGGAGAACAACCAGCTTCCCTTAATAACCGCCAGAATGCAGTCGGCCCGAGGGTCGCTTCCGTGCGTTGTAATGGATGAATGCTCGGTAATTCATCACGCAAACTGGCCTGGCATACAGTAGACCGGGTTGTAAACGCGCTTACACGTGTGTCTGTACCTCCGGTACAGGTATAGTGCGTCGCTTGAAAATATACATACTATAGATGTATGAGAAGAGCGAACTCACCGTACAGCGATGAGAGTTGCAAGACCGCAGCTCTGGCGCCTCGTTCGAAGGCATACCCGTTGACAGGTGCACTGCACATGGGTAGGCAACAGCGGGGCAAAACGGACTGTTTGGACTGAAAATAAAAATAAAAGTGTCATCGATGGTCCATTTTGCCTCCTTCCCGCATAGAACCGAGACGATGCATTTGACAAGTATTTTTTGTCCCCGAATATCCATGATCTTTTTATGTTGTTAGTTTTACGAACAAACAAAAAATCATTTCTAATTACAGAACAAAGAGACGGAAGAGTTTGTCTATGACAAACGACATTTCGTTGACTCTCCGATTTTACTGTTATATTTAACTCTGCGATCGGGGAGGAGACATTTTAGAGCGTTCAATAGGGGTCTGATAAGCTCCTGAAGAGGCCTTGTTAGGTCCTCATCAGGGCCCGATGTAACGCTCTAAAACTTAGAAACTTTTTGCCAATTCTACACAATCGTTTCACCCTATCATTTTACATCTCTCGAGCAAGACGATGTGGAAGAGTGAGTTAACGGTGTACGACTTCATTCTCATTCCTCTCCACTACATTTAAGCTTACTTTGTCTTCCTTTGCTGTTCTTCATGCTCTAGTCATTATAATTATTATCTTTTTTAATACATTAAGTAAACCCCGCACCATTCTGTACTCAAACCTTCCTTCGCTCTGCTCCATGTACCGCCTATCCGTATTCCTTGGTCGTTAGGGGATTCATCCCAGGGCACGATAAATGATCTATTTATCATCACTAATCGGCCTTTAGATCGTTCCCGCAGTTCCGTGAAAATCTGTTACAAAAAGGTATCTAAAGGTAAAGCTGTATCTAAAAGTCGAACAAGTGAAAAAAAGCAACATCGTTGTGGTCTGGCTCGGAGGGGTTGGGGTGGTTTAGCCGGCGATATCTTTATTAGGAAGTACACAAGAACGCAGCAGCAGCAGGAGGAGCACACCAAAGAACGTAGGAAGGAGCGTGCGAGAGGGCTGAGCCCCGGCCACGTTAAAATACTATTCGTTCGTGTTATCGCCAATCTCACGAACGCCGCGGCCGCTTGCGGATGTATATCTGTGAGAGGTGCGGTATTACCTCGTCGTGGTTTAGCGGAAGCAACGACGGCTCCGAGTACGATATTGCTCGTCCGTTCACTGTTGGGATTTCGCGCCATCCCCGCGATCGTTGTTTCTGCCGCGTGCTCGGTCTCTCGCGAAGATCGATTTCATGGATTTCGGTGGAATCTACTGAGATATACATATATATTCCCCGCATGATGCTCTCTCGCCTCGCCGCATTTTCTCTCGGCCGCGGCAATCTTACTTCGGGCTTAATTGATCCCCGAGGGATTAGCAACGGCTCCGGTTTTCTCTCCCATCCATCGGCTCTCGAGCGGTGGAGGATTCTCCGCCGCTACACGACACGACCGATTTCCAATACAAACGATACAAAAAAATTCAACAAAATAAAAATAAAATGTTATTTCAATTCGCTTCGTTCGGGCTCTTTGGTATTGGCTCCGTGCTCGATCGACGGTTGAGGCAATGATTATTTTAACGTTCCACTTCGGACATTGCGTTTCGGAAAATGGAAAAAGATTCCGATTATCTCGACTGATAACCGGACCGATTCGTACGGTACATCAAACAATCGTATGAAATGCACGGGTTCTCCTTTTGTTAGTAACAATTATTTAATTCTCAACCCAATATTTTCCATTTCAATTTAAAAAATACGATTTTTCGTGCATAAAATCGAACTCCTTAATGTAGCATTGTACTTTAGGCCAAAAAGGCTGGCGGATTCATGTTCAGCGGGCGAAAATACTTCGGAAAACGTTGCAGGTAACATTAGAAAAAATAAAATAAAAATTCGTCAAAAAATACCAAGACTGTATTAGCTTAGCCGGCTAAAACGGATAATATAGCTTGGCCGACTAAAACGGATTCACCGGCTAAGACGGCTTAGCCGGCCAAACTATAAAATCCATTAGCCGGATAAGATATTTTAGCTGGCTAGGCCGGCCCATCTGTACAGCCCTAGCCAGTACTATCCATACATCTTGAGTTTCCCAACTTCTACCCGTCAGTAGTGCTCATGTGCCAACAATCCGCCGATGCAGCCTTCTAGTTATCTTATTTAGGATGGCCCATTAAGCCTCGCGTTAGCCGGATTTTTCGCTAGCCCATCTCGCCCCGGTCCCCCTATATTTTTATTAAGCATATTCCTTTACTCGTTACTCGTCGCGTGTCAATGGGCTCCCGTGTTTCATGCCAGCGGTTAATATCTCCCGTTTGAAATATACTCAACCAACCCCGCGGGTGTCCGTCGGACCTCGAAACGCGCGAAATTTCGCCGCGTCGTTATAACTCGTCCGTGAATTACGGGCCGTTGGCGCGCGAGCATTGAAAACGTATCGGGATCGAATGAGCCGTATGCCTCGACGGCGGCGGTTCTGTATCGAAGTATCGTTATCATCGGGGTACAAATGAAAGGGCGAAAGTATTCAATGAGTGAGAGTTAACAGCGGTCGCATAAAGCACTGTCATGAAAGAGCGCCGGAAGAGATGCGGAGAGAGAGGGCAGCAGCGAGGGTTAACGAACAAAACTTTACGAGCAACAAGGGATCGTAAAACGATAGCGGTGACTCCTGTTTACGAGGCAAGGTTGATAGTCGACGGCAATCGTCGTCATTACCATCGTTAACCTCGTCATCGGCGTCATTACGGTAATCGGCTATCTTGGAGGGGACTGGCGGGGAGGTTTCTCTAACCGAGTATGAGAAACGAGAGGCGGATGCACGCGAAGCACTCACGCGAGCTCCCGGCTACAACTTTCTTCGCGGCCACGGAATCGTTTCGATGAATGCAACCAGCAGTATGATCCACATTTGCATGATAAAATGCAACCGGCGCACGATCGAACTTTGATCGTCGAGACATTGCCACAGACACATCCGTATCGTCCACTCTGAGCGTAGTTTTTTTTTTCGGGAAGAAAAGCGTTCGTTCTAAGACGATTGTTTATATTGGTCAGACACAGATTAGGGGAGAGCGGGGCAAAATGGGACAGTGGGGCAAGACGGGACAGTGGTGGTGAAACTCAATTATCCAATAGTTTTTGGATACCTTATTTTGTCCCAACGATACATCCAGATTTTCAACGCCGTTTTGCCCCACTTACCATCATTGACACCCTAAAGTTCATTGGAAAATTGCGTTCTCCAACGAAAGGGCATTTTTGCCCCGCCCTAGTTCTGAGAATTATTCCATTTGCTGCTATTGACTACTTTGCATTTGGTCTCTCGGAAATTTAATAACGGATTGAAACATGCGTGGACCTCAATTGTATCGATCGTTTAAGACCATGTGTAACAGTCTCAGTCGGTAAGGAAAACTGTAATCCATTTTTCATTATAGGTTTTCGATATTTCGTAGATAACACACATTGACTTCACCGAAGCGGGAAAGCAATCGGTCGGACTTCTTCCTCGCAACTTCGTCGAACCACTGGAAAGTCGTGCAAGATGGACTTTTTTACACATTCTTTTCGGCTCATTGAAGAAACAGTTTCATCTCGATTGGAGAACACGATTCCGTTTCGCCCTTCCCTTCTTCTTGCAGTGTACCATTAAGATAATAATTTCCACTATCCCACGAATTCCGAGTTCCCGAAATTCACAGCATCTTCCAACACCGAGACGAACGCCACTACGATTGAATGTTCGTTTTCCATCCCTTGTTCTTCAACCTCGTATTGTAAACTCCCCATAACGCCTATTTACCCTCAAACATCGCAATTTCCCCGAGATGATGCGAATTACATTGAGCGGAGTACGAGCGAAGTTCATCGCATATTTAAACATTAAAAGCCCCCGCTATAGGAACGCCACAGCCAAGAGGCGCCACATAGCAGGGTTCGTTGAAAGGCCCGTGGAATATCCGTGTTTCGGGGGGGGGGGGGGGGGGGGCGGGCGGAAGGATGCAACGAAATATTCTAGCAGCAAGGGATCGGGCTCTCTCTCACGGCATTTTGATGCCGCATAGCTGGTGTGCCTCGACGCTTCCTCCCGCAGCGATCTTCCATTTAATAACAGCAAAACCGAGCGAGATATCACAGAAGAATTCGCGACGTGTCTCTCAGCGCAGGAAAGCGTATCCGAACGAGGGCAAGGGTGCCGCTCGCGACGTCGGCGTTGGGCGGAGGTGGAGCGAAGAGCGGGAGTTTCTGAAAGCCCAGCGGGTTTCGCATAATGGCAGATACAGATGAAGCAAATGTGCGGGAGAAACCGCAGCGGTGGCGAGCGATTAATTAATAAAATTAGCTTAAACGTTGCGTACCATTGGCACGGCGAGCTCCAACGAGAATCACGCTCGGAATACAGCCTGGCCCTCGGGTAAACGATTACGACGTCGGTACTCGTGGGTGCATGTGCGTGCGTGTGCAGCCGACTACCCGCAGCGAATGTACAAACACATTCCAACGCCAACGGTGCCGGTGGACGGAGAGAAAGGGATCGAGGAAAGAGCCCCGGTCTCCGCCCCGCTGGATGTGGGTAACGCTCCTGGCGTCTCACTCGCTCGATCATATAGACACATGAAATTATAGAAGGGTTTACATAGACTCCGTTGAAATTACGTGCACGCAGGGACTGTGGCGCGAGCTGCTTCGGCCGCACTGCCATTGGCCATTCGGGACGAACACGACGGGCAGTTATTGCCATATCTCAGTGGGGTTCGCACAAGCTTCGCGGGGTCTTTCACGCTTGGTCTGCCGACCATTGAAGGAACGCGGCCATCCACTGCGCCGTTCGGCACGAATACCCGGCTCTTGTGCGCCAAGTTACATGCACGGATTTCCCTACGTGTACGATTAACGCGCACACGCGCGTGCTTCACATGTGCAGTGTGGGTTTTGTTCACTCCCCCCCCTCCCCCCCACCGCCCCTCTACCCCCCCGACAAACATTATGTTTATATGTCGGAGGGTAGATTCCGTTCCCCCGGTTCGTCCATCCGTCCGTCGAGGTTCGCGTGTTCGCCGGTATACATTTGCTGTACGAGACCGCAAATTTCGGAGGTTTGCCCGGGCATAACTGGGCGCGGTGGAGAGCACTGCAGGGAGAACAGCGAGCGAAGGACCATCGGCGGGCAGTATCGAATATGCGCACACACGGAGAGTTATTACGGGTTTAATCCAGCGTTAAACGATTCGGTAGTTATGCCGGAAGTCAAACATTTACTCTGGTCCGGGAGGAGAATGCGCGAGTGACGGCACGGGCGGGCATGCCTGGTCGGGTACTTCATTCAGTTTCCGGTACCGTAGAATGGGCGTCTTAATTCGTGGTGCGCTCACGAATTCCTGTTCACCTGCGATCCCCTTAAGACCATGCGAAATACCGCGGTCGGTAATGGAATCAGTAATTCAATTTTCCACCAATAACGATCTTGGACGGGCAAAATCAAATTCTTGGACGAAGCTGCTGTTACGTCCTGATCAGCATTTCTCTGTACCTAGACAGTAAAAAAGTTTGAACTTTTTACAACTTATTATCCACAAACGGCCACAATTTTTTATTTGTCAAGCTTCCGATCGCACCATCCCAGACTTCCAGTTTTACAAACAAAAGTACAAAATAAAATTCTTGGTAACACGTGCATTAGAGGACAAGTTTGTGTATTCAAGCCTGAACAAATGAGTTTGTCACTTATTTGACAAAATTATTTTTACGAAAATTCGTATTTCGATTTGACGAAATTATTTTTCACTGTCTACAGCAAAGAACATTTCTCGTCCCATTAGATACTTATCACATGTGACGCTTTATCAGAACTATGTCTAGTTTTTATATTTTTTATATTTTTATATTTTATACTTTTTAACTATGCCTAGAACTATGCTGAATAATTTAACCTTTCGTAAAATTATTCGGGTCTGGGCTGAGAATGCATGCTAAAAGATTACGCGCAAGTTACGGTTTGAAAGGAAATTCAAAGGACGTGAATTGACAACACTGGATTGAAATCCGCATCGTATAAGAATTGGCTTTTAACCGGAAATCGTTAATGCCCGTAGATGAAAAAATCAATTACAATGTTAGTTACCGTACCGGGCCCGGTTTGGGCGGGGAGTCACATCGCCTTGATCGGAGGTTAAGCCAACGTGTGTGCCATTTTGGACGCCTATGAAAGCCACGTTGCTTTGACAAGGTAACGCGTGGAGGCAAAGTCTCAGCCGCTTAATCACGGCCGTAAGCGGCCGTTTTTTTTCCTCGCCTTCTCGAGGGCCTCGACTTCTCCGCCAAGGACGGCGAAGCTCCGAAGCTCGCTCATAGAGCTCGACGCAGCGAAGCAGGGTGAGAAGGGATGACGGTGTGCTCGAAACGGTGACTAAAAGAATTTGTGCTATTAAATTATATAAAATTACGCCGACGTCGCCCCTCGTTTTCCCGTTCCTTCGTCGCCCCGTTTGAGCTTCTGCCCCGACACTTTCTCGACTACTGCCTGCTTCCCTCTCGACTTTCCCCAACCGTCTCGTTTCGTCCTCACTCGGCGCTTGAAGACGTTCACCGTGTTTCGCGGTATTGGGACTCCGCGATTTTTCCCCGACTACGGAACCGTGGGGATAATTTTTTTTATTGCCGATGAAACGCTGAAAGGCAACAGTCTCCGGGGACAATTTGCTGATAATGAAATCTATATATAGAGACGATGAAGGATATTTGCCACGGTCGTCAGAAGTTTTTCTGATCGGGAGGTAATTACGCGAAAGCAATTAGTTTCCGGCGTTCCTCCTTCCGTCCGTGCCTCATTCTCCGCCTCCTCGAGGTTCCGGAGTCTTGCGATCTTCCGGGACGGAGGCACGAAGTGGCAGATATTTGATTTATTAAACGTCGATTTATCCACGATGAGAAAGAAGACAGTGACGCGGGGTGGAAGGGAAGACACAAGATGGTAGAGAAAAGATGAAACTTGGCAAACTTTTTTAATTTCCTTCCGATGGTTCCGGAAATCTCGCGGTGTGTTCGACCCAGCGGTTCGATGGCCGGACGGGTATCTTGTCTCACTATTTATTAACCTTGATACAATAGGGGAAGATTTTTGCGCTCGTTTATTTTTTATTTTTTTTTTGTGAACAATTTCGCACTGCCTCGTGGTCGCTTCCGCTCGTCCCATCGTGACGCGAGTCTCAAAAATTGAAACTTCATGCGAGAAGCGCGAAGATCGAAGAGAGCTCAGCCGGTGAAACACACTTGCGAAATTCTCACGAGCGCAAGTGCCCGGAGAGGTGTTCAGTTCTCAAACTGGCCTATCGTTCAAGCTATGACGCCGCTCGAGAGACTTTGAATTGGCACACGAGTGCAGTGGAAGTGCAGAGCTCTCGCGATTACCCTCTTATAGCTGCCTCGTCGCGGGCGAGATTCAAGCCGTCGGCACCGCTAAACGCGGGATGTTAAGCTTGCATACCTGCGAGCAATTTAACACGTTCTCATCGTCTATCTATGTATGTGTGTATGCATCGTACTGACATAATTATACCTCGGTTTCAGAGCACACGTGCAAGGACTTTCGTTGCAAACTCAACGAGTTCTGCATCGGTACGGATCTTCTCTGCGACGGTGTCAACCACTGCGAGGACGGCTCCGACGAAGCCGATTCCGAACGCTGCGCTAGTAAGTTTCACCCCCATGTTCATTTCCGTTCGATCGTATAATCGTTATAATTTATTTTTATTTTTATTTTCTTCCTCGGATAAAACTTTATATTCATGAAAGAAAGCTGCAAAGTAATTTGCACATGGCTTCCTCATTGCTCACATTTTTTGCGCATAGCTTGGATTCAAATTACTTTGCAGTTTTTTCCTAACATCACGAAATGTCTGCATCTCATAAAATTGAAAGGGTCAAGGGTTATGGCAAAATTTATCGTACAATGTCGCTAACTTAAATTTCGATAATTCGTCATTTTTGAAGTCATGTCTTATGTATTTTTCCCCACTAATGACGAATCTTCAAATTATTTTATTTGTAGAACTACATTTGATGCATTAACTCATATCGAACATAAAATAAAAATTTTCCGGAAAGTTGAAAAATTTCAAAGTGTCTTTTCAAATTATTTGAATTTCACAACTGATAAAATTAGGATGTACGTGCGGATTAATATCGACCGATAATCCGTATTGAATTCAACAATAATCGATCGAACCGCTACGACTTTCCGCGATTTTGAATTTCATGAAAATTAATATCTCACTCCAAACGCGAGTTTGTACAAACAAATTAAACAGAGGGTAAAATGACTAATAAAATATCGATTTCGTCAGCAGCTGCAAAAAAAAAAAAAAAAAAACTGCGTACGTAATCCCGGAGCAAGTAACAATAATTTGTTCCATAAAATTTTAATAGTCACCGTTCGAAAATCAATCGACCGTATTTATTTCCTCGAGATAGCGCGACAGTGTGCCATAAATCGTGGACGATCGATATTTTTCGATCGATTACTCACGATATTTTTTTTTTTCATTCATTATTATTTCTCGGTTATACGCCGACATAATTTATGACACGCGGAACGAGGTCAGCGAAGCATGTATGATTAAGGATGTACGAAAGGAATTTTTTTTATTTTTTGCAGACACCGAGGCATCGACGATTCTGGGAATGCTGACAACGTGGTTCGCAGTTACTCTGGTCCTTTTGGTCCTGAGCATGGCCGGACTGGTGGCTGCTGCGATTCTCTGCTACAGCCGTTACCGCGTCACGACCCCGAGGCATCCCCACAACGCGCACAACGCACAGGCACACCCTCCAGTTAGCTTCCCATGTGAGTCACAACGAGATCCATATACTACGAACGAATGCGCTCGGCATAACGCATATGTATACGTACCTATACACGCACCCAAAAAAACTCGTTTCTTCTTCGTGCGAACTGTCGTTACGTGTTTGCCGCTTCGCCATATATACGCCATATCTGCCATCCATAGATGCTGTGCAATCGTTCCATGAAAAAAAAGAAGGGTGCACTTTTTTCGTTATCGATTCACGCCATCCGTTGCCAAGCTTCGACTGTGTTTGATTAGATTACCTTTTTTTTAAATCCCACACATCCGTCACAGCACAGTTTCGCTTCAGTATTGAATGTTGGGAGGGAAAAATCATAATATTTTTTATTTTATTTTCACAGTAAACACGTCGCTTTATGTAACACCATTATTACACCTGTGTGCCTCTCGTTCAGGCGCGTTATGATTCCTCGCACAATGTACAGCGCGCACTATGCTGTATTCGATAAAAAGCATTTCGGACACGTAGCCAGAGGATATTATTTATCGAACGAGCGTGCGGTTAGCCGTAACGCATCGCGGTCGGGGGACAACCGACGAGACACGGAAAACCTGTCTGTGGGTGAATGGGAAACGGGTTGAATTTTATTTTTTGTATTCATCTGGGGAACGTCGATATCGTTTCGGTACGCCGAGTGCTCATCCGCAAAAAAAAATCGGTATTGTAGGTAGAGCCAAGAGGCATTTAATTAAATCAAGCGTGGAAATTGTAAAATGGTTCTATATGTACCATCTATGATGTAATGAAGTGCACTGTTACAAATAATCAGAGCTGGGCAGTATTTTAAATACTCAAATACTTACCTGGTATTTTAAGTACTTTTTTAGGTCCATTAAGTATAAAATACAAAATACTTTTGCATTAATCTCCAAATTAGGAATCTTTTTTTTATTGAGAATAATTGTGCGAATATCCGGAGCCAAAATACTTGGAAGATATTAACAGAAACTTTTCAAGAATTCCATTGCAGAATGCCAAATTTCAAATGTGAAAATCGTGTCAAATCCTTATGTACAATCTTGAAGAATACCATATCTATATGCAAAGTTTGAAATGAAAAGTCAAATCATTATACAAAAAGGTTGTCAATTACATTTGCACATCGTTTCCTCGTTTCCAAATTCAAGTAAATTATTAAAAGTAAAGTATTTCAAAAACTGTTAATATACTGTACGTTAATTTTTCATCACAATTATACATGAAATTTAATATACCAGTTTATCCATAAAAACTCCCAGTACCAGTACATTAAATTTCATACGAATTTGTGGATACTCACACAAATACTCACAGAAGCTCGCAGGACATTCGCAGAGCCTCTCACAAAGAGTCACCCAGAAACTAACACAGAGCCTTGCACGCTATAAAGAAAAAAATAACTCGCTGGTTGTTATATATTTAGCAGTAAAGTATCGAAAGGAGATCCGCGTTACCAGGACAAATATCGTCGAATAGGGAGAAGTCGTACTATATCATCCAAGATGAGCGTCGCCACATTAATTTAGAACTACCTTTGTCTCGAAATGAAACCTCAAGCTTCCAATCGCGCGGATAAAGGAAACTGCGAAAGCCATGTGGGAGAACTCGAAGTTATAAGCGATTGTGGAGGGGGGGGGGGGGGGGGGGGGGGTAGAGAGACTGAGGAGGGGGGGGGGAGAGACCGAAAGCCTCGATTTAATGGCGCGTGTAGACTGGATAACGGTCCGCGCTATTGCAAGATTTATTAGGGCCTTTCGAGAGAGAAGATGCCTCGAGTGCAGCACTGGCTGTTGCTGTTGAATTATTCGCGAAACTGAGGATTAAGCCTCTATGCTCCACTACTAGCGCTGCCCGGCTTGCCACCGGTGGCTCTGGTGCACCCTCGTCTTTTGATCCCTACTAACTTGACCCTCGGCGCAGGCCGCACCGTTCCTCACCCTTGTAATTTAGTCGCTGCCGTTCGCCAAAAAATAAATAAATAAACAAAAGAAAAAAAAAACAAAGCGTCAACAAAAGTCAATTCTAGAGTTGCATACATATTCAGAAACAAAAAAAAAACACGAAAAATTTACATTCCGATTGATCGAAACTACATAGATGCGAACGATAAATATTCATGCAGTGCAGATTACGCTGACAATTAAATGGAACGAAATTTAATTCAGATCCCAATTTAGCAAAAACACAAAAAAAATATCGAGCCTCACAGGCAGATTCGTCGAGTCTGAATCGTCGTAAAACTTTCCGATAGCTTGCCACGATTGATCCAATTCCCTCGATAAAAATATCTGGCGCGGAGGAAAAAAAAAACCTGAAAAAAAGAAAGATATTTATTCCGCGACGACAAGTTTGTTCCTTCAGCCGCGAGCGATACTTTTACTCGATTAAAAGCTTTTCGAAATTATTATCGAATAACGAGCATCGAGCCGGCGGGGGGGGGGGGGGGGAAAGGGGATGGGTGTACTGTCGTGGATACCCGAGGACCCGGGAGGATGTCATCCTCGGTCGATGGCGTTTCTCTCGCTTTGCGCCTCGTTCGGTAGGATAACGGGGTCCAAAGCTCTTCTCCCCACGCAGCCCCGCTCCGGCCCACGCTTGGCCGAAGTATAGCGCCGCACGGCTGCTCGGCGCTGCGGCCCGCTTACGTTTATACGAAAACCTAAGCGAAATCAATGAACAGCCCCCAGTCGCTCATGGACCCGCTATAGCGACGCACATTCAGCCCTGTGCAAACTCGGGAGGCATCGGCGGAGCCGGTATACATATTGCTGGAGGTGTTGGTGCTGCTGATTCTCGTCGCGGCTATGCACACACGGTGCCGCTGCCTCTCGCGCCCCTTTACTCCCATCCTATTTACTTCGCCGCGCCAGTTCATATAGCATTACGCCGAACAGTGAATTCCGTAGGTATGCACACTCGTACATACAATTTTCAACGAAACAGCATTTCCCCAACTGGCGACGGTGACGGAGACGCACACCGACGAGCCATACCAGGGGAGAGCGGGGCAAAATGGGACGGTGCACTCATAAAAAAGTACAGTTGAATCAACTGCACTGAGAAAAACTTACATAGTAAATAGTTCCCAGAGGGGACGTCTACATTTTACAGTTACGACAATGACCAAAAGTTATAGTGGTAACTATAATCATAGTGTAATCAATTGAGTATATACTATCACAAACTATCTGTATAGACGTCCCCCCTGGGAACTATTCGTTATAGTAAGAAATACCATCCTTTTTCTCAGTGTGAGATTCGGGCAAGGACGTTATATCATAACGTCCTTGCCCGTATTCAGTTGGTCGAACCAACTGAAAATAAATATTCAGTTGGTCGAACCAAATATTTTAATGACTCAAAAATATGTTGGTGAAATCACCCAGCAAATTGTTGAACTAACCAATTTTTTAGCTGCACCAACAATATATTTAGTTGAACATCCCTGCCCGACTCTTAGTTGATTCAATCGTATTTTTTTATCAGTGTGAGAGCAAAACTCATTTTTCCAATAATTTTTGGATGCTCCATTTTCAAGCCCGTTTTGCCCCACGCGCCACCATCGCCACCCAAAAGTTATTGGAAAATTGCGCTTTGCCTCATTATCCCCTTTTGCCCCGCTGTGCCATTTTGCCCCGCTCTCCCCTACTTTGCGCCGCGCATACACGCACGCCGACGAGCTAGTCCTCTCTCCCAGCTATATTTATATTTGCCTATCGACGCCCATAGGCGTCCGATGCTCTAATACGCATATAGAATTCGTCGGTACACCCTCCGCGCAGTATGCACGGCTGACTGGTACAGTTAACTGTGCAGGTATGTGCATAGCCGGCGCAGCGGGAGGAGCGCGCGCGATACATCGACACCGCGAATCGCGCGTGCACTCGGCCGTGCTCGCGTTATCCAGGCCCGCCGGCCCTCTCCGTCGCTTTCTTTTTTCTCTCGGCAACTGTACTATCAGCGAGCTTCCACCGAGTGAGCGAATTCGAATTTCTCGTTGTGCCGTATCGGATCGAACCCGCCGGGACAAAACTTTTTTAGCCCCTCTGTTCGCCGCTGATCTGCGCGACGCTCGAATCTCGGGCCGTACCAACTCTTACCGAACTCTTATCTTCCTCTCCCATGCGCTCGATGGAAACATGCCCGAGAGTGTATTCCGCCTGTCGCGTCGGGTACTCTTTTGCTTCCCTGAGCGCGAATCGGTAGTTGTGTCTGTGTTGAGTTGGTTTCGAGGCTCTCGAGCTGCAGAAGGGACCGACATTTTTTTGGTGAATTTCTTCGATGCCGCGGTTATATTTCACGCTATATCGTCATCTGCACCGGGTTGAATTGAGGAAGGGCGGGGCAAGATGGACCGGTATTTTCCGTGGGTTCCAGATTTTATGTTCCGGAGCAAATAAGTACAAACGGTCCGTTTTGTCTCGTGGTTCCGTTTTACCCCATTCTCCGCTGCACTCGTCTATCTCGAGCCAGGTATAGCCTTGCGTTCCGGGGCTTACGATCTTCGCCAATCACTCGCCTAATACCTTGTTTCGCTCGAAAGTCTCTCCCGCAATAAATTTAGAAAATGTCTCGCACAGAATTTCCAGCCGAGTACGAATGTCGCGCAATTCGGAGTCTTAAAGTTCAACAAATATCGAGTGTGAAATTTCAGTGACGTTGGAGCAACAGTGTTCGACACTCCGATCAGTCATCGATCATGCAACAGCTGCGCTTCGTCATTTATCGATATCCTTACCCTATCAGCGTTTTGTCAAAACCAATTTTTACTGAACGCTGATAAACGAATTTTGTGTTTGCAAATCGTGTGAGGAAAAAAATTGAAATATGCCTTCGCGGAATTTTATGGTACCTTATTCGTATAAGCCAGTTTTTGAGTGGATACGAGTACATAATTTTTATTTCCCATCGACGGATATCGCGTAAGATGAGCTTCGGTTTAATAATTTAAAAAAAAGTCCAGAAATCCGAGAATTGCGCCGTCCCGCGTACTTTTTAAGCCGTCGCTAATGCGAGGCCAGACCTGATGAAATTCGCACACATCCAATCGGCCGCGTGTGTACGGCAAGCGCATTATTTACGTCCACTATGCCCGGTCATTATAATGAACTCGCTCGTACTCTCGTCATTCGCGCGAATTTACCTCTCGCGCGAAATATCTCCCCCATGCAAACACACACGTACGCGGAGAGTGGAAGCGAGCCTGTGCAAACGCCGGATATTCGCGGTTTACGACACACAAAATTCGCCCGAGCAGCGGACGGCACGAGTGGAATGGAGAGCCGGACAGTCGGTTGTACTCGTAGGCTCTCCTGGCCAGTTTCCAAAAGAACATTGATGGGACGCTTTGCCGAGTTATACGACGAAAACCGTTGAGCCGCACGGCATACGGGATATCGCGAAACGTACCTGCTTGCATTGCCGGACCATTTATTTTTATTTTTTCCCTTTTTTTATTACTATCATTATCTTTTTTTTCTCTTCGTCTCCCGCCGCTCCGGCGTTTCGGAGCTTCGGTACCTGCGCCGAGTATTATGAACGGAAGAATTAATCCGAGATAAATTTTCTATCTCGGTACTTTGTCTGCAATTCGACGCACCCGCGAATGTCGCGTTGCAAACGAATCGTTTAGTAACAATAAAGGCTGCGACGCTGCTGAGACTTTTATTTTTATTTTTGGACTGTTTTCGACGCTGTTTACCGGGTAGCGAGATTGCTTCGCCGCGGAATGCAAAATTGTCATCGTCGTGGCAGCGTAATCTAAAGTGCCTTTTATCTACTCTGGAACTGTTCTTCGGCGTGACAAATCGAGTACAGACCGCTCAGAGACTGAGGGGCGTAATTTGGCGCACTTGGCGCGGGACTTACGCCCTTACGATCCTCGGCTGTTTGCATATGCTCCGGTTGTTCTACGCAGGTACGGAGAACATGGATATGGAGGATACATTAAAGTGCCCGACGCTCGGGTCACGAAGTCTTATCGATTCTTATCACTCACAGATATAGACGTTGCCACCTTTCGGTGCGGAAAAAAAGGAAAATTGTATTGCATTCTTGTGTATCTCTTCCTCCATTCTCCATTCGTGCGTGAACAAAAGTGTACCGCTGGCACTCGAGATACGAAATACCGGACTCGATCCTCTCGACGCAAAGTTTTGTTTATTTCTCAAGAGCGAGGCTTTAATCTGAAGTCTCGTTTCTAAAATCGAACCGATTGTTAAAAACGTAACCGCTTAACGAAACTTACAAAAAAGTGTCCTGTGCGAGCTTATTTCTGGCGGGTTCACAGATAAAACTCTGAAAGCTTACGACTTTATAACATTTTGTCCCGATGTTTGTTCATTCTCACGATGCACGATATAAAGGATGTACAAAAAGAATGTGAGTATGCCGGACATTATTAGAATTTTCTATCGTGGATAACATGATTAACGGAAAGTGATTTCGGTAATAAACGAATACCGTTAATATCGAACTTAGTCGAAGTTAATAACGAATTCGTTAATAAAACTAAAAATAAACGATCGATAATTGGGCCGTTCAGCTTCGAAATTTTTACTCAATCCATATGTTCATTTTTCCCAGAAGGCAGGTTGGTAAAATGTTGCATATCTGACTAAGAATTTCGCGGATAAACCAACGCATTTCATGGATGAAAACTGAGTAATTCGTCGATCAATTTTTTTAATGTATGGATTCATAAGAAAAATTTTATCGACATAATATGTCGGTATGACCTACAAACTTAAAACAAACGGTTCGCGATTGCGACGCTACCAATTACTATATATAAATTAAGAAGTTCTTATATTCAAGTAACAATTACGAGATATTCGGTTAATATCCGCAATAACAGAAATTACCACATTTTCTAGCAGAATGCATGAAGTTTAATACGAACGATTGGCAGGACCTGATACCTAAAAGTTCTGTCAGCTTTATGGCAATTTCTGTCAGATCTTTCTCTCAGTATAGACCTCGCATGGCTCAAAAACTGATATCTAGTGAAATTCCGCGTATAGTATTTTTTATATTTATTTTTTTAATGGGTCAAAGATGCCGATGCATTTTCAATGAAGGCTCGCTATTCGTCGATTCGAGCTGCGTAGCCACTCGAACGAACTCTCACCCACCGGCGTTCGCGGCGGGAAAACGAGCGCAAAAGTGATTCCGATCGCTCCATTCAATCGAGTATTCAAAGCGACGAGTCTCGAAAGTCGATTGAGACCCCACGCGTACAAACGACCCGGTGTGCCACTCGTATCGCACACGTTTCACCTTCATACACTTCCGCATCGGAAGTACTTTCCGGACACGGGTGGTTTCTCTTCATTGAAACGATATTTGTCGATCCGCTTAAGGCATACGTTTTCGTTTTTAATGAGCCTAAAATCCCCGAGACGCGGCCGATTCGGACTGTGAGACCGGATATTGACAATATTCGCAGTTTCTGCTTTTCACATCAATATAATTTCGCCTCTCGAGAAAATACCCACCTCGGTAATCTCCATGCCACTACGCGGCAGAATTTGTTTTGTACATTTGACAAATATTTTATGGCCCCAAAAATCGTACATTATATTTTTCTTGCTCATTAGCAAGAAAAATATAGTAAAAGAACATTTACTATAGTAAAAGAACATTTACTATAGTAAAAGAACATTTACTATAGTAAAAGAACATTTACTATAGTAAAAGAACATTTACTATAGTAAAAGAACATTTACTATAGTAAAAGAACATTTACTATAGTAAAAGAACATTTACTATAGTAAAAGAACATTTACTATAGAAAAAGAACATTTACTATAGTAAAAGAACATTTACTATGGTAAAAGAACATTTTTTAATTAAAAATGTTCTTTTACTTTTTCTTGCAAATTCTGCTTCTTGTTGATTCGTCCATTTATTTTCTAAGTTCAAAAGCACGGTTCGTTGATAAAAAAAAGAAATTGCAAAATTAACAAGAGTCTAAAATTATGGTCCCTCGAGGATAAGTTTACAAACCTACTCTAGTGTGTATCTCCCGCCCTTCAGAATTTTTTCCTTTTCCACCATCCCCCGGTTTTTCGCCCTCAAAACTCCGGGCATCGCGGGATTAAACGAGAGATTAAACCGTTTCTCCCTCGCCAGCTCTCTCCCCGCCGCCGCTGATGTAACTTTGAATTTGTTTTATAATCTCAACGATCGCGCCGCGCGATGCGCGGTGAGGAGATAAACGGCTCGCGAGAGACGAAGTACGGAACAATGGCATGCGAGCTTAAGAAACCAAAAATGAAAAAAGTAAAAGCTGACCGCGCGGTTACTTTTTCATCGCCGTCGACCTGAGATCGTTCCCGTCGCACTCCTCGCGTCTCTATCACACCTCCGAGTACGCTTTATTTTCTCCCACTCTCAAAAACTTTTTGCCACTTCTCACTTCTCATTAGCACGCTATCTCGCAGCATAAATCATTAACACGTTTCGAGCGTCCGCGTGTGTGCGCGCGCGCGTGTGTGTGTCACCGCGTGTCTTCGCATCCACGAACCACAGAGAAGTTGTAATAAGCTCTCAGGGATTCACGAAGCGTCTGTTCACCTAGTGGAGCGGGTTCTCGCGTGCGTGTTCCTCACCTCTCGTCTCGGTCTCCCCCGCCTTCGGCATCCGTCGTTATCGCCGTCCACAAACCGGCGACAACGATGACGAAACGCCGGGGAGACCGCATTAGCACTTTCGAGCACGAGCGCTTTCAGCGCCCGTCATTGTCATCGTGGTCGCGGTCGAGGCTCGTTGTCGTTCGCGTGTCTACCCCTCCCATCCGCGGGTATCGCAAAAAAAAAAAAAAAAACAAACAAACAAAGTGACAGTAGAGTTAGCTTGAGACCGTCAATAACTTCAAAGTTGAGCAACATCGGATCGTCGACAGGTTGCTGGTCGGCGTCGCGGAGTTACGTGGACCTCGAGGCCCAGAGGATGGATTCGCATCATCGGCGAAATCGTCACGGTTGTCCGAGGCATCTGGTGGGTCTGAGCCTCCTGATGGTGTGCTCGTTGATCACGACGACCCTGCTGGGCAAAGCACTCTCCCAGAGCCTCGTAGTGTCGAACGCGATACGGGAGAGTTACGAGATCGTCGAGCCGACCGAGCTCCAGAGATACCCGGGCAGGGATTACTTCCTGGGCCCGTGCCTGATCCACAACAACCAGACCTGCCCCGACGAGGAGGTGACGTTCTTCCTCTACACGAGAAACAATCCCACGGAGGGCTACCAGGTCCTCGTCAACGAAACGTCGTCGAATCTGAACGACACGCTCTTCGCGCCCGGAAGACCGACGAAGATCATCGTCCACGGCTACAACTCGGACATGCAACTGGACTCCCTGGTGGACATAAGGAACGAGTACCTCAAGAAGGAGCCCGCGAATCTCATCGCCGTCGATTGGCATCGTCTGGCCGTCGCACCGTGCTATCCGGTCGCCGTGCACAACGTGCCGCACGTCGGCGATTGCTTGGCGCAACTGATCGAGAGATTGAGAGATCGGGGCGCCGAGGACATCCACGTTATCGGCTTCAGTCTCGGCGCTCACGTCCCGGCGTTCGCGGCGAACGCTCTCAGGCCCTACAAGCTCGATCGAATAACGGGCCTCGATCCCGCGATGCCCTTCTTCATAACCGTCAGCAACGACGACAAACTCGACGCCAGCGACGCCAAATTCGTCGACGTCTTCCACACCAACGCCTTCATCCAGGGGAAGGTGGAGACCAGCGGTCACGTGGACTTCTACATGAACGGCGGTATAAATCAACCTGGCTGCTGGCAGCACAAGAATCCCTTCGGCTGCAATCATCATCGAGCAGCGATGTACTTCGCCGAATCCGTCAACAGCGAGATCGGCTTCTGGGGATGGCCCTGTTCGGGATTCTTGGCGTACCTCCTGGGTCTCTGCCCACCGAGGTTTCCGGCCATTCGCGCAGGTGACGGGGTCGACAAGAGATATCGAGGATTTCACCTTGTGAAAACGAGATCCGAGCCACCTTTCGCCGAGGGACCGTTCGACGTCAATGACCTCGATAAGAATTTGCGATAAAAGATTCTTTTGTTTTTGTTTTTGTTTTTGTTTTGTTTTTTTTTTTTTTCAATACATCGACGAACTTTGCCGGAGTGATAAGAGGGGAAAGTATTGCAAAAAATACGCCAGAGACGCAAGAGTGATTACATTAAGTTTATTTATTTCTATTAACCCTGTGTTTGTTTGATCCATCGACAATTGCGCGTGATTCCCCGGGTATCAAATGATCTTAAATAACGATAACTATCTCGACTCCGAGCTCGGGTATCACCGACTGATAAGACGGCTCATTTGCGCTATAGCGTGATTAATTTTTACGATTCATGTTTCTTTGTTTTTTGTCGCTTCAGCTCTTTCCAACGATACGTTGTACCCCACGCTTGTGTATATATTGTGTATATTTGTGTATATATAGCGAATTGGCTGTTGCGACTTGTGCTGTAATAAAGTGACGATAAAACGATGTCTTTTCGATTATCAAAGCATTCTTGTGTGCGAAACTGAGAAAAACAAACCATAGATTAGACTCCGCACTAATTCCTCGGTCGCCCGGCTCGTCGATATCGCACGGACAATTCGCGTCGTTAAATCTTGCTCGGCGACGCTTTGTATCTTCGAGTGGAAAGAGAGCGGAAGAAATGGCCGTAAAGTAGGGAAAAACTATGCAGGGAAGTATAAACGATTGCGTGACGACTAGGGTCTTTCGTCGCGGCGCTCTTCCGGGCCGCGCGTACAAACTTGGCCAAGAAGGATATTATAAAAGTTATCCGAAATTGTTTAGAGCCCTGTTTCGCCGAGTACACAATTTAAAGTTCCGTCTGTCGAGGGCGGGCGGCCGGAGAGACCGAGTCGGATTGCGGATGCCTGCCAATGTATATAAGTGTATATATGTATACATATATATAAAGATATAAATATATATGTATGCATCCCGTCAAACCCTCTCGACGTTTCAGCCTCCGAATCCCCGGAGCGACTCTCACGGGAGTCGGATGAAAGCTTCGAGTAGAATCGTGAGTACCGCTGCTACTGCGGCTTGTATGCAAGTATGCCAATCTCGGCCGCGATGTAACTACTTCGGGGAAGCCGCACGCGGGGTACCGTTCATGCGCGGAGAGAGTACCGTCGGGCTCGCTCCTCTCGCAACGTCACCTCTCCTCGACGATTCGACAGCCGGAGTAAAAAAAAGTTTTCGACCGAGATTTTCACCGTGCACATCTACGGCGCGCACTCGAGATAAGTGCGCGCGCTCCGAAGTCCGCGCGAAATTTCGATGTAGCCCGCACGGAGAAAAATGACTAAGCTGCTCTGACAAATAGAGTTTTGCCGACAGTGACCTCGTCCCCGCAGCAAAACGATCAGTAAATGCAGCAAAAAAATTACTACGTACACGGAGAAAAAAAAAATTGTTGCGACAAGAATTTTGTTACCATAACTGATTTACCTGGTTAACATAGGGACATCAAAATATTTTGTTGTGGCAGTAAATATTTTGCTTTGGCAACAATAAATTATTAACGATCTACATTTTGTTAGAGAAACAGAACTATTTTTCTCCGGGTAGAAGCAATTTTTGGTTTTGTTATTACGACAAAACTTTGCGACGAGAACAAACTGCGCCTGCTGTAATTTGACGGCTGAGTAATTACGAGTAATAGGACTGTTATAGATACGTACATACATTAATTTGAAGATTAACTCACCGCGTTCGTATTTTATCATTTTATTGTATTAGAAATAATGTCTGTATTTGCAATTGTGGATTTTTTTTATTTGCTGTATATAGATGTATTAAACGCCGAAAGGTATCAATTTTCGCAGTTTGTACATCCACATATAGCAAATTTCAAGAGTTCGCAATTGTACTCTATTTTTTATTTTTACTCACAAAATTTGGCTATATTTTTACTAACAAAAATTTTGCTATACCAGCAATTTTTTTTTCTCCGTGTGCGGTGCGGAGATCAATCGCTACTTCCGAAGTCCGCGAAAGATTGAACCGCGCTCCGGAATCAATTAAATTCGCGACCAACTTATCGCGCGAGTATTATTGTCCCAGGCACGGACATGAGATAACGAAGATACCGATCGGGTTCGACGGGCCGAAAAGAAACTCGTGACAAGGGCGTGCGGCTGCTCACGCGAGCCCGTGATAATTATAGACTTGCACGGGAGCGCACACGGTCGCGATCTCAGGGGGAGGGGGGGGGCGAACGTTCATCTCGTCCGGTTAGTTAGCAATCAGCTATTTATCGAGTGGTACGAGGAATAATTAGCGAACCTCTAGACACTCGTTGTCCGCAGGCTCGTTGTGAATTATGCGAGCAAACACGCTATTAGCGTCGGGTCGCAATTGTCCGATTGCACGATAACGATGATAACGCTATTAGAGCGAGGCTGATTGGAGGCACGGGGGGATAACGTCGGACATGATTCGGGTGCCAAGAGCGTTCGGTCGAACCCTCCAGGCCGCTAAGTACTCGTTCGTATTAAAATCGTAATCTTTATCAACAGCTCGACATATTTATTATCAAAAGAATTGCAACAAAATTTCACTTTTGAAATATTTAATTTTTCAATTTTCTCAATTTGTACTAAAAGAAATACTAAAAGAAATATATTAAATTATAATAAAAGAAAAGAAAATGAATAATCGGATTATGTTCGAAAAAGTTTCCTTGTTTTTTTTAAAGTATTGTTAATATTGGAAGAAATATGGCGCGCCGAGCATCGCAAGGGATGAATATACGAGGCGATCGATTCACGCTATAAATTCATTGTCAATTCGGCTTACTCTCGGGACCTCGGCTCCGCCGAATTTCCGTACATGCACGCGTATCTCTGAAACCCCGCGGCTATTGTACAAAAAATTATGAGCCGACCCCGCTCGGGCGACGGTGAGCTTCCACGAAAAATTTGAGACTTCCGCGCGTCACTCGAGAGCCCCGATAAGAAGTGTCTTTATATGCGATACACGATAACACCCGCCTTATCTTGTATCTTACATCGTGCATGGTATTTAACAAAGCTCACTGAAGGCTTATCTTTGAATATTAACGAGGGGAAACCTAATTCCGCCTACGGTTGTGCACGGCGTGTCGAGTAGTTGGATTTTATTTTTTATTTTTGCACCACTCGAACGCTCGAAAGATTGAATTCTATGGACGGGAGCGGAAATGAAGGGAATTGGATCGAACCGCGCCGTTTTGGAGATCCCTATTAACGAACCGTCGGATGAATGGATATGCATGTGTATTGTATGGGTTCGACTGCAGGTGCATAGAGGCCGTGTCGTTATACAACGGTAAAGGCACGACCAATCGTGCCGTTTGTTCGGCTCGTTATTTCAGCGCGAAATCCTCTCCGGTCAGGGCCCACTTCAGGGCGTTTGGCATTTAAACCATTTTATACCGTTGGATCCACGGCGGGGCACATACGCGACCCCTCATCTGCTCCAGCAACGAGAGCGGCACCGGCAGCGGTATAAATCACGGGGGCGCTTTCACGAGCCCCTTGCCGATTGGCCGTCGTCATATTTCTTCCTGTTTACCACTGACAAATCCTCCATTCGAGCTTCACTCCACGGAGACCGCATGAATCGGATTTTCTCTCTATTTTATGCTTCGTTATTTTTTTTTTTTCTTTTTTTTTTGTACTTTTCTCCCTTTCGTGTATACCGTCCGTTCGTGCCTCTCAATTCAGCCCTTTTTTTACCTTTTCGACTTCTTGTCTCTTTCATTCTACCGCCGAAGCTGAGCACCGAAACAAGACTTCATACATATTCCACGTAGTTCCGCCTTCGCGGAAAATCCACTTTAGCCCCGACGCGGCCGCGGCCTCCCGTTCCATCCCTCGGAGTCTCACGCAACAGCTCTCGGCTACTTCGGCTACTTCGTTCGAGAGCCCGCGGTAAAACGGTGCATTTCGGTATTCGGTCACAGCATCCTTTGAGACTTTAATCCCTTGAAATTTTTAACAAACTTAATTTCTGTATTATTAAACACTGATAATACCCGAGCACTCGCGGCATATCGCGGTGTTTGTTCAATATTTACTCTGGCGAAACATTTACTCTTCAAGAGTAATTTGTGGCTGGAAATGGCTAGAATTTTTTTTTTTACTTCTGACGCAGGTTTCCGTATGAAATATCGAGGAACAAAATTAGTCGCAGATACATTGAAGGTAGCTCTGAATTGACGAATTGCAATGTTTGCAATTTTACCCATCAAATCGGAGGGTCCTAAAAATATTTCGAACCACGTATATTCATGTACTGTTTCGCACCAGCTACTGGAGTCGTATTGACTCCAGTAGCTATTTTACATAAGCTACACTCGTAACTCACATTTTTTTTTTCTGGCCGATGGAAAATGATCTCTTCTCAACTTTCGACTTCATTATTCGACTCAAATCTGCCGAGGCACGGAATAGCCTACCAGATTTTCCAGCTGCGATAGGTCGCGCGTAACACCTCGGTACAAACCCGGGCGATATAATCTCGTTTTTCCAAAGATCCACACACGTATGCGGTCATTGGTATTCCGACGATAGTCCAGGGATCAGCTCTACATTTTCGCGAAATATTTCACGGCATATCTCGGTCGTTCGGGAAGTTTCGTATAACAGTCTCGAATACGGATGCTTTGTACGTGAGCGTACGAGCGAATCCTCGAGACCAATGGAGGGATGTACGCGAGAAAAAAAAAAAACGAAGAAAAAAAGAAGTATGTAGTTCGCAAAGCCCACCGGCTCCACGGAGAAAATCCATTTGACCTATATTCCCCGGATACAGAATACACATATCTATATGGCATTATTTATCCATCGAGGGCGAGGGAGGGAGAAAGGAGCATGTGGGCTACCGATGAAAATAAGTCGGTACGTGGGAGGCTTTGGTTATTTCCTGTCACCGTGACCCACTGCGAGACGAACCGTGCACGGAGCACACCCAGCGTTTTATGCTAGTAATAAAACAGTTTTTACAACTGTGCCTCGTTTGCTCTCTTTACAACGTATGTCCTCATTATTGTCTCTTTTAGTCGTTAAGAAAAAAAATTCGTAATATTTTTTTTATTTCTTCTCTTACACAATAAAAAAAGTTTGTTCTTTTTCCAATAACTTATGGTCGACAAACGTCCACAATTTTTTATTTGTTAATTTTCGGATCGCACCGACCCAGGCTTCTGGTCTTACAAACAAAAATTAATAAATAAATAAATAAAATAAAATTGTTAATGACGTGGGAAATAAAAGGACACGTTTGTATATTCAAGCCTGAACAAACGAGTCACTTATTTATGGTGTCCAGTAAAAAGTCCATACGAAATTCAAGCACATTCAAGGACAATTTTCAGGCTGTGTTGGGACATTTATTAAAAATGAAGTCAATACGTACGAAATAACATTTATCATTACGTCAGTTCAGAAAAAATAACAACTCATTATGCATATATCATTATGTATATATGTATTTGAGCGAAACTGAAACACACATTTTTTTAGGATGTTCGCTCGTAATATACATTTTTAAACAAACTCAAAATTGCGCAAAAATTAAAAACTCATGGACATTAGATGAAATTCAAGGACAGTTCCAGGACATCAAGGACTTAAAGGACCGTTGGATACCATGTTATTAGACAAAATTGTTTTAACGAAACTTCGTATTCCGATTTGACGAAATTATTTTTGTACTGTGTTGGCTGTGACATGTATGTAAAAATCGTGGGATGATGTATGTGCACACGACTTTACGAGACTTGAGGTTGGTATGGCGGGACTGATGTTCTCGACGGTGTTCCAGTGCAACAGATGTACGGATCGAACGGAGCGAGCGCCGGGATGCCGGTGGGCATGACGACGCTCAAGGGATCCGTCGGTACCCTGGGCCCGATGGGAAACATGGGGAACATGGGGAACATGGGAACGGGCTTGGGATTAATGGGCGCCACGACCCTACCGCGGCCGGGAAACTGGCTACACCCTGCGGGCCTCAGGCTCGGGCACAGCGCGGCCCGGGTCCGCCTCTACTGCCAGGCAAAGTGAGGAGCCACGGCTCGGACAGGTTCGTTGACACTTTGATAATAAAAAAAAAAAAAATCAAAATTGTGCAACGAAAATTATTATTATCAAACAGCGAATTCGATAAAATTCATTTTAATTAATTATCTTTTTCAGTGACATCTCCTCCAGCCAAAAGGATGAATGGTTTGTGTAGGTGAGTCTCGCCCAATATGCAATTAGCCACGTCAGCACTCTTCCAAATTAAACGCCCACGTGCGCTCGGAAACTCGAAAAACAGACATATATATTCCCACGAGAATTTTCGTTTATTGGTTTATAAATAATTAACGAGAATACTGGGAGAGCACAGTTTGAAACAAAAAGAAGTTGACGCTTTTGTGGTATAATTGTTTGCCCAACAAAGTTTATTATTTTCCGCTTCACTGACCCATCCCGTGTCCCCTTAATTCAAAATATCCTCGGGCTGAAAATTATACTTCTATTCTACTTTCACGGTACAATTATTTTCCTAACAAAGTTAAAATTTTTATTTCTCACTAACTCGTCACATGTCCCAGTAATTGCAAATGTCCTCGGACTGAAATCGCACTTCCACGCTATAATTGTTTGACCAACGAAAGTTATTTTCCTTTTTTTACTTTATTTTTACTAACTCGTCTCGTGTCCCCTTAATTGCGAATGCTCCGGAGCTTGAAAATTCCGTTGCGCACGGTTAATTCGCATACTCGTGTAACGAAAGCCCGTTTAATCGTTTCTCTTTTCTCGGCGTTGATGCAGAGGCAGACCTGGACCAAAGCTCGCAGGGTGAAACGGGGATTGCGGTGGTGCCCTTCACCGCGCCCCGCGACGACGTTCGCGACGAGCGCTCGTCGTCGTTATACTACGCTATATGTACCGCCGCCACTCAGCGTCGCGGCGTCGACGCTGACGAGAAACTCCCGTTGCGTGCACCGTCGAGGAGAAACATCGACGATGCGTTGAAGCTCTCAAGGTGCGCCAGCCGACCGAACCGCCACGACCCACCACGGTGACCCACAAAACTTTTTGGGCCCTCGGAAGCGCAACGACACCCGGAGCAAAGTTTCGATGCGAAAGCTCCGGCGCGGCTTCTCGGGGGCTGCGCGACGCATCCGTACCGGCGGAATCGACGAGGGTTTGTATTTTGGGTAAAACTCACAAACGAAACCGCGAATCGTGGGAGTGGCCGAAAAAAGCTCTTTTTTTCCATACCCGGACGAAATCGTGAAGTCGATGAATAATTCGTTCGAGTCACGCCGCCACTTTGAGGGATGAAAATAGCATCGTTTCGACGGTCACGCGACGAGGGACGAGAATTTGAACTAAAAAATGGAAATAATAGGCGAAGATTTAAAATAAAGAGCGAAGAATATTTAGGGAGAAAAATAACGGCGGATCGAATGAATTTTGTATGATTGTACATTGTATTTCGCGTGTGATCGATGAGAGAAAATGATAATCCGGGTAGGAAGTGCTTCTGAGGATCCGCGCGTTGACGATATGAGAATCGATATCTTGTGCATAAACGACGAAAAAAAATAAAAAATAAAAAATACCTATCATATTTGCGTGTTCGCGATTCGTTGGCGTAGTTAGATTTTTTCGCGTAAGCCAAGGTGTTTCGATGTATTTTACGGGATGTTGGGGGAGAACGCGTTCGGATTTCTCTCCCGCGGTACATTCAAATTTTTTATTACTTTCCTTTTTAAATAATATTTTTCTCGCCAATTCTCCTCTAGTAAAGTTTTAACGAAGTCGAGGAATAATAATACGCTTCGAGGATTTAGCCGTCAGAGTGCTCGATCGTGTGAGAACGAGCGATAGTGTAAGGTCAATTCGAAATAATAAAAAATTAAACAAAAAAAAAAATTAAAAACGAGAATTGTGGATATTAAAACGAGGAAGTTACTTCAAGTTACTTACGCGTGTACTTGTAATATACTTGTATCTAACACTAGCCGTTCAGCTTTGTGCCGTCTCCATAGATTATTATAAAAGCGAAGAGAAGAAGCATATTATACATAAATATAAGTAGAAATTATATATATATATAAACATATATATATATATGCGCGAGTGTGCGTGTGTGAAACGTGTGCACGAGAGTATGAAAGATAACGTGTAAATGAAAAAAAAACAAACAAAAAAAAAGAAAAAAAAAATGTTGAGTAGAACGTAGCTCATATTTTAAGACGATTAACGAATCGAGATTTCAATCTCGATGACCCGTACCAAAAAAACGTTTCGCCCACGTCGGACCTCCGCGAAAAAAAAACAAACAAACAAACAAACTGCCAATCTCTGTTATTAGTTTCCGATCTAGCATCAAGCTCATTCACGGTCCATCGAGTCAATGTTTCTTCCACTGTTTCATCAATTAGCTTATTTTTCACAATTCTGATTGTTTTTCTTTCGATTTCGAACATACGAAGGATGAAGTATGATGAGAGCTAGAAAGAGATTAATAATTATTGAAAAAAAAAAAATTAAAAAGAAGAAGAGAATGAAGAGTGTGATGGTGTATCGAGGATTTTGAAGTTGGTGAGTGCGAAGTATTGCGAGAGGTCGGTGTGTGACGAATGCGGAGCCTCGTACTACGAGGCTTCGAAAGATTAGAGATAAGATATCCGAGATCTCTTTCGAGAGATCCGGGCACGAGGAAGCTAGCTCTTAAACTGCCATTGGGAGTCGGGTTAAAGGGGGTTGAACAAAACGATATTAAAAAAGAAACAAAAATAATAATACTAATGATAATGATTTAAAAAATGCAGATATATAAGTCGAGAGTCGTGAAGTGTTGGGGCGCATGGCTCTCGTCGGCTTGCGTTTCGTAGATACGATTTATTAGGTCGCGTCTCAATTTTTGCGGGAATTAAGAAAACAAAAAAAATACTCGCTTCGCTAGATAATTCTTATTAGACTATTGTTTACGGTTTGAGCGAAAAAAAGAAAAAGGGGTGTACGCGACCTCTGCGAGGCGTGGATATACATGTATATTTTACCGTTTTTCCTCTCATCGCCCGACTCTTCTTTACCGTTAAATTCGCGTTTGTAACAATAACCGTGTCATTCTTCACGTATTTTTCGTGCATATCGAGAGACATAGAATAATTCGACGGTGGGCTCTCGTTCAGACGAGACGAGAATTTAAACGAGCCACCCGCATAATTATTTATTTCGCGTCGTAAAGACGATGAGGTTGCATTTTTTTTAAACGTCACGCTCGTCTGCACGAGCCCCGAAGCGATGCCGCGAGTGTCGTACGATATATATTAGTAGGGATAGCGTTAATTGTAAAGATAGTCTAAAATGTTGTTCTTGAATCGAGCGAAACTGAATTCTAACTAATCGACGAAACCGAGAAACTCGTTGATGTTATATTTTCAACGCTACTGTCCAGCTGCTCTGCAAAGCTTAAAAAAAAAGAACAGAACAGAAAAGAAAACGAAAAGAAACACCCTTTGACTTTCTTTGCAACGACAGAACCGGGGTATTTTCTTGGAACCCCGCGGAATAACGAGACTGCCAGTGTTATGAGGCTCGGGAGAAGGGAAAACTGTATTTATCGAAGCTCTGTAATTCGCGATTTTTCGGCGTGTTCGAGTTGCGTGAGGAGCATGAGCAGTCGGGCTCACGCACGCCGGCACGAATTACTCATTAGGAGGCGCAAGCGCACGCTAACCACGGGACAGCACGACGTCTGCGAACCGAAAATCGTTACTACGCTTTTGTATTCAACGTCGAGCCATTCGGTTCCCAATGTAGTGGATATAAACAGCTGGAAAAGCCAATAGAACGAGAAATACAAAAATGTATACTTAGCAAGTGCATTCAAGAATCTATAAATTGACTGCTGAGAGACACTTCATTAAAACATATCTCTATCGCCAATTATAGTGGAATGAAAACGATTACTCGTGTCCAGAATATGTAGTGGAGAAAAAAAATCGTTATTTCGATGTATTTCGTCAATTACATTAGCAATAAAAGCAACGGCCTCGTTCATATCGGCCTGTGGTGTCGATAACGAACTCTCGGTCGGGACGAGCGCGACGACGAGAAAACTTCTATTTCGGTGTCGATACTGTAGGAACCTGCAAGAGATTGTTCTGAGAAGCCTGAATTACACGACACAATATCGAGCCACTACGGATCACTGGCTTCGCAAGCGCCCTGCCAATAAAATACAAGAACATATCTGAACTAACTATAGAAGCTACATTGATGTCCTCGAATGCACTGTTTCGTATAAATTTTTGTTGCGACGTCGTGCTGCGGTAACTCGCTTTTCCAACAAACAAACAAAAAGTAACTATGTGGTTTCGACCACGTTTGCATCGTATATTAGCGCGAAACACTGATTATTTTTTTAATATTACGACATATATTTCCAGCTAATTAAAACGAACGAACAATTAGAGAACGCGGTGATTGAGATGAAGAGAAAAAAAAACAATAGCGTTTATGAGCATCAGTCTAACTGACGTGATGCGTGATAACGCGGAACTGACCCTTGTCTTTTCCTCGCGTGTAAATAACGTAGAAGATTTTTTTTTATATTCAAATCAACGTGAAACTATAGGTATTGTTGTATCTCGAATATTTCAAGATATAAAAATATATTATATTAGATAAAAATATGTTCATGCACGTGAGTTTACGTGCGATTGTCGTAGTTTGAACTTGATAAATTTTGATCGAAAAAAAAAATTATCGTAGCTAGTCGGAATCGCTGCTTGAGAATTTTGTGCTTAGAAAAGGAGAGAAGAATAATTGGAGATCGCGCATCGTGGCCTGTGCGTGCACGATCGAGATACAAAAAAAAGGAACCTAGGCCTGCATCACGGAATACCGACTCGACTATCTACTCTCGATTTATATCTCTCCCTGAATTAACGAAAATGCTCCATGCGCGGGGATTTTAATTGAGAACGGTGACGAAAGCGACTATTCAATTGCGTGAAAAATAATTGAAAAAAAAAAAAAATGATCATCATTAATATTTCATTAGTACTTACGTACATCGTTCCTTGTCATCGGCATTTATACATTCCATCTCGCTGTACCACAAGTTGTCACAAATACCATCCCAAAAACAACTTATTAAAAAGCGACTTATTAAAAAAAAATACTTCCGATGCAAGAACTTCTAGAGAATCGTGCTATCCATTCGCAAATACGCGCATCTGTAATTAACACGCATATATATGTAATTAATTATACGTATAAATCTAGTCCCAGCGTTGATTCACCGTTCGATATTAATTATTCATTCATCTCGTATCATCGGAATTTCGCATATCGTTATTTCTTTTTTTTTATATACTCTGTTCGTTTACGTCCGAAATGAAATTTAAAAAAGGCATTCTTTAACCACATCATATCAAATAATCATTAAAAAGAAATTTCACCTAATCGTCCTGATAACGAAAAGAAGAAAATTTATCATTCGTAGATTCTCATCTTATGCGTAACAAAACAATATCGTGAAATTCGTACTATAAGTGGCACGTTTCGTTCGTCGCGCTGACGAAATTCGACAAAACGATATATAATTCGAATCTCGATAGAGAATGTATGTATCTTCGGCAATTTTGTCGGTGTTCGATAAGCGTAAAGTTCGAGACAACGTCGTAACAATAAGTAATGGGGAAACAATACAATAATTTTTCATACTGTTTTTACTTTTACTACTGTTATTACGTATGATTGTAATAATTATGTCTTACCCGTACACTGTATATTTACATACGCGGATTTATTGACACAATTGACAACACACGCGCGGAAACACACAGAAAAAAAACACACAGACATACGCAAAAAAAAAAGAAAGAAACAAATTAACCGCACGTAAGAACACGAGTTGCGCTCTATAGTTTGTAAATTTAGTCGTTGCGAAGTGTCCACCTCGAGACATTATAATCTTATTACGAATGTGGGAATTAGTGGGGAAAAAAGCAAGAGAAGTATATTATATATTATACGTAGAAGAGACCGTACGTGGGTGTTGATATGCGATGCGAGAAAGAAATAATGAAAAATGAGGAAAAAAAAAATTAAAAAATTAAAAAATTGCTAGATACAAAAGCGCGAGACTCTCGTGCGAAACGCCAGTGTATATGGAGAGAGGGAGAGTCCAAGCGATTCGCGGTGCGATCATGAATGGGGAGAGAGGAATTATGAAAAATCGTTTCGCGATAATTCAACGGCGATAAGCGATAATGCAAAGTCTGTTTCGTTAATAGTCGATTATATTCCTTGAAAAGGAGCGAATAAAGCGCGCAAGCGACGCGCTATTGCTTTCTCGATGTGTGAATATCAATTATTTCTAGCTATGAATTTCGTAATGTTGCAAAAAAAAAGAAGAAATTGTGTCCAACTTTTGATCTAGCCGAATGGATGTAGCGGACGAAATTACATTCGTTTTAAATTAGTTTTTACATTCAAAAAAAAAAAGAAAAATGAAAAAAAATTGTGAGTAAACAAAAACCCCTACTTGAGGATGTGTTATAATTTTTCATCCAAAAATATGTATGTTGTATACGTGAAAGAAAATTGTGACGTCATCTGAAGCCATATCAAACGTCTAACTGCGCATATCCCGTTGTAACAGCGAGAGTTGATTGTTATAATTCGATTAAGAAAAAAAAAAGAATCGTCCCGACAAGCGAAATCTATCTCGTCACTTTTGCTGTCATCTCATATCGCTTCAAAAGACATATCTTCTCTCTATTCACGAATGAAACTTTTTTTTCCTTCCCAAGAGAAAGAGAAAGAAAAAAAAGAAACCTATAAATTCGCCGGCTTGGGCGCGATTGTGTAGAGAGTCGGAGCGATGGTCGGCTGTTTGGCTCGCTTTCGATACCTGCAAAAAAAATGTGCAAACGCGAAGGTAAAAAATAAACAATACAAAAAAAAACAAAACCACACAAACCCTGACTATTACACAAAATAGATATAGCTATAAAGTACCAACGACAAAAATTATTGTCGGTGGCGTTCGCGGAGTCAAGCAGCCCAGCCCGCGCGACTCAACGAAAGAGTAGTAATAATAAATAACGAGGAACCAAGAGAGTCACGAAAGCAAGGAAAGGGAAAGCTTCGAGCCGCTTGGTAATCTAACAAACCAAAAAAAAAAAAACAAAAGAAATAACCAATTATATCCATAAATATTCCTATATAATACCCAAAGAAAAAAAAGTGAAAAAAAAATACGAGGGAAAAAAACAAAGGTAACCGAAGCATCATAACCTCCTAGAGGGCAGAATGAGAATGAATTTAGCGAATTGTATTGATTTAGTTCGACCACTGAATATGTCCGTGTGTGTTCGTTTCTGAGACATGTTTCTTTAGTAAAAAAACGTTGAAAAATCTATAGTCTCATTTATTTACAAAAAAACAAAAACTCATCGTACCAAACCTCTGCCCGCTCTTCGGTACGCGCAGCGACGAATCAACGGCTGCCATTCGAAGTTTCGTCGACGATCGTTGGTCATTCGACGGAGTTGCAAGGTGCAAACAACGACTCCTCTCTGCACAATCAGGTATAATAAAGTGTACGAACGAGGGTTGCCTTGCCTTCCGCATGGTGACCCTTCCCTGAAGACCCAAAGAGCAACGCTGACGTCCCGTTCGTTCCCTCCGCTCTGAGTGTCCGACGAAAATACAAGCTGTGTTGTGTGTCCCATCTACCTGATGCCCGAGGCGAGCAGGGGGTCGGTGGGGGTTACACTGCGACGCGGGGATCTCTCGAGTGGCTGTGTCGGGACAGCGTGGTGGTGGCACGACGCCCGAGAGACAACTCTTCAGTTAGCTCGCGGCGCTTACAACGCACGGCCGTTTCTCGCAGGAGCGCGCGAGCTTTTATACCGGTTCGACACGTCGAGCTCGTACCCACGAGGACACGCGTCTCGCCACCGACTCGAGTCGTTTGCCCGCCAATTCGGCACGAGACGAAACGAAAATTTATTACACCGCGAGACGGCATCGTAATTGGATTATAAAACGAGAGTACATTTTTCGCGTGAACAAAAAATCAAATTTCACCTCGCCCTTGTAATTGGGCCCGGCACGTTATTAATAAAATAATTAAATATATATCGAGTCAGACCCGTCGATGTTTACAAACGAACGAACGAACGACTCGGAGCGTTTCGTTTCCGCGACCAGTGCCCGAAGAGAGTCCCGCGACGATAAAAAATGACGCTGAGAGACAGCCCGAGACACTCGAGGAGGAACGTAGACCGAATCTCTCGATGTACTCGACCAATGGAATATTGATGGTGAAGTTTTTGTTTTTTTTTTTTGTTTCAGTGTTGTGTAGTGCAGTGTTCGCGGACATTTTGTTTTTCGCCACGACTACCCCGTAGAATATAGTTTATCACCATCCACTTTCGAGCGAGAGCACGAAAATCGATATACGTTAATCGATATATATATATATATCGAGGCAATCACGTGACGGCGTAACGGTCGGTCCGCGTTCATTCCGCCATGATTTCGGAAGTCGGCGCGTCGTAGATGTATTTTCGTTTGTTTGTTCGTAACCGGTGGAAGTAAAAAAAAATCCTCGTGAAAGATGTCGCGCGGTCGTTCGGAGGCCTCGAGGTTGTGCGCCTTCGTCATTCCATTTATTCTCCTTTGGGGCACAGCGGACGTCGATGCGGCTCGAGGATTCAAGCGAAACTTCAAGCACGGTAAGAGAATAAAAATCTTAAGGTAAAGGTACAAATGCTCGAACGGTCAAGAGCCTTCCCAGATTCCTTCAGTTGTTGATTGGTGAAGAACAAACTTTTTGTGCAAGTAACTGAAACCAATGTCAAGCTGATAGTTTCTAGTTTCCAGAACACATCGATTCATTGCAAAAGGTAAATTTTATTTTTATTACGAAAGAAAATAACAACAGAGTCTTCGGACGCGCTATTTCGGCGCGTCCCTAAATTCGGACAATGTATGTCCCAATGTTTCGGACATAAATTTCGAGAATTCTGATGTACGAACTCAAAGAATAAAAATAGAAAATAAGAAATCTGCATAGGAGTGTCCGACGACTGGGACGTGTCCGTGCATTGGTACTTGTTTTACTTTGCCCACCATCGTTCGAGCGGGACAATCCCTAGTTTGATTCGGTGCAGCGAACGAGCCCACTCGCTCTCGGTGTTTACCGTTGCGCACCAAAGAAGCGGCGATATTTTCTTAACGAGTATCCGAATCAAAGCTCGAGTGATTTACAAGCTCGCGACGTTTGGCGACTACACACGTTGCGGCGTCGGGTCGGGAGTACGACGGGGACGTGTCGTAGCCCGTCGGCCGCGTGACACAGCCGGCGAGAAGACCGGGGCATCTCGTACCACCCGGCTTTCTTCGATTTATATTTAGCGAGCGTAGCACCGACGATGGATGCACGGTCTCTGTTTTCGGTATGGAGCCTCGGATCCAGAATCCCCCCCGAGCACGAGCCGGTATCGTCGTTCCGTTCCTAACCTCATCGTCGTAGAATTAACGAACGAAAAAAAGAAGGAAAAAAATAAAAATAAAGACGAATATTTTAACCAAGAGCAGAAATCTCATCTTCGCTTAATTATTCACGAGTCGTCAGCGGCGACCGGTTTCGGACTACCGTTAAAACAGTCGTGCCGCGAGCGTATTCGACATTTGGTTTTTTTTTTCTTCACATTTCCAACTTTGAATATGACAATTAAACGAAATCTTGGTGTTTTTTTTCCATTAGTCGAATAAACCGTTATTTTTTTTTACGTTCGAGGAGATTGAATTTTTGCCGAACGTGGCTCGTTCGACTGGCGTCGATGGGAAAACATCGAGGGATCTCTCGCTGGGGCGTTCGGGCGCCTCGAGTCTTCGATGTCAATCGAGCGTGCCTCATATTTAAATACATCGCGTCAGATTCGATCTCGAACGAGGTACACGGACTCCTACCGATCGATAAGCATCGTACGTTCGTCGAACGTTCGTTCGAGCGGTCTTACACTACCGTGCACTGTAATACGTCCCGCTGAGACTTGTTTACGAGGCAATTAACTCGTACTTAACAGCCTCGTCGTTTTAGCACCGTGAATTAACTTTCTTCTCCCGTAGCGTCTCCCTCTCCGCGGATTCGCCTCGTCTCGCGGGCGCTGTACGCTCTTCCGTCACACAACGGGTCGTTCCGGACGGCGAGAGCCAACGCGCTTTGTTATTAACCGGCCCATTCTATGCCTCCCTACCTTACCGGTACGCTTCAATTCTAAATAAGAATAAAACCCGATAATTAACGGTAAGCCGAGTATCTCCCGGACGATCGATATATATCGCACGTGGGCGTGTCCGAGCGATCCGAGAGGCACTCTCGCGAGGAGAAGCAGCGAGGCACGCATGCACGCCGAGGCAACAAGTAATATCGAGATCGCGACCGACACTCGCCGGTCCGCCTCACCCCCCACCCCCCTCCCTCCCCCACCCTCCACAATAAACACGACGATGCTCTGCTTCTTCGGTCCTCAGAGATCGAGAGGCGAACAGAAATATGTGTATATATATATATATATATATAGACGTCGTCTTCTTATTCGCCGGCGAAAAACCTCCCTTTATCCTAAATTATTGTTCCTGGCTGAAAAAATTAATTATTCTAATGTGCTTACGTTTCGTTAAGCGTTTGCAGGCTTGTATTTACCGCTATCAATTTTCGTTTTTTTTTTTTTACATTATGTTAAAAACAAGCTAAACGAGTTGTGGGCATATTCAGCGTCGCATGGCAGCTCTAGCCGCGGAGGTCGGCGGGGCTAATTACTTTTTTTTAAATATGTTTCGAGAATGGCCGATTCCGATAGACGTGTGTTTATTTTACAGCGACTTTACGGCCTATCGGAACCAACTTATCGAAGAACTTGATTTAATCTTTTTTTTTTTCTAAATCGACTTGAGAGGAATGTCTAGAAATCGGGAATTACCGTAGACTGTCGGGGGAGGGAGCCACATTGATTTTCGTTTGAGTGCCCAATACATTTGCATTTTTACATTAATTACCATGATAATCAAGATAATTAAGATAATTACAAAAAAAATAATGAGATATTAATTCTTGATAAATATTCCGGGCATCCAAGATTGGATTTAGGTCCAAAATGGACTTCTCAGCCTCACCGTCACCAATAAGCCAATAATTCAATACCCCCGAGTCAAGTCTCAACCCATTGCACTGTAAAAATAATAATAATAGTAATAACAAAATATATTTTATTCCACAGTACGGCGTCCTTCGCCTTTTACATCTCCCTCTTTTCTCTTGCACAAAAATAAAAAAAACATAGTACATAATAAATACCAACGTAAATATTCCTTCGCTATTCAACAGCTTTCGATTTCCGCCACCCTGCTTTCTCGCTTTGAACGCACCTCGTGACCCTTATAGGTCAATACTGACAAGCGAAAAAAAAACATGCACACACATCTCGCATTTTTCTTATACACAGTGAAAAACAGTTACGTAAAATCGCAATACGAAGTCTCGTAAAAATAACTTTGTTAAATAAGTGCCAAACTCGTTTCTTCATGCTTGAATATACGAACTTGTCCTTTTACTTCAACTATTCTCGTTCAGCTATTATTAAAAATGTTAGTTCGTACTCTTGCTTGTAAAATTATAGATGGATGGTGCGATCGCAAAATCGACAAATAAAAAATTGTGCACGTGGACAATAAGTCGTCCTAAAAAGTCCAAACTTTTTTTTACTGTCCATCCCGCAACCCTTTCCCCATACCCCATAATCACTTCTAGCCTATTCCATCCTTATCGCTTCAAACGTCTCCCCTGACCAGTTTTCGTCCAACAATAAATAATAAAAAAAATAATAAAAATGTAACCGATTTTGCTCCACGCCTGCGGCTTTACTCGGGTCTTTGCGAAGATTGTTTCCGATTTGAAGTTTCGCTAGCGGGAAACATCGCTCGAATCGACGGAGGATTATTCGCACATGTTAGTGCGCGAATTGGTTAGGAATCTTGAGCGGATCGAGGGGTTTAGCCAGGGGGTTCAAGGCGATCGTACCGGTCAGGGTCGGGGGCCGCGCGGCCTGTTAGCCGGGCGCATTCCCCTGATGTGCCGCGGCTGGTGGCTCTTCGAGCTGTTGGAGGCGCCCATGGGGCCCCGTGCTGAGGAATCGTTACTCGGGGCACGTACTCGAAGCTGCCGACGCCGACACCGACCGTCTGCTCGAGAGTAGCAACAGCATCAGCACTTTGCATGCATAGCTCTTTCTCTCGCTCTCTCGACGGTGTGGTATTTAAATAAGAGCAAGGTGACGGGGTGCGGAACGAGAATGAGATTATTTCGAGAACGAACGCCGGCTGAGAAATGTAAGGGAGAAGGGAGCCCGGAGAGGAGGAAAACGAAAGTCTGCCCCGTGCGTGACCGGAAAAATGATCGATTATAATACTGAAAAAGAAAAAAATTACTTGGGGACTGCCAAAGAAAAAAAATTCTTATTTCAATTCTTACAATTCCATATGATGTTGAAACAACGACGGCAAGACTGTCAAGGTGACATGTTATCGTTTCAATCCCGTATGCGATTGTAAGTATTGAAAGTAGAATTGAAATTGTCATTTTTTTCATTGGCAACCCGCAAGCGAATTTTACTTGAGTCATTGATATTTTTTTTTTCAGTGTACTTTCTATGAGCATATAGCAATAAAAAAAAATTATATTGATCTATAAAGAAAAGAAGATTAATCGATAGGAATCGATGTCGATGTGGTCGGCAGCTCCGAGACGAAAATCTGCAATCGTTTTGCATCGCTCGATCCGCCTGCCCGAAAAATCGTCGGTAAAATTTGTCGGTGTTCCTAAAAATGTGAAAATTTTATGTGCTGTTAACAATGAAATTCAATCAATAAATAAGTAATACAATTAATTAATTAATTAATAATGATGCGTAATAAGATTAGTAATTAAATTAATAACGATAAATAATAAAATTAATTTAAAAAAATCATTATCCAAAGCCTTATCCAAGCGTTCTCGGCATTGAGCTCCGGGTAGTCTTTGATGTAATTAGCTTCGGCGAAAACAGTGTGGGAATGAAGAGCAGCGAATCTCTCGGAGGCGGCGATGGACCTCCGTGGAACGCAATACTCGCTCGCTTCTGGTGTGAATATACTTCGCCGCTTTTACTGGTCCGCTCCTGTCCGTCAAGATTTTTTTTAGACCATCAGCTGTGGTGGCTCGAGAAGAGAAAAAAAAAAATTGAGGTCGAAAGGATGACTCATCTCTCTTTAACGACCGGTCGAGATTTATTGGCAATTTGGCGAGAGCGACGGTAAAATTAACAATAAAAATGAAAACGGGCATAGCTGATAGACAAGAAAAAAAAAAAAAAACGAAAAATTACGCCGATGAGTTCGACGAACGAAAGTAGCAGGGTTAAAACATTTTCGCCTCGGATATATACGAGTCGACGAATTTCGTCTCTTTCAATTAGAAGCCTCGGTCCGACGGGTCGCTCGCAAAGTACCGCAAAGAGAGCGACCGATAATTAATTTATCCCTTCCGCTCGTTCGTCGTCGTGCGCGCGAACGGCTAGTCCAGCGAATATATCGTTCCTTCACCCGCGGAGCTTCGCGCAGAACACAAAAGATCGACGACGAGGAGCTTGGATGCAGCCGGTTAAAACGTCGCGAGATATATTCATCGACCTAATTTACTTCGGCGGCGTGAAAGACAAGTGGATGCAGTCAAACAAAATTATTTCGAATTTAACGGATATACACGCGCCTCGTCAATCGTCACGAAAATACAAATGACCGGAAAAAAAGAGAAAAAAAAGAGGAAAAAAAAGTCCACTCGGCTACGCGTGTCTCGCTTCATTCGCGAAATATTGCGCTTTCTTCGTGTTTCTTCGTGGAGACTCCTGTTTTTTTTCTTCCTCTTACAATTTTGTTTTGACGAAGTTTCGACTGACAGCTTCGCCCGTGCCCGGAAGGTAGCGAACACACGGGGGTTCGCCGATTTTTGAGGCGTATAATAAAGCTGCAATAAAGAAACGTTGCCGCGGGGGCCGAGCGAGCCCGCCGAGCCGGAGCGCGTGCTCACGTTGTTCACCCGGTCGAATCCACTCTCGGTATCTCTCGTGCCGAAAGGGTTTCCCTCTGCTCGCTCGCCGTGATCGCGGAGAGCATCGTAAAAAAATCATGCCGGCGTTATTTTGACGCCGTGAAAAAAATAAAATGAAATCCGCGTCGGAACGAGCCCCGGACGAGACGGGAGATAGAGAGAGGTGGGAGCAACAAAAATTTAGAAATTATCTCGTTCTCGTGAATCTAAAAACGCGAAATTATTTTGGACGGTAAAAAACACCGAGTCGCCGATCGCGATACGCAGCTTTTTATGCAGACCTCCTCCAGCATGCATATATATATATGTATGCATAGATTTTTTTGAATGCGGCGCGAGGAAGAAATAACTCACTCTCGTTCCCCCACGGAAATCCAATTTATGCGAAAAGTACATTCCAAGTTTGTATTAAATTCTCCGTTGTTATACGATTCGTATGTCAATAATATAAAAATTTAATATTTATTAATAATTATATTAAATTTGTATATTATTGACATACGAATCGCATGAAAACGGAAAATTCGACATGAACTTTATTATTATTATGTTGATTATGTAACAATATTAATAATAATTAATATTGTTACATAATCTACATAATAATAATAAAGTTCATGTCGACACTCACATGGATACTCTTAGATACTCACACGGATACTTACGGATGCTCACAGATATTGTTACTATTGCAATTAAGCTACGATCGCAGTTGGCGCTATACAGTGTTTTTATTGTGTTTGCAACCTTCGCTGTTTTTATGTTACTCGTTAGTCCTTTGTGCCGGACCATTTATGTCGGGCGATAATTTTCTCACAATAAAACTAATGCTGGACAAACTGATAGTCTAACAGATACTCGCAGATACTCACAGCCCCAGCACAGATTCTGCGAGCGTGCGGAGCGCGCGAGCCAACATAACCGCCAATATAGGGGAGAGCGGGGCAAAATGGGGCAACGGGGCAAAACGGGGTTTTTGGGCAAAACTAAATTTTCCAATCATTTTTGGATCGGACAAGGTGGCAAAACTGGGCAGAAAAGCCTAATGTATCCGATAGGGCGAATTCGGACATCCAAAAATTATTGGAAAACGACGTTTTGTCCAAAAACCCCGTTTTGCCCCGTTGCCCCATTTTGCCCCGCTCTACCCTACTAACATTGTAACGAATATTGTACGCGGTATAGGATAGACGCTTATCCCCGGTAAGCGGTCATAAGGAGCCGCTCGGACAAGGACATTTGACGGACGAACAAACGATCGACTTGACAGCGATCGCAGATTTGCCAGTCAGTTTATTTTGGGACTTTAACAGGAACAGGTATATTAAATATAATTTATTATATATTTCCGATGTGCGTCTGCAATAAAAAGGAAGTCGATAAAAAGATATTATATCTATCATAGATATATCTTTCGATATATAGCACATATTTTTTTCCAAGTGAGAATTGTCGCGGCTAATTCATCCACTCGAGAACGTACCGAGGTCTTGTTTCCATTTGCAAACGATTATCCGTGTTTACGGACGAGCCGGTCCCCTAGCGCGCTGCCTCGTACGTCCGTGGTTGGAAAATCCGCGGCGTAAAGTCTTAACGAAGTGAGAAAGGACGATGTACGTGAGACGCGCCCGATTATCCCATACTTTGTCGTTGATCCCGTTGATTTATGACGGGGCTCTCGTGCTTCCGCGCTCGTCTCGACCAACCCCCGTCTTTTAGTTTTTTTCTTCGCGCACTTATTCCTCCACTCTCGCCTACCCCTCGTCGTCACGCCTTTCGCACTCGTTTTCCGTATTTTTATCTCACGTCCGCGAGACTCGGCAGACACCCGTAATCCTTCCCGTTTGCTTCGGTCGCTCGGATCGTCGTCTTCCGTTTTTACAATAATAACAAAAAAACGAGTCGTTAAGTACGCGAAGTAAAATCGAACTCGTCCATCTGCCCTATGTAAATAGTCGAAAATAAATGAATAAATAAATCAAGACGCCTCGACGATGAGCTTCGTCGCGAATGAAACGCGAAAAACAAAAAAAATTGCTGATCTCGTATTTTTATTTTTATGTACAAAAATAAAAATACGAGATCAGCATTTTTTTTATTTTCCCGAAAATTAAGATATTTATTCATTTATTTATTTTCGGTTATTAAAAATTATTATCACCATTCGTAAAACCGCGCTTTCAATATAAAAAAAAACCTCTCCTTCGCATTTAATCTGAAGCTGCGATGCGCTCGACGAGCGCAAAGCGCGTGCGAAATTACAGCGAAAAATCGCGTCGAGCACCTGCGCAGTCGCGAAAGAAGATCGTGCGCTCTCCGCCTGCCGCGCGTATTTGCGTAGTCATCGTTAAAAAGCCACGAGCGGCGGAAAGTAAGGAGAACGACACAAACAAAAAAGAAGTCCGAGGACCGGAGCGAAGAGGGAAGCGAAGGAAAGGAAGGTAAAAAAAAACAAGAAAAAAAGAAAAAATCGAGACCGCGAGGAGCAATGCGAAGATACGTTCCGGATATTTTTATCGACCGCCCTCGCGTCATCCGAAACGAGACTGGATCTACGAGTTTCCTCGTTCGTCAAGAAATGTTATTTTTAATTTATTTTTTTGAACCGCGGATATTCGGAACCACATATTTTTTTCAGATTTTTTTTGTTTTTTTCACCTCCACCCACATCCGCTCCACTTAATTTCCCGGCAATGAATATCTCGCTGCATAATGAAAAGCGGACGAACGGTCGTTATCATTATCGTCACAGGCTTTCCGACGCTCGGTCGCCGATCCACCGGTCCGCGTTCCGGGAAGTCTAAGATGAGTTCGGACACCGAGGTGTTCCGTCCAGGCCGGCCCGACTCTCCCGATGGCAATGTCACATAAAGACCACGCGAACCTCCGCTGGCCTGTGCGCTCGTACCAGTTATATTTATAACTATTCGCGTCGGGCGCGCTCTCCCTCTCGAGCTCCGCTCTCTTACGTACTCGCCGGTTTGTACTGCGGTGCACGCTTCTCGGTGCTTCGAGAGTAGACCCAACACCGGGTCACCCGTCTGCTCCTCCTCGGCCCTTTGGCTTCTCGTCTCGTCCTCTCATCCTCGCCCCTTCCTCCTCCACGCAGCGCCCCGGCTCGCGAGAGAGCGCACTCAAACACCTATCATTTCCTACTACAGTAGAACCCCGATTAACGGGCGGATTAACCGGGAAGCGGATTAACCGTGCACTGAGAAAAAATATAGTGTTTCGTACCATAACGAATAGTTCCCAGGGAGAATAGATAGTTTCTGATAGTAGGGGAGGCAATGGGGCAACGGGGCAAAACGGGGTTTTTGGGCAAAACTATATTTTCCAATCATTTTTGGATCGGACAAGGTGGCAAAACGGGGCAGAAAAGCCTGATGCATCGATGGGCGAATTCGGGCATCCAAAATTATTGGAAAATGACGTTTTGCTCCATGCCCCATTTTGCCCCGCTCTATCCTATATATTCAATTGGTTAAACTGTAACTATGGTTGCAGCCACGATTTTTTGTCATTGTCGTAACTATAAAATATAGACGTTCTCCTCGGGAGGTTCCTTTCGATCGACCAAACATTTGTTTCGCCAGCCGTGAGCGCACATTTTGTTGACTCAATTGATTTTTTTTTCTCTGTGTATCTTTACTTATATACTTTCGCTGTCTACTTGGGATTAACCGGGTTTCGATTATCCGGGGACTCTTCGGTCCCGAGCATCCCGGTTAAGGGAATACGTCACATGGTCGCCGTTTATGACGGTGCACCCAGAAAAAAAATTTATTTGACGGCCACCGTTTATTTGGTTTAAGTAAAATAAACGGTGGCCGTCAAATAATTTTTTTTTCTGGGTGTGGAGACATGTAGCAATGGTTGAGGGCTAGATATCTATCCATATACAGATTCGAAGCTCCTTTAACTCGCAATATCTTCGAAAATCTATGGGCACAGCTCGATTTTTTTATTGCATTCCTAATAATGTTATAATATAAATTTAGAAAAAAAAATTCCAATGAAGTAAGAAATATCTACATTTTTGAAAAAAAATATCACGCGGCACCATATGCAGCTCATGCTAATTGACTAAATTTTACGCTCATGTATCTCGGAATCCACGTGGTGAAAAAAATTATTAGAAATTCTTTAAAAAAAAGCCTCACTCATTGCATTATAACACTTGTGATTTTTAGTTCCAAATATAGAAAACTCGCCGCGTGACGTATTCCCTTGATCGGCGTTCTACTGTACCTTCGTACAACCGAGCTGCAGGTACATTTCTTATGAATGTTCTTTCTCATATTTCCCCCCTTCCTCGTCGTTTTATTTTTCCACTGCACTACGCCGCGGACCGCTCGACCGCTCGGTCCATCAGCGGCTCCGGTAGCTCTCCGAACCTTTTCTCGTAAGATAATAACCTCCCTCTTTAACCCCTTCTGCTCGCGTTCATTCCGGAGTCGTAAGTCTCGAGGTCCATCGAGCACTCGTTCGTGCCGCTCTTGGCGTTTCTTCTCGCGGACGGATATATTCTCGTGTACTTACTTATTCACTTATAATACCTCGGGTTTTCCTTACCAAGAGCCCTGGCTCGGAGCCGCGGCTCCTCTGCTCCGAAGAGGACTTTTTGCAGCTCTCGGATGAACAGTTTTGTACCTTTTACGCGGCGGCTCGGGTTATAGACTATGATGATTGAGGTTCTTGTTTGCTCGGGCTCTCCGAGCTTCCTCTCGCTACACGGGCTTGGATCTGTGGATTCTCGAGATAGACGGCGCCCGAGCTCTTCTCGACCGTCCGACCGTCGAGCCGTAACCACTTCGGTAACGAGTGCCGTATTCGAGAATCCCGTGGAATTCGTTCGGGGAACTTTAGGGATTGTCCTTTTTATTTTATTCTACATGGGTTTTGTGATAGCATTTGAAAAATATGAAATACAATAAAAAAGAATGAAAGTTTGTTCAACCCGCTGGAGTCGGATGGAAGTCTTCGCGACCCGGAAGCTCGCGCCGTGCTGCTGGTGCTGTTGGGTTTCTCGGCGAGCTTCCGAGTGCCATCGAGGCGCGGCTCGACGAGAACACACTGCAATTAGCTCGAGATATCGTTTTAATGACCGGCTCTCCTCGGCTCGCTCGAGTTTCTCCACCGTGCCGAACAACACTTCGCAACTTACTCACTGACACGCGCACACATCGCACACCTCGGCGACGAAACACGCTTGTCCGTCGTGTTTATCGGACGGTAGGACGACCGGAATTTGCCGTTAAAAAACCCGTGATTACTCAATCAATTATTGTTCGTGTAATGGGAAATTGACTGTTTCAGATAACTTTCTTATTTTTTCGATTTTTTTTTTTTGCTTGGCTTGTAAAGCAGCTAGACGCATCGAGGGAACACTTTTTTAATGTCGAAAATAACGTTGAGAATCACTTTGCGATTTTTATTTTATGTTCCGGAACGGATGTACATGTAGTTCCGAAACAATTTCCTCCTGTTTTTCGTGTCTTTGACAATTCTTGCAAATTAGAAAATCAACAAAGTTTTTGACTTTGGTTCATAAAAAAAAATTGTCAAGTGAAGATTTTTTTTCTCCTTTAACCTTCTAATAGAGATCAGTTTCGAAGACTTGCCACGGACCTGGAAAACCGGGAAAAGTCAGGGAATTCCAGTTGGAGAATTTCGTAGCAACCATGCTTATAATTAATCCTCAAAATAATCTCAAATTTCGTGTAATCGAATTAAAAAAAAAAATAATAATAATATGAAGCCACTACTACACCAGCCCATCATAAAAATTTTCGCGTGGGCGTCGAGGCGGTCCGCGCCTTCACAATGAGATATTCGCGCGTTACGTTTCCGTGAGGCCCATCTGCGCGATGGCGCGTACGACTTCCGGCGGTTCCTGCGTCAGGAGCCACGTTATTTATACGCCTATTTACCGGACGGTAAAAACGTCGCGCGTCCATCATCCCGTACCCTCGCCCCTTTTGTAATATAAAACACACGACCGGTATATATCTCGTCGCGAGGCACCCGCGTTACCTCCGACTTCCGGTCGCAACGGAATATAATAACAACCGCGCGGCGCGAAACCACTCATCCCCGTTTTTTTTACACATATAATATAATTCTCGCTCTGTCTCTTGCACTCGGTGAGATTGAGATGTCGCGGAGGATACAGCGCAGCATAAAGCAAGCTGTACATTCTCGGGCCTCCTCGCTGTCAACCCCGGTCCAATGCGCGCCAGCAGCACTACTATGTACTCCAGACGTCTGCGCCTCGCATTGTATAATCCCCCGTGACAGTCGAGCTTATAAGATCCAATTTTATCATCAAACCCCTCGACCGAGCGGAAGCGACGTCCCCCGTTCGATAAGAAATCTCACTTACGCAAGCTAATGAATAATTTAACATAATCCTTTTAAAAAATTATACATGTTACAAAGTCTATAAAGCGATAATTGCAAGTGTCTGGTGAGCAAGTCGCTCCACGATTGCGATCTATCAACATTAGTCGTGGTTTTCTCCGACCAAGATCCGACCGACAATCTTCAGAAACGTCTCCGATGGATATTTATACACCCACACCCAGAAAAATAATTTATTTGACGGCCACCGTTTATTTGGTTTAAGTAAAATATTTATTTGATTTAAATATTTTACTTAAACCAAATAAACGGTGGCCGTCAAATAATTTTTTTTCTGGGTGCAGGTGATTCACGTCTTGCAGACTTCAACGTTCTTTAGGTGTCTGACTTTCTTTTTCTTTTTCTTAGTATTATAAAAAGGGTTAAAAATAAAGACTGACGAAACAACATTAGTTCTCTTTTGCTCTCAATAGTTTTGCTCCCGTTGTCTAGCAGTCCATGTTTTATATTCTGCAAATTTCAAAGTTTTCTCGTCTTCTTTCATTTAGAAAAAATACATTGACAATATTTTCATTCACAAAATGACAATTAAAAATGTCCGGTAAGCCGCGCTCACTCCGCAGTTGCGATTAATCAAGATAATTCCTTGTTCAAATCCTCATTTCGTATCTCTCGATACATCCGGCCGATAAAATTCAAAAAAGGTCTTCGGCAGATATTTACACACGCGCACACACACGTGCGCGAGTATTGCATATAACGCATGCATCGACGACGGTTGTTAATCATCGGTGCCACCGGCGTAGCCCGTGGCGGAACGATCCTCATTCTCGAGCCTCTTTTCTCGCTCCCGCTGGTGTCGTTGACTCAAACGAACGGTAGAATCAACCGATCGCACACACGTCAACGGTGGACAGATTTATCGGCGTTCTTCGCAGTATCGATAAACAAGCGGAGAGGAGTTTTCTGTCCCTCTCCTCCCGCCGAGTTTGCTGCTACTTGCCGGGTCGCTCGCCGATGCAGCCTCGCTGTTGCCGGTGGTCGCGAACTCTTTTCGAATCGCGTGCCCGAGCCACCGTCGACGAGTCTCTCTGTCATCGCGGCTGAGCGTCGCAGACACGTCGACTCGTCCGAGGGCCGAGCCTCCTCGCCAGACAATCCACAGACGCTCTGCAACCGATTTATGAAAAATACATGAACTCGCGTGACGCGTGAGACGCGATTGGTCTTACAACGGGCGCCGATGTGGGTCAGTGAGATTGCCGGAACGAAAATACATAGAGAAAAACAAGGAAATTAAGTTTTTTTAAATAAAAAAATAAAAATTGAAATAAGAAAACAGAAAAGGAAAACGCTCTTAAGTGGAGGCTACACCCAGAAAAATAATTTATTTGACGGCCACCGTTTATTTGGATTAAGTAAAATATTTATTTGATTTACATCAATATTTATTTCATTTGAGTAACTGTTTACTTAATTTAAATAAATATTTATCTAAATCAAATAAATATTTTACTTAAACTAAATAAACGGTGGCCGTCAAATAAATTTGTTTTCTGGCTGTAAACACGTATGAGTCCCAGAGAGGCAGAGTAAAAATTTTGAATCGTTTTCCTCCGAAAAGATTCTATAAAACGAAAAAAGAATTTCAGGGCGCACTGCAATAATCAAATACGCAGTACGCCCCGCAATTCGTTTCGTATTTTATAAAACCGTTTCGGAGAAAAATAGTTTCAAAATATTTGGAGATTATGTTGATCTTTACCCCCACCTTGAGTGCGATGATTCGGGGAAAATAGAAACGCCGCGCTCGACCGGTCGCCTGCGCCGCGGACTTTCACAGATTTCCGCGTAACGCATTAAACACGATACATTTTTATAACGGAGTTGATGCGGGTCGGTAATCCTGCCGAGAAAATCAAATGAAAAAAAAAAAAAAACATAAAATAAAACAATAAAAAGGAAAACCTCTTAACGTCTTTTAAGTACGGTGATTCGGGGAAAATAGAAACGCGGCGTTCGACCTGACCCGCGGACTTTCGCGGATTTCCGCGCAACGCATGAAACACGATAGATTTCCGTAACAGAGTCGATGCCGGTCGGTAAGCCTGGCGAAAGAAAAAAAAAAAAAAAAAACAAAACAAGACACAGAAAAGAAAAACCCCGCGACGCTCTTAAGTACGATGATTCAGGAAAATAAACGTCGCGCTCGACCGGTGACCCGATCCGCGGAATTTCTCACGACCGTTATTTATACTGTAAGACCCGGAGGAGGCAGCGCCGCGGAGAGTCGAGCAATAATAACGCATCGGGTAAACGTACATACGATTCCCGGCTCTCGGGCAATTATCATATCTCATTTTATCACCGGTTTTGAATTGCGGGTACGAAGATTCCTCGCTCGCAATCAAGAGTCGCGGAGAGGTAACACATTCGTGTATCATTATTACGTTAATGATGCGGACATTTGATTGCGGGGATTGCTGGTATTGCCGCTTTGGCGGGGCGTCTCGGAGGAACTATCGTTGGACAGATGTACACATACCCGAAGTGGATGCGCGCAGCCTCGGTTTGCCGGCGCGATAAAGTAACGTACGGACGAACACAATAAAACGTAGGAAGCAACTTACGGTTAATGACTGTGTCCCGAGTGGATTATGATAAGTATCTCGTTAAACTCTCCTCGGCGCGCTCCCGGATCGTTTATGATATCGTTAATGCGAGCGCCGGCCGGGCGGATCATTTCTGCGGGAATCTACATCGACGTCAGAGCTATGCATACGACCAAAAGGGCGTAAGTTCCATAACAAAGTATTCGGTTCACACGCCCTTTTGGTTCTCAGCGATCGATATGTGCAACATATCTGCGGCTGAGAAACAGATGGGCGTAAGTCACATTGTTTTGAATGTTAAATCGTTTGAAATGCGCTCTTCTGTTTCTTCCGAGCTACGCAAGAACCAAAAGGGCGTAAGTCCCATGCAAAAGGGCGTAAGTATTCGGTTTGCGCCCTTTTGGTTCTTGGCGATTGATATGTGTGACATATCTGCGGTTAAGAAACAGATGGGCGTAAGTCATTGTTTTGCATATTGAATTGTGTGAAATGCGCTCTTCTGTTTCTTCCAAGCTATGCGTACAACCAAAAGGGCGTAAGTCCCATGCCAAAGTATTCGGTTCACATCCTTTTGGTTCTCGGCGATTGATATATGTGACATATCTGCGGCTGAGAAACACATGTGCGTAAGTAATTGTTTTGCATGTTAAATCGTGTGAAATACGCTCTTCTGTTTCTTCCGAGCTATGCATAGAACCAAAAGGGCGTAAGTCCCATGTCAAAGTATTCGGTTTGCGCCCTTTTGGTTCTTGGCGATCGATATGTGTAACATATCTGCGGTTCAGAAACGCATGTGCGTAAGTAATTGTTTTGCATGTTAAATTGTGTGAAATACACTCTTCTATATCTTCCGAGTTATGCATAGAACCAAAAGGGCGTAAGTCCCATGCCAAAGTATTCGGTTTACGCCCTTTTGATTCTTGGCGATCGACATGTGTAACATATCTGCGGATAAGAATCACACGGGCCTAAGTCGCATTGTTTTGCATGTTAAATTGTGTGAAAACGCTCTTCTGTTTCTCAGTCGATATGCGACTCTTGTGTGCGTCAGGCGTTGCTCCGATCATGTTCGAGTCTCGTCGATCTCGTTTCTCTAGACTCGTTTCTATGCAGATTTTCGTCGCGCGGACTCGTGTCGAAAGCCCGGATCCGATGCGCTTGCTCTCCGTCGAGGTCTCGGGATAATTTGTATTCCGACAATGCATTCGGCGAGAGGCATCTCGCGCGCCTCCGACAAGACCCGCCGATAACGATCGCCGCGGAGAGGCGACTCGCGCGATCTCTCGCCGATATTCCCGGCGTTGCACGGTGATCGCCATCCTCCCGAGGTACCGCGCCTCGACGGTGGAGGCTTTTACTCAATCTCTCTCTCTCTCTCATTCGGGGAGTCTCGATCGTCATTAACGCCTCGTATTAATTCGAAATTACACGGGCGAATAAACGAGACGGCGGATCGTCGACGCCTTGCCCGAGAGGGGTTTCGAGAAGGAGCGAGTTATCTTTTTTGCAAAAAAAAAAATCTTGCAGCTGTTCATGCAGCATCTTCTCGCATTATGGAAATTTTGCGAACAGCCCGACAGAGCCATTTTTTTTTTTTTTTTTTTAATTCTTATTAAATTTTTTTATTTTTTTCGCTGCGCTTTAACGACGGAGTTTTGGCTTGTCTTATTCTCCGGACGAGTTTGCGCCGTCGACGATGAGGATAATTATAATCGCGCGTGTATATAATAATGCGCGCCGCGCATCGTAACGGGGGAAAACGAGCGCAGATTAGTTAAACAAGTGCGAAGGAGATTATCTCCGATGGATCGCAATTAGTCGTGATATAATGTTATAGCGGAGCTTTCGGAGGCCGTTGGAGGGAAGATTGTTGAAGAGTCGAAAAATAATTCGAGCTACGAGTCCGGGCGCAGGGGGACTGTGCGTCAAGGCGATTCCTGGCATACAAATTGGGGGGTGCCGTGTTTATGGGACGCTGAGAGCTCGAGGTAATCGAGTCTCGCACGAATTACAACGGACACGCGAAAGTCTGTCGGTCCGTCGGGAGAGAAGAAGATTGAAAAAAATTGAAGAACTGGATCTTGCGGTCCGGTGACGGGGGAGCTTAAACCTTTTTCAATTAAATGCGAATTTCGTGAGCACTGTAATTGGAAAATCGTGGTCGAAGAAAGTGTCGCTGAGGGTACTGCAATAATAAAATATCTTGTGAAAAATAAAAAAAATAGGGCTGAAGGACTTAAGGTAAAGGACCCAGTTTTGATATGCATTTGATATGCAGCCAATGGGTAGCGCGCGTCCGGGGGGTCGCGCGAAGTGTCAAAAGTGTCTGGGTCCTTTACCTTAGTTCGATGGCTCGTTGGCGATCGCAATAGCGACAGGAATACGTAATGCAAATAATCTTTTAAAAGTACCAGGATCCATACAGTGCAAAATATTGTCAACAGATACACTTGTTACTACTACAGAAAATAATAAATAAATAAAATATCTTGTGAAAAATAAAAGTAAGTAGGGCTAAAGGACTTAAGTCGATGGCTCGTTGGCGATCGCAATAGCGACAGGAATACGTAATGCAAATAATCTTTTAAAAGTACCAGAATCCATACAGTGTAAAATATTGTCAACAGATACACTTGTTACTACTACAGAAAATAATAAATAAATAAAATATCTTGTGAAAAATAAAAGTAAGTAGGGCTAAAGGACTTAAGTCGACGGTTCGTTGGCGATCGCAATAGCGACAGGAGTACGTAATGTAAATACTCTTTTAAAAGTACCAGAATCCATACCGTGTAAAATATTGTCAATAAAGACATTTGCTATTACTACTAAAAATAATAAATAAATCAAATATTTTGTGAAAAATAAAAAAAAGTAGGGCTGAAGGACTTTGGTCGATGGCTCGTTGGCGATCGCAATAGCGACAGGAATATGTAATGTAAATACTCTTTTAAAAGTACCGGAATCCATACCGTGTAATATATTGTCAATAGATACATTTACAACTGAAAAAAAAGAATAAAAAAATAAAATTAAGTAAGAATTTGAGATTTGGGTCACAAGTTCGCGCCGAATCCGGACGATTGTACACGCCGGGATACTTTGTGCAGTGGCCTGTGCGCGGCCTGCCCGACGGATCGCGACTTCACCTTCCGCGCGGTGAACGCCGGGTCTCCTACGGGCCTGTAATCGAACTCACCCGCCGATAATTACGGTCGATTCGCGCGCGAGCGAAAACGGGACGGCGCGCAGCACCGACACACACTCTCGAATCACGAATCGTCGATTCGACCGCTGAATTCTTGACCCCGACCCCCAATTATCGACGTTTCCATATGGCTCTCCTCCCCACATGTCGGTGAATCGTAACATCATTCATGGAATGATTTCATGAACCGTTCCTTTTTTACCTCGCAAAACATATCCGAGAAGGAGATATAAAAGGGGTTTAAAAAAAAAATTAAATTATTATATTTTTTTTATGAAATAAGAAAGAGCATTATTTTGAGCCTTGAAACGTCACAGACTCTCCGCCGGTGCAATCTCGTTTCAAGCAGTCGGCAATTCGCATTCTGGAAGCCTTATTTTATTTTTTATGCATTGTGGAAATTACAAAAACGACATTCCTTCGAGCCTCGAAACAATAAAGAGTCTTTCTCTGTCACTCCATCGTTTTGCTCCTGTTTTCCAGCAGTTCGTGTTTTAAATTCCTCAAACCTCATCGTTCTTTTGTCTTATTTTATTTTTTTGTTAACTTAATTTTTTTACGATTTGATAACTCGTATTCGCTATGCGCGTGCCAATGACCGCGTGCCTTTTACAACGCAAAAAAAGCCTTCGCAGTTCGAGGATACCGCGAGCTCGAGCTCGACAGAGAGAAAGACCGGCCCTCAATGACCATAACTGTTCCTAATTTTACGTTGCGACTCGCGTAAACGCCGATCTCGTCGTTGCGATCAGATTTTATCTCACTGTCTTATTATCGTCCGGCGTACAGTAATAAAGGCGCCTTATACGATCGCGCGCCACCCTGAAAGCCGTCGGTATTTTCTCATGGAATTTCCATCGACGCAACTCGCCGATTCCGTATAACTGCGGCACGTTCCTCGCCCTTACGCCTACAGTTACAAAAAATCCTATACCTCAAAGAATAATAAATCAATTTAATACAAACAAATTTTAAAATAAAAAATAAATGAAAAAATTAAAAAATTACAAATAAACTTAGAAAATAAAAATTATTAAAAAAAAATGAAACCTTCTTTTTCCAAATGCCTTTCGACCGTTCAGCGGGTACTTTTCTGCGCGACCAAGAAACGTTCCTTGCGCGCCGGACGCAACTGGCCGATTCCGTTTAACTGCGACACGTTGCTCGCTCTTATGCCCATAGTTGCAAGAATTCGTATACCTCAAAGATTAGAAATAAATTAAAAAATTAAAAATTAAAAATAAATGAAAAAATTAAAAATGAATTAAAAAATTAAAAATAAATTAAAAAATTAAAAATAAATTAAAAAATTAAAAATAAATTAAAAAATTAAAAATAAATTAAAAAATTAAAAATAAATTAAAAAATTAAAAATAAATTAAAAAATTAAAAATAAATTAAAAAATTAAAAATAAATTAAAAAATTAAAAATAAATTAAAAAATTAAAAATAAATTAAAAAATTAAAAATAAATTAAAAAATTACAAACAAACTTAAATATAAAAAATGAGAACTTCTTTTTCCCAGTGCCTTTGGACCGTCCGGCGGGAACTTTTCTGCGCGACCGAGGAATTTTCCTTGCGCGCCGGACAGCTCGACTGTCCGAAGAGGCCGCTCGGCGCTATAGTCGCGTTAATTAATCCCGGCGATCCTGTGCCGTATAACGCTCTCGATCCATGCGGGAATACGCGGTCGGAAGCTGGCGCGGCCCTCGCCGAGGGATAGACGATCTCTCGGGTATAACCGCGAGTGGCGTACGCGGGGAGATAAGATCGTCGTACGTACGTATATAGAGGAGAGGTCCGTACGATACATTCGCGTATGCACATGCATAAGCAAATCCGCGACTCTCCGGGCCCGAGTCGGGCTTGATTGAACGGAAACGAGAAATCGTCGAGTCTCCCTCTCGTGCACAGTGATCGCTCTGTGTTTATCTGACGCGTGTGTACATGCACGTCCGCCGATTCGCGTGTAATGCATAACTGAAAGAAAAAAAAATGGACGGATAGATCGGCGCGGGCGGGGAGGGGGGAGGGGGTGGAACTTGAATAATAATTCTCCGTCTCCGCGTGGCTTATCGTCGATCGGGATACAGAGTCGTTCCTTTTGGAGTACACTCAACTCTGCTCGTTTCGCTGCAATGGCAACGGAGCGATAAAAAAAAACAAACTTGGCGGGAAAAGCGTTGATTATATACACAGTAAAAAAAGTTTGTATTTTTTACAACTTGTCCACAAAGTTCCACAATTTTCGATTCGTTAATTTTCCGATTGCACCATCCGGTTATTAGTTTTTCAAACAAAAGTAGAAAGTAAAATTTTCAATAACACGGGAAATAAAAGAACAAGTTTGTATAATCAAGCCGGGGCAAACGAGCTTGTCACTTATTCGACAAAATTATTTTTACGGAACTTCGTATTCCGATTTTACGAAATTATTTTTTATTGTGTGTATTTTCTTTCAATTATTGAAGCATAAAACATCTAGTGTGGGAATTTGTTAGCGAAATATTTTTTTTATATTGCAATAAAGTTACATCTTTGGTTATGGGAGGGGAGGAACGAGAGTGGGTGGCACGGAGATTCGTGCGAACCGATATGGCGTGTAAATTTTCACGTCGCTTCGAGTCATTAGCGTTTGGCTCTTCCAAGAGACGACCGTACCTCTGGACTATCTTGAGGTAACCTTATGGATGACTATGTAATGAAAAAAAAAATTACATATGAGAAAAAATGAGTAGTTGTGACAGAACGGAAGGGACAGTCGTTAAATGAGCGTTCGAGACGTTGCGCAATACGAGAAGCGAAGCGTCTGTCTCGTAGTATTGTATTTACGAAAGAATATCTTCGGTACGGACGTTTATTACCGTGGAACGAGTCAATGACGTCGCGAAGCATGAAATAAAATGAAATGAGAGGTAGAGACGGAAATGGGAATCGTGCTGGTTATTACCCCTTTGAAATGTCCTGCGTTTTCTCCACGAAACATCTCTTCGATCAAAATTTATGGATACATAGGTGACTAGAGGATGGAAAAAATTCGGAAAACATTTTCTAACAGGGATTTTGATAACCCTGTTGTCGTGCAAATTTGGCGATGATCCATCATGCCGTTTGGGTAGGAACGGCATGCATTTTTGTCCAAATTTTGGAAATTGGTATCCAAATTTTGGAAATTGGTATCCAAATTTTGGAAATTGGTATCCAAATTTTGAAAATTGGTATCCAAATTTTGGAAATTGGTATCCAAATTTTGAAAATTGGCATCCAAATTTTGAAAATTTATTTCCAACATGAGTTACTAGCAGCAGGGCCGAACCGTCTGAGAGTTTCCAGCGATGAGATGTTTCGCCGAACCGTCGAGGGCACAAAAACTCAGCGTTTTGCAGATCATCATAGCATACTTCCCAAGCTACTAGGGTAAGTCGGAGCGATATGACAAAGATTTTTTCAAACAATGAGCTTTGTCGTTAAAAAACCTTTAAATTTTGATCGCAACCAAGTTTAGAAACATCAAACTGAATTAATTCACTCAGAACTTTCGATACTTTCGATGCGATTCTATAAGCACATACAATCTTATAATATTCGATGCAATCATATTGCATCCACATATACAAAAACTGTGCAAACGCCAGCGCCATTCGTTTCTTACGTCAAAAGATATTACGGATGACTTACCCGTATGACTCATCACCTATGACTTACCCTATAAACACATACGACTTACCCTATAAGCACCTATGACTTACCCTATAAACACATACGACTTACCCTCTAAAAACTCTTCATTTTCCCACAGGGTTCAATTTTACCCCGCCCTCCCTAATTTAGGATCTATCGATATAAATCATAGTTATTTCTCGCATCGATCTCCTCAAATCTTGCCGTACAGCCCAACTCCCCGTCGACCACCTAACAGGCGTTCTCGGCGAACGTCCGGAGAAGAAGCAGAAGGAATAAGTGAACGAAGAAGCCAGTGGCTGCTCGTCGTTTACCCGATCGTCCCCTCGAGGATCGACGAGTTTGCAGTACGAGGCCCGGACTTAATCCGTCAATTTGCGAGGTGTTTCAGCGCATGCGCGGCAGCTCCGCAATAGGTAGGTGTACACGGACTCGCCGTGGTATACAAGAGAGGAATACGCTGAATACTTTGTGTAATGGCGTCAGTCCTCGTAGCGATCGTCCCGTTCCGATGTTCCTGACACTTGAAAGGGATGCAAGAGTCATGCTCGACGTTCCCTCTCGCGTCTCCCTCGGCGAAGTAGTCGGCGAACTCTTTGTCGGACGAGCGGCGATACCCTCGGCTCTCGTTCGCTTACGAGAAAACGATTCGAGACTAACACGACAGTTCAACAGCAAAATCCCCCTCCCCCTCCCCGCCGCCCCGCCGAGCCACCCGAAGGGTTATTCCACCGTTGATTTAGAGTTCCGTGGACGTCGCGAACAGACTCTCGATCTTTCGATTCGCCTTACGACGGACTTACCGAGCCTCAACCCCTCTCCTCGCTCGCTGATCAATCGATTCGACTTCGAACAGACTGGCTGAGAGCTTGTCGATTTACGACTGCGTTATTTACTCGCTGATTCATCGGTTACTTTACCCAAGAATGTAGCCAATTGGACTCTATTTTTATAAACAATTATTTGCGGCGAGAAATGATAAATACGAGGTAGGAGACAAGGTGTGCTGCATTTTTAACAAAAAATTTATCCACAAACCGTTTACCATCAATTTTACAATTATTTGTTCACTAAAAAACTAATAATTAACTAATTAATTAATCATCGGTTAATTTTTATGAAATTAATTAATTTAACTAATTGATTGATTGTAAAATGAACAAGGAGAAAACGCGGATAAGAAATGTTTGTTAAATACAGGCTTTTTTAGTATTCACTATCGAGCGGTTCTCAGTTATTTTATCGGCCTGTAAGAACGGTCTTCTTTTATTTAATTAATTGAAGCAAAGAAGTTGTTTCTCCTTAAAAAAACAGAAAAAAAAAGAAAAAAAATGGGATCGTCGCGTAGGTCTCGGATATCTTTCGTCGGTTCGTCCAACGCGTTCCTTCGTCGGCGCCACCCACTCGCCTGCATGCGAAATTAGCGCGCGTGCAACGGACGCGAGTTGGTCAATGACGCGAATCTGGTTGAATAAATTTCGCGTTGCCCTCGCGAGGCGGATAAAGAGAGCGAGTTGGAGTGCAAAGGAGGGAGACGGGCGCGCAGCACGCACACAGTTCGACGAACAATGAGGCGTGCGAAAAGTAGGTGCCTCGGCCAGGTTGCTTGGAACACACCGTGAACTCTCGGCGATTATGCGTAACGCACGCGGGAGTGGGCAGGGCGCTGCTTTTACTTCAACGCGTGTACCATCGCGGGAGGATCGACCGGTCTTCTTTCCTTTTTTTACAACCCATAGCGCAGCTACTCATTCCTGGGAAGCAGCAAGAGACACGTTTTTTTTCTTGATTTGATTTATTATTATTATTATTATTATTATTTTAATATCTGTTCCACCTGTACGGGGTTCTTCCCCTTTTTACACACTCCACCTCCCCTCTGGATTGCGCCCGCATCCGACTTAACCCCTTACTGTGTCGAATTCGAACAAGGACACACTGTTAAAAAATTTTGATTGAAAATTAATGAACAGTATTGGAAACTTTTTTACATAAACTTTTTCTGAAATTTGTGTTTCAATTTTACAGTAAAATTACTAAAGTTCATTAAAATGTTTGTAAATTTCAAGCATAAGATTTGTAATTTTAATATCTGGTACTTTTATTTTACAAGCAAAGTACATTAAGGTTCAATTAATGCAAGTAATGTTAGTCAATTTCAAGTTCCAATACATTAAATTTACAATTTCTTTTTATAGTTCACAGGGAAACTGGGGAAAATCTGGCCATACGCAGACGGCTCTTTCCCCAGAGATTGGTGTTTCTACAGGGTCTTCTTCTTATAACAATTTGATTGGACTCCCAGTACCAATAGGGAGCAGTTCCTACAGGGTAATCGTCAATCTCCGAGAAAATTACCTCCCGCTCCCGGATTCGACGCGCCAGCCACGCACGGCTAGGCGGTCACCCATCCAAGTACTGACCGCGAGCCGTACTGCTTGACTTTGGGGACCGCCAGAGCCACGCACCAACCGCTTTATTATTATTAGTATTTTTGTTTTTTTTTTTTTCAAAGAACCTGAAAGCTGACCTTTCGATTAAAAAATGCTCGGCCACGCCTGATCTTCCAGATAAAAGACGAGGGCAACGTTCTCGTCTTTCATCCGTAAAAACAACGGTATCCGAGAATTTTGGATTACAGTTTTGGATACCTAGCGAGTAGAATCGCCTCGTCTCAATCAGCGGTTATTCTTCATCTCGAGCTGGGATCGTTGCTGGAACTTTGGTTTGCTTCACAGTCGTACAATATCAGATGCAAAGCCACTCACAGCTGCAACAGTGTTCCACAGTCGTAAGTTCCTCCGAGCGAGCTGGAGCGAGATCCGGAGAAAAGTCTCCACGGTTCTCACCTTACCCATTCAGTAAGCTCACGAGGGCTCGGAGAGCAGCGCGCGGCGCCGGTGCAGCGTGTGCGTGCACATATGCAAACGCGATGGGAAGGAGAGAATCACGTTTTTAGACCGACGCGATCCACGATTGCGTAACGGACAGCTGGACCATTAGCGAGACGGTCGTTAATTAGAAAAGAACGTCGACTCCGGCCGCGGCCGGGGAGTCCCTTCGAGGGGGAGTGCGGTAACAAGCGGCCGACGAATGTTTGGAGTTAACAGGTAGCAGCTGTGGGCGGCGCGATTCCTTCGACCGGGGAAAAAGCCACTGCGAGACGCGACAGCCTCCAAGTGAGAAAGAACGGGAGAAAGCCAACGGGACAAGAATTTCTTTCCGTACCGAGAGTCTCGAATTCCCCGGGAGGGACGAACGACGGAGAAGGGCGAAAGCTTTTCACGCTATGTTTAGTTCCGGAATTTTCGACATTTTTAGAACACAAGTGAGATTCCAGCGATCCTGGATGAGTCGTCCGACGCTTATCGACTTTCACTGGAAATTTTTCTTTCCTTTTATTTCGTAGTTTGTCAGAAACAAAAATAGATGAAAGCCGTCAAATGCACCTTCGAGGGTCGATGAGCTAGTTTTTCGCTAAGTGGGAATTTTGGGCTATTATAATATAAAATTTGAATATATTTCTTAGATATTGATTATATATTGAATTATGCGATGGCGTGTCTATATTAAAATCTTGGGCAATAATCACCGAACCATTATTTAAAAAAAAAAAAAAATTATCAGAAATTACGCACTTAACCTAGGTTATTATTATTTTTTCTTACCGAAATTAATTATTAATTGATAAATTTGGTAGTAAATAAAGCCTATGGGTGACAAGTCATCCGGTCCCGAAATTCTTGCCTCGTGATTCGATGCGTCTCGCAGCCCTCGGCTTTCCCATCATTTTCCCACGATAAATAAAAAATGACAAAAAAAACAGAAAGGCAGCAAGAAGCTCGACACTCTCAGCCCTTATCGGCCTGAGAACCACTTGTCACGTTGGAGAACTCCGAGGTTCCAAGAGCCAAGAGGCAGAGTCGATCCGACGAGGGAGAGCCCGAGTGCGCCGGGACGCGATTGCACTCGAATACGAAGCGTATGCAGTACGTCGTACACGTACGCGTTGCCCGTGACTTACGCACAATGACCGGGCTCTCGCTCGATTATCTCAGGAATGCAATTACGCCCGGACGCGCCCTTCCTCGCTCGGTCGCGGAGCTTCACTTTTTTTCGACCTCGTCCTTCCCGGCACTTTCTTCGAGCTTAAACACTTATCGCCGCTCCGAACGGCACTCTCCGGGCGATATACTCGTCGGAATATTGATACGTCTCGCGCGACTTATCCCTCCGGGCAATTACCATAAAATCGTCGATCGCACCCGCGAACGGCGAGCAGATCGATTAGCAATCGTTCGGGACGTTGCAGCGCGACAAAGCGGGAGATCGTGGCGAGATCGCGGCAGCCGGTGCATGCGCTGCGCTCCGCTGCGGTAAAGAAACATACAGTAGAACCCCGATTAATCGGGCTCGGATTAACCGGAAAGCAAATTAACCATGCGTCTTCCGTATTTTTCCTTTTTTTATATACACTCCGCGCGCGTGTTTTGTGCGCATTGGATAAAAAAATCCAAAGCTTTAAGGGAAATGTCCCAGTGACCGAACACGTCCCAGTGACCGCGCAAAGCGTGCGTGGAAGACGCAAACACGATTTTTTCATGCATGTACGGAAACTGGGACTTCGCCCTAAGGTGTGAGGCCACTGGTACTTTTACCTTATATTCTCGTCCACACTATTTAATAATAAAGCTCAAGTTGTACCAAATGTCATTGCAACTAGTCAAAATAAAGATGTATCATTAGCCATTATTGACTTATATAGAGGAGAGCGGGGCAAAATGGAACAGTGAGAGAAAAACGGGAAAGTAAGCAAAACGCAATTTTTCAATCACTTATGGATGCACCATTTTGCCCCATCGATACATCCGAATTTTCTGTCCCATATGAAAACGATTGATAAATTGCGTTTTGCCTCACTGTTCCGTTTTGCCCACTGGCCCATTTTTGCCCGCTCTTCTCTACTTCCGCTCTCTAGTTCGGATTAGCCGGGATTTCGATTATCCGGGGACTCTTCGGTCCCGACAATCTCGGTTAAGCGGGTTTCTACTGTAGTAAAACCGAGCGATATTGCACTCGCGGTGGCTGCTTTACGATCGAGACCCGGTGACAAGAGGCTCGCTCGCCGAGGGAAGAGACTCTCCTCTCGGCTTGTCGGCGTTAAGTCGCGCGTATAAAACACCGCCGTGTTATACCTACCTACCTCACCTCCACCTACAGGCCTCTCACTCCGTGGAAGTGCGCGGAGCCCGGTGTGTACGTAGCAGCGAACGTGCGAGAGCGGTTATTCGCACGAACGAGTAATGTTACCGGTCCCGTGGAGCTCGCGGCGAGCTTCACAAGGAAGTGAATTACTGCCGGTGGCTACCGCGAGCAACCGCTCGGGGAGGGCGGCAAACTTCGCCTCGACCTGACTGCACCTCGCGCCGACATCGGCGTTGTTGTCGTGAAATCACCCGAGCGAGATGCGAGAGGGTGTCGAGGGGAGAAAAAAAAGATTGAAGGAGCGACGGCCGCCCCGTCGAAGCGGCGGGTCCGGTCACGCCGATTTTATCGGCTCGTTGCAGGGACGTCAAAGTGAAACTTTGTACGGGGAAGAGTCGAGCTCCAACGACGGGGGAATCGATTCGTGATGCGAGGCAAAATGAACCGGGAATATGCGCGCTGTAACAGTAAGTTGTAAGTTTTATGCACTGGAACTTGAAATTGGCTTACATCATTTCTCACATTAATTGAACATTGATGGATTTTTTTTTTGTAAAATAAAAATACCAGATATTAAAATTAGCAATCTTTTGCCTGAAATTTATAAAAAATTGTCACTAAAACTAAAAATTTTACTGTACGAAAAAAATTATGTACTAGCGAAAATCTTGAAGACATCGCGTCCCTTTTCCTCGCTTCGTTAGTGCTGTGATTGGCTGTTGGGAGATCGGGAAGCTCGAAGGAATTTTTTTTCTGTTACGACCATGTATAATTAAAAATAAAAAAAATTGAAAGTCTATCATTAAGTATTTGAAAAAGTGTGTTTTCAATTTCAAACAGAACTTCCACTATTTACTTTCCAGATTATAATTATAAAATGATAACCCTTACTAACAACGAAGTTCCAGAGTGAGCGTACATTAATATTGCGCCTCGTTACGAGCGTCTACGCAGCGAAAAAAAAAACACCACTATCGGTAAGAAAGGAACAGCGGAGTTCCCTGATTAATCGGCATGGAGTTCCGCGGAGCCCGGAGCATTAATTATCCTTCGGACAGGTTTTCATTTAACTCATTGCTCAACGGGAGTCCACTTAAGGGCTGTAATAGTTTATCTCCGGCGCGTATGTTCTTCAGCAACAAAAAAAAAAAAAAAAAAAAAAAAGAAAATCGTTTCTACACGGTCATATATCCGCGTAAACAGTTTGCCATCCCGGAGTCTCACGACGTAATTTCGCCGTGCTAAATTCCCAAAGATATTCGTAAACAATTAGGCGAACGGGGCCGAAGCTGCCGTTCGATGCGGCATTATACGAGGGTGGATGAAAAATGTCTGCATTCGTCACGATCGTAAAATACGGTGAAAGGTTTTTCAGTGGGGGAATACACGAGCGTGGAGAGTGGAGTAGCGCGTGCTGTGTCTCGCAGTCCATCGCCGCACCCGGAAGGTCTTCCTCTTCTCTTCCTTTAACGCCGCGACGCCGCGGCACTTCGGACCTTTTACGACCCTCTCTCGAAGTGCCGGAGATTTTTCGGTCGTTCGGACACGATCGGGCGCTGCAGGATTCCACCGTTACTTTACACTCGAGAGCGAGCCCGACGCCGCCGGGCCGTCTCCATTCCGCTTGGTTTTACCTGCCCGATGGGAAAAATATATACACCTTGTCGGTACATACACACATATCCGGCACCTTGTTCGAGCCCATTGTACACGAACTCGAACAGAATGACCCGTTCGAGTGCTCGTCGAGAAACGAGAATGGAAGACCACTCTCGCTTTCACGGTTTCTCTATAGAGGCTCCGAAAGATCTGTCCAGTGAGAGCGGGGCAAAAGGGAACTTGGGGGCAAAATGGACCGCCGATACTGGTCCAAATAAAATAAAGTAACAAGAAGAGTTTAATCCCCAATGGATTCGGAGCTTGGGGAGCAAAATGGAGCATTGGTACCAAAAGAAATAAAAAAAAGTGATCTCAGATGGACCAAGAGGGTCCGTTTTGCCCCGGGTGTTCCGTTTCTCGCGCTCCTGCCGCAGATCCGCTCGAATGCGGCCATGGTCCTTGAAGACCGATTCTTACGAGCGAGCCTTCGAAACGCTAAACTGGCAAATAGCCGGTTCTCATAGTCAGGGAGAAATCTCTGTCAATGAGTCCGATTGGGCGGTCCATTGTGGGGTTTAATTCGGAGCTGTGAAGAATCGAATGAACTCATTTCTCGTCAATTAACATATCAGACGTTGGTGGGACGAGCCATGGGTCGTCGAGTGATTTGCATTCGCTCGATCCTACGTGGTGGTAGGCTGAGCCCTTATTGTCGTCCGTGCACCTACAGCGGGCTCGACCGATGCTGCGATCTCAGTCGCGTCTGCATCGGTTCGGCGAGCTCCCAAGTGCGAATACCCGGGCGGGGAGTTCGCGTGGGCAAACCGAGAGAGAGAGAGAGAGCTGGGAGACGCGAAGAATACTATAGTAATACTACCTACTACTATATAGTGTACTACCGCGTATATATAAGCGAGAGTGGTGCGGACCGCGCTCGCGCGGTGGCCCATTGATGACTTTCATTCACACTCGCGGGCGCCGGCGCGCCCGGACTCTTAACCCTCTCTCGGATACAAGCTTCTCTCATTCTCTTTTTAGCGTTCGCTCATTCCCTCCCGTTGCCGCCGGTGCTGCGCCAATATCGTGTGCGTGGGTGCAACGCGCCTCGATATGTGAAAATAAGCGAGTGGGCAATGCGATCGCGCGGACGAACTCGAGGCCCCGGGCTGTTCGCTGTATGTATTAGCAAACGAGTTTCGAACTCGGCGCCGAAGAGAAGAAACGGCGGGGCCGATGGAGCATTCATATCGCCGAGGGACTTATGAGCTATCCTGCGTCGTCGTCGAGATGAAAAGTTTTGACGCGGGTATCGCGGCTGTTGGTACGACATGTACTGAAAAATTGTAACTTCGGGCTTTAATAAGAAATCTAATGTTTCTCATTAGAATTCTCATAAAATTTGACGAATAAGGAAGACTTTTTTTTTTACCTTCGTTCTCTTTGTAATGTGACTACTTATACGGCATATCCACTTTGACTTGATGATAAATGGTCGATAATAAATGGTAGATGACAAATGGTAGATGACAAATGGTAGATGACAAATGGTAGATGACAATTGGTAGATGACAAATGGTAGATGACGAATGGTAGATGACAAATGGTAGATGACAAATGGTAGATGACAAATGGTAGATGACAAATGGTAGATGACAAATGGTAGATGACAAATGGTAGATGACAAATGGTAGTTGACAAATGGTAGTTGACAAATGGTAGATGACAAATGGTAGATGACAAATGGTAGATGACAAATTATAGTTGACAAATTATAGTTGACAAATTGTAGATGATAAATGGAAGATGACAAATTATAGATGACAAATGGTAGATGACAAATGGTAGGTGAAAAATTGTAGATGGTAAATGGTAGGTGGCAGGTGGTGGATGACAGGGCACAAGTAGATACAAAATCAAAGCCGACTCTCTTCTAAGCCGGACCTAAAATGTCGGCACACGTTTCGACGCCCTTTGTCCATAAACGGCGCATCAGCCCGAACTAGCGAGGAAGTAAATACAAAATCTAAGAGAACTCAACAGTAGACAGAGTGAGGAAGCCATCTAATTTCCATATCCGAAATCGTTCTTATACCGATATCTAGCCGGAGAAGACAACGCCACACGAGACGCTCAGCTCCAGCGCAACGGCTATTACTCTTCGGGACTTCTGGTGGTCCTCCGACACGGACCACCGCGCATGTCCACGGGGTTAAAGCCGTGGGCGTGGACGACTCGACTCGCGCACACGAACCGGGCGCACTCATGATCCAACGCGCACCAACAATACCCGTCGCTCGAGAGAACTATCAGAACTCGTGGGTGCCCCACAACCCAAGACCGATGTTTAGTAAATACGTTATCGTGAACACGAGAGAGCCGAGGGGCTCACACAAGAGGCCGACGCGGCTTCGTGAGAAGCGATTCGGGATAAGAGAGGAGGAAGGGATCGTAAAGGGCCATTAGCCCCTCTACTGCGATCTCTCTGTCGAACAAACCGATCTTTATCGCCGAAGGTACTTATAAAAGAGAAACTGGAACTCATGTCCCGGATCTCCATCATGCATTTAGCCCACATATGTTATTACGGTATACCTAATATTATTTATTTAAGAACATATTTTCGGAGCAAAGAGCACAATGTTTTCGTGCGATTTCAATCGTAATTTATCCAAATAAGCAACCGAGTTGCCGGAAAGACATTTTCGCGGACAATGCACTACGGAGCCCGATACCTTATAAGGCGGAGAGGGGCCAGCCGGATATCCACGTCGTGTGGGGTCCCCGAGCGAATCAGGATGGACCACGGTCTTCCCCGTTCGCGGACTCCCATCCATCCCACATTCGAGCCGGAACGACGAGTGCGCGGACCCTTAAGGTAGCTATGTCGCTTCCCGCTCATCTCGCATAAGTTATCGAAAAGTAAGTGAATATTGCAAGTACTTCTCGATGGTACAAAAATGTGAAAAAATTCATGCATATTAAAGGCACTGAAAAGATTCATTTTGGAATAATAATTCCAAAATGTTATTAACAAATTTATCAAAAAATTAATTGTTTAACAAATTACCCGGCAAAACAACTTTTTTTTATTGGAAGTGATTCATTTATTTTTCTGAATACGTATGAATTTTTTCAGATTTTTCCATATAAAAAAATTAAAAAATCAAAATATAATTGAAAAATCTGAAAAGATTCATACGTATTCAGAAAAATAAACGAATAATTTTCATAGAAAAAAAAAAGTAATTTTGTCGGGCAATTTGTTAGACAATTAATTTTTTGATTAATTTGTTAATAACATTTTGGAATTATTGATGTGCAAAATTAATCTTTTCAGTATCTTTAATCTGCATGCATTTTTTCAGCTTTTTATATCATCGAGAAGTACTTGAAATATTCGCTTACTTTTCTCGAACTTATGCCAGATGAGCGGGAAGCGACATAGCTACATTAAGAGGATTCCCCACAATGGGTTTCTGAGCTCCCAGCCATATCTGAGAAGAAACTGTTGCGCCCGAAACTCCCCATTGGATTTTAAATTTGTATAAAAAAAAAAGATCATATCCACAAATCTCATCTCCGTTCATCTCCGCTCGGTCGCATTCTCAGCTTTCCTCTTCCCTCGGACGGGGAATAATGTCGCGTGACGCACGCGCGTGCACGTGGCATGGTGAACGATACAAGCGGAGAGGACACCGCAACTAGTCGTCGTTGCGGCCGACAAGCCGGACGAGCTTCTATTCTCGTCCTCATCAGTCACTTCGCTATAGACCCAGAAGTATAAGGAGAGAATAGTCATCTCGTTTTCTGGGTGATTCTCCGCGTCGCGCGTGAGTCGACCCGCGGGATCCTCCTCGCGGTTGTGCACCGAGTCATCGAAAGACCGTGCAAACTCTCGGGCTTCGAACGCGCGCGCTCTCCGCAGACACAACAGGCGCGTGCACGGATGTGCATCGGCCGGTCGGCCGGCGTTGGCCCAGACACCGACGTGCCGTGTGCGCCTTCGAAACTTCGGTGCGCGGACCGCGAACCTCGCGGTATCCCCCAGATTTGGCGAATCTTCGGGCAAAGTTTGTTGTCACCACACAGCTGTTTGCCGATCTTTAAATAGAAGATACCGAGCGAAACGTGTATGGGCGCTCGCGAAATAATCCCGTTCATCGGGAACGCGGAGGATTCCCGTTAGTCGGGAACTCTCCTTTTTCTTTTCTCCTATTATCCCGCACCGGTTGACTTCGGAACTCGGACGGATATTGCTATAATTTCTTTCGTACACAGTAAAGTAAATAAAAAAAAGCATCGTACAGTTATTCTGAAAAAATATAATAATGATTCAAGTAGATTTTGCTCGCTGGCTGCCAAAGAACAAAAAATGTTGTTTCAATTCTACTTTCGATTTGTACAAATTCATACCGAATTTAATACCATGTCACCTTGACAGTATTCCCGTCGTTGTTTCAATATCATATGGAATTGTAAGAATTGAAACAAACATTTTTGTCTTCGGCAGCCCGGAAGGGAATTTTTGTTTTAGTGTAAGAAACATTGTAATTTACAATTTTACAATCTTTTTAAACATTAAAAATACTTTTCGTTGACTATGGGAAAAATGGTTCAATTATAAAACAAAAAAGAGAAATTGGACCATTCTGGACGAGAAATGTTTATTGAATTTACAGATCTTTTTATTTATTTATTTTTTTACTGTGCAGTTCACAACTCTGGAAGCTGCGTAAACACGAGTCGCAGCAAGTGAACTTTAGCGGAGTGGTTAGCTTAATAAATTTAGTTTTCCTCTTTGGGCACCGTGTAAGCGGCGAGCGTTTTGCTAACAACCGTGCTCCGATATGATGAATTGACCGGATGCGGTAATGTCCAGTGGTCAAGACGGACTCGGTAGCGGAACTCTCGGACCGCCTCAAGTTGTACAAAGTTCGGCGACGGGAGTCGTCGCGTAGTCTGGCACGAGCCAGGGACAACTCTCATCCGCTTCATCACGGTTCGCCACGATCTCGCGCATTCCTGAGGCTGGTACACGTGTACGTGAGCAGGTGGCGAGGACCGTTCTAAAATTACATCCACTCGGTCCTCCGCACACCGCGACGCCGGCTTATTTTCGTTTCCCTAATGGCACTGAACGGACGAGAGTCTAACGACGAGAGATACTCGATTCGGTTCTCGAGACACGAAGACGGCGCTGCAGCTCGTATCGTGAACACATTGATGAACAACCAACGTTTCTCACTGGGATTCACGAGCTCCGACGGGGACTTTAACCTGCGGATGCACAGTGATCGATGTCCCGTTGTGATTCTAAACTTTTTTGTAATGCTCGACTGTACGGAACAGACAAACGAACTACTTTACTAAATTTAGTTAGGACTACGGACAATAGTGTCTTACGATAGTTTTGTGATGAATGAAACCCTTTCAGAAATGGAGAAAAAAAAATTCTTTCTGAAATAGTTTCACGTCCTTTGTAAACTACAACAATAGTAAAGTGCGGTGTGTGTTCTTGGGCGCTAGCAGAAACTTAGGCAGACACTCACTGCACTCAAAAAGGCATAGACAAAAACTCGCACAGATACTCACATAGAAACTTATACAGAAACTTATACAGAGACTTATATAGAGACTTATACAGAGACTTATACAGAGGCTTATACAGAGACTTATACAGAGACTTATACAGAAACTTATACAGAAACTTATACAGAAACTTATACAAAGATTTAAACAGAAACTTATACAGAGACTTATATAGAAACGTATACAGAAACTTATACAGAGACTTATACAGAGACTTATACCGAGACTTATAAAGAGACTTATACAGAAACTTATACAGAAAACTTATACAGAGACTTAAACAGAAATTGATACAGAAACTTATACAGAAACTTAAACAGAAACTGATACAGCGACTTACACTTACTTAGAAACCCGACGCGCGCCGAAAACGCCCGCCAGTTTATATAACATTCCATCGAATTATCGAGCCGCAATATCAAATAACGATATACATCATACTGGAGTGGGCAATCGGCACACGTACTCCCTTCATTCTCGGCAAGATCGTGCAAGTTCACCAGGTCAGCGTATACTAATTTATCGCTGTATTTATCTCCCGCAGTTCGCCCCCTCCGATCGTAATTATTCATTATAAACTGTGTGCTCTTTGGGATAATAATGAGTCCAGCGCGGGCATGCGCGCAGTATGATCTCTGATGCACCGATCGTTTGTTCGTTTTCAGGTCAAGGGGATCAGTTCGGTGCGAGCAAGAGTCTCAAGAACGGCGGACTCTTTCCGTCGACTTTCAACGTCGCAACAAAAGCCGAGATATTCGCTAATGCCACGTGCGGCGAGGAGGGACCGGAGACATTCTGCAAACCATCGGAATCGGCGAGATGCGCTGTGTGCGACTCGAGAAGTCCCGATCCAGGAAAGAGGCACAACATCAGTCACGTCCTCAATCCGGATCCTGGCAAATGGTGGCAGAGCCCGACACTCGCCCAGGGCGATCGGTTCGAGTACGTCACGATCGTTCTCGATCTCCGACAGGTCAGTCAAATTTAAAACAATTTAAATCCCAAAAAAAGAAGCCCATATTTTCTTTTCAATTAAAAAAATCTCATAGAAAAATCTTCGAGAGGCAAAATGTCGTAAACATTCGATGAAGAAGGGTCGAAAGCCTCTCCCTCGCTCAGACTGAAGGGCTACGTGTCTTACACAGAAAGCTCATTGTTCGTTCGTCCATTTCGATTTATGTCTCATCCACTCCCTCCTCATTTGTTCGATACGAATGAGACTCTGTTGATCCCCCCGTCGTCCACCTATGGGAATGCTGCGTCGCATCATTCTTAAAGGCAGGGATGGTTAAGCGCGGAGGGTAAAGAATAACGATTTGAAAAAAAAAAAAAAGAAAAACGGGAGTGCGTTGCGTAGCTGTAGGTGGACCGAAGGGGGAACGAGAATGATGCAAGATCGTGAGGACGGAGAGGAGAGCAAGGGCCGAAAGGGAATAAAGAGGGGAGAGGGAGAGAGAGGTAGGAGAGAGAAATCTTTTGATCCTTTCCGGGAATTCGGCGGCGTATGCCAACCAGGTATACCCACAACAAGGAGCTCCGAGCTCCTCGGCCACTCCTACAAATTGCGAGCTGTGGCATAACGTTTTAACGAGGGCCCCTTGCGCTCGCGCGAGCGCGCGAGCCCTCGTGCCCTTCCCATCTTCCTTCGGGCCAACAGCGCGCGAGGCCCTTTTTTTCTTAAGGGTCGCCCCGTCGCACACGGTAATGGGACCATAGTGCGGTCTCGTCGAATACTCCTTAAAGGGTCCTGACTCCCCGTAACTTCGAGACGGGGAGACGCGAACGACGACGACGGGAGACGATACCGCGCGACAGTAAGAAGAGAGAAGGGAATTACCGTTCGCCTTGAAAAGTCGTGTCAACGATTCATTGGGGCTTTTTTTAGAACGTTGAAATTCCTGGGACGAATGTGAATTTTTCAAGCGGCTGTAATTGAAAATTGAAAATTGAAAATTGAAAATTGAAAATTGAAAATTGAAAATTGAAAATTGAAAATTGAAAATTGAAAATTGAACATCGAACGTTGATAATTAAAAAGACAAGTTTTTAAATATAATTCTAATGATAATGTGTGGGTAAATCGGTGACTACATCATTAAGCGGAGCGCGTAGGCAGCGGTTATTGAAACTGATAGCCGGGATTAATTCAATCGCGTATACGACATCATTGGACCGAATCGCAGCGTTTCGTGTCTTGTAATTAGTCTCGTACACGAGATGGCAGGCTTTAATTGGAGCGTGCGTGAGCGCTTGGTTTTCTCGTTCTCGGGGCCTCGGGTCAAGGACGTTTGTCTATGGAGATTAATGAACGCTCAAATGAATGAATCGACCTCCTTCCGACGCTTTTCATTTTTTTTTATTCCCCTTTGTTGGCACTGCTCACTCTTCACTCAAGTTACCTGATTTTTTTTACTTTATATTTACTTATTATTCTTATTATTATTTTTTTCACCCTCCCTTTCTTCTCATTATTAAACGCTCCACGGCTATCAACTGCACGAGGTCTCGCCCACGCGAACGAACGATAAATTAATTTGCTCGAACGAACCGACGAGCCCCCACCATCCCTGCTCACCAGTGCCGGAGTCTCTCTCCAGACCAGCCGTATTTGGCGAGAGGGGTCCACACACTCGTTGGATAATCCTCCAGGACGAGGCTGCTCCTGTAAATCGGCCTCTCTTTCTCGTTCGAGGCCCAGCAATTCCAAGGGTCCTTGACGTCTATGCCCGAGACAAAGTTCACAGACGTAAATAAATCCTGGCAGCCTTGAAACCTAATTAGTTAAAGCCATTATTTTATTCAGTTTTTTTACATTCTATAACGAACAGGAAACTCCTTTGACATTGTGTTACTTCATGTTTAATATTTCGAAAATGTAAATGATAAAAAGGTTTCTACATTTTTCAAATGCTCATTGTCCATAAACGTCGGCAACATGTTTTTAATCGACATGAAAAAAAATCGTGATTGTTTGCGGACAAGAAATGTTTGTCGAACGTCGAAACCTTTCTTTTTAGTGTGTAAGAAGTACACACTGAAAAGATCTAAATATCATAGATATTATAATACCATAGACCATAGATCTAAATAAAATTAATTTACATTATTATACATTTATGTAATTATGTTTATATTTATTGATGTATAGGACAAGCCCTTTTACAGATTAGGAATACTGTCGAGTAGAAGATTGTGTGAATTGATACAAAGCAGACTCACAGTTTGCAGTGTGACATAATCATAGTGAGCATACAGTTCGAATTGCCAAAGCCTGGAGCGTAGGAGAGAGATCCGGAAAAGAGAGCGTGCGATCCCAAAGTCGACCGCGATTGCCGAAAAATCATCAATTAATTATTACACAAATATGATTATCAATGTATATCGTCACAGACCAAATATGCCTATTTTTCGAACGACAACCGGCAGCAATATTCGAGTCCTTACGAAATTCTTAACGTTTCTCGTTGACGATCTTTTTTGTTTGTTTTTTTTTTCATTCAAGTATTCCTCAAAGCGTTCAAGTATCGTCTAATCCGGGTTTCCACGTTGTCGCGACGAGCGAAGGGTCGTGTGTGCGCGGTTGTCCTGAGAGTTCTCCGTGCGGGCGCTCGAGAGCCCGAGATCCTGCGCCGGTGTGAAAGGACCCCTGAATGCCCCGACACTTGACAGGCGCACGCCGAGTGTGTCCTCATTGTCCGAGGATTAACGAGTCGAGCCGGTAGACCGAGAAACCCGCGCGAGGGTGTGGAGAGTGGCTGAGACCCGTAGAATGAGAATTCATCGAGAATTCCTATCGCTGCCGCACGGAAATTCTCGTGACGACCGTCACAGGTGAAAAAAAAATAAAAATCTTTTCTGACAGACAACGGCGTGTGGCTCTCTCCGCTGGGGTCAATTATGAATCACCGTTCTGCGTCTAATCGCTGCTGGGCAGACCGGTCGTAACAGCAGAAGCTGCTCCGCTAGACGAGGCCGCACAATGTGGCAGAGAGCCAATCTCGAGTGTCATTGGACGAAAACTTCCGGGACTCCGTTGAGCTTCCATCGTTTATTTTCTCTCGAAAGAGGCTTTTCCGCAATCGGCGGCAAATTTGTCTCGGAAACTTTCTCGACAGTCGGAGCCCTCCGGAGAGTCTGGAGAGCGTTTGGAAAACGGAACACGCGTGCCAGATGGCGACCGATGGGTTTCTCCCAAATGTTTATTTATTTTTTGTCTTAAAATCTTGAAATTAGGGGACGGCGAGAGATTCGAAACGACCGGAAGGGTGGAGATGGAAAAGAGGAAAATTCCTTTTGAATTTCCATCGGGTACGACATTGGGATAGTCGGTCGTTTATCGCACGGCAATTACTGATCGCGCAGCGATTCCGCGGCATCTGTGGAATCTCGACGCTCGCTAATTGAGCGGCTATCTCGCCCAATGTCCAGCAGGCTTCGCCACATCATTAGCGCTCCGCTCCTCTCGCACTTGCGCCGCCCTTTTCCTTTCCATTCTACCCAGTTTTTTTTTTTTTTTTTTTTTTTTTTTTTTTTTTTTTTTTTTTTTGGACGACTGCGAATCTCCTTTAGGTAATCGCTCGGACACCTTTGCATGCAGGATCGCGAGCCGCTTCGTATCTCTAATTGTAATTTAATTCATCGGAGATAAATTTCGTCGGTATAATCGGCGCGAATCGTCGTGTAAAACGCCGGACGCTATCTCTCCGCGCAGCAACGTCAGATTGGACGGTGGACAAATTAAGCTTGTGTGCAATTCGAAAGTTTACACGGAATCGAGAAGGAATAAAAAAAAGTTGTGTACAACTTCGTTAAGACGACTAATCGGGCGGGTAAAAATTACTGCTCACTCTTGAGGACATCGAATGCATGGTAAAAAGTGACTTTGTGAAACTCGAGTGCTGCTTTTCGTGAAAATAATATTTTCAAACTAATAATAAATAAGCTCGTTATTTTAAGGTCGTCATTCTTTCTATCGCCAATTTGCTTTTGTATTATTGTTTCTGAAATCAATAACTGAAATCAAAAAAGAATAATTGCGTATCTTTATGGACAACAAATTATCGTAGAATAAAAAAAAATCATTTACTATTCAAACATGAAAATTTAACCCGTTAGTAATTTTTAAAAATATTGCCGTACAAACTTCCCAGTTTTTCAGCCACAACGCGCACCGAAAATCCTAGTCGATTAGAAATGTTCCACTTCGGTGTCCGAACTTCTGGAATGAAAACGTATAATATGAAATTGAGCGTTTACACACTCGACGAATCTCTGACAAATTATCTTAGTTTTTTGATGGCGCGTTGAAGAGCTCTTCGGGCTCAAAATTAAGGTCTCTATACAGTTTTTACGTTCTTCTATAGTCTTCCGCGTACGAATCGCGCATTAAAGGAGTAATTCAATTCCCACGGTAACCGGTGATAATTACAGACCGGTGGCCCGTTCCAGGTCTCTTTCTCACTCGGGCGGCATTCTTTTAGCTTGCGGCATGCCGACTCATCGTCGTCGTCGTCGACGGCGCGCTCTGTCCGGAATATCGCGAAACGAGTCACGCGGACTACTTGTATAGGAGGGAAGACTCGCTACTGGCTTCCACTCTCGTTCCTTTCTCGGACCATTTACTTCTTTACTCTTTCTTTCGCACTCTCCCCCCTCTCTCGCCCTCTCTCGATCTCACTCCGTCCAATCTCGCTGCGTCCACCTCTTCCCCGGCACGGATCGCCGAGATTGCTGGTGCGAATTATTATCTCATACCAGAAGCGCAGAATTACCGCAGAAGGGACTCGCGCACTCGTCGGCGCGCCGGTAGGAAATACCGCAAAATGCAAACATGCATTTCAGGAAGTCGGGAGAATCTTCTCTCATCTCACTTCGTTGCAAAAAAAAAAGGAAAAGAAAAGTGCAGTGGCTGAAGCCCGCGGCGATTTGATTCACATGCGTATGAATTATAATGCGAGTTGAAGAATATTTCATGGAGGGCGATTATAAAAACGTCTTCTTTAATTCCCATTTTACGTGCGGGCTCGTAAATTTAACGTTCACGGGCGGGACAAAAGGAAGAGGGAGCTCCGGCGCAATCAGCGAGGACAGGGGTCGTCAGCTGGGCAGTGAAACTGCGGTTTGGAGGCCTGATTTAAAAAAAAATCTCCGTGAGCTCTCGCGGTCGCGAGAGGAAACCGAATCGCCTCGTAAAATCGATACCCACCGGACCACCCGGCCCATATCCACGTACGAGCGTGGAACACATGGGCGATGCATTTCCATCTCCTTAATTATTAATTCGTATGTTGATATTAATGCATGTATTGACTTGAGTGCGTTTTTTTTACATACGAGGCAGTTCATGCAAATTGGGTCCCTCGAGTAACGCAGATAGGCAAATTAAATATTGAAATATTGAAATATCGAAATATCGAAATATTGAAATATTGAAATATTGAAATATTGAAATAAATTCAATTACAAATTATATGTGTCGATTCCAGTAAAAATGTTGCTATAAAATATTTCTTCATTGTATTCCCAATAAAGAACACGCATCAGGCTGCAGATAATCGCCTCTCCATGGCATGCAGAATAAAAAATTACCCACGCGTTTAGGGGAGAAGCCCGGAGGGTTGATTTTTTCGTAGATGCAAACAAGCACGTAGAAATTTTTTCTTCACTCCTCTTTATAACATTGTTTTTGCACTCGAGACTCCACAGCTCCCAACCAAGGGGACCGATGAACTTCACCTCTCGCATCCAATTATCCTTTGGCTCGAGGCGGTGCTCTCCTTGGTCTTTCGGAGGATCACCCCTTCGAATTCGCGCGAAATCCCGCGCTCTCGTTTTTCCTCCGAGACTCATTTTCGGTTCGCAGTATCTTTTCATTCTTCAACATCGCGTTATTTTTTAAATTTTTTACTCCATCTCTGATTGGCCTTCTTCGAGGGTCGAGGGACCCGCTCTTCTGCCCGTGTGTAAAGTTCCTCTCGAGTCCTCGGGGGGTTACGGCCGTGTTGCTGATGCTACTTGACGGTGAAAGATTCGTCCATGCGATATCGCGTTACCGGAGGCTCCGTGCTCTCCTTCTCGCCGCCAGCTAGGCTCGACCATGGCAGGTATTAATTGCAGGTGGAATTAAGGTAACGCGAGACGACATAATCCGCTTATGCGCGCATGTCACCGCGATAGCCGGCCTCGTGCACGCATGGCTGTGCCTCCATAGGAGCTAGCTGGGTTCCTTTGCTCGAAATCCCTATTGCCGGTTGGGACAAAGTCTATACACAGTTATCGGCAAGGTTTTATCTCTTTTCGGCCGATCCGTTTCACTGGCCAACGACTCCCATTAAAAGAGCATTTGACGTTTGAGCAACATTTCTTTCCTACAAAAGTCTGTCTGCTGTAAGCTTCGCGGGTACGGATTGGTCCGGCTGACTGTTACATCCCAGCGCTGGCGCAATTGTGGGCAGACTCCTGGGCCTGGCGATGTCTCGGGCCGATGCTGCACTAAGAGGAGGATATAATAAAAACTACCGGTCATCTAAGAAAAATTACCATATAGTAATTATCTCATGGTAGTACGCAACTAGGGAGCCATCTATGGTAGAAAGTCCTAGATTTTCCAACAATTTTTATCATAATATCTACGAAAAATCTTTATAGATTCGGTCATAGGTCGCGCCCTATTTCCCTACTACTATTTGCTAGGGTAATATCTCCCATGCGATATAGTATTTATTTACTAGATTCTTCTCTCAGTATGTCATGTGACCGCCGGCCGGGCCTACCCTATACACTGTAAATTTAATGTACTGGGATTGAAGTTTTTATGGAAAAACTGGTACATTAAATTAAATGTCGAATTGTGATGAAAAATTAACATACTTTTTCAACTACATTAAAGTAAATTATAAAAATTAAAGTACTTTTATAGTAAAATTAAAGTAAATTATTAAAAATAAAGTACTTCCAATGTTTTTAATAAGACGGAACATTAATTTTTCATCAAAATTATACAAGAAGTTTAATATACCAGTGTTCGCATAAAAAACTTCCAATCCGATACATAAACTTTCATACGAATTTTTTTTACATAGTACCTGAGTTACTACCTATTTCTCTATCCGTGCGAATGAACTTCGTTGCATCTGACCGGTTGCAATTTTCGTCTCTCCGGTAAATGACTGAACTTTGTATCTTTCCCCGCTTCGCCGCGAGAGCAATTATCATGTACGAAAAGCAACGGGGCTAAAAAGTGTTTATTACAATTGAGACAACCTCGAGATTAATCGTCGAGGGCCGTTTCTCGGGCGTACGATGAGTAACGACTGCGCATGCATTTGCGTTTGTGCGGCGCTCGCGGGTGCACGGAGTGCTGCGTGGGCGGCACCCGGTACAGAGCCGAGAGTCACGTGCCAGGAATCTCCAGGATTCTTTTATTCCTCGTTCCCTCTCTCGAAGCACTCGCTCATTCCGTCGCTGTACACTTCCCTCCGGTCCGTGGATATTTTAGCTCGGAAGCCCCCCCCCCTCCCCACCCCACCCCGTGGGCGCAGGACAATGCACGAAAGGAACGCGAGCCCGCCGCCGGACTCTCCGCAGCGTTTCGTTGCTCTACGCCCGCGGCTAATGGGCGGATTAATTATTCCGCGCTGCTACCGCGCCGCTCCGCAAATAAAATACTGCTCGGACTTCCGCGCCTGCATCCTCACCCTCGGACGTATCACGGCGAAGAACTCGGAGATTAAATTCCATCCCACCACCTCCATGGCAGACCCACAACTTGTACCGTCCATGCTCCCTGCAATTTCGTGTCCAATTTATTTCAAAGTTTTTTTTATGCGACGTCGACGATTTTGAGGATGGTAATTGGCGACCATTCTTTTTTCCTTCTGGCTTTCCAGTTTTTTTTATTTAACCAAAGTGCTAAAAATTTGAAGCATTTGAAAAAACAATTTCTGCATCACAAATTTTTGCACACCTGCTGCGTAGGGGAGAGCGAGGCAGAATGGGACAGCGGGGGCAAAACTCAGTTTTCCAATAATTTTTGCATGACCCATTTTGTCTCAACGATACATCCGGATTTTCAACACCGTTTTGCCCCACTTACCATCACCGCCAACATCCAAAAGTTATTAGAAAATTGAGTTTTGTCCTATTATCCCATTTTACCCCACTGCCCCATTTTGCCCCGCTCTTCCCTAATCCAAGAAGAATTCTTTCCGATTGCGGTCTGACTGACTTTCCTGACGAGCAATTTTCAGCCGCAGCCTCGAGCACAAACAACGATCGACTGAATAAAAAAAAAAAAAAAACCTTCAATCATGTCGATACATTTTGCAACGTGATTTTTTTCTTTTGCTTTATAAACAGGGATCTAAACTCGACAAAGTTACAGCCAAAACTAGTCCGCGATACCGTGTACACTTACAGGTTCTTATATCCTCAGAATTTTCTCTCCCGCTGCATTATTCCGCGGACAGTGGTGGCCGCCGGTGGAGGCAAGAGCATTCGCTCGGGCACACGGATGCGAACACGCCCGAGCGAGATAGCGCGCGAGGCCAATTTATTAGCGGTGCCCTTAAGGCTTAAGCCTTTAGTTAAGGAGGTCTCCCGCGTCGTGTAAGCGTTCTGTATTGCGCTCTCTCGGTGCGCGCACATACTAACCATAAAGGGAGCTCGGAGAGGAAAGGCGAGCGAGGTAACCGGCGGCTCGTGAGAATCTTAACAAAGTAAGTGGAGCAACCGGGAGCGAAGGAACGCGTTGCTTGTCCACCGGTGGTCCCCGCCCTCTACCTCGTCGCGCGACTCCTTTTCTCCCGTCTCCGCCGAGCTGTTCCCTTCTCGCTCGTTTGTTCTTTCCTTTATCGTCACGACTCCTTCGCCGTTTCCAGGAAGCTGGACAACCTCCGAGGAGCCTCGGGACAACGGCTCGGCTGAGTCACCCGGCAGCGTGTCGCTGAGGCTGTTGTTGCCGCAAGCTCGACTTGGAGAACCCGGACCGCGCGTCCTCCGGAGCGAGGGTTGGCTTTGCGGCCCTCCGAACTCTAATCTCTGCAATTTTTTAAATGAAAATCTGGAAGTATCGGGAAATAGAAAAATGCGCCAGGCAACTAAATAGTTGCAAGGAAAAATTCGTAGATTCGAATCTTCAAATTTTATTACGACGATTTTATGCCCCTTGTTGGGTCGACGGGATTCAATATAGAGATCGAGGGAAATTAAGAAAATACTGCCGAACCGGTCAATTTTTGTTTAAAATAATAAAAGTTCTGGCGCTCCGACTTGAAGAGGTCGAAAAAGAGTAATGCAAACTCGATAAAAATGCAGAACGAGAAAAATGAATTCTAAAATCGTAATTTACGATACTAGTGCGATAAAACTTTTTCTGACGGGTGTGAGTTTGTAGCACGAGCCGAAGGCGAATGCTGCATTCACATGTACAAAATGTTACTTCACAAGGTGCGAAAGTGCCAGTTTTACGCATGCCTCGCGTGCCTAAAACTGCAATTTTCGCACGGAGTGAAATAAAAATATTTATGCGTCATTATCGTAAAAGCATATCCATATTTTTTAAAATAATTAATAATTCTTTGAACCATCGTTTTCAAACTTTTGTTATTATTTTTTTAAATTGCCTATCAATACTTATTCTCCCGTTAGGTCCGTTAGAATCGGAGGAGTTTCACCTGTAAGAGATTCGAAAAAAACATCAACCAGGACTAGTATCCTTTGACTCGCCCACGTTCAAGCTGTTCTCCTCTTCTCGCTAGAGTGGTCAGTGGCGAGTTCGTTCCCGGTATGCGAGAGAAAGAGCCGTGCAGCAAAAGCAGCTTCGCGTTGTTCTTACGATATACCGAGCGGAACAGCGTGCGCAAGCTCGCGCTGAGATTTCTCCTTAACCGCTCACCGACCCTGACCATTCCCAGCGTGTGTCCAGCGCGCTGTTAAACAACGGAGGGAAGTCTCTCGGCGTGCGTGCACCCACGCCTCTCAACCCAATGGACTCCTCTCCGGCTTCTTCTTCATTTAAATTTTTTTATTTATGACGAACGAAGAACTCGGAACGAAGAACCCAACGATAACAAGGATGCAGAGCAATTGCGCTCCCCGTGAGATCTTTGCCTCTCATCCGGCTTCGTCTCGAAAGCCGGCCGTGCTAACATTTCAACCCTTTTCATAGAAATAACTTTGGACTCAAACAATGTGGAACCATTTTTTTTTACAAATTGAAAAAATTTATTCAACATTCGCCGATTACATGAACAGACAAAAAAAATCACTCAAGATGCTAATTTAGTAGAGCTGATGAACGGACTGGGCAAGAATTTGTGGTCACATTTTTTTAAAATAAGAAAGTGATTTAAGTTAGACATTTTTATCGTCACCGTCCCGATCGTGGTCTGATTTACGTCATAAAAAAATGTAACTCAACTGGACGATTTTTTTTTCGTCCGAAATACGTGTGGAAAGAGGAACTGTGTAAGGCTGCTATTAAGTACTATTAAGTGCTATTGAGTACTATTTTTTTTTTTTTTTTTTTTTTGGGAATTGTCTAAGTATATCTCAGTCTCCTCCTGCGACTCTTCCTTCTGCCGGAGTTCAGAGGGCCGCTCCAGCGCGGATCTCTCGAGAAGCTTGCGGCAAGATCTAAAATACATCAAACAGTTCGACTATATTCTCTACATTGATATTTACTGAAGACTGGAGCAAAACGGAAAGGTATTTTCAATTTTTGTTACGTTCAAAAAAAAAAAAAAAGAAAAAATGGTAAAAAGAGTCCATTTTGCCCCGCTGTTCTCTACGCAATAATTGCATTACCTCCGTATCTGCATACGAGGCTCGCAGCAGTGCATACGCCATCCATGTCGCGAACGAATCCCGGAGCACAAACGCAGCCGGGTCGGCAGTCATCGGCGGCTGGACGAAAGCCATCTGGGCACGCGCCTGCCGGATTGTCACAAGTTTCCTCGCACTCGGCGATGTAACAGGATGTAAAATATTCCTCCTTCCACGAGCTGCAGTCGAACAACATTTTTCGTCTCGATGGAATCAACGCGAGTGCACAATCGTGCAGAAAAATTATTACGGCGAGCACCCGAAGCGCTGCGAAATTCATCGTGGCGAATAAAACACTGATTCGATCGTTGTACGAACTCAAACTTTTATACGACTATCGCGCCTTCGATCCATCGTCTGACTAATCATGCTCGGGCCAAACAATAACTCTAATGACGAATGGCAAAGGCTCGCCATGAGTCAGGGACTCGGGAACGCGGGGACTCGGAGATATTTATTATGAATTATGACTTCGGTACCTCGTCGAGCACGAATCGATAACGAATTCAAATCGTCGATAAGAAAATCAGCGTGGAGTCCTCGGACTTCTGAACCTTTGCACATTTTATGACCGATATTGTCTCTTTAAGGCACAAACAACATTTCTCGTTCACCAAAGTCCACAATTCTTTTATGAGCCTGAAGATATTCTGCATGACATGAAATTTCATCTTTGGCAAGTTTCTATCAATGCACGAGTTTTGGAAGAAAAAGAAAATTTGTTCACTCGTAGCATTTTATTCTCTAAGTGAACTTCCCTGAGCGAAGTTTGTGCGATGCAAAACGCAGCCGTTATAACTTGATGAAATTTAGTCTCATGCAGATATCTTTAGGGTCATGTTCTTTTTCGGATTAATTTAACAATTTCTCAAAACGAAGATACGTTTCATAAAAAAAAAAGATTTCAAGTTTCATTCAATTTAGCATTTCCTGACCGTGAAGTGTTACTCAAATGCACAAAACTCTTCCGCTGTGCAACCTTACACAGTTCCTCTCTCCACACGTATTTCAGATGAACAGAAATTCGTCGAGTTGAGTTCCATTTTTTAATGAAATAATCAGACCACGATCTGTACGTTGACTATAAAAATGTCTAACTTCAATGACTTTCTTATAAAAAAAATATCGTGACCACAAATTCTTGCCCGATCCGTTATAGCCAACGAAATGCTCGTTTATCTACTTATTTATTGCCATCCTCTATACGAAAATAACTGATATGTATATGATTTGCCGATGCAAATGTTCAGAGAGTTCCGGACCATTTGGCGAGACGATTGCCCGATCGGAGCAGATCGCGTGTACCTCTGAGCCTCCTCACGCAGTTCCGATCGAGATCAACGATCGAAGAAACTCCTCGACTCACCGTCGCGCACCGTCTCCCCCCATTATCGATTTTCTTCATCTCTCGAGTTTCTCGGCTATAAAGCCATTTCTGTCATTCGATGCTAATGCCACGGGCGTCGGGAGGCTCCGTACATGGCACTCGCCATGAGAGTTCTGCAACGAAGAAGCTGGCGACTCGGCGTCGCGAGGGATCGTGGGAGCCGCTCGACGGGATCTGCCATCGGCCGTACCGGGAGCCAGTCCGAGGCCTCCGGTGGCATTTTCTACTCACCGGCGAATCCGCAGCAGCAGCGTCAACATCAGCTTCAACGATTCTCTGGATCTCGTTGTCGTCCCGGTTCTCGTCCCGCGCGTCTCTAAACTCACCCGCGACAGTCCGGAGCGAGAGTTATCCAACTTCGGCGTAACCCTCAGCTTCCTGCTCACCAGAGAGTTCGTCGTCTGACGGTTTATTCTCGCGATCCCCGAGCTTAAAGACCTACCTCAGCATCGAAAGTTTCTATCTATACCGACCCTCGTCCTCCGCGCATGCGGCCTATTCGGGACGTTTCTCTGCACGTGGGCGAGGGGCGACAGCGCTCTCGTACAAATATTTGGCTTCTGGATACGTCGACTGACTTACGACCTTTTCCTTCTTATTCTCATCTCTTCGCAGACCGATGTGTATCCTCGGCCAAGCGGTCTTCTTCGGTCTCTTCTGTCTCTTCTGCCCCCAGAAAAATAATTTAGGGTTGAGCGGGGCAAAACGGGGCATGGGGCAAAACGTCATTGTCCAATAATTTTTGGATACCCGGAATTGCCCCATCGATACATTAGGCTTTTCTGCCCCGTTTTGCCGCCTTCTCCGATCCAAAAATGATTGGAATATTTAGTTTTGCCCAACTGCCCCGTTTTGCCCCGCTCTTCACTATTTGACGGCCACCGTTTATTTGGTTTAAGTAAAATATTTATTTGATAAAAATAAATATTTTTTTGATAAAAATAAATATTTTTTTAAATCAAATAAATATTTTCTTAAATCAAATAAATATTTTTTTTAATCAAATAAATACTTTTTTAAATCAAATAAATATTTTTTTAAATCAAATAAATATTTTACTTAAACCAAATAAACGGTGGCGGTCAAATAAATTATTTTTCTGGGTGTGTTTTCCTGTCCCCAAGCCACCCTCTTCGCCGCTCGACGCGGCAGCCGCGCGCATGCGCTAAGGGCCTTAAGATAATTGAAAGCGATCCTCCCGCGATAGCGAGAGGAGCTCTACCGATCCACCTCGGCGACTCCGCGGTACGCAACGGGACGAATCGACTGTTCCGGGCTGGCAATTCCATAAATGGCTCGGACCGGCAAAGGGAGCAACCCGGAGACCCGGAGAACGAGACGATCCGTCGTGCGAGCGTTGTATCGTTCTCGTGCGATCTGTTTTTATGACCGAAAGTGGGCGTCATGCGACGAGGCGGCTCCCAAGACGCCGCTGGAACAATGCGACGCGGCTGCGGACCTCGGGAGATGAAGACAACGCCGCGAGCGAGGAGGGCGAGGATCGGGGAGAGATATAAACCATCGTCGCGAAGGGACTGAAATTGGAAGCGTCGAATGGGATTTACCGAATGACTCTTGTAATCCATTTTTCACCTTCCGGCTTCGAGGGCCGAAGAGTAATCGGAGAAAGCGCTTATCCGCGGGCTCGATCTCGCGTCAGCGTCGAACCTAAACGGAGGTTACGAAAGGGACGCGGGAGTTGCCATTGCCGGACGGTGAATAAAGAGCGAGAGCTTCTCGCTGCTCGGCGTCGGCGCGGTTGACACACGCGATGTAATAGCGAGATGCGCGGGCTTTGAACGCCAGATCGGCACCGCGGGAGGCCCGCTCGATCTGCGCCGGGATCGCGACACGCGCGACTCGGAAACTCGGACAAAAGCTCGGGGATCTCACCGTCGCATCGTTCCACGGGTTATCCCAAGCAATCTCTGGACGTCTTTTCGTATTAATCACTCGCCGCCGGGACGTTTCCGAAACGTGACTTCTTTGTATCGCATTTCCTGCTTGCGTACCTCTTCATCCCGTGTCCTCGCGCTGAAAAATTTGTCTTCATTATTTCTACAAGAAGATGCAATTTTTTTATTTTGGAATCGTTGATCGTGGAATAGTATTAAAAAAAACGTGGCAGCATTGCAGATAGGTTTTTAAGTGAGCTGTTTAATGAATTATTCTCAAGAAGAAAAACTGTAAAGGTTCTGTTAAGAAAGTTTTGCACTTGGCGAATATTAATTGTCCACAAATATCCACACATTTCGTTGGGTTTGCGGAGAGGAAACCCTCGGGACAAAATAAAGACTGTGGACAAAATAAAGATTTTTTTTTTTTTTGTCAAATGGCTCGTATTTTCATTTATGTTTTTTTTTTTTTTACAGGTCTACCAAATCGAGAACGTTATAGTGAAGGCAGCAAACTCGCCGAGGCCGGCAGCCTGGATCCTCGAGAGGTCAGTCGACGGGGATGTTTTTCAACCCTGGCAGTATTACGCACCGAGCGACGAGGAATGCTGGAGCAGGTACTCGGTTCCGCCGGTACCGGGAAAGCCCCTTTCCATCGGCGACGACGAGGTCATCTGTACGAGCATATACTCTCGTCAGACGCCAATGGAAAACGGCGAAGTATGATAGAAACTTTACGCATATACTCTTAACATTGAACAACGAAAGAAAAAAAGAAAAAAAAAACAAATCACAACAAAACCATTGAAACGGCACTGACAGAGCACGTAGCAAAAAATAATAAGTAATAAGAGGTCTCCGCAGGCTGCTGTTGCATGGTTAGCAGAATAACCCGATTACTTGGGCCACGAGGAAAATTTCTCTCGTCGTTGCACACGAACGCGCATGGGATCATTAATTATCATCCGGTTTACAGGCTCTCGTACACAACGCGTACGCAATTACATGATTGGATGATTATCGACCATGGTTTTAGCGCCGCTGTAGACGCTGAATAGCTGTGTGCTCGAGACATACACGCGCTTCCGGCTGGCCTCTGTGCACTGTCGCGACGCCAGTTCGCTCACTATGCGTTTGTTTTCCTAGCGACACATACACATTTTTTCTACCGTGAAATTATTTTTCTTTCCATTCGTAAAATCCTGCTTTTGGAAAAAAAAGATAGAGAACAATAATAAAGAAAAAAAAGCTTCCTCTACGAGGAAGCAAAATACTCTAATCCTGCGAGTAAATAATTCGACTTCCCACTTCACCTCCGACTCGCCAAATCAAGCACTCGAGCGATCCGGTTGGTTATTTGTCCTTTATTTTTATTTGTTTTTTTATTTTTCTCTTCTTCGTCCACACCGTACAGAAGTGCAAAACTGGACCAACCGCTTCCTACCCCGTCCGTTCACCACATATTTTTTTTACCATTATTTTTCTTTCCATTCGTAAAAACTTGCTTCCAAAAAAAATATAGAGAACAATAGTAAAGAAAAAATGCTCTAATCCTGCTGGCAAGTAATTCAACTTCCCACTTCACCTCCGACTCGCCAAATCAAGCACACGAGCGATCCGGCTCGTTATTTTTTCATTTATTTTTATTTATTTTATTTGTCTCTTTTTCGTCCACACCGTACGGAAGTGCAAAACTGCGCCAAGTGCCTCCTATCCCGTCCGTTCACCACATATTTTTTTCTTCCATTCGCAAAAACTTCCTTTCGAAAAAAAAGATCGAGATCAATAATAAAGAAAAAATGCTCTAATCCTGCGAGCAAATAATTCAACTTCCCACTTCACCTCTGTCTCGCCAAATCAAGCACACGAGCGATCCGGTTCGTTCTTTTTTCCTTTATTTTCATTATTCTTTTTTTTTATTTTTCTCTTTTTCGTCCACACCGTACAGAAGTGCAAAACTGCGCCAACTGCCTCCTACCCCGTCCGTTCGCCACGGGTGTGTACGTGAGATCCCTTACAAGGTCCTGCAGTACCACCGTACATGGCCGGAATGTAGGGATCGCGCGGTTTTTTGTCATCTAGAAGCGCTCGGGCAGCTCTTAGCCTTTCCTTCTCGCGTGCTCTTTGCGAATCTCTTTCGTCGTTGCGAGCCCCATTGCGCCAATGCACCGACGTGTTTCTCTTCTGGCAATCCTCCTCCTCTTTCGACTCACTCTTTCTTTCGCTGCTCCACTCATCTTTGCTTTCTCGCGTCACGACCGTCGTTCCTGTTCGCTCCTCCAACTTCCCCTCCTCCTCGAGTGAGGGATATTCTCTCTTCGATCTCGGTCTCTATTTCTCTCGCTTTCGCACGAAACCGATCGTCGCGGTTCGCGCGTGTGCAACGACCTTTAATTAGCCCCTCTCGGCTTCCGAGAAATCGGACAATTACCTGCCCACTCTCTCGCGCCCCGTTCGAGGAGAGAAACACCACTTTGTGTACCGCGGTGTAATATGGGAGATACGCCACTCCGTACGCCGACGATCAAATCGCTCGATCTTGCATGACGTACGTGCCCCGCAGTGTATGTGATCCAAAAGATCTCGCAAGAGTATTATTCAATCATCGGGGACTTTCCAATCGATTTGCCGCTGATTGTCGCATTTAAATTATAGATATTGGCTCATGTCTACGTTCGCGGGGACAATACGCGTCGGCCCACGCGGACCGCTCAAACGGGGGAGTAATGATCGGTCTCCTTTCCCGGCCTACAAGAAGCCCGTCGAGCCTCCGACACGAATCGCGCATTCGGAGGAGAGAATCCAACGCGGCGGGCTGGAGAGATCGGGAAATTCGGGAAAAAATTCAGTTCAGTTTGAATTGGGTGAATATGGACCACCCCGATTAGTGTCTCAGTAGACATGGGCCATATTCACCGCACTGGGAGTAAAGGATGTAGTAAATATTCTACTCCCGTGGCATTTGGGTTTTTCGAAATTCACTCCCATACGCTATGAATGCCGAAATCTTGAGAATATAGCATATGGAAGTGATTCAGGATTTTTGGATTCCACTCCCATACGCTATAAACGCCAAAATCTTGAGAATATAGCATATGGGAGTGATTTATGATTTTCGGATTTTACTCCCGTGCTACATGGGATTTGGGTTTTTCGAAATTCACTCCCATACGCTATGAACGCCTATATAGATATACGCTTGAGAGATATTACCATAGCACATAGTAGTAGGGGACTAGCGCGCCACCTATGGTAGGAAGTACCAGATTTATAAGAATTTTTCGTATATTATGGTAAAAATTCTTTGAAAATCTGACACTTTCCGCCACAGGTAGCGCCCTAGTGCCCTACTACTATGCGCTATGGTAATTTTTCTTAGATGATCGGTAGTTTTTACTAGATCCTTCTCTCAGTGCACTTTCAGCCTACGATTGTTCCATGTCTGAGATAGGGTAAAACGGATTATTAAAAAAAAAAAATAATTAAAAATTGCCGATCGTAAAATACGGTTTCACTTCAAATGAAGCCCCTTCACTACATTATCAACTTTTCGAAATCGATTTCCACCACTGGGAGTCGAGTTCGGGCCGAAAATGAAATTCGCGTCGGGTCAAATGAGGTAAATTTTTGGGGCAGATAATTTGGAGGAAAAAGCCCGGTCCAGTAATTACACAGTAACGTCGAAATGTAACGTTTACCACCGCCGTGCACGCAGACATCCTGTCGAGGGGCAATTGCCGTTTCGTTCGCAAAAGCGAAAGATGGGCGCGGCACGCGGAGCTCGCGTACCGAAATGCTTCGCCGGATTGTTCCGTATTAGGCACCGCGCGAACCATTTACGGAAAGCTTCTTCGGTACCACCGACTCTCCTCTCTCCTCTCCTCGCGAGCGAGAGAGGAGAGACTCGTTCGTTTCGCGGCACCATTCGCGGATGATTTACTCCTCCGTCGCGACGAAGACTCGCCGCCCGGCGTTGTTCAGCCTCGGCACGCCTAAACGATCCTCAATCAATTCCTCCCGATACAATCATCCTCTAACGTAACAATTTTCTCACGAAGCGCACAATCGTGTTTATTGGTTATTTTTTTTTAGTTTTTTTTTTTTTTTGTCGCTCAGGATTATTGTAATACATCGCTGACAATATATGTGCCTGCCCGATCAGATTCACACGCATCTGCTGAACGGACGACCGGGCGCGGCGAACCACACGAATACTCTTCAGGAATTCACTCAAGCGCGATACGTGAAGCTGCGTCTTCAGGGGCTTCGCCGAGGAGGCGGAGCGATTGCCGACAAGCGACGGGCATTCTACTCGATAAAGGAGATCAGCATCGGCGGACGATGCCTCTGCTCCGGTCACGCATCGCGATGTCGTTACAGCCCTCGGCATGGGGTAAGAAATTAGTTATTTATTTATTTCGACACTAATTTTTTTATATCTCTATTTTTTTTTTTTAGAAAAACTCGTGCCCTTTTACGGGAAAAACCCGTCAGCGACACTTAAAAAGCACGGTACTTAAAAAGAGACTCGGCTTTGCTAAAAGGTCAATAGACTTCGGATGAAAAAATAAAATAAATCATATCTTACAATAATAAATTGAGAGATAAATGTTGAAACGAGATTATCGGCTATTTCTGAAAGGGTATACTTACGGCAAGATAGTCACTCTTTAAAGGAGTGGAGTCTCTTTTATGTACCATCGACATTAATTACCATTGTCCTCAACATACTTTCTCCGCGGCAGCGCGGAACAGACGGGTATCGCTCGTGTGGACTTTGCCCACGAAGTACCGATACATATATATATACATATATGTACCGTAGTTACAGTACATAAGTGTCTGCAACATATTATCGTCCGCGTATGGTCATTGCCAAGTTGGGTGCACTCTCGCAGCAGTGTTACTGTCCGCGACGCCAGCCAAAGATCGAAGCTCTTTTCGCTTTTGCTGTTGCACATTGCTCGCCGATACGGTCCCGATCGCCTGCGTGCGCATCGTGTTTCTGGCGCGGAGTGTCGAACTACCGCGAGCCCACCGACGCAAGCTGTTGCGAAACTCTCATTCGCGGTCATCGGTCACGATCTTCGCCGACGGTGGATTAACCACTTGCTCTCCTGTTCCACGATACCCCCGGGCAGCCAGGCGGAGAAAGAAGCATCCGTGCCGCGTGGTTTCACAGAACCGCGTGGACGAAGAGGAGACCGAACAGCCGGATGGCCAATCTCGTGAACGTTATTCTCCGGGGTCCGAGTTCGCGGCGAAGTTTTGGCCGAGGAACACGCGATCGAAACGAGCGCGTATTAGAATCGACTTATGGCCACGTCCGAGACCGCCGTAATTGAATTAGTTTTTGGTCAGCACAGCGATCTCGTCGCGATGAACTCCGTCCCCCGTGCTCGCTTCCGTCCGGCTCGTGTCCGTTCTTCGGAGGTGCATAGATCGCATAGCGATCGAATTTCGACCTCTCGGCTCGTATCTTCGGCAGGTATTTCGTGCCTTCCCTCGAATTAAGTCTCAATTCGTTCGACCGTCAATTTTTCACATGCCTTTCAATCCCTCGATTCATAAGTCATAAATTGTGTAGCTTATTTTTATTATTTTCATAAAAAAAAATTCAGTCGAATTAAGTCTCAATTGTTTCGACCGTCAATTTTTCACATGCCTTTTAATCGACTCATAAGTCATAAATTGTGTGGCTGATTTGAAATTTTTTAATTAAAAAAAAATTAATTTTATATCAAATAATACCGATCGTTTCAACGATGGGAGAGATGCGGGTCGACAGGATCAAAGATTATTCGCGATTGGGAGCAATTTACCCGTTGAAGGGGCCCTTCAGCCCCCCGGAGCCCAATATTCCTCATGTGTTTGTAATTTCGGCGCGTGTGGTCGCTATCCACTCGAGCGGCTCTCCCAGCTCGAACACCGAAACGCTTTAATGGCTCAACGATCAAGCGATGAATCACATAGCGATACTCCCGTTTACCCTCCGCTGTTATTTACCGTCTCGATAATGCCCCCCGGGTACAACAATACACACGCGGACCGTAGTGCTATGTTCTCTCTACGCAGATATCTATAAGAGTTTAAATAGACACGGAATACTCTGTACGAGTTATCAGACTTTACCTGCGCGCAGACCGAATGTTAACAAAAAGTGACGAAAAAAATGTTTGGACGAAATCAGCGATGTGCCTTAAAATTAATACAGATCCTGCGTAGAATGATATTTTTCACACACTGAACGCGCACTAAGCACCAATAACGTAATTAAAAGAAAAAAAAATAATCACAGCAGGTTTAGCTGATTTGTAGTGAAAAGCAGAATGCTCGGGAAATCGTGCATTGAGCTGCTGGGAAATTAGCTGCACTGTAAAAATAATTTTTTAATTTAGTGTACCAGAACTTGAAATTTGCTTACGTTACTTACATTAATTGAACATCAATGTCCTAATCAATAAAAATATTTATTTAAACCAAATACATATTTATTTGCGGGTCAAACAATTGACTCCCAATAGAACTGTGCTATATCGAGACCCAATAAACTATTCACGCCCAACAGAGTCTCTCCCGCCGAGGTACCATTTCTTTCTTTGTTTTTGCCTTTTTTCAACAGTTCAATATTTTTTCGATCATTCGCAAATCAGAGATGTAAATATGCCCAAAACTCAACTTAAAAGTTAGAAACGAAAGACGATCTTTTTATTTAATTCACATACCCAAATTCGTCCCAAAAAATAAGCTTCACATCCGCGGTTGCTCGAAGGTGTCGAGTTCCGCGTTTCAATTCCAGCATGTTCCGTTCCATACAGTAAATATCGCGTTCATCGGTATATTCGAATGAGAAAGAGCGACGAGTCTTTGCATGCATCGCGTACGAACTATGAGGAGATGCGCACGGCGGGTAAATAATTTTATTGCCTCTCATAAAGTGTCTCTCAAGCCGGGAGAGCGAAGGGCCGCTCCATGATTGCCCTCGCGGTTCTTCCACCCTGTGCACAGTCGATGCTTCAACACGCTTTTACACTCGCCTCGAGTTTCGTGTGCGTGAAGGATTCTCTCCCTCTCCACTGAAAAACTCCATCGGGAATGCTCGCACACTCCCGACCGTGCAGCGGAGTTCAGGCGGGTCGTAAACGATAGAGTTATGTTATTAAGGGTCACGACATTAATCCAAGGCAATGGGATCGCAGCGCGGCCGATGCTGGTTCTTCCATTTAGTTATAACATCCACGGAGGCGGTGGCGTTAGGTACAAGAGAGTTAATAGCGCAGATAGAATCGACCATAGATTATTCGAGTCCCGACGTCGTTCGGTTAATAATCCCGAGAGCCTCCCCGCAAGGCGAACAGTAAATATAATAGAATCGTCGACTTCCGCCGGAAATGGGAACGTTTCTATCGCTCGATCTGCATCTTTGCACAATACTCAATTTCTAATATCGCAATACTTTTAGAACAGCCTCGATTGTCACCGCGAACGATAACCCTGTATATTGATGAATTAACTGGGCAAATTGCATCGTTATTTTTCAGCATCAAGAGTGCGAGTGCGAACGTCACACCTGCGGCGAGAGATGCGAGAAGTGTTGCCCGATGTACAACCAAGTGCCCTGGAAACCCGGCACCTCCGGCAAGGGATTTCACTGCGAGAAATGCAACTGCAACGGCCACGCGAACTCTTGTCGTTACGATCCTGAAATAGCCGATCGACGGATATCCGTGGATATCCGGGGAAAATATCGAGGCGGCGGCGTTTGTATAAATTGCACGGTGAGCACGAATGATTCGTTGAAAAATTAATCCTTCAACGGCCGGAAAATGGGGGCAATTTTTTTTATCGACTATCGAGGCTTTGCGGAAAAATTATACTATTGGAACAGAATATCTAAAGATCATGTCTGTGAGTACACTGCGAGAAGGATCAGGTAAAAATTGCCGATCATCTAAGAAAAATTACCATAGCACATAGTATAGCAAAAAGTCTCAGATTATCCAAGAATTTTTACCATAAGATGCAAGAAAAATTCTTATAAATCTGTGCTGCTATGGTAATATCTCTCAAGCGATATAGTCATTTTTATTAGATCCTCCTCTCAGTGTAGGACTTGATTTTCTATGAAGTGGAAAGCTAGTTTTCACCGACCGTTGAAGGATTAATTGCCTACCATTAATTTTTTTAAAACAATTACAGCTCGAATATGTAAAAACGAGTAAAATATGTATGATGTGCTTAGTTAATAAAAATCTGTTTCATAATCGATTACAGGACCACACGACGGGAATAAATTGCGAGAAATGTGAGATCGGCTATTACAGACCAAACGGCGTTTCGCCCGACGCAGCTGAGCCTTGTCTGCCCTGCGATCACTGCAATCTCCAGGGTAGCACGGGTTATTGCACACCGGACGACTCTTACACGAACGTTGGAAAGGTAAACCAAGCAAATATACTCAGTTCTCATCCTCGTTTCTTCGATATATCGTAAATCTCGTCTCTTATATTGCAACGTTCGAGGATAATCTAACGGACCCGTAATGAACAGTTGTAAAATCTTTCGTATTTCAGGTAACAGGTGCCTGCGAGTGCAAGCCCGGCTATTCGGGCTACAAATGCGACCAATGCGCGGCCGGCTATCGACAATTTCCCGATTGCATGCCCTGCCCATGCGACTCTCGGGGCATCCTCCCTGCTCACGATTGCGAAGGTGATTGCCTGTGCAAGGCGCACGTTACCGGCGAATTTTGCGATCGTTGCAAAACCGGATATTACGCCCTGACTCGGGACAATCTCGAGGGCTGCCTGCAATGCGACTGCTTCGGTATCACCGGCGAGTGCAGGGCTGCCAAACTGTCCTACGAGTCGGTGAGTGCTACAATAAAAAAGCGTGAAAATCGAGACGTTCGCAAAGCTTTCTCATCTAATCTACTTTTGTGTACAAAGCTTTTATGAAAAACCATTTTCCGTGATTATTTGGCAATTTTTTTAAACTTCTTTGAGAATCGTCCTCGTCAAAGTCTCAGGAAAACTAATGCCTCATTATCGTGCCACTCACGTAATCCCGCATGAAATAAATGAATCGAAAATAATCTCAAACCCCCCGTCACTCTCAACGAAAAAACCAGTCGGCTGAAAAAAAAAACAAGATCTCTTTGAAAGATGACAGACAACCGTATGACGTATCTTATCCATCAAGCCGGTAATATTGCAACGCGTAGCCATGTTATCGTTGCATTCGCGGTTGAAAACGATCGAGCAACCGGCAATTACGTTGCTGCAGTAACGACTGGAACGTACGTAATAGCGGTGAATGCACGATGAACGGGAAGCGGAGGAGGGTGGTGGTCCACCAGTCAGCGTATCGTACATTATTGTTATTATTTAGACGCTAGTTTACAGAGCCACTATTTCTATTCACGGTATTTCCATCTCACGCGAATTTCGTGAATTATTAGAATGGATATTCTATGGCCGAGCGCACAACGTGCCGACTCTTAGAGATTAATGTTATTTTCTTTGGATATCAGATATCGAGTTTGGAAGGTTGGATGATAACGGACATGAACGCCTCGCGTTCGGTCGACGTGAGCCTGGATCCCGACACCGGATTGCTCACCATGTCTTCCTTCGAAGTCGAGTACCACAGTCCGTTCTGGCTAGCGCCCAAGATCTATGCCGGAAATCGCCTGTCCTCCTACGGCACCAATCTCACTTACTCCGTCACCTGGGTCGTCATGCGTGGCGACACAAGTGGCAAACCGACCACGGAACCGAACGTCATTCTCGTCGTGAGTTACCATTTGAATTCACATGTCAATCAGCGATGCGTTCGCTTCAAAGGCGATCGCTGATAAAATTAAAATACGAGCGCCGATGTTGAGTTTAATAATTGATTTGTGTGCATCGATCGTCAGGGAAAGAATGGCATGAGAATCGCTTACGGGGAAGAACAGTACGGGGGTCAGAGCGCCGAAATATCGGTGACCCTTCAGGAACAGGGATGGTATCACATGCGCAACGAAGTTCGCGACTTGCCGACGAGACTGCGACGTACCGAGTATCGCGGCGATCCTGTTACCAGATCGCAGATGATGAGAATTCTTGCGGACGTAAAGCACGTCATGATCAGAGCGCAGTATCACTCGGAGCAGATCGAAGGATGGTAAGAAGTGATTAAATATCATTGTTTTGAATTATCCTCGATAACTATTTATTTATTTATTTAATTTTAATTATTTAGTGTCATTTATTTAATTTTATTGTTTTCTTTTTTTCGTCTAGCCTGCTATCAGCGATATTGCCGATTGGCGAGCGATCGTCCGAGGAAAATGAATCTTTGGTCGAGCAGTGCGATTGTCCCGAGGGTTACGTGGGCTTTTCTTGCGAAAATTGTGCCTGGGGATACGTAAAGATCATATCGAACGGTACCGATCACCAGGATCATCACGAATGCGTTAAATGCAACTGCAACGGTCACGCTGGCTCCTGCGATCTCGTAATGGGAGAATGCAAAGTTAGTATACGAGTAATGAATTATTCTAGCGGTGTAAAACTGGCTTTGGGCTCAGACTTGAAGTTAATCGACGGGGATCTATAATCTGTTTTACCGAGCGTCGGTAATGTTTGTTTTGCTTAAAGAGCGGGGTATTTCCCGAGAGATGGCAGATGCTAAGCCGTCATGAGGATGAGCAGAGAATACTCTTACCAGCAGTTTATGGAACAGTCACATAGATTCCTGTAAATCGATTCGTATCTTATAGTTCGACTGTTTTACAGATATGCGAGCATCACACGGCAGGGCCAAAATGTGACCGTTGCGCCCTCGGCTATTACGGCAACCCAACGAAGGGCACCGCGGAAGATTGCAAAAGATGTGCATGTCCGCTCATCGATGATGTCAATAATTTTAGTCCCAGTTGTCAACTCGACGATCCTAACAATTCGGAGAGTGGATACGTTTGCACTCAGTGTCCTGTCGGCTATACCGGGGACCATTGCGAAAGGTACTGTATTCTGAGGAAATGTTATTTGTTATTACGTCTCAATGATAACAAAACTTAATAACTTCGTAATCGGTGTGCTTCATCGTTTTGAAAACGATTCCGCGAAGTTTTAATCTACTTGTCTTAGTACAAAAATGATTATTAATTTTTAAAAATCAGTAGTACTGGATTGTGAGAATTTTATATAGATCTAAAAAAAAATTGTAAAATACAAATACAATCGACAAGTATAAATTCATTGCATTATTTCCAACACTCCGAACAGTTGTGACTACGGATACTTTGGAAGTCCGACGTCACCCGGCGGTACATGCGAGCTTTGTCCCTGCAACGGTGGAACCTGCGATCAAGATACGGGTCAATGCCTGGAATGTCGAGGAAACACCGAAGGTTGGCGATGCGACCGATGCAAGGAGAATCACTACGGGAATCCGTTGGATCAGAATTGCCTTCGTGAGTACCACGGATCCGATGGATCTTAAAAAAATAATATAAAAATAAAAATTTGCATTTTTTTAACGAATACCTAACGTGCTCCCGTGATTATTATTTCCAGCCTGCGATTGCGACCGTTTGGGGAGTAACTCGAGTCTCTGCGATCCGGTAACCGGTCAATGTCAGTGTCTGCCATTGTTCGCGTCTCGCGACTGTTCATCGTGCATCGAAGGTTACGGCAACGTTTCAGTGGGTTGCAAAGAGTGCGACTGTGATATAGGTGCGGTCGACGAAGTTTGTGACTCGGTCACGGGAAGTTGCGTCTGTGCCGCAGGCGTCGTTGGATATAGATGCGACCAGTGCGAACAGTATCACTACGGATTGGACGTGAACGGCTGTACCGGTGAGTACGATCTCATTTCAATTCAATTAATTAAAACGTTTTTACGTTGCGTATAGAATTACAGCGTCGAGAATTGCAACCACAGTAGTGCCGAGCTAATGGCGTCGGAGTACACCATTAACCTGAGAGTGGAACATTCGCGGCTGCGTTAACTCGTCGAAATTGATCTTCCGACGCGTTAGCGATGAATTTACCTCCGCGCTGACCAGCATCTACGAGCCTCTTGGCTCGCGGTCGGCCTCTCAGCGTCTGCCATCCTACGCGCGCTAAAACGGCTCTCCCACGCGCAAACGTGAAATTAACCAGTTATAAGACACTAATAAATAACTCGTCGATGTTGCCCGAGCGTATACCGCACATACGTGCGGGGTGTCCCATGTGCTCGAACGAGTACGCGAATCCACTCGAGCGTCCCGAGTGTTAGAACCTCGTACACCCAACGATTCACCTTTTTTTTCTTATCTCCGTCGCTCACGCTCGGGCCAGACGACCCGGTGTGCCGAGTCCGCGCAATGGCGATCCCTTGATATTTATGTACTCGATGATTCACTTTGCAAATTCATCTCCCGAGGTGGAGAAAATTTATTGGGAACTTCAATACCAATCTTATCCAGATTCATCAAAAAATTTATCTCGTCCATCCGTCTCGTGTGGAAAATATCGTAGATAAACGAAAAAAAATGTGCAATAAAAAAAATGTTTTCGTCCCATTGGAACCATAATGAAAATTCTGAAAGATGAGACAGGCTTCCTTATTCGCGTAAATTTCACAATATTAATGAAAGCGACTTAAAGCATGCCTAAAGCGCTCGAGCAGTGGGATCGACCGTTGACGTGGAGGAAAAAGTCCCAATTTGACTTTCCTGTCACAAAGACCACACACATGGAGCCCATAATTTTTATATCGCTTAGACAATCGACACGGTATTGAAGCTACATTTAAGGAATACAGAATCAAAACTCTCAAATGGAAGACACCAGTCAGTTTTTCTTTGCTCTAACGGATTTTACACAGTTTTCCTATTTTCCCGGTTTTCCGAATACAATAATAATAATAAGAGAAGAAATAGAAACAAAAATAATAATAAGTCAAGTAGAAATTTTCTAAAATAATAATAAAAATGACGTACAAGTATCTGTGCACGTCCGTAACCGGAAACGGCCGATAGATCCGCGCTACTTTGAACGAGACCGAAGTATCGTGTATGAGTAACGCTTCGTTTTAACGAGCGTGAACTCGCGGTATTGCGAAGGAGAGCGGGTGGGCAATACACGCTCTCCTGTCTATGCCTCGACCTGTCCGAGACGTTAATTAACTTCCTACTACTGTCGAGTGCGTGCAGGCGCATTCAACTTCTCGAACCTTTTCACCTTCTTATTCCTCACCTCCAATTGACACGCACCGCTAGCCCGTCGGTATCTCCGGTTGGCCAAGGAGACAGCACGCGTAACACATGTTATTACCGAGCGATATATGTTTAATGGGTATCGCGACCCGGTTCCGGGCGTTAATAAAACTGGTGCAATTAATACGAAACGCCGATCTTTGAACCTTTCCGGCTCGACCAACGACAGCATTCCCAATGTCAAATTTGACACGCCCCATCCGATTCAGTATCGTGCTGAATTACGACGAAAAGAACAAAATATTGTGTCCCGTTGAATCCAACACGCAATCCCACAACCCGCTTTACGAAAAAACGTGTTTTTTTAACGTGTAATTACCAGGAGATATGTTTAATGAGTATCGCGACCCGACTACGAGGCATTAATAAAACTGGTACAATTAATACGAATCGCCGATCTTCGAACCGTCCTGTCTCGAGCAACGACAACATTCTCAATATCAAATCCGACTCAGTATCGTGCTAAAATACGATAAACGCAACAAAATATCATGTCTATTTGAATCCAAGACGCAAACCCACAACACGATTTGCAAAAATGTAAAAAAAACATTTTTATTTTATTTTTGTTTCGTGTTACTTTTCTAGTTCGCTATTATTAATTTATGTTATTATGGTGGGGCGTTTATTTTGACTCAGCACCGTCTAATTTCTCGGCAAATTGCTTGGCACAAAAGTAAAAAATCAAAAATCAAACGTAAGTAGATTGAAGCACGGTAATAAAACTCGACCTCGACGAGATCGGCTGCGGAGCAAGGGGAATAACTTTTTGAAGCAAATAAAAGATGAAATAAAAAAAATTATACGACGGACCTCCGCCTGAGCAAATATCCCGTCAGCAGCTTCTCTCTTCGCGTCGGAGAAGTTGTAATTAAACGTCCACTTCGCCTCGAGTGTTCCGTAGTGGTACCTGGGAGATCTCGAGGATCCTGCAGACGATGCGAGAGAAATAAATAAAATAAAAAAATTCAAGAGTCTCGTAATTAACCGTCGGTGAATCGCACCGAGGGAATCTCGCGGTAACCTTTCGAACTTTGGCCGCGGCCAACGCGCAGGCACAAGTACCCTATCCTCGCGCGTGGAGTGCACGAAGGTACCGAGGCGTATGTCGAGTGTGCTTCACCGCGAGCTCTCGCGTTACTCGGCGGATACTGAAGAGTTCGTATAAAGTATATTCGCGTGATATGCGCGAAAGAGCACGTGGACGAGAGCTATCGGTATTATAAGTATTGAATACACACAGGCGTGCGAGAAGTTGCGCGTTTTACGCGCTCGTTGCACGACATTCTGAAGCGTTAATTTACGCCTCTCGAGGACGTCCCGCTGGGAACGAGATGGATTTACGCCGGGCTTGTTTTACCGGTACGTCCGGTCGTGAGACACCGATCTCCGATATCTTCGGGCTCCCGCGCACGCGTCCAGATCATTTCTCGGGCTCGCACCGTGGAAATATCGTCACGCTGTCGGGCGAATTCCCGACGAGGGTTCGTGTTATTTATCGCTATTTTCTTAATTAACGAGACGCGTGTGCCAGATTAATGATCGGCATCGTCCGTTAATCGATCTTTTTGAAAATGTTATTTCTCGGCAAATACGAAATCCACGAAAATCGATCGTCGATCAGATTGTAAGGCGGATTTTACCGTTCAGGTCTCAGTCGGTAACAAGTCGGTTTATCTATTTTCTTCGCCACTATCAATATTTCGGACAAAAACATATTAGGTTTTGTGTATGCCACAAGTAGATGCATTAAAACCTGATTTCCTTTTCTCCGAAATATTAATACTCGCGGAGAAAATAGGGAAACGACTTTGTTACCGACCGAGTCCGCATCGCATACCGCTAAAAAAAGTTTAACGTTCGGATCTCGGAAGTTGCCTTATTTATTATTATAATCATCAATATTAATATTGTCATTATTTATGATAATAGTAATAATGATACTATTAGAATCAAAATTAAATTTCGTAAAAAAATAAAACAAATTAACTCCGTCGAAATTAGATCATATCCGTTAGTAAAAAAAAATTCCCATATAAACGACACTCTTGATAAATAATCTTTACCTTTAGCGTGCCCTCGCTTTTTCCTTGACGGTAATAATGGGCAATCTCGGCCGTGATTTCTCAACGATACGCGTGGAGTGTCCTTGCGATTCCGCGGTGTCTCGTCGGCTTATCGCAAACGACCACACACAATGATAACTATATGGGATAGCGGTAAGTTGTAATCAGAATGAGATCGACGTGCCGCTGGCGTGGCACACGGAAGTGACCAGATCGTGTTTTACCTGGGATCGACGTGGTCAGCACGGGGATGCATAGCCGCCTGCTTCGTAATCCGAGTTATTCTCGGAATCGCGAAACTCGACGTGCTTACCGACTGGCTTCCCATGCTAACTCGCGTATACCCATATATGTCTATATGCATGCATGTATGTGTAGACATGCATGCACATATTTGTATATAAATTTAGCATTACATACAGACTCGGAGATACTTTACCACGTGCTTAGACCGAACGACTCGAAACTTTTCTCGCTCTCTCGGGGCGCTTCACGCGAGATTTAAGCTCACGCCAGCCCGCGCTCGATCGGCATTGCCGAGAGCTAACGAGACTACGGGGCGCAGTAAACACACACGCTTTATTTCGTGCATCGAGCCCGACGGAATCGAGATCGTAGCGCAGCCCGAGAAACCGTATTATACGTATAAAACCGTCTAGCAGCACCATCGCGAGGCAAATATCCACGTGGGCGGACGATGTCTATAAGGAGTTCGGAGCGATCGTCGACGATTTCGCGAGAGCGCCTGTACGCCATCGAGATAAATCCGAGTACTGCTGGAAATCGCATGGAATTCAACGAATCTTGGGAAAAGATCTGCCATCACTTTTTTTTCCCCCTCTTGATCGTCACATTTTCCGTGCGAATAAATTGGCTTCGCTGATCGGCAGTTCGAGCTATCTCGAAACTAATGAACCGGTAGGCTTGTTTCGTCCATAAAACTCGATAAGTTCGCGAACGGTGTTTTATATCACGAGAAACAAAGTCCCCTAAGGTCTGGCCTTTGGTATGTTGATGATCAATTTTTTTTTTATATTGCAGAGGGGCAAAACAGACCGGTAAATAAACCGGAAATAAAAAAAAGAATTGCCTATTTAATATAAAAATCAATAAATATAATAAAAATTAGCCGTTCTCTATATCGTTTTGCCATGCAAGCGATCGATCGCTCGCGGAGGGGAGGGGGGGGGTATGATCGGTAACTGAGAGTGGCGAGTGACGATCTCGAACGCCGATAAACCCTGTACGGGCATGGGTAGCGGAGAAACGGGTGACGCGAGAACGCCAAAGGGGAAACGGGAGACGTCCTTATTCCTTTTCTCGCTTTTATTTCGTTGGGTTGGCCTGTGTGTGTGTGTGTGCGTGTGTGTTCGCGGGTTCCCTCGCGTGTGTACATTTCCGTCGGTGCCCGCGTTGGCAGCGACCGCGCGTCCACCTCCGGTCCCTCCCGGACACCTCGCAAAAACTCACCGGCTCGACGGAATGTAGTTTCGCGAAACTTTCGGCCCCGACGATCTTTCGCGGGCGTACCGCGGACGAAAGACGCTCCTCCGAGCTCGGCCGCGAGAGTAGCACCAAATTTGGTTCTACACTTTCCGCAAAAATCGTTTAAAAAAAAATTTCCTCATCCGCCTCTGACTCTCGTATACACGCGTTGCCATGATTATCGATCATCGAAAGCCGCGGCAGAAGCCTCGGACCCGAAACCGAGGATTTATGGTAGTCCTTGCGAATGTTCACTTCGCATAAGTTTCAGAGAAATGAGAGGGAATTGCAAACACTTCTGGATTGTATAAAAAACTGAAAAAAATCAAGCATATTAAAGGTGCTGAAAAGATTAATTTTGCACAGTAATTATTCCGACATGTTATTAAGAAGTTGATGAAAAATAAAATTGTTCAACAAATGTCCCGGAAACGTAACTTTTTTTTTAATGAAAATGATTTGTTCATTTTTCTGAATGCGTATGGATTTTTTCAGATTTTTAAATTCGCTTTGACTTTATGACCTACACATTTTTCCCACATAAAAAAAATGTAAGGTGAATTTAAAAATCTGAAAAAATTCATACGTATTCAGAAAAGTAATCGAATCATTTTCGTAAAAAAAAAAGTTAGATTTCCGGGAGATTTGTTGAACCATTTAATTTTTCATCAGTTTGTCGATAACATTTTGGAATCATTATTATACAAAATTCATCTCTTCAGCACCTTTAATATACTCGATGTTTTTCAGATTTTATACCATCCAGAACTGTTTGCAATTCCTCTTATTTCTCTGAAACTTATGCGAAGTGAACACTATTCGCAAGGACTACCTTAACTAGCCAACGACCGCATCATGCTTTCCACCAATCGTCTATTTTTTTTGGGATTTATTTTTCGTTTTTCTTCTTCTGTTTGGTCTTATTCCGCAAGCATCTAGATCGGTCGATCCTGCGCGCTCCGTATATCTTTCCTGTTTCGCTTCAACCCCTTTTCGCTGCTCCGCAATCCGAGAGCGGACTCCTCGCCGGGCACGTACACTCGCTAATGATGCAATCGGCCCATCAGATACTGCACGCTGCACTCGCCAGACTCTCCCCTTTGCTTCTTCGAGTGGGTATGTACGTGTTACTATATACTACCTGCCGCTGGTTGGTTCATCTCTCCGTCTCTCCCGCTGGATCCGTGGATCCCGCAACTCGCGGGACCGCTTGGCCACCTGACCGTACGAAAGGTTCGCCATAGGCGCGTGGGCCGTTACCCTAACGCGTGCACATGCAGTCCCGAAGAGCCCTTTCCATACGCTTTCTCGGTTACTTGAAAGAGGATGAATTTAGAGTTCAAATTTCCTTTTTTGTTTTTTTGACGTTGTACTCGTTTAACTGGATGGGAGCTTAAAACCTGGCTGGGCAACATGCTCAGGTTTCTTGGCAACGAACTCGCGTACTCTATTATTATTATAGCAATTAATAAATAATATTATTACGATTAAATAATCAATTAATTATTGGAGCATGTTCCACACTGTAAAAATAATTCTAAATTTAATGTACCGGAACTTGAAATTTGCTTACATTATTTACATTAATTGAAGATTAATGCACTTTTTCTGTAAAATTAAAATACCATATATCAAAATTACAAATCTTGTGCCTGAAATTAACAAAAATGTTAATTAAAAATAGAAATTTTACTGTGGAATTGCAACGTACATGTGTTCGAAATTTCAGAAACAGTTTATGTAAAAAATCTTCCAATACCGTTCATTAATTTTCCAACAAGATTTTTACAGTGCATGCTCCAATGTGACGAGGGAGATTGAAGATTATCTTCCTCTTGGAGGAACTTTTTTTTATTTCCATTCCGAAAAGACGGATCGATCCGTCGCCCAGCATATTGATCCGTCACCTCGGCAGATGGTCTTTAGCTGCCTGAACAAAAAATCCAGCACATCCGGCCAATTGTATGCTGCACCATCAACCCGCAAACATTGCAGAGTAGTGTGAATCAAAATCAGTCTCAACGCCTCCCATTGTAATTCTCTCGGCAATATTTCATACAGTTATTATCGTTTCCACTGGAGAGCGGGGCAAAACGGACGATTTCCAACGATAAAAAAAATCCTCCTCCGAACGAAGCACGCAGGTCCATTTTGCCCCGCTCCCCCTCACTTCCACCCATCCCTCTAGTTATTTTAATTCGAGAACCGCGCTATCGTTTTAATCTCCGCGCGGATCTCCGCGATTTCATTGGCGAGCCAGCACTCCGATATGCAGACAGTGCTTTCTCTCGTCGTAAATTTCTCTATGCCCATTGTCCACCCACGACGTATCTCAACGCAGCGAAGTTCAATTACCGGCCGAGTGAATCAACGTCGGTGAGTTAAGTGACTCAATCAATTATAATTCCAGTCGCGGTGCAGTCGTACGGTAAATCGCGTATCGTCGATCTTCGCGGGTCCCCATCGAGGATGATAGAACGTGTAGGTGTCGTCGGGAGGGGAAGGCCCTGTCGCAACCAGGGCGGCACTCGCGCCGACAAAGTTGCGACGATAAACGAACGAGAAGGCATCGCCAATAAAGTTCTCCGTCCCGTTTATTCTCGGGCCGGCTCTTCCCTTTCCCCGGCCATTCGAGTTCGATTGTCGCGAGCGATGCATACCAATGAAATTTCGCCTCGAGCTAAATTCCCGCGAATTCCGTTTTACCTCGCCGAGTTGAATTTCTCTCGGGAACAAGGAAAAGAGGGCTGGGCGAGGCGGCGAGTCGCGCGGTCGGAGCGTGGGCCGTAAGCTGCATCGATAACGTGCACTTACGCACCCATACGGACTCTCCTCTCGACCGTAACACTTCGTTGACGAAATTCGCGCACGCGGTCTGGCTCGCTCGCGAGAGAGGGAGAGTGAAATATCGATAACGATAAAGCCGAATGTATCGATAATTGACGTGAGTTATATCAGCCCGTTTAACTTTTCCGGAATAATAATCGGCTTTGATTACGGATGCGCGCGCGCACGCAACGAACGGGGATATTTGCGGGGCTGTTTGCTGCCGTGTTATAGCTCACTCGGCGAGCGCGAGAAAATAAGAGGCAACTTAATCGTCATCGAGCGAACGCTGGAATGGCACATTGGATCTGTGTGTGTGTGTGTGTGTGTGTGCCGCGAGTTCGACCGGACCCAGTTTAGCCGCTTCCGCTGCGATGATCCTACTTCGCGTCGGCCGGAGTCCTTGCTGGCGAACGGTTAGCTCGGACGAGTGAAAAAAATGTTGTAAAAAGGGAATAAAAAAAAGAAAATGCGAGAGAAGCACCAGCAGCACAGTGTATGCCCCGCGCGCTGTTGAGATCGAGATAAGCGAGATATATGGACCTGCCGAGGGAAGCTGGGGATCTCTCAGCGCAACGGATGCGGCGGAGCTATCTCGGGGGAGCAACGCGGCGAGGGAGAGACCAAGTGAGAGAGTCGACGCGTGCAATTGCTCCCTTATCAAACGCAGACGCTTCATCATGGCAATCATTTTGTCTACACACATAGGGCAAAAGTGGTGAATATGGCCCACCTCGATTAACACGTAAATCAATGATATATGGACTGGGCCATATTTCCCACTTTTAGCCTAGAAAAAAAAAAAAAAAAAAATTGTTGTCAATCAACGAACCCCAATTGAATACCTCAAGCGTTCTACGAAAAAGATAATATTTTTTTATGTTTAAAGTCGATGTAGCTCCAAATTTTTTTTATCACGACGTGTTGCATCGACGCGTTTATTAGCCACGGTGTATTACATTTTCCTCTTAGAAACGCCTCCTTTTCGATCGCGACCGATTGGTTCGGATTGGCTTTGCTTCACTCGTTTATCGTCCTTTCTCTCTTCAATCCCCCCACCCCCTACCCACCCATTAGCAATTAGTTAGCAAACTGCTCTCCAGGATTGAAACTCCATTAGCGCGTTATCTCGAGCGTATACCGTCGTTCCCTGCTACCGCTTCGACTTTATGCTATATACATGTCGGAGTATATAAACTCGACGATACCTACCTACCTGTCTGCTTACCCACCACTGTGTTGTTCTTTCGATATACTCTCGGCCGTACGTGTGTATTAACCTGGTGCGGCTATAACGCTCGTATGGTCTCGAATAAGGAGAGCGAGATCACGTCCTCTCCCCGCGAGGTTCGCGTGCTCGCCAGTGCCAAACAATTAGCATAATACTAAATCGCATTTCATCGAGTTTATCGACCCCCGGCCGCACAGTTCTCTCCTGCAGCATCGACGTACCTTACATTTAAACCACTATGATATAAGCAACGCTTTTACTCGCTCCTTTGAACTTTCGTAATATCCCACGACCTCTCGCTCGTATACGCGCATACACAGCGCTCGGACCAAAATTTATACTATTGCCATAAGCGATAATAATTCGTTGCTACCGCAAATTTTTTATTCTAACCTCGTGCTTGCGGAATATACATCGGGTAATTGCAGATATCCGAATGAAAATTCTTCGGCAACTTTGTACTTCAATTCAGCTCCATGATAATGTTTGTTGTCGTCGTTGAGTATCTGTATAGGAGAGGCGGGGCAAGATGGAACATTCTTTCAAATTAATTTTTCGCTGGCTTCAAGAAGAGTCTCGACTCAGATGGGGGAAAAGGAGTCCATCTTGCCCCACCTTTCTCTATGCGAGAAAGATAAAACGGGTCTCCGCTTTCATGCTCAGTTTGTTTGAAAACCATGCGCCTAGCATACGCGAATGGAAATTGCAGATATTCAAATGACAATTTGTTGGTAATTTCGTACCGTAATTCAATTCCATGCTAATATTTTTCCCGACGTTGAATATCGGTATAGAGAGGGCGGGGCAAGATGGAACATTCTTTTAAATTAATTTTTTGCGGGATTTAAGAAGAGTCTCGACTTGGATGGGGGATAAGGAGTCCATTTTGCCCCGCTCTTCCCTATGAGAGAAAGATAAAACGATCTCGTCTTCCACGCTCAGTTTATTCGAAGACGATGCTGGGCGCATCGTCTTCATAACTTGCCGAGTTCGTAAGAAACTCAACCATGCGGCGGAGCCGTTCTCTCGTCGAGGATCCTCGTCTCTGGTGGTCCCCCCGCACGCATGCACGACACATATCCTCCACGATCAATTTCCATACGTCTCCATAATTAGCGTGAAACCTCGCGTGATTTGCTGCGGCTCTGATCGCGATATGTTTCGATTATACGACAGAAATTTATAGAAACAAATAATAAAATAATAATAAACGTGGAAGTTTCTCGTAAAAAAAAAAATTATTGCGGAAGTATTGAATTTAATCTCGATTCCAGGCTACTTATAACACGATTGGCGACTGCGCCGCGCGGCAAGTTCATATATTTCGTGCACCAAAGTGCGGCCAGAAAATCAGGCAGAGGGAGAGTCGTGGCGCGTTCATCGATTAGCCCATGAGCGATGGGCCCGATCGATTCGTCGAAGCTTGCGTGGCGCGCTCGAGGGATTAAATTCGCAAAGTAGTTCTCTCCACCGACAGCTTCTGCACGGTGTATACCTATATGCATTAAAGCGTATGGGGATATCGCTGCGTAACAAACTCGCTCGTATGTGTACGCACACGATCGTTTATGGCGACCGGGCAATTTAACGTTAATAAGGAACACGCATATAGCCGGGGATCCTGCTCGAGGCGAGGCGAGCTGCCTCAGCTTCTGCCGCTGTTCTTCTCCTGTTTCTTCTGTTGTGCTCTGGTACCTCGAACTTGCTCCGCTCGCAAACGGGAGGACAAAATTGTACACTTAACAAATTTTTTTATCTCTTCGACGAATTTTTTTTTTGTTCTCTTTAATTTGACAACGATTTTCCTGTTAATTTTATATATTTTTTCTTTATTCGGACAATTATTTTCTTCGTGGTTTCCGGTGGTTCGCAAATTCTTTGCAGTTCTTGCAACATCAGAAAATTTTGCTTTTGCTAGGTACTTTCCATGTAACTGAAAATCGATCATTATTACATCATTGAAAGTCCTGAGTAGGTCATTGAGAGGTGCTTGAAAAGTCCTCGAATTTTGTTGCACGCCCATACTAGAACATGTTGTTCTTACCAACTTTGCATTTTTTTGGGCAAAAAATCTGGTTCGCTGACAAAAAAAAATCAGTTTTAAAGTATCTAAAAAAAAAAAAAATTGGGCACAGGCGCTTGTCGACAGGAAATGTTTGTTAAATACACAAACCATTCCTGGTGTGCATCACGAAGATTCCTTGGAAGAGAATCGAGATCGTTATAGGTGAGACCGCGAGAGCTGGGCTCAATGTAGCTATACTTTTCTATTATGTAAATTGCGGCAGCATGTTCGCCGGATATTATAGCGGAGGGTTAGGCAGCCCCCGTCTGCACAGAAGTCACTTCTCGCCACGCCCGCACTTGGCAGCCTCCACCAACGACAGCATTCTCGCATCTTGAGTTACCAACAAGTTATCCTATTAATGCTCGGGTGGTCGTAACTGTTATCGCATTATCCCCGAGTTTACGCACTCGGATTATCGTGGAATAGTATGTAGATGCATATGTGTATATATAGGAAGAGTTACACACATGCTTATACATATATATTTAAATATCGGGGAAGCCTTAGGAATTTTCGAGTTATGTAAGCCAGCGCGGTTATTTACCAGGACGAGTGCATACTTAGGCGAGACTAAAAAAACAAAAATCATCCGCGATTCCAGTCTGGCGAATATCAAGAATCTTTATCAAATCGTAGATTACGATCCGAATCTATAAGTCATGATCATCCGTTCATAAAGCTTCGTTCGTGATTCTTTCGATTTATCGAAGAACCGTTAAGCGCATGATGTATTTATATCACCGGCCGGTATGCTTTTCCGCGAGAAGTTGGGTAAAATAACGCTCCAAAAGGCTCCAGGTGCGTTCTGCCCGGACGCGCGAAAACCCCCCACAGGCTGTATCATACTATATCCGAGACAATTTACGGTCGGTCGTAATTTCTGTACGATAATACACCACGATAGCACACCACAGTCTGTGGGTGCACTCGGAGATGACGTGAATAAGCTCGAAGCGTACTTAATTTGCGAGTAACTGCACGATGAAGCACGAGTTCCGATAAGGGGATAGTTAATTTTATTTCGTTTGCAAAACAAATTGACTGTGCGGAAGCAATTATTATCAATGACACCAAATTCTTCGTCTTATTTTGCAGACTTTATCGATCAACAAAAATTGTAAAACATTCAAGAAATTCCGTGAATATTGTGGTAAATTTATGCCAAGATTAGGATGACCCATCAGTCGAACATTTTCCACGGTCGATCGATAGTTACGATCTTTCGATCATATGGAAAAATTTCCAAGTTCATATATGTAAGAAATTGTACGAGCAGTTCTATTTCTTTTTATATTAAATATTTTTTTAAATAGCATTTGACAAATAAAACTAGGACCATTTTTTATATTCGAACCTGGTGATTTTTTTCCATGACCAGAATACCGTTTTAAACAATCGATCTTGGGGGATTTTGGATGCATTTTTTTATTAACAAGAAAAAAAGAATATGTTGCTGTTTTTTTCGTCTTAGATCGATGGGACACACCTTGACTCGGAGTATTGCGACAATTATTGAAATACAGTTATTATTTATCATCTTTGTAATTATAAACACTGTAAGAGGAATACGTTTAACGGTATATAGCCGATGGCTGCAGGGAAACGTCACCCGGGCTGCTGACCCGGGTCAACGTCGTCTCGGTTACAGTCGCCGGCAGTTCGATCGTCACGTTTCTCTCGCGTATACATTAGCGTCCTCGCTGATTGCGGCGCACGTGCATGCATCTGACTCCGGACTTCTATACGAGCCTCCGTTGCACTCGGGTCTCGTCTTGCGTCTCGTTGAGCCACGCACGAGGGTCTTTGACGCAATCGTCCGAAGACCAAATACCCGCGAACGTGCCGCGTACCAAAGACATTTCTAATTCGAAGTATCGTTGCTTCAGCCTCCGGTCGTAAAGTTATTCTCATTCTTTCGCTATTCTCGCTTCGTTTGCATTTTCTTTTCTTTGCTTTTTTCATTTCGAATTTAGATTCTTACTTCGCGATTTTTAAAATTCCAACGTTTGCGATCGTCCTCTGCCTCATTTTCGTGTCCAATTTTTTAAATCTTCCTTCGCTACTTTTTCTTTCCTATTTTTTCGGCACGTATTCATCTCTATCACTCACAACTCTACCAGATAACAACTCTACCATATTAGAACTCCACCAAAATCTCTACCGAAGAGTAAAAAAAAACTCTACCAGAATTGAAATAAAACTCTATCGAAACTCCACTGTCTAGCCTTGTATTCCGGTAGAGTTTTATTTTGATTCTGGTAGAGTTTTATTTTGATTCTGGTAGAGTTTTTTTTACATTCTGGTAGAGATTTTGGTAGAGTTCTAACACGGTAGATTTTATCTGGTAGAGTTGTGAGTGGTGGAGATGTAAATATGAAATTTTTTCGTCCTTCGCCATTTTTCCATTTCCAATTTGTTTTCTGCCTTGCTATTTTTTCCTCTCCGCTGTCTCCGTTATCTATGTGTATCTCGCGGCCGGCGGGCTCGCGCATACATTGTACTTCATTGATTTCCGGGAAGAGAGCATCTGACGTTCGGTATGATGACCCGCGGTGCAGCACCGAGAGAAGTGGAGGATTCCGCGATAGAGGGATGAGCAGATGAGCAGTGAGTATACTGGTTGAACTGGCTGCTTACACCGTTTATCCCCCTCGGGCTCCCGCAGAGTTCACTACAGCCAGCGTATACCGATATGATTTATGCTCGGCCTCATGCGTCGGGATTTATGCTTCAACCACGTTTTACTATTATACCCTATGTACTCTCTCTCTGGCTCTATCTCCACTCTGTACTTCTGCCTCTCAATGGTAAACGGAGCTTACGGAATGATATGACTCGCCGGGTCGAGAGAAGCGCAATCCGTCTCGGTGTAACTGGCACATTGTTTCAAAACGTTCCCTAATGATTACACTGAAAAAAAAATTCAACGACTCGAGAACAATTTGCTTGCGGGCTCAAAAAATATATAATGTTATTTCAACTCTACTTCTAATTCTTACGACTTGATGTGAAATCGATTACAATAACACGTATCGTGAACTTTTTTCATGATTGTCTCAATCTCATATGGAATGATGAAAATTGAAAGCAGAGTTAGCGTAGTTAGCATTTGTTAGCATGAATTAGCATTTTTCTAGTAAAAAAAAAACTTATATTCTAAAAAAAATTGCCGGATATTCGGGGAATATCCGAATTTTCCAGCAGTATTTAATACGAATGTTTGCCAGGATGTGGCTGTAGTTCCCATATACCTGAAAGCCCTGTCGGTTTTTGCCAGATTTATGGTAATTTCTATCAGATACTTCTCTCGGTGTACCTATGCAAGTTTTCACATAGCTTCTCCCCCCCCCCTTCCTTCCTATACATATTCCCCCACTTATAACTAGTCAGAGCGATAATATATTTTTGTCGCAGCCCGCAATCGATTTTTTTTCTTCGTTGCACCGGAGACACGTGTAGAGTTTCACTTCTCTTCGATAACAGTGCGAAAGCCACTATAAAAGAAAAATTGCAAAAATAAAAGAAATCTGAGACAAACTGCTTAGCATTTTTTATTTTCTTATTTTGTATCGGGGATATTCCTGTGCACCTGTTTGATTTCGTCGAGCCTAATCCCGGAAGGATTAAACCGCCGTGAAAGCGGGCTTTCCCCGACGGGGACGCCCGTGAGCGCGCGCCGCAGACAGGTAGAAACAAGACGTCAGAAAATCCCGTATGCTGTATCTATCACCCGGAGGATCGCGTGTATTCTCAACCCCACAATTTTAACCCAGACAAGTTTCTCAGGGCACGATCAATCTATCCCTCCCGATACACACACCTGTATACTTATAATAATCCTGGGTGGTAGACTCCGTCGAATTCTCTCTCTCTGCTCGTTTATCGAGAATCCTCTCACTCTTCTTTTTCTTAAATTAAAAAAAAAAAAAATGTGTCGTCGCTCGTACAAAAGCTTTTCGTCAACTTCTCTTCCTCGGCAGAGATCGTACTCTCAACACCCGGTGCGTGAGAATTCTCTTATACAACTTCATTAGAATTTATCGTCAATGTTTGCCGCGCCCACGATAGCATCTGGACAACGGTTAGATATTGGAGCGTATATCAGCGTGTCCCGAGCCAGATGCTGTATCCGGGTGAGGCATTCCTATGGGAGCAATGGAAAAAAAATCACAGGGAGGATCAAGAAAAAAATCAAAAAATTGAAAAAGAAAAAAATGGCGAAGATCTCCATATCGCGTGGGGGTTCGTTGTGAAGATATATAATATCTGAGGAGTTCTTCGATATTCCGTAAGCTGTAAAACGCACTGAGCGCTCGGGAGGCCGGAGGTATCTGAAAGCGCAGGAACGAGTAGTCCGGACACCGGTCAGGTCTCGACGGCAAGAAGTTGGTGACCGAGAGTGTGCGCCAGCGGTGGCGGCGGCGTTTCGTTTGATTTACCGGCTTGGAATATAATAATGCGACTGGTACGCCCACGAGCGTTCGATGGTTAATTTACAGGGTGGTAACGTACCGCGTGCACTCTACGTGAACGCTCGTGTGGCCGCTATCCCGTGCTAGAAAATCATTCCACCCACACGCCACAAGCATGGAGCGAAACTGCGCTCGGCTGTGCACGCTCGGTGCAAGCTAGAGAGAGCTCATGGGCCTCAGCGAAGAGCCCCTTGGTAGGACGAGGAGTGCGGTACGGCGCAGCACGAAAGTCTAGGCATCTCTTCCTTCGGGCTAGGAGGCGTATATCAAGTAGCCGGAGAACGAGACTTCTTTTCGTCCGAGTGGATGAACGGGGAGAAGAGCGTATGACGACGAGATGTTTCCTACCGGGGGTTGGAGAAGAACGAGAGGAAATCGTTCACCCGTGACCGAGGCTCGGGCAAATGTTCGGACGGGTAGATGCAAGAGCGAAGACGAATTATTTTAACCCTGGTCGGTGTTATCGCGGGGAGAGTGGAGATGCGACGATGTTAAGGATGTTTGGGCCAAAAGGCGTTTCTGTTCGATGGCTATAAAAATTTGCTACTTCGCAGGCAAAGAGTTAATAACTGAATGTAGTGATCTTCTCCGCCGGTTTCTGTTGGGTTCGAATAAATAATCTACCATAGTGAAGAGGATTACGATCAGACAGATTTTGTTCAAGAAGATTCACGGTTTTGCTTCTGAGATAAATTCAATAAACGAAAGACTGGATCTCTGTCTAGCCGCTTACTTTGTCTGGGTTTTTTTGCACACTGAGTAACGCGGTCGGCGGAACTCCTCTCCCGTTCCCAACCCGCGGTTTTCGGTCAAACATCCTTAAAAAAGGTCGCACGTTAAGCGTTAAAGTCAAAGTAATGAATGAAATAATTCAATTAATAAAATCAAATCAATTAATAAAATTAGTAAAATTTTTCTTAATACTCCAAGTTGGATAATTGAACGCTTTGATCAGCCATATATTTCAGATATCAGATATATTTTGAAAAACATTTCCGAAAATAAATCAAATTAACATGTTTAACATATCGAATACATAAAAACACCGAAATTAATATATTTCGAACGTTATATGTTTTTCCATACATTTTATATCCATGGGAGGGTCGACTCTCAGCGATTGAGCATAATCGTGCAATAACATATCAATGAGATCGCAACTACGGAGGAAAACAACCTCGTTAACCGCACGAGTCGCTACAGGGTGATGATCGTTCCGCCCCCACGCTGACCGTTATGTCGACTCTACTCACAGTCCATGTCGATAGTTTCTGACACAAGTCAAGAATAATGTGAGGTCCGAATAAGTAATCCGGAATATCCCTTTGGGCGTTCGTTCCCGGCCGCCGCAGGTAACAGAAAGATGCCCAACCGATTTCGGTACCTCCGCAGGGACTCGTTATTGAAATTGAACGATGCGCGTGTCGCCGTCTGCTTGGCCCGCGCACATTTCACTCCCTGCGAATCGACGGTTACCTACCTGTCCGTCACACTGCGCCAACACCTGAGTCGTAAACTGCTACCGAAGTGTCAAAATAACATTTAACAAACTATAAAAGGAGGCCGGGAAAACCCGTGGGCCAAGGCAGGGCCAATATTATCGGTGATTCAACGTCACAATAGCTGCGATGAGCGAAGCGGTCGCTTGGCGTCAGGTAGATTCGTAGTTTGGAGACCCTCGAAAAGTGTATAGTAACTTCGACGGCGAGAAACAAATTTGTCTATGATATATTCGGGCCGATATGCATCAGAGCTGGGCAAAGTACCAAAAATACTTCAACTACAAAGCACTAAGTATCACAAGTACTTGAAGTGTCAAGTACTATTTGTGGTTGAAGTATTTCTCAAGTACTTTTCGCTATTAGGTTCGTAGCGTTAAGCGTTATCTAGGCTTTAAAAAAAAGGTGTAAAGTAATGTGCTTCCGCATTGATGGCTTCCGCATTGAAAAATATCGCTAACTGAATTGTTCGTAATTCGTCGTTTTGAGACAATTTTTAATCTATTCTTCACTTTTTCCATTCATAAAAAAATCCAATCATATTTAAGACTTTAGACAAATAATCATATATTAAGTCGGAATACGAAGTTTTGTAAAAATTATGTTGTTAAATAAGTGACAATCTCGTTTATTAAGGTTTGATTAGCAAATAAAAAATTGTGGACGTTTGTGGACGATAAGTTGGAAAAAGGACACATTTTTTATGTATAATGCGAGCGTTTACTCAAAAAGTACTTGTACTTGGTACTTGCAATCGTAAAAAAAGTGGTTGAAGTACTAAAAAATACTTTTATACCTCAAATACGTACTTGAAGTACCAGACAAGTACCCGGTACTTCAAGTACTGCCTAGCTCTGATATATATACGCGATCGAGAATTTTCCCATCGATAAATCATGGAGCCGCCGCCTCGAGATGATTATCGGTATTTAATAAGCGGCGAAGAGTCACGCACTGCGATACCGTAAATGTAGTTGTAACTGTTATTGAATCGAATTTAATGTTGTCGGTCATCGTGATTTTATTTAACCGCTTTAGTACAGGGGGAGAGTTAACCATGAGACTTCTCATGCAGCTTGCGCAACAGGTAGATCGTTTCGTATCGGTTACGATTCGACGCGTAACGAATTGGCTCGATTAAGTGGAGAACAATCAGGAATCAATATAGTCGAGAGAGGACGATCCGATTCCCTTCCGGCAGGTCCTACACAGGGCTGCCGACCTGCAATGATTTACTTCGATCGGTAATCTGATATGCAAATTATATTCGTACGGTAGGGATCAGTTACCTCTACCGCAGAGGCTCGCGCGGCATTCACAACGGATCGACTCCTTTCACCTCTCGACAATATCGTCCTGTATCTTATAGAAAAATTAACTCGAAAAGAAATTCTCCAGACCCACTTTTCTGACTCGTCTTTCGCTGTTATGTAATTTGAAATTTTACCGAAGATCGATATTGATTTTTTTTAATCGTTTGCTCGATCATTGTGAAAGCCCCTTTTTATCGGCGTCTTGTAATTCGTTGTGCGAGCGTTCGCATCGTTTTCAACGTCGCATGAACGCACGCACACACTCGCTACGCAGAGGCAACGAGGAATGCCGATTTTAAAAAAGAATCCCATTAATCATATTTGTCATTCTCATCGTGGGAATGTTGATAAAACAAGCTCACGAATTTATTGCCCCCCCTGCGCTTCGTTGGCACTTCCGGCGTGTTAGCAGCATTCGCGAAGATCTTATTAACATCCGGACAAACAAGCTCGACGATTAATTACCTCGTGTTCTCCGCTGCCGGACAACACTGCAGTATCGCCAGTTTTTTGAAATAGCGGTTTCGGAAAAATTTTCGCATCCGACTGTTTCCCCTGGAGTGGGTAAAGTATTGGCACTGCTCGTCCAATGAGCAGCGAAATTACCTTCAGGTATAAGGAAACTCGACATCCCCACTATCGCAGTCCAAGGGATGGTCAAAGTTCGTTCGAAAAGCAAATCCGGCTACTCCAAACGATTCGTCACTCCACTTGTTAATTGTCACCGAAACTTCGAGCGTTTCGGACGTTCCTCCCGTCGTGCACTGAGAAAAATATCGCGTTCTTGGAAAACCGACCTCATATTTTTATTTTTCAATTTCTTATAATAATAATAATAATAATTTTTTTATAATAATACGGTGGTGTTGCATCGTTTCGTCAAAATATGAGTGCGGCTTCCGGACCGAAGACCGATAAGAAAACTTGGAACAATCTCGAGGTAAGTTTTCTGCCGATAATGAATATTTTGGAAAAAAAAATGCGAATAAGTAATGAAAAAAAGTCAGTTTCTGAATAATCATTGCCATTGTTCCCAGATTTTAGCATTGTTTGACGAACAACACGACTGCCTCTACTCGACCAGATACGAGAGCACCGAGTTCGAGTTGCCGGATATGGATTTTCTATCGCTGGACTGCTTGAGCGAGAAGATCGACGCCCGAACGAAGCTGCGCGCCTACGAGGAGAGTCTCCTGAGCTGCGAAGCGGCGAACAAACGGAAATACAACGCCGACGAGGAGATATCGTTTCTCGACACCCGGGAGGACATTTTTCTGTGCGGTAATACGAGCGCGATCGGCAATCGCGGTCTGGATAGAATCGGCGAGCTGCGCTCGCGTCTCGGCCAAGATCGCGGATTCACTAGATCGCAGAAGACCAAGAAAACGAAGACCATGAAGGACAACGAGTCGTTTGCGATGCCAAAAGTCTACGCCTGTCAGTACTGTCCCGCAAAATTTTACAGCAAAATTGCGTGTCATCATCATCAGGTCTGCCACGCGAAGAAATCGTTGCGATGCCCTTATTGCAACAGGAGATCGCGATCGATCAGCGGATTAAGAAGGCACACGGAGTACTATCATTGCACCCCGAGAACGCGCGAAGTGATCTTCGATTGCCGATGAACCGACGAGGACGACGCTCGGCGATCGTCCAGAAAATTGCTGCAGTGGCTTTGAACGGTTTTTGAAAAACGTGATCGTTTCGTGTATGAATGTTATTTATTGACTCGTGTAATTGTAAGCACACTAGGTAATAATTATTAGTATTAATAGGGTGAAAGTGGTGAATATGGACCACCTCGATTAACACGTAAATCAATGATATATGAACTGGTCCATATTCCCCACTTTTACCCTAACTGTATTTATTGATGATATTTTACATGAAGATTATTTACAGTATATATTTCTATTGCCAACGAGCCATCGACCTAAGTAGTTCAGCGTAATAATTATTACTGATCTGGATTTACCAAAAATAAAATCTTATCGGGATATTTTTGGGTCCACCCATCTACGATAGATTTAGATAAAAAATGATTACTTATAATTATACCTACGTGTGTGAGTATTGAGAATAATGATTGTATTAGTGTATAATGGGCAGATTTGTACTGAGAGACTGACTAAGAATAAAGTTTCACAGCGATGCTTGTTACGCCAGAAATATTGTACATTTCAATGCTTCCTCTTCCCGAACTCAACAGGCACCGACGAGGCAATCATGCTCGAGTCAGTAGACATTTCACATAATCTCGGCTACCTGACCGAGAAGTATTTACAGACACTCGTCACCAACCGCTGGACAATAGCAATGAATCATTTTCCGGTCACGATCATTCTCGAGGTTTCAACTACGTCAAACCTTAAAACATGCGCGTCAACTATTTTTCTTAGATTATTGCGTGAGCAGCACCGGGAAGACAAAGTCGAATTCACCATTTGAAAAACGCAATTGCACAATTCCAGTTTCCTTCATTGGAATTTTTCTTGTTTTGTCTTACAGAAATATTAATCCAAACGCAAATTGGATGATGTCCCAACTGTTGACAAAATATACCGTTGTGCTCCAAAGACTTAAATCGAGATTACTGCGCTACGATCATTCGGCGTTCATGAAAAGGGTTCTAAATAATAAAAAAAAACTCGTACACCCTGTTTTAATAATCAATCGAACTTATATATTATCACAGATCAAAGTTACATAATTGGTACGGTTATCTTAGATGCAAAAATTAATGTAAATAGAAATTATAGTGCTCTACCAAGCACGCTTTCCTATAATATTTTGCGTTTGCAATTGGCCTGGTGCCTTCGATGAGAGACTCTCGCCTTGAAGGGCTGATCGCAGTGTTCGCATCGTCGAACTCGCAGGTGTTTTATCGTGTGTCTTCTGTAGAGTGTTTGATTGAAGAATATCCTCGGGCAGTAGTCGCACTCGAATACCCGTGGCTGGGCGAATTCTTCGTCCGCCGAAATTTTCGCAAGCTTCTTCGGAAGTTGGCGTTTTCTCTTCGACGACGTGGAACGCGGGACCGTCGGGTTGCTGTATTTTCGCGGAGCTAGTCCCAATTTTCGCAAACGCTCTATCAGCCTCTCCTTGTTGACCTCGCTGTCGTTCGTCTCCTTTGGCTTCTCGCACGAATTCTCGTTCTCCGGCCGTTTCATGCTCGGCATAAATTCGTCGCCGAACCTATGCGACCTCTTCAGCAGATAACGAACCGCCACCGCGCACTTTGCCTTGCCCGTCGATTGCGCCATTTTTGTGTTCTGCAACAAAACCAAATAATCAATTACAAACCTGGACGGAAATTTGGGCGGAGCGCAATTAATTTTGCTATAGCAAAAAAAAAAAAAAAACTTTTAAGTTGATCGTCTTGAAGTTTGAAATTTACCTTCTCAATGAGACTGTCGATCGGCGAATTCGAAGTAGCAGCGATCATTTCACCGGCCCCGTCTTCCAGACACTATATCGGTAATGAATACTGCGCAGCGTCAATGTCGGGCGCTCGACAAAGCTGCCGTCGACTCTAACTTCCCTTGTCAGCGCGTCATTGACGAATGTCCGTCGACCGACTGATATTTTTCTTTTAAAGTCTCGAGTCTAAGTAGATTTAATTTTCGTTCTGCGACCCTCCCTCGATTGGCGTAAGTTTGACGCGATTGGATGAATTTGGCACAATACCACTTCAACCCTTCGGCCCCTCCCCCGGCAGGTACCCGACCTTCGCAGGTAATCACCGACCCACCGCAAACCGCCCCGCTCACACGCTTCGAATTTTCCACGAATTATTATCCGCCCCGATAGTTTACCGCTCGATCGTTCCGCTCTCAGGAACAACGGAAACTCGTTAGGGAATCGCGCTTGAAATCCCGTTCGATCGTGCGTCGTCCGACGACTCGAGAGGACTTAATCGCGACGGGCAGGATACAAACTTGCGAGCATTTTCCTGCTCCGGTAAGATGCGTGCGGTCCGTTGAGATCGAGGGAAGAGCCTCGAGACCACCTTGATTAATTAACCGCAATTAGAGGGTAATATCGTTGGCGATATTATGCCACTGATTCATGCACGGCGGCGCTCACCTCGTTCAACCCATCGTCGCATGCGCTTCCTGGTATGCCGAGCATCTCGCCGATTACCAACTTTTCTTCCCCGCCGTTCCTCCTCTCCCTCTCTCGCTCGCCGCTCATTTCTTTCTGTCCTCGGAGTCATCTTCGCGCTGGTTCCTTTCAGTGGACCACACGACGCTCCGTCGTTAAACCCGCGGAGCTGTAAAGACACAGTGGCGCGCATATCGCTCGAGGCTACGATTAACACTCGTCTATCCAAACGGGATATCTGCGGGCATTAATAAACCTAGACATGAGAACCGAGGCAGCCGATAATGGCGTTAATTTAACTGAAATAACAAATAAATTGATTTCCACATTCATTCATAAACCGAAAGCTCAACGGGGCTCGAGCCACGACGTACATTCAATCGCACAATCCATTACAATAACGCACCAAGAGCCTCCGTACTCGCGCATGTGAAAATTAAACGTCTCCCGCGTATGTCCCGCGGTGAAACTACTTTATCAAAGATAAACTCTCGAGTCTCCGCCGAGCCCATTACTGCGTGTCTGCCATATATCCAGCGGTATGATACGTGTAAGCAAACTGGAGGGTTCCGCGCGTTGGCCGGCTATTAGTTTCCGGTTGGCGGGCTCCCGTTCGATCTAGGAATGTTCAACGGGAGGGAATAAGCTCGCGGCTCGACGCGCCGGCTGCCCGTTCGGTGAACATCTCCCGATCGTTTGCAACGAGCGGCCCGAGATGGATCTTCACCGTGGCAATCACCTCCTGGGTGGTCTCCGCAGCACCGGCCGCCATTGGCTCTCCTCCGCGCCGTCCTGCGTTCGTATCGAGTCACTTTTATGCGACACCGTCTTTCTCCGTTGGGTCCTTCTTGTCCGCCGATCGGGCCCAATTTCCGATCGGGGTTACATTGATTTCCGTAACACTGCGAGAGTTACCGCGGTACCGAAAATCATGAAAGAACCTTGCTCTTCTCTGAGGGCCCGCAACCGCCGCGATTCCCTCCGGGCCGGACGGGTAGTCGATCGCTAAATTCATCACCCGAGGGCCCGAGGATTTTCGGATGCCCCGTAATGGTCCCAAATTCGGGTGTTTAGGACGCCGCGATGAGAAAGCGAACGGTAAAGTTCCAACGTTTCGCCAATACGCCCCGAATTATCGGACTGATATTATCCCGATCGAGGTGGCATTAGGGAGAACAACATCGCGTGTTCTCTGTAACTTGTTCGCGACCGCGCATGCGCGCGCTCTGCCGCTCGGTGAAAATTATATCCACCTCGTACACCCACGATCACTGCTTCGTTACCGTAAATCGAAGAGACGCCGATACCGGCTCAGCGCCGTGCGTCGTGGAAAGTACGCTACGATACCGCAAAACTCGCTGAGGTTGAAAACAAAATCCGCGGAGGATTACACTGATCCGTGATCCCGTGGTGTCGGACGGTCTCGTCTTATCGGATAGCTAATTCATTCGTACGCCACGCTTAATGAGTGTTTTCTCGGGGCGCGTAATTACCGGCATTATCAGCTCGGCGAGTCGCTTCGACTATTCGTCGCGGACGTTCGCGAGCGTGGGCGAGTCCGAGCGCATTAATAACGCGATTCGAACAACTTCCCTCTTTCTCTATCGCAATACAGGCTGCGGACGATTCGCTCCTATCGTCGATACGCTCGAGATATAAAGTTCGCGAAACCTGAAATATTGTCTTGTAAATAAACTCACGATATCTCCCGGCCTCCAGTCACAATATTTTTCGAACTTTGGATTTTTACCGTCAGCCCACTTGCGAGGTGAAAAAAGGTGTTTTATACAATTTATCCATACATTCTCTGTCGACTAAGTTGCACATTCTCTCTCTCGTTAATTTTATAATTTTTTTATAGATACGCTGAGAGAAGGATCTAGTAAAAATTACTTTAATTAATTAAAAATTAGTAGTAGAGCGCCAGGCCGCTACCTATGGCAGAAAGTTTCAGATTATTCAAGAATTTTTACCATACACTCAAAAAAATAATTTAATTAACGGCCACTGTTTATTTGGTTTAAGTAAAATATTTATTTGATTTAAATAATTTAAATTAAGTAAATAGTTACTTAAATGAAATAAATATTTATTTAAATCAAATAAATATTTTACTTAAACCAAATAAACGATGGCGGTCAAATAAATGATTTTTCTGGGTGTAATATCTAAGTAAAATTCTTATAAATCCGGTACTTCCTACCAGAGATGGCGCCCTATCGCCCTACTATTATGTGCTACGGTAATATCTCTCAAGCGATATAGTAATTTTTACTCGATCCCTCTCTCACCGTAAAAATAGGATTTCCTTGTTTCTTCTTTATTCGCTGTTTCCTTCGTCGGCTCTCCCGTCACCCGAGCAATATCTCGAGCCTCGGAGACACTCCGGTGCTCGGGCCTCCCGCAGGAGCTCGTGAACTCCGAGAGCGAGAGTGCACATCCCGCCGAGCACGGGACGGAGGGACGAGGAGACGAGGTGAAGAGCCAGAAGGTCCATGAACAAGGGATTCTTTGATCGTATCGCGCATCGTCTCGCATAAGAGCCGGCTTCGTGTCCGAGGGCTCCGCTGGACGCGGCGTCTGATCCCGTGTGGATCCACGTTGACACTTTTTATACATTATATATCCTCCTCCGTACGTCCTGTTGCCCCGTCCCCCCGCCCCGCGCTCACAAACTCTTCCTCCGCGTTCTCTCGGGCTCCTTCTTCTTCATCTTTCTTCATCTTCCCAGGCTCATCTCCGTCGACGTTTCACAAGCGTGTGCATCGAGTGCACGTGGTCCCTCTTGACCGTCCGGGACGGAAAAAGCGCATACGCGCGTCTCGTATCCGTCGCGTGAATCGTCGACTCTCTCACTCTCTCGGGGTCCCGTCGAAGCCCGCGGAACTCTCGAGAACCCGGTGAGCGAACCTGCAAGCGGGGACGAAAGAAACGAGAAAAATTTCTGGTGAATTCATTTAGTCACGTAGCGAGTTCGCGGCTTCTTACACGCGTTCGGCAGAGTGAATGCGGAAACGGCTCGGCATTAAGCGGCCTGCGCGCAGAAAGAATCGACGCACACGTGTCCGTGTGTACACATAAAAATACGGTGGGAGGGTCCATCGTGAGGCCGCGAAAAACGGAATTTCACTCGGTCTCGGGCTCCGCGGCACCCGCAAAACTCCGCCCCGCGATTAATCGAATCGGCTGATCGATAAGACGCGCGGCACACAGCCGCGCCGCGGCGAACGGAGAAACCTATCGGGCACGCACGTTCAATGAGCCCGCGTATACGCACACCGAGCTCTGTGCCATTAGCCGGGACGAAGGATCAATTAAAAAGTATCTTTCCAATCTAGTTAACGGAGCCGATGATTACAAGACTCGCGCATAACCGTCCAACATTTCTTTGCGCTTATTACAGTACACCAGTTTCGTATAACGAAGCGATGAATTGCAATCAATGAGAATAATACGGTATTCGTTTTTTGCCTTCGTCGGATATTTATTATCGTTATCGTTCATTTATTTTGTTACTAACGTCATAATTTTTTTTCGATAATCTCATTAAGGTCGAGGGTCGTGCCGGCAGGTGAGGCCGTAAATGAAAATCGGACAGGCGGATATACCGACGTTTGCGACTTAATTAGAAACTTTCACCGGTATCCGTAACACGCGTCGTCTCTTATCGACGTATATCGAAACGTTCTAATGTCGGGCGACATGGACGGTGTTCGTAATACACGACGGCTGGTTATACAGTCGAGTCGTTCCGGTAGATTGTTCGGAGAGCGTGCGCCCGAGAATGCAGGTGACAATCTCACGTGGAAGCTGGGCATTGGGTACGCGGTGTTAGCTACCTACGGGACCGTGGAATCCCTAATCTCATTCACCGCGGTGATAATGGAGGAGTGCGTGTAAACATGTGCGCCTTCACGGGGCAAATTATCAAGGAGCGTCATCCGAACATGAATGCGTGCCTTTACGAGAACCCAACGCAGGATATACATATATATATTATATACTATAAAGCTAGTAGTGACGCGAGGAGTGTGGGAGAAGATAGACCGGCTAGACTGGCGCTCGGAAACGGTGCGAGGAGCACAATGAACAGAGAAACCCAGCTGGGATCTTCAACAGCGAGCCGGCCTGTTGTGATCGTGATCTTAATTCCTCGGGGTCGACCGCGCGTTCTCCGATCGCACGTTCTCGATCTCGCATCGACAATTGATATCTCGTTATCGCGAGATCGGTGACCCGAATAGGAAAATAAATTGATCCAACCATTCACTTACACGCACATTTGTTTCCGTAATTGTCTACGGTGAATACCCATGAATTACAATTAGGAAAAGTACCGAGCTTAGGTCCAATTTTTTATAGAGAAAAGCGCTCCGTAAACAAGACAGAAAAATAAGGCCTGCAAAGTAGTCGACCCAGCGAAGAATCCGACGTCTCTGAAATGATACGTGAAATTTAAGTAACTATTTACTTAATTTAAATAAATATTTATTTAAATCAAATAAATATTTTACTCGATCTTAATAAACGGTGGCCGTCAAATAAATTCTTTTTCTGGGTGGAAAATAGTCGAACCGATTTTTTTTCCGCATCACATTAATCACCGTCTTCGACCGGAAGTGTCCCCCACGGTCGATGGTAGTTTCGCGGCGCATCGGTCATGGCATCGGTATTCCCCGACGGTCTTCGCGAGCGAGCTCGTAAAACTGACCGCATCCACCGTGGGCTGACCATACACTGCCATCAGTGCGTGACAGATATCCATCGCCGCGTTCCTCCCCCTCCCCCGTACGGCGCATCCTTTCGCCAAAGCTGACCAGACCGCGCAACAAAGTCCGCAAGAAACTCCGTATCAAGCCGGTCAGTTTTATCCAGCGTATCGGGCATTCCCGCACGTACGGAGTTATCCGCATCTTTACAGCCTCGGAGCGCACACAGTACGGGGGTTTGAGCGTTCTCGCACATCAAAGCTCGTAGCTCGAATCGACCGCACAGTCCCCGGTTATTTACTGAATTAAGCGATCTAGTCAGCCCAGCAGCGGCGGCACGAGATCTCTCTGGCGTTGTAAACGAGGTACACGTTATTGGCACGCGCTCGTACACTCGCCGAGTTTTCTCTCTATCTATATCTGTCTTCCACCTGCATGTGTGTATCGTTTGAAAAGCGGCGTCTGCCAAGAGTCTCGCTGCGCGTACGGCGTTCTTTCTCGCCTCGATCCGAGCCCATAATGTCCGTGGATAAACACGAGAACACGGCTCGCATATGCATCGATGCACCGATGAGGGCGCGGGCTTGTGCGCATCTATCTCGCGCACGTACGGATAAGAGAAGACACCGCGCCTTATCCATCGGAACGACACAACGCACGCGCGTTGGGACGAGTAAACATTTGAGAGCTCACAATGGAGAGCGAAGAGGGCGCGATATGGATGCGCGGCCCGCAAGTGCATCTCGGCCAGTTCGTTATCGTTTCCGCCGAGGTGCATGCAAATGTCCCGTGCGCGAAACCAGAAGGGCGTAAGGTAAATGTCCCTATTCCCGACCATGCTCCCTTTACTGACCATTTCGACGTATAACGTCATTTACGAAGCAGCCAATGCATAAAAACGTTTATTAGTGGTCTAGAAATATTCAGGAATTTGTGTAATGTGAAAGGATGGTAAATTGCAGAGGAAGCGTAATAATTAGTGCATAATATTATCGCTTTTCTTACCGCACGTCACGACTCGAGCGGTTTCTTCGAAGTAAGGTTAAGGATTGTCTATCGCGTAAATAGTCAATATTTCGGTAAAAATCCGTTGTTAACGAATATCTCGAGCGTTAAATGGTTCGTTACAGTTCGGTTTACATATTCCGAAAAAAAAAACAGTCGGGTAAACTTTTTTTTTTTTAATTCGCCGGTCGGGATTGGGCACAGAAAAATGCTTGCCTGTCCCCATTACCGTACATGTAAACGTCAGTTCATTTTCACATAACCAATAAAAACTTAATAAATTTTCTTTTGCTAAAACATTTAGGCCAAGTGTGTACACAATGCTGTAGATTTCATGTTCGAAGTCTGGATTTATATTTATTTTTTCTTTGCAACCTCGGTCATTCATGCTGTGAAGAAGGTGGTCGGTAATGGGGCCATGCCCGGTCGGAATTGGACACAGCTGGTCGGTAGATGGCACATGCACTAGTGCGGCTTTATTACGCTTTATCTAGGAAAATACTTGACGAAATGGATTGAGTCTACGATTTTTGGAAAGTGTATGGTTAAAGCTATCGATTGATGTGAAAATCATTCTCGAATTAACTTTTGTTACGTTGGACAAGGCCATTCTTTTCCCCAGTCGGCCTTATAGGGGTCGGGAATAGGGACATTTGCCTTACGAACCGCGATCTCGCGCCGTTCGTACGCCTTTGAGGTTTCGAATCAACGGATATCTCCTCCGCGCTGCACCTGTCGCTTCCTCGGAGACTCGTGCTCTGTGCTGCTCGACTGAAAGCCGCTCGGGATACCTGCTCGCGGTATACGACGCTTAATTGAATCGAGAAAGACGAGGCAGGTCGGCGCGTATGTGGCACTGCGCGCATACTCGCAGCGGTGCTCCGTTGCAACAGTGGGCGTTCATTGTGGGCAACGCGCGCTTTATGAACTTATCACGGTGGTCCTCGTTCGAGCTACGCTCAACGAGCTTGTTCCGTCTCACTTTCATCCCGAGGGTGTTGAATCATTTTATTCGCCCGGCGCACGCACACGAGTTTTATTGCCACTCGACGGCCACCGTACTCTCGGGCGTTTGCCGCGAGAGATTAATTGAATTCTTTGAAAGCGACCGCGGAATATCCGACGCTCGTTGAGCGACCGAGCGCCTCCGTCGAACACGAACGAGCCCATCGCGTGACAAATTGCGGACGCTACTTTGCGCTAGAATTTTCAGCTAATTGGCGAGCGAAGATCCCGGGGGATAGCGTGGAAAATGTTTTGATGCGCTGCGCGCCGGACGCGCAACCGGGGATACTCTGATTTGCCAATCGAGCCAGTTTCCTTTTTCATTAAGAGTTTTAATTAAATATCTCGAGGCTCGATGATCATTGATAGCGGGGAGGAGGGAGGGGGATGCGATTTATCATTCGCACCGGCGGCTCGAGCGTCGAGTTTACATTTTTCATACTGCACGCCTCATCGACACCGCGCATTCGGTGTAGGGTGAAATTAATCGATTACATCGAGAAATTAATCGATTTAATCGGGGAATTAATCGAGGGAGCGTTGCTCTTTGGCTAAGGCTGATGGGGAAGATGAAGTATTGATAAGGTTTTTTTTCTTTATTTTTACCGCGGAAGTTTGCACTCGCGAGCTGTGACAAGACAACGAGATGCGACGACGGGATCGCCGGAAAGATAATTCTTATCGATGTAGGTCCCGATATCACGGATAGTTGCGTGGGATACTGAAGGTCTGTCTCATCTCCCAGGCGCCTCTGTTCCTCCGTAACTTTCGTCGCCGCTGTATAGGGCAATTCCGTATTTATAAGAATTTTTTCGTAGATATTATGGTAAAAATTCTTCGAAAATCTGGGACTTTCAGCCATAGGTGGCGCCTTAATTGCGTACTACCATGACCTATGGTTATTTTTCTTACATGACCGGTAGTTTTTACTAGATCCTTCTCTCACACTAATAAAAAAATGCAGTTTAATCAACTAAAGATTCAGGCAGGGACTTTAAAATAAATATTTTGTTGGTCGAATAAAATATCTTAATGCCTCAAAAATATTTCGGTGCATTCATCCAAAAAATGTTTGAACTAACCAATCTTGTAGCTGTACCAACAAAATATTTACTTGATTCAACTGTATTTTTATCAGTGCCGTGTAGCACTCGTCTCCAGGCAGTACTCGGCAAGACTCACTTCACACCATGCGTATAAAGTTCGCTTTATCGCCCTTGAATCGCAAATTAGTATTACGCACGCTTAAGCGTGCGTAAAGTAAAATCGGACAATTTGCGCATGCGCCGGGTATTCATAGTACACTTGGTAAAGCTGCAACGCCACTTACGCCACTCTCGGCAGGCACGAAAACTACCACTTTTCATGCATGAGTTACATAAAAATATTATCGAACAGTAGCGATTTCATATGTCAACGTTTCTCGGTAGTTGAGAAAGGAAAGATCAAATCCTTTTGCATCTATGCCACCTTCCATAGAACAAATGAGTAATTCTGTTTCATCAGCCATATCACCCGGATACTCCGGGAGATATGGCTAAATGGATCGAGGAAATGCTGTTCACATGCTGTTTTGTTTTCTCTAGAGATAAACTTAACCGCCTAGAAACCGCTGGGCGATTGGCTCGCCTGGTGAGAGGATATTGACCATCAGGCATATCACCAGCCAGCTTATATCACCCGGCAGGCCATATCACCCTGAATTACGCTAAGCGAAAATACAAGTTTCCGAGAGGTCAACGTCGAATAACAGTACATCCTTGGCACCTCGATTTTTATATTTCTCTAAACGCGAAGTTTCTACAAGCTGGATCTTCTTGCTAGATAAATATTGAATTTTCGATCTCTCCGAAGTGGTCGTTTCGTTGGAGGATTCAGACGATGACAGCGAGCGACCGAAAGGCTTCTCGCGTGCTGCGAGCTACTTTACTTCAGGAAATTCTCGTCGCGGACCCGTGTCGACGTAAATTAAGCAATGTCACCGGGATGTTGCGCGCGGTTATACGAGTGCCGGAAACGGATTCCAGGATCGGGCCTAAGCGTACTGGCAATTAACACGTGATAAACGTTTATCACACTCTCTGGGGAACTCGCATGTGCCGCAGTTGTCCGGAGATACAGCACATCATTAAATTTCGCTGTACGTTTTGTAAAGAAAAAACTGCCTACAATTATAGGCGAGGCATTTCTTTTCTCTAATACAAGGGCGATTGAATTTGTACATTTAAACTGAAAAAATGGCTCGAATCTATCGCAATCGACCAACAAAGTAGGGAGTGCAACAGCAGGTACTCACTAAAATAGTACGTGGATTTTAAGTTTCATCGTGATTAAGACAGGAACATTAGAATTAGGGTTTCCAGGATTTAGCCCAGGTCTCAATTACTCCAAGTCCTCCTTAGAAACTCGTAAATCATTTTAGAGGGATTTAGGACGATATTTTTCGAAAAATCTTCGTTGCTATTTTTCTCAATATTTTCATTGATATCCGACTGAATATCGTCCTTGATGTTTTTGTGAACATCTTTTTTGCTATTTCTCTAATCATTTTCCTTGATATTTTTCTAAATATTTTCTTTCATATCCACCGAAATATCTTCCGTGTTGCTTTCACCTAAATATTCTCTTACGTGTCGTTTTCACGCAATATCCTCTTGCCCGCCCGCAGCTAATTCAATAGATTCGAGCGATCTTCATTTCTCAGTTTATCTCATCACGGATCTCCTCCCGATCATCGGGCATTATTTTTCGGGTTAATCCGGTCCCGTCCTATTCGTTACGGTCACGGTGTATCGGGGACTCTCATCGTCATCCCGGTCCATAAGAATCGAAGATGAAGCGTCGTCGATATTCGATTGAACTGGCCCTGGCGGTTCCCCTGTCTCGGGCTCCCGATGCCGGTTCCCGTACACCCACGTGCCTGTATCCACGATAAACACACCGGCGCGCCGCGGAGGTAGGTGAAACGAGAGAGATTCGGATTCTGTGTGCTCCCTGCGTGTGCAGAGAAAGAGAGAGAAGCGAGAGAGAAGAGCGGAGAGATCGACGACGACGACGACGGAGAGAGGGACCGCGAAGGAGGGAAGCAGATAGGACGTGAGGGCGAACCCGAGCTAATGGTAATGGTAGCAGAGAGCCACAGTGTGTCTCGAGCCGCGGACGACGAAGGTTACATTCGCGAACGACTCGTGAAAAAAAAATAAAAAAATTGTCAAATTTATCTCCCCCATCTCCTTCCACGTTAAAAATTTTCGTTGAAAAAAGAACCATCTAGTCAAAGAAAAAAAAAAAAACAAAAATCTCCAAACATTTTTTTTATCGAGTGATCCATCGATAGATCAAAATAAATTTTAGTCATTTTTTTTAAGCTCATAATTTTCAAAGGTGTTCAGTGAATTAATCAGTGACTTCGGGAAGTGCATGTTTGGGAGAGGAATAAGCTGAATTTTACTATATATATACGTACATAGAAATATATACAGAGAGATTGTGGATAATGAAGCAAACGTGGGTGCGCGAGAGGAGGCGGTCGTGCGGTTTCTGACTATGGGGTAGCGGCTATGTACCCCGGAAGGTCAGTCTGGGCCCGGGGCGTTCTGGCCCTCGGTGCGACGACCCTTCTTCTTCTGTGTCCCCGGGGCACCGGTGACTCGGATGTCGTCCGCGAAGCGAGCACGACCGCGACTGCCCGGTCCACGCCAGCGCCGGAAGTGTACGCCGAACCGTCGACGAGAATTCGACACCCGAACGATCGTGTCCGAGGAGGCGTCGACGCCGCGGACGATCGTCGCGACTTGAGTAAACGGAGTGTAAATTACGAGGAGCCGCAGCGACGAAAGAATTCTCCGTATCGTTACAAAGTGAATCGCAAAGCGGAGCCGAAACGCACCGCGTGGCCGGTGCAATTTAAGCGAAATGAGAAAAACCGTAAATCGACCGGAATCGGTAGGAGCAACGAGAGCCCCAAAGTCGGTGGTTCGCGGCTGGTAGCGGAAGAACCGGAGGGGAGCGGAAGGTACTCGCGATATTACGAGCCGCGTTCGATGGGCAAACCCATGGCTTACGTTCACATACAACCATCGGCGATACAACCGCCCACACACCGGAAGTGCGTACGATGTATGATCGTTTACAAGCCGTGTCCACCACCGCCGAGAATAATTTTACCACCGGGTGGAAGATATCGCGAGCCAGCCAAGACCTGGCGTGGCTTGAAGTACGGTGAGTTCGGAGAATTATGTGGGTCTGTTGACGACGATCGGGAGATGGCGAGAGTGGGAGAGAGAGAGATCATAGATCATTTATTTGAAGCACGTATGTGTACGACTCATCCATGACAAATCATTAGAGATTGCGTCCTCGCCGGTCACGTTCTCGCCAACTAGCGTGTAAACGAAACGAATGGGCTAAAAATATCGTCGCGGTATCGACAGGCGTGTCTGTATCGCGCTCGGCGAACTACGAGCCTAACGTATAGAGCAGTCTGCTCCGGTGGTCAACATCCCGAGATCTCGAACGGCTGTCGGGGTAAAAAACATATTCACGATGTTAGAGTTATGTTTACAGCCTTTTTTCTTTTTTTTTTTAAGCTGAGAAAATGACTAGGCGTTGGAAAAAATTACTTGTACACAACTTTAATATTTCCACTGGGGTAACGATGATTTATTGCTTCATCGATTTATATTTGAAGCATAAAGTTATGCATTTTGGGACCAGAATTGTTTTTTACCCAGTATTTGAAAAACGAAGAAAAAACGGAATTGTGAAAAAAGCATATACAGACCATCGATATTATTTGTGAGATGACGATAATTTATTCACATAATCAATTATATACATTGGTGCATTATCAATTAATGATTCATTCATAACTCTTTGTATTTTGAGCCCATAATTTTTTTTTAACTAATGTTCAAAAATCTAAATAAAAATGTAGTAATTACAAAAATAATTTGTACCGCGCATCGATGTTTCCTCCGAGATAACGATAATTTATTCGCATAATCAATTGAACATTGCTTCATTATTGGTATTTAATGCATAAAGCTATGCATTCTAGGCCCGGAACCTTGGCAGTCTGGTTTCATTTTATCGGACAAAGATGGTCTCTGTAGACTTCTCTTTCATAAATATTTCCCCCCCGAGCAGCACACACCATTCGTGTGCGCGTGCCTGAGCGCGAAGATCGGTAATCGTGCGTGGAAAATCGCGCCGAGGAGGTCCAACGTGGGTAGCCCGATAGAAAATTGTCTCTTCAATGCGCACCCCTCTCGCCCCTCGTACCTCCATCAATTAAGCGTCGTAAACTCCAATCAAAGTGATTCGCACATTTTTTTCACTCCACACAAGACTCGTTCTGCGTTCCATCGGCGGTAGCGAAGGCCTTCCAAGAGATTCCCCAGATATTTCTCGAGTGACGGTACGCGTCCGTTATACAACTTTCTTAAGTAAACCTAAGAAATTATATCTGCACACCGGACGCACGTGGCCCGTATTTCCCCCACTCCCTCTCCCCCATCTCGCAGCATCCAACGTGCTAATTGCGTAATTATTGCGGAGGTATGCGAGCGTATTTGCGCACACACGTTGGATCGCTCGAGGCGCGTATCCTCAGGTATTCTTCGTACGTCCGCGAAGAAAATCGCTCTCTCACGTGGGCAAAGTCGCGCACATGTACGGTGAAAATGACACACGCGCAAGAAGCACCGACTCGACAGAATGCACGAACGTGGCACGAAAACGAGAAACTCTCCTGCCTCGGCGTGCCCGACAAATGTCTTCCTCGCCTCCGCGGGCTCGCGGATCGGTCCCGGTAATCGAGTCCATTACTTTGACAATTAACGACCACTTCGGTGCGGCAATCGACTCGCATAGAACTCGATAAATACGACGACGCGGGGTAGAAGAAGTTGCAATTACGCTCGCGAGGCGAAATTAAACACCGAATGGTATCCCAAGGGCTTTATTAATCGAGGCTCGGGGACGATTCGATGGATAATTATTAATTATCGAATAATTACGTCGCTCGGAAATTTCAGTGCGAGTGACGAGGAATCGCCCACTCTCGCTCGCCGCCCAATACAGGTTCAAGGTTTATAGTTCATTTTTTTTAAGTAGAAAAACAATTTTCGGATAAAGAAAGATAAGACGTACACAATGGTCCATTGTCTGACAATCGTCTGAGAAATCGTATCTACGATTGATCGGGAGACTCGACGCAAATTTCCTCTTCCGCCCTTCGCGATTGCGTGGGTTTAATCGGATTCTAATCGGCTGCTCGGCTCTCCAGACGTGACAACTCTCTCGATCGGCCGAGTCTGCGGAGACATTTGCAAAGAGCTGCCTATAACTGTTTCTCCTCTTTCTCTGCGGGTCAAAGGTGTCGATATGTTTTAATTGGAGTGGACCATATTGACTATATTTATTTTACATATAGGGAAGAGCGGGGCAAAGTGGGGCAGTGGGGCAAAACGCCATATTCCAATCACTTTTGGATGGGACAATGGGGCAAAACGGGACAGACAATCCGGATGTATCAACAGGGCAAAATGGGACATCCAAAAATGATTGGAAACTTGTGTTTGGCTCACTGTCCCGTTTTGCCCCGCTGTCCCATTTTGCCCCGCTCTACCCTATAGTTAAACGAATGTCCTAAAATTTGCACGATGTTTGACTGCTTCTAGCCCGCTCATGGGCACTTCCGGACACGCACAGACACTCCAGCGAGTCTATTATCAATCCAAAGTGAAAACCGCACGGAAGAAACCTGAAACCGATTTTCCATTTGTTTAATACACATAGCTTATTTCTGTACGATTTTCTTCGCGAGGAAAAACACACATTCCAGTTTCTGACCAAAAACCTTGGATATCTTTCCGCAGATATCCACAAAACAGATTGCAGATCTAAAAAAAAATGCTAGTAAAAAGTCAACACTGAGTTGTATGCACAGGATGCACGTACGATCTATCAGAATAATACAGAGAGTATCAATCAGTGCCTCGCATTAGTTCCGAAGGAAAGATGCTTCATCCTGTCGGGCATACGCGACGTCGGCATTGATTTATCATTGCGTTATTACCCACACATGCACACATACACACACACACACACTCGGCAAGATTGTCTTCGAAGGCAAATAAGTCGGAAGTACACACAGGCTCACGGGCCATTTTTCCGTACGTCGATGTATCGAAAAAGCCTTCCCCACGATTGCCGGCCGGTCGTGCATCTGGCATAGTCACGAGAAGAAGTTACAAGAAGATGATGCCGCGCCGGAGTCCGATGGAGGAAGTTTATAAAAACAAGCCGAAGAAGAAGAGGCGACGGGAACGACGAAATAAAATTGTCGGTGAATATTTCTTGCGAGGAAGAGTCGAAGTGCATGGTCGCCTTCGTGCGCGCTCCCCCCCAAGAGCCCCTCCGACAATGCCGCGGCTCGGGCGTCCTCGGCGTCGTCGTGATCGCGAGCATGCAGGGGCCCCGCGGCCGCGGGACCGGCACGCTCGGCCATACATGCTCCGGGGGCTCGAGCGGTACCTTTGAACTTCCGTATCGTTGCAATATCTCTTTCGTGTCCGGCGCACGATCGCTTCTCTCTTACTCCGGTAACAGCGATTTGCCATCCTTCTCCCTTTCCGCATACCGCATAACTTCCTTCCTGTCATTCATATAGCTCGGCGATTTCGTGGTTCTCGTTGTCTTCTATCGTTTTTTAATCCCCCGCCGATTCCTCGAGCACTCCCGAGGCGCAATCTCGGCGCCCCCACGGGGAAGCTTCCCGGTGTCCGACCCAAGGCCCATAATCTTTTTTTTCCACTCATTTTTGAAAAACTAAGGAAAAAAGGGCGTCATCAAAAAAAAATAACTGATAAAGAGCATCGATATTTCCTCTGAGAAGACGATAATTTAATCACATAATCAATTGTGCATTATCAATTAATTATTTATGCATAAATCTATGAATGTTAGTCCCGTAACCATTTTTTAAAAATAATGTTCGAAAATCTACGCAAAAACGTCGTAATTACAAAAATAATTTGTCCCGAGCATCGATGTTTCCTCCGAGATAACGATAATTTATTCGCATAAACAATTGAACATTGCTTCATTAATGGTATTTAATGCATAAAGTTATGCATTCTAGGCCCGGAACCTCTTACTCCGGTAACAGCAATTTGCCATCCCTCTCCCTTTCAGCATACCGCACACCCAGAAAAAGAATTTATTTGACGGCCACCGTTTATTTGATTTAAGTAAAATATTTATTTGATTTAAATAAATATTTATTTCATTTAAATAAATCGTTACTTAAATCAAATAAATATTTTACTTCTACCAAATAAACGGTGGCCGTCAAATAAATTATTTTTCTGGGTGCATAACTTCCTTCCTGTCATTCATATAGCTCGGCGATTTTGTGGATCTCGTTGTCTTCCTATCTTTTTTTCTCCCCCCGCCGATTTCTCGAGTATTCCCGAGGCGCAAAAATCTCGCTCCCACGGGGAAGCTTCCCGGTGTCCGACGAATTCCCGCCGATGAAGATTTCGCGCCGGAGAGAACGAGAGTTTCTTTGCGCCGGTGCGCTGCGGAAGATAAATACGATCGGCGAGAAGAACGATCGATCGACCGGACGACGATGGTAACCGTGTACCATGTACTTACGTACACCGGAGCTACGTAATCGCCCGTGCGCGCAACACACCTGAGATACTCTATCGTGTACTCTATCTTTTTGCGAGACTCCGCTCGCCGAGCGGGTAAGAGGATATTCAGAGCCTCTTTCGAGCGAAATGAAAAAAAAAAAAAAAAAAAAAAAAAAAAAAAAAAAAAAACTTTGTGTTTTCGCGAATAGTATCTCGGTATCGAAAATCAAATTTATTGTGGGTCTGATCCGTGTTCCGCGGAAGGGACTGCGCGCTCTTGATGGGCTTCCTCGGCTCGGGCACTCGCATGATTCCAGCCTGGAAACGATTACCTTATCTGCATTCCCGGACGTACTTTCCGCGATCGGAGATGCGCTCTTCCTCGAGGAAGCGGCCGGGATCGAAGACGTCGAGGGAAAGCTTTGCATTTGTCTGGCGTTCCTTCACTGCGGACGCGGATCGTTGGACGTCATTGTTCGGCGGATTCGCGGTGCAGCGAGTTTAATCGTCGTTGATCTTGCGCTGCGCTCGCCAGGGACGGGGAATTACGAGAGTCTTATTCGAACGACCGGACGGACTTTGCGCGAGTATTGATGGTCGTAAAGGCCTGTTCTGTAATCCGCTATTCATCCGCTTCGGGCTTGAACTATCCGGTTGTGTCGTTTGGGCTCCGAAGCGTCATTCGTAGTTTCAGCGCCAAATTTTATCGCTCTTCCCGTATGCGATAAAAAGGGTTCGTGCATTTGAGAAACATTTTTTTATTCACAAAAAGGCAAAATCGTTTTCCGGTTAATTCGACAATTTCTTAATCTTCTTCAATGTTCACCCAAAAATTGTGAAAATATTTGCCATATAAGAATTCATCCTAAACAAAGTTCCCGAGCACAATTCCAACACCATTTTTTTTGCGCCTTAAGAATTGAAGAAGTGAACTTAAAATTTTTTTTTATTACAAACAGGCATCGAGCAGTTGATAAAAATTATAATTTTTTTTCAACAGAAAAGTGCTTCATACTTGAAGAGTTAAAAACATATACGCGAAAGGAATCCGCCAGAAGAGAGTTTTCTCCCAGCAAGAAAGAAATACCAAAACGCAGCGCCTTTCGCCGATAGTTCTCTAAGCCGAAAGATTACACAATATTGAAAATAACATTACGCGGATATCTCAGTAAGGAGGTAATTTTTTTATTCCATCGACATAACTTTCGCCGGTAATATATTATCGGGTCGATTCTTCACTCTCCCGAGCCATAGCTCGCGGTCCGCCTACTACCGGCTCGCGTAATCCCAAATTACAGGTGAAACGCCGGGAGAGAAAGAATAGGGACCCGAGACGCTCGCTGATCGGCGGAGCGGCAGAAGCCGCGCAGCATCCGAGATGCATCTCCGGCGAAACTCGGAGCTCTAAAGCGCGTGCAGCATGAAACGTACTCCCGCATGAATGCATGAATAATCTTCGTACCTGGGGAATATGCAGCGAAATCGGGGCCGTCGACGACGTGCAAGTCGTTATACGTTGCGGTGGTGTATGCCCCGCGTGCGAAACCTTTTATTAAAACACACAAGCCGACGCGCATAAATTTTCGTCCTACTGTAACCGTCCATCCTTCTCGCTTTCTCTCTCGGCCACCGCTGGACCGCAGGAATCTCTAATTACCGAATAACATACCGCATTCAATCATCGCGGGATAAACTACCGCGCAGTTCGCGATCGAATGTTTTATCATTCCTGAATACCCCGAGCTCGCGTGAGTCATTGTACCACTAGGATGTGTGCACAGTGTGTATTTATCTGGGAAGGAAATATGATACGATACCCGTTCCATCTACGGCACGCGGTGAAACTGACGGTGAGAGTTGCCTTTCTAAAAAAAATTACCACACAAAAATCTCATTCAATTATCGACGCACGGTTTTATCGGTACATTGTAAAATTATAAACTTAACAAAAATGTATTGTTCGGTAGCGACCATAATTTGCTCCTTATTAATTTGACGATTTCATCAGTTAAAACTCAGGTAGCAATTTTAGAGTCTTAAAACCAGGCCTTGACAAGGTCCGGATCTCACGCTCCAAAATATCTACCAGCGAAATACGAATCATAAAAAAAATTAAATTATGAAGGAAAAAATAGAGTAACTTGGTGAACAGGAAATCTTTGTTAAATGTACAAAAATGTTTTCGTTGTCCGAAGGCAAATCGGATCCAATCTGCCGTCGCTGCGTTCCGTCACGCTCTTTTTATCTCGTCGAATAAATTCTGCAGATCGTTAACGCAGTATCGACAATCTCTTGTGAGAACAGGAGATCGTCGATTGAGAGATTAAGAGCGGATTAAGAGATTAATCCACTCGACCTGTGACGGAATGTCTAGCGGAGTCAAGTCGATGAGTTTCACGACGCGCCCCAGGTATGTGACGCGTATGTGACGCGTGTGTGACACGCCGTATAGGCTTACACAATTCCAAGAGCCAAGGAAAGAGCCGAGAGGACGACAAATACTTAGATCATGTAACCGCGATCATCGTGCTGATGAGCTTAGAGAACAGAGCCTCTGAGTGTATCGCGTGCTGGATGACCGTATTCACGTTCTCACAGTTACGATCCTCAAGGCTTCCCGGCAGCGCGCGTCACACAGTGCGGACGATTGCGTCGCGCGTGGACCGCCACAAACGTATTTACGCTGACAGCGTTGAAAATTTATCACGCGAGCTTTGGTCCCACTACCGGCAGTCTACTCTCACAACGGGCGTTTTCTAGGGCGCATGCGCACGTGATCTTTCGCCCATTCATTGCAAACAAGGACAAAAAAGAGTCACACTGAAAAAAGAATTCGCTTGCGGGCTGCCGAAGAAAAAAATGTTTGTTTCAATTCTACTTTCGATTCTTACAATTCCATACGATATTGAAACAACGACAGCTAGACTGTCAAGGTGACATGTTATCGTTTCAATCCGGTATGAAATTGTACGAATTCAGAGTAGAATTGAACGTTTTTCCTTCATTGGCAGCCCGCAAGCAAATTTACTTGATTCAATATTTTTTTTTCTGTGTAATGATCAAATTTGTATGTCGTTGTTGACATATGAAAGTTTCACGTTGCCAATTATAATTCTTTACTCATAACACCAATCATGTACAGCAATCAATCGTGGATCTTCGGACCTCTGGACGAACCAATATTGGGAACACCAATAAATATTAGTAATTAATTTGTCGATGTACCGTACATAATTCTCTCAAAAATGATCTTGTATTTTACTGCAGCGATCGCGGTGTTCATTAATTAACAATCAGTACACTGTTTGCGCACACGTCGGCAAGAAATCGAATTGATGTTGTGCGTCGTCGCTGAGTGAGAGCTGACGAGGTGAGTGTCGCCCGGAGGACCGCATACACGCAGAGAGTACACGATAAACCCGATACAGCTCGAGGCCTCCGTTTCATTCGCGAAAGCTGAAGGAGCTTCTGGGCTCAACGAGACACATATCGATCTCGTTACCCGGTTCTCGTGTGCGCGCTGACAGTATACCGGGAGCGGTGTAGCAAAATCAAGTTGGTAACATACAAGCGAGCGACAAAAGAAAAAAAAAGAAACAAGCGACGCAAGGAGATCAGGCTAATGCCCGGGGTTGACCATCTCGCGCTTGTAAAACGGTAATACGACACGTGAAATCGTTTCCACGTATAATGTTACCCAGGAATTAGAGAATATAGAAAAATTGCGCGACCGCAAGGTGTACATTATCAATGCATAGTACTGAATCCCTTGGAGTCCGAACGAGACTGGCCTCTCTTTTACGGAGATATTTTTCCTCGTGACGCACACGCGATGGAAGAAAATTAATTCTCCCTTACGCTACTAAGGAGATCTATGTAGATGCAGTAGCGGGTTTTTTTTCGAGACTCGACGCCACCTGGCATCGAGTCTCTGTACACAGGGACAATTAATTCTCTGTATGTTTCCTTGGGTCCAAGTCTTACAAGTCGCTGTGTGAGTGCCTGCGTGACCGCGTGACTTTCTGTGTGACTCTATGTGTGATTTTATACATGACTCTATGGCTCTCTGGGTGACTGTGTGACTCTTTTTGTGATCCTGTCTATGGGTAACTCCATGTGTGACTCTCTGTGTGATTTTCTATCTGACTCTGTGTGACTGTGTGACTCTCTGCGTGATTTATTGTGTAACTCCCTGTGTGATTTTCTATGTGACTTTGTGTGACTCTCGGTGAGATGCATTGTGTAACTCTCGGTGTGACTATCTGTGTGATTCACTGTGTAACTCTGAGACTCTCGGTGTGACTATCTGTGTGATTCACTGTGTAACTCTGAGACTCTCGGTGTGATTCTGGCTGACTCTGTATGACGTTGTCACTCTATGTGACTCTGAGTGATTCTTTGTGACTGAGTGATTCTTTGTGACTGAGTGATTCTTTGTGACTGAGTGATTCTTTGTGACTGAGTGATTCTTTGTGACTGAGTGATTCTTTGTGACTGAGTGATTCTTTGTGACTGAGTGATTCTTTGTGACTGAGTGATTCTTTGTGACTGAGTGATTCTTTGTGACTGAGTGATTCTTTGTGACTGAGTGATTCTTTGTGACTGAGTGATTCTTTGTGACTGAGTGATTCTTTGTGACTGAGTGATTCTTTGTGACTGAGTGATTCTTTGTGACTGAGTGATTCTTTGTGACTGAGTGATTCTTTGTGACTGAGTGATTCTTTGTGACTCTGAGTGATTTTTTGTGACTGAGTGATTCTTTGTGACTCTGAGTGATTCTTTGTGACTGAGTGATTCTTTGTGACTCTGAGTGATTCTTTGTGACTGAGTGATTCTTTGTGACTCTGAGTGATTCTTTGTGACTGTAAGACTCTCGGTGTGATTAACTTGGTGACCTCCGCCAGTAACTGTGTGAATATCCAAGGGCATTCGCTGTACTCAATTATACCGCAGTTGAACATTGTGCATCTATAGAACCGTGCATGACTGTATCTACCATCTATACAATCGAGTTATTGAACCCTCCAGGTATGTTCTCTTCAATCGACAATTATAAAGCTCCCCGTACGAAACGTCCAGCGACAAGCCGATTAGTCCGATCGGACAATCCACCCGATAAATCCAATCGATCGTAATTACCGGCTTCATAAAGCTCATTGCCGCCCATGTGTATCAGCTCGAGGCGTGCACTCGCCGCCGCGCCGGAGTACGAAGAATCCTTTTGCCACTCCGCGGTCCGGTTGCTCGTCTCGAACTGCGCAACCTCGTACCGAGCGTATCGCGAAGTGTCTTAATGCATACCGAACACGCGAGCTCACCGAGCTCCTAGCTACCGCGGATAATTCCGCCTCGCGCACACATTCGCCAATCTAACTAATCCAACACCTGAAATTAATACGATGGAAGCCTCGCGTCCAGATAAGCGAGCCAAACACTTGCTCTCCGGTCTTCGCGATAGAATCGTCGTTTGTTCGCCAGCGCCGCACCAACGAGCGAAGCGAAAATTGGCAGCGTTCGCCGAGCGTCGAAACGCCGTTCGGCGGATGAGCGAACGTGTTACGTTCCGCCGAACAGCAGGCAAAGGGTCTCTCTCGGTGGTACGAGATTGGTGAAATTACGTGAGAACGCCCGTAATTCGGCGCGAGGAGGAAGCGACCGAGAAACGATTTTCTACGCCTCCTCCGTATTCTCGGCATCTCCCTTTCGCGTTCCATCCTCGCTCGTCTCCGCATCGCCGTTCCCGTCGTACCGGTGGATTTCTGCGGTTTTCGCTCCAGACCGAGCCGCGAGTACCCAGGGTTTCTCTCCGGCTTCGAGGATTCCGTCGCACGCACGTGTAAGACAAAATAAACCGGCCGAGAACGAGCCCAGTCGAATGCGAGATTTAACGCGGTAATCGCGGAGCATTTTTACGGTAGCGCCCGACGATTTCATTACAAACACCGCGGTGATAGCGAACACCGAAGAGAGGCCGCGGACACGGAATGTCTCGTGATAAAACGCCGAGACTCTTCCATCAGGCATCTCTTCGGTCTTATCTTCATCGTAAAAGTTTCGAGAAGAAAAGAAGAAAAAAGAAACGACGATGCGGAAGAAGAACCGGGAGCAACAGCGCGAGGGACATTTTAAGGCCCGCGGCGGCGATAAATCGAAGATTTACGCGTGTAATTAGCGAGTCCGCGTATATCGATGAGCGACGGAGAAGCCTCACGAGGAGCGTCCCGAAGCGACGGGCGCGCATCCCCGTTGAGACGCGGAGCGCAGTTTCCCGAGTCAATGGAAAGTAGAAGGAGGATAGTGAGAGAAATAAAATAATAAAAACAAATTAAAGATAAAAAAATCGGCGAGTCAACAGCGAGACCACCTGAACGCACGCTATCGTCGCTATCTCCCGATAACGATCGATTATCGACGTTTGGCCAATCCTCTTAAGATCTTAATCGACCGAGCGAACACGCTAAGGGATAACACCGACCGAGATCGAGTTGTCGACTCGCGCACCATCGATATTCAATACCATTCATTCATTTTATCTTATCCATTTTTTTTATTTTTATTTTCCTCCTTTTTCAACATCGACCAACTCCCGCCTATCGCTGATTCACTTCGCGTGTTCCCTCGTTCCCGTACACCTTGCGATCGTAACGGAGACGCGAGAGGCACGAATGAATGGTCCTTACAAGTACTGGCTCTACTTTATAGTGTGCTTTACATTATGCTCGCCGGCGCGTGTACCTTACGCTCTGCCCGACAAGATCGTAAAGTTCGTCGGGTAGTTAGGGGTGTCTCGCGATCGTGGCTCGAGCTTTGGAGTCTCGGCTAAATTTTACAAGAGCCCCGTTGGCCTCTCTCCCGAGAGAGGAGAGAAAGAGGCTCTCTCGATTCCTTCGGGAGATCAACGGCGATTTCGACCGGGAAAGACGGGCGAGAGGATGAATGAAGAATTACCGGACGGGCGCGTTGTTCCGATAGGCGTTCCAGTTTAAAGTGTCCGTTCCAGCCGTCCGACTCTTCTCTACGTGTGTGCCCTGGCGTATACACATTTTTTGTTTTCTTCGTTCTTGTAACTGGAATACATGTAGGAGAAGGAATCGAGGTGCATAACGGGTTGCGACCCTCGCTTATGTGCCTCGTATGTGCCTCGTATGTGCTATGTACTCGGGCGTCTGTGAAAGGCAAACACTCGCGGTCCACGTGAGTTTCAGAGCTCCGGAGAGAGAAGCGCATGAATGAATAACGACTCGTGTGAGCGGACTCTCCTCTCGCATACGCGATGAATCGCGTGCCAGAAACGCGTACTTACATCTCCGGGACTCTCGTATTTTCATTCTCGTTTTTCCTCTTGAGTGTATTCGCTTCGCGCCGAGCCGCGGCGAGAAGGACCGGGGTATTTTGCCTCCTTCGTCTCTTCCTCGGCTTCGAGGCTCAAACGTCGCCAAGGCACTTACGCACCGGCCAGCTTCCTCGCAAAGGCTTCTGTTACGCACGTGGGCGGGTTCCGTTGAAGCGCGAATATTTCCGAACGAAATTGACGTATCGACGATCTTGATATGGTTATTATGTTGCGGAGAGAAAAAAGAGTTATTGAAGAGGAAGATTAAAAAACAGCGCCGGTTGTAATGTCAGCGACTTTCTCGCGAAACGAGCCGGGGACTCTTAATAATATAATTTACGTGTCGATAAACTATAAATTGTGTCGTGACGGTGAAAAAAAAATATATGTGAATAAAAAAGGAAATATAGAATTCTCGAATAAATTATTAGATCTAATTGGATGCTGCGGTACACTCTGAATGCAGATTGAGACTCGGGACGATGATGGATATTTCCGCGGCCCTTGGGCCTTGCGCACGCTCCTCTTTATATCGTTCTCTTCGCTTCTTTCTCCTACCCCCCCTACCCTCCCCCCTCGCCTCCCTCCCAGGACGCTTGTTACCTCCGACTATAAATATATGACTTAATGACAGGTTTTGGTCGAGGTGTTAACGACGTTTTCAACGCTCGTCAACGCGTGGGCATCGGCTCGAATTTCAACGCCCGATTCCAGTCCGAGACGTACAGTAGAGCCTCTCACTGCTGTTCTTAAAGAGTCGACGGTGATACTGTGAAAAAAATCGCTATTAAGGGGATCTCTTGCAGTTTTTTAAAAATACTCGATAAATTAAGATTTCTGTAAATATTTATTTTCAATGCACAGCACATTTTTCGCCATCATTCACAAAGTTTTTTCTGTAAGAATGCCAAAAATAAACCGGCGCACTTCCTCGCGCGATGCCTTGTAAACAATCTTTAACAATGTCAAAGCAATGTGCGAATTAATTTGCACAATTTTTTATTTGCTATTTAACAATTCAATTTTTTTTCTTATAATTTTACCATTTTTTCTTCTTGGAAATTTTACTATATCTTATTAATGTTACAATTTCTTTTCAATTAAAAATACGGTATCTTGACAAAAAAAATTGTGGAATGAACAGAAAGAAATGTGGACCATTGCGGACATGAAATGTTAGCTGAATGCACGAACCGTTTTCTATTGTGCAGATGGTCATATCTATCTTGGTTCTGTCCTGACTGATTGCGCGTTTCGGCTCCTCCCATCGGCGAGCTCTCGCGAATCTATCAAGGCTCAACGCGAGGGCTGAAAGGAGATTGTGTCTACGTTGTATACTGCGCTCAGTACAGGACTTTCTTGATGCAGACAATTATGTATTTTACCAGGGCGTCTACGAGTTCCGGGTCGAACACCGTTGCCGTCGCTGCGAGTTATTGCATTAAACTATTTTCGATCCAAGATACATTTTCCCTTTTGTCTCGTTCTCTCGACCGAGCCAACACGTAATGCAATTTAGAGAATCACGCGCGGGCGCACTCGCGCACCGGCGGCAATCACGCGCATGTCGAGCTAAACGAGGAGACCCCGATCTCGATAACGATGATGAAGATAATGAGAGTAAACTTTAATCGCGCACCGAGACCTCTCCGCGTCCTGTTCTATGCTCTGTCGAGGCCCCATGTTACCGACACGCCCTTATTACCGCGATAAGTGCACACGTTCCTTGGGGGAAAAAATAAACTATATCGAGTGAAATCTTTCCGGGGAAATCTTAGATTGACAAATTATTTCTTTATCACTTGGCGTATCGTTATCGAATAGATCTGAGATAGATATATAATAGGAAGAGATGATCGATGCCGTATTATTAATTAACCCTTAGATGAGCGAGATCTACACCGTACGATCGAAAATCGACGACTATCCTCAAACCGGAAGTTAGATCTTCGTGAACTCATTTTTCAACATTTTTACATTACAGTAGAACCTTTTTCTCGAAACTTGCAAGACGCACGGTTTATCGGCTTTCCAGATTAACCGGCAATTCGAGCCCGGTTAATCTGGAAAGCCGATAAACCGTGCGTCTAGCAAGTCTCGAGAAAAATGAAACAGGCGATAGGGTAAAAGTGGTGAATATAGCCCACCTCGATTAAGACGTAAATCAATGATATATGGACCGATCCATATTCCCCACTTTTATCCTATATGAAAATCGAAGGAAGTGCAAGAAGCAAACCAAAGTCACTGAGTACAAAAAAAATACCAGTTTACGTACTATTAATGAAAAAAAAATCCAAAGCTTTACATTCTAGATAACACTATTTAACAATTTTTTTTTGTTTTGTTTTTAATTTTATTTCGTTTCTTACAACTGTACTCCTGTACAACAAGTAATCGGTGTAATTTTTACGTCTAGTTGGCTTGACTTTGAACGCGAGTTTGAGTACCTCCCCAGTGAGAAGACTCATTAAAATTTAACAATTAAAATCGAAGTTGTAACTAGTCAAAATAAAGTTGTATCATTAGCCCTTATAGACTTATATAGTTCGAATTAACCGGCATTTCGATTATCCAGGGACTCTTCGGTCGCAAGCACCCCACTTAATCGGGGTTCTACTGTACCACCATTATTTTACACAATATTAAAAAAACGGTGTTAAAAAAATGCATCATTCGCCCAAAACCGAGCAATAAGCGTTCGTAGGTATATCATAGGAAGCTCAGCTATGACCGAGACCACGAATCCCCGCATCGACTTGGGTGGCAATAAAGCGACTCCGAGCTATTCCTCAATTTTTTCCACCGTCGGCTCGGTCTTCGCTCGAGCTTCCACTGCAGCGATAGCTGTACAATGCGAATCCACCCGGTGAGATGCAGAATCTGCGGCGAGCGAATACCTGGTGGTTCCACCGCGCGTCTCTCGTAGATTTACGTTCCTGGGGCTCGCAAAGCTGTGGTTATACTTTCCCGATGCGGTGAATGCTGTTGCGTTCGCGGGCGACGATCTCCGCGAGGATTCCTCTTGATATACCATGGTGGAAGTTCTCTACCCTCGGACTCCGAAGAGCCACGAGGACCTCGCCACTGTCCTCCTCCCGTCGTCCCCGTCGTCGCCGTACAATCTCGTGAGACCTCCGCATAAAGTGTAACCGCGTCTCGCGTGTAACCGTGAGTTAAAATTCCCGCTGTTTCCCGACGCCGCGCCGCGGTCCCCGTCGAACGAGACTTTAACGACGGCGTCCGTGCGCCCTACTCGTGAAAAGAGAAACGGCGAAACGTCGAGGCCAAGCGAGACAAACTTCGGCGTAGGCGTACCGGAAGTGGTCTCCCTTCATTGGTTCTCAACGCGCCTCCTCCGAGGAGAATCGACGAAGGACGATCGGCGAGCGAAATTGTTAGGGAATTAAAAACTACAGAGATTTTGGATTTTTTTCTCGATACCATGTCAATCGTCTGCCCCTCCGGGCGGTAACGAAATCTGTACGCGATTTTCTTAAAGGTTGCTAAAATCTTTCGAGGTGAAGCAAATTATCAGCGATCGCTCGATTGTCTGATCAAAGCGCTAATAATCAACGGTTTAGCCCAAAGTGTCGAAAAACGTTGCTCGGTCGGTAACGAAATCTGTACACGATTTTCTTAAAGATTGCTAAAATCTTTCGAGGGGAAGCAAATTATCAGCGATTGCTCGACTGTCAGATCAAAGCGCTAATAATCCACGGTTCAGGCTAAAGTGCCGAAGAACTTTGCTTGGTCGGTAACGAAATCTGTAAACGATTTTCTTCAAGGTTGCTAAAATCTTTCGAGGGGAAGCAAATTATCAGCGATTGCTCGACTGTCAGATCAAAGCGCTAATAATCCACGGTTCAGGCCAAAGTGTCGAAGAACTTTGCTTGGTCGGTAACGAAATCTGTAAACGATTTTCTTCAAGGTTGCTAAAATCTTTCGAGGGGAAGCAAATTATCAGCTATTGCTCGACTGTCAGATCAAAGCGCTAATAATCCACGGTTCAGGCCAAAGTGTCGAAGAACTATGCTCGGTCGGTAACGAAATCTGTAAACGATTTTCTTCAAGGTTGCTAAAATCTTTCGAGGTGAAGCAAATGATCAGCGATTGCTCGACTGTCAGATCAAAAGGCGAATAATCAACGGTTCAGCGCAAAGTGTCGAAGAGCTCTGAGAAAAGTTGGTCGCGGACTTTGTTACCGAACGCGGTATTTCCTATGCAATTGGAAATAAAAAGAATAAAAAAATTGAGTAACAAACCCTCGTCGAAAGTTTGAAGATAACGTATAGGAGGTCTCTTCGACGCTTGGGGCGCTCCGATTAATAATGAATTATTCAATGATTTAGTTGTCCGTCGACCCGAGGCGAAGGATCGATGGATCACCGCCACACGCCGATGCAGTACGCGTACGGAGGGCTCGCGCCGTGAATTTGACCGGATAGATACAATGTTTGTTGAGGACACGAGCAAAAATTGTGGCAAGCTGGTCAGTTTCACCGGACGAGCTTGGCGAGGCTACGGTGTACGGTCTCTCTGCCTAACAGGCGGGTCCGTATATCGGTGCTAGATCCTTGTGGATCGTAGATCACTTCAACACTGTCGCAGCCACGGCCTCGACTCTCGTACATCATTCCTCTCCCTCTCTCTCTCTCCCTCCACCCACGCTCAACATCGGGCTTATCTCTCACGGGATCCTAACGCTTCTTACTATAATGATAATAATAATAATAGTGCTATCTAGGGTGTCGCATTGTCGCCGAGATATACAGCATCCTTCTAGCATCCTACGAGACTAACACACTGCTCAGTGGTGCTTTCATCATATTTGTCAATTAATTTTTTAATATTAAAAAAATGTATTTTACTTATATAATTTATTTAATTTATAAAAATCTCGAACTCCATCGGACTCTCAGCGGTCTCGCCATTATCGTAAAGGTGCGTTTTATCTTCTTATTTTAGAGAAAAAAAATCGCGTGAACCGTAAAACGTTGCGACTAACGTGACATTCGAATGTTCGGCAGAGGCGGAGCGCGGCCTCGGGGTGTTTCGAGTCGCAACGAGCCATAAAACAAACATCGCTGCTGTTGGACGCGGCGATTAGCAGCGGGGACTTTCGCGAGAGCGTTCGCGGACGATCGAAGCGGGATCGTTAAATCCGGGCCCGATACGAGCGTATTCACCGCGAGCGGACGAGCAAGTAAGATCGGAGCTTTCAGAGAAACGATCTCTCGCGAACTTCGATATTACAAGCGCCGGCGTGCTCGCCGCGTGGATTTTGCACTCGAAACTAAAGTGGAAAAGTGGTGAGAAACGAAAGAAAAAAAATAAATACAAAATAACCCGCCATCGAACATAAACTCGACTGGGGGAGGATGAAAGGAGCATCGCGAATAAACGTGACTGGAATTGTGTGCTTAGAGAGAAACACTGCTCAGATGTACCGCGTCTAGTCTAGCAATAGAGCGGAACAGCTTGAGAATATTTTTTTTAATTTATTTTTTTGTTCGTTCTCCGAACCGCTCGTACCCAAGGCCAATCGATGGGGTCTCTCGTGCGGCGCCGATAACCATGGATCAAAATAAGCCTGCGAGTCGGTAACGTACCCAGAGAAAATAATCAAAGCGTAATGGATCAGCGCAGCGAGAGTCCGCGGTCTGTGTACACGATTTCTTCCCGAGTCTCTCGAGCACTTCAGAACCACGTGCGAACCGCGGCGCTCGTGGCGGATTATCCTCGTGGAATTTATAGACGGAATGAAACGGAAGTCTGGAAACCCTGTTTGCAGATATCTCGAGAGCGCCCTCTCAACAGAGAGCGCACAGACGCGGAATTTATATTCCGGAGTCTCGGATATTAATTCTTCGGAGAGAGAGATTCATCGCTGATCTCGATCGGGATCGAACCGCGCGGCTTTCGGTAGGCAGCATATCCGCGGGCGATTATGTAACACTAACACAAGCGGATTCGCGATTATTATTATCGCAATTTTTCATCGCTCCGATAAATTATGCCTCGAGGTTGGAGCCAAGCTCTCTCGGTCGGGCCGGTGAATATTTAATCTCGTATCCGAGTATGCATAAGTTGAAGCTACTCGAAAGAGGCCCCGGGTGTAGGGTTTAAGACAACGTCGAAGGTATGCCGATGCGTTTTTTTTCTACCCCGAGGATCGAAACAGCGAGACTGTCAAATTCGGGGAACATTTACATCTCTACCACTCACAACTCCACCAGATAATAAGTCTACCAAAAAAGACAGCTCTAACAACTTTATAATATTATAATTCTACCAAAATCTCTACCAGCAAGCAAAAAAAACCCCTACCAGAATCAAAATAAATATCTACCGGACTTGAAATAAAACTCTACCGAAATACAAGGCTAGACGGTACACCCAGAAAAAAATTTATTTGACGGACACCGTTTATTAAGATTAAGTAAAATATTTATTTGATTAAAATAAATATTTATTTAAATTTAGTAAATAGTTACTTAAATCAAATAAATATTTATTTAAATCAAATAAATATTTATTTAAATCAAATAAATATTTATTTAAATCAAATAAATATTTATTTAAATCAAATAAATATTTTACTTAAGTAATCTTAATAAACGGTGGCCGTCAAATTTTTTTTTTTCTAGGTGTACCGTCTAGCCTTGTATTTCGGTAGAGCTTTATTTTGATTCTGGTAGAGTTTTTTTACTCTGGTAAAAATGTTGGTAGAGTTGTGAGTGGAAGAGATATAAATGTGCCAAATTCGATGGTCAAAGACTTTTGATGGGAGAATCTTGTAAAAACGAAGAGAACCCTTTAAAAATAAATAAATAAGCAAATAAATATGTAAATAAATAAGTGCGTAAATAAGTAAATAAGTAAGTAAATAAATAAGTAAATAAGTAAATAAGTAAATAAATAAATAAATAAATAAATAAAATCCAGATGGGATCTTGTCGCTGAGTGACAAAGTTGACGTTAAGTGCGACGGCTCATCGGCGCACCGCGCCATCCCGTTCGACGAGGCCGAGCTCGAGAGCTTATCTCGCATCCATTATACTTACAAATTGTTGCTGACGATTCGCGTCGATCAGAATAATAATCGTCGCGAAGACGCGGGTGAAAGACCGAATGGACGCGCGAGGATCTCGTGTGATGATGATGACGCGGTACCGTTGTCGCCACTTAACCGTCTCTTTGCAGATTAGGACACGAATGTATATGCTCGCAAATATCCTTCTCTCGCGCCGTCCTCTCCATCTTACCGTCACCATTATCTTTACGATTCCCCGACGCTATGAGAAGAGCCGAAGTACTCTACAGCGGAGAAAAAAAATAATAATAATATTGTGCAGGCCCGACGATAGGTGTAACATTGCCGGTCCGCGAGCAGACGGCATCACGCATCCTATCGCCATAACCCAGAAGTAGGTATTACGGTAGAAGTGAACCATCCCGTGGTCTCTCCCCGTGGCATTTCCAGATAAGCAAACGAGGAAGGCGCCGACGTCTTTCTCAACGGAATCGACTGGTTCTCTTGAGAGTTTCGCATTTCTACGAGCTAGTTTCGGAACGATAAACAAGCAATGCCGACTCAATTTTCGAGTTTCCGTGGAAAAGTGCTTCCAGCACTTGGGAAACAAGTTAACGTACCTGCTGATTCACCGTTCATTAAATTGTGCACGCCAAAGCGGTCAATCTCCGGATCGGATTCATATTTTTCTTCGTGTCATTGAAACCTGGAAGAGATTCAAACTTTTATGACATAAGAATATAATTTTTTCAAATTTATTTCGTACAGGACGTAATAAAAAAAAATGTGTGTAAATCCTTGGAACATCACACAAGTATTCACTGAGATTTGCTAATATCAATAACAAAATAATTTACAATCATTAAAAATAAGTACAACTTAGAAGACCAACACAAAAGTGAGAAAGAAAATCTAATAAAGCGTATACATTTAATTGTACGATGACCATAAAAAAATCCTCGCGCTTGCACGGAGCTGCCCACACAATGAGAATAAGTTCGCGGCTCGATTGAAGTCGACAAGTAAAAAATACACCATATAACAAAAAACTTAGCGCGACAATATTATAGACCAAATGATGGATAACAAAAAAATATAATACAATGATACTATCTACAACATAATAGTGTAAAACTCGCACACATATTCGCATATTCAACAATAAAGCAATTTGCAATAATAAAAAACAATAAGTATGACTAAGAACGCCAGCACAAAAGCGAGTAAGGAAATCTAATAAAACCCAACAGAGTGCACGAATGTGCAGCCGTTGAAAAGTTCTGTGGCCGAGTGCGACCAAGTGCAAATTGAATAATAACTGTATGAGTAACGACGACCGAAAAAAAAAAAAATCTTCGCTCTTGCGCTGAGATGCCCACACAACGGGAACGAGTTCGCGGCTCGATTGAAGAAACCGGCAAGCTGGCCGGTCTCGTGTCCATCGTCGTCGCGTGTCAATCCCTTTACAAATGATCTGGATAATTTGTGTGCACGCGAGAGATCTTTAAATCCCGAGCGATCGCCGGACCCTCTTGCACGATGACGACACTCGCACGATCCCCGGCGGTGTTCCTCTTCCCCGGCGCTTCTGTTCACCGCGCGTCGACCGACGAGATCGTCCACGCGGTTCCCCCCTAATTAAGATCGTGGAGTAAGGAAAATCGCCGCGAATCGGCGATCCGGCGGGTTGACGGAAACCCCGCCGGCTCTTCGCGCATGCGCCCAACGCGAGATCACGTTATTACCGAGAAAGTCCAATTAGCGACGGTGGGATCGTTAAATGTTTGCTCGATCTCTTTGCCTCTTCAACTCCGCGAAAACGATCTCTCTCTTCCAGTAAAATTACTCGCGTGGCGACCGATTTGCATTCCTGCCGACTCAGTGAAAAAAAAAGAGAAAAAAAAGCAGGTGCTTTTTTTCTCTTTTTTGTTGTAATCCAATCGTCGTTTCCAAGTGGAAACGACGATTGGATTACAACAATCTTTCAGTGCACTTGCCGAGGCCGCGTACGACTTGCTCGGAAGTTGATATTCGGCTTCCGAAAGCAGTGAAAATATCTAAGGTAAAGGACCCAGTTTATGACACTTCTACGCAGCTCTCTCACTTTAACCGTGTAAAATCATAGGGTTATCCCTATGACTTTACACTCTTGGTCCTCCTTGTTTATACAAGGAGGACCAAGAGTCGCAGTTTGTGAGCCCCCGAACGTGCACTACCCATTGGCTGCGTATCAAATGGTGGGGGGAGCCGACTATGCAAAAAGTACCCCTGTCACAAACTGGGTCGGGGTCAGAAACTGGGTCCTTTACCTTACTTGCCGATTATCGTGATCGACTTTGTCTCTACTACTTAAATCGACGGCTAAGGATCTAAACCCATATATTTTAACTCTGCGCCCTTTCGATTCTTAGCTGTCAATATTTGTTACCCGATCGAAAAAAAAATCGTCTCGAGATCGAACACCGAGTCACTGCCGCGAGTCATCGTGAGAGGCGACGAAAAAAAAAATAAAAATAAAGGTGCGAGAGCGAATGTCTGAACGCAGTACGATTCTGACACGAGGCAGAGATCGCCTTATCGTCTCTCGTCTCGCACCGCTGCTATGTGTGTTCGGTACAGTTTGCTCTCGTGCGAGCGCATATTAAGTGCAGTCGTAAACCCTTTATTATCAGCGCGTCAAGCGAGACGGAGGAGAAAAATCTCGAGCACCGGCTGCATAGCTGCACATTCGTGTGCTCGAGCTCGAAGCAGCTCCGAATTTTTTTTCTTTATAAAAGACACAGGAAAAAATTATCACAATAACCAAAATAATTAAATTTTTTATTTTTTTATTTTTCAATTCAAACCGATGTATCGCCTCTCGATCTTCCGGTCTATACTTTCTCCGGGCTCGGGACGGTCGCGGAGGAAGATCGAACTTCTCGATTCCCTTAACGATCGTCCACGGCGCACCGCTCCTGCGGTAATAGCGTGCAATTTATCGATCGATAAATCGAAAAGCGGTCAGGTATCACTTACTGCGTAATGCTACCTTCAAAACCCATACGCGATGCGTATACGTGCGCGCCCCGACCGAGCAGCGCGGGACGACGACGAGTACGACGATCGCGCGTTTCGTTTATAAACGACGAAATTACAGGCCTGAACGGGCGTTACTCATTATCCGCGGATCCGATATCGCCTCGCTCGCGATACGTATAGAGCATCCGCGGATCGTACCGTGAAAAGCGCGTGTGCGATCGACCCTGTGCGACTCCGCGGATAATTAATAACTCGGGCTTAATAGTTATCCTCGCTGAAGCGTGCTATATCCCTGGTACACATTTTTCCGCGTTACACGGAGCCCTCAAGAGTCCCGATGTTACGCTCTATAATGCCCACTCGGAATACTGATTTTCAACGATGAAGACGATCGGCTGGCTTGTTGTTGTAAATTTATGCAAAAAAAAATGATAAATTATCTACATTCGATATTTGTACATCTACATAATAATTAAGTTCAGATCGAGTGGATATTCCACTCGATACTCACACAGATACTCACACATGCTCACTGAGTACTCTCAAATACTCACACGAATACTGCGAGCGCGCGAGCCAACATAACTGCTATAGTTCAATATATTAAATTCGACGTTTTTATACAATTATAATTTTTATATAATTTTATACAATTATACAATTAATATATTGCGATATACAAATCATATAATTTTTAACTGTTTGCTTATTTTCAACTAGAGACTTGCATGGAATTAATATAATTAATACAGAGTATTTCTATTATACCATCCCATATGCTATAATTTCGGCTGGGCGGTTTTCGTAGCATATGAAACGGGTTTCGAAATTCATACCGGACCGACGTCATACCGGAAATATGTCACTTCCGGTTTGAAAACTGCGATTTTTGACCGGAAGTGAATTTATGGCCAGGTAAATTTTTTTGTTTCCATGTGTGCATAAGCTCGGACGTAATTGACAAGAGCCCGACCATTCCGAACATTCCGATGCATCGGAATAAAGTTTATCGAGTTCGTGAGACGCAGACGAAACGTAAAGAGATAAAAGCCGAGAAACAAAAAAAAAAAACAAAAAATTGAACCGGATGTAAGTAGTAAATCGATGCGTGTCTGACCAGAACACCACCTGCACTACTCGACCGCTCTCGCTCCTCCCGTCCGACGAGTCCCGCGAACCTCTCTTCGGGCGCTAATAAATTAATCGAGTGACACGTTACGGCGTACACGGTAATCACGAGGACGCGTCGCTTTCGCTCGGCCAATGGATCCTCAGCCTCCGGGGCTGTTGAGCCATCCCCGGCGATTAGAGAGAAACCTCCTGACGTTTTCAATTAACTAATAATCCGTTAACCGACGAGACGCTCCGTTGCCGTCGTCCGCGAAGGAATTCCTTACGCCCACGCCGCTAATCCGATGAAATTCCAGGTCCTCGTCAATGACAGCCAATAATGTGACGATGATAATAACGATAGCGTGAGTCGACGCCTCCGAACGTGAGGGAACGATATTTATTTTTTCCCTTTTTTTTTACACTCGTCAAAATTTATTCTTCCTCACGAGCCTCTCGACGACTCGCGATAGGAGGAAAATTATAATTACAAATTGATCGATCGTTTATATTATATATATTATACATGTGACGGTAGTACGCATAGGCCGGAGAACACCTGCTTCGAATGCGAGAGGCACAAAGATCGCCGCTCGACGCTCGCACTCTTACACCCTTTCGCTCACTAAATCCGACGTGTCGAACGACACACATTCTCCTCTCCTCCAATCTCCGTGACATCGAATCACCGATTTTTTTTTTTTTTTATCCTGTTGTCTCTCTCTCGCCTTCGTCTCATTTGAATACAATGCGTACGGGTTCGCACGGCGTGGCATCGCTAATTGCAAAACTCCGAGGGAGCAGAGAAACGAGAAGGATAAAACGAGAGCTCGCATATGTGCTGCGAATGCCTCGGTCGGTGCGTCCCGAAAATTTAAATTTCCATCGAGAGTCATTCCTCGAACGTAAATACGTGTGTCGTTACTGGCGAAATTTCAACGGCTGCGAACGCGCCGCATGCCTTCTGACCTGGATTCATTGTTCGATATCGGTCTTTAATTTTCTTTTTTTTTTGTATTTTTGTTCGCAGGCTGCCGATGCGACAGCGTTGGCTCCACCTCTATGGCGTGCGACATCGTCAGCGGGCAGTGTCACTGCAAGCCGAATGTCACCGGCAGACAGTGTCACCAGTGCGAGGTAATTTATATCGTTATTGTATTGCAGATGATTGTGTAGGGTGCGAGTCCTTGGACACTCTCACAGACTCGCTCGGGCACTCGCGCAGAGAACCAACGCGAGCACGCGCGGAACAATAACTCGCTAGTCATTGTTGCATTACGAATATGCGATAAGCTGTGTCGTAAAGTCCAAACGATAAAATAACGATTAAGCTAATAATTCAACAATTCAACAATTCAATAATTCAATAATTCAATAATTCAACAATTCAACAATTCAACAATTCAACAATTCAATGATTCAATGATTCAATGATTCAATGATTCAATGATTCAATGATTCAATGATTCAATGATTCAATAATTCAATAATTCAATCATTTTCGTGTTTGTCGCGGACAGAACGGACATTGGGGCTTGGCTACAGGTGCGGGATGTGCGCCATGCGGCTGCGACTCCATGGGAGCGGTCAACGTCTCCTGCCATCACGAGACAGGACAGTGTCACTGCCAACCCGGTGTGGGGGGTACCCGATGCGATACCTGTTTGCCCGGATACTACGGATTTTCGGAAAGGGGCTGTCAACGTAAGTATTTGGAAAGAAGAAATTGATCAAAATTTTATCCATTCCCTCGAGGCCTGACACGAGCTTTTATAATTTTTTCGGATTTTTTTTTTCACAGTATGCGACGTTTGCGAGAAACCCGGCCACATCTGCGATCCGGACACAGGTCGTTGCGTCTGTCCCGGTCTCAGCTTCGGCGAGCACTGCGACCGCTGCAGGCCAGGCTCATACGACCTCGTACCAGGTGTGGGCTGCAAGCCTTGCGCTTGCACTCCAGGATCTACGAGATCTCAGTGCCACGCGAACGGGCAATGCCCCTGTCGTGACGGCTTCGACGGCCTCAGGTGCGAACGCTGTTCACCCGGTTACTACGGTTATCCCCGATGCAGACCCTGCAATTGCAATCAAGGCGGCACGATGAAATGTCAGGACGGACTTTGCGATTGCGATCTCGATGGCCAGTGTCCTTGCAAGGTAATTAATTCCATTAAAATTTTTCATGCATGTCAGCGAACGCCTCGCTCGAGCGTACTCCTTCCCATATGGCACGGAAATGTTTTATCCTAACACATGCACGTAAAATCCCGCTTTCCGTTCCTCTGAAGTGTGCGCAGAAAGACACTTTGTCGCTTCGCGCGCGAAAAAATACTGCGCATGCGTACAAACGCAATATGGTATTTTTTCCCGCACTAGAGCGGAAAAGTGCCTTTCTACGTGAACATAGATGCAGCGCGTTCGGAGCGACTTCATGGGAACGGAAAGCGTGATTTTCGTGAATTTGTTAGGAAAAATTATGTGAATGGCATGGGCGTTCTGGAATTATGGAATGGCATGAAATTATGGAATGGCATGGAATTATGGAATGGCATGGGGAGTTCTGACTCGTGTGAATGCCGTACTCGCCTTCGGCTCGTGCGGCATTTTCACACGCGTCAAGAACTTCCTTTCTACGCCCTTTTGCCATACAAATAACTATTAAGACATTTTATAAATATTTTCAATCTTTCAAATCTTACGAAATATTTCTGAAATATATGAAAATAATATTTTGATATATTCTATCGAAATATTCGAACGAAATGTTTCTTACAAATTTCAGAAACATACTTAATCTTTCATAAAATCTTTAAAATTTCAGAAAAAAAAAAAATTGTACAATATTTTCAAACATTTTTTATTCTATGTTTCATCTAAATATCGAAAAATATTTTCAATATTCCAAAAAAAAGTTATCGAAACCTTCCAAAAAATGTTCCGTGCCATGTGGTTTACGGTACATTATACGAAGAAAAAAAAATGAAATCATATCCATAAAAATTCACGTCACACGTGCCAGGTTTAAAGCTAAATGTGATGCACCGAAAATAAATTCGAATATCAAAGGGGTTAAACCGGCGTAAGTCTTCCCACGAGAAGTTGCTAAAAACGTTCCATCTGTTTTCAGGACAACGCCATAGGCCGACAATGCAATCTCTGCAAGGATGGAACTTTCGGTTTGTCGGAGGACAATCCAAGAGGCTGCACGGAATGTTTCTGCTTCGGCAGATCAACGCGCTGTCAGCAGGCAGGGCTGAGTTGGGACCAGCGAAGGTTGTCCCGACCTCGAGTTCTTCGTATCAACGAGACGGTCAATGATGTCATTGTAAGTCGACCGAGAACATCTCGGAGTCAGAACACTTAACACAGGGCGACTGGATAGGTCGAGTTAAGTTATGTTAATCGTCTTTTCTTTTTCGAATCAGATCACCAACTTCGGATATTCGATAGTCCTGCCGTCCTTGAACGGCGGGCTCAACGTGACGAATGGTCTGTCGATTATACCGGGCAGTCTCGGAGATGTTACCTTGCCGTCGAATCTTTACTACAGCAATCCACTGTACTGGCAATTGCCCGAATCATTTCTCGGTGACAAAGTGAGCACACACACTTCGCACAGCCGCAATGGATTTGTCATGGCTTGTCAATCACTTGTTATTATTATCATTATTATTTTGCTGACGATCATTGATGCTTTAAGGTCGTATCCTACGGTGGCTTTCTGCGCTTCAGAACAGCCGCGATAGGCGGTGTCGCGCTGCGTTCCAGTCTGCGATATCCCGTCGTTCAGATCCAGGGCAATGACAAGCTTATTCTCGAGTACTATCAGCATTCGCCGGTGGACGACAGCCATTTCGAGATCAGGTACAATGGATGAATATTTTTGAGACTAAGAATTTAAAGAGCCATACGAAAGATCGAAATTTATTGTACGCGTGGCGATATTTCAGGCTTCACGAATCCCTGTGGCAAATACAGAACCGGCCAGACTACAAAGTCTCGAGGGAAGTGTTGATGGTTGCCTTGCAAAATATTCAGCACATTCTGCTGAAAGCGTCTGATCATTCCGAGTTCGAGGAAGCAACGTGAGTAGCCTTTTAAATCGAGTTTAATCAACGCGATGTATACTCACAACCACGCCTCCGCGAACATTTTTCTTTTATTTTCGTATGAATGAAAAAAAATGTGTTTCAAGATTACTCGAGGCTTCTCTGGACGTGGCCGTCCTCACACCCACGCACGCTCCGTCCCTCGCGATCGGGGTCGAAATTTGTCAGTGTCCCGCCGAGTACAAGAGCAGTTCGTGCCAGGATCCCGGCAACGGCTATTACAGGTGGTACAACAATTCCACTGCGACTTCCACCATTGTAATTGATCTCGTTGGCAAGGCCAGACGATGCCAGTGCAACGGGAGATCGGGGAATTGCGATAAGGAAACGGGACATTGCTTGGTAAGGAACGGCGGTCGAGTATGAGATTGAATGACCCTGAAGATGTCTGCACCACATCACATCGTCGGCAAATCTCTATCAAACCCTCGTAGTATTTTATTCTCCAAGTGAACTTTTCCCATGCGAAGTTTGTTCGATGCGAAACGGGGCCAGTGTAACTTGATGACATTTAGTCTCGTGCAGATATCTTCAGGGTCATAAGGTTGAGTGCTGCTATTTGTTGGCTGTCATTCGACATCCGACTTTATTCACTTCGCGTGACTTCGATCTATATCGCGATACGTGGATAAAATTAAGGTGTCGAGTGCAAACCTCATTTATCAGTTCGCAAAGGTATGCTCTAAATTTTATACGTATCTTCGACCTGGTAAATTAGTAGTTGTAGTAAAATAAATGTATTACCAATGCTATACATTTGTACAGTTATAAGCTTATACTAGTTTTATACCTAACGATAATTATATACATCGGCAGAGGGCCATCGACCTGAGATGTTCAGCCCTGCTGATAAATGATTTCCTAAAATATTGTCAATTCATTATCGATATTTTTTCTCTATAGAATTGCAGAGGTAACACCGCGGGTCCGCACTGCGAAGTCTGTGCCGACAGTTTTCACGGACATCCCGATTTCGGCGGCTGCAGACCCTGCCCTTGCCCTCACGCCGATAAAAGGTTCTCCAGCACCTGCGTTGTCCGTACCGATGAAGAGCCAGTCTGTCACTGCAAGCCTGGTCAGTTAAGAAAACCTCTCGTAGATATTCGCCAATTTTTTATTTCGCTAATCGCTTACTTTTTCCATATAATTTGTAGGATATGCTGGCGATAAGTGCGAACGATGCGCCTACGGCTTCTATGGCTTTCCAAGTATTCCAGGTGGAAGCTGCACACCCTGCAATTGCAACATCGCCGGCAGCGCGAGCGACGAGTGTGACGAAGAGACGGGTCAGTGCAACTGCAGGCCCGGATCTACCGGACGAGACTGCTCGGAATGTACGGCACTTCGCAACGTTCTCATCGACGGCGTTTGCACTCGTAAGTAATCGGAGAGATGTTCGCCCAAACAAACCAGTACAGTTATGGCTTGGATATTTTAACTTTTGGGGTGATTCCTGTTATCGTGTACGGAAGTGTATTGGGGGGATTGTGCAGATGGTTGTTCTCGTGAAAACAGCTTTCAGCTGTTTTCATTTTTTTAAGCAATCTCTTTATATTTGAGAAAAACTGGATGACGATATTCGATGATTGGTCAGCATATGCTTTTATACATTTTGGTCAGCTGATGTATATATTTGATTTTTACCCGTTAAATAATTCGATAACATTAATGAATAATATTATTGAATGTTTATAATAATAATCGATTTGTTTATTTCAGCGTGCAATGATAATTGTACGAGAATCTTGTTGGACGACCTAACGGCAATTTCCGAAGAGTTGGCGATCGAAACTGCCCATATATCGAACGGATACGTACCGCCTCCGTGGGAAGAATTATCTTACATCGACGGCAATACCACCTATCTGTTCGAGGAGCTTGAGCGCGAAACTGAATTGAAGCAGAAAATGAGAAACATACCGTGGTTCGAGTACCGTCGACTGATGAAGAAATCGGAGCTTTTACTCAAGAACGTAAATAACTGTGCCACAGGCTCTCGATGTTACAAATTTTTTCACCCGACCAACGAGCAATTTCTTTTGTCCCTAGATGATTGATCTTACTAATCGGGCCCGGGATTTAAGATCCAAGAGTGACGACTTCAAGAACAACATATTCAGCGCTCATGTGGAGATAAAAAATCTAAAGGATCTTTTGGAAGGTATTGCCAAAAACTATCCCGTATAAAAGTTGCAAGGTTTTTTGACCGACTATTCCGTTATCGTCACTGTTGCCATTTCAGCTACAACTAACCAACTTCGTCAGTACGGCGACGACGGGGATAAGATCGGTATAAAGAAAGCATTGAAGGAAGCTCGAATGCTCTTGAATATTATTAAAAGCATAAACTTGGCACCAAAGACGAAAGACTGTCAAGCATTTGTCGAGTAAGTTATTTATTATCGAAAGAGCGTGGATTAACGAATGAACTTTGACATTCTCCTCATCCCTGATATTGTAATTTTATTTTTACAGTGAGGCTGAAAACTTTATCGAGTGGTTGAACTCTCGTTACGACGCTACCGAGCCTCTGGCTAATCTTAAAAATGAGGCAAACCGTTATTCTCTGAAGTTGGACAATCTTGGTACTTACATCGAAGACACGATGGAAACTTTGTTTAATTACGACGGTCTGTACAACGAAATAAATATGACTTACGAGGAGGCCGACTTCCGATACGGCAAAGTCAATTTTTTGAACATCGAGGTTCTCGAGTCCATCAGCGAGGGAAAAAAATTGAATGAGGAAGCCAGAGGTTTCGTCGTTGATAGCCGAAACAATTTTCAGGTATGTAAAAACAGCTAAATCATGAAAAAGGTACTTCATTAACACGTTAACAAATTCGTAAAATCGCCGTATGTCAACTTCGTAGGATCTTCCGGAGCTGCAAAACAAATTAGGTTTCTGGACCGAAAAACTCGACGAGAAGGAAAAACTTCTCTACAGACTGAATTACGAATACGAGGACAAATATGTCATCAAAGCGGTCGAGCATGCCCAAAATCTTTCGGACTATGTCGATCAATACGTATCGTAAGTATATCATGAATCCTAGTGAAATCTTTCGCTCAAATTATTGACAGTACTTGATTCGTTATTTCCTCATGCAGATTGTTCGCCGAAAGTCGCGATGAAGCGGCGAATCCCTTGAAGGCTAGCCAAGCGTACAAAAATATAGTAGACGGTTTGGTAGGCGCTCGAATCGCAGCTAAAGAAGCAAAGGATGCTGCGTGGGAGGCCTACTACAAGGTAAAAATCCGAATCTTTGTACTGTAAGAGTTTTTTCTCTAAAAGATTTTTTGCCATAGGCCTATCCTGAAGGACCCGAGTCACCGTCGTTGCTCGACAAGGCGTTAGAAATGTCTGCAAAGTCTACAGAGCAGTGGAAGCGAGCGAAAGCCAACGATATTCCAGTTTCCCTCGCGATGGGACAGTTGGAAGATCAAAAACAGGCGGTTCTCGATCTTAAGGATTCTTTGAACAGCACGGGCATCAAAGATAACCAGATAAACGTAAAGTTGCGGGAACTCCAGAGCGACAGCAAAAGCCGTGAGTTCCTGTTACTTTCTTCTGTTTCGCCCAATGATTTCCATTGCATGTAAAACACGTTTATTATAGTCCAGGAAAGGCTCGCAAAGACGAAAGAAGAAGCGGACGAAGTTGTTGAGTCGATAAACGCATCTCAAAGACTAATCGACGACTACAAAGAAGGAATCGCCACTGGATTGCAGCCGCAGTTGCAAGAATTGAAGCAAGAAGGTGATTCAAAGATCAGCTTGGCGAGTGAGAAACGTGAGTATAGAACTCGATAAGGATATTAATAATTGTACGATTGTGCTAAATTAGTAATAAGAATAATTTCTGTTAAGTGACCGAAGCACAGGGCAACATAAAGAAGACTGACGCGAAGTTGATAAGTCTGGCGACTGCTTCGGCTTTGCGACAGATCGAATTCGACAGATGGAACGACACACTGGCAGTCAAGCTTCAAAAGCTCAAAGACAAAATCGCAGAAGCCCGGAATACTGCTGAGGGAGTGAGTCAATATTTTATAACGATCGATCAATCGATGCGATTCAACGCGACTGTTAATTTGCATTCTATCCGTAGATACGAGTCTCCCTGAAATCGATGAATGGGAAAAAATGCGTCCGCTCTTACAGACCTTCCACGCTTCAACCTTCAATCACGACTACGATAGTAATGACTTTTGCGATCACGAATAATCGAAAGGACGGAGCGTTGTTCTACTTGCCTAGCAGCGTCAATGTACGTATCAATAATAATTTCTCTTTAGTACGATCCTACGATGACGGCTAATTAAGTTGTATTTTTCAATACATCGTTTCAATCCATTTTCAGGACGATTTTATGGCATTGGAAATGGTGGATGGAAGAATACGATTCGTGTGGAACGTCGGAGGTGGTACGGGCGTTTTAACTCACCCAGAAGTGATAGAGAGCGGTGATCCGGACGATGATGGCTTCTGGTACCGCATTGAAGTTGAAAGGTAAAGAAATCATCAGGTCACCTCCATATCTGTAAAAAAAAAAATCTCAAGGTTATAATACATTTGTCTTTCGTCCATTTAGAACTAGACACAAGGGAAAACTGAGCGTCCGTAAGCAAAGCTCGACTTCCGGAAGATACCTTCCGGTGATAAACTCGACGAACTCGGAGTTCGGACGTTTCGATGTTACGGGCACGGATCGTGTTTGGCTGGGCGGAATCCCAGAGTCTCAGAGACGACCGGCCGAGTTGAAAGCTGCGAATGGATTGCCAGGATGCATTCATCAAGTTATTCTGGATGGCAAGCCCATAGGACTCTGGAATTTCATCACTTCCGCACCGGACAACGCTTGTGAAGCTTGCGTAGAAGGGTAATCGAACATAAAGAATTACTAGCGGTTATGTTAGCTCGCGCGCTCGCAACATGTGTCTGAATATTTCGGCGAGCATCTGTGTGAGTATCGGTGTGCGTGTCTTAGTAGATTAAACATTTCTTCGATCGAAATAGCGAAAATACATTAGTACTAGCATGTTTCGTGTGAGTGTCCGTGCAGGGCGAACAATCGAACAAACAAAAAAACTTACCAAAACATATATAACATAGCGATGGCTATTATAGTTCTCCTGGTATAGAGTTTGTCGTCATTATTGTATCTTTACTCTTCTAGAGTGGAAGACCCGAGAGACGACATAGCGTACAGCTTCAATGGCGAGGGATACGCCGTGAGAAACAGAGTTACCTCAGGTCCGTACAACAAGTACACTTTCGGAGTGTCCATCAACTTCCGAACGTACGACGAAAACGCTTTGCTCTTCCTGGCAATTAATCCCGAGAATGTGAGTAGTTGTGTCCGCGGAAAACTTCACGACATGTCGTATCTGTAATATTAAATCAATGCTCTTCACAAACGGCAGCACCAGCACATCATGATATTCCTGCGGGAAGGAAGAGTCATCCTTCACATCGGATACGGCGGGAACGTCAGCATGGAGATGTCTTCCACTTTCAAGTACAACACCGGTAACTGGACAAAGGTCGATGCCTTCCGGCAGTACCAACTTCGTAAGAACGTCGAGAAGTGCAGCTTGAGCGTCGGAGGTGAAAACGATAAGAGGATCGGTGCACCGACGCCACAGCCGAAGAAGGAAGATATTCCCGATCTGGGACAAGCGAAATACTACATCGGCGGTGTGCCACCGAGTTTCCGTTCGGCTCATCTGCACCTGCCGTCTCAAGTCAGCTTTCTCGGATGCATGTCCAACGTAGTAGTGCAGGAAGGGTACGACCCTATGGCAGAGCGATATTACGGGGTGGAGCCCTCTTGCGGCAACAAGGTAGACTTGAATGAAAAAAAGCTTGAAAAAAAAAAAAAAACATCGCGGAATTGGTGCAGATAAAAAATAACCGACTTAATTATAGGCTCCAAAGATCGTTGGCTTTTACGGAGACGGGTATCTGGAGCATCGCTCGTTTACGCTTAGGAAAATCGCTTCGACTATCAGCTTCTCCTTCCGGACCTTGCAGAAAGAAGCTGTGCTTCTCCTATCCACCTTCCACGGACAGGAAGAGAGATTGAATAATATTCAGAATGGCGATTCAGGTGCCAATGTAAGCAACACAAAAATAAACATAATTTATTTCCTAATGGTTACGTAACAGCGTAAAATCAATATCGTTCTGTTTTACTCTCTTGCAGAAGGATAGTTATTACTCGGTCGCAGTTATCGGTGGCCAAGTTCAAGTGCGATTGAATTCTGGCAGAGGGGAATTGATTCTTCAGTCAAACAATACCTACAATGATGGAAAGTATCACTCGGTTACGGTGTCAAAGCGAAGGAAGGAAGTCGAGTTGAGAGTGGACGATGCGTATCAGGGTGGTGGAAAACTGTCCAATGCAGCAGCTGTGAGAGCACCCGAATCCAATGGGGGTTTGTTCTTCGGCGGACTTCCCGCTCTGATAAACAACACGAAGATGATTGCCACAGGCGTGCCGTTGTACGGGGCAATAAAAGATGCGATATTCAATGAAGAGTAAGTGAAGCACCTCTCAGCAAGGACCACACAGCAATAAGCAATTATTATTGTATTAATATTGTGATAATATCATATTAATATCGCATTAATATCGTATTAAAATCGCATTAATGTCGTATTAAAATTGCATTAATATCGTATTAAAATCGCATTAATATCGTATTAATATCTTCTTTCAAATCCTTTCAGCATCTTGAGATTCGACGAGGCCACAACTTTCGATCATGCTCTCATAGGCCGAGCCGGCCCAAGCATGGGTAAGGATCCACCGAGTTACACGCCCTCGGCTTCTCTTTCTCGAGGAATGTCAACGCAGCCCGAAGGCTGCCAAAAGGTTCCCTACTACTCGCTGGAGCCCGGTGCTCTGAAATTCGGCGACAAGCCTCACAGTCACACGCAACTCTACCTAAATTTCAAGAAATTCTGGGAAAAGAAATACGTCATCGAATTTGACTTCAGGACGTACTATCCCAACGGATTGCTTTTCATCACTCCGGTAGGATAATCTTACGATCGCTACATCGCTGTTTCTTCAATCGATCGCACACGGAATACAATGAACTGAGCAGGCTTGAATTTACACACAATATTTTCAGGGAATAAGGCTGAAGCATTTCCTGATGGTTATAATACGAGATGGTCAACTGTTACTGATGGTGAAGAGTAGACAGAAGAAAGAGATGCTTTTCAAAACTCCGTTCAACGACGGAAACTGGCATCACATCGTCATTACCCACGACGAGAGGAAGCTGACGCTGGTCGTCGATACTCAGACTCCCCGAACGGTCAAGGTTCCCAAGAAAATCGGACTAGCTTCGATGATGTACATAGGTGGCTTGCCCGAGAGTGGAACGCCGTTGCCCGACCAAGTGGTAGTTAAACTGGAGACACTCAAGGGTTGTATAAGAGGCCTCAGGGTCAACGGAAACATATACGACATGGTCGGATCCACGAGCAGAGCGTACAACGTTGGGCAATGCTTCCCGAGCGTCGAGAGTGGTGCTTACTTCCAGGATGAAGCTTATGCGATATACAGTGAGCAAACAATTCCCAAAGGAACTCAACACATCGATGATGACTAAAGAAATATTTTACAATTTTTTTTTCTTTATCTGTCGGCGATATGCGCGTACATGGTACGACTTGGCAATCGATTAAAATGTTACGTTCAATTTTTTTAGAAAAAGACTTTGAACTGGGAGCAGTACTCGAACTTCAACTCGAATTCCGAACGTCGGAGCTCTCCGGTGTCCTGCTATCGATAACGGCACCGGGCGGTTCGCCGTCCCTGTCCCTCGAATTGAACAACGGAAAAATCATAATGTCCGGCGATCTCGGAGACAACAATCCACTCTACGTGGAGCAACACTTCCCTAGTCCTTACGCAATGTGCGACAATCGATGGCACAGAATTCAAGCGGTCTACAACGAGGAGGAATTGGCTCTCAAGGTCGACGAACTCGATCAAAAGTACGGCTTGCCGACAAATGTCAACGAGCATTTCATGGCTTCGGTGGCCTCGAGTCCTCTCTACATCGGTGGATTACCAGGTGAACATTTTTGGCTTGACGTTTTTTCCCAACAATTAGATTTAAATAATATCATATTGAGAAGTTCATTGTCCTAATCGTATGGTATTTGCAGCATCTGCTCCGAAAGGAACGTTGATAACCCGAGATCATTTCAATGGCTGCATCAGGAACGTTATGATCGGCGGTGAGAGGCGAGACTGGACCGACATGGCAGAGTTGCACAACATTCATCTCAGTTCTTGTCCAGTTCAATGATCAGTGACAGAGACAAATTAATGTTGTGAATAGTCGACGAAGTGCGCGTCTCACATTCGATTGAGAATAATGTGCGGACGAGACTGCAGTACTTTTACCGTGAACGCGGTTGCACCATCCCGCAAGTGCCATAGACGATTGTAAAGAATGAAAGCGATATATGGAGGAGACGCAATCTGTCGACACTTGTAACGACCGTAAGACTTAACGAAGCCAAAAGATGCTAAACCGTAACGAAAAGAAATGTTGCTGTTAGGGTGAATACGTTTACACGAGGAACGATAAACCAGTCCCTTGTCATCGTAACCGGAAAAATAAAGTTCATCACACGTTTTTGTATCGTATATATAATAATAATCGCGTAGAAGAGAAATGAGGTCTTAATCGTAAGTAGAAATTTCACTGCCATATAGTTTAATAATTGCAATTGTTCACCGTGAGTCCCATCAGCCGCCATTGTACATCAGTATTTAACACGTTATTATTTATTATTACTATTATTAAAGAGCGAAAGAATAGAAATGATTAAAAAAAAAAAACGAGAATATGTTTTGTACTTTTATAGTATAATAGGGATGCGAAGATTACGAGGTAGACAGAGAAAGAGACGATAGTTGCAATTCGATTGAGCGGCCGAAGAGCACAGGCTCTTCGTTCTTTCGTCGCTGTTTTGAGTAACGATAAAATTGCATTAAGGCTAGAGCATCAAGTATTGTAGACTGAACAAAAAAAAAGTGTTCTTCCGGCAAATATTTGTAATATTTATATCGCCTAATCGTAGATTATTATCGACAAATTGTAATATATTGTAATTGCAGGATAAAGAAAATATAATTAACAAGACAGCAATTACGGCTGTCGTGTAAAAAAATACATGTAAATATTATGGAGGACGTTATTCGGCTTGTCGTCAACCCACCCGAATGTGTCAAGTTAACGTTGGGAAAATACCCCGTAGACATATAACTGCAAGGTAAGAGTATCATTTTTTTATATGTAGAATATCATCGATTTATATTAGTCAAACGAGCGAAAGTGACATCATCTAGAGGAAACGCCACTAACGCTTTGAAAATCGCATGTCCCGACCGGAAGCAAAGTTTCTACTCGATGATGTCACTTCCGGACGAAAACTGAGACGTTCAAACCGGAAGTGACGATTTTCAAACCCGAAGCGACGTCATCGAGGGCAACCGTTAGTTCCGGTTTGAAAATATAATTTTTCAGATAGAATTTCTGAACGCCGCCCTGTGGTTTTACTGCCAATGGGAAGGCGGTATAAAATGGATATTGAGGGAATTGCCATTCAGTAGAATAACATTTCATTCACTTGAACCGTTCGGACGAATGGCACGGTCATGGTTCTGACAAGTCAGAAGAATGATTTTACGTTTGTATATCCGTCAAGTGTTTCCGCTCTTCGAGAACATGACACGTTCGGTATTTTACCTACCTAATCTTCCCTGGCAAAAATCCGCCGAAGCACAATGAAAGTCCGTCGGCAATGGGTTATTGATTTTTTTTATTCATGACATTCGCTGCAAGATGCTAACAGTAAAATATGACCCAAATCTTACTTGATGTACTTAATAAATATATCATCGAGTAGTAGTGTATCGTTTATATGTATGCATATAAAAACATAATATTTACAGACATGGATAAATTGAAAAATTATTACTTGACGAAGATTTTCGATCTTTTTTTTCTTCTTGTTTTGATGACGATAAAAATTAAGGATTATTACATAAAGGGTAATCGTTCTTTTTTTTTCATTATTAATAATATTATTATTAGTAAGCGCGGTTTACGGCAGCGTACTCAATCACACTCATATACACACGTCGCACTGAATAGTCGTCCCTCTTTTTCATTTTTCTTTTTTTTTTTTTGCAATATACTTTCTTCTTAATTTTTTTTCCTTTTCGTTACACACTTCCGCTTCGTAGAACTCACTAATAATATTTTTCATCTCTTGAAAAATATAAATATCAAGCACAAGCGATCACTGATTTACTTTTTTCCGATCTAGTGGCGTTTCGTTCGTTATGATTTTTTCCCCTAGTCGACTTGTTCTCTCGTTCCTCGACGCAGTCGGCTTTCACCCGACTCTTAATCATTAATGACTATTATTTTATTATTTTCCTCCACTTGCATAGACCACACAATCATTCTTTTTTTTCTGCGGAGCTTATGGGGACGCGCACTTGCATTATGAGTCATTTTTTCTTTTCTTCATTTATGGCGTTTATCGCATAATCAATATTGTCATTTCGGACCGTTTGTTTTTTTTCATTAGTTATCCTTAATCGGATCGAAGTTTATAAACGTTTTTCTACATTTCGTGAAAATATGCGGTACATTCACAATAAGACGAGAGAGTCGAGGAATGAATTTTACTGAAATCTTTTTTTTTCGAGACGCTCGGCTTAGCCACACGTACACGATCAACATCTATAAATTTTAATAAACGAAAATACATGTTTGCTAATCATGTGGGTAGAACATGGAAAATCGATATGTCGAACAATTATTTCAATAATAATCCATACACGTCGTTTTATCGTAGAGGGGCCCAGAAACACTTTTTTTTCTCTTTTTCACAACTTCATTTTCTCCAATCAACGTCTCTCTTAGGCCCTCTGCATACAATCGTTACTTCTATCTATTTTTCCATTTGCCAGAACAAGATGTACATGAGAAGATTTTAAGTTTGAGATATCGCGCTTTTGCGTCGATAAATTTTGTTTTTCCGTGTTATAACAGAGAGTGATTCCAGTCGAGCTTCAAACTTCATGAATATGGCACAGACTGATTGTTCTTTTTAATGCGCTAATAGTTCATCGGGGAAAAAAATAGTATAAACCGTTCGTTTGATGTCCTTCTGGAATCACACTTCAAAACTCGAATAAAATAAAATGTATTGAGGCAGCAACTTTGCGAGGACGTTGTCTCGGTGCTAAGAATCGAAAGAAAAATACTAACGTCAATACTGTAACCAGGCCCATTTAACCGTCGTCTCCGCATTTACACTAATTTGACTTGCGCACAAAAACGCCGAACAACAATTTTACGCGTGACTCGTCATCGACGTATTTCGCAGCTATAAATCGAAAAAGCCGTAAACGAGACACACAATACGACGAACGTAAGTTTAAAGGAAGAGAAAAAAAAAAGAAACGTATTACGCCCAGATTGACTGTAAGGCTGATTTGGTATTTCTTCCATTAATGTGATCAACTTATTTATTTACAAAACTATCTTTGTCCATGAACTGCTCATACACAATCTCAACAAGCGAATTACAAATTACACTATAGTCGAAGTCACGAACTGTCAACAGTCGTGGATCTTAGGGACGGGGGGAAGTGCGCGACGACCATAAAATCGTATGCTAACATTCGATTGTGACTTCTTTTTGTTGGTAAAAACGATTCACATCGTAACCGTAACACCAGATTTTTTTTCCTGCTAATTGCCAATATCGAATTCCGTAACGTCGCTTTGCGTGATTGGTGTTTTATTTTTTTAATCCCTTCTCGTCTTTTTCATCGAACAATCGTTGCACGATCGTATCCATTCACAAGAGAATATAATGTATCTGCATGATTGCCTGGCATTCGTATGCCGTGAGTTAGTCCGCGGAAGGGGAGGGGGTGAGGGGCAGGGTGGTATTAGCTATTCGTCGACAAACAATTCCTATCGTAGATACTGGTACTCTTACAATTATTCGATCGATGCTGGCAGCGCGAATTTTTGTATTTAAAAAATAAAAAACCAAAGAAAACGATCGAATGAAAAAACAAAACAAAATTTAATCGAATAATAATAATATTATGCTGAGAAACGACGAAGAACTCGAAGCGCGATCGGAGTTACAATCGTTCAGTTTCGTTTGGCGTTTCCGTGCCTGCATCGATCTGCTTGTCCTTACAAAATTGACTAAGAACGCAACGTTTTGCTTTAATTTAATATGGGCCTGTATTAAAATAGTAACTATGAACAACAGAGGGCATCGTTTTAGCGTAATGTTAAATGTGACACTTTTTTTGTAAAACTATATGACGAGGGCCATGTCCTTCTTGTTTGGTAGATTTGGATTCTTTTTGCCTTGCCAAAGGCTGTTGTGTATCGTAAAGGCATCTATGGTTACAGTCAGATGCTTCGTGTGTACTTGCGAAAAGCATTTACCCCCGGAATTGTATCTGTAACGATGAGAAAGCGTGTCAATTCACCACCGATCCATTCGATTCGATTTCGGCAGCTTAAGATATTGCTTTTATTTCGCTCGATGTGAAAATCCGGCTTTCCGTTCCTGTGACGTGAACACAGAAAGGCACTTTTTCGCATCGCGTGCGAGAACGTAATACGGTACTTTCTCGCACTAGTGCGAGAAAGTACCGTTCGGCGCACACGTCGCAAAAACGAAAAGCGCGATTTTCGTGAATTTTATAGGAAAAATTATGTGAATGGCAGGGGCGTAGAAATGAGAGTCCTGACTCGTGTGAATGCCGCATTTTCATACTCGTCATGATCTCGGTTTCTACACCTGTGCCAAACAAATAACTTGTTTAATAAAGGAGCTACGATATGCTTACTTGAAAAATTTGTCGAACATGTTGTCGATGACCTGTTTGGGACCGGTGCCGTAGAGTTTTGAAACCTCCTCCTTCTCGGGACAGTAGGAGTAGAGAGCACGAAATTGACAACCGGCGTCCCTGAACAGTATGAGGAAGTGTTTGCTCTCGGATCTCGATATCTCGTCGAGCACCCTTTGCTTCGCCTCTCGATTGACCGTGCCAGGGAAGACGCAGTACTCCACGGCGTTCAACATTATGCTGCGATTAGATTTAGTTGCCGGTTGTTTGAAGAGACGCGGACCTGTGAACGTAAATCGAAAAGATAATATTAATAAACATGCTTAACGAGATTGAATCTACAATGAAAAATGATTGAATTATGAATCGATGACTAATGACCGTTATAATCCACTATTGAACTTGGCGTACTGCTGATTTCGCTGCTGCCATCATCGTAGGCTCTCCTCTTCATCATGAGACCGGGTGGTAGCGAGCCGTGTCCCGAGGGCGAGGTCAAGTGTCGCATGCTGCCCATTCCTGGACTCGGCGCTCTTCTCGGTGGTGTTGCACGGCCCAAACCGCTGTCCGTATCTACATTGAATAAATCAGAGAAGACTTTGGTTATAAATTCGTATAATACAAAAAAAAAAGAAAATCAAGCATCGACAAGATAATAAATTGAACGAAATTAAAAAGCCCAATATCTTAACGACGTTCCATCGCCGTTAAGAAGTTCATCCCGGGTGTAAGATGACAAGAAGAACTTTTCACCAGTTATCGACGATTGTTTTACACGTCTTGTTAGCATTTTTATTTGGTGATTTTTTTTTCATAATCATCTTGAATACTCTCAGAATATTCGTCTGTCGCAAATTACGTATTAAACCTTTGGAATTGCTATTTTTTTTTTTTTTTTATCGAGCGATGTAATTCTTGAAATCTTAATGCATATTTGGTTGCCGACTAGTTCAAGGCGACTCTAACGTCGAGAGATCTATTCTTTTTTCTTATTAAAAAAAAGTTACAGGGTTACTATTTTTTACGAAACTTGTAGTTCGCTAATCTTCATTGAGCTATACGATACTAGCTTGAAACAATCAGTAACCGATCTCTGCGGCGTTGGCTATGATTTTTCTGAGAATACCGAGAATCGCTAATTGTTAAAACGACACAACAGGTAAAACGTATAAAGCATGTTCGTATCGTGAATTATAATTATAATTTATCATTGAAAAATAGCATCGTAATAAAATTCGATAATCTGTTATTTAAACAACACGAACTTGCCGTATCGCGCTATTCTATTACCTGTAAACATAAACGATACGATGGATAAGTGTATTATATAACATAAGTGGAAGGACAAATATTGATGACGCGGGATACCTAAACGTGAGTTAAAGTGAAGAAGGGGGGAAGTAGGGTGATTAATCGGTAAAACAACCGGAACCACCAACCATTAATCTGAAATACACTGAGAGATATAACAGGAGCCACAACCAGTGCTGTAACAACGAGAAGCCCAGCAAGCCGCGGACCGAATCGTATCTACGATACCAAATGAATTATCCTATCGATTACTATATAAAGTCCCATCGGTACCGATCGCTTCGATAAGTCCAATGGAAAAACAAAAATTAACCCGTTAGTTAAAAATCAATCAAGCTATTGTGGAATGTACCGACGAGACTTTGAAACGGAGATGGGCAAAACCTGATGTTCTAATTACTTTAAAAATAACATTACGACGGTACTTTTCGAGCTACTTCAATATTTATGAAAAGCATTTAAAGAAATAATAATGTAAAGTAATTAGAAAAGTAAGTGAATACCCTTCTCCGAGAGCCTTACGAATTAATGTGCTAATTTTGGTGTTGTGTGGGGAGTGGGTGTTACGCTTCCACCTGTGCTCTCCAGGCCAGTGACCATGCGTCTACGTGTAAACTATACTGCCTAATAATTATTGGTGTGGTGTAAACGGAGGAAAATTTTAGACACAAAAATGTTTTTTTTTTTTTTGCACGTTGAGATGAACATATATGGGATTTATTATCGGGTAATTATTAAACTTATTTCCAAGTCACTGGTGCTTCTTACCACACAAATTCATCATGGAATTAGACTTTCTTCCCTTAAAGTTTTTGCAAGTCGGGTATTTAGTCCTGCCTCTAACCTGTTGCTGAGGCTCCTGTGCATCTGTAATATAATTCAACGTTTCCGTTGTTACACTCGCACGCCATTTACACGGGGCGAACAAGTTTTTAATAAATAAGTTTTGATGATTTATAATTTTTGGTTTTTTTTTTTTTTTTGTACGATGCATCTCGTCCGTGCACCATATCGCACGAACTGGGGGCGACTCAGAGATACGTGTCTAACTACCAGCCATGTCCACAGTTAACGTAAAAAAAATACTCAATTATAGCCGGTGCAGCTTGGTGCGGAGCAACGTTGCTTATCAACTGAAACTCAACTCTACTGCAAGGCGCTACTTGAAATAAATTAAACGGATATATATATGTGTATATATAGATAGATAGAAATATATAAATCGATACTTCCGGCAAGGGAGTTATAACGATCGCTTGCGAGAAGTACGAAGACAGCAGGCCGACATAAGATATAGTCGAATAAATTAATTGAACGATCCAAATGTTTGTGGCGGTAACGCAGCGGACGGATATATATTCAGCGACCAGGTCCTGTAATCGGTCTACTTTGCGTCGAGGCATTCACTGCATTCAGGCGTTAGAAGAAAACACGGAAACATCACACCCACCTCGTGATGTCTTGTAGGAACCACGTCGTCCGAGTTGATTCGAGCTTCGACATGGTGACGAGCCTCTACCGTCGTCCGGCGAATCTACGGAAGATACTAAAATAAGGGTAATACTATTAAACTTCTGTTTTTTCAACATAGGGTTTTTTTACTCTCTATTTTATTTTGTTCTAATAAATCAAATCTGCAAGCTAATTATAGGAAATATACTCAATTAACATGCTACATCGAAAGGAAGAAATTTGTGCAATACACGCAAACACGAAAATCAAACTCGAAGTCAATAAGAAAGTTGTAAGAAAATTTTTGCAGAGAAACAATGAAGTATCGATATGATTCGAGTACGTTCAAGTGTTTTTTTTAAATATAATAAAAATAAATAAAATTTTTTGCTTCTTCGAAGTATTGTTATTAATAAATTGTGAGTGGAAAGAGTGCGTGTTGTGCGTACCCCTGAGGCTGCCACCCCGATTCAGAGGGCCGGATCTGCGATCCTCGAGGTGAGCGGCAGTGAGACTGTCCTGCGAGCCTCGGTAGTAGTCTCGCCTCATCGTCGTTGAGTTCAGCGACGCTATAGTAAGTGTGTTAGTGCGGGGATAACAAAAAATAAGACTAATATTACAGCTCGTATTTTCTACCGTACTGTAGTTGACCCGCGATTGAATCAAAATAATTTTTATTTTCTATTCTCACGCTGCAATTGCACCGGGACTTCGTGCAATTTTAGATATTTGCGACTCGACGAACTAGCCTGGACGAGAAAATTTAGAGCTTGTCGTGGGTCTTTGGCGGGATGTAGTGAGATACACAGCTAACAAATATATATTTTACGTAAAAGAAAAAAAAACACAGCGACGTTACGCAAAGAGTGTAAACGAAAAAGACTGATCTGCTTTGACTCGCCATGCAAGAATCGATGCAGTTACGACATTGACGAAACACGTTTCTATTCGGATTATCACAGCTGGTTCACAAATCTGTTAAGACAGCTATAGCTGTGAATATCTTGGAAATTAGTCTTTTGCCGATAATTTATTATTTTATCTTATATTTTTTAAATCTTGTTCCTCTAATTTCCAAGATATAGAGAAGATCCGTGCGAGGTCGAATGACGGATGAACTTACCTGTACTGAGATTTGAGGAAGAACCCTTCTTCCCCCGACTAGGTGTGAGAGCTCCGGAGGAGTCCAGTTCCGAGCTTGCATCCACGTGAATCGTCTTCGGACGCGGACGACTAGATGCAGTCTTATTACGTAGCTTTGTGGGTTTTATGGCATTGAGGATATCTTTATCGATGACCTTACCCTATAGATCATAAAAAATGTAGAGCAATTTATTATATTCAAGGCAATAATAAAAACCATTAAACAGATTTCGACGTGTCGCAGAATAATTTTTACCTCCCGCTCAGCTTCCTCGATAGCTTTCTTAAGCTTGTATTGTTCCAATATCGCCGCTCTTCTTTGCCTCTCCTCCTGTTTCTTTCGCTCTCTCTCCTCTCCCTTCAACTTCTCCTGTTCTCTTCTCGCCTGCGCCTCCGCCTCTTTTCTCTCCTTCAACTCTTCCTGCTGTTGCCTTCGCTGCAGGGACAGAAGCATGATTCGCTCCTTTCGCCGTACCATTTCGTCGAGCGAATTCTAAACGGAAACGGAAACAATTGTTTGTCATATTCAAACGGAATATCCACGCCTCGTATGTTCTTAATTTAAGAGAGACATAAGTGTTCCATTTGTGTAGGAAAACATTCCACACGGCTTCCTCATTTATTACAATTTCACGCATAACTTTGTCTATGAGAAAGTTCGTCGATCGATTTTTGGCTTCCTCATAAAGGAAGCTATACGCAGGATTTTAATAAGTGAAGAAGCCATGTGTAAATTATTTTGTACCGTTTTTCGTAACGTTAGAAAATTACAAAATCTTGGAAAATCTAAAGGTCAGATCCATTTTCGACAACTTTAATACCAAACACAGTATTAGTCCATTCCCTTGTCAAATTTCACCTCGATACCTCCATGTTTACGGAAATTATACAGTTTTTAGTAATTTTTCAAATAAATCAAAATTCCATAAGATCTGATCGCTTGGATAGATGTTGGCCAAATCCAATACCAAAGGTCTTTGACGATAGCTCAACATTTACGATAGCGAAAATATAGCTTTTGAGCGGAAGCAAAAAGAATGAACTTCGAAGACACAAAGCATACTCATTTTTACAGTAAAAAGAAGTCTCACCGGATCAGGATTAGCTAGCTGCGTTCCGATAACGAGACCAACTCCCGTTGCCTGTCTGCCCTCGGCACTGCCGTCTCGTTGCATATCTCTCTGTCTTTCCCACTCGATTTCACGATGCAACTCTCGGTCGCGCATGTCCTGTCTCTGGTGCTGTCGTTCCTCGGCCTGCCGGAGTCGCTCTTTCTCCAAATCTCTTTGAGCCTCCATCTGACGTTGTCTCTCGGCCGAGTTGCTCGGGGGCGATTCCGGACGCACCGTGAAGTCTTCGTGCTCGATGAACGAAGAAACATTTCGCTCCTTCTTCGGCGACGCTCTCTTAACCCTCAGCGTTGGCTTCGGTTTCTTTGGCGCGTCGTTGTCGAACGAGATGTAAAAACCTTTTTCACCGGCATCCATGGGATCCAGAGGAGTTACCTCCGGCGTCGAGGAAGGCGACGGTGATGTCTCCCGCAACGATGGATGAGGTTGGAAGGAATTTCGCGATATCGACGGCCTCGTCGGACAAGGTATTTTGTACGTACGACTGCCCGACGTTATGTGCAAAGCTCGAAGTCCTTGGGGAAGATCGTCGTCGTTTCCTGTAAAAAAAAACATTCACATCATCAAATTCACGCAAAATAATAATAATAAATATTTTTAAAATCGGTACTATCTAAAATTAGTGTTTTATAATTTGAACGCTTCTAATTATATTTGATTTTTCTCGGTATCGAATAATAGTAAAGGAAAAGACTCACCGATGAAAGATATATTTTGCGGTTCCATATCGTCGACTGGTGGAGCCGGTACCGGCGTGTGCAGGATTGTGTTTATCTGTCGCTTTTCCGTGGGGCTCTCGCATGTTATCGGTATGTGATGGATCGTTGGCTTCTTGGATTCGGGACTCTCACTCATTAACTGACTTATCCGATGAACCTGCGATTCAGAGCGTTACAAAAAATTAGCGAAATTGTTCTCCGTAAGAAAAAGAAAAAAAAAAACTACAATTCCCCCAGCATCACCATTTTTCTGATAAACATTGTCGATTGTAACTACAACGGTGGCAAAATAAAAAATATTATAAATGTTTTTGAACGAATACGCGAAGAGGTGTAGTCTGTCGTTACTGTGAAGACCCGTGAATCGCGAATAAGGTGTCATAGCCACGGACCTCACTTCGTTACCGATAGGAATAACATAAATCGTTTATCGCAAACGCAGCTTCGTCGACCTTTGTCAACCCACGCTTAGAGACGAACCTTGTCACTGTAGATGTGCGAAGTGGTTGTCGAATAAAACATATACATTTTATGTAGATTAACAAACGAAGCGTCGAAGGTGAACAGTGGGTCGAGAAGTAACTGTAGGTGTTCAGGTAAAGGAATCACCGTGTGGGAAGACGCTGCCATGTTGGGTGTCAACAGCGAGTGTCTTAAAAGGTGCATTACATCACCAACTGGTTTCACGCGACGCTAACGAGTGTACGTGCTCCCTTCCATCGTATTCCAGTGGTCAGACTATCGTGCTATATATATATGTATATATATATGGCATATATGTATATGTATATACTATATATATATATATCCACAAGAGGTGAGCCCGGTGAGGATACATCACCGTCCACCTTTGCCCGGTACCGGCAACTGTGTTAGCTCCTCTTTCGTCCGACTCCACCAGGATATCTTTTTGTCATCATTAATTTTTTTAGTATTGTGTGATCTTTTTGGCAAGAAAAATAAAAAACGAAAAGGCAAGCGAAAACATTCCATACAGTTTTCATCAGAGTCGGAGAGTTAAGAAAATAAATTAACAAAAATTGTTGCGGTTCGTGTTATTCGAGGTAAAAAAAAAGAAAATTATTCGGAGATAAGGAAATACATTTTATCAGCAGCGATAAATTTTCCGAGTAATATTCTCAAGGAAATTTGAGTGATTAAGAGACAAACAAAAAAACATTGCTCGACTCTGATTTCCACTCGAAATTGTTAGTTACGCGAATTACTCACGGCATTTCGATGCTGTGGACTAGCGGAAGATGGTGGTGTCTGATTGAAGAGTGTCGACGCAGACGGATAACTGGGAACCGGATGATGCATCTGTGTGTTGCAGAGACTGTGATCGCCGCCGTTGAGATACCTCTGTTCCTGGGAAGTGTCGTGAAGAACGAAGCCCTTCTGTTGCGCCGGATGACCGCCCCAGGTTCTCGTGTCTTGATACAACCGGGGATCTTGCTGGTAAACTGACGACACAAATCCCGGGCTGGTATCGCTCGAAGAATTCGATCGTCGAAATTCTAATGGGCCCGATTCGCTCGTCTTACCTTGAGGCTGAGGACTGTAACGGGAATCCATGGGAGGCTGCTGGTATCCAACCGCTGCCATTTCGTTGGCTAAATTCTGAGCAGGCGGCGGTCGACCCCACGTTCTTCTAGGCATCTGTGGCTGATCGTGTAAATAAAATTGCGACTGCTGGGGTTCCTGTATCCTCGGAGTCGGCATCGGACTCATTGTTGGCATGCCATAACTCTGAGCGCGCGTAAAGCGATGCGGAATTAGCGGCGTAAAAAAGGAAGAAACAAAATTGTGCAAAATGTTAGTAATCGGTTACAATACTGCCTGAAAATCGGCTATAAAATACCATTTTTTTTACCCTTCTCATCTAATTTTTCATAATAAAAATAAGATCGTTGAAATATATTGAGAATGAAAAAAGAGATTAATTATTTTTACGGACGATCTCTGCCTGCATTTTTTATGAGAGTTCCGCCCAGCAGAAAATTCGTCTCACCTGCAGATGCTGCTGACTGAGACTCTGCAACTGCTGGAGCTGTTGATGCATCTGTTGCTGATGCTGGGTCATCAAGTGCTGCTGTTGAATCTGATTTTGTTGACTCGCGAGACGCTGGATGTCCGCCTGTATTTCACGGAGGCTGCTGTTCATTCTGTGGGAAAAGACAAATATATTCAATTAATCATAGCTGGTCGATATTTTTTTATTTTTAATGGGTACGTCGAAACGTTTTCTTTTTTATAAAAACCAACACTTTCTGCGATATGGACTGGTGATACTGATCGATGTCCATGTTCTCGATATCCGGTGTGCGTCTCGTCTCGATAAATGGCGCGCTGCCGTCCTGCTCAAGCCATTTGTGCTCCACGTCTCGTGCATCTTCGCTAATCTCCTGAATACCACAAACGGACAATATTTAGAATTTTTTACAGTAAACAATAAACAAATACCGACGTTGTTACGACAGTTACAGACTCGATCGCATTTTATGTACACCTGCAGATAACTTTTAGCTTTTTTTTTTTAATTGGCTGATTCATCCCGATCGCTCGATAATTCGGATCTCATTTCTGACGCTGCATCATTAATTTCGATGGCTGAAGAATCCATCGTATTTCCCGAGTGATCCACTAGATTTTGCTCCTGCAAAAAGTTTCTGCCACATTGAAATCTGATGTTGTCGTTTCTCGTTAATTTTGAGCGTTGTTTGACGTCGACGAGGTTCCTGGTATGTCCCATCTCGCCGATGCTCTCCGCGTTTCGTAAATCGTGTTCGCTGCCCAAGATCGAGATGTACTCCGATTCCTGAGAATCGGTTGATCCGTAAACCGATTCGGCCGAGCCATTGCCATCGATTTTTCCATGCGCCCTCGAGCGATAAACAAACTCAACGGAGCTGGCACTATCTTGATTTTCCGAACCCGAGGGAGTTAATTGATTTATATCGCTGACACCGTAACGAGTGGGATAGATCGAAGAAATAGCGAAAAAAAATTTATCCACAACACGACTGAACATTTCTATGAAAGTTTGATGGTTGTCAAGATTTAATTTTGAAGGTTGTGCCGAAAGTGATGAATCGTGCGGTTTGCTGTTCGTTCTTTTTTTTTCTTTTTCAACGCCACACGGCTATCAGCTAATCTCGAGTTACCTGAAGGTGTACATTCACGAGAGTAGACAATAACCTGATCTATGTGATTCACAACTAAATTCGTCGAGCAGTTCCATATGCATTTACTCATCGTGTTATCTCGCGGATCTCGGCAGTTTGTGACATTCCGAGATGAAGTCTGGGACAACACTCCTACAGGGTTCAACATTTGTCTGTTTGATCAATATCATATTCTTACGTAACTGTGAAAGTCACCAAGGTCGTCTTATACACATTTATTCCGTGACAGTGCTCTATATAGGGTGGAAATATATTGTACAAAAGGTTTGGCATATCGTGTTATTTCCTTATTTTTTTTTTGTGAATAAATATATTACAGTATCGAAGACGTTAACGAATGCGTGTCGATTTCGGTGAATATATTAGTGTCAAACAAATTAATAATTGTGATTGTCCAAAAAGGCACGATTGTTAATCAAACAAATTCGTAAAGTAACCATCACCCATAATAACAAAAAAAAAGTATATAACACACGAACTGAAGTAAAAAAAAGTGAATTATGATTAAACGAATTTCTAGGATTCACGGGCAAGTGTATCAAGCTCAAATAATTGCCAATTATTAATATCGTATTAACAGTATTCAGCAAATTGGCTAAACTATCGTATATAAATGGGAGTAAAAGAGGGGGATGTGCAAATTGTTTTGTGGAAGCCATTCGTGAAAGCGTGTACGACGGTCTCCGATCGAAGAATCGCAGCATAACGGCGAGGTAAATTTGGGGGAAAAAAATATCTACAATCGCGAAGCGACCGGGATAATGCGTACCTTTAGTGAGAAGGGACGCTGCGGTTTTTCTTGCGAGGTTTGTTGGGGTACGGGGGGTGTCCCGGCTATGCTTGACGGGGTCTCTCCAGTAGATCCGGAGCTTACCGGGGTAGGGGGACCATGCTCCACGGGACTGTCCCCCCCGGACGTCGACGAGGAAGGAGATTTAACCTTACCCTGTAACCAGCCCAACCAGCGTGCCCTGTTAGGTACTCAGAGTCCTCCACCTCGTTCACCATACACCCATGGACGAGACAGACTCCGCGGCCAAGGTCATTTTTTTTGTTTTTAACAGTAATTCGCAAAATCCATTTTTCTCATCGCTTTTTGCTACATGGAATTTTCTTTAAGTCATTTTGACTCATTTTTTAATTTTTTCATTTCCAATTGCAATTTGAAAAACTAGTCAGAACGTGAGATTTTGCGTTTTTCCGTGTGACAGTTAACTGTCTTGTACAAGCAACAGTCTCGCTATATGCCGACTACTAACTCAATGCCAAAGTAACGAGGAACGATAAGCGTGCCGAGCTATAAAAATCGTCTATTTAAACTCTTGATTCTAATCTCATAATTTTGTGCACTTCGCTTCGGGCATTATAATGTAAAGAGCATGCATCCAACACCTTCCTTGAGGTAGAGAACATTTGGTGATTATATGTATAATTATATAAATTTTCTTTTTCCGTCTCGAAAAAAGAAAAATGAAACAAAATATAAAACGTCGCGATTACAACGATCAGCGATTGAGGCACGAGTAAAATAGCACAGGCCACGTAATTATATTATACACAAATAAAAAAAATTAACGTACTTCCACCTGAGAAGGAGATTAACCACTTAGATGTTATTGATACAATCGATTATCAGCAAATGAGAGATAAACGAAACATCGATGGAGTGGCTACTGCTACGCTGATGCATGGGCGATAAGGGAATGGAAAAAATTATGAAAAAAATTATGATAAAGTGATTGAAGAAATACTCGAATGAACAAATGAATTCCTATTAATGATCCGTCTTCGAGTACTCTCAGATTTGTCGCTTCTGTAATCCTACCTTTGTCACCGCTTGAAGAAACGCCGCTTTTCCAACTTTTTCACGCTGCTTCGACATATCAACTTCCATTTTTCTCTTCTCATTCTCTATACGCCGTCGCTTCTCCTCGAGCTTCAGCCGAATATTATTCAGTTGCGAGGCCATCACTGTATTTCCACCGTTTTCGTCTATCGAAAAATTAAATAGGCTCGATTATTAACAGTCATTATCTGAGCTGTAGAAACGATGAATTATATAAAATAAAAATGGTCCGATCCAATGTTATAATAATCCAGGCACTCGACGGTCTCTTTTTTTAAGGTTCTACTAGCATAAAGATTCGGTCCAAAAAACGGGTCGATTTTTATCATTTTTTTTAAAGCGGTTATTATTAGAACTACAAGATCGGGTTTTTATGCACAGTTAGTACAAGGTGTTATGAAGTTTGAGGCATTTTCATTAAAAAATATAAATTAGCAACAGACTGATTAGTAATTAACATTTAACAACGGATTTCGTATCTCAAAATCTATTCGTCCGATCGCGTTCAAATTTGGATAGTTCCTTGATTATAACATTTTCTATCCAGTGACCGGATGATTAAAAAAAATGTTCATTTATTTGTTAATAACAAACGATTATGTTTTCGACAAGGAAAAACGTTCTTAATCGTTTGTTATTAGCAAATAAATAAACATTTTTAAAATCATTCGGTCATTAATTTTGCTATACGATGTCCGTTGTTATGTGATATTTTTCGTTTAAAAAAACGCACACAAATTGAATAACACCTTGTACCAACTGAGTGTAAAAACACGACCTCGTCCTTCTAATACCCGCGTTAAAAGAATGTTGAAAATCGCCCTGTTTTTTGGACCAAATCCTTATGCTAGGGCCTTAATACATAAATTGAAGCTCTGATGATTACCGGCTGCGTGATGTTCGGTTTGTTGGCTCTGTTGATGGCTCTGTTGTTGCCACGTGGTCGTATTCGGCAATGTGGCAAACGTAGTTTTCTTCTCGCCGGTTGCATTGCCGTTGCTCTGACCATTTTTCTTGTTCGCCAAATTCGACTTTGCCGCCATGGCTTCGCGCTCCTGTTCCGTGTAATTCAAATTTATAGCCTTTTCCGATGTTTGCCTGCTGATGTTTGCAAAACTGGCCATCTTCGTTGCCTCTCCGTCCGTAGTGTCGTTTTCACTGGAATGTAGAATGTTCTTGAGTGCGACGTTGTTCAGACTGGAGTTGGAGGCCTGCCTCCTTAGCCGAGGCGTCGGTTCCTCGTTGCTGTAGCCGTTGTCGGATAATATGTGCTGTACATCGCTCCCGTAAACGTCCTGAACGCTCGAGCGAACGGGAACAGCCGGTTCCGTCGTTGTTCGCTTACCGACATGAGCTCCTATCTCCTTGTCGGAATTTCTTGCGCAACCGAAGTTATGCAAATTGTCCTGCGAACAAACAAAAATGTTCATTATCAGTACGATAAGTACGCTTGATTATTTCAGTTGCGAACAGTGTGACCGTACCTGAGATCCACCAAAGTTCTCGATCGTCAGCTGAGAATCGTCGGTAACGCTGTTCCGTCTGGAACGCCTTCCAGCGTAGGAACTTCGTCGCTGATCTTCCCAGTTGCTGGGCCGTCCAGCGGCCTCGGCTCTGGCCGAAAATTTGTCGTCAGCCACAGAGCTCAGTGTAGGCACGCCTTTGACCCGATGAACGACGAAATTTTCTTCGCTACCGCCTCGCCTGAAAATCGAATTAAAGTCAATTTTTTTTTGTTTATCTTACTTGTGAATGGGACAGGCAAATAATTACCTGTCGTCGTACGAATGACTTTCGCCAGTTTGCTGCAACGACTGCGACTTCTTCACGGAACTCGGCGGTGCGGCTTTCGCAACTGAAATTACCAATTTGTTTTCTTTTACTCTTCAATTTCGTGAGTTTTTTCGTCGATGACATTGGTGAGTTAGAGATTTCAAGGCACTAAGCCATTTCAATATGGCACACTAAACTGGCGAGTAGAAAAAAAACAAATTCTCTCGTAGAAATATACGCAGTACAGTTTTATATATTTCCATTGAAAGATTGAGAGTAAGAAAAACAAAAAAAAGACGCATGTATTTAGAATTGAACAATGATAACACGATGACAGGAATAATTTCTGTGCGTCACCACTCTATTCTAATGCCTCACTGAGGTCCTAGAGACCGTGTTAGTGTCGCACAGAAACTACGAGAAACATTATAAACATTTGAAGATTTAAAAAAATAATAATAATAGTAATGACAAAAGAAGCCCGATTATCATTACATCGGTAGATTTCTTTTTGTTACGCAAGAACCGTAAGTTAATCTGAACTACCTACGAAAAAGTCTAGCATCTAAAACAGTTACCGTGGATTTCTTTTTTTTTCAAATCCCAAATCTGAAAATGACGAAAACGGAATAGGGGGGAAAGGGGCATTTCGGAAAAACGGTAGACAGATGATACATAAACATAAGAAACAATAATAAATATAAATGGAATACATCGCAAAACATACCAACAAACTTAACATGGAGTGAATATAGATATAATCGCAACGCGAAATGTAGTTGCTCTCTCCTTTCCGGCGAGTATTTATTTCACTAGTAAAGTGAACAAATGATAGAAAAACAAACAAAAAATGCGAAAAACAATAGTCACTGCATGCAAAAGAAGAATCGAGTAAGCCAATGTTAATAAAGCTGCAGCCAACGTATCGCGATCGAGGTTCAGTCTATCGTATGATACATTTTTTTTTTTTTTGCTCGGATTCTCGGCCTCCATGCAGAACTCGCTCTCGGGACAAACTACTGACCCAATAGGACACGACGGCGATCACACACGTTATGCAAATCATAATTATTAGTAACAAGCAATGCTCCTATACTTTATTTCTCTTCTTATTCGAGGCATCGTTCGTGAAGTCTATGCCATGATTTAAATGCGAAACGTGGCGAAATAATCATAATTTTTTAATTGCAGAACAAGATGATTCGAGTGGTTTTTATTTTCATGGTCAATCGCCAGAAGGCAGAGTGAAAATATCGCGTGTTCATGCTCCGCTACATGACAAGTGAAATATGACGCGTAGCATTTAAATCATAGTTCATGTGCGAAATACGTTTCGAGAACAATGTGCTTCAGGACAAATTCTAATGTCACGTTAGGTACTCGAGAAAAAAAAATTCCGTGGACGACATCGAAAGTGTCATCGAAAGCTGACGCGATGAACAAGAGGAGACCACCTAGGATGGATGATTGATTTTTTTTGCTTTTTTTTGTAACGTGTGGATACCTGTGAAGCCTGGCGCGGACACGGAGAGGTTGCTTCTCAGATCAGGTATCGGAGCTATAGACTGCGGTAGACTTCTTTTATGAGCTACGCCGTGACTATTGCGCGGGCACGCTGCACCCGTCACCGCACCATATTCGGTTCATTGGTAACCGGAGGTTGACGAAAGAAGAAGGCGAGGATAGCGTTGTTGTCAAGCATCAAGAAGGTTTAGGCCATAGAAATATATCGAAATATTATACGTGTATGATAATTATTATATCGTTATAAATCGTTATTTTTTGTTGTTTTCATTATTTTTCCTTCCTTCCTAATCTCGTTTCTTGTCGTTCGTTACACCCTCCAGGACGCGACTTACAGGTAACTACTGACGTTATTAGTTCCGACGTTTCGCTTGGGGTTCTTTTTCATCTCAATTATGACTCTGGCGAGTGTGTGTATTAACACTGATAAGAAGCGTGATACCATTTCGACTGTGAGCTTACAAACTCGTGCTGTGTGCCATATAGAAAAAAAAATCGCGTTTCGGTTAAAAATCTTCCGATCGCACGAGGTCGCAGTTTGGGACTTCCCTCGGTCCCTCGTCTCTGAGAAAAAACGCCCGCAGTCGCAATGGAACTCCATGAATAAACGTATAATATAAAATAAATTATATAACGGATAAGAGTTGAAGAACGGGTGCCGCCACAGTACTCCGCCACCAATTACTTTTTTTTCTTTCTTTTTTTCTCCAAATATATATCAAAGACAGGACATAGAGGGTCGGTGCGACGACATTTCAAAATATACAAATTGAACACAAAATTCGAGGCGTCAATTGCATCAGCAATTGACGCTAATAATATATTATTTGAGATATATATGTGTACTTATTCCCCGATACTGGAACCGTACGTACCATCTAAAAACTGCAACGCTCTTTCCTCTCCCGGATAACGTACGCACTTGACCGGATGTATCTCCAACACGTTGTACATGTCCGCTAGAAAAACTACCAAGTTCTGCTTCATGGACCTGAGAACAAATGCGATAATAACGGATTTAGTCAGTCACGCTCATCTGTATCTTTGTCAAATCCCAATAAGCACAGAGAAGAATAACCATAAGAATAACGAGTTAAGTGAATTAAGTGAATTGACAATTAGTTGGTACAAATAATTTTATTTCACTTCAAACCAAAATTGCAGTTTTGCGCGTAAAAACCCCATTTTTACACCTTGCGGGGTAAAATTTGGTATGCGGTCTTACAAGTTCATCTTTTGTTAGAAATAATTTTGCAATATTTTTCTCACCCTCTCATGTAAGTAACGTCTTCGGGCTGCATGTGAAATATCGTATAGGGCAGACATCTCATGCAGAACATATGCACCAGTGAAAGATTGTGAAGGGCATCGGCGACCGACGGTCTCTTCGAGACCCTGATGTCCATCCAGTTGAGTTCTCCGGGGCAATAGAAGGCGACGACAGCGGCGAGGCCGACACCGTCGCACAACGATTGAAAGTCCTTGGCGGCCGGTAGTTCTGGCAATCGTGTCTTGTCCCCGGCACCTTCGTCCGATTGAATCTTGGCGATTAGCGCGTGCGACGCGTGACTTATCCACAGCAGTAAACCCTTCTCGTGATCGGAGGGTGTCACCACGTCGGACTGCGGGTCGAAACGATGAATCGCCGAAACTACTCGGTCGCTCGTCACCACTTCCTTAGCGTACAAGACCATTAGGCCTTCTATCACAGCCATATGCGCAGACTAAGAGGGGAAAAAAAAATCTCAATTAGTCAACAATACTTTCACTCGTCACTTGCATTTTTTTTTAGTATGAATCGAAGAGTTCCAAACAGATATTTCCGAGCACGTATGTCCATGCATTTTTTCGCGCTGATCCGGAAGCCGCCGGAAATTTTGGCCCGCAGTCAAACGCGACACTGATAATTGTAAAAAAAATCTTTTTTTTTTGTCCATTCGATTTTATCTCGAGAAATTAGTTATTAAAAAAATGATAATAAATAAAAATAGCTCATGTACCATTTTAAGTGGTGAGTTCTGTATGAGTATCGTCTCGGTGAGCTGAGTGTTGTTCGGTTCGGCGACGTAGACGCCCTTTCTCGCGAGGGCCTGAAGTATTCCCCAATGGTTCTGATTGTGATAGTTCGGATCCGAGTAGATGTTAGCCAACGCCATGCAGTAGAGTTCGGCATTTGAAAGTGTGTGAACTATATGCGGTTTGAGATGTTCCTGATCCTGCGAAAAAAAAAAACAAATTAAATTAAAATATGTACAAAAAGACAGATACAAGATTTGCGGTTGAGGGATCAAACGAGGGTGAGAAAAGGAGACTAGGGTGAATATACATCCAGTGGAAAACATTGATCGGGCATCTCGTATGCCGAGTCTAAACCACCGAGATCCAATTTGTACGCGGAGTATTTCAGCTCTCAAACGAGGCGCTCCTTTAGAAGCGAATAAGTGGGCGTGAGGTAATTGGCTTTCGTGAGATGTCGGAGGATGCTAATAACACGACAGCTAGTTTCTCCGCGAGTCGAGGAGTTAAATTCGCGTTGACTGATTCAAGACTCCGTAGTCGACTAATTTGGGCGGCTAGTAAAATAATCCTTCGTACATATATACTTTGGAAAGTTGTTTGCTTGTTTGTCCCAATTTTTTCAAGAAAACAGGTGGTCCCCCTAGGCCCCCCCCCAGGCCCTGACTATTCTGTCCCAATAGCGGCCTCCATGCCAGGCCCTACCGGAACGGTACGGACATACCGGAAATACGTCTGGTAAATCAGTCGCGTCTGGTAAAAAATGGAATTTTCCGAACCGGAAGTGACGTACTTCCGGTATGACGTCACTTCCGGTCGAAAAGTCACATTTTCAAACCGGAAAGCACGTATTTCCGGTCTGTCTTCACTTCCGGTCGAAAAGAGGTTTTCAAAGCGGATGTTACATATTTCCGGTGTGATGTCACTTCCGGTCGAAGAATGAGATTTTCAAACCGAAAGTTACGTATTTCCGGTATGACGTCACTTCCGGTCGAAAAGAGATTTTCAAACCGGAAGTAACGTATTTCCGGTAAATCTCCTGAAATCTAAGTTTCAGTCTCTCAATTCCATAGTCTATAGCGCGTTTGGGAAGCGCCCGAGCCGCAACAACCTGCTCGTAATTTTATAATAAGACAATCGATTTTCTTTTCTCTTTACTCAGTCAATTTATTGGTTCGTGAAATCGTCGAGGCGAAGCTCGAAAGAAGAATGCCTCGTCGATACGAGGTTTGAAAACAGTGCCGCAGGGAGCTTGATTTATCGAAAGAGGAAAAGCAAGAGTGTCGAGGAGGATGAAACGATCAATTACGCGAGACGACGATGCCCGAGATATCTTTTATCTCTCGGTGGAGTTCGAGGCCCAGGTGGAAGAGAAACACCGGAATAACGACCTCCTGGAGAGCAGCCAGAGGCCCTGGAGGTCTGTTGCCGTGCGAGAAGAAACGAAACGGAGACCACGATAATCACTGCTACTTGGACCAGCGGTAGAGAGCAGCATCGTGCGGGACTAGAGTTGCATGCTCTCCTGGAACGGGAGGAAAAATCCTCCGCTTCTATGCACTGGAAGCCCGTTTGGAAACTCGAGACCGTCCGGACAACGAGGAAGCAGCGAAATGGCATCGCAGGAGAGCAATAAATAAGCGAAGGAGCGGACGTGATGTTCACCTTAAGGTACTGCGTCAACACGAGAAATTCCGTACACAAATTAACTAGAGCGGACGAACGAACAGTGTTTCGTTTTGTGAAGATGAAAAATTCTTCGTGATTTTTAAATGATTTTTAAAAAATATAAAAAAAAAATTAAAACAAATGGTGAATGCAATTGTGTTGCATTGAGATATCGCGCTCGACTGGCACACGATATCGGGATGCGAGTCGTGAGACTCGGGCGTAATTCGATTGGCTTAATTAGATCAGCATTCGCAAATCGGACGCATCACGGTTACCGGAGAGGTTTCACGTGTGTGCAACATGTGCGCTGCAAATTATTCTGCGACTCGAAAAATGTATGTGATTACTTTAGTTTCACGGTAGAAATAACGTTTTGCTGTTAAATTTTCGGCTTTCTCGAGGCATTCCGAGTTGAATAGGCTCAGACTATTTTTTGCGGGATGTTATTTACTCGAAGCACGATTTTTTAAAGTTTTTAAAAGTTTTAATATTTATTTTAGGAATGTATGAAATTACCATTGAAAAAAATGGATTCGTGACCGAGGATTTTTTACCTGGACGGAGCACCGTTATGCACAGTCGTATGGAATTTTCATAAAATGTATTAATTTTTTTTTTTGTGACAGAAAAAACAATTAAATATGTTTGCCGAACCGACATCGTCGAACCCCCTTAAATCGGAGCTCCGACGATTCATCTCGGACGTTCGTGTGCAGCTTTTTTTTAGTTGATGATGTTACAAAGCAGGGAGTAAAATATCTTTGAGAGTATTAATTTCGTTCGTAAATTCTTCGTAATTGGCCCGAATCAGCGACCCGACGCTGTGGCGTTACGAGTGCGCGCGGAGCTTATGTACTCGCGCGAGACGCCTCTGCCGTTCCTTGCAAATTGACCCGAATCACGAACGACCCGCTTGCCGTTCTCGAAGAGCAGGGAAAATACGTGACCTTCGATTTCCTGTGAGAGATCTACTCCGAGAGGTGCGCATGATGCATTGCTACGTATCTCTCTATATGAATATACATATATATATATATATATATATATATATATATATTCACATATGTATATAATACGAGAGATGCGGTAGCCCGAGGCGTCTCCGCCTTCGAAGAAAGTTCGTCCCAACATCTTGTGCGAGAGAAATGCGCGTCCGGAGAAAAATACCATTGGCATTATCCGAACGAAAATTCAAACTTCTCCCGAACGAACGAACAAGTATAGACGTTCTCTCTGTCGACAAGAACTTTTAATTCGAAACACCGGGAACTTGCGGATTCTTCGAGAGAAAAGAAAGGAAAAAATAAAGAAACTATCAGACGAACTGTCGTCTCTACCGAGAGCAGTCGCGGAGATTTTATCACCCGAGGATTGAACGCGGCAAAAGGTTCTTACGCGAAAGCCACTAAAACTGGTAACGTGTATTCTCAAAACAAGCATCGGCCTCTCCCGGTCTCGCTCGTCGCCGAGTTTGTACCGCGAAAGTTTCGCTCAGACGGGCAAAGGAGACCGCGGAGATGACGATTGGACAGGGTCGCTTCTCCGGGAAAGCGACTCGCCTTCCCGTACATAGATTCACGACGGATATATCCTGTCTCGAATTTTCGGAGGAAAAAAAATAAAAATCACGACTGAGCAAAGTACCAAAAAATGCTTCAAGTATAAAGTACAACATATGACAAGTACTTGAAGTGTTAAGTATTTTTTGTATCTCAAGTACTTTTTGTATTTGAAATATTTTTCAAGCACTTTTCGCATAGGTTCGTTGTATTAAACGTTATTTAGGATTAAAAAAAAGGTGCACTGAGAAAAATTTACATAGTAAATAGTTCCCAGAGGGGACGTCTACATTTTACAGTTACGACAATGACCAAAAATTATAGTTGTAACTATAATTATAGTTTAATCAATTGAGTATATACTGTCACAAACTATCTATATAGACGTCCCCCCTGGGAAATATTTGTTATCGTAGGAAATACCATCCTTGTTCTCAGTGTGCAATGTAATTTTCACATGGCTTCCTCATTTGTAAAAATTTTGCATCTCTATGAGAAACTTCGTTAATGGATTATGGCTTCCTCATAGAGGAAGCTATGCGCAAGAATGTAACAAACGCGAGCGTCTACTCAGAACGTACTTGTACTTCGTACTTGAAGTAGGGGAGAGCGGGGCAAAATGGGGCAACGGGGCAAACCGGGGTTTTTGGGCAAAACTAAATTTTCCAATCATTTTTGGATCGGACAAGGTGGCAAAACTGGGCAGAAAAGCCTGATGTATCCGATAGGGCGAATTCGAGCATCCAAAAATTATTGGAAAATGACGTTTAGCCCAAAAACCCCGTTTTGCCCCGTTGCCCCATTTTGCCCCGCTCTACACTACTGAAAAGTGCTTGTGTCTTTCAACTGCGTACCCGAGGCCGAGCCCTGTCCAAAATAAAATGTATCTCTCGATAATAAAGATAAATGCATATCCAGAATATTTTCGCTTTTTTCCCCACCGAAAAGAGAAAACAAAAAAAATGAAAAATATTCTGAAAAATTGCGGCGAAGGGGATAAGTGGCTGGATGATTCGTACTTACTTCATGATCACGGTAATAAGGCTCCCGGAGGTTGTCCGGCACGCGATTGTTGTACGCCTTCGAGAGCAGCCATTTCACGGAGGCACGTTGTTTGGCCTGAAACATAAATACCAAAAAAAAAAATCAATAAATGAATTTTTTCATAAATAATATACTTATGATCAAAGTCGTAAAAATTGCATTTCGATAAGTTTCGTTTTGACAAAATTGACAATAATTTTAAAGCACGAGCGACATTGAGCCCGGCGATTCTCGAGGTTGTTAAGTACGACGCAAGATCACTTATCGAGCATGCCACTCGTCCGCGATACTTTAGGCGCCTTGTTCTCTGTCCTCTCGATACACCGACGTGTACGTATACAGTTATAGTTATAGTTAAGGCCCGGAAGCTTTTATGTACGCAACAGCGAAATAAATTAGTGAAGAGCCTCTCGAGACGCGCGTCTCGACTGGAGCTCTTCGCGTCGTGATATCGAGCGCGTACCGTGCACCCTCAGCCTGCCCTTAAATAATTCGTATCTTTGAAATTTCCTTTGAACGGATTTTTTTTTTTTTGCTCAGCCATTTACGTCACGTACGTTCCGGGCTCGACGGGTGACCTTAATAAATGTTTAAAAATGCATTATCGACCTTTCCGGGCCGGTCTCGTTCGAGCTCCGAAAACCGCTCCAAATTCGACTATATCGAGTCTGCGATATAGACTCGAGGCGCCGAAGATGTGAAAGAGGATACATCCGTAAAGCTAAGTGAATCCGACGGGTATCCGAATAGTTTATTTCAACGGTCCGTTAAGAAGATAAAGATCGGCGTTACACGAGCGTAGCGAAAAGTCGTAAAATTCATTTCTCGTTTGGTTTATGCCTCGGAGTTCTCCTCGTCTTGTCGACAACTAGGCCGCGCGAAGAGTTGCCCTCCGGAGCGGTACTCTATAAAGTCGATGTGCGATGGGCTCCGCTCTCCTCCCCTCGAAGCGCCGCGGCAAGAGCATTCGAGCATATGGATAACTCGTGGTTACACCGAACGAGCCAAATGTCCCGAGCCCGAAGATATATATGTATATATCTGTATAGAGGAGAGTGGGGCAAAATGGACCGGTGTTCTGCCATTGAAACGCACGGAAAAACAATCATTTTGTTACTATAACAAAATGTGGTCGCCAATAATTCGCTTTTCCGAATAAAAATTGTTGCTGCAATGAACAAAAAAATTGCTACGTCAGCAAGAGAAAAAATCTGTGGGAGCAGAAAAATTTGTTGCGTCTGTGTTAAGTAGGTAAATTAATTAGGGTAGGTCGGAGTGATGTGGCGATGATTTTTTACAAAATGAAAATCGGGAACTTAATTTTAAGAAAACCATTAAATTTTTATCGTAACCAACTCCAGAAACGTCGAAGTTAAGTAATTCACTCCGAACTTTCGATATTCTCGATGGGTGATTTAATTGCAGCTCTATAAATAAATATTTGCGATATTGGCCATAGTTGTAATGGTAGTCGATTAGGCCTAGAGATGCAAAGAGCTATCGCACAAAACATGTCCTAGTGTATTTTACGGTCTCTGCATGAATTACAGAATTACAACAATTACCTCCCTCAAATGTTTCAAATGGCAAACTAAAAGTAAAAAGGCTGTCCTGGCCATATCAACCGGAAATTCCGGGGGATATTTTTTTTCGTCACTTTTTTTTATCCCGCAAAAAAGATATTGAAACATGATCCGTTTTGCCCCAGGTGACCATTTTACCCCACCCTCCTCCGCAGTGCATATCGGGATATAAAACGTACGCGGCATAACTTGCGCACTTGCGTCACCGAAATCCTCGTATATCCGTTATATATAAGGCCGATAAAAATGAATGCGATAGTAAACTGCTGAACGTATGTCCGATAAGGCGGTAACAGCAAATACACCGAGGGAGGACAATGTGTTAGGTTTGATCGTAAATTTGTAAACACGGACGTAATTCGTAATATTTGTACGATGACCGACGAGGGTTTACGCCACTGGCTGGTTGTGGCGTGACGCACTCGCGTTTCCAATTAATGCGCTGTCAGGCGGCGAAGAAGGAGGTGACGGTCGCAGTTGCAGATCATTATCGATCTCCGCGGCGTCGAGGGCGAGGTAGCAGATACACAGCGAGAAACGTTCGCAACTGAAAAGCGGGGTTTGCCAGCTTACCAGCCGTTCCGGACTGGAACCCCATTATTGCGCACTGAACTTTTTTCATACGGAGACGAGCTTTTTCGTTTATCTCGTGGGAGAAGAGGGAGAAGCGCCGGAAGACTGTGGATGGCTTCCGCCCGTCGGATTCCGCTTCTGAAAGCTCGCGATGGCGGAGAAGCCGAAACGGGGGATGAAGAGTGCAGGAAAGTTACGCCGTGCGCTTCGGGCGGAGACGGTAAAAATTCGGATAAATAAAAGGGGAGTATGTCCTTTGTCGAGACTGCAGTATCATCGAGTGCAGACAACAACTGTACGGAACAATGACACTTAAATGTGACGGTGAAACTTAAAACTTGTTTAATGAAAATTCGTATACAAAATAGCATTTTATGAATATAACTACAGATCAAAAAATGCGTTTGAATCAACTAAAGATTCGGGCTAAATACTTTGTTGGTCGCTCAAAATATTTTAATCCCTCAGAATATTTCGGTGAAAACATCAAAAGAATTGTTGGACCAACCAACCATTCGGCTGTACCAACCAAATATTTATTTGAACGTTCCTGCATTGAGAAAAGGGATGTTATTTCCTACTGTAACGAATAGTTCCTAGGGGGGACGTCTATATAGATAGTTTGTGATAGTATATACTCAATTGATTAAACTATAATTATAATTACAACTATAATTTTTGGTCATTGTCGTAACTGTAAAATGTAGACGTCCCCCCTGGGAACTATTTAGGGGAAGCCGGGGCAAAACGGGGACATGGGGAAAAATGGGGACATGTACCCCGTTTTGCCCCAGATGGTTTTTTCTAAATATCCTTTCAAAACCAGTGCCAATACAATTTTGGTGTGAAAAACAATGGATCTATGCTTTCAGTATCATTATACCAGGTTTTATTGCTTAGCGTCCCCGTTTTGCCACGGTTTCCCCTACTATGTAGATTTTTCTCAGTGTGCCCGAATCTTCCGATTATTCAACCGTACTTTTTTATCGGCTTATTTGGTTGTGGGTCGGATATTATTGAGTACAATCGCAGCTGAATATCTCGAGCACGTCACACGTCTGTTCTCTTCGAAAGACCGATCAAGCCTCTCGTCAACTAGTCAATCGATAATCTGTCCGTTTGTCATTTGTCACATCGGGCCAGTCGTCCATGTAATGTCGTGTGTCTCGGTCAATCCTCATCTCTATATTCGTTACAGTACACACATAAATACATAAATTGGATATCCCGGTTGGAGCACAAAAAACATCGATAAGTACACGTGAAACAGATCAAGCGTCGAACAACAAAAAATCACCGATCGAGACACCCGATTATTCGGACCGATGCTTCGAGATTATCGGATTTCACGTCGAAATTGGTGGTCTTTGAGACTTGGAAAGCGGGTCACGAGATCGCCCGTGGATCTTGGCCCGCCTTCCGCTTTTTCGCGACAGAGAAAGGGGAGACGAGAAAATCGGCTCGAACACGTATGCGAACGAGCCTCTCCATCCAGCAGAGCGACACATTCGTTTCGTATGCGCATTTCCGCCGAACCTTCGCCAGCGGCAAGTGTCGCGAGTGCGGAAAAGCTCCCACGGGCGATCTCGAACTATCCGCCGCAAGGGAAAATATAAAAGTCTCTACCAACACTAAAAATCGTAAAAAAAAAAAACGACCCTAGAAACCTTTCGCACACGGTAAAATCTCGAACTTCTCCGCCTCTGGCAGCAACCTGTGACAAGGTGCTCATAGCCGTGGATGCACTTGGGAGCTTCTCCATCCGTGAAATGAGGGCGAATGGGGGGAAAAGAACGAAAACTCATATTGGAACGTGCAGCGCGAACCGCGGTAAAGGTGAAAAGTCATGGGAGAGGATAGAAATTCTCCGGGGACAATTTGCCACCCAATTACCCACGCGTTGCACCCGCGGGAGTTCATGCTCCTGCAATCCGCGAAATTACACGAAGCAGCAAATAATTAAAAAAAAAAATAAAAAAATAAAATGAATGAAAAAATAAAAAAATAAACGAATGAAAAAATAAAAAAATAAAATGAATGAAAAAATAAAAAAATTAAATGAATGAAAAAATACGAAATCCGCTTAACGAGTTCTCGCGGACACGACGCGATAAACAAATAAATTCCATCGAACGAAACGACGCGGTCATAACGACACTCGCGCCGTCAGCCTCTTCTCAATTACCGGGAGCGAGCCAATTCATCGCGCATTATGCGCTTCGTTATTCATCCCCCTTCGCCGTTACCGTTTATAGTTATCGATGACGGCGTCTCTTAGCGATATCTCGAGTCCGCGTGGAAACGCAAAACGTTTCTCTCCCTCCCGCATGAATGAATCGTCGAGCCGTTACGCGCAATCAGAGTCGGTAAATGCGCTTCTTCGTTCAGAGGCAATATAAACGCGCGGGGCGATCGTGTGTCTCGTCCGTGCGAGCCGTACGAGCGATTATGTATCCAGATGCGGGGGTACGGCCGTATGTCGCTCCGCGTAAGTGTAATAGTTTGCGTTCTATAAAAAGAACTCGCTGTCATCGACGAGAAGGAGGCCCGGCGAACGGTCGCTCGTTACCGCACGTTTTCGACCCCCGAGACGCGAACTCCGTTGTGCCGCGATATTGCGTTACGATACGTCTCGCGCGACCCGGCTGTGTACGCACGTAACGCAATTCGACCGAGATCGCTCCGGAGACGATTTTGTACATCGAGGCGGAGTTCTCGTCTCGCTCGGGCGATCGCGCCGCGGGATCGTTATCTCTTTCCTATCCCACGCTGCGGGCCGCGATCGCGATCGTCCGAGTGTCTTCCGACCGACCGACCGACCGACCGACGCAAGAAACAACCGGGCATCGATACAAAATAAATTGACAATGAATTCATTATTTTTTATTACGATCGGAGATAAGAGAACCGGAACTATCGGCGCCGTAGGCAGGAATCTCTGTGCGTTGGACGAATGAGAACCTACCTACTCGAACGATCGTTTGAACTCCGTGAAAATTGTTGTTGTTGTTATTACTAGCGGTTATATCGGAGCGCGCGCGCCGGGCGCTCGCTGTGTCTGGGAGTATCTGCGAGGCTCCGTGTGGGTGTCCAATCGACATGAACTTTATTGTTATTATTGTTAATATTAATTGCTTGGTTTGAATTGTTGCGGTATATTTTTCGTTATTTTGTGATTTTTTTTTTGTTTTTTTTTTTTGCTATTTTTTGCGATATTTCTATTCGTACGATACGATATGATACTTTCTATGCGAAACTCTCCACATTTCTATGTGCATTCCTTTTGCGATATTCTTGACATCTCTATTTATCCTACTTTCGTTATTTTTTCAATTTTCATTTTTATTCTATTGTATTTTTATTCTGTATTTCTTTTTGTCTTATGTGCGAATTGACGCGATTGATCGCATCACCCAGAACGCGAAATCAACGTTTCTATCTAACTAGGTGTCTATTATTTATTTGACTGATTTCCCCTTCGTTTAACAATTTACATTTAACCCAGCACAGAGCTCGGAATACAAAATTATAAAATAATATCAAATATCTAAAAATATTTTTTAAATATCAAATAACATCAGATTCTAGACTTTCACACCAATCTAACATACATTGAACAATCTATTATTTTAACGAGACTAGTCTTCCTTTCACTTCTCTTCTCTTCACTCTTTACCATTTCATAACCCGACCAAAGTGCGAATATTCATTGCAATTGATGCTAGATATATTAAGTCGCTTTTTAGAGGGTGTCCAATATACCGAAAAATGAATTTCACTAAGATTTTTCTGTATTAATATTGCTAAGATTTTAAACATCGATTTCGCGTTTAGGTAGAGACTTTCTAGCCCGAGGAATTTATATTTGCAATTTCGAATCGGGGACGCGCGCAGGTCGGACCGCGTTATGCGGGATGGCCGAGCAGGAAGCTCGTTTAGCTTCTCGAAGACAATTTTGTAGGTGAGTGCATCGGCTGATGGGCTTCTTACTTTCCTGAATATACACAACGTCGAAATCGCGAGGGTGGAGCGAGTCGCGGAGTTGGCAGAGGTAATTCTGCGTAACGATAATTATCATAAGTTACGCGGACACGGCGTTATACCGTTGAGTCCGCGGTGTAACGCTTCTACGAGGAGCCGTACGCGGTTCAACGCGAAACCCGGCCACGGACATTGCCCACGACAATGCGCGTCGTGCGTACCGAGTGCATGGCCTGGCAGCGACACGCGCGCACACTGTCGAGCGTGGAATGTGTTCGCGCGTTGCAATTCACGGGCTCTCAGGCACACGTGTCCGTCTGTCTGTGTCCGACATGAGTAACGCGCCGAGACGGAGCGACACAATTGTTTCACATAATCGCTAATATTAGACTCGCGATCATTTCTTTTTATTTGTACTTGCGAATCTTCGGTTCAAGAGCAAATTACGCTATCGAAGGGGGGTTCAGAGTTCACGCCGACGATGTCGTTGCGATCGATGATTGTCAAGGCGATGCCAAAACCCGCCCTACGCCCCGGCGCGGCTCGGTCGGCAATGAAGAAAACTGTAATACACTTTTTCCTTCGAGGGTGCCGAAGGGTTTTTTTTTTTTTTATTTTTTTTTGTTAGGAAAACTTAATAATTAGCCGCTCCACTTTTGTCCAATACGTTGAACATCTTCGAAGATTACAATATTCATTATAACATTTCTGAAAATATCGCTTTCACACAAAGAACACTTATCGATATGCTTCTATATGATATAATATCACGTAAAAATATGTCTATTGATTTTGCTTTTAAATTGGTTAAATTGCAATTAAATTGCTTACTGCATTCACGAGTAGCGTGTCCCACACGTCCACCGCTCTATTGCACAACGCCTATTTCCACAGATTCTTCTGGAACGGCCAAAAGAAATTTCACTTGAAAATGAACTAAAATTTTGGAACAATGGATTACAGTTTCTGTTACCGACCGAGTCCGTCTCGCGGCGCCTTAGCAAGTCGTAGCTGCGTCCGGAAATAAATGTGCGGCACCCTGCGAGCTGCAGACACGGGGCAAAATGGGCCACCACAAAAGTTGCTAAAAAAAGCCTGGTATAAAAATGGGAGCATAAATGTCGCATACTCGCACATCAAGCCAACTTCTAAATCGGGCCGAATTAATAACGTCAGTTCCCGAGGTGATGAGGTTTTTCGGTGGTCCATTTTACCCCAAAATCCAGTGTTTTTAGAGACTGTATTAACGATCACGATGTTTTTATGTTTTTTAATTTAATGCCCAATTAATAACGACCGTTACTTTTTTATCCTCCCCGTTTAGCACCATCCTCGCTATCTCAGAATTTATCCCGAAGCGGCCGTCCGGAGTTAGCGTTGTAAAAGCGGCTTTAATAGCCTCCGACGCCGCAGCTCGCCGCTCATTTCTGCTCGCGAAAGAGCGCCTTAATACCGCGATTATTATCGTATTCGGTTACACTCCCGAGATAGTCGACGATCGCTAAACCGGAGCGCATAGATCGCATTCGCAGGTGCGCATGCGCGACTACTGGATTCTCCCTTGCGACAAAACCTTCGATCCTTCTCTCAGCGACAGAAAAAAAAAGCATGACTTCGCGACAGACTCAAGAGTGCCGCTACTCAAGCGCTTTCTCGATAAATCTCCGGCGGGCCTCGAGGAATCTCGGATAAGCGTCGAGTGCTGACGATTCCCTCGGTCCGGAGTTCGTCGCCGAGGCGCTCACGGTTCTCCGCAACCTACGGAGTAGGTCGGTAGGTTGTGCGACGCACCGGGCAGCGGGAAAGAGGCGTACGTGTAAGAACTCTGTAGTACACACTTACTCGTGTTGCGAGTGCTGCGCGCAAGGTGGGACCTGCCCCTGGGATATGCGAGAGAGAAAAGTTATAGGTCTTGAAGGAAACCGCGTCAGCACCGATCTCTCGGCCGCCTCTCCTTTTTCGGAGCAGCAACGTGTCGGGGAATAACTCCGGTCTCCCGTTTACTTCGCCGCCAGCGCTGTTAAGGACTTTTGCGGAAAAATTTATTTTCACACGAGTAACTCGGCTGGGTTCGGATGGAAATAAAGGTGACTTGGTTTTTAAAAAATCGCTGTTTTGTCGCTCGATCGATCACTTCGTCGCAGGACTGTTGTGGACTGGACATCGGTTGAAAATACCGAGAGTAGTAACTTAAAAAAAAAAGTCTCAGAATTATTTTTTTGTGTTTCGATTATTTTTTGTTTAGTGCAACGAGAGCGTGCGCGGTTGGTAACAGGAACTGCAATTAATGTTGTTGCGTTTCCTGACCGTTTCCGGTTGAAAGCGAATTCTTAGACGAAGCGGAAATCAATGCGGGTTCGCGCAAGAATTTGCTCTCGAACGTAAATGGTTGGTGTGGTGGAAAAAAAAATTAATTGCAGTTTTTATTTCCTAACGTGGTAATTCGCATCGCCTCGAAGTCTTTATCCGGTGTACCGTGGCTGCATCATACACTGTCGTTGGTTTTGCTTCTAGCTCGATAGACGATACGATAACAATTATTTTACTCCCAACTCAATATTTTCCATTTAAATCCCAAAAATACGATTTTCCGTGCATAAAATCGAGATTTTCAATGTCTCACTGTACTTTTGCCCCAAAACGGCCAGCGGATTCGTGTTCAGAGGGAAAAAATGCGTCGAAATACGTGGCAGTTCATTTAAAAAAAAAGAAAAACACATTTACTAAACTAAATATACATTTTTAAACAAACTCAAATTTTCGGGGAAATAAACAATTCTAATACATTTGGTGAAATTCAAGGACATTCCGGGACTTTTTCAAGGTCAGAGAAAATTCAAGGACTCCAACGACTTCGAGGACCGCTGGACACCATAATATACAAAATATTTCGGACCAACCGGAGCTTGAAAAAATTTGCCTAACAGTGCTTGAAAAAAATTCGATCGCAATCAAACACGCCGAAACGCTAGTCGGCTCTGCTTTCGCGTCGAGAAAGTGCAAGAGCCGTGTCACAATATCCGGCCGTTGGCACGAAATGTCGCGGAAAGCTGTACGCCGCGACGTACGACGATGGCGAAGGCGATGAAAAAACAAACGCGCCCCGTTGCCGAAGGGTGCGATGCAGCGGCGACAAAGAGGCGAAGAGATCGAAGAGCGCTTCTTGTTTGGCTTCGCGAAGTTTATCCACCGACTCTTTCATTTACCGTAAACTGCCTGCAGTCATTGACATCCAAAAAAAAAAGAAAAACCGAAGCAGACTGCGGTTCCAACAACTTGGCAAAGGTTCATTCTATAAACTGCCAATCACTGTACTGTTTACTCGCCAGCCAAAAAAAAGACTAAAAAATTCCGGGTGCCGTCGAGTGTACACGCGGCACATGTCTCTTACCCCGCATTTTCTGCTGTTGCGACTCTTTCTATGTTTTCTTGATTTATTTCTCGACTTTCGGTGGGTGCAAATTTTACCCCAACGCATGTTCGCTTAGTAAAGCGAAAGTGTTATATTAAACGAGTTTCAGCTCTGCGATATTTACTTATTTTATGGACTGGAAGTGTTGGATTTGCACTTTCCCTCTGAAGTTAGTCAACTCAAGTCAATCAACAGTAACAGCTTATTTAGTTTGTTGAAATATGTTTTACGTATTCACCGAGTAATTTGCTTCTTTTAGATTCTCAATCAAAAGAAAAGTTTAGTTAACCTCGTAGCTCTGCTTTTTTCATAAACAACTGACTCTAATTTGTAAACGATGAATATTATCGGTAATGTTTTCCTGTCAATTCCTAGAGTATCTATCGAGAAACAAAATTAGCTTCCAGTCGTCAAAAACGAACGAAAATTACAAATGTGACTTAACAAAAACTACGTTAAAATATGCCCATGGATTTATTGGCGTAAACTGAGTAATTTTCCTCTACATTCATTGGAGTTTTTCTACATAAAGCAGGAACTCTTTCACCTAGATCCACTTTAGTTCGCACTATTATCCCTTTAATATCTATACAAACCATTTTTGAAATCTTGGTATTGCTTTCCACCTTAATATTAAATTGAGAGACTGTTTTAAACGAAAATACGTATGTAATATAGTTTTCCCATAAAATAAATAAATAAATAATTAACTACATAGCATTTGTCACTTTCATTTACATACGACATTTTGTAATTGCCGTAATTATGTTTGGCCGATGTGCATCCTCACTCTGTTAATGTCTCATGTCTAATTATAATAATAACAATAATAATCATGTATCTCTTTCGACCGTCCACTCAGCTTCAAACTGTGTCACTTTCGTTTCGATTTTTCGACGGCCTATTTGGTCCGGAGAAAATATCTAAAATCGCTTGCACCAGCCTCACGTAAAACCTTCGAAACATCGCCTATTGCCGACAAACTGGTCCGACTACTGTGCGACAGTCTTACGCAGTTTGCTACTCGCGCTCGTCGTCGAATTCTTTCGCTACGTCGCTTATACGGAAATGCACTTAGCGCGCATGCGTCGTAGATCGAAAATCTGGCCACGCGATAGAACGGCTTGCCGTATAAGATTATTCTCTCGGGGAGATTCCAGCGTGAAAGAGACTTTAAAGGACACGAACGGGAGAGGCTGTCGGTTGTTCGACGATGTGGAGTGACTGCGTCAACGAAAAAAGTCCCGTGAGTCGGGGAAGAGTAATCGATATGCACGTGAAAAAGAGAAAAATAAAAGGGCGCATTCTACCACAGAATGGAGCCGGGGTGTCTATGGTGTCCCCTCGGACTGCCTCGAGTTGCTTCCCCATTTCAACGGGGTGGGATTTCAACGTCAGAGAAAAAAAAAATCAATGCCGTCTGCCCTCAACCCTTTCCATTGCTTCCTCCACAATTCGTGCCCAATGTTTGTAAACCCTCGACATCCAATTCACTCAACTTACTTAGTTGAGCTTCAAAAATAATCTAATTTTTTTATGTAAGGAAATCCCTGTTTCGTTTCCGAAGTAGCCTTCTGGAAATGTTACCGCGTGGTTAATTTTGTTATTTTCTCTTCATTTCTTTTTTGTTTCCAAAACTCGCTACTGCGTCCTGTCCCAAGCCGTGTGCAATCCGGAGGTGATCAGGTTTAGTTGCAACTGTAGTTTAAAATTATATTTCTGTTAGTTCTTATTGTTATTACTTTTCTTTGGTTAATTTAGTGTGTATGACTTCATCAGTTCTGTTATACAATTCCCATAGTTTTGTAATTGGGAGTGGCCCATTTTTTATATAAATAAATAAATAAATAAATAAATATAAGAAGCGCAGAAATGGCACGAGGATCGTTTCCATGAATATTGAAGAGGTCGAGTGGCAAGTCACTTGGAGAGAGAGCTGCAAGTGTGTGGCTTCGATTTGGAATTCAAATTTGTTTTTAGCGTTAGAGCTACGTGAAACTTTCGTTGAATCTGGAGAGCGTGGGCAAATGGACGGCGAGCTGCACCCAGCAACAGTTCCGTCGCTTCCAGAATTCTGTACGTGGGCTTGGCTTCGCGACCGTGCGAGAAGGAGCAACGCGGCCCGCCGCTACGATTTCTCGGAGAGCGGAGCACAGCGACAAATGTTGAATAAATAAAAGATTGGGACGGAAGCGAGGAGAACGGAGAACTACGCTGATCGCCCAGCGAGTTCAAGTTTGACCGGTGGGTCGCTTCTCGACAGGATTCGTGACCCAATTACCTTCATGATTAATTGATAAGGTAATCTCTCGCTTCGGCAACGGCACTACCTGCCGGCAGGTCGTCGGATACTTCAATTCCAATTAAAGATTTTTACGGTCATCGAATTATTGATAAGTGCAATCTTTTGGCACATTTACGTCTCTCCCCAAAGAACTCTACCAGAAAATAAGTCTACCGGATAGTAACTCTACCAAAATAGACAGCTCCAACAACTCTACCACATAACAACTCTACACTGTAAACAAATTTTGTTTGAAAATTAATGAACAGTGTTTGAAGCTTTTTTACATAAACTGTTTCTGAAATTTCAAACACATGTGCGTTACAATTTTACAACAAAATTTGTATTTTTAATGGGCATTTTTGTAAATTTCAGGCAAAAGATTTGTAATTTTAATATCTCGTATTTTAATTTTACAATAAAAGTACATTCATGTTCAATTAATGTAAGTAATGTAAACAAATTTCAATTTCTAGTACGTTAAATGTACACTTTATTTTTACAGTGTACCAGAAAACATCTCGACCATATTTCAAATCTACCTTATTAGATTAGAACTCTACCAAAATCTCCACTAGAAAGTAAAAACAACTACCAGAATTGCAAAAAAACTCTACCTGAATAGAAGGCTACAATCTAGCCTGCTATTCCTGTGGAGTTTCATTTCAAATCTGGTAGAGTTTTATTTTGATTCTGGCAAAGTTTTTTTACTTTCTGATAGAAATTTTAGTACAATAGAACTCTACCATACGGTAGAGTTGTAATATGGTAGAGATGTTTTCTGGTAGAGTTGTGAGAGGTAGAGATGTAAAAGTGCCAATCTTTTGATTCTTTATTTTTGTATCTTTTGATTATTAAAAAAAAAAAAAACTAATGTGAAGACATTCATAAAAGAAATGAGAAATATGGGAGTACATTGACCGCTCGCCGCGACGACCGGGGCTGTTGCGGCTCGACTCGGCTACTTTCGAGCTCGTCCGACTCGGCTCGATGTAGCTCTAGGTCAGTTACCTGCTACCTCGGCCAGGCATTTAGATAATGCACCGCGGTATGCCGAGCTTCGCCTCCGTGTACTTTCATAATCTCGGTGGCTGTTTCTTCATTCGCGTAAAAATAATCAGACGAATTACGGATGCGATAAAAAAAATACAAAAAAATTGCCGGTCTCGATTTTTTTTGTCCTTCGGGAGCATCGACTGCTGATTGACGGTAACGAAGGCTCTTCGAAGTTGGCAATCGTCGGATAATTATCCCCGATTGCTGGACGAGTTTTCTTGGCGCTGCATTCCGTCTCGAGTCTCGAACTGGACGCCCGGCACTTCTTGCTCGAAAATTATCGAGCACTCTCGGCTTGAAATATCGGCGAAACGAGTTCGAGTTTATCGGCGCTCGAAGGCTGCAGCGACACCCTTCCGTAATTGCGGAATAATTAGCGCGAAACGACTCGCACCGAAGGGTCGTCGAAAACGAGATCCGAGCAATTTTAGTTCTCGTCCGATTACGCACAGTGTTCCACATACGATTTCCCCGCTGAACTCACGTGTGCGATACTATATGTATATTTATAAATGGCCCAGGCCGGCGGACCAGAAGCTAGCCAAAATTTACGGCCAGGTCGGCAACCAAGTGGAAACAGTATTTGCAGCGGGCAATCTTGAATTCCGGACGGTCATCCATCGCTCCTTTTAAGCGAATCGGTTTTTAGGGGGGGAGGGCGAGGCAAAATGGACTTTACCAATTTTTCGCGGTACATAAAAAAAAACAAAGTCTCGGCCCAAAATCGAAGACAGCGGTCCGTTTTGCCCCAGGGTTCCGTCTTACCCCGCTCTTCCGTGCCCACATAAGCACGTCAGCTTGCAGACGTGAAAACAACGCGTGGGTCGAAGAAAGAAACTTTGGTCGCATCGGGTCCAATAAAACTTCGAATTTCGGTCACCTTCGTCAAAAAAAACAACAAAAAATCACTTCCGTTCCAAGAAAACCAAATTTTTTGTAATGAAAAATAATAGAACTGGTTTTTATTATTATTTTATTTTTATTGTTTTTACCAAGACGAGTTTTAGTATCCAAATCATCCGGCCGACACTCGATGATTCACGTTCTCACAGATTATTCCCTCTCCGCCGTACGTCACAAACTTTTAGGCTCGTTCTTCGCGCACATCTTCGATCGCGTACCGCCGGTTCGATATAGCGCAACCGGGACTCGTTTTGTGCGAAATTTACCGGAATTACTTTAGGATTAATTGGCAAGAGTTTCGCGCCGGTGAAAACTCGCCGAGGTACTCGACGAGGAGCAGCGAGCACGAGAGACTATTCCGCCGAGAGTTACAGGATAAGAGAATCCCAACCGGGGCCCTCCTCGTGCCCGAAGAACTCGCACTGTTTCGTATGTGGATCGCCTTGCACGCACCGATGATCGCGTTAACCGTTTATAACGTGGGGTTGTTATACTCTCGGCTGTTAGACGAATCGGACGAGATTTTCTCGTGTACCCGCTATATCGCTGCCCCATCGAATAAGTTCCTCAATTCGACAAGCGACTATTCACGAAAATATTTTACAAAATTTGTAACGAAAAAAATTCTACTTTTAAAAAAACAAACGTTTGATAAAGATAATAAATTACATTCACATTTAAGCTTAATATCACATTTTTGGTTTTTAGTTTTTTTGTATTAGAAAAAAAATTTAATGATAAATAAGTGGAAAGTTACTTTTCCACTCGAATGACATTTACGTTTTCGTTTAAAGGCGACGTTTAATACATTTTTGGATGGTTTTAAGTGTAAAAATACGAAACAATATGCAGGGATATCAAAATTATTTACGTTTTTTATTTTTTTAAATAAAAATGTGAACATTTTTAATTAGCGGGAAGTTATCTTTCCGTTCGACTGAAGAAACAGTTAGCGGTTCGCATTAAATATCCTATTAAGGCGATAGCGAGAAACGAGCCTCCGCGGCAAACGTACGGACAGATTACCGCAAATCCAGTAGATCGACAAATAAAGAATCGCCGTTTATCACGATGGAATGTTTTTACTGTTAGAAAAATGGCCTGGCGGATGTGCGATATCGCGAAAAGTGTAACGTCCTGGAGTCGATAAGGCTGTTAGACGAATCGGATGAGATTTTCTCGCATTCCCGCTATGTCGCTGCCCAAGCGCGGAGCGACTATCCGCAGAAATTAGTCACGACATTTTTAACGAGAAATAAGTACTTCACTTTCAAACGTTTGGTCAAAATGATAACATTTACGTTTACGATTTATATCGCTTTTTTATACACTCGGATCTCGGTATTTAGTTTTTTATTTTTTGACTTTTACAGATTAAATGTCATGTTTTAAGAAAAACGATATATCCGCAGCTATTATTAGCCACTGTGTCAATACAACAACTTCAACCACAACAACTGTCAAACACATGGTCTGGTTTATTCGACTGAAATAAGACATCGAACGACTCTAGCTTCAAGCTTCAATCCCAACCTGATCAAATATCCCAATTCAATCCCAACTTCAATCCCAACCTGATCAAATATGCCAATTCAATCCCAACTTCAATCCCAACCTCATGAAAATATAATGAATTGGCGTACGACAGCGAATCAGGGAGCATTTCTTAAGCGACAACAACACATATAAAAAATGCGAGTTATTTTGGCCACGCATTTTTTGAAGTGGGAAAAATACAAATCATATGCACGGATATCAAAAACATTTTTTGTTTATTTTTTAAAATAAAAATGTGAATTCTAAATTAGCGGATAGTAATCTGTCCGTTCGGCTGAAGAAACAGTTAGCGGTTCGGATTAAATATGCTATTAAGGAGAGATAACGAGAAACGAGCCTGTATGGCGAATATGCGTGCAGATTGCCGCAAATCCAAGTAGATCGACAAATAAAGAATCGCCGTTTATCACGAGTGAATGTTTTTACTGTTAGAAAAATGGCCGGTCGGATGTGCGTTATCGCGAAAAGTGTAACACCCCGGAATCGATAAAGGTCGCGGTGGTTTAGAGAAGGTGTTCACACGATATCCGTGGGCGGCCCAGCGAACTGGCAACAGCAACAGCGAAACTCACGACGATACGGTCCCGAGATAGGACAGAAGTCTCGGAGTATTCGTGGAGATAGGTGACTGTGCACAGCAGCGGCGAGACGCTGATAAGGGTTATCAGATGACAGTATATATCGCGTGCAGTTGAGCCCAACTCTCTGTGAAGCTTCAAGCAGGCAGGGAGGCTTTTGACACTGCTCGCGATGTACCGTTTCACTTTACGCCGGATATTCGAAACTCGGAATCGCGTAAGTGGCGAGCGTCTGAAGCGTTCACCCGATACCGAGGTGAACTTGGATTATACGCAGAGGTTCTGCGTTTACAAATATACGGAATGAATTTTAAGAAGGTATTATACTGCGTTTTGAATGTAAAAATTCCGAAAAAAAAATGACGAATAATAACGCATCGTGAAGAAAGTTTTTCAAACAGATGACAGTGTATGTCGCGTGCAGTTGAGTCCAACTCTCTGTGAAGCTTTGAGTAGGGCGGAGGGGTTTTGGGTAGCTTGCGGTGTAACGTTTCGCATTTCACCGGATATTCGAAACCCGGAATCGTGTAAGTGGCGAATGTCCGAAGCTTTTCACCCGATGCCGGGGTGATCTTGGATTACGCGCAGCTGCTCTGGATTTACATATCTAAATGTATCCAAATATATCGAAATATATCGAAATATGTCGAAATATATCGAAATATGTCGAAATATATCGAAATATATCGAAATATATCGAAATATATCCAAATATATCCAAATGTATCCAAATATATTCAGATATGTCCAAATATATCCAAATATATCCAAATATATATCCAAATATATTCAGATATGTCCAAATATGTCCAAATATGTCCAAATGTATCCAAATATAGCCAAATATATTCAAATATATCCAATGCATATTTAGAAAGTGTGCTGCATTTAGAATATAAAAATTCCGAAAAAATAATTGACGAATAGTATGGCATCGTAAATAAAGTTTATCGAACTCAATTGTTTTCATCGTAAAATTTTCTTTTACTAACGTGTAAAAGAAAAACGACAGAAAATCCGTCTATAATTTAAAAAATGTTAACTTGCGAATTACAACGGGTAATATCCGGTGGATTCAAGTCTAGAACGAACGCATGAACCGCGCGGACTTCGCTTTAATTTTCAATGCAAAATCATGTATTTTGAAAATATAATGAATTTTTTCTTCTTTTTTTCTTTGCAAGAATTAGTTGAAACCTGCATTACGTATCGTGTTAGCCGGACTAATAACGTTCGCGTAATCTGCATAATGAGCGCGGCTAGCTGCTCGTAAGAATCACTCCTCTGACGCGTTACGGCGAGATGCACAGTGCCTCGGGTACACGCAAGCGTGAAGGGATAGTGAATAAATGCTGTCTAGAACGTGTCGGTGAGTCTCGGTACATTGTATATTAACCATTAACGATATATAACTCGCACGTTTCCGCACATCGATACAGTTAGAAAATATATCAATTTATATCGACATACTTGGGACGAGGCTTGTGGCCCGTGACTGATTGAACGCATCGTACCCCTCAAGGTACAAGGTACAAGGTACAAGGTACAAGGTACAAGGTACAAGGTACAAGGTACAAGGTACAAGGTACAAGGTACAAGGTACAAGGTACAAGGTACAAGGTACAAGGTACAAGGTACAAGGTACAAGGTAAAAGGTAAAAGGTAAAAGGTAAAAGGTAAAAGGTACAAGGTACAAGGTGCAAGGTGCAAGGTGCAAGGTACAAGGTACAAGGTACAAGGTACAAGGTACAAGGTACAAGGTACAAGGTACAAGGTAAAAGGTACAAGGTACAAGGTACAAGGTACAAGGTACAAGGTACACGGTACAAGGTACAAGGTACAGGACGATCAGTGGCGCGGTTGCCGCCCGGAAATTCCAACCGATCTTATCCGCGATTCGCGCGTCTGCGCATTAGCGTCTTCATCGTTACACATATAGCAATTTAGAGCAACTCCAGCATTAGTGCCCGGCAAGTTATTATTACGTTCGAAGAACCTCGGCAACTTATTATTCGTACATTGTCGGGTTGACGACCCGCGACGCCGCGGATTGTCTCGACATCGCGGAAACGCGGATACAATAGCCGAATGATGCTGGGATGGACCAAACAAAAGCTTGGCGCTACGCGCGCTATCCAAACACCCGTAACTCTCGAACGAACGAAGAACGGAACGAATCGGGATCACCGAGCGTTTATAATACACACCCGGCGAGACTCGTCGTCAGTGAAGATATTTTCGAGATTCGACAACGATGATGTAAGAGATTCTCGCCGCAAGCCATCTCCGCGATGCGCTCGTGAACCGTCCGGTCTTAGACTTCCTTCGAGACTTCTCGCATCGTTCCACACCCGATCCTTCGTGACCATCAAGCGGAAATTCTCTAATCAACGAATCGCCACGCTTTATGGAATATTCTACCGTCGAGCTCTTCTTTGGAGTTTTTTTTGGTTTTTTCTTCTTCGACACTCTGCTCGATACTGATCGTTACGCTTTTGGAAAGCGATGGCGAAGTACACGACAGCGAGAGTGATCGAAGAGAAAATGGATTTCTTTTAAAACTGCTTATCCGTGTTTTTTGTCAAAATTCCGTTTTCAGATTCCTAAAAATATTTTTCGGATAATTTGCATCGAATGTAACGAATAGTTGACAAAAAAAATAATTCAATAGTTATGTCACAAAATTATTGTTTGAAAAACCCGAAAACCCCAACTTTGGCCCAAAATGTTATCTTCAAGTTAATCATTTCTGGTGTTGGCCGGAGCGTGGAAACTGCGGCCAAGTTGGACTGTTCCATATTGGTACAGGAGGTCCAAGCAAATTGTTTGAAGAAGTTAATCATTTAGCGCTCGAAGATCGATCGTCATCCAATATGTGTTATATTTTTGTTCGTATGGGAAATTCTATTTTGAGCAGAAAGTAACGAAAATTCGAAAAATGCGACGTGTTCCATTTCGCTGCCAATTTTTCAGAGTATTCACTGATGTGTGAAAAACCTGCAAAAAAATTATCAAAGGGGAACTCTACCTAGTTGCTAAGCAAAAGAACATAAAAATAAAAAAAATGTGTAAAAAAAATTCCCAAACGATGCATTCAAAGGCTACAACGTGGCCAATAGTGGATAGATGTGTCGAAAAAAAAAAGTGGCGGAGTTGACAAAGAATACCTCATATGCAGATAAAACTACACGTGCGCTTTGATCTTTGCTCCCTGCGACTCGACGGACTGCGATTAAAAAAAGAAACACATAAAGTGGCAAAGAAAACTTTTCCGTTCAACCCTTTCAGAACTTTTCACGTCGTCGCATCGAGGTCGCGACTTTTGCATTTTTCCTCAATAGGGAAGGCTGCGCGCACCTTCGCAGCCGGAGGCGGACGGAAGCTCAGGGGAGTGCTCGTGTGTGCCCGCGCACATGCACTCGGTAAGGCGGTCGAATGCGGAAGGGATCGGCGAGCCGCTGCCGCTGCTAAGTCGATCCACTTCGAGTTACCGCGAGACCCATACAGCATACAGCGGTGTAATACAGCAGCTAGCGCTATTTATACACCTGCGCATACGTGCCTAGAGCTCGCGAACCGGCGAGACTCGCGATTCTCCTCTCTCCCTCGCGACGACCCCGCCGGCTCGGAGCTCCGATCCTTGTGCTCCACATTACCGCCAGTCGCTGGAGAGACTTTCGCGACTCTCGAACGTACGCTCAACGACACGATTGATTATGGGCAGGGCTCGAACTTTTTAACGATCAAAATTTTCGTCGCCCCCGATTGCGTATTTCAAAATTAACGAACGTTCGGATATGGAGGGACCAATTATAGAAGAGTTCTTAAAGTGGGAAATAAAAATGGCGCACGCAAAGTAGTTTCAATAAAGTTAGGTCGAAAAATAAATATTAGATTGGACAAAATTGAATAATAATGAAACGGAATTGACGAAAATTCGAAAACCATACTTTTGACTGTTTGAATCCTACGACTATAAATATTAAGACTGTCTACAATTTCTAATCCATCAGAACGAAAGGAACAGATAAGATGAATGATAAAAAAAATAGCGAAATATAAAAAAAAATAGCGAAATATAAAAAAAATAGCGATATATAAAAAAATTCTGTGGTAAAAATAGCGAAATATCAAACGAAATGAAGTATTCCCATAAATGACTGCTCCAATAAATCGTCGTTCAGCGAACGAAATCCATCGAAAAAACAAGAATTCCAAACAACCCACTTTTTTCGATGTTGGAGCTCGCGAGGATTGGAGCTTATAAAGTTTAGAAATATGGGTCGTTTTACATTTGCCTATCTGAAATTTTGACCCCCCACCTCGGAGCACCGCGCCTCGTGTTCCACATTGCCGCCGGTCGCTCGACAGACTTTCCCAGCTCCCGAGCGTTCATTCGGGACACGATTGATTATGTATACACCCGACCCAGCGCCGATTAAACTCGCTCGCTTTGCTCGTATTCGCATGTTTCGTTATCGATCAAACACACGTCTCTGCGTCGAAAATCGAGCCGCGATTTTTTTTCCTCTCGTCCGATTCAACGGTCGCGTGAAATTCCGACGATTGATTTATTTCTCTCGATCCGCGCGAGGGCTTATCTTAATCGACGGAAACGATAGACGTCGGATAAGCGAACGAGCGGCGATGTCCACTGCGTCGGGTCGCTCGATCGCGTCGATGTGGGAGTAATTACCGGTAGCGCCGACGCGCTGTATGAAACTCGAGAGGAAAGATTTTTTTTTAAAGACGGCAAGAACGGGAGACACTTAATTACGAGAAAAACACATTTGCAGAGGGCGCGGCCGCCGGCGCGTACGCGAGCCTCTCGACTAATCGCTATTCTCGCACGGCCGAGCGAGCACGCACTTTTCAACGTCACGTTTTCCGTGTCTCAAGGTTCTTTCGACCGTGTTTTGAACGTGGAAATAAATTGTTGTTTTTTATGTAAATTAAGTTTCGCCAACGTTTCTACGTCGTCGCCGAAATATTAAATGATTTTTACAACAATCCGTACGACCTTAAGACAATAATATTCACGGTAAGATTGTAAAGATTGTAATCTCTTATGAAAAAGTTGAAATAAATTATTTTGTTTTTATTTAAATTAAGTTTCGCCAATGTTTCTACGTCGTCGCCGAAATATTAAATGATTTTTACAACAATCAGTACGACCTTAAGACAATAATATTCACGGTAAGATTGCAAAGATCATAATTTCTTATAAAAAAGTTGAAATTAATTTCTTTTTTTTTTTTAATTACAATTAAGTTTCGCCAACGTTCCTACATCGTCGCCGAAATATTAAATGATTTTTACAACAATCCGTGCGACCTTAAGACAATAATATTCACGGTAAAATTGTAAAGATTGTAATCTCTTATGAAAAAGTTGAAATAAATTATTTTGTTTTTATTTAAATTAAGTTTCGCCAATGTTTCTACGTCGTCGCCGAAATATTAAATGATTTTTACAACAATCCGTACGACCTTAAGACAATACTATTCACGGTAAGGTTGTAAAGATCGCAATCTCTTGTGAAAAAGTATTAAATAAAATTATATTAACATACAGCTCACAAAATTGTCGATTAGTTAGGCATCGTTATTTTGAACGATCCTAAAAAAACAACAGATGTTTCCTGCACGAACCTTAATCGGAGCTGCACTCGAGCGAGCGAACTAATTAGGGAGGGTCAATCAAAATTAATAAATCATGAGAGAAAAAGAAAATGAGGAAAAAAAATCCGAACTGTTTTTGAACGTGCGAATAAAGTACGGTGAAGCTTCGCGCATGGTAACGCGATCGGTAAGGCGAATTAACGAGACTTTTTTTTTTCGCCGCACAGTATTGCAGAAACCGCGCTGTGTGGGCGCTGGAGATCGGTTCGCCGTCGGCGATTGTGAAAGTTTCCAAGTACAAACGCCCGACGAGGATTTTAACGATAACTCTCGTCGAGAGGAGCCCGAGAAGCGTACCTTGGATGGTATTTGCATACGAGTTTCTCACCTGACATGTGTATGGGTATCCGCGCATTTCACGCTCGTACGGATAGAGATAAAGGATAATAACGCATTGTTCATAACCACCCACCGGCGCCCACGCATCGTTCGATTCTCGTTCGACTCCGCGGCGCGTATTACGTCGATTTTACAAGTGCGGGCGAGGCCGAAGATCGAAGCATTTATCGCATCGGTGAAATCTCTCACCTGCATCGATCGCCGTGCCGTTCCAACATTTTCTATGTTTATTTCTTCCTCGCTCGACTCTCCGTTCCCACGATTCGGCGAGGAAATCAATCACGCATCGGAACACATCTTGTACACTTAACAAAAATGTCTTAGACGCAAAGATACAACCTGTCTCGTTAATATTAGTTCTTTCTCTTCATTTTACTGCAACATGTATTTTTATCTAAAAAAAAAATTGCGAAGTAAGAAAAAGGTTGCAAAATTAGAGTGAAAAAAAATCGGTTTTCAACCGAAATTTCAACAAAATAAAAAAATTGATAAAATAAAGGTCCAAAAATTATTAAAAAATGTAATAGCATCGTGAAGAATCTTGTCAAATTTGGTCAAGATTAGGAAATAATTGTGCATCTTTCTGGACGAGAAACATCCACATTTTAGGAATCCCCTTTTGTTCAACGACTCTTAATTTTTACCTAATTTAATTAACAAATCTCTGAACTTTTGATACTCATTACTATATAAGTGAAGTTCCCTATAATCCATTCAACAGTTTTAACAGATAAGCCGTTTGAATTAAAAAATGTTAATCGCCGATAGCTGCATTTTTATATGAAAGAGCTCACCTGCTTATCAAAGTGTTTCGAGTCTGACGTTGATCCATCGGTACACGTCCCCGGCGGTGAGGAACGCGAACCGAGGGTCTCCAGTTAATTTTGATTGACGCCGGTAATGCACCGGGGCATGCTCGGGACGCGCGGAAGTGACTCGAGTAAAACTCTCGTACTTTGATGAGCTACAGACGGGGAGACCGAACGAGCGAGTAACCCCAAGAAGAAGAAGTATAAGGAGAGGAAAAATAAGAAAAGCTGCGATATTCTCAGTGCGAGAGACTCGAGAAATGCCTTCGCAGAAATTTCCCCTACCGACAGCCTCACAAATATAGGCGCATGCGAAAGTGAGAAGTTGACGACTGTACGAGTTGTTTTGGATTCCCGAAGGAAGTACCAAAATAGAAAAGGGTAAAACTCACCGGCGGCGACTGGAATGTTTTTTTCTTGAACCATTTAACATCTCGTCGCCTTTTTTTTGTTTCGAACCACCAAAAACATGGTTGCCACGAAATTCCCCAACCGAAATTCCCGGACTTTTCGCGGTTTTCCAGAGCAAAAGTTTAATCTTTCCAGTCTATCGATCAGGGTTGGGTAGGACAATTAAAAATAATATAAAATATAATATATAATGATCATCAATATATTAAACTCGCACTGAAAAAAATGCGCTTGCGGGCTGCCGAAGAAAAAAAAGGTTTGTTTCAATTCTACCTTCAATTCTTACAATTCCATATGTTATTGAAACAACGACTGCAAGATGGTCAAGGTGACATGTTATCGTTTCAACCCGGTATGAAATTGTACGAATTGAAAGTAGAATTGAAACATTTTTTTTCTTTGGCAGCCAGCAAACAATTTTTTTTCAGTACAGTACACAATATTAAAAATTCCCAAAGAAAAGCAGTCATATAAATGCTGTATGCAGTCGACAAGTTTGCTGAAAAGAAAAGTGTTGTCGTCGTGCAGCACGGAATTAATCGACAAACATCAGATTCAAAAAACTTCCAGAGTTAAAAAAAAAAATGTCTTACTTTTCGAGGTCCCAACAAATCCCCCGACTTTTCCCGGTTTTCCGGGTGAATCGCAACCATGAAAAACAATTTTTTAGAGACTAGTCTTTCTTTTACCGAGGGTGTGAAATTTCCGACGATGTCGGACGCCGGATAATGTTTTCTCGTTACGGCGCTTTTAACGTATCGGTTATGAATTATGAATTACAGGAGAGTTGTAATATTGACGGTGGCACCTTCGAGCCCGTTTTACTTCTCGATCTTTGCGGCACGTAGGTGGACTTCATTCCACGAGCCCACACGGTTTCGACAATCTCGGCTGGAAGTCTCGTAACGCGTCCACACATCGGCTATGGAAAGATTCGAGGGCGAGATCGAGAGAGGGCTTCGACGACGATATATTTATTATAAAATAGCGAGAAAGTGTTCGAACATGTGGCGATCTCAACCTACTAATTAGTTGTGCAAGGGGGCCTCTCTTATCTCTCCGCGGCGTGAGTGAAATCTCAAATCTTTTTCGAATCTCCCGCCAAGACCTGTCGCGTCGTCCGGTTTTACTATATAAATTATCATACGAGCAAGAAAATTCTCCATAGCGTGATCTATAATCATGAGGAAATTGCGAGGAATGAAAAATTGTAAAGCTATTACCCGAGACGGAGTGGCAAGGAGAGGGGCGGTGAGAGGGAGAGGGGGGGGGGGGAAGTATAGCTGTAATTTTATGTGCATTACGTGCTCTCGTGGAACGTATACATACTTAAGAGTATGCGAAATACCACGGTCGGTAATAAAAACTGTAATTGATTCTTTTTATGTTTCTGACCATCCGCGAAGAAAAACAAATTCCTACATGAAGCTAAATTGATATTCGATTAATGTAAGAATTTGCTTTTGATCATAGATGATCTGCAGTGAACAAAACGAAAACAAAACAAAAATATTACAATTTTTGTGAAGGTGAATCTCCGATACGAAATGGCAAGGGCGGAAGGGGGAGAGGGAAGGTTAGTTAGCACAGCAATACTGTGCGTTTCGTGCTCTCATGAAATATTTACAGACTTAAGAGTATGCAAAATACCACGGTCGGTAATAAAAACTGTAATTTTTTTTTATCGTCCCGACTAAAGCGAATGTACACAGTAAAAAACATGTGTACATTCAACAACCTTTTTTCTCCACCAATGTCCACATTTAGTTGCCGAATGTATAAAAACTTCTCGTAAAATTAACAGACGTTTTTGTAAAGTGGACAAGATTTTTATGTAAAATTAACACGAAAAGAATTGTGGACAAGAAACTTTAGTACCTGTTTTACTGTGCATACATGAAGCTAAATTGATATCCGATTAATGGAAGAATTTGCTTTTAATCATAGAGGATGCAGTGCAAAAAAAAAAATGATTACAATTTTTGGTCCCGACTGAGGCCGGGTTGGGCGGTGAGCGAGGAATCTCACATCGTCTTAAGACTCTGAGAGACGCGTGAGATCGTTGTTGTTCATGCTACTGTGAAGGAGCAAGTACGCGAAGGGGACTACGCCTTCTTGCGACTTGCGGAGCCCTCTCGTCGATTATTCGCCGGATATTTATCGGCCGGAAGATGCGGCTCGCCCAAATATCTCTCTCTCTTTCTTTCTTTGTCTCTCTCGCGAACACGCGTAAACGTTCTCCGTTTCCTTCGCTTCACCCGCGCATATAAGGACAAACCCACGTAGACACGCGCATGCGAACCTGGTCAAGGGAGCACACCGTTTCGTAACACGAATTAATAATTCGTCATGTTGCTCAGAGACTTTCACAGTGGTTCTCATTACGCGGGAAAGATTTTTTTTCCTTTCAAAAATTCACGGTAATGAAAAACAAATTGTTGCTTTTTTTAACGACGATTTTTAACGACTCTTCGAGGAATGTTTTATTCAGTTAATTAAGAAAGTTTGAGGTCAGATGAACTATTATCACGTTCTTCGTTGGACGCGAATAATGAGAATGAAATTTCATTACCCAATCTCAATTTCGAATCTGCATAATTATTCAGTTATTCAAATTCAAAAATCGATGATTATATATTTCTTTCAAGTAATGCAGTCTACTTCGGAAAATATTTTTCTTCGACACAAATGCATTATGGACGAACATGCTGGTTCCGAATGAATGAACTTTGAGATTCGAAAACCGTGTCTACAAATGAGAAGCAATTAAATTCGGAATGGTTGAAATTCTCCGTAATTGCTGCACGCCTCGAGTTATCGGAAATGCATTTTCTCGGGGCAGTGCGACATATCAGCTGGGGTTGTAAAGATATCGTGAGTATACATCGAAATCTACCGCACACCCTGCCGGTTCCCCTTTTTATCTAATCGCGTTAACCAAATAACCGATAATGCCCGATCGAGCGACTCGTCGCTTCTTCGAAAGTCGTTTCGACTTCCGATGCGCGGCGAGTAACTCGAATTCAATGCTCAACGGCAAGGGTGCATGTGTGCGGATGGAGTTATCGAAAGTAAAATGTACCTTCGCCTTGGAATCGCCATTCTTGGCCATTACCGGTGACCATGATCGCTCAGCTGCGCTGGCGCGATCGCGACTTCGTGCATGTGGCGGAAGAAAACAAGCTCGCGTTTTATAGCGTTACATTGAACGCGGTGAATATCGCGAACGAAGTGTTATGGAGACTTCGCGGTCACCTCGAGATGCACTGAGGTATTAAGGACATGCGAATTACCACGGTCGGTATTAAAAACCGTAATGTTATTTTTTTTTTTTCAAGCACACTTTAAAAGAAATTCGTTTGAAATTTAATGTAGCGGACTGGACGGTTTAAGGTGAAAATTGGTGTATTAAATTTCATGTGCAATTGTGACAAAAAATTAATGTTCAGTGTATTAAAAACATTGATATAATACTTTATTTTTAATAGTCTACGTTAATTTCGATGAAACTTTGGTGAATTTTTACAGTGAAATTTAAGCAAATGACTAGATTTAAAGTACTTTATAGTAAAAACAATAGTAAATGATTAAAAATGAAGTGTTTCTACAGTTTTTAATGTAATGTACGTTAATATTTTCATTACAATTGTTCATGAATTTTAATATACCAATTTATGCATAAGAACGGTTAATCGCACGACATTAAAGTTCATACGAATTTTTTGTTACAGTCTACAACTGATTGACCCAGCGAAATCCTATTTCCGTTGGATGATAGAGTTTGAGGACCCTCCGGAAAAAATTCATTTCGCAGCCTCTTAAGGCGATGTGAAATATGTCAATTTTTTTATCTCAGAATGTCTTATGACCCTTGAAAAAAAAATAGATTACAGCTTTCGAACATGATTGCTCGGCCCCGCTGGCGATCGCCGCGTCGCGTATGTAGCGGAAGAAAATGAACTCGCGCATTATAGCGTTACATTGAACGTGGTGAATATCGCGAACGAAGTGTTATGGAGTCTTCGCGGTTACCAGGAGATATGCTGAAGCATTAAGGGCGTGCGAATTACCACGGTCGGTAATGAAAACTGTAAAGCAATTTTTTTTCGAGGGTGCCGAAATTTCAAACACATGTCTATTGCAATTTTACAGTAAAATTTTTATTCTTAATGCAAATTTTTGTTAATTTCAGGCAAAAGATTTGTAATTTTAATATCTGGTATTATAATTTTACAAAAAAAAAAGTAAATTAATATTGAACTAATGTAAGTAATGATAGGAAATTTCAAGTTCCAGCACATGAAATTTACAATTGATTTTTACAGTGTTACAGTTTTTTTGTTACCGACCGAGCCCGGCTCAAGATCTTCTCGGCCGGTTCCATACGCCCTTAAGCCCTCGCGGCGTGAACCGAGGGGGGGAACGAGGGTCCTGCGGTCGCTCGGGTATAGTACGACGACAACCGTACAAGAAGAAGAAACGGATATGGGACGGCGGAGAGAATTTCCGTTCGGTCACGGTGTGAACCGGTGAGACCAAAGAAAACGATGGACAAGTTGAAATTGTATCGTCAGCAACACGGGCAACTCTCCGTCTCTCCCCCTACCGGAGGTCTGGGGTAAAAACGAAAGGGAATGAAAAAGGGAACGAAAGAGAAGTCGCGTCCCATTCAACCAGTGCAGCTGCAGCAATTTCCTCTTTGATCCGAGAAAGTCCGAGACGTTCCTCTCCCCGCACGAAATATAACGATCCACACAACATCCCAATGTAACTTTTTATTTTTCGTCGCGAATATGCTAAAATCAAACTCACATAAATGGTCGTAACGTTGGCGTTTCTGAAGACGTCTCTGACATCGTCGATGTCCAGGTCGCACGAAGTCTTTGGCGCCGTCCTCGGCGCCAGCATGACCTCGCTAGCCATTCGCGCAGAGGGCGTCGGATATATTATGTTTCGTGTATCCTCGATCTCTGACCTTTGTTTGACTCCCGATCCACTAGTGTAATCCTCGTAATCCGTAGGTCTCACGTCGAAGTCATCACAACTATGAATTTCATTCGTTTTCACACTTGATCGACGAAATTACACTGGGCGAGTGAGAGACGCATCGCGATGATTTTCAACGGCCACACTGAGAAAAAGGATGGTGTTTCCTGCTATAACGAAAAGTTCCCAGGGGGGACATCTATGTATATAGTTTGTGATAGTACAGGGTAAAAGTGGGGAATATGGCCCGGTCAATATATCATTGATCTACGTGTTAATCGAGGTGGGCCATATTCACCACTTTTACCCTGTACTCAATTGATTAAACTATAATTATAGTTACAACTATAATTTTTGGTCATTGTCGTAACTATAAAATGTAGACGTCCCCCCTCGGAACTATTTACTATGTAAGTTTTTCTCAGCGCAACGGTAGCACTTCCGGTTTCGGCGAGGAATCTCACACTTTGCGATGACTCTTCGGCGCGAGATTGGAAATTAAACTGTCGACGCGGCGAATCTTCCGGATCGGTTTACGCCGTCGATCGATTGGCAAGTTGAACTCCGCACCGAGGATCGCAAATCTTTGAACGGCGAGAATGCAAATATTTCGCTGCGGCCGCGCGCGTTGCAACTAATCGGGCAGCAGCGACGGCGAGAACGAAGCGGAAAGCGAGGAAGAACGGAACCGACTGCTGCCGCGAATACTGCTGGCGTGGTGTGTCTGCTGCGGCGAGTTAGGAAAAGACTACTCGAGGGAGAGAGACGGACGCAGTGAGCGAGAGGAACGACGACGGGGAGACGAGAGGCAACGTGGGCGAGAGGGAGCGAGAGAGAGATGCATAATAAAAGGGAAGAGATGAAGTCGAAGAGAGCGTGCCAGTCGGGCCTTGATTCTCGAGCAAACAGCGCACAGCGCTCGTGAGTCAGCGGGCGGAGGTTCGTGAGTCGGGGGAGAGGCGACATTGTGGGCACGCGTAGGCTGCCAATGGTTTTCAGTGGTTTTCGAGTACTGGTACTTTTTTTTATTATTATTTGTCCTCGTGGAGACAAAATATAAGTGGGCGTTGTGGGCATCGAAGAAATGGAAGTAATTGGACGATTGCAATTTTTATTTATTTTTTTCATCGAGATAACGAGCTGTCGGAAACAGATATAGGTTTTGTATAGTGGTTTTCGAATTATGGTCCTTTTTCATTATTTATTCGTCCTCATGGAGAAAAATGGAGGTATAGGTCGCGGGCACCGAAGAAATGGAAGAAATTAGACGATTGCAATGTTTATTTTTATTTTTTATTTTCATTGAGGTAATGAGATATCGGAAATAGATATAGGGTGTGTATAGTGGTTTACGAATTCTGGTACTTTTTCATTATAGGTATGTGTTGCGGGCACCAAAGAAATGGAAGAAATTGGAGGATTGCAATTTTTATTTTTTAATTTTTTGTATTGAGATAACGAGCTATCGGAAATAGATATAGGTTTTGTATAGTGGTTTACGGATTCTGGTCCTTTGTCATTATTTGTTCGTCCTCATGGAAAAAATGTAGGTATGCGTTGTGGGCACCGAAGAAATGGAAGAAATTGGAGGATTGCAATTTTTATTTTTTAATTTTTTGTATTGAGATAACGAGCTATCGGAAATAGATATAGGTTTTGTATAGTGGTTTACTAATTCTAATCCTTTTGCATTATTTAATCCTCCTCATAGAGAAAAATGCAGGTCTACGTTGTGGGCATCGAGGGAATGGATGAAACGGTACGATATGCAACTCTTTTGCATAAAAATAACGAGCAATCATCATAAAAAAAAGTGTTCCGTAGTCCGCGCGTGTATTCGATCAGATAAAAATCGCCCATATATCAAATGTTATTTATATATTCCAAAATGCTTTTTCCCATCACTTTTATACAAAGTATTTACGTAATATGTGACCCGATGTTATTTATGAACTGTGGATTTTCTTTGTCTTGACAGCAAGTCCAAAATGAACAAAAAACAAAATATATTGAAATATGTTTTTGAAGCCCGCAGCTGGCTGGTACTGCGTTTCGGTGAAGCTTCTCGCCGGCTCTCGGAAACTTCGTAAAACTTTGTGTTTTAAATTTCTTTTTTTTTTTTCTCGGACAAAGTTCGAGCTCTCCGCGGTGCAGTTTGGAGTTTGGTATGTTTGCGGAGCATTCATTTAACTGCACAGCGACGTATATGGATGGCTTAGCGGTAAACAAAGTTTCTTTTCGCTGCACCCTAGACGACGAACCGAGTATTTCTAGTTATCCCTGAGACACCTTTTTCCCGAGCTTTCTGACCACCGGGTGTGTCGCGCGCATGCGCGCGCTCGGTGAACGTGCGCACACGCACAGAACCGCACATCGTCGCGCATCTCGTGTGTACCCGAGATAAGTTCGCGAATTCTCACACCGAGAGGCCTCCAGCGAGTTGAATGAAACCCGCAAGAAATCGGTCACTTATTTCAGTTCTCGGCGCTAGCACGGACGCCTACGCGAACGGGGAAAACCATAGAGGGAGCGATCGCACGAGACTCTCGCGAGATTCTCATGTGATCTCGACGATCTATGCGAAGAACGTGAGAAACTTTCGCCTCGGCGGTCACCCACGCAGAGCCTAAACTTCGAAACTTCGCGATCTTAAAATTGGCCACGAAACGACGGAAACAAAAAATTCAATAAAAGTACCGATACATTTTTCGCTGCTCTCTCAATGACTTCTTTTGCAGTGTAAAAAATTTTTGTTGCTAAAAATAAAGTTATAATAATTGACACTTATTCGCGGTTATTTTAATTCCAAGTTACGTCCAAGTTTCGCTATTTTTATAGTTTCAGATTAGAGTGATATTAGCGGAATTAACAGTGAACGGGTTAATTTTCTCTCGTCACGAAGTGCGAGTGTGTCGCGTGCATCTAAACCGAGTGCACGGCCCGCAGGCTCGTGGCTCTCCTCGCGCACGTGCCATCGGGAACGAAGCGGATTACGTAAGGGCGAACGAGAAGAGAGGGTTCACCGGCCGGCGATATTGTACCCTCGACGAATCTCCGAAGTTTTACGAAAATTTGTACATATGTATATAGATATATATATATATATATATTGAGTGTTAAGAAATAAAAGGGCGTATCTGGCACCGTTTAACATATAAAACGATGTGGGTTACGCCCTTCTGTTTCTTAGCAGTCGATATATATATGTATATATATATATCACGGTTGCCGGATAAGAAAGGTCTGAGAGTGTCGAAATAACGGCGAAATACCAGCGGCCACTCAAAGTGAAGAAACACTCGTTACTGTGAATCATTGATCCATAGAAGAGGGCGTTAGGAAGATCGGTGGCCGACGCGGTATAAACTCGATGATTCACGGATTATGGATAATCAAACGGTTTTCCTGTGATTACGTGTGCACGCCAACGATAGGATGGCTGATAAGAAAAATTGAAAATTCGTTGATAAGCGAGGTGGAAAAGAAACCTTGGAAGTTGTTTTTTCATTTTTTGTGGAGGAAAAATGAATATTTTGAGAATAAACTGTTTTTTTTTATTCGATTATATCGCCGGTTATGGATAATTGAACGGTTTTCCTGCGATTGCTTGTGCACGCTAACGATAGGGACGCTGATAAGAACAATTGCAAATTCGTTGATAAGCGACGTGAAAAAAAACCTTGGAAGTTGTTTTTTATTTCTGTCGAGGAAAAATGAAGATCTGACGATAAACTTTTTTTTTTATTCGATTATGTCGCCAGTTATGGATATAATCAAACGGTGTTCCTACGATAGTCTACTCTCGTTAATACTACTGGCCCAGTTACAGAACAGGTAAAAAAAAAGAATTTCAAATCCCTTACAGTCTAAGTGAAAAAGAACCCTTTGAAGTGCATTTTTTTTTTGTATCGACAGAAAAGAATATTCTGTTGCCAAACAATTTTTTGTTAGCTCTATATACAGTCTCTTGGTAAATATTATGGGTTCGAGTAGCAGATGATCGATATCAATTTTCAAGCGTTGCCAACATTCCGTCGCCCTTCTTTTTTTTTAAACTCTATGCCCGATAAGAAAATGCGGAAATCGACTAGCTGACCTATCGCCATGTGGGTTGCCAAGAGCAGGAGGCAGCGCATACTGGGACACCGATCGAATAAGGTGAATCTCGTCGACTTCGAGGTATGCCCGAGTTTTCCAACATGGCAAAACGCATCCGAAGGACTGTACGTGTGTGCGAGTGTTTACGTCTCGCCAGACCGGAAACGGAAAGGAGTCTCGATCGCGAATCAATCGAGCGTGGACTTCGATCGTCTTTAATGGATCGTACAAGCGTTGCAAAGAGAAGAAAAAAAAAACAAAAATCACGGCCAATCGCGAAAACGTTTCGCCATACTGTTTCAATCTCGAGCGAGTAAATCGGCCTAATGGATTCGCCATTAACTCCCGTGGATATCCGGTTTTTCGCAAGCCACCGCAGACCGCCGTGATCGTCGATAATAATTATCGGCAAACGGCTCGTACCTACGGACAATACAAGAACGAAGTTCGGGTGAGGTCGGTCCTATCGATTATCGAAATCCTGAACCGTCGTGTGTCGCGAAGAGAAACCCGGAGGAGAATCGAGAGCCCAGGCTTTTCAGTGCTAACGTCAATGGACTCGTCGGAGCAAATATTGGGGGGAGGGATGTATATGTATATATACAACAGACGAAAATATCGATTATCTGTAACGTATTTCAATACCCAGTTTAGCCTCCGATATGCGCATTATTTTATGTTGTGATTATACAGGGTGAAATTGATCAATATGACTGGGCTATATTAACCACTTTTATAATACCTGTAAAAATAAAAAAAATTCTGAATTCGCTCGAAGCGTTTTTTTATCGAGAATGCCGACTATACAAATATGCAAGATGCTTCAAAGTTGGGCACAAATTCAATACCCAATTTAGCGCCTGATATGCGCATTATTTTATGTTGTGATTATACAGGGTGAAAGTTGTCAATAAGATCCACTTGGATCAGCGATAAATGATATATCGACTGGGCTGTATTCACAACTTTTGTCCTATCCGTAAAAAAAAAATCTAAATTGTCTCGATGCGTTTTTTTTTTCTCATCGACAACGCCGACTGTAAAAATATGCAAGATGCTTCAAAGTTGGGCACAAGGTTGAGGCTCAGTAGGTCTGTCCAAGGCAGTCGGCACTCCCACAACGCTCCAATTGCAGCGGGCCGAAGATCCGGTTTCACGAACGCTTCTAATTTCTTAATTAATTAAAAGCAAAGATGGCTGGTCGTTGAGAAAAAAAACGACGAAAGAAAGAGAGAAAAAAGTAAAACGTGTGGCTCGGTAGATGCGCCGAAGCGCTACCGGACTCTGCCATACCGGTGCATCAACGCTAGAGCACACACGTATAAAATGTATCTTATTCCTACGAGTTTTTAGTACACAGACTAGCAGACTCTTAATGGCATTGCTGCGGTACAGTACGGATGAGAAGTTTTTTTTTTTTGCAACTTTGAGAGATAAATCACCGACGAACGTAACAACGGTCATTAGAATTCGTTCCAGTTAACAGTAATTCTACGCACACCCATTAGTGACACAACAATTAATTCCGAATTAATCTTGATGGAAATAAATTTAATTTAAAAAAATAACCGCAAAAAAAATAGTGCAATTGTTTCGCCGTTCGAGATTTGTTCCGGATACGAATCGATTTTTGTAACGATCAAAAGAAGTGTGATTGCCGTTTGGCACGGAGCGGGCACCGAGCGGCAACCGACAGCGGCGCTACACCTTTTTGCCGATTTTTATAACGCCTCGTGAATTCGCCGGAGCGACGAGAGACCTCGAAACTCTACTCTACACGACCAATCGAAGAGCGCCTTTTTCCGGTTCTGTATTGGAAGCGTGCCAAAACCACGAAGGATGAGACGTCGCTGATAACTCGAACCTCATGCCTAACTTATCGATTGTTTCTTTGTGAAGAGGAAAATAACTTTGTCATTGACGTGATTGCAACATTGGAAATCCATGCCGTGAGAAATATGGCGATCGCTCGTAAAATCATTAAACATTTTTAAACAATATTATTATCGATATTACTATCATTATCAATGTTATTGTTGAATTAAATGATTTAATATTTATTTATCATTTATTTAGTAATTTAATAAAAATATTAAATTAATAAAAATTATTATTAATAATGTTATTATTATTATTACAACAAAATATTTAAGCCAGCTCTTTGGATCAACGGTAACGTTTTTCTATGGTTTTTCGTGGTAATCTTATAGTTGAAGATGTTTTTTAGGACGAGAGCGACAAAAGTTGAGTTTGGACTTACCAGGCGCGTGTCATACGCGTCGGAGAAGTGTTCGGCATCGCCAGCGGCGCCGATTTGCTGTTGCTGGTCACCGTGAGCCCCAGCGTTTCCCTTTCGTCTTTCATCGCCCATGTTACGTTCCATCGAGACGAAAACATGGACAGCTGCTACGTCGGCAACCGGCTCGCCGTTTTCGTAGCACTCCCGACTCGCCGATAACGCGGCGGTCGAGGACCTCTTCGTCTTGTTCTTACAATCACGTTTCTTCTTGTCCCGACGGTTGCTTTCCTCCTCCTCGACGGCTTCCTCTTCGGCCGCCTCCTCGCCGTCCTCCGTTGATTTGCTCTTCGCAAAGAGACGCGATATCGTACTCCACATTCAACGTCTCAGCGCTGCTTCATCGACGATTATTTTTCCACGCGCGAACTGGTCCTTGATCTCGTCATTGCCCGGAATCCGATCTCCCAACGCTACTGCACGATACGCGAGAGATCGCCAACTTTTTCTCCCAACTCTCGACTAAGCGCGACTCTCGTCACTAATTCGGAAGCATAATCTGTGTTTTTAAATCTGTAAAAAAATAAAAAGTAAAAAAGTACGTCCCAGTAACGAAAAAAACGAACGAAATATTTGACCCTTGACTTTAGAAAATTAAACCGAGAGAAAAAAGTACGAAATATCTGACCCTTGACTTTAGAAAATTAACCGAGAGAAAAAAAATACGATTCGTTGGCTCGAGAAAAGAAGAAACAAAAAAGATCACCTCCCGTTAATTACCTAGCAATTTTGTTAAAAGAAATCGCGCGAAGAATCTAGCCTTCGAAAATTGATGTAAAAAAAAGACAAGGTCACCGAAGCAAATGTTGAAAGCGGTGTCAATGGCTGGTGCGCAGCCCAATGGCAAGTTCGAAGAAAAAAAAAAATATAAAGTCAAGGTCACGCGCGGGTCTTCGCAGGTAGGTACATGTCGAGAAATAATGCAGTCACATTTTCCCAAGGGAATAGAGATGGAGGAGGGGGGTGCAGAGTCGTGCCTCGAGTTCCGCGTAAGACCCCTTACAGTAAATAATGACACACTGTTTGAGGAAAATTAAGTGGTCACAACAGAGATTACAGTAGTTGGATTCTAGACTCAACGAGTGAGAGAATGTCGACAAGGCAGATGCCTGCCGAAACAGCGCGACTCTCGATCAAATCGTACATAGGCGAACAGCGAGCGAAGAGATTCGTCGATCTTTTTTTCGATGCCGATCGCGTGCCTATCGTAATAAAGAAAAAAAAAACGGCAGAGAGGGCGTGCGTCCAATATACACGGAATAACAACGAAGCGCCGTGTCTTTCTCTACACGCCCCGGTAGGATGACTAATTCTAACGAGACGAATATATTCGCCGGGGTGCAAACGTACGTTGACACTGCCAAGTGCGCTGTCCGCCACACCAACGGAACTTACAACGTATATCTGCCGCTATTGTTCGCGAAGGGTCCTCGGAGTTTGAGGATCCCGCATTGGTGATCTCGCGTTTCAATCCCTGACGCAACACCGGAGAGCTACGCTCGCTGATTTGCCAAATTTTCTCAACGTTCGTCGGCACTATCGCGCGACGTCGATGGGCAGTCTGGGCGACGTGACGAAAATAATAATAATAATAATAATTCGGCAGATAAACAAGACGGTTGCGCGTGAAAAAAAAAAAAAAAACTATTTTTATCAACAAGTTATCGTTACATCGGTAGACACGACTATCGCACCTCGTGCAATGTGCAAGCTCTATCGATTTTGCGCCCAAACGAAACTGGCACGTTCGGTTGCTGCTGCTGCGGCCTCTCAGCCGTGCGAATTGTTCGAGAGATCTAGCTTGGACAACGGGCACAGTTGTCGAACTTTGGGGGAATGTATTCTAACGCTTCGAGACTAAAGTTTGAAGGTTCGACGGAACTGACAGGGTGTAATTGTCGTTCGCGGAACTCGAGGTTTGACTGTCGGGTAGACTTGGGACTTTTTTTTCTTTTAATCGGCCACGGCCAAGTCGAGATACGGTGTGCGAGGTTCCGTAAATGGGCGTACCTGTTTCGCGACACTTGGTCATCCGCAGTTTTTTTTTTTTTTTCTTTCCGTTCACTCGACAAAATAATACGTTTAAATCGTCTGACACGACGACACACTGGTGAATTAAGAGTCCGTTGTTGACGCTAATGTTCGATTGGGCGGTTTCGAGGCTTTGTGGAAGTTGACAGCAGCCGAACACGGGGTACACTCCGGGAAGAGAAACAGGCACTCTCCGAGCAGCAGCAGCAGCAGCACAGGACACCGAGAATCTCGCACTCGCGCACACACGGCACACCGAAACGTTCGAGATTCTCGTATGCACCCGGTTATCGAACGACTTCACCGACTCCGTGCGGATTCGGAGGGATATCGGGCCTCCCTTTGACGAGGATAAATTAAACTCGGTCGACTGTTGTCAGAGCGATAAGCACGAACCTCGAAGGAACTCCATGACCACGGCACGTTCGCCGACCATCGTGGAAAAACCGCGATCGACGCGACACGAGCGGCGGCCTCGCGAACCACTTCGAGACGACCATCTCGAAGGGTTCGGTCGATCTCTCGACTGACAGTTCGATATTCCACCGCGTTCGCGTTGTATAAACAGCTGCGCATGCGCGCGAGCGGTTTTTGCCTGTCAGGTTAAAGCGCTCTGTTGATATGGATTTACGTATATGTTCGAGACGGAGGTTAGCAATTTAAGAATTGTCAATTTTTTAATAATTAAATATGGTACCATTGACAAAATTAATGTTAACTTGACTGTTAATTCATTGACTTGATTGATACATTTTTTACTTCAATGAATAGTATTTTTTTTGGGTAATCGATGTTGATGTAATTGAGAAGATTTATTATCATGCGATGGGGAGTGACTGATGAATCGATCAAATAATCTTTTCTCGCGTTACAGCTGTCCGGTACTTCAACAAGACCGGCATTCATCGGAGGTAAGAATAACAAACGAGGATACGTAATGAAAATATTGGATGCGTAAATGCACTGTACTTTTTTTTTCAGAATGTAACTTCGCAGAGATGGAAGTTGCACAAGATGGAAGGGTGAGGGAACGTGCATTTATATTTATGAGCGTGGGAAGAAAGCTCCGGAAACCAGTCGCAAGCTGGAAGAATCCGGATAGATTCTGAAGAAATCCAGGATTGTATATTTTTCAGTATCAAATCTTGCGCTCAATTGCAAAACATAAACGAATTATCTTGTACAGCTAATCCGTTTCAATGTACAGCTAATTCGACCGCAATGAAAAGAAAAACCTTTCAGTTGTGCTGAAATACTGATGAAAACTTTGGCATTCCATGATTAAAGATATTTGATTTAATCGCAATATTATTTTCCATGATTAAAGTTTTAAAAAAATGGTCTCTTTGAAATTCTGTTCTGTAAATCAAACTGTTTTGGGATTAATGAAATTGTAAAAAATATCTCTACAAATTTAAGACATTCTTTACCACAAACGTCAACAACATTTTTGATCGTGATTTTACAATTAATAAAAAGTTATACATTTTTATAATACATAAAAAAATGTGAAATCGCCAAGAAAAAAAAAATTGTGAACATTTGCGGACAAGAATTGTTTGTGGAATGCACAAAACTTATTTTACCGTGTACAAACCGTCCGATTTTTGGCGGACCACCTCTGTTTTTATCAGATATCTCTATTCTTGAACACATTTGAGAAATGTTCTATCAGTTTAAGTATTGAAGTTAAAGAAGTTAAAGAAGTATCGAAGTTTTGATTAAGTTCATTAATTTAGGAAAAACTGCTGAATTAAACGTAGTCAAGTTAAACTTCACTGTTTAAAAAAAAACCGTATACGGAAGTGATGGAACATAAGGTTTCGACATAATTCACTTTCTCTACGAAAATGTACGTATACTTTATAATATCGAACGTATTTACAGCGACGTATTTACATTGTCAATACGAATAAAAATGGTTAATAAAAATGATCGTCTATACATCTTGCGTATGATACGTAAAAAATAGTTCCCTCCCCGCGGCTTCTTCACTATTCCCCGTTCGTCGACGCATCCCCCTGACTTTCTCTTAAACGTTAAGTTATACACAGTAATGTTATGTCACCTTAATCCTAGGCTGTTGCATTGAATCGTTGTCGCAAATACAACTAAGAGATAGATCGATGCATCTTTATAAAATGAAAAACTTTCCGACTTTTCCGCGATCCTTAGAGCACAATCTCATCCGCTAATTCTCACTACTACTAAATAACATTTAATGGCAATCTTTATCTTCTTCATGGCGGATGATGGACGATCTAATGACGTCATAAAAGTATAAAAAAATATTTTATTTCCAATATCTTCGTGTATCGTTACGAAGAAGTATCGAAGTTTTGATTAGTATCCGGACAATCGAGTTTGACCCTTTGCTATTTTCTTCTTTTTTTCTCCTCCTCTCATTTTATGTATATTCGCAATATTTCAAGAACGATCGGGTATACAAGTTAGTGACAACCACAGCTCTTCACGACCATGTTCTTGTACTTTTTAAGTATAACGTTGCTCTCGTCGAGAAAATATAGTACCGATATCGGTGAGAGTTTCGTCGGTGCGCAGCATGGTTTTGGTACCTTTCCAGGATTAACCAGATGCACCAGGGTCTGAACAATCGCGTGATTGGTAGCGTTCATGTGCGCGTTCAACGGGAAATTGCATTCACCGCTGCAGTAATAAGCGTCGTAGCCGTCAGGCGCAATGATCCAGTCCTGAGTGAAAAAAACATTAATATTCATCATTATGCCACGTGTTATGTATGCCACTCGGATCTCTCGGTTCTTGGATATGCGAGGATAATAAAGTTAAAAAAAAAGAAGAGAAGTAATAAAAATATGCGCTACTCCGAGAGACATAAAATAATATTGCGTAATCACCTGCCACTGAAGATCACGGAAGCTCACGTAGAGGGTCTGAATCTTGCAGGTTCTCGAGTTGTACTGAGTCGCTGGATCTGGAATGGGGAAATAAAAAAAAAACATGAACAGATTTTTTTTACATAACGTTACTTAATTATATTCATTACTTATGCTGGCTATAAAATCTTTATTTCCATCTATATCACAGCTCGATGAATACGTTTTTGAATTAAATTAAATTAATCAGCATATTTTCATGCCACGTAAAAATTAGCTTACCGGTATAAGGATTATTCCTATAATCGAGACTCGAGGAATCGCTCTTTTTCCGTCTTCTCGCGTCACGCTTTTGTCTCGCTTTGGACTCGCGTACTCCGGAACTCTTGAAGAAACCAACCATGAAAGGTTGCTTGTCGGCATCGCCACGGAATCCGACTATTCCTACGTCTTCCGGTCTCATTTCGTGAACTGTAATCACACAATCAGGCGCGCGCGCACATATGTTATCAAGTCATTTACAGTCTACAAATGCTTTCGAGATATACATATATATATATATATATATACATACATATATACATATGTATATATGTATGTATGTATATCTTACAATTTTCAAGCGCTTTCCGGTTTAATTGAAAATAATATGTCGGTACTCGAACGTTAACCAGTGTTCAGAAATTATTATGAACTTCGAGTATTACGGCGAAACGTTTCATTAGAACGTCGAGATCGTCACGTGCGCGTTTATTAATAGTCAACCTTCATGAATATTTAAGCATTTAAGAATCTCGAAACCCTCGGGGCTACCGATCGGTTCGCGCTGCGTCTCTTCGCCATCCATTCACTCCTTTCATTTGCTCTGTAAACGAGACATATTGAAGAGCAGTTACGCAGGCATATTTATATACGTAAGTTATCATTGTACTTCTACCATTAAATCATCATTTATCATTGAGTTTAGACGCAAGTGCGGATGCTGTGGCTCTATTCCCGACTTTTCTCATTAAGAATCTTGGCATCGCTTCCTTGTAGAGAAAGCTATGCTTTGTACGGAGAAAAAAAATCGCGTAAAAAATTAAACTTTTTCTGAAAAATTACTAAAAACGGTATAATTCCAGTAAATATGGAGGTATCGACCTGAAATTTGACGCGAGAGTGGACTAATACTATATTTCGTATTAAATTTTGTGAAAACAATATCTTCGACTTGGAGATTTTTTTACATGATCAAAAAACCATTACGAACGATCAATCGTTGGCGATCTTCGAACTTTTTATTATCAATAAAAATAAATGCAACTAATTTTACTTTTTTGCATAAAATCGATAGTCCGGGCCTTTAAGCGCATTGTAAAAAAGTAACTATCTGCATAGTAAAAAAAGTTTGTACTTTTACCACAACTTATTGTCCAAAAACGTCCACAATTTTTATTTGTTAATTTTCCGATCGCACCATCCGGCTCCAATTTTGCAAACAAAAGTACAAACTAAAATTCTTGATGACACAGGAAATAAAAGGACAGTTTTGTATATTCAAACCTGAACAAATGAGTTTGTCGCTTATTTAACAAAACTTCGTATACCGATTTTACGAAATAATTTTTTACCGTCTATCCCACAAATGAAATAAAATCCCGCAAAAATCCAAAAAGTCTCAATCAACGCAAAGCGCAGCGATCGTTGCGGAGAGGAGCGATGTAACTTCGGAAGCTTGAGAGACGTCGGCAATTCTCTAACGCGGTTTTTGGGGCCCCTGTCATTAAATTATCGCGAAGCACGGCAGCCGGTAAGGCCTCCGCTGCGCTTATCCGTTTAACCGATCTTGAGAGGATTCAGGCTGCGCTGCGTTTTAGCGGCGAGGCGAGGATCCTCCTACTCCGGCGTATCCTCCTGTTGGTTATTTGGACCAGAGCCAGCACGTGGACGAACGAAAAAAAAAAAAAAAAATCACCTACCACCACATTACTTATCCGTGAATTATGAGATTCGGCAAAATCTGTCTACAATAACGTACGATGTAGTTACCACCCCAAACAATCGAGTGTAGATCAGCGGGCGAGGGAATCGACTGTGTGCCTATATGCTAATGATTCCCGGCGTGCTGCTGGCCGTCGGGACACGCTGCGCTTGTGCTCTGGCCGGGAGAGGCGAGTTCGTGAAAGCTGGTAAATTGGCTGGCGTGGAATGCGCATTTGCCGTGATTGCGGACACCTGCCTTCGTGCCCGTTACGCGTTCCCTACGAGAGCGCGCGCGCTATTCGATACTCGTACACACATCCGCGCCATACACGTACAATTGCAATCGGGCTAATTAAATCGTTCGATAAGTCGCGAAGCAAAGTTCCCCAAAGTCCGTCGAATCGAGAGGGAAAAATCAAATGGACGCGTTTCATAAAATTACAATCTATTCTATAAATAAATTCTACATAAAAAAGAAACAAATCTCATTTTATGAGTGCCCGAGAGCGGTTTTTCCCTCTTACGGGTTGCACCGTCAATTATTTATTAAAAGTGATTTGAAATAAAAAAATAAAAAAATAAATAAAAAAAATCGAAAGAAAAAAAAAGCCGCAATGTCGCAAGCGAATCGAGCCAACGGCCCCGATACGTGGGTGCTCGGAGGTGTGACTCTCCTGGGTGTTGGCCAGAGTTATCCCGCTGCCGAGAGATACTTTCGAAAGCGATAGCAGCCGCAGCGACAACTTTGCGCCGAGTGATAAACAACGATCGAATCCGCACCGTACCGGGACACACGGAAATTTCCAAAGATACTTCGCCGATCAATTGACTGCAAATTTATTCTTCGTTATTATTATTTTATTATATTTCATTGTTGTTATTATTATTATTCCGCATTGAATTTCGCAGCGATATTACAGTGTACGCACTGGATACGTATAAATCTGTGCGATCATGTGTTTTATACACTATATATTGAATGATCAAAGGTAAACCGGTTGTCCGATGAAGTCCAGCAGCACGTCGGCTCCTCGTGGAGGGAATTAAGGTAAAGAGGCGGAGGGAGAGAGAGGGAGAGAGAAAACCGAGGGAAACCAGCAACAGCCGCAACATCGACTCGGAGACGCGATGGTAGTGACGGACTCTCGTTGCCGGAGTGGAGGGGAATTTATTCGATCTTTGTGCGTGTGTTTGTGTGCAACTTACTAATATCACATCGTTCAGCGACGAAATGATCTAGGCGCGGCGAACAACAAACTCATGCGCGCTACTAACGTGTGGCACTCTTGCGTCTCGATACACGATCGCGGTACAACAGGTGTATCGTCTTTTGTATTCCCTCCGAAGATCTATCGCGACGCGAGACCGATCTATAGATCCTTCTGTTTACCTCATTATTTACACACCCGAGACGATTTCTTTCGATCGACAGATACGCAGCCACGCTGTGCGAAATCGCAGATCTATTTTCGCACCGCCTGTATATTTCGCAACGCTAAATTATGCAATCGGCAAAACACAATCTCTAGTCCTTTGGATTACGGGCGTCTGTGCGCGGCGTATGAAAAAATCAATGCCGTGCAGTTGATTGCCTTTGTGCAGAAACAACAACAGTAGACTGTTCAGCCTGGCAGAACATTGTAGAGAATTGGCTCTACAAAACAATGACAATTTCAAATGAAAGAAAAACAATCAATTTGGTTGTTGCAATTTTTACTGCAAAATTACTCATTTTTGCAATATATTTTTTCTTCACAGATGAATATCTAATACGGAAAATTATATCCAAAATAAAGTACTCATTTTTCAAGAAATTCAAAAAATTCGAAATGACTTAAAATCTAAACGGTCTGACCGATTCTGTCCAAATCTAATAGGGATTATCGGACGGTCATGCTCCAGCTGAGTACAACTTTGTGCTCCAATAACTAGAAAATGTAAGAGCTAAAGCGCACATAGACCTTTTTGAGGAAATACAAAATTGCGTACAAAAAAATTGTTCTTAATGGAATTTTGAAGCAACATTAAGTGTTGAGATACCTTCTGTGTGTTAAATTTCAGCTTGATCGGTCGAGGAATTCTCGAGCGGTTTGAATTTTTCGCGTCTGAGTCACACACACGCACACGCACAAACACTCTTAACTACATCCGGATATTTTTTTCTTAACGTGATTTTTCGATGTTTTCGAACATTCTGAACGTGTTTCCATTAAAATCTTGACATTTTTTTCACCAAAACAAAGCTTTCTCTCCGAGCAGGAAGCAAAATAAACAAACTATAAAACAAACAAACTATAATAACTAATCTCAAAAAATGATCACAGGAGAGAATTTCTTTTTTGTTTTCTGCGACTCGCGGAAAGATGGTGTAGCAAAAATAAATAAAAAATAAATCAGATGGAAGGGAATTGACGGAAGAGGAAAGAAATAGAAGGATCTTCGTGTTGACAAATCGTCAGTGATCGTGACCGTCGATCGAGTCTTTTGTATTCTCGGCCGCTTCTGATTCTGGACGGTGATGTTTCTGTTTCTGGTTGGCTCTCACGAGAATACCCGCTCGCGCTCACACACCGGCCGCGCCGCTGCGGTCGAACAGAATTACACTCGTGTGTGCGCGTGCAATCGAGAGAGCGGGGCGCCCTTTCTCCAGCTCGCGAAACGTTTCGCAGGTACGCGCGAACCGCACTCGCGCGCGCGCTCAATTATATTCGGCCAGCTGGCCACTGGTGAGGCTATATTTAGAGATCGATCGGAGAGAATTTCGATGCGAGACTCGTGGGCGTTTTTGCCTTCTCCAGCCTCGCCGCTATAGCTACAACGGCGAGCACGCACGAGTTTGTGTATTCGTTTCGAAACGGGAGACTCGCGCATATTGCGACTGAAAATTCGAGTCCGCCCGGTTTAAACTGTACGAGGAAAATGCACGAGTATTTCCAATCTTTCCGAGAATTTTCTAATCTCGACGTTCGCCGACTGCACGGAGAAAAACGGTTTAGCTGCTCGAATATAAAAATGAGTTTTGCTGACAATGACCTCATCCCTGCAGCAAAACAATTAGTAAAAGCAGCGAAAAAAAAAAAAAAAAAATACTACGTAGAAGCAATTGGTTTTGTTATCGCGACAAAACTTTCTTGTTACTGTGACGATTTAGTTTGCTACGAGAACAAACGACGGCTGAGTAATTACGGGTAATAGGATAGTTATAGATACGTACATACATTAATTTGAAGATTAACTCACCGCGTTCGTATTTTATCATTTGATTATATTGAAAATAATGTCTGTATTTGCAATTGCGAATTCTTGAAATTAGCTGTATATAGATGTATTCAATGCGGAAAGGTATATTCGCAGTTTGTACATCTATATATAGCAAATTCCAAGAATTCGCAATTCCACTCTATTTTTTATTTTTACTCAAATACCAAGGAACTGTTTTCTCGCGTCTCTTTGTTTCAATTTTGCGCGTCGACCGTCTCGAGCTCGTCGCAATTGTTAGCACATATACGTGTCCCACTCAGTCGTATAACAAATGTTTTTGTTACAGTAACAAAGGCTGTTTTGTTGCGGTAGCAAATCGCTCCAAGGGAAAAATTTTGCTATGGTTACAAGCTGGTTTTTTTATCCCGATACTAACAAACTAAATTCGTTACTGTAACAAAAATCTTGTTGGACCAACACTGTGCGGAAAGTTCGAAAAAAAATCGGTGCAATTTTCCTCTTACCCGAACGATCTGCCGGATGAACCGACAAGTAAAGTCCTCGATTTCCCTCGGGACTGTTGACCCAATGCTGAAGGGCCTCAGTCACGTTCAACGTCAGCCATCCCTCTCGGCCCACAGTCGTATTCGCGGAATCCACGTACTGCAACTCTCGAGTTCTGAAAAAAAAACATAATAATATAAATAATGGATTAAAAAATATAAAAAGAAATTACACACGGGCTCGAAACTGTTACACCGCAACGACGAGCGCCTCGATCGATGGCATTTGCAATTTAACGTCAATCATCATCCCGCAAGAATCTTATGCAACGAGAAAAATAAACGCCCGACTCCCTTCGATTCCTGCGATTCTTGCGGTCGGCTGCCCGATGAATCACATCGATCGATTCACCGCATCGAGATCCTATGAAGACAATTAAAAAAAAGAGTAAAATAAAAAAAAATAAAAATCAATTTCCAGGAGATTCATCACGAGCCGCTCGGTATGTGGTATCGAAGCGGCGAACCTCTCCCCGGCCGCATATTTCATACGAGAGGAATCCTCGTTCGTTCCTCCGCGTGTGCATAGGCGGGGTTCTCGACGTGTGCGTGAGACAAGAAACATCGTGTCGCCGGCTTGTCTCGCGAAGCGAGTCGCAAGAAACCCTGCGACATCGGCGCAACAGAGGGTCAGGAGAATTGGGGGGAGGAGGGGGGAGGGGGGGGAGAAATATATATAATTCTTTCGCGGAATAGATGACCCTGCGTCGAGAATGCCGAATATTTTCAGTGAGAAAAATGGTCGGTCGAGGATCGACGGGGGTTTATAAGGGGGGTTAAAATAGTTGGGAAATAAAGACAAAATAATGGGGAATAAATGAGACGTAGGTGGGATTGTTATAGGAAAGAAAGATATGCGTCACGGAGGTTGAAGCGTTGACGGAAGGCCGAGGATCGTGAGAGATGAGTAGCAAGAGAGAAGCGACCGAGAGTCTGCTACGCGGACTGAGACTCTCGGTGTATGTACATGTGTGTATGTGTGTGTGTGAGTGTGTGGGGCACAACTGCGTAGGCTAAATAACGCGCTCTAGACTCGAGGGCATCATCGAGTAGCTCGAGAGCGAGCACGAGGTTCGCTTACAAACGACACGTCTCCTCGGCTAATTTACCTCAATTTACGGAATAGCGTTTCCTGTAGACGACCGAGAGCGAGCGACCGGTGGACGTACCATCGTTCGTGCCGTCTCGTTAAGGTCTGCCAGTGCGTTTTTGGTATACGCGAGTGCGTAAGACGTCGATGAAATTCGTTTCAGGAACTCGAAGAGCCGATACATATATATATATGTATGTATGTATGAATGTCTGTATATATATATGTATATACAGCGAGAGATAGAAAACTACGGTAACGGGAGTGAGAATGGGCTGATGAAGTTAGAAAGCCAGGACGCACCGCCGGAGACCCGAAAAATCGATCCTTCGAAGGATCCGAAGATCTCGGAGATCTCCAAGGATCTATACCTGAGATCCCGTGAGACTATACCTAGGACTAATTAGGGTTCCCGATGACGATGTCAAAATTATAGACGAACCGAGCCGATTCCCCGTATTTCGAAGTATGCTGTAAAAGAAAAAAAATTCAGAACCGAGTTTCGAATACGAATAAATCGTATTCGCAATCGTGGCTGTTTTATCTTGGATTTTATTGCGCGGAGAGAAATGTATAGATTTTTTAAATCAATATTTTTATACTGGCTATTTCTGTTTCAATTTGACTAAAACCGGACCGATACCTCGTATTTCCGAGTATGCTGTAAAAGAAAAAAATCAGAACCGAGTTTCGAATAAACCGTATTCGCAATCGTCGCTGTTTTATCGTGGATTTCATTGCGCGAATCAAAATGTATAATTTCTTTTAAATCTTTGTATTATCAATATTTTGATACTGCTTATTGTTGTTCAAAGTATACTATACAGTACGAGTCACGATAAATTTACAAAACGTGTCGCCAAGATCCTACCATCGAGTTTTTTTTCGGTGTAAGATCTGAAAAAAAAAGTAAGTAAAAATGCAAAATAATTTTGGAAATCGGTTCTTACCCATCTTCCGTTCTGAGGACCCGATAAGCCGTGACGGTGTACGAGGAGCCGCGATTTCTTCGGTGCTTCATCTCCAAGCTTCTGTAGAGCCTCAATTCAGCTCCGATGATGTGTTCGCCCGGTGGCACCTCGGATACGTCGAACCACAGTCTCTTGCCCCTCTCGTGTCTCACCCCCGGTACGTGATGATCTGTTTGAGAAACGAAAGGAAGAAAAAAAAAATTAAACCAAAATATACAACAACGCTACCGCAAAGTTTATTTTTCCACAAGGGCCCCCCCTCGTGCATCGTGACGGATTGATGCAAACGAAGAAAAAAAAAAAAGAAAAGAAGCGACTAATATAAATGAAATCCTTGATTCTATAACGAGCCATGAAAGATTCGCAGCGTGAAATCGTTCTTTTCTTCTTTCTCTTCGGGTCTCCCCCCTCCCCCTTCCGCCGGCTACCTTTAGGTATAACATTATCCCTCCGGCTCTCCTTCGTTTCTCTTCCTTCTCCTCGCTCTCTTCTTCCACACCGTCGTGCCTCCTCTCCTTCCACAGCGTATACTTCGGCTTTCAGTATAAGCCGGGGCCCTTTCGGCTCGCTAAGTAATGCCTAATGTTCCCCGGTGGATAAGGGCATAAAAATTTGTTTTGTTTCTTCTCTTCCACTTTTCGTCTCTCTCCGTCCGTCTCTCTCCCTCTCTATCTTCCTCACAGTCTCTCACCGTCTCTCTTTAACTCTTGGAAGGTCGCATTCCAACGGCACCTGATTGCCGCAAGCGAGCCGGCGAGCCCACTCGGGGTGGTCCGAATAGCTCGGGCCCCTCGGGAACCGTTTCTGGGACCCCCGAGCGCCGTGAGGACTTTTGTTTTTTATCTCCACTTCACTCCACCTCCAATTTTTTTTTTTTTTTTTTCATTTTTATTTTCTTCCTTTTTTTTCCTCTCGATTTCTTCTCTCTCTCTCTCTCTCCACTCTCTTTTCCCCTTCGGGTCGTTTGTTTTTCCATTCTTATTTCTCCCGGCTCGTTTCTTCTTCTTCCTCCTTTTATTCTCCTTCCAGCCTCCCGTTCATCCTTACCGGCTCGTCTTCATGGTTCATTTATCTCATCGATTCCGCACTAACTCGCCGTTTCTTCTTTTCCCTCCACGCCGTCATCCACTCTGCTCTCTTCATCTCCGTTCTCACCGGCTGCCGATACGCGATTTTATACCCATTGACGCGCGCGAGACGAGAGAAGAGAAGCGGGAAGAAAAGTGGAGGACGGAGGGAGGGAGCGAGAGAGAGGTAGGAAGAAACGAGAACGAAGAACAAGAAGCCGGCCAAGTTGAGACATTTTTACCTGCCGCCGGCTGCTCCTCGCTATATACGACGAGAGAGAGATATTGACTCGTCTTTCTCATTCCCCTGACGCGAAGAGACTTCCCCCCCGGGAAATATATATATATGTATATACATATATATACACACACTTATGTATAGATATATATATTCGTGCAAAAGTTATATCTTCGGAGGCCAGCACGCTCGCAGAAACGGCGGATAATATATGGGGCGAGTTTTGGGTCCGGGGAGGGGGGCGGGCCTCTCGCACTCGAGGTTCCCCACCGAAGCCCAGGGACCTCTCTTCTCGGCTCTCGCGGGAGGCCTCGAGCGATCTTGAATAGCTCAATTTTCGCGTGCGTGTGATCCCTCGAGAATCAACGAGAGAACAGGACCGCGGTCATGGACCACCGTCGACAAATTGGCCGAAAGCCCGTGTTATTCGTACCGCAAAAATACTACTTAGATATCTATACTTTGGGGCCCAAAACGATCATCGAATCTTTCCGGTACCGATGAAATTTAACTTTTATCACTAACGAATATACCGACACGTGAGCTGAAAAAGAAGTCCCGCGACTCGCGATCGGTGATCGAATGAGAGTGGAGAAAGCTTTTAGTTTTTTTTATCCTAAATCCTAAAATTTATAAGAGTTTATGGGAATTTACAAGAATTTATACGAAAAAAGAAAATTGTAATTCACACAGTGAAAATAGTATGTACTTTTTACAACAAATTATTGTCCACAAAAAACGCCCACAATTTTTTACTTGTTACTTCTACAGTTTTACAAACAAAAGTGCAAACTAAAATTATTAACGACACGGGAAATAAGAGGACAGATTTGTATATTGAAGAATGAACAAACGAAAATTTAACAACATTTTTTTCACGAAACTTCGTATTCCGATTTTGCGAAATTATTTTTTACTGTGCAGTTATTGAGATTTTATAAGTCTTACACTTCCTTTCTGCAAAGTTTAATAATAATAAGTAAACATGTGCAATCTGCGACGACTGTCACAACCACCGCTCTAACATTACATTTGCATATATATTTTTGTACCGCGCTTGAGGGAACTTGTCCCAGGGCGCTGAATAAACGTTTCTCCATCCAGTAAAATAATAATAAAACCGATAACATTTTTTCCCGATTTTGCATGTTTTTTTTTGCTCTATGTCGATAGAAATTCTGTTTCTCGAGTGCCAATTGCGGAAATACGAGGTACGCGGTGAGGCGAAGAAAATTGAAGCCCGCGTCGGCGAACACGTATCCGTCGACGGAGTCCTCGAATATAAATTACGAGGAAACGCGAACGTGTCGGATAGTTGCCGGGACGCTTTGGGAATATAAAGAAAAAAAAAAAGTCGCTGGGAGAACGGAGGATCTATGGTGTACGCGTACGGAGAAAGAAGTACCCGGGGCTCCGCCGTACTCGACGACCCACCGCAACGGGTGTGCAGCTTCGATCCTCCCGAGGATAGTTCGCCCGGTTCGATGTCACGCACGCATCGCTCACGAGACTGCGACCGATCGCTGGATTATATCCCGTACTTGGATAGCTGCCGCGCGCGCTGCTGCGTGCGCGGTTTCTTCATCGAGCGGTTCATTCACTCTCGCGTCCGTGGGTTTACACGCTCGACGAGAGAAGAGAATCCGTTCGTGAACCTCCATCGAGTTTTAGCTTCTGGCCGGCTCGTCGTTACGTCAGGACCGTACCGGGCTTCCCGCGTTCGTTCCTTCGATCGCGGTGTGATTTATCGCGCTTACAGGCGCAACAACGTCGCGGTCGACGCGGAATCTTGCAGTACAGAAATTTCTCCTCGCTCGTTGGGATCCCGAGACGGCCCGGAGGATCCAGCTTCGAGCGAAGAGAAAAAGATTCTTTCACGCGCGACGCCGTCGAAGCCGCAACAGGCCGGGCCTGAAACGATACACTGGCTCTAGTCTCGTAATCGGCGAATCGGTCCTTTTTAATTTTTAGATGAAATTACGAAATTATTCATTTATTTATTTATTTCATGTATACGGGCTGGGCCCATTTACAGGGCAATAGGTAACTTATTGTTGAAGTATATAATACAATTGCGAGAGTCGTAAAATATGCATTTGCAGGTAGTTTAAAGAAAGAAATAAGAAGTGAAAGTCGTGAGCGATTCCAGATAATCGAAAATAACGCTTGCTATACAATGAAAATAGAAAAAAATACAATACCAAAGGCGCAGAGAACTAAAATAGAACCTGATCAATAACAGATCAGGATTAACGGGATATCAGAATTAACAGATCGGAAATAACAGCATCGAGTGTGGTCAAAAGTGAATCGTAGTCTTATGTGAAAAGCAAAACGAATTCATGGAAAATCCAGCAATTTTTCGTGAACTTATACGACGGTATAAGAGACAATAGTTGGAAATTATAAACTATAAAGATCATCAAGCGTATAAGAGAATGTCGGATGGATCGAGATTTATGAATCTAATATAGCGAAGATATTAAAAGAGCCGTAAACAAATAAGATGAAAAATGTCAACAATAATTGCAAGAATCGCCATCGACGATAGCGTTCAATAAATTCTGAAGAAACCGGGAAATCCGGATAATGCTCTTCGGAGCACAGACCGCTCTGCGGATGTAAACAGAGGCTGATAATGAGCCAATTATTGTTAGATCGATGAGAAAAAAAGCCGCGAAGCTCACCGGAATTCGCACGAATAGCGTTTCTTCTCCGCGATCATCTAAGATCTTTATACATTTTTTATTTCAGCAATAAAAAAATGAAAAAAGTGGTTAATTGATTTTAAAAAAACCGTAAAATTAACAACAATAAAGTCTACCGCATCGCCAACCACGTCAACGACCTAAACCGTGAATTTTTCTCCGGGAGAAATGTACAAAACTTCAAGACTGTGGTGCCAAACCAAATTCTTCGCTTCGAGTAATTTAACAATTTACTAGTCAACAGTTTACCGTTTTATTTTCTACTCCAAATAACTATTTTTGTTTTAGCGCACAAAGTGCGAAATATTTTCTCGTTTCTTTTCTTCATAAACAAACACAAAAGATTTACTAACTTATTAAAATGTAAAACGGGGTTTTCCCCTCTGCTACAATAAATAAATAAATAAAGGTCGTTGACCTTTGCGTTGACGTCCGCGTGGAATAAAAGTTAGTAAAAACCGAACGTCACCGAAGATGTTAGTTTCGCAGATACGAGTTCGAATTTCGATGTATAAATCGGTGCTTACTGTGAGCGGCGAACGTCATGATGACATCGCTCTGGTCGATGGCCCTGAGATCCTGACCGGTAAGATCGAACTCCCCGGCGTCGTTCCGTCGACGATGTCCCGGTACGTCGACCGGTTTATCCGAGTTCTCACCGAGCGCGTTCTTGTAAATGTCCAGAAGAAACTTGGGCGCCGACCTCTTGACCTGTGGCAATTTGCCAACGACGCTTCTCGGCCTGTCCGGCAGCCCGAGCAGATTAAGAATTTCGTGTTCGACCTCGCGTTTCTCGCGCTGCGACACGACTCTGTGAACGACAGTCTGATCGTTACCATTGTCGACGTAGAGACCGCTCATTCTCGCCGCGCTCGCGATCGCAACGAGATCGACGATCGTCGCCAGGAAGACGACGACGCTGCAGGCCCGCCCGCAGAAGCCTCGTCTCCTCCCGATGGACGTCGATGACTCCCGAAATTCGTGCATCTCGAAGTCACGTCGCCGGTCCCGTCGAATCGGACGGGACTAGGATACACTTCTCTCGTCCTCCCCTTCCTCGGCTTCCTCTTCCCCCGTCGACTCCACGACCTCCGCCCCCGGGTTTTCCGCCCGGTGGTCCACGTCGTCGTCGTCGTCGACCCGATTCAATGTTTTTAAATTTTCCGACTCTTCCGCCGATACTTCGCGCTTCCTCGCGCCGAACCGCCGAAGATACCCTCGCCGATCCCAATACCGATTTCCTCTTCCCACGGACTTTGAGACCAACTTCCTAATCCCCGCTCTCCACGATCGTCGTCGCCGATCTCATACGATCCGTCTCGCACGATACCGATTTTATCGTCTCTCCTTTATTATCGTTACTTTATCTTCCTCCTCTTCCGTTCTTATTCTCCCCCGGCGAACTCTCGTTGAATCATCGAACTCACTTCCGGCACACTTTCGTCGCTATTATTAGCGAGGAGAAGGTTTCACCGTCTAACTCGGGGTTGGCGGACACACGCGTCTTCCGCGACGAGGATATCAACACCGGTCTCTCGGAAGCCGGTCTCCGGACGGAGGAACGGCTGGGCTCGATCCGCGATAGCGAAAAGTGTAAGGCGAGAGAGAGAGCCAAGCCCGCGCGCGCGCACAAACAGCACGCACCAACAACTCGGTGACCACTGGGACTCAGCGGCACCGCAATGAACCGCCAGTGCGAGTCTGTTTGTCTGGGCCGATCGCACGCGCGCCCGTATACCCATACACACTTCTGTGCGCCGCTCTGTGGCTGCTCTCCGGTGTGCTCTCCTCCGAGCCGAGTCCTCGTCTTTGGACTCGGCAGCCTCACCACCGCCTCCCAGGAGCGTACGCAGCGTCGTGCGTAACCCCCTCGAGAGGGGGAGGGGAGGGGGGGGGCGACACAGAAGTCGCAACGGGCGAGAGGACGAACCAGCGGCCCCGAAGATAGCCTCGGAGAATAACCGAGAGACAAACTTTTACCGGGCGCCCCGCTGCGAGGATCTCTCTCGTAACTTCCATTCCCCGGTCCCAACGGAAAATCGTCCTCCTACGCCACCCCGGAGGACCTTACGACCGATCAGCGGGGAGTCCGACGACTTTTGTTTCCAGGAATACACACCGAGCGCAGCCCTCTTTTACCATCGTCGAGTCTCGCCAGATAAGCCCGAGAAGTCGGGAGCGTTGTATGTATAATTTTTTTTTTTTTTTTTAGGTAACGAGCTACCCGAGAGATCCTCGTGGCGAGCCTAGAGCCGTACGCTCCTGACTCATAGAGAGATAGGACCCGCCCCTGGCGAAGAAGTAGGCGGTGCACAACGAGCCGATCTAAAGTGGGTTCAAAGCCGATCGGCAGGGCTGCTTGAATATATCTCGATCGCGATGGCGACTCGTCGATGTATCATCGATCAATTCGATAACGACCATCGTGTAACATTATTGTTTTTATTTTATTTATTTTTTTTATTTTCTTCGGTTTCTCTTTTTATACCCGAGGCTATGGATGTTCGATGTGGCTTCCGTCGGTGGGTTTGTCGTGGCTCGTCGAGGCAACTTCCGGTAGCGGTGACGATCGCGAGGAGGAGGGAAGATGAATTTTGTCGGACCTGTGTCTCGTTCTCCCTTTGCTTTTTCCTCCTCGTCTTCCTCCTCCCTACTCGGGTCTTTATCTGTCTCTCATGGACGATCTGCAACCCTGAATCTTCATCGAACTCCACCGTGTGTACACGTACGGACTCTCTCGGTTCGCGCGAGGATGAAACTCGCTCAGGAAGAGACAGCCGAGGCTCTGCCCGCTGCCTCGTTTCGTCTCCCTTCTTCTTTATAGTTTTCTTACTCCTCGCGTCTTTCGACGAGCGGTTTACACACACTCGGATGCCCGCGTACCGACATGAGCCATGCTGGAATCCAAGAAAATAAATAAAGTAAATATATGTATACGCATGTAGGTATGGGAGAGAGTCGGTGCTGGTGAAGAAGATGAGGAAGAAAAAGAAAAAAAAAGAAGGAGAAATAAAGAAGAAGCTGTAGATGGGATAGTAGCTGTAGAGCTCCGGTGCTTCTGCCGTTGTGCTGTATAACGTTTTGTTGGGTGGAGGGAGAAGAGTTGGACGAGCGAGAGAAAAAGAAGTGGGAAGAAGGATAAGAGGGCGGTAATGGCCCCGGAGGCGAATTCTCAGCGAGCATAGGATATCTCGGCAGGTCCACCGGGAGATATCTACGCGCGATCGACTCACGGACTCCTCCTCGGCAACCTCTACACTCCTCTCACTCTGTGTATATATCCTCGTCGGCTCCGCTAGCTCATGCCCGCAACTTTTGCCTCGCTCTCGCTGTTCCACTCGCAGGTGCCACCGAGTCTGCCAGCTTCGGCTGTGGATGCCTGGAACTCGACAAGCGGTGGCTTCCCGAAGGCTCTCTCGTTTATAGTACTCGTTTGACGAGATGCGGACGTCCAGTGGTTTTTAATGAACATTTTACCATATGGACGTACGCCGCGAATTCCTCCTCCGGTTGTATCTCATCGTGTATACAGTAAAATTGGAAACTTTTTGTTTTTGTCGAACAAGGCGTAATTTATTTATTTTCAATACCTCGGTACTGCCCAAGAAACGATACAGTGCGGTTGACTGTGTAGAATAAAAAAAACTAGATAGTTTCTATATGTCGTATCGCTCATAAGAATCTATTTAACTATAACGAGTTAAGTAGATTCTAGTTTATATGTAAATTATATAAAATCTTTTCCAGTCCCTTTTTTTTAATTTCCTGCGGTGGGTTTTAGGTTATGTAAAATATTAATCTCGATTCGAGGAAAATGTGAAGGATATCGAAGATTTTTTTCTTGTTATCGCTACTGTCGACGAAGTTGCCGGATATATATAGGTATCGAGGACTGGGCGGAGAGTCGAGTGTGTTGCAGCATCCAGCATTCGGTGCCAGGGAGTCTACCGAGATATACTGCGGGTCCGAGGAGACCCTCCTCCCCCCCTCCGGGCAAATTCCTATCAAGCGTTGCGTATACTCGTTAACCGGTATACAGTGTGTATAGTATATAACGTACAGATGTATGTACTACATTATGCGTGCGTATGGCTCTCGGTTCTCCAAGGTGTTTGCATACGCCTGGCACACCTTGGTTCGACGTGTATTTTATTAAATCGTCTCTTGCCATCTCCCTCCAGATACGTTGTCAATATAGATATACCTTGTGCACAGCTGTGTCTTATGCTGTGTTAGCACGGCCATTGTATATACGTGAGCGTAATCGAGAATGGAATTTTTATTGTTCTGTTGTTGTTGTCGCGGTCGAATCTTTTTTATTGCGCAGAGAGCTCTTCGACTCTCCCATCGAACACACAAATCGCAGTCGCCACCGAGTCTACCGAGAGATACAAAGAGCACCACTACGGAGAGTCACGCATCGCGGTAGACTGACCGGTGTGCGAGAAACATCTACTCCACTCGTTCACGACGAGGAGACCGGTTATACTTGACCCAACGGTTTACGTCAGGTTATCATTGGGAGTCCGTGGCACGGCAGAAATTAATGTTTGCCGCTTACCGAAATTCATCTCGACGATGAATTTTGTAGATAATGCGCGAGCTACCGTCGCGCTGTCCCTGAAACGAAATTCTATAGCGAAGACTTACTTCTTCTGGACGCGTGAGTTGGAGACAAAAAAAATATGCTGTGAGCAATTGCAGCGAACTGTTAAGATTTACTGTATAGGAGAACGAATACGCCTTGAATCATGAAGGCCACTTCCGGTTTGGAACGGAAGACCGCTGCGTTCAAAATGGCGCGCAGAACAGTGCGCACCTCAATCGTCTTCCCGTGAGCGCTTGCTAACAGTTTTTAAGAAGATCCCTTTGTTCTCATTATTCGCTAGGCAAAAAACACGTGTAGGTAAAGGACTGGAAATCGTAAGTGGTTCTTCATGACTATAACAAGATAAAAAAATTGCAAGTACCCAAAAATATTAATTCATTCTGCGCTTTTCCAATGTTGCGGAGTTCTCGGCAAGGTAGCACTGGCGGCGTCGGCCAAAAGAACTAGCAACATCCAAAATTATTATAATAATTTTTGAATATCTCTCTAGGATAAGATTTCGAATATCGAGACTTCATCGAGCGTTGCGACTGAAATCCCGAGAATTCTTGTAATTTTTGCGGCACTCGCTCTTTACCGGCCTTACCGTCGCGGACAACCTTAATCCCCACTCTCAACGAGTTCGATAGCGTGCATTTAACCCCTTCTCACACATCGAGCGCCGACCGTCGACACAGGCAACGACACAGGCTTCGGTCCTATAACCTCTCTTCCTCTGACCGGTTATGCTCGAAGCAAAACAATATTTGTTTTTTCTCGAAGATCAAGTAGGCTTTTTCAAAATTAAATGAAAATGATAAGACACACGGTGTGACAGCGCGATTAAACCGTGTTGATTCGAAGTAAATTTTCCTTCGATTCTTCGTAATCGTCGGTATAATTCGTAACACAAACGTTTGTACGCTTTCGCGCTTCCGTTGTGTAAGTGACACTGGTTAAGAAAACAAACAACAATGTCCGTGGTCATTGAAACAACGATTGGTGATTTCACCGTCGATTTGTACACCGACCAGCGTCCTCAAAGTAAGTGCAGTTCACGTACCGTTAATTCGACGCGAAAAATCTTAAGTCTGGGCTAAAGATCAACATAACCTCAAAATATTTCGAATCTTTTTGTCTCCGAAACGCTTTCATAAAATAAAAAACGAATTGTGCGACACACTGCGTATTTGATTAACTCAGTGAGCGCAGCAATCCGTTTTTTATTTTATAGAATCGTTTCCGAGAAAAATTGATTCGAAATATATTGAGGTTATGTTGATTTTTAGCCCCACCTTGAGTCGCGATCTTCGAGTGGAGTTCGGACGGTCACACGATAATATTCTTTTCTGATTTCCGTATTCGCAGCTTGCAGAAACTTCCTGAAACTGTGCAAAGTCAGGTACTACAACTGGAACCTTTTTCACACGGTCCAGAGTAATTTTATCGCTCAAACGGGAGATCCCACCGGTACGGGCAAAGGAGGCGAAAGCATATACGGCACGCTGTTGGGCGAGAAAGCTCGATACTATGAAGCCGAACAGATGCCCAGGATAAAGCACGATAGGGTCGGACTATTGTCCATGGTAAATTGCGGTGACAACATGCTGGGATCGCAGTTCTTCATCACCTTGGACAGGGATCTCCAATCTCTCGATGGCGAGCACTGCGTCTTTGGCGAAATTACCGAGGGTTTGGAGATAATTCTGAAGTTCAACGAGGCCATCTGCGACGGCGATCACCGACCCTATCAAGACATAAGAATATCTCACACTGTGATACTGGAAGATCCTTACGACGATCCGGAGACCCTTGTCGTTCCGGACAGAAGCCCAGAGCCCACGAGAGAGGCTCTCATGGTAACCATCTTACAATTTAGACCACACGAAATTTGTTTGCTTCCTTATTTCGATAGATTTTGGTAATGAGTGACTTTATGAATATCCGAATATTTTAGTTAGCATATTAACTGAAATTTTATGTGATATTTCCATAATTAAAAAAAAAGATGTCAATGAACTTAATTGTGATTTATTTATTTTTTAATTTTTTTATTTATTTATTTTATTTATTTTGCGTTTCTCAGAGCGACCGAATCGGTGCCGATGAAGCGATAGACGACACGGCCGGAATGAGCATGGAGGAGATAGCTGAGATACGAAAAGCCAAAGAGGCGAAAGCTCGAGCGACGATTCTCGAGATCGTCGGCGATATACCGGACGCTGATATGGCGCCACCGGAAAACGTCCTTTTCGTTTGCAAGCTCAACCCCGTAACTAACGACGACGATCTCGAGATTATATTCAGCAGATTTGGAACGATCGTCGGGTGAGTCTTTCAGCGGTTAGAAAATAATACAAGGGACGAAATTTTACGACGTTCACGATGAATATTTTTTTTATGTTTCAGTTGCGAGGTGATCAGAGACCGTCAGAGCGGCGATTCGTTGCAGTACGCTTTTATAGAATTCGCCGATCGCAAGAGTTGCGAAGAGGCTTACTTCAAGATGGACAACGTACTTATCGACGACCGTCGTATCCACGTTGACTTCTCGCAGTCGGTCTCGAAGATGCGATGGCGAGGCAAAGGCAAGGGGATAATGTACAACGACGAGAAACGCTCGGACGGTCGCAGAAGAAAGGAAGAATTCGACGATCGAGGAGGTCGAGAAAAACGCAAGAACACTGACGATCATCGAGAGGGGAAATACGAGAGTGGCGGAAACGACAAGAGCCACGAGGATAGACAAAGGTTCGAGAAACACGATCGCAGAAAAGATAATGACAAATATCGACGGGACGGCGAGGATAGGCACGATAGGCGGAGAGACAGACACGGCGAGAAGGTGAGAGGGAACGATCGGGGCAATGATAGCAAAAATCGATCGGAATTCAGAGGGCGGAGGGAAAGCCGCAGTAGAAGTCGAGATAAGCGAGGCAGCGAATCTACCGATCGTCGGCAAAGGCGACGCGACGACGACAAGCGCAGCAGAGACCACGAGAGCAGAGCAGAAAAATCGAGCCGTCCGAGACACAGAGAAAAACGATCCAGGGATCGTTCCGAGGAGCGCTACAGAAAGAAGGACAATCGTCACGAATATAGAAACAAATAACGTTGACGATTATTTAATCCGATCCGATTGTATATAGTGAATATTTTCGCACACGTCTCTATCGATTTAATACAATAACAGAACATTAGGCTGGAATTTGAATCATTGCTGTTGCCCTTCGGCGAGGTTCATTTTCGACGGTACATCCTCGACCGGCGCCGATTTTTCTTCGATCAGACGAATTATGTTGAAATTCTTGCAATTCAGAGCTACCTGCATAGGCGTCTGTCCGGCGCGATTTTTTGCGTTCACATCCGCTCCGATATCAATGAGATACCCGTAAATAACAGTAAATAAGTATCAATGAAATTCTTTCGCTTTTTTAATTAATTAAATTAAATTAATTAACTAAATTAAATTTATTTTTTAAATTTCCATTTTAACTTACTCCGCCAACTCGTAGTATCCGGTCATCGCGACAACGTGTAATGGTCTTCGCCAGCCTATCGGGTCGGGAATGTTGACAATGTCTCCCGCGAAGTGTATGATAGTTTTGACGATGCTCAGGTCGTATCTGTCTCTCGCGCTGAGAACGGCTTCGAGAAGGAGAGGCTGCGAATCTTTGGGTGTGAATGGCGATCGGCTGTCGGAAGGGGAAAGGGTTCGACGGTGAAACTGCGAAAACGTTCTATCGAGCTCTGTCCGCACGGGATTAAATATCGTTCACGATCGAACCGGCGATGTTTCCATTTAACTACCGTAATTTGTAACCAGCCAAAAGCTTCGTCATCGGTAGATTCTTCGTTTTCAATACACTGATATGAAGAGGGCTTTCCCCGAAAGCGTCGTAAACGTAAATGTGCGCTCCGGAGCGTATAAGAAATCGTGCGCATTCCAAGTTGTTCTGCAAAGCTGCGTAATGAAGGGGATCTCTGCCAAGATTGTCCTTGCAATTTATAACCGCGCCAGCCTTCATTAACTCATAGATAACTTCTGTATTGCCGAGCAGAGCTGCTGTATGTAATGGCGTCAATCCTTTAAAAAAATGTTTAGCGTGTAAAAATAACGTAAAATTTGTTAGGGCAATTCAGGGCAATGTTTCACAACCGTGCATAGTCTTAGCTTCGGTCTTGATATCGCGAACTCTGCAGAGCAAGCGCATCAATTCGACATCACCGTGCTCGGCCGCGACGTGAAGTGGAGTCATCAAATCCGGTCTTCGACAATTCGCGTTCGCTCCGTTGTCGATAGCCTTTCTGGCAACGCTCAAATCGCGAAGCGTACAAGCCGCTAGCAGTGTTGCGTTCAACTGAAGCCTTGTCAGCTTGGACCAGTCCACCGAATCGGTAACTACCATCCGATACTTACGATTCTCTGCCATGCCTGGACTTGCAATGCGACGGTCGCAATCGCTGTGCTTGGGTGCGTTCGTGAATGAAGATCTGATCAGCTGAGCGCGCTTTTATTTACGACTGTCCACTGCTAGTGGATTTTTAGGTTGCCAACGGTACATCTGGTTCTTTTTGAGGTTGCCAACGATCTCTAACTCTCGTAATTCGTTGAATTTTTACATAAAAATTTAACACCACATTTTTGACACTATAGTTTACTATAGTTTACTATTAGAAAAAAAATGTATTAAAAATATCGAAATTTTTCTGTAGCGTAAGCTCTTAATGACAGTGGTCAATTTTTTTAAAGCGTCTTCGACATATGTGAACAAACGCAAATGATTAAATTTACCATCCCTGAGAAAAATCGGATTACAGTTTTTGTTGCCGACCGAGCCCGAGTGAGGATAATCGTGTAAAGTAGTTCCATACGAAAACAAAAAATTCAAAACGGGAAGTGCATGGATAGAATATAATCGTTTATTGTTCTCCTCTCATGTTTACAGTGTTGAGTTATTTTCGGATCAAAATACGTAATGTCGTTTCTGAATCGATTAAGAACAAAGGCGTTTCGTGTGATCGTAGATCCGGCCGATATTATTTATTTAACCCTGTGCCGAGATCTCTTTCACGCTCCCTCGCTCGCATGACCGTTTAACATATTTCGTTTAGAAGGATTTTGGATTTATAAACATCACATGGCTTTGGATAGTTACAGAGGAAACGAAAAGATCTCATAAACTGGTATATTTTCCGATGTCAGTGTGACGTCCCTGTCAGTAGCGTCGTGATTTTTTGTTGTTGTTGTTGTTGTTTATATTCACAATAATATTTTATCAGGTCCATATAGCAATCCTTTGAAAACAATAGATTTTTTTTTCTTTGCTGATATGTCACGAGTCATAACATTCACATTGATGCCAGATAATCGATTATACATTGTATATATATCATATATATATCTCGTATATTACATATTTCCCCGCCAACGAATAGATACACAGGTTTCAGTTACACGTATTCCTTGCTCAAAGTCCTTTTTTTCTTATTCTTTTTTTTTGTTTGTTTTCTCGTTAAAAAAATACTATAACTTCATCAACAAAAATATATCATTAGATCGAAAGAATAAAAATAGAGATATTCACCAGCTATTCACCTTAATTCATCGAAAAGGTATACGAAGGCTGCGCGTTTAGTCGTATAGTATTATAACAGGTATCTTTGTTTGTTTTTTTTTTACCGTGTTCAATATTTCTTAGCTGTTAAACATCATCTTAAGAAATCACGTTTCGATATTACAATATAATTTATAATCGACAATACACAGGATAAAATTTGCAAAAATCTTTTATAATCTATAATAAGTCTGTCGTTATCGTAGATCCCGTTGAGAAATTTCATGGAAGCTGAGTAAAAATTGTCTATCGACGAGTCGGTGAGAGTCGGGCGCGATCGGCCGCGATTCGCGAGATTTTTAATTCTATTAATTCTTTCATAGCTTTTGTTTTTTATTTTTATTTTTATCTCGGGCGGTACAGCGAGAAATCTTTCGAATATCCATGCGTTCCGACTCCTCGTACTCTGGTGCGTTAGACAACCGTTCATATTTGGGTATCCGATGTAATTGACAAAGAACGCGCCAGAAATGCATCGCTTTTTGTTATTTTTTTTTCACAATACGAATTATACCGACTTATACGTTAAACTTATAGTGAATAAACAAGCTTCATAAAAGCAGGAAGTAGATTCGGTTGTAAAGTAGTTTTCTTGTTTGTTTTGTTATTTTTTAATTCTCTTTATCATTTATCCGTCGGATGGAAGTCCGGTGGAAGCAGCAATTTACTATTTTTCTATTATAATGATGTCAGATTTCTTAATCTCTTTCTCTCTCTCCTTCCCGCGTTGATTGTTGTTTTTTTTTTGCACAATACCTGGCCACGAAGATACGCGCGAGTCTATCTAATTTATTTTGTTCTCAGTTTTAAGAAAAAATATATATATATATATCATATATTTTACGTTACTCTCATGCGAATAAAAAGATGAGGAACTTTACACGGATTCGCGAGCAACGGCAGATGCCTTTGAGATCTAGGAGCGTCGCTGAATATAAATTGTAGTACAATGTTTATGTGTATAATACTCTCTGACGATCACGTTTAGTCAAACGAGTACGCCCGTTCCGAGTAGTCACCGAAAAAAAAAGAAAAAAAAAATATATACATATATATATAATATTTATATTTATGAATGAATACATTTATACGAGCTCAGCTTTGATACAGATGAACCCGTTCATCAGGCGACAGCGCGTTACACAAAAAAAATCGTCAGCACGTGGCTCACCCCCTCTTTTTTCTCGTTATCTCGTGGTCGAGTCTCTGCACGCGTTCTCGGCTATTCGAAAACTGCCATTTCCATTTCGTCCTCGCGGTCTCTCAGTTATTTTTTTAAATTGATGATTTAATAGATTAGACGATGAGGGTAGTTCGGATACACCTGAGGCTGCGAGCCCATCAACCGGGATAGACTTGCCAAATCGTTTCGACCGGCGTAAGTTTCGTAGCCCTGGAAATTTGCATTAATTTTCATGTAAATAAAAAAAATTGTATCGACTCCTGAAAATAATTTGAAAAAAAAAAAAAAATGTTCTGCACACCTGGGAGCGTTTACGCGCGACGACGAATCTCTTCTCGGGCTGATAGTAGGACTGGGCTGGATAGAGAGCACCGTACTGTGCCGCGCCGTATTGCGTTCCCTCGTAAGGCGCTCCGTATTGACTCTCGTACTGATCGTAAGAGCTGACCGGATGAGTTCGAGGGATACCGATATCGAACGTCGAGATGGGCTGCGGTGCGTGCATGGAAGCGCTGAAGTGTCGCGGTGGCTCAACTGCCATCCAGGCTCCGTCTGTATTATCGATCGATGGATAGAGCATTAAATATTGAAAACGCCTTATATAAAAAATAAATAGTAAAAAATGAAATATTGAAAATATCTTATATGGAAAAATGAAAAAAGGTGACAAGAGACCCTCACCGTTTCTAGGGTCTTCCTCGTCCAATCCAACAACGCCGGCATCGTCTTCCACATTCTCGTACTCGTCGTTTGCATAGTTTCGCCAGTTTCTGTTAAATCACGAGTGTTAGAAGTTCGGATGGAAATAATTAAGTAATGTAACTTGAACTATTGTCGGGTGAAGAAATTCAATAAAATTTACCGGTTGCGTGGGGAATTTTCCCAGAGCGACAGGAGGGTGAGGAAGTCCTCCCGGTCCAAAGCGCGCTTGTATCGTGGCTCTTGGTAAACTGGTATGCTGAAAGTAAGAGGATGTTTAGTTTCTCCATATTTTTTAAAATCTTGAGTTCATTACAAATTTCCATTCTGTCTTAGAATGATCGAACGATCGGACCTCTGGAAATTGCGAACACGTAGAATTATATGCTCCAGGTAATTTATTTGGTTGTCCCAAAACACTAATTGATTGACCAAAAACAAATCAATTCACTGACTAAAGAAAATGATGCGATTGGCAAGCAATTAATTTGTTAACGAAAAAAACTTAATCCCGTGAAGCCATGTAAGTAAGAAACGTAGTTGTGTTGGGGACAATTAATTCTCTCAAGTCCGATTGACGAGTTTTTTTATCTTATATTTTTCCCGCCTCACTCAGCGTAGCCGAAATGCAGTTCCTTTTTAGAGCACAATTACAGTTGGTTAAAAAACCCATATCTGTACCGAACGTTACCAGGACGCAAACTACGAGACCTTTTAATAAGCGAGAACCGCAATCTTGGAGTGAAGCTTATTCATACCAAATTATTTGACTTTTTTGCATGTAACATTTGCCTTTTTTTGTATTGTAGCCAGTAAGATATTGTAACGAATATGTAGCAGATTATTCGTCAAGGCACACGATATTAGTTAGGTTTTACAATAGACGATCGAACGGACGATCGATACAAGATCGATCGTCATGTCAGCGAATCTGGACGCGACCAAAGCGAAAAGACGCGACACCACGCGACATCACGTGATCAGGATAATTAACATTTATCATTATTAACAATATCCGCCCCGAAACCAAATACGCGCGTCATTCATTAAGTCGTTCGTAACAAATGGTGTCAGTCTGCTAAATATTCCTTATAATACATCGTACAATCTTCTGACGATATAGACGATTTCTATTAAGAAAAAGGTACAAGCAATTCTTTCTGCCTAGAAGATAATCTCTCGATGATCAGATCCGAAGTCGACCACTTAATCTTCGATTCGTCCGACTTCTCGACTCCTTCAATAAATTCGTTATCCACAATCAGCCGCGGAAAAAAAGAAGCGCCAGCTTAACAGCATTTCCAAAGCGGAAACCAAGTGGCTAAGAGGCAATCCCCAACCTAACGAGCAATCAATATACTTCCCGGACGAGGTAGATTGAAAGCCTGACGTTGGAACAGAAACAGCGAAGCCAGTAATTTATTCCGCAGGTCGCTGTCTTCGGCAACGAATTGCATTTCATTAGGAAGAGCGGCAAAGCGGCGTTCGCCTTTCCCAGCGGCAACTCGCGAAGGGTAGGGAAATGAAGAATTTTCTCAAGTAATATCTGCGCGCGGCATTTCCGCCCCTGTTCGCGTGGGCGTCGTTAAATTGGCTCCCGGTTAACCGAGTGGGAGGGTACGGTGAGGCGCTGGCGGCTCGCCAAAACTGACCCCATCTCTGACCCAGTTTTCCCCGGTTTCTCGCGTTCCATTCAGCTTTTCCGCCCTGCCCAACCTCCCCGGCACCGGCGAAGCTTCTCCTGCGTCACGAGTATCGAACGCCTCGTCCGGCCGGCGGTGTTCCGTAGCCACCGGGCGTACATGGATGCGTCGTACATAAAGTACATAAGACCTCGACTGCGTGGAGGAAATATGTGGAGCCCCGGCGTATCCCCATTCCCGCCGAGGGACCCGGCGACTCTATTTAGATTACCGGGCACGTATTCCGTTCTGCGTCGCCTCCCGGCCGTACCCACTGGACCGTGTGCCTTTGACATGCGTCGTTTGTTCAATCAATCAAGCTCCTCCACCCACGCAATTTCCTCGACGGCATACAACGCCTCGACAACAAATAATCCCGCTTGTACGACATTGGGACCCATGTTGATTGTATCGAATTTAGGTTGATACACTGACAATGATTCACGTCCGACCGCACGCGGACCGTTTCCACTTGGAAATGATCAACGACGATGCAGCTGTGTTTAATCGTTATTGTCAGAGTGGCGAGACAGTCTCGGACAATAGTTAATCGGGAAGCTGAGGAAAGTGGGGCAAAATGGACCACTATTCTCCGTTGGAGATGAGACGCTACTTTTTTTCTTTGCTCCAAAAACAAATTTTTAAAACGGTCTCCTATCATGTCTACCTAACTGGACCGTGTGCCTTTGACATGCGTCGTTTGTTCAATCAATCAAGCTCCTCCACCCACGCAATTTCCTCGACAGCATACAATGCCTCGACAACAAATAATCCCGCTTGTACGATATTGGGACCCATGTTGATTGTACCGAATTTAGGTTGATACACTGACAATGATTCACGTCCGACCGCACGCGGACCGTTTCCACTTGTAAATGATCAACGACGATGCAGCTGTGTTTAATCGTTATTGTCGGAGTGGCGCGAGAGGCGAGGAGAATAGTTAATCGGGAAGCTGAGGAGAGTGGGGCAAAATAGACCAGTATTCTCCGTTCGAGATGAGAGTCCGTTTCTTTTCTTTCCGTGAAAAACAATTGGTAAAAATGGTCCTTTTTACGTATTCCGCTCTGCGTCTCCTATCGTGCCTACCCACTGGCCCGTGCGCCTTTAACGTTCGATCAATCGAGCTCATCCACCCACGTAATTTCCTAGAAACATACAACGCTTCGAGAACCAATAAAGCCGTTTGTACGAACTTGGTCCGATGTTGATTGTATCGAATTTAGATTGATACACTGACAACGATTCACGTCCGACCACACACGGACCGTTTCCACTTGCCACGGACTAGCCGTCTCCATCATGGAAATGAGCAACGAAACAACAAACAGCTATGTGTAATTGTTATTGTCACAGTCTCGCAAGAAACTCAAATAATAGTTCGTTGAGAAGCTGAGGACAGTGGAGCAAAATGGGGGCAAAATGGACCAGATCTCCGCAGTTTGAGATGAGACTCTATTTCTGTTCTTCCCGCGGAGAATAATTCATAAATGATCCTTTTCACCCCGTTCTTCGCTGCATAAACTTTGTTATCGAGTTTAATGTCTAGGCAGTAACACGGATGATAAAAAAAAAATTCTCTTTGAGATGAACTATTTTTATTTTTCCAACAGGTCTTGAAACCCGTGTAATTGAAATGAAAAAAAAAAAAAATCGTTTGACGGCTGCGAAAGAAAAAAAATGTTTATTTCAATTCTACTTTAAAATCTTACAATTCCATATGATATTGAAACAACGACTGCAATAACTGTCAAGGTGTTATCGTTTCAATCCGGTATGAAATTGAACGAATTGAATCATTTTTTTTTCTTTAGCAGCCCGCAAGCAAATTTTACTTGAACCATTGATATTTTTTTGTAAGCTTAAGCTTTAAGACGATCCTTGCACCAAAGTAGAAAAAGAGTCCGTTCAGGAAAGTTCTTTCGGTGACGAATTATTTCCGACAGTTTGGTCATCGCCTCAGCCCGGCGATAGAGCGTCGGATCGATTATCGTTTCGATGAGGAACAACGCCCTTTGGAGGCCCGATTAACCGGGGAAAATACGTCAAGTGGAGGAATCACCAGGGGGCTGGAGGGGGAGTGCGACATACGCGAAAGGGAGGGTGCGGGAAAAACAGATCGATGCTCGTTCACCGGTGTGCGCCTGGATAACCATTCTACAGGTGGGCTCCCGCTATCGAGCTTACAGTACGTCGGTTCCACTTACATCTATATGTTATAAGTGGAATCGACTGTGCGTATCAATATACCTATAGATGCATTGGTTGCTTGGTTTCTTCACCGGCACTAAAGATTTTATCCACGTCACAAGCCCCCCCCGTTACGAATCGACGCTCTCGAACATGTACAAGTCAGCACGGGGCAATATGGACCACCGGGGCAAAACGGACCACCTCCATTTCGGACGAGACTTTTTTTAATTGAAGTCCCGAGAAGAATTGCTGCGGCAATCCATTTTACCCCGGTGGTCCATTTTGCCCCAGTCAACTCTATCGCACTCTATCGCACGAACGGGGCAATATGGCTCACCGGGGCAACAGGGACTACCTCCATTTCGGATGAGAATTTAAATTTAAGTCCTGAGAAGAATTGCTTAAGGTAGTTCGTTTGGCCCCGGTGGTCCGTTTTGCCCCAATCAACTCTATCGCACTCTATCGCACGAACGGGGCAATATGGTTCACCGGGCCAAAAGAGACAACCTCCATTTTGGATGAGACTTTTTAAATTTAAGTCCTGAGAAGAATTCCTTAAGGCAGTTCGTTTTACCCCGGTGGTCCGTTTTGCCCCAGTCGACTCTATCGCACACGGTACGTTTTATGGATGACGAAAACAGTATACGAGCTCGGAGCTGTGACTCACCTCCTCTTAGCCTGGGCGACTGGTTCCGGGGTGGCTTGGGTCGTCGGAAGCGACGATGACGAAGGAGTCAGCGTCGTTGACGATACGTGCGATCCGACGGTCTTGTCCGATCGTTTGCGACGGTCGTCGCCGACGCTGTAGTAACGCGGGTAGGGCGGTATGTTCCAGTTTCTCGGTGATATGTCGTTCGCCAAAACCTTGCCGTATCTGCACACGGAGAGCGCGAGAATTTTTTTATTATTCGGCCGGGCTGACTCACAACCGCGATTTCGGGAGGCGAAGGCGATAAAAAAGGGTGGTTAATTTTTTTGGAATTTTTTGTTGTCGTTGTATATAGAAATAGACTCACTCGTAATTCTTCTCGTAGGGCAAAAGTTCTTCTCTGTCGTATATGGGATTACTCGGCTGTTTCAGATGACCGAAAGTCTCGCCGTCGGCCAGCGCTGCTTTCACATCCTCCAGACCCGACGTACCCAGAGTCCCTGAATCAATTTAATGAGCGATATAATTTTCATATATTTTTTTCTCTTATCATCTTCCCTTAATCAATTTAATAAACGATATAATTTTCATATATTTTTTTCTCTTATTATCTTCTCTGAATCAATTTAATAAGCAATATAATTTTCAGATATTTTTTTCTCTTATCATCTTCCCTGAATCAATTTAATACACGATATAATTTTCATATATTTTTTTCTCTTATTATTGTTCCAGAATCAGTTTAATAATCGATACAGTTTTTATATATTTGTTCTCCTATTTATCTTTCCTCTTTTTTCCTGGTCGTATCGGAGTTGAAAAAAAATTGCGCATAGTTACTTTTCTCGGTGTTCGGTGTGTATGTGTTCGCCGCCGCGGCGGCCGCGACGTTTTCGGCCCTACGGTTCTGCTGATTGCCGAACATCAATAGTTCCTGGACGCGTTTCGCTGGAACGTGAATTTTTTTTAATGGTTACCGAGCTTCGCCTACGACAATTTTTAATTTTTTGTACGGTTTAAATCAGTACCTTTCGGTCTCATCGCCTGATCCGCCTTCGAGACGTCCTCCATCAAACCGGTCGTCAGACATTCGGCAACGACGACCAGTACTCCGAGGAGCAACATCAACGAGCAGTCGTTAAACATCTGCGACAGACAAACGTGCGTGCACGATAAGCTAACGTTGAAGGTTTCCAAATCCGATATTCGTATAGTTCTCCTAGATAGGGTGCTGAATGTCAGGGAACCTCGGAATCGGACACTTGTTGCAGCTACCCTCTAGGCTCAACCCATAAGTTACCCGCAAATGCGAGGGCCGAATGGACTTTCAACATGTTTCGTTATTTAGCGGTGAGATTGTACGTTCTACTCTTTGGCAGCTTTTCCTTAAGGGAAAATAGGGGATGGATTTAAAAAAAAGATAATATTTTAGCAATCTTTCAACATGTTTCGTTATTTCGCGGTGAGATTGTACGTTCTACTCTTTGGCAGCTTTTCCTTAAGGGAAAATAAGGGATGGATTATAGAAAAGATAATATTTTAGCAATCTTCATATTTTTTTGAATTTTTGACACTGGATATTGCTATTTAGATTGTGTCACGTAGTATGAGTTGTGGAAATGTACGAAACGCATTGCAAATTTTTACTATCAAAATAGTAATAGCAGGTATGCAAATATTTAGAAATGAAAGATCAGCGAAGTCTTACAATCAGTTTCTCTTAGTGATAAGAACAAAATAAACAATATTAATCGAAATGAAGATTTTCCGGCTATAATTTTTGACTATTATCAGTAATTTTTTAAATATATATATTAATATATTTTTAATATTAGTAGGTCTACCTTTAGTTATTTTATGTTCGAAATAAAGAACCTATTTTTCAAATCTTCGCCGATAAATAGTTATCTATCAATGACCCTTAAAAGGGTATAAAAATTCTACGTTCTAAAAATTCGATCGAAAATATAAACGTGTAATTTTTTTTTCTCTAACGATCGCGAACAATTCGAATGGTTTTCTTCCGCGAGGATTTTACGCTCCCCGCAGAGAATTACAGTGTACATTAAAAGCTACTGAGTGTTTTCCCGGTCCACCTGTTTCTACCCGCCAAGCTGTTACTCGACGAGCGACGCGCCTCAATCCAACGGGCTCGACAAACGTTAATACCGCATCCAATATAATTTCTACCCCGACCGACGACATATAAAAAAGTAAATTCAAGCTAAAAATACGACCTTATCAAAGTATAAAAAAAATTAATAATGAAATTGATTTTAAAAAATGCGAAAGTAGAAAAATGAATAAAATTCTATAAAGAATTGAATAATATGGTATTAAAATTTACCTTTAATATTGTGTGTGTGTTTTCAGGGTAGTTTGTGACAACCTTCGTTCTCTTCAGTCGGCGCGGTCGCGCCTTTACTCCAACTCGTACGTTTATACCAAGTTTCGAGGAACGGAGCGTTCGCACCTTTCCAGAACGCCGGCCCGGGTAGGAATGGGATGTGTCGAGGTATGCGAGATGCTAGTCGGAAACTCAACGGAGAGGACGGTCGATCAACCAACCCCACCCGGGAGAGACATCCCCTCCTTTATCCCCTCCCTGGGCAACCCCTTCTCACGGGGGATGTCGGTGGTCAAAAGAATCGCGCAACTATAGGAAAAAAACTCGGAAGGGGTGCGCGACGCACCGGCTCGTTATATATCACGGGGTCAATTCGAAAAAGAAAAAAAATCCTGGTATACGCCACCGTACCATAGTTATCTTCCATTGCTTCTTTTCTTCGATCATCTTCGGCGAAATTTGTAAGTTGTTCAAAACGAAAAATTTTAACGAATTCGGAATATTTAATGTTAATAATAATAATGATAATAATATTATTGAGAAATATAGGAATATAGGATGGTATTTATCGCAGCTTGTTATATATCACGGGGTCAATTTGGTAAAAAAAAATCCGAATAATGGTGTACGCCAAAAGAATTTATCTTTAATTTATTCTTTTCTTCGATAATCTTCGGCGAAATTTCTAACTTCTCGAAGGCTAAAAATGTTAACGAATTCGGAATATTTAATGTTAAAAAAAATAACAATAATATTCTTGAGGAATCGAACAATTCTCGCATATAGGGTCGTGTTTTCCGCAGCTCGTTATATATCACGGGGTCAATTTGATAAAAAAATAAAAAATTCCGAATAATGGTATACGCCACCGTAACAGAGTTATCTTCCATTTCGTCTTTTCTTCGATAATCTTCAGCGAAATTTATAAGTTCTCCGAGGCGAAAAATGTTAACGAATTCCGAATATTTAATGTTAATAATAATAATAATATTCTTGAGAAATCGAAGAACTCCCGCATGTAGGGTCGTGTTTACCGCAGGATCGGGGGAAGAAAAGATTCAACCCCCCACTCGAGACGACTCTGGGGCGCTATCGCAACCCGGCAACGCGGCCCACGCAACAGACTAAACGACCACGTGACTCGAGCACAAATCCAACGCCCACGGCTTCTCCGCCTCCTCTGGCAAGCTACCGATACGTGTATACAGTTATATGAGCGAACAAAGCGTATAAACCAGCTCGCCCCTTTTACTTCAATTCTGATGTTTGGTTTGGTTTTTTTTTTCCAAGAATGAATTCATGTCCAGACTCTGCATGCACTTTACGGTGCAACAATCCGAGCCCCGATTCTCCGGTGGATTGCGGAAAGGAATTTATTTAACGCACTTATTTTTTTGCTTATTTATTTCATAAGAATTTCTTCCAAGCTCTTTCAAGAATTTCTTATGAGCTCGAAAGGCATTCGATAAGGCATTTGTATGGGATTATTATTGATTTAAAGGAATTCTTATCGTTCGGTGAATTAATTCACGATGAATGAGAAATGATATGGGTTGAATAAGAGATATTCAACGATGCAGAATAAAGTCAAGCAGGCTCCAATTCCCCCGTGATATCCGATTGAAAGAGACTCGTGTAAGGCGCACATCTTGGACGACATCAGGGACGAGAACTCGTGTAATATTGTAGAGTCCTGGAGAAGACTTTTTTTATTGCGCAGTAGCGTTAAAGCGTCACGCATAACTTTCGAGTCTTGTTAAATTCAATCTCGGAAAAGCAATATTGAAACTACGAACATACTTTGGAATTACGCGTGAAGCAGCCCTGGATTCGTCACTTTTTTACAAATGATTTTAGAATTATCTTCAAGAACTTTGAAATAGCTCATATAAGTCATACAGTACAATTATATGAGCAATTTAAATGATTATTATATCAGGTATTTATATTTAAAAGTTTGTCAATTTATTGTCGTCGGTCTAAGTCATACAGTATAATTAGACCGACGACTCTAAATTGATACACGTTAAAGTCGGCTGAAAAGGCACATCCATTTGCGCACAACAGCTCCGTCGGAGCTTTGAAACCTTGGAAAGAAACACCTGAAAGCGTCATGCAAAAGGTATATATTTTTGGATGGATCGAAATTAGCGTGTCCGAAGCTTCTTAACGTAGAGAAACAAAAATTGTAGAGAATTATTTTTATTTTTTAAATTACCCACATACAAAAAAAAACGTATCTTGCTACAGCAGTACATTTTTTGCTGCGCCATACAATTTTATTTCATTGATACTTCAAAAACTAATTATTCGCAGGTACATTTTCTTTGAGCAGAAAACCAATTATTCCTCGTCTACCCTCGATAACGCAGCTGCGAGACCTCGACGTTGTCGTGACAGCGAAGCGTTCATCGATAACTAGGATACACGACACTGTCGCTTATCAATTATGTAAGCGTGAAATTTTCCTGTACACATGAATTTTCATCGTCGGCGCTCCGGTGTTGCGACGCGACGAGGCTCTCCACAGAGCGAAACGCGCGAAGTGCCATTGACGTCACAGGTCACGATCAATTCCTTTGGGACGCAGAGAATCGGTGTGTGCATGTAGCTTGTTGCTCGGAACGGCAAAGGTGGGAGAAACTCTTTACGTGGCAAAGATATATATCCGGACGGACGTGGTAGAGAGTCACTTGAGGGACGGTGAACGTCATTGCGCTTTCTTGCTATATACGTATATACATACATACTATATACATAACTGTTTGCGCTGCAAATTCCCCTCGGTTCGGTAGTTGATTACTTCTTATTCCCTCGGCTAAAGATAATAACGATGTGCGGTGAAACACAACAATGCAGGTCTGGGAATTGCTCGAACGAGCTCCGGGCCTCAGCTGTGTCGCTTGTTGCCATGCCGGTGCGTCGCAGAGAAATTCAGTAGTAGGAGCACGATATAGTCAGACACGTTGGTCGAACTAAAATAAAATGAAAAAACAACGTTTGCAAAAATGAATTATCGCCTGGATTTTTTGTATGAATGAAAAATTCGAGGTAATATTTTTTACCATTCGTCCCGAAGCTATTCTCTTCCGTCACGTCGATGATTTATTATCTTTGAGAGCGAATTACGTTGGTCACGTGATATACCATCCTCTCAATGGTTGCTACGGCCGCAGGGCGGAGAATCCTCGGTGGCTGTGGTGGGGATGACCCAGCCGGGCCAGATCGATGCATCTCGCTGCGTAGTAAGGACCGCCTGTTGATATGGGCTTAGGTTTCATTCATAAAGTACGAAAATCCGGGCGGATTTCTCGTCCGTTCATACTTCCATGAATAAGGCTTCGCGAGCTTAGTTTCGTATTTCATGCTGTATACTGTATTTACTGTTTCATTATTGTTATTTTTTAAATAATTTAATCGGATAGTACACGTTTTTAATTAGAATTTATTGGAAATACACAATTATAAAAATGAGCAATTATGAGGGCTTTGAAGTCATTTTACAGCTCGGGCTTTTGTGCTCAGAGATTTTTCCGTTCGAACTACCAGCAGACAATTTTTTTTTTTCAAGAACACTGAGCACTCGAAGAAACATGATCAGTTAAAACAAATACTTGATAGGTATCCATGTATTTTGTATCTGCAAAAAAAAAAAACAACTGTTCATGAAGCGTAGAAACACTCTCTAGAGGAACAGGGCGAAATACAGTTTCTTTTTAACTTATACGTTAATTGAAAATACATATGTTTTATTGTTGATCCGAGAGTGCAATTTTGCGCAGCGAGCTCGAACACCTCGAACATACGTGCACTATAAAAAAAATTGTCTTAAAAGTAATGAACAGTATTGGAAGCTTTCTTACATAAACTGTTTCTGAAATTTCAAACACGTGCGTTGCAACACGTAACACGTAATTTTTGTAAATTTCAGGCAAAAGATTTTTGATGTTAATATCTGGCATTTTTATTTTACAAAAAAGGACATTGATGTTCAATTAATGTAAGGAATGTAAGCAAATTTCATGATCCAGTACATTAAATTTACAATTTATTTTTACAGTGTATATAGCAGTTAATATCATTGAAGCCTATCGTGTTGGGTTTCGAAATCCTTTGTCTTCAATCACTTTCGATCGGTCATTTATAATTAAATTATGAAAGTAGCATAAGTACAGCAAGGCAGAATAAAAAAATCATTGAAATCTGTCTGCGCGCGAGTACACAGGAACAATGAGACCTTTAACAGGCAAGTTTCTTTGTTCCTTATTCCCTCTCCATTCATAGCCGGCGCAACCACGTGCGACCGGTCAGTGCTAAGCTGGCAGACTGCTGCAGACAGAGCTCAGTATAGATGTGACTGCGAAGCGGTAGAGAGATATTTCTTCTCGCATTTCTCCTCTAACAAAGAACAAAGGGAACAAAGAGAAAGCCCACAATGGCCGATCCTTACGAGCCCGACCGTCCCGTAATCTGTCCGTATGACAGCAGTCACAGCATCGCTCAATCGCGTATTCAAAAGCACCTGGTAAAATGTGCAAAGGTATTTATTGTTTTCATTTCTTCATTTATAAAAATGTACGTATCAGTCTGATGAGACACAGTTTGCGATGTCAACACGTGATTCGTCCTCCAGAATTACCCGCCGAACTACAAGATAGCCTGTCCGTTCAACGCGACCCATCGGTTGTCCGAGGCAGAGTTGACCGATCATGTCTTTCGATGTCCCGACAGCCAGTACGTCGATCGAGGCGTATGGGATCACACAAGTACTACGACGTTCTTTATTTGTTTGCTACTATACACCAAAGTTTTTTAGTTCTCATTTTTTTTTTTCCAATTCTTGAAATTAAACGTTTTTTTTTTCTTCCCATTCCTGAAATTTAGAATATCACAATCATGGCTCGATCAAGTCTAGCCACGAAATGGAGGACAGAAGTGTAATCGTGTGCGATGAAAGCTGGGACGACGAGGAGAGTCTGGGAATGGACACGCCAAGTGCCTCGGTTTGTAGATTTGATGCCTCGGAACTTCCAAAAATTAAACAGGCACCGAGGTACGTTTTTGGTAGAGAATTTGTCCGGAAGATAAGCGCGAGTTACTTTCTAATAATTATGTTTCTATTCCAGCTTCACTGTAACTGGTGGATCGATTAATCCGAACACACTGATCAGACCTCCCAAGGGAAGACCGGAAGCTCTGATGATGGAAGAATCCGGAGATTCAACTCTGGAGGACATCGAATCGGTGGAGAGCTTCTCCGGTATGGGACGTGGTAAACCGTGGGTAGAACGCAACACCAAGCTGCTGGAGCAGCTGGGCAGAGGAAGAGGATCTCGTCAGCCAAAAAATTTGATTTAATTTTGGACAGAGAAAGTAATTCTAAGTTGATTGAACCAAAGCACTTCCATGACTAATGTTTCTGAAAATGTTCTTGAAACTTTTTAGTATCTGTACCAGATAAGAGTAAAAATCAATGGGTTTGATTTACTTTCTATCAATGTTAGACTCACAGTTGTCATTTTTGTTTTACAAAAGAAAAAAAACATGTTCCCGCTTGGGTCGATAAAGATTGCATTTTCTTACACAAGACAAACTTCTTTTCGTTTATCGAAACATCGCGAAAAAGAATGTTCGTTTCGAAAGTCTGTTGACCAAGTCGGAAACCAGTACTATACGTAGTATTGAACACGTCATCAAATTCATTTATTTTCTTTCAACGATAATTACCGATTACTTTTTTTTCGAATGAATATAACTAGTTTTAACGATTATTCGAACTTGCGAGAGTTCGTTCGAGGATCGGAAGTATCACTAAGCTTACGTGCCATAAGATGTATTCTCACGTTTATTCGTGCAACGGAAATACATATTTTTTACGTCTGTTAAACGTTGTAATTATTGTGCACCCTGCAAGCATACCGGTAATGAGCGAGTGAGCCAACAAATCGGGATGCCGCTATCGGATTTCGTATATCATTTATTTCAGTCTACTTTTTCTTGTTTTTCTTCCAATAAATAGCTATGTGCAGACGTCGGGGTTCCGAGCTTCGTCACGGGCGCCGCAGAGGCAAAGGTTGATGCCAATCGCATTGGTATTCCTAGAGGTATCAAATGCTGTCTTGCAGAAATACGAATGCGTGACTAAGCAAAGTCTCTCGATGCGACGAATGTCGACTAGAGTCCGAACTTCAAAAAAATTTGCATCGGATAACGCAAAGTAGATTAAATATTGAATATCATAGGCAATGAAAGAAACTGGTTCTTCGTCAGAAAAGAAAAGAAACAATCTCCACGTAGTATATTAGCTTGATGGTGTAAAACCCGACGATTTATATTATTCAGTAGCATAGGCAATCTATACAAAACGTCACTATCAGATCCATGTTACTTTTAATATAAAACCAAACATGACCTTATAGTGTAAATAAGTACATTTTCACGTGTCAGCGACGATCATTAAATATTTCTATTTCGCATTTTTTTTTGTTTTTTTTTTGTTTTTTCATAAAAAAGTAAGTATCCCTAACGTGTCATCCCACACATCCTGGTATACAACGTTCCAAAGTCATGGTACTCACAAAGTAATAATTGATGAAAAAAAAAAAATTTGTTCGATATAAAATTGTTCTTAGGTATTCGAAGAATGTTTCAATCGTACAAAACAACTCAATTACATAAAAGTCGATGCGGCGAAGGTGTTCAAGTTGCCGAGTTATTTTTTTAATGATTCGGACAACCGGTTGCTAAAAGTGACGAGTCAAGTGTTATTCATTTTTTTTTTTTGCACACAGCCGTGCCGACGATGTATACAAAATTTTCGATAGAATACCGTAGAGATAGTTGAACAATGCAGGATTATGCATCGCATTGACATCGCGAGCTGCCAAGTAGAAATATCTCGTAGAAGTTTTATCCTTATAATTCCGTTTACTGTTTGGAAAATACTTATTGTTTCGTGTTCCTCTGTTTTTATTTATTATATATATATATACACATATATATATAAGTATAAATTATAAATTATAAATACGGAAGCGGTTCCGCGAGGAGACAAGACAGTACGTACAAAATACCGAGAAACATGTTCAGCCTTGCCGTCTGTTTAGGCACACTTTGTATTTGGGGACTGCGAAATTGTTTCTCGATTTTAAAAGCCGTTGGCAATGTTACGAGCGGCAACAGGAACCAGATCGAATACCTCAGAGATAGTACGACCAGAGTTATGTACGGCGTGAATAGCAAGAAAGCGTACAGAACGTGTGACGCCGTGTGTCCGATCAGAATGGCAAGGGTCACGATGCCGGCTCTCCTGTCGCTTTCCAAATCGCGTGTATTGTTACTGTGCAAAATCGCTTCGGTATTGAGGGCCAGAGGTATCGCGTAATATATCGTACCCCACTGTACAAAACCCGTCTGCGCCATGAACGCGAATAGAACCGATATAGGTCCGAATATAACGAGTACGAGGACATCACCGAGAGCGATGTATTTGAGACCGATACCACCCGTGTACAGGAACGACGACGATAAACCCCCGAAATAAACGAGGGCAAGATGTTCCATTTTCGCTGGCGATATGACGTTCAAAAGAACGAAACCGAGACATCCCGCCGCGTACAGCAAAGCTCCTAACGACACTAGTTCGTCCTTCGACAAAAGCTGATCTACCAATATTCTATCGTCGCTCTTTCTACTGTCCACGCCTTTTATGTAGTCGAAATATGTATTTACTACGTTACCGGCGCCGTGCACCGATATTATCGTATACAACGTCAGAAAGAATGTTATCACGCTGAAACTCTCCAGTCCGGTCAATCTATAAGCTAAAGCCGAGCCGAGCAGGGTGGGCATCAACGACGCGCTCAACGACCACGGCCGCACGGCCAAGAAGTACGACGATAATTTCATCAGCGGCGAGCTCAGAGTAGACGAAGCACCGGAAGCTCCGTTCGTACTGCCTAACGAAGTCTTCGTATCCCCGGGGGGGCTCTGTATTCCATTGGACATCATGTTTATGGTCTGTCAAAAGAAAATAATTCAATAGTGTTACTGTTTTTGTATGTTAAAATGCGACTGGGACTGATCCAGCCTTTATCAGTCAGACAAACTATATGGTCATTAAAATCATTAAAAATGTACTACTTGTTAGAGAATTGAGCAATCTAGGTCACGTAGGTCTCATTTCGAAGGCATAAGATGTGGGTACACATATAAAAATTAGGGACTTTTCAGCTTCTGGTTATTTTCTACTCCAGTATTGGATAGTAGAACGAGTGAGATTTTGTACGAAGTAGAGCAAAATAAAATGCTGGATAATTGGTACATAGAAAAATTTGGGACGTTTCATCTTCTGGCGTTTGCAAATGAATTTTCTACTTGAGCTTTGGATAACAGCACAAGCAAGGTTTTGTGCAAAGTACAGGAAAATAAAATGCTGAAAAATGTGTACATAGGAAAATTAAGGAGCAGCTTCTGGCCTTTGCATACAAATTCAACCGAAAGAAAAATTAATTTCCTACCGCAGCTTTGCATGGTAGTGCAAGCAAGATTTCATGCGAAGTAGAGCAAAATAAAATGCCAAAAAATCTGTACATAGAAAAATTGTTAAGATAGGTGCGTTGAAATTTATCCACAGACTGCGCACATTGAATTCACCAAGGAAAATGATGTTGCTATGCAGCTCAACGATGCGAGGAAACATACAGACTAAATTTTCGTGCTCCACACTCAAAGCATAGATGTGTACGACAGAAAAATTAACAAAAATCGAAGTCGTTGATACAAGTGCGGCTTCCAAGGAGCCTTCGAAATAACGTATTATATTTACCTTTGGATTTTATAAAACCAATTTCGAGATATAGGTTAAGAAAGTTTCCAAACTTTTCTCCCAATCATTTTGTATCACGTACAAATGTTAATTTTCTCGATCGGTATTGTCTATGATTTTTCGTCCGAAAGTCACTTCAATTAGCCAACATTTTTGAAAGCTCAATTCAATTAAAATCTATTCTCGTGCACCCGAATAGGACTCAAATATGTTGGTGACGTGTTTTTCTCTTCTACTTTTCTGTTGGGCAGAATTTTGTCGGGGGGTGGCTGGAGGGGGGCGGGAGGTACGAATAGGCACCTCACGCGAGAGAGGAGCATGTCCTGTACGGCCCTGCTAAGGGCGCGTTTTAAATTTGCCTCTAACAATAAAACTAACCCTTTCAGTGCGATTTAACATCAGTTGCGACCCGCGAGCAGATACGAAAGCGTGTAATGGTAATTATAATTTATAATCAACCTCTCCGATACGTCTCGCCTCACTAAAATAACCGGTAATTTAACCGGTAAGTTATAACGGTTGAAATTCGCAACGCAACGATACAGAGCGCATCGTCGGCGACGTCGTGAAACGTAAAATCGGCACATAGGGATTCGTCCGCAGGATGAGCCTATAGAGCGTAAAAAGTGAGACAGAGAGGGAGAGACATCGCGAGACTAAACTACACTACTGCAGTCAGCACGTCACGTAAATGGCAAAGCATATACGAACTACACTGAGGGGAATTAACGCTTGAGAGTTCACGGCTCGCAAGAGCTCTCGGGATAATCGTCGATGCGACAAGTCTCGTGAACAATCCGTTTCGACGCCCCGCCTGTTGTTGGCACGGTATTTGTTTCCTCAGTGGGGAATAAAAGTCCACAACGTCCCAGAAGGATGGCGACCTGACCCCATCCAAAGAATGGAACACTGTGCTCAACGGTACGTATCTCCCGCACCAACGAAACCGCGCCGTACGTCTCGCGTGCGAAACGTATATATATTTTTTTTCTTTTCCTTGCATTTCTTTTCGTCAGCTTTTCTCGTCTCGGTCGACGACTCATCGGTTTTGCGCCTAATCGTCGAATATATCTTTGCGCGCCTCGACGATGTGTCAAGGGCTTTGTATTATTGAGGGGAAAAAAAAAAAAATATTTCGATCGGATATAAGCTCACGGGAAACATCGCGACTTCGACTCGCCGTCAGGCAAAACATTTTTATTTTTTTCGCACTTTTCCTTTGTACCATGCTCGCGCGCGATACTTTTTTTTTTTTTTTTCTCATTTTTATTTTTATTTTGCTTGGCTCGAACGAACCGAAATTTTTCGTTTTTTCCCCCACTCGTTCCATTTTTACACACGGATAATTGAGACATAGTACGATGCGTTTCGAAAATAGTTATATATTTGCCATTTTATTGCAACACAATTGTTGCGCTATATCAAGCGTCGGACGTCTCGTCGTGGAGAGAGACGAGAGACTATATCGACGATTTTTAATTTGTCGCATTGGTTATCGTGGATTGCACAATTTTTTACCGATTTTACGTCATTATCTTTGTTTTCGTTATCCGATCTATCTATATATTTTTTTCATTTATTTTCATTTCTTTGCAGATTATCGATTTGAGGTCAAACTGTGCGGCGCTAAGGAAAAAAAGTTAAAGTAAGTCGAGTCCGGCGAGGGCTGTGCGAGGCGCAGGTCGCTTCGTGGCGACTGGAAACTCTGAACTAACGCTGTTCTTTTTTTAAATATTTGTTCTCAGATGGCGGACGTAGATCCGGAAACATTGCTGGAATGGCTGAGCATGGGGCAGGGAGACGAGCGGGACATGCAGCTCATAGCATTGGAACAACTTTGCATGCTGCTCCTTATGTCGGACAATGTCGATCGGTGCTTCGAAATGTTCGTACAGATTTAGAGATTTTTCTTTTTTTTTCAATTTTATGCAGCTATTTTTCGTGCTATTAACAATTTTACCGTTAAATCAATTTATAGATGCCCACCGCGCACATTTCTGCCAGCTCTGTGCCGAATTTTTTTGGACGAACACGCGCCCGACAGCGTCTTGGAAGTAACGGCGAGGGCGATTACGTATTACCTCGATGTATCGGCCGAATGTACGCGCCGCGTCGTCGCGATGGAGGGTGCCGTGAAGGCAATATGCGGGCGCCTCTCCGGCGCTGGACTCGGCTCGCGGGCCAGTAGGGATCTGGCGGAACAATGCATAAAGGTCCGTGGTTTATCAACGATACCGAAAATATCGTCGAATACGTTACACAGTAGATTTTCGGGGCCGCAGGTAGCTGCTGGATGGTCGAGTTTTAAACAACACATTTTTACCTGCGTCAATTAAAAAGATCCAATTACGAATTCTCGATATCGCACGAAGTACAATTTTCCTCGAAGCAGAAGAATAGCTGTAGCATTGTCTTTTGGCGGAACGTAGACACGGAGGGACATAAAATACCGACTTGTAGATTCACTTTTTTTACTCCGATTATTTAACGGATAAAGACCCGCAAATTTATCGACTAGGCAATAGAGGAATAATTAATGCCGTGTTCGCATTGTGTGACTAAGCAATAAATGAATTCAGGTATTGGAGCTGGTTTGCGCGAGGGAAGCCGGCGCGGTCTTCGAGGCCGGTGGTCTACCCTGCGCTTTGTGTTTCATACGCGAGCACGGTGCCCGAGTGCATCGCGACACGCTGCACTCGGCAATGGCTGTGGTGTCGCGTTTGTGCGGAAAGGTCGAACCGCAGGACAAAGCATTGCCCGATTGCGTCGAGGCGTTGTCGACTTTGCTGAGGCACGAGGACGCTCACGTGGCCGACGGTGCGCTTCGATGTTTCGCCTCGTTGGCCGACAGATTTTCTCGGCGAGGTACGGATCCCGCACCGTTGGCCTTCAACGGATTGGTCGCGGAACTGCTGTACAGGTAAAAAAAAAAAAAAAAAAAACAAAGAAAATAATACAAATCTCCGACGTCGAAAATAGAAAATTTGCATGGCAAGGAAATGACTTTCGATCGTCGCAACGGTGGTTAACTGTATCGCGTCGAAATAATTCGCAGGTTATCGAACGCGGCGGGACCAGGCACGGCTGTATCCGCGACATCGGGCAACCCGAAAACGCCACCGCCGTCCAGCGCATCGGCGACGATGCCAGCCCCGGAGCCAAAATCTTGCGCCTCGGTGTCAACGATAATAAGCCTACTGTCGACATTGTGCAGAGGCTCGCCCTCGATAACGCACAATCTGTTGCGCTCCGAGTTGCCGGACGCGATCGAGAAAGCTCTCAAGGGAGACGAGCGCTGCGCTCTCGATTCCATGAGGCTGGTGGATCTGCTTCTGGTGTTGCTTTTCGAGGGACGATCGGCGCTGGGCCGCGGCACGGCCGGCGGCCCGTCGGGTCCGTTGCTGCCGAGACTCAGGCGACTCGACAGCGCGGGCGAGAAATCTCACAGGCAACTGATCGATTGCATACGCTCCAAGGACACCGACGCTCTGATCGAGGCCATCGATTCCGGTGGGATAGAAGTTAATTTCATGGACGACGTAGGACAGACCCTCTTGAATTGGGCGTCGGCATTCGGAACTCAAGAGATGGTAGAATTCTTGTGCGACAGAGGCGCCGACGTGAACAAGGGCCAGCGATCCTCGAGTCTCCATTACGCCGCGTGTTTCGGCAGACCGGCGATAGCCAAAGTTTTGCTGCGACACGGTGCTAATCCAGATCTACGGGACGAGGACGGCAAAACACCCTTGGACAAAGCACGCGAACGCGTCGACGAGGGTCACAGAGAAGTCGCCGCCATACTGCAGTCACCCGGCGAATGGATGCTCCCGCCTAATCAAGAGCACAGAAAACCCGACACCGAAGTCGAAGACTTTACCGAACCTAAGGGAGATCCCGAAATGGCACCGGTCTATCTGCGAAGACTCCTACCAGTGTTCTGTGCTACTTTCCAATCGACGATGTTACCCAGCGTTAGAAAAGCGAGTTTGAGTTTGATTAGAAAAATGGTTCACTACATACAGCCCGAATTGCTCGTCGAGACCTGCGGCGCCGACAAGACGGCCGGTTGCGGTGCGATGCTGGTCGAAGTCATCGCCAACGTGCTCGACAACGAGGTGAGTCTTTGTTTCGTTACCTTCTTGCCATTTTATTATCGTACGTGAAGATAATTTTTTTTACAGGAATATATTATAATACAATTAATTATCGGTAATCTCGTTTATTGACGAGAATGTTGTGAGAGAAGAATTCTTTGAAAAAAAAAAAAAAAAAAAATACTGCCCGCACGGGCGGATTTCGCAGGCAGACAGCAGCGCTTATGACTTAGCCCAAGATTGTTCGCAGGAAATTGAGATAAAGGCATCGCCGCCACCGCCTCCGCCTCTCAAGTCGATCGTTGGCCCCAAATTGCCCTGCCTTACGTCTCGCAAGTCTTCCAGTTCCCAGAACTACATTATCGAAAAAACGGTAACATCCGTTGTTATTCTATTGCACCTCGCTAGCTCAAGACCCGATTATATATTTACATATATATATATATTCTCTTTATTATATATACTATATACCCTATATAATTCCCGTTCGTTGCATTTACCGCGTTGTTACCATAAATTTATTAATAGCAACATCGAGAGTCAAACATCTCGTACAACCACTTAACACAATTGAGTTTAATTTTTAATTACAAAAATCACACGAAAGCGTGAGATCTAACAAAACTTACGCATGTGTTCTTTAACAGCGAATACTGTCGGATCATCTTTTGTTTTATTTCTTTTTTCCTTCCATATCGTCGAAGTCTTGAGAAGATACGGCGGTTTTTTTTCTTTGTTGCCACTTTACCGTAGAATGAACGGCGAAATTACATGTATTCGGCTTTACCGTGACTACGAGACATTTGTCAAAGTTTTATTATGAACAGACAAAAAAAAACACGCAGCCCGCTTTTGTCCCTCAAAATTGACACGAGTCACTTGGTAGCCGGAGGTGGATCAGGCCCGAATATATTTTTCTCAGATAAACCCATAAATTTACACGTTGATTAATCGTTTTATTTCGTCGTGCGCGAAACACGTACATTTTAAGAATCAGATTGAAAGGAACGGTATATACTTTACCCATAACAACAACAAAAAACAAAAAAAAATGATGAAAGAATTGGTAGTAAGAGTTGGGTTTAGAATGTGCTACTATCAACTGTCTGCCTGCTGCTAGCGAGTTTTTTAATTAGAGGCTGAGCTTCCGGAAGGACGCGAATGTTCTCTGCCTGTGAGCCTGGATAGCCGTACACGGATAAATCCATATATCTTCGCGTTTGTAACATTATTAAGAGACTACAAGAGTGCCTGAAACATTTTCAAAAGACAAAGTTTTCCTGGTCTAACAAGGAATGTAACACGCCCGACAACGTATATCCTGAAAAAAAAACATTAACTGCCGATTTCATGGTCGTTCGAACAATCATCGAACCATTTTTATGGTTTAAGAAATTATAACGTGACATTGGGAACGACTTTGAGCGCAAAACTATCCAGTTCGCTTAATTTTCTTGCAACTCGTCCGTTTACTTTTTCATCGATTAATTCGCCTCATTGCATCGCGAATCCATTTTTTTTCAACAATTAACAGGGTAACGTTCTCGTTCTTGGTATTTCCGCATTCCAGTTGAATTAGCCGATACAACGAAAATCGGTTGGAAATTCGCGTGAGTGATAGTTTGACCTTCGAGCGGACATTACGTTCCTTGTGTGTGACCAGGCCGTGAGAACCGATAACTTCCTGTATGACGTTCCGATCCAGGAGAAACGATGGGGGGGCGTCAGTCGTCATAATTTTTCGTTTGGCTTGCTTGCGCGCAAACATGTTTATCGTGAAAGGAGTTTACTCAGCACATAAGAGGCCCTCTCTATTGTATATCAACAGGAGGACGAGGATGGCCACCTGATCGTCTTGCAGATGATACAGGATCTGATGGTCAAGGGAAAGGACGAGTTTCTGGAGCATTTCGCGCGTTTGGGAGTATTTTCGAAGGTCGCCGCGCTTGCCGGACCGCAGGAAACACCGCCGGAGCCCGAGGCGGAGCCGAATCAATCGGGCGAGGAGCATCGAATGGAAGATGCGAGGGAATTGTTAGTCGGAAGGGCTTACCACTGGAGAGACTGGTGCATCTGCAGGGGACGCGATTGCTTGTACGTTTGGTCGGACGCTGCTGCGTTAGAATTGTCGAATGGAAGTAATGGCTGGTTTAGGTTTATACTCGATGGCAAATTGGCCACAATGTACTCGAGCGGTAGTCCGGAGGGCGGAACCGACACGACGGGTAAGAAACCAATCGAATATACGTACACATAAAGTCAATCGCATTAATCGAAATAATTTACACTGCGATCCGTTCACGCCGTATCAATACCATTAATTCACAAGCGTTTCGCGTGCGAGGACATATCATTTTTTATCTTTCTTTCGTTCTTATTAAAAATTCTTTACAAATTGCGTCTTATTTTGCCTCATTCATCTGTGATTAACGGCAGTGTGGGGATTAGTTTAGAGAATAACTGGTTTTACTAACTGCCTACAGGAAAGGGGAGGAACACAGAATCTCTCACTACCGAAGGTAGGTATTCACCATCGTGTTTGACAATGTATCGGTATCCTGATCCCTTGTGGTATAGAATCGGCAGTATAACAGATAGATTTAATAATTCCCTCCAATGCGCGTTCGCAATCGTAACTAACTCTCATGCGTGTTGCATCGATCGAAAATTTAATCGTAAAAGTTTAAACGGCAAATATTTCTATCGTCGCTTTACGCCTTTGGAAAAATAGTGACTGTACCGCGACGGTATTATGACATTTTTTCCTTTTTCATATCACATTACGACGTATGCTTTGCAGAGAATCGCGGTGAATTTTTGGAAAAATTGCAACGCGCCCGTGGACAGGTGAAACCGAATTCAGTCAGTCAGCCAGTTCTCTCGCGGCCTGGAACTACCAGACTCGTCGTCGGAAATTGGGCACTTTCCAGTCGGAAAGAGAGCGAACTGTGCATTCACAACAGCGACGGCCAACAGCAAGCCACAATACTGAGGGAGGATTTGCCGGGATTTATCTTCGAGTCGAATCGCGGAACGAAACATTCTTTCACAGCGGAAACGAGTCTGGGTATGTTTTCGCTCAAACACAATTTTTGTTTTATCTATAATGCCATAATATGGACGATGGACTTGTAAATTAACTTGTGTCGATTTGTTCTCCAGGTCCCGATTTCGCAGCTGGATGGGCAGGCAAGCGTGGAAAGCGATTGAGATCAAAGATAGAAGCTATAAAGCAAAAAGTCAAAGCTCAGGCTCAAGAGATATACGAGAGTTATTTCAAGGCGGCGCAGGCACAACCGCGCGGTGTTGTTGCCAAGTTGAGCGCGATAGTCAATCAGGTGGAGAAGGCATGCCAAAAACAGCAATCCGGCAATCGCGAATGGCGTCCAGTGCTCCAGAGTGCTCTCGAAGAGCTGAAGATGTTGCTGAACGAGGAGGGACGAGTTTCGGCTTACGAATTGCACTCGAGCGGCCTGGTTCAAGCTCTGCTCGCTCTGCTGGCCGGCCCACCTGGCTCGCAGCCACCTTCTCTCCGCACGACTAAACTGAGAATGCAGAGAATCGCCGTTTTCAAAAATTGCTTCAAATCAAAGGACATCGCCAACGAGGGCAATTCCGCCAAGATCTTGGTGCAAAAGCTCGTATCCGTTTTGGAATCTATTGAAAAGTTACCGGTTTATCTGTACGACACACCTGGGTCAGGATATGGACTGCAGGTTAGTTCGGGCTCGTTAATTCGGATAGTATCAGCGGTAAAAAAAAAAAAACACGCGATGGAATTATATTGTTTATTATTCGTTTAGATTCTCACACGAAGATTGCGTTTCCGTTTGGAAAAAGCACCCGGCGAGAGCGCTCTGATCGACAGATCGGGACGCAGCTTGAAGATCGAGCCTCTCAGCACGATTGAACAGCTCGAAAATCATTTGCTTAAAATGATAGCGAAACAGTGGCACGATCACGACAGATCGACGTTTACTTTCGTGAAGAAATTGAAAGAGGGCAATCGACTGACCTTCCAGTACCAGCACGATTTCGACGAGAACGGTGTACTCTACTGGATTGGAACCAACGCAAAGTGAGTTTGAACGTCGTTCTGCTAAGCTATCGACTCTAAGCGCGACTCTGACCAGTATTGGACTGCAACGAATTTTTTTTTATTCCTCACAGAACATCTGGAGAATGGGTGAATCCTGGACAGTACGGTCTAGTGGTGGTGACGTCGAGCGACGGGCGCAGTTTGCCTTACGGTCATCTCGAAGATATCTTGAGTCGGGATCAGTCAGCACTGAATTGTCATACCAACGACGACAAGCGCGCTTGGTTCTCGGTAGATTTGGGAGTGTGGCTTCTTCCCAGCGCTTACACACTGCGACACGCGAGGGGATACGGGAGAAGTGCCTTGAGGAATTGGATGTTCCAGGTAAATCTTATTCCACAACGTCATCAATAATTAATCGAACAATAAAAAAAAAATCTCTGAATATGACTGATAACGGTGATCAAACGGGGGATCCAAAGTCCTAGATATGCTTATCGATGTACGTTTGCAGGCGTCCAAGGACGGCATAAACTGGACGACTCTCTACACCCACGTGGACGACTGTTCGTTGAACGAACCCGGTAGCACAGCGACGTGGACTCTCGAGCCACCCGGCGAGGAGACTCAAGGCTGGAGGCACTTGCGTTTGCAACAAACTGGAAAGAACGCTTCGGGCCAGACGCACTACCTCTCTGTATCAGGTTTCGAAGTTTACGGCGAAGTCACCGGAGTCTGCGAGGATCTCGGCCGCGCGGCTCGCGAAGCCGAGGCTGGCGTGCGACGGCAGAGGAGACTGATAAGAACTCAGGTTCTCAGACACTTGGTCGCCGGTGCGAGAGTCGCCAGGGGACTCGACTGGAAATGGAAAGATCAGGACGGCGTGCCGCCAGGTTCGTCGATGAAACAAACGATTCAACGATCGAAGCGCCACCGATAATTAGAAACTGCATGCACCTTGCGAACACCGACTAAATGAGCGTAAAAATTGTATTCTCCAGGCGAGGGTTCAGTCACGGGAGATCTTCACAACGGTTGGATCGACGTCACATGGGATCACGGTGGTTCGAACTCTTATCGAATGGGCGCCGAGGGAAAGTACGACCTGAGATTGGTAGGCACCGGCATGGAGTCCGAGACAGTAACGAAGAACAAGAACGGCACTGGGGTGTTGACCGGCCGTAAATCCAGCAGCACACCGAGTCTGCCCGATTGCACGGACGTCGGCATGAGAGGATCGGTCGCTTCTACCGACCAAGCGGCCAGCGCCGACAATCTCGCCGCCAAGGTAAGACTAAACGTGTTTGAGGCTAATCACGAAATAACTCGTACTCCATAAAATTGACAAACGAACAAAACTCGTTCGACAATCGCTCGGGGGGGACATAAACATTGAGGCGTTATATAAATCGCAGCAGGCGGCCGAATCGATGGCCGAGAGTGTGCTGTCCGTGGCTCGGGCCGAAGCCGTTGTAGCGGTCACCGGCGAAGGTGGCGCGAGCAGTACCGGGGAATTGTCAGTCGTTTTGCATCCAAGACCCGAAACGACGGTGTCCAGCGATCTCGCTACAATCGTCGAGAGTCTCGCACTGAATACCGATTGCTCGGCGAACAGCAATAGCAATCGTGCATCGAGCAGTTCGAAGCCACTATTTACTACTGTAAGAGGAAATAAGGTATTATTAGAAAGATAGTTGGGCTGAACGGGTGACTGGACTCTCTCTCTCTCTTTTTCTCCTTCTCTCCCCACATAATCTCCTGTAAAGACACGAGGACGGAGAAAGGATTTCATGTTTGTTCTTTAACATTCTTTTACAGCCGGCCAGCGGAGTGTTGAGTCTCGAAGCCGCCGAGGTCATTGACCGTCTGCGCGAGGGTGCCGACAGGTTGCGTAATAACACTAACAGTTTCTTAAGCGGCGAATTACTCGGTTTGGTACCCGTTAGGATCAGCGTCTCCGGCGAGAGCGAGGAGAGCTCTCTGAGAATCAGACCTGTACCGAGGCATCACACAGCGACGACAGATGGTATGTCAAATGTGCTTTTTTCATGTCTTAAAAAAAACCCCCATAGTTCACAATCTTATGCAATCGTTGCCACGAGTCACATAACACGTTTCCCGCTAACACAAAAAAGAAAAAAACGAAAGAACGAATTTGTCGATGAATCTAAGTGTCTTTCCTCAAAAAAAAAAAAACTAGCCAGTAAAGAATGCAGCCGGGACAAAGAAGCTAGTTCATCCTCGCAAAACGCGAGTGGAGGATGTCCCGTTGTCGTTACCAATCCCATGTCCGTGTCCGTGCCCAACCTCGCTTGTTCCGACGCTAATCAAACTTCGGAGCCGGCAACTGCAACGGGCTTGCTGGAGACATTCGCCGCAATGGCTAGGAGACGTACTCTAGGTCAGTCATCAACAAGTACACGCGTCTGTGCCGTTACGATTCCTGCGACTGAGACGATCGATATACGAATATCCCGTCGCTCATTTTTTTTTCTTCTTTCTCTCCTCACTCTCCCCCGATCCAATCATATACTCAGTAGAAGTGTTGTAATCGTTTTAGGACCGGCTGGTGGTCAGCACATTGCGCCCAATTCGAATTCGGGCTCGAATCCACGGGGACCAAATTCCGTGTCCAGCCTTGTAAGGTTAGCACTTAGTTCCAACTTTCCGGGTGGCTTACTAAGTACCGCTCAGAGCTATCCTAGTTTGACCAGTAGCGGTCAAGTCGCCGGGAGCGGTGTAACTACAACGACCGGGCCTGGATTGGGACAGGCCCTCACTATGTCACTCACCAGTACCAGTAGCGATAGCGAACAGGTGAGAAACCGATGTTCAGCCGTCGACGAGAGACTCTGCAGCTGTTACAGACTTTTTTTTCCCACGAAAGTGGTATTACAAGCGTGCTGATTAACCCTTCAACGGAACGTGCAAAGATTCCAATTTAAGTCGAATTTTTCAGGTACTCGCATCGCCGATGTGTCTCATGTTTCATTTATCGTTAAGAGGGCTTTTTTAAGCTAACAATTGAATAGAAATAACAAAATAGTGTTTTCATCGGTAGTCGTTAAAGGGTTAATAGGAATACGAGTTAAAAAAAAGAAACATACGAGCGAGGATAATTTGTCGACGTGGAGGCTTCATTTTAATGTAATGAGAAGTTGTGGCTGCAGATTAGTCTCGAAGACTTCTTGGAGTCGTGCGGTGGCGTCGCCGGCTCGTCCGTAGGCGGTGTTCGTACAGCCGGAGGTCCGACACTTCTCGGCGAACTCGAGGACGACGAGGACGGAGTTTTAGCGGAGGAGGACGATGACAACGACGAGAACGATCAGGAGGTAAATCTGTCGTAACGAAATCTCTTCTCGCATCGGTTTGCCAAAAATGTAACACGTAAATTTCACAACTTCGCAGGAGGACGACGAGGAGAATGAGGAGGAGGGCGAAGGAGGCGAGGGTGAATACGAAGAAGTGATGGTCAGTCGAAACCTTCTCGCTGCGTTTATGGAGGAGGAAGCACCCCAGAGTAGCAAGAGACGCGCCTGGGACGACGAATTCGTTCTGAAGCGCCAGTTCTCCGCGCTCATACCCGCCTTCGATCCACGACCGGGACGAACGAACATAAATCAAGTACGCGCAAAGAAAAAAAGTTAATCGGAGTTACGACTCGTTGTTTGATAACATAACTAATTTTTTTTCTTCAATTTTTGCATTGCAGACAACGGATCTGGAAGTGCCACCGCCGGGCAGCGAAACACAGTCGAGCGTTCGAGTAGGCGCAGCTCCAATGCCGAGGCTTTCCCTCTCGCTGAAGGGACCAGGACTCCCGGAAGTGGCGGATGTCGAGCTGCCACTCTTGGAGCCTCACTCGAGTATTTTCCAGGCCGTTCAAGAGCTCATGCAAATGACGGAGCTCGGTAGCCGGCAAGAGAAACTTCGAAGAATATGGGAACCGACGTACACGTACGTAATTGATAAACACTGTTCATTGGAGCAAATTTCGTATTATTGACGAACCACTGGTGTTTCTCTCGAACAGGATAATTTACAAAGAGGCCAAAGACGAAGAGTCCTCGGGACGTGCGACTCCGATCGTGACCCTCTACTCCCGTAATCCAGCGCCGAATACAAACACCTGCACCGTCGAAGACGTTCTTCAGCTTCTGCGTCACGTATTCGTTCTGAGCACGACGCGAGACGACCGCAAAGACAGTTTCAACGAGGACGAGGAAATCGAATCGGCCTGTTGGGTACATCCGGACGATTTCACATCGAAGAAAATAACCAACAAAGTCGTGCAGCAGATTCAAGACCCTCTGGCCTTGGCGGCCGGTGCTCTGCCCACGTGGTGCGAGGAACTCGCCAGAAGCTGCCCGTTCCTTTTGCCCTTCGAGACCAGACGTCTGTACTTCAGCTGCACGGCTTTCGGGGCCTCACGGTCGATCGTCTGGCTTCAAACGCAGAGGGATGCTGTGCTCGAGAGACAAAGGGCTCCGGGCCTCAGCCCTCGGCGCGACGATAGTCACGAATTCAGAGTCGGTAGACTAAAACACGAGAGAGTCAGCGTACCTAGAGGAGAGAAATTGTTGGACTGGGCTGAGCAGGTTCTAAAGGTATTTAAATTCAATTGTTTTCGTATCAATTTGAATATCCTCTTAAGGATGGATGAAATAATGTAAAATTTCTTTCGTTCAAGGTACACGCCAGCCGAAAGAGCATACTCGAGGTCGAGTTCGTAGGCGAGGAGGGCACCGGTCTCGGGCCCACTCTCGAATTCTTCGCTCTCGTTGCCGCGGAGCTTCAACGAAAGGACTTGGGTCTTTGGCTGTGCGACGACGAGGATCCCACAGAGCAGGCTCACTCGTGCCCCTCGGACGAGCAAGCGCGTCCAATCGGTTACTACGTGAGCCGTCAGTCCGGTCTGTTTCCGGCACCTCTGCCACAAGACTCCGCGGCCTGCAATCGTTCCGTCAGATACTTCTTGTTCTTGGGTGTGTTCCTTGCCAAAGTTTTACAGGACAACAGACTGGTCGACTTGCCGTTGTCACGACCTTTCTTGAAACTGATGTGTCGCGGTGACATAACGAACAACGTCAACGAACGCATAGGCCTGACCGGGGTAACGCAGGAGAGCATGTCGTCGAGTATGGCGAGCAGTTTCATCTCCGAGGAGGGTGAAACCGACGGACCTTACTCGTCTCTCGAGCCGAGTCCCTGGTACGAGGGTATACTCGATATCGACGATCTCGTACAAGTAGATCCGGTCAGAGGTGAATTCTTGAAAGAGATACAAGCCGTGACGACCCGACGAGACAGAACTATCTCAGATGGTTGCAACGCGTCCCTCGACGAGGATCTCCTTCGCATAACTCATCCGTCCGGTGCCCAAGTCGCTATCGAAGATTTGGCACTAACAATGACGTATTCGCCGGGTTCGAAGATCTTCGATCACGATCAAGTGGAGCTAAGGGACGAGGGAGCCGAGATTCCCGTTACGCTCGACAACGCTCGTGAATACGCCGATTCGACGATTAACTACTGTCTCGATCGCGGTATAGCGAGACAGATGGAAGCCTTCCGTACTGGATTCTCGAAGGTCTTCCCGATGGAAAAACTGCATGCTTTCAGTCCCGAGGAAGTTAGGGCTATGCTGTGCGGCGAGCAAAATCCACAGTGGTCGAGGGAGGATTTGCTCAATTACACAGAGCCCAAGCTCGGATATACGCGAGAAAGGTATTTCATTTATCTATGGTATTCAGTAATGGATTTACAATTATCGATTGTGAGGCTTTGATAAAACTCTACGTGCAAAATATTTTCAGCCCCGGATTCCAGAGGTTCGTCAACGTTCTCGTGTCACTGACGGGCCGGGAGCGCAAGGCCTTCCTTCAATTCGCCACTGGTTGTTCCGCACTACCGCCCGGTGGTTTATGCAATTTGCATCCAAGACTGACAGTCGTGCGAAAGGTCGATGCCGGTTCGGGTGGTTATCCCTCTGTGAATACGTGCGTGCATTACTTGAAACTACCCGAATATCCTACCGAAGAAATTTTAAAGGAGAGACTCCTAGCCGCCACCCGCGAGAGAGGTTTTCATCTGAATTAAATAACGTTAATTGTAGATTTCTGGGAGATAAATAATGTACGGTAAGCATTGAAATTGAGGGGGGTAAGCGAGGGGGTGGGCACGTATGGAAAAAAGAATCTGTATAACGAATCATCGTTTACGAGTATGAGAGACAGAATGTGAAAAAAGACCCACGCGCGCGGGGTGTAACCATGTAAGAAGTTAGTACGGCCTTTCAGTGCTCTATGTTTACGAAAGCGAAGTTGCGAGAGAACCCTTTGACATGACTCAGTGGTACCGGCCCTAGACGACCAAATTCTTCGAAAGCCCTAAAAAAAAAAAAAACTTTATATTAATAACGATACAAACATTAAAAGTTTTGAGGGTATAAAATTGGGTGCAAAATTGAGGCTTGCTTGATAATATCTGAAAATTCCGTTTTACGAGTTCTCGAATCTTTAGAACTAGAGTCTCGAAAAATAATACCTTCAATCGTATTTGTGTGTCACACGATTTAAATCGCGTATTTTTTTTTCCTGAAAAGCGACGTTTCAGCGAAGTAAGATGTAAGTTTAGCTTTGATCCTTCCTAGGTGCTTGACATACACGAATTCCACATGCTCTCTCTCTCTCTCTCTCTTTCTCTCTGCCACTGTGTTTCCCTCAGTCAGGTCTCCGTGCGAACACTCTCAATAATTTTGCGCGACTTTCAGTCTGCCGCAGCCAATTTGTTTCTTTTTTTTTTTGCATATACACGCTCTTTATTTTTTTAATAACTCGCGAAGACAACCGTGTGGTGTTCACTGTTTCGTCGTCTTCTCTCCCATCGTTTATCTTTGTTCTTAAACTCCGAGCAACACATTTATTCAGGGCAAACTTTTAAACCCTCGTACGAATTCGCATAAGCGAAATAAACGACAACACGATAATATAGCACGTGTGTACGTTGAATGATACGTAACCAATTTTTTTTATGGCGGGTCAGTCGTATTTCTGTTTTTTTTTCAAGTGGCAGAGATGAACAATTTTTTTTCGATTCCGTCAGTTGATTATAGAAGTGTGTACACACGCAGGAGATCCAGTCTCGCGTCATTGACACGAAGATGGAAACTCGTGAGAGAACTCCTCGCCCGAGGTCAACGATGACAAATTGATTTACCTCTGAAGCGTCGCATAGAAATTGAATCCCTCGTGATATGGATCGGGAAAAGCTCGATATAATAAATACATTATATTTTTAACGCCGGGATGCCTCCGTCATACGCAGCTCTATTCTATTCGTAATAACGAAGAAAAACGAAAGCAGAAACTTAGTGAAAGACGATGGGTGGCTGGGAGTGATGAATGATCTTTGTCCACCGTTGAAAAAAAGCTAAATTTCTATCGTTCGTAAATTAATCATGATTATTGCTTAGCGTCTAGACCAACCACCCTTTCATGCTTGAAACACACGTACACAAAAAAAAAAAAGATTAAAAAAATCGGTTTTTCGTTTGAGTGTCCTTTTGCACTTGTCGTCCTTGCTGGGGGAGGAGAGTGTGTGTCCATCGGGCTTGCAAAGAATCGAAACCAAAATGCAAATCATGATTTTATGTTGCTCTAGCATAGATAAAAAAAAACACTTGGTAAGTCCGGCACTATGCATATTTGTACGATACGCTACTTAATGCTCACAAGATAATTATAATTATAGGCAAAAAAAATCAGTATACCTGTAATAGTGTTTAGCGGAGAGATATAAAGATAATATAAATGTGAGAGAAGATTAATAACGATATCGAGAACGAAGAATAGTTACTATTACTGTATTATAAATTATTATTGATTCTTGGGAAGAAGAATAAAAGAAAATTACGTTAGACACGCTTTTGGATAGGGCTTACCTCGAATATTTTATGTCCGTCTGAAGAGTGGTATTTTATGATCTTCAAAATGATAAAATTACACGATGTATTTCGTCTACAGATAGATAATTTTTTATTTGGATAACAAAACGACGCTTCGTCGTGCTATATACAGGTGTGCCCTATGCCCAACACCCCGGGAATATAACAAGTGCCCTTTACAGCCTAGCTGCAACGAGTGGCCGTTTATAGCGATCGTTATCGCCGTCTAGTCACTGGGTAAGGACTGCGTTGGCCTCAACGCGTTCCTCCTCCAATTCTTTGGCAGTCAAGTTCAACTTTGACCTGGCGAAATCGCTGATCGGAAGACCCTGCAGAGCGCCGTGTAAGAATCAGAATGAACAATCTTTTATCTTTTGAATCTAAATTATTTTTTGCAAATATTTCAGCAAGTCACCGTACCTGAACGATTTTGAATTGCTTGTCCTTGATGGTAACGGGAAATGAGAAGACGATGTCTTTGGGAATCCCGTAACTGCCGTCGGAAACGACACCCATGCTGACCCACTGTCCGGGCTTCGTGCCCATCCACCAGTCCCTCATGTGATCACCGGCGGCCTTCGCGGCCGACATAGCCGACGACAATTTTCTCGCGGCAATAACGGCGGCCCCGCGTTTCTGAATGGTCTCGAGGAAGGCGCCGTTCAGCCAAGCGTCGTCGTTCACCGCCGCTGGAACCGGCTTCTGACCGGAGTACAGAGACGCGGTCGCGTGAGCAGCGTCGGGATATTGAGTCGAGCTGTGATTACCCCAGATTATCACGTTCTGAACTTTGTCGACCTTCAAGGGAGAGAACAAAGTTTTACAAAACGTTAATCGCGGATGAAGGTAAAGATACTCGTACGAGGATTTCGACGAGGATTTCCGGTCAATACCTGAACACCCAAACGAGAAGCCAAGGCTGCTTGAGCGCGATTTTGGTCGAGTCTCGTCATAGCGGTGAAGTTCTCTTTCGGAATGGACGGAGCGTAGTGGGAGCAAATGAGTGCGTTTGTGTTGGCCGGATTGCCGACGACCAAGACCTTCACGTCTTTTCGCGCGTGCTTGTCGATCGCCTCGCCCTGGACCTTGAAGATCTTGACGTTCTCGGCCAGAAGATCTTTGCGCTCCATACCCTGCTTACGCGGCATAGCGCCGACTAGAAACACGGAAGCTGCGTCCTTGAAGGCGGCCGCGGGATCGGCGGTCGGAAGAACATCTGGGGACAAAAATTAAGATTCCAATTAGCACTGAAAACTCGCGTTTTCCGTGTATTCCGATTCAACCAGTTTCATTCACCTCTGAGCAGAGGACTAGCCAGATCTTCGAGCTCCATGACGACACCCTTCAGCACATCCATCATCGGAGGAATGTCGAGCAGTCTCAAATTGATGGGTTGCTCGGGTCCAAAGACTGCACCAGCTGCAAGCTGGTAGAGCAAGGAATACGCGATTTGGCCAGCCGCGCCCGTCACGACAACATTGATGGGTTCCGTCTGAAAAACATGAGGATTGCACAATGAACGGTCGTCTTTCAAGTTGATTCTCATTTATGTACACCACCCATTGATGTCTGGTTTTTCTGGATATCTTGTTCGATGTCTTAATGGAATAAAATATATCAAGCAAGCCATCCAGCTAACATTCTTGCTTAATATCTTTGATCCTGTTAACATCGAAAAATCAGAAAACCAGGCATCAATGATGGACACTGTAAGACGGATCTTTGGATAGATGAACTAAGGTGCATATTTATAAATCTTCATATAGCGCTCAAAAAATGTTGGAGTTTGATACTAAATTTCGAGCCAGGTTGCATTAGTACGAGACAAATTAGTCTAGACGCCACTCTATAAATATATAATCAGTCTATATATTGGGTAGAGCAACATAGATAGAGAGAGAAAGATGATAGATTGAGGCTCATTGGATTCGTTCTAAAACCATTGGCCAATGGAAATTTTTGAAAAATCTTGATAAAAATTACGATAAAAAAAATTTCCACAGGTGGTCATCATAAAGAATTAAGTTTGTGACACGTTGCAGCTAGATTAGAATTTAAAGTAGGCTATCGTCGGTGAACCGGATAAATTGTCGGGTTGAACGAGTTATTAATATAAACTGGAAATTGGGATGATGTTATTATCGGAAACGAAACGAATCGAGGCCAATTTAGCTGCTTCCAGAGTGAAGGTCAAACGTAGGTTAGATTGATAACCAACGATCGCACGAGTAACGGACGATATTGTTACTTTTATGACAAAAAAATGTGTTTCTGAATATAGCTTACCATTATTTATTCTGGGTTTTTGTTTCTCGTCAAGATATTAATCGTGCTGAACGGAGATTTTGGTCCGAAGATTCGCGGTCGAAGAATGTACGTCGTTGATCAGTCGGCTATTGCAAGCAGCGAACGAATGATGTTCTCAACCTGGAAATATTAAATCGTCTCGCGTGATGTCAACTGGAGCTAGATTGTTGCGAACGAACCGACGGCAATTCGTCGAAACGCCGATAAGCCGTTGAGCGGCAGCTGATAAAGTGGTAAGCGACGGAAAAAACAAAACATTTTCAAGTCAAACGCCTCGGTTGATCCTCTGTCAGTAACGAAGCGTCTAAGGCAGGAATACGCTGGTGCGGTTCTGCAGTGGCAATTCGTGCCAAAGCAGTTCCACACTTACCGGAGGATGCAACGAGTTCGAAGTTGCGAAGGTTGAAGAAGTTTTTGGTCAGTCGGCTATTGCCTGCATCGAACGATTGATGTTCTGAACCTGGAAATATTAAATCGTCTCGCAAGATGTCAACTCGAGTGAGTTTGTCGCAAACGAACGTCGAGCGGCAGCTGATAAAATGATAAGCGACGGTAAAGACGGAGAATTTTCGTGTCGGGTGCCTGGGTTGATCGTCTGTTAGTAACGAAGCGTCGGGGGCAAGAATATGCCTAGGGCCTAGATCCCCATCACATGTTTTGCTAATGATACGATAAAGTTACGCTAAAGGTAACTTTACGGCAACGCGAATGTCAATCGGATGCCACTGACAGACTAAAGAAAATACATTTCTGAGTTGCTTGCGAAGCGCAAGCTAGCAAAATGTATTTTCTTTAGTCTATCAGTGACATCGGATTGACATTCGCGTTGCCGTAAGGTTACCGTTAGCGTAACTTTATCGTAGCATAAGCGTATCATTAGCGAAAGATGTGACGGGGATCTAGGCCCAGTACTACAGCGGCTTTTCGTGTAACAGCAGTTATCTCTCCGCTCTTATCGGAGAAGGTGATGAGTTCAAAGAAGTTGCGAAGTCCGAAGAAGTTTTTATCGTCAGTCTGCTATAGCATGCAGTGAACGAATGATGTTCTTATTTTTCATCTCAATTTGACCGAGACGCGCAGGAATAGAGGACGCTCGACCTTACCACTGGAGTTGCCACTGGGAGATGCGTGTCGGCTAAGCCTCGATAAGAATATGTTCTCAACTTGAAAATATTAAATCGTCTCGCATTATGTCTTGTGACAAACGAACCGACGGGAATGCTTCGAACCCGCGATAAGCCGTTGAGCGGCAGCTGATAAAGTGATAAGTGACCGTAAGGACCGAGAATTTTCATCTCGAACGCCTCCCTTGATCGACTGTTAGTAACGAAGCGTCTGCGACAGGAATATGCTGCCACAGTGTTGCTGCGGCAGTTCGTGCAACAACAGTTATCTCTCCGCTCTGGCCGGGTAATGTAATAAGTTCAAAGAAGGTACGGAGGCCGAAGAGGAAGTCGGGAGCGTGAGTACGAAAAACAACAGCAATAGTTATTTACAAGCTACTATAAGTTCTCAGTATTCGAGACCTCGACTGTTATAAGCCGACAATGTCGCGCACATTTCGATGATATTTCGAGGCATCGAATGAACTGTACGGAGAACTCACCGAGAGTCGCGACCCTTGTTTATGGGGCATAAACAAGTGAACGACAACCGAATAGCCTTTATCAGTGTCAGTAGATTTTTATCAACGAACATGGAGCTTCGCGGCTTTTCACGTCGTCGGTGGAATATCAGTCGACACTCGACGAACGAGGCGAATCGAGCGTTTCACAAGCGTCATTCACGACGAGCGCGCGGTGCTGCGAAGCGCTAGTCGCGCGAGAATTTTTATTAATTTCCTTACCTTCGGTCGGAACGAATTTTTGCATGAATGGGTATTCCGTGCTAAAGGAATAAGAAAAAATGAGGTGGGAAAGCGTGCGATCATGGTGTTGAGCCACAGTTGTGGGGATGCGACGACTAATCGCAGTAATTCGATCTACATAGATAACGGTAATCGTTGTTCGTTAAGGTGATGTCGTACAATCCCTCGTCCACCCAACGAAAGCAGTACCGAATGTCGTTTTGAGACCGCTGAGGGATAAGAAAATGATCTTGCGCTGATTGACCAGGGAAAGACAATTTTCTTTTTCCTCGGCGAACTGCGGTCTCGAAACGGCATTCAGCAGTTTTTTTTTTACCAACGGCGGTATTTCGCATTACCTTAACTCGGATAATTAATTTTTTTTCGTCTTTCTTTGTATTGTTCACGGTCAAGTCTCAAACTTTTGCCGTGACGCCGCGACACTGTAATTGACTTGCATAGTTGTTATTGATCAACTCCTGTTAAGCGTCGATGCGTGCGAGCAAGGTGAACCAGTGACGGAGGTCAATCGATGCTATTATGCATTAACGTGAAGTCATTATTTTGTGATACTGTTGCGCAGACGAGGACGAACCGGCGAAGACGTCCATACGCGGGCAGATCCTTCGGGTCATCGAGGAGCGGGACAGCAAGTGGATACTCGGCTTGATAGCGTACAACGTCTTGATAATTTACTACCTTCGCGACTGGGTTATTTCGACCAACAGTATAGGTCAGTAAACACGAACGGTGCTGGGCAAAGTACCAATTAAAATGTACTTCGAGTGCAATGTATCACAAGTACTTAAAGTACAAGTACTTTCTGCACTTTAACTAGCAAGTACTTTTTGTACTTGAAGTGTTTCTGAAATACTTGTTTCAAGTACGTTTAGCAATTAGGTTTGTAGTGTTAAGCGTTATCTAAGCGCACAGTCATTTGCACGTTGCTTCCTCATTGTAAAAAATGGCCAGCAGAAGTGTTTGTAATTCGTCGTTGTGAGATTATTTTTAATCTATTCTACAAGTTTTTTTTCATTAAAAAAAAAATCCATACAAAAATGTAATAAAAAATGACATTACAAAAAACCGAAAAGCGGGGGACACCATCGTTTATTTGAGGCAAATTTTTTAAAATAAATTCTCTGAAAAGTTTAGACAGATAATCATACATTAATGGAAACCAGACCTCATCTTACTCATCGAATATCCGTAATGCGATCGTGTACTAAAAAAGTACTTGTAGACGGTACTTGAAAACGTAAAAACAGTACTCGAAGTACTAGAAAGTGCTTTTGTACTTCAAGTACGTACTTGAAGTACCGAATAACTACCCGGTGCTTCAAATACCGCCAGCTCTGCACACGAATGCAAAATCGTACAACTTTGCCTCGAAACTCTAGTCGCTTAAAAGAGCATCGTGCATCACGAGAGAACTCGCTCCCCGCGTACGTACGCCGTGGGCTTGCTCGCGTCTCGCCGAAGCGAAGCACGTCGGACGGTTGATTACTAAATTTCGAGCTGAGCGAGTGTTTTCGCCGCTTTGCCCAATATTTTGTATATTTTCCACTTAGACTTTTAGCGTCCCCTCGTGGGAGTTTCGCTTATCTCATCAATGGGCGAAACGCATTTTTGTGACGTTGAAAAGTTTAATTTTTGCTCGAAAATAAAACAGGAGCACAATAGTCGAGATAGACGGACGAATAGCCAGCCGGTGGGTACAACGAGATAAAAAAAAGACCCTCCGGGAAGGAGGCGAGAAACACACGGAGAAAAGGAGAAGCGAATCGTCTCGGTTCGCCGAGACAGAGCGTGGAATAAGAGAGCTCGGTGGGGGAAAATATATTGCGCTGGTGAAACGCGGGCCGCGATAAAAATGGCAAAACTTTATGCATCACCGGTGGACCCGGACTGGAAGGGACTTTTCGCTTTCCTTACTCGCTCATATAAACTTTTGGTCGGAGCCGACCCGTTTTCTCGGACGACGACGAGTAACGGGCGAGGGAGGGAGGGGGGGACGACCTCTACGAGTGGTAAAGTTTTTCGTGTAATGAGCCCGCGAGTACGCTCCTGGCGTTTCCGTTATTCCGAACGAGAAACGACCCTGAATAAGTGCAGTACACTTTCTCATCGGAATATCGACGATATCCAGGAAATTCAAGTTACAAGCTGATCAAACTGAATCAATCATAACTTTTTTATCGCGCTATATCCTATAACGAAAAAATAAATTAATAAATTAATTAAAATTTGTAAAAAAAATTAACATATTATTTTTTTTTTAAGTTAACGACAATAAATTGACCGTTTACAAATGATAATAAATTGTTTGCCGATAGCGACTAAACGCTGAGGACGAGGTTTAAAATTAAATGAAACCAAATGAAACTGTTTTTTTTATTAACACTATAGTTAGTTTCTTATCTTTGTTACCGCGGCTGATAATGGCTTTCGCAATTACGTGATCGTCAACGAGCTAACGACGAGCGGCGAATATACTTTTTTCCGAAAACGAGGTTTCTGCACTTTTTCGCGCACTCAGATACATTTATTTATTTTTTTTGTTCGCGGAGTTTAGTTTTGGCTCACAAGATTTCCACGCCGATTATTTCAATATGATCGTTTTTTTGTCAAAAAATAGGGGAGAGCGGGGCAAAATGGGATAATAAAACAAAACGCAATCTTCCAATAACTTTCGGATGTTAGCGATGGTAGCCCGTGGGGCAAAACGGGTTTGACAATCCGGATGTATCGTTAGGACAAAATGGGGCATCCGAAAATGATTGGAAAATGGAGTTTTGTTCCCCACTGTCCCGTTTCGCCCCGCTGTGCCATTTCGCCCCGGTCTCCTCTACATTCTCTGTTTGCAATTGTTTCAGCATTGAGTGCTTACGTGAATACGATATTTTTCAACGTCTTCGCACTTCTGGTGTGCCTGATATCGATATGGGTAGAGCTGAACAGCCCGGCGAATCGGGAATTTCGAAGAGATGCGGAACCACGATCGATCTTCAGACGCTCGAGACTGCCGTCGGCCCCGAGGTATCCCGAATACCGGGACCGCTTCACGACGAAGGTGGAAGTACTTTCGGAAAAATTTGGTCATTCGAGATCGCTGGAGGATCCGATCTATCGTGTCGGCGATGGAATCGAGAAGCTGGACATAAATAACACCGCAGGATCGAACGGTGAAACTTTCGATCCGAGCTCGATATCGGTACTCGGACTTGAGAAGTACGAAGTTCTCGCTCTTCTCGTTTCCTCCTGCATGTCCCTCATGGCTGGCTCGCTCGTTTCCGTCGAGGTAGTCGCCCGCCTGAGCGATCAACCGAGCGTGCATACGTAAGTATTTCAATAACCACATTGCACGGAAGGATTTCTGAAATGTTTCGAAAACGTTTCAGAAAAAATATTTTTATACATTTTACAAATATTTTTAAATGTTGATAAAATATTTATTAGATATCTTTCTGAAACATTCAAGAAATTAACAATGTTTTGGTGCTGTAGATATTGCTGCAGATATTTAATACGCTTCGTTGACAAAAAAAATTGTACAAGCAACAACAAAATAATTGTGGATCTTTGTTGGCGAGAAGTGTTCGTTAAATGTGCAAATTCGATTATTTTCCGGCAACAGATACAAACTGTTATCGAAAGATAGATGGTACACAATCTGGGGGTCAATAAATCTGAGAGGCCTCGTAGATAGATCATAAACTTTCCACACTTCCCAGTCGCTGATTCGAACTTTGCCCCACCGAGAGATGTTCTTCCTCTACACTTGTACGCGAATGGCGCGCTAAAAGCAGAGGGGCGTATCGTCTATGTGTAAACATAGAAAATACGCCTTTCTGTTTTTAGTAATGCATTTCAAGAGACGCGGTAGCGTCTAGAGAAAACGCGACTCATCAACGCTCCTTATCGATCCAATTTACTTACTCAATTTCCGGTAACTTCACGTCGTCAACAAGTAAGGATAGCGCATCGATAATCATTTTCATTGAATACGAGACCGTACAAGTGATAACGATAGATCTTAAAAAATAATAGCTTTCATAGAATTTTCTTTATCTCAGCGATAAATTCGTTGTTTGGCTAAGATCGGCGGAGCAGGGAGGACAATGTATATGCGCACGCTGGAATGAAGCGAATGAGATAAGAGAATAATTACTACGGGGTCGCAGGTCGTACATTCGCTCCCTCGAGCTCTGCGTTCTATCATTCTAGCGCAGAAGCACGAGCACGTTCTTCTTATCGCTACTATTCAACTTTTTTTTGTAGTCTTTATGTGCGCGTGTATATTACACATGCGTTATCGATATTAGCGTCGGGCAGAAAATAGTTGTCCAATATGCAATCTCTAAAATATATGATCATGATATGAATAGAAAATATCATAGTTTATCGTGCAGCGAGTTCTGTTAAAAATATTATTTCTATTTGTTTTTTCAGGGGACGTCTCGGCCTCGGCGCTCTTCTTGGATTCCTCGCTCATCTCGGCACTATTCTTGTTTATCCGAATGCTGGACTGAATCACGTAGTGTGCAAAGCTCTTCCTTGTCCGACTCTTAGAGGATGCAATCCGATACTGGGCGGTAATGTGATCGGTGCGGTGATTCTTAGCGGTACTCACCTCGTCATACACTTTTGGTAAATATAACCAAGGTTTCCGATTAAATTCACTCGGACGAGCATCGCTATGAACGTAACACTGATGTACAATATATATCTTTTTTTTTTTAGGAATATTCACATAACGGATACTGCTGCAGCTTTCGCCGTGATCGGGCTCACTGCGACGTCTATGTTGCCACTAGCGTTTTATACATTGAACGTAATACTACAGGTAAAGTTAGTCACGATCGTGAAGACTTTTGTGAGAAAGTTGATAATACAAAATATGTCTCCTTCATGCTTGTAGAAGTTGCCGCGTCATATGAGTGAGCAATTGGACACATGTATTCGGGAAGCGTTGATAATCGATGGGGTACTGGAATTTAGGAACGAGAGATTCTGGACGAAGTCGTTTGGAAAACTTGTGAGTTAGAACACAGAAAAAAATTATATAGATGTGGGGCTACTCAACGAATTTTATAATTTTGCATTTTTATTTTTATTTCTATTGTATGGCGAATCAATTTGTCCCTTTGCACGTATTGAGAGATGATGATCATTTATTTATAAAAAGAAAAGTACGCCAGAAACAAATTTCATTTCTAAAAAGCATTGCTAAAAGACATGAAATGAAAAATTCTTGCCTTATGTTTAAAATATGAATAACATTTTTTAAAAATTTTATATCTATAAACATATGTTTCTTGATTACATCAGGCTGGAACTCTTCAAGTTCGCATAAGACGTAACGCGAACGAGAATCACGTGCTCGAAAGCGTGGTTCATCGTCTCTCGAGGATCGTGTCTACCCTCACGGTTCAGGAGTTTCGCGAGCCTCGCATCGGCGAGGTTTCAAGTCATCGTCCCGTCGAGTATTACATCAACGAGATTCTGCCACGTGATGAGAATTCCAAGTCTGAGCGACAGAAAGATCAATCGTTGAGGCAGGAGATCGATAAGGACGTTAAAGTTGCGAGGATCGAGGATATACTCGGAGTTGAAGACGCGCGTATCGACACGTTCGCCATGCAATCGGTAATCAAATCAAAATCTACCCGCGAAGGAACGATCGAATCGGTGACCGTTTGCTCGGACGAAAACGTTACGAGAACTGCGACTATTTACAAAAATGACAACGTCCGCGTGAAGGATCACCTCTACCGTGGCGACCCGACTAGGAAGAACGCTCTTTTGTACGGCACGAAGATCGACTACGAAGTATTCGAGAATTTCCCTGTCGCCGATCGAGACTCCAATGGCGGAAGTGGAATTTTAACGTGACTTATCAATCGATGACTTGTCGATCAGCTACGAATATCAACGAGTTAACTTGAATCTGATGAAAGTGATTACAACGATCTACGTTCCTGTGTCGTTTATCCAAGATCACATTTCTCTATCTCGCCAATCCATGCAAGTCGTCCGAGCATCGGTGTGACTTTAACTTTTTATACGAATTAATATTATTTATAGAAAATTCGGAAAATGAATATATCATTTATCGAGCGTTGATAGTTGGCAACGATGTTTTCAAAAATTCAGTACTTTTTTATTATCTATTTTTAACGACTGGATTGAAAAGACTCGACGGGGCCAACTAAACGAAATGAATGCCTGAATGGATGAATGAATTACTGTTGACGAACGGACTATTATTGAAACCGCAATATCATTCTAACTTATACAATTATTGTTATATAACAATCAGTGTCTTCCACGTTGAGCCGATACAAGTTAATATCTAATTTTAGGCTTAATATCTAATTTTAGGCTTAATATCTAATTTTAGACCTATGTTATAGAAATGAAAGTCATTGCATGTACGGTTGGTTCATCGCTCGACGACGTCTGATCGACAAAGTTGACAGTTATATAAAAGAGTCACGATGCTCTATTATTAGCGTCAGTCTAACGGAAATACTAAACGACTTCGTTACTTTGTAGAAAATCTCCATTCGTTCAACTAAGCAGTTTTTTTTCCATCGCGTCAGCAAAACAACGTAATCGTGTATATTGATCGTCTCTCTATCGCACTTTGCGGCGCGCCGACATAAATTCTTTGATCGATTTATGATCGATAAATTTGGTGTGTCTATACGGTTCGAATATTTGCACTCTGCAACTTCGAGGAATATTTTACCCGAGACGCGGCGATGACCAAAACTGGAGAATGCATTCTCCTCTTGTATTTTACAACTCGGTCGAATCCGTTAAAAGTATCAACGACCGGGAGACATCAATCTCACTGCTGAAAGTTCGTTCGCATAGCGGAGTGTTTGGAAGACAGAGAAAAAGGAAAAGAGGGGAAAAAAAGAACTGCTTCGAGTAGAACCAGAGTTGCACTTCCTGCCTCACGGCGAACGACACGAAGAAGAACGTAAATGCATCGATGCCCTCGAGCGAATTCGCGTCCTCGGTTGAACGATCAGAGCGTAGCAGCACAGTCTCCACGATCACGAAGGACGATGCGGATCATTGTGGTCGCTGTACAATAGCAAAAAAATAAAAGAAAAATCTCCGCACGCAAAGATTTTCATTCTTCTCTCGCACCGCAGGATAAATCTTACTTATAATTTTTTTTTTCTTTTTTCTGTTTCATGCACCGAAGATCGGATACTCCGTTGAGAACGAACACTTCGTACTTTAAACTTCGGAGCCCCGAGAAGGGTTCTCCGTTCGAAATCAAAGTGAAAATATAAATCATATTGAGAAGTTGAAGAATATTGAAAACTATCGTGGGGAGACAGCGGTTCGAGATGGAGAACCGTCGATTCGAGAGCGTACGCCCGCATATCGTCGTGGCCGCGGCTAAACCGCGCTGCACGTGGCGCACGAGCGCAAGGAGAGCTTTATCGAAAGTAACGATCGATTTCGAGCTCTCTCGAGTCTCGGCAGATGTTACAACTGGGCAGCAAAAGTTGCACCCGCGTATGTGCGGTCGCTGGTCCCCTCGTTGTCCCCGGTTCTTCTGCCGTGTGCGACGAGTCGGGTACGTGCCGCACGTTTGACCAAGCTACGAATCGGAGAGGCATCGGTGAAAGTCTTCTCACTGCCGCGTATGCATTGGCCAGAGCCAGTCCTCGCGTACGACCGTTCCTCCCTTATAAGAGCCCTCGGTGTATTCGATGACCCGCGACACACCGTCGACCGGGAGTTAAAAGAAAGTCACAGCTTCGAGGAAACAACTTTTTCGGTAAAGCGATATCATTTTTTTTGCTGTTTATTACACTGTAAAAAAAATTTGTATGAAATTCAATGTTCCGGACTGAAAGTTTTTATGCAAAAACTTGAATACTGAATGTTATGTACAATTGTGATGAAAAATTAATGTTCAGTGTATTAAACACATTGAGAATTCTTTATTTTCAATAATTCACTTCAATTTTACTATGAAAGTAATTTAATTTTAATCATTTATTTTTCATTCAATGAAAAAGTATATTAATTTTTCATTAAAGTTAATGTACCAGTTTTTGCATAAAATCTTCCAGTCCGGTACATTAAATTCACGATTTTTTTTTACAGTGTATCTAAGCCATTAAGACGATACGTTGGTATCAAAAACTATAATTAATTTTTCTTTTCTCTTGGATTACATTTTTCCGAGAACAAAAAAATGTGATGAAATATTGAAAATCATTGAAAAATATGGATTAGAGTTTTTGTTACCAACCGAGTGTCTCGTGTAGACGATCGGCGATTATTTTCATATTACAGACCTAACAGCTTTCTCGTAAAGAACACTCGGTGTTCAATGATTCCCGACACGTCGACACGGTCGCGAGACTGAATTCGAAAGTCCGAAGCTCGCTCGATCTGTGAATTTTCAGCCGAGCAGAAGCTGCTCTTAGCGATAAACGAGTATTCCCCTCTATTCTCATGCCGGAGGTTCGTTCTATCGAACAATGAAAGCAATTATAATCTGTTAAGCTCGAAGCGGTATGTAGGGAGGGAGCGCTTGCAAGAGGACGCGGCAACACCGTTGCAGCGTGAAAAGTAAAGAGAATGCAAAAAAAAAAAAAAAAAAAAACAAAGAAAAGGATAGAAACGGCATAATCGATTAAAACTTGGAGTCCACGGTGTCGCAGCGGTGCAGACAGAAAGTGCAACCATTTATACGCGGTTCTTCGATCACACGGAGTTTCGATTCCATCGGTTCTTTCACGGATGTATATACAGCCTCTCTATACAGCCCGGATGCCGAAGCTGGATGGGGGCGGGGCGGGTGGGGGGGGGGGGGGTGGCAATGGAACGATGAGAATTCCTCGCAAATCGAAAGCGAGAAAAACTGTGATTAAATTCACGGTGAGAGATAGCCGTTCGATTTCACTTCTGATTTATACAATCGAAGAGACCATTGGAAGACGCGCGGTGTGCTCGATGCACATTCGAGACTGGCACCGTATGTGCAACCTGCGATGGAAAAATAATGAAAGAACGAATCTCGATATTCTTCTCGATGCTACATAAGACCGCATATACACTATATATGTACGATGTACTCGATCCTGCGGATTTAAGGGAGAGCGGGGCAAAATGGATCAGTGTCGTTCATTCAAGATAAGACTTTATTTATGTGCCGCGAAATTGATAAAAAATAGTCTGTTATAGGAGGCTCTCCCCTAGATAGCCAACTGTGGCACAGGCAAACAAGTGCAATTGCTTGCCGCCAAGCTTTGCCGTTCCCTCGCCATAAATATACCTGCATCGCATGCAATCCACGGTATTGAATTTTGTGAGCATCGATGGAGATATTTACATTTTATAACTAAATCCTGACAACCTGCTGACGATATGCTCCCAAGAATGTACAGCATTGAATGCTACACTGAAAAAAAAAACATCAAAGATTGATTCAAGTAAAATTTGCTTGCGGGCCGCCAAAGAAAAAAAATATTTTCAATTCTACTTTCAATTCGTCCAATTTCATAACGGATCGAAACGATGACATGTCACCTTGACAGTCTTGTCGTCGTTCTTTCAGTATCATATGGAATTGTAAGAACTGAAAGTAGAATTGAAAAAAAAAACTTCTTCGACAGCTCGCCAGCGAATTTTTTTTTTCAGCGTAGCAAAAACATAGGTAAATGCGGACGCACCTTACTCAATGTTGCCAGAATCCCGTGCGGACATGCGCTGCCTATTTGCTGGCGGGTAGTTCGCAGAATGCTATCTCGGCCCCTACGCGTTATCGCATTTGCGGGGAAGCTTTTATAAGAATTTTCCCCGTACAGTGCACGTGCACAACCGGGCTTCGCGTTTCGCTCGAAAGCTTCGCGTATTTATCGTCTTCCGTATGCAACGAACGCCCGTACTTGAATATATATTTTTGTGTATGTGTGCCTGATTGCCATAACAATATTACGCAGTCGGCCGCCGGTATGCATTAGTCATTCGAGCTCGGAGAGGGTTACGAACACGGATGGTTTACCGATAAAATCGGATTAGGAAAGCTCGTCGCGGTCGTTGACCGCGTATCGAAAATTCGTCCCGTCATTTTACTCTTTTGCTGAAACACCGGGGACCGCACCGAATTGGATTGTCAGCATCGGATAGCGGATAGAACAGCGAAACGAAATGACGACGATATATTATTCAATGCGCGAATACACAAGTACCCCGGATAGAACGCAGATTCGAACTACGATTTTTTTTTTTTTTTTTTTTTTTTCTTCATCTCGTCCAACGGGACCGCATCATCGCTTGGGAAATCAAAAAATTTGCATGTTACTCCTATGGGTATACGCGTAGCGGGTATTCAATAGCGCGGCAAACAAAACAACATTGCTCATTTAGTGGGAAGTTAGTGGAGAATAAAAATGGAATTAAAAGAAAAGGACCAACCACAAAAAAATCGTATACATGCATTTGTGCACGAGAGCCGGAGTGACATCACGAATCGAGGCGGGACTGTTCGCAATATTTCATTTCGCCGCGGTTGCGTTGCGGGGGTGATGGTGGGGAAGCGAAACGCAGACCCGGGGCAAAACGGACCATTTTTACCGATTTTTTGCGGGTCGCGGAAAGGTCCGGTTTCGAATGGAGGAGAGTGGTCCGTCTTGCCCCGATCTTCCCCCCCCCCCAACGGATGCGGCAGCTCGCACTTACGGTTCGCCTATGCATAAATATTCTTTCGCCGGTTTTCACGCACGTGTCACATATTACTGCGAATATCTACGCGCATGCGTGCGGGTCGACAAAACTCGTCACCGCAAATCTATCTCTGTCAATCTGGCATCAAATTTTTAGCATTCCAAAAAATTATTACGCCTCCGACGTCATCGGCAATAGTCGTCAAATTACCGAGCCTCGGCGAGTTGCGACGATACCAATCGGCGATCTCTCACCGGCAAACTGTCCAGTGAACCGAACTGTGTTTGCTTTCTACTCATGAGCCCCGCGACGACTGGACTCGAGAGTAAACGAATTTTTTTTTTAACTCTCGACCCGTAGCTGCAATATTTTTTATTTATTCATTTATTTCTCTAAAACATTTTTGATTTATCCATTTATTTATTTACAATATTTGTTATTTATTTTTCTGTCCATTTTGTTTTATTACCCGCATATATGGTAGAAAATTTGAATTCTTCTCTCTGCCCACGAGGGCCGTAGCCTGGTGACGTTCGGAGTAAATAATGCAGGTATGGTCAATAAATTGGGTTTTTCAATATTTGCATTGAAATGCGCGCCTGGGGCGGCCCTGTTTAATACGATATCGTTCAAATGCGCCAGAGATCGGTAGGAAATAAAACGAATGACCGAAAAAATGACGAAAAAAAAAATTTTGGTTGCTGTGGATGATGAACACACACACACGCGATGGGTCTCGCTCGAGAGGGTCATTAAACGCTCAGATGTCGCCACGGTTGTGATTTTTTTTTAATGATACCGTAACGAACGCATGCGTGCCGGAGGGACGCAGGCATTGCAGGTGCAAGCGAAGAGTTTCTCGAGTATCTCTGCTATGTAACGAGCGCGTTCCTGGATTCCACTGTCGCATCGGATAACCGAGGCGTTATTTCGCAAGGATTCTGGAGCGCGGATGTTTACGTCCAGGTCTTCGAAGACTTGCTTTCGAAAACCTGGCTGTTCTAATTGATTCGATGACTCAATCCATAAAGGCACATAGGTGCATAAAATCAGATCCTACACGCCTTTCCGGTTTTAGGGCATCGATTCTCACATAGCACGGATATATTTCGGAAATGTTTCGGAAATATTTTTTTGGAATATCGAAAGTATTTTACCAATATTACAAAATGGTTCTGAAATATTTTTAAAACATTTTGAAAGCATTTTTTTGTACGTTCATAAATCTTGCATTAAAATGTTTCAGAAATATTTCGGATCTGCTAATATTGGCTATCAAAATATTTTTTCACCGTTTCAGAAATATTTCAGATATACGGAAGATTAAGTGTATTTCTGAAATATTTTAGAAACGTTTCGTTGGAATATTTTGACAGAATACTTTAAAGTATATAAATATATTTCCACATATTTCAGAAATATTTCGGAATATTTGAGCAATGCTATGTGGGTTCAGTCAAGTTATCTGAATTATTCCAAAGTCTCGAGTATTGAATTCAGTACAATTCTGCTATTCGCACGTTCTTAAATTGTTTCGCTATTTTTTGTTTTATTACTTTACCACTTACTTTTTCAGAATTCAATATACCATCGACACGTCGATTAATTATCGTCATATCGCGAAACATATTGACTGATCGTGAGATGAACCAAATTCTCGCTCTTTCGACCGTTAAAATAAAGTTGGCAGATAAATAGTAATTTGCCGCTTGGTCCCACGTGAGATTAGTTCGCGGTCGTCGGTTCTCCGGACGCGATTTGGATAACCGAGGCGCCCGCGACGCGACGCCGTTTCCTCCGGGGAACATCTTGTGGGAGTTCCGCGAGCTCCGAATTACCTTGCGGTTAGCCTGTTATCCGCGGCGCTCACTTCCGTCTTCTCGACTCGTGACTCACGCGCCAGTACAGCTTGACTGTAGTAAAAAAATATCTCTCTATATATATTATATATATAAGAGAGAAAACCTATACACGGTTACCGCATTGCATTGGGAATTCGGGCGCGGGGTTAAACGGCCTGAACTTAACGTGAAGAGTTAATTTATTACATTTAGTCGAGCCCAGTATTTATTACACCGCAGCGCAGAGTGTGTAAATTGAAACGATTAGGATGCTCGTGTTTCTCCATGTATTCGCCGATACGCCTCGATGCTCCTCTCGGTTAGGGCTCATTTGTCCCGAGTTCCGTGCGCTCCGGCGGAAAGATGTTTCGTCTGTTTTTTGGCTGCAGAACATCTTGTACTGTTCCTCTATATACATTTTTTAATTTCAATATCTTCTCGGACGCTCGAACGTCGATTGTTACTCCAGTTTTATTCTACTCGAAAACAGCCGCGGGTCACTATCGGGCACTTTAAGAGCATGTGAAATACCGTGGTTGATAATAAAAACTGTAATGAATTTTGTTCACCGTGCTTACTATTTACGTTCAAAAACAAATTTTCACATTGAGTTGCGTTGATATCCGGTTGAGGTAAGAATTTTCTTCTAACCGAAAGTTGTCAACGATCGTGGAAAAAAATTCATTTCAAGAAGAGAAACATTAACAGTACATAATAAAATGAATAAATAAAGAATAAAGAAATAAAAAGAGGCGCCTAGTCACGCGCAAGTTTCATGTGAAGTGTTAAAAACTTTGCTTCAACATCTTTTATAGATAGTAGACTTAAGTGTTTTTAACTTTTCCAACTTTTATAATTTATTACTCTGGAGAGCTCTTATATTTAGGATTTATTATGTATATATATATGCTGATTGTAAAGGAGAAATTCATGACCTAAATTAAATCAAATTGCAGTTTTTTGTTATCGACCGAGCCAAGGCTGGGCGGGGATTTCGCATCGCCTTAAAAGTCGGGCGAGGCGGGCGAGGCGTTGCATGCACCGTTACCAGTGGAGTAAGCCCAGGGGATACGAACGGCGCTGGTCAGACACGTCGGCGACGGCTGAGCCAACGGGGCCGGGCACAGCGCGTGCCGCGTACGTGTACGAAAAAAGTTGCCGCTTCGCGATTCTCTATTCCGATCACTTCTCTGAGATAGTTACGGGAGAACGCGTAGGTCAGCGGAGATATTTTTGTACCAAAGTCTATCGAAGGTCGAGTTCGGCTACGCTCATCTGACAATGGTAAATACGCACGTCTGTTCGTACAGTTCTACTGACTCAAGGTGCAGCCAAACACGTTCTCTATTGCCCTCTTTCTCTCTGTCTCTCTGTCCCTCTCTCGCTGACTTTTGCCTCGGCCGTCTGCGATCTCAAACGGGCATTGGGTACAGATTTTGTTACCGGCGGCGGAATTTCGCACCCCAAGGTCATTGATATTGAGTTCGGACAAAGAGAAAGCCTCTCCTTCCTGCCCGACCCGGTTATCCGGTCGGACTCGGTCGGTGTCAGAAACTGTAACTTCGGTTTGCAGGTAAAAAATAGTATATTGTGCAACAAGGGTCGAAAGTTGGCGATTGCGACGAGTGTGAAGTTTGCGGCCTGAGCGAAGCAAGGTTGCGACTCGTGTAATCACACGAGTCGCAATCGCCAATTCGACCCTCGTTCCACATCATACTTTTTGGCACAAGTGCGTGAATCTGCGGCACTTGGAATGGCAGTCGCGCGAGACGAATACTGAAAAGTGAGCTTATGTCTCCAGGGTGGAAAACATCGAAAGAAAACTCCCAAGGGACGACAGTGAACGAAATGCGAACTGCGCATGCGCGACTCAAAATCCCAAGGGACGAAAGTGAACGGAATGCGAACTGCGCATGCGCGACTCTGTCATTTCACCACAGGTTCACGACTGGCATGCAATAGGCCACTTTCGGCTCGCAAGACTGCCAGTAAAGTGCCGCGATTCATGCACGAGTGACAAAAAGTTACTTCCCGTTTCGTAGACCTAATGAGCATATTTTCATCACTTCGTAAAAAAGACCATCAGCTACGCGTCGTTACAGAAACAACGCGTACAAATGTACACGGGAAAAGTTAATTTCACAGACTTATCTGCTCGGGGCTCGTGTCATTTGCCTTTGTTGGCGGCCCCTGAATATCATCCGCACGCGACCGCATTAATCCCATTCATTGGTGGCTTCCCATATGTAGCTCTATGCGAGAGGGACTGCCGTGTCTCTCGGTCCCCGGGCTCTCTTCATCCCATCGTAAACTATAAAACCGAAACGGCCTCGGCCGAGAAGCCCTTATATAAAAATCGTCCATTTGCCCTCGTCGTCGAGGTGGGCAGGACGGACGCGCGGAGGGGCGGAGGGGGTTAGAGACAGAGGTGCCAAGGGAATGGGCAAACCCTTGCGAATTCATCTCTCGTTCTCTCACTCTCACTTTCCATCCCCCTCGTTCTCGCTCGGCCTCGTGAGCGCATCTCCGCACTCACTCCGCCTTCGGCGAAGGCGCAGTTGCCGGTTGGGCGACATCTGGCGGCTGGCAGCGGCAACGCCGCACAGTCGCGGCGCGTCGGTGTGTGCGTCGAGTCGCGGATAGTGGAGCGCTCCGCAGCTCGGCCCCGGTCACGACTCCTCAGTATGGCTCGGGCTGCCGGCAGGTTGACGTCGGTGGACTCGCGGTGCTACCTCGTCGACTACGAATCCTCGTGGAAACCGGCTGTGTTCGCTCTGTTGTCCCAGCGTGTTTACGCATGTGTACCGGCTTGTTCGTTGAGTCCCGACGTTCCTCAATGAGTCTCACCGGTCGATGCCAGCGTTTCAAGTAGAATCGCGCGGTACTGCAGGCTTATGAAATTTTAACGGTTCGGAAATAGTCACCGAATAGACAAGGCTAGGAACCGAAGGAATCGCGGGTTTTGCACCACAGGCAAGGAGAGAAACAGAGCTCGCTCTAGCATTTACCGGCAGGGTCGATAAACGCGGGTGGGATAGGGTTTCGAGCTGCCGTAGCGGCCCGAACGAGAAAACGTGCTCCCACGTCGCTCACGCCGCTGCGAAATAACTTGAATTCCGTTGCCAACACGTCTTTATCGCCATTGTCCCTCGCGTCGATCTTGCGGGACGATAAAAGTTTGAAGAAAGCAACGAGGGAGGGCGGGAAGTAAAATATTGTGACGGGGCCGCTAGTAAAATGCGTCGAAATGTGAAAATAGTGCTGCTACTGTCGTGCGCGTGGATGTTCGTCTTTGTTTACTACTACCACACATCGAGAGACACAAAGGTAAGGTTTCTCACCGGCGACGGCGCTGCGTGAGCGGTGGCCGCGTGGTCGCCGGCTCACCGTTGACAGCCAGCTGATATTATTCCGGGTTTTCTTGGCTTTCTGGCGTTCGCTCTCTGGAGGGGCGATAACCCTCGCGCGTGCTACTCCCCGTTTCTCGCGACCCTCTATCCGAATATCTGATTTCGGCGCATCGGCCGGGCTACATTGGACCGCTGGGGCTTGTTTGTTTGCGGCCACCGGCGCCACGCGGCTCCCTCGTTACCCGGCGAATATCCGACGGACAATCTGTCGCGCGTAGCAGTTACAGATATCCTCTGACTTACGTTATCAAATGCTGAACGGTGATGGCCTTATCGGCCGCAGCTACGCTTCGTCGCCGATGCGATAATCGATTACCCGAATGTAGCCACTTACATGGGGTCGCAGAAATACTTTCGTTTACTTTCACGTCAGACATGAAGTATGAAAGGGGCGTGAAATTGTATTCTGTTAAAAAACGTTCGGAACTCGGATCTTGGTCTGGAAACTTGTCGCGCGTGTGCTGGGGCGCAAGGAGAAGATTTTTTTTTTCCTTTCTTTGTCTGTCCTGCCGCTTTGAGAAGAAGCTTCGGATCGCCGTAAATTGAATGGCTTCTTTGTTTCTACGTGTGAAATGCAGTTTTCGCGTTAAACTTCGAATTTGGTCGAATCTTTGTGGTATTTTGCTTTGGATTTGAAAGAATAATTATTAACAGGTGCCGAAAAATTGTCGAAAGATATCAAGAGATGCCGGAGAGTCTCGACGGCAAGTACTTAAAAAAATATTTTTTAACCAAGCCGCTACCAAGTAATTGTACCGACTAACCCCCCCCCCTGACAAAAGGCAGAGCTATGAAGGTCACTGCGATGTCGCGGTTTAGAGAGTTTTCGAAGGCACCAGTGTTTGTCGAAACGGCTAAAAATTACTGAAGGCGTTATCATTATTACATCTAAACTGCGATGTCGCGGTTCAGAGAGTTTTCGAAACGCCTAAAAGGCCAAAAATGACTCGAGGCGTTATCCTTCTGTTACATTATGAAAAAAAATGTATGTCTTTAAAAAATAGTTTGAACTCTTAACATTAATATCCAGAAGGTTTCATGTAGATGTCCGAAGTACTTTTTTAATTCTAGCATTTAGAGCGAAGTAGAAATTTTACGCTCCGGTAAACACCGAATTGGTCCGTACTTTAAAGGCGCGTTTCTCGAAACTATGTTTTTCACAACACTGAACACGATATCTCAAGCTGATATTAATGAATGAACTTAAAATTTGGTACACCTGTTCAGAGGAATGGCACTTTTGGTATGCCAGACAATTTTCTCGATACGTTTTTTTGTGCAATTAATATTAGTAATAATAATACGCATTTTTCTGCCGATAATGTCGAAACAAATGCAGGATTTTTTTTTTCGTAAGACCGGAGGAAAAAAAAGCTTTGTCATTCCATAACTAGTACAATGTATTTAATGAGCATATTTTTTGTTTTTTTTCAAACCACTCATATTTGCAAAATTAGACGCGAAGCTGTGTAATTTACCAAAATGTTAATATTTTTAAATAAAATATTTGACACACATTCCTTAAGATGAATATAAATACATATTGTAACGACCGAGCGAATTAATAACGCGCGTATTTAATTTGGGGGGGGGGGGGATATTATTAATACAATCGCAGCTAAATATCTCGAGCACGAACGGTCACACGTCTGTTCGTTCACACGTCTCAGCCCAGGCTGTTTTACATTACGATCGATCTTGTATCGATCGTCCGTTCGTTCGTCTATTATCAAACCTAATTAATATCGTGTGCCTTAACGAATAGTCTGCTGCATCTTCGTTACAATATAACAAAAATTAATGATATTGCATTTATAGTGTTTCCGAAATGAACTTCCAAAAATTAGTCTTGTTAGACGCTCTAATAGATTTTTTGGTACTCATTTTTCGTAGCTTATTTCATATTTATGACCCAATATTTGTGACTTAAAGTGTGAACTCACTTAAATAAAATGATTTAAAAAATAGGTTACAGGTCCGCGGTGTCGTATCGAAATCCGCGCCGACGATCCCCACTACTACTTATAATGTGAATGAATGCTCGTTCATGAAACCCCAGTATGGACGAGGAATGCAAAGAGTTCATTATTCGAAGCTACGAACGCGGTAGGTCGGAAAATTCGACGCCGACGATTTTTCGAGCGTTCCGCCGATGAATAATTGAACGGTAGGATTTGCTAACGCAATATTTATCGTTTCCATCTACCGGGTAAATTGAATTTCGGTTTAGGGTAAATATTGTGAATATTGATCACGCCGATTAGCACATAAATCAATTACATACGGACCGGACCATATTACCCCACCTTCACCCTGTCACATGACGACATGACTCTCGGGGTAACTCGTAAAAAAATTATTTACTCGACGACAACTCCGCAAATATTTATTTATTTTAAACAAATATCTCTTTACTTGAAATAAATATTTATTTACTTGAAATAAATATCGATTTGCTTGAAATGAATATTGATCTATTTTAAACAAATATGTCTTTTAAAATAAATATAGATTTGCTTGAAATTAATATTGACCTATTTTAAACAAATATGTCTTTTAAAATAAATATACATTTGCTTGAAATGAATATTGATTTATTTAAAACAAATATCTTTTTAATTTAAATAAATATTTATTTGGGAGTACCCGTAAGATAATTTTATTTTTCTCGTCACAGCGTCCTTCACTGGAATTGCGCTCCTCGCCGTTGAGCGTCTTAAAAAAACATCCGAACGAGCGAAGGATAACACAAGCGATTAAGACTCGTTTTAATTAACGCTTAACGTTAAATCCCAGAGTACAATACGAAACCTCACGCGCTGAACGTTCGGAGACGTCCATTGTTAATTAGATGAATGAAAACTTTGAGTTCCGTACACATTGGTCGACGTACGTGCGTATAATTAGTTAACTTTGCTAGACAGGATGTTGCGAGCGGGTTGGCCGTACAGACGGATGTCGGCAACATACCGCACCGCCTTCCACTCCGTCGTACATTCGTACAACCCGAAACCCATCCGCTCCCTCGCTCCCTCAAATTTAACACAAACATTTTCCGAAAGCTCTGTATTCGTCCGCGAAATGAAAACGCGTTGTGCTCGCTACCGAGCCAGCACACACAAGAACCTCTCGTCAAGTGAAGCCCATTATTCCCTCCTTCGCTATTGTTTGCCGCTATTTATTCACGAGATTCAGCCACGAGCACAACGTCGCATGTGCGGTTGAAATTATCCTCGATATATCATTAACAGGAACGCGGTACAACATTTCCGGTAAAGAATTTAACTAAAAAACTATTTGCAAACACATTTAATTAAAAAACGACTTAAAAGGAAATTTAATTAGAAATTGATCTACAAGGAAATTTAATTAGAAATTGATTTACAAGGAAATTTAATTAAAAATTGATTTACAAGGAAATTTAATTAAAAATTGATTTACAAGGAAATTTAATTAGAAATTGATTTACAAGGAAATTTCATTAGAAATTGATTTACAAGAAAATTTAATTAAAAAACCAAAAAAAAAAAAAAAAACTTAAGGCATGTCGAGAAAATTGCTGAAAATAAATGACGACCGGGTAATTCGAACATTCAGAATAATTCGTCAGCCAAAAAAAAAATTATGATTAAAAAAAAAAATGTATATCATTCTGATTTTTTTTTCTTCTTTTTTCTATCCCAAGGGATTCCACAGCTCTGAAAGCCTCGCGCATTGATGAGATCGGAGACACTCCGGGGAGGGTGCGTCGCGTTGTCTCGGGTTTCCTTTCCATTCGGTCCCCCTCCGCGCCCCTGGAGAGTCGCGAGGACGTTAATGAAATTAACGGTGGTGCGATAAAGTTAACGCGATTAGTGACGACGGAACGTGCCACGAACGTTTCTCTGGCGGGTTGTGGTCGGGACTGTCGGGGCCGTTGTCCCTTCTGGACTCTTCCTGGCTTGCGACTCTGTCGGCACCGTATGTCGCAAACCTTGTAAAAGCTCTCCGAACTCTCCCCCCCCCCCCTCCCCCTCCCCTCCTCCCACCTCACCGAATGCTAAACTGGTAACGTAACTATACAGACGAGCTATCGCGTGATCGCATGTCTCGACTACACAGGTGTGTATATATGAATATATGAACCGTGGAAGCCCGAGGGTTTGGGCCGCGAATCGCGATGGATTAATTGATTAAACAATTCCCCCGAGCGAAGTGGCACTCACGCTCGTTCCGGGCGCGCGGTTTTCCAGAATCCCGCAATGTCGATTTTAGCATAGCGTCGAGCGCATTCGACTGGAGCACAGGAGCATGCGATGCAATTTTAACAATTTAGTACGGGGTTTGCCAGTTTATTTTTTTTTTTTTTATTGGGGCGACATTGTTGCGGTGGATGAATGTTGCAATCATACGGGCTGGATAGGGAAGTTCGTTATTGTAACTTTCGTAATTTAATTCGTAAATTTTGTTCCAGCGGTTGTGTTTCTTGCATCCCCTTAAGGTGGCCTTTGAGAATGGTGTTCACTTCGCATAAGTTTCAGAGAAGTGAGTGGGAATTGCGAGCGGTTCACAATGGTGTAAAATTATGAAAAAAATTAAGCATTTTAAAGCTGCTGAAAGGATTAATTTTGCATAATAATAATTCCAAAATGTCGTTAACAAATTGATGATAAATAAAATTAGTCAAAACATTTTCCGGAAACGTAACTTTTTTTTGTTTAAATGATTCATTTATTTTTCTGAATACATATGAATTTTTTTATATTTTTAAAACCACTCTGAATTTTGGTTCCTCACGGAGGAAGCTTTTCTCTTTTTTGTATGGCAAAAATGTGTAGAAAGTCACAAAATTCAAAGTGAATTACAAAATTTGATCATGCGTGTTTCTATCCGAGAATTCCTGATCCCAAAAAAGTCTCCCGTTGAAAGACCAGAAAAAAAATCGATCGAAAGATTTTCTACCCTCATTTCCTCGACCTTTCATCGGGGTCGTCCACCCGACTCTTGAATACACATATCACCTGTATAGCGGTACAAGTGAATTTCTGCGATAAAAAAAAAAAAAAAAAAAAAATGCGCGAGCGACTCTTCCGTTCCGTTCGGCACCGTCGGACACCATTGTACTTTACGTGTATTTATTAACCGTGTCCGGTGTCCGTTAATCGCGCGAATCCATCCTCATAGTTAGCATCGCGCACGACGCAGAGTTTAAGTTAGCTGATCTCAAAAACGCATCGCTCCACTAAACTCCCCGCTAACGATTATTCTTCCTTCGCCGACGCTAAACTTCCGTCCGTCCCTTCCTCTCTCTCGGGGCTCGGCCGCGAGTTTATTCTGCCAAATGTCCCGGCATAGAAAGTGATTCGAAGCAGAACGCGAAGGCACGCAAACTTTCTACGTAGCTCGCCGCTCGGGCTGTTGCTGTTGATGTTGCCGCTGCCAGAAACCCTCCGCGAATGGTGAATAGCGAGACACGCTAATGTAGCTCGCTAAATCGCGTTAACGTGCGCTTCGTGCATCGTTCAATCATTTGACCGCAACGAGACCGCACGGCCACCCGGAACCGCTGGAAACAATGCCTTTTTTTTGTTCTTTTTTTTTTTTGTAATTTAACAGCCGAAACAACGAGGCGGTTTAGTTCGCTGTTCGGCTTTTCCCTCGGGCGTACGTTCGCCGGTGTACGCTCGTTAAACATCGCGCTTTCGCGAACGAAATTACAATTCCCACGAATTGGAAGCTCCTCACGGGGAGAAGGGTGCGGGGATGATCTGCCGACTTAACATGGCGATCGAATAATACGCCGGTTTTATGGCGACTACGCTATACGTTGCTATGTTTTTACTCCGTTATGTTATGTGCTGGAGGAGAGATAGAAATTGCACCGATGTTCTGATCGCTGTGCACTGTTGAAAAAAAATTGTAAATTTAATGCACTGGACGGGAAGTTTTTATGCGATAACTGGTACATTAAATTTAATGCACAATTATCATGAAAAATTAATGTACCTTTACAGTGGAATTTAATTAAATTGTTGGATTTATTTTTATTATTGAATGGATTTATGTGATTTAGGTTTTTATTTGCTACAACTTTTACAAATTTGCTAATTGGCTTAGCCTTTAACAGCATTAAACATTTCTGTGCTTAGTAAAACACACGTACATACGAATAGGATAAAATAAAGAGAAACACGTACGCAGGAGGTACCAGTAGAATAGACTTTGGTCAATCTGAGAGAGCAAACGAACGATCCTTGCAGCTGGCGGCAACAAAGTAAAATATTTTCTTAAATTATTGGATTTAAAGTACTTTTCCAGTAAAGATAAAGTAAATCATTGAAAGTAAAGTATTTCTAAAGTTTTTAATATACTCTACGTTCATTTTTCATCACAACAAAAATTTCATTTACCAGTTTATGCATAAAAACTTCCAGTATATAAAATTTCATATGGGTTTTTTTAGTGCACCACTTAGAATTTTTTCCAAAATCTTCCTTTCGCGATGGGTTTTGTAAGATACCGGTCTACGCCTTTATCAGGTGGAAGACGAAGAAAAAAAATTAAAAATACAAATTGAAACACCCTATTGCAGAGCACAAAATTATTGCTCATCTCTTTTTCCCGCGTTTCACGAAAACTCGAACGGGAGTGAAAATAACGTATCCGAGCTGCGAAGTAAAGTCGTCGTTTTTTCCGAGTTTCCTTGGTCCGGTCTTTGGTACTTTCACGAAAGGACCATTTTCCCCGATATGTGTGATCGACCGTAATTATCCGGCGGTGTGTCCGCGCCGCCGTTGCTGCCTCGGCCACCCCGGTGCGATATACCGAAGGAGCAATTTCCACGGTTCGTTATTTTTTAAACCGACCCTCCGTTGTTCCGGTGTGCGACGGCCGTTCCCGAGGACGGCGCTCTCTCGCGGTTCATTCCCTGGCGAAGCTTTTGTCTAACGAAATAAACGGGATAGTTTAATCTTCTATTTTTCTTCTCGCTCCCCGTTAGCTTCGACTCTTAATTTCTCTCTGGCTGTTCTCGGGGCCCTTTGCGCGCACCGTGTAATGCGCTTATCTCCGCGGTCACGTTCGTTCTTTTGGAGAATATACAAATTAACGTGGGAATTTTGTACGGTCGACAATAACGTAACGCCATTTTGTCCCTGTGCGAGGCGAGACGTTAAACCTTTGAAGTCTCGCTTCGACCTCTTCGACCTCTTCAGAGCTTTGAGGACTCGCAGGGTGTTTCACGTGCGCCACAATGTTTTTTTAATTCTGAGTCTCCGAAAATAATATTCCTTTCGTTTGTGGAGACACAACCAGAAAAATAATTTATTTGACGGCCACCGTTATTTGGTTTAAGTAAAATATTTATTTCATTTAAGTAACTATTTATTTACTTTAAATAAATATTTATTTAAATCAAATAAATATTTTACTTAAACCAAATGGACGGTGGCCGTCAAATACATTATTTTTCTGGGTGCAATTTCAATAATAAGAAATATTGAAAAGGTAGAAAATGAAGTGAAAGATTTGGAGTGGGTGGTGAAAAATACAGCGGATGTGAGCTCAGAAAGGTCGATCGTTGATTGTTTGTTCTGAAACTAATTTTGGGGAAAAAATTAGTGATTTACGGTATTTTCATCCAGAATGGTTTTTAAAGTGGTAGATTTTTTTTATTATATTATTTTCGCTTCCGTAGCTGGGTTTCACATGAAATATTGAGATAGGGGTAGAAGAAGTCATGGAGTCCAGCGGTCCTTGAAGTCCTTGGGGTCCTGGAATTGTCCTTGAATTTCGCCTGAGCTTGAAAAAGTCCTCGAATATCCTTGAATTTCACGTAATGTCCTTGAATGTTTTATTTCCCCGAAAATTTAAGTTTCTTTAAAAATGCATGTTTAGTTTAGTAAATGTTTTTGTCTTTTTTAAAATGAACTGCTCCGTATTTCGACGTATTTTGGAAGACAAAAAAGTCCTACCGACTTTCGATATTTTATAAATAGCCACAAAAAAAGAAATCTTCGATATTTTCGAGATCTATTTTTAAAGGTCCAACTACAATTTATTTTCCCCAATTAAGAAGAAAAAAGAAATGCGATATTAAACGACTGTGAACCGTGCTCAAAAGTGATCCGTCGATGTTGCGTCCAGCCGGTCAATATTTCGCTCTTTCACTCCGTCGAACGACACGGACACAGCGTTCGCGACGAATAAAAATAAAAAATAAAAAAAAAATACTCCGAACAATTCATCAACCATCCGTCGGCATAAAACGATATTTGATCGATTAAATGTCCACCGAAGCGGAGTCACGTAAAATAGTACCACGCAATTTTCCCCGTATTCTATCTCGAAACTCTCATTTCCGAGAAATTCGCGGATATTAGCTCGAGGCAAAATCAGTTTCGCGTTAATCCCGAGCGAATTTCCTGGATGTTCGGTGTTGCGTGTATCAACAAACTAACGTTTTGTGCATTGTTCATCGTGGGACACGGAATGACGAGAGACTGCTGCACTGTGTCGACAATGAACGCAAGCGTTAAAATCCAATCCAGTCGCAATGTCCACACGTTATCAAGTACATAAACCCTTTCCACACATCTGCGTATCCACCCCCCCCCCCCCCCCTACACACATGACCCACATACACACACATGAACGGATTCGTGTTCCACGGTTCGCTCGTGATTCTGCATTAAATTCTCGTTCGCAAGTGTCCACGTCATAATTACATTCGGTCTCGTAACGCGCCCGATTCCGGACTGTAATTAATTGTAACGTACTGGCGCCCGTTATAAGATTAACCATAGCGGGGGGTCCCGACCGGTAATGCGCGGTGATGCACGAACGTGTCGTCCCCGCCGGACCGTGAGAGAGCCGAGCGACGGGTTTCGTTCCGATGAGCCTAAATCACCGCGATATTAGCATAAATCCACGAGGCACAGAGAAATTCGTTTCGTCTCGTCGGTCTCGAATGGCCCCTTCGAGTTTCCCGGCGAATTTCCACGTCTCGGAAACGTCGGACGAGTCGAAAGGAACCGATCGACGCTCATTGAAGTCGCGGCCAGGGGGGGAAAGCGGGGATGTCGGATGAAAGCGGAATTCGTGTGTGATCGTTTGAAATTTTAGTGTATAGAGGCGGACACGTGACGCTGACGTTGACGGGGCTAACAAAAGAGGTCGATGTCGAGTACGTGGGTCGCAGACGCGGCCCTCTCGCAATGGAAATCGCAACACTGCATAGCCCTGATACTTGTACGTACGTGTGGTATTTAACTCGCGGAAGGGGAATTTAACTCGGGACTTACCTAAGTGGGCGAAATACGGTTTTTTTCTTAATTTTTTTTTGCTTTGCACTCTGCAGTCTCATTCCGGTCTCGTTATATTCCGAGCTGCGCGTCTTCGGACTTTCTAATTTTTGCATACGCGGGACCGGGAAAACACGTACGAAATAAAATATGGTATTTGTGTACGCGAAGCATCCGATTCGTGCGAAGCGAAAGTAAAGCGAAACGCTCGAGATTCACTCGAGAGGAGGTTAAACTCCTGGTGCGGAGCGGGGTCGAACTGCTTGAGAATTTACGTCAGACTGGTAATACGTCACTTCCGGTCGAAATGTAATATTTTCGAAGCGGAAGTGACACACTTTCGGTACGACGTCACTTCCGGTCGAAAAATTATATTTTCGAACCGGATGTGACACACTTTTGATACGACGTCACTTCCGGTCGAAATATTATATTTTCGAACCGGAAGTGACACACTTTCGGTACGACGACACTTCCGGTCGAAAAATTATATTTTCGAACCGGAAGTGACACACTTTTGATACGACGTCACTTCCGGTCGAAATATTATATTTTCGAACCGGAAGTGACACACTTTCGGTACGACTTCACTTCCGGTCGAAAAATTATATTTTCGAACCGGAAGTGACACACTTTCGGTCGTAAAATGGGATTTTCTGTTATGACATCACTTCCGGTGGAAAAAATGCGATTCCAGATTAGAGATGACTTATTTTCGGTGTGAGGTTGCTTCCGGTTGAAAATCGTACATTACGATACTAGTGCGAAAAAACTTTTTCTGCATGTGAGTTTGCAGTACGAGCCGCAGGCGAGTGTTGCAATCCCACGAGTGTAAGAAAACGTTTTTCGCATGAGTATCGTACAAAATTTTGTTCCACAGGCTGTGAACATGGGGGTTGTTTTTGCACTTTTTGTATTTCAAATTTACAAATTTCGGATTGATATATTTTTTTTTTTACACATTGCATACTTAGTAGATTTTACAGTGATTCGTACAGGATGGATTTTATCATACATTTACATTTCCAATGACGATTAATTGATTATAAATAACTTACCAGCTCGAAGTTGTGCAAAGGTAAAGCCCGAAAGTCATTCATGTTAGACTCAATAGCGACACGCAGCACACGCGTTTAAACGAGAGTGACGCGAACGGGAACAAGCATTTTCGCCGCAAGCTCGTTTCACGTTCGATCAGGATTCAACGGCGTTACGTATTGTATGTGTGGACAAACGGTGAGTCGGAGATTTAGTGTACGAAGTAGCAATTGACCGAGGCTATGTAGAGGGCGCCTGCACGTCCTCCAGTTTCCGTGCGACCACGTATGTAATCCCCTCGGGCAAGTCGCACGTCGGTGCTATTTACAAATAGGTACATACGCGTAGGTAAGTTACATACTGTGTCTGCACAACTGCACAGGATGCCCAAACATCCGAATCGTGCACTCGGCACGCGTCCGTTACATATCCGTATAACTCGTTTACATAACGTATATCGTTAACCGCGTCCCTAAAGTTCCCATCCAGTTTCTCTATCGCCGAACAAACTGACGTGTACAATATTCGGGTACTGCGCCGAAACTCCGAACTGGTGCACGATTGACACTGGTCAGGGAAAACCTGGAAATCCCCGAAATTTCGTGGAATAAAAAAATTGTCAGGGAAATCCGGGAACAATCGGGTCACTTTTTATTGGGCGAAAAAAAGGAGTTAGGGTGAACGACAATAAAATGACGATCGAAAGGAGTGTGTCATTCACAGGAGTCGCAACTCAATTTTCTATGCCCATGCCGTTCACATAATTTTTTTAAACAATTTCACGGAAATCACGCTTTTCGTTTTTGGGAAGCATACGCACAAAAAACTTTCCCGCACTAGTGCGGGAAAAAAAACTTATTGCGTTTGTGCGCATGAGCAGTATTTTTCTCGGACGCTATGCCAAAAAGTGCCTTTCCGCGCACACTTCACAGGAACAGAAAGCTGGCATTATTTCTCATCGTCATCAAAAGTATTGGAAATGTCTCTCGGAATTCCGACGATATTGATCTTAATTAATTAGTTACTTGTATCGGCATTACTGGTTTGAATTTTAGTCAGAAAAAAATGATTTGCTCGGAGAAAGGAGTGAAAATTTGTCTGCACGATTTTTAATGTCCAGTATGGCCAGAATTTTATTGAACAGTTTAGAAAATTGAAAAATTAATAAATGAAGAAATAAAAAAAAATAAAAAAACAAAAAGTCATCTTCGTCGAAGATGACTTTTTCACTACCCAAGGGTGAACTTTTATGTTCATTCTATGGTAAGTAAAGTCGCCTCGAACGGTTGCATTTCGAAGCTCGGCCGCGCTTCTCAGGTAATCAGAATCACGTTAACGTGCAGTTCGTGCTCTGACAATATCGATGTGGTTTCCTTTTTACGAGTGGTACTTCGTCGTCGTATAATCTGCAGAGTCCACTTGCCGCGGTTTCCGCGTGTAACGCACTCTATTCCATGAACGAGCAATTCGGCCGCGTGCGGGACTTCGGGATCGTTAAGAGTTTGCAGCACGCTTGATACGCGCGTGGCCGAGCGCGTATTGCATGCACGCACGCACATACCTCGGGGATCATATCGTGCAGCGTGGATCGATTTATAACCGAGTCGTACGCAGGTCGAGCGGTCTGTTCGACAGTCCCGACAGCCGGCACGCACGACCGAGTAAAATAACCAGGGAGAGACACTCGCAGATCCTGTGCAGAATCCTGCGACACGTCCCTCTCGGAACGGCCGTGCGGGTTACATGCGTTACGCGTATTCGTCACGGCGCACCCTCCCGTTAGAGCCGATAGGTACGCCCAACACGCGCGATGTCTGTTTGGAGTTGTCGTTTCATATCTGCACCGAATTCGCTGAAAACAGCCAGAAATCTCACCCTCACCTCGACGTCGGATAAGCTTTATTTCCATTTCGACTATTTCGACAATCGAACACAAGCTAGGGTAAAAGTGGGGAATATGGTCCGGTCCATATATCATTGATTTACGTGTTAATCGAGGTGGGCCATATTCACCACTTTTCACGAGTACCGAATTCGAGGCTCATAACTAATGAGTCACTTCCGGTCGAAAAATAATATTTTCAAACCGGAAGTGACACACTTTCGGTATGACGTCACTTCCCGTTGAAGAGTGGGATTTTCAAACCGACAGTGAAGTATTTCTCTTATGACATCACTTCCGGTCAAAAAACGATATTTTCCAACCGGAAGTGACACACTTTCGGAATGACGTGAGTTTCGGTCGAAAAATGGGATTTTCAAACCGGAAGTGACACACTTTTGGTATGACGTCACTTCCGGTCAAAAAATGGGATTTTCAAATCGGCAGTGAAGTATTTCGCTTTTGACATCACTTCCGGTCGAAGAATAATATTTTCAAACCGGTAGTGACGCACTTTTGGTATGACGTCACTTCCGGTCGAAAAATGGGATTTTCAAACCGGCTGTGAAGTATTTCTCTTATGACATCACTTCCGGCCGAAAAAATGATATTTTCAGGTACGTTCGACACGCACGATATCCGTTTGAAGTTGCCGTTTCATATCTGCACCGAATTCGTCGCAAACAGCCAGAAATCCTACCCTCACTTCGACACTGGATAAACTTTATACCACTTCGAGAATCGAACACAATGTGATTGCTTTTTGGAGCAACGGTATTATCGTCGACGCTCCAAGTACCGAATTCGAGGCTCATCGGCAGATCGTATTTTTTCCCCAGTAGAAGATAACTATGCGTTTAGTACGCTTCGACAAATGCCATTCAAAGCCTCGCGATACAATTATTTTGCCGTTTGTTTTCTTTTCTTTTTTCTATTGTTTTTATAGCGTTTTGTCGAGAAGCCCTCGAACTCGACGTCTCTCATCGACCTATAAACGAGATGAAAGAGCTTAAAAAAAAAAATGTGAAATAAAAAGAACGAACGCTCGGTCGCCGCGACTTCTGCTCGTAATTACACGGTGAGCCACCAAAGGGAACATTTTTTTTTTTTCCTCTCGGCTCCGCTCGAGAATCGTCGAGAACGTTTGCTCCAGTTGCCATCGTCGCAAACACTCTCATTGACTACGGGAAGGCGAGCGATTTTCCGGTAAACTTTGCCCGCTGGTTCTACGATTATTGAGGGGGTGTTTACGACGAGGCTTAGATACCGAGGGGAGCCTCGGAGTGCATGACGGGACTCACTGGACTTTTGTGGTAACTCCAAAGTTGGACCGTATATATATGTGCGATTCAATCTTTCGGGCGTAAAAACACTCGAGCGACGTTACGACCTTTTCCTCGGGACCAGCAGCTCTTTACCGCAGAATTTTTTCCCTTCTTTCGTTATATTTTTTTTTTCATCCCTTTGTAATGAAACTTCACGCTACAGTGAGCATTTTTTTGCGCGATGTAAACGGGTGAAGAAAAAAACTGAGGCGGAAGGGAAGTAACTCGGCCGGAAACCGTGCCATTTTAGGGCCTTATTTAAATTATTTTTAAATTATTTTTAAATTATTTTTAAATTATTTTTAAATTATTTTTAAATTATTTTAAAATTATTTTTAAATTATTTTTAAATTATTTTTAAATTATTTTTAAATTATTTCTAAATTATTTTTTAATTATTATTTAATTATTTTATTATTATATTATTTAGAGCTTACGATTATTGAGGGGGTGTTTACGACGAGGCTTAGATACCGAAGGAGCCTCGGAGTGTACGGCGGGACTCGCTGGACTTTTGTGGTAACTCCAAAGTTGGACCGTATATATATGTACGATTCAATCTTTCGGGCGTAAAAACACTCGAGCGACGTTACGACCTTTTCCTCGGGACCAGTAGCTCTTTACCGCAGAATTTTTTCTCTTTTTTCGTTATATTTTTTCATCCCTTTGTAATGAAACTTCACGCTAGAGTGAGCATTTTTTGCGCGATGTAAAAGGGTGAAGAAAAAAGCTGAGGCGGAAGCGAAGTAACTCGCCCAGAAACCGTGTCATTTTAGGGCCTTAACTGGTAACGATCTTCCCAAGGGCACTTTACACCGGAGGCCGATTATACGATCGACGATGCGGTCTTTCCCCACGGAATGGACCGCAGACCATTCGCTACCTCGCTGGGGACTTTAGGACGAAAAAAAAATCGTCCGCTCGATGGAGAAAGATAATTCACATTTCTCTGAAAATGCGACATTTTTGGGAGCTGCTCTTCGGCTTTTTGTAAGTGATTTTTTGTGAGGGTTCATCAGAAGCTCGTTCCACTGCCTTCTTGAGATTTTCTCGTTATTTTCCGAAAGCGCACAGTCAAAAATAATTTCGAAAAATCTTAACAAAACGACAAACTCGTTTTGTTAAGGTTCGAATATACAAAACGTTCCATTTATTTCCCGTGTCATTAAAAATTTTAGTTTGTACAATTTCTTTGTAAAACTAGATTCGGGTGGTGGGATCGAAAAATTACCAAAAAAAAAATTGTGGACGTTTGTGGACAATAAGTTGGTTTTAAAAGTACAAACTTTTTTTACTGTACGTGTACGATTTTTTGGAAATTGTACAGTTCCGAGTTAACGTCGTTTATTTTTTTAGTAAAAATTTTCCGAGCGCTCAGATAATATTTTTTTAAGTGTACGCGCACATCGGTGACGCATCGTCAGCGTCGCGCAGGACGAACGCACGACGAAGGCATGCATACTGGGAATGGTGCCAATTTTCGGACTTGTATACGGTTTACTGTACAGACTGTCGGGGCAAACGATCCGACAAAGTATACGAGATATCGACTGTAACTAAATAGCAAACGGAGCGAATCGCGCTCCCGCGACCCCGTTATACAGTCATCCTTGCCCACTTTTCCCAGCAGTTGCACTTTTCGCGAAAGCCCTGCGGTGTACACAGTCGCTCGCTTCGCGAATCGTAATAAATTCGCTCCGAGATTTTTTACTGCATATATATTTATTCAGAGATAAAATTAACTGTGCGGAGGATGCGAGCATTGACTTTGAGCATCGGGACCCAGAACTGAGGAGTTTTAAAAAGGCGTCGAAAAATGTGCGCACTTTTTGCGCCGTGCGAAGAATCCAGTAAGAATTAGACTGAAAAAAAATTCGCTTGCGGGCTGCTGAATAAATTTCTTTTGTTACAATCCAATTTTCAATTCTTAGGGTCGCATTTGAAGACATTAGTTTGAACTTAAGATCGCTCTTGACATCAAAGTTAGGATCGAAGTTTGGCCCGAACTTCATTGCGTGCTTAAGTTTCATCTTAATTTCGACTCAAGTTTGAACTTAATTTCGACTTAAGTTTGAACTTAATTTCCACTTAAGCTTGAACTTAATTTCGACTTAAGTTTGAACTTAATTTCGACTTAAGCTTGAACTTAATTTCGACTTAAGTTTGAACTTAATTTCGGACTTACGTTTGATCTCAAGGTCGAACTTAAGTTTGATCTCAAGGTCGAACATAAGTTTGGTCTTAAGTTCGATCTCAAGGTCAAAATAATATCTTAAAATTCGACCCTTCCAATTCCACATGATATTGAAACAACGACGGCAAGACTGTCAAGGTGACATGTTATTGGTTCAATGCCGTATGAAATTGTAAGAATCGGAAGTGGAATTGAAACAAAATTTTTTTTCATTGGTCGCCCGCAAGCAAATTGTACTTGTCATTGATATTTTTTTTCAGTGTACAATTATTTGCGAGAAATAGTACTTGATCAACGTGGCAATACACGACGATGTACCAGGGTTAGATAATAACAAAAGTCTCCATAGTTAATCCACAATCATGGTAAAAGACTGGTGAAGACTTTTATAGCAAAAAAAGGGTTTTACATTTTCAAACATTTTTTGTTCGTAAAAATCGCCAATTTCGCTTCTTTCCTTTATTTTACAATTTCTTCTTTTTTTTGAACCGACAAGCCGTGCTTTTAACTTCGACAAGTTGTAAAACTGACAGGAAAAAAATATCGGATGTTTGCGTGCAAAATAAGTTTTTTTTTTAAAACTACCCCGCAAGCATCGTGATAACTTTATTCCAGTGATATTGCAATTTTCACCGGAAAATCCTTTTCCGCCTTCAGCTTACGAATACAAAAAAAAAAAAAATGTTTAACTTTTCTCAAATAAGAAAAAAAAAAAAAAAATGGTAGATTGTTCACGCTTCGGCGATTACCGAATGCAAAATTCCTCTTTTGTTCATTTTTTTTTTTCTCTTATTTGGGTTGCGCTCCGCCGCCAGATTCTTTCGCAGTTTGAACCCGTCCCCGGGGCTTGGCGAGTCGAGGGTGGTTTGCGGTGCGAGGGACTCCGCCTTGTTTAATCGTGATTAACGCGCCGAGCCGGTCAGAGAACCGCGGGCTCGTAGTTTTGCCTCCCCGCCGCCGGAAATAAAATTAAAACGAATAAACACGGCGCACTGCGGTATTCGGTAGGATTTCCGGAGGCGCGCTCTCGCACACACGGGCACAAACGCGAGAGCGTCCGCGACGCCGGTCCTTACCCTGCCGGAATCCGGTGGGCCGTGCGGGAGTGCAACCGAAACTCTCGAAGCTGGCTGCACCCTCGAGAATTGTCGGTGCGGGGCCGCGATTCTCGAGAACGCCGCCGACACACCTACAGAAATGTGCGCCCCGCTCGTTTCGTCTCGTCGCACATCGGGCAGGTATTTTAACCGGTAAAATATTTTCCTCCTTTGGTCCGCGCACCTTTTCCTCGCTCACCCGCCGATCGTTTTCCCACTGTTTGGGCCGCGCACCGGCGCGAGAATTCCTCCCGACGCCAGAGGAAAACCCCGCCCTTTATAGATTTATACATATAAGGGAGAGCGGGGCGAAATGGGACATTGGGCAAAACGGAACAGCGTACACAGTAAAATAAGTTTGTACTTTTTACTACTTATTGTCGACAAACATCCGCAATTTTTTATTTGTTAATTTTATAGTTTTGCAAACAAAAGTGCAAACTAAAATTGTGAATGGCTCGAGAAATAAAAGGAGAGGTTCGTATATTGAAATAAGTGACAAACGAGTTTGTTACATATTTAACAAAATTATTTTTACGAAATTTCGTATTCCGATTTTACGAAATTATTTTTTTCTGTGTAAAACTCAATTTTCTAACAATTTTTGGATGCCCCATTTTGGCCCAACGATACGTCCGGGTTTTCAATACCGTCTTGCCCCACTTACCATCAGCACCACTATCCAAAAGTTGCGGAAAAAATGCGCTTTGTCCCATTATCCCGTTTTGCCCCAATGTTCCATTTTGCCCCGTTCTCCCCTATATGCGCGCGAGCATTCCGAGCTCTCGAAATATTCCATCTCGTTGCTCGTCGTCAGGCCGCCCCGCGAGACTACACCATATATCGCAGCGACGTATGGACTAGGGAATTTTTCGATCGTAATTACTTTCGTCGAGTTAAAAAAAAATCGTTATTGCGTCGAAGTTTTCTTTTTTTTTTTTTTTTTCGAAGTACGCATTCGCGCGAGTGGGCGTTGTTTGATGCACCTGTGGCAACTTTTGTCGACACCGCCGGGCTAGCTCGAGGCGCGGTCGGAATGAGAAATTTTCTAGTTGTTTTTCCAACAACAATGGCCTTACTTGAATTCTATCTCCCTGGTGGCTTTGACTTAATCCTCGACGAACGACCAGTCGCCGTTACAGGAAAATATTTTCTCTCACAGCAAAATATTTATGCCACAGCAAAATATTTGCTGCCACAGCAAAAATATTTGCTGCCACAGCAAAAATATTTGCTGCCACAGCAAAAATATTTGCTGCCACAGCAAAAATATTTGCTGCCACAGCAAAAATATTTGCTGCCACAGCAAAAATATTTGCTGCCACAGCAAAAGTATTTGTTGCCACAGCAAAGTATTTGCTGCCACAGCAAAGTATTTGCTGCCACAGCAAAGTATTTGCTGCCACAGCAAAGTATTTGCTGCCACAGCAAAGTATTTGCTGCCACAGCAAAATATTTTCTGCCACAGTAAAATATTTGCTGCCACAGTAAAATATTTGCTGCCACAGTAAAATATTTGCTGCCACAGCAAAATATTTGTGCCACAGCAAAATATTTTCTGCCACAGAAAAATATTTTCTGCCACAGAAAAATATTTTCTGCCATTTTGTTGTCCCTATGTTAAGCAGGTAAATGAGTTATGGTAATAAAATTCTTGCTGCCCCAACAATTTTTTTATCTCCGTGCGGCTCGACTTTTAGCGGTGTGCTGCGGTCGATTGTTCGATTATGGGATGGGTTGGCGGGAGTAGAGAAAAAAAAATAATGGATCTGAGTTTCCGGTTGCTCCGCAGGCAACCTCCTTCGTTTGTCCGTTTGCGCAGTTTTTCTACGCGCTATTTTCATTCTGGGTTTCCGGTTGCTCCGCAGCGTAGCCTCCTTCGTTTGTCCGTTTGCGCAGTTTTTCTACGCGCTATTTCCATTCGCAGACTTCTGTATCAGCATTCCAGGCTCCTCCATCCTGTTTTTCACGGAGGATAGCAAAACCGACCAAGCCACAGGAAAAAAAAAAAAAAAAAAAAAATAGACATTGGGAATGAATGGCGCGAGCTCGTCTCACCGCGACCCAATTGCACAGGGAGTGTAGGTACATTAGCCGGGTGATAGGAATACCGCGCAGAATCCACAACAGTATGTCTGTGTGCAAATTCGACAGACGTTTGCGGTACGAATTATGGTCGACCGTTACGTCACGGAATAATAGATCCAGCAAATTCGCGAAGCCCGTTCGCGGGACGGAAAACTTTGGTCGGAAACGCAGCCCGCCCAATGTTCCACAGCGAGGGGAAAAAACTGACGGTGCAGCACAAAGTGGAGGCAAAATGGGCGCCCGGAGCAAAATTGGGACGCCGTGAATGGAGCCCTGAAAAATGTTCAGAAAAATTAATTAAATAGTCGGAGAGACCGGAGTAGAGACCTGGACATAATACGGATGCGGGGCATGATGGAGCACCAGCAAAATCGAGGCTGCGCCCCGAATAAATCTCCGCACGATGGAATAAAAAATGTTCTCGGATGATTTGAATAAGCACTAAGAATTTTATTTTTTGTTGTCGCCGGTAACACCGCGGTAAATCAATGGGAGGTTGAGACAGCGAGTGTGTCACTCTAAAGCGTTAGAGTTCGTGCACTGAGATAAAAAATGTACCAAAATAAATTAAACGTTTTATTTTTATTTTTCAATGGCTTTTTTTAGGATATAGCTTAGGATATAACTTAGAAAAATTGAAATTTCATTTTAGTAACTTATATTTCATCCTCATACCAAAGAAATATGATTTGACAAGTATCGGGGGAAAAAAAATCTTTCATTGAATTCAGTGACCAAGCCACCAAGAGTGTTTTTTTTCCTAGTGTATTGCGATAAGTCAGGCCTTAGGGGCGAATTTTAAGACGTTAGTTTCGACTTAAGATCGCTCTTCAGATCGCTCTTCAGATCGCTCTTCAGATCGAACTTACGATCGAAGTCTGGCACGAAGTCAAGATCGAAGTCTGGCACAAAGTCAAGATCGAAGTCTGGCACGAAGTCAAGATCGAAGTCTGGCACGAAGTCAAGATCGAAGTCTGGCACGAAGTCAAGATCGAAGTCTGGCACGAAGTCAAGATCGAACTGAGGTTCGATCTTAAGGCCGAACTTACGATAGATCCTAAGTTCGAACTTGCGATAAATCTTAAGTTTGAACTTGCGATGGATCTTAAGTTCAAACTCACGATAGATCTTAAGTTCAAACTCACGATAGATCTTAAGTTCAAACTCACGATAGATCTTAAGTTCAAACTCACGATAGATCTTAAGTTCAAACTCACGATAGATCTTAAGTTCAAACTCACGATAGATCTTAAGTTCAAACTCACGATAGATCTTAAGTTCAAACTCACGATAGATCTTGAGTTCAAACTCACGATAGATCTTAAGTTCAAACTCACGATAGATCTTAAGTTCAAACTCACGATAGATCTTAAGTTCAAACTCACGATAGATCTTAAGTTCAACCTAACATTTTAAAATACGACCCTTAGAGGGTTACAACCGCTGCGCCACCGACTGACCCGCGATCGTTCCGACTTGCCCCGCGTTCCGACTAGCCCCGCGTTCCGACTAGCCCCGATCTCCCTCACGCGGCTCCGGGGCGGGCTTGACAAAAAGAAACGCGCGCAAATGTACTCGGCGTATGAAGGGCCGAACGGGAGAGAAATGAAAATGGTGCGGGAAAACGTATGCACGAGAGAGCCCGTCGGCGTACGAGAGAGAACGTAACAATTCCGATTTGCCTATCGCACAGGCGACACGACTCCTCGGGGAACTCTGCACGAAACGACTGTAGGAAGTTGGCAATATAGCGGCTGCCGGTCGGCGGGTCTGTTTCTCTTTGCTTCTACTCTCAGCCACGGTGAAACTTAGAGGGAAGAAAAATCGCTTTCACGATGGTATTCGATCCAGTATAGGAAAGCTGTTGGCCGATCCGATAGAGTCCGGGCAGTTCGAGACGCCGTTACATTATCATTTGTGGTTTCTCGACGGCAAAACCCCGCCGGACTGCGGAGAACTGCGAAAGGAAAAGCCGAACGAGTCTCGCGGAGAAAATTTTCCTTTGCCTTCTTTATTCTCACTTACACTTTATATATATATATTGGCAAGTTACGGTGGCCCGCGAGCTTCGCGAACTCGCGTGGGTTCCGTAAAACCCATCCGAGTAGACTAAAAAAAAGATCAGAAAAAAAATGCGCCGCGAGCAGACATTTTTCAGCGTTACATCTGACTCTGATAGGGCCCGGATGAGACCTGACAAGACCTTACCAGCACCTTGTCAGAGTCCGATGTAACGCTCAAAAATTTCTAGTTCGCATGCTGTCGGCCTTCCGGTTAGGATCAACCACGTGGAAATACGAATCAGAGAATGCGAAGAGCTGTGGAGATATAGAGCTTATATATAGTACCACAGACACGGAATATTTTTGTTTGCTTTTTTATTCTCACGCTTTATTCTCATATACGCTGTATATGTATATATACTGGCAAGTTATGGTAGCTCGCGAGCTTCGCAGCACTCGCATGAGTTTCGTAAAACCCATGCGGGTACATTAAAAAGAAAGTCCGGGTCGAAATTTAAGACGTTAGTTTGACCTTAAGATTGCTCTTGAGATTGAACTTAAGATCGAAGTTTAGCCCGAACTTCCTTGCGTTCTTAAGATCTATCTTAAGTTCGAACTTCAGTTTGCACCTAATTTTGTACGTAAGTTTGATCTTAAGATCGAACTTGAATTACAATCGAATTGGCGTTCAGACTTAAGATCGAACTTGAATTACAATCGAATTGGTGTTCAGACTTAAGATCGAACTTGAATTACAATCGAATTGGTGTTCAGACTTAAAATCGAACATGAATCAAGAACGAGCTTCAATTACAATCGAATTGGTGTTCAGACTTAAGATCGAACTTGAATTACAATCGAATTGATATTCAGACTTAAGATCGAACTTGAATTACAATCGAATTGGTGTTCAGACTTAAGATCGAACTTGAATTACAATCGAATTGATATTCAGACTTAAGATCGAACTTGAATTACAATCGAATTGATATTCAAACTTAAGATCGAACTTGAATTACAATCGAATTGGTGTTCAGACTTAAGTTCAAATTTAAGATCAAGCTTCTTCGATCTCAAGTTCGAACTCAAGAGCGATCTTAAATTCAAACAAACGTCTCAAAATCCGACCCTCAGAAAAAAAATGAATGCTGCCGATGTATCGGTTAGGATCGATCACGTGGAAGTACGAGTAAAAGAATGCGAAGAACTGCGAAGGTATTAGGGTTTATATATAGTAGTGTCAGACACACACATACACACATATCCAACATATATTATATACATATATATATATCCGTGACATAAGTTTGCAGGCTTCCTGAAAAGGACAGTAAGGAATGATCCGAGTAAATTGAAGGTTTTCCCGGGCGGCTGCGAGGCGCAAGGCGTATAACCATTCACCGGAATACACAGCGGCAACGTGATACGAGAGTGGAGACTTTATCCTCGAAGCAATCAGAGCCCTGTAAAAGGAGCCGAGAGTTCTTTGCTGACGCTACCAGAGAAAACAATAATTCTTTCACTCCGCGTTTCGCTCCTTCGATCCTTGCGTCTTCTCTCCGCTCCGCCCTCTCCCGGAGTTCTTGCTCCCCGCTCTTCTCTTCCGGTCGTTCTTTGAGTACATTTATCAATCTTCGGACTCGATCATCCGGCTCGCTTCCTCATAGGGGAAGCTCTTTTTTTCCTTTTTATTTTCTTTTTTTTTTTTTTTTTTTTTTTAATCTTTCTCCTTTGCTTGTTCGAGGAAAAGAATTGCGGTGGCAATTTTCCGTCGAAACCCTGTCGGGGCAACGAGAGACTCTCGGCTTCTGGACGGCGTCGCGATTTAAACCCGGCGAGAGCTTTGCCGACGTTTCGCTCGAACAAATAGGAACACTCTTGAATTAACCGAACTCCGTTACTCTCGGGGCGCGAAGAAAGCAGCGAACTCCAGCACCGCCGCCGGATGAGATCAACGACGAAACAAGAAGAGTCACGCTGCATTCGCTCGGAATAAGCTTCGCCAGTGCAGTTTCGCAGGCTGAAGAGTTTTCCCGCGGAGATAAACGACGATGAGCGGGAGGTAAAAAGCTGAGTGAAAAAAAAAATTACTTGCCGTAAGGCTTCAAGATTCGCTTTGACACCGAGAAAGTACATTGCAGTGACAGATTCATCTCTCAGCGTACAAAAAAAAGACTGATGCTCGAAAGTGGAATTTTTAGTATTGACTTAAGGTCCTTAAAAAGCTGTAATCAGCGAAGTCCGATAACGATTCGAGGTAGTTGAAGCGAGCTTCAAATTAAGGTTTAAATTTCACCATGAGGAGCCGGAACGTCGACCCGCGTAAAGATAGCAGTCGCGTGATAGGGGCGCGATGGAACAGTGGGGCAAAACGGGAAAGTAAAGAAAACGCAATTTTCATATCACTTATGGATGTGCCATTTTGCCCCATCGATACATCAGGACTTTCTGTTCCATTTTGCCCCACTGTCCAATCCGAGAATGATCGATAAGTCGCGTTTTGCCTCACCGTTCCGTTTTGCCCCACTGGCCCATTTTGCCCCGCTCTTCCCTATGAATAAATTATGTGCTTAATCGGATATTCGTGAAGCACATAAAAAGCACTTAATTTCCGTATAGTTTTATTGCGTGTTATGCTGATATAGTTAGTGTACTCTAACTATATCTCTCTAACTATATCTAGTTAGTGTTCTCTAATTTCTGCATAAAACTTTGGCACACAATTAGCACATATTAATTAAGCATATAATGTCTCCATATACTAAAATTCATTTTGGAGAATTTGCTCTCCTACCTTTACGCGGGTGGAACGTCGCAATTTGGAGAAAGTCAAGAGCGCTGAAAAAGTCCTTCGTGCGAAGAGGAACGAGATTTGCCATTCTCGTCCTTACAAAAAAAAAAAGAAAAAAAATAGTAATAAAAAAAATTGTACGAGAATAATGAAGTACGATACACGTATGTCTACGTGCCCGCTTAATTTTGACGGGAAAGCGCGGTTTTAGTGAACGGCGGCACGCAGAGTCAGCGAAGAGGCAGGGGGGAGGGGGGGGGGGTTGGCCACGGCGAGCGGACCACCTCAATTAGTCCAGATTTCTCGACCTCTCGGAAAGAATACCAAAGCGTCGGAGAGCCGTTTTGTCCCCCCCGACCTTCGACCCTTTGTGATGGTACCTAATAATGGCTGAGCGGGAACGGCAGCCTCGGGCACGTCCGGCGTCAGGCTCCCTTCCTTCCGTGTGCGAGAGCCCTTCCTTCTTTTCCTTTTTTTTCCGCCGAGCCAGAAGCTTTATCTCCGGCGAGAAGGCAGAAGAATATAAAGAAACGGCTGGAGCTTTTGCACGGGCGTCGATTAAATTTATCCGCTCGCGCTCTCCTTTTCTCACCGAAATGAAAACAACTCCCCCATCTCTCCCCCCTTTCATTCTGGCTACCGTTACTTTAATGACAAAAAAATCTTTATTGAATTTAATATCAAGGACTGAGGGGGCGAGTGAGGGGCGTGAGGGAAAAAGTGTACCGGGGACGAAATGTGTGTTTCGTGGAGCTTTATTCTTTCGGCGAGGAGTTTCATATCTTCTTTATACATTGCGGAGGGTATCTTTCGAGACGCCCGGCTGAGGGCTCCGAGGTCCGAGGGACACTTTTATAAACGACTATCTCCCGTCTTCGCGCCACTCACCCACGCGGCCCCCGAGAGTTTACCATACACAGCGCAACCCTACATCCATGAATGGTTGAATAAATTGCTTTGTTTTTTCTTCCTCTACTTTCTTTCTTTTGCGGAATAATGCAAAGGCTCCGTGCCCCGAGTGTTCTCGCTGGGGCCGAATGATTGATACACTGTACGATCGTATCGTCCGGGGGAGTCCATCTCTGCATATTGCAAGGGCGCTCGGGATGTCCCTCGAGAGGGAGACCATAACGCAAAACCGAAAAGACACACCCTTTGCAGTACACGTAGAGACTGTTTTGTTAGTTCGGAAATTTATTCCCTAATGTCTATTTTTAATATTTACAAAAAATGTATTTAATATTTCTAAAAAATGTATTTAATATTTTTAAAAAATGTATTTAATATATAAAAAAAATGTATTTCATATTTTTAAAAAATGTATTTCATATTTTTAAAAAATGTATTTAATATTTAAAAAAAAATTATTTAATGTTTTTAAAAATATTATTCAATACTTTAAACATTTTATTTAATATTTTTTATCTCATCGCTCTTGCTGCGAGTCCATCTCTGCATATTGCAAGGGCGCTCGGGGTTTCCACCGAGAGGGAACGAGAACTTAGTGAATAACCGAAATCACTTAACCTTTGCAGTATACGAAGAGACTCGTGAGTTCGGAAATTTATTTCCAAATGCGTATTTTTAAATATTTTAAAAATTATGATTTGATATTTTTTGGTGCAGCTGAAGCGCAAGTGCATCTTGTTTTTATCACATCGCTCTTGCTGCTGGACGATAATTAATTTGCCGATGGTTTCTGTTACAGGTAAGAAACATGCTCAGATATTTCACCGTCGAAACATTACAGCGCTTGTCGTTGGTGGATAATATTGATGATGCTACTCTGCCCGGTTATGCGGGGAGAATAATGTACCGTTGGCTAGGGCGTTATCCATTAGCGGTCTCGGCGATGTCACAAACTCGGTATGTAGTATCTCACTTTTATATGTTTAATATATTTCCAAGTCCGGTGGTGCTTAAAGTACGTGGGTCTTCTTTGGTGCTCAACATACGAACGTTAAGTACCAAAGTAGTTTCCGATGCTTTGAGAACTTACAAAAAAATAATGCATAATATACAAAGAAAAATTTGTAATGTATACTTAAAACATACGAAGTTGGATTCACTGATAAAGCTTTCCTGATAGAAATTTTAGAGCGTTACATCGGGCTCTGATAACGCTCTAAGGGTCGAATTTTAAGATGTTAGTTTGAACTTAAGATCCAAGTTTGGTCCGAACTTCATTGCGTGCTTAAGATCTATCTTAAATTCGAACTTCAGTCCGAACTCAAATTGAATTGTAAGTTCGAACTTAAGATCAAACTGTAACGCTTTTCGAACCTTAGATCAAACTTAAGATCAAACTTAAGCACCAAATCAAGTTTGAACTTAAGATCAATCTTGAGTTCGATCTTAAAGTGATCTTAAGTTCAAACTAACGTCTTAAAATTCGACCCTTGAAAGGCTTTTTCAGGATCTTATGAGATGCAATTTAACGTTCAAAGATTCCTGCCGGGTTTGATTTTTTATATTATTATTCATATCTAGAAAGAACATAAATAATATTTCTATGACCCCAGGTAGTAAATAAAAATTGACCGATGCGGTGCGATATTTCCGGAATTTATAGCGCCGGTGTTATTCACGAGCGACATTTATTTTTATGAATTTCCATTGATCTCGCCTGACGCTTTGATTTTACATTTGCGCCATTGTACGGGTCATACGATCCCGTTCGCCGCACGCGATAAATCACCGGGGGTGGGGGGGCGGTTGCGTCGAGGTTGTATCAACGGGATAGAAGCGGCCAATCCCACGAAAATCGCCGTGGGTTAATTTTTAACCCCTTCGCGTGATCCGAGAGATTTATCGTTCCGGATCTTTTGTTAAGCTCGATCGTATATACATCGCGTGTAACGAGGGACACACGCGATACCCCGGACCGCATCACCGAGACCCGGAGGTGCACTCGACTCGTCTTCGGACAACGAGAAAACCCTCTTCGCTCTTTTATCTCTCATCGTCTCCGCGTCGAGCGCCCATTTTTCCGCGCGCTCCCGTAACTATGTTTATTTTTCGTCCGGAATTCAATTAAGGATCCCCGCCTCGGCCACGCCGTCCCTTTCGAGAAAACGCTCGACGAAGGGTTTTCTATAATCCTCTTTCGCGCGGATTCTTATCATCCCTTAGCCAGCGAGTCGCCGAAAGCTCCTCCGAAACGGTCCGAGCGACTGTCACAATTTTCGTGTTACGTTTTCTTTTCTCACGCGAGCACAAAGTACGGCTCATCCCGTGAAATAGATCCTCGCGGCACTCGAGACTCTAACGTTATCATCTTGCCACTCCCTCCCTCTCTCAATCTCGTTCCGCTCGAGAAATAATAGATTTATTAGTTTTCCAAAAATACCGAAAACATTTCGATTGGCAGATTAAGGCCCAGAAATATGTTTTGCGTGTCCCACAGTCCAAAAAAGCATTTCCCATTTAAAAAAATTACATTTCGTTAGATGTTTCTTTTTTGTGGAACTTGGATACTTTTCCAAAAATTCCGATTGTCAGATTAAGGCCCAGAAATATGTTTTGCGTGTCCCAGAGCCCAAAAAAGCATTTCCCATTTTTGAAAATTACGTTTCGTTAGATGTTTCTTTTTTGTGGAACTTGCATACTTTTCCAAAAATTCCGATTGTCAGATTAAGGCCCAGAAACATGTTTTGCGTGTCCCAGAGCCCAAAAAAGCATTTTCCATTTAAAAAAATTACATTTCGTTAGATTTTTTTTGTCTATTTTAGTTTTACGAGGCAAAGAAAGCGAAACAATATTTTTTCTCCTCCGTGCATATAAAAGGTAAGATCTCCCACTCTATGTCAATTTCGTTCTGTTCGAGAAATGACTTGGATAATTCATTCCTTTTCCAAAAATTCCGATTGTCAAATAAGGCCCAGAAACATGTTTTGCGTATCCCAGAATGCAAAGAACATTTCCCCATTTAAAAAAATTACATTGCGTTAGATGTTTCTTTTTTGTGTCTCATTTCGTTTTATGAGGTAGAGAAAGCACAATAATAGACAATAATTTTTTTCTTCCGTGCATATAAAAGGTGAGATCTTTGCTCCCCCTCGTTACGCCAACCGCCAATGGTTATATGCAAAAACGGTGTGTGCACATACTCCAAGAACCGAGCGATTATGTCCCCGTGTAATATACGACTGTTGGGACGACGTCCATTGAGAATGATAACACCTTCGCGATGGAAAAAAAAGAAAAGAGATATGATGTAGTAAGATTATATATCCCCTGTACGGTGGAGCGTCTGCAATGAGAGAAGAACCGTGCGACGTAAACCGAGCGCAAGCACGACCGTTACAGTTACGACGGTGCACTTCGGTCGTTGACTTTCCGTCCCGCGTAGTCGCGTCTATATCTCGGTGCATGTGTATATATATATTTATATAGCTCACAAGAGCTGATAAAACATTAGACTCTTGCGTAATGCAGCGTGACGCTCGCTGGACGTGCCTTTAAATTTTATGTCGCTTTATACGACCATCATAACAATAATAATAGTCGAAGACATTGAAGAGCTCGGCTGTAGGTTCGAGTGAGAAGAAGAACATAAGAACAGGAGTATCGTCGTCAAGAGACACTGAAATACCGCCGGTCATTCTTACAGCCGGACGTTTATGTATTTCAAAAATGTCTCGCTCCGTCTGCACGGGAAAAAAGGTACCATTTTTTTTCCCCGTTCATTTTACACAAAACAAAAGAATAATTTCGCAGAAAATTAAAAAAATATATTTTACATGTGTTTAAATATATATTTAATGTATCTTTATGTCTAAAGTAAAATAATATAAAAATGAAAAAACAAAATATTTTCTATACAATATAAAAAGTATGTTTTTATATAAAAAAAACTATATTAGCGCAGTTCCGGTCGGATCGTCTTTATGCTTATTTTTATCGTTTATTGCCTCTTTGATTGCATCGTTTGCATCCTGTCTTGGTTCTCAAGGGATCATGACCTAGAGCTTTATTATTATTATTATTATTATTATTATTATTATTATTTAATTTACAGAAAGTAAGTTTATAACTTATAATATCATGTTCTTAAATCGGTTTGTCGTTTCCGAATTTATTATCCCAGCTGGTAAAGCTTTCCATGCTTCGACAGTATATGTTTCAGCGGGTTTTATGTTCAATAATAAATAATATAATAATAATAATAAAATGCACTTTTGTTCCACAAGGGGCCGCATCTTTCTCGACTTTACACAGCTCCGCGTGCACTCCGACGGCCTCCGATATCTTTAGCGCGGTAGAGCTGATAGTTCGAAACCTTCTCCGAGGCACTTGGCATTCTCACGGTCAATTGGCCCTCGTCGAAATTGGGAACAAGCGTATCGCACGAATTTACCGCGGGCCCAGAGAGAGAGAGAGGGGAAGTTCAGGTGCGCGGATAGAGCTTCTGGCCTCATTGGCCTATCTTCTATCTGGTCCACGAGCGATCCGGTGCTCGACGACGCTGAGACGTGCCCGTCCTTGAGGCCCCGCCGGTAGCGAGATTGCTGGCTTCTCCGGAATCTCGGACACTCAACCTCCAAGTGCGCGGTATCGCCTCGCGGTGAATATTCTATTCGCGTAATTGCGGTCTCGGAGGTGGCGGCCCAACGTAACCGAGCCCCCTTGACTCGGTTTCCTCACGCAAGAATCTTGACATCCAACGCGGATATCCGTCGAGAGGCCCGTCGTGATCTCGGAAACGGAGCCCGAGAGGATCTGCGGGTTAAAAGTGGCGAACATGGTCCGGTTCATAAATCCATTATTTACGCGCCGATCGTGGTGGGTCAGGTCGTTGACCATGGCTCAAGGTGGGCCATGTTGACACTTACCTATCCGTAAAGTCGGCAATATTCACGACGCTCACCTTAAAGTAAGTCGGGCAATATTCATCACAATTACCCTTCAGAAAGGTGGTCCATATTCACACCACTTACCACCTATCTGTAAAGTAGGCGATATTCACGACGCTTACCTTACAATTATCCTTCAGAAAGGTGGTCCATATTCACACCACTTACCACCTATCTGTAAAGTAGGCGATATTCACGACGCTTACCTTACAATTATCCTTCAGAAAGGTGGTCCATATTCACACCACTTACCACCTATCCGTAAACTAGTCGATATTCACGACGCTTACCTTACAATTATCCTTCAGAAAGGTGGTCCATATTCACACCACTTACCTATCCGTAAAGTAGGCTATATTCACGACGCTTACCTTACAATTATCCTTCAGAAAGGTGGTCCATATTCACACCACTTACTTATCTATAAGGTAGGCGATATTACGACGCTTACCTTACAGTAAAGCGGGCCATATTCATCACAATGACCCTTCAGAAAGGTGGTCCATATTCAACACACTTCCCCTTAAGTAAGGTGGGCCACATTCACCACACTTACTCTTCGAGGCATCTTCTGTTGTCACTTTGGTTCCGGCTTGCCTTTGCCGTCTGAGCGAGTCAGGACATTCATCCACTTGTTCGTGTCGCGCTTCGTCCTGAGCTGCATCCTCGCTTAGCAGAGCCGTTATCGGGGCAGATAAAAGGCCTTTCGTGTAAGGAACGATGGTCCGAAACACTTGGATGGTTCCCTCTCGCGTCGATGAATACGGAAACGTGTCAGGTCGGATCGCAAGTTGATAAGAAGCTTATCAACTTGCTTGGTCTTACGCATGTTCGGTGTTCATTGGGTTGGGTCAAGGAAAATAATACGAGAAAAGAGAAATCCCGACCAAGTAAAGTTGTCCGCCTTTGGCACAGACAAGCCCGATCTTTGGGAAGTTAGATCGACCGGTATCGCGTGTTTCATCAATTGCCGGAATTTATCGAGTCACACCGTTCCGAAACGAAAATTTATAATTGGAAAGAGAAGCCGAGTGATCGATAGAGCTCGTGCTGGAACAGCCGAAGGACAAACGAACTATTATGAAGGTCTTAAATCTCAAACAGTCCCCACATAAACGAACGTTACATAAAACATGCGTCGTGACTTTTTCTTTCGCATTTCGTAATAGAACGGAAAAAAAATTCACCGTATGCTATGAACGCCGAATTCTCGAAAATATAGCATACGGGAGTGATTTAGGATTTTCGAATTTCACTCCCATATGCTATGAACGCCGAATTCTCGAAAATATAGCATATGGGAGTGATTTAGGATTTTCGAATTACACTCCCATATGCTATGAACGCCGAAATCTCGAGAATATAGCATATGGAAGTGCTTTAGGATTTTAGAATTTCACTCCCATATGCTATGAACGCCGAAATCTCGAAAATATAGCATATGGGAGTGATTTAGGATTTTCGAATTTCACTCCCATATGCTATGAACGCCGAATTCTCGAAAATATAGCATACGGGAGTGATTTAGGATTTTCGAATTTCACTCCCATATGCTATGAACGCCGAATTCTCGAAAATATAGCATATGGAAGTGATTTAGGATTTTCGAATTTCACTCCCATATGCTATGAACGCCGAAATCTCGAGAATATAGCATATGGGAGTGATTTAGGATTTTCGAATTTCACTCCCATACGCTATGAACGCCGAAATCTCGAAAATATAGCATATGAGAGTGATTTAGGATTTCCGAATTTCACTCCCATATGCTATGAACGCCGAAATCTCGAGAATATAGCATATGGGAGTGATTTAGGATTTTCGAATTCCACTCCCATACGCCATGATATGTATATGAGAGTGAAATTCTCGTGCTCCGCAAATAAATATACATTCGTATTAGATAGAAATTTAATCGACTTAAACAAACATTTCTTCGAATCGAATACATTTTTATGTAATTCAAATAAATAGTTATTTATTATATTATATTTTTTACCAAATTTATATAAAAATTCTCATATGCTTAGCGTTTCCGAAGCTCCCCGCAATCTCCGTGAATTTATCGGTGTTTCCGTGAAAATTGTTAATTCATATAAACATTTATTTTGGTTGTGCGCCTCGATGTGATAATTTTCGCGGATGTACGGCTGAATCCGCGGAGCTCGCGAGTAGTTTCGAGAACGCTAAGTGGACACGGACTTTGATGCACGGAAGGGGAAGTGCCGTGTGTACGACGTGCCACGGTGCATCCGGGAAACTCTTCGGGCATTGAAAATACTCGAGAATGAAGACGCGATTCCGTGTTAGATTCGCTGCACAAGCGGAGGTCGAGGTCGCGCACGAATATATCACTTTCGTTCTCGCTTCCGGCTCCCCTACTTTCCTCACACGGCGGTGTTCACCGTCGAGCTCCCGTGTATGCTGCGCGTTGCCGTCTCGCCAGGCGACGAGCGTTTTGCTCGCTCGGAAAAACGGATCGACTTAGACAACCGTCGCGCATCGGACTTTCAAAAGACCTTTACAATTCAATGGTAATTTTATACTGTTACATTTCAGGCGTTATCGGGGGGGGGATACGAGTATTTTTAAAGGGTGGGGATGTCGATCGAAGAAAATGTAATTTAACGGGATTTCGGCCCGGGCAACAAGCTCGCTCCACATTCCGCGTGTACGGGCATCGGTTCGTGACGAGAAATATATATCAATCTCGGCTATTGGTATAGCTATCATGAATTCGAGAGACCGACTCTCGAAATCGAAGCGGTCTGGACGGCACTCATGAAATTCGAGATACCTTTTTTTTCTCTTCTCTCCTCTTCATACTTCGCGATACGGCAGGAAAACTTGGCTGGCGAACCGATTCAATTTCATTGATGGAACCTCGCGTGGGCCGACTTCGAGATAACATGATTTTTTTTTTTTTTTTATGCAACGATACCTCTTTATTACAGTATACATATATCCATCGAAGCGTGTCTCAATTCCGCAAATTATTTGATTCGTGAAGATAAATGGTCCGCTCGAAATTACAGCGACTACGTTCGCTGGCGCAATTGCGCGAGGTAATATTCGCGAAATTTATTATGGAATTTATCGAGATCGTACGGTAATTCAATTTACGTTCAATTATCATATTGGAACGCGCTGTTAATAATTCGTACTCAAACGGGCATTAATAATCTCGATATTATGAATATCGAATTAATAAATTTAAAGCTCTGTAAATTTCTTTCTTGTTTTAAGTTACATTTTTTTATGTTTGACATTTACAAATTCAATTTCCAATTCGCATTCCCTGACGCGGGTACTTAACGTCCGCGCGTTACAATTTCATATTGTCACATTGGAACGCGCTGTTAATAATTCCTACTCAAACGGGCAGTAATAATCTCGATATTATGAATTCCGAATTAATAAATACGAAGCTCGTAAATTTCTTTTTTTTATGTCTGACATTTGCGAATTCAATTTCCAGTTCGCATTCCCCGACGCGGGTAGTTAACATCCGCGCGTAGTTCCGGTTTCGTCATATTGTCACATTGGAACGCACTGTTAATAATTCCCACTCAAACGGGCATTAATAATCCCGATATTATGAATTGCGAATCAATAAATACGAAAGCTCGTAAATTTCTTTTTTTAAGATACATTTTTTTTTATGTCTGACATTTGCGAATTCAATTTCCAGTTCGCATTCCCCGACGCGGGTAGTTAACGTCCGCGCGTTACAATTTCTCCACGCGTCGTTCCGGTTTCGTCTGCTCCGAGGTGACTTCGGTGAGAGACCCCTGGGATCCAGCGCGTAGAGTTCTGGCAGGCTGCTCTGCTCGTCGACCTTAACGGTACGCCTTCGCGAGGTCGAAAGCGAGAGTCCGCCTCTCTCGTTTTTTTTATCTTGATTCCCCCCCCCCCTCCTCGCCCGACGACAGACGAGGCGCCGTCGCCGCCTGGAACTCCACCGAGTGTGTGTACACGCTCTCGCGATGTTTGTTTGCCAACCGATGCGATTTTACGCCGTCTCGGAGACGCGAACTGGTTCACACTCCCGCGTTCCCTCCTACCGGCAGAATACGTACGTTTTTCGTCTTTCTCGTCCGCACCGTTTCGTCGTGAAAGTCTGTCGAATTTGCATCGCGGCGAACGAGATTAAAAAAAAAAAAATTAATAAAAAAATAAAAAGTGAGCAGAAGGATTGATAGAGTTGGCGAGAAAAAAATTAAACTGACGTCTGAAAAACTATTTACAATGATTTTTCCTACGCCGTTTTGTGAATTTATCTTCCCGTCACTTCACAATTGTTATAAAAAATTGAAATTTTCTTGTCGCTTTCTCATAAGAGCTGAAAATTGAAATTTTCATATCGCTATCCTATTATGGTTCTTTATTCGCGAAGCCAAAAATACAGACAATGCTTCCTGTATTTTGCTGTAGCAGCCAAATATTTTTGCTGCCACCACAATACATTATTAACGATCCATATTTTGGTAGAGAAACAGAACTATTTTTTTCCGTGCAAGCACCAGGAGGAGATGCCTCGCGCATCCAGACTAGCGAGACATTCTACGAAGAGTCCCCAAAGTGTGCACATCTCGTCTCAATACCCGAACTTGTATCCAATAATATCTTTTGCCAACCAACATACGATTTTATATTCGCCACGGACCGCGGTTTCTTAAAGTATTACATTTCCAACTTTAAAAAAATGTATAACAGTAATGCGAGTTTTAATTGAAAAAATAACTCGATTCACTGATAAAGTTAATGTTTATATGAGGTTAATGTTAATTAACGAAATTATAATTATATTTTAAAAATAACTCGATTCACTGATAAAGTTAATGTTTATACGAAGTGCTGAGTTCTTTTTTTTTAATATGTAATACAAGTTTGAATTGAGTACCTTATCCGTCTTATCCGAGAATACGCTTATCCGACGTACTCTCCCCACATTGCCTCGGATAAACGGGGTTCTACACTGAGAAAAAAAGTTGGTTGGATTACCCAAAAGTCGCGGTGACATACGTTCAAAACTGTTATTTGTTTGATACAAATAAAGCATTGTTTTGTTAAACGATTATTTGCTTCAATTTATTCAAAATTTGTCGATTGAAACAAATATATTTGTTGTACCAACAAAATAGACCTTTGAACGCATGTCACCGCGCATTTGCTTAATCCAACCATTTCTTTTTCTCAGTATACTGTAACGTCGAAACCCCGTATCGTATTGTCGCGAGATCGTTGAGTTCGATTAAAAAAAAAAAAAAAAAAAAAAAAATGCATGGCAGGCAATGGCATGTGATTCATCGATCCGAGAGATTAACATCCCGCTGTGCTTTAATCGCCATCGACCACGAGCGTCGTTAATTACACGAGCCTGCAACGTAACAACGATCGCGGATGGCGACGCCCTCGGGCTCGTCAGTGTTCTCCGGTAATAATCGATCGTTTATTCCTCATTCCCGTCGTCATCGTGCAGCAAACAGCGACAACAGCAGCAGCTCGCTGTTCTCGGAAGGACGATCGTTAATTGATTTCGACCGGTGATTCGAGCGCGGTGTGCTGTGCGGTCAAGCACGCGGGACGTACGACACCACCGCAAACGTCAAACCACCGTGCCATCCACTGGAGCAAACAAACCATTTACTCGCATACATGCCCCTCGACTCTATCGCGACATGCTGTCAGCCCGCAGGAACTCATGGTCGAGCTCGAAAATAAATCACGGAATAAAAATCAAGCGACCTCCCTGATGAAAATCCTATTGGTCGAACGCTAAAGGCTGCGGGGCATTTTTCTTTGCCTAAAAAATAAATTCTCAAAAATATAATCGGACTAGCAGCTCAAAAGTATTTCAAGTCTGATAATGGAAAAAAACGTGGTTAAAAAATGTGAATTAATACGCAGTTAAACCATCTGAATATTCCCCTACTTCAGGCACTCAAGGAGTAGAAGAAACTCATAGAGGAGCTCGAAAATAAATCACGGAATAAAAATCAAGCGACCTCCCTGATGAAAATCCTATTGATCGAACGCTAAAAGCTGCGGGGCATTTTTCGTTACCTAAAAAATACATTCTCAAAAATATAATCGGACTTGCAGCATCGCCGCGTTTCGCAAGCTCAAAAGTATTTCAAGTCTCATAATGGACAAAAAAATACGTTTAAAAAATGTGAAGAAAAACGCAGTTGTGCCATTTGAATATTTCTCTACTTCATGCCCTAAGGAGTGGAAGAAACTCACAGAGAAGCCCAAACATAAATCCGGGAATAAAAATCAAGGGATCTTGGTCATGAAAATCCTATTGATCGAGCGCTAAACACTGCATGGAATTTTTTTTACCTGAAAAATACATCCTCAAGAATATAACTCGACTAGCAGCATCGCCGCGATTGGCGAGCTCAAAAGTAGTTCAAGTCTGACAATGGACGAAAAAATATGTTTAAAATTTTCAAAGAAAAACGCAGTTATGCCATCTGAATATTTCTATACTTCAGGCTTTTAGCGGGTAGAAGAAAGTCATAGAGGAGCTGAAAAATAAATTCGCGAATAAAAGTCAACGTTTCTCTGTAATGAAAATCCCATCGATTAAACGATAATCAAGCGCTGAAGTGAGTAAAAAAAGGCAACAAAAATTTTATCTGCCCAACCGAATCAGCGCCATTCGCGAATACGAGAATAATGCAAGTCTGGCGACGAGCAAAAATCACATAAAAAAAAAGATGGACTTGTGCCATCCGATTATCCCTACACTTCAGTCTGTAGAGGGTTGCTCTGCCCCTTTTTCATCCCTTCGCCTCCCTGCACAATGCGAACTGTATTACACGGCCGGCGCATCGTGGCTCTCCCTCGGGGCAAAGGGGTTCGAAACCCCTTTGCGAAATATAACCGTGGCGAGCAGTTTGGCACGATTCATCGTCGGTGCTCTCCGCTCGGCCGTGGCTATCGGTCGATCGCTGATGCCGAAATAAAGAGAAATCATCCGGGCCTTCGTGGGAGATTCTCTTATTTCTCATTCGTATACTGTACTACGTATACTATCTGCAGCACAGATAGATAGATAGACCGCGGCCGACTTTTGCGGCTGCACTATATACGGCTTGTGCACATCCACTATACACGTATCTTGTGTACCTAAGTTTTTCTTTTCTATCTTACCTCTTTACCTTTCCTTACTCGTACGAACTTCCCTGGCGCCTTCGACCCCCCCCCCCCCCGTATCTCTTCAGCGTCGAACGCATAGTGATCGCCTTATTTCGGCGCCGCGCCGTGTTTCTTCCCCCCTCCCCCCTCCTTTTGGGGTTTTCTATATTCAACTGTAGGATCCGCGATACGAACTCTGCGATGTTTCGCTTTACGGTACACCGACGCTTCCGTGCGAGAAGAATAAAAAATGATAACAACCCCCATGGGTGAAAAGTATGTTTGTTATATTTTACATATATTAAATATAATTTTCACCAAAAAAAATTGTGTGCAATTCATATTGGTGGTTGAATTCCAAAAGGGCGGACGGGCCTGGCTTACAAACAGCCGACATGCCTTTATGGAATAGTAGTGAAATATGGAAACGCGTAAGTTGCATGCAGGTAAGTTTTGCCGACCGGATAAGTTGGGTCGACCTTTTCTGGGAGTCCGTCTGTTATTACAAATATCTGTTATTAGTAATATTTATTTTAACAAATCGGGCGTCTAATAGTCTCGAAAACCAGTAAACTTTAGAATTTTGTTATTTATCTTTATTGAGACCTCACAGGGCGGATTCCGTTGGAGGAGCCAAAGACATCGAGGAATTTGCCAAATCGGTAGAAAATACAAGAGTATTTGAGGCAAAGATATATAAGTTTATTATATTGTTGACTTACGTAAGTGTCTCTTACGAGACGTTATAGAGGTGCACAATCCAATCCAACGATCTAACTGCTCCTTATTCCGGTTGGACTCGACAGTTTTAAGAATAGACAATTTTACCACTTTATATTTTGACAATATGGCCAACGAACAGAAGCTCCTATCACACCCGATAGCAAAGTGACGATCGATCGTTGATCTCCATGTTGCTGGGCTATTCCTTATTACAGAGCCTACGTAAGCGGTATCAGCATGCGTGACGTATTCGTCGATTCATGAATGGTAATCAATAATAAAGACCTCATGAATATCAAAATAATAAAGAACTCATGAACAATAATAAATAGTTACGATACAAAATTGACGGTTTACATAAATGAGCACAATTGCGAATTGCGGAGTTGATGGAATTCAAATTGAATGAGTTCGAGATGATTGGTCAGCCACGTTCGATCAGGAAAGTCCGACACGAGTTCGCTCCGCTAATCTCCTCGTCCCTTCCTTGTCCCGTTTGGTACAACGACGCGTCCGTCGTGCGTCCCCAGAGAGGAAGAGGCCGATACCTTGCCGAAATAAGTCTGGTGGACCGAGAATGACGTGAAACGCTGAATATAAATTTTTCGACCTTGCGCACTTAAGACCATATGAAACACCCCCCTCCCCGTCCATCCCGGACTCAGTCGGTATCAAAAACTGTAATCAACTTTTCTCACCGGATCTCGCATATACGGTCAAAAGAAAAGTCTCATGGGAAGCCGAAATGATATCCGCTTCCGATGAAACTTTTCGTTTGACCGCATATGCCAGAATCCATGAGAAAAGTTGATTACAGTTTTTATTACCGATCGCGGTATTGCACATGCTCTTAATCGGTACTTTTGACGCCTCAGACGCGTAATTATTGTGATCAAATTGTTATTGTGACTAAAATTTGCTCGAAGCTTGCAGACACGCGATAACGATCCAGGCATCCCGATCCATTGTCTCTCACTTCCATTAGCCAGGTGGGGCGAGTTTGACCGGTCGTTAACATGCCAGTGCTGGCCGGAGACCGCGCCAAGCCCGGGAGTCTGGCCAGTCTCGTGCCAGCGCTGGGATGCAACAACCAGCTGGACCAATACCTGTGTAATGTCCGGTCGTGCACAGTGGGTTGACTCTCGACGGTAACGTATAACGAAGAATGGAAGCGAGGACGGAAGACCCGTTGATCTGTGAGAGGCTCCGGACCAGCGGAAAAATCAAATCAAATCGATCCTCCATCGGTCGACCGCCGTCCGCGGACACGATATTTCACCCGGACGACGGAAACCCCGGAGTTTCACTCCATCGTGGGTCATGCTACATGCTGGCCTATTGTATACACGTTAACTGTAGTGGCCACTCTTGCCTGCCTATTCTTCTCGATAGTCCGCAGTCTTCCTATCGGGTTTTTTATTTTTATTTTTTCCCCCTCCATGTGTCGCTGCTGCTTCTCTCTCGACCTTTTCGCTGCATTCCCGAAGCGCCTCTCTTGACCCGAACGGAGTCAAGTTTTACGAATTCGTGCATTTTTATGCATCTAAACGTCCCAGTGACCGAACACGTCCCAGTGGCCGCGCAAAGCATGCGTGCAAGAGAGACGCAAATACGACTTTTCATGCATGTGCGGGAACTGGGACTTCGCCCTTAGGTGTGCGGCCACTGGTACTTTTACCTTGGTACACGGTTAAACAAAATAAAAAAATATTCGTACACATCGGTCGATCATTTTTTCGTTGACAATTTTTATTTTTTTTTCCGAAAGGAAAAAACATTGTTGACTCACGGACGGAAGAGCAAGTTTCTATGCGCCAAACGACCTTTTTCTGGCTTTACGATTTTACAGATATTTTTGCCTTTAAGAACCTATCTGCATTCTTCGCCCCTTCGCGTCGGGAAAAAAAAGTCGTAACGATGAGTACTTTGAGACACTGCTCGATAGGCAGATAGGACTTTATGGCACGGTGCGGCCTCGAATCTTAAAAAATACGAAGAAAAGAATCAGAAGAAGAAGAAGAAGAAGCGGTAGACGGGGTCGGCTCTGTTGGTGGTAGCGATAGGGCTTATTGAATGCGATATTGGATCTCGCCCGGGCGAGGGGGCGAGCGGAGGGGGCCGCATTACGGGAACCCCACCTGATACCCGATCGCGAAACGACAAGGGAAATTTAAAACTCGTCATGCCAGCGAGGGCTGAGACTGCGGCTGAGCTCACTGTCTCCGTCTCTCCGCCGTTGCACCAGACCGCCACTTTTTCTTCCTCCTCTTCCTCTCGCTCCCCGCATTATTCGCCTCCTAGATGAGCCCGATTTCCAAGATTATACACGCTACACACAGTAGACAGCATAATATTGTGTCTGCATCGGGTAGGAGAGAAAATTTATTCGCGCGTATCAATCTTATACGTGACTCGCATATTCGCGCGATCTCGTACGTGTCATCGTCGTTTTTCCTGTATTCCATGGTTCGAAGATGCAGGCCCGTTAGGCCCGGCAGTGAGAGTGAGGGACCCGCGGCGCGGAATCCCAAACGGGACGGTGCATTATTTTTGCTACTTAAATTTTTACCCCCTTGGCCGTATCGCGTTGCCGTTTATATAATTCTTTAAAGGCACGTTCCTTATCAAACTTTTGCACCTAGGATTTTTTTTTACACGATCGGAACACCTTTACGAATAGCCGCGGATCGACGACCCAATTTTCTATTACCGAGAAAAGTAAGTCAAGAACTTATTTTTTAATCTGAATCCCAAACGGGACGCTGCATTATTTTGCTACTTAAATTTTTACCCCCTTGGCCGTATCGCGTTGCCGTTTATATAATTCTTTAAAGGCACGTTCGGTAACAAACTTTTGCACCTAGGATTTTTTTTTTTTACACAATCGGAACACCTTTACGAATAGCCGCGGATCGCCGACCCGATTTTCTATTACCGAGAATATGAAGTCAAAAACTTATTTATCAATATGAATTCGATCGACCCGTCGCATTGTAAACCTGAAAATCCATTCCGAATGAAAATGTCCGAATTTCACTTTTCTAAAAAAAAATGTTTTACGCATTGGTTTCCAATGTCCAAAGTGTTCAACTCGAAAAGAATTAAATAAAATATCTAGCGTGTGTACGTCTTAATGCTTGGGTCTGACAAAGACAATGCTAACTGAAGAAGAAGCTAAACACGTATGAGTGCGAGGGAGAGACAGACAGTCAAAATTTTGAGCCACTTTTCCGAACCGATTCTACAAAATGAAAAACGAAATGCAATTCGTTTTTTATTCTATAGGGTAAAAGTGGGGAATATGGCCCAGTCCATATATCATTGATTTACGTGTTAATCGAGATGGGCCATATTCACCACTTTTACCGTATAAAACCTTTTCGGAGAAAATTAGTTTCAAAATATTGTGAGGTTACGTTGATCTTTGGCCCCTCCTTGAATGGTTCCACAACCGGCAGAATCTCGGAGCGTCCGCATCCGAGAGAATCATTAATAAAAAAAATTCCATTTCGGTCTCCCGGAAAGGATTTTGATCGCGCCGACTCGCGCGCGGGTGTCGGGCGTTTAGTGAAACGTTTTGCGTGAGTCGCTGCCGGGTAGGTTCGAGTAGCGAATAAAACAATGAGAAGCCAGCGACGAAACTGGCGGCGGAGCAGCAGCTCGGATAGCTCCCGTCGGGAGCGATTAACGTCGAGTCTCTCGTTACCTCAGCGACGAGTAGAATTCGTTTCGGTGGCTCGGGCTTTGCTCTCGTCCTCCGGCAGCGTCAAGCTAGAAAAGCCTTCGTACATAGGGAAAGAGAGACGCAGATAGAGCCACGGCGGAGAGACGGATGTATAGAGAGTTCGGTGTCTATTATGCTGTACGGTTCGTTCGTCGCACGACGAAGCGTCGCGGTTGTCGTTACCGTTTCAGTTCGAGAGCGTTAAACCGCGCGGCCGCCGGAGAGAAGCGAACGCGAAGCTCGGTCGTCGCTCAAGTTTTCTTCCGACACGCTCCTCGATTTTCACGTAGCCGCGTCCGGGCGGGAACTCTTTATTCCTGCCCGAGGCTACACGCTCGAGATCGCACAGTTAACGACCATCCACCATGGCACCGCGCGCACACTACCCGCACGAAATACACCATAACTGTATAATAAGCGTAAGTGTGCCCAGTGTTTCGTACCGCACGGCCAGACGTATTTCACTCTCGTTGAATCTTGCACGAACGAGTCACCGGTTGCAACATTCTCGCCATGATTCTCTTACATCGCCGACCGCGAACATTGTTTCTTTTTATTAAAATACATATTGCGCAATATAAAAGACAGGAAAAAATGTTTGAAGAACAAGTCATTAATTCTTTACCGTGAAGACTCGGAATAATGACACACGAAGAAAAATCGTTCTGTTTTGGATAACAAAATGTAGATCGTTAATAATGTATTGTGGCAGCAAGAATATTCGGCTGCTACTGCAAAATATTTTGTTGTCCTTATGTAAGGTAAATGAGTTATGGTAACAAAATTCTTGCTGTGCCAACAATTTTTTTTTTTTTTTCTCCGTATCGAAAACATGATACTCTGGATTTTTGAACAAGCTCGACGGATCTGTGGAAATTTTGTCGAAAGACAATGTCATTGTGAATCAAAGTTGCATAGATTATTTTATGGCGACACTTGTGCGCCGTTAACGAGCATCCCGTTTAATCCCAATTTCCGTAACTTAATTTTTTACCATGAAGTGTCGGAATAACGATATCGAAAATATGATACTCCGGATTTCTGAACGAGCTCGACGGCTCTGCGAAAATTGTGTCGAAACACAGTGTCATTGTGGACGAGAGAGTTGCATGGATTATTTTATTGCGACACTTGTGCGCCCTTAACGAGCATCCAGTCTACACAGAGAAAAATAATTTATTTGACGGCCACCGTTTATTTGGTTTAAGTAAAATATTTATTTCGTCTTAATAAATATTTATTTCATTTAAATAAATATTTATTTAAATTAAATAAATATCTATTTAAATTAAATAAATATCTATTTAAATCAAATAAATATTTATCTAAATTAAATAAATATCTATTTAAATCAAATAAATATTTATCTAAATTAAATAAATATCTATTTAAATCAAATAAATATTTTACTAAAACCAAATAAACGATGGCCGTCAAATAAATTATTTTTCTGGTTATAATCCCGATTCCCGCACCGTAACTTTTACCATAAAGCCTCGGAACAACGATATCGAAAGCACGATACTCCGGATTTCTGAACGAGCTCGACGGCTCAGCGAAAATGGTGTCGAAACACAGTGTCATTGTGAACGAGAGAGTTGCATGGATTATTTTATTGCGACACTTGTGTGCCGTTAACGAGCACCCCGTGTAATCCTGATTTCCGCAACGGGGTCCCGTTAACCCTCCGTGCATCGCGGCCCGACACTCCGCCGGCGTTCAGATGCACGGTGCGCGGCTGCGGACAACGCGAGGGGATGAGAGATCCGTTTGAAACAAGAAAAAAAAAAAAAAAAAAAAAAAAAAACGCTTGGCTCACATTGTCTCGCGGCGTTAGCGTTACAACCGTTGCAGGCCGGCACCCGATCGTAACAATGGCAATGACTCTTCTCTCCTTCTCCCACTGTCATTTTCTCTTCCGGCTGCAACGCTCCGGGCGCAGCCGCGATTTTCTTTTCCTTTTCCCTTTTCCTCGCTGTATTTCAGAAGCGACCCACCAGCGTCGAGCTACGCGCGCGCAGCTGCCTTACCGACCGGGCTAACGCGACACACGAGCACGCCGCAACGATAAAAGGTTTTAACGTCGCCGTTGGGTGTTGCGGTCGTTAACCGAGTCGAGGCTTTAATCGCCGTTCGGCGACCCCCGACGGGGTGCGGACCGATCTCCAAAGTGTACAACCCAAGTTCGCGTTTATTACAACGTAATTTTCAGCGGTTGCCCGAGCAGCTCTCGTGATGGCCTCTGAAAATAACAAACACCCCTTGCACTCTTTTGAGGCGACTTTTTCGTCTTTGGTCTACTCAACGGTACTCCGAGCGATTGACGACCTAATAATCGCTGACAAAAGCGACACCGACTCCTGCGAAATAACTTATGAACCGGCGTAGCTCGCGAGTTTGCGGGAACCCTGCTGGGTTCCGAGCGGGGCGAGGACGAAAAGTTTCGGGCTGCATTTTCGATGAGCCTATCGGCGAGGAAACTTAAGAGGCGCTGTACTTTGCTTAACGGGCACCGGCGAAACGAATAAAAAATTGAATGGCTTCGCGAGCAGAGGACGGGAGGAGGAAGAAGCGTTAGCCGGGAAGCGAGTACAGTAGAAGCTCGCTTATGCGACCTTCGATTAACCGAGCCTCCGCAGAGCTGGGCAAATAGGGAAGAGCGGGGCGAAATGGGACAGCGGGGCAAAACGGGACTGTGGGTCAAAACGCAATTCTCCAATAATTTTTGGATGGTGCAATGGGACAAAACGGGGCAGAAAATCCAGATGTATCGATGGGGCAAAATGGCGCGTCCAAAATTTTTTTAGGGAAATTGCGTTTTGGCCTATTGTCCCATTTTGCCCCACTGCCCCATTTTGCCCCGCTCTCCCCTACACTAAGTACTCGATGTAGTTATTGACGTATCAAGTACTGAGTCAGTGCCCGATACTCAGTTCTGACAGTACTCAAGAAATACCCAGCGCTCGGTATTCATCAAGTATACTTGATGATTCAATGCGTACTTCAAGTACTTAGGGTATTTTCGTAACTCATCTGGCCCTCTAAGTGAACTGAGGTGTGGGCTTGGATAATGTGGAAAACTCGGACAAAATGGATAAAGCAGCAATGGCCACGCGCGAAGTATTAAAAAAAGGTGACTTTGTTGCATACGCCCTCAAACTTGTACAAGTTTGCTGCGTTTTTACATCGCGAGTTGTCAATACAACAGTTTAATTATTATTTAAAAAATAACTCGATTCACTGATAAAGTTAATGTTTATACGAAGTGGTGTGTAATTTTTTAAAAATATGTAATAGTAACACAATTTTGACTTGAGTTTTTTATCCGTGTTGTCCGAGATTTCGCTTATCCGAAGTGCGCTTTCCTCACATTATTTCGGCTAAACGGGATTCTACTGTATGTGCATTCCCTTGCCTAATTAAATATGGCTCGGGGTTCTTGAATGCTTCATTATGGGAAAGGCGCGAATAAATCAACTTTATTGAAACTGTTTGTTCATCCGTTTCGGCGAAAGAAAATAAAATTGCTCGCTATATCGACGGTCGAAATTTTTTGCACAGACACGGACGTGCACGTTCGTTCGGTCGAATAAAAAAAATTAAATAAATTCATCCCTTCGCACGGAGAGCTACAGCGCTCAATCTAATTACAACTTTGCGCCCGCTAATGACTTCACCCCGTAAAGCGTTATTAATATTTTCGTCAATGGAGCTCGCCCATTGATAATTGGGGGGGAAAATTTTCGTCGACGGAAGGAAACTTTTTCGCTGACGCGTGCGCTCGTTTGTCGTTTGAGCTCGAGTTTCAATGAGTCGTAGCAGAGGAGAATCCGAGCGTGGGCACTGGGGCTTTGCCGCGGTTGGCACGATACATGCCCAAGGTCTCCACGTCGATGCTAGTATATGTGGGTCAACGAAGCCTCGTTGATTCGGCTGTTTAAATACCGTCATCCAATTTTTTTTCTCTATTTTTAATTTTTTTCTGTATTTTTTTCTTCTAATTGCCCAACATTTTTCGGTCCAGTCGATTGTCCGTGCACTGGCGAGTTGCGGGCACATCGGCTCGCGTAATAAAGTTATAACACATTATGTCGCGGGATCGCAACATTTAATTATCCAATATTTCACGTCAGTTTTCGGATAGGCGAAGTAAAGTTAGCGGTTCGTTGGACGATTTTCACCGAGCGACGGCGTTAGTAGTGACGGCAGCGACGGGCAGACACGCGATGTGTATGTGTGTGTGTGTGTGTGTGTGTGTGTGCGCGCAGTGGGCACGGATGCGTGTACGAAATTCGCGCGAGTCCCATAACTCACCGGCTTTTCCGGAGAGTCATGCGTCACGCCCTGTTCCAACGTTGTAAAATTCGCACGGAACAGCGAGGAAGAGTGAAATACAGAGTAAGGAATGAGAAACACACGTATAACGCGCGTAGCACTAATTTATGAGCAACAAAAAATAAATAAAAATGTTGCTAGTAAAATGTAATTTAAGAATAATAGGAGACACAACCAGTCGAGTCTTTGAAGAGATTGCGAAACCGGCGATGACTTCATGGAAAAAAAACGTACATGCGAAAATATATTTTTCATGTATTAAATTTACTTTAAACGAACAAAATTCATATAATTTATATACAGAATATATTTAGAAACGAAAAATTGATATTTAAAATATATTTTTCGCATACACTTTTTCGGTGCGTCCTGACTCATATGGAAAAAAGTACGTACACTATGTATGGAAAAAAATATATATGTGTTTCCAAAATGTATATATCAATATATCGATACATGAATAACAGTAAAAATCACGTAATCGCTATATTTCGACTATATTCGTTGCCTAAATTTTATATCCGTGGTCGATCCGATTACTTCTCTCTCCGTCCAGTCCGGCTTATTCCGCCCTGAATACACCGGAAGTCCCCTCTACCACGGATTCCTCGGCAAATACTTTACGCCCATTCTACCGCACCCGACTATACACACATTTACCCCGACAATCCGATGCACAAAGCGGAAAAATTGTGCATTTTGGGTAATTTTGAGACAATTTTCCAAAATGTATATATCAATATATCGATGTATGAATAACAGTAAAAATCACGAAATCGCTATATTTCGACTATATTCGTTGCCTAAATTTAATATCCGTGGTCGATCCGATGACTTCTCTCTCCGTCCAGTCCGGCTTATTCCGCCCTGAATACACCGGAAGTCCCCTCTACCAGGGATTCCTCAGCAGATACTTTGCGCCCATTCTACCGCACCCGACTATACACCCATTTACCCCGACAATCCGATGCACAAAGCGGCGCTTACACCAACACACAGGATTCATCGAAGCCCTCGTAGGACATAAATGTTCAACAACGCGAACCGAAGAGATCCCGGGCAATAACTTCCCACTTGATTAATGCCTCTCCCTCTCGCCCAAGAAACCCCCCGACTTTCCACCGAGACTTCCCAGGAACTTCGTTCCTCCGCCTCACTCTCGCTCCAGAGTTTCGTGTAATCGGTAACGAAAACTTGCGCCATTTAATTCATTCAGCGAAAATTTTTCTTCGCCACTTTCCTCACATTGAAACTGTGCGGTTCGGCGCTCGGCGAATGTACGTTTCGGCTCTCGACACCGCGATAAATTTATCGGATCCGGAGGTAAGCTCGCATCCCCTCGGCCGAGTGGCGCGAGGAGGAGCACAATGAGAACGGAGTGGGATTCCCGTGGGTACTCGTGTTACTCGGCCGGGGGTTGTTGAACAGACATTGCCGGACACGGGCATCTCTGGACGATGTTTTGTATGTGTACAGGGAACGCTGGTACAGCAGTTGCAATGCCGGCTTGTCGGACCGCGGGGCTTTCTGGAGTACTTGGCAAAACTCCGAGAGGGAGTTAACCGGGTACGACGACCGGGGGGGTGGGGGGGGGGGGGTGCGGAGTGAGGGCTCGCAGGAGGCAATGCCACGGTACAACTCGTCCGGCACCTCGTCCGCCCTCTCTCGGGCCTGCGACTTCCGGTCCTCGCTCCGGGCTCGGCAGGAAGTTCGCGGAGCGCGAGAAGCACAATTGCTGCGACGCTCGCTCTCTCGGGCTCACGCGCCGACCGCACCTGGATGAGCGAACCTGATGCGGAGTCGGGTGTTTGTCTCGTACATCAGAACGAGCCGTGAATAAGCTGACTGCGATTTTGAGCTAAATTGCTAAATAGTCTCGTGAAACGGACACGGGTGGAGGTTTATAGTTTTGCTGTTGGGTATTTTATTTGGTGTCGGGCGGTTGGGGAAAGAGTTTGCGCGTATGGGGAAGCGGAGTTCGGAGAATTCGATCGACTCGTACGATGTTTTGCGTAAGCACTGCATTGATCGATGAATAGGGTGGAAGTGGGGAATATGGCCCGGTTCATGCACCATTGATTTGCGTGCTAATCACAGCCGTATGCACAATTTTTTTTTAAATCTGTCTTAATTAAATTATTTATTTATTAAGTAATTCAATTATTTATTAAGTCAATAAAGTCAATTAAATGCGCCAATGTGGGGCTCGGTTGAGGGCTCAGCTCCTCAAGCCCTCCAAAATTTGGGATTTGGGACATTTTGTAAGGCACACACATACTGGATGCACACAGTAAAATGAGTACCAACGTTTATTGTGCTCAAACGTCAACTCTTTTCATGTTAATTTTACAAATAAATCTTGTCCAGTTTACAAAAACGTCTGGTCATTTTACGAATATTTTTTGTAAAATTATCAAGAAAATAATTGTGGACGCTTGTGGATAAAAAAAGTTGGTTAAATGAACAAATTTTTTTTTTAATGTGGACGTCGCGCTGTTTTTCAGGTAAATACATGCCTAGAGGTATCGAAAAAAATCCATTTCGTTCGGGTGGACAAAAATCTTCTCAAGGCCTTATGAACCCATAATTAAATGCAGTTTTTAACTTTAGTCGCTACATAATGTCTAATTTACTACTTATTACTACTAATTTAGTACTTATTTTTATGTTAAGGGCATACAAATAAATAAATAAATGGAACTAATTTTTTATTAACATTTTTTATTTTTAGTCGAAATTGAGGTGCTGAAGGCGATTTTAACGGGCACTTTCCTCTAAAGAGCGAGTGCCCAAAAATGTGTACGTTCGCACGGTCGGGGTCGCGATAACGAGTGCGATATGAACTCTCGTTATTTCTTTGCCGAGGCTGGATACACTAGTGAGGGCAATTTCGGAAAGTTTTAAGGTAGATAGGGGAAGCCGGGGCAAAACGGGGACATGGGGCAAAATAGGGACATGTACGCCGTTTTGCCCCAGATGGTTTTTTAAATATCCCTTCAAAACCAGTACCGATACAATTTTGGTGTGAAAAACAATGGATCTATGGTTTGGGTATCGTTTTAGCAGGTTTTATTGCCTAGCGTCCCCGTTTTGCCCCGGTTTCCCCTACTTGTTCGGATCTTGGTAGACTGAACTGGAGTGGAGTGTCGGAAAAATGTAAAAAAAAAAAAATGGTCAGTGTCGAGGTGTTTAGGGTTTAGAGGGCTTGATCGAAGTAAATCCGTGCTCTGATGGTTCGGACGGATTCTCGAATTTTTATCGAAAGGGAATAGTGGAAATCTTGAAAGCCTTCCAATCGGGCGTTATCCCATGGGTCATCCCTGAGCGAAAGGGTATTTTCGTTCGTTGAAACTCCACGAGCGGCCAGTGTTGGGATAGCGTCTGCCATTTACCGAGCGATTAGGGGAACGTCCAGCGTCCAACGAGCACGTCGGACGCTCGGCCAGTATCCAATCGTGTCCCCGTGGGAGCGAGGAAGCGAGGGAGCGAGAGCCAGTTGAGCGCAGTTTCAATTCGTGCTGCTCCGCGCTTCTGATCGTACGGCGAACGAGGGAGCAGAGAGCTCCGGCAAGCTCTCTCGGTATTCCATCTACCCTCCTCGAACTAGCGTGTCGGCGTCCAAGTCTCGAGAGTCCGCTCCAATTTGGTGAAAATCAACGACCAAACTGGTGCGACCCGTACGGCGAGCGAGCACAGAAGCAGCAGCTCCTCGTCTTGTTCACGGTACCGTAACTAAAATTTCGCTCCGTCGAATTCACTGAATAAACTACGGTTACCATGTAAATTTTCGATAATATCTGGCCACGGATTTTTACGCTACGATAACTGCGGTCACATTAATCCTCTTGCGGAAATTAAGATAGGATGACCGCTGCCCAGGTGGTGCAGGTCTGGCTGGAAGTTACAACCCGTCTCTGGCACGGAATCGCGCCAAGCGCGGGAGGCCGGCTGGTCTCGCGCTGGTGCTGGCATGTGACAGCCAGCCGGACCGAACACCAGTTGGGTAGCAGGGAAAATCTGTTGAATTGGGAACACTGAGAAATTGCAAGGTGAATTTTGAATGCATCAGGAAAATTGGGAATTTCAGGTGAGCCAGGGAATATCCGTAAATCCAAAAGCTGGAATTTTCAGACCTTGAACTCGACGAGCTCATAACAACTCAAAGCTTTTTGGCGAATTTATTTTACACGTTTTTGCACGGAAAATACAGAAGCGTTCCTGACATGTATTTCTAATAGACGAGAACAACTATTCGTGTTGCCCGCTATCGAAAAATCAATATCAATGTTTCCTTCATACTGTCCGAGTATCAATTTCCATGTTGCCGGTGCGATTGAAAATTTCTAAGGAGTAAGGCAATATTTACGCGTACGCGCCAGCTGCTTCTCCCGTTTTCCCGATATTACACGTAAATCTCGTCATAACAAGATCGTTTACCTCGAAAAGTAAAACGAGAGGCAGTAAATACGTCGCCGTGCAGTTATTACAGTGTATACAGCGAGCTGCTTTGGATCCAAGGCAGTGGCTCTCGGATTTATCACCCGCGCCTTTATCTTTCGCGCCGAGAATAAAGGATAAATCGGCAAGGGGACTAACGTGCATAATACTCGCTCTTCCGTGCCTAACCCGCCGATTTTTTTCTATCCACACAGCGAAAATATAACGAACTAAGAAACAGCGGATAGTTAAAGAGTGACAGGAAATTTTTTAATGAAAATAAATGTGAAAATAATGAAAATAAGAAAAAAACGACCTCACTGAGAAAAAAGATAATATCTCATACTATATCGAATAGTTCCCAGGGGGAACGTCTATATAGATAGTTTCTGATAGTATATATTCAGATTATTAAACTATAATCGTGATCATGATTTTTTGTCATTGTCGTAACTACAAAATGTAGACGTTCCACTGGGGAACTATTTTTCATGGTAAAAAGTTAGTATTGTTCCTTTTACTATTTAATTTTTTCTCAGTGCTCACGTACAGGTACGTGCGATTATTTTTGCAACAGTTTGCTCGTTTGTTTCTGTACTATTGTGAGGTAGAGAAATGAAAACCTTTCTCTCAGCGCATAAGCGTTGAGTGCAAGGGATTATGCAGCCCCGAAAAATGAACGCTGCTTTAACAATATGCGATGTAAAACGGCGTTAATTTTCCAGGTCTCATCACGAAGATGCGATTGCGCGAGGGATCTTCGCGAATTCTGCATTATCTTTGCGCAATGCACTTCACACACACTTCGCTTTTTCACGAGCAATTACGGAAATAATTATCTTCACTCGACTGACGGAGCACTCTCGAAAAGAATACTTCTGCAGATCTCCTTCAACTATATAATTGCCTCCCCACCAGGACTCAAGACCGGTTGCAAAATAACAATTATCGATTCAACAGTCGATAGAGACCTCGCTCACCAGCACTTCGCCAAGTGCCAATTCCGATTCCTTTGTGGTGTTTTTTTTCCACGTTTTTCGTTCTGCAACGGCATAAAAATCGATTTTGCAGGTACACCAAGCATCTCTGCCAGTAACATTACCTTTTATCGTTTTATCGCAGCGACGATCCCAGTGATAATCATTTAAGTAATGAAATAAAAACCGTAGAACAAAGTGGCAACGACGCGCTAATCGATTTTGTAACTCTGAAGTATTCTTTCTGCCAATAACATAAAACGCCAACTTTTTAGTGGTTTACAATTTTCAAGTAACAAATTCAAGTAACAAATTCAAGTAACAAATTCAAGTAACAAATTTAAGTAACAAATTCAAGTAACAAATTCAAGTAACAAATTCAAGTAACAAATTCAAGTAACAAATTCAAGTAACAAATTCAAGTAACAAATTCAAGTAACAAATTCAAGTAACAAAATTCGAACCGTAGATGAAGGATTGATGGTGGCTTCCATGTTTCTTGTACTTTGACTTCCAATTATCTCTCGACGTTTGTGAAGCTCAGAGTTCACATCCTTGTCCGTACGGATTCACCCTAATACGTACATGTGCGCAGCACATCTTCAACCTTTGGTCTATGCACACCCGTACAGAGCATCACGATAGGAGATCGCCGCTCTCGCGGTTAATTGCATCCATCATTCCGGACGTAATCGATCGAGCCACTACAAGACGGATGGAGATAATACACCCTTGTGCGAGAGACGTGACTCTCCCGTCTTCCACTTCCAGGTGACCGAAGACGGGACTCTACTCTCTCGCTGCGGACCCGGAGAGCGTGTACAACGTAATGGTTCGGATCGTTCGGCATTATCGATTCTCCCCTTCAATTATCCATCTGGAGAGACCCATTGCGAAACTCGAATCCCTGATATTGTATACCGCAGACGTTGTCTTCGAGGGAAACGTCATTGCTCTTTGGGTCTACATCGTGGAGGGAATTTTCTCATTAGGTCTACATGGCGGACGGAATTGCTCCTTGGGTCTACATGGTGGACGGAATTGCTCCTTGGGTCTACATCGTGACGTTCTCTCAATCGTATTTCTCGAATTTCGGCCGGAAGTCGTAATATTTAGCAACATTATAATTTTGCTAATCGGGCCCGGCAACCGTGGGACGTAACCCATACGGAACAAACGATATGCGAAAAATATATTATAAATATATTAATAATATATTTACAACATCTGGATGTAAATTATCTATATCTCATATACGCGAAAATATTTTTTTACTATTTGCCTGGATATATCCGTCACATATAATATTATAATCTATGAGATAATAAATGAAACTTTTTACAATAAAAAACTACATAATTCATATGTTATGAGACATAACATATGAATGGTATAAAAATTCGTCCGAAAGGTTTTTTCAACATATAAAAACTATATTTTTGCATGTACTCTTTTTCCACGGGGAAAGATAGATTGGACGAGACAGAAAAAGAAGATAACATCGATTTCGCGTCGTTTGCGGAAGGTGGTAGATTCGCGCGTCCCCGCGAATCCGGTGAAGGAGCATGTGGCAGGGAGGATGCTACACGCGGTAAACTGCAATATTGAGTGAGTTTCTCACTAATCGGTGTTTACCGAGCTCCGCGGCGCCATCCTACTGCCGAGGGCCGTCTGGGTAAACAATTACGTCCGAGGTTTCCCCGCCGACGCAGCCAACCTCGGCTGCGCTTCAACCAGCTTTCCGGCTCTACCGTATTACGCTTGTAGCATACTGTACAGCGATGGTCCGCCAGAAGAGCCGCAGAGTGTTGAGTATTAATGAGCCCGGAAAATCTTTCGTTAATTTTCCGTCAGTTCATCGTCTTCGGCGACTTTCTACACGTAAACAGCGATGAACTCCGAAGTCGACTTTGAAACCCCTCCAAGTTCTTTTTGCGACACATTTACGAACCCAATTCGACTCGACAATTTAATAACAATAATCATTATAATTATATTTTTTTAAATATTATACAATAATAATAAATTGAGTTCAATAATTTTCCTTAATAATACTTGAAGATCTTCATAAAGTTTTATGTGTATCTAGTCAGTGGACAACTTTCTACACATGAACAACGATAGGCTTGAGACTCAGAATTTTTGAAATTTTATCTTGACCTGTTCGCTACGATTTGCAGTTGCTTTTGACGTACGGGCGTTGGTGTATGTCCAGATACGTCGTCCTGAGAACCACGACGAGTTTACATTAATTTTACGACATCGTTTCTAGTACATCTGAGGCGAAAAAAAAATTAATACCAGTTTTTCTTATTTTTCCAAGTAAGAATAACGTAATCATTTTTTTCCTACTTTCAAAATTTGTTTTCTTTTAAGGTACCAATAACTTTATAGTCCACCCGATAACCCCTAGACAACCTGGAGATTGACTCCGACCGAGCGACAAGTGTTTTCCGGTCGCCAGTTTGATCAGGCGGGCGCGTTTGCAGTCGCACAACTTGTGTCTCCGCCACGGATGCGCTCACGGCATCCCTTCCAAGAAATTAATATATTCCCCCCGGTGTGTCGACTGATCGCCGACGTACGCGGGTCATCCCGGTTGTAAGCTATTCACAAGCGGCGAAGTACAATATCGGGAGTGAGTTGCATCCAGCTTGGAAATCAAGGGGGTTGGGGAAGGGAGTGTGTTCTCCAGCGAATGGGTGTTTACCGGGCTAACGACTATAGTATGTACTCCCGCTTCGTTCGGGGTTGTCCTGCAGGTCGGCTCCTAGGCTTTCGCCTCTCGGTACATAAGCCCCGGGAGGGACTCGACGAACGTTATAGATGACCGGTGCGTACACAGTTATATGTTTGCCGGAAGCTTCGGTGTACTATTTACCGTGCCCCGTGAGAGATAACTACTCGTCCGGGATGTATACATCCCGAAAGCTTTCGACATGTCTACCGCGTACACAATACACAAGGATCGTACTGCGGATACAACTGTTGGTGAGGCTGTATCCGGGGAATACGGTCCGCTACTAAGACCCCTTTGGATACTCCGATTACGTGTATTGCTTCTCCCCTCGTGTTTCCAGATTCCCATTTTGGGATTCTAACGGGTAACGGCGCTAAATGGAACTCGGAACTGGGCGGCCGGACCGAGAATACGGCGCCCTGCAAGACCGGAATACCAAATGGGAAACGAGTAGATACGGAATATAATTCATGTGCGGTCGGGACGAGATATTGCGCGTATGATGCTTACGCGCTTCGAGGCGGTGAAGGGGAGCTGTCTCGTCAAAATTTGCGGCGGGATGTTGGGATATCAGTTACGCAGTGATGTTAGTCAACATACGTTCGGGCGTCCTGCTGCAACCGACGTTGAATCATCCTCATCATCTTTTTAATCCCGTTTCATCAAGGAAATTAACTGAAAGGCATGCCCAGATAGCCAACCGTAGCACAGGCGAACAGGGCAATTGCTTGCCACCAAGCTTTGCTGTGTCCTTGCCAGCAGTATTGCAACAAGAGTTTCTAGCACGAGATTGCAGCGTATTGGTAGAAAAAATTCAACAATGGTTGCTATAAGCTGATTTCGTATTCTTAACAGCCGTGAAAGAGATCAAAATTACGGATGGTCCATTTGTGTATATAAAATATGGTACACAAATGGACTAGCACTAACGGTGATTGGAATTGAATTTTTGTGAGAATCGATAGAGGCACTTAATTTTTATGAGAAATCGAATTTTTTAAAATTTCACCCTAAATAACCGTAACTCACGCAAAGCACCAGCAAGCCTTGCTGACAATATGCTCCTAAGGATTTTCGGCATTGAATGCTGACAAAAACATAGACAAATGATGACGCACAGGCCGATTTTTTTTTTTATTTTTTTTTTTAGAAAGACGGGACGAATCCCACTTACAGCTAAACAGAACTAGTGCAGAACTGGTTGGTGATGAGACATAGAAAAATAGAACATTTTGCCACCATCCCATGCGGACATATGCTGCCTATTTGCTGGCGGGTTCTTGGCAAAATGCTATCTGGGTAATTGCGAATCGTTACGAATTATTAACAATTGCTTCATCATTTTGTTATGCATTTTTTTTACCACTCCCGTATCAAGCCGCAAAATGTCCCCGAATAGGCGAACTCCCCAATTGTGACGCCGTACGTGAAGGTTTCACGAGTTGTTGGGGTTGAAGATGAGTGATGGACGATTAAACGAAGATGACTTTTCGCGAGGCTGACATTTCAACCTTCCCAAGATCGCGCCCCGAGTGTTCCTTACTTAGCAAGTGGGTAGTTTAGTGTACCACCACATCAACGGTCGCTCGTTTATTCTCACTCCACCCAGTTACTCCCTTGCCCTCTGGCAAGGAGTGTTTGACTCGGCGTAATTTCCACACAAAGTTTCACGGTTCCAATTAAGTACCGATGTTGGCGTGGGTGAACCTCGACCGTGCTCGTGGAACGCCTGCAACTGGCACCTACAATCTACCTCGCGATTCGCGCGAGTCCCTCTCTCGCTTCCCTTGGCGGACTTCGCTTCCTAGCTGCCTCGTTGCAGCACCAGCAGCCGCAGCTGCCCCGGTGAAACTCGGTCGCGGCGTCTGTTTGTCATGTTTCACGATGACAGTGCAGCACGTAGATACAACTCTCGTACAGATATACCACACACGAGAAACTATCCCCGGAGTTGCGTACACGGTCGAGAGCCGCGTTCAAGTCACGTTATTATGACCGCGAGTTCTCCGCTTTACTTGTCTAAAAGTTGCGAATCGCGGAAGGCTCCTCTCCCCCCCTTGTGGCATCCGCAAGCCTCCCTTCTGACCTCACCGGGCTGTGTTTGACGTATTTCACTGAAGGGATTCGGCAGAAGTTCGCCCGATTAGAACGAGAGGCCAGTCTACTGGCCCGACGACGAACGAGTTTCTCGCTATTCAGCATCTGCCGTTTGGTCCGATACACCGTGCCTTACAGACAGAATCTGAGCACTCGTGAGTTCGCGGAACACGACCATTTGTCTCCACTCTCGTTGTTTATTTTATTTTTTATTTATATTATTTATATTATGTCAGGATAATAACAATGTAAAATACTCATGTAAAAAATAAGTTTATGTAACTCATGCATGAAAAGCGCTACTTTCCGTGCCTGCCGAGAGTGGCGTAAGTGGCGCTTTACAGCCATGAGTTTAATAAATTCAGAATTTGAGCACTCGCGAGTTCGCGGAATACGACCAATTGTCTCCACTTTCGTTGTTTATTTTATTTTTTAATTATATCATTTATATTATGTCAGCACATACAATACAATAACAACGTACAGTTGTAAGGTGGACCGAGAAGAGAGAGCACACAGTAAAAAACAATTTTATGTAACTCATGCATGAAAAGCGCTACTTTCCGTGCCTGCCGAGAGGGGCGAAGTAGCTATGAGTTTAATAAATTACCGGCGCATGCGCAGATCGGCTCCGTTACGTGCTATTGTTAAATAAGTGACAAACTCTTTTTTCCTATATAATAGGAATATAAATATAATATAAAAAATAGGAATATGAATAAAAAAACAGATTTTTATATTCAAACCTGGGTTTGAATATAAAAATCTGTCCTCTCATTTCCCGTGTCATAAATTTTACTTTGTACATTTGTTTGCAAAACTGCAGTTGAAATTATACAAAAATGAACAAATAAACAATTATGGACCTCTGTCGACAATGAATTGTTCCAAAAACTACAGCCTTTTTCTTTGCCGTCTACATCGCGTATAAATGTTAGTGGGTCGTCCCCTCCAGGTCATTATAGACTATAATGGGAATATGATACGAGGATCCTCTCGCGCACTCCCTAATCGACTCGCGACCTCTCGAACTTCCTCCGCGCTCTGTAATAACGTTACATGAACGAGGGCGGGCGAGGTGAGGCGAAACGAGGACGAGCACGTGAGGGAGCCGGGGAAGCCGCGTACTTCCGGCGAGGGGCGGGGGATGAGGAAACTCTCCACACACGTCGGATCCATACGGACTCCTTTACCGTGCGGCGCACACGAGCCGGGCTGACTTTCGCCTTTGCCCGTGGAGAGAGGAGCCCGCCGAGACCAGACTCCCGGAAGTTCCTCATCCCATCGTCTCCTCCACGCTCGAAAGGCCAGATCGAAGTCCTCGCTCCGCGGCATCCCGATCGGGCGCCTTCTCACGATCCGGGAGGCACCTCTCACACCCTCCTCCCACGAGCCACTTTTCACTCGATGCCGTACACTCGGCAAAGCCCGGAGCCACGACGAACCACACTTCGTTACTTTGCCCTCGCCCCCCCGCCCCCTCCCCGCTCTCTTGTTTCTACACGAGAGATCCCCCGCGATCCTTCCGGTCTACGGCAACGCTCCGAAAGGAGCGAGCGGAAAGTGCAAGACGTTATCTTACGTAAGTCAAAACACGGACGAAGCTCTCCGGCCGACGGGCGAGCGGCGAATTCGATATCGAACCTCCGTGCAATATCACGACGAGAGGCGCACGGAATAAGTGAGGTAATTTTATTTATATCGAATTATCGGGGCACGATAGGAGGAGCGAAAGCTGCGAGAAAGTCGGACCTTCCTTTCACTGGGAAGGTCGGTCGTGATGAAAGGATGGGCCATTTTTTAATTGATTATTGGAAGCTGAATGGTAAAACAAAATATAGGGTAAAAGTGGTGAATATGGACCACCTTGATTAACACGTAAATCAATGATATATGGACCGGGCCATATTCCCCTCTTTTACTCTATTGTCATTGAGGGATGTGAGGTGATGTTCTTTTTTTGCTTTGACGTCGAAACTGTCGGGGAAACAAAAGTTCGCTCTTAAATTGTAGGATTTGTACATAATAGAGTAGTCGAGGGTGAGTTATGAGCAGTAGAGGGAGATCGAAGGGGGGGGGGGGAAATGCGGAGAGAGGTGGAAATAAAGAGAGAAGAAGCGTGAGGAGAGCCGGAGGGTTGTTCTCCGTCTGCGAAGAAATACGGAAGTCTCGCCTCCGGCTAATCGTACGAAAACCGAAGCAACCGGAAACTTTTTTCCTCCCTCGCGATTTCTCTTTAACCTCCCGTGGAGCTTTTAATTTTTTTCTCCCCCTCTCCGCTGTCCATCTACTGTATATTTTATGTTCCATGCCACCGAAATTCCTGCAGGAATCTGGCGCATCGGAGAACAGTGAGGATTAAAAATTCCGAATGTACTTTGCATACTTGCGCGGAACGGTGGAGGGGTGGGGGGGGGGAGGGGGGGGACAGCTCCCTTTAACCGAGTTCAAATAATCTTTATGCATAAGCTCGAGGTCCCGTGGAAGATATGGTGGGTCGGAGGTCGATTAATACCTACCTACCATCTCGTGGGAGTACAGGAGTTTAAGGACCAGACGGGACTTTGCCACGAACTCGCCTCACTCTCGGCCGACCCCCTCTTATATTCCCGAAGAGACTTCCGGCCAAGTTTATGCTCCAGTCATTGACGTATTAAGCGAAGTACTCGACGAAGTTGCGACGCTCGAGTTTACGAATTTGTGATTTTCTCTCCGCGGAGAGACCTCGATATCCTTCGATTGTTTCGTGCATATAATTTTTTCTTTCATTTTTAACTTATTGATGACGTTCGCTGGTTATCCAGGGGAAACCCCGACCGGGCACCCACTGGGTTAGGGGCGGTGTCATTTGACACCGGTCGTTTATTCACGACTCTGTTATTGACTCTTCTTCTGACCCAATTATTGACCAACCGAACCTTATTATTGGTTATTTAACCCCCGCTCTATCATTGACCGCCCCTAACCCCATTATTGATCCCCTCTGATCCTGTTATTGACCCTCTGACGCGGCAGCGGCGGCGACGAAAGCTTTTTATGTTATAGAAATATATATAACATAAGATTTATATTAGGGTGTTTCAAAAAAAGGCATTGTTTTTTAAATTTTTCTCCCACCTGTTTAAAGTACAGATTTCGATCTCAAATTGAACCTCACAAAAGGCGGTACCAAGCAAAAAATCCTAAGAGGTGCCGCATTCGACGGTTAACCCAAAAAATGCGGCACCTCTCAAACTTAATTGTCAGCGACCGTCTTTCGCTGGATTTTTTTATCAATTAATATATATAGTTCTATAGGGTGGGAGCTTAACGTTTTGCCATTTTTTGTATTAAACACAAAAGACTACAAATAAAAAAATTATTAAAAATATGTATTTTGGGTTCACTACAAAAAATTACAAAAAGTTAATCTCCCACCCCGTAGAATTATATATTTCGATCTAAAAAAACATTTCGCGAAAGGCGGTCGTTGACAATTAAGTTTAAAAGGTGCCGCATTTTTGGGTACAAACGTCGAATGCGGCACCTCTTAGAATTTTTTGCTAGAGACCACCTTTCGCGAGGTTCAATTTGAGATCGAAATCTAGACTTTAAAAAAGTGGGAGCAAAATAATTAAAAAAATGTCCTTTTTGTGAAACACCCTAATTTATATATTATATAAATCTTGTGTTATAGATCTTGCATACAATATATAGAATAGCATAGATTAGCATAACATAACATCTTATCTTATGATAAGATTTTATGTTATGCTAATCTATGCTATTCTATGTAAGTTTTGGAGCCACTCAATGGGAGCGTTGCGAACTACCAGAAGCCCTAACATTAATATTATATAATTATATTAAATGTAAAATTTACATTAATAAATTGCAATAATTTGCGAATTTCTTTCTACAGAACAATCTAAAATCCTGTTTATGTTACTCTAATCGTGAAGTTCAAAGACAAAACTGCTATCAAAAATCGACCAGTACTTGTTTCCAGTTAAGCTTTCTGTCTTTTACTCACCCTCCGAAAACCATCAAATTAATTTTTTAACATTGCAATGCCCCGACCTACTGAAATATCTGCAATTACATTTGTGAGTAGAGTAGGATTTTTTTTTTCGGGCACACCTTAACACCTCACGTCGCGCTCATCATCTCTGTGGATGATGGAGCACGACGATTACGCGCATTCCCGCGGGGCACGGACTAATCCCTCAAGTTTGCGGCCGCTGAGTGCTTCTTCCTTGAGTTATGTTGACGCCGCTCCTCACGCCATACGTTCAATTACCACCCATAAACGTCTCTGGCGCGCGAAGCGCCGGTGTCGAGTAATGACGAATATCTCGCTGTGGACGAGAGATCCTAGCTGGCGCACCAGCAAATGTACGAAGCGTTCTCCTCGCTCACGCCGGTGCAATTAAATATTATATTTCTCCGACCCGACGATTCGTTGCTTAATTGCTGGAATTCGTAACTCGCTCGACCGACCTAGCAGCGCCGTACCGTGCGGCACCGAACGTTTCTCTGTTTCTGCAACCTTACATCAAAGCGAGCAGAGCGAACGTCGTCATCGAACCTTTTGTTTTCACTCCCCCCGAGGTTGACATAATTTCCACGAATTTTTTCAACATTCACCCATTGTATAATTTCCACACACAGAAAAATTATTTATTTGACGGCCACCCTTTATTTGATTTAAATAAATATTTATTTAAATCAAATAAACGGTGGCTGTCAAATAATGATTTTTCTGGGTGCAACGGTGACGCATAATACAAACCTCGAATAATCGTGATTTGACGCTCGATAAAATGACCTCTTCTGCTCTTTCACTGAAAAAAAAAATATCAGTAATTCAAGTAAAATTTGCTAGCGGGCTGCCAAAGAAAAAAAATTTCAATTCTACTTTCAATTCCTACAATTCCATACCGAATTGAAAGGATAACATGTCACCTTGGCGGACTTGACCTCGTTGTTTCAATACCATATGGAATTGTAAGAATTGAAACATTTTTTTCTTCGACAGCCGGCAAGCGAATTTTTTTTTTTTAAGTGTTCGGTTTTGTGCGGCGCCAAGGCGGGTATAGAAGGAAAGTTTCAGCCCGTCTGAACGCTGTCGGCGTTTCGGGATCTCGAAGAAAACGAAACGCCATGAATGACCGGTGATTGTCACCCCGGTGAGTTGAACTCCTCCGGAGCAAAAGTTTCCTCCCGCAAGGAAAATTCTCCTCGCACTCGGAACACCGGACAGGAAGTTTCTTCCTTGTTCCCGTTTCTCGTCTGACCCGTCCGCAGAGCTCATCTATATTCTCCCCCGCTGTTCTCGCGCATAGGTATAGGCCGTTGCGGGGCGCCACGATAAGTACCGCGAGTAAATCGCGCCGCACCGGGCGCGAATAACAGGTGCGCGATAGGGCGAAAGAGGGGAAAACTTTTAATGCGCGACATTGCCCATTTACCGCACGTGTACTCAGATAACTCGCATATTCCGTACACATAAAACACGAATAACATTATTTTCACGTTTCCTATCCAACAATCGTAGATCCCCAAAGTTGGTATACTTTTTAGGTGGGCAGAGATGAACGGATCACCGCTGTTGACCCGTCCGCATATCATCTGTATTCTCCCTAGGAACTCTCACACAAAAGTGTTGAATTCGGCATTGTCCGAAAATTTCAATCAATCTGATTTTTTTATTTTATTTTTCAATTTCATTATTTTCACGTTTCCTATCCAACAATCGTAAATCGCCAAAGTTAGTATACTTTAGGTGGGCATAAATGAACGGATCACCACTATTGATCCGTCCGTATATCATCTGTATTCTCCCTAGGAACTCTCGCACACGAGTGTTAAAATCGACATTTGGCGGAAATTTCAATCATTCTGATTTTTTTTTTTTAATGTTCACGTTTCCTATCCAATAATTGTAAATCCCCAAAATTAGTGTAATTTAGGTGGGCAGAGATGAACGGATCACCGCTATTGACCCGTCCGCATATGATCTGTATTCTCCCTACGAACTCTCGCACACGAGTGTTAAATTCGGTATTTCACGGAAATTTTAATCATTTCCATTTCATTTTTTAAAATTTTTCATATTTCATTATTTTCACGTTTCCAATCCAACATCCAAAATTAGTATATTTTGGGTGGACAAAGATGAACGGATCGCCGCTATTGACCCGTCCGCATATAATCTATATTCTCCCCAGGAATTCTCGCACACGACTGCTAAATTCGGCATTTGACGTGTTTACCTCAAATACCGAATTAATATCCGAAATACCGAAAATAATATCAGAATGATTGAAGTTTTTCAACCATTCTGATTTAATTTTTAAAAACCACTTGATATTTCAAAAATGGTACGTAGTCAACGAGCCGAATAGTCAAACTATTCAACAACATCCTGTCAACATTTGAACTTTCATAATTTTTGTAATATCGACATGAAATTTGCTTGCAATATTATTCACCCTTCAATCTTTAATAACATAATAAAAAAACGTTTTTTTAATTAAAAAAACCGCCTGGTCGATAAAGGATCTCGATGGAAGGTTTTTCGACCTATCGCTCCTATATAACCTTCCACAATTTAACGAGTTTTCATCTAAAATATCCGCGTGATACTTTTGACACTACAAACTTTAAGAATACTTTAAGAATATCCGGGACGCAGATATTCCCGAACTGCGTGTACCTCGTTCAGGCAAGGATGAACGGATCATCCGCTCAGCGTTTACGAGCCGGCCGTAACGTTTGCATCGCCTGAAACACGGTTCGGTAGGAAATTGCATGCCTGCGAGGAGTTAACGTGTAAACAAGCGGAGAAACACATCGCGGTAAGCCGTCATCACCTGGCAACACCATCGCGCGACTCGGCTCCCGCTATCGCAGTATCATCCTCCCCCGCTGGTCTTCAACAATCCCGTACGTATTTGTACCGGAGAGGAGTCGAGAAGTCGCGCGTGCTGGACGGAGGTGGATCGCGGCGGTGCACCGGGAATACATCCAGCGAGCCTCGAACCTCGAAGAGCCGGGACCGAGGGTTGGCATTATAGTGTGCATATGCGTGCCGCGTCCCGCTCGCTCATCGCTCGTCGTTAGCGATATAATGGACGACGAAGGGAACTCGTGCATGCCCCCGCACATACCATTATGTCCGCCGAACGCGTGTTTTTATTTCGTTCCATGCTGCATCGCGATAATAACGTGTCATTACCGTAGCCTCATCCTCTTCTCTCGCTAGAATTGTTTTGCTCGGCTCGCTCCGAGCTTCAAACGAATATGGAGGATTTTTTTTTTTGCACGTCGAAAAAATGTCGGCTATGATGACCGTATAAGAGACGAGCAATCGGTAGAGAGATAGATGGATGTATTTTATTGGGTGCGCAGAAAAAAAATTGCCTGCGGGCTGCCAAAGGTTTCAATTCTTGTTTCAATTCTTGTTTCAATTCTTGTTTCAATTCTTGTTTCAATTCTTGTTTCAATTCTTGTTTCAATTCTTGTTTCAATTCTTGTTTCAATTCTTGTTTCAATTCTTGTTTCAATTCTTGTTTCAATTCTTGTTTCAATTCTTGTTTCAATTCTTGTTTCAATTCTTGTTTCAATTCTTGTTTCAATTCTTGTTTCAATTCTTGTTTCAATTCTTGTTTCAATTCTTGTTTCAATTCTTGTTTCAATTCTTGTTTCAATTCTTGTTTCAATTCTTGTTTCAATTCTTGTTTCAATTCTTGTTTCAATTCTTGTTTCAATTCTTGTTTCAATTCTTGTTTCAATTCTTGTTTCAATTCTTGTTTCAATTCTTGTTTCAATTCTTGTTTCAATTCTTGTTTCAATTCTTGTTTCAATTCTTGTTTCAATTCTTGTTTCAATTCTTGTTTCAATTCTTGTTTCAATTCTTGTTTCAATTCTTGTTTCAATTCTTGTTTCAATTCTTGTTTCAATTCTTGTTTCAATTCTTGTTTCAATTCTTGTTTCAATTCTTGTTTCAATTCTTGTTTCAATTCCATGTGATATTGAAGCAATGACGGCAAAACTGCCAAGGTGACATGCTATCGTTTCAATCCCGTATGCAATTGTAAGAATTGAAAGTAGAATTGAAATAACTTTCCTCTTTCCCAGTACGCAAGCGAATTTTACTTCCATCGTTACTTCAGTCACTACTTAATTTTACTTCAGTCAAATTCGCTTGCGAGCTGCCAAAGAAAATAATTGTTATTTCAATTCCACCTTCAATCCTTAGAATTGCATACGAGCTTGAAACGACAACATGTCACCTTGCCAGTCTTGCCATCGTTGCTTCAATGTCACATGGAATCGTAAGAATTGAAAGTATAATTGAAATAATTTGTTTCTTTGGCAGCCCGCAAGCGAATTTGACTTCAGTCATCGATCTTTTTTTTGAGTGCAATAAGGCGTTGTGTTCGCGCGAGCCGCGAGGCTGACCGAGCGACCGATCGGGTATCCGTCCCGCGGTATTCAGCGGAGACGCGGAATGATTTCCACACGAAACGGGAGCGATCCCCGGCGGAACGGTGCAAAAGGACGCGGGAGTTGTCACCGTTCGCCGGTGCCGGAAGGAAATTTATAGTCGTCGGGACGACTTCGGGAGGTAACGACAGCGAGGCTCGGGCGTTATTTTTATTGTCGGAGTCGCGCACAGTGTGAGATCGAGAGGGCAGAGTAATGGTCCGGCGTCCGATGAAATAGGACGAATAACAGATATGCGCGAGAGAGCCAGGGAGCGTCGCGCGTTGGATCGAATACTGCACCAGAGACCGTAAATCCCCCCCCTCCCCAGTACACCCCATACGCCATCTGCTAAATCTGTATCTCCCTAACGGTACGTATTTTTTTTATAACACCCAGAGTCATCTCTCCTCGGGCCATAACGTCGTTCCATCGCTCGGCTGCGCAGATAGTTTTTTTATCTGCATATTTGCCAACGCCGATGAGGAATCGGCGACTCGACAAACGAGAGCAACGCGTGTGTGCATGCGCGCGCGCATCGATATCCAACATTCGTCGATCATGCATGACTGCTATAAAAAAACCAACTCATAAATCAACCGTTAAGTCGATAAAAAAAAAAAAAAAAAAAATTTGATACACCCCCGGGCGCGTTGCGCCGAATCGAATGATCTGTGACGGCTCAGCCGCACGTGCCGGGGAAGGCGGAGCCGGCAATACCGATCGTGAATTTAACCCTGGCTTGTACATGCGTGTGTATGAACAATTTATTATATCGCGGGGTGGGGGGAATGTAATTCGTTAACTATGGAGGACAGGAGCGTGTTGGGGCATAACGTGTGTCCAAAGGGTGGCGTATAAACATTGACACCGTCCGTGCGCCTATAGGGAAGAGAGGGGCAAAATGGGGCAAAACGGGGCAGTTGGGCAAAACTAAATTTTCCAATCATTTTTCCATCGGACAAGGTGGCAAAACGGGGCGGGAAAGCCCGATGTATCGATGGGGTGAATTCGGGCGTCCAAAAATTATTGGAAAATGACGTTTTGCCCCGTGCCCCGTTTTGCCCCGCTGTTCCATTTTGCCCCGCTCTACCCTGTATTCGCGACCCGGCGCGCAGCCCCCTCGTCGATCGTATATTTATTCCGCGCCGCGAGGAGAATCCGCCGTGCCGCGCGGACGCGCGTCCGTTTCGCGTGTTCTCGTAACGCACATGCGTTTCGTTGGCCCCGGAGATATCGGGGATATTAAATAATGCGGAAACTGCTGAACACGGAGACGCGGTGGAGAGGCCGGGTCGAATCCCGTGGTCGCCCGGTGAGCGTGTAGGCTCGACTATAGTTCGCCCATACAAACGAGCGGGCAACGCGGCTGTTTCGCAATTCGAAAACTATGTTCCGTCGGTGAATTATTTCCCGGGGCATTCATCGAAATTTGCATGAACGTGCGAACTCGCTCGCCCGAAACAAAACGCAGCGGCGGGGACGGGGAAGCGCGGCTCGAAAATACAATATTAATAATCGTTTTTATGGGATGGAGCGGATGGGCTCGCACTTCATTTTATTTTATTGTTTGTGCGCACGCATTTTTGTTCTGCTCTCGGTATATTGCTTTTTGGACCTGTTGAAAAAAAAAAAAAAAAAAAATGTATTGTTATTTATGATCATTCGCGTTTCGCTTCCCTATAGCTGTTGCGACAAAACTCATCGTTAACCCTCGGTGATAATTCTTTTTCGGCCCCACAGCCCACCTCTCTCTCTCGTGGACGGCAATGAAATTGCGTGACATTCTCGGTTTCGTTCCGAATACATAAACGATCCCGATCTCTCCCTCGCGCCTTTCTCCCGCGACGAAGTTGATTTAATTAACGATAAATTTGTGAATTCGAGCGTTAATCAAGTGGTCCTGCTCGTCGATCTGGAGTTCCTTCGGTTATTTCTCTTACCGTTTTGACTCCCGCGAATTATTAGTCTCGCGCTGCCAATACAAGCTGACTCGTGATATACGAAATAAAATCTTATAACGAAATATTGCCACGCACCTGGAAAATCGGTAAAAGTCAGAGGATTTGTTGGGACCTGGAAAAACCAGGAAATATTCATGGATTTTTTTTTAACCTAGAAGTTTTTTTGAATCTAATTGTTTTCGTTTAATTCCATGACGGACGACGTGTACGTTTTTCGTTTCAGCAAACTTGTCGACTATATACAGCATATATATATGACTAAAACCAGAAAAATTATTTATTTGACGGCCACCCTTTATTTAGTTTAAGTAAAATATTTATTTGATTTAAATAAATATTCATTTAAATCGAATGAATATTTTATTTAAACCAAATAAACGGTGGCCGTCAAGTACACTTTTTCCTGGGTGTATGTCGTGATATTATCTTTGTTGGGAACTTTTAATATTGCGAACTGAGTTCACTACATGAATAATCATTATGTATTATATTTTACGTTATTTGTACTTATTCTTTCCTACCCTGATCGATAGACTGAAAAAATTAAATTTGTACTCTCGAAAACCGCGAAAAGTCAGGGAATTCCAGTTGGAGAATTTCGTGTTAACCATGAGTATAAAAAAAAATTGCTTGTCCCGCTTCGAGTGCAAGTTGTTTGCTCGTCGAGTCTTAGTTCCGGGAAGCTAATCCTTCGATTTGCCGTTGCCGTGTCCTGCTGACCGGCGGAACTGGCCATTGGCATTATTGCCACGATATTGCCTCTCGGGGAAGTAGACGTGAGAAAGCGTGGGTGCTAACGATAATGGTCCCGGGCGACCAGAAGATATCACGAGAACGTCGGAGCCTCGGAGGACCCGCAGGGTGCCTGAAACGGGGCGACAGAGCTCGAGGCTACTGTGTAGACGGTGTACACGTCCCTCGTCCATTTATGGCACAACCTCTATACGTCTGCGTGGATAAAGCAATCTGTACGCGTATATTAACGTGCGGAAGCTACGGGAGGTAAATTGGCTCTGCTTCGACGACCCTCCGACTAATATTGTCCTTATCTCTCGAAATAGTAACAGGCAGAGCGCACGAGGACGCTCCGACGCGTTATTCCAGCTGTTGGTTTAACCGACCTATTTCGCGTCTTCTCTCACTGGCATTCTATAGCCCCGTTTACGGATGCCAATAGTCCCTGATCTCCGATATCAAATACCGAATGTTCCGAAATTATGGGCCAAACCATGTGGACCAAATTGGATTCTTGATTAGTGCCGCACTGCTGGATATTCCTACTTTTCCCGTCTTTTGGAACAAGACTACTACTTAATAGCTTTCGTCAGCATCGAGCAACAATCTTGAAACTGCGTACAAACATAGTATTCCATACATAGTAGTTGAAATAACTACAATCTTGAACAATCTTGAAACTGCGTACAAACATAGTATAACAAACATAGTAGTTGTAACAATCATAATAGTTGTAATAAACATAGTAGTTGTAACAAACATAGTAGTTGTGACAAACATAGTAGTTGTAACAAACATAGTAGTTGTAACAAACATAGTAGTTGTAACAAACATAGTAGTTGTAACAATCATAGTAGTTGTAACAAACATAGTAGTTGTAACAAACATAGTAGTTGTAACAAACATAGTAGTTGTAACAAACATAGTAGTTGTAACAAACATAGTAGTTGTAACAAACATAGCAGTTGTAACAAACATAGCAGTTGTAACAAACATAGTAGTTGTAACAAACATAGTAGTTGTAACAAACATAGTAGTTGTAACAAACATAGTATATCGATCAATGATTCTTGGTATAGAGTTTTACTATAAAATTTTGGATTCATTGGAAAAGTGACTAAAAAGGCCCTAATTCGAGTGAACATGGAGGTATCGAGCTCAAATTTGGAAAGTGAATGAACTTAAACTGCGCAATGTTTTTAATTCTTTTTTAAATTCTTTTTCCACCTTACGATCAATTTTGGCAAATTTTCAATCTGCTACGTTTTGCATTACGATTTTGTATCTTCCTTCACCCTGTTGTTGAGCACTGTGCGTTCCCGATAAAAAAAAAATGAAACACGAACAATCGGGCCGTTGAATACTGGCATTATGCCGGTAGGTAAAAGCATAAGACAGACAGGTCGAAGGAGTGGTGAGGAATAGCGTCGAATCTCCGTATAGTTTCGCTAGCGATCTCGTGACTTTCTTCGTGGGTCTCGGGTTTGGCTTTCCTACTGCTTCGGCAAACCGCTGCGAAGCCCGTTGCGTGCGTTCGCAAGACGAGAGTTCACGAAGATTCTCTTGCGTTATAATGCAGACGGTCTACCTTCCGTACGACGATCCGGCGCAAGTAGAGCTCGGAAGTAGGTATGCTCCGTCTCGAGGTCGACGAGAGTCGCTCGAGTGAGAGTTCCTCAGAGAAACCCGATGGTGCACGCATTGCACGGGGCAACCCCGCCGTGGCTCAGTCAACTACGAAGACTGGAACAATGGAGACCGCTTCGTTGTGTTTGCTGTGAATCTTGAGCGATTTTTCAGGAACGTCGGGTTGCTTTAATATCGTTGGAAAACACAATTGCTAATTGCGACAGAGTATCAAAATGTATGTATTTATAAATCTGGTGAGCTTTGTCAGTATGTTTGTACATGAAATGAGTCTCGTGCAGATCCAATGTTTCATGGGAGGGAAAATAAAGTGAGTCGAATGGATTGAGACGGAATATTTTTTGATTGTCTACACTGAGAGGATCTAGTAAATGTTACCTATGGTAGGAAGTCCCGGATATATAAGAATTTTTTTGTAGATATTATGGTAAAAATTTTTGGAAAATCTAACACTGTCATAGGTGGCGCCCTAGTGCTATTTACTACTTTGTGCAATGGTGATTTTTTTTTAGATGATCGGTAGTTTTTACTAGATCCTTCTGTCAATGTATTTCGACAAAATATCCCACCTGGCGCGGCCTGGTTCAACGGTTGTCAAGGTTGATTGACGATTTTAAGCATTGCAGATTGCTTTTGGGCGCCAGTTAGTTTAGGATAACTAACAAACCTTTCACCATTAAATTTCGGCTAACGTTTACTATTGACAGAGACAATCACAGGGCGGGTAGGATTGGAGGACACGATAAATAATAATTGCGAAACCATAGGAGAGAGAGAATTTAAGCAAGAAATACGAATTTATTATATTTAAACTTGCGAGAACAATTATGCGAGAATAATTATTGGGAGGAATCAATATACAAATTTTAAGTTTTCAGAAAAAAATTGTATTTTTGTCCTCCATCAGTCATTATTCTAATACCAAAGATTCCACTCTGTCGACAATAAGGCTTGAAAATAAGAGACGGAGCCTTTTCAGAGAAGGAATTAAGTGAATAATAGAGAATTCGGGCGAGCGATATAAAAACGTCCAATTTTCCGGGTATTCTGTTTCGTCCGTGCTTCAGTTGTTTTCTTATTGGCTCTCGAGCGTTATCGGTATTTCGCGTAGCAAAGACGATTTAAAAATATCGATTCCATTTCGCATCGATGCTCTATTTTTATTTTCAATTTTATTTCTCATTCACCCTCGTCACCCGTGAGAGCCGCGCGGAGGTTATTGGCGCGGAAACTATTGCCGCTTTTCTTCCGATTATGAGGGAGCCGTGCGGGAGAAGGAGCCTCGGAAATTTGTTCGCGCGAATGCCGTTAAAATGTACCAAGGTAAATCCCCGCCCTGGCGGGAGAGCGCCCATTCGGGATCCTGCATCGGAGAGCCGGCCGAGGCACTCGGGAAGGATTTCCTCGTCGAGAGAACAAGGAGCACGGAACCGAGAGGAGGAAAAGTCTCGAGAGCGACTTATAGCTCTCTCACCGCCGGGGGAATACCGCGCCGAGAACGGGATTGCAAAGCGCACGGAGTAATTCTAATTGGTCGACGAGAGTGAAAGAGCATCGAGAATACGTAGGAAGAACCCTGCTCATCCCACGTACTCTCATCAACTTCCGGTAGTTCGCGCTCACGATCCCATCTCGACATACATATATATATATATATATATGTTTAAAGTCATTTCTCGCGTTCACGCTATAGTTTGTCCGCGACTAAAAGAGTTTTACCTAATATCGGCGTACTTTCACATTCCCGATGCTGCTCTCTGCGAGCAGCTCGCGCGCACTTTTTTATAATTGAGTATGCGAGGCAGAAGTACATGTATGTATATTACGAAATACAATTAGCGACGTGCGGAGTGTATATTTAAGAAAATAAATTAGTCCCGCATCGAGAATTAAGGTGGGTATGTCGGTAGGCCGGAGTCATAGACATCAGCGACTATATGACATAAAAAAATTAATTATATGTGGTCGGAATTAGATTAGACCGATTGTTTGTAAGCAGATTATTTGTTTAGTGTGGTTTTGACTTCATATTTACGACAATTAGGTTAGGAAACATCATTTGGCCCGAAACCGTACACTCTGATCGCAGTTCTATTGAACATTAGTCCGGTGACTTCAATTTTTTTTTGTTCCGCATAAATTCCCGATTGATTTGCGAGTCTGCAGTACTTTATATTTTTTCTCTATCTTTGTTCTAAGTATGTTAATTCTCAATTTGAAGATCAATTTCGCCAGCTCATTCAAAGATCAATTTCGCTAATTATTCATTCAAATGGTCGGTAAAACCCTGCGGGATTTTGTACGAATGAAATTTGATAGTTAAGTTACACATGTCAAAAGTTTATGCACACGACTTTGGATCGCCTTCGCGACATAACTACCTTAATGAAAGTTTCGAGAGCGTCGCGCCTCCGAAAATTTTGGATCGGATCGACGATTATGTCGATCATCTGGAGAAGCGGGATGACCGGGTACGGGTGTGGAGGGACGATAAATTCGCGAAGAATACACGTTCGGATCTTCGTCTTTCCCTTCGCGCATCGCGTACTTGAGGCACTTGTGCTCTGTCGCATCGATTTCTCTTGGTTTAACAAATGCCCGGCTGCACGGGAGGATCTCGCTGCTCCGAGGGACAACGAAAGTGGGCCGATCGCATGCGAGCCACGACGACCTTAATGGAGTCGGGCGTTACGCGCTCGGTGCTTCTGATGACGCCGCTCCGGACGATTTTACACGTTCCTGTCTGCTTTCTAAAAAAAATTGGGCGCTCGAGCGAAGGCGAAAAATAAAAATAAAACCAGCAATTTCCAATCGAGAAGCATCGCGGAACCGGACATTTCTGTCTTCGATGGGATCACGATGGCGAACGGCGACCCACGTGGGAGTTGGTCTTGGTGGCGGTTACATTCCGGGTTACTGGCGCAGTGCTGGCCAGATTCCGATTGGGGATTGGCGCAGTTCCGCGCCAGCACTGGGATACAACCGCCAGCCGGACCAAACGCACCTGGAGAGCACTTGTAGAAATCTTGATCATTACGGCTGACGGTCACAAAAACTTTTCGGGGCCTTATTAGAGCCTGATGTAAGACTCCGAAATTTAAATCACTAAGCGATGGGGCTACAGGCGCATCGGTCACATATCAGTCAGTTTAGGCCAGTCTTAATAATAAATCATAAAAAATCAGAAGTAAGCCGTGAAGAAGTTGATTACAGTTTTTGTCGCCGACTGGACCCGGTTCGGGCGAGGAAAGACGTGGGCACTCAGTCTTAAAGGCAATTACGATGCTTCTCAAAGGATCGAGTTCCGTCTTTATGTCCGTGACGCTGAGGACTCCAGATTGACGTTACGTGAGGGATTTGGGTATCCTTCGTGATATTTATAGATACAGCCTCGATGCTTGAACGACCAAGGAAGCTCTCCTATTTGGCTCCTGTTACGTCAATCGCTGCTAGCGATGGAGCTACTAGTGCGTCGGTCAGTTTGGACCAGTCTTAATAACATATTTGTTTTTAAAATTTTAGAAGTAACCCGTTAAGAAGTTGATTACAGTTTTTGTCACCGACTGGGCTCGGATCGGGTGGGGAAAGATATGATGCACTCAGTCTTAAAGGCAATTATGATGCTTCTCAAAGGATCGGGTTCCGTCTTTATGTCCGTGACGTTGAGGACTCCAGATTGACGTTACGTGAGAGATTTGGGTATCCTTCGTGATATTTCTAGATACAGCCTCGATGGTTGAACGACCAAGGAAGCTCTTCTATTTGGCTGCTGTAAGGTCGCGAGCACAGAATCGCTGCTCGCGATGGACCCCTTGGTACTCATCCACTGTAGAGTAGATAGAGTCTGCAGCGTACTTCAGTATCAGCCCTCATCCTTGCACATACACACACACATTGCTGAGGAAGACCGTTCGACTGGGTCCTATACGTTCGAAGGCAAACTTTAATTATCGTCGGCGAACCGTACGGATTATCGCTTCCCGCTGGGATCCCGCGTTTCTGTGCGGCACAAGTCATCCTCATCCTCTTCTTATCGTACTCTCCGTCCCTGTCACCAAGTCGCTACCCCCCCCCCCCCCCCCCGGATCATCCACGGACCGTGCCACACTTCCGGTACCTCCGCAAGTTTATAGTATCCAAATCCCTCGTTAGAAAGTTCTGATACCGACGGATCTAATACCGGCTATAATCTGGTCGATGCAAGGTGAATATTTGTCGCTATAGCACAGCCGGCTCAACTCGCTACCCTCGTAGTAAGGAACCATCAATTTCCCCCCCACACTCCCGCCAATTTACTATCGATTCGTCGGTATTAAAATACCAACAGTCAATCGCCTTGACGAGAATAATCGAAATTGTTTTCGTAAGTTGTTGAAAAAACTCTTGGGATGAATTGTTCGAAAAAAAAAAAAAATTGAATCGAAAATGGAACAAGGTGAAGGACCCAGTTTCTGGCACTTTTACGCGGCTCTCTCACTTTAAGCGTGTAAAATCATAGGGATAAACAAGGAGGACCAAGAGTCGCAGTTGATGACCCCCGATTGCGCGCTACCCATTGGCTGCATATCAAATGGTGGGGGGAGTCGACTGTGCTAGAGGTAGGGAAGAGTGGGGCAAAATGGGGCAACGGGGCAAAACGGGGTTTTTGGGCAAAACTAAATTTTCCAATCAGTTTTGGATCGGACAAGGTGGCAAAACGGGGCAGAAAAGCCTGATGCATCGATGGAGCGAATTCGGGCATCCAAAAATTATTGGAAAATGACGTTTTGCCCCGCTCTACCCTACCCCTGTCACAAACTGGGTCAGTGTCAGAAACTGGGTCCTTTCCCTTAGTTCAGATCAGATTAATCCAAATTACGAACGCGTTCGAATGTCTCTTTCTCACGCATAGAATTTGTGGTGGTCCGTTTAGAGTAAAAGTGGTGAATATGCCCCAATCCGTTTAACACGTAAATCAATGATATATGGACTGGTCCATATTCCCCCTTTTTACCCTATCTATGTCTTTTAGGTGTATTGAAAGTGTGCGGCTCTGTGTTCTCCGAGTTCATACAATTTTCATTCCGAATCGGGATTCGACGCGGCGAGCGTTTCGTCAAGTCTTTCCACGCGCCGCGTTCACCGTTGGAACTAATGACGATGATTCTCATTCAACGCGAGAGCCGTCGCGCGCGGGGAGAAAATTCACCTGCGTAATCTTCGGGATGGGACTGGAGAGGCTTGCGGTGATATTCACCGAATATGATTATATATTTTAACGCACGTACTTCGTTCGAACTCGTAAAACTTTGCACGCTCGAGGTGATTAGTGATTAGTCCAGCGTGCGGTTGAGCGGCGCAACGCCGAGAGTTTCTACTATTATAAAAAAAACACACGCGTACGCACACAGCTCGTTAACTGCGTCGCGTGACATCTCCGGAGATTTACCAGAATACGTTACTTCCGGTCGAAAAAATGAGACTTTTAAACCGGAAGTGACATATTTCCGGTATCTTTATGGCCCAAAAAAACTTGACCTATCATTCGGAATTTGCCTACGCGGTACGCCTACCTACGAAACCGTCATATATCGAGTCAAAACCATCATATATCGAAGTCTACGTAAAATCATCCCAGCGCAGCCCTGTTCGTCGAATACGAGTATCGTGTCGTTGAAAATAATCTTGTCGCACGGAGAAATTCTAATTGATCGACGAGAGTGAAAGAGCATCGAGAATACGTAGGAAGAACTTGGCTCATCCCACGTACTCTCATCAACTTCCGGTCGTTCGCGCTCACGATCCCGTCTCCACATATATATCTATTTTCTTACAGTCATTTCTGGCGTTCACGTGAAATATTCATCATAAACCATAGTCACTGTGAGAAAAATGAGATTTTCAGACCGGAAGTGACGTACTTCTGCTATCTTTATCGCCAAATGAAACCTGACCTATCATCCGGAATTACCCTACCTACGAAACCGTCATAGGGTAAAAGTGGGGAATATGGCCCTGTCCATATATCATTGATTTACGTGTTAATCGAGGTGGGCCATATTCACCACTTTTACCCTATATCGAGTTGAAACCATATATATCGGAGGGTACGTAAAATTATGCTTCCGAAAATCTACCCAGCGCAGCACTTTATCGTATTCGTCGGATAGAAGTATAGTATCGTTGAAAGTAATCGTGTCATTGGTCAACGAGAAAAATTAGATTTTCAGACCGGAAGTGACGTACTTCTGGTATCTTTATCGCCAAAAAAAAAAAACCTATCATCCGGAATTAGCGTACCTACGAAACCGTCATATATCGAGTCGAAACCATCATATATCGGAGGGTACGTAAAATGATGCTTCCGAAAATCTATCCAGTGCGGCCCTTTATCGTGTTCGTCGAATACAAGTATCGTGTCGTTGAAAACTAAATCCCAAACTCCGCTCAGTGCATCAGCATCCAGCAGTACTATCAGTCCAGAGGAGGATGGGGGGGATGGGGGGGGGGGGGGTTTGGGTAATCCTCGGAAGACTTTCCACGCGAGAACTTCCATCTCCCGTTTCGTTCTCTCCAGCCCTCCGACTTCCCGTAGGCGACGCCCGTTGCTTTAATTCTCTCTCGCACTCTCGCACAAACTTGCCACTTAGGTAAGCACTCGGGTATTTGCGTTTCCGGGCGGCGATGGGAGGGGGAGGGAAGCGAAGAGGAGCACGCTCGTTCCGTATGCGTGTGTGCGCACGTGAAAGTGTCTGTGTTTGTCTCGCTCCGGACACCCCGAAGAAATATCCGAGTAGATGGAATAAGAATTCCTTCCCTTCGCTCTACTTTTCGGGTTTATCGACATTCCCGTGCATTCGTCGCGAAAATTGGAACGGCCCGGACGATCGTAGATAGAAATAAAACCGCGACGGAGGCAAATCTAGCGATGCGGAAATTGCAGAGAATAGACGCGAAGGGCTTTGCACGAAAAGAAAGGCCGAGCAGGCAATCGCTGCGTTGTGACACAACAAATTCATGTCTTAAGGTTCCAAACAACGCGAGAGATCTTCGACGATCGAACAAAGTTGAATAAACACCAAATAAACTTCGCTACACTGAGAGAAGGATCTACACCCAAAAAAATAATTTATTTGACGGCCACCGTTTATTTAGTTCAAGTAAAATATTTATTTGATTTAAATAACTATTTACTTAATTAAAATAAATATTTATTTTAATCAAATATATATTTTACTTACAGTACAATTGCTAATTGCGACAGAGTATCAAAATGTATGTATTTATAAATCTAGAGTGCTTTGTCAGTATGTTTGTACATGAAATGAGAGGGCAAATAAAGAGAGTCGAATGGATTGAGACGGAATATTTTTTGATTATCTATACTGAGAGAAGGATCTAGTAAATATGACAATATCGCTTGAGAGATATTAGCACATAGTAGTAGGGCGCTAGGCCGCAACTTATGGTAGAAAGTACTGGATTTGTAAGAATTTTTCTTAGATGTTACAACGTTAATTTGATTTTAAACATTAATTTATTTGATGAATATAACGATACAAATATTAATTTCTTTATTGGCAACGAAGCTCCGACTATTCAAATGTTTTCATAATATTTTACAACATATACAATAACACTTCCATCCGGATATCTCGTATAATGAGGTCGATGCGTGCGATAGCCCGTTGCCTCTGCCTGCCGTAAAGAATCCAAACAAAAAAAAAAAAAATACTATACAACAGAAGAAAGCGGCAAGAACAGATGAGATGGTTATGCTAGCTCTTGGAGAATAGCCCGGCTGAATGGAAAGATATAGTTTCGTGAGGAAAGTAAAGAGTTGCCGTGGACCAGAGAGGCAAAAATAGGGGAATAAGAAGAAATCGAGCCGCGCACACGCTCGGAGAGAAAAAGGCGGGTGAGCAACGGATTGCTTCGAAAAGTTTAGCACGACTTTCGTGTGCGGTCTGTTCAGTCTCGTCCTTTCTCTCTCTCGACAGTGCCCGGTGGCTGTGGCGGTGGTGCCCGCTGGTCCAACAGACCCCGGGATATTCGGCCAGCAGACCGTACGGAAGAGTGGCGTTTTCCACCAGGCCACAGAGCAGGGGGAGGCCGCGGGGGTGGCTTTCGCTGTGGCTCTTTTCGGGGGGATGCGCACTCAATTTTCCGAGGCTTAACTGCTCCACCGTTTCCCGTGCGGGCGGTCCGGCTCTGCGCTGGAAGGAATACGGGGTCCTCCGAAGCCCACGGGCTGCTTCTGCTGACGGTGGGTCATGGATGGCGCACTTGTACATACATACACATGTATATGTATACGTAACACAGGTCTCCGGTAGCCGCAAAGTCCCCCGGTTCCTTCGTTTATTTCGTGCGACTTACGGCTCGCAGCCTGCCACCCGACATTACTCCTCCTATTACTGCTCCCACGACTAATTTGCCAAAGCCACATTGCTCGCTCGATCTCTGATGGCGGATAAAAGACTACAGGATCTTCATCCCAAGAGGGGCGATGGAGCCCGGGTTAATTAGGGTTCATTTATTTCATTTTGAAAAAAGGTGTCTTATTTTTTCACGATAACAAACAATTCCTGAATCCCCTGCGATATGTCGTTTGTAACGGTGTTATGACCGTCTGAAAATTAATTGCGAGGTCCGAATGTAAAAAAGTGCAAAAGTTCCATTTTTTAAATATTTTAAAATATTTTGAATATTTAATAGTCGTTTCTAAACGCGTCCGCTACATAAAAAATGGACACCTGTAATTTTTAAAATTCTGCTCCGGAGAATTGCCACCCGACATTACTCCCACGACTAATTTGCCAAAGCCACATTGCTCGTTCGATCTCTGATGGCGGATAAAAGACTACAGGATTTTCATCCCAAGAGGGTCGATGAAGCCCAGGTTAATTGGGGTTCATCTATTTCATTTGGAAAAAGGTGTCTCATTTTTTCTCGGTAACAAACGATTCCTAAAACTATAAACTAATTCCTACGATAGATCGTTTGTAACGTTATTATGACCGTTTCAAAATGAATACCGAGGTCCGAATCCGAATGTAAAAAATTGTAGGGTTTCCATTTTTTTTATATTATTTTTTAAAACCGTAAAAAAATGAACTCCTGTAATTTTTGTAATTCCGCTCCGGGGGATTTCTATCATGATCAGAATACCGTTACGAGCAATCAATCATTGGGATTTCCGATCCGATTCTTCTTGTAGCCGAGAAAATAAATGAAACACCTTTTTAAAGCTGAAATCGATGAAGCTTCCAGCCTTAAGAAGCCCCGCCGTGTATCGACTACTTAATTCCACAAGGGCGTATCGGATGTGTATAAGCGTAGCCCGCACGCTCTTCTGGGATTGGACCATCGATATCATTGTATCGCAATGAAGGATCGCGAAGGATCTCCGATCTCGGGAGACAAGGTAGGATTTACGTCCTATTCCGCTAGTTTTCTCTCTCATTCGTTTTTTCTCTTCCGTCTTTACCTACCGAGAGATCGTCCCGTTACGGAGACGTTTCAATCGGGAAAGTGTCAAGCGGGTTATCTTTTCGCGACGAACTCGCCGTCGATGGGTAGTTTCATCTTGCGCGAGTGTGTACTCGCTTTGCCGCAAGAATTTCCCGATGGATTCTCCTCGGCCCGGCCCTTCCCCTCCTGCGGGAGCGACGATTAATCGGCAGGGCAAACTGATGCGTCGCGAGGATCCGCAGAGCTCGGCTGATCGGCCAGCTCGCTCTCGTTCCTCGACGCTCGCCCACGAGACCAGGCTTTTGCCGCTCGATCGAGCATAAATTATTCGGTAACGTGTGCCGCATCTCGATCCGCATCTACTCTCGGTGTGTACTCGTTCATGCATCTGTGTGGAGTTCACGTATACCGAGACACCCCCCCCCCCCCCCCCCCCCGGCGATGCATCACCGTTTTCTCAGGGCACACATTTGCACAGTGCGACAGTGGTCCAGAATGCGAATTTGGATGCGAACGCTCACCACCGCGAATGGTTCGCTAACAGGTTTACAGATTGAGCCGCTGTTACTGATGCGTGGAGAATTGTTTTTATTTGGTTTCTTCCTAATTTGAATTCTAATTTTGAATTGTGTCTAAATGAATTCCAATTTTGAATTGTGTCTAAATGAATTCCAATTCTGAATTGTTTCTAAATCAATTGTAATTTTGAATTGTGTCTAAATGAATTCCAATTCTGAATTGTTTCTAAATTAATTCTAATTCTGAATTGTTTCTAAATTAATTCCAATTCTGAATTGTTTCTAAATCAATTCCAATTCTGAATTGTTTCTAAATCAATTCTAATTGTGAATTGTTTCTAAATCAATTCTAATTCTGAATTGTTTCTAAATTAAATCTAATTCTGAATTGTTTCTAAATTAAATCTAATTCTGAATTGTTTCAAAATGAATTTTAATTCTGAATTGTTTCAAAATGAATTTTAATTCTGAATTGTTTCAAAATGAATTGTAATTCTGAATTGTTTCAAAATGAATTTTAGTTCTGAATTGTTTCTAATCTGAACCTTCGGTGGTCCCAAAATTTAAATCTCCTAACCGGGCTTTGCCAATGGTGGTAAAAGGGCTGTTCGGTTTCGACCGCACGCCGAATGCCAGCGTCTGGCTTGTATTGCCGAGGCCAGCCGACGCTGGCCGGTGAGGTTGGCCGACACCCAACCAACATTGAAATCAACACAGCATTTGTTATGGCAACGCTTGGTGGAGACACACCAGTGCAATTTTTAGGTAATTAGTAATTAGTTAACCCAGTACAAGTCTCAGCTGTATCCCCACTCTGAGGCGCCACCATAGTCACGTTAGTCTCTAAGAAGCGTCACAGGGCAATGAAAAATAGGGAAAAAATACGAGATACAAGGGTGAAGTCATTTACACAAAAATTCGGAGGGTTAAAAAAACTTTTCTGAACCGTATATTTTCGGGTACCTTTTCGAGCTGAATACAAATCTAGCAATTTTAGCCCCAAAATAAAGTGTAGACATTGGTATTTGACGAAATTACTTTTCTTAATCCCTTGACGAACAAAAGGACGTTAATTCATCTTTTCGATACAGTAAAAGCACTAAATAAGGTAAACGGCCCAATTTCCGCCACTGTCCCAGTTATCGCAAATCGAACGCAATTTATACTAATAATAAATACAGGATTTTACTCTTATTTAATGCCGCAATACGTAGGGTAGAGCGGGGCAAAATGGAGCAGCGGGGCAAAACGGGGCATGGGGCAAAACATCATTTTCCAATAATGTTAGGATCCCCGAATTCGGCCCATCGATACATCAGGCTTTTCTGCCCCATTTTGCCACCTTGTCCGATCCAAAAATGATTGGAAAATTTAGTTTTGCCCAACTGCCCCGTTTTGCCCCGTTGCCCATCTCTTCCCTATATTTTTTGTAAAATGTTCCATTTACCATTGAAGATGACAGAAACTGAGCCGCCCAACTAAAGGTGACGGAAACCGGTCCGCTTACCTTATGGCCCAAACCGACCAGCACGTAAGTCAATAATATATGGACCGGTCTCTTTTGACTCCGGAGCTCTTTTATTGCCAAAAAAAAAAAAAATATACACGTGTATCTACATATCCACAAAAGCTTTATTTTTACGTATATAACAAACGAAAAGCCTCTCATTCGCTATATTCGCAGACTACTTCATCGTTTCCCTTCATTAAATAAAAGCGTAGCGATTAATTCATTCGTTCGTGATTCAAATGGTCTTTCCACCTGTACGTTTTCACCGTTTATTATACGTACACGGATAGGGCCAACACGCGAGACAAGAGTCTATAGACATAGGTGCATCCTATGCAATGTACGCGCAGTGTGTAGACTCGGGTGTAGAGGCTGATGGCCCATTGCCGGTAGTACATCCGTGTGCGCAATTGGAGAAGCGCCAGAAAGTTGCCCGTTTTCCAGCAGAAGCTTTTCGCCTCGCGCGCCGAGTTCGGGCATTGTTCCGCGGTGGCAATTACACTGTTTCCGAAAACGAAGCGTCGACGAACGCCGGAGGGGGAGACGAGAGCCGGGGAGGGGCAAAAAAATTTGCCAGCGGCTCCGAACTAGCGGGGAGTTTCCACACAGAAACCGGAGCTAGAGGGATGAGAACTATTCTCGTACGGAAACACTGTGAGAACGGTATAGACAGACAGAGCGCGGTTGAAGAGTACACATGATACCTCGCCACTCTGTTTGCACAGAGTTTTTTTGTTATCTGGGTACGGATTATTGTTGACTCTTGCACGAATATTCACGACCATTTTCTAGCTCTCGGAATCCTTTTTTTTTAGCTTTTCTCAATTTCAGCAAAGTCGTTTTCGAAATTGCGGTTTTTACAAGAGTATCAATAATGACACTCGCTTCGATGTGGGACGTTTAGCGAACAGACGGGAATCCGTGGGATCTTCCACGTAAAGGAAGTCGTTTGGTTCAACCGAATTAAGAAAATAATAATTGGTTGGTCGAGAGGGAATTTGTAGTTTGTTGAATTAAATATTTCTTTGTTTTCTATGACAATTATTTTGTCAATAAACCTTGCCATGCGTTAGCGCTAATTTAGTTGACTCAAACGATCTTTTTTCACACTTTTTTAATTATTTTTTCTTGAGTGGTATTTTCAATTTCAGCAAAGTCCTTTCCGACATTGCGGTTTTTACACGAGTATCAATAATGACACTCGCTTCGACATCGACGTTCAACGAACCGACGGGAATCTGTGAGATCTTCCACGTAAAGGAAGTCGTTTGTTTCAACCAAATTAAGAAAATAATATTTGGTTGGTCAAGAGGGAATTGATAATTTGTTGAATTAAATATTTCTTCGTTTTATACGACAATGATTTCGTTCAACAAACCATGCTTCCATAAACCTAATTTAGTCGACTCAAAAGATCTGGTTTTTCGCACTTTGTAAAAATGATTTTTTCTTGCGTGGTATCGGAACGCATGTGTGGCTCTGCATTCGAGCATTGTGCGAGGTGAAGCTGTGTAGTCGTCGTTCGAATCGGTGCAACGACAGCAACTGCAGCGACAAGAGGGTTAAGAGGAGCTTAGGCTCGATGTGCTAAGCTCGTCTGATAACATTGATTCTGCGGGTAACTATAGTGTGCACCACCGCTTACACTTTGTTGGTTACCTCAATCACGTTCGACAAATATAATCCATCGGTAATTCGCTATCGACCTCACAGTCAATCGCTGCATCGTGCGATCATCTCTTCAAATTTTAGAATTAACTATGATTCCGCGTCTGAAGACATTTAACCCTGGATTTAAAAGTGTAAAACGTTTTTATCGTAAATTCTGAAGTGGAAATACATCGGAAAAATACTTTTTATTATAGACAAGTTCGTCGTACAGGAAACGCTCTACGAACGCTGACGTTGATTTTAGTAACTCTTTTTTTCTCATTGTGCGGAGCTATTTTTGTTCATATTACTGAACGGTACAGAACCGACGTGAAATATTGAATACTGTATGAGATATTGAATGCTATATTTAGTAACTGACGAATCTGATTAATGATATTCAGGCGAAGCTTTGCATACAAATAAAGAAATTACTGGTGGAGAGGGTCGGAGATTATCCGCTTGCAACATCAAGCAACTTCGAATTCGCTTCTGTGTTACACGATCGAAAGAATTCCCACAGACATCCGGTTTGGTGTGTCGCAAACAGCGAGCAACATTTGCTACTCCAGCAAGATAGTTTCTTGTCGCCTCGTCACACTTAACGTACACGGTAAAAAATAATTTCGTAAAATTGGAATACGATGTTTAGTAAAAATAATTTTGTTAAATAATTGACAAACTCATTTGTTCAGGTTTCAATATTACAAATCTGCCCTTTTATTTCTCGTGCAATTAACAATTTTAGTTTGTACTTTCGTTTGTAAAATGAGAAAATTAACAAATAAAAAATTGTGGACGTTTGTGGACAATAAGTTGTTGTAAAAAGTACAAACTTTTTTTATTGTGTCGCGACAAGAAATTTAAGTGAGTGAACTTAAGTCTTGAATCACTTAAGTTCCCAAAATTCTTGCAGTCTCAACAAATCTTTTACCTCGTGGCACATCCGTTAGTGCGTAGCAATCCCGAATGTGCCCTACGTTTCATCTCGCCTCACCGCTCTTCCCGGTTTTTTAGTTGTTTTTTGTTTTCGGGTTCATTGGTCCATCGGGGATAGAATTGTTCGGTTCATCGAACACAAACGACCGGACCCAGCTGTGATTTGCCCGCGCGACTTGATGGACTCTCCTCGACCGCCGCTGCATTTGCCTTTGATTCAACCGTTGACCGCTGTGTTTCCAAAATTCCGCCGTTTATTTTAACAGCGGAACAGATCTCTTTTTTTTCTTCCCATACCCGGCCAACTTCTGACAATTCCCCGGGTGCCGAAAACCCGAATCGGCAAAATATTTGCTGCCACAGCAAAATATTTTCTGTCACAGCAAAGTATTTGCTGCCACAGCAAAATATTTTCTGCCACAGCAAAATATTTTCTGCCACAGCAAAATATTTTCTGCCACTGCAAAATATTTGCTGCCACAGCAAAATATTTGCTGCCACAGCAAAATATTTGCTGCCACAGCAAAATATTTTCTGCCACAACAAAATATTTTCTGCCACAACAAAATATTTTGTTGTCCCTATGTTAAGCAGGTGCATGAGTTATGGTAACAAAATTCTTGTCCCGGCAATTTTTTTGTTCTCCGTGTGGAGATCTCATCGACGATCGGCCGCAGCGTGACCGCGACTTCGACGTCGCACGGCGATTCATCGTTCGCGGAATTAAAAATCGATACGACTCCGTGTTTGATATGCAAACGCTTTAATCAATCAAGCACGCCTCAACGCTCGATACCTTGCGATGCACCCGAGGCGAAGAAATGTCTCATTTGCCCGTGCGTTAATGAGGTTTTCACGGGCGTTTACGAACCGAACACTGGTAAATCGTGTGAACGAGCCTCTCCTCTAGGTGATCGTACGTGACTCAACGATTCTCGGGGAACATATCCATCGGGCTTTCCGCGACACAGCGTATTACCAGAGTCAGCTGCCGGAACGCCGTGAGAGAGAAACGTCGATCAGCGTGTGCCGAGGGGGATGGTATGTGTGCCCGGTGCACACGCGGGAGACGCCTAATTGGCGGCTGCTGGCGGATGATTGACTCGCGGCTCTCGAACTGCCGGAGTTCGGCTCGTCGGCGAACTATAACCGCGCGGCATGTCGAAGCAGCTCGGCTTCGACCGCAACTCCGGAGTGTTACCCGGAACATTTTCGCGGTCGTGAATTACGGTGATTTTAGAGAAACGGCGCTGTTGAACGCGCTGAGAAAATCGTCTATTCAATGTAAACAAATCTTTCGTCGGATACGGCGAATTAAATATTTGTATACATTTACACACATATACACAAATTCATTTACATAAATATACATTTGTCGTTAATAGATTTTAGTTGAGCAAAATACAATTTCATTGACCCACAAAAAAGTGTTGAATCATTTGGGCGTGAAAAAATGTAACAACATTTTTTTTAAAAATGATTTATAGATTTTCTAACTATCGGTCCGCTGAGGCAAAAGTCGGGAGGTGGGCGTTTCACTGAGGTCCCGCGATTTTTGTTGTTTTCGTTGGCTCCAGTTTGTAGTGAAACGGTTTAATGTCTCTTATCAGAAGTTGGCCCATTAGTTTTGTGGATTCTGGAGTATTTTTGTAGCGAGAGATTAGGACAATTAAATGTGAAGTGGCAGAGATAACAATGTTTGAAAAAGCGGGTCAAAAGCCTATTCAGTTATATCGAAAGACGGTGGCCATAATTACTATTGGCTTTACTATTAAGAAGATTAAATAATTAATTATGTAACAATAATCAATATTGTTTATTACAATTAATTATATAAATTTATTCTGACGATGTCTGAATGATATTAATTATTATGATGAAATAATGAATTGCATAAGAGTAATTAATATTGTTTTTTACAATTAATTATATTCATTTATTCATCGCTTTCGCTACAGTCGGGTGACGTCATTTCTCACAGCACTGCACAGCAAATATACTTCAGTCACGAAGTAGCTCAAACTTAACAGAAGCAATGTATGATAGCTTGATTGATATGACGTGCCAATGGTTTGATATCCAGGTCATCCGAATGAACATACAAGAATATGCATTCACTAGGTCTCTCGACTGCAGCGAAAACGATGAATAAAATAATACCATCAATTACAAAAAACAATATTAATTATTGATATGTAATTAATTATTTAATCATAATAATTAAGATCATTCAGACATCATCAAAATAAATTAATACCGTTAACTCTGCAAAAACGATACTGATTATTATTATATAATGAATTATTTCACGCTTTTTGAAGCTACTTGTTTATTTTTAATAATCGGTTTATCGTCGGTTTTTTTACCATTTTTTTTAGGGCTAGTTTTTTGAAAGAACTTTCCAATCTCAACTTCTTTTTTGCAGTCGAGAGTTTTCATACATTGATATGGTCATTAAATAAAAAAATAAAAATTGTTGACTCGACAAAAATTTCTTAACATTAATTAACATTGAATCAATTATCTTCTGAGTGTGAACGTCGCGTCCGCCCGGTGCTCGCGAAATCATCGGACGCGACTCGATCGTTCGAACCGCTGATCGGTAGAGCGGCGATAACGTTCGCGGGTATGAAACCGCCGAACGGATGTGCGCGTCGGGACTATCAGCGACGGGAGAGCGAGAACTGCGAAACGATGGCCGAACCGTTTGACCCTTTCGGGTCTGTCTGTATGTAATATGCATCCTGCACTTTGAGCGAGTGCTTATGCTAATCCCGAGATAAACAGTGGATTCCCGACGCGGGTCTGAGTGCGCATCGTCGTCGACACCGTGACGGGGTCGTTTGTGCATCAGAAACACGCCTTCGACCAAGTTCCTGTCTCCACACCCAGAAAACTAATTAATTTGACGGGTGCCCCGAAAGTAAATATATATTTGGTTTGAATATTTACTTAATTTTAATAGCGATTTAATTAAATCAATTATAATATTTATTTAATTTCAATAACGATTTATTTAAACAAATAAAAATATTTATTCAATTTTAATGACGATTTACTTAAATCAATTGAAATATTTATTTAATTTCAATAACGATTTATTTAAATCAATTAAGATATTTATCTAAATCAAACAAACATTTATTTGCGGGTGGCCGTCAAATAAATTATTATTCTGGGTGCACTGAATCGTTTGAACACGAGGGTGCACACTTATGCGCATGCGACTCCGTTCGACGGCTGCGATTATTAATCGTGCATAATACATTTTATCGCTTCCCACGTTTGGTTACGCGCATTACCTCGAGAAACTCGCGACAGGAATTACCGACGATAGAATTGAAGTAAGACATGCGAGCGTGGAGTTACCGTGAATTGGAACTGTATCGGGACCTTAATGACTCCATTCGGTAAGGCCATACAAGCTGCGCGGTAGCGCGGCTTGTACGCCCTTCTGACCCTGAGCCATCGATGTGTCGTCCTTGCACGACTATCGCGCGGCTCCGGGCAATGAGATGCTCTCCTTGGCCTCCGTCGTTCCAGCTGTTGCTCCACTTTCCATCTAATCAACGCTCTGTTAATATTATTCAGTTGAGTTATTAATCAAGTCATTAATTCAACGGGGGAAAATGTCGCAGGAGTTGAGAATTTTTTTAAACCACTGTAACGAATTCGTTGAATTTTTAATGGAGAAAAAAAATAACTCCTGAATGATATTTTTCTCGTTTTCTATTCTTTCATTTATTTTGTAAAACGTACATGAAAAACGGTATTTTTCATGGCAGTTGTGCGGGCGGCAAGTGGCCAATTTCAAAGCTGTATAGAAAAGGTCGGCCAATCGCGTCGCGCATGCGCAGTTCGCGGTTGGTTCACTTTCGTCCCTGGGGCTTTCACTGTCGTCCCTAGGGAGGAGTCATATTTTTCTGGTTTTCTATTCTTCAATTTTTTTTGTAACACCTGCATAAAAAGCGGTGCTTTTCATGGCAGTTTTGCGGGCCGAAAGTGGCCAATTTCAAAGCAGTATAGAAAAGGTCGCCCAATCGCGTCGCGCATGCGCAGTTCGAGATTTGTTCACTTTCGTCCCTGGGGCTTACACTTTCGTCCCTAGGAAGGAAAAGTTATGACCTCACTTTTTCACTGTTCGTCCCGCAAAACTACCATTCAAAGCACCACTATTCATGCACTCGTTGCAAAAAGTATGAGTCGGAACGAGGGCCGAATTGGCAATTGCGACTCGTGTCATTGCCGCCCTAGCTTCGCTCGGGCCGCAAACCTCACACTCGTCGCAACCGCAACCTTTCGGCCCTTGTTGCACAATATATTATTTTTTTTTTTTTTTTTGCTTATGCATGCATCTTTCTGTAGGTGTACTTGCCTATGTGGAATTAATGGGGGCGAATAGCTCGGCGTGTGCCGTCGTGCTCGGGGCGCACCTAACACAAGAGATTCCGCGGAGGCCGACGCAGTGCGAACGCGAGAGAACGACGGAGCGACGGAGAGAGTTAAATCGGTATTCAATAAAACACGCTGGGGATCGTCTTCGCCTCTATCGCGTTCGAGAGCGAGCGCTCCGATGCCTGCGACCGAACGAAGTATATGTACTTCTCCAGTAGTGGATTCTACTTCACGAGTACCCTCGAATAAGATAGGACTCTTTAACCCAGCATCGCTCTAACTGGCGCCATTCTCTTCCGAAAACTTCTTCGTTCGGGATCAGTTTTAACTTTCAAGACGTCAGTTCTACAAGTACCAAAAATGTAGGGTAAGAGTGATAAATATGGGCCGAGGCGGTAAAACGGACCACCACGTGGGCGAAGAAAAAAATCCTTAAAATGTTTCACTGACAAGCTTTTATAAAGGGTTAGGTACACTGAAAAAATAATTGGCTTGCGGGCTGCCAAAGAATTTTTTAAAAATTTCAATTTTACTTTCAATTCTTACAATTCTATGTGGTATTGAAGCAACGATGGCAAGACTGGCAAGGTGACATGTTATCGTTTCGATTCCTTATGGAATTGTAAGGATTGAAAGTAGAATTGAAATAATTTTTTTTTTTTTCTTTGGCAGCCCGCAAGCAAATTTTACCTGAGTTATTGGATATTGATATATTTTTGTTCAGTGTACCTATTCAGAGTAGAAGAAACAGGACCAAACTGTTTAGTGGATCGTATTCACCACTTTTACCCTGTGCATTATGTGCAGTTACTTTGTTAAATTTTATCTTCAATACACAGAAAAAAAATGTGAACAAAATTCTTATTTCAATCCTACTTTCAATTCTTACAAATCCATATGACATTGAAACAACGACAACCAACCTGCCGAGGTGACATGTTGTCGTTTCAATCCCGTATGGAATTGTAAGAATTGAAAGTAGAATCGAAATAATATTTTTTTTCTTTTTTACTTGAGTCATTGATATTTTTTTTCTGTGTATTCATCTATTCATACGGATAATCCTTTGGGGTTGTACACGTACGGATGCGCGTCGAGTACATTCCGCGCAGCGATGCAGACTTCCTTATCGTAATGATACACTCAGAGACTGCGTTACGAAGCGAGATACCCGGTACCGGCTGAGAGAGCGTTACAGCCATTTAAGCGACGGTGCACAGTGGGTATGGCGACCGAGAATGAGGAGAGGAGCGTGTATACGCAACAAACATAAATCACGCGTAATTGCACGGCCGGTGGCTTGCACCCGTTGCCTATCTCGCCGTGTTCATACAGTCTCGTGCACGCACGTGAATAAATTCCCCCGCCGTTCGGTGTGTTGCACTCTGACCTTCCGAATAAAAAAAAAAAAAAAATTAATTCGCCATCGATGTGGAGCGCGTGGCGCCTGACCTTACCGACATCCAGCTCCGGGCTCCCGGGGATTGTTAATGCCGGCGCGAAACCGTTCTTGAGGAAGTCTCGTGCACTGCTCGCGGCTAACGTGTCGCTCTCGCTTACGAATCTCGTGGCAGCATCTCGCGATTTAACTGCTCGATTACTGGCAGGCTGCTGTGCGGCCGAGCCGTATCCAGTTCTCGCTCGCGGGCTTTGCATAGATCGAAGGTGAATATCCCGACGAAAGACGGATCTTTGGAACCTTCGCGCGCCCGACTCTCACCTCGATTATCCGATCCAGTCCCCGCGGGAAGTCGGACGGGAATAAATTACAGGTGGGCGGTGAAATATGGCATTCCGTCGATGATCCAAGCTGTTTTTGTATTTTTTTTATAAAGCTGAGCAACATTTTTGGTAAAGCTGAGCAATATTTTTTGTTAATGCTGAGAAACGTTTTTGGTAAAGCTGAGGAACATTTTCGGTAAAGCTGAGGAACATTTTTGGTAAAGCTGAGGAACATTTTTGGTAAAGCTGAGTAATATTTTTTGCTAAAGCTAAGAAACATTTTTGGTAAAGCTGAGGAACATTTTTGGTAAAGCTGAGGAACATTTTTGGTAAAGTTGAGCAACATTTTTGCTAAAGTTGAGCAACATTTTTGCTAAAGCTAAGCAACATTTTTGCTAAAGCTGAGCAACATTTTTGCTAAAGCTAAGCAACATTTTTGCTAAAGCTAAGCAACATTTTTGATAAAGCTAAGCAACATGTTTGCTAAAGCTGAGCTAAATTTGTCCTAAATTTCTGTCATTCGATAAATTTTCGGGAAGTCGGACGGGAATGAATTATAGATGGGTAGTGAAATATGACATTCCATCGATGATCGACGCTGTTTTGTATATTTTTTGCTAAAGTTAAGCAACATTTTTGCTAAAGCTAAGCAACGTTGTTCCAAAATGTCTGTCATTCGATAAATTTTTGATAGTTCGAGCATAATTTCACTCCTCCGTCAATATTTACCGTGAACCGTCTATACCGCCTGAAACAAGGAGACTCCAGATACCACGCGCTGTACAGACGGAGAACGAGGAGAGACCCGAGTATAGGTGAATCTCATCAGGGGCGCGCCGTAACCTTCCCGGTTGACCCCGTTTTGTCCGAAGAGCACGTACTGCACGAGCTTCTGCAACCCCCCATATACTCAACTGAAATTCATGCCACCTGGGATACGGCTCGGCTAGCTAAGAGCAAACCCAGTGCATTTGAATGGAAAGTAGTGCGAGAAGCCCCGCCGCGCTAGTACGCATTATACCAGATTAGGGATTAGTCATCCCCGAACCTGTATAATCCAGTGACCCACATTGCAGTAATTTTTTTTAAGTCTCGCACCTCGTGATACACACTCCAAAATTAGTTCACAATCCTTTGAGATCTTTGCCGCATTGCCCATAAAAAAAAAAAAAAAAACATCGCACATTAAAACGGTTCTTATTACCAGCGCGCTTCGTTAAAAACAGAAACCCCGAAGTATATCACCGGCACCTCGTGAAATGAAATAAAAGTAGTCTCGCCACTTCGAGGTTGCGGTACGCGCGAGAGAAAAAAAAGAAAATGCCTTACACTAAGCAACATTTTTCAAAAATTTTTGATAGTTCGAGTTTAATTTCACTCCTCCGTCAATATTTGCTCACACCTCGTGATACACACTCCAAAATTACTTTAGAATCTTTTGAGATCTTTGCCGCATTGCCCATTAAAATTTTTTTTTTTAAAATAAAAAACATCGCACATTATAAAACGGTCCTTATTACCAGCGCGCTTCGTTAAAAACAGAAACCCCGAAGTATATCACCGGCACCTCGTGAAATGAAATAAAAGTAGTCTCGCCACTTCGAGGTTGCGGTACGCGCGAGAGAAAAAAAAAAAGAAAATGCCTTACACTCGACGCGCATAGCTGTACGTGATCGTTGCCGGCATTGTATTTTCTCTCAGGCGAGTGTATGTTCGACGGCCAAGAATAGAAAACGTATTTATGGGGGTCAGCTCGGTATTTATGCGCATTTAATCATGCCGCTTTCGTGCACGTTCGATGCAGCGTACGTGCGGCGATTGCGGACCTCCTTTCTTCGCCCTCGGAAAATCCTTTTTCCGACCTTTCGTCGGTTCCTCGCCTTGGCCAATTAGCCTATCGCGCTCCACGGGGTAATTGCACGGCAGCCGAGGTAAAATTTTCATCGCCGCTCGAGTCCTCGAAAGGATTGCGAATCGATGAGAACGACGCGGAGCCTTCGCGGCTCTGGTGCAATTTCGATCGCCGCATCCGGGCCGGAGTCGGTTCCTCGCCGATCGCGGAGTGCGCGCTCGAGAGCCCGCTCGAGAGAACTCCGTCAAGGCCAACGAGTTCCGCAAGGACTTCCGAGGCTTACGGCTGAAACGGGCCGCGCAAGTGTGTCAGAATCGCCGGTCCCGAGGCGTGGCTCGGCGCTCTCCGGCTCGCCCACGCTCCGCGCACGTGCATTCTTCGAGGATAATCTCGATGATCGCACACGAGTCGCAGGCAGCGAGGAACGAGCGGGAGTCGGAGCCGAGTTAATCGGTCGTTTTGCCAAATTGCTCGTTTAATCATTGTCAAATTAGTGCGGCGATTATTATCGTTTTACATTTTAATTCGCGGACCGTGGAGGAATTATTTATTGGGGCTACTCGTTCGATAAATTACACGTGGCGAATTCGTGGATGTAAATAAAGCCGATTGTCGGAAGTAAAAATTACGCGCCATTACAAAGTTACTTTTAATCTCATTTTTTCAACGGGAAGTGACGTATTTCCGGTATGACGGAATTTTCGAATGGAAAATGAGTTTTTCAAACCGTGAGTGACGTATTTTTTGTATGACTAATTGAAATTTCCGAACTAAAAACGAGATTTTCATTCCGGAAGTTACGTATTTGTGGTATGTCGAGTCAAAAAATAACTAATCAATCATCGACGCTGTTGATATACTTAGTATACTTAGTATATTTAATATACTTAGTATACTTAGTATACTTAATATACTTAATATACTTAATATACTTAGTATACTTAGTATAATTATTGCGGCGATTATTATCGTTATACATTTTAATTCGCGGACCGTGGAGGAATAATTTATTGAGGCTACTCCTTCGATAAATTACACGTGGCGAATACGTAGATATAAATAAAGGCGATTGTCGGAAGTAAAAATTACGTGCCGTTACAAAGTTACTTATAATGTAATTTTTTTTTCAATCGGAAGTGACCTATTTCCGGTATGACGGAATTTTCGATCGAAAAATAAATTTTTCAAACCGTGAGTGACGTATTTCTTGTATGACTAATTGACATTTCCGAACTGAAAAATGAGATGTTCATACCGGAAGTTACGTATTTGTGGTATGTCGAGTAAAAAATAAATAATCAATCATTGACGCTGTCGATATAATGCTGCAAACTTTGGGATCGTGCGGCCCTCATTCGACGGTATGTGCGTAGGTTTGTGTACATACATATGCACACATATATATGTCAATACGTATGCATTGGGCAATAATGTAATTGAGATCGATCAAGCGGCGTTTCAATTAACGCGAAGGGGTTCATAGGAGTGCTCGTATATATGTGAAATGCGCGTGCTGAGCGTATCAGTAATTACGATGCACGCATGCGACCGACCCTGCATACGTTTGATGAAATTCACATCGTAACCCATACATTCTAGAAGCGAGAAGCGTGTATCAACGTTTCTCGACAGTTTCACAGATTGCGCGTTTCTATGGTAACGCACCCCGCGCCCGTTCGCTGTATGCTCTGCTACCTGTAAATCTCGTAATTTCCACAGAGTGCACACCCGACTCTCCGCGTCTGTGCAGCCTCATCGTAACCACTCGCCATGTGCGGTTTGCGTCCGCCGATCACCGAGAGCATCGCGGAGCCGGCCGAGCTTTGGGAGCGTCGCGACGTCAATTCCTCCGCATTCACATTCGATTAAGCTCAAAAAAAAAACGCTCTTTCGGTGACAAATATTTCGACCGTATTGCCATCGATATTCCGCATGTTGACAAACAAACGCGCCCCTCAGCGATTCGGGGCTCTCTCGAGAAAAAAAATCCCAATCCCCGCTATCGTCGAAATATTCAAGAGTATGTGAAATACAGCGCTCGGTAATGAAAACTGTAATCAACTTTTTTTTTCACGGTTGACGGCATGCACGATAAAACGGAAAGTCTCATCGAATGCGGATATCGAATTCGCTGTGACTTTTTTTTTAGCGTACTTACCAGCACCCGTGAAAAAAGTTTATTACAGCTTTTGATATCGACCACGGTCGGGTTTCAACTTTACTCTCAACGCGAGAATCTCTCTAGCGAGAAATTTTTGCCGAGAGCCGATATTTGTCGACCGCCAATAAAACGAAAAACTAGTTATGGGATTGATTTGGGTATAAAAAAAATATACGAAAAAAAGAAAGATCAATGAAATGGAGAAATCCATTAGGATATTGAAAAGTAACGATTCAATTCAATTACCTTTCCTCGCCGCTGACTTCCTTGGCCTTTCACCTTTTATTATTTCTGCACGCGAGGCCTTTTCGACGTTTTCGATCAAGTTACTTATAAGATCGATGCTCACTCGAACACTGATCGGGTCTTCTATATTATTTAAAAAATATCTATATATAGTAACGATCGTAGGAAACCAAAAACAGTCGTATTTGGTTTTCGGACAAAATTGATAATTACACAGTAAAAAAAGTTTGTACTTTTTACATCAACTTATTGTCCACAAACGTCCACAATTTTATATTTGTTAATTTTCTAGTTTTACAAACAAAAGTACAAACTAAAATTGTCAATGACACGGGAAATGAAAGGACATGTTCGTATATTCAAATACATGACAAACTCGTTTGTCACTTATTTAACCAAATTAATTTTACGAAATTTCGCATTCCAATTTTACGAAATAATTTTTTACTGGTACAATCACGACTATTTATCTGAAGTACGAACTGTCAGACCTCTGCTCTCGTTCCAAGTTCGATGACGGCTCTCGTCATCTCTTCAATCTATAGGGTAAAAGTGGTGAATATGGCCCACCTCGATTAACACGTAAATCAATGATATATGGACCGGGCCATATTCCCCATACTTTTACCCTAATATCTGCACGTTTCTAATTTCTTATACCGAGCTATTCCAGTCATTTATGTAATATCGAGTCTCTCAGTCACTCCTCGTCTCTATATTGGTTACAATATATATATATATAGAAATATTTATACATAAGCTGGAACGCACCAAAAATTCCCATCTATTTCGAGAAGCGGCGACTGCGTAGAAAGACTAGCCCGACATTGCGTCATTGGAGCAGTCGGATGACGGGCCGATGCTTCGTGAAAGGCCGTACTCGCAGATCAACCTGTGGAGAAGATCGCGCGTCCGTTCTCTTTCGAGACTGACCCATGCAAAAGCGAGGGGGCGCTTTTTATCGTGACGCAGCTTCGATTAATCCAATCGATTGCCTACCCGCGAGTCTCCCAGCGTCACGTTACATTTGTCGGATCCACGAATTTATTACCTGTATCCCTCCAGCACGCATAGATAAATCGCGGGCTCTCGGCGTCTTGCAAAATTCAACGCCGGTATCCGCCAATCTCGAAAGCCACCACAGCTCATGTAACGAAGCGCTCGGTTATCAGCGTTACGTATACGTAGCAGCGGCATCGCGCGATTCATTTGCTCCCTGGACGCGTTTAATGGCCTCATCTCTCGCTCATCTCCGTCGTGGTCCCGTTCCCGTTGCACTTTCTCGTTCGATTGCGCTTTCTGTACAACACGCTCATCGGCTACTCGTCAGCACGATCCGTGCAACGAGGAGTGAAAGGACTTTGCACAACGTCCTCCTCCGGTCGGCCGAGTTTCCTCGTTCTCGAAGATTTTATTTCTTTCCACTGGCGGGATGAGTTCTCCGGTCGAACATTTTTATGTCATTCGTGGTCTCTTTAATCGACTCGAAATGGCACGATTTTGCAGTGAGAAAGGCTTCTCTTGACTGTGGAATTCCTGCAATAATTGTCGAAAACCACACCTAGCGCGGTCGAGTTTAGTGGCTACCACTAAACCCGACCCTCTATTCCGACATCTCTATTTGATGACTTTAAGAGGATCTTGTAATTATAAGATCCTCTTAAAGTCATCAAATAGAGACATCTTTTGTCGATTAAGTTATAAAATAATAAAAGTTTATTAGTTCATCTGAAAACTAATGAACTTTTATTATTTTATTACTTAATCGACAAATGACTTACAGGGGAGGTTTTCGATTTTCCTGTCACAGAAGTAATCAAAGCGATTCATTGAAAGCAAAATCTTAAATGTGGAACGAAATCAAAATTCCTACTAGTTTTCTTGATGAAGATTTCCTGCTGCGTCAATACATGTGAATGCCGATAATTATAGTTCGAGCGTTTTCGCATTTGGGCGATCACGCTCGAGGAGTCGAGCCGAGCTTTGACGTCAAGAACACGTTTTTGATTTTCCTGTCACAGTAGTAATCAAAGCGGTTCATTGAAAGCAAAATCTTAAATGTGGATCGAAATCACAATTCCAACTAGTTTTCTCGATGAAGATTTTCTGCGATAAGCGTCAATACGGCTTATCGATACGAGACACATATTGGTGAGTTCTTCTTGGGCATGATTCACGAATCAAATATAGCCCGACGATCCTCTCGTAGCTGCGTCGCGAAGATTCGCGGAGTTGCGCAATCGGTTGATCTACAAACCAAGAGAGGCCAGCAGTGCGTTAATCCTCTTGTTGGATTCGCCGCGCAAGTGTTGCGCAAGTGTCTGCCGTTAATTCCCAATCTCTCGCGACGCGCTCGAGGACGATTCCTGGGAGGATTGCAGAGTTAACGAGCTAGTGGCGCACCGTTCGAGACGTTCACCTGCGCGCGGTTCGCTCGTGATCTAGACCGGTGATTTAAAAGCAAGTCCGCGGTACGGCGGATCTGTGAGAGGCGTCGTTAAGCAGCTCAGAGATTCAACGCGAGAGCCCCGAGGTTGAACCCGCGGAAACTGGACCGTCTCGTGCAGCTCCGTGGCTGCGGGCGATTCTCCCCGTACGTTTATTCCTCGTAAAGTCGCTTTTACGAGTCACGAGGCCAACCGCGATTCGGAGTGAAAGGATGAGACACCGCCGTGTCCACGTGTGCGGAGATGCTTCACGCAGGCCCGTTAACTCTCGTCGCCTCCTCGCCTTGGGAAGACTCTGCGTACAGTAGGTTCCCTCATTATGATTCATTGTAAACACCTAATAAACTCGTCACCTGGAACAGCAAACGAGATGGTAATTTTTTTTTATTCTCAAATAATACCTATTATTATCAACGGGAAGGGAAAATGAATATTGCCTAATATTCATAAAAATAATTTCGTAAAATCGGAATGTGAAATAATTTTGTTAAATAAGTAACAAATTCGTTTGTCACTTATTTGAATATACGAACCTGTGCTTACATTTCCCGTGTCATTGACAATTTTAGTTTGTACTTTTGTTCCAAAACTTGAAAATTAACGAATAGAAAATTGTGGACGTTTGTGGGCAATAAGTTATTGTAAAAAGTACAAACTTTTTTTACTGTGTATAGTATGTGCGTATCTTGTATAGGGACGGGTACAATATTGCAGTGTCTGAGTGCATGCTTACGCGACTTACAATCTAGGATGGTAAACGGCACGACATACGTAAGACGCGGTAGTCAAGATAGCAATCTTTATGTTTTTAATATTTTTGTACCAGATGTTACCATCCGAATAGTAAAATTTACAACGCCTTTGGTAATTTTTCCGTAACTCATACTAATGCAGTATCATCCAAATGAGAATAAATGGCACGACGTACGTAAGACACGGTAGGCAAGATTGTAGCAATCTCTATATTTTTAATATTTTTGTACCAGATGTTACAATCCGAATAGTAAGATTTACAACGCCTTTGGTAATTTTTCCGTAACTCATACTAATGCAGTATCATCCAAATGAGAATAAATGGCACGACATACGTAAGACGCGGTAGGCAAGATTGCAGCAATCTTTATGTTTTTAATATTTTTGTACCAGATGTTACCATCAGAATAGTAAAATTTACAACGCCTTTGGTAATTTTTCCGTTACTCATACTAATGCACTATCATCCAAACGAGAATAGTTGACATCAAAACGTTTCGGACCTAACGATTACGAAAGTCTTGCTTTTTTCCAGTGCACTTTAATCCGCGGTGATATTAAATATGAATTGTCGGTAATCAGCGTTACGATTGCGACACAGCCTCGCCATTTTTAAACGCGAATTTAGATACGCTGGCAGGAGAGATCTCCAACAAACGTGCCGTTTTAGTGATGCATAGCATAATGCATGTAGAAGTTACAACGTTTGCCCTCCGGGTGTTCGTTACAGGTTAATTAAGTTCGCAATAATTGCGTGTATGCCTCCATGTTTGGCTGCCACAACAAAAGTTTCGATGCAACCACATACACACACGCTGTATGGGTTGTGCTATCCGATAGTTCCAGCACGTCGGTATCGTAAGGCAGAAAATCATGGTATACATAACGTCCACGTACCTCGTATCCGTTTTTGCCCCTTGGGCGATAATTATTGCGGATAGCCGCGCTAGATAGAGCCAACTCTCGTATAAACTTTTCTGCAAGCTAGATAGAGAATTCTATCGACGTTCCGACGATACACGACATCCTCGTCGGAGGATCGAAGTATAACTGGAGCTCTCCTGCCCAGCCCGGCGATGTTGAATCATCGTGTTATCTATCGCCTGACCGCAAAGCCGCATCGTTGCCTCTGGGAGGAACGAACATCCGAGCCTCTCGTTACGAAGTCTCGGAAACGAGATTCAATTATTATACACAAAAAGTCGAACTCACCTACCCATCGCGCCGAAGCGGGACGGAGTAACTCAATCACGTACCCAAACCCGGTGCGGTCGATTCTTCGGCCAGTTTCAGTTCAACCGGAATTCAGAGTTCGATGAATAAGGCAAAAAAATATCTATTTTTTACGGTGCACTTTCGGAATTCAGAGTTCGATGAATAAGGCAAAAAAAATCTATTTTTTACGTTGCACTTTCGGTTTGATGAGAAAGATGCTCCGTCGTTGATTGCAGGGGAAGTGAATCAGTCAGCAAGAAGCTGTATTGGTATTTTTTTTTAAATCATGAACCCGAAGACGACATCAAGCAAAGTAGGGGTAAGGTGGGGTTATCAATGGACTTTTTCAAATTTCGATAACTCAGCGATTATGCAACATGCTGAGCTCAGGTGTCGCTCATCTTAAAGTCTGAAGATCGCACTTTAAAACACGCCTTGGTCGATTTTCGTAGGCTTCGTACATACACTGAGAAAAAAAATTGGTTGGATTAACCAGAAGTCGCGGTGACATACGTTCAAAACTGTTATTTGTTTGATACAAACAAAGCATTGCCTTGTTAAACGATTATTTGTTTCAATTCATTCAAAATTTGTGAATTGAAACAAAAATATTTGTTGTACCAACAAAATACACATTTGAACGTATGTCACCGCACTAAAAAAAAATATGGTATTTCCTACTATAACAAATAGTTCCCAGGGGGGACGTCTATATAGATAGTTTGTGATAGTAGGGTAGAGCGGGGCAAAATGGGGCAGCGGGGCAAAACGTCACTTTCCAATAATTTTTGGATGCCCGAATTCGCCCCATCGATGCATCAGGCTTTTCTGCCCCGTTTTGCCACCTTGTCCGATCCAAAAATGATTGGAAAATTTAGTTTTGCCCAAAACTAAATTTAAATAAAACCGTTGCCCCATTTTGCCCCGCTCTTCTCTATATACTCAATTGATTAAACTATAATTACAGTTACAACCATAATTTTTGGTCATTGTCGTAACTGTAAAATGTAGACGTCCCCCTGGGAACTATTTACTATGTAAGTTTTTCTCAGTGCGCGCATTTGCTTGATCCAACCATTTCTTTTTCTCAGTGTACTCCGCAGTATAGAAGCCTCGAAGAAGTTCATCGAGGGCGACTTTCGAGGCGGTATGATAATGTTATTCCGCGAATCAATCACCCGCATCAATAATTGAATCAAGCGGCGAGTGGACGGAGGTGATAGTGTGGCTGAGCGGTATCGAAAAGCGATTAGCAAACTTTGTCGGAATTCGGGTTAATCACAGTTCGTACCAGAATCCCCGATGTGCATCTGAAAATTGCGGCGACGGAGCGTGCTCGTTCGCACTGTCGGTGTTACACGAATGAGCCGCGATACGACGCTGCGAGAAAACCGTCCGAGGTATAACGCGACAGTCTCGCGAGGAAGATGAATTACCCTGACGGTCGCAGTCGCCCTAGCGGTGAATATTTCTCGGTTCATTCCATCAGGGAGTATCACCAGGCTTTCCCCCCTGAGAAAACTGCACCGTTTCGCTGCGAATCACTTTTTGTACGTCTTTAAAAAAAAAAAAATGTCACCATCCCATCACTCCCACGGTCTTCATCATTATTTACCATTTGGCCCCAACGAGACTGGAGTTTCAACCATGAAACACCATTACGGCAGACGCGTAGCTTGTTTCCGATGAGCTGTCGAACGCATGCACCCTGATCGGAAAAACGTTGCGAGCCTCGCGATAATCGAATCGGCGAGTCGGAAGGTCCGGATGCTCCTTCACTCGTAGCGCTCAAAATTGTAGAGAAAACCCGGCAAAAACATTGCCCGACAGGTGAAATCAATTCGATTAATTTTATCCCTAGTTATCCGAGGCGATAGCGGGTCTTCATTGACTATCCAACCCGCCATCCAACTCGAATGCTTCGGTTTCAATTAACGGAATTCCTAGGCTTCGTCGTAGCCTCACGCTTCCACATCCGCGAAATTGAAGACTCGTCGCCGCGGCAGTTTCGGCCTCTCCGCCCAAGATGACCCTCGATAGTTTAATTAAACCCAAAAGCAACTTCCGGAAGCTGCCAAGTATTCGTCGGTTCGCTGGTCCAGCGTCGTCCAACGTCTGATGCGGAAACCCAACAACATACAAACTATCGCAGTTGAATCAAATGGGATTGGCTTAATCTCCCGATCGCCGCTCTTCGCTCCTTCACTCGTAGCGCTCAAAATTGTAGAGAAAACCCGGCAAAAACATTGCCCGACAGGTGAAATCAATTCGATTAATTTTATTCCTAGTTATCCGAGGCGATAGCGGGTCTTCATTGACTATCCAACCCGCCAGCCAACTCGAATGCTTCGGTTTCAATTAACGGAATTCCTAGGCTTCGTCGTAGCTCCACGCTTCCACATCCGCGAAATTGAAGACTCGTCGCCGCGGCAGTTTCGGCCTCCGCCCAAGATGACCCTCGATAGTTTAATTAAACCCAAAGGCAACTTCCGGAAGCTGCCAAGTATTCGTCGGTTCGCGGGTCCAGCGTCGTCCAACGTCTGATGCGGAAACCCAACAACATACAAACTATCGCAGTTGACTCAAATGGGATTGGCTTAATCTCCCGATCGCCGCTCTCCGCTCCTTCACTCGTAGCGCTCAAAATTGTAGAGAAAACCCGGCAAAAACATTGCCCGACAGGTGAAATCAATTCGATTAATTTTATCCCTAGTTATCCGAGGCGATAGCGGGTCTTCATTGACTATCCAACCCGCCACCCAACTCGAATGCTTCGGTTTCAATTAACGGAATTCCTAGGCTTCGTCGTAGCTCCACGCTTCCACATCCGCGAAATTGAAGACTCGTCGCCGCGGCAGTTTCGGCCTCTCCGCCCAAGATGACCCTCGATAGTTTAATTAAACCCAAAGGCAACTTCCGGAAGCTGCCAAGTATTCGTCGGTTCGCGGGTCCAGCGTCGTCCAACGTCTGATGCGGAAACCCAACAACATAGAAACTATCGCAGTTGAATCAAATGGGATTGGCTTAATCTCCCGATCGCCGCTCTCCGCGCGGAATGGGGCGAGGAGATGAAACGGGAAACAGTCAAAGTTCCACGGATCGGCCCGCTCGCCGAGCGGCGGGTTCGGCCCGCGGCCGAATGGCCCTCAGGACGGTCCACAATCAACTGCACAATTGCGAAGCAATTGCTCGGGGTAGCCTCCCCGTATCCCCGAGACGGTATGGTAATGCGGGGGATTCGCTGAATTGATTCGAATCAATTTTGAGAGCCGGCTTGCCCTCGCTGGGATCGCCAACCTCGGGTGCAGAGGTTGGCGCTGGAGGTGCGGTGATGTGGCGGCTCAATGGCACTGTGTCTGTATCATGCTCAAATCCCAAAAGGACCGGAGGGCCCGCGCGAGAGCCCGGCCGGAGATAACCGGAGACGGAGTGGCTGCCGAGCCCGCCGCGATGAATTGATCGATTGATGCACCTCAGCCACGGGAATCTCCGGGGTTTCCGTGCGCCTCCGAGTTGGCCGCCGGGTCCACGGTGAGCCAACGTGGTTATCGAACCCCGCCGACGGGAGTTGCACGGCTTCGCGGCGAACGCTGCGCCCAAAAAAAAAGAGCCGATGAACAATGCAGCGATGAAAACAAAAAACGCCTCATTAGTAATGATGATGAAACCCCATCGATCTAGCTCGGCGAAAGAGCGCTTTATTCGGCGCTTCAATGCCGAGCGCCGATTGGGTACGCAAAGTTCGAAGTGGTATTGAAAGAGCTTCGGGAGATTCGTATATTTCGATTGGCCTCTCGGTGCGGAGGGAGGAAAGTGGGAAGCGCTGATTCGAAGCGTAGTGCTTCGGGCAGCACGTGCGCTTCGCTCGCGGAAAGGATAAATAAAAAAGGAGGAAAAAAAAGAAAGACGGAGCGATTCTTTCTCCGACGTTCGGGCGCGGAGTGGAACGAGCGAGAGGGAAGAGGAGCATTGAAATTTCTCGATCCCTCCCACGCATTAGCCGAGAATCCTCGGCACAGATTGAGAGAAAGAGCGCCCTTTTTTTTTTGTTTCGCTTCCTTTTTCTCTTTTGTACACGATCCCTTTTTGTTCGATTCCACCGGCTGTCTCTGTACGCGAACGCTCCATATCGCCCCTGTGCAGCCAACTTTCCGACGGGGCTTTTCATTTCACGATTTTCTATTCCTGTACCCGGCTCGTTTCATCGGCCGCCTCACACTGTGCACGCGCATTTGCGTGCTGCATGTACCCACTGCATTACCGAGAGATTTCACGATTCATCGGGGAAAAAAATCACACGAAAAACGGCGCATCGGTACAGCTTTGCTCTTTTTTTTTTGCTCCATTTTAGGGAGATGTCTATTGTTGCGAATATCGAGAGGGGTCTAGACTAAAATATAGGACACAGCAAACGTATACGATTAATTTTATTGACCATACAGTTTTTATTTTTAACCACAAGTAGGGTAAAAGTGGGGAATATGGCCCGGTCCATATATCATTGATTTACGTGTTAATCGAGGTGGGCCATATTCACCACTTTTACCCTAGTCATCAATGAATCGGTGCTCAGATGCACATTTTTCAGGGAAAAAAGAGGGTCCGAAAATTCTTGAGATATCTCAGACGCACTGTGGATTTTATAAGTGATATAAAATCCACAGGGACTAAAATTCCAAGTTAGCCCCAAAGTGGTGAATATGGTTTGGTCCATATATAGTTGATTCACTTGCCAACCCAGGTGAGATTTAACCATCGGCACGGCTACGGGACCGCAACAGTTACCGAGGGTTTTATATCGAGTCCAACGCAACGTATCGCTTAAGCGGAAAAGGCAGTAACGTGGCCCAGAAAAATGTCACTCTGCACTGAGAAAAAATTACATAGTAAAAGCAACTATATTGACTTTTTACCATAAAAAATAGTTCCCAAGGGGAACGTCTACATTTTATAATTACAATGAAAAAATCATGGTTGCAACCATAATTATAGTTTGACCAATTGAGTATAGATTATCAGAAACTATATATATAGACGTTCCCCCTCGGAACTATTCGTTATAGTAGGAAATACTATCCTTTTTCTCAGTGTGACTTTCTGGCCTTTTGTGTGCCGTTTTTTCAGTCATGGCAGAAATTCACCTGGGAACCGAGGTGGGTCATATTAACCACGTTTACCCTATGTAAAATCTAATGTAACAAAATGATTATCCCGTGAATTCCCAGTCAGCGTAAAGTTTCGAGTTCCGCGTGTCTAACAGTCGTGACATTGGACCATAATCTCCAGACTAGTATACGGTAAAAGTGGTGAATATGGCCCACCTCGATTAACACGTAAATCAATGATACATGGACCGGTCCATATTCCCCACTTTTACCCTACTAAAGATTCCTGAAGGATTGCATTGGAACCAGCCGCGGTCCCGTACGGTAACGACTCATTCACTTGTACCGTTTCGGTTGCCCCCTTGTCAACGCTTTACATCGGAGAACACGAAGTGGAATCTCCGCAATCGTGTGTGGCGCCTCTTCGTATATCCCGCACTCGCCTCTCGTCAGCGCGCTTTCATTCAACCCCTTCCGTGTCTGTTTTGTCACTCGGTCCATTTAGCTCGTAGCTCGTCCGCACTTCGTTCCCCCCCGTTTACGTCGTTGATTCTCTTTATTTCGGAACAATGCGGAGGCGCGTCTCCGCACACCGTCGGCCCTCTCCTCGCCCACTTCTCCGGGCTGTTGTGAGCACGGAGACCCGAAGCTCGAAACCTCCGACTCCCGCCCCAAATGACAGAGCCCCGTCAGACGAACTCGATCGTTATCCCGTTGTTTGTCGGGCGGCGTGCAAGAGCAAAAGCTCCAGCGCCTATTCTGGCTGAGCTGGTAAAACCCGTGGAACCGGTGCCAAAAACGAAATAAAAAAGAATGCCTTTCCCCGGTGCATGCAAAAAATTTATTAGAGCTTTTCACTTCCCATGAGCGGGTTCCGCCATCGACAGGAAAAAAAAACAAAATCGGTTGAAAAGAGGAACCAAAAAGACCGGCCATCCCTTGTTCCGTCGCGTGGCAACGTCAACGAGCTTCCATCCAAAAGGCTTTCGATTTATTTCCAAAAATGCTCTCCACCGTCAAAAGCCTCCGGATAGTCACTTGTTTTCTTTCATGTACGCTGTCTTTTTTTTCATTGCTGGTTTATTCAACGAATGCTCGTCGTATGTAATCCAACGCTTTTGTTCCCCATCGCGAATCGTGTGATGCAATTTTTTTGGATCGAATTGTTGATTCTCATCGATCCTTCTCGCTGTCTCTCGGCGTTTCTCCGCCTCTCAATTTTTCATGAAAATTGTTGAGCAATTGCTTGACGAATATTTGTCTCGCCGCCGCGTTCCATCCCGCTCCGTCGTGTTCGGAAAGTTTTCCATAATTTCGTTACTTATCCTGTGGTTTAACAAGGAGTTACGCTGCGGCATCGAAGTTTTAACCGTATAGTCTGCGGCTTACCCGATTCCCGCCGCTATAACACCATACAACTATGCCCACACCCCCCCCCCCCCCCTCTCCCCCCCTGTAGGCTACGCGCCCCTAGTCGAAAGTCCCGAATGATACGCGAAACGGAGTTTAGCGCGGTCGTTAATCTCCGGTGTCGTAGCGCTCGTCGGGGCTCTCGGAAAATTGAATTACGACGAAGCCTCTCGCCATCAGAGGGGTATATAATTTGTTGTACACGTCCGCTGTGAGCTTTACCGAAAGGCAAAAGGCCGACGGAAGAATGGACGCCTGGACGCTTATCAGCAAGCCGGGCTCAACGAATTATCTCCGGCGTGTCATGCTAAAAATGTCCCGGCTTTCGTGACGCTTCCGGTCTCTTCCCTTTGGCTTCCGGTGGCGACGGCTCCGAGACTCTCCTTCGTGCTCCTCGAAGGTGATCGCGAAGACGCCAACAAGGGGAGATAAGTCAATGCGCAAAGAAGACTGCAGGCTTCGTAGAAAATCCTCGGGGATGAGATTTTTCTTCGTCGCTCGCTGGGCGCCTCGCTGAGAAAAGGGAGAAATTTAATTTGCTTTGCGGGCTTGGAATCCGACGGATTTGGATCCACTGGAGAAACGCCATAGGTGAACCACTTGATGAAAGTGTAACGAGAGCCGAGACTTTTCGGCACACTCTTCTCGGAACTATCAAATATAGGGTAAAAGTGGTGAATATGGCCCACCTCGATTAACACGTAAATCAGTGATATATGGACCGGGCCATATTGCCCACTTTTACCCTACAAACTCAGCGATAGTCACACGAGAGGCCGACGAAGGTTCCTGGTCGGCCTCTCGTGTGACCAGGTAGCTTTGGCTATACAGAAGACAAGGTAGCTTTGGCTATACGGAGGCGAGCTGATGTGACTCGGAGGGCTTCGTCGTCATCGATCGGGCCATCGATGATGTACAGTCGTACCTTCACACGCCAAATATTATAAAACATATTGCACCAGACTTACTGAGATTCCTGTCAACATATATACTTGACAAGAATATTTCTAACATTAAGGACATTTTTTTGGAAATACTCAGTCAATAAGAGGTCCATTTGTGCAACCGATCTTTATTGTCTATTGGTTATAATATTATTGCCCATAGGCCTTATTCTCGCTGAGAAATCAGGGTTTGAATGCGACCTATGAAGACGATCTGTTCTTAGGTCAAATGTCCGAATTAAGGACTTCGTGGTGCTCTTGGCTTTTCCGCCGATGAATTCAACTAAAATTTATGACTGTATTCTGATATCTTGAAAAAAAGGCTTGACTCACAGCACTGCGATTCCTCGTCGCATTGCTGAAAAATTAAAGTGGTCCATTCATCTAATCTATTCGTTACAAGTAGTAAAAAATTCTGAATTTGATACGTGAAAGCTACGTAATTTGGCTTCAATGTCGCGCGGGAGTGAATTCCTTCATTGATCATGGTTAATTATCTTCCGCACAATTATCGAAGCCTCTCTGGTCTCCTGGTAATGTTAATCAACCCTCACTGCGGGAACTTTGGATGTTCACGCGTATTAAGCTTTCCCTTCTCTCCTCTCCCTCTCTGTGTATACATAAAGTAAGCCGGTGGTGAAACATCGTGTCGGCGTTGATTTTCCCTAACTTCCCGACGGTTACGAGGGACTTAACGTTTTAAGTTAATATGGTACGTAAACGATGAAACGGGAAGCGTCTGCGGCGTTTACACTGAGAAGGCTTCAGCCAAAGTTCTCCCTTTTAATGCAAGTTTCCTCGTCTTTTTTCGCCGTAAAATTTAGTGAAGTAGATAAAGTGAATATTGGGAATACGTAAAATTTTACATATTTTTTAGATATTAAACGATTTGCTCCTCGCGCTATATCTTTTTTACGATCGAATCAGTACACCGGGCCGTAATTAGGTCGCCGCGAATCGCAGACAGGGGCAAAATGGGCTACCGCAAAGTTATCCAAAAAAATCAATCGGAACACTGCAGACACTAAGGTGAAATTTCTGCAAACACGAATTATGAAATGTCTGTTCTCTCTGCACTGATAAAAAAATACGGTGAATCAATTAAGATTCGGGCAGGGACGTTCAACTAAATATTTAGTTGGTACACCTAAAAAAATTGGTTAGTTCAACAATTTTTTGGTTGATTTCACCAAAATATTTTTGAGTCATTAAAATATTTTGTTCGACCAACTAAATATTTATTTGAACGTCTCTGCCCAAATCTTAGTTGGTTCAACTGTACTTTTTTATCAGTGTGAAACAGAGAGGCTGAAAGGTGCCCCATTTTCGTTCAGAATAATTGTCACGTATATCATTTCTGTCCTCCATTCAGGAAACTGAATTACTAAATCTAGTCCCGGACGCATCCGAACAAAATTTAGCTTTTAGCTTCTCTCCTTTGCCCTGACTTCTCCTACAAAGTCAGTCAATCACAGACGAGCAGAAGGCGACCGTGTGCCAGTCGTAAAGTAGTCGACAACCGTTTCCGTCTCCATCATCGTCTTTTCCAGTGATTTTGGGTCAAAGGAAATGTGCTCACGAGGACGATTCGCCTCTTCGGGAAATACCATTTCGCGGTGCATCCGAATCGAGAAATCCGAAGGATGACGGTGGAGAAGCCGGAGCCTTGTATGAGCAAGCTGGCATAAGTCGCTTTGCCCGGAAGCGTCTTCATCGGGAATTTACTGCGACCTCCTCTGTGTCTCGTTGGCGAAAAAACGAACTTCCGATTCCCGATTGCGCAATGCGCGCGACCCTACACTGAGAAAAAGAAATGGTTGAATTAAGCAAATGCGCGGTAACATACGTTGAAAGGTATGTTTAAAGGTTGTTCAAAGGTGTATTTTGTTGGTAGGGTAGAGCGGGGCAAAATGAGGCAGCGGGGCAAAACGTAATTTTCCAATAATTTTTGGATGCCCGAATTCGCCCCGTCGACACATCAGGCTTTTCTGCCCCGCTTCGCCACCTTGTCCGATCCAAAAATGATTGGAAAATTTAGTTTTGCCCAACTGCCCCGTTTTGCCCCGCTCTTCCCTATAACAAATATATTTGTTTCAATCGACAAATTTTAAATAAATTGAAGCAAATAATCGTTTAACAAAACAATGCTTCATTTGTATCAAACAAATAACAGCTTTGAACGTATGTCACCGCGACTTTTGGTTAAACCAACCAATTTTTTTTCTCAGTGTACGTATGAAACTCTGTGTGCGTCCGGATAGGTCCGTGTGCTAAATGCCTCAATCTTACGTCGATGCGCCTTTAGAGTTTCAAGGGAATTTGTCTTGGCGCGGATGAGACGAGCGACATCGGGCAAAGACGACAGGAAGGAGACTCTTGGCCCGTTCGATCCGATGGTTCGTAAAAATTCGAGGGATTCGTTAAGACTTCAAAGCCCGGACGAGCCGTCGCTCTCCTGTAACGCGAATTAACGGATTCGCTTTTTAAGGCACCCGCCGGGTCTCTCGGCAGAGAGCTTGAGAAATTTAAGGCACGGCACGACGAGAAGCGTCGTTCGACGGGCTCGACGACCGTCTGGAAGTTTCGTCGCTGATTGCAAGCCCCTGTAACTCCGTATATACATGTACATGCATATATAAGTATATACATCTTCTTCTTTCGTTTCTTCTCAACGTCCTCTCGGTCCTCCTTCATCTGTTTACTCAAGTGCGCAAATTTTTGTCTTCATTCGAGCCCTCGCCTCGTCAATCCCGGCTCGCTTCGCTTCCAGAAACAATGTAATCAAATAGGTTCGTCCTATTTTTATTCTGGTACGCTCTTTTTTATTATCGAGCCTCCGAGCACTGGAGAGAAAACCGGCGGAGAACAAAGCGGATTCGTTAAGACCTTCGGAGTGACTACCCAGGGGTTCGTTCGAAAGGGAATAATTTTCAAAGGATCTCCGTTACCGGAGCCTCCATCTTATCTTCGTTTCGTTTCATCCGCGCAATATCTCATTCGACGATATATAAAATTCTCCATCACGGTTCCTTTACTTCGTTCTCTTACATTCCCGTCCACACTCGCGCCGCACTTCGACTGCTCAGATGACTGAGGAGGGGGAGGGGGAGGGGGGGTCGAATATTGTTTCGAGAAATAAGAAGTATAATGAGTAATAAGATAGGGGAAAGCGGGGCAAAATGGAACAGCGGGGCAAAACGGGACAGCGGGGGCGAAACTCAATTTTCCAATAATGTTTGGATGCTCCATTTTGTCCCAACGATACATCCGGATTTTTAATACCATTTCGTCCCATTTACCATCATCACCACCGTCCAAAAGTTATTGGAAAATTGCCTTTTGTCCCATTATTCCGGTTTGCCCCACTGTTCCATTTTGCCCCGCTCTCCCCTATATCGGGTAAGAGAGTGCAATTATCATCTTACAATAAGCCCATTACGGGGGAAATATGGAGAAAAAAAATGAATTTTTAAAAAATCCTCTTATCTATGAGGAAGCCAAAAGTGGTAAAGGAACCTTCGCGCAGATCTACGCGAGTGACGTCAATGAATGGGGATGCAATGTGCAAATTTAAACTGCATCTTTTTTATATTAACTTTCCTCTATGGCATTAGCCACTCGTTCGGAGTTTTGAAAACAGAGACGAGAAGCTTCGCGGAGCTACGGGCAGCAGGGTTTTTTAATATCGTTGGAATAATTAATAGTTGGTGCGAGGCGAGCTCGGAATCTCTCGGTTGTCGGGTGCGGTAAGCCCCTTGGGGTACTATCGTCTTAAAAGCTCTCCTCTCGATACTCCGCCGTCGGCGCTTCTCCGCTGTTTGTCGAGAGGAAAAATCATGCCGTATTAGACGCTGAGAAATTTTCGCGATTAAGGTAGTGGGAGCATGAACTTTATTATTAGATGCAATGCAAATTTGTTTGTATTATACACACAATGCACAGAGGATGATGCCTGCAAAATTCAAACAGGGTTGCCGGCTATTTACAGTAAATAAATAAATCCAAAGTCGACAGATTTAGCATGGTTTCTTGTCAGAAAAAAGCCACGATCGCGCTTTTGTTTAATTTTATTTGTATTTCGTGATTAGATGCATGTAGGAACGATAACCGTAATGTGATCCGGAGATTTCGGGGATTAAAGTTATATTGGAAAACATTGGGCTTATCGAATGTTTTAATGATAATTCTTTAATTAATATCGACTATTAGTCTGCCAGCGGTGCCTTCACCCCTATACGTATGGCAACAGTATGAATTCGGGACGACTGGTTTATCGGCTGTGCCAAGCCGTTAAGTTACACAGCTAGCCATCAAACATATAAAAATACGTCAAATCTAAGTACGAATCAATGATTTGCAAACTTATCATCGATCGCAAAATTGTAATGATAAACTTTCGGTTAAAATACATATCTTGTAGATTATGTTCGCGTGTCCAATTTTTCTCACGGTCAAACTAGCAAAAAGTCGTTCTGTCTTAATATTTAACAGTTCGCCAAGAATCTTATCGGATAGTGTCATATACATGTGAAATAATACTTTATCATACTACTATTTTTTCGAAACATAAATAATGATACTCCAACATTTTTGTAACAATCCTCTCATTTGACTAGCTACATTTAACAAGTTTTCACACGACTCTCATTTGACAAGTTTTTTCTTTTTATGTTTCAGGTAAGCAGGCCGAAGCTAGTTTTTTCACCAAAGAAAGATGACACGGCGATCAAGGTGTACGTAAAAAAAATAAAAAAAAACATATTGTACAAATAATTCAAAGCCTCTTTTCGCCAAGGTAGCGAAGGCATTAACTGCGAAAGGCTCAACCGAGCTTTCAGCGAGCGCCAGATTCGAATATCACGGTGACAGGAGAGTGTCGGATGGAGGCAGTCGCTCTCGTCGGTTATCAAAATTTCATCGACTTCGCAGTCTGGCGCGATTGTTAATCCGAGCTTAATTATTCAGAGTCGAGTTCCGCACGGGTCGACGGAGACCGAGAGTTCCGCGACAGCGAGAGGTTCATTCTCCTCCCGGTCCAGAAACATTGCAGCGCCGGCGAGTCCGCATCGCGCCTTTTCAATATTCAAAGTCTGTAGCATCTGGACATTTCCGATTTCACCGGGGTTTATTAATACACGGATCGGAATAGTCCTGTCCGCATTCCCGATTCGACAGTCGTCGTTCCGTGTTATCCCCGGCAACTTTAACGCCTCTCCTCTGCATTCCAAATCGGACGATTTTCCATTCTTTTTTTTCTCCCCTTTCGTCCCGCTTCTTTCAAACTCGCTTTATCCTGGACCAGCGATTCGGACGCATCTCCGCCCGTAATTGCCTCACTGCTGAGCCATTCACCGTGCGTAGCTTTTTTTTTTGCCCCGTTCAAAATGTAATTGCTTCCGAAAGCTCTCGTCCCAGCCCGGCGCTCGAGACGCGAAGAGCGCCTCGCGACTGGCGAGAAGTTTTCTCGGGTAAATATTGTTGCGCCCGCCCGACGGTGCAAATATTGGCGGTGGATTTAGGGATACAAATATTGGCGCTCGTCGGAGAAACGCGAAGTCGGCGTGACGCGGCAAGGAAACGGCGTTGCCGGACGCGAGGGAAGCGAATTCGCGTATCTTCCGGATTACGGAAATTGCGCTAACGCTCCCAGCCGACGAGGTGGTTGCTTTTTCCACCTCGGCGTTCTCTTCCTCTTCTCGTGGATTCGCGAACGGAACCGCCGGGCGAGAGATTCCGCGATTCCGGGCTTTTGGGGACGTCGGGCCGGAAACACAAAAACAAAAATTTGTCTAAATTGGCGCGTCCCAGGAGCGTCGAAACTTTCGCCGAGAAATGTGGTGGGATTTTTTTGTGGCAGAGATTTTCTTTTTTTTGGGTAAATTTTCATCACCGGGTCAGCAGGCCGTGCAACTCAAGGCTGCTCGAGAGAAACGAGGTCGTACAGCTGGCTCTTCTCGAGAGCTTGCCGACACTTAGATTCGCGATATAAATTCACGTTAGTAGCCCCCCCACCCCTCTGGGGCACTGACAAAATTAACGGACTGTCTCCGGTTGGAGAACAGCCGCAAGAGAAGCCGGCACCGCGTTTCCCGTGGAGAACGTAAAGCTTCGCTGGTACGGGTCTCGTATACTCCGGGGAGTCCCGGAGAAACGCGTCTGCGAGGACCCGCGTCTGTGCGGTGAACCGCTCGCATATAAATCATCCTAAGCCTTGTTTACGCAGCTACAAATTATGTTATTACTTAGCGGAGACGGGGTTGGCAACCGGTACCGAGCCTTTCCAATCCTGGCGCCTACACAGTTTCCGGAATTAATTGAATGGCCATAGTTGGGGTAGTTTCGAGGGAGAAAAAACTATGCGCAATATGCTGGAGAGCTAATTATTGTAATCCTACAAATAACGCTTCGGGTACCGGGTTTCACGTTGGGCAAGGCACTCGATTACAGGCGATGCAGCTGCGATGCACGGAAAGTACCTAAAGAGACATGCAAGTAGCTCGACTAGAGACGATGCAACTGGGAGGCACGGAAAGTACCTAAAAAGACATGCAAGTACGTCGACTAGAGACTATGCAGCTGGGATACACGGAAAGTACCTAAAAAGACCTCGACTCGAGATGATGCAGCTGGGATGTATGGAAAGTACCTAAACAGCCATGCAAGTACCTCGACTAGGGACGATGCAGATGGGATGCACGGAAAGTACCTAAAGAGACATGCAAGTAGCTGGTCTACAGAGGATGCAGGTGGGATGCACGAAAAATACCTAAAAAGACATGCAAGTACCTGGGGCTCCATAGGGGCTCCCTCGTGTATTTTGGAGGTTCATGGACCCCAGGTGCAGAACCGTTGGTTAAGAGGAACAATTTGAATCTGAGAAACGTATTTAATTATTTTATCGTTACAGGAAAATCAAATCGAGATTCAATTGTATGGGATTTTTTACACGCCATTTTTTTTAGCGATAAAAAATAAATGAAATGTGATTTTTTGACTGGAACTAACGAAACCCCTTGAGGGAAATAAGCGGCGGGGAATTAATAATAGTTTCGACGAGCTTTGTTCGATTGACAGAGGATTTAGAACGGAAATGGAGTGAGGCAGGTGACAAAGACCTTTCCAATATCCTGTTTCGCATAGTTTCCTTGATTATAATTGAATGGCTACGGTCAAGGTAATTTTAGGGGGTAAAAAGTCGCTGTGCAACATACCGTATTCCCATTGATGTATGCCTCCAATTACGAACGACAAATGGCACCATAATTGACGAACAATTGGAAAGCTTTTTGTTCGATCGAAGCCCCGTACGAATTAGCGTTGTACAGTTAATTAAAATCAGTCGAAGAATAAAAGAGGAGCAAAATTTGGCCGTAGGGTCGAAAAGTTTGCAATGGGTTCGTGGGGGGGGGGGGGGGGGGCGGATGAGAAAATTCGTCCAACATCGGCCGATCCCACAAGTAGGGCTCGAAGGGATTCCGGATGAGTTCTACCATGCCGGAGCGAGTTTCACTCCATGAATAATCAGATCTGGATTAATCGCACGTACACCAGTCCCGCGAAATTGAGTTCGACGATTTCTGGGTCATCCAGCGTAAAACTATGGGGAACCACGAAATTTGCAGATTCGAGCGAGGGTGAGAGTCCTGCGGCGCGCACCGGTCGATTTTTGATTTTTTTTTTTCGTTTTACAAACAAAATTATTCACCCTCCGAGCCTGGTACTTCCCACTTAAGAATTTTTAATTAAATTCTGACGTAAGCAATTTATCACCGTTCGCTAACAGCTGGCCGACGCCGCTTCCGGTCTTGATGTCTCTCTGCCTCGATATCTCAGAATATCGTTCGCGGTGCTTAGCACGTACGAATTTGAATCGAAGCCTCTTGCACATATTTACATACGCTTACACGTGGAACGGCCCAGCAGCTGCTCGCTCCTCGTCAGAGACACTGGCGAAAAAAGAATTGCATTTTGCATCGAGTCCACTCCCGTGGACTTGATAGACACCGAGATGTTACTTGCTCCAAAAATATTTTGATCGATCGCAGCCAATCGCCGTTGAACAAATAAATAATTTTAGTGGCGCCAACAGGAAGATTCGTCTGAACGCTTTTGAACGCAGGCGTTGGGCATCAAATCAATTTTTTTTTTTTTCTTGGTGCGCCACAAGAATAGTTCGATCTATAAGTTTCCTCTTCCCCGATTGCTTACCGAGCTTTCAGCTACAAGCCTTCCATTGAAAGGCCACCTTTTCAGACTTGCGTCGGCCCTTCCCCGACGCTCCCGGATACTCCGGAGTATCCTACCGCGAGCCCGATTGTCGAGGGGTTCTTAGACGTTCTACTAACACTTTTCTCGCAAAACCTCAATCTTAGCTCTTACATCTCGGCTTTTCATTTTTTTTTTTACCTCCGCGGCGTTTCACGTAACATACATCGACTATTCCTGTTCGCTGTAGTGGTTCGTTGTTAAGAACATGTGAAATGCGGCTGTCGGTAATAAAAACTGTAATCAATTTTGATAATTACAAGTAAACCAGGAGATTATCAAAATTCGCTAGGATGTTTAATTAACGCCATGCGAACCACTCTTTCGAGCTTTCTGTCTTGCTCTCGTGGTGCGGTCACGTGACTTACACACGGCGTTAAGAACGCAAATCGACCAAGTAAGTAATCGAAATGTCGTCGCTAAAATATTGCATCGTTATGCCCGTCCATCTCGTTATCGAGATATTATTAGATTGTTTTTTAACTTCGTCGCATCCACCATAAAGCGGCTTCGTCAGAGGGGCTTGAGGGGACTGCGATTCGCCGCATCGTTAAATCACCAGGCTAATTCAATCCCCGAGCTATGCGCCCGAGATAATTCAATTCCGCAGAATATCGATCTTCGATTCAAATGATTCTCGTTATGGTCACCTTTTTATTTCATAGCGAACTGAATCGACGAGAGATTAAAAATGTCGTTATGCCCGGAGTTTGTTCGCAGACCAGAGACATAATCATAATAATTTGATTCATCCGATTGATGGTAAAATTCATTTATAGCTGTATCGTCCATAGGATTTTTATTGATACTAGCGATAGGGCGCTTCGCGCCCGACGCTAGGTACGCTTATTTATGTTATTTATTGTGAACAGTCGATTATGACAAATACTGCAGTGAAGCAATCTAATGAAATTGCATTCGCTCTGTTAGTTAAATATTTTCAAATATCATAACGTGACAGCTCGGTTAGAAAACAGCTCCGTCTATTGAATCGCGATCGCCGTATAACATATTCGTAAGGAACTGAATCTTACTTCCGATTCGAATTTCGAATTCCACCCCCGTGTGCTATATGCGATTTTTGGATTTCACTCCCATACGCTATGAACGCTGAAATTTCGGGAATATAGCATATGGGAGTGATTTAGGATTTGCGAAATTCACTACCATACGCTACGAATGCCGAAATCTCGGGAATATAGCATATGGAAGTCACTTAGGATTTTCGGATTTTACTCTCGTGATATATGGGAGTTGGGTTTTTCGGAATGCATTCCCATACGCTATGAACGCCGAAATCTCGAGAATATAGCATACTGGAGTGTTTTATGTTTTTCGAATTTCACTCTTATACGCTATGAACGCCGAAATCTCGAGAACATAGCAAATTGGAGTGATTTATCATATGGAATATCAATATATGCTATATGCTATATCAATATAGCATATGGAAGTGATGAAAAAGAACAATACAAAAAAATGAAAAAAAAAAAATGGAGCCCGAAGGAGTTAAGTTGGCTTATTCAAACTCGTGTAGCTGCCGTTGCGCATTTCGCCTTCCATATTTCCGGTCTCTCATTTTTCACCCGATCCGCGAACTGTCGACTGTAGTTTCAATTATTTTTCACGCCACCTCGCGTGAAGGAGGAGGCGTAGAAGTTCCGGCTGTTGTGCACCGTGAACGCGCCTACACTAGTGCGCATACAATAACGTCACGAGTCGTTCGTGTATTAAGGAAATGCCGAGGCGTGCTACACATGAATCGCATCGTTTGTTGCCTCTCGCGTTTCGTTTCCCTTCTTGCCATTTCGTTTCGTGGGCGTAGGTTATATGTACGGAAAGTCGGGCGCGAGACGAAGGGAAAACCGTTGCACCGAATTTATCTTTCCGCGGAAATTAGAAAAGGTATCCTTTGTAGCTGCCGCTTTGCACCCTGCGTTTTCTACCCCTTGCATAACACACACACCCACACCTTTCTCCGCTGTTTCCTTCTCCATTCGTATTTTTTCAATTTTTTTTTTTTCACCCCGTACGTTTGTTTGCTTCGTCTCACACTTTTCCCGCCGCCGAACGACGCCCTCTTGCCTTGGCGACCTCGCGAGCGTAACGTCAGAAACAATATATCAGAGACCGAGGTAAAAAGTGTGCAACACTACGGGAGTTGCGAAATCGCGCTAGACACGAGGACAGGTTCAAAGTGAAACGTGTCACGTTTACGCATGACTTCCCTACGCGACACCTAAGCTAAATATCAAAGTAAAATATACTGTAAATTTAATTCATTCTACCATTCCACTCACAATCATACAAAAAAAAATTAATTTTATACATTCTTCGTTGCGAAAATAACAACGAAATTTATTTCCGTCCTTCGAACGATCGCCGAATAGCATTTATATTTTATTTGATATATTTCCCTTTTAGCGTGTGAATAAATTTTTACCCGGGCTCACTTCCGCGACGCGCGTTATTATAAATTCCCCGATAAATTCTATGTACTCCGAACAGCTGGAGACCGAGAACATTTGAGCGAAAATCGATGAGAAAATTTACAACGAACCCCGGGAAATTCTGCATTATCCGACACGCCGACAGATTCCCCGACAACCGCAGTCTGAATAAAAGTTTTAAAAATGTATGTAAAATAAAATAAAAAATAAAAGTCAACGCAAAACGTTGGAGGAGCTTGGAAATCTTGAAAAAAAAATTGTCTTGTCACATGAATTGCTTGCTCTAATGAAGACGCAAGCATGCGGTGCTTGCGTTGTCTTTAGAGCAAGCAATTCATCTCGTTAATTAGGTATAATAATGTTAATCGCGGCGATTACCGGTCTTCGAACGAGTCCCGGTGGACTCTCAACTCCCTTCTATCATCGGGTAGCGCACTGTAACATATTAGCCGTCATCGAGTACTCAGTGTGTACTTGATCCCCCGAGTGTGCACTGTGTTGTAGAAGCGCGATCGTGCAAGCTCGTGGGACTTGCTGCTTGCACCGATCAAACACAATTAGCTGACGGCAATTAGGTCGAGGGATTAATCAAGGAGAGCTCGCGGTGATGCACGCGACGAGGAGAACTATACGAAGACAACGAAGAGCGGCACGCGACAAAGCTTGTGTTGCTGTTTCGGTCGATGTCGATCTTTCGCAAAAGCGTGTTGGCGCGACAAACGCTCCTGTGCGCTGGCTGGTTGGCCCTTAAGGGATGAAACGGATGAATGACCATTCTGGACAATCTTATATGGGGGGGGGGGGTGGAATGGGGTTTGAATAAAGCGAAATGAGGACGCAACCCCATTTTATAACTATAGTGACGGGGCAAAATGGTGTACGACAACCTTTTCGCTAAACTTTGTTGAGAAACTCAAAAGACTTATGTAAAATGCACACACCATACATACTGGTCACAATAGGGTACGTAAATCAGAGCGACTTAAAGCGTAAAAGCATTTTTCACAGGAAGGAACGTCATGGAGGAAAACGGCACTTGCGATTTGAAAAGCTTATATTTGTACAGGAATTGACATCGTGCAGGAAATAGGTCACTTCCGGTCGAAAAATGAGATTTTCAAATCGGAAGTGACGTCGTCTAAGGGAAACATCACTTCCGTTCTTCAGTTGAAAGACTTCGACTAGAATTACCCATCCTGGACCTATTCACCCACCATCCGTCGCTAATGGCATCCGTAGCTATTGCGATTACGGTTAAGTCGGAGCAGCAAAATAGAATTCCATTCCACATGCTACGAAAACCGTTCGGCCGAAACTATAGCATGTGGAATGGAATTTACGAATTTCAAAATCCATTCCATACGCTATAAAAACCGTAATTTCGAAATTATAGCATTTGAAATGGAATTTTCGGATTTCGAAATCCATTCCATATATGAAAGCCGTCCTGCCAAAATTATAGCATATGACATGAAAATTTAGAAATCGAACGTTTGGTATAAATATAGTGACACCCGAACTTTTTAGGGGTGAACAAAATTTTAGCGGTGAATACTTCGTTTCGACACCTCGATGTATTAGGCGCATCAAGACCATCTTGGATATATTCACTCCAAGCAAATAAGACGTCGTCGGTACGTGACGTTCACGATATTCATGGTAGAAGAGCACCCTTATCCCGGCCGAGCACGTCGACTCAACAATGCATGGGACACGCTATATCTTCCACTTTCACATATCTTCCTTTTTCCTCGCTCCTCTATCTTTCCGTACTCTTGGAATATTCTCTTTTCCATCGGCCGAGTTTGAGCCTTCTTTTCTTAACCCATTGTATATCAGTTCTTGCAAGTCGACGCTGCTGCTCCGCTACCGGTACCGAGACTATACGATGCATCCGCCCCTTGTCTCTTTACCCGGATATTTAATAAGGTCGTGCCCCTTCACGGGTTACCAGAAAGGAACCCGTGTGCTTCGACGTTGCACTCACGTTCATCCTCTTTACGGAAATCACTTTGTTCTCTCGGAGCACGAGAGGTGACTTGGGACAAAGATATCGAACTCGTTAATGCATCACAGCTCGTAGTCATCCGAATACAACTTCAGAGCCGCTCTTTTCGAAATCATTTGTTATTAACAAACTTTTGCAGATAAAAGGAAAAACATTTTTCTCTACCGCTGTAAAAATAATATGTCGATTTTTATTTTCTAGTCTAATCAAAAACAATCCTCTCTGGGAAGAAGAAATATATGTAAAAAGTATTAATTTTTGGGCTGGACTTTTTGGCCGCTCTTTTCGAAATCATTTGTTATTAACAAACTTTTGCAGATAAAAAGAAAACCATTTTTCTCTGTAGCTGTAAAAATAATATGTCGATTTTTATTTTCTAGTCTAACTAAAAACAATCCTCTCTGGGAGGAAGAAACATATGCAAAAAGTATTAATTTTTGGGCTGGACTTCATGACCGCTCTTTACTAAATCATTTGTCATTCATACATTTTTGCAAATAAAAAGAAAAACATTTTTTTCTATAGCTGTAAAAATAATATGAGCATTTTTATTTTCTAATCTAATTAAAAACAATCTTCTCTGGGGCGAAGAAATATATGCAAAAAGTATTAATTTTCGAGCTGGAGATTGCAAGCGTGGTCCGCGAGTATTGCAGAGTAAAAAGTGTTCACATGTGCGTATGCTTGTTTGACCAGGGATGCGGAAACTAGGGAACGAAACGGGGAAACTTTTATTCTCAAGCGTCTCTGCATCTCTTTCTCTCCCTCTCTCTTCCTCCCCCTCCGAAGTCCGATTAGTTAATGCTCCACTCGTTAACTGTTGTGCGTCGAGAATTGTTTTTAATTACTTTATTGCGAGTTTCTTTGAATTATCTCGACCAAATGCGGAGTTTCGCTACTTGTGTTTGCCGCTCGTTCGTACAAGCTTTTCCGAGTACTCTCGAGCTCGAAAAAAATTGTATTTCAATACTCAGTTAACCCTCTGCGAGGTGCAGCTGTTTCCCACGCCCGTGACTCAGAAAGGCTTTTTTTACTATGCGATATAAAATCTTGATATCTTCATTGGATTAGTACGACCCTGAAGATATCTGCATGACATCAAGTTTCATCTTTGGCCAGTCTCTATCAGTGCACGGCTTTAGCAACAATAACCAATTGTTCACTTATAGAATTTTAATCTCCAAGTACACTTCCTCGAGCAAAGTTTGTACAATGTAAAATACAACCATTATAACTTGATGAAATTTGGGCACATGCAGATATCGTCAGGGTCATGGATTAAGACCCTGAAGATATCTGCATGACATCAAGTTTCATCTTTGGCCAGTCTCTATCAGTGCACGGCTTTAGCAACAATAACCAATTGTTCACTTATAGAATTTTAATCTCCAAGTAAACTTCCTCGAGCAAAGTTAGTACAATGCAAAATACAACCATTATAATTTGATGAAATTTGGGCACATGCAGATATCTTCAGGGTCATGGATTAACGACACTGAAGATATCTGCATGACATCAAGTTTCATCTTCGAGCAGTCTCTATCAGTGCACTGCTTCAGAAACAATAACCAATTCTTCACTTATAGAATTTTAATATCCAAGTGAACTTCCTCGAGCAAAGTTAGTACAATGCAAAATACAACCATTATAACTTGATGAAATTTGGGCACATGCAGATATCTTCAGGGTCATGGATTAACGACCCTGAAGATATCTGCATGACATCAAGTTTCATATTTGGCCAGTCTCTATCAGTGCACTGCTTCAGCAACTATAACCAATTGTTCACTTATACAATTTTAATATCCAAGTGAACTTCCTCGAGCAAAATTTGTACAATGCAAAATACACTCATTATATAACTTGATGAAATTTGGGCACATGCCCAAAAAAAAGACAGGAAGATATCTTCAGGGTCACGGATTAGTCGCGTCGGAAATGCATCGGTAATGGTGAGCGACGCTGAAAAGCTTTTCTTCTCGTCGGCTCGCTTTCAGGTCTCCATTGCTCAACGCTAAATGATACAAACGATACAGCCCCACAGTCTTTCGGACCCCAGACTCGAGGGAGACTCTACTTTCTCGGACTATATTTCTCAATCAGGATCGCCCCTTCCCCCTCCTCGGGGCATCTCTTGTCGGCTGCTATTTGCCATTTCTTGAAACATATATACCGCCCTTTCCAGACGAGAGAGTCAACGCGGAGAGCTGAACAACTCGGACGTAAGCTCTGCCCTCACAGGGGAGAAAACTGAAACTTCAAATTGATATAAACGATGTATCGGAACTCTTCCATTTATTTCCTAGTCATATCACCTTCCCATCAGTTTCGTTACGGTTCCTTACGGCGGATAGTTGGATACGACAGAATGAATGTTCTCTTTTTTCCGCAGTTTTTCTTTCGTGATTTGTCGAGGGTGCGCGCAATCGACTGAAGAGAATCGGTCGAGACGTCGCGTACATCAAACCGAAGGAATTCCCCGATTAAATTCTCGGACAATCTGTCTCCCGAAGTTCTCGTTATCTTTCGAGTGGAATCGATACTCCGAGCTTAAATAGCGGTAGCGAGAAACCCCTGCATCGACGGAATTCCCGGGGTGGAAATAGCGGAATGGGAGAAGAGACGCCGAGAAGGGAAGACAGGAAGACACGGAGCGAGAGAGCGGGAAAGCGAATTGAACGTGATAATAAAAAATACGACGAGAGCGAAAGAATTCGCGTTACGAAATCGTAAAGTGAAATCGATAAGCGCGCGTCCGAGAGCATACCAGTCGATACCACGTTTCACGGCCAAACTATGCAAATTTTCACGCGACCGATGATCGGCGAGGTTACCACTTTGTACGAACTTTATCGCACTGATAAAAAAAATACGGTTCGATCAACTAGGATTCGGGCAGGGACGTTCAACTAAATATTTTGTTGGTACAGCTAAAAAATTGGTTACTTAAACAATTTTTTTGGTTGATTTCACCAAAATATTTTTGAGTCATTAAAATATTTTGTTCAGCCGACTAAATGTTTATTTGAACGTCCCTGCCCGAATCTTAGTTGATTCAACTGTACTTTTTATCAGTGCACATCCAGAAAAAAAATTATTTGACGGCCACCGTTTATTAAGATTAAGTAAAATATTTATTTTATTTAAATAAATATTGATTTCATTTACGTAACTATTTACTTAATTTAAATAAATATTTATTTAAATGAAATAAACATTTTACTTAATCTTAATAAACGGTGGCCGTCAAATCATTTTTTTTCTGGGTGCAGAAAATCAATCTCATACGTACAGTTAATTATTATTAAATGAACAATCGTTGCCGTTCATCGGACCGTAAATTTGTTTCGGTCGGCAAGTCCCCTCCCACTTATTTGCAAAAGCTTTGTGCATTTAAAGTTGCAAAAAACTGAAAAGAATTTTATTTTCCCCCCTTAACAAGAAAATAATTGCGATTGCCCGTCGACGAGAAACGTTCGCTAAATGCACCGACCCTTTTTCACCATGCGAGCAGCAATTACTAGAAATCCCAAGTCAGACACATTGTACACCGGAGTGTCCAATTAGGTGTACTTGCATTTTCAGCCATCAAAGGGATCGGAGTTAATTTCCCAAGTTAACAGCACAAAACGCCTAGTTTCTAAAAGGCCAAAGCGGATAGTTCGCACAAGCTCTGATCTATAATTACTATCCTCCATCGTCTTTGATTTATACCGTAGGTGTCTCCATCTCTCCCCAGCATCCTCATTTCCTCCGAGACTCGAATTCACCAGCGAACTCGGCACTGTAGCGTTCTCAGGTCTAGACGCCGGATTTATCATAGATAGTAACGCGTAACGTTGCTCTGCTCTCTACACAGGGGATTCGCAGACATCGAGCTCTAAGTACCCGGCCCAGACCCGAAATCAGATGTAAACTTCTGGACGCTCGAAATACTGAAGCAGTTCGGCGCTGGTTCTCTCCCCTCAGTGTCTCCCCGTGCGCTTTCTCCTCCTGGACTATCTACGGTCCTGCAGATATCAACTTCGCGAGGGTGTTCACGGCTTTTCTGACCCTCGCCAGTTTCCCTCCGACTCCCGAATGTCCCTCTGTCTCTCCCGAGCTTTCCTACCTTTTGGCCACGATCCTTATCCATTTTACTCCTTCCTCCTTATATCCCAGGGCATCGCGACAGCCTGCTCGTGATACTCACTCCTCGCAGTAATTACAAATTTTACTAATTAGCGAACCGAGAAATTGCCCCTCTTAATTATTTTCAAATTAATGTGAAATTCAGGCTTCGCCGGTTTTCCATCGCGAAGCATTTCCGGGAAAAGCTGGCCCTTCCGGGTTTGAAGAGGCTGCGAGGAGCTATCGTAATCGGGACTCGTGAAAATGAAATGACCATTATCTCGTTAGGAAAATGGAAACAGCGGTACTCGTGGCTAATCGAGGAGTCTCCTCGGTTGTTCTTCGCCAAGGCGGGGAATTGATGTTGCTGAGCGTCGTCGAGCAGCATCGACGAGGCGCTACCATCGGAGCGAAGATTCGTCGCCCATTTGTGAGAGGAAAAAAGTGGGGCTTTGCACAATGGCACGATATAAAGGATCGGAATGTGAGGAATTCAACGACGGAAGGGAAGACAAATGCAAAAATGGACATTTCCTATTTTAAATTCATGAAAAAAGAAACTAGGGATTTTTTTAAAAAGAAAATACACGTTTGCCAAACTGAAGGGACGGTTTTTTGTTCCCAACGATTTCCTTTGAAGCGATATTACACTTATAGCTGTCTCATGTTTCTATTCCTTTTACCGAAAAAAATGACATTTCAACGATCGTCATATCCTAAATATTTCTGTTACTGTGGCTAATCGAGGAGTCTCCTCGGTTGTTCTTCGCCAAGGCGGCGAATTGATGTTGCTGAGCGTCGTCGAGCAGCATCGACGAGGCGCTACCATCAGAGCGAAGATTCGTCGCCCATTTGTGAGAGGAAAAACGTGGGGCTTTGCACAATGGCACGATAGAAAGGATCGGAATGTGAGGAATTCAACGATGGAGGGGAAGACGAAGTTGGGATAGCGGGAAAAACACAACAAGAGGGTCGAAGAACATCTGGCTGGGTGTAGTCTTGGGTCTCACAGATCCCAGACGATTTCAGGATAACAGCTATTATGGTCGGAGGACGATTGGACCGCTCTCGGACTCGGTGCAAATGCTCTCCATTAGCCCAATAATGGCCAGGAGGACGGTGAATGTCGGACCGAATTAGAACCCTCGAGAAGCTCTTGCTACGTCCTGCCCCGATGACCATTGTCGCCGACCAATCTCCAGGAACACACGAACAAAGTTAGGAGTGTACGTAGCAGTGTGCGTAGTGCCCAAACCCACATAAAATATTTGTTAAGTACAAATAAATTTCCAGCTTTATGAGGCTGAAGCTGGCAGCCCAGCTAGTTTCGTTTGCAGACTTTGGACCCCTTAAAAATGCCCTTAAAGGGTCTGCTCCCAAAAAAATCTCTTCGGTAAAACATAGTACATACCTTAAGGAGTATCTATGAATTATTTCGGAATTTGCTCGGATTGCTAAAAGTGGTGAATATGGCCCACCTCAATTAACACGTAAATCAATGATATATGGACCGGGCCATATTCCCCACTTTTACCCTAGTTATTTATACCTACGGATCCCTTGAAACATAGCCAAAAGGTCCGCCTTGCCTTATTGTGTAATAAGGTAATCGTACCAATGACCGGACACGTCCCAGTGGTCGGACAAGGCGTGCGTGCAAGAGAGATGGAAATACGATTTTGCATGCATGTCCAGGGACTGGGACTGCTCCCTTAAGTGTCCGGCCATTGGTACGTTTACCTTAAACATCTTAAATAAGATGTGTGATTTTTTTCAGAATTTTATGTCAAACGGTTTTATGCGAAAGGATTTTTTTTTAACTCTTAGAGTGCGCGTACGCCTGCCGCTAGCTCGGCCGCCAGCTTCAGCCTCGCTCCAGCGATCGCTTGTCGGCTGTGCGACAAGAAAATCTTGTTAATCAAACATATAGTTTCTACCAGCGCAGCTTTGTACGAAACATTTGCAACAAGAATTTCCACTGACAGTGGCAGAAGCTGCTGTTAATAGCTGACGTTTGGAATAAATCGTTCACTGTATTTTCCGTTCTCAACCTCAACCCCGTTACCATAAAGTTCCATTTTATTCCGTGAATCGACATTATCGGCTTTCTCGTCACGAGGCTCCGGTTATCCGGGACCGTCGCTCAATTCCTAGCTCGCCCGGTGACTTGAAATTGTATTGGATTACAATGTTAATGGAGATGCAATGCACAAATTTGATAACCCGTTTATCTGTCGAGTCATTAGCGCGTTAGCTCCGGAGTATCTCGTTATCGTTTTAATTAGATACAAAGGAAATAGCATGTAATGGGCGTAATTACCATTTTGGCCGAGGGTGGAACCGTTGTGTGTCCACAAACAATGTTTCGTGACTCGGAGATATTGTCGCATGCAAAGCATCGTGCAGTTTTCGAATGTGTCCGTGTGTATGTCTGTTTTGCACCCGAGGAAGAATCGAACCGGAGCGAACATTGGGCGAGCAACCCCCGGCCACGGCACCGAGGGCACAATGAAAAGCGCCCCGACTCCCCCCCCCCCTCGCCCCCCTCCCCGCTCTCGTAGCTCCGGAAATTTATGGACGCTTTATGCCGTCATGAAACGAGCTGGTATGAAATTGTAAATTGGAAAAAAAGCACTCTGACCAACGATACGCCTCTTGTGCGGGTATCCACGATACAGTAATACTCGACTGCCTGGTTGTGTACCGTTCCTATCTACCTATGTTTGTAGTTTACACACGAGATTGCACACGAGACTCACCCTCGTTGCATCTTCCACGCACACTATCTGTATCCGTCGACTCACGGGTCTTCCGCCAGAATCCGGAACGACGCGATTCCGTTGGTACGTTTTTTGGCCAAAGTATCGCGAATTAACGTCCCCGACGGTCGTTCTCTGGGCGCAAAAGTTTCGCAGCGTTTACGCTCGGCATCCCGAAAACTCAACGGAGAATAAGGATTAGCAAGAATTACTGAAATTTCGACGAATTATGCGGACCGTAATGCAAAAATGGAAATTTCCTACTTTAAATTCATGAAAAAAGAAACTGGGGATTTTTTTTTTTTAAAGAAAATACACATTTGCGAAACTGAAGGGACGGGTTTTCGTTCCCAACGAGTTCCTTTGAAGCGCTATCACATTTATAGCTGTCTCATATTTCTTTTGCCGAAAAAAAAAATGAACAGTCAAGTTTTCAACGATTTTCATATCCGAAATATTTCTGTTACTGACAGTAAAATTTTTCAACGCGTATCGTAATTCTATTTCCTAACTAAAACAATGCAATTTTATCTAAATAAGAATAGTTAGTATAGAAATATCAACAACAATAAAGACCGTTAAAATTTTGCTAACTATCCACCAGTTGTCTTTTTCAATATATCAAAGAAATATTTAGTTGATTGAACGAATATTTAGCAGTTTGACCGAATATTTAGTTGCTTTAACAAATAGTTACTAGGATTTAACAAACATTTTGTTCAATCGACCAAATATTTCTTTCGCCACCCGCAAGTGCAGCTTAGTTTGATATCACCAAACCTATTCGCGTATTTTTGGTTTGGCGACATTCAGAATTTAGAACAATGTTTGGAACAACTAGAACAACCTAGAACATCAGCCAGAATTTTTTTCGTCAAAAGTGGGGGGCTCGCGTTAAAAAGTGTTTTTTTTTTCGTCTTACCGCTCCGGATTTTATTTTAGAAACTTTTTGGACCATTGTAGAACCCTAGAACAACTTAGAACAACCTTTACAATCTGGAATTTCTAACAGTGGGGGGCTAACTTCCTGTACCTCTTTTTTTCGGTGTATTGATCGAGCGAACGCCTCGTTATTACCCAAAGTCCTCAGGATTTTTGTTGGACGTCGTTTATTGTCTCGAGGTATGATCCGGCAAGGATGCAGCCGGAGGACGTAGTCTCGGTTATCCCGAGAGTTTCGGTAGCGTCGGCTCGCGGCAGAGTCCGCGAACCGGAAGGACGTTCCATCCAATCTTCATCTATCAAAACCCCAGACGTACGTCTCTCGTTAGTTCAACGAAGCGAGCCTCGGAAGAGACGGAGGGAGAGTGAAGGTCTCATCGAGACCAGGTCTAGATGCCGAGAGATCTTGCATGCGGAGTTAACGTACACTACTATTTGAAACACCCCTCCGGAGCTCTAAGCTGTGTGACGGTGGTGCAGTGCTCAGCAGCACGGCACCCAGCCACTTACTTAGCTCCGAGGATGGATATAACACGTTCGCCGACAATGCGGACCCGGTTGCACTCGGGTGCAAGTATTATCCAGCTCCTACATCCTCCCTTCCTCCTTCCCTCGGCCGTCCGTGGTAGAGACTCTGATCAGTGGTACGTCCCATTTACTTCTGGATCCCCTCCTCCCTCGACCCGCTTCTCCAGCCACCAGCCACCGAAGAGCAAGTCTGAATCCTTGGCCCTCCGAGTGGGACCGTAAAATTAACGTTAGTTCCACGTCGTAGATCAACGGACTCGCGCCCGCGGCTGCTGAATTATTCTACGCGCGGCCCCTCGTCAGCGATTCGCAACAAATTCATTACTCACCGAACTCTCCTGTGAATCAAACGTATTCCGTATCTCCACTTGTGGTTTTGTATCGTCGATCGGTGAAGTGGGAATTCATATCGGACAAGCAGTGCTGAAAGTTTAATCGGTTCAGTTTCGGATTTAACGTCCATTAACATCGAAACTGGCATTTTGATGTTAATGGACGTCCATGAAATTAACGTCAGTTCTCGCGCACCCTTGGGTGACTCCTTCGCTCTGACGAATAACACCCGAAGCGTGCGCCTTCTCGTCAACGATTTGCACGAGAGAATTCTTGGATCTTTGCGCTGAGAGCTGTAGGAAGCAAGCAACGGAAAGAGGATAAGGCTGTGTTCAAAGGCAACACCGCTTTATCGAAGTATCATCCGAGAACCCGACACGCAGATTCATCGCAACTTCGGGAAAAGTTGTCGTCGTTTTTTTTCCGAACAGGCAAGCATATCCGGGAACGCATTCTCACGAGAGCGTGCGATACTTCCATCTTCGCAAACGGAAACCCTTTCCGGGGATCGTTTGAATCTATTGTAGACAAGAATACGTCCCTCAGAGAGCGCTAGCTTCGCTTCCTCAGGCGCTTCTCTGACACCTCTGCGTTTCACATGAATATCCGCGGGAATGCGATTATAGGTTTTCATGAAGAAAGCAAACTTTCCAGGGAATACAAAACACCTTGGCATGCAATGCGGTAGAGGCTAAAGTTGCGCCCGAAATTAAATGAAATTTTTCGCTCTGAAAACTAGTTTCCTTTTTATGTGAAGACATCCTTGGCGGGACTTCTGAGTAAAAAGTGTCATCAAGGAGCGTTATGGTCGGAGGCTCTCTGGGGGAGATCTTGACATGGGTGGAGACTTAGAATAATCAGAACTTGGGACGGATCTTAAGAAGAGGCTGAACACGCATAAGTGCGAGAGGGACGGTGTTAAATTTTTTAATCAATTTTTTTCTGTAACGATTCTATAAAATGAAAAACGAATTGCGTCGCGCACTGCGTTAATCAAATACGTAATGCGCCTCACAATTCATTTTTGATTTTATAAAACCATTTCGGAGAAAAATGGTTTCAAAATATGTCGAGGTTATGTTGATCTTTAGCCGCACTTCAAGACTCTGACCTGGAGGTCCGAAGGTCCTCTTAGGAGAATGTTGAATAGTTGGACCTGGTAATGAATCTTTGGTAGCCCGAGAGAGGCCGCAGGTTTATTTGATTCTCAACCCTGCGACTACCGAGGATGTTTTCACGTAAAATGTTAGTGAATAGAAGAACCACTTGTGCTCCCTCCCTGTTTTCAACCATACTTCACCCGTGTCACGCACGTACCTCATGAATTAGTCCCATTACACATTCCGCCCAATTTTCTCAATTTTCCACCGCCATCGAGCTCGCAATTTGTCACTCGTAATCGTCCGATTACAAGAGCGAGCGACTCAAGTACACTGCGAGAGTGCGGACAATTGCCCGGCGATTCCGGGGCATTGGGGAGCACACAATGAACCCCATGATCATTTCGGAGGGGTTTGAAACCCGGTCGTTCTAAAAATCGTCGTGAATTTCTCTGGGTTTCTCTCGTGCGGCGCATAAAAGTCTCCGCCGGGGTGGGGGAGTGTCTCCGAAGAAAATGTACGCGATTTTAAAGGCTTCAACCCGGAGAATTCACTGCTCCAGCGTCCTCGTTCGACATCATTTATTACCGCAAAGGGCGAAGAGGATATCCGCATCGTTGATTTCTGTATAGAGCTTCTGGTGTTGGCGAGCACTCAGCGGACGACGCGGCATTAGTGTCCTCGATATCAGAGCCTCGACCACCTCCGCCGGGATCGTCGATGGTGTTCAATGCCGTCCTCGCCCCGGGGCGTACCGCGGAGGTTGAGGACATCTGCCAAACGGTCCCGATAGATAGGGGTGAACAATAGTTCAGAAGTGCTCGCCGCTGGTTTCAGCCGTCGCTTGTGTTCGGCCATCGAGGAAGAAGCCCCTCCGGTACTCGCCCGAGAACCATCTTCCGGCGTCGGCGATGCCATCGCCTACGAAATTCTATAATTCCACCGACCCACGGAGGAGGTTCTCATCGATTGCTCGATTCCCACCCTTGAGAGAATCGATGGGGCCGCGGCGGAAGTTCATAGCCCTCTTCTTCTTTTTTTTTTATCTCGACGATTCTTCGTACCCGAGTTGGTTCTTTCTATTTTTATTTCCTTTTTTTTTATTTTTCGTATTTATCGACGAAAACGACGGGGTGAGAAGGCGCGATAAGCGACGATCGGGGAGAATTGGCAGGGCGCCCGATCCTCTCCACCCCGGTCCGCCAAGACCGGCCGACCTTCCGCGGAGCCGCCATCGAACTCCGCCATCAGCGGAGCCGATTCGTTTTATAACGAGCGGATGGGAGGGAAAGAGTTGACCGTTTGAGCCCTTTCGAAAGTCCCGCGTGTCATGGCGCTCCTTTTCCATTGATTAATTACGGGGACTCGTCGTTAATCGACCGACCGGGGTCTAAGAACGGTCTTCCACGATCGACTGGGCACTCCCGTAACCCCGTTGCATGTATATAGGGGAGAGCGGGGCGCAATGGGACTGTGGGGCAAAACGGGATAATGGGACAAAATGGAACAAAAATCATTTTTGGATGGTGGTGGTCATGGTGCACTGTATAAAATGCCTGTTCTTCAATTCATAAATGTATATAAAGTTTTATGCATATACAGTATATGAAATTTCATTCACACTTATATAAGAATATCGCGTTACCGATATATTAAAAACAATATTATTTGTATAATATTTGTAATAATAACATAATTTTCATATACGGATGTCTGAATTTTCAATACCATCATCGGTAATTGTAATATACAGGTATTGCATTTAAGATTAAATTATAAAAATTCAAATACAATGTATATGAATTCTAATTTCATATACTTGGGTTGTAAATTTCATAACATTTTTTACACGGTAAGTGTGGCAAAACGGTGTTGAAAATTTATAACGAGCGGAAGGGAGAGAAAGAGTTGACCGAGCCCTTTCGTAAGTCCCGCGTGTCATGACGCTCCTTTTCCGTTGATTAATTACGGGGACTCGTCGTTAATCGACCGACCGGGGTTTAAGAACGGTCTTCCCCGATCGACTGGGCACCCCCGTAACCCCTGCCGGACTCTGTTCTTCAGCTCTTTCTTCGGCTCGTCTCGCGGAAAAGCCGGACCGAGGGATTACCTTGGAAAAGTGTGTCCCGGCAAAAAGATGCCGGCTTCGCTTTCACGTCAGTCGGAGAAAAAGGATTAGGATTAAGCTTTTTTTTCCGTAGCAACGAGATTTACCGACGGATGACGTTCACTGCACCGAAGAGGGTTTGTTTTATTCATGTACAAAAGTTGCATAAAGCAACATTTATTTCGGAGCTCCCTATTGTCGATTAAAACAGCGATGTTGGGACTGCAAAGACGGAGGTCAAAAAAAGAGGTCGCAAAGCATATTCCATTTGAATGGAATATCGCGGAGTTCTCGAAACTATCTGGAGTGGAGTTGTATATATATATATGTATATATGTATAACTTTGGCCTGCAACCGTAGCCTATGCAGTTGGCATCTTTCTCTCGAGTTCCTCGAGCTCGAAGGAACTTCTGTTGTCCCCCCGTTAATTAACGGAATTGATGAAAGATTAAAGAGACTGTCATATCTATTGCTGAACTCTCGTCCTTTCATTCTTCGGCTATGCTTCTCTCCTTCGTCGCTGGCACTCTCGTCGTACTTCGTGTATATAGCCCGTGTCTCTATCTTCTCTGGAAGCAACGCCAGGTCGATCGTCGACTTATTGTGCTCGAGATATCGGGTCGTCGAGTCTTTACACGTATAGGCACAGAACCGCCGGATGGAAAAGTAGTAGCGGACTATGATAGACAGACTAGCGGGGCTCGACAGGGTTATCGAGAAAAAATCCATTATTCACGGCACGGAAACACTAATTAATTGTAATTGGGCGATTGAGAGAGTGGTCTTAAAATGCGGGTCCACAAATGCACACAATTCTTTTCTTTTATAATGTTGTAACTTTTGAAACTATAGATAGATCCGGGTAGCAGAAAAAAAAACTAAAAATAACAAGAAAAATATTGCGACTATTTATTGACAAGAAATGTTTGTTTAATGTTCAATCCTTTTTTTATTGGATAACATTATTCCTTGATTAATTTTTTAGTTCAATGAACGTTGCTTGATCAATAATTGCCCGATAATCCTCGGTCTGAAAGTCTATATGTACAGCTTGCAGAGCTCTATATATAGGAAGTCTGTATATAGAGCTTTGATGCTTAACCCCGTTCAATAATTAGTTGTCGATTATTTGTCGTACCCACATCAAAGTGTGGAAATTTTACCTGCCCACCCTTTGCGCGCTAATTGGATACCGTCGCATGACTATAATTTTTGAAATTATATATTCCGTTAGGTGAAAAACTAAAAATACCAACAAAAATATTGTGATTATGAACCAGAAATGTTTGTTTAATGTTCAAACCTTTTTGCTTTCTCGTAGAGGAAGCTTTGTTTGTATTGGGTAACATTATTCGTCGACTAATTTTTGCGTTCAATGAACGTTACTTGATCAATAATTCTCAGTGTGGAAGTCCATATATAGAGCTTGCAGAGCACACTTTGATGCTTAACCCGGTTTAATAATTAGTTGTCGATCATTTGTCGTACCCACATCAAAGTGTATAAATTTTACCTGCCCACCCCTTATGCGCTAATCGGATACCGTCGCATGACTAACATTTTTAGAATTATAAATCCGGTTAGCTAAGAAAAAAAACTAAAAATACCATGAAAAATATTTTGACTATTTATGGACAAGAAATGTTTGTTCAATGTTCAATCCTTTTTTTTATTGGATAACATTATTCCTCGACTACCTTTTTAGTTCAATGAACGTTGCTTGATCGATAATTACTCGATAATTCTCAGTGTAAAAATTTATATATAGAGCTTGCAGAGCACACTTTGCTGCTTAACCTGGTTCAATAATTAATTGTCGATCATTTGTCGTACCCACATCAAAGCGTGTCAATTTTACCTGCCCACCGCTTGCATAATCGTATACTGTCGCATGACTACAACTTTTGAAATTATAAATCCGGTTAGCTGAAAAACAATAACAAAAAATACCAAGAAAAATATTGTGACTATTTATTGACAAGAAATGTTTGTTCAATGTTCGATCCTTTTTTTAATGGATAATATTATTCCTCGACTAATTTTTTAGTTCAATGAACGTTGGGTGATCGATAATTCTCCGTGTGAAAGTCTATATATGAAGCTTGCAAAGGACACTTTGCTGCTTCACCCCGTTCAATAATTAATTGTCGATCATTTGTCGTACCCACATCAAACCGTCTAAATTTTACCTGTCGACCGCTTGCGCGCTAATCGGATACCGTCGGATATCCACTTTATATTATATAAGCGTTTGTCTTGTATATAGATTCTTAATTGCGGTCCGGAGTGGAAGCTCCATGCCGGAAATCGATCATTCGTCTGGTCTGAAGTGGATGCCGTTCGAAGTGACGAAGATTTGTGGTTACTGTACCGGCGGCTAACGGCTTGCCGGAAACACTGCGGTACTTCAACCTCCGATGGTGTCTGAGTGGATTAATGAAGCCGTTACAGCTATACGTATAGGGGAAGAACGTCGTTGACGAACGTAAAAAAAGAAAAAAATTGTCTATATACGATTTGCCAATTAGCGGAAGAACGATCGCTCCTCCCGACACAACGTCAATAGCAGCAGCGGAGACTCGAACATATCGAGTTCTTTTCGTACGATCTGACCCCCTTCATCCAGAACTGGGTCGGTCAGTCCGCGGGGAGTGTGCGAGGCACTCTTGTGCAGAATCTCTCGTTTCCGCGGAGGAAAAAAAAAGATCGCTTCCACGCAGTCTGCTAGGAAATATAATTTATCATATCGTTTGATCACGAGAGAAAGATCACGAGAGGGAGTGAAGGATACACCGTTGATTTCTCAAGGGTGCGATACACGCGCGTGAAGTAGGTCGTCGTCTATAATTCTCTTCGACGACTCTTGCGATAGTCAGTGTCGGGAAGTGGCGCGAGAAAAAAATCAACATCCGAAGATGGTAATTATTTCATCGGGCTTCCGTTTCGTACAGTCAAGGATTCGATTGATTGACGGCGAATTTTGATACCAGAACAAACAGCGGAAATTGACGAAAATGTTTCAACTTTCCGGAGTAATGTAAAGATGGTGAATATGGACCATCCCCATTTGCACGTAAATCAATTAATTCTGAACCCAGACATGTTTGTTTATTTATTTATTTATTTATTTATTTATTTGTTTACGGACTGGGCCCAATTACAGGCAATACGTAAAGGTATCGGATAAACAAGACCATGGCAGATTGAGAGAGTGCGTCGTGGTAATAAGTAAACATATTCGCCGACCAAAGTGGAAAGATGACAATAAAAGAAGTCTTATAAAAAAAAATGTTTATATAAATAAAATAACAAAAATACGTCCCGTTACAAATGTTTTTTTCCCCGACGACGATATGCTAATTATTCACCACCTTTATCCCATACAATGTTTTCGGTCCCACTTTTAATGCGCTCCATCAAGAAATCGAGCAGCCCAGTCCAATCCAGCAGCACACTCATTTTCGTCTCGCGAACCTTTCTCTCATCTCCGGTGACGCCGAAATCCCCGCTGCCGCGAAACTACGTACGGTTACTATGCAAATCTGTCCATAACTCACGGGAACGGCGTCGTGAACGTTCGCGGGTGCAAGTTCGCAAACACGACGATCTCGTGGAATAGAACATTTTCCCTCATCCGGCGAGCGAGGGAAAGAGGAAGGGGTGGAGAGAAAGAGAGCGGGCGCTGAAAACGTTATGTGGCATCAGCGATAATGTGGTGGTTGTGGTACCTTAGCGATCCTGTCCCCGAGAGGCTTCTCCACTCTTATCTCCGAATGGGATTCGGTGGGAGAACTCTTCGTTACTTTCGGCGCTTTGCCACCGTCCCTCCTGTTCACGTGTGCTCTCGTGCTAGCCACTGTCGAGAGGTAACCGGCGAAATTACGAGGAGAAAAACGGGCACGGTTGAGTGCCAAGCGAGAAGCCGTCTCTGAGTTACGGCGCCGGCGGTTGTCAGATGTTTCTCATACGTATACATGTATATAAAGGAGAGCGGGGCGAAATGGGACAGTGGAGCAAAACGGGATAATGGGAGAAAATGGAACAAAAAATGTAAAAAATGTCTATTTGAAAATTCATCAATATATATGAAGTTCATTCACACTTATATAAGAATATTGCGTTATCGATATATTAAAAACAATATTGTTTGTATAATATTTGTAATAATACCATAATTTTCATATACGGATGTCTGGATTTTCAATGCCATCATCGGTAATTGTAATATACAGGTATTGCAGTTAAGATTAAATTATAAAAATTCAAATACACTGTATATGAATTCTAATTTCATATACTTGGGTTGTAAATTTCATAACATTTTTTACAGGGTAAGTGTGGCAAAACGGTGTTGAAAATTCGGATGTATCGTTGGGACAAAATGGGGCATCAAAAAATTATTGGAAAACTGAGTTTTGCCCCCGCTGTCCCATTTTGCCCCGCCTTCCCCTACGAGCAGATTGTTGTGGCTCGGGTGTTTCGCGATTTCGCTACGGACTATGAAATTTAGAAACCAGGAATTTAGATTTCCGGAGATTTACCGGAAATAAGTCACTTTGGAAATCTAATTTTTCGACCGGAAGTGAGATCATACCGGAAGTACGTCGTTCCCTGTTGAAAAATGAAATTTTCAATCCGGAAGTGACGTATTTACGCTAAATTACAATTCGGGGGGTCTCTCGCTAAATGCATGGAACTAGAAAACACATAGCATTGAAAATCAGCCGATGACCGGAAATTCTAAACTGAATATAGCGCATAATATACATAATAATTATGCTAAACAGAGTTGCGCGCGGTTTCGTCCCATATGCTGCGCAAACCCCCGCACTTCGTTCTATCCGGAAATTATTCCATAATGATGGACAATAACGCGTCTCGTCGGTAAAATAATCTACGTTACATACATACAGAGTTGCCGTCGCGTGAAAATTATGCGCGTCACCATAATCGTCGTATTTCAAGTGAATTCGATAGCGTGTACGTTACAGTGGAGCCTAATTCGTCGTATGTCGATTGACACGTGCATTTTGCACGCTTGCTTTCCCAACGTATTTCCATCGGGGCGGCAACGGCGGGCTGGACCGTCGCAAAATCAAATAGCTGTGTCGTTCGCATGCTCGCCTATTACCGCTTTGATAAAGCCTCGCGCATCGAGGAGTCACAGTATTATAGCCGCAGTTCCGAGAGGTCGAAAACGTATCAACGGAGCTCGAAGTCGTCGTCGTAACGATCGTTTCGATCGGTCAGTTAACACAAAACGGAATAACACAATCGGAGATTTCTCCCTCGTTCTCTCCGCAGATCCGCGGTAGTTTTCTCACTCGAGCTTCTCTCGCCTGACCGGTGTACGGAATGGCTATTATCTCGATGCACAATCACGCTTAAGCGAGCGTTTAACGCCGTACAATCAGCGGCCGCGAGCCCGTTAATTAACGAGGATCGTTAACGCTCCGGCAGTGCGGCGACGAGCACAAAGCTCGACTCTACCGGTGCACCTTGCGAACTCCATCGCGTGAGTCACCGCGATTGCATAACCGCGTAACCGCCGACCGGATCATCATCGTTATCTACCGATCTGATATTGTAACGGTTATAATAATGCCATTGACGGCTGATCGGTTATCAATGTAATTGCAGCAATTGGGGTTTTCGCGCAAGGCAAGACCGATGCATTCTGGACGCACTTCGCCGGATCGATCCGTCCGTGATCGATCGGCACATTTGCATCTCTACCATTCACCAACTCTACCAGAAAACATCGCTCCCCAAACAATTCTACCGTATTAGAACTTTACCAAAGTTTCTAGCAAAAAGTAAAAAAATCAACCAAAAACTCTACCAGAAAATAAAAAATCTCTACCAGAATCAACATAAAACTCCGGTCTTGAAATGAAACTCTACCGGAATGGAAAGAAATCTCTACCGGAATGCAATGCTACTGTCTAGGCTTGTATTCCGGTAGTTTTATTTCAATTCCGATAGAGTTTAATTTCAAGTCCGGTAAAGTTTAATTTCAAGTCCGGTAAAGTTTAATTTCAAGTCCGGTAAAGTTTAATTTCAAGTCCGGTAGAGTTTTATTTTGATTCTGCTAAAATTTTTGTTGTTTCTGGTTTCTGGTTTTGTTTCTGGTAGAGATTTTGGTAAAGTTCTAATACGGTAGAGTTGTGAGTGGCAAAGATGTAAATGTGCCGATCGATCGATTTTGCCCTACTTTACGCAGGGCAGAGCGGGTGATTTCTAGTCATTTTTAGATGAACTCTCTGCAGCTATTGCGTAAATGCTTTTTAGCAAATTGGTAGATTGTATTACTCATTGCGATGTGTAATACCAGCTAGATAAACTTTTTTGATCGTTTGTAATCGCACCCAGTCTGTTGCCGCACCCAGAAAAATAATTTACTTAACGATTCCTTTGCAAATAAGTATTTAAGTCCAATAAATATCTACTTGATGACAATAAATATTTAATCAACTCTAACGTTTATTTTCAAGACACTCAAATAGACACGCAAACAATTTTTTTATATGAGCAAGATCATTTTTATGGTGTGGAACGCTAATATTTGCTATATCGACTAGGGATTTTCAGGGCCTTATCAGACCCAATTTAAAGCTCTAAAATTGTTCCTAAGGTATTCGGCACTCCAAATTTTGTGGGCACCTTTTTGTGTTCAAGATATCTTTTTTTTAACCGTAAGGTCTCTTTACCGGCGATGTCAAGATTATCCCATAGCTGCTCGGCATTCCGTCACTCTTCCCTATCGCCCTAAATAGCAATTATCGAGATACATGTACATGGCTAAAGTGGTGAATATGGCCCGGCCATATTCAGAGTGTGGAACGCTAATATTTGCTATATCGACTAGGGATTTTCAGGACCTTATCAGACCCAATTTAAAGCTCTAAAATTGTTCCTAAGGTATTCGGCACTCCAAATTTTGTGGGCACCTTTTTGTGTTCAAGATATTTTGATTTTTTAACCGTAAGTTCTCCTTACCGCCGATGTCAAGATTATCCCATAGCTGCTCGGCATTCCGTCACTCTTCCCTATCGCCCTAAATAGCAATTATCGAGATACATGTACATGGCTAAAGTGGTGAATATGGCCCGGCCCATACGTCATTGACTTGCGTGCAAATCGACATAGGCCATATTCACCACTCCCACTCTATACAAACATAGCACGTATACCGTGTTTGGCATCGATTGAATTCTCGCATGAAGCTCCCCCCTCCCGCGCCCTACTGTAGCACCACGAGTGTTTCGAATTCCACTGGCGGCTTAAGATCATGCATTGTCGGGCGTGACAACGAGCCGAGCAAGCTACGAGCTTATAGCTCGCCGTGCCGCATAGTATCGCGCCTATTTCGATTAATGCGCGCCGCTGTTTCGCTCTTCCGATTGCGCTAATTAAGATTGCGGTTTGGCCTATTAACCGCCGCTCGACCGCCGTACATCGGGCAATTAACAGCTAATTATCGCGAGGTCGAGTGTTGACGATACACTTTGTCCTGCGTGAAACCTCGACTGTTTGTTGCGATAACATTTTATTTTATTTTTCTTATATTTGTTTTTTTTTACACGATTTTTCCGCGTTGCGGTATTTGTTCGACGAACTCGTCCGCTCTCCGAGTGGGCAAAACGCGTGAAGAAGGTGGTAACGGGACGTGACACAGGCGAGAGTCGATCAATCGGCTCCTCTATTAATTCAACGCCGATCTGTCAATTGGACGATGTGCGTGAGTCACTCGGCCCGGTCGGTCGGTGCGGTATATAACACCTCCGTTTTAATTGTCCGCACGTTTGCGGTCTGCTTTTTCATCGCAACGTCGCGTCGGTCAACATCCCGGAAATTGGACGCGCCAACGATTGATTTTCACCACTTCGGTTCTCTTCGCCGCGCCGCTCGCCAGAGGATTCGCGAGATTTTGGGTGTCGACGTCTGCTTCGCTCATAACGACGGATCGGTTTTGACGAGGCGCTCGCTCGCTCCGTGCAACGCCAGCGGCACAAGCGACGCGGACGTTGAAGACTATCCGACATTGGAGAGAAATAAAAATATATGCGGGCAGAAAATACCGAACGAACGGGGAGACCGAAGTGTACCGCAAAGTGTACTCTGTATCGTCCAATATACCATTCGCTATTCAAATTTCCATGAATATTCCGAGTTTTCGTGTTTCGTCAAATTCGCATTTCGAAAAAAGGATGTGCGTTTTTTTTTTAAAGTAATCAAGATACGCGGTAGAGACTCGACGACAAGTACTTTAAAAAAATGTAAGCGAAACTCTACTATATATAGTTATACTCCGATAGGGCAGAGGTGAAATCTTTAGAACGATGTTATTTGAAAACGAAGCATTAACTATTGTATTGGTTATTATGTGATATTTATTGACAAAAATATTATTTTTTAAAATCTGATTCGTAGCTCTTTACTCGATTGGATAAGATGAATCCTTGAAATCTTTGTCGTGTGGAAGTTAATGTTCGCTATCGATTTTCAATCTGTGATTAAAGACAGCGAAGTTTGCTATTAAAAGTTGCGGTTACGTCAACAAAATTTGCTCCAAATACCGTAAATATTTTTGAAAACTAATTTTAAGTACTTGGCGTAGCATTTTTACTTGTTCGCAAAAACAAAAAGTACAATACCAATAATTTTGAGTAGTTTCGTTGAATTATTAAAAAATTCTTCCAGCGCACTTCGCCGAGCACTCTCCGGGGTAGATTTTTGTTTCCGCTCCCGTGACTTCGAAACTTTATGAGAAAAACCTCGTTTATGTATTTATATATATATGCAATATATTTGTATATATTGCATATATTTACCTACAATTTTCTTGGGCCCATTGGGGGGAGTCGATGTATAGTCGACCTATGTTCTCCGACCCTTCGCTCAAGCACCATCCCCTTAACCCCCCCCCCCCTCCCCCTCCCAGCACCCGCTGTTAGTTTATAATTATTTCCGAATGGCCGGAAGCACACCGGCCCGGCGAGATAGGGCACGAAGAGCCGGCCGGTGAGCGAAGTGGCAAAGTTTGTCGTTTGAGAAGTTTTATTCGCGAGGATGAACATCGTTTCGTCCTGGTCGGTACAGCCTGGGAGGCTGCGAGCGGGGAACGGAAAGCTCGCCCGGGGGGGCGGAGGGGGGGGGGTACATGCAGGACCGGATGCAACAGCTTGCAGCCTAGCGATTCCCGGTGCGCATCGGGTTCGCTTTTCCACAGAGCAGCGATGCTTCCTTCGCAATTCGAACTTCCGGTCCAACCCGTTGCGTTCCCCTCGTCCCATATGCCTTTCCCTCATTTCCAGCAACGCTCGGAAATTTCCACGATTTAATATTTTCACTGCTACGGTTAATCCCGAATATCCGTCTTCCTTCGAATTCAATCTCGGGCTAGAATGTAATAAAAACACGAACGAAGCCGGTATGTATAAAATTTTTATCAGCGATAACCTCGGCACGGTAAGGTACACCCAGATAGGCAACCAAGGGCAATTGCTCGCCAGCAATATTGCAACAATAGTTTTCAGCACGAGATTGCAGCACATTGGTAGCAAAAATCCATCAACGGTTGCTACAAGCTGATTTCTTATTCTCAAGAGCGGTGAAAGAGATCAAAATTCCTCCTCATGAAAAGCCGAGCTCTGATTACACATTTCCTCAATCGGCGTTATTGCTAACGATAACGAGAACTTATTTTTTCATGCGATGAATGAGTTCGATAATAGGTTGATAATGAATTACGTTACATCATAAGGAGTTATTTAAGAGTTACATCATAAGGTGTTATTTAAGAGTTCGCGTGCTTAAGTGTAATGTTTGATTGATAATGAACAACGCAACAACTATTGCATTACTTATAATACTCTACAATTAATTTTGTTTGTTTTTTTTAATTTTTTTTCCAATATATTCTTTACGAGCCCCTTTACATTTTCAATATTTACAGTTCAGATCAAAATTCACACTACTTGTCTGCACCAGCGTTGAACTTATAGCATATGTGACATTTATAATAAATAAAAATTCATTACGATTCATTGTTTTACATTATTTCTCTTTTTCATAAACTTTTGTTGCGAGATCGCAATATAGGAATATCGTTCCAAATTCGGCAAGACATTTGTTAATTCGTATCTTAGAACTCCTATTCCAAACGACGTTTCTGGATCGGCAATATGTATGAGAAAAATTCCTGTCCGTCATTTTTTTTTTTTTTTTTTCGATTACTATATATACCTTAAACTTCAATTCCTTTCTGGACCGTTGCCCCGAGCTGTTTTCTTTATTGTCTTTGGCACCTTTGCACCCGTCTCGAATTCCTCGGGTGCATACACGCCGCCTGCCGTCTCCGCTGGCGTGTACGTACCGAGATTAAACCGAAGGGACCGCGACCGATACTGTTCATACGTTAACGCAGAAATATATCGATGCGGATCGACACGCGCGTTCCACATTCCTCTCTCGACGCCCGCGCAAAAGCATTTGTTCTCACCGCCTCCGGCTTCCGGGAATCGTCGCGAAGATACTCCGCTTTGTGCCGCCGCATTGATTCAGTATCGACCGCGGATCTCACTGTCTTGCAGTTCGCTCCCCCGCGTCGACGCTTTCTTATTGTCTCGTACGTGACACTGCTATTTCGTGCGTCGCGCTGTTTACCTACGGGCATTCATTGTTCGATGGTCCCGATGCTATGAAGCCGCGATAGTGCAAGGCGATTCAATATGTGCAACTGTATCGGTGAAAATTCCGAACGTCACAGGGAAATTTTCATGTTCCAAGCCCTATTATTCGATCTTTATTTAAATAAAGAGTAATTTTTACCCACGAGACGATGAGGATTTTTTTTTGTACATGAAGTGGTTTTTTTTATATAAAAAGAGTTTAAAACTTTTCAAATTATTCGTCTAATATTCTAGTATCTAATATAAAAATTTTCAATTTTCCCTTCGGCGAATATTGCGTTTCATTATTTCATTGTATTTTTTTTTTTTTTTTTCAAATATTTTTAGATATGTATCGAGAGGTGGCCTAAGAGCCGGAGACGAGGAGCACATTCAATCGTGTTGCAACTGCTATTATTCGGTCTTCACTGAAATGAAGAGTAATTTTTACCCATGAGACGATGAGGGTTTTTTTTTTTTTTTTCTTGTACAAGAAGTGGTTTTTTCATCTAAAACGAGTTTAAAACTTTTCAAATATTTCGTGTAACAATGCCACAGTGCCTCCGAGGATTTTAATTAAACCCTGTCGTATTCGATTTTGATTGCAGAACGAGAACCGAGCGTTGCGACTGAAAGAACCCTCCTCGCTCGCGCTTTCCGCCGGAAGTTCCGGCGGCTACGCGGATTCCGATGCAACGGCCATGGTCATGTCGTCTGAGCTCTTGCCAGCTCAAACTACCGATCCGAGGGTCACGTGGAATTACTTCGATGAACAAGGGTAACAAATTCTTTGTTATTTCCTAATATTAATACGATTCAACTTTTCGTCTGAAATTTTTCAATTTTTCCTTCGGCGAATATTGCCTTTCATTACTTCATGATATTTTTTTTACTCAAATATATTCAGAAAAGAAATATTCACACGATTCAACTTTTCGTCTGAAATTTTTCAATTTTTCCTTCGGCGAATATTGCCTTTCCTTATTTCACGATACTTTTTTTTCTGAAATATATTTAGATATGTATCGAGAGGTGGCCTAAGAGCCGGAGAGGATCCCTACGCGAGGAACAAATTCAATCAGGAAGCCTCGGACGGATTGCCGAGCAATCGAGACATTCCTGACACGAGAAGCGCAATGTAAGTAAAAAAAAAATAAAATAATAATTCTCATACACTTACGATTATCCGATCCTCGTTTGTTCCCGTTAACCTCAAACGCGATATACGCAAGAGAACCGTCAAGTCAAAATTCGCTGCGCCGCGGAGATAAAAATTTAAAAAAAATAAAAGTTTCTCGATCGCGGCTTTTTGATCGAGGAGATAAAAAAATCGTTCCGCCGATAATTTGCGACCATGCAACTCACCGATAAGCCATCGGCGATCGGCCCGTCCGGCGATCAGCGACCCGACCGCGCCGCAAGGGCCAAGAGGCGCAAAAGAATTTGCCGTTCCCTGAATCCGTTCATTCACTACTACTGGAAACTTCGCGACACCCTCGACCACGATCTCACCTCGAGAATGATCGCGAAGATCGCGGCCTACCGATGGGAGGCTATGAGCCACGCTGCCAAGTTGCCGTACATCAAAGCGGCGAAGAGACACTGGCTTCGTCACAAAGCTCAGTGGCGAAAGAATGCTGCCCTTTCGCGTGGCATTTGATTCAACGCTCGCATTATCCGCGGCTCATCGTCGAGACGACTGTGTTCCTCGTCGAAAGAAATTCTCGCAACAGTGTCCACGCAATTTTCACGCAGTAGCGCCGGGTTCGTGGTTCTTGTCGGTCCGTTAACATTTGTACGTTGATTATCCATATAAATCGTCCTGTATCTGTCATAAATTATCGTGTTTTAAAATATATAAATTTGTCACAATAAAGGTGCGTCGAGCAAGTAAACTGTAATTCAGGGTAAAAAAGGGTTTAAGGGAGAGCGGGGCAAAATACGACAGTGGGGCAAAACGGGACAGTGAGAGCAAAACTCAATTTTACATTAATTTTTGGATGCCCATTTTTGGATGCCCATTTTTTGGATTCATTTTTGGATTCATTTGTGGGGAAACAGAAATTCTCGCAACAGTGTCCACGCAATAGCGCCGGCTTCGTGGTTCTTGTCGGTCCGTTAACATTTGTACGTTGATTATCCATGTAAAACGTCCTGTCATAAATTATCGTGTTTAAAAATATATAAATTTGTCAAAATAAAGGTCCGTGGAGCAGGTAAAATGTAATTTCGCGGTGAAAAGGGTTTAAGAGAGAGGGGGCAAATGGGACAGTGAGAGCAAAACTCAATTTTACATTAATTTTTGGATGCCCCATTTTGTCCCAACCATACATCCGGATTTTCAACCCCGTCTTGCCCCACACACGACCATCTCCACCATCCAAGAGTTATTGCTATGCCATTTTGCCCCGCTCTCCCCTACACGTTTAACTAATGTTTCTTGTTCAAAAACGCCATTTCTTTTCTTTTCTTATCATTTTGCGATACTTTCCGTGTTTGCTTTACGATTTCTTCCGTCTTATTTTTACAGTTTCTTGTCAGTCGAACAATTTTGTTGGTCCCAAATACGGCTCGTCGCAAAACAGAGGATAAATAACAAGAAAAATAAATGATGAATCTTGTGAACGATAAACGTACAAATCCTTTCTTACCGTGTAGAAATCGTAACCCGACGACAGTTCAACTCCCTGAAAACTCAAAAGATAAAATCGAATGAACCCGTCGTGTATTCGCCGGTCGCCGAGATTCCATTACGAAAAAGTGGGAGAAAACCGCCTGCCGCCACTTTTACGTTTTCCTTTTACGTTTTCTTCTCGGAGCTTACAATCGAGGCTTACAATGGAACCGCGTGGCCCGCTCGTTTACCGATCGAGCGGAGCGCACTGCGTAATTGAACCCATGGAAATTCGATCGCGCGACCGGTAACCTCGTATATATCGGCACTGAAGTCCTCGCGTACATTTTTTATTCCCACTCCATACCCGGCTTGGGCGGAGAGCTGAGGGCCGAAAACGAAACTCGGGGAAAAGTACGATTGGGACTGACAGACTTTTACCTCTTTCCGTTTTCTTCCCTTACCGTCCATTCCTCCCTTCTCGTCATTCTTCTTCTCCCACTATTTCTTTATTTTTTTTATTTTATTTTTTTTTTTATGGACCTGCGATTCCTTGTCGTTTCGTCTCTTTACCCGCGCTCTCACAGCCAGCTCTCCATCCGCGCTTTTCCTATACTTTCCTCTCCGGACCACCTCCGAGGCGTCGTGTTCTCGACGCCCCACGAAACTCCGAGCTCGAGAAATCGAATTGCCCGGGAACGAGGCGGGGTGAGCGGGCGCGCGTCTGCGACAGTATCCGTATCCGGTATCCGGGAGTCAAACTAAGAGTCGCCCGTCGCCTCCGAACTCCTCCGGCTTCCCGCTGCGAGATTCAGTTTCCCGAGAGCTCGGGGTAAGTTCGAGCGGCGGGAGAAAACAGGCGACTCCCGACGCCGTCGAGAGTTAAGATTTTTCGGTTAAAGGGCGAGTCGCGAGGCGATGGACGAAGGATCTATTTTAGTGGAAGGGTTCTTACACTCTTTTTCTCTCGCTGTCCTCCGTCGCTGGTCCGTCGGCTTCTCACAAACGCAGACGAGAGAAATGGGATTCCGGCGGGAAGGTTGAGGAACTATGGGATTAAGTTTGTAAAGTTTAGGGCGGGCTGCTCGATCTTAATGGTATTAGCTACAGGTATGGTTCAGACCTTATGTGGTCGTACTAGCCGATAAAAACGCCTCTTCGGCGTTAGAGTTGCGCGTATGTAACGCCTTATCTTATACCGAACTCGAGGGTTAACCGGAAGCTGATTCCATCTGAGACTCGGGGGTGTCGTTACTTTTGCCTCTTATTGTTACGATCTGGACGGTTTTTCAATTCGTCGGCGAAGTCCCAAGAGCGTTTACGGTTTTAATTTTTCTTTTTTTTCTTTTTTTTCTTTTTTTTTCTTTCGCCATTTAAACACTTGTTCTTGGCATTAAATTCACTCATCTTTTGATGACCGTTTCCAGTAAGTACTTTTGCTTCGAATGATACGCACACGAGAGAAATATGATTCCGGCGGGAAGGTTGAGGAACTATGGGATTAAGTTTGTAAAGTTTAGAGCGGACTCCTCGATCTTAATGGTGTTAGCTACAGGTATGGTTCAGACCTTATGTGGTCGTACTAGCCGATAAAAATGCCTCTTCGGCGTTAGAGTTGCGCGTATGTAACGCCTTATCTTATACCGAACTCGAGGGTTAACCGGAAGCTGATACCATCTGAGATTCGGGGGTGTCGTTACTTTTGCCTATTAATGTTACGATCTGGACGGTTTTTCAATTCATCGATTAAATCCCAAGAGCGTTTATGGTTTTAATTTTTCTTTCGCCATGTACACACTTGTTCTTGGCATTAAATTCACTCATCTTCTTATTACCGTTTCCAGCCAGAACTTTTGCTTCGAAAGATACGCAACCGAGAGAAATAGGATTCCGACGGGAAAGTTGAGGAACTATGGGATTAAATTTGTAAAGTTTAGGGCGGACTCCTCGATCTTAATGGTATCAGCTACTTCAGACCTTGCGTCGTCGTACAAGCCGATAATGTGACACCTTATCTCATACCGAACTCGAGGGTTAACCGAAAGCTGATACCATCTGAGATTCGGGGCTGTCGTTACTTTTGCCTCTTATTGTTACGATCTGGACTGTTCTTCAATTCGTCAATGAAGTCCCAAGAACCCTTTCGGTTTTAATTTTTCTTTTTTGCTTTCGACATTTGAACATTTTTTCTTGGCATTGAGTTCAATCATCTTTTTATGACCGTTTCCAGCAAGTACGTATCTACACACTCCTGATCGACCTCCACCCTCGCACATATTTAACCCTTCGTGTTCAGGCATATTTCATCGATCTCGATACTGGTGCAAAAATGGACCGGATAGAATCGCCCCAGTGTGACCACATTAAGTCGATTCTACCTCGTTCATTTTTGAAGCAGTATTGTGAATAAACTATCAGTCGGAAAAATCTCAAAAAATTACAGAACATACTTCAAACATTCTAGTTGATGTTCAAACAATTTTTTAATGAGAAATCAAATGGCAACATATTAAAAAAAAATTCATAAGAAAAAACGGAAAACGGCTAGAATCCCTGGGTGGATTCTACCCAGGGTGACAGCGAAGGGTCAAGGGTTAATTAACTCAAATGTTTATTGGCAAGACACCCGAAAAATAAGAAAAAAATCTGGGTGTGTGCCAAATTTGCTCGAAGCATGTACTGTCGAACCTTCGCATTGGGGACTTCCGGTGGCGATGGGCGACCGGCGACGAACTTCCGTCACGGCGGAATTCCAGGAATCCGATAGAACGAGTCAAGAAACTCCGAGGCAATTCGATTCCCGTCGGAACGTTGCAGCCAATATTGCTATCAATTTTTTTCGGACTTCCGTTATCGACGATCAAAGTCTCGAGGACACTCGATCGCGGGTCTTCAAAGGGGCCTCGAATTGCCGGAGAATCTCGTCCGGCGCCTCGTGATTCACCGGCGAACAGGTTATTATAATGCTCTACGTGCGTGGCTCGAAGATGCCCCATCGAGCTCGGAACTGTGTCCAGGTGCTCGTCGACGTTCATGTCCCGGATGCGATTCACTGCTTCTTCTTCCCTCCGGCGTAGCTGCGGGCATAGGAAAGAGCGGGTCAAAATGGACCAGGGGGGCAAAATGGAACAGTAAGGCAAAACGCAATCTATCATTTTCGGATGGGACAGTGGGGCAAAATGAAACAGCAAATCCTGATGTATCGATGGGGCAAAATGGCATATCCGTAAGTAATTGGAAGATTGCGTTTTGTTTACTTTCCCGTTTTGCTCCACTGTTCCATTTTGCTCCGCTCTTCTCTACGTAACTGTGTGTATAGCGAAGAGCGGGGCTAAATGGGCCAGTGGGGCAAAACGGAACAGCGAGGCAAAACGCAATTTATCAACCATTTTCGGATGGGACAGTGGAGCAAAATGGATCAGAAAATCTTCATGTATCAATATGGCAAAATGGCCCATTCATAAGTGATTGGAAAATTTCCGTTTGTTTACTGTCCCCTTTTGCCCCACTGTTCCATTTTGCCCCGCTCTCCCCTACCCGCTCGTTCCGATTCTCGCGTGTGTCCCCGTTGCATTAAACATACCCCTTTCCTCCTCGCGACGCCGGAGCGCGAGGCACGACGCTGCGACGCTCCAGCGCCCTGGGGGTGCATCAGGTTGAAGCGCCCACCGGAATATGTATACTCGACGCCTTCTCCTCCAGCTTCCCCGGGAGCATCTCGCGTCCCGCTGTGAGGGATAACACCCGCGAAAACCTTACTGCCATCTAAAAAAAACTTTCAACCCTCAACTCTCGCGCAATCGCAATATTAAAAAAAATATATTTTTTCATTTTTGTTTTTTTCCTCGAATTGCCATCTCGCGATTCATGAGATTACATTCGCGAGTCACAGGCCGCGGGTTCGTATAAGCGAATGAATATTTTAATGAATATCTTATACGCGAATGACGTTGGAACTTACGGATGTAAGGCTACAAGTTATACTATTTCCTCGTCCTCGTTCTCCAGCGCCCCGGAAGAGACGGACACGAAGTTGAGGTCGGTCGAGAGACGACTTTAACTTATGGAGATTGTACTTGGGGCTCAAAGTGTGTACTTTGCGGGGGCGATGATAAAAAATTGCCGCGGTAGAGGGCGATGATTGAAACCCGACGGTGGGCTGACGAGGATGTGGAGGAAAATTGGGTTTCCTCGGAGGCGCAAGGAAATAATCAGGAGGCTTGCGACGTCGCGGTCCGCTTAAGGAGCGAATGAGGCTGCTCAAGTTAACGTGGAGCCTCGTAAACTTTATCACCTGTGAGTATCCGAGTCGGGGGTGCGTGTGAGAGAGGCGAGGGGCAAGATGGACCGCGGCCGAGGTGGACACCTTCGAGTGTGTGCGGAGGAGTGCTGGGCAGATTTTCCAATCCGCGGGGGGTTTTTTTATCGTCCCGCGAGTCGGCGTTGAGAGACCTCGGGGAGTTAAGTTTCTCCGACCGCGCGATGCTCTCGTCGAGGCTCTTATTGCGTCGCTCGTTTCGCGGCCGAGGAGCTTCGGTCTCTCTGTCCTGCCTCGTTCGACTCTTTATCTCGTTCTTCTTTACTCTCCTTAAGCCGGGCGGTAAGGCACTGCGGCTGTAGAACCTGCAACTGCCGAGCTGGCGGGTGGAGGAGCGGGCGAACAGTCTCCTTAAGGAGCCCGGCCATCCACTACGGAAAAGAAAGGAGAGACCGCCCTATAACTGCGGACAATAATAACTCACGATGCTATTGCTGTCTGTGCAGCGGCCATTTTTTTCTTCCTTTTTCTGTTCCATCGTCGATTTTGCCCTGCCATTATTAAAAGGGCCCTACAGAAAATTTCGAATTCAATGTAATTAAACGGATTTATTAAATAAAAAAAGGACCCCGGTTATCCACTGTGGAAAAGAAAGGAGAGACCGTCCTACAACTGCGGACAATAATAACTCACGATGCTATTGCTGTCTGTGCAGCGGCCATTTTTTTCTTCCGTTTTCTGTTCCATCGTCGATTTTGTCCTGTCATTATTAAAAGGACTCTACATAAGATTTCGAATTCAATGTAATTAAACGGATTTATTAAATTAAAAAAATATACGTATAAAAGGACCCCGGTTGTTCACTACGCAATAGAAAGGAGCACCGCCCTACAACTGCGGACTATAATAACTCACGATGCAATTGCTGTCTGTGCAGAGGCCATTTTTTCTTTTTTTTCTGTTCCACCGTCGATTTTGCCACACAAAATTTCGAATTCAATGTAATTCAACGAATTTATCAAACAAACAAAAATATACGGAAAAAAGGACCCCTGTTATCCACTACGGAAAAAAAGGAGCACCGCCCTACAAGTGCGGACAATAATAAATCACGATGCAATTGCTGTCTGTGCAGCGGCCATTTTTTTCTTTCTTTATCTGTCCCACCGTCGATTTCTCCCTGCCATTATTACATGGCCTGCCATTAATACAAAATTTGGAGTTCAACGCATTTATTTAAAAAAATAGAAATGTCCATGGTAACTAGGAACATACTCGGGACCCGAAAGAGAAATGTGAAGATGTCAAAAGAAAAAGTAGATACAAAGACCCCGGTAAAATTAGCAGTGCATAGTTTGCACTATCCGGTCGCACACTCAACTTTACCGAGACGCTAATCCTCTATTCGCACCAGTGCCGTCGAGATAATTCCGTTTGTTTTCCATTTAAGTTGTTTGCAGTCCTATTTACATCGTCTCCGAGATGAAATTTCCGGGTCGAGAAAAGAGATATAGAGAAGGCGAGGTAGCGAGGGAAGGAGCGAGAGAGATCGTTCCTCGAAGCTTTACTTTGGGCGCAGGGAGGAGGCTCCTGAACCGGCTTCGGGACTTCATTTCACCATTCTCTTCATTCCTCGCTTTCCGTTGCGTCCGCTTCCTCTCCGGTCCGCTCAACGTCTCCTTCCTTCTGCAGCCCTTATATCCCTTTTCTTTTGCTCCGCACCGCCCCCCCCCCTCCCCTCCCCCCCCTCCCCTCCCCCCTTCCGCCCTGCTGCCTCGCCTCTGAGATCCCCGGTTTCCCCGTTAAGTAACTTAATTGAATTTCCCATCGTGCTGGGAGCCAGGCCGAGAGAGCATACGTTTCTCATCCTCCTCGCAAGCATTGTTCCGCCGAGCTGGCGGGCGAATTTCGTGCGGATGCTTCGTGAAATTGGCTGCCCGGACCAAAGCCATCTCTCGAGGTATCGCAACGGACTCTCCGTCTCGCTCGCACTCGTTAACTCTCTGTACTATCACCCGAAGAGATAACAAAGCTACCGATCCGCTCGCCCCGCCCGACTGCTCGACGACGCGGATTTCGATTCTGACTTAGAGGATTAACGGACCTATCGAATTATGGGTGGATCAACCAAATGGTCGCTGTAAAGTCATAAGGCTATACACGCGTCATATCGCGTATCATTTTTTTAACGCCGCTGCGCCCTAAATTTCCTGCTTGGCGGTTTTGAATAGGATTTGAGAAATTGATGAGGTCTTTTTTTTTTGTAGCTCATGCATGAAAAGTGCTGCTTTTCGTGCCTGTCGAGAGTGGCGTAAGTGGCGCTTGACAGTCATGAGTTCTGAAATGATACGGCGCATGCGCACATCATCCCGATTTTACTTTTCGCACTAGTGTTCTTACTTTTCGCACTAGTGTTCTTACTTTTCGCACTTGATTTCTTACTTTTCGCACTAGAGTTCTTACTTTTCGCACTAGAGTTTTTATGTTTCGCACTAGAGTTCTCACTTTTCGCACTAGAGTTTTTATGTTTCGCACTAGAGTTCTTACTTTTCGCAGTAGAGTCGGGCCGATACGCGCATGCGCAGTACGCCTCATTGTGCAGCGCCAGAATCAGCAGGCACGGACGGAGCACTTCTACTGCAGTTGTTGCAAAAAATATTATGCGATACTAATGCGGTATAGCAAGTACTATACGAAGCATGTGAAGTGGATCGCACTCGTACCACAGGAAGCACTCGCCTTCAGTACGTGCTCCTGTGGCATTCGTGCGGCGAGTGCGATCCACTTCACAAATTGCGTATAATATTCGCTTTACCGCACTTGCATCCCAAGGTACGATCGTTTTACCTACAATATGCGATTGCAGATAAATTTGATAATAATAATAATAACAATAGTAATAATAATAATAGACAAACATGTAGAAAACTACTTCTTACTTAGTTACAATTTAGGAAAAATAAGTAATTTATTCCATTTCACTTTCACCCATTCGATTATTTATGAAGTCAGAGACCCATTAAGGATGGCTCGAACCCGACATCAATTGCACCAAACTAGCGCGGCTTTCACTCTCGGTATCTTCCGATCTATACGGTGCTGGATGATCGTCCCGAGAGAAGAAACTAGCGCACGTTTCGCGGCTTATTGAGAGCGATTTGCCGTACACGTGGAATTGCACTAACAGCGCGTTGTATAATCGGGCTCTCCCTATCCGGGATTCGAAACGCGTTTGAGGATTTATCGGGAGCGACAGGGTACAACAACAGCGGTACTCGCGATTTTAGCGTTGAAAACGTGTAATCGACGTTGAAGCATCAGCGGACACGCAGAATGGAGATTGGTGAATGAAAGAGGAGGAGGAAACAAGTGGGGAGGGCGGGTTCGGTTGTACAACGGGAACAAGGGGATCGAGGGTTTTCGGTAATCGAACATGCATGTCCGGAGGGGAGGCACGAGTGCCGCGAACCGACCTATCGCGAAACCGTTGTTCCACAGTGGCGGGTCATCGCGAGATTTGCCGTTGCCACCGATTGCAAGCCGCGTTTCGGGTTGTGCAGATCGGCGGGGCTTCGCGATGCTCCATACACGATTTCCCCTGGCGATACGCATCGTCAACCACCGGAGTGCCATTCGATCCTCGATTCAGAATGAACAATATTTTTCGAGTACCATTGAGTGAACTTGCAAAATGTTACGTCGATAAAACCGTACCATAGCACTGCACGGAGATAAAAATTTAATGGTGCAACAGGATCTTTGTTACCGTAACAACTTTAGTTTATTAGTATCGAGATAATAAAACCAACTTGTAACCATAGCAACGTTTTTTGCTCGAAGCGATTTGCTATCGCAACAAAACGGCCTCTGTTGCTGTAACAAAAAAAAATTGTTGTATGACTGAGTGGGGCGCGTATACACCCAGAAAAAAAATTTATTTGACGGCCACCGTTTATTAAGATTAAGTAAAATATTTATTTGGTTTACATAAATATTTATTTAAATCAAATAAATATTTTACTTAATCTTAATAAACGGTGGCCGTCAAATAATTTTTTTTCTGGGTGTATACACGGAGAAAGATAGTTCTGTTTCTCTAACAAAATGTTTATCGTTAATAATTGATTGTTGTGGCAGCAAAAATATTTGCTGCCACAGGAAAATATTTTGTTGTCCCTATGTTAAACAGGTAAATGAGTTATGGTAACAAAATTCTTGGTGTTCCACCAATTTTTTTTTACAATAAGGTAATACTTTTCGGAGTTTAATACATTCTTGTACAGGTAATTTCAAGAATTCGCAATTGCAAATACAAACAGTATCAATAGAATAAAATGATAAAATACAAACTTAATCTTAATCTTCAAATAAATGTATGTACGTATCAATAATCAAATTACAACCGGCGGCGTTTGTCCTCACGGCAAACTAAATCGTCGCAGTAACAAGAAAGTTTTGTCGTGATAGCAAAACCAATTGCTTCTACGTAGTAATTTTTCTGCTGCTTTTACTAATAGTTTATTGTCAGCAAAACGCATTTTGTTAGTGCAGCTAAACCATTTTTCTCCGTGTGGGCGAAATCGGGCCGGTAGTCGCGCGAATCCCGCGATCGTCGGTTCTCCCTCGCTCTATCTTGTTTCATTATTTTATTGTACTTTATTTTTTATTTATTTTATTATTTCGCATTGTAGTCACCGTGGCCGCAAGCGGCCGGCATGCGAGGGTCGACCACATCCGCGCATACCAAGCCAGCATTGCCGCGACCACCCACGCTTAGGTTTTTCCTGAATAATACATAAGCTCCCTACCGTCCCCGTTGATGCGCGGCCGCGCGCGGGCCTCCGTTAAAAATCAAAAACTTACGACGCAATATTTTTTTTTCCTTTTTTTTGGGTCCTGTGCAAGTTTGCTCACTCACTCACTTTCCTGACGCCGGAAGCCCGGCGCGTGAATATTTTAACCGGCACAGCTGGCTTTTGCATTTTAACGGCACTGACCCTTTACGTTACGCCCGGACAGTGCGGTTTTTCCTATTCGTACCCATGAACCTCTTTCTCTTCCATTCTTTTTCCTCCGGCCATTTTTTTTTTGTTTTGTTATTTTCTCTCATTCCCTCACGGCTTGTACATTTTTTGTACATTTTTTGTACATTTTTTTGTACACTTTTTGTACATTTTTTGTACATTTTTTCTTCCATCGTTAAAATTAAGTTCTTCGTTGGTTACGTTCGCGACAGCGACTTTAATGAAAAATCGTATACAAGGCGATAAAAGAACTGGCTTTGCGTTGGAAAATTGAGGAGATGCGGGCACGATTGTTCCACAAACGATAGCGCGGATAATTGGAGCTCGCACTCGGCTCGCCTCATCCTTTCTGGGCTTCGGGGGAATCTCGCATTGGTGCGCATACGGGGAAAGGTGCACGGGCGAAAGTGTACCGCAACGTCGGACAGTCTCTTCTCACGCGGGCAGACGCTACTTCGCGCACGGCTTCCCCGTTCGCTTAAATCTCTCCTCGGTCCTCTCTCGCAGTCGCTCCCGCACTTTTGGCACACAAAGCGCTCACGGCGTCGGGAATCTTGCTCGCGGAAAATTACATCTTCGATATCCCATCCGCTCACCGTCGCACTTTCTTCGATCGACCTCCGCTGCAGGCTCGAAACGGCGAGACATATAATTCCATCTTACGTACCCGCTGTAACCTACGATCACGGCGAATTTCCTCGTCGCCCTACGATATTAATCGCCGATTCTGTCAGGCGCGACTCGGAACCATGCGAAACTCTGCCCTACAAATGCGAATACCTGGTTTCTCTTTTAACACCTGTGAGGCTCTGCTGAATTTTTTGTACGCTTCAGGACGATGCATGGAAAACCATGCGAATTAAAAAAATTAAGCAAGTTTACCAAATATTTGCACAATATAGATGAAAATAAAAATAAAAGAAAAACTTCTGTGCTGTAATAGAAAAAAAAATACAATTTTTGCAATTTCCATATTTCGTACCATGTCAAAGTAGCGGGCGTGTCTGTCGGGTGTTGATGCTTGAATATTCCTGGAACGATCCTTTAAAATTCGCTCATGCACACTTGGACGTATTTATTCTCTAAAAAATCCCATCGTTTTTCCAGTATTTTTTTTTTTTTTTATTTCCCCGTTAGATACTCCGCTTTTGTATTACGTAATCATCGTTAATTGTTACTTTTCACGTATACAGATATGAAGATTATCGCTTTAAGATGGTTTCTTATGGAAGAGGCGGGCCTCATTCGGTCTTGCTTTCATTTCGCAATTATGCACGTGTGGGAACGAAATGGGAACTAAAAATAATGAAAGGTTGATTGAGAGCCGACGGACGATAATCACGTGCTGCCGATTGACGATCGCGGAATGTAATATTCCATTGTGGTTCCTAAATATCCCATTCTCGGCTGTACAAGCTCCAATAGCGAAAGCCGACATAACTCGAAACGCAATTTCGACGCAATTGGCTCCAGCCTGCTCGAAAACAGCAAGTAGGTAGGTGCAGTAGAGCAAAGCTCGTTCCCATTTCTCTCGACGGCTCTCAAGCGGCGGCGGGAAGAACGTCGGGTACGTAGAGATTCTCCTGCACTCGAGGCGTTTGTTATTACGGTAACGTTTCGCGAGAGAGAATACGCCGGTCGAGCAATTTCTGCTCGAGAGAAGCGTTATTCGCCCCCTTGGAAATGGAGTACATCGTATGCCGATGAGATGAATCCCCGCAGTTCGAATAAAGGTGAGCCTGGGGCAAGACGGGATGCAAGGTAAAGAAATAAAGGCTCGTGCGTTTAACAAACATTTGTCATCCAGAAATCTTAGCAATTTGTTTAGCGCCAATTTGAATAACTTTTTTAATTAACAAGTCCGATTCGTTGAGAGAATTTTTTAAAAAATTGTAAAATTACCAAGATATAAATTTTAAACCTTTCTGGCTTTGAGCTTGTGATTTACGCCCGTCGGTAATAAAAACTGTAATAAACTTTTCTCGCCGGGGCTGCTCAAATTCACGGTCGAAATAAAAGTCTCACCGCAAGTTTGCGTATGCGCGCCTTCGATGACGCGTTTGTTTTTACCGTCGCTGTCTGCGCCCCGGAAAATTTTTGGCACATTTACATCTCTACCACTCACAACTCTACCAGATAACGTCTCTACCCAAACAACTCCTCCAGATAACATCTCTCCCCAAACAACTCTACCATAGCACAACTCTACCGTATTAGAACTTTATCAAAATCTCTACCAGAGAGTAAAAAAAACTTTACCAGAATCAAAGTAAAACTCTACCGGAATTAAAATACAACTCTACCGGAATTACAATAGAATTCTACTGGAATTAAAATAAAATTCTACCGGAATTAAAATAAAATTCTACCGGAATTAAAATAAAATTCGACCGGAATTACAATAAAATTCTACCGGAATTGAAATAAAATTCTACCGGAATTACAATAAAACTCTACCGGAATTAAAATAAAATTCGACCGGAATTACAATAAAACTCTACCGGAATTACAATAAAATTCTACCGGAATTGAAATAAAATTCTACCGGAATTAAAATAAAATTCAACCGGAATTAAAATAAAATTCTACCGGAATTACAATAAAATTCTACCGGAATACAGGCCTACCGTCTAGTCTTGTATTCCGGTAGAGTTTTATTTTGATTCTGGTAGAGTTTTTTAAACTATCTGGTACAGTTCTTAATATGGTAGAGTCGTAAACGACGACCCCGAACATATCTGCATGACATCAAATTTCATCTTTGGCAAGTCTCCATTAATGCACAACTTCAGGAAAAAAAAAAAAAATTGTTCACTTGTAGAATTTTATTCTCCAAGTGAACTCCCCCGAGCAAAGTTCGCCCGCAAAACACAGCCGTTACAACTGTACCAAATTTAGTCCCACGCAGATATCTTCAAAGCCATTGTAAATGTCCCAAATTTTTGAATGCCCTCGATGACGATCGGGTGCAATCCAGATAGGGCGGAAGGTATTTCACATAATCTTAAGAAGGACCTCATTTCAACCCCTCTCCGCCAAGGTATTTATATGAAAATTTGTCTGCATCCCATTTTGCCCCGCGCTTGCACTACAGCATTCCCCATTCCGCTCCGGTCTCCCACTACGTAAAACACGAGTGCGCGGTGTAAATAAGGAGCTATTGAGGTACGCGGACGTGTCTGCAGCCAATACGTATGCACAGGTGAAGTGAGAACTGCCTTATCTCAGTTGCAGTCACACGCAGCGAAGGAAGATTTGATTGCAAGTCGTGGCCGGCGAGGGAGGGGGGGGGGGGGGGGAGCATCAAATGGAACTGGGCGAAACGTGCTGACAGTGGAGTCAGACAGATTTGATCAGACACTCTCGGGCGTCGAAGCTCCAGCCGTGAGGAAGACACATCGCTACGATGTGCGTCCCGATATATTTTCCTCGAAGGGAAAAAAAGCGAGTGGCAGAGAAAAAAAAAATTGCGAAACGGCACGACAATGAGAAAACATTTCACTCTGGCAATGACAGTGGCGACTATTGAGAAATGAATATACATATTTTGCAAAATAAAAAATTGATAAAAAAAAAGAATGTTTGTGCAACGCGCGAAAAATCAAATGGTACGGTCGAGCGAGATTTTTTCATCAGCATCAAACGTTCGGGCACACGGGACCGACACTCGGACGGGAACAATATAATAACAATAGCAACAATGCGAGCGAGGCAGGAAAGCCGTGCGTTCTGTGTGTTCGAGCATAAACAGCGTTTCTCTCACGCTCGTCTGCCTCCTCTCTCCATCATTTTCAACGATTTGCACGTGAATCGTTCGGCGATTTTACAAAATATTTATAAAACGCCTGCGTTCGCACCACCGCTCGCTCTTTTTCACTCGTGAAAAATCGTTTGTCTTCAATTCACGTTTTGTCGACGATCTAATGCACATTTCTATTTTTTTTTTTTTTTTTTTTTCATGTATCGAATTTAATGGCGCTTTGACGCTCCGTGAATTTTAAAAAATCGATATTTAGTCGAACAAATTAATCGACAAATTCGTTCGTGGAAGACGGATTTGCACGTGAATCGTTCGCGATTTTACAAAATATTTATAACTCGTTTCTGTTTTTTTCATGTGTCGAATTTAGTAGCTCTTCGACGCTCCGTGAATTTTGAAAAGTTGGTATTTAGTCGAACAAATTAATCGACAAATTCGTTCGTGGAGGACGGATTTGCACGTGAATCGTTCGCGATTTTACGAAATATTTATAAAACGCCTTCGTTCGCACCACCGCTCGCTCTTTTTCACTCGTGAAAAATCGTTTGTCCTCAAATCACATTTTGTCGACGATCCAATGCGCATTTCTATTTTTTTTTCATGCGTCGAATTTAATATCTCTTCGACGCTCCGTGAATTTCGACACGTCGCTATTTAGGCGAATAAATTAATCGACAAATTCGTTCGTGGAGAATAGCACTCAGAAAAAGAATTTATTTGATGGCCACCATTTATTTGGTTTAAGTCGAATATTTATTTGATTTAAATAAATATATATTTCATTTAAGTAACTATTTACTTCATTTAAATACATTTTTATTTAAATCAAATGAATGTTTTACTCAAACGAAATAAACGGTGGCCATCAAATAAATTTTTGTTCTGGGTGAGTGCAATATGAAATTAATTCCGCCAGGGCGGAGAACGTTCTTCGCGGAGAATCTCTCTCGAGTTACGCCGTACCGTTGAATTTCACATGTTAGCATTAAGCGCGCCCACCGCCCGGATGGCCACCGAGCTTTCGATAAATATACACTGGAACGTTCGGAAATGATTGTCGCAAACATCGATGGCTCAATTATAAAAGGGCGTTTTCGGCTGTGTATAAGCGTAACCCACATGCCCTTCTGTCGCTAAACCATCGATACATTAACTACGGTGATTCAACCCTCGAACCAATCGAGAGCGACTGCCCAAAATCCCCGATGCATATCGGGACATGAGTGGATTCACGATAATTCCTTGTAACCCGAGTGCTCACCTCTTGCATGATATTTTCCACTGACGGTAATGACAAATATGTACTTTGCCACGGGGATAATACTCGTATTCGTTCGACCCTTTATGTACGTATGTATATACATATATATGTCTTATTCAACAAAACACGCCCCGTCGAGCGTAACTCAATTCAACAAGGACCCGATGCAAAGTGGTAAATTTATAGACAAATCTCGTAATTACAATCGGTTGATCGATCGATCAATCTTTCAGCGACCGTTCGATATCGTTACAGGGCATTCTGATTCGAATCGCGAAAATTTTCCGGTACACGAGGAGAAAAATTATATATTCAATACATTTTTCTTGATAATTTTACAATTCAAAAATGTTAAGGACAATAAGTAAATTAAAAAACTGGAACAGGAATTGTAGAACTTAGTGGACGAGATGTTTGTTGAATGTACAAAACTTCTTAACTGTGTAATACCGCAATTACCCGATACACTGCCTTTCACTGGAAGCTAGTCTCTCTTCCCATAAACGCTCGTTTCCCATCGTCTGCGCATTGATACATGGCATAGTACTCGGGGTCTTCGTGGTTGCCACTTCGCAAACGCGAAACCTCACACTGTAAAAATAAATTGTAAGTTTAATGTACTGGAACTTGAAATTTTCTTTCATTACTTACATCAATTCAATATTAATGTACTTTTAAAAAATATTAATATATTATATATAATATATATATATATAAATATATTAATATATTGAATATTATTATATTCAATATTAATGTACTTTTTGTAAAATTATACCAGATATTAAAATTACAAATCTTCTGCCTGAAATTTACAAAAAATGTGCATTAAAAAAAAAATTGTACTATAACATTGCAACGCACATATGTTTGAAATTTCAGAAATAGTTCATATAGAAGAGCTTTCGATACAGTGCCTTAATTTTGAAACAAAATTTTTTTACAGTGCAGGATTTCTCTGTACTTGCGCTATTTATTTATTTTCCTTATCTTCTCCACTCCTCAGTGAGTTATCGCCGATGTATATATTAGGGAGGGTCCTCCGAGGGGTCCGCAAGCACCGCATCCGCGTACCGGTGAGGTAAAAAGTGTCTCTTGTGTATCGTCGTACCGAAGGCCATGCAGAAGTACCGACCGGGCAGCGCAGCCTGTTCTTCGTGCGAGAACGAAGCGAGAGCCACGAACCATTCGGCATTCCTTGTTACATGCATAAATCGCGGCACGACCCTTAGTCCGTTTTTATCGCGTTGTCCCGCGCGAGAACGAGATACAACGCACACTATCGTCCAGCGAGCGTGTTCGGCGCGTGCGCGCTTCGGAGACGGCAGAACAGGCGTTCTTAATCGCCGCGAGGATTAAGGCCAAGGAAGACGGCCGGGATGTGGCTCGGATTTCACTGATTACACGGAATGATCCTAACGAGAGATCACGGAAAGTCGAGACACCGAAGATCCCACGTTTCACATTTCTAACAACGGAGACCCGATGACTCGGTTATTTGTACGATTCGCAATGAAAATGCCTCATTGCCAAAATTGTAAGGTTCAGAGTTGAAACTCGGAGTGTCCTAATCGTAGGACATCAAATATTATTTATGAACGAGAATATTCACAGTAAACAAACTAAAATGTGAAAAAAGCAGAGTGCTGCTAAGAAGAAACAGGCCAAGTCTTATAGCACATAATTCATTGGAATAATATATTCACTTAGACATTGGATAGTGTTGCTTATTTTTTAAGCCTTCAAACTTCGAATTTAGTGATTAATTTGATTTGTTTTTTTTTTATTGTATGGAATAATAAATCGATGGGTTAGTAGATTCGGTTGTAATCTTTGAGTGGAAAAACGAGCGCGCGGTGCGCTTGCGTACATTGTAAAAAAATTTTGTTTGAAAATTAATGAACTGTTTTGGAAGCTTTTTTACATAAACCGTTTCTGAAATTTCAAACACATGTGCGTTGCAATTTTTCAGTAAATTTTGTATTTTTCATTAAAATTTTTGTAAATTTCAAGCAAAAGATTTGTAATTTTAATATCTGGTATTTTTATTTTACAAGCAAAGTACATTAATGTTTAATTAATATGACTAATGTTAGCAAATGTCAAGTTCCAGTTCATTAAATTTACAATTTATTTTTACAGTGTGTAGATAAAACAGTCCTGAACTGTCCGCCATGTTGGCTTCAATTATGGCACGCTTTTGCCGGACGAGTGTCCAGACCTCTCTATAAGACCGTGGTTTGAACGCTGGGAGGGAAAGGCCAGCGAACTGATAAGTTCACGTCAGTGTCCAACGCACGACGACCTTTCGGTCGGCCACAAAAAAGGGCAAAAAATCCTAACAGCAAGTCCCGAAGCCGTGACAAGGGGTCCGTGTAGCGCGTGCGGGCAAATTCGGCGGATGGGTATTTTTGACCGTAATCCGATATCCGGGCGAGCATATTGTCCCGGATAAACAAAAGCCCCTGACCTACCGCAACGCGGGAGGGTCGGCGAAGAAGGGTAGCTCCCGCAGGGGTTTCCGCCCTCGGACGGCCTTGCGCCAAATCAAATATTTACGGAGGGCAGAGTGGATTGAGGGACGAGAAGGGCAGGGACGCATTGTACCGTATCGTGAACCGAACCGATCATTCCCTGTTTCCACAAAGTGTACGCTCGCGGAGAATCGAATTCGTGTGGGTTTTGTTTCGAGGCTTCGCGAACCCTCCCCGAATATCATCCACCCCGTACCGATGAATTCCATTTCAAATCACGTGCGCGTGCACTGCATGCGATGCGGACTACCATTGACGAGGTACGGGAGGTTAATCCTCACCCTCTCCGCAGTCCATCGGTCGATCTTCATATCGTCATTAATCTCCTATTGGACTCGATTATTGGTATGGACTTCAATCATTCGAATGCATGCATTTCTCATGAAACATATATATATATATATATGTATTATACATAGATGGCTTAAGTCCAGAAACTCGTATTTATGAATTGAAACCACCGATATATATTTTTATATATATATATATATATCTATAATATAAAAAGATTTCGCCGCCGTCGCCGCCGTGTCAAGAATTGGGGGGGGGGTTAATAAGTTGGAATAATAAGGGCTTAATCCAAGTCCATAAGGGGGGGGGGGGGGGGGGGTGAAAGACTTAGAATAATGTTTTACGTCCAGAAATAGGTGCGAGCTCGCGAAGCGCGCGAGCCACGATAACCCGTTAGTATATATATATATATATATAATATATTGTTAAGTCCTAATCAGCATTTTCCTGCATCTACATTTGATGGACATTTTGTCCATCTCCGCGGAGAAAACCATGGCTACAAAACCTGGGATGTACGGTTAATACAATGTGACTGTTCTCGATCGATCAGCGGGAAAGTAGCTCTCGTATGACAGACCTGGAAAAGCCCTCTCATACAATGCTCGAGGATTGAAAGACAAAACGTAGTGCGCCAACATTTGCCGTGAATCCTATATACTGTGGGACTGTTTGCACTGAAGTACGGAATCCGTGAGATCCTCGGCAAACACACACGAAATTCAATATCGTGCAGCCAGTATCGCGAGACTTCTCGGTACTCCAACTCGGACTCGGGACGATCGAAAATGTTGACAAATTCAACGGAAGAATGTGTAGTTGGATCGGGTTATTGAGAGAACAAAAGGAAATTGAAAAGCGTCTTCGAGAAGAAGTTTCACTGATGTTTTCGCCTTTCGGAGTTCCGACGAGGCGAATTATGTAATAAGCCCTCTTGAATTTTTTTTTGCACTGTTACTCAAGGGATTTCCTCCTCATGAGGATGTTCCCGATAAGTATATAATGAAAATGTGGGTATCGCGTATTTATACTCCGAAGTTTGATACTTTTCGCGAAACCGAGAACTCCGAAAGCCGCAAACTTCGGCGGAGCTTTTTTTCTTCTTTGTCTTTTCCTTTTTTTTCGTTTGCGTGGAAGAGATGCGGCGTGTACGGTATAAGATAAGTTTGAAGGAGAGGCAATCGAGGCACATCCTCGGCGTGCTTTCACGTCGCGGCGAAGAGTGGAGAAGGTACGCAGCGCGCAGACCACGGGTGATCTCTAACCGGTGTACCCGGTCGCTATGCGAAAAGCGATTTTCCGTCGTGCAAAAGAAGCCGGGTCGACGTCTTGAATACGAACGATGCGAACTGAACAAGGGCTGTACAGTTGAGTCTTGGCTGGCTAAAAATATTATCCTGGACATTACAATTTGGCCGGCTAAAAATTAGCGGTATTTTAGCCGGCTATTCATTTTAATTATTAATTACAAGGAAACTGATGAAATTAACGAGACATTTACCTTTGGCACATTAATTGTTGCATTTATTCATTTTTGTACTATTGTTTGTTAAGATTGAACTACCTTTGAAATCATCAAAAATCTTAAAATATATAAGGAAATTAGCGTGATCTCGTTTTTCTGAGATAAACACCGTCTTTTCCCGCTAATAATGTTCGTCGAGCAATCTTCGCTTCCGGTCTGCCAATAAAATATATTCTTTTTTCAAGGGTCCTAGATTCGTATCCATGCCAAACGATCTTAGCCGGCTGAGACGGCTTAGCCGGACAAACTATAGTGTCCATTAGTCGAATAACATTTTTTAGCCGACAAAGACGGATCGACTGTAGAGCCCTAAACTGAACCATGAGTTATTGGTCCATTACTTCCGCATACATGCATAAAAAGTAGGACCGAGAGGGAGGACCGGAGTATCAGAAAATGCCTGTGTACCTTCCACAGCCTCGTATATCATGGCGAAAAAAACACCGTGGCAATGGATTACAATACTTTCTCTCTTTTGCATACTTAGAATGTGATGACAAAGTTAAAAAAAAATAATTTCAAAGTTTTCTCAGCTTCATGCGTTTTCGACTCACACTCAATTAATTTCCTAGTTTTTTTTTAATTTTGTTTTATTTATCTCAAACCATGTGGCAACTTTTTTTTCACCATACTTTTCTGTTCATATTTCGTACGATATTTCGTGTACGTAGCGCTGATCGTAGTTCCTCGATCTCAAGTCGGCGAAGCGTGAAGTATACGAGAGTCGGTATCTACTTGATTCTATACAGTATCTCCCTCGCCGGGACGGTGGATAGAGTAGATATACAGCTATAAAGGCACCCCTTCGTCTGGATACCCTAAGACACATACTTCTCAGTCGAGTGACTCGATGAGAGGCATATACGTGGAATAGAACCGAGAGACACATATCCTCGAGCGTCGTCATCTCATTGTGCATCGCAGCATCTCGTACTGCTCTCCGACAATATATATATGTATATATTTTCACAATACGCGTATAGATACTTCTACATACAGATTCCAGCGGAAGTTGGGAAAGTTCGCTCGTAACAGTCGAAGTGCATTTCCACCGACTAGCTGCTGTACCAGTCAAGCGTTAAGGGATGTGCAAACTTTTTCAAATTTCCTCTATCTTGTTGTTATTATTATTATTATTATTATTATTATTATTATTATTATTATTATTATTAGTTCGTGAAAGGAAAATTAGCGGAGATGTTATTACCTAGAAACGATGATCGATTGACAAGAATGATCAAATTTAATTCCAGAAATCTCTTCACTGTCCATAACGCTCTTTTATTTTATCTTCGTCGCTCTTCGTCTTCATTTCTCCGGTTGTCAGGCTTGTGCGGAGGAGGAGGTCGAGACGGCGAGAGAAAATGTCATAAATCGTGGCCAGTGGTCGTGTGGCTTCGAGGGCCATAATTTCTCACCGGGTGGCGATTCATATAATCCATCGGTGGTGGTAGCGGAGGTACGCGCCTCTCCGTTCGTTGGAGGTGTTGAGTGCCCGATGATCGGCAAGCGGCTTCGTTCCTCGTTTCTCACGGACTCGTCATTTTTTTTTTATTTTTTTTTCTTTCCCTTTATTCAGCCTCCGCCGTCTTTCATTTCGCACTTTCAGCGACGATCGACTTTATTTTTCTCTCATCGCTCGTATCGCTTCTTTTATTCATCCTCCATTTCCATTTCCATGGCTCGGGGCTCTTTCGCATCGATTGTCCATACTGCCGCTGATGACGCCACTGCTGTAGCTGCCGTTCGTCTCGTCTGCCCCTTTCCCGTCGCACCCTCACGAAGAAAAAAAAACGTATACGTGGAAATATATTTTTCACGGCGTTAAAAAATGCATACGGTATAAATTCATCCGCAGTAATGTGGGGAGAGCGTTTTTCGGATAAGTGAAATCACGAATAACACGGATAACATATTTATTTTATAAAAATAAATATTTATTTGCCGGGGCGCCCGTCAAATAAATTATTTTCCTGTGTGTACTCAATCGAAACTTGTACTGCTATTATATATATAAAAAAATAACACACCTCTTCATATAAATATTAATTTTATTAGTTAATGTAGTTATATTTAAAAAATATAATTATGATTTAGTTAATTAACCTTAACTTCATATAAACATAAACCACTGACTCTAGAATCGGATCTGTTGTATTTTTATCCCGAAAATTGGTTAATTTAAATATAGTAGCAAAATGTATCTATTGACAATATTTTGCACGGTACGAATGCTGGTACATTTAAAAGATTATTGACATTTTATATTCCTATTGCTATAGCCAATAGGCCATCGACCTTAGTCCTTCAGCCCTTTTAAATATATTTTTCACATATATATTTTTATCCATGCAGGTATATATAAATATGTATATATACATACATACATATATATACACGCAGTACTCGCGGGCAAAGGGAAAGGGTTGACTGCACGGTCCATCGAAGGACAACGCACTGCAGCTCGGTGTCCTCCCCGTCTGTCGCGAGTTTAACGATTCCGTTTCGATGGCATTCGGTCCGAGTGCCGAGTGGGGAATTAATCGATTTTACCGGCGAACACGCAACGATCGGCGTAGAACTACGTAACGCCGGGCCATGTACGAGAGACCTCCCTGACAGTGCGCGCCGGTGAGAAGCTCTTCTCTCGCAACGGTGATAAATTCCGTTCCCGTTTGCCGCGTACCGCGGTTAATGCGTGCGCTCGCGTACCTGCATCGTCCACGGTGAATCGCGAACGTCGCAATTAGAAAGGAGCTGAAATATGCCCGCAGTCCCAGCTGAGATTCTGACACACCGGCATCCCGTGCGAGCGAATCTCGGGAAAAAAAAAATCGTACCGATTTCTAGCTGGAATCTTCGCTGCTCCTCGCGGGACTCCCCGCGGCCTTAATCCACTCGCCAGCGCGCGTCGATAGTGCACCTTCACTCGCCACGTTTTCACCGCGATGCCTTCCGGATTTTTCCGTCGGGACTGCTCCATCGCGAGAGACGATCAGATGTGCGGACGCCGATCGAGCCTGCTGCAGACCTCTCGCGGCATTGCGATTACGCTGTTCCTTCGAAAGTTTCCCTATGAGTTATAATAGAGGGTCAATTAGGAACGATCGAGGATCGAAGGCATAAGTCACTCTTCGAATAACTTAAGGGGAAGTGAAATATCGCGATCGGTAATGGAAACTGTAATGAACTTTTCTCAAGGGCGCTCAGTTTTTTTTTAGGAAAAAGGAAATTCGAGTTGGATGCGCCCGGCAATTTCGCATACGGCCCGAATTCATTTTTTTCTCAAAAAAATTAACACCATTGGATAAAGTTCATTTGTAAATTGCAAATATCTCTCTCGCTCGCACAACTGTTTCACTTCCCCTTAAAGAATGAAAATAAAAATTATTTGCGTGGAAATTAACGAGAAATCATGTTTTTTCCGCTTGTTCCACGAAGGAAGCTGAACCAACGTTTGAGAGTTTGAATTATCGAACAAAAGAGTAGTTTTCCATTCGTTTCTCTGTTCTGAGCCGGTGAATGGTAGTGAAATTTTCGAAATTGAAGAGTGCCTAGCAAGCCCTTTGATGCACTTTGATGCTACTCCTTCGAAACTTCCCCGATGACTTATAGTAGAAGCTCAATTAAGAATTAAAGAAAATATAAAGAATTAAAAAAAAAATTATTCGCGTGAAAATAAACGGGAGATCATGTTTTTTCCGCTTGTTCCACGAAGGAAGCTGAGCCAACATTTGAGAGTTCGTATTATCGAACAAAAGAGTAGTTTTCCTTTCATACCTCTGTTCCGAGCGGGTGAATGGTAGTGGAATTTTCGAAATTGAAGAGTGCCTAGCGAGCCCTTTGATGCACTTTGATGTACTCCTTCGAAACTTCCCCGATGACTTATAGTAGAAGCTCAATTAAGAATTAAAGTAAATATAAATAATAATAAAAAAAAAAAATTATTAGCGTGAACATAAACGGGAGATCATGTTTTTTCCGCTTGTTCCACGAAGGAAGCTGAGCCAACGTTTGAGAGTTTGTATTGTCGAACAAAAGAGTAGTTTTCCTTCCATACCTCTGTTCCGAGCGGGTGAATGGTAGTGAAATTTTCGAAATTGAAGAGTGCCTAGCGAGCCCTTTGATGCACTTTGATGCTACTCCTTCGAAACTTCCCCGATGACTTATAGTAGAAGCTCAATTAAGAATTAAAGAAAATATAAAGAATTAAAAAAAAAATTATTCGCGTGAAAATAAACGGGAGATCATGTTTTTTCCGCTTGTTCCACGAAGGAAGCTGAGTCAACGTTTGAGAGTTTGTATTATCGAACAAAAAAGTAGTGTTCCTTTCATTCCTCTGTTCCGAGCGGGTGAATGGTAGTGAAATTTTCGAAATTGAAGAGTGCCTAGCGAGCCCTTTGATGCACTTTGATGTACTCCTTCGAAACTTCCCCGATGACTTATAGTAGAAGCTCAATTAAGAATTAAAGAAAATATAAAGAATTAAAAAAAAAATTATTCGCGTGAAAATAAACGGGAGATCATGTTTTTTCCGCTTGTTCCACGAAGGAAGCTGAGTCAACGTTTGAGAGTTTGTATTATCGAACAAAAAAGTAGTGTTCCTTTCATTCCTCTGTTCCGAGCCGGTGAATGGTAGTGGAATTTTCGAAATTGAAGAGTGCCTAGCGAGCCCTTTGATGCACTTCTATCGACGAGGAGGCCGAGTGGGGCTTCCAGCCTGCGGCGAAGCCGCTCTCCTCCCTGCAGTGGCATCGCGCCGATGTACCGGCGGGAACGAAGGTTCGACGTTAAGTCTGAATAATGCGGGGGATCGACGACCAAGACCGCACACCATCGTCGAAAACGCGCGCTGTACACGACGTCGACAGGTTCCGCCGTCTAGTACCGTTTCCGTACTCGATTCGCGAAACGCGAAGGGATGGAGCCGCGCACCGCAGCCACAAGCTTCGACAACCGATGCCGCAAGCCTTCCCCATACTGCTCGCTGCGCTGCCTCGCCCGGACCCTCGTTTAACCCTCGTGTTAATTAATTAGTAATTCCTCCAGTGGCCTATACCCGCGGGTCGGGGCGGCCCGTCGGCCGCACTCGGCGCTCGCGCGTTTTATCCGCGTCAGGACGCACTTCGGAAAGCTCTCGTACACCCTCGCCGTTGAAACCACCCCATCGTGAAATCTCGAGGGGCTCCGGAGAGAAAATTTGCTACGTTGATACCGGCAAAGATTGAAGAAAAACGGCGAAATAAAAATGCATGTCGAAAATAAAACCACACGATCGCACCACGGCTTCAAGAAAATTATAATCGTGTAAGAAAAAGAAGGCAATAAGACGATAGTAAAATATACACTTATACACGGTTCCAAAAAGGACGGGACTGTTAAAAAAAAGAGATAGAGTTTTAATAAATCATGCAACCCTCTAATTCATGTGTCGTAGAGCGACGCAAATCGGAAATCTGTTGGTTCTATCGAGGAAAAATGCATACGGTTCAAAAAAGCATGGAGCTGATAAAAAAAAAGAGATAGAGTTTTAATAAATCATGCAACCCTTTAATTCGCGTACCGTAGAGCGATGCAAACCGGAAATCTGTCGGTTCAATCGAGGAAAAATATGTACGGTTCAAAAAAGCATGGAGCTGATAAAAAAAAGAGATAGAGTTTTAATAAATCATGCAACCCTTTAATTCGCGTACCGTAGAACGATGCAAACCGGAACCCTGTCGGTTCTATCGACGAGAAAAGTTGATAGCGGTAAAGATTGAAAAAAGGCGAGATAAAAATGCATCTCGAAAATAAACCCAAACGATCGCACTACGACTTCAATAAAATTATAATCGCGTAAGAAAAAAAAACGCAATAAGGCGATAGTAAAATATATGCGCTTCAAAAAAACACGGTACAGTTGGAAAAAGAAAACCAGTTAGAGTTTTAATAAATTATGCAACCCTCGAACTCACGTATCGTAGAGCAAACCGGAACCCTATCAGTTCTATCGACGAAAAAAGTTGATAACGGTAAAGATTGAAAAAAGGCGAGATAAAAATGCATCTCGAAAATAAACCCAAACGATCGCACTACGGTTTCAATAAAATTATAATCGCGTAAGAAAAAAAAACGCAATAAGGCGATAGTAAAATATATGCGCTTCAAAAAAACACGGTACAGTTGGAAAAAGAAAACCAGTTAGAGTTTTAATAAATTATGCAATCCTCGACCTCACGTATCGTAGAGCGATGCAAACTGGAACTCTGTCGGTTCTATCGACGAAAAGAGTAGTGCAAAATCGCCAACGGAGCTGTTTGAGATAAAATTCGAGAAAAAAAAATTTATCACTCGGAGCATGCTAAATGGACAGGGCAAAGCGGCTTCTCGTATGCCGAAGCTCCGAGGACCAATGCATGTTTTCCTGTCGAGAGTCAAAGTGGGGAGACCTCTCGTTCGCTCTCGTGTATCGGTGGCTTCGTAGCAATTTACCGTACCCTCTAAATTTTCACCGATAAAATCGAGGAAATTTACGGTTGGCTCTACGTACGCGGCGGGGATGGGGAGGGTGTCGAGCTGAGAACTTGCGAACGCCCGGAGAGCATACCCCGTACCAAACCGAGCGTCCAAAGTGCAGTCGCACTTTTGCACTTAAGTGCGCGTCGCCAGTTCGTTTCGCGAAACGTGTTTCAACACATAGACCAGCCAGCTTTAGTCGGGACTCTCTGGCAACGGCACGGATAAGCGGCGAGAGGGTACTCTCCGCATAGTGGTACACTTTATACTCCGTAGATACTTTTGTACACGTAACTCCGCCATACGACACGTGCATCGCCAAATTGAGCGAAAAATGTTCAAACGAAATTGGCCCAATATTCATCCCATCAGCAATTTTCCGACGACTGGCAATTTTGTTTCTTTACGTTTTTATACCTTATAATGTGTATAATTTAATTCAAAAAAATAGATACTGAATATTACTACGCGTACTACGCAATTTTGTGTGAAAACATCGTCTGCAGTTTCAGGCCTCAGGCCCTGACTGTTTTAAGGCTGCTTCACACACATTCGCAAGCAAAAGATTCATTCGATCACAACTTAGATACTTCGCGACATGCCAAAAATCTGAAAAACATCAGCCGTATAAACGATGGCGAGACCTTTGATTTTCCATAATTATAATGCTAAAAGTTTTTGACAAGTTATTTAAAAAATAAATTGCTTTAATAAATCAGAATTTTGTTTTATTTTCTCATTTTAAATGAATTCGTTGTTTTTTTTAAATTCATACGAATTTTTTTCTGAATCTTCTTACATTGCAAACTTTTATTTTTTCGGCAATTTGAAAAATCAATGTAAAAGTATGAATTTTGGATATGTTTCCGTACAACGATTGCACTGTACACACGAAAAGTTTCGAGAAAATGGCGACATCGTCCGTTGTTATGGCGTTAAAAAAAATTTCAAAACGGAAATCAACGGATTCATTCGAAAAAAGACAAAAAAATAGTTTACTGATTATATGGCAAACAATTTTTTACCAATTTATAAATAACTTTTTGACATAATTATTATGCAAAATGAATATTCTTGGCACCTTTAAAACGGTTGATTTTTTCAGATGTTTATACCATTAGGAAGTGTTCAAATTCTCACTTAATCTCTATTGCCTAAAAACGTACGTATAATGCATCCGCAAGTCCCCTAGAGGTCTCCCTCATGGAAACAAAGTATACGTTACCAAACGAACATCCACATATACACGGTACATATCGTGAATATCGGCCCGTCCACATATCACTGACTTCCATTAATATCTCCCAACTGTTACCCTACATTAGAATTACGAACTCCCAAAAAGAAGAAATCATTCGCTGACTTGACATTGCCCAACGCTGCAGCCCTTAATCGAAAAAGATTCTCTATTACAGTCGATTGTTTCGTCGGCCTTTTTTTTGCTCGTTGCACCGGTGGGAATAATAGGGCCTCGGGAATTGCGCTCACAGGCGAGCTGGTACATGGACCGATTGCCGAGTGCATTTCCGTGTGAGTTCGTGCCTGCATCTCTGCGGATTACGCCTACAACCGGTTCGAATCGATGCGCGTGTACGAATCCCCTATACTATACACGCACACGTTCTACATAATACATATATGCGTGAATGGAGTGTACTCACCGATTTGACGAGAAAGGAGGAGAGCCCGAGGGCCGATACGTCCGGCCCGAAATACACACTAAACCGGTGCACGGTCCGGAGTTGGATCGGTGAAACGCACACGAACCTTGTCGAATCCAAACTCCTCTCACGTTATCCACTTTAGCGTCGAAACTGAAACCAAATTGAAGTTTCGAATTAAACTGGTCGGATGATCCGTCTAATTCGTTCGGATGGCCGAATCGAACCGTGCCGGTCGCTCGCCGATTCCCGGTTTTGCCATTCGCCGAGAAACTCGGCAGCGTTTGAACACACAGAGAGGAGCGTAAAGGTCCGGTGGGATTCACCCCGTGCGATGCAGCTCCCCAAAGTTTATCGAGTTCGCGAAGAATTTCCTTTGATCGCCGAAGACGAAGGCGGATTATAGGCGAATGATGAAAAATATTATCGATACGCCATGGTATCGAGCCTTGACGTTCTTTGACGGGAATGAAATCCACCGAGCCCTGCCTCCGGGCCATGGGAAGTATTACTGTCCCTTTTCGGATGCAAAATTTATATCGCGAGCTACCTGCAAACGGAGATACATGGGGATGAGCCCGGTAAAAGGAAACCAGGGGCAAAACGGACTGCCTTTGCCGATGGTTCGAGGGGCATTAAAGCAAAAAGTCCATCTTGCCCCGCTCTCTCCTTCGGCGCAAGCTCCCTACGAATAACCGCATCAATAAAAGAAGTAAAAAAATATGTTTGGAACGATCTTTTTTTTTAATCATATTTCAGTCCCAGCAGACACTTCCTCGATCATCCTGGTCTCATATCAGATCCCTTCGGGGATCGAAGATTATTATCGACATGGATAAAATGCGATTGCTGTTGACGAATTACTTCGTCAGAAAACTCTTTCCAGCGCTACCGGAAGTGACTCAAAAAGTTTTCCTCCATTACAAATTACGTCACATCTATCATCCGTTAAAGGGTTAGGGCCGATCGTTCCATTTTGCCCCGCTCCAAAAGAAGTAAAAACTATGTTTGGAACGATCGTTTTTAAAAAATCAAATTTCAGTCCCAGCAGACACTTCTTCCATCATTCTGGTCTCATATCAGATCCTTTCGGGGATCGAAGACGATTACCGACATGGATAAAATGCGATTGCTATTGACGAATTACTTCGTCAGAAAATTTCCAGCGCCACCGGAAGTGACTCAAAAAGTTTTCCTCCATTACAAACTACGTCGCATCTATCATCCGTTAAAGGGCCGATCGTTCCAGTTTCCATATGAAGAACTATCGGTTCCTCCATCAGTCTCCCTCATTCGCCGGTTTGAGCGTTGCGAGGCGTAATGCAGTCCGTGCTCCCGCAAGGAACACCCGCAGACCCCGTGCATGTACCTACCAAAGGTTGAGCACGCGTGAAGGTAAATTCCGCACACGTACCGCGAGTTTATCTCGAGGGGACGAACAGCGCGGGAGGGTCGTGGGGAAGAAGCGGAAAAGACGGGAGAGGCGACGAGGAAAACCCCCTTCCCCCTTCCTCACCCCCCCCCCCCCCTCATGGTGCCCTGACATATTGGGATCGTTCCGCCGTCTAGCCGCATTTATGTACCGTGCATCCCGAGCTTACTCTTGCCATGGCCCCTCTTATATTTACCATCTTTCTCTCGTCGTCTAGTCTCCCGTAATGCTCTGGCTTTCTTCTCACGAGCCGCAACCCGCGTTGACTCTCAGCGCTTCTGATGCAACCGCACTTACGCCGCGACGCTCGGGGACCGGAAGGGGGTGGATGACGACGCGATGCGAAAGAAAGAACGCAGGGTATCAGCCTCGCCCCCGCCGCCCTCTTGCACTTCATCCTGCACGACCCCCTCGGCGGAACCCCGCATAAATATCTCGGTATATCGAATTCGAGACACGGGGAGATCGAAGGTCTGCCTTCGAAATATGTGCCTTGCTGTTCGGTTGTTCCGGAGGGTTTCTCGATAACTTGCAGATTCTTCTGCATAGGCGCTGCTATTGTGAATTATGAACTCCCAAAAAAAATCCATGGTTGTCTTTGATTTAAGGTATAGGGTGGGGAATATGGCCCGGTCCGTGCACCATTGATTTACGTGGTAATCTATATGTGGTATATATCGAAAAATATATCGGATGTATGAAATATACTTTTGCCGATATATGACTTCGCATACATATATACATATGTATATATCGATTTATATGTTCAACATATAAATTTTTCGCACGAGTATCGTACCAAATGTTACTTCGCAAGATGTGAAAATGGGGGTTTTGCGAAGCGTGCGTAAAACAGGCATTTTCGCACCATGTGCAATAAATGTATCAACATGCTCGATAATTTACATTGCAATTCTAAACATAAATGTATGACAAAAAGATTTAATTCCGCCCCAGCATTGCATTCATCGAACCGCGTCAGTAAAACAGGCTGCTCCAATTCAGGCAAACTGTTTATTATTAGGGTAGAGCGGGGAAAAATGGGACAGTGAGCAAAACGCGAGATTCCAATCATTTTTGTATGTCCCATTTTGCCCTGTTGATACATCCGGATTGTCTGTCCCGTTTTGCCCCATTGTCCCATCCAAAAATGATGGGAATTTTTTGATGGGTTTGGATTAAAGTGGGGCGTTTTGCCCCACTGCCCCATTTGGCCCCGCTCTTCCCTACTTTAATACCATGTATTTTACGGTATCCAAAGGGGAAAAATTTAAATATTCAGATATAAAAAGTTTCGCAACTGAATAACGATTTAAAAAACCTCCGGGCACTTTTCCTTTCCAAACTGATGCAAAACATTAGATCGAGCGATATCAAGTTCTACCAGCGCCCGCACCTTACGTGCCGCATTTGGAATTCCGCTGTATATTCGTCTCCTGACCTTGGATAAGTCACGCGAAAGTGTCCGTGACCGGGCGTTTCTTAAAACTGTTTTCCTCCCGAGATTGCCGCGTCCCGATTTGGACGTAGAGCCGGTTTAGGCGGTTCTTCTCCCCCAACGCACAACGACTCGTCAGAGTCGAATCGAATTAATTACAGTCAGTCAATAAGGGACCCGAAGATCTGGAACGAATTTTCGTGCTCGATTGGGTTCGTTAGAAGCGGTAAACCGGATCCGGTTCTCTCGCGCCGGGTAAATCGATTACGGGTTTGCGCGTGTAATCGGTCGTTCACTCGTCGGATGCATCGGTACGTCTCGCGTTCGTACACAGGAGAGGAACTCGAACAATCGGTGTTTAATCGCCAACCTGGCGTAGATGCACCGAGCGGAGTCGCAATGCGCCCGAAGGCTCTCTGTGCGAAGCCGCAGCCTGCACGACGGGGGCGGAGAGAATCGAACGAGAACGCGAACGGAGGCGATGGAGTCCCGCGGGACGAGTCGATAAGCACGTTACGAGTTACCTGGGATATCGTGACAGGTAACATTTGTACGAATAGCGTTATCCGGCCATCTACTATATAACCATCCCCGCTACAACTACCATGAGGGTTGCTGCGGCTATTACGAACGCCCGTTCCGCACACCCGATCGCACGACCACGACCACGTTATTTCAACCAGCCGATTTCGTGATGGAATTCTCACGGGGACTCATATTCCGTAGCTCTTGCGGTAAATGATTATATTTTGTTTTTTTTTTCATTTTTCTTTTCAGGTGCCGGATGAAGCAGTGGAGACGCGATCTTCCACCGACTTCCGTCATTATCACCTTCCACAACGAGGCGAGGTCGACCCTACTTCGCACGGTCGTGAGGTGAGCTTTCAGTTCGATGATATACCGATCTGAGTTATGGGGAAGTGAAACGGCTGTGCGTGCGAGAGATTGATGCAATTTTCAAATTGACTTTGTTCAATGTGATATTTTTTTTTTGAGAAAAAAATGAATTCGGTTCTGGTGCGAAATTATTGGGCGGATTCGGCACGAATTTGGTTTTTCCTCAAAAAAATTAGCACACTTGAGAAAAAGTTCATTACAGTTTTGATTGCCGACCGCGATATTTCACTTCCCCTTAAGGCGAGGTGAAACATGTACCACGTGATATACGAGTGCAAGAGAGATAGCTGCATTTTTTTCGAATCAATGTCATGTAAAAAATGTTGAATTTTAGAACCGCTAATGCTTTGCTTTATCGCGAAATTTCTACCATCTCAGAAAGCCATTCATTACAGTTTTTGTTACCGACTGAGTCTGTTTCACCTCGCCTTAAATCAATGTGCATTAATTTTCTTACAAAGGCGCTGAGCTTTTCGGAGCGAAGCAAGATTGCTAGACTTTTGCCTACCGCACTCAGAAAGAAGTTTATTTTAATCAAAGTAAATTTATTAAGGACGAAGAAAAATTTTCTTCATAACCTAACAGAGTGTTTGTTAATTTCTAATATATTTATTTGTTTGATAATATTATTCTTATTCTGATTCTATTATATTCTGTTATATGATTTCTTTGTCGCGAATAAACCTTTATCTTAAAGTACAAATCTTTAAATAAATTTTTTTAATTATGCTGAAGAATATCCGTTATTTGAATCTGATAAGGATTTTCTTAAAGCAAGTAAACATTTCTTTGATCTTATCAAACGACATTTGAAGATCAACATTTACTTAATTTCAATAAATCTTTTTTCTGGGTGCTTTAGACGAAGACGCCGATAGTTTGCCTTTAAGACGAAATCTTGATGAGCCGCGAAGCAAATGGATTACAGTCTTAGTTACCGATTAAGTCTGCGGGAACTCTGCGGAAGAATTAAAAACACCGGTGAGCCGATCAGTTCAACGCGGTGTATGCATTTCCTTAAGTATCTTTGAAACGGGGAGTTTAATCCTTTCCGAAATTCCGTTCAAATAAACTCTCGAGCTCGGATCATCCGCCGAGCGCAACGCGGTGCAGTAGCACGGGAAAACGTGAAAGGAAGTTCACCGTACCGAACGTTCAGCAACCAACCCCCGTTCCATAAGACTCTGCCCTCATACCAGTCCAATTCTACCGGCGGAAGTCCGGTGCCGAGACCAATGGAATTTTCTAATCGTCATTCCATCGTGCTCCGCCGCTGGCAGCCATTACTCGGCCGTTGCGACGCATCCACCGCTGATGCAGCTGCGGGTGAAGCCGTGGCTTTGCCATCCTCACTCACAGGCCCAACGTCCTTCGACCACTGTGTCTCTCCTATCTCTGGTTTCTCCCTTGCTTCTCCCCGTCCAATGGCATTTCCACCTTTTCATCCCGTCTTTCCGCCGAGCCCCTTCTTCATCTTCTCCGTCGTCTTCCCTCACGGTTGCGAAACCCGGCGTGACTGGCTTCCTGCGAAAACCCACGGTATAAATCAGAGATTTTTCTCATAACCGAGGAATTAATTAAGACATTTTTCTCGGTCCTGGCCCGACCGCCTCTCAGCGATACTCTCGACTCACCAGCTATCTGGGCTAATTTATTAATCTATTCCGTCGATAAGAATTCTTCGAATAACAATTTTTTTTATCCTCCAGCGAAGAGATTGGAGAACGCAAATTTATTTCCTGCAAATTATGTGCCGTTTACTTTTATTTTTTTTTGTCGTCATTTGAGACGTTGCTTTTTTTGATTTTAGCGTACTGAACAGAAGTCCCGAGCATCTCATCAAGGAAATAATTCTCGTCGATGACTTCAGCGATCATCGTAAGTAAAGGAGATGATTTTTTTTTCGGCAGATTATATTGGTATTTTAATTAATTGAATCTTTCAGCCGAAGATGGCGACGAATTGTCGAGAATTCACAAGGTTCGTGTTATAAGAAATGAGAAGAGGGAGGGTTTGATGAGATCTCGGGTGAGAGGCGCCGATGCCGCGACTGCCAGTGTTCTCACGTTTCTGGACTCTCACTGCGAGTGCAACGCCGATTGGCTCGAGCCGCTTCTCGAGCGAGTAGCCGAGGATCCGTCGAGGGTCGTGTGTCCCGTCATAGACGTCATCAGTATGGACACCTTTCAATATATCGGTAAGAGCCATCCTACAATCTCTTTCCCGGAGACCCATCGTCGTGGTTTCGAGAGATAAAGTCGAGTGGATATATGTCTCTGTATATTACAAAGATTTTGCCACCATCGCAGTCGTCGTGTCCAAGAATGGAGGGTGTCTATAATAGGGACACAGAGAAAGTCAATAATGCACTGAAAAAAAAATTACACAGTGAAAGCAACAAAACAATACTGACTTTACATAGTGAATTACATAGTGAATTACATAGTAAATTACATAGTACATTACATAGTAAATTACATAGTAAATTACATAGTAAATTACATAGTACATTACATAGTAAATTACATAGTAAATTACATAGTAAATTACATAGTAAAGTACATAGTAAATTACATGGCAAATTACATAGTAAATTACATAGTAAATTACATAGTAAATTACATAGTAAATTACATAGTAAATTACATAGTAAATTACATAGTAAATTACATAGTAAATTACATAGTAAATTACATAGTAAATTACATAGTAAATTACATAGTAAATTACATAGTAAATTACATAGTAAAAGCAGCAACAACAATACTAACTTTTTACTAGAAAAATTAGTTCCCAAGAGGAACGTCTACATTTTGTAATTACAATCACAGACATTCATGGTTGCATCCATAATTATAATTTAACCAATTGAATATATACTATCAGAAACTATATATATAGACGTTTCCCCTGGGAACTATTTGTTGTGGTGGGAAACACTATCCTTTTTCTCAGTGTCGATGATCAGATGGGTGAGGAGGAGAGGGCGGGGTCATAATGCGGATACAGTGGAAATTGCAGGACAAATAGTCACAAAATTCATTTCAAAATACGATTTGGAAATAAAAGCAAAACTATTTTAGGAAACAGCCGAGACATACCCCTAGTATACATCGTATATTCTGTGCACAGACAGCTCGAAATATCTTTGTCGTGGCTTAGTCGCAATGTCGGTACGAAATATTGACATAGCTTTCGATGTTTGGCAAACGACAGGTGCATCGGCCGATCTGAGGGGTGGTTTCGACTGGAGCCTCGTATTCAAGTGGGAGTATCTCAGCCAAAGCGAGAGACAGTCCCGACAAAAGGATCCGACACAGGCAATCAGAACTCCCATGATTGCCGGCGGTCTCTTCGTCATCAACAAAGCTTACTTTGAGAGGCTCGGAAAATACGACACGCAGATGGACGTATGGGGTGGCGAGAATCTCGGTAAGTAGCGATTGTAAGTTATTGAGGAGGGAAGACCATCGGGTCAATTTTACGTTACATGTAAGAATCGTACCTTGTGGCTCTGATTGAGCTACAAGGTCGGGTTTTTATATGCAGTTGGTACAAGGTGTTGTGATTTTTTTATTTGTATTGAAGACATCAGTCATGAACGGACTTATGGTTGATGCACAAAAGAGGATCAGCCACGATTTGCTCCAACTAAGTACACCGTTTCAGCCGTCACAGTAATCTGTAATAAAAAGAAATCCAAAATTGTACTTTTAGAAAACTTTTTTTAAATTAAAAAAATTGGATAGATGGTGGCCCCGTGGAAAAAGTTCGATTTTCGACGAAAAAATAACAATATTAATTGTTTGTTATCAACAAATAAATGAACATTTATTTAATCATCATTAATTTATCTTTTTCAATAACAAAAACTCAAACTTCATAACACCTTGTGCTAACTTCCACTAATCGTACTTCTTTAAGTTTGATAAAAAGAAAATTCTTTTGTACTCACTGAATTTTATTCAACGAATTATTCCAACAGAAATTTCCTTCCGCGTATGGCAATGCGGCGGCAGCTTGGAGATAATCCCGTGCTCGAGGGTGGGTCACGTTTTCCGGAAGCGTCATCCGTACTCATTTCCGGGCGGGAGCGGAAACGTCTTTGCCCGTAACACTCGTCGGGCGGCTGAGGTCTGGATGGACGATTACAAACACTTTTACTACAACGCCGTTCCTCTAGCTCGGAACATACCATACGGAGAGTAAGGAATAAACCAACAAAAATCTATCTTATTTATACGAATCTTAAAACTATATCAATAGATAAAAAAAGAACACCGCAACTATTGTTTAAACAAAATTTCTAGTTAAAAAATATCTTTACTTTAACTAACATTTTACCTCCCTTATCGCTCCAGCATACAAGACAGAATGGAATTGAAGAGAAAGCTCCACTGCAAACCCTTCAGCTGGTACCTGAAGAACGTTTATCCGGAATTGGTGATACCGACGAGCGAGGGCGGTCCCGGAGGTTCTCTGAAGCAGGGCTCGGCTTGTCTGGACAGCATGGGTCATCTTCTCGACGGGAACGTCGGGCTCTATCCCTGCCACGACACCGGTGGCAATCAGGTAATATCATTGTACGATGAGAGAAAAAAAAGCTGAAACAAAAAAAAATTCAATAAGGTAAACGGCCCAGTTTCCGCCACCTTCAGTTGACCCATTTTCCGCCATCTTCAATTTATTAAATGGAACACATTATAAAAAACTATAAAATCCGCTCTTCAACATGACGTCAATTTCTTTTGTATTAAACGAAACCTGTCTTTATTATTACTATAAATTGCGTTCGATAGCGGTAACTGGGCCAGTGGAGGAAACTGGGCCGTTTACCTTAAGGGGAAGTGAAGTATCGCAGTCGATAATGAAAACTGTAATGAACTTGTCTCAAGGGTGCTAATTTTATTTGAGGAAAAAGCAAATTTCGAACCCAGCCCGAATTCATTTTTTTCAAAAAAAAATCAGCACCATTGAATAAAGTTAATTTGAAAATTGCAACTATCGCTTCCCCTTAATTAATGGCTATCTAATGAATTTTTTTGAAATCGTTTTACAGGAGTGGGGTCTGACAAAAGACGGCCTCATCAAACATCACGACCTCTGTCTGACACTGCCGGTCTACGCGAAGGGAACGACGCTTCTGATGCAGATATGCGACGGCAGCGAGAACCAAAAGTGGAGACACCTCGAGGGTGGACTGATAAGGCACTCGAGAATACCAGTTTGCGTGGATTCGAGATTACACGCTCAGCGCGGCATAACGGCCGAGAAATGCGACTCCGGCGCCGAATCGCAACGGTGGCATCTCTACAATCACAGTCATTAGCTTAGATTGCGTTACTAATCCGAGTTGTTGATAGAGCCGGTCGCCGGTTCGGGCACGAGATATCGCAAAAATTATTGCGGGCATCGTAATTGCCCGAAAATCGCGTGCCCGCTCGAGTGCGAACGAAATCAAAGAGAGATCAAAAAACGCAGCAACGATTCGTGCAACGGTATCGATATCTGGCACGAGCTGCGTGCATGCCCGACGTTTCTACGTCAATGGAATTAACACAATTTTGTCTGTCACTATTGCTATTATCGTCGGATGAATGATGTGAGATTCATTGTCACGGGTTGGCAATAAACTTGATCGTTTCGTCGCGTGTAGACAAAAAAAATTTACTCACGAAAACCGCGGATGAGAAACGTGTAAGCGGTTTTGTAAATTGATCGAATTGTAAATGAGGAAAAGTCACGTTGAAGTTTCACGAGTGAGGCGATTTATACGGGACAATTCGATCGTGAATACTCTTCGATAACGAACGAGATTTTAACAACAGTGATTGAAGTTGTGGATTCGTTCAAAAAGAAAAATATCAAAAATCGTTTGCTAGAATTTTTATCTTTATTTTGTTGTGGTTAAAAAATCACATTCTTACGCGTTTATCGAAAGGCAACGGACGAGACTCCGTCGATTCGGACATAATTATCGAATTCAATATTAATCTACGTCTTTCACTCTATGTATATTTCTCATTACCGGTAGAGAATAATCGATCGCTCGTTTTTACGACGAAAGAAGGGGAAAAACTCATTATCGCCTTCTCCTCGCATTTCGAAACTCATTTCTACCGCGACGATAACAGAGAAGCGGCGGGTCGAGCAGGCTCCGCTGCTGCAATATATATTATTATTTTTTTTTATGTAAATATCAAACACCTATGTCTGTTACTGATTAATATCGATCGAGGGGCACGTGGAGCTCGGTGATCAATCGTCATGGACGATGAAACAAAAAATACTCGATATACTTCTATTACTGCGATACCCTGGCATTCTATGTACTTTTTACACACCGTTTTACTTCCACATTGCGCTTCGAGTACGGATTTAGTAAGGAGTGTAAAAAAAACCAATAAGAAAAAAAAATCTTCGCTGTCCCCATAGTCTTCGCCGTATTAATATTAGATTCACCGTAAAATCGACGACAGTGCATATTGCGCGAAAATAATATTGTTTGTTGTGTTTTCACAATTTTATTAACATTTCCAACCGCGAACGAAATAATTGTCACGGGCATCAACCAAACGCGGAACGGTCACAGTCTCGCGCAGAGATTTATTTTTGTAATCGATGTTTGTATAACTTACTTGGTTGTGCGAGTAGATAGAGCCGAGCTGTACACAAGCTCGACTAGAGAAAAAAAAGAGAAAGAAAAAAAAAGGAAGAGCGATCAATGCGCTAATTAGCAATCCGTAACGAGAGATTCTTTTGTATCGAATATTTTTAACGAACGTTGTTCAAACGAGATCTCACGGCGATTAACTAACACGATCCATGAAATATTAACGACGTTAAGCTTTTTGTATGATAAAACTATAAGCGTGTAGTTGGGAAAAACAAAAAAAAAGATCGAAAACATCAGCCAGGCGGTAAATAAACGCAGTCCGGCAGGGAGTTCATGCGTACGAGGATACGTAAAAAAAAAAAAAAAAATTCGTCACTCAAATGTATAATTAACGTTTAAGTCCTGTAGACGTCGAGTATATGAAACATACACACCGAGGTCAGTGCAACGACGCATTACCCAATTATCTTCTGTGATTATTTTCTTCCTGTCGCGAGCCGTATCTGTTCAATAGTTTCGTTCTCCATAGACGACGATCGCTTTCTGTTTTTTCATGTAATTTTTTTTATTCTTTTTACAACACCAAAAGGGCGCTTGTTGAATGCATCGAAGCACCGCGGACTTGACAGATTGTAATCGCATATTATTATTATATATATTATTGTAAATAGTAGATACAATTTACACGTAGAAACGTAAGTTATGGCAAATTCGTACTTCCAAGGTGTAAGCTGTAAAATATTAGATAAAGGAGGGAGGAGAGGCGGATCAATGACGATTATGGGACACGGAGGAAAGACAGATGTGAGACGTTAATGTTACCGTTCATCCGACAAGTTCGAGATTGAATTAAAAAATCTCGACGCTCTGTACATCTAGTGTAACAGCTGAGTGAGTAATACTAAGTATGACGCGTTCGCTCAGGTACCAAAAGAAGCGTTTGACTTGTTCGCACATGAATTCGCCTTAATGCAAATTGCGACCGATTTCACGTGTGAACGATAAACGAGCTACACTTTTCTTTCTTCCCGAGTGGACGGACGAACAAGTATATCGCAATTACGATATGCGCGAAAACTTCGTACACATTATCCGTAATCCACGAGGCGTTAAAATTTTCACACCTTGTGAAATGAAACTCTGTTCGATACTCGTGCGAAAAATGTTTTCTTAACTCGTGTGATTGCAACACTCGTCATAAAAAGTTTTTTTCACACTAGTATCGTAATGTACTATTTTGTTATCTTTTCTTTAATCTCGAACCTATCGTCGGACGCGCTTCTCGAGTCACGAATCATTTTCGCAGTAGGACTTTTCGACATTGTGATCATTGTGTTGTACTATAGGAATTGTATTTGAAAAAAACGAAAAAAAAAGAAAAAAAAACTTAAAGAAAAAGAAGAAAAAAAATGCTGATGTTTCCTCTATTCCATATTTTGCGATTGTATAATAAAAACTATGTATGTACGTCACAGCGATATACCGTAATAATACTTAAGTATAGGGGAAAAAAAATATATATATAAAATAAAAAAAGACAAGTTTTTCTAATAAAATGCAAGGAATATTTCCAAACGTGTTTGCCTTTTTTTTTTTATTCAAAGTCGGGTTCGTCATAAATGAGTTTCGAAGGGCTCTACACTTTTTTGCTACGTTTTTTGAGTCCCTTCTTAACTTTCTGCTTAAGTTCATCGACGTCCAAGTCGTTTTTCCTCTTGACTCCGCTCTCCCCGCTCTTCTCCTCGGCGGGTGGCACGAAGGCTTGAGCTCGTCTCTCCTCGCGCTTCTTGGTCGCCTCCTCGTGCCTCTCGTCCTGCTGCTTCTTCCTCTTGGCCCGCTTCTGCTCTTCGTTCAGGAAGTACTCGCCGGAGGCGAGCTGTATGTCCAGTTTGCTCTCCTGCTGCGGAGGCGGGAACGGCGTGTACGGCTTCTTGATCTTCTTCTTCTTGGGCTGTTTCCTCTTCGCCACGTTCTTGCTGTTGAACTTCGGCAGGAATCTGTCCCAGACCTCGTTCTTCAGCTTCGGATCTTTGGCGAGCTCTCGCTTGATCATCAGAGCCTTTATGTTGTATATGGGATGAATATTATTCATCGTGTCCTCCGCAATTTTTCTGACCTGCTGTAGGCCGCTGTAAGGTCCCAGGGCGGCGACCGTCTGACCTTGAACGAGAACGTAGCAGTTCGTGAGAAGCTCGATGGACTTTAGCGTACATCCGTTCGGCCCGATGAGCCTCTGCCTCCGTTTAACAAACTTTTCTTTGTTTCTCACGAGAGAGGAAATCTTTATAATGTCCGCGGCCATGTCGTCCTGAAGGACCCTCACGGCCTGCTCGAAGGGCACGGAGCGCGATATGAGTTTGAGCATGTCTCGAGCTTTTATTATTATAAACGGATCCCAAGTTTTTCGTGTCGTTCTGACGGTCATGCTGCCCTCTATGAGATCGAGCTCGGCCTTTATCTCGTGCTGATCGAGAGCCTTTTGCACGAGCGGCCAACACTGCTTGAGATATTGCTCACGGTATTTCGGAAAGAGGGTGGCGAACGAGCTCTCCTCCAGGAGACGATGAGGATTGTGCTCGGGCTTGAATTCCGGGACCTTTAGAGACCACGCGTCGTCGACCGGTCCCGTCGTCTTTGGTCCATCCTCTACCTCCGAATCGCTCATCTTTAAGCAACGAACTTAATTATTCCTCGAGAGTGATTGTTAGCTTAAGGTCACTTTGGCGGTCTTCGATCATCGAAGAGGTTACGTCACTGTCTCACTTGTCCGCAAGGCCGTTCACGGTTATATTTCATGGATGTTTCTAGAAGCGCGATTGAGCTGTTGAGAATAGAAACTTAATCAACTTCGTCAAAGTGCGTGGCGGTGCGGTGTGTGTCGCGACAATATTTACAAGTTAGTTGCAGACTGGAGAATTAAACGTAATCGTGCCACACACGTGTTTGGTATTTCACCGCCACCAAACGATGGGGAATGCAAGCAACGTTGTATCTGCAGTCGCTAGGCGAAGGCCGGAAATACCAGCAGTCGGTAAGAATGTTAAAAGTCCGACGACGATTGTTTTATTAACGAATCTTATTATACTGATGAGTATCGTGGGAAGCTTATCAGCTCATTGTTGACGTTACGATGATTTTTCAGAATGCAATTTTGCTATAGGATCATCCGGGACGAACTCAATGAAGCAGGGGTTCTCAGCGATCAGCAGATGGTTAAATTTATCGATGCAGCCGTACGTATTAGGCCAATCCTCTTGCGAAGGCTGAAGCCCTCCAAGCTTTCTCGTTACACGCTTGCGACGAGGAAATTCTTTATTTCACGGTCTAAAAATCATCGAGCCTATCCAACGATGGCACGCGAGCAAGCATCGGGACAATTGCTGCGGCGATAGATAGTGCAGAGCGTGCACCGACGATAATCCGTTAATTACGGTGGAAAGTCCAACGATCGCTAAACGACGTGAGTCACCCGGCACTCCGGTCACTGAGGGCTCGGAGAAAAAGTCCGGAAGATTGATGAATACCTTTGTTCGTCATGATCCAAAGTCTCGCAGCCGCTGGAGAGGCGAAGCTGCCTCGTGTCGCGATGCCCCGGCAAGCTGCGCGTGCTGGCGATAAGAAAGCTCTCGAAGCCGCGTTGCAGTGCACTCGACAAAAAGTGTAAACAAGGAAACAAACTGTTTCCGTGGTGATGTCTCCGCTCTGAGGAACGTTCTTAATTAACGGAACTGTTACAGTTCGAGTCGGATACGACCCGGGTAATTAAAGAGTCTCGGCGACCGGGAAGAAGCATCGCATAACCTCCGCGTCTCAACGTAGAGGTTCTTAGCCGCGAAATAGGCCAAGATCGCACGTACGGAAGCGAATTACGTAACTCCCTCGGAGCGCACGCGTGCAGTTTTATTTCGCGAAAATATGGACTAGGTATGGGTATATATGTTTGCCGTCACGAGTTTCCTCGCGTTTCGCTAAACCCGCTCGAGTCGACTGCACGACGAGTGCTGTTGACGATGTTTGCCAAGTGCGCCTGCACTCGTCGCGCGTCCTCCCCCCCCCCCCCCCCTCTTTCTGCGTCGCTACACCTCTTACGCCTTCGTACCCTCCTATACAGAGTCCGATATACCTTCGGTCGTTCGATTCACACTTTGCGTATATTTGCACGATGACGCGCCTCGGCTTGCTGGACTTCCGGTTTTCCTAGGTCAGCTACGCTCCGGGATTCTTGGACTTGTGTAATTACGATGAATAAACTATGACGAATAACGATTATGTATCTTGAAGAATAATATCGTCGGGCTTGTCTAATCGCTTCGGCAGATGTACCGGAAACCTCGTTACTTTACGCCTTGATTTTACGTCGCGCTCGCTCTGTGTTTCAATAACAATTCGTCAGCTGTTTGACCGCCATGTTTGATCGTCTTTGTCGCTGGGATCTCGAGCGACTTACCGCACGCCTTTTCTTTGACGCTATTGTCGAAAAGTCATGGGTCGACGACAATGTCGCGAAATGAACGATGCACCACGAACCGACGCGACTTTCGGTGTTGCGATAAAGCGAATCGTAGGACTTTGCACCGGGTAGGGGCGTATGGGACTCGCAGTAATAAACAATCGGGTCTTCACGGAAACGTGAAAAACAAGCGATGACGTCCGGAAGCGTGCGATAGTCACGTGACGAAACGCTCGCCGGCATGGCAGATATCGACGGTATTGAAATTTCGTAATTCGGCAAACTTGGCGTATTTTCTTTATCGTTTAGAGAGAAAATATTTTAAAAACTCGCTCGCGAAGAAACGCTGTGTGTCGTGTATGCGACATCGATCGGCAGCAAAACGAAGGCCGTGTACTTTCGAGATACGAGCTTTCCGGGACGCCGATACTAAAAGGTCTCCATTGACCTCCCATCGAAAGTCGAGACTTTCAAGGGTTGCCATTGAAAATCGACAGATCAACGTACCGTGTCGAATTTTTATAGCGCCGACGGAGCTGTGTCGCCTCTTCTGCCTCGATTCATGTACGCTTTCGATGTCGATAAAAAAAATTAATTAAAAGAACACTTTGCGTGACGACTTATCGATCATCCCAGTACGGAGTCCGAGACTCCGAGTCTCATCACCGATTCGTCAGCCGATGTCAACAAAACGTAACTCCGTGCACCGGTGGCTGTTCGATATAATCTTCTAACAAAAAAAGGTTCCGACCTTCGCTTTCCTCGATAAAAACGCTCGAGCGAACTTCGAGCCAGCGAAACACGTTTCCACGCGGTACATCATCTATCATCGCCTATGTATAGCCAAATATCACCTATGCCAACAGAATCGAGCGCACGTGCCGTCTGGTTTTTGTATTCGTAAAGTAAATGTTATCACTATTGTCATGAATCATCACTAAAGTCATTCTCGATGCTCGTCCCGAGGATTTCACAAATTCGCCTGAGTAAACTATTCGGAAAAACCCCGCAAAATCAGGATAGTTTCCCCGGCGAGTAAATCCTCTAATTTAGTGCCGCGGGTAAAAAAACTCCCAGGAGTTTAAACCTCCGGCTCAACGTTTACAATATCGGTCGCATCGTAACTCAAACTTCGCCTAAACAGCGTTTTGTTTTTAATCAGTAAAAAAAATAACGAGGAATGAAACAAAGAAAAGATATATATCTGGGTCGCAAAAGTGACTTTGACCTTCCTGCAGTGTTCGGGCTATTTTCGGCCCGTCAGCCGCTTATTCAAATGCAGTTATTCAATACACGGTGATCTACGAAACACCTATTTTTGACGAAATATATTCCTCACCGCATGTTGCCTTACGTATGAATCCAATAATATCGGTTCAATCGCTACAATTGTCATTTTGATAAATTGCCTTTTTAATTATTTATTTATTTTCGAGCATTTTAAAGATGTTTGGGCCACAATCGCGGTCAGGGAACGGAACAGAGGCTCCGCTGAACGCGTTAGTCAGTGTGCGAGTGAGAAACGCCGACAAAGCAAGCGGCTACACAGAGCTAGTGTCTTTCGTTTATTGCATTTATCTCAGAAACAAAACGGTGAATCTTCTTGAAATTTGAACACAATCTGTCTGATAGTACGCCCTTCGCTGTGGTGGGTTTTTTTTATTCGAATATAACAGAAACCCGCGGAGAAAATCGCTACGCTCTGTCGTTACCGACCGATTTCCGAAACGTTTACAGTACCTTATGTACCTTTGTACGCGCATTGCTAAAAAAAACTACACGGTCAAAAAATCTGAAAAAATTGCAAACGATTCAGTGGGTCTTTCCCTACAGAGTAGCAAAGTTTTATAGGAATCGAACAGAAATCCGTTTTGGCCCAAGCATCCTTAAGAGGGATCTGTGACAGTCGAACAGAAAAATAATGGCCGACAGGGCGATTTAGGTCCCGAGATCGAAATGTGGCGGATCTTGAGTCGAAAAGAGTGACAACCGTCCCGCATCTGGGCGGTTGTCACTAGGCCGCTCGTTATTGCTTTCCCTGGCCAGCATCAGGCGCATCGAACTTCCGTTCTCTCTAGTCGTTGTCCTCGGTGCATGCGAACTCTCGTGAGTGCGTCTGCACCGAGCCGAGGTGGGTTCGGTGCTAGAGTATCGACCCGGGGCATGCGGTAGCCCATTCTCCTCCCTCTCCACGCGGTTTACCCCTCTCGCCCTTTCCGCACTTTCCATCTCGGTTTTCGCCTCGTCTCGCTCGACCCGCCACCGTCGGCCTCCGTTCCTCTCGTTTCCACGCTTTTCGCGAGGATTGCGCCGTCTATACGCCGAGCCATCATCCCTTCCACTCGCTGTGTTGGCTCACGCTCGCCCCGTTTCTCTCTTCCTCCCGCGGTCTCCCCCTCGCTCGCCCCCTCGTCCACGCGAACCTCCTCCCCCTCGCCGGGGACTTAAGGTCGAATATCGCCCGACCGGTACAAACAATATCGACCTAACGCCACGCCGTCTCTTTGTGGTGCATGCGCGAGCCCGCTAGCGAAGTGACTCGAACACTCGGAGCCCCGTACCTTACGTCGGACGCTCAATGGGGTGAAATATCATTGACTATCTTAAAGTGATTTTTTTTTCTAAAAAAAATTTTAGAACTCTTTTACATTTTTTTTTTACATATTTCGATCTTCGACAAATATGATCTGTCGAATAATGGAACGAAGTTTCATCCGATAAATGCAAATTTACATTTACATTTACTTTGCAGGAAAAAATAAAAAATAAAAACGCGCGATTATTGACTATCTTGAAATGTTTTCTCATGGTTTAATCAAACTCTGCATTTATCATCCTTTGAGACTCTTGAATTTTTGAGCTCTTTTAACTCCTTTCTTTTAATACATGGATCTACTTCCGGTAGATCGATCGACAGCTTATCGAACAGTGAAAATGAATTTAATCTGAAAAAATGGAAATTTGCGGATATTTTACAGAATAAACAAAATAAAAAATTCCGCAAAAACATCATCAACGACAGTCGACGTTCCGACGATTATTTCTTCGGAAACGAAGACTCACGCTTCTTCGTGGCATGACTCGGATTATTAGCTATTGCGTGCGACCGCCTGGAAGAATCCGATGACGGTGAAGCGAAATAAAAAAAGAACAATGATAATAATAAACCGACCTCCCGCCATTATATAGCTCGAAGGAGCGTCATAATTCCTCTCAGTGGTCGAATGCAATTTTCCAATCTTTCGCGCATAATTGCGTTCCTGGAATCGCGGTACGCATAGATCACGTTCTCCTTGCTGCTGTTGTCGAATGCCGATCGCTGGTCGCCGATGCCGTCTCGCAGCTGGTGCTAGAGGCCTTTCTCTTGAATGAGTGCACTCAGCGGAGCCGGCGAAACTGCGCATGCGCACGCGCCGTACTATCCTCTCTATGCACACAGAGAGATGTACCACGCAATACAGGTGTATATACCCGTATTTATAATTCCCCCGTTCCTCGTAGTAGAAACTCATGTACTATGTATAGTAAAACTTTCGGGGATGCGGGTGGTCGGTCTCTGTACGTGGATTCCCGACGCCTCTCCGTGTACGTGGGCGACGTCTGATACCGACGATTTAACCAATAGCGCGACGCTTCCGTGCCGTCCGGGTCGATCCATTCAAGAAACGGCTGACAAAATTTAATCCGCAGACTAACGATGTTTCGTAACAGTCGATTAAGTTTTCGCCGATCAAGCTTCGGATCGACGATATTAACCAATCGCACGATCCAACGATAACATAGCGAATAATCCCGCACGGGGACAAAAAACATTACATGCGACAAACAAATATAAAAATTAAATGTTGATATTAAAATGTTAAATAAAAATATTTAAAGAGAATATATTTTTCAATATGTGCTTAGACCTATCCGTCACGAGTATCTCATAAAACATGAATTTACATAAAATATATGAAATAATAGGGTTGAAGGGCCGAGGTCGATGGCCCTTTGCCAAGGTGTAAAGTTAGCATTAGGTATAAAATTTAGTATAAGAAGATAACTCGAAATATTAACTTTGGCAATAAATCTCTTTTGCTAATACTATATGAAATTATAATAATAAAAATATTTTATAGAACATTTGATATAACAATTTTTCTTCAAAATTTATTTTAGCGAATGAAAAAATATATACTTTTGTTTCCACGAATGACATTTTCATGGATCAAGCGAATACCGAATAGCGACAAAGAATTTAATTTAAAAAAAATCTATCTTCAAACCTCCGCTAGTAAGCTCGAAGCCGCCAAACCGAGTGGACGGTTCGGGTCTGGGGTCTTCCCGTCGGCTAGTCACGGCCCTGGGGCATGTTCGTCGGCACGGTTTCGTTGCACCGAGCGAGAGCGGCCTCGCCGAAGGAGAGGCGCATAGCGCGGCGCACAGCTGATTTTGACGTCGCTGTTGTGGGGCGCGCGCGCTCTCGGTCTCTCGATGTCGACGAAAATAAGCCTACTGGCTCGATAACAAAGCGGGCGCTCGTCGGTGATCCTTTCGCGTCGTCCGAAAGTTTCGCACTTGCCGAGGGAATTTTTTCGTCCGTGCCGCCGATTCCTCGAGTTGCACCCGAAGGTCGAAGGAGTGACGGACGGGCTGTTTAGCGGTGGCGCGTCGGACTGTGCCGTGCGGACCCGAACGATAAGCCGGACCGCGAAGCGTGCACGCGAGTTCGGTCTTTGTCCTTAAAAATTCGCACGGCGTTTCTCGAGGGCTCGGAACTGCCCCGGAGAACGCCCAACTGCCGATATCTTCCTCGCCGCTCCGCGCACAAGTAAAGAAGGGACCAGGTGAGAGACTGCGGAGCGTGCGACGGGGCTAATCGCGAACGAGACGACGAGCCGGAGAAGGCTCGCCGCACGGGCGGTTCACGAGTCAGCATCAGAAGCTCGGCGTACCCGAGGCAGGCTCTGACACGCTCCCGATCTCTCTCCGTCAGCGGACCGTCGGCTGCCAAGACGCTCGGTCGTTAACGCGCTCGAGCCACTGCACAGTGCCCGTTCGTCTAGTGTCGGAGACGAGTGGCCGTCGACGCGGAGTGCAGACGATCCGGTGTATCGTTCTTACGGGTTTCTGTATATTTGCATCGATTATGGACGGGACGAGCTGAATCGACGGGTTATGAGTTGTGTTACGACTGGATTAATATCTTTCATCTTTTCACGGACGTGCGGTGAGTTTTTTTTTTTTATGTGAGAGGAAGCGAGGTATTTTTTTTTAAGGTTTTTTTTTAATTGTATGCGCATGGGGATGATGCGAATGAATTTTGGTGTCTGGCTCGGGAGAACGGCTCGAGGCACCGCGGACGAGTTTAGCTGGTTGGTGGTGCGCCAGTGTGCGTGCAGGCTGAGTGGAATCCTCCGATGAGTCAAGCGCGGCGCGAGAAACCACCGGAGGATGCTGCACTGAGAAAACCCGGAATTTCATTCTTCGGGAGACACGGAGAACTTTGTGCGTTCTCTTGCTATCGGACAAAGGAGGAGCGGAGATGTCTGCGTTTCTGTGCAGGGATTCGATTACCCCGGTCCGGCGTTACCGACGCTGGACGCACCAGTCCGATTTCGGAATTGAGCTTCGCGAACCAATAAATATTTTTCGGGCTCTTGGCAACTTTTAATTTTTTTTTTTTTTTTTTAGATGCGTGAAAGTATTTTTTTTTGTTCCCATGGTTCCACTTATCTTCACGAGTGGACTTGGGTTTTTCGATGTTCCTTTTTCCACGTGAATACATTATTGGTTCCACAATTCCACTTATCTTTGAGGCTAATGGCGCATTTTTTTTTTTTTTTTTTAATACCTGAAAGAATTTTTTTTTCTACTATTCCACTTATCTTCGACCAGAGTGGACCAGCGATTTTCAATGTTGTCTTTTTTGTCTCTTTTTTAACATCTCTCGAGGGTTCAAGAGCGTGGAGGTCATTCGTGAGAGCGAAGCGAGGGAAGGCGGCTGAAGCGAACGGAGAACATGGAAGAAAACGAAACGAGCTTCTGCGCTCTTCTGGAACGTTTTTTAGTGGCATTTTTTTTACTCCCCATTTGTTGCCTTTTCTTCCCGCGTGTTATTTTTCCCGAGTTTCAACGCGTATCCTTCATCGCCGTTGCTCTCCGGCACGAAACGATTTTCACCGGAACACCCGTCGGTTTTATGACGGGTTTAATCTCGAAGGTTTTACCGTGCGCCGGATGTCTCGCGCGAGCTACCGAGATCCTGCCCACCGCTATAAAATCCCTACCAGCGTCAGGTTATTCTTATTACTCCGCCCCGCGTCTGCAACACTAGTCGAGCAACGTCGCGCGCCTATAATTTCTCAACAATTTTCTCTCGCACAACAATCGCGTGCATTCGCGAAGCGGCATTCCAGCGACTCGATTTGTCCTGTGAAATTCATGAAAACCAGACTAATCGAATCGTTGATTTATTTTTAGTACACCACGTATCTATAAACAGAGCCCGAACAACGTGGTGTTCATCAATTCTCGGGATACCGAGCAAAAAAAAAAACTGACGATGCGCGCATGCGCGGAGGCGCCCCTTGCAAATTTACTCCGGAGGATTGTTAGAATTCAGAGACTTCGAATCCGAGAGGTTTTGGGGCCGGAGGCTCGGAGGGCAAGAGATCTTATCTTCTCGATCCACCCTACAATAATTATGGCAACAATATTAAAAACATAAAATAAACAGGCACGAAAGTTTTTTCTTTTACATTAGCTTCTTTCTTTTTGTTTTCGTTATAGTTTTTGTACTATTTTGAAATATTTTTGTATCATTATTTTTTTACTACAAACTTTGTTATTTAGCCATACGACGGAACGTAACATTGACGATCGCCACGGCTAAAAATTCGTATGATTGAAACGGCAAGAGTTCTTATCTTCCCGATCGAGCTAAGAATAATGATGGCAATAAATATGTTAAAAAAAAAAGAAACAGGCGCGAAAGTTTTTTTTTTTTACATTAGCTTCTTTCTTTTTGTTTTCATTATATTTTTGTATGATTTAGAAAATATGTTTGTATCATTATTTTTTTGCTACCGACTTTGTTAATTAGCGATACGACGGAAAGTAAAATGTACGATCGACGCGGCTAGAAATTCGTGTGATTGAGAAATAGCAGCGAAGCACTGCCGAAAACAATGTGTTCCGCTTTTAACCCTTCCACCGAAACTGCATCGAATAACGATTGAATTTTATGCTGCCGTCGTTGTTTACAGCGGGATTATAGACCGAAAGCGAGCCTCGCGTCCGTGTATCGACACAAACACACGCTGAAGCTTAATTAGGCTTCGTGGATAGAAGCGTCGTCGTTACGCTTCCCTCCCGCCCCTCGAAGCATGTATTCATTCGCAATTCCGTCGCTGAGACTCGACCTCGTTTTAGCATAATCCTGCAAATCGACCGATCGATCTCCGTGAGGCTCGAGCTTTGACAATAAAGTTCATCCGGCATGCATCGATTCGTGGTTCCTTGATACACCGCGATATAAATAAATTTCCTGGCGAAATTAAAATCGGCCATAAAACTACCGGCGTATGATTTCAGGATGTGAATTTCGTCGACGATCTATTCGGGGACCGGCAAACGATTGTTGTTCGGATTCGTCGATACCGGAAAGATTGGGGCAAAATGAACCAGTGGCCTTCATCCAGAATGGGGACTTTTCTACAAAGTCCCGTGAAAAAAATTGGTAAAAGTGGTCCATTTTGCCGGACGTACGAAAAACGGCGTATGATTTTATGACGTGAATTTCGTCGACGATTTATTCGCACTGAGAAAAAGTATGATATTTCCCACTACAGCGAATAGTTTCCCGGGGGAACGTCTATATAGATACTTTCTCATAGTATATATTCAATTGCTTAAACTATAATTATGGTTGCAACCACGGTGTTTTGTCATTGTTGTAACTGTAAAATGTAAACGTTCCGCCTGGGAATTATTTTTTATAGTAAAAAATCAGTCTTGTTGCTTTTACTATGTAATTTTTTCTCAGTGCGGAGACCGGCAAACGATCGTTGTTCAGATTCGTAGATACCGGAAAGAATGGGGCAAAATGAACCAGTGTCCTCCATCCAGGATAAGGCCTTTTCTTTAAAGTCCCGTGATAAAATTAGTACAAGTGGTCCATTTTGCCCCGCTCTCATCTATAACATCTGCCGACTAAAAGATGAGTGAAAGGAGTGAAGAAACTCAGCTCGGGAGGTCACACGTCAATTTCGTCCATGTCTGGCGATCAATTTGCACTATATAGTGTGTCTCGAGAACCGAAGCTGAGCAAATTCGATACGAGGCTCCTGAAGGGCGAACGGCCTTATCATCGTCAATCAATTGTCGTCACTTATCACTCTTGATCTCTTGCAACTTGGTCGCATTTTTTTTCCGCACGTTCATTCGCGGTACCGTTCACACCGAAGGGGCATGGGAACGCGCCATTGAGGAGGAACCAGCTCGGTGTTTGGAATACCCGAAGAAAAACGTGAATCTAGCCGTAGGCGTGTGGTGTGCGAAACAACAGCTACCGTGGTAATTTCTCACGGTTTTTCGTCGGAAATCTCAGGCTTTTTTCATACCTCGTCGGATGATCTCTGTTGCTGCTCGGTAATTTACCACGGCAGTCGCGAGACCGTTCAAAGTCCGTTCGGCCGTCCACAGCCGGGCCGTAACTACTTGGAGAACGCGAACTTAAGGTAGTCCTTGCGAATAGGTGTTCACTTCGCATAAGTTTCAGAGAATTGCGAACACTTATGGATGGTATAAAAATACGAAAAAAATCAAGCGTATTAAAGGTGCTGAAAAGATTAATTTTGCATAATAATAATTCCAAAATGTTATTAACAAATTGATGAAAAATAAAATTGGTCACCAAATCTCCCGGACACCTAACTTGTTTTAATGGAAATGATTTGTTCACTTTTTTTAATAAGTATGCATTTTTTCAGATTTTTTAATTTGCTTTGAATTTTGTGACTTTCTAGACTTTTTTCCCACATAAAAAAAGTCCGTTCGGCAGCCCACAGCCGTGCCGTAACTACTTGGAGAACGCGAACTTAACTGGAAGCGCGGCACTTTGTGCTCTAAGCATATTGCTGCTGAAACTGGTACTGTAATCACCCATGGTAGTGAATATGGACCACCCGTGTTAGCAAGGAAACCAATGGCATATGGACCGGGCCATATTACCCCACTTTTGCCCTGCACAATAATGCTAAGGATTCGATGTTCTCGGGAGTGTCCATGGTAATTTTGTTATCTTTCTTCGTCGGAAACCACGGGTTTTTCCGGTAAATGACCACGGTACTCGCGAGAGTGGTCAAAGTCCTTTCGGCCGCCCACAGCCGTCCCGGAATTACTTGGAGAACGCGAGCTTAACTGTAAGCGCGGCATTTGACGCTCTAAGCATATCGCTACTGAAACTGATACTATAAATATGTATGGTGGTCAATATGGACCACGCCTCTTAGCCTGTACGGTAATACTGAGGATTCGGATGTTCTCGGGCGTTCCGTGGTAATTTTTGTTGTTTCTTCTTCGGAAACCACGATTTTTCTCATACCCCGCCCCAGCTCGGTAATTCACCACGGCAGTCGAAAGAGTGATCAAAGTTCGATCGCCCTTTCACAGCCGTGCCGTAACTACTTGGGGAACGTCAACTCAACTGGAAGCATGAAACTTGGTGCTCTAAGCCTATCGCTGCTGAAACTGAGACCGTAAATATGAAGGGTGGTGAATATGGACCACCCCTCACAACACGGAAACCAATGGTATATGGACCGGTCCATCTTACCCCACTTTTGCCCTGTACCGTAATGCCAAGAATTTGGCGCTCGATGCCTCGGGGATACTCTGTAAACACTGGCCAGGATTCTAGGCTCTCGTCCCGCTGGTAGTCCAAAATACAGTGTGTTTGCATGGTCACAAAGTCATTCAAACTTAGGCGTGCCATTCACGAAATGGTACGACATGTTCCACCCACGGACCGGCTGTGCAAACCCTTCGGGTCCTTCGAGAGGACTTTGGTCTTTGGTCAAAATTCAGGACGTACGAGACGAACTCCGACCTCGATACGAAGTGACGTTGCGACTGGTTTGTGGAAGTTGGCACGATACGGACGTGTGAAACGAGTCATTCCTTTTTTTTAACGTTTATGCAAAGCTTTATCCATCGACGATATTATTGATATATGGGATAAGTGACGAAAACCGAAATATGGAGAATATAGCGTATGGGAGTGCTTTAGGATTTTGGAAATTAACTCCCCTATACTATACGGGGTTTAGGATTTACGAAATCCACTTCTATATGCTATGAAAACTGAAATCTGGAAAATATAGCGTATGGGAGTGATTTAGGATTTACGAAATCCACTTCCATATGCTATAGAAACAATAATCTCTAGAATATAGCATATGGGAGTGATTTGGAATCGAAATCCACTCTGATATGCTATTGCTTTAATATATGCGATAATAATTCAAATAATACTTACGCACAAAATGTGCGTAAATGAATGTGTGACTCATTTAAGCAGTATGGGAGGCGGTCTATCTTATGCTTTTTATGCCATTTCTGCTGGATGATAAAAATTGTTAATTCGAATCATGTATTAGAAAAAAAAATCTAGCCAAATTACATTTCTCTTATAAGAGTTTTCTCTTATGTAAGTTATAAGTAATTTTTCTTTTGTTATTGAAAATAAATTTTTCATTTATTTTTCGGTCCCAGTGCATCGTTACAGATGCAAGTCTCGAGCCATCGTGAATGTTGCCTCAGATCAAGAAATAACAACACGCAGAGTTAATTCTGCTAGCAAATAGCTAATTCGATGTCGTAGCTTGTGTCGTGCAACACGCACACGAGACGCTTCGAGGCTATCGCTGCGTCACGAGAGCTCGGATAAAAAGCTTCGCTCCCTAACCGACCCGGGTCAACGCAATTTCTGGCACGTGCTCGTTTCCCAACTTCGCGGGTTTCCACGAACTTACGTACCACATTTATTCTCCGACACCGGCAACGTCGACCTACCCTCCATGACCCTTCTCAATCTCACTCAGCTAGACACATACCCGTTACTTTCGTCCCTATTAGTTATCCTCGTTCTTCGGAATTTCTATTTAGCCAATCGAGCGAGTGATCGATATATTTGCCCATGGAGACAAATCGTTTTTGCTATCCTGAGAGAAATATTTGCCGCTGATAATTTGATGTTGCAGCAGCAAAAAAAAAATGGCTGCAAGAGCAACGCAGTTTTCGTCCCTACACAGTAAAATACACAGTAAAATAGGTACCAAAGTTTCTTGTCCACAAACGTCCACAATTATTTTCTTGTCCATTTTATAAAAATGTCTCTCAATTTTACGAATGTTTTTTTGTAAAATTAAAAACAACAAAACAAAAAGACAAAAAAGGTTTGTTAACCCTAGCAAACCTGTTTTATCCACAAACGTCCATTCGTCACAAACGTCATTCTGAAAAAGTTCATATGTGTTCAGAAAATTAAACGAATCATTTTTATGAAGGAAAATAGTTAAGTTGCCGGGTAATTTGTTGAATAATTATTATTATCTTCAATTTGTTGACAACAAATTGGAATTATTATTTCACAAAGACAATGTTCGCAGCACTTTCCATATACTTGATTTTTTAAAGATTTTTATCCCATCGAGAAGTGTTCCAAATTTTCTCTGAAACTCACGATTGGCGGGACTGTACCGCATGTGTGTGAAGTTAGCATATCAATTTCTAGCAGATCAAAAATAAACTCGCCCCGACCTTTTTTACCGTGTACATTATGCAAGTAAATTAGTTACAAAAAGTTCTTTCTGACTCACCAAATATTTGTCTCACCTTGTGGGTCAAATGCACAGTCAATTGATTGACAATTTGATGGTGCAGAAAAATAAGAAAATTGCTGCCCCAGCAACGCAGTATTTACGCCTAGACTGAGTAGGCAAATTTTGTACAAAAAATTCTTGCTGACCCATCGATTTTAACTCGCTGTTGTTCTAGAATCAACCAACACATTCCTCACCGCTCGCGATAATAGAAATGAAAATGGACTATCGAAGATCGGGCAGAAATCGAACACCTGGCCTGAGCATGTTTGCCTCGCGTGATACGCAAATCGATTAATTGACTCGATACCGAAGATATTCCTGATGTATCTTCGGTACAGTTGGCGCTAGACCGAGACCGATAGAGAGAGATTTCGTCGGCCCTCCTCGTTGTCGAGGAGCTGGCGAGAGCCTCAGGTGTCAGGTGTTGCTTCGCGATGTTGCTTCATCGCGGGCTCGAACACCTCTTCAATTCCCGTACGTGATCGCGATGAAAATTTATCGATCATCGCCGACTCCGATAAGAAAGGGTAACCCTAGCCGCGTGGCTCGTCGTCGAGATAATCGCCGGTGTTCATCGTCGGGTTAGGGATGAAACGAAAAATTAAACGACCGCAGTGACGCGTCGTCGAACACTCGGATCGTTCATCGTCCTAAAATTTACCGTATAACGTGTACATTTTCTGTACAGGACTGGAAGTTTTTATTCTAAAACTGGTACTTTAAATTTAATGTACAGTTGTGATAAAAAATTCATATACTTTTTAATTGAAATTAAAGTAAATTATTAAAATTAAACTACTTTTATAGTAAAATTAAAGTCGATTATTAAAAATAAAGTATATCCAATTTTTTTAATAACCTGAACATTAATTTTTTATCAAAGAATCGTACATGAAATTTAATATACCAGTTTTTGCATAAAAACTTTCGGTCCGGTGCACTAAATTTCACAAGATTTTTTTTTACAGTGTCCGTCAAAATATAAAGTTCAAAGTTGAGAGCATTTCCTAAAGCAGTGAAAAAAAATAGTGTCTACATTCTCGCGCTGAATCGCGCCGTCCGTCGACCAGCCGGTCGTGCCACAAAATCGATTACGCAAGCGTACCATTGTCGGGACGCAACCGAGCGCGCCCTCTCACGCGTTGCAGCGTTCTGTTTTTTTTTTCGGAAAAAAAATTCCAACACCCGGTATCTCGAATCGGTGAGGTTTTTCTTTATTTTTTTCTTTTTTTCAATGGTAAAAAATTACCGGCCGTCGGAATATAGGGGGGGGGGGGGGGGGGGGGGGTAAATGGGTTTTGTCTTTGCCTGGATTCGGGCCAATAGCCGGTGGAATGGTGGACATTCCTCTCGCGCCGACGGTCAGTCTACCGGAACCGGGTTGGCCATCGCGCGTCACGAGCCGCGCACTATATTTTCTCGTTCGGTGTATGTACGTACCTCCTTATCTTTCACCCGTCTAAAATGCCCCACTCGCGCTCGAATTATATCCCTCGTCCGTTTATAGAAACGTGATACTAGAAAAACGCCGCTAATTACTATCGATTATCGGTGGAAAAACGTAGCGGGCCACTTTGTAGGGTTTATTTATTCCGGATCACTCGCGGAGTCGGACGTATCGACGTTTATACATCGGCCGTCATGAATTTCGCATACGCGATGGATTTATAAATATATTTTGGGAACTTGCGTTATCGGCGTGGCAAAAAATTTTACGACGCAGCGTGGTCGACCCGATAATTGCGGTAAAAATATTCGTACGTTTGACAAACATTTGTTGTCCACGAACGTCCACCTACTTTTTTATTCACATTTTTTTTGTCAACGCATTTTATTCTTACCCTTCGTGGTTTAATTTTATTCTTGACCCCTCACCGCTCTCGATGGTCACGCTGGGTCGATGCTACCCGGTCCATTTTTGGACCAGATTTGTGACCAAACTATCGGTCGGAAAATCTCAAAAAAATGCAGAACATCCTTCAAAACCATTCTACTTGATGTACGAAAAAATTATTTTATGAGAAGTCAAATAGAAACATATTTTAAAAAATTCACAAAGCAAAAACGGAAAAAAAAATGTTCACTAAAAAAATCACAACTCCGTGAATTTTTAATATTTTGCCTAAAATTCGAACCTGATGCTCCTTAGATATGGTCGTGGGTGGATTTTGCCCAGGGTGACGACGAAGGGTTAACCAAAACTAACGAACTAACGAGAAAACGTAACGTAATGTAAAGAGAAACGTAAGACTAACGAGAAAAAGATTATGGGCTTTACTAAAAAATAAATGTGTGTTAAATGTACGAATGTTTTTTTTTAAACATGCACGGTAGAGTTTCGCTTCGGGCGAAAAACAACCGGGCGTGTATACCGGCCGCGTCCGGTTCGAGCCGCTGAACTCTGGCGAGCTGCGAGCCCCCATTGTCCTTCGAAAGAGAAAAGTCCGCTGCATATCTCGTGCGCAGCTCCGGCTTTAGTAAGCTCTGAGAGCCGGGCTGAATCACCCGTGGAACCGAAAATTATGACTCGTTAGAGGATTATCAGGCTGCAGAGCGAGGCACTTATTTCTTTCTCGTTCTCCGCCGTTGTTTCTCGATTCGCCAGTGGTCAAGACAAGCTCACGGACACTTTGTAGCCGCGCGGCTCACGATACGCTTTGCCGCTCGTGCATCGACCGCTGCCACGCGCGTTCGCTCCTACCCGTGGCTACGTTGCGAACCGTAGAACGTTGCTTTGTCGATTATTTTCATTCGTAGCTGACATCGCGTGCAATGTTGCTCGATGTATTCAGCCACAAGTTAATCCGCATAATATTTTATGTACCGCGTTGTTAATTAATATTCATCACTGATTACACTGCGAATAATACGACAGATGTTATTTTTTTTTATTAGTTTAATTCCGGCTAATCGTCCGGAAGACGTTTCCGGTTTGACAATAAAAATTGTGCGTCCGCACTGGGAGTTTCCCACGCTCAAACGTCAAGCGTGACACGGAAAAACCGCTTGGCCAATAGTGCAAAGTAATTGAAGGAAACATTTTTAATAAGAAAAAACTGTTTTTTAACTTAATGGCAGCCGTTTTTTTTTTTTGCGAAAATAAAAAAATAATTAAATCCGTACGATAAAAAACGCTCGAATAGATTCGGTTACTATAAACGCGGGATTGTGAAGGGAGCGGAAATACTGATCTTAGTGCTGGTTGGATGTATCGAGGCGAACTAACCGGATTGGGAACGTTAACGAGATTTCTTTTGCGACACCAACGAACCACTCTGCCACGTCAGTAAAACAATCGTTCGGTGCCTGAATTGGCAGTGCTAGCGAGCTTTCCTGTGCCACAACGGCAAACATCGCTTTGCTGCGCCAGCCAAAGTTTTTTGTTCCGGCGAATGTTTCGTGGCAAATGCTTTTTTCTCTCCGATAACAAAAATACTTTTTTCCGGTTGCAACAACCCGAGGCTCGGTTGACAAACTTTTGGTTTAACATATCCAACATTTTCTTTTTTTCGACGAACTCTTCGAAAATAAATATTTATTTCAATATAATAAATGTTTATTTGCAGGACAACCGTAAAATAAATAATTTTTTTGGCTTTAAAAAAAATATATATATTTTTCCTCAGGTGACCGACTCATCGCGAACTGAGCGTTCGTTAACCTCGAAACGATGTTTGCCATTTTTTTCTCGCATCGTGAGTGCATCGGGCGCAAAAAACTCGTTGCGATTTAAAATTTCTATCTGATTTGCGTATCAGCCGACGCTCTCCGAGGCGATTCGCGAAGGCTTTCCCGCAACTCCCAGCCCCCCCCCCTCCCCCCCGCCCCTCCCCGGCACTGTTTATGTGTGATTCATACGCATCGCCGAGAATTGCATGCACGTGACAAAGCCTATATATCGCTAACTATACGCTCGTTACCTTGAATCCAATGCTTCATAAAAGTTCACCACGGCTATTCGAGAAAGTAGCTAAAACGTATATCTATCCGTTCGTCAGAAGCGTCACGATTCAATGACGCGCTTACTATTGTTTTTTGTTTTAACTCGATGGACATTAGAAAAATGAAACGTGAATAAAAAAAAATATATCTTCTCGAATTTCCGCAGCTAATTCGATAATAGACGCGGCATGTGCCGCGCTGGGTATTATCAAAGCGTACACACATATGTCTATGCACTTTGTTAATAAGTTGCGTGCGGACGGTGCTCGATTCCGAGCTCTAACTTTGCCTCATTATATTCTATTCAATCGAGTTCGTCCATGACCGAGTCCGAGATGCTGGAAACATGCCCCACTGTTCGCTCGTGAACGGCGAAGTTTCCGATGATTTCGCTTCGTCGCAATTCTCGAACGATTGTACGAGTTCATTTATCGTCCCGCAGTTGTTCGAGGTCACAGCTTTATCGTGGAAATATTACGAATATTATTCACGCGTTAATCCGTTAAAATATCTTCCTCGAATTTCGATCTAAATACTTTGCAAGAAAACTTCCTGTATGAGGAAGCAAAATTGACTCACAGGCCGAGCCCTCGATAGATCAATCGCGAATTCCCTCGGGCGGAACTCAGATCGGAAATTACAAAAAAAGAAAATACCGCCTCATGCATCGTCAATCAAATTTTTTGCTGTGCCGTCGATTCACAGAAGTTTTTGTTACTGCGAAGGTTTCATGGTTTTATCGGTCCAGTTAACACGAAGTTCGACGATCATAAGCGTTCAAAGGACGGCTCGGTAGCAGCAATTATTCAGAATAGCTTCGTATGTAAACATCAGAGCGGTGAAGGACGAAAGTTTACTCTGTCCTCGGGCCAATCTCGCTGCAAGTAAACAGCCAGCGTAAGAATCACTGGAATAGCCCGTCCTCCCGCCCGAGTCGATTCGACCTGCGTTTCGTTTTTCCTCAACGATTCTTTCAATCGAGAATAGAACTTATCAAACATCTTATTAAATGTCTATTTTCGGAAAAACCCGAAAGCATGTAAGGTACGAGCGAGCGAGTGCGTGTGTATGCATGAGTGCGAATAATAGTGTAATCCGTAACGCCTGTGTCACGCATGAACTGCCCAAATCGCATAGCAACAACGAGAGCATGAAGATAAGCAGTAGGTCCGAGTCGTCCGATCGAGCTTGATCGCAAACTATCGTCCGTCCGTCCGAGAAGGCCGTATAGGTAGAGAGGAAGAGAGAGGAAAGAGCGTCGCGATGTCCGGCATTGTAACCGCGTTCGGGGAATCGATTTGGCCGTCGAATTGTTTAAATACTAATTGCTTAAGTACATGGTTTCGTTAATAAATAGTGTGAGTGAGCAGCAGCGCAGTGAACTCGTTAATTTAAACCCTTCCTCCCGCGCGTGTCCGAAATCGGTAACGTGTATAACAATCTTATTTTGGCTTTTTACGGTATAAAACGGTGTTTCATTCGTTTGTTTCAGGAAGGCAAGAAGCTGGGTTTCCTGGAGTATGGCAGACATGAAGAATCTCGCAATCGTAAGCGGAGGCTCGAGGTACAACGGTGACGAACAGGTGCAGTTCGTCGCCGACGGAAGCCATCAAGTGACCATCAGATCGCCCCCACCCTCGGCGCCTGCGCTCTACCACGAGAACCTCAACAATGCTGTTTTAGGGTAATTTTTCATCAAGGATATTCCATGTCATGCACACAATCTACGCAACAGCGAATATCGATATCCGCCGAACATCCATGACAAAAGAAGCGAGCGGAGGGTGAATAAGAGAAAAAAAAAGAAAAAAGTATCTCGGGCAATATGCAAACGGCTCGAGGATACACACGAGTCCTCCGAGTCTACTCTCGAGAGGAGGACGGGATAAATAGATAGATACCCTCCGAGTTTTATCGACCAGCAAGGTTGCCGTTTGACCCGAATTCCATTGAGCGCCAGCTCTCTCGCTACTCGAGGCATGCCCCTTTTTTCTCGCTCTCTCCCATCCTCCATCTTTTTGCCCACCGTAAATTTGCGCCGAGTTTGTTCACCGGGAAACGCTCGTAGTGGAGTTGCTCGAGTTTGTTGTATACGCCCGGCAAACTCTCTCGGCGCATCCGCGGGGCTAACAAAACATTTTATTGGGTCTCGCAGTGTGCGCCGTACGATTTTTCCAGTACGAGATTCTCTCCGTGTTTGTGCTGATTCTCAAAGGAAAGCGGGAAATAGGCAGTAGAGACTCGCAGCGCCGAGAACGACATTCCATAACAACGAACTCATTTTGCGCAAGCGATAAAGGTCAAATTACTTTCCTTCTTTTTTTCCAACGCTTCGATTAAAGTGGCTTTGTCCGATCTTCTTTTTTTATTTGTCGGAAGTAAACGAACGACAATGCACGATGTGCGAGATATTCTTTTGTCAATCTGGCCGACCTCGTGACACCGTACGAGAGACGATCAGGGACGAGACTCGTTTCTTTTTTCTTTTCTTTCGCGTCATCTGTTCTTTGTTCTCTGAGAACAGTTGGGCGGAAGAGCCGTTGAGTGTGTATCTAGGTTATCGTTGTGCAGTATCGTGCACGGTTTCCGGATTGCTTCTGCGACAGTCATCGAACGGAAACGCGAGAGGATCGCGCGGGTTTCGCGAACGGAAAATCCATCGACCATGGACGAGTTTGGAGAGTTAAACACATCGAACTTTGTACGTACCGGGAGTGTCAGCTGCGACAATAACAGTCGCCGAAGTGGCGGAAGTTGTTTCTCCTCTTTTCGCTTCTCCGACCTTTGCAGACGTGAACTTTTGAGCCTGGGTTTCATCGCCTGTCGATCGCAGTTTACACACATTTTTTCTTCATTCATAACATCACATATTTCTGTTATTCGTTCAGCGTCGAGAATTCGATGCACCGACAATAGGTTTAAAGGTTATGTATAGCGAGGACGCGCACTGCCGCAGACAATCGAACTGTTCAGTTGGGACGCAAACGCCAAACGCCATCTTTACACTTTTTGCGATACGATAAGCGCACGTAAATGGCTACCAACCCGTGATATTGCAGACGACAAAAAAAACTCGTCTAATCAGGATGGGTGCGAACTTATTTATCATTATTATTATTTATTGGCCCCGCGAATTTAACGAAAAAACTAAACAAAAGTAGGATTTTTTTTCTTCTCTTCGATAAAGTCGTTCGTGAAAGAATGAAAGCGCATTATTGTAGTGCATCTGCTGTAAGCTCGTGAGCTCCATCTGCCAATGCTGTTTCGAGCCACTGAGATGCTGCGAGTCGTACCATTCGCGGATAAATTTAATTACTAAACGTTTCACTATAAAAAATGTGCGTGTCGTGAAAATAAATTATATTTAACGCTCTTCAATTTGCCACTAATGCGATTGATATTTGACGGAAACTGAATTTGCAGCAGTCAAAAATGTGCCGTCGGGGTCACAAACTGGGCCTTTTACCTTATATTTTGCGCTTCGGCGGAACAAGACGCAAGATAATCGTTTAGAAAGAAAGTGTTTCTTGTATGCGGGTATTATGTTGATCGCGGTGAATTAGCTGCACATTAGTCGAACGTTTATCGAAACGCGGTATATCGCGTACGTTACGCAACAAGTCACGGTAGCGAGGAACAAGCAGAAGCGAATTGGCTGTAGCATCGTCGAAAGGGTGAAAAAGTTATATACTTACGGGAGGCCGGAGGAAAACCACTCAGCGAAACTGGGCACGTGCGTGTAATCGAAGCGGACACGGGTGTCTCAGCGTATTCAGCTCACGATCGATTTATCCAAGGTCCTGTTTGTTTTGAGGCTCGTGATCGTGGCGCAAGGCAATCTTTCGGACGCGTTTAACAACTTCTTTATATTCTCCGTGCGGTGAGATCGAAGGAAAAACATCATTTTCTTTTGCCTCGATTCTATATAATGTTTCTCCGATTCTCTTTCATTATCGTTAATCCAGCGCCAAGGGCTGATAACCTATATTGCTTGTATTAAGTAATTGAGAAGATCATAAATGAAAAAAATTGCGTTTCATCCATAGAATCATCGAACGGGCGGTGAGAAACGATAAAGATGATTTTTCATGGAATTTCTTGACGAGAATCGCGATAACCCTTTTGCCTCACATTGCGCACGCGCGCGACATAAGCGATTAAACCATAGTTCGCCAATCGGTCGTCCTATCAATTAAGGTAATTACTCCCAATTTGCAGTGATTTGTTACCAGACGCTCCCTTGTTATTTATTCTGACTACATTTCTTAATAACCTATTGAGATAAGAGTGGTTAATTTCGAAGGAGATATATATATCTGTCGTTTGCAGGCAACGTTTAAAATTAGTGACTTTTGTCTTCAATAGTTTCTCGGGAGTCTCAATGGAGTGGAACAGCAAAGTACACGTCCGCATCGCTACAATCGACCGTTTCCTGACATTCATCCGGTCTTTTTTTAAATTCCATACTATTCCTCGCTAATAGCTCGCTCACAATAAGTGCAGTTTTTTCGCAGGTGAATTACATTATTCCACTGCGACGCTGTTGCAATGACAATGACGAATCACCGATAATATCTGAGTAAGAGTCTTTTGCGGATGCACGTAAAACTTTTTTTTTATCGAGCGTCGGTAAAAGAACGAAGCAATTGCCCTCGAATTATTGCGCGGGCGGTGCTCGCCGGTTTCGCAGAATCGTAAAAGCATTACTGCCGAGCGTGTCGAGCTGAGATAGATGATAAAAACGTACGTTCATGAGGGCCATACCGTACGTACAAAGGGCGAATCTAAGTATAGAGCGAAATTAAAGGGCTTGGTGGAAAAATCGATAATCCCATGATATATAACTTTTCACCTTTCCGCATCGCGAGAGCTTCGTACCCTGTGCGCCATACCCTTGAGCTTGCAAGGACCCTCGCTACGAGAGCGCTGAAAATAATCCTTGAGACTTTATAAGTTGGTGCACTCGAATTGCGGATATAGCGAATAGTCGATATATACGTACACTTTTATATCTACGAGTTAAAAATAATACTCGAGACGTCGACCGTCGATTATATATTAATGCGATAGATATACCTCCGCGTCGGTCGCGACAGTCGACGGTGAGAACACACGTTACCTATGACGATTCCGCGTGCAGCGGCGAGCACGTATAGATGAGATTGAGCGAGATCGATGCCTCGACGACGGATCGTGCCAAATACCCGAACCACAAATACCGCGGGTTATACTACGTTACCGGGAAACGAGACTCTGGCAATGCCAGCTGGATGAACTGGTTCGTTTTATCCGCTCTCGACATTGAAGTGGCACAACCGAACTGCCGTCGGGATAAACGGGCATGGGGAAGATATTAAGGAGGTCGGAGCGCTTCACACTAGTCAAATGAGTGCTGCATTTTTAAAGTCGTTTATACACATTTTTTTTTACGTATCTATCGATTATAGTGGATGGTTGTTTGTATTAAAGCATATGTCCTAAACCTAGAAAAATAGTAATTGCAGTGGATTTGCAAAGATATTAACTGGTTTTTGCTCACTTTCGAAAATGTACATTTGAATTCAATTTTTTCAATTTGATTTTAATGTATTACGGCTCATTTTCGTCCTTGGTCGGCCTTTTCGCTCTACGAATTCATACTCGATAGCATTTTCCTTTTAAGAATGAGAATCTTTTCTTTATCCATCGACAGCTGTAATTTTTAAACGGAAAATATTCAATGAAGAAAAATTACGGATTATTCTTTGAAAAAAGTCAATGAATATGCACTTTTTCGTAAATGAGCAAATACCAGTTAATATTTTTGCAAATCCATGACATTTAATGTTTTTCTAGGTTGAGCATATCTGCTGTAATACAATAATTACCAAGCACTATAATCACCAGATATGTAAAAAATTGTATAAGCGGCTTTAAAAATGTAGCACTCATATGACTAGTGTGAACCGCTCCGTTTATCAGAGTGAGATAAGGAAATTCCAAAAACTGCCCTCGAATAGCTTGCCTAATGCAACTTTTCATTCATTTTATTTTATTTTTTACTTACGTAAAATTCGACTCTGCGCCCTAATTTATGGTTCGGAGATTCCCATTCGGGGTCTCTCAGCGTTATTGATATCGATTTTCTGGGTCTCCGAAGGAAGCCAGTGGTGCTGGTGAGATTATACCAAGTCCTCCCCGCGAATCTCTCCGTCTTCTCCGTGGCCACTCGGTATCTTCGAGCTAACGAATTTGACGAGAGTCGCCCGTTTCTCCCAGGAAAGCGAGGACGGAGAGCGAGATAACAGACTCCGGTCTCGTGCCCGGAACGCTGGAGCCAAGTTCCGCGCCGGTGCCAGACTTTTCGGCATCGATCTCCCAGCAACCTACTGAATTCACCGAGATATAGTTTGTTTATTTATTTATCGACGGCATAAACACTTTTGCAAAAGATAAAATAAAGCCTCTTTGATTTAACGCGTAAATGCGTAAATTATATAATTAGCATCAAGAAACATTTTAATTCTAATTCCAACAGATCAACTAATTTTATATAGTGAAACGAAAAACATGAATAGAAATTAATGTAGTCGTTTGTATGTTACAGAGGCTCGCAGAACAACTTGCACTGCAGCTGCAATGGCGCCGCGACGACGAACGGAAACGCGGCCGGCGCCTGCACGGGCGGTGTGCTCGCGAGAAAAATCCAAAATCACACGGGTGCGAGCCCAGGACAGGTTAACAAGAGGCCGGCGGTCGCGCTCACGCATCTGCCCAAGAGACCGCCCGTCGACATCGAGTTCAAAAACTTGGCCTACAGCGTGTCTGAGGGTAGAAAGAGAGGTGGGTTTCCTATGTCCCGTCAAAACGAACAAAATAAACACGTTGATAAATTGAGCACTAAAAACGCGACGATCGTGCGTGTGTCATGTACGAAAAATGGCAAAGGGCATTGCTTACAATACGTCACGAAATACGAGTGGAAGTAAATCGGTTTGGGTGGGATTTTTTTCGGGCATCCAATTTCTATGTTGCTTAAAAATATACATCTTTCATATGTCCTGAGTCTGCTCCATTTTACTGTCTGTAGGGGAAATGGGGGCAAAACTGGCACAAAGTCTAAAAAATGAAATTTTTGTCTTCATTGATTTTTTAATCAATATATAACACAAGAAAACGGAAAGTTAAACGAGTATCGAAAACAATTGTTTATAATAATGCAATTCTATCTGCTCGACTTATTTGTCGTAGTTACCAACCACCCGATAAAATTTCATCAGGATGGAATCAAACGGCAGGTTTTAATTAAGGGTATGAAATGAAGTTACCAGGTCTAGCTTTTATTTTTACACAACGATAATTTGTATGCCTTTCAAGTAACTTTTCCTTGACCTTCTGTGCTCTGGTCTGTAGTGTGATTCGAGGAACGGCGAATGGTCGTGAGGCTTCAGTATAGTTCATTGCCCCGTCGACAACAGACTTCACCGCGCCGCCGTGACAACGACACTCTATGACTGTCTATTCGCAGTTCTAACGTAGATTTTTACCGTGTTTTCCTCTACTATTGTAAATAAACAATGAAGCAACCACCGGTTGAAAATTGAAGGAATGCTATTCGAGGTTGCATCTTACACGATGACAATTGTTATAGATTAAAATGTTTTGCAGATCATTAACCAATTAACACGGTAACAGTACGAAACTTGTTCAAACCCAAAAAAGAAGGACGTGGTAAAAATTAAAGAGTACAGATTTGCTGAAAAATCATTTGAAAAATTAATTAGATCAAAATTCTTTAAATAAAAACGAATTTGCCCGACATTTTTTTAAATAAAGTTTTGAACAAATGTTCTAAAAAATATCGATGTGATTAAAAAAAATGTCTTAGGTTTTATGAACAATTTACCTTATTTTTCGGACTTTTCTTAAGGAAGGAATATCAGAAGACTGAAACAAGTCGTTTATATGCAAGTTAAAACAGTGCCCGTTTTGCCCCCAATACCTTTTCGTCGAGGTGCCCGTTTTGCGCTCCTCTCCCATAAATTGTCTTTTTATTGTTTGAGAATTCACGCTATACTAAAACACGAATAACTATACACGTGCTAAAAGAAAACTCGTCGAAAGAAATACCGAGAGACTTTCACTGACCTTTTACTTACGTCGTTCATCCCGTCTATCTAAGTTAGAGGGAAGAAGAAAATTTACATCGTTCACGTCTCCCTCGTCCGCTCGATTTTACCAGCTGTGTATTTAAAAAAATTCTTTTACGGATAAAAGACGAGAGCGTCGCTCTACGGATTTATTTTACGGAGTGCCTTTTCGTCTTTTATCCGTAAAAACGGTCGTCTCTGAGAATATTCGATTACACTCTTCGTTACCGACCGAGTACGTTATTACCGCATCTTAACACTTTGCCAACTCGGGTCCAATAGTCGAATGACTAATCGGTGATAATCGATGTTCAATTTAACGCAAACTCGATTACGGGAGGCTCGGGTAAATTTAGTGGGTCAGCTCGTGCCGCAGCTTTCGTAGGTCGGGCCCCCCGACGACGAGGGCTACAGTGTGAACGACCCGCCGGGGCGAAAAAATCGATAGAAATGTCCGCGCGACGGGAGAGCGACCGGGATGGCGAAACACACGGAGAGGTAGCGTGTTTCGGCGCACATGGATAAGGTCGACCGCAGGCTGCACCTGCAATCGCATGCCGCTGCAGGGGGCCAGCGACCGTCGTCGACACGAGAATTTCTTGACAATTATTCGATATAAACTCCCAAGTAGTCTTCATACATTCAGCCATATTCAATTAAACGCTGTATCTAACGAAACAAAAAATTATTTGGATAAGGTCGAATCGAGAATTTATTGACAACAATCCAATGTAGAAGACCAAGTAGTCTTCATACATTCAGCCATATTCAATTAAACGCTGTATCTAACGAAACAAAATATTATTGGGATAAGGTCGACTCTAGAATTTCTTGCCAATTATTTGATGTAGACGACTAATTAGTCTTCATACATTCAGCCATACTCAATTAAACGCTCTATCTAACGAAAAAAAAATTGGATAAGATCGACCAGAGGCTGCGACCGTCGTCGACACGAGAATTTCTTGACTATTATTCGATGTAGACGACGAAGTCGACGAAAAATCTCGTCCGCCACTCGTCGGAAGTACAACCCTCGGAATGATGATGGTGATGACGAGAACAATACCCAAAGAGGAGCGGAGTGGCGGGAGGGGGGAGGGGGCGGCTGGGACGTGACAAAAGAGGGAAAATAAAGGGGACGCGAAATTTCTATGCATGCCGGTGACGCTCTCGAGGGAATCCGCCCCTCGGCTATCATTCGTCGGTGCTATGTAGAAAATTGCTACACGTGAGAGTAAGAAAACGAAGGATTATACTGATTTATGTATGAAGGATCGATGATTGCAGGATACAAGACTATATTGAAATGCGTTAACGGTCGATTCAAGTGTGGAGAGCTGACTGCGATAATGGGCCCATCCGGAGCCGGAAAGAGTACGCTGATGAACGTCTTAGCAGGATACAAGTGAGTTGGGAAAATCAACTTAAAATAAATTTAAAAAAATTGATAGTATCGAACCGATTGATCTTATGAATAATTTTTTTTTTCTTCCTCAGAACTTCGAATTTGAATGGCTCCGTCTTGATAAACGGGAAGGACCGAAATCTAAGAATATTTCGAAAGATGTCGTGCTACATAATGCAGGACGATCGTCTGTTGCCGCATCTGACGGTGAAGGAAGCGATGACCGTCTCGGCGAATTTGAAACTCGGCAAGGACATCAGCGCGGCGGCGAAGAAAGTCGTCGTCGAGGAAATAATCGAAACTCTGGGCCTAAGCGAGGCGAGCAACACGCAGGCGCAAAGTCTGAGCGGTGGACAACGAAAAAGATTGTCGATAGCTCTCGAACTCGTAAACAATCCACCGGTCATGTTCTTCGATGAGCCGACTTCCGGTCTCGACAGTTCGTCGTGCTTTCAGTGTCTCAGCTTACTCAAGTCGCTGAGTAGAGGAGGTCAGTATAAGTGTTAAATAAAGATAATCACAATCGTATTTCTCCAAAATAAAAAATCGTGACATTTTGGTTTTTCGAATTGTAGGGAGAACAATAATTTGCACGATACACCAGCCGAGTGCAAGGCTCTTCGAGATGTTCGACCATCTCTACCTGTTAGCCGAGGGCCAATGCATTTATCAGGGAAACGTCGGAGGACTCGTGCCATTTTTATCCTCGATGGCCTTGGAGTGTCCGAGTTATCACAATCCCGCGGATTACGGTATGTATCGCGAGAATTAATGCTAGTACGGTACGGATTTAACAAAAATGTGTTACCATATTTTTTCTGTTTTTCTCAGTTATGGAAGTGGCTTGCGGCGAGCACGGAGAGTGTGTCGAGAAGCTCGTAACGGCAGTGAACAACGGCAAGTGCAACAATTATCAACACTATCAGGCTATCACGATGGCTCAGGCGATCGCCAACGACATCGCTAAGCGATCACCGCCGAACGAGCAAGCGAAGCCCGACACGACCGTTGCAGTGCCGAACGGTGTCGCCAAGGGCCCTGGCAACACAGTTCTGAATATGCCCGTATCCTGTACAACTTCTTTGCTCGACAGTGCCGAGAGCATAGAGCAAAAAGTCGGTTTTCCGACAAACGGATGGATCCAATTTTGGATTCTTCTGAAAAGAACTTTCTTATCGCAAATTAGGGATATGGTTAGTTAAGATCGCATTGGAATACAATCAGCGATATTCAATTCGACGCTGTATCTGATGGAGAAAAAATAATTGTTTTACAGACTTTGACAAGAGTAAGGCTGATTTCTCATCTAGTCGTCGGTTTTCTGACCGGCGCAATTTATTACGATATCGGCAATGATGCGGCCGAGGTATTCAGCAACGCGGGATGCATATTTTTCACCGTAATGTTTCTAATGTTCACCGCTATGATGCCCACGATTCTTACGTGTAAGTACATTTTTTTTAGTGGTACAAAACAATATTTCGCTGGATATCTGATCGAAACAAAGTCATTCTTATACGTTCAAATTTTTTGCAGTCCCCATAGACATGGCAGTATTTGTAAGAGAACATCTCAACTATTGGTACTCTGTGAAGGCGTTCTACTTGGCCAGAACACTGGCGGATTTACCATTCCAAGTGAGCACACGGATTTTCTAAGGCAAAAACGAAACGAAACGATCGTTAGATTATTTTTTAATGTGACTGTGTGTTTATTTTTTCCAGATATTGTATTCGACGTTTTACGTGATGATCGTGTACTTCATGACGTCGCAGCCATTGGAAGTAGAGAGATTTCTCATGTTGCTAAACATCTGTATATTGACGTCACTGGTGTCGCAGTCGATAGGATTGCTGATCGGAGCGGCGATGAGCGTCGAAGTATGCTTCAAAAGAATTTATTTGAAATAATTTTTTTCCTCCAATAATATTAACGTAAATTGATCTTATTATTTTTCGTTCTTCGCATTACAGAGCGGAGTTTTCATCGGGCCAGTGTCCTCCGTGCCCATTATTCTATTCGGGGGTTTCTTCGTGAACTTTGACGTGATGCCGATATACCTAAAGTTCCTGACGTACGTCAGTTACATACGTTACGGTTTCGAGGGTGCGATGATAACGGTTTACGGTTACAACCGGCCAAAGTTACAGTGCAAAAAGGACTACTGCCACTACAAGCCAGCGACAAAGATTCTCGAGCAGATGTCGATGGAGAACGCCGTCTACTGGATCGACGTCGTAGCGCTTATCGGTTTTCTCATAGTCGTCAGGGTCGTAGCGTACTTTGTACTCAGACTAAAACTCCGATCGCTCCGCTAACCGGTCCAATGACTAAGATGCAGACAATAAGAGTTGCCGAAAAAAAAAATAATAACAAAAAAGAAGAAAAGAAAATAAAGAAAAAAGAAACATCAAGACATCAGAAACTAATGCTCGGCGATGTCGAGGATCATCCATCTCGCGTGAATTACGGCCAGACCGCGACGCGTAGAGTTCCAAAGGCCTCAAATTATCGCGAATACCATACAGAAACGATAGTGGCAAGGTGCTTAATACGTCAAAGGTTCACTCGAAGACTGAGATCGAAAAAAAACAAAAAATAGCGTTCTGGCACGTCTTGCAATCAGACTGGTTGTCGCGTTTTTTTCGGTTGACATATATTTTTTTCAAACAAAAGTATGAAAGTCGTTTGGGGGTTTAAGAATCGCCCGAGTTAGAGAGCAGAAGCGGTATGAAAGGCGAAGGGAAGGAGAAGCGAAATAGATCATTCAACGGGCGTACCGTGAACATATAGGATAAAAAAAACCTATAGGCAATTTCACGTAACTATAGGATTATACGTTTTAAGGAGAATATACCGATAGGATAATTTCAATCAGATTTTAACGTAAACGTGGCGAGCATCATCATACTTTTTAGATCGACGAGTCGATCAAGATCCGAGGTATATATCGATGAAGAGTATACTTTGAAACGTCGGTATATATACCGTTTGCATACTACTATATCGAATTCGCGTAACTCCGTAGCAAATCGAAAACGAAGAGGAAAAAAAAGGAGAAGAAAGAAAAAAACAAACTCGCCAGGTGTTCTAGGCACCTTTAAGACTTATTTCCCTCCACAACGATCAGGCGTGATCGAAGTTGTTCGCAATAGGGGCCGATTTACCAGAGATAGAGTTTAGTAAGCGTACATTACGTAATGTAATAACAAAGAGTCGACGAGGAAAACGAAAGATGATAAATAGGTATAAATAGGCACGCGAAAATATTGAACGTTTCCCGCGAAAACTGACAAATCGTTCGCTCTGATACATTCGAAACTCGATTGTCATTCGTAAAAAAGAAAAGAAAGAGAAAAAAAATAATAATGTTTCTTACCCCGTTCGCAATCGATCTTAAAACTCATATCGTAATTCCATTTATTATTATATATAAAGTTACCCAATAATACTCTACGATTTAAAGAAATGAACAAAAAAAAAAAAGAAAAGCAACAAAAAAATAAAAATAAAAATAAAAGATGAACTCGCATAACGGTTAAAGGTTTATTGTATAATGAGCTCACACTTGACCAATCACTGGCTGCCTGGGTGTTCGCTTCGTATAATTAAGTGGTGGAGTGCTGTTAAAAAAAATCGTTTTAAACCGTTCAACGAAGAAACAAACAACAACAAATCTTTTGCAATTGTGAGATAAAACTATTAGTGAGTGATTGCGTTTGCGTGGATTGCGGAAACGCTGCTCCGTTATATATAGATGAGTGCATGCATGGATGATTGTAACGAGATACCAGTTCTGATTTTCACATAGTTGTTCGTTACGAGGCCTACGACGATCCGGTAAATTACGACTACCGAATTAGGATCAAAACGTTGAATGAAATATTGCTTCGACGGTTCAGCGAGCAACCCCTGATCTCGAGCAGAACACTCATCTATCGCTACACTAAAATTTCCCCTGATCTGGAAACCGTTTTTTTCAACTCTGCACTTCCAACGGCCCAATTTTCGTGCAAAAAGTATAAAATTGGTATCTTCAGAGGGCAGAGTTCTAAAAAATAAATAAAAAAACATCACTTCAATGTACTTTTCGATGATCAGGAGTTTCTCTGTCAAAGCTAGATATTCCTGTTCCTAGAAAGTCCTTGTTTTTAACTGTGCGAGGCGACGAGCCTCCGTCAGGCTCGTCCGATATTGCCTACAGGCCGTTTGATGTGCAAACTTCGTAACTACGGGGATAAAAATTCGATGGAAATTTTTTTACTTTTTAGAATATTTGGATGATCGACCGACGATGGCGTTTACACTGGTTTCGTACTATCGGACAAGTGTAGCGAGACCCTTGGCGATATTGCAGTGATATATATATTATACAATAGTTATTGTAATGCGTCAGTCCGTTATTATACCGTTATTATACTTTATCGTAGATGGACAGTATTTGTTTTTTTTTATATCGTTAGCTATTGATGGTTTAGCAAGCTGAGTTTTCGTCACGCGGCTAAAGCATACATAAGTGTAGATAATACTATGTTTTAAAGTAGTCGGTGCAGTTTATCGATATATATTGTTTTTATATAATTTTTTTCGCCAATATACGGGAATGACGTAGGATGTATTTGAATTATACTTAAAAATTGTAATATTTTCGATGGTACTTTCGGATCATACGGTCGCGGCAGGACGATGTAAAAAAAAATTATAATTCCTTGGCGTTATGAGGGAGAGACACAGAAGATATTCCTACAAATATTCAAGGCCAATAAATAAATATATATTTTTCAAACGATCGTTTGTAGTGATGCGTTATTTTCGTAGGTGTTTTGAAAAGAAAGGAAAAAAGAAAAAAAACGTTTTTTTCGTACTCGTAGAGCGTTGGCCGATCGTTGAAAAATTCGAGATTAATAGTTGATATTGGTAGAAGATAATGTGGCTGTCGCCGCATGCGCAAGTTTGTCGATTGTTTTCTGGTACTCTCTATTGTTTACTGCTTACGCCGACGGAGTCATTAAAACTATTCGATGCATGGAAAAAAAAAATGCAAATATGTCGAGGCGTCGACGTATTTCGACACATTTCGCTGCGACGAAAAAAAAAGAAAAAAAAAGATCTGGAAACGCTACGAGGAAGACCATTGTAATACGTCAATTGTAATACTTCGCGAACGATATCGAAGGCAACTTCGAGTCTTGTGTAACATATTGCAAAAATGATTAACTCTTACACGTGGCGTCTCTCGGTTTCTCTCCACACATCAATCTCTCAACCGGCGTGACTGATTGTACGCGTACGCGGATATGTTTTATACAAGAATAAATAATAAAAAATAATAAAAAAATTAAAAAGTCTCAAACTTCGATCGTAAATACAATGCACTAGAGCCGGTATACGAAAAAGTGTATGGTTGTCACCTTTTACCATTTTCATTGCAATGATCGCGGACCCGAATCGGAAGACGAATACTGAAAAAGTGATCTTACGTGAAGGATGAAATTTGAAGGAAAAGAAAAAACCAACAACATCAGCCATGACAAGATCGACAATTCTCAGTTCGGAGAACATTAAAAACATGCTTCGTGCGTATTTCGCTTGGTAGGTTCAACCCTATCGATACATTAACGATTAAACGACATAGGACCGTAATCACCGCATTACCAAATAACACTTTTTCAAGTAACGTAATTTTATATGAAAGAGTATGAATGTGAGGCAGTGCGAAAGCGAGAGAGCGAGAGGGAGAGAGAGAGAGTGAGAGAAAGAGAGAGCGACAGCGCGCGTGAAAAATATATACTACAAATATACGAATGTGAGGATTAATCGAGATGATTAAGGCATGAGTATAATGTTAAACAAACTTAAAAAAAAATTAAAAGAAAAAAACACAAAAAAAAATGGAAATCATAAAAGTGAAAGAAGCGCATCGTGAATTATTGTGAACAAAAAAACAAGAACAAAAAAACCAATACAAACATTGTATTTCGTCTCGTGTTTTAGCGAAGTAAAATCACGTTTGTACTAAAGCACAAATGAATAAACAAATTGTAAGAAAAAAAAAGAAAATAATCAAACAATCCGCGCGTTCGCACGTTGGCTTGAGAATGGTATTTTTTTTTAGTACTAACCTCGTACTTTGCGTCGCGCTGGGGCATAATCGACCGGAGACCACCGGGTGGAGCTGCTGCTTCACCGACCGGGCGTCGTCAGCTGTTGCGCGTCAGCTGCCCCGGCAGCCATGTTTGTTTTGTGTCACTGCGCGACGGGAACGGGCGGCACGAGCAACGTTCCTCGCGCGAGATAAACGAGTGTCTTGCAGAGATGTGAGAAACGCGTGCGGGAATGTTTGTGGCTTCAAAAAATTAACGACTCTCGGTGTCATCGAAGCTCTGATCGATCGAACCCTAATTGTGCGTCGTGGAAAATCCAAAAGTGATAATTTGGGGCCAACGCGAAGAAATATTAAAAATAGGGTCAACAGATCGATGCAGGAACGTTTCTTACGAGTACTTTTGGCCTCTTTTGGATTTCGTTCGTTGTCGTGCGATAATCGCTCCCCAATCAAGGCCTCTTCGATGTTCATCGTTTCCGGAACGGTTTTTTTTTTTTTTGAAGCATTACGAACCGTGAATGAGTAATCGACGAGCCAGTGGCACTGCCGTCGCGTCGCTGGATCCTTAATCTCAGCACTGCCAATACGTAAGTACGCTACGCAGCTTACAGCGTCGTGTGAAAAGCGCCGCGGACGAACGCTCGAACCGTTAGCACGGTCAGGTTGAGGGTCTTTCTCTTTCCCGTCGAAAGTCAAGATCGTCAGGCAGCCTCTCTTTACGGTCAATGAACAGCGTTGAAGCTCGTGAGACTGGTTCCACGAGACACGGCAGTTCCTTTCACCGCTCTTGAATATTGTTTCTTTGTTTTCCTTTTTTATTTACAAGTTACCCTCCGTCAATTTTTCGACCCGTATCGCGGCTATGTTCGATCCACAGATGAATCGCTCGACTTTCGCAATTTGCGTGAATTGCAATGAGATTTGTTTACGACAGCAAATACCGTAGGTCATGTTTCGATAATCGGATAAAAGGTTAGGGCGTGTACAGCAGTGATATTTACTTAAATAGGTACTATTGTAATGTTGCTTTATTACTGAAATTTCGAGAACAGGTCTAACACGCTCGTACCGAAAATATACACCACTAATTTTAGTCAGGTGATATCAATTTTCGAAGTAAACGTTGTTTGGCTGGCCTTCTGAAAACGACATTGAAACGACGCTGGAATAACTTACTGCTGTGCGTAAGGCGTGCATTGATAAACAGACTCTAAGTTTAGTGAAACGGTGTGAATACGTACAGTTGGTCGGCACTGGTCTTAATCTAACGAGTGTGCGATAACGGAGGTACCGTGATCGGACTTTAAACTGTCGCCTGTGCGCGCCGGTCAAGACGATTGACTTGGACAAAAAAACTCGTTCTCGATGACGATTATTTACTATGTCTTCGACACACTTTCTCGAGCACAAACAAAGCGGCTCAACTCAATGGCTTAGGTCAAACGCAATGGCTTAGGTCAAACTCAATGGCGTAAGTCAAACTCAATGGCGTAGGTCAAACTCAATGGCTCAGGTCAAACTCAATGGCGTAGGTCAAACTTAATGGCTCAGGTCAAACTCAATGGCTTAAGGTGAAGTTACAGTCACATGACAGAGCCAGGAGTGTGAGCGAGATAGCAGCACTGGTTTTACCGTGGAGCGAGGGAGAGCGACATAGAATGTGATTCACTTCACCTTAATCTGTGAACAACCGTCAAACCGTCGACCGAAGAAACGATTGTCGTGGGGGTGCGATTTTTTGACCGTGCAAAAGCAGTCATTTCGACCACGGAAACGACCAAGAACTATCAATAAGGACACGATCTGCAATTCCGAAATTGTCTGATCGTTTTTGCTTCCTCATAGAGGAAGCTTTGTTTCGGTTAAGAAAAAATTTCGCGGTTTTAATGAAAACGTGTTTCAAACGTTACAAACTATCGAAAAGTCACAATTAGAAAAAATATCCGGAGGTGCGTGCGTGCGTTCGTGTGTGTATTCGACAGTATATATGGGGTAGAGCGGGGCAAAATGGGGCAACGGGGCAAAACGTCATTTTCCAATAATTTTTGGATGCCCGAATTCGGCCTATCGGATACATCAGGCTTTTCTGCCCAGTTTTGCCACCTTGTCCGATCCAAAAATGATTGGAAAATTAAGTTTTGCCTAAAAACCCTGTTTGCCCCGCTCTCCCCTATATATAGATATGTTATTATTTAATATAACAAATAGTGATTACTATTACGATGGTAAGTGACTTATTGTTACTATTGTTGATGGCGGTGAGTGCGAATACATACAATTCGCTTCGGTCGTGTTGTCGATCCAAAATAAAGAACGATCAGGCTATTTTGGACTTGCAGGTCCCGTGGTGAGTCTTGAGGGTTCTTGGTCTTTCCGTGGTCGAGATGGCTACTTTTGAACGGTCGAAAAAGTGCACCCCCACGACTATCGAAAAGAATATTACGACGGTCGTATTGTTTAAATTTATTTGGAACAACTCGATGGAAGATAAGCACTGAAAAGTCGTGGCGCTTTAATGGATAAACGTTTCTCCAATTCGAGGGATCTACCTATATCTATCGTGGACTTTGATCGACGCATTACGTCCGAGATAGACGCGTGTAAGTACGAGTCATCGACGGAATCTATCTCGTTCCCTCGAGATTCGTTCGTCCAAAGGTCTCGGCTATTATGCAAAAATATCCGTGTTCGATTAGCACGGAACGATACAGGAAAACGATATTTTTTTTCGGTTCTGGTATTTAATTTTTTTTATGACGTCATTAGTCAAAGGGTTATGGTCAAGATAAAAATCCATTGCCCGATCGACGGACGGCGTTTGAAAAGAAAAATTTATTTAGCTTCTGCTCCAACAGAAAGTGAACTCAATATTTATAAGAGATTATGTCGCATCGCGTCCGGACTTTGACCCATCTCGTATCTATTTAATTTTTTTTTTTTTTGTGTCGATCTTGAGATAATAACGATGAGAAGGCCGATATCGCGTACTCTGTTCTCGCGGAAGAGTATAAATGCAGGTTCGGCATTTGAGCCCAACGGCATGCATATTTTTTGCACCTCTTTGACGCCACATGTGGGTCTGACAGACGTCTGATATACATGCATATGTATATATTATTATTATTATTATTAGTAAACTGCATCTCGATAATTGAATTAAAAGTTTCTTTTTTCGTATTAATTATTGTAAATTCCTATAAAATCTTATAAATTTTGTGTGAACATATATAATATATATATGTAAAGATAGTATTTTTATAAAAAAAAGATATATACTTTTTTATTATGGTAATGTCGAAATGAGAGGATAAAAATTGCGTGAATAAAGTTCGCCTCTGTCCAGATTATTTCGAGTTTGAGCGCTCGATCGATGCAACGAGCGGCTTCACTGCGAATTATAATTCCGGACAATCCGTCCTTCTCGGTGCGTTTCGCGGAATCGCCGGCAAGGTGAACAGCGCGCGCAGCCTTGTCGTTTCTCAATTAACTCGAAAATCTCATTATATTCTCGGCGGTCCTGGGAGCGTCAAAGAATTCACAAACGATCTGCTGCTCGAGAGGCTCCCAATTATTATTGTAATATGTCGTCACGATTAATTTTTATGGCCCACGCAATCACGCGGACGAATCGCCGTGTTTATACACGCGGCTCGACTGGCGAACATGTCGCTTTGAAGCGATGTGACACAACTTCCTCCCCGCCCAACGTGAACCGGATCGATAACAAAAATTGTAATCGGTATTTTACGGGTTCTAACCATTTCCGATCAAAAGCAAAATCTTACACAAAAAAAAAATACCAATGACTCAAGTAAAAAAACATTGTTATTTCAATTCTTCTTTCAATTCTAACAATTCCATACGGGCTTGAAACAATAACATGTCACACAGTAAAAAAAAAGGTTGTACTTTTTACAACAACTTATTATCCAAAAACGTCTACAATTTTTTATTTATTAATTTTCCGATCCACCATTCGGTTCTAGTTTTACAAACAAACGTACAAACTACAATTGTTAATGACAGGTTTGTATATTCAAGACTTGACAAACGAGTTTGTAACTTATTCAACAAAATTACTTTTACTAAACTTCGTATTTCGATTTTACGAAATTATTCTTTATTTTGCACCTTAACATTCTTGCCGTCGGTGTTTCAATATTATATGGAATTGTAAGAATTGGAAGTAGAATTGAAATAATCTTTGTTTTTCTTTGGCAGCCACCGAGCGATTTTTTTTCAGTGTATGACGCGGATATCAATTCACCGTCGTGTAACAACTTCCTTTTGACCATCGAAGGTCAGTGTCGGTGAAAAAATGACTTACAGCTTTTATTGCCAACCGCGGTATTTCACGTGCTCCTTGCCGGATCGGGCTTGGCATTGCGTTTCGACAACAGGTAAATATCGTTCTTGACAAAAACAAACTTAGTATAATTCGTACGAACTTGAAGTAGACATGGGATAGAGGAAAAACAAAAATGCTATATTTTATGTTTCAAAAATGAATTTTTATGTTTCAAAAATGAATTTTTATGTTTCAAAAATGAATTTTTATGTTTCAAAAATGAATTTTTATGTTTCAAAAATGAATTTTTATGTTTCAAAAATGAATTTTTATGTTTCAAAAATGAATTTTTATGTTCCAAAAATGAATTTTTATGTTTCAAAAATGAATTTTTATGTTTCAAAAATGAATTTTTATTTGAAAAATCAAATATAAAACGTAAATTTGAGCGAGAATCGCGTAGGTCGATGAATTGACAGTATAGGCGAGTTCGGGCAATTTTATTTCGGAAAGCCTAGCGAGGGAGATGCTTCTGCCTCGCTGTAATACGACGAGGATTATCGAAATTCTTATCGATGAAAAGCATCGAACATTACCAGACGCGCCGATCGACTTCGCGCTGCGGACTTCGCGCTCCCACCAAGTTGTGTAAGCGGCCTTCGTTCCGGCTACGTGTGCATGTACATGCTTCTCGTCAGACTAGATACGCGTACCGCATACGCGTGGTGTATGAATGCTACACATTGCCGCTGATAAGTGAGCCAAACAATCACGGAATATTTCAAAATTTAATGAAAAAAAATTGATAGATACTTCGCCGCCAAATTTAACTAAAAAAATAAAATAATAATATTAATGATATAATTATATAGATTATATATATTTATATTTAAAATATTACATTATGGTAATGATAATATCATATCGAAAAAATTATTAATATTGCAATAATATTAATAGATTATATTAATTAATCATCATTTCGGGGCCATGTCTGATGTATTTTTCCCACTGATCTCGAGTCTGCGACTTATTTCACTCATAGCCCATTATTTGATACAGAAACTCGTATCCGAAAGAAAATACAAATTTTTTGTGAAATAAAAATAAATTAGAAATCTCGTAAAATTTAAACGGTTCGACAATTGGTCGATTTGTGTACAACTCTTTTAGCCCAATAGCTCAAAAATTGTAATAGCTAGCCTGCGCACAGATTTTTTTTAGCAAAGTTCAAAATCACGTACAATTTTTATCTCTGACACACACACACACGACATTTAAAAAAATACAATTGTTCGATGTTTTAGAAATCCAAACACGTTATCTTTAAAATTTCGTTTTTTTTTTCACAAAAACAAAGCTTCCTCTACGAGGAAGCAGAATTATAAATAATTTATGTTAATGGGTTAAACATGCAACGAGATTCGGAGCGAACCGTTTTTTCCGCGATCCATCCTAAGTAAATGATCGACACCCGACGTCGATCGGCGCCTGGGTTTTTCCTTCTCGTTGTTCCATCAAAGAGCTCGCTGTCATCTGGGAATAACGGTCGATCGAAAATAATTATAAACCGTTTCCAAGATAATTGCACGGCACGACAATTACGCCAGTTCCGAGGATTAGCCGCGCCTGAATGGATAATGATCTGATACCTGATCGGGGAAGAGAAAAAAACCGCATGACGGATGCAGCGACCAAGATCGCGCATGGATCGCGTACCAAAGCGCTCGCTCGGCGTACCCGGAGAAGCGATCTCTGTATTCTGCGCGTGCGCGCAGTGACGCCCGTCGAGACGTGACTTCGTCAATTTTTGTCACCGCGAACGTCAGCGCCGACGCAGTTCCACCTTCGTATTGTCACGCGTATCCACGCGAGGCTCGAACCATTGTTAAAGATTTAAGAAGGAGCTCGAGAAAGACCGCTGTCCGTAAATGAATTTTAAACGACCCTCGTTTTGCATTCGCCGCCGCTCTTCGTTCCCGATCTCCCGACAATCGTCTGCGTTCCGCGTTTCGATTTCTCTTCCAAAAATCGGTCGGTTCCGGTGGGCCGGTCGTCGACACGCTCGCGACTCAAACTCGACGCCTTAAATTTGTCGGTAAAAAAGAAATTAGGCATTGTTTTTGGGAGGCGTAAAAAACGATGGCAATAATGAGCTGCAGCGAAAGCTACGGTCACTTCCTCGTCCGCGCTGCCGGTGTCGCAACAAATCTCGGTTTTTATTCCGGGGAGCGAAAACTGAGGCAATTGTGACACACGGGTGCAAACACTATTATCTTTCGTCGGCGCACATCCAGGTCTTGGCCCATACACACTTCTATTAAGTGACGAGAATTTTTGTTTTTAATTGGCAAATATTAATATGAAAAATATATCTGTGATATATCAAATGTATATCAAATAATTTTGCATATTTTGCAATATATATTTGGGAAAATATGGGTACTTAAGTACAAAACAGTTTCAATTGATTGATGTAGATTTAATATATATTCGATATATTAATGTATAGAATTTAATATATTATGGATATATTAATGTATAGAACTTAATATATTGTGGATATATTAATGTATAGAATTTAATATGTTATGGATATTGTTTCCGCATTTCGGAGTGTGATTTAAACTCCGAGAGTGAACCAAGGTTTTGTTCCAAATTCTCCAACGTCCGTGCAGTTGGCCAACATTCGACCGGCCAGACTGGGGCCCAAAGTCGCAGATCGACGCAAGATCCGGTTTTGGCTTTTCGCTTCCCTCGCAGCTTATAAAGGTTGCTAAAAAAAAGATTGCCGAAGTCAAGTTTGCAGTCGTGAGCCTCTCGACGGCGGATAAGAAATGACCTTTTCGTATTACCGAAACCGGACCCCTGCCTCAAGGTGCCTTTATCCATACAGTCATCTTGCACGGCAATTCGGCCGTTTTCCTTGTTTAAAAAACCATGACCATAGCGGTCGGAATGGCCCTATGCAGAGTTTCATCCTGCATGGGCTAAAACCCTGACCCCTGGTGAATATCACGGCACATTTACATGTCTACCACTCACAACTCTATCAGATAACAACTCTACCAGAAAACATGTCTACCATATTACAACTGTACGGTATTGGAACTCTACCGGGATGGAAATAAAATTCTACCGACATGGAAATAAAACTCTAGCGGAATTACAATAAAACTCTAGCGGAATTACAATAAAACTCCAGCGGAATTACAATAAAACTTCAGCGGAATTACAATAAAACTCCAGCGGAATTACAATAAAACTCCAGCGGAATTACAATAAAACTCTACCGGAATACAAGGCTACTGTCTGGCCTCATATTCCGGTAGAATTTTGTTTCCCTTCCAGTAGAGTTTTATTTCAAGTCCGGTAGAGTCTTATTTTGATTTTGGTAAAGATGTTTAACTTTCTGGTAGAGATTTTGGTAGAGTTGTAATATATTAGAAATGTTTTCTGGTAGGGTTGTTAGTGGTAGAGATGTAAATGTGCGAATATCACCTGGTCCATATAACATTGATTTACATGCTGATCAGGGTGGGCCAGATTCACGACGCAAGTGAAGAAAATGAACGAGTAAAAAAAGTGGCTTGCCCATTTAACAAAAACTTCCTCTTCATGAAGGGTTGTCATTTGTGAGAAAGATCTGAAATCTTTTGATTTCACATCTGAAATCTTTTCAATTGCCATTTGTGAGAAAGATCTGAAATCTTTTGATTTCAGATCTAACCGACGCTCCCGAGCCACAAAAAATTGCTACCGTAAGAACGACTCGTAAGAAACTCGGTGCCAGCGAGAAACGCGTTATGAAGTGTTGATGTCATCGTCGGCACGTCAACTTTTGCGCATTTTATTTGACACCCATCGTTCAACCTATTTTTAAAATATTTTTTTTACCCCCACCACTGCAAAACTGATAAATCGATTAGAAGCTTCGTAACCAATCAACGTATATTTTCCGCATGGATTATCTGTCTGGTTCGCACATGGAAGTCAAAGATATGTCGCCAAAGATATCGGGACATCAGACACGGAATTGACCTCGGGCTGAATCTTCGTCACGCCCAAGAATCAGGCATATGCGTGCGAGAAAATTGTTTCCCTCGTCTGCATCCTGCCCGAATACGATTAATCTCATCAGCAGCGGAGATTGACTGGTGCTATCATTATGTGGATCCAAGGTCTCTGCATCGCGATTCTAAGTAGCTAAAGCCAGCTAGCGTAATCTACGCGGTCCCGCATTCGCTGGCAAGACTCGTACATGAGCCTGGATAAGATGAATTATATCCGAATATAATATTATATATATATATATATATATATATATATATAATAAGCCTGGACTCCTGCCCAGGCTTCGATTATTGTAAGTCTTTTGGAGACTGTTCATGCGAGTACTATATACTATAATATATAATAAAGTTCGAAGGACATCCATGGGTTCCCAATGATTGCTCGATTTTCGATTTTGAGAGTCTTTTGTTTTACAATCTGCCACCTGTCAAAATGTCACTTCGACATTTCTCTGTCCTGGCAAATAATTGGCTTATCATTGACATACCAGGAAAGGTTAGAATATGCTGATTGGCATTTGAAACTTTATTTTGGATATAAAATATAACCGAGATATTGTACAGATATTCTAAAAAAAATTGTTCAAAAAATCCATTTTCGTCAAAAAAATGGTAAGGGTACCATAACTCCCATACGTTATATTCTCGAAATTCCGGCTTTCATAGCATGTAGAAGTAGATTTCGAAAGTCCTAAATCCCATATAGCATATCGGAGTGTATTTCGAAAATCCGAAATCACTTCCATGCGCTATATTGTCAAGATTTCGACTTTCATAGCATATGGAAGTGCATTTCGAAAATCCTAAATCTCATATAGCATATCGGAGTAGATTTCGGAAATCCGAAATCACTCCCATACGCTATATTATCGAGATTTCGGAATTCATAGCATATAGGAGTGAATGTAAAAAAAAGAGATTATATCAAAAAGATTGGAGGTTCGCGAGCGAAGCGCGCGGTCATGGCTAGTTGTTATATATATTACACTAGCGATTTTTTTCTTCCGCACCATCCTCCATATCAACGGGTGTTGCGATTCCGAGATGCAGTCTCGCACTGCTGCGTTTTCACTTTCGGCAATCCGATTCGACTCGGAACATTGTACTTTGTACACGATGAGGAAAAAAAAAAGAAGTTCGGAGCTCGTGAATTTTCAAGACGGTTTGTTTTGTCCGTCCGCAGGCTATCGGACATCGAGCGTCCTGTTCAATTTACCTCTTGAGATAATCAATCACTGCTCAGCAGACTAAGCAAACACTCATTTTGTATACAATATACAATTTTTTTTCTTTACTTTTTTGCGTGCACTATCCAGCTTTACAGATGAAACGACTGACTTGACTTAAGTTGCAGTAGAGTATTGTCAATTATTTTCTGAAGATCTTCGTACACACCCCGTTTGTTAATTCCAACGGACGAACGAAGGTATTAAAAATAATGAAGAAATAAAAAAATATAAAAAATCAGCTAAACACAACTTTTTACGGTCGTTTTCTCAAACGAGACATGTAAATTAGTTGGACGCCCGGTGACACGCCGGCCTCGTTGCAAAATTGCAGGGGTCAAAAGGTAATTCGACGTTATAATGAACGGTGTGTCGGGAGACTACAATTATTGTTACGCTGCGGAGTCGGTTTGACTTTTGCGCGTAGTATGGACGGCCAAAGTAGCCGCCGGTTTTGCTTCTCGGCGGCGATCGCGGCACTCTCCAGCTGCACGGCGTGATTACGATCACCGTGGTAATATACATTGCAATTAAAATATTAACGAACGCGCGTAATAACAGTGTGTTGTACGCGTCGCATAACGTATCGGCACACGCGCGTTTGCCCTTTTTGCTGTGCCTATTTTATAGCTTCATCGAATGGAAAGAGCGCGATATCGCGGCGACGACGCTAGAGCGACGACAGAGCCTTGACCAAACGCGAACGCCGCGAAGGATGTCCGATGCGATTCCTTGACCCGGTGGATGTTCTTGACGAGCCGACATCGGCTGCTTGGACGATACGAGAATTTCAATCGAACCTTTTTCAAGTCATTCGGATATACCGGTGTCCGTTTGATCGGATTAAGGGCAAGCTATACAGAATCGGTCAGTAACAAAACGGTTTTCCAAGTTACTTCGCGACTATTGATATTTCGGAGAAAAGGAAATTATTTTTTTTCCCGACTGCGCTAAAATAACCACATTCCCTGCGTGCAATACGGGTGGAAAATGAGCTATTATTGACCGATGATCATTATTAACATGTGCGCATGCGCGGTACAATTTCATTACTCCCTAGGGAGTAATGGGGCTCATTACTCCCGCTGGAAGCTCTATTACTCCCGGGGGAGTAACGGTCATTGGCGAAGATGACGATTTTGCGACTCAAGAAATGTCGTTATTTTAACGAAATCGGAAAAAAAATATCGTATGGCACAAGGGAGGAAGTGCCTTTTCACCTCGTGAGTATTTCGGTCCTCGCCTTATTCGGGCATCAAACTTCACCCTCGGTGAGAAAACACTATTTCTCCTCCCTTTCCTCCCTTGCGGCATAATATACTATCTTTTTTATTAATGAAAGATATTGGATGCTTTTTTACATAAACTATTTCCGAAATTTCAAACACATGTGCGTTGCAATAGTACAGTAAAATTTTTATTTTCAATGAACATTTAATGAACCAGTTTTTCACATCTGGTATTTTTTTAATTTTATGTATTACAAAAAAAAGTATATTAGAGTCCAATTAACGTAAGTAATGTAATCAAATTTCAATTTCCAGTACATTAAATATCCAATTAATTTTTACCATGAACACCGAGTCCGCTAAATTTCGCACGTATTTATGACAATGTAGCTGCCCCATGTCGAAACGGTCCCCGCCAATGAATAAATCTCAAAGCATCGATGGAGCGTCCACCCGTTCCCCGAAGCTCATAATTATTGGTCCAAGGGTCCGAGCAGTCCGTGCGGAATTCTCGGTCCCGATAAGCGAACAAGGGACGCGAGTTCGCGAGAAAATACAATTCTGGACCGCGACCGACTTTGCCCGAAGAACGCGGCGATGAGCGCACGCTCGACGACCACAACGATGACGATGAGCTATATTAAAAATAAAAGAACATCGACGGTACAGCGAATGGGTGCATAAGATGTCTTTCCATTTCTCCGCCTAAGGATTAAAGACGAGGGTACCGTCCAACTCAGTTTCTCTCCGTCTCCGTATCTCAGTTGCTCTCACGCAACTCCGCGTTTCTGTAACTCCGACGGTCAACGGTGACGGCCGTTCGGCGACCAGCTCGGGCGATCAGTCTGCGTCGAGACGCGGTGGCACGAGCATCGCAGGTTTGAAACGCGTCGACACCGCGCTTGCCCTGCACCGATCCGTCATTTCAATTCGAGTTAAAAAAAATAAGAAGAAATAAAAAATAAATAAATAAATAATAATTCTCACCTTTCGATCGCCTTCACTACGTAATTAATGCGCGTAATTAATGAGAGATAGAGCGTGGGAGAGAAGCGCCGATCGTTCAAAGTGACGAAATAATAATAATAATAATAAGAAATAATTAAAAATTAATTGTATTTGTAAAGCGTTGAAAATCAAAGTGCGGGACTGAAATTGTGACGCATCGACTGGAATTTATTGATATACGAGACGCGATGACCGTTGCTGGTTCTGCGCGACAGTTTCCGAAGATCAACGCTGAGATGTACGGTTCGACAATCTTACGAAGTTACATTTTTCGATCGTCAAGCCGGTGACCCGGTGACCTTGACCTTTGTGATTAAATTATAAAATATATATATGTAAAAAAACGACAAATATAATAATTGAGCTAATTTAATGGAAAAAAAATTTGCAATATTAGCATTGTGCAGATCAGAGTATTGGAAAAGCAATGTTATATACGGTTCGACAATCTTACGAAGTTACATTTTCCGATCATCAAGCCGGTGATCCGATGACCTTGACCTTTGTGATTAAATTATAAAAAATATATATATAAAAAAAGGACAAATATAAAAATGGAGCTAATTTATGCAAAAAAAAAATTTGCAATATCAGCATTGTGTAGATCAGAGTACTGAAAAAGCAATATTATAAAAACGCCTGCAGCATGTGCGTCTATGCCTCGTAGTTGCAAAAAATGGAAATAATCGTTTAAGCGTTACGTAAAGAGGTCGGAGGTTGGATTAAAATTTTATTCGAGCTTCTATTGAATCGCGCGTACATATATTCATAATATCGTACATGTGATTGTATTTGTTCCACGGTAGTTCCAGAGCACGTGGTTGGTAACGATGGCGGACCAGTGATCAATCATGACTACGCTAGTCGAAACAGACAACAGATCGTCATTCACGCCAATATAAATTATGATACACGCGCATTGTTGGTTTACTCGTAAGAAATATATTTCGATGATTTAGTCTTTGCTAAAAAGCAATGAAAAAAAACAGAAAAAATTTAATGGGCAAATGATCCGCAAAAATTAGGGGTGGGTGGGGGAAATGGCATAGCGGGGCAAAACGGGATATTGAGGCAAAATGCAATTTTTCAATAACTTTTGGGTGGTGGCAATGGGTGTGCGTGGGGCAAAACGGGATTGAAAATCCGGATGTATCGTTGGGACAAAATGGGGCATTAAAAAATTATTGGAAATTTGGGACAAAATGGGGCATTCAAAAATTATTGAAAAATTGAGTTTTGCTTTCACTGTCCCGTTTTGCCCCACTGTCCCATTTTGCATCGCTCGCCCCTACCAAGGAGTTTCGATTGTATTTTCGAAAATACATTTGTTTACATTTTTTTTTATTTACTTTTTTTTTAGCAGCGATTCAATTGAATAAAATTGCGCAACATCCCACGAGAATTTATTCCCGATGTGAAGATGCTATTGTCGTGAATGCTAATTGACGTTGCGATTTTTCTATCAGCATAGATAAATGCTCATTAATAAATTGCTGCGCGATGTAAAATTTTACGCTAATGAGTGCAACTTGGAATCATCCGGATACGTCACGTAGATCTCGCATCTTTGCGAATGAAGTTGGGTGATAAAATGACTGCCGGCTTTGTTGACAAGAAATGTCCATCGTTTAATAAAATCATTTCGCAAGCTGGGAGTTGTTGATAAGGAAGCTCGAAAAATAAATAACGAATCGTTATGGAGCGATAAGAAAAAAATTAATACAGTAAAATACAGCAGCAACGATTTTTCTTTATTAACTTTGTGAGCTCGATACATTGTCGCTTCAGTCTCGATAAGAACTAGCTCGGGCGTTACGAAAATTACGGAAGCAATTATTACCCACTCATATATTTAAAAAAAATTTAATTACTTTTTTGAAACGCCTCTTCGTGTACACGAAGTGAAAATACGAAGTCTCTTCCTTGTTTTTTTTTTTTGTTATTCGTGACTTCGAGCCCGCAACATTCCGCGCACTCCGCTTCGACTCTCTCTCTATTATCAGTAAGACACGTTCAGAAATGCAATTATGCTTTATCTTTCGTCCGCTTCAACGAGACGTCAATCGCAGCGCTCGGCTCGAGGCCTCATTTTTTTTTTTTTTCGATAATATTTTGTCGAAGCCCATTAAAATTCCACGTCGACCTCATGTTATAACTTAACGTTTATGTGTTTGTGTTTCAGGCTCTGAATCTCGGAAAATCCCGGAGAAAAGTGCGTGAAGCCGATTTCCAAAGTCGCTAAAAGGGAGCCGTCGAGAGTCCGAAAAGCGCAATTACCGGAAGCGAAGCTTCGACCTGAAACGAAAAATCGGAAGATAATTATTTAACGAATAACAGTGACAACCGGAAGGAGGATACAGCGAAGATGAAGCTCGAAGGGAACAGCTCGAGGGACGACGACGCCAATGGGATTTTATTGCAACCCCGAAAGGGTTCGGTGGTGCGGCTGCAAATCGCACCGATACAGCCGAAAACTATAACACGCCTGCCGAAGAGACCGCCGGTCGATTTGGCCTTTGACGATCTGACGTACACCGTACGGGAGGGCCGCAAGAACAGTGAGTATTCCGGAAATTAAACTTGAATTACCGTATCGCAAAACCGGTAAGGATATAACGGAGACGATTTTCCGGGAGGCTAATTTTCGTGCGGGTAATTTTCATGTTACCACGTTTGAGTATCTTGTGCTCGTCTTACAATGATCGGTAACATAAAAAAAAGTTAAATGTAATATTACAGTTATCTCCCGCACGCACGACCGTCTAACTTAGTTTTAATTGACGAATGCCTTTATTGTAAAAAAAATATATAAGGTAACATTTTTCGCCGATGAGTGCAACTTTGTTGACGATATAACGGAGACGATTTTTCGAGAGGCTAATTTTCGTGCGGGTAATTTTCATGTTACCACGTTTGCGTATCTTGTGCTCGTCTTACAACGATCGGTAACATAAAAAAAAGTTAAATGAAACTTTGCAGCCATCTCCCGCACGCACGACCGACTAACTTAGTTTTAATTGAAGAATGCCTTTATTGTAAAAAAAAGTATAAGGCAAAAGTGGTGAATATGGCCCGGTCGATATATCATTCACCTCATTTGGCCGGTTTCGGCAGAGAGCGTTTTGTGAAAATATCTTCACAATCCGCACAAGTGTGAAGCACTATTTTATTTTATTTTTCGAAAAAAAATGTTCATGTTACCACGTTTGCGTATCTTGTGCTCGTCTGACAACGATAGGTAACATAAAAAAAAGTTTAATGAAATATTACAGTTATCTTCCGCACGCACGACCGTCTAACTTAGTTTTAATTGAAGAATGCCTTTATTGTAAAAAAAAAAGTATAAGGCAAAAGTGGTGAATATGGCCCGGTCGATATATCATTCACCTCATTTGGCCGGTTTCGGCAGAGTGCGTTTTGTGAAAATATCTTCACAATCCGCACAAGTGTGACGCACTACTTTATTTTATTTTTTGAAAAAGATCCGTCGATGCTTCATGCAGTTTACTGCACACACAGTGTACATTTCGTTCGCCACATTCTCTTTCTCTCCGAGCCGAGGTACTTAAACTCGTCCGAGGTCACGACCTCCTGTCGATCACGTGCGCCCCACGACCCGAAGAATGACGATCTGCAGCGACTGATAAGCCGACCGACGGCGCGCGCATGCGCGTCCAGCTACGCTTCGACAATAACGTCTACGATGCATCCGTCGCACCGATCGACTAATTTATTCGATTTTGAAAATTATCGTCAGCGGAATCTTCTTTGCCGGCGAACAAAATTTTTTTTGTTACGATATTCTTTCCTCATGGCATGGAAGTTAGCAACGTTGCTCCAATGGTATCATTGACAGCTGTTACTTTTCTCAAACAGTTTATACTTTGGCGGTAGTTTCGATAGGCTTCGCATTATTTTAATAAATTGACGTTTCGGGGGTTAATCTTTCGGGGAATAGCCTTTTCGGAGGATATACGTTTCGGGGGTTGTTCTTTTCGGGGGATATTCATCGGGGGATAACCGTTCGAGGGCTATGCCACCCTACCATTCTGGCAAGACAATATAATATAACAATATTATATTATTATTCTTTTTTCTATATATAGTTATTCTTTTTTCTATATATAGTTATTCTTATTTCTATATAGTTATTCCTATATATTCCTATATATGTGGGACCGATAGGTTCACAGCGTGAATACCAAGTCGCAAGTGGTTGCCTAGCAACGTTTTGTTGAAAGCGACAGTCAGGGAAAAGAAATGTTATACGACAGACGTGATTTTCGGAGCCCTGTATCAAATAAAATATCGTTCATTTCCTGTTAAACTATTTCATTATAAATTGCGGTCCTACATATATAGATTGGAACCGTTGCAATAACTATTATTATTATTATAAATATTTATATTATTATACTACATTATTATATTATCGGCTCGTTAGGAAAGCAACTTTCTGCGAAACGTGACAGCTGTCAATAATTTCATTGGAGCAACGTTGCCAACTTCTGTGCCTTCTTTCCACTCGGTTCCACGTTGACTTTCGGGGTTCTCGTCGGGGCGCTTTTCGCCGCGATATGGAATGAAAACTGGTTTCCGATGACATTGACCACCGAGTGAAAGTCCACGGTTTGTCGTCCCGGTCGAGCACACCGACGACTCCGCCAATCTCGTATCGCCGGGCGGCGGCAGCTTGCAATTTCAAGGTGCATCTCGCCGGTTTCTGCATCGACGCTGGTCAACGTGCGTGCACGCCGCTCGACCGAGCTAATGAACGCGCGGCAACGTCATTATTATATGCCACAGCCGTGTACGTGTGCATTGCGATTGCCAATGACTCGTCAAACCGAGAGGTCTGCTTATTATCGAATCATTTTTTTTATATTCCACGTGAGCTAGATAGTGAGCGGCTCGTTATTCATTGCGCTGCTGCGAAACGAGCTCGCCGAAGAAATTGACCGCGATTTTGCAAGAAGACCGGTTGCGAGATAATGCGACACACGTGTTGCTGCACGGAGGCATTTTTAAACTATCCGAGCAATCTAGCAACTTTTATCCACCAGTCCATCCGGTAAAACAACATAACCGGTACTTCAAAATCCTCATTAATATATATATATATATATATATATATATATATTGTAACGACCGAGCAATATATATATATATAATATAAAAAATTTCACCGCGTCGAGGCATCATTACAAAACTGCGAGATCCTCGATCGGAATCTTTTGCCGTATGTACAGGAAATAGGTATTTATATGGCAAGGGCGTAAAAAGGGAGTTCTTAACGAGTGTGAAAATGCAGCATTCACACGAGTCACAACTGCCTTTTCAACGCCCATGCCATTCACATCATTTTTCCTAACAAATTCACGAAAATCACGCTTTCCGTTTCCGTGAGGTGTGCGTAGAAAGGCACTAGTGCGGTAAAAAAATATCGTATTGCGTTTGTACACATGCGAATAAGTGTCTATGTTAGGAAAAGTACAATTTCGTCAGGGGTCTTCGAGATTTAAGAGGTTTTCATTTTATTAGTAGTATTTTTTACTGCTCTGGCCAAAGTCGAAAAATTACTTAATTCAATTTTTGTTATTTATTCAATAATAATCAAAATGTATTAATTTGCAGTAAAACGTCGAATTCGAAATCCATTGTCGCCTTGCCTACAATAAAGTCGTAAAAAATATATATATATCTTGAGCCGACTACTCGCAAATTTTTTGGACGAAATCTCTTCGATTGCCTGCGAAGTACGTGGTCAGACTTGGATGCGCCCGAGCCGGGTCGTCGTACGTGAAGATAAATCTTATCTTTTTCTTCAACTTTTAACTACGCGGGTGTAATTTCGTCACTCGAACACGCACGTCAAGACCGACGAAAGCATTTCGCAACGCTATGATGCATTTTTAATCGACCGAGATCTCGCGTACATAAAAACAGGGAATCACGATGGAATGCACCGCGTATCGAACGTACGCGTTAATTTACATCTGTAAATTGCCGTTTTTCCATATCTCCATCCGTGTCTCCAGGCTGTTGTCTGCAGTGGACTCGGAACTCCTTCTTTTTTTTTCTGCAACATTAGATGACTCAAACGTTTCTCGATGCTTCTTCGATTCTGAAATTGTTCTCGGGACAGCGACGGCGATGTGATCGTTGCGAAAACTATTTTACACCATCTCGTCGAGCCGTACGGTTATTCCGCCGAGCGGATAACAATTATCGCAGCAATGCCGGACGACGAGATCGTCGCTCGGAGTAGGTCAGTCTCGAAGGAAAACGAATTTATTTCGAGACCGATGATTGATCGGGGATTGGCTCGTGAAATTACGAAATCGTTCAACGCGAGACTAACCGGAGCATAATATATAATATATAATATATAATATATAATATATAATATATAATATATAATATATAATATATAATATATAATATATAATATATAATATATAATATATAATATATAATATATAATATATAATATATAATATATAATATATAATATATAATATATAATATATAATATATAATATATATAGTGGTCTCGAGAACACACGAGTTCATTTTGCCTCGCTCCGCCCGGAACATGTATAAAACGTGATGACGATAATTGCATCCGTGACCGATTTTATGTGATATTCGTGTATCGATGGAGTCTCGCAGATTTCTGAGCGTTTATCGTCGATTCGAGAAGTCATAATCGTTTTGTCATCGGTTACATACACGTTGAACTTGACACGATCCATTAACGATGCAGAGAGGCATTAACCGGCAACACTCCGGCATATTTTATTGAAAGTGAATGGAGCACGACAACACGGCGGTGAATCTCCATTTATCAACGAGAGTCTACTCGATGCCGTTCCATAGAACTGTGTCAATGTCGCAGTCGCAACAAATGAGATTTTTGTGCAAATTGTGTCCCGATAAAATGAGAAAAAAACGAAAGAGAAGATGGAAACTTCGCCCATTGCTTGGGGGTATTCAAGCTGCACGTGGGAACGAAAAAAATATATGCGCGAAATATATTTAAAATAACATACTTTTCGCGCGAAAATATATACTTTGAAAAAATATTTGTTCGGATATATCCGTCACATAAATCTCATAGCGTATTTATTCATTAACAATGACCAATCATATTAATTAATTGTCAATTATTTTTTTCATTGAAAAAATCTGATAAAAATTATCAATTTTTTTTATACGGAAAATTTATTTTAACATAAACGTTCTTATCCGTGGGGAATCGAGAATGAAATAAGAAAATAAAGTTCGAGCACATGTGGTATGCGTTTAAATTGCAATCGTTCAGGAGCACGTGTGCTTTAATCCCGGTCGTCTTCGGAATGCGGCAATTACTTCGGTTACCGGTACGACTCGTACATATTTATTAGCTTCGAAGTTGGCCGTCGTAGTCAGGTAAAGGCTGACACATAAAAATGCAAGCAAACAGTATAATTTCATTTTTCTGTACGCATGGGGAGAGCGGGGCGAAACGGACCCCCTTAATTTGAGATACGACTTTGTTTATGAACAACGAACTTTGCTCCGCACTCCTCCACAGTTTCACCACTATTATACTTCATCGTTTCGAGAATAAATTCTTCCGAGCCCGCTGATTTATATCCCACGGTAATTAAAAATAAAACGAAAATAAAAAAAATTCCCTCGCGCCAATTCGCTCGATCGGGTAATCGCACAAAACCGCAGACAGAGAAGAACCGCGCGGAGATGACGTTTTTTTATGAAAATAATTATCCTCGGGAGATCCCATATCGAGATCACCGGAGGAATGAGAAAGACGGAACGCTAATTGCCCACGGAAATTAAAATTGTCTTATTTCATCATTTTGTTTTTTCCTTTTCTTTTTTGTAATTCTGTGTTAACCGAGCTCCGTATCTAAGAGACCGGTCCGGTTCGCGGCCGCTCAATCATTAATTATTCATAGTAATCGTAATTTTCTTTTTTTTATACTCCAACGAATATCGTATACCCGATAGGATACACAATTTATTGTCGGTTACGCTCGGTCGTTAAATGCATTAAAGCTTCTCGTCAGTGTCTTTAACGACTTTTTTCCCCGTTAAAAAAAAAATTCTACGTCATGGGCGAAGAAAATATGCCTACAATTTTATTATTCAGAGTTGTATTTTTAAAAATGAAAATGCCTTTGATTCGAGCCGGGTGGGAATGACACAGAGGACCGGTGACGGCCGACGCTGTGCCGATACCACGGTTTTAGGCACAAGTCTGAGCACTCCTATTCGCTATGCGCGTGACTTACGCAGCGCTTCCGGCTGAGCGTGTGTGATGCCGTGTACATGCATTCTATCAGCGCCACCTACAGGCCGGCTAGGTCCCAACTTGCACACCCAGCGCTTTGCTACTTTGTAGGGAAAGACACACTGAATGGATTACAATTTTTTTAGATTTTTTGAACGTGTCGTTTTTTTTCTAATCTAATCTAATCTAATTTCTGTTAGATTCGAATAAAAAAACCCACCACAGCGAAGGGTATATTGTGTCCAAATTTGTGTCCAAACTTGAGTCCAAATTTGTGTCCATCGGACAGATTGTGTCCAAATTTCAAGAAGATTCCCCGTTTTATTTCTGAGATAAATCCAATAAACCAAAGATCCTAACTCTGTCTAGCCGCTTGCTTTGTCTGCGTTTCTCACTCGCGTTCCCCTCCCTCGGTTTTCTCCCAAACATCCTTACAGGGCGATTGAATTTAGCTTCGCGACTTCGCTACAGTTACACAATCACAATTTCGATTGCTCGCAGGATGAGCGATCGAAAAAAAACAAATGAAAAAAAAAAACTAAAAAATAGTAACAACAATTTTAAAAAAGCTACCATTTTTTAATCGCCGCGGAGACGGGAAGCACGGAGTCTCCGCGGTGGGACTCCGTACGCGTACATAGAAGTAGAGGAAGTACTTTGCGTGATTGCGAAACGTGCCCGAACGCACGTCTCTCCGCCAAGTCTAAAGCGTGTGTGATACGAGCGGCGTACACGTATTTCCTCCACGACGTAGTAGGGGAATAAAAATGATACAGTGCGCCGTGAACGTCGGTGAACGGCCTCGAATTCACAGTATTTTCTGCACACACGATATACATGTGTATGCCCCAGTGTAACGCACTCCAAGAAAGGCGAGCTGTCCACGGTGCCCATTCTGAGGTTCCACCTTGGAGAGGTTCTCCGCGCGTCGATGCAAGCCGCATTCGTAGCGCCAGACGTGACTTTCGAATCTTGCATTGACCCGAGCTCAAAACTTCAGGGGTCAACTATTTTTCATCTGGTTTAAAAAAGAAAGAAAAATAAAAAGAAATTAGAACCAGTAATGCTCGGAACGAAGGCTGTTTGGCGTTTAAAAAAATTATCGATGCAAGCCGCATTTGTAGCGCCAGACGTGACTTTCAAATCTTGCATTGATCCGAGCTCAAAACTTCAGGGGTCAACTATTTTTCATCTGGTTTAAAGAAGCAAGAAAAAGAAAGAAATTAGAACCAGTAATGCTCGGAACGAAGGCTGTTTGGCGTTTAAAAAAATTATCGATGCAAGCCGCATTCGTACACAGAAAAAAAATATCATTGAATCAAGTAAAATTTGCTTGCGGGCTGCCAAAGAAGCAAAAACGTTGTTTCAATTCTACTCTGAATTCGTACAATTTCATACCGGATTGAAACGATAACATGTCACCTTGACAGTCTTGCTTTATTATAAGGATTGAAAGTAGAATTAAAACAAACATTTTTTTCTTCGGCAGCCCGCAAGCGATTTTTTTTCAGTGTAGCGCCAGACGTGACTTTCAAATCTTGCATTGATCCGAGCTCAACACTTCAGGGGTCGACTATTTTTCATCTGGTTTAAAAAAGAAAGAAAAAAAAAGAAATTAGAAGAAGAAATTAGAACCAGTAATGCTCGGAAAGAAGGCTGTTTGGCGTTTAAAAAAATTATCGATGCAAGCCGCATTTGTAGCGCCAGACGTGACTTTCAAATCTTGCATTGATCCGAGCTCAAGACTTCAGGGGTCGACTATTTTTCATCTGGTTTAAAAAAGAAAGAAAAAAAAAAGAAATTAGAACCAGTAATGCTCGGAACGAAGGCTGTTTGGCGTTTAAAAAAATTATAAAAGCCTTTACCTTCGTTTCTTCTGCACACTGGTCAAACTAGTTTTTTTTATTGGTGAATTCTTTTTTACAATCCTCAGCGTCTCGTCTCTCGGCGAGACTGTAGGTCATCGTTGGAAATTAATTTCAGAAGTATGTGCCGCAATGCACTGAATCGATGCGAGGGGCGTTGTTTTTAATTAAAGTTTGTCGCGATACCTGCAATCATAACACGTTGATCGGGCAATAAGAGGCACATTATTAGTTGCCGGGACTCCGCGAGCTCAGTCGGTAAGGCTGGAGACGACAATTTTTGCGGTCGATTTTTTTGCTCTAGTGCTGCGCACAGGATTTACCGTTACGAGCCGCGATGTCTTTACAGAGACATCGCGCATTAATTCTGGCATTGCTCGCTAATGCATGGAATCGACGGTAAATAATCGTAGCTGGGCCGGTAATGTTCCGCGACGGGGGAGTGGCGAATGGAGGCTCGGCTGCATGAAGTCTTCACCTCGGGTCACGAGACAGTTTCTCGATGAATGAATTCGACGTCTCTTCCGGTATAGTTCTGTGGAAATGAAGAACAAAAATTGCATCGACCAAGGAAACGTCTTCGCCTCGGGTCACGAGATATTTTCTCGATTAATGAATTTGACGTTTTTCGATGTCCCGATGAATCAATTCGACGTTTTTCGATGTCTCGATGGATGAATTCGACGTTTTTCGACGTCTTGATGGATTAATTCGACGTTTTTCAACGTCTCGATGGATGAATTCGACGTTTTTCGACGTCTCGATTGATGAATTCGACGTTTTTCGACGCCTCGATGGATGAATTCGACGTTTTTCGACGTCTCGATTGATGAATTCGACGTTTTTCGACGTCTCGATTGATGAATTCGACGTTTTTCGACGTCTCGATTGATGAATTCAATGTTTTTCGACCTCTTGATGAATGAATTCGACGTCTCGGCCGGCATCGTTCAAACAGTGGAAATGACAAAAAAAAATTGCATCAACCAGGGAAACGCTTTAAGAACATTTTCACATCGGGTCACGAGGCAATTTCTCGATGAATGAATTCGACGTCTCTTCCGGTATCGTTCCGTGGAAATGAAGGGAAAAAAAATTGCATCAACCAAGGAAATGCCTTACTTTCACTAGGAAACAGGCACCGAGGCATATAACCCGAGTCGCACGGGCATAATTCTCTTCACATGCGTAAAAAAAAAAAATATATCCACATTATGTAAATTAACGTTGTGATGGGAATTACCGCCGACTCCATAATGGCCTATAATTCGCATGATAGTAAATTGCAAGAGGAACCACAATTTTTTTTTTAACCGTAAAAGATTCTTCGGCCTCGGTCAGGTACTTCCGGTTTATTCGCGAAGACGATGCCGGATAGCTCGAATATTGCACTTTTGGCCTTCCGCGTTGAGCAACGCAAAATAATCCTCTCCGTGCGACACTGAGGGTTTTTATGTACAATAGAATGAGCTCCTCCTACCAATCAGGATTTAGTATCGTTACAATTGTTATGCAACGCGTCGATGCATAAGGATGTAATTCCTACCCGGATAGGAAAGACTTTTGATCCGAGAATGATGGACGTTTTTTAACCGCGACGTAGAACCGTAAATTCACATTTCATTGAGAAAAAGACTCGATCTTGACTTATGATTATCTGAGTATCGCCCCCCCCCCCCCCCTCCCCATGAGTGAGCATTGAGTAAGAAAATAATTCGTTTCCGAGAACCCAATGAAGTACCCGAGTAACAATAGAACCAATGAAGGTAAACGTCCCAGTGACCGAACGCGTCCCAGTGGCCGCACAAAGCCTGCGTGCAAGAGAGACGCAAATACGATTTTTTTTGCCTTTGGACGATGCTTTTTTTTAGTTTTTTACTTTTTATTTTTTAAACTTAAAAAAAAACTTATTTATTATGAATAATGAGATCAGCCACGAGGCTTGTGTCAGTGGCAGGACGGGTAAAAATGGTGATCTCACGGGTCGCATTATATGCAAAAAAGGGCACCTGGTAGAAACGTATGGGGAAACACTATTGAATTAAGTTTTTCTTTTCGTTTAGTAATCTCAAAGTCAAATTACAAAGTTTTTTTTATCACAATGTCACGATATTGACTCCCGGAGCGTGACTCAACCACAACCGACGAGTTCATCGTGGCTGTGTCGATGCGAAGAAAAAAAAAATCATTTGTCATATAACACAGTTACACGTTGCGTGGAACCGAGTGTCGCATCGCCTTGTTTTTCCCACTGTATCAAATTGACCCACTTGGACACACTCTTCTCTCCTTTACACAGTGAAAAGCTTTCCATACATTTAATTACCACAATTATCTCTTCTCGTCAATTAAAAAATTTCCTTTAGTTAAAATTGCAGTCAGGTAAAAAAAAAATCAAAAATTGTAAAATTAAGGAAAAATCCAATTGTTGATCTTTGGGGACAATAAATGTTCGTTGGATGTACGAATCCGTGTTTTTACGGTCTATGCGCACGATTTTTCGCAAAGACTACGAGGTTTGAAAATTCGTCACAAGAGTTCTCCTTCCATGCGCGTCTCTTGAGTAATAGGAGAGCGCGGGGCTAAACGGACCACCGGGGCAAAACGGACCTGCGGCCTCCATTCGAGATGAGAAAAATAGTCCGTTTTGCCCCCGGCGTTCCATTTTGCCCCGCGCTTCTCTTACTCACTCGACCGCACATGAATGCATGTCGAAGCCGCACAATGTGAATCACTGCGACGAATGATTCGTTAAAGTGCGCCCGTTGTTTCCCTTGGACTTTGGTCCGACATAGTTGCGCGCGTCGGCCGCTCGGAGATTGCGCGAATTACTCTTTGTTGGGTGCCTCTTCGGTAGCGTCACAACGGAGGGCGCCAGCTCGTTCGACGATGAAAAACATATTTCTTATCTTCACCGAACTAGTTCACAGCATCGCCAAGATATTCTTGATCGAAATATTCTCGATCGATTAGGTCAACGACATCGTGGGTCCTCGATACGGACAATTTTATCTGTACAAGCTGGCTGATAAACATGATTTTTCTATTTTAAATTTTTAAAAATGCCATTTTCTATTTTATTTCTCAGCAGAAAAAACTGTTCTCGAGTCGATAAGCGGGAGGCTGCGATTCAGCGATTTTTTTTATTTAATTGTTTCATTTTTTTTTTTTTTTTATGGCTCAGTTTAGGGCACGGAGAAAATAGATCTATTTCTCTAACAAAATGTAGATCGTTAATAATTTATTGTTGTGGCAGCAAAATATTTGGCTGCTACACAAAATATTTTGTTGTCACTATGTTAAGCAGGTAAATGAGTTATGGTAACAAAACACTTGTTGTCCCAACAATTTTTTTTTTCTCCGTTGGGTTTTTATTTAATTTTTTCTTCAACAGCAAAATATTTGCTGCCACAGCAAAATATTTTGTTGTCACTATGTTAAGCAGGTAAATGAGTTATGGTAGCAAAACACTTGTTGTCCCAACAATTTTCTTCTCCATGGGGTTTTTATTGAATTTTTTCTTCAACTTTTCGATTTTGTTTTTTAGTCGATGAAACTGTTTTCATGTCGGTAAGCGGTGAGGCCCTGGTCCAGCATATTTCTTTCATACATTTTTTCATTATCATTCACAGACAAAAAACGATTTTTAAGTCGCCGAGAGCGAGGCTGAGATCCGGCCTTTTTAGTTGACTGTTTCTTCAACTTTTCTGTTTTGTTTTTAGGCCGAAAAAGCGATTCTGAAGTCGGTGAGCGGGAGACTGTGGTCCAGCGTTTTTTCTTCAATTTTTTTCATTATGTTTCACACCCGAAAAACGATTCTTAAGTCGGCGAGAGGGCGTCTGAAATTCAGCGTTTTTATTTAAGTAGTAGCAGTAAAAGAGATTTATTGCCAAAGTTAATATTTATACAGTATATTACAATGTACAGTATAACTACACGGTCGGTGTCGCTATCGTTTTTTTTTAACTTGCCGTCGAGACACTACCGTGTCTCATCATATCTATCTTCTTATACTAATTTTATACCTAACGATAATTTTACACCTCGGCAAACGGCTATTTATTTAGCTATTTATTCACCTTTTCTATTTCGTTTTTCAGCCGAAAAAACGATTCTGAAGTCGGTGAGCGGGAGACTGCGGTCTAGCGAGCTCACGGCCATAATGGGACCATCCGGAGCTGGAAAATCGACGCTGCTCAACATTCTCACAGGTTACAAGTGAGTGCTCATTTTTATTTGCGCAAAGCGTTGAGCAATTTACCGCGGGTCGTTTCGACTTTAGCTTTCCTTAGCGCGAGTCAACAATGATATTGCGAGGACCACGAAAACGCGCTCTTGACGAGAGATCGAACACCGAGATTTCTTCCGGCAGATACGTTTCTTTCTTTCGAAAATCAAACGATAACGGAGATAACGTCTTTACAATGTTGTCGACGTTCTTTGCCCAGTGAGGTCGTCGGTTTGATGTGGCAAACATCAGATCCGGTCGATTAGCCGCGACTGACATTGAGGGTAAATTTCAACAGCAATATATCTCGTTTTATCTCCTCAGTGAAAAAATGTGTTATTCCGTAGATCCAAAAGTCCACTCGACAGGAGCCTTGACGGATTTTTCAAATTTTTCTTTTCTAATTCGTTAAAAAAAATTAAACCGGATTTTCTTGGTAATTACAAACTTACAAAAAAAATGTTATTATTTAATTAATCATTAAAATTATTTAAATTATTAATTTTCACATCGCATCGTCGTAACTTCTGTAAGAGAGCATCGTCCGTAATGTTTCGGTGATTTTTTTTGTGCGGAAGCAAAACGATCATGAGCTTTTAGTTGACATTTATCTAGTATGAAGAATAAAAATCTGAAATGGCGAATCGATTGAAAAGATTAATTAATCTCGGTCCGTTTTATCGGAAAGAGGTTTGGTAATTTGTTTTGGCATCGATCAACTCGTTGCCCGTTGCACTTCGTTCTTCCCAATGGCATTGACACGTTTATCCGAACTGGCGGCTCAACTTTTGCACGAGGTCACCGAAAGCCGTCCTTCGTTTCCAGATTTTCGCCACAACATATCGCGTCGGACAAACACGCTGAATGAAAAGCTATCGTGACGATACTTCTCGGACCGTATCAATCTTAGAACTACCGATACCAAAGACGCGAGGACTTTGATCGTTTGCACAAAAAAATCGTTGACACTCAGGATCGAAAAATCGTCGGGAAATACCCAGATAACATTTCATTGTCAGCAACGCAAGAACGGGATATCAAACAATCTGCATGAGATTTCGAAATTACCATACGAAACTGTGTCCGTATTCGTTGGTATATTTGCAGAGCCATCGACAAATCAAACCGACAATCGTTATGCTATAATGCCATTTGTTTTTTTGCTAGGAGAATTTTAAATAATCCAATATCGTTGGAAAATAAATCTCGCTATAGAGTCACTGCTTATGAATCAAGGAGAAAAAAAAACAAACAAAAAAGCCTAACATTTTTTAATGCATTGTATTTTTTTTATTGTTTATTGTTCAATCAATCAAGTTTATTGCATATAAAGGGTACAAGGCCCTTGTTGCAAGTGGTGACTTCCTAAGGCTAAGTACAAAAATACGAGTAAATACCAGGATAATATAGAGGTTAAAAGAAAGTTTATTTATTGTTTATTGTTAAAACAATATTAGTAATTTTTTTTTTTATTTTCATTGAAGTTCCTGCACATTTTTGGCTATGCAGCCATCGTAAAATCGCGCGGCCCATCCCAAAAATCAATTTTGCTGTTGACTTCCGGAAAATCCAGCAAGGACTTTCAGATTCCCCGTTACTGATTTTTTTCACGCCGTTTTGTTTTTATTGTCACAATTTGAATTTTTTCGTAATGCGACGCTAATCCACAATTGGGTGCGCAGAGCCGACAAAAGCGTTGCGTCGCACGATGGGTATCGTCGCTACTTCCTGCTCGTTGTCCTAACCGGAAGTCGGACGACGATTGGAACGTGTAATCGGTTGCGTGTCTGCTTCCACGGCAAACTGGGAAAACATAAGAAGCGCGTCAAACAGTACATAAATTTTAATCCACTCGTTAAAAACAATGTACAATGTCGTATGCAAATTCACAATGAGTTAAGTGAAATAGACAACGACGTCGATAGACAACATGAAATATTGCTTGGCAATTAAGCTTGATTCATTACCATCCGCGAATAATCGCTTCCATCAACGTCCTTCATTTTTCTCCACCGTTCCTGATAAGATTTTTAACAAATTGTGTAGGATAAATACGGTCAGAAGAAAAGTCTCATTGGATGCGAATATCACCTCGGCTTCCGACGAGACTTTTCTTTTGACCGTACATGCCAGAATTCATGAGAAAAATTTATTACAGTTTTTATTACCAACCGCGGTATTGCACATGCTCTTAAGAGCATGTGCAATACCGCGGTCGGCAATAAAAACTGTAATTAACTTTTCTCATGGATTCTGGCATATACGGTCAAAAGAAAAGTCTCATTGGAAGCGGATATCATTTCGGCTTCCCATGAGACTTTTTTTTTGACCGTATATGCGAGATCCAGTGAGAAAAGTTGGTTACAGTTTTTGATACCGACTGAGCCCGGGATAGACGGGGAGGGGGTTGTTTCATATGGTCTTAAGGGGAGTCTAAATCCCCCCTCGCTCGCAATCACACGAACCCTATGGCGCTGTTTCTTTCGCACTCGGGCGCTCGCCACACCGGTTTAACCTCGCCTTAAGGACATGTGAAAGATGTACCACGTGACACATGAGTGCGAGAGAGAAAAATGAATTTTTCGAATCAATGCCATTTAAAACCGGTTGACGTTTCGGATAAACGGTGGTGCAAAATGGGTCAGTGGGGCGAAACGCCATTTTCCAATCATTTTTGGATGGGCCAATGGGGCAAAACGGGACGGACAATCAGGATGTATCAACAGGGCAAAATGCGACATCCAAAAATGATTGGAAACATTTCTCATTTTATAGAATCGTTTCCGAGAAAAATTCACTCCAAAATTTATCTCTGCCTCTCCCGCACTCACACATGTTTGGTCTTCCCTTAAGGGCATTATTACACATGCCTTTAAGAACGGTCGAAGGATTTTCCGCGTTTCCTCAGGAGCGGTGCGCGTGTGGCGTAGAATGGAGTTACGTCTCGATCGCAAGCATCGGTTAGATCGGTGATAGCGCCATTTTTGAAAGTTGCTCGACCGGAAGAAAGTGAGAGGCCGACACGCTCGACCGTGCAAATTCAAACAAATGCACAAGCACGGAGCTGAGGGAATAATTTCACCTTCGTTCGAGAATCCGGGAGACTCCGGCACTCGATCCTCGCTTTCCTCATTCACGATTTCGCGAGACGCCCCAACCACGACTGCATTTTTAATCCGACCGACGCGTTTCGAGCAACTCGCGACGTTGGAGGAAATTATTTACTTTCCTTAATTTTTTTTTCTTTTTTTTCATAACGATAAAATGGAATTAAATTGACGCACATAATGGCTTATCACTACAATTTCCTTGTAACAATATTCCGGGGATCGAGGATCGCCAGTTGCAGGTTGTATTATTAAACTGGCGTGAGTTGTAATATTTAAACTAGAGTGCGAACCGACATTTTTGAAGAAATAAAAAATGGCGTACAAAAAAAACAACTGAACATTTTTTGATGAAATTTTGCACAAACATTGACCATTACCCACATATACTGTGTGTGAAATTTCAACTTGGTCGGTCGAGGCATTCTCCAGTTATAGCCGTTTCGATTTTTGGCGCCTAATTCACACATACACACATATCCGGACATTTTTTCTAAATGTGAGTTTTCGACGTTTTGGAACATTCTGAATATGTTTTCATTAAAATCTCGGATTTTATTTTTTTACCAAAACAATACAATACAAACTTTTTTTGGGACCGAACGGAGAAATTTATTCGTCGTCCGCTTTGACGAGCAAAAGAAAACAGTCATAACTCCCGAGCGCCCGCAACATGTAGCTATTATGTGCCGCGAGCGAGAACCCGTGGTTTCTAATTTTCCGCGCTGCCTTACGTCAGAGCTCGGTGTTCGCGGTGTATTCGTTGGTTCGTTGGTTTTCGCTCGGTGAAGAGAAACGACCGTATGGCGAGGGTGCGCGTCCACACGGATGCGGGCGACCGTGCCAAAAGTAAAATTATCCGACAAAAAACATTAGGTAAATACGTAGAACAAAAAAGATTAAAAAAAAAATATTGTTGTTTTCGTGCGGCCGAGCTTGAACCGGTCGTAATGATCGGTATTCCGGTGCTACGGGACGCCGAATTGATTTGCATGCACATAGATTCACGGGTCAGCACAGTGTCAAGGTGGCGCCGCAAACGTTCCTTACATCGACTCGAATTCAGTGGAATTTATTTTATCAACAGGAAAAAAAAATCATGCGAGCCGACACACTAAATGCGAAACCGCGCTCATGGTTCGATTCGCGTTCCCTCGTCCCGTCCGGTGATCCAAATAAGAAAAAAAAATATATATTATCGTTGTTGTATGCATAATAATATGGCATTATTATAAAAATATTATTATCATTATTTCAAACAATAGTGTTTGGACAAATATTAGTAGTTGTAGTAAAAGAGATTTATTGACAAAGTTAATATTTACAGTTATCTTCTTATACTACATTTTATGTGTAATGCTAATTTTATCCTTTGCAAAGGGCCATCGACCAGGGTCCTTCAGCAGAGGACTTTCTTTGGTCACATATATTATTATTGCTGTTATTAATTTTTGTTGTTATTATAACAATTATTTCGCCCGAAAAAAATTCTGCAGCCAATAGCATTTATTGCGCTTTTTTGCTGTATATATTTTATTCAAGTTCAATGTCACACAGCGAGATATTCGTTTTACGAATAACCAGCCGGTTCGGTTGTGAGAGAGAATCGGCGCTACTGCAGGTTGTACCTTCGAGATTTAAATGTGTCGAGGACTAACGTCGCCTCGGAGCTTGCACCGAGAGCCGATAAGTCACAAAAATGCAACCTGTTCGTTCGACCATTCTCCCTTTCTCTTGCGATAATTCAAAGACCGGTTCTCTCGAAGGTACGCGATTCTTGGAGCGAATTATTTGCTGAAACTGTGCTATTTTATCGGGGAAAATTAACCGGTTGGCATTGAGTCCGGGCCTTTGGTATAGTAAAATTGAATCCATTCGATCAAACCACAGTGTTTGCTAACTGAGAAAAAAAAATGTTGGCTTGACCAAATTCGCGGTCACATATGTTCAAAGCTGTTACTTGGTTGCTACAACTAAATAATTCTTTTGTCGAACGATTATATGCTTCAGTCGATTCAAACAAAAAAATTTATTTTTATGTTTTGTAGTGAACATGCCTTGGTTAATACAACAATTTTTGTTTCTCAATGTTGTTATTTTTGTTTTTCATTACTCCGCCTAGTCTCGAATACAAATATTTTGTTTCATTGCAGAACAACCGGAATGGATGGAAGCATCACAATGAACGGACACGAGAGGAACATCAGCGCCTTCAGAAAGCTATCCTGCTACATTATGCAGGACAATCAGCTCCATGGAAATTTGACCGTCGAGGAGTCCATGAAAGTAGCCTCGAGTCTTAAGCTCAGCAGCACCGTGGACAAGGCCGAAAAGGAAGAAGTGGTAAGAATTTATTTATTGACTTATTTTTTCATTTAATATATTATATGAATTTTTGTCCGACAATAATATAAATTAAACAAAACGATTAATATCATTTATTTTTTTGCCCCAAAGGTCCAAGAAATTTTGGAGACCCTCGGTTTAGCGGAGCATCGACGTACCATGACGGCGAACCTCAGCGGAGGGCAGAAGAAAAGATTGTCGATAGCCCTCGAGCTGGTCAACAACCCGCCTATAATGTTCTTCGACGAGCCGACGAGGTGAGCCAGCTTTGAAATACGGCTGCAGCCTCACTCCCGGCAATGTCAAGTTTCAGACTCGCAGTCGTCAGAAAGTCCGTGAATGCCCGGAATGCAAATTGTACTGGAAGCAAGCATCGTTGGAAAAAAAATTGTCGTACTGAGACTTGCTTCTTCCAACGGAAGAACCGCGACACAATGATTCGAGTCAGAGAGAAAGCGACGATACACGATTACGATCGAGTTTGTTTTTTTTTTCTTTTTTTAAACTACTTTCACGTGACGCCCGGCCGTACCGAGCGTTGAGTAATTCTTCTCGCGCGACGCGGTTTTCCAGTGTTAAAATGCCCGCAGCTCGACACTTTATCGCGTAAAGTTTGGTCTATCGAGAAATAACTAAATCTCACCGGGAGGCTCGACAGCTCAAGGCATGTTCGTTGAGGCGCGTACGAATTAAAACCGATCTGGCCCTGATTTCCCAACGGCACTTGCGACTTATAACGACGAGACCTTGATCGCGATATTCAAGTGCGACTGCTTGCGAAACCTGACTCATTCTCCACGATTCTTCTTTCCTTCTTGCTCGAGACGGATAAATAAAAAAGCTAACGATCAGTAAGCGGTTGCATTTTCCCACGAACGAGTGCAACGTCGATTCCAAAAATAGCTCCAATTTTTTTTTCTTTTTTTTTTTTACCCATGCTTAAAAGGTAGTCCTTGTGGCACAGTTAAGCCAATCGAGTACCAAGATTTCAGAAATGTTTGTACATTTTAAAGGGAGAGATTAGTGCGAACCAAGTCGGATCCAGACGAAAGAGTTGCTACTTTGTGTAGAAAAACATTCGCTGCAATGAATTTGCAGAAAAATAACTCAGTTCAGACCAATAAATCCACGAAGTCAAATTTGTAATTTTCGTTCGATCTTGACGAGTGAAAGCTCATTCTGTTTCTAAATAGATACTCTACGAATTCATCGAAAAACATTAATGACAATATTCATCGTTTACAAATTAGAGTTTGTACAAATATGCCCAGTAATTGCTGAGTTGCGTTATTTCCCAGTAAATTCATTGTGGTACATTTTTTTTCATAAAGTTCTCTTCAATCTAGAGCACCTTAGTTCGCAAGCATTTTTCTTTTAAAACGTGTACAAATAATTTTGAAATCCGTGTACTCGATTGACTCGACAGTGGGGCGCGGACAGCCTTGAAAAAAGGCAATGAAGGTGATAAAAAAATGTTGTAATTATTTTTCAGTGGTCTGGACTCGTCCTCGTGCTTCCAGTGTATCTCGTTGCTGAAGACTCTGGCTCGCGGTGGACGTACGATAATCTGCACGATTCATCAACCGAGCGCCCGACTGTTCGAGATGTTCGACGCTCTCTACACATTAGCGGATGGCCAGTGCGTCTACCAGGGCTCGACTTCTCAGCTCGTACCGTTTCTGAGATTTCAAGGACTGAATTGTCCGAGCTACCACAATCCCGCCTCTTTCAGTGAGTCCTCGCTTTCGCATTGTCGCCCGTTTGCTCCGAAACTGCAGCCACGTGCACTCGAGAGCTCGACTAATGGACTTTATAGTGACCGGCGAGGGCTCGTATATCCTCTATCGCAAAGAGAATGAAGCAAAAAACATCTGGAATTGACGAAAAATTGCATAACGCGATGCTCGACGACTATATTGCATTTGTCGCGGGATATTGCTTGTGCCAACAGTCGCGGCACGCGTAAGCGTAGTCCTACAGAATTGAGACTCTTGTGAATAAATTAAAAATTTTGCAATGCATGAAAAATTCTGAGGATTTTATTCAAGTGAGACGACGAAGAAACGATTTACGTTCGGTTTTCTTAAGGTGTTGCCGCTAAACGATGGCTGTTTACCGCGCTCACGCTTTAACTCTCGAGTGCATCGTCGCGACAAAATTATTGCCACGCGAACAACGAACGCAATGTGCGTATTTTGTTCGACCTTCGTATCGACTCTGAATTAGCTTTTATCTACTTTGAACGCTCGGTTAGAAGAATCGAGCACACTCGAGACACCTCGCAACTGTCTTCACCGAGTGCGTGTTTTTATACGCCGTGTTTTCGTATTTTCACAGTTATCGAGGTGGCCTGCGGCGAGTACGGCGACAATACCAAGACTCTTGTGAACGCTATTAAAAATGGAAAGCACGATATCCGCGTCGGATTTCCCTTCCCGGACTTGAAGGGTGAAAATCTCAACAATTCGATCGTCGCTGCGGACAGTCACATCGGATGGAAATACGAATTGACGAAAAACGTGGAAGGTATCGAGATCAAGGAAAACGGTAACAAGGACAAGAACGACGCTAGTACGATCGAGGACAAGTTCCCGGAGAGCAAGACTAACGAGGTGAACAACGGTGGAATCATTCCCAGCTCCGCGACCAACGACATCGTCAAACAAAGTACGTTTTAACTTTACACTGTTCGATCGTCGCTGTAAATGGCAGAGTCCTCTCTGTGGCTTCGACGAGAGCGTCGATAAAATGTAAGGTAAATGTCCCAGTAATCGACACCTTAAGCGAAATTCTAAACTTCAATAAATTGTAGCGCGCACATTAAGACGTCAATAAGTGTCATTATAAGTTGTAATGAATCATTATACTCTTGTCAACAAATAGAACTCTTAACTTTAGAGCCATCTTCTCTTGTTGTAAAGAAAATTAATTGAAAACTTAAAATGTGCAAATGCACCAGTCGTGGACATGCCCAGTAATCGACCCGTGTATGACCTAGTGATCGCCACCCGTATTTTAACCGTAATAATGGATTCTTCATGTGTAACGTCAAATTAAGCTTACGCAGTTAAAGTCGTCGGGCTTCGCAGAATTTGGCGAGATTTCACTCGATCACTGTCAGTTTTCGAATTTCTTATTATGATTGTTGTGATTGTACAAGCCTTAAAATTTCATGCAACGTTCTACGTACCTCGGAGAAAGTGTCGTTAATTTAAGTTAGCGTCGAAAAGCACTCAGAGTCTTATTTATCGCTCTTTTACCGCTCTCTGGTTGATTACTGGTACATTTACCGCATCTGTTATTTTTTTCTTCTTTTTTATAACAATGAAACCCATGCTATGTTGCAGACGAAATGACTATTCCAATTGAAGACAAGAAGGACAATGTTGACACGGCTCTCTTGGACGAGACGATGGTGGTCACACCTAAACGTTATCCGACCTCGGAGCTGAAACAATTCTGGGTTGTTCTCAAGCGAACGTTGCTCTTCAGTAGACGAGATTGGGTGAGATTTCTTTTTAGTTTCGATGAGACGAACGAATGAACGATTGATGAATATAATTTTACGACGAACTGTTTGTTCGCTGTCGCATTTATTAAAAAGTAGCCTTTTGCTTGAACAACTGGACGAAGAAAAAAATAAACGCCAATAAACAAGACACAATTTAGCGGTTTGATGCGCTTTCATTTAAATCTTTCTCCATTTTCGCAGACATTGATGTACCTCCGACTCTTCGCTCATGTCCTCGTCGGTTTCCTGATCGGTGCGCTTTACTACGATATCGGCAATGACGGCGCCAAGGTACTCAGTAACTTGGGATTCCTCTTCTTCAACATGCTGTTCCTCATGTATACTTCTATGACAATCACCATATTATCATGTAAGTGTCGAACGACCTTCGATCTTCGATGCCTGTGAACGACGATGATTTATTAATTTTTTTAAAAATCTTTTCATAAAGTTCCATTGGAAATGCCAGTGCTGACAAAAGAAAACTTTAATCGATGGTACTCACTGAAATCGTACTATTTGGCGATAACGGTTTCGGATATTCCGTTCCAGGTAAATAAACAAATCGATCGACAGACCAAAGTAGCTCGCGACCGCATTCGTTAAAAAAAAATCTTTACTTTTCAGACAATATTCTGCGTAATCTACGTCGTGATAGTCTACTTCCTGACGAGCCAACCGATGGACTTGATGAGATTTAGCATGTTCCTCGCGGCGTGCTTGCTCATATCGTTCGTCGCTCAGTCCGTGGGTCTCGTCGTCGGAGCTGCCATGAGCGTTCAGAACGGGGTTTTCTTGGCGCCTGTGATGTCCGTGCCGTTTCTGCTGTTCTCGGGATTCTTCGTCAGCTTCGATGCCATTCCCGTGTATCTACGATGGATCACTTATCTCAGTTACATCAGATACGGCTTCGAGGCGACGTCGCTCGCGACTTATTCCTTCGGTCGAGAGAAGCTCAAGTGTCGTCAGGTAAATTAATTTTATTCGAAGACGCAAACAAAAAACAATAATAATTATGCGTTTCATTGCGTGAGAATATACGGCATCAATGTTGACGAACTGTTGATTCTTTGCAGGTGTACTGCCACTTCAAGAATCCCGAAACGACCCTCGAAGAGTTGGACATGCTGGACGCTGACTTCACGCTCGACATTCTCGCTCTGATTCTGATTTTCGTAGTTCTCCGAATCGCAGCGTACATGTTCCTTCGTTGGAAGTTGAAGTCCGCGCGATAAAGGATGCTTTTCGAGGGGCGAGGCAAGAGAACAAAATAACGCGATACACACAGTCGCATTGTACGGAGCCTATAATTATGTGATGAAGAACTTTTGCAACAAAAAAAGAAACACCATCAATGCAACTCCGGATACGATTGGAGCTCAACCGTTTTAGTCGTACCGGTGAATCGCGATTTTTTTTAAGAGCAACTTTCTTATCGGGGCTGGGGGGGATCTTCGTCGGATATTAGTTGCCAAGCGATTTAGAGAGAAATTGTTCAGCCACGACGAACAATCGTTGCCCGATCTCGCTCGGTCTGGGAACAGTTATAAAATTCTCCGAGAGCTTTCTTAACGTGGGTTTAGTATATAGTGCGTATATACTTTTAAGAAATTCGAACGCGAACGAGATTTAAGGAAAATTAATTTCTTTTTCTTTGTTTGTAGTTCGATAAAGGTGAAAGAGCGGAGAGTTAACGTAATTTATTCACTTTTATTTTAACGAGACAAGACAACACGGTAATTATTATTATTATGACGTATTCGTTGTTCAGGGTACTTTCTCTTATTATTTTTGTTTTTCTTTATTAATATTCCCGTGAGCCACGATTCGCAGCGAATCCGTTAAGCCACGAAGCTGCCCTCTCTGAGCCTCACCAATTTTATTTCTCGAACCAATGAGGCCTTTGTGGCGAACGCCTTTTATTTAATCTGCCAATGGCTGTGAGCACAGGATACAATAATGAAGGAAGTACTCTCTCGCGTTACATTCGTTGTAGACGCGCTAAGAGGAATTTAAAAAAAATGTATATCGACGAAACAAAGTAATACGAAGTTCGAACTCTCTAAGTAGGCATTATACGAATTGCACGAGTTTATCTTGCCAGGTTTAACGTACATAGGTTGAAAACCAAATATTACTAACTTTTTACAAAGACGAAGACGCTATATTAACGATACTTCTTCGCAACGCTGGCGCGCAGCGTCCAACGCCTCGACGAATTAACAAACGAACGAAGTTCGTTTCGACAAAAAGGAAAAGACGAACGTCGACAACGATGGGAAATATTGTGCAATCGAAAATATGATCGTTATTTTGTAAATATATAGCATACCGGATAAAAAAAAGCATTTCAAGCTAACGCAAAAAAGAAACTTTCGCAAAAGAAAAAGCTGCTCGATCAATTCGTACAAATATAACACTATCATCTTCCGGTATTACAAAATTCTTTCGGGAAGATATCTGTACATGGTAATTTGCTTGCGTTGCAAAAAACACTGTTTACTACGATGCGACTCTATCTAGTGACGACAATTCGGGATGCGCGCTTGGCGCGCAAGATATATTTATAAGTTAGAGAATGGGTCGGAAACGCGAAACGACAGGGCTTGTTGTTGTCGTTGACAATGGATAGGAAAACAAAAAATCAATTCGTAGTCTACATAGTACATGTAGTCAATACAAAAAAAAATTGTGCGCGTTTGGTGTGCCGATTACTGTATTTTTTAAAGTTATATTTGTTACGAATAAATGTACGATTTTCATAAATCTCTCGTGCATTCGTCGCGGTTTTATACGCAGCGGATAAATGATAAGCCGTTAGAATAATTCAGCACGAAGAAGAATAATCACGGGCTTCTCGTCGGGTGTTCAGCAAAGAAGATGCCACTTTATTTTCACCTTGGACAAGTACCACTCGATGTATCCTTCATTTTTTACTGACTTTTTGCAGTGCCATCCTCACGCCTATTCGTGAACTGCAGAAGAAAAAATACTCGACCCCGAAGTCGATGCACGCGACAGAAGACGTCGCGAGAGAATCGATCGGTCGTGGAGGGGAGGGGGGGGGGGGATAGTGCGAACGGGGCTACGTGCACGTCGGGAAGAAAAAAAAGCATGCAAAATGATTTACACAATTACTTCCTCATGTTTTACGGTTTTGCACATAACTTCCTCTATGATAAATTTCGTTGTTCCATTTTGGTTTCCTCATAGAGGAAGCTATAATTAAAATACAATTTACACAAAAAAAAATATAGGAACATCATGGGGCTTCTACACCTCGATGAGATTGAGAGATCCTATGATAGTGATGTGGAAAGGTGAAATTACTCCTTGAAAATTATTTCAACGTACACACATATCGATGGTCTAACGCCGGCTATGCAAATACCCAGTCCATATGGCCTCACGGCATTGAACCATCTTTATAGTTTTCATATAAGTACGCTAGCAATCATTATAATAGTTATTAAAATACAATTGCGCAGGTGTATTAAAAAAAAATGTTTTCAACTCGTCATGATATTTCTTCCAAGCTGCAAGCGAATTGCAATGAGTGAAGCAACCTCTTAACATTAGGATTGCCATTTTTACCGACTGGCAGCACATGATTTATTCAAAGGACCGGAAAATTCACCGATAAAACAGTAACTAGTGTAATTTATCGGTAACAAAGCCGCGGTACGCTATCAGCCATCGATAATTCATAAGACATCGCCGTAGCACTTGCGAACTCGGTTAGGTGGAATTACTGGTACGTTCTCGGACAACTCGTGTATTCATCACATATAAAAAATAAAATAAGTCGTCGTTTAAATAGGGAAGAGCGGGGCAAAACGAGACGGTGGGGCAAAATGGGGCAGTGGGCAAAACGCCATATTCCAATCATTTTTGGATGGGACAATGAGGCAAAACGGGACAGACAATCCGGATGTATCCATAAGGCAAAAATGGGACATCCAAAAATGATTCTAAACTTGCGTTTTGCTCAATGTCCCGTTTTGCCCCGCTGTCCCATTTTGCCCCGCTCTACCCTATATATGTCGACGTTGTTCGCATATCACCGCTGAGATTAATTCCATTTTTCATTCGACAAACAACATTCCTTGAAGATGATGTTCCCTTTTTTATGTTTTTTTTTTAAACCAAATTCGATACGATGACCCTACGAACTGATCTCCGAGTGCAGATAAGCGTTAATTTCTGCGTCGAATGGAAACATATTAGTAACCTTCGGGGTCAAAGAATTGTGCTCAACGATAGAGCAATGTATTCTTCTCTGCACCATGCAATCAGCAATCGTCAATAATTTAAAAAACAATCTCATTCCGGAAAGTACCGAATCGTTTCGGAAAAATTATGTTTAAGTATTCGACGATTCGCCCCCTTTTTTCCCTCCAATGAACGAGAACTGGAAATATATTTTGCTCCGAGCAGCAGTAATAACAAATTTCATGCGATATCGGAGTTTCTGAGTCACCCGACCCGAACGTTTAGGTGTGTAAAATTAAGTAAAAATTCATTCCTTTTTTAGAGATATTTTCAATATCTCTACGAAATAATCTCTAATAAAAACTTTCGCTTGCCATCGTCTTTTTTGATATTCTGCATCATTAATAAAATAAAGTCTGTGAGATTTGGTGAAAAAAAAATACCGCATTAAATCTCTACTTATCGGGGCGATTCCGCGAGTAACAACGCAATTTATTATCGTAACACGTGCCGACCATTCGTCCAACGGGATTGCGTGACCGTACTTAGAGGAACTTCATTCCCATGTACGCCTTTATAAAATAGACTTTCCTCATTGTACATCACCTGAAATGATCCTCGTGTCGAAAAAATCAGCACGTTTAAGTATTCGATGATTCACCACTTTTTTTCCTTTCAACGAACGCGGACTGAAAATGTATTTCGCTCCGAGCAGCAGTAACAATAAATTTTATGGGATATCGGATCTTCAGAGTCGGCCCGACCCGAACTTTTGGGTGTGTAAACTTATGTAAAAATTAATTCCTGTACCATCAGTTCGATAGTATTTATTTATTTATTTATTTATTTATTTATTTACATTATTTTCATTATTTTCAATATCAATAACTTTCGATTCCCATCTTTGGTATTCTTCATCGTTAATAAAATAAAACTATGCGTGTTTTTGTGAAAAAAAAATACCGAATTAAATTTCTATTTATCGGATCGAGCCCAACGCGTATTACGACGAGCAAATTATCGTCGTAATACGCGTTGGGCATTTGTCGAATGGAATTGCGTGACTATGACTAGAGGAATTTCATTTACGTGCATTCTTTTATAAAATACGTTTATTTTTCCCATCTTGTACAATAAAATTGTACAAATAAAATAAAATTGTCGGATACTCGTGCGAAAAACGTTTTCCGAACTCGTGTGATTGCAAAACTCGCCTTCGGCTCGTGCTGCAAAGTCACACTCGTCAGAAAAAGTTTTTCGCACTCGTATCGTAATGTACTATTTCTTGATTGTACATCAACCAAAATGATCTTCGACATTGCTCCGGTGACACGCTCCTCGCATAAACGCGTCCGTTTGTCGATCGATTCGGATGACTTATACTTTGGAGCGGGTGCCAAAGTCCATTAACCACTGTCATTCTCACTGTACGAGTTATAATATTCATCGCGTGACCTCGGAATAAATCCGTCGGCTGGAGTATGATAGCGGCGATATTACAGTTTTTGTTTCACTTCTTCGATTCAAACATATTTCACACTCGTGAAATATATCTGAAATATATTTATAACATTTTTTGAAATATTTTTAATCTCACGTTTCACTGAAATATTTCTACGAATGTTTCTGTGCTTAATCGGGTGTTTCCGTATTTTGCGGACGAAACATTTCTCAAACATTTCAATGTTAGATTTATGAGGCGACAAACAATATTTTTCAAAATGTTTTCAAAACTTTTTGCAAATTTTTTTTTATATTGCTAAAATATTTTCAATGTTTCAAAAATCTATTGTTGACACCTTACAAAAATTCTTCACGTTGTGAAGAATTTTGAAAGATGTCAACCGATCTTTGGAACGAGTTTTTGAATTCGAATAAAAAGATAGTGAAAAACATACTAGTAGAACCTCAATTATCCGAACCATGACTCCGTTTACTGCAACGCTCGATTATGCGAACGATAACGCGAAACGTTGCACATTGTTGCTCTCCGCGGCTAGATCAGCGCCCGTGTTCAAGCGTGATCAGCGCAATTACATAATAATAGCGTTATCATTTAATTCACGCATCGAAAATATCTAAAGTTCTGAGTGAATTACTTCAGGCCGATTTACCCTACTTCACGGAAAAAAAAATTGGGACAACAAGAATTTTGTTACCATAATTCATTTACCTGGTTAACATAGGGACAACAAAATATTTTGCGGTGACAACAAAAAATTATTAACGATCTACATTTTGTTAGAGAAACAGAACTATTTTTCTCCGTGTTTAAAAGAACGATGGACAAGCCTATTTTTCTCCGTGTTTAAAAGAACGACGGACAAAACCTTAAAGACTTCGATGTTGGAATATTATTAAAAATATGTTTTCAAATTGCATATGAGCTGTCATTTCATTTACATATGTTTACTTATATACGTGTTATGAGGCAAAAAAAAATTCTTTCGATTATCCGAATTTTTTATTATCAGAGCTAGACCCGGTCGCGACGGGTTCGGCTAATCGAGGTTCTACTGTAAACAAAAGATGTTAGTCATTGGTGAGCAAAAAAATAAACAATTGCTCGTAACTCCGATACCTAACTGTCGAGACGGCTGTCGCTCATTGTTCGAGCGACGACACGCTCGGAACCGCCTACCCTACATTGTGCAAGGCTCGCTTAAAAACAATATAGCGCGGTCGACACCTTTGCCCCTGAAGGTTTTTCTGTCCTTTTTTTCAAGGACAAGCAGGTTTGACCCACTGACTGAAATGTTTATTTCTGGGCAATGGGCTCTCTTAATTGCCGAATCGTGTAAAGAATATGAAAATTACTCAGTATTCGCACACCGGTGCGAAGTCGTCTGGACGATCGTACGGTTTACGATCGCTCGGTAGTTGCACAACGTTTTTTTAAAAGTTTTTTAACTAAGAAAACAAAGCCCCTTAATTTCGCCTCAAGCCATCCAACTAAACCGTCCGCTAAAGCATTCGCACCTGTCTGGGATGGACTTGGCGTAATTCCCACGGAAAGAAGAAATCTTTATACGCTCTACCGGCCGATCGTTTCGCTTTGGAAAGTTTTAATAACCGAGACGCACCGAACAGTTTATTTTTCTCAACTGCGACTATCTCGGTTAGTGCTGAACTATAGCGTGTAAGAAACAAGCCCATTCAGTGCGACGCAAAGAGATGCATCCAGTACATGGGATCTTATCGTCTGAGGAGCGCCGGTTGTGTTCACTCGCGTCGACACGCCGGGCTCCGATAGTCTCGTATTCTTGGAACGTACCGACACGTGAGGCGATGCTCGAGGCTCGGCGCAATCGCGTCAATAAAAAAAAGACGAACAAACTATTTTCGGCTACACCCAGAAAAATAATTTATTTGACGGCCACCGTTTATTTAGTTTAAGTAAAATATTTATTTGATTTAAATAAATATTTATTTCATTTGAGTAACTGTTTACTTAATTAAAATAAATATTGATTTCATTTAAGTAACTGTTTACTTAATTTAAATAAATATTTATTTTAATCAAATAAATATTTTACTTAAACCAAATAAACGGTGGCCGTCAAATAAATTATTTTTCTGGGTGTAAACCGTCGACATCAAGCGAAGCGGCAACTTCCAGGCCCGAAGAGCACTTAAAAAAATTAATTTTTAAAAATTAACAAATAAAGGCAAAGAGAGACGACTATTAATTTCGTAAAAAAACAATCAACGTTCAAAGTCACAGGTGTCGAGAGTGTCAAAGTGGTGTCGACAGCACAGTCGTCAAACATAATTTGCTCGTCGCGCCCGTCATATTTTAGCGGTAAGAAAAAGCGGACAGATATAAGGAGAATGGCGTGAGATTTTTTTTATATAAAAAGCAAAAACGCGAGTCGTTGCATCGGGAATTGTGTTAAATAGTCAAAATAGCAGAATCATGATTATTAAGTACATTAACAACTGGGTGTGGTAAAATGATTCGAGCTCGTCATTCCCGACGACTTATTGAAACTGCTACAAAAACGGGAAGTGCAACTTTATGAAGATCAGGTAGGAACGCCCGGCGATGAGACCTACCGAATACGTAATGATTTCCGTATTTAATTATATAAATTATTGAAAAACAGTGCTTTATAATAGTCAAATACGTTAAGTCCTTCAAGTACTTACCTATGTACTCGAGAACTTGAACTATACAGTACGAATACTTGCACCTACCAAGTACTCGTCAACCTCGGTACTCAACTACTCAAGTACTCAAGTACTTCGAGAAATACAATTCCCTCTAGCCGTAGCAACAACGTGATAGTCGGTATTCAAAAGCCAATAGCAATATTCCAATCGAATAACATTGATATCGTCAACTTTAGGGTTTTGTTCATGCTATACAAATTGTGAATTTTCTTATTGTTTGTTTATGTCAATGTTTCTTCTCGTCGGCTCGTATTTAATTTTTTTTTGTATTCTCGCAAAGTTGAGTTGTAATTGAGCTGCCATCCGTGAGGGAGGCCGAACGAGAACTGGCTTATCTACCCTGCCGCTAGCCCATTAGACTGTTGGAATGTCAATGGGCCGTCGAATATACGATAGTACACTGCGCTCTCTCATATCTTGTGCCCTCCCTCGAGCACAAGACCCTCGTTCCCTCCGGCGGACGAAGTACTTAGGGAACCAAATACCGAATTGACCCCGATTGACGGAACCAAATTCCGAAATGAACCCATTTGACGGAACCAAATACCGAATTGACCTCAATTGACGGAACCAAATTCCGAATTGAACCCAATTGACGGAACCAAATACCAAATTGACCCCGATTGACGGAACCAAATACCGAATTGACCCCAATTGACGGAACCAAATACCAAATTGACCCCAATTGACGGAACCAAATGGCGAATTGAACCCAATTGACGGAACCAAATGCCGAATTGACCCCAATTGACGGAACCAAATACCGAACTGACCCCAATTGACGGAACCAAATACGGAATCGACCTCACTTGACGGAAGAAAATACCGACTTGAACCTAATTGACGGAACCAAACACAGAATTGACCCGAATTGATGGAATCAAATACCGAATATAATTTACGGAACCACATATCGAATTCACCCGAATTGATTGAACCGAATACCGAATTGACCCGAAATGATGGAATCGAATACCGAATTGACCCGAATTGATGGAACCAAATACCGAATATAATTTACGGACCCACATATCGAATTGACCCTGACCGAATCACCCCCGGAATCGTCGCGTTCTGCTTCTTGTCTGCACCAGTCTCGGTATCTCCCACTGTGCCCGATATTATGTCTGCCCGGGCTGTGGGCTCTCGATCTTCCGTCATAAACAGATCAAAAGCTCGGACCGTGCGTTATGCAGCTGCCGTCGTGCCCGCGGTGCGTATGGTATAACATCGGAACGTTATGTAGAGTATAGACGAGACGAACAACTCCGAGCAACAGCCAGTGATACCGCATCGTTCGAGCTACGAGGAGACGGCCCCAAGAGTCAGTTTACCGCGACTGCTCGCACGGTGCGCAGAGCTACAATCGAACGGATCAACGAAATTTAATTTACTCGTGCAAGCTACCCGCTACCCGCTTGCAAAGCTCCCGAAACTAATAAATACTTCGATACCCGTACAATTAATTTTTATTATTATTTTTAAAAATATTATTATTATTTTTAAAATATTATTATTATTTTTAAAAATATTATTATTATTTTTTAAAATATTATTATTATTTATTATATAAAAAACAACATATGTATATATATATATATATATGACTAAGTGTTTATTGTCCTATCAGAGTTTTGCGAGGCCCCCGACGTCGAGAACCATGTGGGTTGTAACGGAGAGGCGCTTCCGACGTAATCGATAAATGTGTACCGCAACCGCGTCGACGACCTCAAAAATTGCTACGTCAAAGTTGCACGGAAAATCATCCGCGACATAAGTTATCGGCAGGTCGAGGAACATTCACTGCGCAGCGAGAAGGTACGACACTGAAATGAATCATTATTATTTTTGTTGTTCTTGTGTTTTTTTTTTTCACACCCGGCGAACTCACACTTCCGGTTTCCGGTCGCTCGCTCGACGCTATCGCGCTACGAAAAAAGCGCGTTCGAACACAATGCAGATTTCCATGTGCAAATTACGCATCGCCGTTGGGTTTTGTAAATTGCAGAGTTTCGAATTTATTTGCGAGGTCCATTCTGCGCCGGTAGCGAATTTTTTAAATGTATTTTTTAAATGTATTTTTTAAATATATTTTTTAAATCTATTTTTTAAATGTATTTTTTAAATATATTTTTTAAATATATTTTTTAAATATATTTTTTAAATATATTTTTTAAATATATTCTTTAAATATATTTTTGTAATATATGTGTATTTGCGATACAATAGTGGAGAAACTCAAGAGTGAGAGTGCCGTTCCCGGCGTTTAGTTATCTCTCTACTGCCATGCCCACGTACGTTTCAATTCATTTCTGTGTTCTCATTCTATTGTGTTCTCATGCGACGATGGTAACAGCGAGTTTTCGTGGAAAACCGAGCTGCGGTGCACAGTAAAAAAAAATGTCGGAGGACCCAAAGAGTAATATGCAGTCTTGACACCAGATGTAGGACACGGGTCCGTTTTGCCCCACTTTTCTCCGCACTTAATTATTTATTTTTTTAGTTCCACTGCTAAATGACGTGCCGAAATAAATAAATGCGAAATTGTAAGTAAATCAAGTAAAAAAGTAGGTGTCGACACCGGATGGAGGACACGGGTCCATTTTGCCCCGCTCTCCTCCGCACTGAATTATTTATTTTTTTAGTTCTACGACTAGACCATTTATTCCACAAAACCTCGTGCCGAAATAAATAAATACAAAATTGCTTGCGCACGAGGAGGGTTGACTGTCGTCATGCGTGTGTTCGTAGGATCGCGCGCACTTCCGGTCCGGGAGCGTTGCCGGATGGACGAATCGACGCACGGAGGCATGAGCCGAAACCGGACGCACTGAGGATCAAGGGAACAACGTGACGACTGTCTCGCGGGTCATCGAATATGGATCCGTATCAACCGATCGTGAAGAAATCCGCGAACGAGCGGATCGGCCGGGACAAGGCCGGACTCGAGATGGACGAAGCTGCGAGGATGGCGATGGACTCTTCGGCTTTCAACCGCGCGACGAAGATGCCGCCGGTCGACATCGAATTCAGCGATCTCACTTACACGGTGCCCAACGGGAGAAAAAGTTCGTTTTACCACCACAATATCTTATTTTTATTAGGATAATCTATAGCCGCGTCGGGCCTCAAGGACATGTGAAACTACTCAGTCGGTAACCAAAATCTGTAATGAATACGATTAAGAGACCATAGACTTTTTGGGAAAAAGCAAAGCATTGAGGTAAACGGCCCAGTTTCCGTCGCTGTCCCAGTTACCGCCATTAATCGCAATTTATACTAATAATAAATACCGTATACGTTAAATACAAACTCTTACTTAGTAATCGAGCGGCTTACTCTTGATTACTGCCGCGATAAGTATATTTTTTATAAAATGTTCCCTTTAACAATTGAAGATGGCGTAAACTGGGCCGAAAGGTGGCGGAAACTGGGCCGCTTACCTTGGCGGATGTACAATTTAATACCAAGTCCGATGATGCTTCCGTTTTATCCGAAACGTCAACCGGTTTTAAATGGCATTAATTCGAAAATGCGTCTAAAAAGCGGAAGAAAAAGTTTCACTTTTCCTCCCGCTAAATTACTTTTCCTCCGGCTCGTCAAGAGTGGTCCACTTTCCACCTCCGTCGCAGGCAAGAAATATCGCCTTTAGGTACTTAGGTGGTCCTCCAAGCCTTTCTTTTCGTTAGTTCCAATCCAAAAACCCTCGACAGACAATAGTTTTAAAAAAAAGTTATTATTTATATAAATAGCCGTTATATGATAATATAGTCTTCGCAACCAGAACCGCCGATAGCGTACAGATATGTTCGCTTTGACTCCCGACCTTTATTCAAACAACGTTGGGCTGAATAATTGTACGCCACAAAGTCGAAACCGAGCTGTTAATGCCGACGTTAATACCCGCGCGTGAAAAAGACTGTTCCATTGCGGATGGACGTCAAAGTTACGAGTCCCATAAATTTTCGCATCATTTTTTTTCTCGCAGGATTTTTTTTTGTCTTTTCTGTCATCGTCTGATTTACGCGGGAACTTCGTCGGTCGGTAATTTATTCGGAGAACTCGTGATTGATTGGCGATTTGAATTTCAAATTGCCACATCAGGAGTCGGATGAGGAAATCGAGACGTGAAATGTGTAAAATTGCCAATTATTCGATAGGCGCGGCCAACTTGTCGACGGCGGAAGAAATAAAATAAAATTTAGATCGAAATTTTCTAAAGTAATTGTCTAAAATAAATGATTATTTTTTCACGAAATAAAAAAAAATGGAAAGTGACATAAAATAAAAATCATTTGATAGATTCTCCCCAAATTTAATAGGGATCATCGGGCACAGCTTTTTGCCCCGACAGTAAAAGAATTGTAAGAACATTTTTTGAAGAAATTGAAAATCCCGTACAAAAGAAAAACCTTTTTTTAATTAAAAATCGAAGAAAGACTGACCATTGCCTACGATATTGTCTATTGAATATTGATGTGTGAACAAATTTTTTGGAACATTCCAGATAAGTTTTTTCATCAAAATCTCGAATTTTTTTGTCACCAAAACAAAGCTTCCTCCACGAGGAAGCAAAAAAGCCGGACAATCTTAGCGTGTAAACCACGGTAAAAAGTTTTAGTCATTTTTCGATGAATTAAAATTTTATTATAAATCCAAGTGTATACAAACTTCGCGATATTCTACCGTGGCGCGTATCAATGACATTGATATACATTACATAATTTAATTCCTCATGTATATCCCGTTACCATTCGAGCGACTCGCCGATTATCCGATCTCATAAATAATTTACCCGGCAGTTATACTAATGCGATAATGAATGCACAGTTAAATGATGCACGGTTGAGTTAACTTCTAGTCTAAACGAGCATTTTTTTCGAGGTTTACAAAAACAATCCTCGTTTAGGCTAGAAAAATGCCGTAAATTAAAAAAATGTTCTCATTTTTCTAAAAAAACAAATCGTCGGAGAAAAAACAATGCATGTAGGGGAAAGCGGGGCGCAATGGAACAGTGGGGCAAAACGCTAAAGTAAACAAAACGCAATTTTCCAATCACTTATGGATGTGCCATTTTGCCCCATCGATACATCAGGATTTTCTGTTTTATTTTGCCGCACTGTTCAATCCGAAAATGATTGATAAATTGTGTTTTGCCTCACCGTTCCGTTTTGCCCCACTGGCCCATTTTGCCCCGCTTTTCCCTATAAATTCTTCCACGATTTTGCAAAAAGTAAATGGTCCTGAATGGCATAGCGACGAGCATGCGATCGACGCCGAGATTGTGATGTCTTTTTCCTTCGGACGATTGCCGGGTCGGCGAAGATGACGAATGTGACCGCAAGTGCTACTTTGCGGACAACACATGCTGGTTGGAACTAAGATATGTATGTTTCCACAATATCACTGCCTTCTCGACACTTCGCGTGACTTCTTCGACTCCGCAGCCTCCTGCAATCATTTAAATTTCGTTACGGGCATATTTTCTTTTCGCGCAGAACGCGGTGACGAGGACTTCGTCTCGCCGCTCGGACGATGCTTTAAAAAAATCTTTAAAAAAATAGTCTCGATGCTGCATAGTTTTAATTTTTTCATTTTTTATTTTTTTTTAAATGATAAATTAGTACAAAATCCTGTAGCGACAAAAAAGCAATATTTTTCAACGTTAAAATTGTGTTTCGTATGTAGTTGTTTTGGTGTGGCTTGTGATTTAAAATCGTGCAATCACCCCAGCCCGAACTGATCAGACAGAAAACGACCTTTTGCGTCTCCAGCGACTGTCACTGTGACTAAATAAAAAAAAAAACAAAACAAAACAAAAACGGAGGATGTGAGCGCTTGAGTCTCTCTTCGGTACATGCGAGAGATGCGTTTTTTATTTTTTAAGATTCCAGTCTCGTAGCTTTGTTTTAACGACAAACAAGATGCCGCCTTTGAGCTCGCAGGTATGACCGATGAATCACTGAAAATGTAGTAAATTATCGCTTATCGAGCCTAAACGGTGAAGAACAACCTTTTAAAATCGGGACACCGATTCATATATACTGTAACGGGACAGACCCCCCCCCCCTGGCAGAGTCTGGCACTTTGCCGCTAGATGGCCGGCTGGCGTCCGCTTCTCGCAAGCGAGACTGCCCCGGGATGGCCATAAAGGCTCTGCCTGTCCTCTCCTCTAGGTCCTTTCCCATCCCTAAAAGAATTGACCACTACCTCCTCGAGGTAACCCCAGAATGGGGCCTCGTTGTATTAGTTTGTAGACTGCGTAAGCACGTATGTTTCGGCATACGTGTCTCTGAGCAGAGTAGGCTCACAGAGTGAGAGTATTCGGCCTTGAACGTCGGGTCGACTCCATAGTCCCCGAATTGCAAGACCGAAGAACTCCTCTTTCCTTGTTCTCTCTCGCATATGTGGGAGAGCGGTCTGATGACGCACTCAGTGCGTTATCAAGGGGGCCAGCAATCCAGCTGCCTCCCTCTACCCCGAAGCATATGCGGGAATCCCTTCCTCCACACCTTATCCAGCCGGTCCAGTACCGAACTCTTTACCTTCCATTCGGAAGAAGACGATCTAAAAAATCGTGAGTTCGATATTCCGCTCCCACGGAATATCGAAACGTTTCAATGGCGCCCGAACAGGGACCGGCGATACTGGTGTGGCTTTCCCCCCGTTCCTACTCTTACAAAGAGTGCTCTTCGAGAAACGCTCTAGAAGGCGTTTCGAGATCACACTCTTTGGGGGGGCTATGTAACGGGACAGACCCCCCCCCCCTGGCAGAGTCTGGCACTTTGCCGCTAGATGGCCGGCTGGCGTCCGCTTCTCGCAAGCGAGACTGCCCCGGGATGGCCATAAAGGCTCTGCCTGTCCTCTCCTCTAGGTCCTTTCCCATCCCTAAAAGAATTGACCACTACCTCCTCGAGGTAACCCCAGAATGGGGCCTCGTTGTATTAGTTTGTAGACTGCGTAAGCACGTATGTTTCGGCATACGTGTCTCTGAGCAGAGTAGGCTCACAGAGTGAGAGTATTCGGCCTTGAACGTCGGGTCGACTCCATAGTCCCCGAATTGCAAGACCGAAGAACTCCTCTTTCCTTGTTCTCTCTCGCATATGTGGGAGAGCGGTCTGATGACGCACTCAGTGCGTTATCAAGGGGGCCAGCAATCCAGCTGCCTCCCTCTACCCCGAAGCATATGCGGGAATCCCTTCCTCCACACCTTATCCAGCCGGTCCAGTACCGAACTCTTTACCTTCCATTCGGAAGAAGACGATCTAAAAAATCGTGAGTTCGATATTCCGCTCCCACGGAATATCGACACGTTTCAATACATATTAAAAATATTTAATAATTAACAATTTAATAAAAATTAAATAATTATTAAAAATTAAATAATCAATAAAACATATTTAATTTTAAAAAAATTTATGTTCAGCAAATAACGAAACGTCTTGTTAGTGTGGTACGCAAGGATTTACCTATGTGGCACCAATGTAGCGTACCGTAAATTTCACGCCGGAGCTCGGGCATTCGTGACGCTTTAGCTTATGCGCGTTTGATCGAAGAAACATTCCTGCGAAATATTTTGCTCCTTTCGACGAAGACACAGTGTGCACAGTAGACGCAATCGTCATGGCAATTGGTTTGCGCCTCGCTCGTCGTGGAACGATAAAGCCGCGAATGCAACTCTCGTTGAGCTCCTCGGTGATTCTACGTGCGACTCTTCCGCATCGGGTGCGATCTAGGAACGCTCAATCCATTCGAAACAGGCTCGATTTTTTTCAGACTTTTAAATTCACTTCGAATTCACTTCCAATAAAAAAAAAAAAAAATCAAAGTGAATTAAAAAATCTGAATAAAAATTCATACGTATTCAGAAAAGTGAACGAGGCACTTTCATATAAAAAAAATTTAGGTTTCCGGGAGATTCGTTAAACGGTGTTATTTTTCATCAATTTGTTAATAACACTTTGGAATTATTATTATTATTATGCAAAATCAATCTTTTCAGCACCTTTAATATGCTTGATTTTTTTCAGATTTTTATTCCATCCAGAAGTGTTCGCAATTCCCTCTCATTTCTCCGAAACTTATGCGAAGTGAACACTATTCGCAAGGACTACCTTAATTTGCTGTCCCGGAGAATCGCATTCCATTGCCTGTTTAAACTATGATCCGAAAAAATAATCTCGAAATCTCCGCGTCCTCTAAATGCTCATGCCATCGAACTCTTTTTTTTTATGTAAAAAAAAAATACATTTCGTTGTGAGCGAAGTTAAATACCATGACGATAGATCGGCAATAAAATCAGCCGACCAGTTCTCGCCAGTTTATCGCTTTCCTCTATCGCTTAAAAAAAGGTGAACGCGGAGTTCCCGAGAGGCTGTAGTTTCACGAAAATTTCTCTAAAAATCTCTGAAACTGGTTAACCTTCGCGACATTGAACTGGAGATTGATAACGTTTTACCATAAAAACCGTTCCTTCGGTGCCATTGAGAAAGCTATATAGGTTCCATTATGACTTTTTGCGATCCAGTCTCGGTCGCGCCGTTCCGCTTGAATCTACAAAATTTTGTTAGGCAAAACGCGTTCTTTAACATTGCATACCTGACACCCGGTGAATACGCAAGAAGAAGATTAACGCCAGAGACGAGATGCTTTGTTTTCCTTAAAAAAAAAAAAAAAAAAAAAGTGGGTGTTTTGCGCGCATCGTACACGACACAACAGACTCGACGGGCATTGAAATTACAAGCTTACGTCTCGACTACGTGACGCGACTACTAATATTCATGAGATTCTTCCTGCAACGCGACAACTTTCTTTCTGAGTTTGTGTTACTCGTCGCGAAGACGTCGAGTCATCGCGTCGAATGAACTTTTAATGTTTTGTTCGATCAATTGTGGGCTTTCGGCCGAGTCTCTCGTGGCGTATATCGATGTAATAACATTAAGGATGTTTCGCGCGGCTTGCTGAGAACATTAATTTTGCAATAATACTATTAGAGGTCGGTAAAAAAAATAATTAAAAATTGTTCGACGAACAATCAATCGGGAAACCTGTTTTTTCATGTGGAATGAATTCTTCGATATTTCTCAATACAAATGAATTTTAAAAAAATTCGTACCATTCTGAAATTTCCATTCCCGATTTTTAAAAATTAAGATCGCCCAATTAACGTATCGCTTATATTTTTTTTGCAACTGCGATGAAATTTTTATGATAAAAGTAATAATAAAATTAAAGAACGTTCATAATTGTTTGTCGAGTAAAGTCGCGGATGATAAATGATTCTAATTGTATTTATCGCAGCATTCCGAGTGCTTCAATCAGCGTGTCATTAATGTCTATGTAACACGGATATGCCCAGAATTTGACTCTTACCGTGCATATATCGATGAAGAAATTGCTCGATGAAAATAAAAGCGATTTTAACACCTTTTTTTTTTATAGGATCGAAGAACGTAAGAACGTTACCGTGCGAGTATGACGCATCCCGGTGCCGAGATGAATCCGCGCAGTTTATACAGAAGGATTTATAAAGATCCACGTCGAGCCCATATCAGCTCATTGAATGTCCCGTTTTCAGTAACATTTGCAGCCTCGACCCCGTTTAGTCGAGGACGATAAAATTAATTAGATATTCTAGACATCCATAGTTATCGGTAACCCGAGATCTTTCTTCAGACCAAGAGTGGTCAATCCTGCGAACACTATTGAGTGCTCAAATCCTTCTTCTTGGAAGCACAAGACCTTATTTTTTTGTATTCTTTTTTGCTTCATCGTAGAGCAAGGTTTGTTTTGGCGAAAAAAAATGTTTCCAAATTTTTATTATATCGTGTCAAAAATGTTCGAGAACATCGAAAAATCACATTTAGAAAAAATGTCCAGATGTGTAGGGGAGAGCGGGGCAAAATGGAACAGTGGGGCAAGACGGGATAATGGGACAAAAGGCAGTTTTCCACTAACTTTTGGATGGTTGTGGTGATGGTAAATGGGGCAAAATGGTGTTGAAAATCCAGATGTATCGTTGGGACAAAATGGACCATCCAAACATTATTGGAAAATTAAGTTTTGCCGGAGCTGTCCCGTTTTGCCCCGCTGTTCCATTTTGCCCCGCTCTCCCCTATGTGTGTGTGTGTGTGCGCATGTGTGAATCCAGAAACATCCACAAACGTCCACAAATTCCGGAGAGCATTGCGTGTATTTTCCGTGTATTTTTTCGCGCTGAACCTGAATCAGTCTGCCGTTTTTCCGGAATGTCAAGCACGTTGGCGTTCAATAAAGTTGTAAATTGAAATTTTCATGTCGCATCTTCACAATGGCCTTTTACTCGTAAACCTCGCTGCACGAGGAATCCAGAAGATTGTTTCTCATAAACGAAGTTTCGCGAATAAAAGGACACTATGAGGAAGCGATATGAAAATGTCAATTTCCAACTTTTTGTTTTTTAAGATAACTACTTATTACGTCTACAAAACAGGACGGCAAAGACGTCTACGATTGATCTGCTTGAAGACAAGTTGACAAGTGCTCACGTGTTTTGCAGTCGTATTCATTATTAACCGTGCTCGACACGCAGCCCTCGTTAAAGTCTCGTCAATACTTATTACTTCATGCATCGCTGAATCATTCAAAAAGCCTCATCACCAATAATAATAATAATAATAATAATAATAATAATAATAATAATAATAATAATAATAATAATAATAATAATAATAATAATAATAATAATAATAATAATAATAATATCCGACATCGTACCCGTTTTCGGTACTGGGGCTAATATTCACTTTGGAGTTTGTAATACAGCTCACACGCAATTATGATTTCGTTTCTTTTGCTACACAGATGCGTCATCGGCGGAAAATTATAATCAAGGAACTAGTTTATTGCCAATAAAATTCCTCCATCGCACTCTTCGAAGACGGCGTTCGAGAGTTACATGTAGGAATCGAGGACATTAACATATAATTCATACAACTCAAAGCCTCGTGACTCTGCAGGATTAAATGATATGGGTATAATGAAGGGAGGAGGCAAAAACGTTGACGTACAAGTGATACACAATTTTTTTTTTCTATTCACTGTAAAAAAGATTTGCGCATTTGACAAACTTTTTTTTCCACAAACGTCCACAATTAATTTGTTGTTAATTTAACGCAACCGACGCGTAAAATTAACAGACGTTTTTGTAAAATGGACAAGATTTTTTTTTTTGTAAAATTAACATGAAAAGAATTGTGAAAGTTTGTGGACAAGAAACGTTCGTACCTATTTTACTGTGTATGGCACGATTCATAAATTAGCTGCTGCAGCTTTGGATCGAAAATCGCAAAAATTGGTAAAAAAAAACATCAACATTCTTCCTGTAATTCGCAGGTTCAAAACTCATACTAAGAGGGGTCAGCGGACAGTTCAGATCGGGCGAACTTACAGGAATTGTCGGACCATCCGGTGCCGGAAAATCGACGCTTCTCAACGTTCTCGCTGGTTACAGGTGAGTTCAACTTGCGTTAGATGACGAATCATTTTTTTTCGATTCCTTCTCAACGACGTAAGTAAAGATGAATGAAAAAAAAATCGCCATTAATCTTCGGACACGATGCAAATAATTCATCGCTAAAACTAAAAGCCGTCGTCAGCGACGATCTGGATGAAAAAATACGTGGCTGATTTGCATAGATCGCGAATCTTTAACCTTTCCGTTTCAACTTTTGCCCCCAGAGCAGTGAAATTTTTTTGGTAATTTGCTACCAATTTTTAGTAATGAATTTTAATTATAGAATAAATGTCACATCGGAGGAGCGTAAATTTTCGTCCAGTCCCATTCGAGCTAGTCGAGCCTAATGTGCAACTTCATTGAAACGTTCGGTCATGCGTTTTCCGAGTTGACATTCACGATCGAGGACTAAATTACGAGACCATAAGTCATTCAGTACGCGACTCGGTTGACCCGTTTTCGTAGTAAACAGAAAGATTATCCCTTTAATTACTAACTTAATTTTTTTCACTGTTAGATAAACTGACGACATGTTACGAGTTGTTTTAATACCGACGAACATATCGTAGCTACATAATAGTACATAATTGCCACAGTAGATAGGTAGATAATGAGTTGCTAATTAAATAAACGGGGACTGAATATCCAACGTACATTACATCGGTGTATACCGATTAAATTTTTCTTACCTACAATCCGAATGATATAATTAAGTCCGCATGATATAATTAAGTCCGTCGACAGAATACCCGGGAAGGGACAGCGCGGTTATTTTACGAACGACAGTGTCGCACAAATATTGCTACACTGAGGAAAAAAAATGGTTGGATTAAGCAAATGAGCGGTGACATACGTTCAAAGGTGTATTTAGTTGCTACAACAAAAGTGTTTGTTTCAATCGACAAATTTTGAATAAATTGAAGCAAATAATCGTTTAGCAAAACAATGCTTTATTTGTACCAAACAAACAAGAGCTTTGAACGTATGTCACCGCGTCTTTTGGTTTATCCAACCAATTTTTTTTCTCAGTGTAGGAACTCGGCCATCGCGCGAATGACCAGACTTGGGAATTAATTTCCGATGTTCCATTTTACGGGTTTCAACCATCGAGGCCTTCAAAAGGGCGGCAAACTCCGTAGTACTAAAGTATGAATAAATCAGGTTCTGATAAAGAGAAAAAGAGAAGAGAAGGGAAGGGAGGATTAGTCTCGTTAAAATGATAGATTGTTTAATGTTTGCTAGATTGTTATGCAAGTCCAGAATCTAATGTTATTTTGTATTATACGTTTGTATTCAGAGCTCTGTACTGGCTTCAATGTAAATCGGTAAAAGAAGGAGAAATGCGTTAAATAATAATAAATGGGCTGAAGGACTCAGGTCGATGGCCCTTTGCCAAAGTGTATAATCAACATAGGAATAAAACTAATATAAGGAGACACTTGTATAAAAATTGTTAAGCACTGGCAATAAATCTCTTTTACCACTACTAATAATAAATTAAGAACTAAAAAATTAAAAACTTAAACGGCGAATGTTATCGTTGCCCTTCAGATCCGTGGGGGCGAACGGCCTTATAACGATAAACGGCAAGACGAGGAATCTCAACGAATTCAAGAAGATGTCATGCTACATCATGCAGGAGGACCTCGTACAGTCGAAACTCACGGTACTCGAGTCGATGCACTTCGCGGCCGATCTCAAGCTCGGAAAGGCAATCACGAAACTTACCAAGGAATCTATCGTAAGCAACTAATCGATAGTTTGTATCGTTAAGATATGGGATGGAGACGTTGCGGTGTCCCTTAATGACCGACGGCGCGCTAAGAATCCACCTTGAAACCGGTTATTCACCGTTTGCTCGATTATAATCCTCAATCGACAATTACGAATAGAACACGGAATCGAAAGCGAAACTTTCACGTTTCTAATTAGAGAGATCTCTTATCTCGGCTACAAAGTCTGACAAAGCATCCGCAGTTATTTACACTCAAAGATGACCTACATTAAAAAAATACATCACACGTTAGCGAGTATTTGCTGACGGTTTATACTTACGCACTTAACTAGTTTTAAATGCTATGCAGTTCTTTTTTTTCGAAAGGACACCGCAATGCGGAGAGCCTTGACAGCTGCATGGCTAACAGAGCATGAATGAAATTTCAGATTGACGAGATTCTCGAGACTCTGAGACTGGTCGGTGCGAGGAACACGTTGACGGAAAGGCTCTCGGGCGGCGAAAGGAAGAGACTCGCCATTGCCCTTGAACTAGTAAACAATCCGCCCGTCGTATTTCTCGACGAACCGACGACGTACGAGATGTTTTTTTCTTTCAATTCATTCGATCATTCGAAATACGTTTTAATTAACGTCACTTAACGAAAATTAACGTCACTTAATGAAAATAATATTCCAGAGGTCTCGACGAAATGTCGTCGATCCAGTGTATAGATCTTCTGCAAAGGGTCGCCCAAAGCGGCAGAACTATAGTGTGTTCGATTCACACACCGAGCGCAAGTATTTTTGCAAAGTTTCATCAGGTCTACGTCGTCGCTGCTGGACAGTGCGTTTACAGAGGTCCGACCACCAATGTCGTTTCGTATCTCGAACAAGTCGGTATCGCATGCCCGAGGCACTACAATCCTGCCGATTTCGGTGAGTCTCTCGAAACAGCGCAGACGTTTTTATTTTATTTTATTTTATTTTATTTTATTTTATTTTATTTTATTTTATTTTATTTTATTTTATTTTATTTTATTTTATTTTATTTTATTTTATTTTATTTTATTTTATTTTATTTTATTTTATTTTATTTTATTTTATTTTATTTTCGTGACCATAATTCTTTCGACGATCTTTCAGTCATCGAGGTATCGGCTGGAGAATACGGAACCGAGTACGTGGAGAGAATGGTCATTCACGTGGTAGTCAAGTGTCCGATAACGTCGATAATGAAATCGGCTAAACACCAAAATGAGATGCAAAGAGGAATTCCAAGTATATCGTGGCTCGAGCAATTCTCGACATTGCTAAAGAGGCGGATGATCCAGTTTTACAGAGACAGGGTAAACAGATTGCAGATTTGATAAAATAATCAATTACTATCTTGATTCCTCGTAGAATAAGCTTTGCTTTTATGAAAAAAAAAAATGATTAATTTATTATATATATGTATATATATGTATATATTTATATATATATATATATAATTATGAAAATTATGAAAAACAGTGGTTCCGAAACGACGAATAACTACAAATTTATAGGGAATCTTCGAAGTGAATATTCAAAAAATTAGCGGTTTTTTTGTATTTTCAAATAGCCATATTTTTCAAAGGCGATTGTTTTCATTGTGAAAATCCCGATTTCCTCTGTAAAATAACAAAATGTTCATCTATAATGAATCGGATGGATTTTTTTTCAGAATTACCTGTATCTGAAGATCTCATTGCACATATTTCTTGGATTCATAATCGGCGGATTGTTTCTTGGAATTGGCAACGACGGCTCGAAGACCCTCTTCAACTTTGGCTTCTGTTTCACCTGTCTGATCGTTTTTCTCTACGTACCGATGCTTCCCGTGCTACTGCATTGTAAGTTCACTCTTGAGTTGAGTCGACTCATACATTTTTCTATAAAAATACGATTACCGATTATGCACATAATACAATTTTTACACATTTTCTTTATCATCAGATCCCACTGAAGTGCAGCTGTTGAAGCGCGAACACTTCAATCGCTGGTACAATCTTAGCCCCTACTTCTGCGCCATGAGCGTAGCCAACATTCCTGCACAGGTTGGTCGACGGTAAACGTTCACGGTACTTAGTCATGTATATTTATAGTAAAACAAATTACAATGAATGTATTCCTTTTTTAAATATATAATTAGACCGTGACGAATATATATCTAAATGAGACACCCTAGAGGGTCGATCGTTATAATGTCTTCGCGAAACTTTAGTAGTATTTTATAGTAGTAGTAGTAAAAGACATTTATTGATCTCTAAAATTTCATCCAAAAATGTTCAGTTGTTTTTTTTTGTACGCCATTTTTTACCTTTTTTTATACGTTTTTTAAAATTATTTTAATATGTTATTTTTATTTTCAGTTGTTCCTAAGTTTCATATACCTGACGATGGTTTATCTGCTCAGCGGGCAATCCCTGGAGGTCTACAGGTGTGCGATGTTCTTCAGCACTTGCATAGTCTGCGCCTTCATCGCAGAGAGCTTGGCACTCGCGATCGGCAGTACTCTCAGCATCGTGGTATATTTGATATTTTTGTTGTTGTTGATATCCAACAAACAGGTGACTCTGATCGAGCATGAAATTTAAGAGATGATTATTCGGCTACTTCGCAGAACGGTATGTTCGTCGGACCCACATTAACGGTCCCTCTGATGTTGTTCGCCGTGCAAGGAATGGGTAACCCGGAACCGTTGCCGATCTATCGAAATATCGTAATGTACGTGAGCTACATAAGATACGGACTGGAGGGACTGATAACTGCTACTTACGGCTACAACAGAGATAAAATGCCTTGTCCGCCAGACGAAGTGTACTGTCACTACAGAAATCCGCGGGAACTTATCCGAGTTATGGGTAATATAGATATGGATTCGGAGTACAATGTTATAATTAAGAATTCATGCTTTTTACTTGTTCGTGGACATTTTTACTTAAACGTAAATGTACGGGGAATTTGCGTTAGCATAATTCATCTGTAAGAACTGATTGTCCTGTCGGTAAGGTAGAAAATTGTCGGCTCTAACTTCAGCGGTTTCATGTCAATGATATGAATCATTCTTATTTTGGCTCTCGCTTCTTTTCAGTGTACCGATCAAAGCTTAGGACTCGAACGTCGATTGCTTTGCCAATCAAATTTCAAGCCGTACGAATTATTATTGTTTTGCCAATCAAATTTCAAAACGTACGAATTACGAATGTTTTGCCAATCAAATTTCAAACCGTACGAATTACGATTGTTTTGCCAATCAAATTTCAAACCATACGAATTACGATTGTTTTGCTAATCAAATTTCAAACCGTACGAATTACGATTGTTTCATATTTGGAACCGTACGAATTACGATTGTTTCACATTTCAAACCGTACGAATTACGATTGTTTTTCAGGCATGGAGCACGTTGTATTCTGGGTGGATTTCGTAGCTCTGATCGTGATCCTCGTACTCCTAAGGGCGTTAACGTATTACCTGCTGCGACAACGATTGCAGCCAAACAAGACGTTCCAGGCCTTACATCTGGTCGGCAGACTGGTCAAGGACCAGTGCACGATCGAGTGAAAAGTTTGTTTATGAGCGCACGTGTGTTTGTTCAGTGTTCGTGGTGAAGTAATCTCGACGACTGACATTAATGCAACGCCAGTGCAAAAATCGTAAAAAATATATTACATGACTGTCGTGACAGTGCCTTAGCAGAAAATCGTCGTTAAAAAAAAATATCTACAGTAGAAAAAAAACGAAAACCATGTCTCGAGGACCAACGAAATTGAGCATGGTCAAAATAAAATGCACAATATCGCCTGAATGGCAATGGTATGTCGAAGGTCGTTCGTTCGTCACACGGGCTCCAGTAATAAATAATTTACACATATTTTTGCATAAAATAAAAAAAGTAAAGTAAAAAAGAAAAAAATCTAATCACAGGTCTGTACAGCTTGCCTAGGAATTATTAAGTCACCGGGCGTTTCTAGCCGTCAGGTTTACGTTTCTAGACATATTTTTCGATGAACTTATTGTCAGTCCGCCCTTGCGATGGATAACCAGAGCGTGGAATCGGTCCGGTGACCGGTGTCACTCATTAGTAATGCAACCAATGTGCTCGTTATCAATCGTAGAGTCACGCGGACGAAAAGTGACGCAAGTAAGTCGTGCAAGACTGCTTTCCTAGTCGGATGGACCGATCGCTCGATACATAGTTCAACTCGGCGGGTGCGTCACTTATCTAACGTTTTTTTTCGGCGACGAAGCTCGCAGCTAACAACTGTACATACATTTGAACATCTTCGATAAAAGACAGCGAAGATAAGAGTTAGGACTTAGTGATAGAGCGAGCGCATGCACGCGCTCACCGATTAGTCGAAAGCAAATACACGACGCCCGCAGAATCGATAATATATATCAGAGCTGGGCAAATACCCAAAGACCTTGAAGTACGCATTTAAGTGTAAAGCACTTGAAGTACTGGGCGCTCGGTAGTTCTTGAGTAAACTATAAAAATAAATTGTAAATTCAATGCACTGGAATTTGAAATTTGCTTACATTACTTACATTAATGTATTTTTTTGTAAACTTGAAATACCAGATATTAAAATTACAAACCTTTTATCCGAAATTTGTGAAAATTTTGCATTGAAAATACAAATTTTACTGCAAAGTTGCAACGCAAATGTGTTTGAAATTTCAGGAACTGTTTATGTAAAGAAGCTTCCAATACCGTACATTAATTTTCAATTTTTTTTTTTGAGTGTACTGATTTATTGAGTATTGGCAGAACTGAATTTCTGAAGTTCTGAGCACTGACTCAGTACTTGATACTTCAATATGTACTTCAAGTACTTAGCGTATTTGCCCACCTCTGATGTATACATGTAATATATACAAACATTAATAAATAATCGTGATCATTTTAGAAGAAAAAAAAACCTTTCGTTAGAATTTTTTCGAACTTAGTGATAGAGCGAGCGCATGCACGCGCTCACCGATTAGTCGAAAGCAAATACACGACGCCCGCAGAATCGATAATATATATCAGAGTTGGGCAAATACCCAAAGACCTTGAAGAACGCATTGAAGTGTAAAGCACTTGAAGTACTGAGCGCTTGGTAGTTCTTGAGTAAACTGTAAAAATAAATTGTAAATTCAATGCACTGGAATTTGAAATTTGCTTACATTACTTACATTAATGTATTTTTTTGTAAAATTGAAATACCAGATATTAAAATTACAAACCTTTTATCCGAAATTTGTGAAAATTTTGCATTGAAAATACAAATTTTACTGCAAAGTTGCAACGCAAATGTGTTTGAAATTTCAGGAACAGTTTATGTAAAGAAGCTTCCAATACCGTACATTAATTTTCAATTTTTTTTTTTGAGTGTACTGATTTATTGAGTATTGGCAGAACTGAATTTCTGAAGTTCTGAGCACTGACTCAGTACTTGATACTTCAATATGTACTTCAAGTACTTGACGTATTTGCCCACCTCTGATGTATACATGTAATATATACAAACATTAATAAATAATCGTGATCATTTTAGAAGAAAAAAAAACCTTTCGTTAGAATTTTTTCGAACTTAGTGATAGAGCGAGCGCATGCGCGTGCACACTGATTTTCTCCGAGCGTCGAAAAGTGCATACACGATGCCCGCAGAATTCATAATACATATGATAATTTATATAATATATATACAAACATTTAATATATAATTATGACAATTTTAAAGGAAAATAACTTCCGTTCAAATTTTCTCGAGCCACCGTGCACAGTAAAAAAAACTTATTGTCCACAAACGTCCACAATTTTTTATTTGTTAATTTTCTAGTTTTACGAACAAAGGTACCAACTGAAATTGTCAATTACACGGGAAATAAAAGGTCAGGTTCGTATATTCAAATAAGTGACAAACGAGTTTGTCACTTATTTAACAAAATTATTTGTACGTAAGTTCGCATTCAGATTTTAGCAAATGATTTTTTGCTGTGTGTATTTTTATACACACAGCAAAAACCTCGATCGATACGCTGCGAGTGTTATTGTTAGAAGCATCAGCTGTGTACATAGTCAGCTGGCCGCTCAGCTGAGAATCAGAGATAAAAGGTAGCGCGTAGTGGGGGGAGGGGGCAGGAGAGGGGAGCTGGACACACGCCTCACGAATCGTCCAAGGACGTTCTGGCCATTCCCGGAGGGGAAGAACACCACGCTGTTGTTAAACCTCAATTCACTCGTGTTGCACAGTGAGAGTCGGACAGTTCGTTGTCCGTTTTCTCTGCGTGTAATTCTATAATTGCGACAATGGTGCGAGCCGATATTTCGAAGGCCTTTGTCGTCTTGCTGACGCTGTTCATGGTCGTTGCGCACGGCCACGCGAAGAGACGAGATGGGTACGATATATTATTTATTTTATTTAAACACTCCTTATTCAATCTCGCTCGATCGTCGCACGCTTTGTCAAAATTGAGCCACACACACCATGCTGCAGTCTCGGCAGCGTTGTTGCACTTGGAGAAAAAGATGGAAAGCGCAGCAGGTATAACAGTGACGCATGCGCACCGGGGCAGATGGAAATACCCGAGCCGATCTTGCAATTTTCGTCGAGCACGATTCCCTTTTTTGCACGCTGTCGAGGAAGAATTCGTAGCTTAAGGTGATCCTTGCGAATAGCGTTAACTTCGCATAAATTTCACAGAAATGAGAGGGAATTGCAAATTCTCGATAGTATAAAAAATCTGAAAAAATTAAGCATATTAAACGTAGTTAGGTTTCCGGTAGACTTGTTGGACAATTTTATTTTTCATTGATTTGTTAATATCTATTTAAAATTATTATTATGCTAAATTAATCTTTTCGGCACCTTTCATATGCTTGATTTTTTTCAGATTTTTATACCATTCAGAAGTGTTTGCAATTCCCTCTTATTTCCCTGAAGCTTATGCGAAGTGAACACTATTCGCAAGGAACCTTAATTGCACGGACGAAACTTCAATTCTTTTTTTACAATTTATTTTTACCATTACTTATTCTTAAAATCGATTGTTCTTAATCGAATCGGACCAACGCTCCGAAAACATATCCGCTTTGCGGTAAAGTCTTGTGACAGTATTTTCTTTTTTTTTCACGCTGTTCTTACAGGTGGCGAAAGGGCGAGAAGCGAGGAACGCGACCGACTTCTGGCTCGAACGATTTCGATGTTCTGATCTTCACTCAACACTGGCCGCAAACCGTTTGCTATACGTGGAAAGAAAAATCGCCGATGCACGATTGCGCGTTGCCCGGTAATGAGGAATGGTCGATACACGGAATTTGGCCGACGAAGTATCATGTTATAGGGCCGCTTTACTGCAACAGCAGTCTGCCGTTCGACATGACGGCGTTGCAGCCGCTGGAGAGTGAATTGGAAGTAAAATGGATCGACGTGATGAAAGGCACTAAGCATCATTCTTTCTGGACTCACGAGTGGGAGAAACACGGAACGTGCGCCGCGGTCCTGGAACCTCTGAACAGCGAGTACAACTACTTCAAGAAAGGTCTCACACTCTTCGACGAGTATGACATGAAACATACTCTCGCCCAAGCCAATATCACGCCCGGACGGAAGTACACAGCTCAAACTATCCTCGACGGAGTTGCTAAAGTTCTGGGCAAGAAGTGCCAGATCGAGTGCATCGTTAATTCGGTGAGACACGCGATGCCGCTCCGCTAAAGGAGTTACATGACTCTTAACTTTCGAAATTAAACTTTGAAAAAAAGTAGAAGAAAAAAAAACTTTTTGTGACGACTGTCCGAGGTTCATACATATTTTTTGCGAAACTAATTTTTTGCGAATGGCATTCACTGTTATTCACATAATTTTTCCTAACAAATTCACGGGAATCACGCTTTCCGTTTTTGGGAAGTGGGCGCAGACAGGGACTTTATCGCACTAGTGTGAGAAAAATACCATATTGCGTCTTTACGCATGCGCAATGTTTTTCTCACACGCGATCCGAAAAAGTGCCTTTCTGTACAAGTGCCTTTCTGTACGTGCATGCGTTAAGAAAAAAAATATTATTGTTGAAAGTTAAAAGAGTCTTGTACTTCGTTTGGTACTGCTGTTATTATCACTTTTTTTACATCGAATTCTTTGCTCTCTTCCGCAGGGAACCAAGGACTCGTATTTGTTCGAGATAAGGATATGTTTCGACAAGAAATTGAATCTCGTCGACTGCGACGGAATTCCAGGATTCCCAACGAACTGTGGTCTCAAGAAAGAAATTGTTTATCCCGGCAGTGTTCCACCGATGTACAGCGCAATTCAGATATGATGACGAAATTATTTAGTATACTTTTTTTTCTTGGCTCGAGGATGTGCGAACGAGCCTTCGACACTAGACAAATAATGCCGCAAATGCCAGCGCTCGAGCAGTTTGACAATCATTGTGTGAAACATCTCCCAAGCTAATTATCGAGCACGACCTCGACCATCCGAGTGCATCATGTTTATAGCTTGTAATAACGAGGTCGTGGGAGAGGAATTTGTTCCACGTGGACGGTTATCTCGAATTTTGTCCATACTGAATCATTTAATTTCAAGTATAATCATTGGGAAGCTTTAGAAAAATTTTACAAAGAGCTGATATAAAAAATAATTACATGCCAACGAAGAACGGCAGTGCAAGCGATTCTTTTCGCTCTGGTGGCATAAATAAATTTTTTTATCCATCGATACAATTCGTACTTAAATGTTTTTTTTTTGATATCGTTATTTATGCAGTTCTTTGGATTTTTTTTATTAATTAAAGCGTGGCCTTAAATCCGATGAACCAAGGAGTACGAGTATGAGCTACAACTTTTGATAATTCGGTAGTAATGAAGATGATTCGACTTTTCGTTTTTTTTATCCATTAGCTTTACTGTTTCTTAATATGTATAGTTTGCGAAACGGTTTTGTTCACAAATCACACGGTCCGCAGCGAGGTATAACAGTTATGTGTGTTCTTTCGTTATTCCATTTTTTTCTGGACGATCACAACAGCCGAAGGCACCAAGCCTGAAATTCCCAACGTCAATGTAGATCGATGAACTTTGTATCGGCACGTTTATTTCCTTCCCCCACTGCTGTTCTCATATCGCACGTGCACGCGATAAATCGCACAGCGATGGAGATTGTATATGTTTAACTTTTCATCGTTGCGAATATACGAGCTCCGCTTGCGATGGCGAATGAGACAGAGTCGGTACGAGGAAGAAACAATAAATTTCGCTTACCCAACACATCGAGCGGCGCTTCGTAGTCCTCTTCGGTGAAAACTTTCCTAGGAAAACTCGTCATCAGATTGAACGGACCGGGTGGATCGCTTCTGTTCATTTCGATGAATAATCTCACCGCCGAAAGTTGCTCCTTGCACCCGAAACTTTGAATCATCGTTTGACCATTTGTGAGTCTTATCTAAAAGTAATAATTTTTTTTTTACGAAATATTACGTTGCCAATGGAGCATTATTTTATATTACGAAAGTCGGCCTTTCACCGACCTGAAGCTTAGTTTCTTTGTAGTCCTGTTATTTTAACTAATTATTATTATTTATTTTATTTATTATTTTAATTATTTTGCACGACATATTTCGTGCGACATTACGTGGACGTGTTTGCCAACGGAGAATTATTTTATATTACGAAACTCGGCCTTTCACCGACCTGCAGCTTAGTTTCTTTGTAGTCCTGTTTCGGCGGAGACACCAATGGCACGGAGGACGTTGGAGAGGATACGGACGGCGTTTCTGCAGGGACTTTGCCGCTCTCTGCAGCAGCTTTGGCTTTTCTCGCAGCCTTGTCGGCCTCTATTTGAGCTTTGACCCTCTGACGCGCTTCCTTCTCTTCCTCCTTCTCCCGTTTTCTCTGCTCGACTAATCTCTGCATCTCCAGCTCTACGTATCTGAAAAATATGTTTCGTTTTTTTTGGAATTTCAAGCTACACAGATCACCGCCATGGTGTTCGCATCGTACAATGTAAAAGTCGATTTTTTTAAATTATACTTGAAGGGCATGTGATACAGACTAAGTCGGTAAAAAAAGGTTTCCCTGTTTTCTACACACCTATTAATATTTCAGGCAAAAGGAAATTAGGTTTTCATGCATCTATGTAGAGTCTACGAAAACCTAAATTGCTTTTGTCAAAAATATTAACAGTCGCGAAGAAAATAGGGAAACAGATTTGTTACCGACCAACTATGTATCACATGCCCTTAAATAAGACGAACAAATAAACAAACGTAATTTGAAAAATAAATTTAAAAAATAAAGAAACGTAAATTGACCAAAGAAAATTTGATACTCAAAATGCACAAATTTGAGCATCCGCTTACTTTCTCTTAGCTTCGGCCATCTCTTTGCCCGATCTTATTCTATCCTTCTCCTTCTCCAGAGCTTCCCTCTTCTCCTGTTCCTCCCTCTCTCTTCTCTTCACTTTAAGTTTCTCCTCCAGCGATCTGAGCTTCTCCTTCTTTTCCTCCTCAGTCAGGGGTTTCTTTTCCTCGTGACTTTCCGAGAAACTGTCGTGACCCGACTTGGTCGCGTGATATTCGACCTCCAGTGTGGACTTGAAAAGTTTTCCGCAGCTGAGGGGGAATCAAAGGATGAGGTGAAAATCATCAAGGGTTTAATTTTTCAAATTTACGAATCCCAACTCACACGTCGCATTTCAGGGATTTTGCATTGTCGGCTGCGGAGGCGTCGTTGCTGGCACTGGCGACGCTCTCTTCCGAAGGTGGGTCGGTCGCGGCTTGCGGTGCGCTTTCGGCCGCCGGCGGTTCGTTCGTCGCTTCGACGTCGTTGGAATGGGCCAGTAACCTTAAAAAAAAAAAACATCGAGAATCTTCGTTTCATTCATCGACGGAGCGGTGACGAATCGGCGGACGATGGATCGTAAATGTGTCTGACCATTCCATCGCCGGCTCGACGCCCTTGTTTCCCGTAACTTGAAGAGCCTTCTCGCTGTAAAAACAAATAACGGATAATTCGACAATCGAGGTTAGGGAACGAAGTCATCGCGGCGAAGCACACTCACGCCTTCGACGAACTGAAGCCCATGTCGACGAGCATCGCGATATCTCCCGACGGCATTGTTTTTTATTGTTATTTCGAACTGTAACTGTTTATGTTGTCCAAACAGCGTTAATCGCTGACGATCGAAAGCCCACGTCAAAAAGTAACTGTCATTCCAAACATGCGCGCTCTCTACGTATAAAACTAGTCGAGCCGGAGGAACGCCGGTCGCTCTCGCGGCGAGAAAATCGTCAAATAACCACTGTTGTTTGTACTTTACCGGCGGCAATTTGTGTACGCCAAGCAACTATAAAGTTCGTCCTACAACTTTTAATTATTAAAAAATCTGTAATTTCGCCAAAGATGCTACGCAAACATTATCCTAAAGTCGTCGTTTTATATCAACAAAACGTTTAAACAGTAAACACAGAAAGAAGAGTCTTCCACTGCCCACAAAGCACGGAAATGTTTAAGAACTGTTTCACTGAAGTGTTTTTAAAACATATATCACAAATATTTAAAAATGTTCATCAAATATTTGTATGTATTGGTGAAATCTTTATTAAAGAGCAGTTGAATATTTATTAAATATCTTTCTGAAATATTCCAGTCGTAAATATTTTAGTGCTATAGATATTGTTATTATTTTGAGCTATTATTATTACTGACTCACGAAAATGGTGGAGGCTGATGTGCTCTTACCCTGGGACGTAAAGTGTAACCCTACGAAATTGAGCGACTTCCAATTCGATGAGGAAGTCAAGATGTCTTGGAATTAGAAGAGTTGCTATTTGCATCTGTAATTCTATCGATTGGATTAGCATGCGCTACAATTGTTTTCATTGTCGAAGTAGCGATTCACCGATTTCAAATCAGAATCGTTGATGAGACAGTACAGATTTTAAATTGAATTGCATGGTGTTAAATCCTTCCACGATTTTTATACATTCCAAGGTCTAGACCCATCAATTTTTTTTTACCGTCCCTTTATTGACTCATTTTAAGTTTTAGGTTCCTAGGACTAGAATTGGCATAAGTCAAGCATCAGCGTTTTTTTTCATCTAATCAGTCATTCACCGATCATCGAACCGCTGTATCGACATCAAACGCCCTGCGAGGCGGAAGTCTTCGACAACAGTAAGGCGAGCAAGCTCGGTCATATCTGTAAAATAATTGTATCGTCAAAATAGGACGTGCGAGACAATTCCTCGAGCTCTTTTTTTACCAACGGACAAATACGATAATTAGAACCCATTTGTACCACCGAGATATTCGTTTGTACCTCAAGGGGATTAAATGTAGGCTGTGTTGAAAATCACTCGGAAAACGCGGCTAGCGACATCTTATCGTTGGGGTGACAGCTGATCCGAGTACCCCAACTTTTCGAGCTTCGAGCGGGCTATAGGGAGTACGTTTCTATAGATGTCCACGTTGGTCCATATTCATTTGTTTATACGGTGCGATCACGTATGCATTCTCATACGCGGTTCACTTAATTCCTCCGGTATATTCGAATTTTTGTCATTTGGAAAAATTGCTCGATCATGACAGACGTGAGAGACGATCCACGCGAGGTACTCGCACTCCTCAACTCCCTGGGTTTCGTCGGCATCACAGCACCACAATTGAAAGCATTCATGAAGGGTAAGCCGCATCTCTTAACGGTTTTTTTTGTATTCATTTCGGATAGCGCGCAAACTTACGTTTTAGGATCATTCGAAACACCAGTATTGTTGCACGAAACAATGTCGCTCGATCCTAAAAGATCCAAAATAAAAACCATCAACATATTTTTACTATAAAAATTTGGATAAAAATACATCACTTTTGATTGGATGCATCAGTCTTGCTCCTATTCCGTACAAAAGATCCATTTGGATATTGCATTGACATAAATAATGGATCGCTCGATAAAAATGATTAATTTTTTAATATCTGTACGATTTACCCTTTGGTCATTAATTTCCATTCAACGTTGATCCGCAAAGCTAACATGTCGATAATTCCAGATCTAAAGATGCACAGGAAGATAAAGGAACACCAGAGACAACAGAGAAAAGAAGAAATGAAAAATAAAATTCTCTCCAAACAGGAGAGCATGCTGAAAGAAATGCTACGCGATACGCTGGCGGCGAAACAATCGCGGCAGTCTCCAAATAATCTGTCCTCCGAGTCATCGGAGCAACACGAAGAATCCCTGGTCAGAATCAGAGTACATTGCGTATCCGACGAGGAAGAGAACGAAGATATAGAAAACGAAACTAGATACAATATTCAAGCTGAAGCACCAAAGCGCGAAGTAAATATAAAAAAACAAGATAGTTTACACAGGACGGAACTCCATGGTGGAGTCGAAGGATCAATCGATATTGCGGATGGTCGTGCCGCGAGCCGTAAGATAGAACAATCGAAGAATCAAAATAGATTCAAGATTGCAGAGGGATCTACGGACAGTTCTCAGTATGCGGCGGTAGGAAAGAGACAGGAAACGCGGCGAAAGGGAACCGAGAAACCTGTTAATCTTAATCAAGACACGGCAGCTCGACCCGTGAGACCCGCGAGCGCTCCGGAATACACAAATCAAGCACACAGTCCTAAGGAAAGGTCGAAAAGCGTAGCGTCCGATCCTACGGGGCTGAACGATGCAAGGAACAATCCTTCCAGATGTTCCACACATTCCAACACGAAATCGTGTAAGCAGATTTCTATTTATTAATTCGAGATGGGCAATTATTCTATCGAAATCTTCCCTTACTGCCCCTCGTAAAAAAGACCCGAGAACGATCGAGATCGAAAGTCGTATTTATATAAAATGTACATAGTTCGTAAAATTTAAAACGCTATACGGATTCATTTTTAAAAAAAATGAAAGTTCATTCAACCGTAAACATTCGATTTTGCATTAATCCTATTTCCGTTATAAGTCATAAGGCCATGGAGACTGCAGCCAGAAGCCCAACGAGCCGCGAGCGCAAGGAAGTCCGATCCAGTCGCGCTCTATCAAAAATATCGGCGGGAATGGAAACAGATTTCCTTCCCCGGAGAAGAACAACACGCCCGTGTGCGATGGGCGATTCGTGAGAAGATGCTCGGAACGGATCCCAACCCGAGGGTAAAACTGTGATTTATTTTTCTCAATGCAATCACGATGAAAACTTATAAAAATTTATTACCCATTTCAGCCAATTCTCAAGAGTTCTCAGAGCTTGCTGAGCATCAAGAAAAGATGACGACCGAACCGTTTACCAGCCAACGAAACAGTTTATTTCTTCAACCATACATTTTTCTAAGCATGAATAATCACGTGACTAAGATTGCTCAACGATCGGATAAGTGTTATATAGATGCAAGTTATTAAAGTTGCGTTTAATGTTCTTAAGCATGTACTTTATTTCGAGTGCAATACGTAAAAGAACAACTGGCGTTTGTACATAGCTGTGGGTAAAAATGTTCCAAGTTCCTGCCGATTCTTATCTCGGTACGTGAAAATTCTTACGGCTTTTACTACTGGCTGACTTTGAATTTTTCCAACAGCTTTTTGGAATCTGTTCTGTTAAGTTGGTATAAGAGTTTGTCCTCTATCAGACGAGCGGCGCGTTCCGTGAGTACGAGCGTGTCGTGCTTCAGCATACTGTGTACGTTCAATCCTGAAAAAAAAAACCAAGCGTAACAACGATAACGTGAGCGGCAAACAGGACAAAATTAAAAAAAATTAAACCCGCAAGTTTTCCGAGCACAAACGTACCGTAAAAGGGCATAAGATTGACGTGCTTGATTCTGTCCGTGGCCATGGTGATGTTTCTCGGCATGATGTCCTCGCTATCGACGATAAGCACAGACGGTCCCCAATTCCTCTCTTGGATCAAATCGTTGATGTACGAGGGTTCCGTGCTCGGAATTTCGAGGTTGTTCACCAAGTGCAAATCGTCCTGAGCCAATTTTACGGACAACGCTGACGTTAGTCCAGCGAGCCGGGTATAGAAGGGTATCATGTAGAAATAAGTGGTCGCCGATCGAGGGCCGTGAGCTGCTCCTCCGTTTTTAAACAGGGGCGAGCGTACACTTCCGTGACGAGCCTTACCGAGCCCCTTTTGTGGCCAGGGCTTCCGGCCACCTCCTCGCATTTCAGCGCGCGACTTCACGTGCACCCAACTCTAAAAACAGACAAACATTTAAGATCGCGACAATTAAGAGGCGTTCACTTGTATATTGAATGCTGAAATTGAAAATTCTTAAGGGGACTAGGCAGGTTTGCCTGGCTGAAAAATGCTGTCAAATTAAATTGTTAATAACAAGGCTGTAACAAAATAAAAACGGTTGTTGTTATGTTGAGTGTGTATGTCAACGTTGCTGAGTAGAGGAATACGTCAAAAATATAATATTATTGATAATATATTATCAATTTTATGAAACATGCACTTTGTAGTTAAATTGTTATTATTAATGTTTTAGGTACGAATAACACGATTTTTTAAATGTATTGTTGCATCTATTTTTTCCAACAATTTTACTTCGGTAGTTTCAATTGATTAGTTGAGATATAGGGATAAACAATTTTTCTGTGGCTAGCGAAAGAAAAAATTGCTTGTTATCTCGGAATCATGGTTTATAAAAAAAAAAAAAAAAAAATGCATGTTTTCAGTGCAGTCAACTATACAAGATTGTTATCCATAGTATGACCGTTTTTCAACGTATTTTTCCACTCAATAATATTGACATACATTCCAAAAGGTCAACAGTTTACATCTTGTTATAGCCTTTTTATGAACAATCTAAGGTGACTAAATTTGTAGATCAGACAAACCTCTCTTGTCTTTCTCTCAAACGATCGTGGATCGACAAATTTATTAGTGTTTTCAATTAAAAAGATTAAGTTCATCTCTTCGTCTACGATGTTCATGCGGCCGTCGAGAATGACGTGAATCAGCACGACGACAATGTGATTGATTAAGAGAGCTGTTACAAGAAGGAAAGTCCGAGAACTTACCACATGCTGATACATTTTCTGCCATTTGACGTTCTGCCACAAGATATCGATGCGAGGCCTCGTAGCGAATATTTCGGGATGCAGAGAGACCAGTCCGAGCTTCTTTTCGGGCACGGTGTCCAAGTTTTCGAGCCATACCTCCCGGCGTTTTTGATAAAGACGATCATCGTCGAGGTACGGTCTCTTCGAGATAATGGGCTTTATGTCGGGCGTCGGTTCTCTCGTCTGATTGTCGACGCCCGTACTGAAACTCGATATTCGGCATGGGCATCTCTGCAGTTTCGATATGAAATTCCGAAGAATCACAGACATTTCGGTGGAAATATGAGAGCTTTTTCGAGCGGATAACCTAACCTCCCGCTCGTCACGTTTATTGATACTCTAAGCCGTTTTTCTACGCGCACGATTCCCGAACAGAATGGCGCCTATCAGCTGGTTTCTGATTAGTTCCTTGATTCCCGACAGATGGCTGTTGATACTTGACAACAATTCGGAAGGTCGCGTGTAAACAATTTACCTCATTATTTATTTACTTGATAACATATCCTTGCTAACAGTTTGTCATAAGTGTTGAACCAGATGTATGGAAAAGAAGCATTCAAGCTCATTTCGGAGCTCGATCTGTCCGATGATATTCGGCCTTTTAACGTAAGTTTTTTTTCACGAAACTTAACCTCCATCGCAATGGATCACGATTGTGTTTACCGTCACTATAATTGTTCGGTATTTTATTTCAGGATCCGGTGGTTCGACAAGTTTTAGAGGAAATGCAGACTCTCTACGCAGCTAACACTAATGACGCGTAGGTATTTTTTTTTTTTTTATCGAGTCACTCGAGTTTTCGTGAAATCATAATTGTTTAAAAACGATTCTGCTCTAACAATTAAAGTAAAATTGAGCAGGTGCTTACATTTGAGGGTGCGTGAAAGGGACTTTGGGAGATGCTCCGATAATATAAAATCGACTTTTGTTTGTGCTCCAAGATAATTATTATTTTTACTAAAAGAAAATTAGGTTTTCGTATCCAATGTATAGAAGCATGAAAACCTAATTAAAAACAAAAAATTTACTATTGAGAGGCTCTTAAATTCCATATATTTTATTGTACAGCAAATCTCTGCCTAACGACAATAGACTATCTTTTCACAAACTAAATACTACCAAAAGAACTTACTAGATTGGTTAGTTCTCATTGCTTAATACAGTAGAATCTCGATTCTCTGGTGTTAGCGGACTGAAAACCATGGATAATCCAAAAATTGACCATAACACATTATTATTTTGAAAACTAGTAAGGAAGACTTGGATAAAAGTGCAAGGACAAAGTTCATCCTGAATGGTGTTTTCAAGCAATTTTTATTGATTTTCCAGCTTCTTTATGAGTTAATGATTTTTATGGACATCACAAATAAAATTTAAAAAAAAATCCTACACACGGTTAATTTGCCTCCCGGTCAAACTGTCCACAGATAATCGATGCTCTTTTTTTATAACTTTATTTTGTTAAAATAACTTCAAATTCATGAGACTTCTCGTTGAAGTTAATAACAAATATTATTTCCTATACTATCAATCTTGAAGGAGGTCGATAATTCACGATATTTTACCGTCACACTCAAGCTGATAAAAATCGATCTAAAAAATATGATTACCAAATATTCCAGTACATAATTTGATGCACGTGTAACTAAAAACTATTCAGTAGAAAAAAATGTATTCAACACAGCTTCACAAAGGCTCGAGTGATAAAGACTCTTGTATTTCAACAGTTCATTAATCGCGAAGAGCAGCAGGTTTCTTCCATGTCAGACCAATAATTTACTATGAGGACTGTCTCGCAGGCAAAGTATGATGGCCGGTGACTCTTCGTTCTATTTGTCAGTTCAATTTCGCCATATAGTACTGAATCGCAACAAACGTTGTCTCCTGGCCTATCTGCACAATCGTATACGAAGGCTGAGGCAGATGAGATGGGAATTCGGCAGCATTCTTCCACCCGAGGTCAACGCTAATCTCGTGTCGCCGGAGATTCAATGGTTTCACTCGTACAGCAAAGCGTTGGCGACCTACATGAGATCGATTGGCGACAATCACGGCCTCAATCTCACCATGGATATCCTCCCACCGAAATCGCTCTACATCGAGGTGAGTAACAATTTTACAAACTGCACAATGAGAAATTACCGTCGCTTTACCGTCACGATTTAACGTCGATTCGATAATCGTGGGTTCAAACGTTTTCAGGTCAGATGCCTCGTCGATTACGGCAAACTGGAGCTCGATAACGGACAGGTAGTTAATCTCAAAAAGAACACTCATCATTTGTTACCGCGCGCCCAGTGCGAACCGCTCGTAAGGCAGGGAATCCTCGAACACGTTAATTCGTAACACGAATCGATTCATGCCGCACCGTATTCGTGCGTGAAAATGAATGTGAAATTGTCGCAACGTCGACTGGTTCGATAAAGATACCGAAAATACAGGGAGCAACGGGTGAGTTTCCGCTAACAGTTTACGATATACCAATGTACATAACTTTTTCTACGACCAACAAATAAACATGCATTTCTTCACAATTTAAGTCGTTAAGAAATTCAGAATTGTAATTTTTTTCTTTCTTTTTTTATGTAACGTGGCGTCAACTGCTATGGTCATTAGCAACGGGATCTACTATTTTTTCCTTTAGTGAGAATCATACCACTTTGGGAATTACTCAGTATGAGTAAAACTACGTGGTCAAAAAATCTTAAAAAATTGCAAACGATTCAGTGCAAAGTAGCAATGTTTTATAGCGATTGAACAGAAACGCGTTTTGGCACAGATATCCTTAACTGTACTTTGGGATGTCGGTAACAGTCGGTCTAGGATTGCTTCACGACGTCGGAACTACGTCACGTCGATTGCTGGGTGTAAACATTGGACGTCCACCGAATTATGTATCGACTATCGTACAATAAATACCAGGAGCTTCGTCAGGTCACAATATTTCTCCGCCGGCAAGACTTCGCCACGGGGATTCGAACCCACGCCTTCCGGATACTTTGTTTTCGAGACTCGTAATCTAGCCACGAGACCAAAGAAGTTCTGTCAGAATTGTAATGTTTTGCCGGTTTTACGTTTAGAAGCTTCCATTAGAATACCAGACAATTTCCAATTTTTTTAAATTAATTTTTTAATTAATTTTCTTTCGACCTACTTTCATGAATTTTATTCGTTGCTCCAAATCCGTGAATTTGTTAATTCTCCGTGCACTACATGCGTCGATCGGCATAGAGTGAAGGTCTCAATCAACCGGACGTTGGAAAGCCCATTCCCGCCCATTAATTTTTCAGCCTATAGATAACGATTAAAAACTCGTTGACTTGTCCTCCACTCCTAAGCTATCGTTGTTTTTCAACTTTATCTCTGAAACTCCTGCAGTCGCCTAAATCTTTCCAATTTTGAAAAATTAATTTTTTAATTAATATTCTTTCGACCTACTTTCATGAATTTTATTCGTTGCTCCAAATCCGTGAATTTCTTAATCCTCCGTGCACTACTCAATCAATCAACCGAGCGTTGGAAAGCCCATTCCCGCCAATTAATTTTTCAGCCCATAGATAACGATTAAAAACTCGTTGACTTGTCCTCTACTCCAAGCTATCGTTGTTTTTCGACTTTATCGCTGAAACTCTCGTGCCGTCGCCGAAGTCTTATCGGGACACAACGTAGCGCCGATAAGACGACGGAACTCCGAAGGGTATTCTCGTGTTTGTCTCGCACGCCCATTTGTGCTCCCGCTCTCTCGTCATCTCGTTCTCTTCGACCTCCTCGGCGCACGGTCGTTTGCCGAAGGCGTAACGAGACGAGCGAGGAAGGACACCGAGAATCGAGTCCGCGGGATTCGCCGGGCTCTCGTAAGCTCATGGGGAATTTGTAATCCCGCATGTGTACACCCCGGCTTTTATTAGGTATTTCCCCGGATAGTCCGAGCTTGCTTACGAGCTCGGGGTTTTCAACCCGCGTTCAGGATTTTTGCATCGAAAAGAGGGGCGGCAGGCGCCGCCCGCCGGTACAGGAATTTCCTGGCAGAATTGTTTCCGCGACGATGAACGAGGGGAATAGTCTCGTTTCGAAGTGCCCGTCGTCCGGAGTTCGTTGCTGGCTTCAGTCGTCAACAGACAAGTCCTCCGAGTAGGTGGATCGTGTGAAAACTCGTATGAAATCTATGTGTCAGCAGTTTGAGTGTGTTTCTCGTTCAAGATTGAGAGTGTCGGTGACTGGGGGAAGATCAACGCAAGCGGTCCATCGACTCGTGACGCAACGCTCGATCCTGTCCCCGAAGACCGTCCACGGCTTCGGCGATATTGCAACCAATCATAGGTGAGTTTCCTCACATTAACGCCTCGATGACACTCATCCGTTCTCGACTTTGAGTCTCGTCGTGCGCTGATATTCTCACAGCGAACTCGTGAATTTAGGGCAAATGTGACGAAGGAACTTGGAGTGAACGTGGTAAGATGGACCAGTGCTGAAAAAAATGAGGATATAAAAAAGAAAACTTCGTTCGCTTAGTCGTATAAGAGTGAGGTATTCTAAGTGCTAAAATCTCACTACCGATGAGGTTTGAAAATGTCACGCGAGCTTCCTTGCTTTTCATGGACCACCCCCGGGTCGGTAATATAAACCACACTTTTACCTCGTTATAACAGTGAAATTGGTTTCGTTTCCATAAAAACTTGAAATTCCAAAGAGACTTTAATTCAATTCTTCGTCCGAAGCCTTCACATTCGTAGGTGCTCCAGATTACAGAGCATGCGAAAATAAGGCGGGTAAAATGAACCAGCGCGCTAAGGCTGGGGAACAGAAATCGTTAATTTCATTGCCAGCTTTTCGTAAAGTGTGCGTTCGGGTAGCTATTTATTCCACCAAAGTGGGATTTACCTGTGGGCGTAGGAGATACTGAACGAAACTCATTAGTCACCTAAATTCACAATTTTTACGCTTTAAACACTGTGAGTGGTCGTGGATCGAACTTTGTAACACGCTTTTTTTATTTGGGACTTGACAATGACCCTCAGTTTTTAAATCGACCAGTCGATGTGATTTTTTTTTAAGGCAACAAAACACCCCCCCCCCCCCCCCCCCCCACTATATCAGCGCTCAGTCGGTAAGAAATCGCCTTCACAATTTTCTTCGACACTGTTAATATTTTAATTATTTATTTATTTATTACAGACCCGGAGAATACAGGGAAGACCGTTTTTTTACCGACCGCGGAATTTCACCTGCCCTTAAATTGTCAATGACCCTAAGTTTTTAAATCGCCCACTATAACAGCGCTCAGTCGGTAACAAATCGACTTCCCTATTGTCTTCGATGTTAATACTTCAAACAATAACAGATAAGTTTTTCGTACAGCTATCAGATAGCCGGATGAGATCCTAATTTGCTTTCTACCGAAAAAATTAACAGTCCCCAAAAAAATAGGGAAGACCCTTTTATACGCGAAATGCCACGGCATTTCGCATACCCTTGACGCCAATCGTCAGCGATCGTGCCGAATCATCATAGACAAGTAAATTGCTACGAGGACTCTTCGGAAACCTCCCCTAAGACCGCCTGACGTAACAGTAAGACCCCACGGTATTTTTTTTTAATCTAAGATACGATATAGTCAAAAGCTAATGAAACGTGAGTGGCGAAAAGGTAAAGGCATAATCATGTTTTTCGTTCGATAACGGGATCCCGATAAGACGGCACGTGCACGCACAGAGGTACAACGAAGATCACGAATCTTTCATCCGAGTGAAACGTTCCTATCATCAGCGGCTATCCTCGTGCACTCCCACTACTGATTCACCAAACTTTCCTGGACTCTCACGTGGCCAGATATTGTCGGAAGGCTCGGTGGTGCAAGATATCGCGACAACCGGCCTTGCCCGTTACTCGTCCGAGGTCGCCTGGCAACGCTAATCCGTTAAATCATTCGATATCCAAAGCCATAAGGAGAATGTGAAAAAAAAAAAAATCATTCGATAAATCGCAATATCGATCGACTATCGTTACTCATAGGCTCTTAAGCCTATCCTCGAGCGTATCGGAGCGCGGTCAATCGAATGGCAAAACCCCGGAGCGCAAATTAAATCCGTCAGGGAATGCCCTGTATCATTGGAAGAGCCCGATGTGGAAAAGATATCGCGACGCAATTCCGATTAATCAATATTACAAATATCGATCGTAACTTTTATCGTTAAACGTTCGTGAGGTTTAATTTGCGAGTGTATTTGCGGGGGCTTGTTCGCTTGTATCGTTAGTCAAATTTAACAACGGTGGAATGAGAAAGCGAGACGGTGAGCCGTGAATCCTCCGGGTTATCCCGATGTATCCCGGAAATACCAAGGTACGATCTTACAAGCAAAAACCACGTCCTTCTTATTTTAGTCACACGGTACGATAACGGAACACGTAGCTCGACATGAAAATATTGTTCCACATGGAAATAAAGTATATTGAAAAATACATAATATTAATATTGAAATAGACTCACTTTGAATTAAAATTCAATTAATATTAAATTTTTATTGAATTAATGTTAATTTAACGGGGCTGAACGACTCCGGTCGATGGCCCATTGGCAATGTCTATATAAACATTGTATAAACTACTACATAGAGAGATGTATCAGATATTTTATAAACTACATAATATTGTCAATAAATGCACTTTTACTACTACTTTTATTAAATTTAAATTGAATTAATATTAAATTAATATTAAATTCACCCTTCACGTGAGTTTAACGAGGACCCAGAATTTGCCAAGACGCAACCTTCGAACGATTCGAATAACATCTTAATGTGCTAAAAAAATCTATAATAATTCACAAATGTACCTTGAACTGTTTTTTTCATAACGCAGAAGAAAATTTATTAAGAACATCCGTATCTTAAAAGGTGCTTAAAAGAAGGCACGGTCGTTTGCGCTCGGCAAAAAGTCCCCCACACATGAAGGGTTAATAGTGAATTCATATTAAATTAATATTAAATTTATAATAAAGTCCGTATTTAAATTCTATACGACATATACCGGAAATATAAAAAAAAAATATATCATCGAAGAACTTGCGTGCCTCTTGATTGACATATCGTAAGTCTTCGTACAAAATGATTGTCGTACATTTTTCATTTATCTTTCGCTATACTTCACACTTCGTTTGCACTCGTGTCGAAGCGCGAAGAGCGACAAACAGGTGGTTGCGCCTATTGCGCAATAGCGAAGTAATTTTTGCCATTCTCGTAGACGAAGCTTATCGCCATCCGGCGAACAAAAATGGGGTTGAGATAATCGTCTAATATGAAGGGGCACGGCCGACGGACGACCCTGCTACCATGACGGCGAACGGCCGTGCTCTCCATTTCACGTGTGTGTCAGCGTGCTCACATTTATCTTTCGGTTCCACAAAGCACACACACCCACGTATCTCTCGTCGCTTTTAGCCCGTGTAACGATCCAGCGATAATGTATTTACGAAGAGTTATCTCGGCCAGGTTTTCCCCACAGGTAGGCGTAGCTCGGTTCCGTCTATTGTACGATCGCCTCGTCTGTATCAGCAGTCGAACGAAAGAAGAAGAAAAAAAATACTATGCTGAAAAGAACCGTGCCACTTATGTTAGTGGCTCTTCGCACGTAAGTGCTTGCACGCCGGTGCAAGAAACTCAATTCTTTTCGAATGCTTGAGAGATGGTCGAGCCGAACAGTAATCCGCTATAAAATACAGATATCGTTATTGACGTCCAACTTCGACGGAAATTTCCGAATGAGAATACCTCCAAGCTATTCTTAACCAACTAAAATGGATTTCTTGGGATCATCTTTGTATTCGTTCTATGAGGGGGACTGTAATTGTGCATCAACAAAATTATTTTATACCACGTAATGAAACTTTAATGAACAGCTCGATCGCAAATCTAAAAAAAAATACTATGCTGAAAACAAACCTGCCATTTATGTTCATTCATGTTCGTTATTGATGTTCATTCGTGTTCGTTGTTGTTGTTCATTCATGTTCGTTATTGATGTTCATTCGTGTTCGTTATTGATGTTCATTCATGTTCGTTATTGATGTTCATTCGCGTTCCTTACTGTTGTTCATTCATGTTCGTTATTGATGTTCATTCATTTTTGTTATTGATGTTCATTCGTGTTCGTTATTATTGTTCATTTATGTTCGTTATTGATGTTCATTCATTTTCGTTATTGATGTCCAACTTCCTCGAAAATTTGCGAATACGATTATTTCTAAGGTATTTTTAACCAACTAAATTCGTTCTATGAGAAGCACTGTAATTGTGCATAAAACATTACTTTGCACCGCGTAACGAAGCGTTACTGCGTAGTCCGATCGCAAATCGAACATAAATTTTCCGAACATATCTTCCTATTTGTTCTGAACGTATGCCGATTTGTACCTTTAAACTATTCGTAGATCTCTAATAGCGAAATTGTTAATTACTAGTTTTGCTTATTTATAAGCAGAAATTGTAATAACCAGCTATCAATAATGAATCATTAATCACGTCAGTTAGTTGATTATTAATTACATCAGTTAATTAATCATTACTGGCGTCAGTTAATTAATCGTCAGTGATCTACCCGCTTAACGGAAGTCGCGGGTAGCCGCAGCAAGAGATAAATCGCTTCTCTACTCCCATGACAAACGCCACGACATCCGGCTTCATCAAGTGTGGTTGGCATTTCGAGTGCCGGAAATTCGTCGTGAAGACGGCTTAGGCCACACGATGTTCCAAAGTTACTGGCACACCGGATAAGTGCTAATGGAAGGTTTTTCCAAAGTGCATTGCAATATTTGAGTCGCGGAAGGCTTATACCAACATCCTCGAAGGTAGCTATCATTAGCGATGGCCCAGGGACATCCCCATCGATTTCCATGCGGATGCAATTATCCGATCTTAAAATTCCAAAACCCAAAAGTTACGTATATAACGTTCCCGCATTAACTTATGCGGAAAACGTGACAATACATCGCTTCCGATTTGAAAATCATCGGAAGTGACATCATATGGGAAATACGTCACTTCCGGTCTGCTAAATTTTATTTTTCAACCGGAAATACGTCACATCCGATTCGAAAATCTTATTTTTCGACCGGAAATAGGTCGGTTCCAGTCATACCGAAAATAGGTCGCTCGCTTCCAGATTGAAAAAATTATTTTTCGACCAGAAGCGACACCGTACCGTAAATACGTCACTTCCGGTTTGAAAATAAGATTTTCAAACAGGAAGTGACGTATTTCCGGTAAGTCTCCGGAAATCTGAATTTCAGGTTTAAAAATCCTATAGTCGATAGCAAGGATGCAAAGAGCCACGACAACCTGCCACTATAGGGGAAACCGGGGCAAAACGGGGACGCTAAGCAATAAAACCTGGTACAATGATACCGAAAGCATAGATCCATTGTTTTTCACACTAAAATTGTATTGGAACTGGTTTTGAAAGGATATTTAAAAAAACCATCTCCGGCAAAACGGGGTACATGTTCCCATTTTGCCCCATGTCCCCGTTTTGCCACGGCTTCCCTTATATATCATCCACCCTCGAAAACTTAAAACGAGTTCATTTTCGTTTTTTGTTAAGATTACTTCTACATTCATACGCCGATTCTGGATAGCAGATGAAATTGAATAAAAGCATTTCGGTAAATGTCTACCAAACTACAAACGCAATTTTCCACACTCAAAGCTCACTGGCAGGTGGGCAATAAGGGAATTATATATTAAATAAAAAAATAGGTCATAAACACGTGCTACGAGAAATATTGCGGTAAGCGCACGCGCATTGTCCCAGAAATTTTCCCCTTCGAGGCAAGGTTTATAAAACTTTTATTTTTGTTATTTTAACAAAGCAAAGAATATCTTTATTTATTGCACCGGAACCGAAATAAAAATAAGGCCAGCCCTTGAAGGGCGGGATATTGACGACGTTCCGTGAGCTCCTTTGTTGCGAACAGGTAGAGTCCGGTGCAAGAGCAGCACCCAAAGTCATCAATTATATTTGAACCACGGATTGGCGGTCTAACGTCGAGGGCGAGCGCCGGGGAGGCATAAAATCCCGAAATGTTGTACATACAGCAGTGCGCCTGGTTTAATATACTCCTGCCGCACGCTGGCTGTACGTAAGACACACACGTATCAAAGTTGTGTGCGCGCGTGCGCGTCTGTATGTGTATAGCATGTCCGCAGCGGTTCCCAGGCAGCTGGTCGAGTCCGAGGACGATGGGTTTTCCCAAGGCTTTCCCCGCGTGACCCCCTCCCTCTTGCAGTTCGTCGATCAGTTATGTAGGGACTTAGGTAGGAACTCTCTACGGGCAGTTCGTCGCTGCTGACTCTCGGCCGCAGGCACGAACTCTCGAGCTTCGTTTCCCCGCCGTCGGTGGCGCCATCTGTATAAATCAGGGGAGTGGGGGTTCGACGAGCCAATCTCTAGAGCATTAATTTACTCGAGCCCGAAACCGCAAAGTTCAGTCAGCTCCGAAGCTCGCAAGCAGTCTAATCCAACGATATTCTGTGTCGTGTGAAAACAAAAAATAATAACTTATCGCGTCAGCAAATTGTCAGCTTGCACGAATCTCTCGACCGCGATCTCCTCGAGGGGATACGGAAAAATATTATATCATCAAATAAGGTCAGCGCGATTGCAGCGTTAACGACGCGCGCACAGTTTTCATTCACAGCGACTTTCGTGGGCTCGATTGATAGTACAAACGATTCGAAAACGACGATTCGAAAATTTTCCACTCACCGAACGTGCTACACGTCCGCGCTCCGGTACATAGTACAATCGTCGCCGAGACGAATTTTCGCAGTGCCCAGAGAGTCTGTCGAGGCCTAAACTGGACGAGCGAAGTCGACAGCGTGGAAGGAAGTGTCTCTGTGTGTGCGTGTTGTAACTGCTCCGTGGACGAACTGCTTGTGGGTGTGAGCTCGAGCAACGTGAGGTAGCGGAAGGAAAATAAGAAAAAAATACACTCTGACAAGTGCCTAACGAAACGAGAGACCAAAAAAAGACCCTCATTGGTCAACGACGAGTCCACACTCGAGGGAACGAAATAAACCGAAGAGACATTAACGAATGCCAGTATTATTAAAGGGAAGAACTCGTGACCGACGAAACTCCCAGCTCGATGCACGACGCCAATGTCGACGCTGTCCGAAAGTCGTAACTTAAAGGAAAGCTTTTATCCCTCGAACAAACGACCGGGATCGGCGAATCCACACACACAGCGGCTGTCTATCGTACACGAGCGAAACGCGTGTGTGCGCTCGCGGGAGAGCGTGATTGTGTATCAGCTTTAACGGAGTCTCGCGGGAGGGGAAGGGAAGAGTAGCGTGCACGGCGCTCGCTACGAGGCGCGCGGGGAAAAAGTAGAGACAATCGTCGTAGTAGCGGCTAGTGCGGGGGGTGGGGGAAAAAAAAGTGCTCAGCGCCGTTCCATCTTCCACGCATCTGCAGCGGTCAGCAGCCGTTGCACGGGAGACTCACCGGCGATCGCGCGTTTTAGTTACTTCAGCCGCACGATTAAGCGATTCGACGCGACGATCTATACGAATCCGATAAATTATTGATTTGAAATAAAGATACATAAAAAAAAAACAATATCACTGTTAATATACTGCAAAGGATCGAAAATGTGGCAACAATCGAGCGACGATTTTACGTCCAAGGGCAATGTTGCAGATAGCGAGAAATATTTCGAGGAATCGTCGTCGGGTCAGCAGGACTCGGGAATCGTTGACTCGGGCTTTCTGTCGTCCGGTGGAAATTTGCTGATATCCTCGGAGCTAAGCGGCGAGGTGGAACCCTTCGGCGGCGGTGCGGAAACTACGAAATACGGCGGCGGCGGCGACGGCGGTGCGCCGACAACACTCGGAAGCAACACTAGCGGCCAAACCGGGGCCGTTGCACCAGAACCGATGAGAGCCGACAGCGGTGTGGATCTCGGACTGAGCGAGAGCCTCAGCCAGCTCAGTCTGAAACAGGTCAATCTCAACCAACTCGGACGCGGCAAAGTTCAGTCGGAACCCACCGTTGAACTCAGACCCGTAACCGTCAAAACCGAAGATCCGAGAAATCGGAACGAGAATGAACAACGCCAACAATTGACCGCACCGTTTCAACAGTTCAACCAGGAACCCTGGGAACTTTATTACACCCAGGACGAGGACGGCGACACGTGAGTTTCTCAAAATTCATTATTTTTTTTTTAGCATAATACATTAACTATATAATTATTATTAGTGTTTATTTTTTTTATAACTTAATTTTTTATTTTTGCCGCCTCACAGAGGAAGCTCTGTTTTCGTGAATTTTTTATTTTTCGCGGCTGTCATGTAAATGTGTTCGGAATGTTCCAAAACGTCGAAAAATCACATCTGGAAAACATTTCTGGATGAATGTGTGCGGATGTGTGTGTGTCTTATTAAACCGTCTTAACCCAATAACGGCTTTATCAATCGTGTTGAAATTCGGCACGCGAGTACAGCAGTTAGGCGCCTCTGTTTGTTACAGTTTACGGAATAATTGAGACAATCGTTTAGATTCTCAGAATTTGTTTTTTTTTTAATTAAAAAAAAAATATTTTAATCGAGATGAGAATCAACTTTTTATTTCTGCCAGAAACAAGTCGTTACGTACAATATATAAGTTTATGAAGATAACTTAAACACATTTTACATTTTGTATTTTTATAGTCGCGTATATTAATTAAAACGGTACGACATTTTTAAGAGTTTTCTACTTTTCCCCAGTGACCTTATTCCACAAGGCCACAAGGCCCCAACGGGATATTTTCTATTTAGTCGATTCTACAATCCATAAGTTTATGAACTAAAACACATTGCACATTTAGCATTTTTACATTCGTGTATATAAAAATCGTACAAAATTTTTAAGAACATTCTGCTTTTCTACATTGGTCTTCTTTCACAAGGCCCGCTATTTATAATCCTAAAGCATTGGCCAAACACGATATTTTCTATGTAGTCGATTCTACAATCTATAAGTTTATGAAGTAACTTAAACACATCGCACATTTAGCATTTTTACATTCGTGTATATAAAAATCGTACAAAATGTTTAAGAACATTCTGCTTTTCTACATTGGTCTTATTTCACAAGGCCCGCTATTTATAATCCTAAAGCATTGGCCAAACACGATATTTTCTATTTAGTCGATTCTACAATCCATAAGTTTATGAAGTAACTTAAACACATTGCACATTTAGCATTTTTACATTCGTGTATATAAAAATCGTACAAAATTTTTAAGAACATTCCGTTTTTCTACAATGGTCTTACTTCACGAGACCCGCCATTGATAATCCTGAAACATCCGGCGAGCAGACTATTATCTATTCAGTTGATCAGAAATGACGGATTTCGAGCGCGTAAGCAGCCTCGCGATGATGAACTCGCACGCTCTGTACTGGTATTTAGCGAGTAGCAGTTTAATGAGACGTCACGAGTCGGTAAGTCTCATCGGCGTGTCATCGTCGTCGTCAACGCCGACGCTTCGAAACCGCGTGCTTCGCTTACGTACTTTATCCGCGTCACCTCTCGTGTCGCGATCCCTCGATAACGTTTCTGTTTGTTCATTTCAGTAAAAAAAAAAAAAAAAAAAAAAATGTGTGTTTTTTTTTTTTTAATGTACCGCGTCAATAATCGTTATGTACGTTAATTTTCCAGGCAGCTGCACATCGCGATAGTCCAGGGTTTCTTGGAGGCCGCTTTCAGTCTGATAAGGATGGCGCCTCACCCGTGCCTGCTGAACATCCTCAACGACGATTGCCAGGCGCCCCTGCATCTCGCCATCCTGACGAGGCAACCGAGAGTCGCCCGACGGCTCATTCTCGCCGGTGCGAATCCAGCTCTGAGGGACTTCCGGGGAAACACCGCGCTCCACTTGGCTTGCGCTTCCGGCGACATCGCGTGCGCCAAATCGCTCACCGATCCGCTGTCGTCCATCGAAAGGAATTATTTGGCTAACAGCAAAAGAATTCCGGCGCTTCCCCAGAATCTCGAGCAGAGAAATTACGATGGTGAGTCTCGAATAATTTTTACACTTTATCCTCGTCGACCGACGTTCGATCGGTTCGATAACAGTCGAGGGACGGAAAGATAGAGGATTAATAATTAAATCTTCTGTGCTTTGTTATCTCCACTTTGTCAAGAGACTCTCGCGGCTGAGTACTTAAAACAACAAACAGACTATGCGAGCGGCGAGGGGAATACTATTTTTATAGTTTCTTCTTCGATCGATGGTCGATTGGTTCGATAAAAGTTGAGAGAAGAAAGCAGTGAGAATTAAAGTACTTTAAAAAAAGGGTCAGACTATACAATTTTTGGACTTTTTTCTTCGATCGGTTCGATAAAAGTTGAAAGAAGAAAGCATGGAGCATTAAATTACATTGAGAGATGCGCTAGCGACTCGACGCCAAGTTCTTTAAAAAAAAAGGTCAGACTATACCATTTTTGGACTTTTTTCTTTGACCGATGTTTGATCGGTTTGATAAAAGTTGAGAGAAGAAAGTATGAAGCATTAAATTACATCGAGAGATGTGCTAGCGACTCGACGCCAAGTTCTTAAAAAAAAGTCAGACTATACAATTTTTGGTCTTTTTTCTTCGACTGATTTTCGATCGGTTCGATAAAAGTTGAGAGAAGAAAGCAGTCAGGATTCAATTACATCGAGAGACGCGGTAGCGAGTCGACGCCAAGTACTTAAAAAACGTAAATGGTCAGACTATTCGAGAAGCACGAAGACGCGGGTTCTCGCATTGACCTTTCGGTCGGGAGGTCGAATTCATAGGGTCGATGATCACACTCGAATTTCCGGTTACGAGTATCGAGACTCGATCGACGTGACCGGTTGCGAGGTGGTGGGGCAGGGCCGTGGGATGGCACGGCAGCGAATTTTTTATTTTTTAAATTCTGTTATTGATTTAACGGAGACAGGCCCGTTGGTACATTTTATATGGACGTTTAATATTAGTATAAATAGACTGTGAAAATACGTAGTAAATTTAACGCACTGAAACTTGAAATTTACTTACATTACACGAATTGAATAGTAATGAAATTTAGTGAAATTTACCTGAAATTTAAACATTTTCATTGAAAATAAAAATTTGAGTAAAATTGCAAAGCACATGTGTTTCAAATTTCAAAAACTGTTTATGTAAAAAAGCTTCCAATACTGTTCATTAATTTTCAAACAATTTTTTTTTGCAATCTATAATAGAAAATATTAAGTAAATAACAAGTGCTGATTTATTCCTCTAATAATTCAATCCAGTAAATCACTCACAGCGAAGAATTTTAATTCATAACAGGATCCATAGAAACGGAATTTCAACACGACAGAGCCAGTACAATCGCTCGATTATTTGTATTTTTTATCGCGCAATTGAAGCGACCATTCGCTAAAGACTCGACCATTAAAACTAACAACAAGAATCCACAGAAATGGAATATGAATACGACGCTCAGATGGCAATCATAATCACTGCAATCGGTCGATTATTTGTCTCGTCCATGGCGCAATTGAAAAGACCATTCGGTAAAAACTTCGACGATTAAGACTCAATTTCTTCCTTAACGAGTCTACCGATTTCGAAATTGGAGAGAAAAAGAATTTAATCGCCGAGCCACCGCGCGCTCGCTGAATGATCGAAAGGAAAACATCGATCAACCACTCAAACTCGGTATCTGTGTACGATTCGTATTGGATAACGAGATAACGCGAAAGATTTTCTGCATCGAGTGAACATACTTCATAGAATTCTTTCGCATCCCGGCAATAGTTAGTGACACATCGGGAAACCTTGGGACGGCTTTGCCGCAGTAGTCATCGAAGACGGTCTTTCCTTCGAATCCTTTTATCTCCCCGCGCAGTGCCTTAACGATTCGAGAATCATGATGAAAGTATTTCCATGCAAAAATTGCGCAGCGATTTGTTCGAAGTAGTGGAAATAAATCTATGTAGAGGAAATCAATCAGTCAGCGTAACGGCGTTTGCCGAACCGGACGGTCTTGAACTTCCGCATTGGTTGGAAATTTTTGCGTGTATCGCGCGTGCCGTAAATAATCCTTGAATTTTATATCCGCAGATGAAACCCGGCTGATGAAATCGGACTTGGTAGAAAAAATACCTACGCCATCCCAAATTAAAAACCATATCCATCGGCACACCGGCAGCTGCGATCCCCGAGGCGTTTCTCACACGATCGGCCGACTATTTCCGTGGCTGATAGAGCGAGCCGCCGCTCGGCGAGAGTCGGCGCGGCCTCGTTGTTTCTGCGCGTCCCGAGGCCGGGAATCCCCGCAATTTCGCGGCCGTCTGCGACGCGGATCGGCGCTCTTTCTCACAGCGAACCACCGCCCTCTCCCCATCTGCGCGGCGCATCTTCGACTTTTCTTTTTTAAATTTCTTCGCCCCTCGCGATCCACACGGTCGTTCCGCGCCTCTGCGCGAAGGAAAAAAGATGTCTTACCGTCCTCCTGCTCGACTCGTCGACCGACGGGTTTTACCGGCGTCGACCGAGACGAAAAACGGAGAGGAAATTCCGCAAAAATCACGGACTTTAACTGAACCGCAAATTATTCCTCGAGTTGTGTTCCTTGCATCAGCCGTATTTTTTATAACGACGAAGCACATTAATGAACGCTCGAGGATTCACCGATTCGTCATCGATTCCACACATCCAGTCCTTATTTGCTGACATTCCAAGGGTCGAATTTTAAGACGGTAGTTTGAAGTTCAGATCGAACTTTAGATCGAACCTCGGTTCGAACTTAATTTCGTGCTTAAGTTTGATCTTAAGTTCGAACTTAATTTCGTGCTTAAGTTTAATCTTAAGCTCGAACTTAATTTTGTGGTTAAGTTTGATCTTAAGTTCGAACTTAAGATCAAAGTCGAACTACAATCAAATTTGAATGCAGACTAAAGCTCGATTTTAAAATCAAACTTAAACATGAAATCAAGTTCGAACTGGAACTACAATTGAATTCGAGTTCAAACTCAAGTTCGAACTTAGGATCAAACTTAAGCACGAAATCAAGATCGATCTTAAGTCGAAACTGACGTTTTAAAATTGGACCTAAGTGCGAAGAGAAAACAAAAAAAATACAAAACAACAAAAATTCCAATACGCCGAGAGCCTCGGGAGCCTTCGACGCTTTTGATGAATCGCGCAGCGACGAGTTCGCGGCTGCCCGCAGTAAATCCGGGGATTCCCAGCGTGTCGACGTGACGGAATCCTCCCGACTCGTTGCCCCGTGTGTGTGTAACGCTATGTATAAGTGGTTCGAACGACTATGTGTTCTCCTCGAGCCACGCGCGAACTCGGATTCATGGCCATCCTGGCTGCTGCGTCTTTTCTTCGAGATCAATGAAAAAGCTGTTCAAAGTCTCGCGGAAATGAAAGCAATTAACGATGCATCTAACCGAGCGAAAACAAATCGCGATTAGCGACGCCAAGACGAACCTGGAGTCATCAGGAAGCTTCTCCAATTAGCCTGTGAAACGAATTCTCTCGTCGAATTATTCCGGTTTCCGAAATTTATGCGACGCGTCCGACCGGAAATGAGAGCTGGGTCGGTTTACGTACCGCTCGCCCGCATTAATTCCAACGACGCGGAATCTCGCGGCGCCTCTCGTGTCATCGAACACGGATAAAACACCCTGCCAGGGTCAATATTCGTGTAATCGCCAGCGCGCCCGGGCAAACACATGATAAGGGAAGCACCGATGCTCGACACGCTCGGCCACGAGATCAATTTCATGACGCTCGATGCGTTTTACAATACGCGCAACATTTCATTCTTTCCTCGATCTCGTGACGTATCATTTTTTTTTTCTCAACAATTCGGGACGACTTTTTTCACCGAGTCTTCAAAAATAATTGGCGACGGCTCGCGCGGTCATTAAGCGGGAAATTTTAATTGCAAATGACAGTAATTACCTTCGATTCCTCGTAAAGGAAATTATTTTCTCACTCGAATAATAAAAATGAATTATCACCTCTATAATTTAAAGTCGACCTATCGGTAAAGCGAGGCTTTTTTTTTAATGAGTCTGCTGTCCAAATTCCGCGCCATTTCCGTGAGGAAGTAAAAATTGGTCAACGGCACTTTTTCTCGGAAAGCCTTGGGGTTAATTCGTAGATTCTGATTCATTCCCTACCTGCCGATGACGTTGTATAAATTTAATTGTTCGCCTTTCTCACGTCACGCCGTGATAATTTCGCGATATGACACTGATGCATAAAAGAGGCCCGCATTGGCGAGAAGGCCAGCGATTATTTCTTATCGGGCCGCGGCAGTGAGTCCCGCAATTTGGAGCGAGGAAAACACTTAACGGGAAAAAGCGAACCGCGTTCCTGTCTTCGCCTCGTCGCAAGCTCGACTATTTTTCCCGGATCCGCGGATCACGCTCGTTCCGGCTGTGCTCCAAAACAACGGAATAACTTCGAGCGTCAGCAAGAGTGGACGCAGAGGAGACTCGGTATTTCCAGCTCCTGTTGTCGTCGCGTCAGCATGCTTGAAAGCAGCATTTTTTTTTTTTTACTCTTAGATGTGTACGCTTACACGTAAGACAGTCGCCTCATTGTACGCGTGTGTAGAAGTAAATGTGGGACACGTAATCGACGTGTCTTATGTATTACAATCGTAGCTGGAAACAATTGGAACCACTTATCTTCCCCCCTGCGGCTTCGTTAACTTCTTCAATCCTCATTCTATTGTCAATTGACATGCAATTCGATACTCCATCGACAGGCAAATTTGTATTTTTTTTCTTGTCATTCTTCGTGACAATCTCTTCTTTTCCGGCTCTTTTTTTTAATCTTCTACTGCCTAGACATGGTGTCTCCGCCGATGCTGGGATAGTCGAGCCGTTTTTTTTTAATGGCTTAAGCACTAGTGTAAGAATTTGGTCCAAAATCAGGTAGATTTTTTAACTTTTTTTTTTACGTAGTTCTTAGGACAAGGTCGGGTTTTTACACACAGTAAAAGGTGTTAGGAAGTTTGAGTTCTTTTCATTGAAAAATATCAATTCACAACTAAGAACAGACATCGTATCTCAAAATCGTCCGATTGAGTTGAAATTTGCACAGATCCTTGATTATAACATTTTCTACCTAATGACCGGATGTCTTCAAAAAATGTTCATTTATTTGTTAATAACAAACTAATGAGGTCGTTTTTTCATAAGACCTTGTACCAACTGTATGTAAAAAACCGACCTTGTCTTTCCAATCCCTGTGTAAAAAAAATGTTGAAAATCGACCTGTTTTTTGGAGCAAACGCTGATGCTAGTGCTTTAATCCTTTAAAGCCTACAATTTCATGGAGCATGCGAAATACCGCGGTCGGTAATGAAAACTGTAATTGATTTCTTCAACAACTCTGAGCTTGGATGGTCGAAAGCAAATTCTTACGCGAATCTCGATTGATATCCGCGTGATGTAAAAATTTGCTTTTAACCGGAAATGGTTAACACATGTGAAAAAAATCAAATACAGTTTCTGTTACCGACCGGACTCTTGACATTTAACGAGCCATCTGGAATGGCTCGTCGGTGATCCAAGAAGCAGATGATGTGGATCAAGCCGGAAGCGAGAGATCGGATCAATGTTACGTATGCGGCAAAAGAAACTGCGTAAAAAAATTCGTCATGAGTCGGAGTCATCGAAATAACCAATGACATGAGGCGCGTGGGCAGTCGAAGGAACCGAGGACTTTTACGGAATTTTTTTAAGCGTCGACGCTACAATTTCACGCGGCGGTAAATCCCACAGAACGCTTTCACGTTTTGTTTGTGTTAAAAGGCACGGCGCAGACTTCGACACACCTGCATCGTGCACCATTACGCGCGAATACACATTAGCCGTGTGGACGCTCGCGAAAGTTATCGGAACGGATGTTCACAGTCGACCTCAATTAGAAACGAACACGCGAAACGCATAATCGATGAAAAAACAAACCAATTAAAACGTTTTTATGGAAATTGTAAATTCAAGACGGTCATCGGCGAAGAACTTTCAAGGCCCTGTGTGCCAAAGATTAGGACAAAAAAAACTTAACGGCACCAATTTTTTTAATAGATATAACACGCGCGTACGTAAATAGATTTTTCATTTCTTTTAATATTGCGTCGCTAATCCAATTAAGATTTTCGACTGTTTCCAAAATGGGTATCGGTCAGTCTTTACTTCACGCACGATATTTTTAACTTATTTTCAATTTAAATATTTTCAATTTCAATTCCATAAAAAATGTACAAGAATTTCAATTCCACTACAAATGTACAAAATTTAAATCTCATAAAAAATGCACTAAAATGTAATCTGCCATTTGTTTTCCGAATTTAAATATTCGTAAAAATAATTACAGTATACTTCTAAAAATAGGGTCGGAATATTCGCTGTATTTTTATCTAATCATCACACTACTTAACCCGGTTCCGCAATCGAACGGCCTACACGTAAGTCTATTTTTAGGAGCCTAAGGGAAGTGTTTCCTTTTGACGATACACTGTATAAATAATCGCGGTAGAAGTGCGCTTGTTTTTCCGTTCGAGTTAATTTATTGTGTAGATAATGTTCGCAAGAATTGAAGATATGGCCCGGGGTTTCCCCGGGCTGTTTGCACGGGTGCAGGTCACGAGTCCGTGTGCGACCACCTCGGCGCGCGAGAATTCATTACGAGTGTGTCGTAAGGCATAGTCCGATGTTCCGGAACTTCCACCGAGATTAAATTGAAGGATTTCGGCTTCGTGAATGAGGAAAAATGAATGGGGTAATCGTCGGGCGCAAAATGGCAGGTGCGATCGCGTGTGCTTCAATGAAACAGCTGCTGAATTATCGACAAGCACGTAGTATAAGGAAAAAAAAAAAAAAAAAAAAAAATATCTCGACCTTTACTAAAAAAAAGAAAGCAAGAGTCGAACGAAGCCGTGAACTCGAGGCGGTGTCGAGCCGCGTTGGACTGTCCTTGCCTCGACCCGAGACACACGCGTTGTATACTGTATATAACTATACACTATAACGGCACGTCTCGTCACTCTTCGCGTTCCAAGTATTTCATCGACTTTCACTGGAAGCAAGGAGGTCTTCGGTGAGCGCGAGTTTCTTCGCCCGAGACTGATACGACACCGACGCTCTCTTACGGTGTAGCTGTGTGTCATAAATAAATATTAATGTGACTCCGCTAACGACCGTCGGACACCTTCGAAGCTTTGCTCTCCCGTGCCAGCGGCTTCCGATACGACAGTGTTTTCCTTCAAAGACCGTGATCTAATTTGTTATCGTTCCAATGGAGGCGGGGAATTCCCGGTCGAGGGCGCTGCTTCCAGTCGGATATACTGTAGTCGTTATTAATAAAAAGTTTTAAAAAATTGATAAAAAGTAAAAAAAAAAATTCATAAAAAGTTAAAAAAAAATGCATAAAAATAAAAGTTGGTGAAGAGAAATATGTGGCGGCGGCTGAAACTGTGTTTCGATCTTGAGAGCCACTGTGGCACTCTTTTTGCGAGGAATACGAGAGTGAATACCATCCAGTGTACTATCATTCCAGTTCCGTGGCCGCATTCATTGCCAACTGAGGTCGGGAATTTCCAGAGAACTATCGCGAGTTTAAAAGTCGAGTCAGCAATCGACGTTCCATCGGGCCTGAAGTATCGCAATCGAGAGGGCAAAAAGTACATCCGTGGCTCCGACGAAATCTAGTTTCGCAATGGACTCGATTGTTACAGAGCCATATATACATGTATAATGTATGTATGTACACCAGTGCTTCTGGCGCATGAAGAGTCTCCGAAAAGATGAAAAATAATCAAAGCCTAGGCAGGAGCTCAATGGACTTAGAATAAGCAGGACCTAGACTTAAGCCCTTATTATTCTAAAGCCCCGTTTTATGGACTTAAGGAACTTAGGATATTAAGGACATAAGTCCATTAGGTGGGGCTTACAATAACAAGGACCTAAGTCCATTAAGTGAGACTTAGAATTACAAGGGCGTAGGTCCTTTAATGGGACTTAGAATGTTAATATAAATATACTTGTATCAAATGATTTGAGACCGATCGCAAATCGGATACCGATTTATTAACTTTTGTCAGGCAGTTTTTTCGTGCTCGTTCGAAGTCCGACCACAAAATCGAATCGGCTACTGTGCATAATTTCAATGAGACTCAAGTACGATTGGCATAAGTGTTTTCGTACACGTGGATTTATCGCGTGAAATTGGCTCGCACAAAATGGCACACGCTTGCATTGTATACGGCGAACGTATAAGACTATATGTGTGCGCGTGTGTGCGTGCGTAAAATCGTATGCCGGGATTTCCCAGTCCGTTCATACGGCGAGTTGTGTCACCTGAAAGCCGCGAGGAATGTCAACCGTCAGGTTTCACGGTGTAATTGTCATCGGTGTAATTGCATTGTCCCGGAGATTCTCGAGAGTGTTCTAACGAGGGAACTGGATGTTTAAAAATTTGCTAGAATTCCGGAATCTTGTGTCCACCCGAAATTGCCGCGGGTCAAAGCTGACCGGCCCAACGAGTGGGGGAACTCGAATCTTATGTTTTTTCCACTTCCTTCGCCGATCAACGGCTAACAACTTCGGGTCCCCTCAATTCAATTTATAAAACTAAAAAAATGTATGAAAACACATTTCATTCTCATTCTTTTTTTTTTAGTTTTTCAGTCTTTGGCTTTTGTTTTTACATTATAGTTTCCGAGTTTTAGTTTTCAAGTTTTCCAGTTTTAGTTCTTAAGTTGTAGTTTTCGAGTTTTAGTGTTTAATATAATTAATTTTAGTTAAGTTGTAGTTTTGAGTTACAATTTGTTTAGTTGTTTAGTTTCAATCATTTAGTTTTAGTAATAGTTGCAGAAAATGTCACGAATGTGAGTGGGAAGTTCCGTGTCTTTTCTCGAAGTTGCAAATGTACAATCGTGATACGAATTCTTTTTCGATTCGGCGTCGCGATAGCGAATGCAAAACGCGCTCGTCCTACTCCACTGCTGTTACTATACCGAGCGATAATTTCGTCGTCTTTGCTTCCCGTCCGGCGTCCAACGGAATGTCGCGTCGGGCGCAACGAGCCGTGCCAACCTACGCGAGATCCCGACGTCGACGACGAGCACGAGTTACATCACGAGTCGATGAGGCGCCCGGAACACCTCTGTGTGTACACTCGCGTATCTCGCTCGCTCGTCGGTCGCCGCGCGGGGCTTCGGGGCGAGGGGGGCGCAGATGTTTTTGACATTTAAAAATACCCGCTGTAGGGCTATTTGTGCGCTTCGGCATCCACGTCTCGGGAAACCCCACAAGAGCGTAGACACCGGTGGCGCACGAGGCCCGCTCATCGCTCAACGATTTTCTCGTCGTCCCGTTGGCCGCCTGTAACCTTTTTCTACTCTTCCGATTTCACACCGTTAGCCCAGCGATTTGTGACCTTGCACTCGGCGCCTCGATAGTCCGTGTTCCGACTCGTTCGTGGAAATTTTTGTAAACACTTGCTTCACTGCGTAGCAGAGTTGCGAACTTCTATAGGTCGCAGATTATTTCGTTTTTTAGATTTCATTGCGTGATCATTTTAAGATATCTATCGTAAGTTCGAAGTTCATTTAGTGCGTAAGTTTGATCTTAAGTTCGAAGTTGAGTTCGTGCTTAAGTTTGATCTTAAATTCGAAGTTGATTTCGTGCTTAAGTTTGATCTTAAGTTCGAAGTTGATTTCATGCTTAAGTTTGATCTTAAGTTCGAAGTTGATTTCGTGCTTAAGTTTGATCTTAAGTTCGAAGTTGATTTCGTGCTTAAGTTTGATCTTAAGTTCGAAGTTGAATTCGTGCTTAAGTTTGATCTTAAGTTCGAAGTTGATTTCGTGCTTAAGTTTGATCTCAAGTTCGAAGTTGATTTCGTGCTTAAGTTTGATCTTAAGTTCGAAGTTGATTTCGTGCTTAAGTTTGATCTTAAGTTCGAAGTTGATTTCGTGTTTAAGTTTCATCTTACGTTCGATTGTAGTTTAGACCTTGTAGTCTGAACTACAATCGAATTGAGTTCATTCTGAAGTTCCAATTTGAGTTCAGACTGAAATCATATTCGAACTTTAGTCTGAGTTCAAATTGGAACTTCAGTCTGAGTTCAAATTAGAACTTCAGTCTGAGGTCAAATTAGAACTTTAGTCTGAGGCCAAATTAGAACGTCGTCGCGAGTACGCAACGAAGTTCACTAATCCACCGCCAGGGGTATCCCAGTTGCACGCCGAAACCGGGCATGTCGGAAAATTGGTAAATCCGAGAAATTCCGACGCCAGTGTTCCAAGACCGGTGGGCAACACGGGGTTACTAATTTTAGCGTTAACTTTGATCGTCGCGGACCTAGTTTGGACCGCGGGACGTCAGCCAACCCTCCGACAATGATTCACCGTGTCTTCCTAGTTCTATCTATACCCGGCATTGCCGAAGGCATGTGACTCGTGGATGAGGTAAATATTCGGGCATCCGCCTCAAAATAAAGTGCATCCACGGGTGTCGATATAAGCGCACAGGTCAGCGACATCTGTCGAGAGTCCGATGAGTTCGGCAATGAATTTCAGCGTCTCTAGCTTCTCCTCATTTGGCATTGTCCATCCAGCCGTGGAAATAATTACGTTAAAATGACGGATTTATTTGATTGGTCCTTTCTATCCAATACTAGCATCAACTGACAGAATGGACCAATCAAATCAATCCCTCGTTATTACGCAGTCATTTCCACGAGTAGAAAGAAAGCGCCAATTATCGTACAAAGGTGCTTTCGATTCGGCATTTGTCCTTATTATAACCTGACTGCGCATGCGCACGTGCAAAAACCGACCGTGCGCATGCGCGCGCTCATAAATGACTTGTAAAAAAAGCTATTATCCCGTATACACATAAATAAATAAATCAATAGTATTTACTATTCGAACACGGGCAGTTTTGATAAAACCGGTTGGAATTCGGTGCAGTGGGAGGTTTGACTATAAATAATCGAAAGCGAATAAAAATAAATTGGAACGCAGCCACGCAAAGTGCGAGCGAGTCACGGCATCGCGAACGACGCGAGCTCGGATCGTACGAAAATCTATTCGAGCGAGCGCGCCCGAGTGCGCGTCGCCTCGGCGCACCCTCGAGTCTCCAGAAAGACTGAGCCAGAGACCTCGGAGTATGAATGAGCTTAGAAATAACCCGAGTCGCAGATAGCGTGTCGCCAGCGCCGGGATACGCTGCTGCGACTTATTTGCCCTTCAATTTGTTCAGCCCCGCTTTGCATGCGACTGTTCATTATAATACGAGATTTTTCAATGCTCCCGACTTGACCGTCACGGTTCTAATGGCAAAATTGCGCTTTTTCGATTTATCCTGCGCTACATTGAATTAAAAAACAAAAAAATGCGTCCCAAAGTATCGGGAGAAAAAAAAAGATTACTTCCCATTTCAATCATCGTTCAGCTTTCTGTTTGGAGAAACCAAGACTTGCTCGCTTACATAATTTCGTAAGTGTGGGGGTTTCCTGAACTAGTGATGGGAGTCCGTAAATAATTGGTCAATTAACCGCATCTACCAACGATATTTTAACGATGGCAAATTATCCATAAAATAAATAATAGCTTTGTAAATATAAATATATTGTCGTTCTACATTAAAAAATATTTCACTAACTTTTTTTTTAAATAAAAAAAATACAATCCTTCAGGTGGATTTCACCTAAAAAAATAAAGTGTTGTTCGACTCGTTGCAATAACGATTTTTTAAACACTGGCAGTCTCGGCCTTTCCCAGTGTGGAATTTATTAAAAATGCCCGGTGACATCACTGGTAGAAATACTACAATGAAATCCCATAATTTACCAGCATAACTAACGATTGTTTTTCTATTTTTGTTTCAGGCGAAATGTGTTTGCACGTGGCAGCTGCGGGCGGTCAGGTCGATCTAGTCCAACATCTTCTGCGGTTAGGGGCCGACCTGGAGGCCAGGGAAGGACTTTCGGGAAGGACGGCGCTCCATTTAGCGCTGGAGCGTGGTTGCCGATCGGTCGTGACTTTTCTGTTGCAAGAATGCAGGCCGTGCCTGGACGCCCCGACGTACGCGGGTATCACGGCTTATCAGATCGCGATATGCCTCGACAGCCAGTTGGCCCGGGAGCTGGTGAGGCTGGGAGCCAAGCCGGAACCGCTTCCCGAGTCGGACTCGGACATAAGCGACGATTCCGGTGACGAGGACTCGCCTTACATGCCGGCGATCGCGCGGCTCAGACAAGGCGTCGGTGTGCGCGCTTAAGGCGAAGCGAAACGGCCGAGCGCACGACCGAGAAGACTCCAATCTCTCAGCAAACTCATATCGACGGTCCCGACGGCCTCGGGTCAGAGGCGGAGTCGCAACGGACGAAGAATCACCATAAACATCCGGCACGAATCAATTATTGTCCCGACTCGGTCGGTAAACAAAAAAAAATCATTACAGTTTTTGTTACCGACGGCGGGATTTCACTCGGCCTCAAGAAAAATCTGGACGATCGCGTCTCTGAGGGCACGAGTGAGAGAGGAATGGAGAGAAGGGGAGAATTTCGCCGTATGCGAACGGCCGTTCCGTTTCTTACATTTTTCCGCGAGCGCGAGGAGGGAATTATTATCGTCGCCGTTGTCTCGAAGTTGTCGAATCGTTGCAAGAATGAACTTGTCCCGCGATATCGTGACGCCCGCGTAACTAAAAACGGTGTTGTTTGTGCTCGAAGAGACGAAAAAAAAAACGACGTCGAAACGATTCCGGGGGTTATCAGGAGACGCGAAGTAAATTCAATCGGTGAACGACGAAATCAGCGATAATTCGTTCCGTCGGGGACTCCCGAAACTCTTTGCTTTCTCGATAGAAGTAGCGGCGAGACGAAAAACGAACGAAACTTAGCAATTGTGCGAATGTGTGTACTTGTGTGCGAGTGTGCGCGCATGCGCGAGTGTTAGTACGCCGCCGAAAAGCGTATATTTAATCCGATGAAAAAGTCGGGGGTAATGTTAGTATAACGAGCCCGACCATACGAGAGATATCAGAATGATTATTTACTTACGAATTTAATTATTTATCATCGACGAACGAGATAATCGAAACCTGTTGAATTGTTATCCGGAGGTTTAACGAGGGTGTTTCTAGTACGACCAGTCCGCCCTCGGTAAAAATCATCCACTTTCTCTATCACTTACTACGACCCTTTGTACATAGCCATTCCCCGTGATAGTCCCATAAGTCTATCATTAATATTATTAATATTATTATTATCGATATATTAACTATTATATTTTCAAAATAAATGGACGTTTAAAGACATTTATTACGTGTCCTGTTAAATACTTTTTCTTTATACTATCCATACCGCTTTCAGTTATTCGCTTCGCAGTTTCATTACGGATATTGATTCATCACGAATACGGTTACGAGTTTTTATTAATCAAAGCCGAGAGAACAGAAAAATAATTTTTCAGCTCACTTTTACAGTTAAATTCAGTTAATACAATTAATCAAAGATTTATAGTCGATTCAATTGGGATTTAATTGTAAAAATTTACTTGAAATTTACTTGAACATATTTGTAAACCATTTAAGTACGATTATGATTTTTTATTAATCACAGTCGGCAAAAATGAGGCATAATTTTTTAGTTCATTTTTACCATTAAATTTAGTTGGTACAATTACTTAAAGATTTACAATCAAACCAACTAGAATTACTTGTGAAACTTAAGAAATTGAAAGCTTCGAGAACGCATTCTAGGAACGTAAGGAAGATAGCTGGCTATAAAAATCGGGTTTTTTTGGGGTGTCACAGGAAACAGCCCAGTGAGATGTCGGAATATCGGTCGCTGGTATTTCCGAGGTACGCCTAGTAACGCACGTACGTGCATAAAAATGTGGAGCAAGGACCCGTCGACCGGGGGTATATTTGTAGATGCGAGACGCGTAATGGTCTCGGCATTCCAAGAACCTCGCCGCTCTCTCGCACTTGTTCCTTTTTCGGTGAGAGTTTGGTCTACTGGATCGCATGTGGGTTCCGGCGAAGAGTATATATTTGGACCAGGTAGGGCGAGGGGGCAAGTCCGGCCGGGGTGAGCACTGTCTGGCCGAATCATCCACGCTTCTGCCTTCTGGCATTGCGAGACGAGCGTATGTACTTCTAATTATAAATAGGACACGGTGCTTGCTCTTCCAGTAGTCCGCGATGCGTTCAAGTTCCGTCGTTGCCGAGCCAACTGTAAGACCCTGCGGTCTTCCACGTAGAGCTAAATTGATACTGAAGTGCTTTATTTTCTGGAAGACAGTTATTTCAAAATGATGATCAAAATTTGTCATACGGTACGAGGTAACAAAAAGTTTGTGGATTCAACATCCCTTGTCCAGAAAGAGGTTTTTTTTTTTTATTACCGGATAGAACCCTTTTACAGGACGATATATACATAACTCCCAAGCATTATAATAGCACTTAGAGTCGAATTTTAAGACGTTAGTTTGAACTTAAGATCGAACTTTAACGCTTTTCAAACTTCAGTTCGAACTTGATTTCATGCTTAAGTTCGAAATTAAGATAGATCTTAAGCACGCACTGAAGTTCTTAAGTTCGATCTTAAGAGCCATCTTAAGTTCAGGCTAAGGTCTTAAAATTCGACCCTTAGAAGAGTCTTGTGATCATGAATATCGCTAACCGTACATAGAATTATGAGTGTAAATAATCTTACATCAGAAGATCAAGTTTTTATTTCGCAGCATCGGGTACTTATAAATTTCTGAAAACATCGATTGTTCAGTCATCAGAAATTTCTGCGTTAATATATTCATTATTCTACTTTCTCTGGTCCAAAAGAAAGACTGGATGCCAGTTTCATTGTTGTCTGGCTCGGAACGGAGCCGCGAGAAAAGCTCCGGCGTTTATGCATACACAAAACGTCACTGCTTTCGCTACGTTTACACATGCGTACAAACACACACGTATTTATGGGGCAAACTTTCATCGCGGTTGCTTCGGCGAATTCAAGTGATGCGCAACCACGGGCTTTTTCGAGGCTCTCGGGAATTCCCATTCGGACAGACGGAAATACCGCGTCGAACGGTATGGCTAAGGCATGGTCTCGATCCAAACGAATATCTTTCCGACGACTGTGCTCGAACAGACGAATTTTTAAAGAACACTGACTCATTCGGAAAATCTCAATGGAACACAAACAAATATGAAGAATAAATTGTTACGCAATAACGCGCTGTCTCTAATGTTAGATATGAAATATTGGATTGGATGGCATAGTCTCTTGTCAAAGATAATTTCGCGTAACTTCGTTCTTCGTTTTCGGTGTTTTAATGTTTTTAAAACGTGTGCCATTGAATATGCGGTCCGGCAGGTAATTCTGGAGGTCAATGACCCCATGATTTTCGCAACCATCGTACCGGTCCATTGCATTCGATGCATTATTCTCCATAAACGTTCTGAAACTTCGTTCTTTCTTCTATCTTCCTTTTTCCTTTATGATTTTATAGGATAACACTAGCAGGTTGTTGCGGCTCACGTGCATCGCGTCCTCGCTAGCGATTATATAATTTAAAAACCGGAAATTTAGATTTTAGCAAATTTACCGAAAATACGTCACTTCCGGCTTAAAAATCTAATTTTTTCCAACCGGAAATACGTTACTTCCGGTTTGAAAATCTCATTTTTAATCGGAAACGCGTCACGTTTAGTTTGAAACTCGCATTTTTCTACAGGAAGTGTCATATTTCCGGTGTGACGTCACTTCCGGTTGAATAATGAGATTTTCAAACCGGAAGTGACGTACTTCCGGTACGACGTCACTACTGCGATTGAACAATAGGATTTTCAAACCGGAAGTAACGTATTTCCGGTAGGACGTCACTACCGGTCGAAAAACTACTTCGCTAAATTTGAAGAACACAGGGTATAAGATGGCGAGATTAATAAACAAAAACAACAACGAAGAAAAAAAATGGCATAAAGTCGGCTACGAGCTCGTGACGCTTCCGTTATCGGTCAAAGGCTTTAGCGCGCTTGACCCCAAATCGCTGAAATAACAAAAGAAGTGTTTGCGGCTTATGTTTATTCGCACGCTTGCTTAAAGTATTTGATAAAAGCTACATTCGGTCCAAAGCAGCCTTACAGCGCCATCTACAGTATATAACATTCTAATGCACGATGTTTCTCCAACCTAGTTACTTTTTGGCAGAAGTGAATTTGGCGGTAAACGATACCGTACCTGGTAGAAACATGTGTTAGCGGCATCTTCAAGTCTCGAAGATCGTTTCTCGAGAAGATTCGTAAGCGTCGTGCGTTGGCCAAGTCGCGCCCTTGGAAACGGGTCCGAACTTAGTATCCTTGGAAAATTCGAGAGGCGCTGATCATTCGGTTCGAGAACTTTCCGGATTCGCACACACACGCACCGGTCTGTCCGAGAATCGCTGTGAATCGTCAACGACCAGTGAGCATTAGTGAGTGAGTCGCGAGATCGCGAGAATCAAGTTTTTTGCACACAAAGAGAGGACACAGCAAAACTAAAGAGCACGGGATAAATTTCATTTAGAAAATCTTCGAAATGGATAAGGTAAATAATGTCGATGAATTTACAAATACTTCGATCGTCCGCTTCTAATTGATTTGGCCGGTGTCGGTGGAAGAAAATTGCGAAACAAGCACCTTCGAGAACACACGCTACGGTTTATCGCGAAGCCTCGTTTCAATCTTCAGCAATATACTTTTTTTTTTTACTCAATCACATTTCACAAGCAATTCTTGCATTACGCTCGAACTGCGGTACTTGATTATTTTCCAAACTCTATTTGGGCCAAGATTTTTTTTGCGATTTTTTTACCATTTACCACGTGTACGGAGACATTTTGATGCAATTTTTTAGCGTTTGAAAATCAGGTTCGTAGAAAATTGTAGAAAAATTGCCAAAATTCATAGTTTTTAAAAATTTATCCTGGTGTTAAAAATGGTGAGGAAAAGCTTAAAGCATCCTGCCCGAGGTTGAACCTTTTTTGTCTAAAAAAAAATTGCACATTGGTTTCTCATTTCATTCCATCGCTCCTGAAGCTTCCTCTATGAGAAAGTGTGGTAGTAATTTTATGGCTTCCTCGTGAAGAAAATACTAATACTGATACGCCCATCAAGAATAACTTATGAAAGGAATGGATAAGAATGACAAAGCAATGTGTAAATTTTCTTTGCACCATTTTATATATATTTTTTTTTACAAATTTCCATCTCACCATTCCAAATGACTAGCAGGTTTTTCAGTATTGTAAAAAATTATTTAAAAATGTTATATTATAAATATATATATTATAGAAATATTTCTCCAAAAATTCTATTTTATCTCAATAGATTGCACTAAACATTGGGCTGAAATTTCCATGCGATTGGTGAAAGTTTGCTAGATTCAAAATCTCAACCTCAGAACAAAGGATATTTTCTTTCACCTCTTTAATATTGCATATGGGTCTGGTGAAATCAATGGATTTATTGCGCTACAGTGCTGGACTTTCTGAAAACTTGAAATTTCCATATTTCCCTTCATGTTTATTTTTTTTTTATTTACAAACCTTTGTGATTACATTCTTCCCATTAAATTTTTTCTACGAATACTACGAGTCTTAAGCTCTACAGCAGAAATTCGCAGATTTGAATTTCATTATTATTTTTTTACTATCTAAAATGAGATTTACACAATTTTTCAGTAACTTCATTTTCCGCAAAGCGCAACATTGTAATACTAAAATATTTATTACATGATGACTTACGTACACCAATTGCAATCTATTAAGGGGGGATTGATTATATAATTATATAAGGATTAATTATAAAATTAACACTCATGAATTTTTGCATATATGGTACAAAAAATGCTCACCCTTTGTTTCTTTATCTCAGGTTTCATCCTTGAAGGAACAAGGAAACGTAGCCTTGCAGGAAGGCAAGTTCCAAGATGCAGTGAAGTTTTACACCGAAGCGATAAGCCTGGACGAGAAGAATCATGTGTTGTACAGCAACAGGTCAGCGGCGTACGCGAAAGCGGGCGAGTACCAGAAGGCGTTGGAAGACGCGGAGCAAACGGTGAAGTTGAAGCCGGATTGGGCGAAGGGTTATTCCAGAATGGGTGGCGCCCTCGCTTTTCTCGGCCGAGTAGACGAATCGATAAAAGCGTACGAGCGTGCGATCGAGCGCGATCCAACCAACGATCAGTATCGTCAGAGTTTGCGGGAGATAGAGGCACAAAATTTCGGCAATCCGTTCAACTCGCCGGACGTGTTGATCAAGCTGAGAAACGACCCGAGAACGCGAGCGTACCTCGACGATCCCGAGTACTTGAAGCTGCTTCAGGAGCTTCGAACCAATTCCCGAAACCTCGGAAGCAAACTCCAAGATCCCAGAGTGCTGACGACGCTGAGCGTGCTCTTGGGGGCGAATTTGATGAACAGCAGCGACGAAGCGATGGACGTGGACCCGCCGAAGCGACAACAGACGCCGAAGCTGTTCTCGCAGCCGAAAGCCGAACAAAATCCGAAGGAGAATCTTTCGGCGGAGAAGCGAGAAGCCCTCGAGGAGAAGAGAAAGGGAAACGAAGCGTACAAGAAGAGAGATTTCGAAACGGCTCTGTTGCATTACACCAAAGCAACGGAGCTCGATCCTACCGAAATAACGTTCCTTCTCAACATCGCTGCCGTCTACTACGAGCAAGGGGAATACCAGAAATGCATAGAACAGTGCGAAAAGGCGATCGAGCTCGGACGCGAGAATCGCGCCGATTTCAAACTGATCGCCAAGGCGTTCACGAGAATCGGTCATTCTTACAAAAAACTTGAAAATTGGAGACAGGCGAAGGTTTACTACGAGAAGTCGATGTCGGAACACAGAACTCCCGAGATAAAGACGCTCTTGTCGAATATCGAGCAGAAGATCAAGGAGGAGGAGAAGAAAGCTTACATCGATCCGGTGAAAGCCGAGGAGGAGAAAGAATTGGGCAACCAAAAGTTTAAGGACGGCGATTACGCCACCGCCGTTAAGCATTATTCCGAAGCTATACGGAGAAATCCCGACGACGCGAGATACTACAGCAATCGTGCGGCATGTTACACCAAACTCGCCGCTTTCGATCTGGGACTGAAGGATTGCGAAAAGTGCACCGAGCTCGATCCTAAATTCACGAAAGGCTGGATTCGGAAAGGAAAGATTCTGCAGGGTATGCAGCAGCACAGAAAGGCGTTCAAGGCGTACCAGACAGCCCTCGAATTAGATCCCAACAACGGCGAAGCTCTGGAAGGATTCCGCAGCTGCTCCGTTTCTTACGACGCCAATCCCGAGGAATTGAGAAAGCGAGCCTTCTCCGATCCCGAAGTCAACAACATTCTACGCGATCCGGCAATGCGAATGATACTCGAACAAATGCAGAGCGATCCGAAAGCATTACAAGAGTAAGCACTTTCTCCGTGAATCAGAATTAATAGAATGTTACGCTAAGTACTAAAAAAAAAGACGATTTTTTTTTTCGAAGAAATCTTTCGGATGTAAATTTATAAATAACTTTTTAAATGTAAGTTGCTCTTTGATCGCTGCTACAACCAATTATCACATTTTGCACTCGTTCAACCGGGCAGCTATACCGAAAATCCAATAATAGATTATTTACAGTATGAGTAGTGAATATATTATTCACTACTCATACTGTAAATAATAGTGACGAGCAAAAAAATTTACAATTTTTTTTAAACGTGACAAATCTGTAATTTAGAATGAAAACTTGTCCGTTACTTTTGAGAAATTTGTAAGTCCCCGAAGCGTGTCGAACGAACGCAATGTTAATAATTTTGTATCGCTTTCTGTTACAGGCACATGAAGAATCCCGACATCGCTGCAAAAATTCAAAAACTATTGGAATCCGGTCTCGTAGCAATACACTGAGATCCAAAAAAATTGTACACATACGGGAAATTTAACACGCCTACATTTATAGCGCTGGTGCATTAAAGATCCTTATCGCTGCTAATTCCCTCGAGTTTTCGGGTCGGAACACAAATCGCCTCAACGTTTCTCCTATTGTTTTCCAAGGCTATATCGAATTCAATCCCAATATTTCGCCGATTTTACACGATAGCAGCAGCGGCGCGAAAAAAAAGTTACTGTACTAAAACGCAAAGTAACTAGTGTTTTCGTACGAAAGTGCGAGAACACTCGTTACTAGGATGTAATATCTTGATGCCGTTTCATCACCGACGGCCGCGGTACTAGATATTAATAAACAAAAGAATAAAAAACAAAAATTCGCTCCACATTTTTGCGATGTGTATTGTCGATTCGAAAAGCTTCGTGAGAATAAGATCAGTATCTGCCGCGAGTGCCTCAAGCGATATTAGAAACCGAACGTTTCTACCGGTTAAAGGGACGAAAAAAAAACACAGGAAGAAAGGGGGACACGAAAATGCGTAATCGCTCCCGTGTATAAATAGCATGCTTGATAAGCTTCTTCGATGTATGTTAATTCTTTTTTTAAATCTGTCGCAACCGAATCGTCACGTTTCTTCGGTCCTCATTTTAGATGTAATGTTTTTTTATCATAAATAAAAATCATTCGTGGCATTATCGTTGTGATACAATAGAGGAAACGTTGTTCTGAAAAAAAAAGGTACTGCATAACTGCATTTACCGTACGCAAAAAAAAAACAAAACAAAACTGGTGATGTATTTATTCTCAGCTCACCTATCAATTACGATAACTTTAAACCTAGTTTATCAGAGTAAGAAATAAACAAACAAAAAAAAACTTATTATACCGTACCAATCGTGTTTCGTGTCAGTTTTATATTCGCAATTCCCGTACACTGAAATGGAAGTTACTACGAAGTTGTGCTACGGGTGTTATTTATTCGTAATTTACTATCGGCCAACGGAGCGTCGTTCGTAACGTGGGTTGTTCGCACAGTTACGCGAATGAGTCACAATGAGTGTGAAATAGTGGATTCTCCCCTCTCCTGCGTAATAAGCCTGTTCGAGGTACGTCTAAGTTCGCCGTATAAGGAATTTATTCTAACGAATGTCACTGCCAGTTTAACGATTAATTAATTGCCGAATTTACATTGCTTTCCGTTTTACAGCGAAAATTCAAACTATATGTCGAAACGAGGGATATCAGATATCCCCGTCGATAAGAGTCAACAGCTGATCTTTTATTATTACCATCATGCGATCGCTTCCCCCTAACTTTTGACAGTTCGAGCGTCTTGTCAATGTTTCTTTATTTCTAATTAAATCGTACAGTCGGTGCATGATAATCTATGAATTTAGGCGTATTCAACAGAGTCAATCTCAAGGTAATTGATCAGCCCTTACGATTTTACGCTTACGTAGCGTTCCTCGCGCAAGCGGATAATGTGTATTGCATGAAACGGTACTTCTAACCTCCGTTCCGTACGAAACCCCGTGTTAACATTTGGCATCGAGTACACCTCATTTACGTTAGAAAATGCTACTCTCCCGGTCGTAATCGTACTCGGGATTACAAGGCGTCGTGAGTAGAAAATTATGGCCTGTTGTGTTCGTACTTTAAGCGCACAAAATTACGGCATTTTTTGTAAACGCACTTTCAGAGAATCCGGACATTTAATGTACCGTATTCTTGCGAGGTAACGCTGCTTTTGCTACTTCGTAATTAGTAAATGCGGCACTTGTTACGAAATTTATCACACAGGGTGAATCACCGGATGCAGTTCCGCTGCGTCCGGGAAAATTCGAGATTCGTTGATGAGTACACGCAGCTGAAACAGAAATTCTTATTTTCCAGTCTCATGTCCGTGCAGAGTTGACCAGCTCAATTTAAACAGATCAACAAATTTAAACAGCGTATCAAATGCAGCTCCACTGCATCCAGAGATATTTAAGATTCATCGAAACGTATATGCAGATGAAACGCAAATTCTTATATTCGAGTCTCATGTCTGTGCCGAGTTTAGATTTTAAACTGATTGACCGGCTGAATTTAAAGAGATTTACGAATTTAAACAGATTACCGAATGCAGCTCCGCTGCATCCAGAAATATTTAAGATTCATCAAAACGTATACGTAGATGAAACAGGCATTCTTATATTTCACTCTGATATCTGTTCGGAGTTTAGTTTTTACACTCATTGACTACCTCAATTTAAACAGATTAATGAATTTAAACAGATTACCAAATGCAATTCTGTTGCATTCAGAAACATTTAAGAAACATTCAAACTGATTGCTAAATTTAAACAGCTGAATGAATGTAAACAATGCAGCTGCAACAGACAATCTTATATTCCAGTCCGAAGTCTGTTCGGAGTTTAGTTTTTAAAAAGATTGGCCCTTCCAATTTAAACAGATGAGTGAGCTGAATTATTATTTTGCAGGATTCAGGGGGAGGAATGTATTCCGAATGGGCATCTCTAAGTGCCCTCATACAGCGCGGCTCCGAGGAGAGTCAAAGTGTATTGGAAAAGTTCTCTCCCGGCGCAGGAAGAGAGGTCGCCCTTTCGATAGTTCGTCAATTGGCAACGAACCTCGGCATCACCCAGGCGGCGGAGCCGAGCCCTTTGAACACGGACAAGGAAGTCCAATGGTGCATGGAAGTCATCTGTTACGGACTGTCCTTGCCCCTAGCCGAGCACGATACCGTCCGAGATTGCGTCAATGTCTATTGCGAATGGCTGTCGGCTCTCTACTCAACACCAAAAATCTCTGTCCCAAGACCCATAGTGGAGGACACTAATTTCTATGCCAGGAAGATCATCAGCCACTTTCACAATCTTTTTGTTCCGAGAAAGGGCGAAGGTGAGAACTTTTTTTTTGTTTACAAAAAAATGTTTCAAAATTTATTTAAACCCTTTCGTCATGGGACTTATTTCTGCTGGAATTATATATATTTGTCGTTTTCTAAAAACTAGAAAAACATGAATGTTTTGGCAAATGGTTGTATAATTATTTTATTTTTTTTGCAGAAAAAATCATACAAAAAAAATGCATACTGTCGACAACGGTGTTGAGTTGTCCGGTAATTTCTGAAAGTTCTGGAAATACCTGCAAATCGTCCCTGAAAGTCCTCCGAGAGTCCTTGAGGCTTTTTGCAAATTCTGCTATTTTTCTTTCCCTCTATTTTCCGTTCTATATTTGTCGTTGATTCCCGAGAGTCCATCTATTCACTCACGTATTTACGTAATGGTAAACACGCACGATATTGATTGCGATATTGTCGTGCGGCAATTATTAATAATAACGATAATCATAAAATACCCGAACGTTACGTAAATCTCTCATACGAAAGGGTTAAAAAAGCCGTAGCACATTTATGTTTTTTAATTCTATGCATAACATTGTGTAATACTTCTTTCCTTCTCGTAGTCTGGCCATTTCTGTATCAGGACTTAGGTATCTGATTTAACAAAAATACTGGAAACATAATTTCATAAAACATAATTGTCATTTTTCTTAATTGTTCATTCAATATTTTTTTTCTGTATGCATTCCTAGGAACGGACACAATTAATCGACAAGCAGTGCTGTGCCACAGAGTTCTCAGAACGTTGCAGCAAGTAGCGAGAGGACCGGCTACCCTCGATCGCGAAACGTGGGAAAGTTTGCTTCTTTTTCTCATTGGAATCAACGACGCTTTGTTGGCTCCGCCGGCAGTTAGGGAAGACGCGGGCGAACAACTATGTGAAAGGGTGCTTGGCGTGTTGCTAGAGGTAATCGAGGCGTCTTTTCGTACGATGAAAAAAAAGTTTTAAGTCGATAATAATCAGTTTTACCGTGATTAGTGTTCGATATATTAACTATTCGGTGCCAACGCTCTCTTACGATGGCATATTAATTTATTTATTTATTTATTTATTCAAAGGACAAGTCCTTTTACAAAACACGTACAGATAAAAATATTTGGGTTTTATTGCTACAGCGTATCGCAAGACGATAGAAAACTAATAAATGGATACCATTGACATTAATTTCTCTCAGGTATGGCTCGTCGCTTGCGAACGGAACTTTCCATCGCCACCACTGTGGAGAACCCTACGAGAATCTTGTCTCCGTTGGCGTCATCGACTGGCTTTGATAGAGCAGTGGAATCGCGTCTGTTTGGCGTTAACGGCGAAGTTATTGCACATCATGTATGGGCCAATGTTTCCCGAGTTGAAGATAAGTACGTATTGTCACATTTTCACCGTTCGCGGTTCCCTTCCACACACTGGAATTACAACACTGTAAAAAAAATTCTAAATTTAGTGTACCGGGCGGGAAATATTTATGCAAAAAGCTCTTACATTCAATTTAATGTACAATTGTGATGAAAAATTAATATACTTTTTCATTGAAATTAAAGTAAATTATTAGAAATAAAATATTTCCAATGTTTTCAATGCATTGAACATTAATTTTTCATCACAATTGTACATTAAATTTAATATACGAGTTTTTGCATAAAAACTTGCAGTCCGGTAAATTAAGTCTCATATTACCTAACAGACGCTATTTAGATTTCTGTAATTTTCCTCGAAATACGATTTTCTCATCCCTGGTTAGTAATGCATAAGCCATGCACCGTTAAATGTATTTAGGTGACGAAGATGCTCAGCTCGTACCGCCGACGATGTCCGACGAGGCGGTCGCTCAGGCTTGGTACAGGCTTCTCCGAACAGTCGGTGATCCGGTCGATCTTTGCAGACCAGCGGTGGTGTCCCAGACTCAGGCATTTTTGCAGTACGCGATTGCCAGTCCGAACGTCGTTGATCCTTGCCAGCATCCGTGTTTGCAAGGATTACCGCAGATATTTTTAAAGGCAGTGAAAGGAATAGCTGGCCAAGTCGACGCGTTTCTCGGTGAGCGGTCTCGATAGCTTTTCTCTTCTCGATTCCTTTTGCAAAACAATGATTTTTCCGCTTCAAAAGAACAAAAAAAAAATGCACAAGTTCGCAATGTTTCTGGCTATATTGTATATAAAACGAAAGTGGATGGTGGTGGTGGTTGCATGGACGTCCGGTAATTTTTCAGGGGTCTCACAGGCATGCTGTTGGGAGGAGTGTTGCGCAGCCAGTGTCACACCGGGCACCGGCCTCGGCGGAGTTGGGGGTGCCGGGGCGGACAAGGTCAGCGGCAAGGATCAGCCTCAGCCCTCCCCCACGCCCCCGACACAGCGTAGACTGGCCAAAAGTTTCAGCGTCACACCTTCCGCAGTCACCAAGGGTATCCAAGAGTGCACACTTTCTTCTTCGTAAATTTAATCTCACCGAAATATCGGACTTGTACACTTCTATTCTCAATTGCAATCTCGCCGCACTGCAGGTGAAAACATCGGCGAATGATCGCTTGAAATTCATCCTTTTTTTTTTACAATTATCTACTATTCACGCAGATGGTCATTCGCCGAGGTTCTCACCGGCGCTAGACTCGATTCTGTCTACTGATCAAAACCCGAGTAAACAGGCTCAACGACACGATCGCATGTACTGTTTACAGAATCGACAATCTTGTGTATATGTACTCCTCCAATTTTCACGATCACACGACTTATCGAAAAGTTACACCATTCAGTTATCTGGAAATTATATTTACATGATCTAGACACATTAGCGGTTGATTCGAGAACGCTAAAAACAATTTATTGTCCATCTTACGAAACCAGGAATGCCGAAATCTTCGTTGATCGGACTGACGACCAGTCGCATCTCTAACGCTCAACCAATCGTGGTAGCCAATTCCGGGCCGCCTTCTACGTCAAGCACTACCTGTAAGAGCGATGTTATTTGCAACATTCATAGTTGCTTTCTTACATCACCTGCAGTTAAGAACTTCCGTCTAAGTTTAGATCATTGTTTCAGCCGTGACTTCCCTTGGGCAAGACATCAGACCGCCGTTGGCTCCGGGACGCCCGAAATGCAACAGCATCCTGCACTTGTTTGGAGAATGGTTGTTCGAAGCTGCATTCATCGGTACGGATGGATGGTCCCAGAATCTACCACGTACGTTTCGTTTTTCTTTTCTCGATATGTGGAACGTCTTTTGAATAATTCATCCCGAGTCTAGTTGCATTTTTATTTAAAAAACAAAATAAAAAAATACGTTTATTCAGTTTATCATAAAAAAATTATTGCCGGGGATGAAATTAATTTTGACGACTAGAAATGTAGATTTTATATGGAAAAGATTGATAGCAATTCTCTGGTCGGTCAGAACCATTAGGAGCGTCAAAACGTCCGTCTTCCGTTCTCGTGGACGGTCCCAGCTCCCTGCAGGAAACAATAAGCGAAATTCCTCCGTCGCTGAGTATAGATCGTTACGAATCAGGACGAGCGGAAGCTATGGGTGCACTTTGTCGTATTTTCTGCGCTAAAAAAACAGGAGAAGAAATTCTTCCGGTTTACTTGGCTCGCTTTTACCAAGCGATGTACCACGGCCTCAAAGTCGACGAGGTGAGACCGATCGTCGTAGAAATTTCGTCTGTATCAATGATATCGTGAATTAAACGGTTCGATTGTTTTTTTGCAGGGAAGAGAATGCGGAGAAACACTCGCAAGTATTTTGCTGAATTCCGCAGATTTGTTCAGATTGGATCTCGACGGAATCGAAGTATTAGCGCCAGCAGTGCTGACTGCTCTTGAAGTCGTGCTGCCGGAAAAAGATTTGAAATTGAAATCGAGCTCTGTGTCCAAGATAGAACTGCGAAGAGCTTCCATTCATTTGTTGATATCCATGCTGGCTCTACCACTGCACTATCAGGTATTTAAGTCTCATCGAAGGCGGATATCATCACGGCTGTCCATGAGACTTTTCTTTTGACCGTGCATTCCAAAATCCGTGAGAAAAATTGATTACAGTTTTTATTACCGACCGCGGTATTATTGCACATGCTCTTAAGGACATTGGTGAATTAGGTTCGAATTATTTTTTTCGGCTTAAAGAGACGCGTAGCTGTTTATGATGGATGCTATTTTGAGTTGTTTGAGTTAAAAACATGTTTATATTTGTCGTTTGTTCGAGTACTGTATTTTTTTTAATCGACCCGACGATTTCAAAGTTTATACTTTTTACAGAATCTCTCAATACGCGAATTGCCGAACTTCTCGAACATAGTTAATCCGGAGAAACCTCAGTTGACATTCGCATCGCTGAAACCGAGGCTCATGAATCTCCTGATAAACGCTCTCCAAGTCGAGACGGATCCACAAAACACTCATATGCTTCTCGGCAAGTATTCATTCTGTTAATCTTCATCAGTACATTTTTTTTCTGTTTTTTGTCATCAATATTTTACCTGCTTTTGTCTCAGGTGGGCTTTTACTGAGCGTGCAGGATTCAGCGGCAGCCGAAGAGGTAGAACAAGTAACACAATCGGACATTGGCGGACACATAGCTAATAGCACACCGACAAACTTATTGTCCTCGGGTACGTTTACCTGCGGAGTTCTAAATCATTACGTAAAATTGAGATTTGAGTGCATTGTCTTTTTATTATTATTATTTCTTTAATCTACTTATATAATATATTAAAGTTTCGACGATTGCTCGACACGTTGATGCTCGCATTTCACACTCTTATGGTTTCACGATTGTCTTGAAGTTTGGAATTAATATTCATAGCAAGCCCATTTTTGCGCTAAAGAGGTTGTGCTTGAATTATGAGGACATACGAGATTTTATCTGGCAACTTAAAGAATCGGCTGTGATATCCGAAAAATAACGCAATTTGAAAATAACGTTGGTTCCCGTAGCAAGATCATGAATCCCTGTGCGAAGCATCTCTTCACTCTTATCTACTTCTATATATGGGGCATTCCACGTCAAGTCGATCGGCCCAAATCCCTGACCCTCCTAGATCAAGCTAAATGTATACATAATATATCCATTTTGGAAATTTACACATGTGTTTTACACTAATAGAAGAACATTCTGTGAAATTTTAAGCAAAATACAAAGAGTTATACTTGCAGAAACTTAAAAAAAAAGAATTTCCAGTTTTTTTAAGTGTCTCATCTTTGGAAAATTTAGAAAAAAATTACGAAGTGAGTTCATCAAAATAGCATCTTTTTGTAGACGACGTTTTTTTGTACGACCAAAAGTTTCCGAAATATAATAATCTTTAATATTGACACGCCTATCTGCCAGCTTAAAAACGAGATGAAAATTGAAAAAAAATATTCCAGTTCGTCGCACTGTATAATACTACAACATCACGATTTTTTAACTTAATCTAAGAGGGTCAGGGTTTTAGGCCTTTTGACTTGACGTGGAATGTCCCGTATTCATACCGCTGTAACCGCTTATCACGCGCTTATGTGACGTGTTTTCTTCTCATTTGTTTTGTTTCTTTCTTAATTTTATGGATTGTGTTCCGTTGTGCATTCACCATTGTGCCGTCATCGCAAAAACAAACACACACAAACACCGCTTGATAGTCAGCAGCGATTCGGCCAGTCAAATAAGCATTTCCAGTGACCAACGCTCGCTCGGCGATACATCCGATATTTCTACACTTCAAGAGGAAAGCATTGCTTTCGGTAAATAAGAACATTACCTCTTAATCTTTTCACTACCAAAATTCCAATTTCGTACTGTAAAATCAGTTGAAAAAAAAAAAAAAATTGTGAAAGGCTTTTGAGGTATGTACCTCTGCTTTTCTGTATTGTTCTCATAACATCGTATGCGATACGATACGCTTTTACGTCCCTCCGAACTTTTGCTCGATGATGCACGGTTTAAATAATATTATAAACATTGCAGACTCAGCGCATGCTCTGTTCGTCAGAGCCACTTACTTGGTCTGTCACAGATTGATATCCTCGTGGAAAACGGATCTCAACATTTCTCTGGCCGCTCTTGAAATGCTTTCGGGATTGGCGCGAACACGAATTCGCGAGACAGGTGCGTTTCAAGACGGCAATCATTGCGAGAATAAATTTTCTCCGTTTGAATTGTATTTATTGATTATATATCGATTCGTTTAATTAAGCAGCAAGGCGACTCACAGGTTTGACCGTCACAATAGACACGTTTAATAGCCTAATATATTCCACTGTGCAGAGTTTTTAAATCCTTAAGATAATTATGATAATTAAATTATTGTAATTAATTACATTATGATAATTTTTAATATTGAGAACAATATTGACAATTAATTATTTGCAGATGCTTTGGAGTGTAAGCGAGCGGTGAAGTGGCTTTGCGACTATATAACGTATCAATGCTGGCGTCCACCACCTGCACACTCGAAAGATCTACATTCGTCGATAGTCGCGGCATTCGGCTGCTTGACCACTTGGTTGACCGCTCATCCTCAATTACTACAGGTTCGCGATAATTTGTAAAATGACCTACCGTGAAGTCATCTTTTGATTTCTGGCATTTTCTTTTTTGTATCAGGATAAAGATTGCTTGACAACAGTATTAGAAGTGGTGGAGCTCGGTGTCTCCGGTACAAAGAGTATTGGGAAGCCGGGCGAGCCGATTAAGATGAAAGACGAAAAGGAATTGAAACCAGCATCGATGAGAGTGCGAGATGCTGCCGACGCACTTCTCACCACGATTCTCGAGCAGGTATCTATTAACTTTTAATATAATTAGAAACTCGAAGAATCGATGAAAAGGCAGCGATTAAAAACCGGTGTCTGTTTGTCGATGAATTCACGATTTAACCGGTAAATTTTTTTCCGCATAAACAATCTATCACTTGAAAACGGCCAACGCTATTAAAAAAATCTACTTGGTGAATTCGTAGAACAACCGAGAAAAAAATTGAATATGTATATATTTTCTAATGAGGACTGAGCTCGAAACGAAGAGGATGGTGTTTCACCTAGTCTTAGTGAAAGGTTTCGAATCCACCTGGTGGTAGCGAATTTTGTAATTTACTGATTTTGTCTTTTAACGTGTGTTCAGGTCGGCTATTTTCCAAGCGCATGCGGTGCGCAATCCCTTTCCTCCTTGCTCGACGAAGTTTCGTTGCTCCGTCACTGCAACAGCTGGCCTGGCGGTCGTTTGGGACGACCAGCGGCGGTGGAACGTTTTCGCTACTTCGTAGCCGAAAATGCGACGATGCTGGCGCTCCTGGAAGAGCCGCTCGGCAACGATCAGGATCCACAACCGACCGTCACGGTCTTGATTCGTGGTCCGTTCGGCAGACACGCTTGGACGATGCAGCTGCGTCATTTGCCGAGACACAGATCGAGCACGAGAAGCATCAACACGAATCCCGGAAGACCTTTGCCTCTCGCAGAGGCCGCTCCGCGTATGGAGTACAAGCCGAGATTTTTTCCCGACAACGTCGATAGGATTCCTCACTGCAAAGTGTGAGTGATCGACTAAAAACGTTCGGCAAGAGTATCTCGTTAATACGCATCGCTCGTCTGTTTCTCACACGATCATTTTTTAAATTTCAGGGACGAATCGATTCCCAGTCTCGAGGCCGTAATGAACGACAACGACGCGGTGAAGGGCGAGCACGAGTTGCTGTCGCAATTTCTCGACCGCCAGATAAATCTTGAAACGAAAACGAGCGACTGTCGCAACGAAGAGCAATCCTCACAGTACGATAAGATGGAGGAATGTTCACCGCCCCAGATCTGCCATGAGTTTCAGACGGCGAGGCTTTTTCTCAGCCACTTCGGCTTCTTGAATCTCGAGGCCAAGGCCATCGACGAATCCGGGGCTTGCGGCTTGACGGCCCTCGATCCGACGGTTTCAGGATTCTGCACCGATCTCGAGAGTCTCGATCACATAAGTCCAAGAACTTGCGACACTGTACACATATTCTACGTGAAGGCCGGACAGAGGAATCCTGCGGAGATAGTTTCTAACGTGGTATGTCGGTGCTGCAAACATTTAACGGCCTCACGGCGATCATTGTATAAACCCCCGATGCATTTGGGACATTTTTTCATCATTTATTATTTTTTCTACTTTATATCGATTTTTCACATGGCACTTGTGTTCGAACATTTTTTAAGTATTATTCACGACGAATCCATTGCACATCTAACTGGGAAAAAATGGGAGGGATCGAGCCCGAGGATGACCGGAATTGAGATTGAACGCCCTATATGCTTAATATAAAATTGTATAGCATTGACAATATTTCCTAAATAATCATAATATTTTCTAAATCGCCCAAAAGTTTGACAACATAATCAATGACGATTGCAGCTCGACGAGAGCAACGTATCGCCGAACTTCCTGGAGTTTCTTGGTTCCCTCGGATGGCCCGTTTCCGTTTCGAGCCACGCTGGCTGGACGGGTCACGTGTCGACGTCCTGGCGCGTAACTCCGCAAACCAACGTGCCGCAACCGGCTCGAAGCGAGCACGGGGGAGCCCTTTACAATGGCGAAACTCATGTGCTGTATTGGGCAGACGTGAGTTCGGAGATAGCTTTCGTGGTGCCGACACAGTGCGTTGTACCGAGTCTGTGCGTCGACTCCGTGGAGGAAGCCAGTTACAACAGCGACGTGAGCAACGGCCAAAGTAAGCATCAGGGCAGCGCGAACACACGCACATTGCTGGAACAGCTACAAATGTCATAAAATTATTTTATTATGAATAGGTCGTTGTATTTCTACCCAGGTAGCAAAAAGACATCTGGTATGAAAAAGTGATCTAAATGAGTTACATATGTCCATCCGGATCGTACACTGTAAAAAAATTGTACACTTACTATACCGGACTGGAAGTTTTTATGCAAAAGCTGGTACATTAAATTTAATGTACAATTGTGATGAAAAATGAATATACTTTTTCATTGAAAGCAAAGTAAATTATTAAAAATAAAGTATTTCCAATGTTTTTAATACACTGAACATAAATTTTTCATCAGAACTGTACATGGAATTTAATATCTCAGTTCTTGCATAAAAACTGCCAGTACCAGTGCATTAAATTTCATATGAATTTTTTTGCAGTCTATAACTATAAGCTATCGTACGTCCGAAAGTTAATTATTTAGATGTGTGGTAGCTTCGGATACCGTCCCGACGGACATATGAAACCCGTTGAGAACACTTTCTGACAACTAATTTTTTAGTGCTACCTGGGTAATTCAACACAACATACATTATCGTATAATATCGTTACATGTAATATCGTTTTTTTATTAACAGATTGGTTCGAAAGAAGCGTCAGTGAGTCGGCTGGTTCCCGAACATCGTACACGTTGTCCCAGGGCAGTGCCCACGGTCCGCGTGCCATGTCTCTCGACCTGGAGAAGCAACCGCCGAGCATACCGGGTTCGGGACCACCTAGCGTCTCCAGTACGGAGCCGGTGAGACCGAGAAGAACCACGAGACACGCGCTTCCGGGTCAGACGGACACAAGAATAATGGTCGTTTGGCTGGAGAGTTTGGAAGATTACGCTGTGTTCCCGATCGGTGAGACCGCATTGACTGGTATTTACCTCCTGTGAAATCGCGTAGACAGTTGTTTGCCAATTGTTGAACATTTCGCAGCCGATCTCCTGCCCTGCACGTACACCGGTGTCGAGGGTTCGAGAACATTGCTGCCGTCCGACGTGCAAGTGATCTTTCTTCAAGCTCTCGGAAATGGTTTGTTGCGGGTCAGATTGCAAGGTCCAGTGTCCAGAATAAACTTGGCGACCCCCCTCATCGACGGGATGGTCGTTTCGAGAAGAGCTCTGGGCACTTTGGTGCGACAAACCGCACTGAATATGGGACGACGAAGAAGACTAGATAACGACAGGTATGGACGGGATACGTAGAACATGATTTTCGATTTTTTCATCAACCACAGAGTGGCCCCCCGATTAACTCTTTATAAGTCCCTGAAGATATCGGCATGACATCAGATTTCATCTGTAAAGTCCGGGTTATTGCAACTTTATTATAGATAACATTTATTATCGATATAATAAAGTTTCTATCAATGCACTGCAAAAAAAAATTGTTCACTTCTAGAATTTTATTCTCTAAGTGAACTGTGTTACGGCTGTGAGAACACAGCCGTTAAAACTTGGTGAAATTTAATCTCATGCAGATATCTTCAGGGTCATTATAAGTCACACCTGTATGACCACTCTCAGGCACTACCGAAAGAACGCGTGACTCTCACTCACCGTCCATTAGTCCCGTTTCGGTACGATTTCGGGCGGTGAAATTTATAAAGACTTAAGCCTAGACTATCACTTTCGACCTTGAGCACCCAATTATCAGGGCACTCAACGTCGTTTTAACATACGAAACATCTGAGATATATTGCTCACGTTCGTATAATTTCTTTACAATTAACGATTACAAAGCTTCTTGCACGAACGAGAACTGGAAATTTCAGAAGCGCCGTTTTGCCAATGTTGCAGTTATCACCCGCCGCACGTGAGGAGGCGTTTGAAGATTCAGGACATGGTACAAAAATACAAAAGGGATCTCCTGCAACCCGAATTATTGACACTCTTATTCAGCAGTACACAGACTTAGGGACATTTAAAACTATTTTCAAACACAGCGAGTCTCATTTAGCGTGATCTGAATAGTAAGAAGAGACACGGTAAAAAAAACTACACTATTACACTTCGAATAATACTATTGAGTATTTTTATTAGGATACATCGCAAGAATGATTATGAGACAGAGAGGTACGTTGCTAATTTGAATAACGTATCTTCTTGCAGTCTAATCCCGATCTGCTACGGTAAGATTGTAAATATTATATCGAACTGAAATTAACAACTGTACATAATATACATATATATATATTATATATTTGTTCTGAATGTCCACAGTAGTGAAAAAAGAGTTCGGAACCGATTGAACAGCGTAAAATCCGATCTATATATTATATTATTTCTCAAGAAAACTTCTATTATGCACTGTAATACATTCCCAGTTAACTATTATCGAGAATCGGAAAAATAGAGAAAAGTATGAATCGTTTCTTTTGAAGTATTTTGCAAAAAAAAAGAAAGTTCAGCCTTTTCAGAAGTATTTCAAGACCATTAATTCGTCGCTTTCGCGCGAGACATAAAAACATTATAAAATTGAAATTTTATGAACACTTGCACAAAAATCGGGTACAGATTTTGTTTATTATATGTAAAAAAAAAATTATTCATGCCTATCGCTTTCTCGGAACAAAGCGTGAAGATACCATTGTCGTAGGAAGTAACGTTAAATCTAGTTAACACAACAAAACGGCGCAATAATTCTTGTTATACCATAGTATTGATAATTTATATTTTAATAAATTATTGTAATTGCGAAACGGTGCGTTTCGCAATTTTCATTCAATCAAATTTAACTCCAGATTGACGAAGATAATGGGACTTCGAGGTCTTCTGTATCAGGGAGTTGCCTCCGCGGAATTGAAGAAGCTACCCGTGCGGGCGCTGTGCGAGCCGCTGCAAGAGGATCGAAAGTGATTGGCGGTCGTCGTAATCATCTCGTGCCGATCAGTCGTGAGTAGCAGTTTTGCCGCAAGCAATCGCTCAGTTACTCACGACCCGTGAGATACGGCACTCGTGTCTCTCCGTGGATCGACTCTGCGCGATAGATCGCGCTCTCGAATCGATATCGTACGTGCGTGAGTGTTGTGCGCGTGTGTGCGTCTGCGTGGTATGTGATACGTTCTACATTTGTTGAATAGCTCGGAGCATCGGAGACAAAGCTTGTCTCGTGTGAATTTAATACACTTCGATAAGTAAGTATATGTCGTTGCGCCGCTGCGTTCGATGTCGCGAGAAAAACGATAGGATTAATGTTCTAAATATGTTCAAGTATTTTAAGCGATAAGTTCTACATTTTTTTTAATGACTTGGGGCATCGGACACAAAGCTTCTCTCAGATAAATTTAATTCACTTCGATACGTGAGTGTGTCTCGTTGCGCTGCTCCGTTCGATATCGCGAGGGAAACAATAGGATTAATGTTTTAAGTACGTTTAAGTATTCTAAGCGATAAGTTCTACATTTTTTTTAAATAACTTGGGGCGTCGGACACAAAGCTTCTCTCGGGTAAATTTAACACACTTCGATAAGTGAGTGTGTCTCGTTGCGCCTCTTCGTTCGATGTCGCGCGAGAAACGATAGGATTAGTTTTAAGTATATCGGTATGCGCAAGATAGTGACTCGTGCAGTTCTCGGGGAATCGAGAGTATCGGAAGAAGCGGACATTTAGACTTTTATCTCGTTGAGGGATGTGAACATTTCAACACATGTACAGTAGACAAAAACATGTGCGCGGAGAAAATTAGATGCGTAATGCGGTCATCCAATTTTCAATTAATTTTCGATGATTTTCACTTTTTAGAGTAGTCTATACGGTTTACCGTATGGAGGAGTGATATCACCTAGAGATATCGGTTTATCTTTTTTCATGAAAATTTAAGAAATTTTAATATTGCGTAATGAAATAGTGATTTACGATAGTAGTGCGATGAAACTTTTTCTGACGAGCGTGAGTTTGTAAACACGCGCCGAAGGCGAGTGATGCAATCTTTTTTCCACACGAGTATCGTGACAAATCTTATTTAGCGAGGTGAGAAGTAAGATTTAGTTGTTTGGCAGATTTGAAAATTACAAAGGGAACTTGGTGAAACTGTTGAACAGACCCTAGCTATTTAAAAAAAAATCTTGACAATTTTTTTCCGTATCTGAATTGGCATGGAACGCCTAATAGGTGAAATATCGGTTTGGCATTTGACAAACCGGTAGAAAGTCCCGACGTCTCCGGCCTTCGCTCACCGTTTTTACGAGGCCTTTTACCCATAGTTTTACGATACGCTCCAAAGATACATACGTTTTTTTTATACATTATAAACACTACCAGCCGGTTCGTGAATTTTTTAAACAAGTGATAAGACGAATGCATTTACCGTCTGGCAACTTCGGAAAGAAGCTCCGGCGGCTTCTACAATTAAAATCTAACTGTAACTTGAAAAATTCTTTGTATAAGTTTTCAAAGATAGCGCATCATCGATCGAGTCTTGAAAGTGTTTACTGGATGACTAAAGGAAAATCATCGATAGCGCTGTTTTTAGCAATATCATTGTGCTTTAAATGTTCAAGTAGTTGTTTGTTTTATCTAATCAATAGAATCTCCTTTCCACTTATAAGTGACGGATTTCATGCCTTCGACGAAAAAATGTTATCTTTGTCAAAAGATATCCTACGCAGAAAAATAATCATTGATGATTCATATAATATATGTATCGCATATGATTATTTTGCCCGGATGCGACCAACTATAATCCATACATATATGTATGTATCTATAACACATAAAATGTCAACAATCGGCTGGCTTTTTATGAAGGTGATCCTTTTCCCCCTTATCGGAAGGGAAAAAGGTCAACTTCATTATACACGGAGACTCTCCCCATTTGGTGAAGCTGCCCAAATGGCCATATTTCGTAAGATCTGAAGGATTGGAAAACATTTCTGAAATTATTTCAAATTTTTTTTGCTGTTTGGGCAGAAGCTCTAGTAATCGTGTGTGATAAACTCATATTGCAACTTCGCTCTACTTGTACGTGGAAATTCGGTGAAGAATGACTTGTGCAAATGCTGAGAGTAATATGAGTTGCGGAGAGTCACGCATTTCCGAGATTCTGTGCAGTTATATCGCCATTATCGTTTCCACGAGCCGCACAGTTCAATAAATCAAAAATGCAACGGTGACGAGATATGCAAAAGATATATAGCACATTGTTTTATCTCAATATAACTGCCGTTGGTGGTACGTTGTCAGGACAATTCTTTTTTTTTTTATTCAACACCTAAATTACTCCGTTAGGTAACCGCTGTTGCACGGTCTTCGTAGTAACACACCAGTCTTTCATTAAAACGCCTCTGTGTCTGTTCGCGCCAGTGACCACTCGGTGTATCTCCGTGTTTTATTTTTCCAAGAGAACAAAAGAGACGGAAGCGCACCGAGGATATACCAACGTAATTGGTGGAAACAGTGACGATTGAAACTGTTTCCCTCAAACATTGTCAGCTTCAAAGGACATATAAATCGCACGAAAAAAAAAGAATATGCGACAAGTATATTACAAATATTAAATGTCTCGCCCCGAATTAATTTTTAATATACTTTTCATTTTACGTGAAGATATATATTTTTTTTACATTTGCTCGGATTCGTATATCCGGCGCATATATGCCATAAGTGAACTGTATAAAAATGTTCGTGAAAATTATATTTAACATATATGAAAATTATATTTTCGCATATATTTTTGTTCTGATGACGGAAAGCTTTAAAAATAGAGTTTTTTTATGTTATAAAATTGTCATAAAATTGCTGCGAGTCTATGGAATATTTTTCGTTAAATTGGCCAACTTTTACGAAAACAAATGGGCCTTCAAAAAACCTTATTTATAATATTGCGTTACTGAACATTGTAGGAAGAGACTGTTTACGCGAAACATGCTTAATTTACAACATAAATTCCGACACGATAGCGAACGAAGTATGCAGTGAGCGATGAAGAATTATAGCGAGTCAAGTGGCAAGACAGCAAAACAGCGAGATCTCGTGCAGCTCTCCGGCGTTGACTCTGCTGTTTCGATGTATCTGCGTCGGTTATGGAGCTATTAGTGTAAACTGTTAGACGAAGAACCAAAATAGATCACGGCTGTATGATATTACATTGTGCCACATACTAAACTTTTCTACCGCGACGGTCCCGTACCTTTGTGGCGCGATAGAAGATGCAATGGGAATCGATTTTTTATTACAAAAAATCTTCACCACGAAGCTTCGGCAATTGACTTCAATCTACGATTATTTGTGTCGTCGGTAAATAATTCACGTTGGCCAGTTAAAAACAAATCAAAATAATGATGGTAGGGTGGCATAGCCATTTTTGGAAAAACGTCAATTTTCGTGATTTTCAAAGGTCGATATCTCGGCTCCCGATGGAGCTAGGAAAAATCCGGGATGCCCATAGTGTTCTACGGGAAAAAATGCACGAAATAGGGCCTTGTGCAAAGTTTTACAATCGTTTTATTGTCCCGTTTGAGGACGTTGAAAAACGTGAAAAATGGATTGGAAAGGGTAGCCTTGGCATTTTTTATAAAACATTTTTTGTTGATATGAAATTTTTTTTTTCGTTTATAAAATTAACTGCGACGTATTCCGACGTATTTTTGTGCGTTGAACATGAATCTGCTAGCCGTTTTGTGCGTAAGTGTAGTGGGACATTTGTATCTTCGATTTTATGCACTGAATCTAAAATATTGGTTTTGGAGCAAAATTAACGTCATATTCGTGATATTTTAATAAAATGACGTTTCGGGGCTTAACTTTTCGGAGGAAAAAGAGTACAAGTAAAAAAGTAAAAAAAAGAAGAAGAAAATACCAGTAAAAAAAGGTTTGTACATTTAGCAAAAATGTCTTGGCCAAAAACCTCAAATATCGTTTTTAAAACGATTAAAAAAAATTGTAAAATTAAAATGAAGAGAAATTGTGGATGTTTGTGAATAAGAAATGTTTGTTGATTTACGAATGTGTGACGGATGACATACTCTGACAGTTTACTTGCGTAAAATAACAATAGATACAGCGATGATGTGCGCTTCCGCAGCTCTGTCCGCTCGTGTAATTCTCGCTACTCAAACCCATCTATCGGTGACTATGTGACACAATTTTTTTACACAACGCTTTTGCTTGACAAAAGGAGTCAATTGACGATTAGTCAAAGGCGAACTGTCGTCTGTTTTTCATTCGATCAATACGTATTATGTAGGATCAGGGACGCGACAGAAGGTCCTAGCGAAGGTTTCGCGAGCGGTTCGACGATACGCGAACGAATCGTCAAGGCGCCCGGTAACTGAGTTCTGCTTTTCGGTTGAAAATTAGGAATTTCGATTGCAATTGTCGTTTGCTTTCTGTCATTTGTCAACTCACAAATGCATTCGAAAAGCAATCCCAGATTTTTTTTTAATTGAATGTGGGCTGCTTTTCAGTTGCTTTTAATTTGTTTACGGCCCTATGGTATTAAGCCATCGTTGTATAATGAATATTATTGTATACAATTATTATAGTCATGAGCAGAGCTGGGCAAATACCCTAAGTACTTGAAGTGCGTATTAAAGTATCAAGTACTCGAGTACTTGATACTTTAATACAGTTGATAATAAACTTGACAGTTAAACTATCAAGTACTGAGCGCTAGGTAGTTCTTGAGTACTGACGTATTGAGTACAGGCAGAACTAAATTCTTGAAGTTTTGAATAGTGGGCACTGACTCAGTACTTGATACTTCAATACGTATAGGGAAGAGCGGGGCAAAATGGGGCAACGGGGCAAAACGGGGTTTTTGGGCAAAACTAAATTTTCCAATCATTTTTGTATCGGACAAGGTGGCAAAACGGGGCAGAAAAGCCTGATGCATCGATGGGGCGAATTCGGGCATCCAAAAATTATTGGAAAATGACGTTTTGCCCCATGCCCCGTCTTGCCCCGCTGCTCTGGTTATGAGTGTCGAATGAAGCGTACCAGTGCCGTCCCAGTCCTTGCCGAGGCTTCCGGCTTAACAGATAATGTCAACACACAGATAATTATCGGTGTATTTCTATTCATTCATTGAAATCGTGCGGTCTTGTTTTATTTATAACATGTATTGCTTTGCATCTCCATTAATCTTTCATATAATGTCTATGATTCCTGAATCGTACGCACAAGTGCAAAGTATGACATGGTTGACCGAAATGTCTGAAATATAAAGATGCTCTATTTATTGTATTCCGATGAAAATTTATGGGGCTCGACGGAATTTTTATCCACCATTCATAAAGGAACGTTCTTACCAGTCCAAAACTTTTCAAGGACACGTTAAAGATTTTTCCGGCTGTTAAGTGGCAGGGTACGGCACAGCGCAACGTCATCAATTGTAGGAGTTTCTGCGCCTTAGGCGATAGTCTGTACCATTGGCTGTTCTGTCTGCTCGGAAGAAGAGTAGTTTTTTATGAGGCCATTCCACCAGTCCTCGACTTTTCACTCACATATAAAAGGCTATTTTGATACTGTGATCCAGCAACATTTGGGAAATGTAACTCTCCAGGTAGAATGCCACTTCAATGGACAGTGCAGGAACTACGAATCTTGTGGTTGTTTCAACACTATTTATGCTAATGAGAATCTGAATTCACAGGCGTTTATAAGTGAATTCGAAAGATTGTTCATCAAAGTTCGCAATTTTTTACCTGAAGCCCCAGTAACATAATCAGAATTATGCCGAGCCCGATGAATAGAAAGAAATTCCATCTGTAAGTCGCCTCGATGAGTTTGGCGTATCTGAAAAGAGCGGATTATAATAAATAAATTAAGTTAATAGACACATTCCGTAAAGTTTCTCACTCGAGAGCGTCATTGTGTCTTTCGATGCACGAAGCCAGGTGTAATATGTCCCTTTTCTCCAGCTCGTATGAGGTTTCTCCCTTTACTACTGATGTGTAATCAGTCCCGGTTCGTTGTAATTTGTGCCTAAAGATTCGAGTTTAAACTTTCTTACGCTCATTATTACGATCAATCGATCATTGTCTCACCCCAGCGCGGCAAAAATACCGCATACGTGTTGGACGTAAGTGAACAACATAACGTCACTCGCTACCAATACCATTGTACACATACATTCGCATACGTAAGTATACGTTACTATGTAAAAATAATATTTCTGCGCGTCGAGATGATAAAAGTCCATGGGATTTGGAAATCTTCCGGGTTTGGTACCGTTCTGCAGCACAACGTCGATGATTTTTGGTATTATCGGTTCGGTCAGAAAGACGAAAACGGCTGAATATACCACGGCTGTTTATGCGATATCGATAAATTTATAAAATATTTCATTTTCTTAACCACACGTTATCAAACTTGATTAACCTGTATACAGAATTGCCATCTTGCATCCCTGCTCGGCGTATTCGTGAAGAATGTTAACTTCTCGGTCCCGAGCCCAGACTTCCCAGTTCATGCGAATACGATTTAGCATCTTTAATGTCTGTATACACAGTAAAAAAGATTTGTACATTTAACAAACCCTTTTTTGTCCACAAACGTCCACAATTATTTTGTTGTTAATTTCACAAAAAATATTTGTAAAATTGACAGACATTGTTGCAAAATGGACAAGATCTTTTTGTAAAATTAACATGAAAAGAATTGTGGATGTTCTGGACAACGTTGGTACGTATTTTACTGTGTATATCGAGCGGATATCCGTTAGTGATAGACACTAGTTAATTCGCTCGATATTGCATCGGTCATTGTACACTGAGAAAAAGAAATGGTCGAATCAAGCAAATGCGCGGTGACATGCGTTCAAAGGTGTATTTTGTTGGTACAACAAATATGTTTGTTTCAGTCGACAAATTTTGAGTAAATTGAAGCAAATAATCGTTTAACAAAACAATGCTTTATTTGTACCAAACAAATAACAGCTTTGAACTTATGTCACCGCGATTTTTGGTTAATTCAACTAATTTTTTTTCTCAGTGTAATTGTAATAAGCAAAACTGTGACTAACCCTGTGCGAGTTTTGAATGAAATTAATTAACTTCATAATACAAAGCGCGTTGCCAACCAATGGAAAAATGCAGTCGAGGGCGATTTTCCAGTCCTGGTGATATTTCATCAGAGCCAGTATCCGAGGTACGATTTGACCGATAATGAGAAAAATGTAAACGGCGAGAAGACGACGTTTTGTGCCGATGCTCTGATACGGCCATTGTCCAATAAGTGTCATCAGAGTTTTGTTTAATCTGTAGTAACGGTGTTGAAAGAACTCCATAGTGATTCGGACTAGCGCCAACGATGGCATTGAAGATACTGCTGAGGATAGGGAACTAGAAAGTTGTTCCCTATGCGTTTCGTAGTTCTCTTCACGGTATGGTTTTTCATGGAATTACGTCAAAGTATCGCACTTCGATGGACGTTTAAATTGCTCGACATCAAAGTTGAGCGACAGCGATGCGCTGGTGTATAGCGTCTACGCTCCGTGCGCGTCATTACGTATTCATCGACCCTTCACGAGCCTCACACAAACGTCGAGACCTCGGGCTTATTTGGATATTTGCTGAAAAAATATTCTTCTGTTGCTCTCAATTGAAATATATAAGTTAATTTCAAGTCTAGCCTGAAATGAGCAGTCGGAGAGACTTGGACCGAAAATAGTTGTCTTCTGTACACGATGCAACTATACTTGAGTGAAGGCAACACAAGTCAATGGTAAATCATCCAAATAGAAGCAGAGTCCTTCAATAATAATTTTTATGTGTAAAAATTATTTTGTAACTTAATCATTTATTAGTCACTTGTCAGCACAGATAAATGACATTAAAATTGTTCTAGATAGAACAACGATGAGCATAGAGCAAATTTATTTTTTTACGTGGGGATATTTTTCCGATCGATGAAGTTTAAATAATCCAAAATGAAAGGAGTAATGGATGGCACGAATGGGAGGTCTGGCATAAAAAGTGTGAAAGATGATAATGAAAAGTGGATTTGTGCGTGTCGTTGAGTATATTAGTGCATAATTGTTGTCTTGCATGAAATTTATCCTTGAGAAATTATTCAAAACGTCATTGAATAGACGCTGCGGATGTGGATGGATGCAAAACGATTTTTGATTACCTTTAAATATCAACAATCCTGAACTGAGTAAACTATTAAGATAACGATCGTTCTTGACAGTGCAAAAGTACTCACGGCCAGGATCAACAATTCCCCAGCTGATAATTGGCAAGTTACGCTACAACGCATCGTTAACATGGTGTGACGGTGCATAGATATGACGGTGTGTAAGCTTTGCTCATACACCGCCTATAGGGCTTTCTGGCATTAAGCTATTGTTATATATAAATTTTGAAATAATTCATAGATACTACATGAGGTATGTACTATGCAGCACCGAAGAGTTTTCCCCAAAGCTAACTCTTTAAATGTATTTTTAAAGGTCCTTAAGGCTCTAAACGAGTTTGTTCGCTCGCATAGAGATTCGGGCTGGCCGGTAGCATGCCGAGAAAATTCTGAAATAATTCACAGATACCACTTGAGGTATGTACTATACAGTACCGAAGAGTTTTCGCCAAAGCTGACTCTTTAAATGTCATTTTTAAAGGGCCTTAAGGCTCTAAAGTAGTTTGTTCGCTCGCATAGAGATTCGGGCTGGCCGGTAGCATGCCGAGAAAATTCTGAAATAATTCATAGATACTACTTGAGGTATGTACTATGCAGTACCGAAGAGTTTTCCCCAAAGCTGATTCTTTAAATGTATTTTTAAAGGGCCTTAATGCTCTAAACGAGTTTGTTCGGTCGCATAGAGATTCGGGCTGGCCGGTAGCATGCCGAGAAAATTCTGAAATAATTCATACATACTATTTGAGGTATGTACTATGCAGTACCGAAGAGTTTTCCCCAACGCTGACTCTTTAAATGTATTTTTAAAGGGCCTTAAGGCTCTAAACGAGTTTGTTCGCTCGCATAGAGATTCGAGCTGGCCGGTAGCATGCCGAGAAAATTCTGAAATAATTCATATTGTTATAGGTATAATTATATAATCAGCGGGACGTGACCTTACATTCAATATATTTACAATTGTATTAGAAATTAATCGCCAGTCGACGGGATTCCCATACCACGAATTTATCCAATGTTACCGTTACTCTTCCTTAATGACTCAGCGATAAGTGCTCAGGGACCATTATATTCGTTGAATTGTATGGACGCTATACCTGTTGATGACTGGCGATATTCCGGCAATTACCATCACACGTACCGCAAGGCCATTCTGGCAGAGTATATTAAGTAAGTCTGTTAAATCATAAAAGTCTGTTAAGTATTCCAAGTTGTTCCACTTTTCACATCTTTTCCAAAGTAAGTCGCATTGTAGGAGCCTTCGTGGTCGCAAGGAGCAAATATTCCCGACGGTCTTCCGCACTTGTCGCGTTATCGCCGTTTTCGAACGGGATATGGACATTTATTTAGGTCTTTACCGTTCTTCAGCAAAAGGTTGATTATCTGTGGCACTATCAGTTGGGCCGTTGAAAAACCTGTTGCGTTGATTTGTGCCAGTGAACCGACCAAGTGGTCAACCCACAGTCAACCTACGATCAACCCGATTGGGGATCGACTCTTGACTACCGTGGACTGAGAGCTGGGCTAAAGAATCGGTTAGGTAGAAGTTCGTAAACTTGCCAAACGCTGCCAGGGGTAACGCTGTTCGGTTACAGTGGTTAGAATTGATCACAATTTTCAATCTCAGATACCAGACTGTATTACCAATATAATTGTATACACGATCAGTATAGTCATGAGAGTCATATGCACTTTACCAGACCCGTACCAGGTCGTGCCGAAGCTTCCGGTTTACGAGATAATATCAACACTCAGATAATTATCGACGTAATTCTGTTCATTATTGAAATCGTGCTATTTTGTTCTATCTATGACATGTAATGTTTTGTATCTCTATACATCTCTGCATATATCTATGATTCGTGAATCGAACGCACAAGCGCAAAGTATGACATCGTTGCCCTAAATATCTGGAATATAAAAATTATCTGTTTATTGCATTTCGATGAAAATTTATGGGACTTTATGGAATTTTTATCCACCATTCATAAAAGAACGATCCGTTCATACCTGACCAAAACTTTCCAAGGACATGATAATCATTTTCCCGACTGTTAGATGGCAGGCTTTGGTGCAGCGCATCGTCATAAATTGTAGGAGTTTCTGTGCCTTAGGCGATAGTCTATACCATTGGCTGTTGTGTCTGCGGGGAAGAAGAGCAGTTTTTTTATGAGATGATTTCACGAGTTCATGACTGCAGCTTACTCACATATAAAAGCCAACATCGATACTGTGATCCAGCAAAATTTGAGAAATGTAACACTCCAAGTAGAATATGAATTCAATACACACTGCAAGAACTACGAATCTTGTGATTGTTTCAGGATTATTTTTTCTGATGAGAACCTGAATCCACGGTCAGTTTATCCGAATTAGAATAGTTCGAAAGATTATTCGTCAATGTTCGGTCAATGTGAATTTTTACCTGAAGTCCCAGTGAGATAATCATAACGATGCCAAGCGCGGTGATGAAAAAGAAATTCCATGTGTAAGACGCCTCGATGAGTTGGGCGTATCTGAAAACAGCGGATTCACTAAGAATATTGATGACTCTTACTAGATACAATCCGTAAACTTTCTCACTCGAGAGCATCATTGTGTCTTTCGATGCATGAAAACACGTGTATCATGTCTCTTTTGCCCAGCTCGTATGATGTTTCAGCCTTCAATACTGATGTGTCATGAGTTCCGGTTCGTTGCAATTTTTGCCTGAAGATTTCGGTTTAAAGTTTCTTATGCTTATTATGATCAATTGATCATTGCCTCACCCGAGCGCGGCAAAAATACCGCAGACGTGTTGAACGCAAGTGATCAACATAACGTCACTGGCGACTGAGGCCATTGTGCCCAGACATTCGCACACGTAAGAATACGTTATAATGTAAAAGTAATATTTCTGCGCGTCAAGATGATAATAGTCGACGGGATTTGGAAATTTTCCGGGTTTGGTGCCGTTCTCCAGCAATACATCGATGATTTTTGGTATTATCGGTTCAGTCATAAAGATGAAATCGGTCGCATATACGAGTGCTGTTTATGCAACATCGATAAATTTATATCATATTTATTTACTTCTTAACTACACCTTATCAAACTTGATTAACCTGTATACACAATTGTTATCTTTTCTCCCTGCTCAGCGTATTCGTGAAGAATGTTAACTTCTCGGTCCCGAGCCCAGACTTCCCAGTTTATGCGAATACGATTTAGTATCTTTAATGTCTGTATGAATCGAACAGATCTTCGTTAGTGATGAATATCAATTAATTCGCCCGGTTTTGTCTGGAGTATTATTATAGTATAATACTCCAGTCATCAATAGTCATAATGCATAATGCTAATAGTCATTGCGCAAAACTGCAACCAACCTTATGCGAGTTTTGAATGAAACCAATCAACTTCACGATGCAAACTGCGTTGCCGATCAATGGTACAACGCAGTCGAGAACGATTTCAGAGTCCTCATAATATTTTATGAGAGCCAGTATCCGGGGTACGATTTGACTGGTGATGAGAATAATGAAAACAGCAACAAAGCGACGTCTGGTGCGGATGCTCTGATACGGCCATTGTCCAATGAGCGTCATCAGAGTCTTATTTAATCTGTAGTAACGGTGCTGAAAGAAGTCCATAGTGATGCGAACTAGCACCGACGATAGAGTAGAGGCTACTAGAGCTGTTCCCTACGGAGTACAACATGCCAGGGGGTTGCTTTTCCATTCGTTTCATTGTTCTCTTCTCGGCATGGGTTTTCATGGAATTATGTCAAAGTATCACACCTCGATGGACGTTTAAATTGCTCGACATTAAAACTGAGCGACGGCGATGCAACTGCCCTCCGTGCGCGTTATTACTTATTCATAAACCCTTCTCGAGCCTTACAAAGAACGTTGAGACCTCGGGATTACTTGGATATGTGGTGAAAAAAATTTCTTCTATTGCTCCCAATGGAAATATAAGTCAATTTCAACCCTAGTCTGAAATGAGCAGGTGAAGACACTTGGACGGAAAATGGTTTTCTTGTGTATACGATGCAGAAGTACTTGAGAGTGAAGGAAACACAACTCGATGGCAAATCATCAACATAGAAGCAAAGTCCTTCGATTAGGGCACAGCGGTAGAGGCATGAGGGTCGATAGTCGATACCCTCTCTCGGTCAGGTGTAATACATTGATGGCAGGTACTATGTACGGGATATACAGGTAGTTTATTCATACATTTTTCTTTGACGCGGCTACTAACTCCATAGTAATTTTTAAGTGAATTTTTTTAAATTTAACTTCGTCATTTATTTGCCGGTGGTCAGCATATATGAATGATACGAAAATTATCTTAGATAGAGCAAGTATGCATTTTTTAAAACTTGGAAATATTCTTTTTGCGAATGATAATAGAAGCAGTGGAAGGCATGAATAGAAGTTCTGGGAAAAGGAGAGCGAAAGTTGATAATGAAAATTGGTTTGTCTTGCAGAAAATGTATCGTTGAGGAATTATCGAAAGCGTCATTAAATAGACGCTGGCCGATGTGGCTGGAAGCGAGACATAATTTTTTATTGCCCGTCAATAGCAACAATTTCGAACTGGTTCAACGATTTCAAGTAATATCAAGACACCTATATTGAGAATTGTCTATGTATTTTCATTAATAATTGAAATCGCGCAATTTCACACTGACATAATCTGACTGTTTATTTACGTAAAATAACAATAGACAGTGCGATGATGTGCGCTTCCGCGGCTCTGCCTGCGTGGTAATTCTCGCTTCTCGACCCATCTATTGATGACTATGTGATCACATTTTTTTACACGACACTTGTCTGGCAAAAGGAGTCAATTGATGATTAGTCAAAGGCAAACTGTCGTCAGAGTTGCCCATTCGATCAATACGTATTATGTTGCATCAGGGGCACAGCGAAGTTCTCGCTAGCGGTTCGACGATACGCGAACGAATCGTCGAGGCTCCCGGTGGCCGCGCTCTTTTTTTTATTGCTCAGCCTTGCTCGGTGATAACTCAAATTTAAATGTACATCAATTTTATAGGCACGGGTTGCGCGGATCACATTCATGGCGATATGACACCGACGAGACCTCTTGGCTATCGAAGCCCCGCTCGAAGTACCACCCGATATGTGCCGTTATGCTTTTATCGGTGCTACTCGACCGACGAGTCATCAGCTGCTGAGCTATTACTGCATACAAACTCGTGCAAATCAAATCCACTGAAAATAGCGAATTAACAATGAAAATTTTAGTATGGCAATCGCAATAATATTAATCGGTAGAACAATATATGACAGTCCTTGTTGAAATGAGTATTCCAAGTATGTATCGGGGTAAGGTGGGGCAATACAGGTCACCATACAAAAATTGGGTGACTCACATCCAGGTGGAGTAGGACTAAACGAAATCCAGCGGATCTCCGTTACAGGCTATATTTATAGATAGCCCGTACAGACTTACAGCATTAGACCACCATTATATAGGGTAAAAGTGGGGAATATGGCCCGGTCCATATATCATTGATTTGCGTGTTAATCGAGGTGGGCCATATTCACCTCTTTTACCCTAATCACATAATCAAGCAGGATATGACCCTATATATCCATGATATTTACAATTATGTTAGAGATCCATCGATAATCGACGCAAATCCCGTTCCATGAATTTACCTGACGATATCGTTACACCTTCTTTAACGACTCAGCGATAAGCGCACAGCGACCATTATATTCGTTATTATGTATACGCTATACCGGTCGATGACTGGCGATATTCTGGCAAGAACATTGTGGCACACTATAGTAGATAAGTCTATTAAATCATGAAGGTGTGTTAAATTTTCCAAGTGTTGCACGTTTTCAGACATCCTTACCAACATGAGTCGTATTGTAAAAGCGTTTGTAGTCGTGAGGAGCAAATATTCCCGACGTTCTTCTGCACTTCTCGTGTTACGGCTTTTTTCGAAGGGATGTAAAAAATGCTGTTTTCTTTACCGTTGTTCAGCAATACATCGATTATCTTTGGTACTATCAGTTGGGTCGTGGAGAAAACTCTTGGATTGGTCTGTGCCACTGAACTGATGGAACAATCGACTGAGAACCGACCAATTTTTTAGTCCCGTGGTCGGTCCACAGTCATCCCACGATCAAACCGACAAAAAATCGGTTAGTTCTTCGTCGATTGACCTCAATTTTCAATCTTAGATGCCAGACTGTATTATCAATATAACTGTATATGATTAGTATAGTCATGAGTGTCGAATGAACTTTACCAGAGCCATATCCGACCGTGTCGAGGCTTCCGATTTACCAGATAATATCAACACTCAGACGATTATCGGTGCATTACGTATTAATTATTAAAATCGTGCTACTCTGTTCTATTCATAACATGTAATGCTTTGTATCTCTATATATCTCTGCATATAATGTCTATGAGTCCTGAATCGAACGCACAAACGCAAAGTATGACATAGTTGCTCTAAATGTCTGAAATATAGAAATTATGGATTTATTGTATTTCGATGAATATTTATGGAAGTTTAAAGAATTTTTGTCCACTATTCATAAAAGGGCGATCGGTCATACCTGTCCAAAACTTTTCACGGACATGGTAAACATTTTCCCGGCTGTCAGATGGGAGGGTTTGGTACAGCGGATCGTCATCAATTGTAGGAGTTTCTGTGCCTTAGGCGATAAACTATACCATTGGCTGTTCTGTCTGCGTGGAAGAAGAGTCGTTTTTTATGAGGCCATTCCACCAGTCCTTGACTGCTTACTCACATATGAAAGCCAATATCGATACTGTGATCCAGCAAAATTTGGGAAATGTAACACTCCAAGTAGAATATCAATTCAACGCACACCCCCATAACTACGAATCTTGTGATTGTTTCAGGAGTGCTTGTTCTGATGAGAATCTGAATTCACAACCAGTTTTTATGAATCAGAATAAGTCAAAAGGTTATTCGGGATTTTTACCTGAAGTCCCAGTAAGATAATCAGAATCATGCCAATCCCGGTGATGAAAAAGAAATTCCATGCGTAAGTTGCCTCGATGAGTTGGGCGTATCTGAAAACAGCGGATTCACTAAGAATATTGATCAGTTTTATCGAATACACTCCTTAAACTTTCTCACTCAAGAGCATCATTGTGTCTTTCGATGCACGAAGCTAGGTGCATTATGTCCCTCTTGGCCAGCTCATATGAGGTTTCTCCCTTTACTGCTGATGTGTTATCAGTCCCGGTTCGTTGTAATTTGTGCCTAAAGATTTCAGTTGAAAGTTTCTTACGCTCATTATAACGATCAAATGATCATTGTCTCACCCCAGCGCGGCGAAAATTCCACAGACGTGTTGGACGTAAGTGATCAACATAACGTCACTGGCGACTGAGACCATTGTACCCATACATTCGCACACGTAAGAATACGTTATAATGTAAAAGTAATATTTCTGCGTGTCAAGATGATAAAAGTCGACGGGATTTGGAAATTTCCCGGGTTTGGTACCGTTCTCAAGCAAAACATCGATGATTTTTGGTATTATCGGTTCGGTCATAAAGATGAAATCGGCCGAATATACCACGGCTGTTTATGCAATATCGATAAACTTACATATTTCTTTACTGCTTAACTACACCTCATGCTTGACGAACCTGTATACACAATTGTTATTTTTTCTCCCTGTTCAGCGTATTCGTGAAGAATGTTAACTTCTCGGTCCCGAGCCCAGACTTCCCAGTTTATACGAATACGATTTAGCATCTTTAACGTCTGCATGCATCGAACGGATGTTCGTTAGTGAAGGCAACTAATTGGCTCGATTTTGCCTCGAGTCTTATACACCCAGAGAAATAATTTATTTGACGGCCACCGTTTATTTGGTTTAAGTAAAATATTTATTTGATTTAAATAAATATTTATTTAAATTAACTAAATATTTATTTAAATTAACTAAATATTTATTTAAATTAACTAAATATTTATTTAAATTAACTAAATATTTATTTAAATTAACTAAATATTTATTTAAATTAACTAAATATTTTACTTGAACCAAATAAACAGTGGCCGTCAAATAAATTATTTTTCTGGGTGTAGTACAGTAATGGCAATGTGCAAAATTATACCCAACCTTATGCAAGTTTTGAGTGAAGCCAATCAACTTCATGACACAAACTGCGTTGCCAACCAATGGTATAATGCAATCGAGGACCATTTTCGAGTCCTCATGATATTTCACGAGAGCCAATATCCCAGGAACGATTTGACTGACGATGAGAAAAATGAAAACGGCAAGAAAGCGACGTCTGGTGCGGATGCTCTGATACGGCCATTGTCCAATGAGCGTCATCAGAGTTTTATTTAATCTGTAGTAACGGTGTTGAAAGAAGTCCATAGTGATGCGAACTAGCACCGACGATAGAGTAGAGGCTACTAGAGCTGTTCCCTACGGAGTACAACATGCCAGGGGGTTGCTTTTCCATTCGTTTCATTGTTCTCTTCCCAGCATGGTTTTTCATGGAATTATGTCAAAGTATCACACCTCGATGGACGTTTAAATTGCTCGACTTCAAAACTGAGCGGCAGCGATGCCGTGTATAGCAACTGCCCTCCGTGTGCGTCATTACGTATTCATCTACCCTTCACGAGCCTTGCAAAGAACGTTGAGACCTCGGGCTTTCTTGGATATTTCCTGAAAAAATATACCGCTATTGATTACAATTGAAACGTAAGTTAATTTCAACCCTAGTCAGAAATAGCGGGCGGGGAGACTTGGACGGAAAATGGTTCTCTTCTGTGCATGATAAAGTCGTGCTTTAGTGAAGGAAACTCAAGTCAATGGCAAATCTTCAACATAGAAGCAGAGTCCTTCGATGTGGGCACAGCGGTAGAGCCATAAGAGGGTCGATAGTCGATGCCCTCTCGGTCAGGTGCAATACACTGATGTCAGGTACACAGACGTCAGGTATACGGGATACAGAGGTAGTTTATTCATATAATTTTCTTTCACGCGACAACTCAATAGTCATTTTTATAAATAGAAATGATTACATTATTATTTATTTAATAACATAATTATATTTTTATAAGAAGAAATTATTACAGTGGTGAGCGTATCTAAATTACACGAAAATTATCCTGAATAGAGCAACGATGAGTTTTTATGAGCGATGCATTTTATAACGATGGATGTATGCATAATCAATCATCGCATATATAACTTCCGTTTGCGAGCCTTACAAAGAACTGTCACAACGTTGAAAGCTCGTCGTTAGGTGGATATTTGCTGGAAAATACTCCTCTGTCGCAGTCAATGGAAATGTAAGTTACTAGCGATTATTATGTTGATTCGGAATCAGTTTTACCGTCGAAGGAACCTCGTGTTTATTGGTATTGTCGATATCGGTATAAGGGCTGGCGCACTCGTGAACGATTTTACTCCGTATATCCGAAGGCACCTCGACTCACAACCAATCAGTAATGTCTGGTAAGTGCATCGACAATTTTTATTTTGTCATATCTCGGAAGGACGCGTTTGACTGCATTACGTTGGTTCGAAAAGTCTCGGCAAGCGGTTTGGAATTCTAAGTATCGCGTATCGAAACGTCATAGTTGTAAATCGCAAAGTTAGCACAAATTCTCGGTTGTCACAGGTAGCAAATAACAACGGATTAAAAAATGGACACTTTATCAGCAGTGCATCATCGAGCGATTCTAGGGAACGATAAGAAAACGGAAGACTATGATTGGGCTCGTAAATCACCTCGAGTGCACAGATAAATCGTCACTGCGTGGATGACTGCTTGTTGCGTAAAGTTGCAAAATAAGTTCGTTCACTCGTTGGTGAGGTAATCATTTTTTTTTTATTGTGAAGAAATAACGAAAGGTCGGCGCGTAATTGTACCTTAGCGAGTCCGACAACCGTCGAAAGCAACCAGTTAACAACCGAATTATTAATTCACCGAAGGAAGAATACATAAATATCGCAAAAAACATGGATCACGTGTTCATATCGTGAATTCCCAATTTCCAGTCGTTTTACAGAGGTTCTCACAATTCTCAATTATTTTCACTGTCTAATATACGATATCACAAAATATTACACTTACACGTAAATTATTTCATACTATATGTATGGCAACGATCAAATAAATAACGCACATATTTGGATTTACGGCGGATGTTATTAATCACAATCACGGCTAAATATCTCGGGCACGAACTCTCAAACGTCTGTTTCTCTTTGAAAGTCCGATCAAGGCTGTACAGTCGTCTCATCAATCAATAATCTGTACGTTTCTCATTTGTGTTACCGAGCTATTCCAGTCATCTTCGTAACATCCTGTCTCCCCGTCGATCCTCATCCTATTCGCCTTCAATCTCCGCCCATACACTTAACATACTTATTCCGATACAGAGGACACTTTTTGCCGAGACGTCGATATGTTTTCGTGTAAGTTTATCGCCGGCCCAAATATTTTCCACACCGTCTCGACGAGGCAGATCCTTCAAGTCGGCCGGAGAACAAGTTTCCTGTAAGCATGACTCGCAGATTCTCATTAAAAACGTATCCCCATTAGTTCATTATCCCCTCTGACGAAATTAGTCTCCCCGGCATTGTTTTTGCTACTCCGCCTCGTAACACACTCGGTTTTCGCAGTCGTACAGTTCCGAACGCTTCCCCGAGAACTCGCGATCGGCACCGAGGCGATTGAGCGCAGAGAAATTTATTTGTCCCGCGCGATTGTAACACGATCGGACATCGAACGAGAGATACGCACGTATACGAACGGTAGCTACCGCTGACCGCTACTAACACTGCAGCATTCGCCACCAGCAGAGGGTACACATAGGCCACATAGGCGCGCTTAGTCGTACGACAGTAGTGGTGCATCGTGCCCTCGCTCTGCCGTGGTGCACCGACGAGTCTCCCAACGTTTAAAAAAAACACAGTCAAAATCACTCTTTCCTTTGAAGAATCCGTTGTCCGCTCGGAACCAGGCCAGTGAAAGCGTGCAGGAAGCACGGACGGCACCTCCCCCGGTTGTAGCACGGACGCAAAAAAAATTGTTTTAACATCGGGCCGCAAGATAAATGTAGCAAGATGGAGAAGCAGGAAAATCACACCATGGACCAATTTTGCGGTTCGCCGTTTTGGGTAAGTGTTGACTTTGCGATAATTTTTCGGACTGCATTGTCGTCCACGAGGCTGTCGCGATTGTTGCCTCACGGTTCGATGTGTAAACACGACGACAAACGCGAACTCGCGATGAATATCCTCGGCACAAAGAATCCTCGGTCTCGATATAATTCGGGCACTGTCAATCGTTGAGAAATTTTTTTTCTTTGCGCGTCTCGCACTGTTTACAACGTTGACAGCGGCCGAGACGGACTCGTCTCGGCTGAGCGAGGATCTTCCGGCTGGGATCGCGAATTTTACCCTTGTTTTATTGGTCTTTTAGGTTACAAACTTAACGTGGTACACCGAGGATCCGGACCTTACGCCGTGCTTCCAAAACACAGTGTTGGTCTGGGCGCCGTGCATGTTTCTCTGGGTTTTCGCAGCGCTGGAAGTTTACTACCTCTCGTGCAGCAAACGAAGCAATATACCTTACACATGGAAATTCGTTTCCAAAGCCGTACTTACCGCGGCGCTCGTAATAATTAGCATATGGGACATCGGAAAGGCGATCAGCGCGAGTAGTTACGAAACTGTCTACGATGTGGACTACTACACACCCGTCATTAAAATTGGCACCTTTGTAAGTATGCCGTTCGTTCGGATTGTTATGGTTTTCGTTATTAAAATTTAGAGAAAAAAAATTGTAACATAACAGTTGCATCTGATAATCACTGATTAGTACGTGACAATGCACCACTCTGGTCTATTTTCGAATCGATCAACTGTCTTGGAGTCGATAACTGGTTAGCGGTGCGTTCCAGGCAATAACTGCAAAACAAAAATTGTAAAGTTAATGTACAGGCCTGAAAGTTTTTATGAAAAAATTTGTTAAATTTAATGTACAGTTGTGATGAAAAATTCATATATTTTCTCATGGAAATTAAAGGAAATTTTTAAAATTTAAGTACGTTTATAGTAGAATTATTAAAAATAAAGTATTTCCAATGTTTTCGATACATTGAATATTAATTTTTCATCGCAATTGTACATAAAATTTAATATACCAGTCTTTGCAGAGAAACTTCCAGTCTGGTACATTAAATTGCATACAAATTTTTTTTGCAGCATTGATCATCCTGTTCATCTTAATTAATTTACTATTTCTCTAGCTCCGACTTTACATAGAGCTAATCGTGCCTTCTATTTCAGATGCTGGCCGGTATTTTGTTACACTACAACAGAAAGTGTGGCATGTGCACATCAGGATTGCTGTTCCTGTTCTGGTTCTTCCTCGCTCTATGCGGCGTAGTTCAGTACAGAAGTTTGCTGAGAGACTCAGCCAATCACGTAAGAAACTGAATTTTCTCCGTCGATAGAGGATTTTTTTTTTATCGATCAAGGGAAAGTTCGATCGTCTGTATTACACCAAAGTGACAATGGGACATTTGTAGTAAACAATTTGTATAGAAAATATTCGCAGGATCGACAATAACATGAATACGATTTTGGCATTGCTTGCCATTCGATTTAACTGTCGCATTATAAGATTATCCGCACATTAAAAAAAAATGGAACTTATTCTTCGCAATGATTCTTCGATAGTCGTAAATTGGACACTTTTGATTAACTATTGTTTGAAAATTTCCAGACTTATTCGTCGGGTTCGTACATGATATATTATCCGATAGTCGTGATAATATTTGTGCTGAACTTCTTTGCGGACGCGGAGCCCAAGATTTCCGAGTACCCGCCGGTACGTGATTAATCGTTGCGTCCACGCAGAGCGTACAGATTCGGCACTGATTCATTGAACGAAAATCGATTTTGCAGGTGGAGAGACCATGCCCAGAACAAAGCGCAGCGTTCCCATCGAGGATACTCTTCGCCTGGTTCGATCCTCTGGCATGGAGGGGCTTCAAAAAGCCTCTGGAAGCGACGGATCTTTGGTCCATGAATCCCGAGGATATGGCAAAAGAGATCGTACCACTATTCGACAAATACTGGAACAACAGCTTGCGCAAATCGGAAAAGTAAGTTTACGTTTGAACAAAGCGTTTTGCGGTAGTGTCTTTTCGATCGCTTGTTCAGTTTTTTTTTCGTTTAAAAACTTTAACGCACCCTGAGACCAGTGCTCAGATCTCGAAAGTAAGTATTTCATTTAGTAATGAAGCTTTCGTTAATTTTCGCTATCGAGGCTGTATTGGACTTACTGTAGGTAAGATTGTGACGATATTCACAAGGCTTTTAGCGTTGTGCATTCCGATTGGCTTTTATTACTGCGTACAAATTCCGTACAAATTCGACTCAAACGGTGTTGTTTTTTTTCTCCCACAGTTCCCAAATGGCAAAGGCGTCCTTTCGCAAGGCATCGGGACAGGTGGATTTCAACAATGGTCGCAAGAAAAAAGTTGCTTCGGTCCTAACACCGCTGTGCAAGGCGTTCGGTCCTACATTCATTTTCGGCGCTCTACTCAAATTGTCCATGGACATTATGACGTTCATAAGCCCCCAGTTGCTGAAGTAAGTTTTCCTTCGTGAGGCAAAAACGTATGATTTACCCAAAGTCTCGATAATTTATATTACAAAATAAAATTTTTGTAACATGTAAATAACGATGGAGGAAAAAAATGTATAAAATCCGAGTCGGTCGTTGGTTTCAACGGAAGATCGCATAATCTTGAAGTAGCTGTGGAGTCGTTTTTGAAATGAGAACTCGAAAAAAATACATTCATCCGATACGGAATATCTTCATTCGTACAGAGGAATTGTTAGTTTAATTTTTTGTTTTTAATAAATCTGGAAGCGATCAGCCTCATAAAGCTGCGATAAGGAATTTTTTAGATACTTAATTTTTTTTTCTCACTATCTAGGTTACTGATTGAATTTATCGATGGTCCGGACGAGATGTGGAAGGGATATTTCTACGCTTCGATGCTTCTCTTGACGGCCACAGTACAAACGCTTGTTTTGTCGCAGTACTTCAATCGAATGTTTCTCGTCGGTTTGCGTATACGGACCGCCCTGATAGCGGCGATATACCGCAAAGCACTAAGGATGTCTAACGCAGCGAGAAAAGAGTCGACTGTCGGTGAAATCGTCAATCTCATGTCCGTGGACGCTCAACGCTTCATGGATCTTACTGCTTACATAAATATGCTGTGGTCCGCGCCCCTGCAAATATCTTTGGCTCTCTACTTCCTTTATGAAATATTGAAGTCATCCGTTTTTGCCGGTTTGGCTGTCATGATTATTCTCATTCCCGTTAACGGAATGATTGCGAACAAAGTAAAGACACTGCAGATCAGACAAATGAAGAGCAAAGACGAGAGAGTAAAGCTGATGAATGAAGTTTTGAACGGCATCAAAGTGCTCAAGCTGTACGCATGGGAACCATCCTTCGAGCAGCAAATACTCGCGATAAGAAACAAAGAGATTCAGGTGCTGAAGGAAGCGGCTTATCTCAACGCCGGAACTAGCTTCATCTGGTCCTGCGCGCCGTTTCTGGTAAGCTTATCAAAAAGTTTGCCTCTTTCATGTTAAAACATCGTGTCAAAGGGTTCTGCAAATTCTGGAAATCCTGAAAGAACATATATAACGGTAGTTACATTTTTTATGACAATTATATTTGAAAGATGCTTGAGCCTTCGCAAAAGCTGACAATATTGCACCACATATTTTTGCACTGATGCGTGTCAAGTCAGTAGGAAATTTGTGATAATAAATTAACTTATGATAATAATTGAATTTGTGATAATAAATGAATATAATTTTCTTTTTCAGGTGTCGCTCGTGTCATTCGCCACCTTCGTCTTGATCGATGAGAAGAACATACTGGACAGTAAAACTGCTTTCGTATCACTCAGCTTGTTCAATATCCTCAGATTTCCGCTCTCCATGTTGCCCATGATGATCAGCAGCATGGTACAGGCATCGGTTTCCGTCAAGCGTATCAACATTTTCATGAACACGGAAGAACTCGATCCCAACAATGTACAACACGATCAATCGGAGGGTAAGTACTGGGCGATTTAAATTAGCAATGCGTTTCTGCAGTTATGAGATTCTAGGATGATAAATTCTCGCTTAAGTTCATCCGCTGATTATCGAGAACGGCAACTTCGTGTGGGACGCGGAAACCGGAGAAAAGCCGACCCTTCGAAACATCAATCTGCAGATCCAGCAGCAACAGTTGGTCGCTGTCGTTGGCACTGTGGGATCTGGAAAGAGCTCACTGATATCGGCATTCCTTGGTGAAATGGATCGGACGAGCGGTAGAGTCAACACTAAGGTAAGTTAGAAGTAAATAATATGACCGACCATTAAACAAGGAAATTTTATTGCTAAAACAGTATAATTTTATTTCAAAACCAATGATTAATTTTTATACAATTATCGAAACATTCATCAAATGATAGTTTCGTTTTCACCAAATAAGAATTTTAAAAAAAATTATAATTTTTATATAATAAATAAAAAATAAAAATTGAGCGTCTAATTGGGATACAAAAAATCCTTCGAGCAATTCAAGCTCCTTAATTTAATTATCATAACTGCAATAGGAATTATTTTTCGTTTTCTATAAAAAAACAGGGTTCGATTGCGTACGTTTCCCAACAAGCCTGGATCCAGAACGCTACGCTGCAGGACAACATACTGTTCGGCAAGCCACTGGACAAAGCTCTGTACAACCACGTGGTCGAGGCTTGTGCCCTGGAAATGGATCTGAAGATGCTGCCGGCCGGCGATCAGACCGAGATCGGTGAGAAAGGAATAAACTTATCGGGCGGACAGAAACAGAGAGTCGCTCTGGCACGAGCCGTGTACAACGACGCCGACATCTATTTCCTTGACGATCCCTTGAGTGCCGTCGACTCCCACGTGGGAAAACATATTTTCGAGAACGTGATCGGCCCTACTGGAATGCTCAAGAAAAAGACCAGAGTACTCGTCACTCATGGAATTACGTACTTACCCGAGGTGGACAATATTGTCGTACTTAAAGAAGGCGAAATCACGGAAACTGGTACTTACAAACAACTGCTCGAGAAACGGGGAGCATTCGCGGATTTCTTGATTCAACATCTACAAGAAGGTATTATATTTTTGTCGAGCCAGTTCGTAATCTTTTGGGGTATTCGTGGGTTTCACACATTACATGTGGTCAAAATGTTTTTCCAAAGTCATTTTAATTATCACCGAATGCCTACAAATTGGTACAGATTTATTAGCATTGCATTATTTTCCTCGATGACGATACCGGAAATCACTTTTGCAATCGAATGACGATAGGTGACGAAAAAAACTTGTTTTGTTTTGGTTTTTAATCTGGGCTCTAATCATATTTATTTCGCAGTTCTCGATAGGCGATTTAAAGCATTTTTGGGCACAATTATTTTTATCTCATTAATGGAGACCCGTCGCATTTAACTGCAACATTCACATAATTTTTTAAAAACCTGAAATAGTTCGAAGAAATTCGTGATACTTTGGAAAAATGTATGAACATTTTTTGAGCAAACTCTTTTACGAGCCCGGTTACATGTACTCAGTTTCATTCACGATATTTATTAATACATTATTATGTTTTCCATGGGACGAAGTTGGAAATCGTAAGTCAATGAAAAAGTAATTACACTTTTTCCAAAACTTTATGATATGCGTAACTTAGTGTCCTCGGAGTTTGGTGCTTGAGATTTTTTAATACGAGCGATTATTTTTGTTCGTGGATGCAACTAATGATTGATCGTGACCTAGCAAACATTAGGTGGTTTTTATTTTATTTCATTATTTTCATTGTAGCCATAAGTTGCGTAAAACAATGTACTAACATATCAAGCATGATCTTCAAGCAGTTTCGTCCCGTTTTATAGCTGCCGATGACAATTTTTTCCGTATCTTTATGAAAATAGTCGTTCGTTTCTTAAGATGGTATTCGGATACTTTGTAACAGTGAGACCGGACGAAGATTCGGAGGCTGACCTGACGAAGATAAAGCAACAGTTGGAATCGACATTGGGAGCGGACGAGCTGCAGACCAAGTTGTCGAGGGCGAAATCAAGGAATTCCCTAACTCGCAGCGAGTCCGGCTCGTTGATCGAACAAAAATCTTTGAATGGCTCATTGCGAAGGTAATCGATCAAAAATATTTATAGTAAATTAAATTTAACCTAATCGCGTAACCAACATTATTTTAATGCCAAATGAAAGATCAAAGTAACAATTTTCTTTTACACTAGGCTAAACAATTTTGAAAAGTTAAGCAAAGTAAAAGTTCTTTATTTCCAAGAATTCAGTGCAAAGATCTCAATACAAATTCATGGAAATTAAATGATCGATACATACCGTTTACAGGCAACAATCGACTGAAAGTCATCACTCAAAATCGGAAAGTCTTCATCGCAATGCAAGCATCAAGGGAAGGGATTCGTTGCAACCGAAGGTCGGTGAGAAGATCATAGAAGTGGAAAAGGCGGAAACCGGAAGCGTAAGCTACACTTATTTCACCTAGTTAAAAAAAAAATTAGAGTATGGTCTGTAACATTACGAGCGTATGTTGTTTTCGTCTCCAGGTGAAACTCAGAGTCTACGCCCATTACTTGAAGTCGATAGGGTGGTTCCTGTCGATATCGACGATAATTATGAATGCGATCTTCCAATCGTTCAGTATCGGTTCGAACGTCTGGCTGACCAAGTGGTCGGACGACAATCAGACGGTTATCAATGGAACTGTCGACACTGTACGGAGAGATACGTATCTCGGAGTGTACGGCGCTCTCGGCGGCGGTCAAGGTATGTTCCGAAAAAAATTCAATTCCTCTACACAAATTTATACACAAATCTTGTCTAGACAATCTCTGTAGTTGTATGCCATCGAACACGGGGCACTCGAATCTGGCCTCCATATTGAAGCGATATTTTGATCGCTCGGTATTGCCGAACATCGCGCATATCGAACTGTTACATTCGCCCTTATTACTTATAGAATCTTGATATTTCGATCGTCGCTGAATTACGCGACAATTCTTAAAGCAGTAGCGTGTAATTAAACTCATTTTAACGTGTCCATTTCGTTATGACCATAAAATGGACCGGACGATAAAAATACGTGATTGCACAAAGCGATTGACGAGGTGGAATTCCAAATTCGCTTACTAGTCGTTAACGATCGATGCTAGAGCGAGTGTGGTTTGCTGTGTCTAAACCAGAGGAACTGTTCGGCACATGTACTAGAGTTTGGCGCTGAACGAGCGACGAATACTACTTGAGTAAGCGCATCGAGCACAATTTTTCGTCGGTGCTACGATAACTAGCGATATCATTCTCATAACCACTCATTTATTAGCTTCGATGCTATTCGCATGAAATCCATATACCTTCTTACTTTACATTATTTAGTCTACTTTAGTATACTTTTTCTCTATTCCCCCTCACTCTTTTTATCTCTATCTCTGGTCCCTTGCAGTTCAAAATTTAGTATGATTTACGATCCTCTCTCACTATAGTTATGGCTCGTGTGAAGGAACGAGACAAGCTTCGAGTCTCGATGTCAATGCTCCATTTAAGCATGGTATTTTCTTAAATAATGCAATATGTATATTTTTTCGCCTGTATTTTACATTGCATTCCTTGTGACTAGTGGTTCTGTACATAAATTCCATACCGTGTATGGCCTACGTACATTACGCGGGAGTAACATAAGCGAACACGTGCAAACTGTTTACCGTCGACTTTTTTTTTTGCCTTGCCTACCACATTATCGTGTCTAACGGTACATATATTTTTAAGACTTGAAAAAGATGTTTTTTTGTTGCAACAGAATTAATAATTAAGAATCGCAGTATTTACAAATCCTTACGATTAACAATCTTAGCTTCTAGCGGACTATTATTTTGACCCTGAAAAGTCACCCTACAATTCGGTGATTTAGGTCCGACGCGTACGAAAAAAAATCATAGAAAAATCATGCCTTTCTGAACTTTATATCGACTTCTCGACGATATTTTTTTTTCTTAGGAATAATTGCAAAAAAAAAAAAATAATATCGCCAATTTAAAAGTCAGCAGCACATTTACGATTGGTCCGACGAAAGATACTTTGGCACAGATATAACGATTACCCACTTCGTGTACAACCGTGCACTATCATGCCAATATCTTTGTTAATTGCATAAATTTAATTGGTTATAAAAGAATTTGAAATGAATTTTCAGCACTGTTTGTGCTGTCTGCGCAGCTGACGATGGCCGTGGGTTGTATGCGAAGCAGCAGACTGCTGCATTCAGAATTATTGTTTGGCACACTACGAGCGCCCATGGAATTCTTTGATACGACACCGTCGGGCAGAATATTGAATCGTTTTGGGAAGGATGTTGACGTTGTAGACAACGTTTTACCGCCGAACTTTAGAGCTTGGTTGTTTTGCCTGGCAGGGGTACGTGAGACGAATAGTTTTTCGTAGATCTCACAAACTTACAAACCACAAAGCAACAATATTACATCACTTTTGTCCTTTTCGCGTTTTCACCAATGTTTTTTTTTTTTTGTTTAAACGTAGTTTTTTTCACGTGTAAAGTCACAGGCCCACCAATATCGACGACTGATAACTGAATGAACTAAAAAAATTAAAAGATTAATTCGATGTAGATTCGATACGATACATTTAGATTTATAGAAAAATCTTAGAGTGCCGGAAGCGACAATGTTTTTTTTCACCAAGAAGAAATTACACTTGTAGCTCCGGTAGATGTGATAAAAATCCACATACACGTTGCATGGAACGCACAACAGACTCGAGTTTTGTGTGTATTGCAGTCTACTTAATGTAATAGAGTAGATTTCCCGCTTCTAGCACCGTTTTATACGACAGGCACAACTGCCAAGTGTTTTTTTTATGTTCTCTATTTTATTGTCACAGACCACTAAAAAAAAAGTCACTAACTCACACTCTTTACCCTATTGAAATTGTTGCTTCTCCGTAACGAAATAATGTGGGATTCACTGTCGACAGTGCACCGATCAGTGAAATATTTTCTTTTTTTTTCAACAACCGATGAATTTAGAATATCTTATAAAAATTGACAAGCTGTCAAACATTAGCTATAGATAAACAATAGAGATATAAAAAATCATATAATATGAAATAATTTTTGAACAGATTGTTTATAGGATAAAAAAAATCTTAAGTAAAAAATTATTTCTTACAAATCACTGGTAAGTGACAAGATTTTGTAGACTGGGTACCTAGCGTAGGTTAAAAATGTAGGCCAATCCTCTTAATATCTTCGCTTTTCCGATGCTAGCCAGTTCGAAATCGTTAATTACTTCCGATCACTTGATACAGAAATTCTCTTCGCAGTTCTCTCGCGTAACGGAAATTTATTTGTCTAATTTTACTCAAGATTGTTTAAATTTTATGCCATTGTTAAGATTTGTTTTTTTACAGTATTTTGTGCCTGTGATTTGCAGGAATAATGGTCTTTGCGATATCCATATATATGGCGATAGGATCTATACGCGCTTCGAAACGATTATTCGAGTCTATCTTGTATTCCGTACTTCGCAACCCGATGGAATTTTTCGATCGGACGCCGACCGGACGGATACTCAATCGATTCGCCAAAGACATCGATGTCGTTGATAACGTCCTTTCGCCGATACTGCGCTCTTGGCTACTGTCATTGGTCTCGGTACGAAAATACCGTATTACACTTATTACTTCAAAACCATCGAATTCGTGCTGTAAGGACTCGTGTGTCCGTTTGTTATTGCATTTAATTTTCATGTCCATTCGTGCTAAACAAAACTTTATATATATATCTCATTTGTCCTAATTTTTTTTTCTGCGATGAACTTGAGGTTTCATCGTTCTTTCATGTTCCATAAGTTTCGCAAATGTTCGGTACTAAGTTATCAATGTGAAAGACAAGTAGATCACGCAGAAGTTCAATGTTTATTGTTTGTTTGGAAAAGGTTGGGTATTCGCAAAAAAAAATCACAGAGCGAAAAGAAAACAATAATTTATCGTAACGACACAGTTATTAGGAGCCCGAGAAGATTTCGTCCCGACGAAATTTACGAAAATGTACGATTCACATCTGCATGTGAAATTACCGAAGCCATAGATAGGAACTTAGAATAGGTGCACCGATTGTAGCCATATTAGCTATTGCTTAATCTATAGATTCGTTTCTTTTTGTATATTTTTTTTTACATTTCTATTTACATCTTTCGGTTCCTGTGCGATTTTTATTACATTTTTTAAAATTATAAACTCGCAGGGGAACGCCTCGGATGAGCAGATTCAATATTCATCGAATATTCATAGCCCATAATAATATTCGCCCCCAATTAATCACAAACGTCGATCTTCGTCAACTTAATCAGGATCATCGTACATAAATATCGATTAACGCCTTCTAGGAATCGCTTCAAACCAATTGCTTTGTGCCTGAAACAATATTTAGATATCGATTTTTGAATGTTATCGTCGAGTTTTACAGGTAGAGCTAGATCGTTGTGCTGATGAGTAGAGAGGAGTGGACAGCATCTTCACGCTCGACGCGTTCATCATAAATGACAATTACTCAATTATATGTGTCGATGTTGTTATTCGTATCGTTCACCGAAAACTCATCTTTGCACAGGCTTTTTACACAATCTATATCGAGGCCTTCGAGACACGGCCAAATCATTTAAAAAAATCATCTCATTCTACGAATCTTTCGAGGCTTTGACTGTACGATCAAGTTCAGTGAATACTAAAATTACCTGTAAAGTCATACAAATTGGGCAATGCATTTTTTTTTCATTTCATCTACACTGTAAAAATAAATTGTAAATTTAATATTCTGGAATGTACTTTTTTATTTAAAATTAAAATGCCGGATACTAAAATTAAAAATCCTTTGTCTGACATTTACAAACATTTACATTAAAAAAATTTACTGTACAGTTGCAACGGACATGTGTCCAAAATTTCAAAAATACTTTATGTAAAAAAGCTTCCAATAACCGTTCATTAACTTTCAAACTATTTTTTTTACAGTGTAAAATTCTCCGGGTTATTGATATAAATTACGAAATCTTTTTGGGAACAGATTAATATTTGGTAAAGATTAATATTTTTCAATGTCAACGACACGTTCTCGAATGCCGGCGGCGCTTCGTCAATGCTCTTTGATTTTTACAATTTTTAATTTTAATTTTATACATAAAATCTTTCTAATTTTAGTACACATTGGACTAGACTGTATCGCCAAACCCTCTTTAACCGTTGATTCGGCTGAGAGCGTGAAATTCTGCACCACACCCAGTCTTCCAACTTTTTAATTGTACAAACCAATTCGCAAAAATTCATAAACCGCGTCTTGGAAACTCGCTAAATTCTTTTGGATATTTCCAAACAATTTTTAACAATAACATCGAGTTTTCAGACACAAAGAAAAAATTCAAAGCATAGGCACTTGAGAATGCCAGAGAAAAATGAAATCCGCATTTACCGCTTCACCGGTACACTGGATATGTAGAAAATCCCCAGAACCGATCTGGCGACCAGTGCAGAATTCCTACGTTCACCCGAACTCACCCTTGTTCAGAGTTGCAACGCGGAACGGTCCAAAAAAGAGAAAAATATTTTGAAGGATTTTCGTGTTCGTTTTTTTTGTTTTAAAATTTTTTGTGGGTTTTGAATAGTATTATTGTTACAGTCATAAGCGTGTTTGTTGCCTCACTGTCCATAAACATTGGTACGCTGAGATCATCGGCAGCGTTGATGCGTGAGGCGTTGTGCAACGTGTTGCGCGGACCTATGTCCTTCTTCGACACAGTGCCGATTGGTCGTGTACTTAGCCGTTTCAGTGCCGATGTCGATACAATGGACTCAAAGCTACCGATGTCACTTATACAATGGCTACCCGGTTTGTTTAGGGTAAGCTTTACGATCGGTCGCTTCACGTTAAATCTCTTACTATACAATCGTTTTTCGTGCATCATAATTTTATATACTATAATGGGAATATGTAATGTTAAAAAAAAAAAATGCAGAAAAAAATCGGCAATGCATATATCGAATGATATGTGTGTGATAGAGCTTGTGAGTGTGGATCTGTCGTAATCGCTGTGTTATATTTATTACACTGTTCGATTCTACTTTTATATCGTGAGTTTGTTAAGCTATCATCGCTCGCAAACACGTAATTCCGTTGTCGCTCGATCGTTTCGATATTTTTCACATCAAGGATACCTCGAGGCCGAAAGACTACCGGTTACCGATAACGGCCAAAATCTATGAGAAAAGAGAAAATAATAATAGAAATTAAATGAAAATTATTCGAACATTCATATTTCAGTGCGCCATCGCTTATCATACGCTCATGGTCAATGGACACAATTATACAAACGACTGCATAAAAATGAAGGAAATTGTTTTGCATGTGCTTGGGAATGTTGACTCGTTGTGAAAACCTGCTTGCGCCAATTTTTTTTTTTTTTTAGTCTGTTTATTTATGGCTCATCTCTTGTCGATCACCCGAAATTTCCGATTCTACATATTTTTTTATTTTTTATTTTTTTTTTGTCTCTTCTTCACAAAATCATTTACTTCATCATCGTCATCTTTCACCAATGGAATATGCATGCCACAGCAAACTTCACCCCCTCGCATAGCGTGAACTCTTGAAGCATCATCCCGACAAAACATCAACAGTAAAAATTCAAATAAAATACCGCTGTAAAAGAAAAGCAATTTTACATTGCCTCGAGATCTTCATATTCACAAATCCAATAGCCGCGGCTTTCTCTTGCCCGCCGTGTCGACGATCCAATCTACGTCCTCCTCGTCCTTCGATTACGAACGTGTGGGGGTTTTTTTTTTTTTCATTACTGTGTAACAGAATTTTCGGCCAACGGAATGCGCGTCGTCAACGATGCGAAAGAGACAAAAAATTATGGTTGTGATATATATATAACAATTTTTTTTTTCATTCAAAATTATAAAACTTACTCAACTGTTTTTCAGATCTATCGAGAAAAAAAAATGAGTTTTCGATTTTCCTTGTCATTTATAGCACCGCTGTTAATGATACGAGAGAAAAAAAAACATAAAAATTCACCCGCGTAAATTATCGCCCGAACGTCTCTGATGTTGTAGCGGTGGCGAGTTTTTTCTGCGATTTGGCTCCACAGCTGGGTTGTTGGCTGGCCGCACGCCAGATGCACCTTGTGATGCTCGAAGGGGTGATGCGTGCTCCCTTGACCTTCTTTGACACGACTCCCACTGGACGCATTATCTCCAGGTTTGCTAAAGACGTCGACGTGCTGGACACATCACTTCCCCAGCAAATTTCCGATAGCATCTATTGCCTGTACGAGGTAATTTCTTTTCATGAAAAAATTGCTCGTATGACGAAGGGGGACGATGATAAAAAAAAAAGAAAAAAACCGACTGATGTCTTCGGCACTGAGAAAGATTATCCTGTTATTCACGCTCCCTCCTAGCTTCGCGCTTCGCCTTTCAGCGTGCGCGCTTTTTTTCTCCCGCAGTAGAGCCTTTATCTATGTCCATCTTCCCAAATTGCACTTTGTAGTGTTAGGTTGTAAACTATAAGATAAATAGTTGCGTACCCGATGTGACGTAATAAAAGTCCTGAATTCCGAGGCTCCTTGTCATTGCGGCACATTTACATCTCTACCGCTCACAACTGTACCAGATAACAACTCTACCACAAAACGTTTCTCCCCAAACAACTCTACCAAAAAACACAACTACCACATAAGAACTCTACGAGAAACCTTCTACCGTATTGGAACTCTACCAAAATGTCTACCAGAAAATTAAAAAAAAAATGTACCGGGCTTGAAATAAAACACTACCAGAATGGCAATAAAACTCTAACGAACTGGAAATAAGACTACCGAAATTACAATGAATCCCTAGCGGAATACAAGGCTGGACGGTAAGCGTTGTATTCCGGTACAGTTTTATTTCAATTCTGGTAGAATTTTATTTAAATTCCGTTAGAGTATTATTTCAAGTCCGGTAGAGTTTTTTTTAACTTTCGGGTAGAGTTGTGAGTGGTAGAGATTTAAAGTGCCTTCATTGCGAGAGAGACCCGCTCCTTTAATTAGATCGAGTTGTTCGGAACGCTATCACATTTTTCGTATCAAACTCTATTGTCGATCGGAACAGTTCGAAGGAAGAAATATTTATCCTCCTATAGACGTTCCTTCCCGGCTTCGCGCTTCGCCCGTTTTTTTCTCCCGCAGTAGAGCCTTTATCTATATCCATCTTCCCGAATTGCACTTTGTAGTGTTAGGTTGTAAACTATAAGATAATAGTTGCGTACCATATGTAATTAAATTCCTGAATTCCTATCCTTATCGTTACGAAAAAACCCGCTCCTTGAATTAGATCGAGTTGCTCGAACCGTTTCACGAACAGAGAAGAATTTATTTATATGAACTTTCTAAAAACAAGTTACAAAGACAGCTATTTTTGTTCTCTTTAACTGATCAGAATTTTTTTATCGCGTAATTCACTGCGAAGTGCAAATATTTTTTATGAGTCATCTTCTCTGTAGTATTGTCGATATATTAGCACTAAAAACATCACCTTACCAAGAAATTCAATTTCTTTAACAAAATAAATTTTATTGCCAACTTTGTTGATCACAAACTGATGCAAAACAAATACGTTTCTCCCATTTTCTCAAATTTTTTTCACGTATAATTCACAGAGCAACGCGACATAATTTTTTCTGTATATAAGTCCTACCGAATCCTATCTCTGTAGATACATCCCACCGAAATTCACGAAATTCTAACGAATTTACGGATTTTCAAAGGTACTTAAATGATCGCTCGTTCGCTGAACCGATCGAGGAGAATCCACCGATGTGTCGAGCGACCTTACGCAAATTGCTCTATACACATATCTACTGTACAATTACGAAAAAAAAAGAAAAAAAATCGGTACTTGTATAATTGTGTCCGTGAAGAACTTAGTGCCGGGTAACATAGCCCGATCTTCCTCTCAGCATGTAACAATGAAACAAAAAAAAAGAAATTTAACGAGGTATCTAAATACGCGAGCATATACGTCCTTATCGGCGCTTAGCTTATCTGTTACGTGTCCACGTTGATTGTTTGTATGCGAGTGTTTGTCCGTTGTTTTGTCCAGGATACATATATTTACTGTATGAGAATTACGATGTAATTGAACGAGCGCATAGTAAATGTTGGTGGGCCTATCGCTGACTAATTATTAAACTCATATATATTTTTTTTTTGTGTTCGGAGCGAATACATTCTGCTTTGCATGATTAATTGTCTATTATTTGGTGAAAGTGTTATCGTTATCGTGATATTATACATGCCGCGAGAGCGGCAATAAAATTCAGCTCGGTGGACTATTTTTTTTACTATTGTACTAATGCTAATCACAATGCGAAGAGATGAGCCTTCGATTATGAAAATAATTATTTTTTTGTTTTTTTTTTTATAGGTAGTCGCCACTCTAGTAGTGATCAGCTTCAGCACACCGGTTTTCGTTTCGGTCATATTACCAATCGGAGTAATTTATTACTTTATACAACGTTTTTACGTTGCCACCTCGCGGCAGCTGAAGCGTCTCGAGTCGGTATCAAGATCGCCGATATACTCGCACTTCGGTGAATCCGTGACCGGTACGTCGTCGGATTTTCGTTTTAGTCCATAATTCGTTCGTTTCCTTGGGGCAATCGTCGTTGCAAGTCTCACACCGAACAATCAATATTTTCTAGGGGCCCAAACGATTAGAGCTTACGGTGTGCAAAACCGATTTATCCTCGAATCGGAGAACCGGGTCGACTTCAATCAAGTTTGTTACTATCCGAGTATTATTGCCAATAGGTATGCTATTTTTTTATGAATTATTTTTTTTCAACCTGATTTTGTCGTCGAAACCGATTCTTACGATGCGTATCGTGATTTAGGTGGTTGGCGGTGAGGCTCGAAATGATTGGAAATTTGATTATCTTCTTCGCTGCATTGTTCGCCGTTCTGGGACGAAACACTATGAGCGCGGGTCTCGTCGGTCTGTCCGTCAGCTACGCCCTTCAAGTTAGTATTAAATTTGCCTTTTATATTTTTACGCTTGCGTTGAAAAACGGTGATAAAAAAATGTTTTTTTTTTCTTCAGATAACCCAAACGTTGAATTGGCTGGTCCGCATGACGTCCGACGTGGAGACGAACATAGTAGCTGTGGAGAGGATAAAGGAATACGGCGAAACTCCGCAAGAAGCAGCCTGGGACATTCCCGACCAAGCTCCGCCGAAGGAGTGGCCATCGGAGGGTCGCGTAGAGTTCCGAGACTTCAAAGTTCGTTACAGGGAAGGATTGGAGCTCGTTTTGAACGGATTAACTTTCACGGTGAACGGCGGCGAAAAGATCGGCATCGTCGGTAGAACCGGAGCTGGAAAGTCCTCCATGACGCTTTCGCTCTTCAGAATAATCGAAGCGTCCAACGGAAAAATCCTTATCGATGGAATCGATATTTCAAAACTTGGTCTTCACGCCCTCAGATCCCGACTCACAATCATACCTCAGGATCCGGTACTGTTCTCCGGTAATTTGCGACTCAATTTGGATCCGTTCAATCATCACACCGACGACGAGATTTGGAGAGCTTTGGAACACGCACATCTCAAAGCATTTGTAAAGAGTGAGTGCATATTATTTAATAATCAGTCCTCTTACTTCCTCCTCATAGAGGAAGCTGTTTTCGTTAAAAAATATTGAGATTTTAATGTCGGAGTACTTCAAATAGTCGAAACCGTCGAGAAATGCGATTTTGAGCTACAATCTGCATGTATGTGTGTGTGTGTGTGTACGTGTGAGTGTTTGACAGACTTGCATCGTTTAAAACGGCTAAAAGTCGGAAACGCTTGAGACAGCAAGTTGAAATTTGGTACCCTAGTAGAGTGGTCACGTTGCTTCGTTCAGTGCAATTACATTTGGCAAAGATTGATTAAATACATGAGTCATTGCCTCTAAACGACGATTTACAATACATTTAGAATACATTTTGCGGTAAATTTCGACCGTTTCAATTGTATGAGATGTAGAATTTTTTTTTGTGTTATGAAAAAAGCTGCGAATTAATTTGCACGTGTCTTTTTCATTGATTACAATTTTACGCACAGCTTCCTCTATAAGGAAGCCAACATCGATCAACGAACTTTCTTAATTTTTTCTATCTTTAATTTCGAATAGCAGCGAATCTTAAGAAAGATGGTGTGTAACTAATATGAATTTATAAGTAGAGTAAATAAAAAAAATAGATGTCACCGTCACAAAACTCGAAGGAAAGAAACACAGTAATCGTTTTCCTTTACAGGTCTACCGACTGGTCTTCAACATGCAATTTCCGAAGGAGGCGACAACTTGAGCGTCGGGCAACGGCAGCTAATCTGTCTCGCCAGAGCTTTACTGAGAAAAACGAAAATACTCATACTCGACGAGGCGACAGCCGCGGTAGATTTGGAAACGGACGATCTCATACAAAGAACGATCAGACAGGAGTTCAAAGATTGTACAGTTCTCACGATTGCACATAGGCTTAACACGATACTCGACTCAGACCGGTAAGATTTATTAATTTTTTTATATCACTCGGTGGAAAAAGGTCGTTTTGGGCACGCTTTGCGTGCGTAAAAACTCCATTTTCACACCATGTGAAATAACATTTCATTTTTTTCACTCGTGTGATTGCAACACTCGTCAGAAATTTTTTTTCGCACTGGTATCGTTATGTACCCAAATACCCTCAATGCCCGTTAGCAAACGACTATCGGTTATTTTCTAATTAAAAAAATCTATTATCTTATTTCCAGGGTTATTGTCCTCGACAGAGGATACATAACGGAATTCGAGTCTCCGCAGGTACTTCTCTCAAAGCCAAACAGTGCTTTCTACAGTATGGCGAAGGATGCCGGATTAGCAGCGTAATAGTCAGCGTATATTCGCGATGAACGATAAAGAACGCTCGCGAAAACAGGAGAGACGGATTGGATGGGGGAAGAACTTAAATGTTTTGTCGCAACACAGTACTTATCCCCTGTAAATATAGTGAAAGTATTTTCAGGCCAAAACTTGTCACTGACTTTTACGAATTACATTAATCAAGCAATATGTACTTGAAATCTTAATCCGAGCTGCGTTTAAAGAAGACAAGCTCGTACACATCATATAAACGAAAAAAAAAAAATTGCAAAAGTTTAATAGTAAACAACCACGTAGTGAGAAAAATCGTCACAAACTACTGCCATTTTAGCAGCTTATTCTGCATCATAAAAGTAGGATACATCTGTTGAATATAAGATACTGTACGATGATTATTCCTTTTACGTAAGACAATCATTCTCGTTGATATTGGTATTATTTATTACTCTCGTTATTCTCGTCCAATTTCAGCTTTTTAAACGTACCATGATTTAACTCACGTTCGTTTTAACTCCCCCCCCCCCCCCTTTAATGAACCTCTCGATAAGATAAACGAGTTGCCAGTTGCACAATATTCATAAACAGATTTTATAGTCGCAATCACAAAGGTTTAGTCGACAGTAGCACAACCCATCGGCATTCGAACTTCTATTTAGTTACGTACCATTGTGCGATAGTACAAACCGTAGATGTATTTGTATTTGTGTTCTCCTTTATATTTGCCTCTGTTGTACTTATTATTTTTCAGATACGATTTACTATTAATGTCAAAAGTGTAGGCACTAAAGATTCGGGACGAAAGGATGTACCTTCGGCGCACCTTTCATCTTCGGGTTGTTTCAATTCACGCATGTTCCGAGTATCGATACCGCGGCACTGCAATGAGAGAAAACATAAACGAACAATTTACGAATTAGGTCGGCGCGTCTCCGGGAGGATTTGACCGTGCACCATCGTGCACTCAGGCTTCCTGCATGTATATTGTATACATATTTAAAAAACAAAAACATCCACGTTAATAACGTTATCTATATGAATATGTGTAGATAAAATTGAGAAATATGCCGGGATACGAAATGTTTGTACCTAACGTTTAATTGCTCAGTTGTTATTGTGACAAAGTATCCGTAAATTACGTTATACTGATATACGAGGAAAATAATGCTATTTTCAGTAAACGAAACAAAAAGATGAAAAAAAGAAAGAATTAAACGAAGAACGGTAATGAAGCAGACAAACGGCACACGCGAAATGGTAAATCGAATGGAAAAAAAAATCTGCAAATCCGGCAATAGGAACTTCGTACGCGCCGAAGTTGTGTTATCTTAGCATAAATCTAGGTGCCAGAAGGGGAAGTGCCTTCTTATAGTACGATCTGTGTAATGTACATATGTAAACTGGGCGCCTGTACAAGAGTGCAGCAAAAAGTGTTGTACTAGTTTGTAAGTATTTCGTAAAACAGAATGAAACGAAAGCAACAAAACAAAACAAACAAAAAAAAAGAACAATGAACAATCTTTTGTGTATTTCCGATAGTTTTCAGATTGTCGACGGTAGATTTATCTCTCGACCTCTTGTACTTCATTCGTCATTCTTTATTATATATCTGGCCGAAAAAAAAACATTATATGTAAATTATTGATTATATTAAACTTAAACGTTCGCGTCTCAATGTTTCATATACGAATTATGTTGCCCGTCTTTCCTTGATTCAGCATTGCGGAAATTAAGCTCGATGCAGCCCCATATCGTTCAGTGCGTGCGTTAAGGGGAAGTGAAATATCGCGGTCGGTAACGAAAACTCAAGGGTGTTAATTTTTTTGAGGAAAAGTAAATACGAGCCGGATGCGCACGGTGATTTCGCATCTGGCCCGAATTCAGTGTTTTTTTTTCAAAAAATTACCACCATTGAATTAAGTTAATTTGAAAATTGCAACTATCTCTCGCACCCACAGCTGTTTCACTTCCCCTTAAGAGCATGTGAAATACCGCGGTCGGTAATAAAAACTGTAATCAACTTTTCTCATGGATTCTGGCATATACGGTCAAAAGAAAAGTCTCATCGGAAACGGAAATAATTTCGGCTTCCCATGAGACTTTTCTTTTGACCGTACATGCCAGAATCCATGAGAAAAGTTGATTACAGTTTTTATTACCGACCGCGGTATTGCACATGCTCTTAACGTCATGTAGAACACTCTCATACTCTCTCTTTCTCTCACTCCACGACGGGGGTCAATAACCTGCTTCACCTGCTCTTAACGGCATGTGCAATACCGCGTTCGGCAATTAAAACGGTAATCAATTTTACTCGCGAATTCTAGCATTCACGATCAAAAGAAAAGAGTCATTGAAAGCCGAGATGATATCCGCTTTCGATGAGACTTTTCTTTTGACCGTACATGCCCTTAAGAAAAGTTTACTACAGTTTTTGATACCGACTGAGCCCGAGAAAGTCGTGTTTCTTATGGTCTTTAGATCATGTGCAATACCGCGGTCGGTAATAAAAACTGTAATCAACTTTTCTCATGCGTTCTCACATACACGGTCTAAAGAAAAGTGATGCGTCACTCCATCGACTAGAGATTCGTTTTAATTAAAATATACTCAGCCAAATAATGCGATGAATCAATTCAGAATGAAAATAATAAACTAATGTAGATCGAATGTTTCACGATTGTTCCGAAGATTAATGTTACGTTGAACGACGCTGGCATCGTCAATTGTAGATTGGATCCGGTTGGTCGCACATGTCGTGTTCAATAAAACGTAACAAAGCCACGAAATCAATCTTAATTGGATGTTGATTGAACCCACGTGGAACGCTCTGATGCAACGCATTGTACGCGAGGAGAGAGGGATACGAATGAACAGAACGATAATGATTTTTTAATTAAAATAAAGTGTACGCCTCGTTACGGAATCAATGTTTTTTTTTTTTATTGCAATCGTATACTTTGCAAAGTTTTACGAAGCTGCTTTATAACTGAATTACACGCGCCGATGTTGGTGCCAACTTTTTTTGTTTACTGGCAATAAATTCAAACGGAGTACATTGAACTATCGTTGTCGTAAAGGAACGAACACGCACATAATACAATGTGGCTTTTCCGTCCGTTCCGCGTAAACCGAATGCTTATTTTCGCTAAAATCTTTCTTTCTATTACGCTTCATGCGCTTTTGGTAAAATTCAATGTTTCTCAGAAAAAAAAAAGAAAGCAGTTCAGCGTGTATGCATATAAGGTACCTCTGACCCTTGTGCATTCGCATCGACAATTATCGTCAGATATGACTGCTCGTCATTTCACTCACATTTAATACTTTGGTACTGTTTTGTCGTTTTTATTTTTATTTAATTTTTGTTTCTTTCTTTTTTTTCGTAATTTAATTTAAATATCAATTGAATATAATTCACGCCGCCACGCGCGAGCCTCAATCTACGAAGTTAATTAGTTTTCTTTGATTCTTCGTTATTCGCGGCGCTATCAGCGATGGCTTTTTGTTCCTTGCCCGATGTCAATTCGGACTCCATTTCGCCCGTGAAACCGAACTCGTTGACTCGCGAAAGATCGGTCTTGTAGATCCATCGTTGATACAAAAATATAAAGAATACTATGTCGTCGCGGAAACAGCCTATTCTGTAGAGCGTCGGCATTTTGATCACAAAGGCGAATATGTCGTCTATAAATGTGTTCAAGAATTTGTAGGACATCATTCGCCACGGTAGATGCGCCACGCTCTTCAGCTTGTAGTTAATGAAAAGTTGTGGGGTCATCATGATGAAGCCGAACGTCAATAAGAAGCCGTACAGCATGTTTAGAACCCACGAGTACCATCCTTTGTGCTCCAAATACATCAACGAATAAATGGCGTATCCACCGAGCAGCGGGTAAAGCGCCCACGACAGATACCTGAATGCGAGCCTGTCGTATTCCTTCGTGGACGACTCCACGTACGAGCCCTTGTCACGGAATGATAGTTTTGGGAATATGCCGAGAACCTTCGATTCGCGATCTAGGCTTATATCGACGACCTTGTTGATCTTCCATATTTCGATACATAAACCTATGCCGCAACTTATACGGACCACCGTGTTCGTCTCGTTGTCCAGCACGTACAGCAGGACGACGAGTGACTGAAACACGTTGAAGAAGACCGACCTCACCGAGAGACCCTCGAGCGATTTGCGGTTGTTCCAAAATTGAATATCTGCAATGAATTACGAAAGAAATGTTTAAGGTCGAAATGTCTTTTTATGTAACTCGGTGCAAAAATGGCAGTTTTACGCACGCGTCGCTTCGCGCGTAAAAACTTGCCAAAAAATAAAGGCGTGATTTTCGTGCATTTGTTAGGAAAAATTATGCGAATGGCATGGGCATAGAAACCTAGTATTTTCACACTCGTGAAGAACTCCCTTTCTGCGCCCTTGCCATACAAATCCTATCTTTCGATTATAGATTAAGTTTAAAGCGCATTGATTATATTGTTCGTGGCGTGGCTTACCGTTTTTAAATGCCAAGAACTCAAATATACTGTGCAATATTGAAATGCCGATTGTCATTCCAAGTAAATACGGATTCGTTTCGAGGATCGTTTCCTTCAGAGTGTCTTGATCGCTGTCATCCTCGTCCGCCGTGTCTCCTGCGGAATAGAGATTTCGTTACTAATAAGCTTATTGCAACGCGGCGACATGCTAAAGATTGGGAGAAGCAATTGCTTACCCATAAATGAGGAAGTCCACTTGTTTCTCATGGACTGAGCCGCGTAGAGCTGCCACTTGAACAGCGACAACGGTTGATACGTCAAGCGTAGCTCCAACGTTGTTATCGTGTCGTTTAACGGATGATAATCACGCTGCATATTCCAGAAGTCATTGAGATAGACCGGAGGCTTGTACGTCTTCCCAGCTTGCACGAAGTCGATATCTGAATGGACACGATTATTTTATTAATTTAGAAAACAAATTTCCATAATGTGGATATCCCAGATATTGCCGAAGTCAGGAAAGATCTTAAACCAATCATAATAACTATAAAGTACATCCTATAAATGTACTCAATAATGAAAATCTAACTTTTCGACCGGAAGTGACGTATTTCCGGTAAATCTCCGAAAATCTAAATATGTGGTTTCTAAATTCCTGCTAGTGTTCAATAACTGGGAGCACCACGGTAAATCTCATTATCTCTCCGACCTCTTCAACATTGCATTACTAACATTCATCAAGAGGCGGTGGGACTTGACCTTGGACCCAATTAGTCTGATCGGTCACGAAATTTATAGTTAAATTCGGATGCCAGTGCGACACTATTTCCTGATCCATCACTTCGGCTTTCTGTGAACAAAACGAACATCAAATTACTCGAATTTGAACGAGCCTCTAAGAATCGGGAGCAAGCTCAGGTGCAAAGGGGGGTTCGAGGTTTTCAAAAAATTTACCTTGATCTCCTCCTCGGTGGCCGTTGTTTCACCCGTCAACAAATTGTGCCTCTTCTGATATCTGACTTTCTTAAATTTGTTTATCATCTTTCTTCCATAGGACACTTGATTACCGGCGTAAATACCCTTTCCGGCGTTGGGGTCGGGTGATTTCCCGCTCCTCGTTACGTAGACATGCAGAAATATAGATCCGTTTCTCTTGAGTTGATCGGTCGGAGTAAATTTGTGCGTAAATATTCTGGTGCCGTCGTTGTACGGTCCGCCGTTCCAATCGCCGTATATAAGACTCTTTTCGGACCACACCAACGTGCTCGGATCCGCAAAGCTATTGAAAGTCTCCGCCTCGGACATGTATACATTGAGGTCGAAGAGAGTACCATTTTCAAAAATATTTACAGCCGGTACTCGCACAACGGGAACGCTGCCGCTGGCGCTTGCACTCAGATTCGTCGTGTCAGCTTGAGGTTTCCGGAAGAACGAACTGATGAAGTAAATAACTAGTGCCCTAATGATCAACGACTTTGTAACAGCGAAAAAGGATTCCCATCGCGATGGCTGATACTTGTTTCGCTGCTCTTCTGTTTCCGCGCTGACCTGAAACATAAATTTTTCAATGTAAGTTTGTGGTACAGCAATGTTTCTGCAAGGCTGAATTGTTTGTTTTGCAGCTGATAAATTGTAAATCTTGAACAGTATTTTATTTATTTATTTATTCGTTATTAAACAGGAAAAATTATTTGACAACATTAAATCATTTTACATAGTTATAAGCAACAAAAAAATAGATCGTTTTTAGATTTTATAACAATATTATATTTTACTTTCGTATAACCGACGGAGAATAAAATCTCTGCATCTGCTAGAAGTACTCGCTCTACAAATTCTTTTTTAAACAAGGAAACAAGTTTTACTCATTATAGAGTGCTGTAACTGGTGTAATTGACTCAAGAAAATTGTTTTTGTTTTTACTTGTTTTTAAGACTCTGGGAGAACTGATGAAATAATCTTATGTAATAAAATCCTGTTCCTTTCGCTATGGGAAACTTGCACATAGAGTGTTTCGCTTAAAAAAAATTGGGGTTTTGGAGTAACGAGTTTATTTAATCCAATATCAAATTAGTAGGCTCAATGATTGGGCACGATATTTAAAAATAAGTTTTTCAACGATGATTCATCAACTCTTTTCGCAACGAATTCTGACTTAAAGATTTTTAAAAAGATTGTTTATAGAAAATCGAAACAAAAACATTTGTGAAAAAAAAAGAACACTCTTTGAGCTTCGGATGCACAAAATGATCGCGATGCTCTTCGAACTTCCCTCTTCAAAAGCATTTCCGTAATTATCAGGCATATTTTGGAATTTTTAAGGAAACTCGATACCTTTAGCAGGACGAACGAGTAACCTCGTGACGGCTCGTCGCGACGCAAAGTGCTGACTAATCGCTACGGTAAATAGAATTCAAAAATTGCTCGATCGAGGTGGAAGTACAGTGAAATTGTGTTACGAGAATTAAATGCAATGTCGCTGAAGATAACGGTGGATAACTCCTAAATTATTGTGATAACTCCTAAATTGGCCGTACGTCCCGACGCGATTTCGGGAGAACTTGAGCGAACGTGACACTGTTAATAAAGCGGTGATAGAGGCTCAAAATACTTGACACACATCTCTCTCCTCGTTATTCGATTCGACGACGGCGACTTCGCCGTTTCCTTGCTGTCCTTCCATGTTCTGTGTTACTTCTTCCTGGACACGGTCGTTGCCGTCATCCTCGGCGCCCGCCATTTTTCACGTACGTGTTATGCGTTCGCCTTTTTTGATTCACTGGATAAAGACGAGAAACAAAAAAAACGAGAGACCCGACGTACAGCTGAACGTGCCGGATGTGACGAGTGACGGACCGACGGACACGCTGCAGGGACTGCATGGAAGAGGGCGCAGTCAACTATAAGCCGCATGTTGAAAACTCCCGAAAAACAAAGCCTTCGAACGAATAATGCCTAACAAGATGAAAGACATTCTCTCGAATAATGGGAACACTTTTATCGGGGACGGGTTCGAAAATAATTTCCTGCTAAACTAAATCAATATCGTAATATTGATGCATTTTCTGTATAAGGTTTTTGTTGTGTAGCAGGAAATTATTTTTGGATCTGTGCCCGAGAGAAAGACGGTTCGTGGCATTTGTCCGGTGATGCTTTGTCGGTTCGAGTCTTCCATCTTATGAGGCATTATGGGTTTTCAACGTACGGCGCATCGTCGATCGCAGCCTCTTCCATGCAGGACTCGTGATTACGAAGTGCATGTGCATGCACGCCGAAGATGAGTTCTTCCTCTCGACGAGGCGCGGCAACGATTTTCCGCGCTCCTGATTGGCCATCACTTCAAGCATTCCACAAGGCGGCCGTGCTGTGGGCATTTGCCCTGAGGAAAGTATTTGTCCAGCTAACTTATTCGTAACATAATTATTGTATCCTCATGTTTAGGTTCGTTTTATTTCAATTGACTCAGAATACCGTACTATTACACTCTAGCAGTTACAATCGAAGCAATGTAAGTCCAAATTACGTTGACGATGGAACATGTTGATGTAATATGCAAATTCATAATTTGTTGAATTTTCACATTTTTCAGTATAAATACAATCGATCGTCGCTAACGAAATTCTGCACGGTAACAATTCTGACGGTATATTATGTAAATGCATCTGCAATTAAATTTCGCCTAAAACTCAATACGGAAGACTTCTATTTCCTCACCGATTATTCCTCTTCTTCGCCATCGCTCTCAAAAAATTATTTTCCAACCAAAATGATATTATCAGTAAATGTATTATTAATAATACCCGAGCTAAGTTAAAACGAGATAGTAGTACCGTCATAATGTTCTAGTTCTTTTTTTACATAGAAATATGAAAGTAGTTCTAAGACACGTTTACATTTTGATAATTGGTCAAGGAGAAATCCGTTGATAAACAACCAAACAACAAAAAAGAAAGTATCGTCAGCTCGAGGCAGCGACTCGCAGTCGTGTTTATCGAAGTGCAGACGATTCACCGGAAAATCTCAACGAAAAACCGTAGGAATCCTCACAGCCCGAGAATCGTCGATCACTTCCCCGAGCGGTAGCATTCAAAAGCGTCAACCAATCATGAGAGACTTGTGTACGCTCGATGCTCGTAAACACGCCGCCATCATGCTGTAACGCCATAATGATGCTATAAGGCGACGGGCGGTTCGGTCTGCTCTTTCGGTGTTCCGGGGTAAACATTTGTTCGCGAATGTAAATCGTTGTGAGATGTGATAATATTGAAGTTTTCACAACAGTGGAACGGTTAAGCTTCGCCGAGGATTGTCGAAACTTTCGTTCCGGTGAGTATTATATCTGTCGTCGATTGGCGATTAATGATTCGCGGATAGATTGTAAGTGGTAAGGTGCTCGTTGCGAGCGGTCGCTGCCGCTGCTGGCGCAGAGAATGTCGACGAAGAGAGCGAGAAGGAACGAGAGCGATTAATGGTGAGCGCGAGGCGCCAGAGAAAGATAAAGCGAGTACTAGTGGTAGTGGGCAAAAAAAAAAGAAAAAGACGTCAGTTCAAGCCAAGTGCGAACGTAGTGTGTACCACAGCTACGCAGAGGCCACACTCGATTGGCGGATCTTTAGTCGCGAAGCCCCTTTTTTTTAATTCTTCTGTATGGCACTCAGGCTGGCGCTTCGCGCGCTACAGTTATTACGTTCCTACTTCTGTGCGTATAAAAAAAAAAAGATACCACAATCCTCGTTTTGCATCTGTACAGTAGTCTCCGATCGTAGTGACTTATCGAGCGTTACTTGGATAAGAGTGCCTCGCGGCGCGGAAGCTCAGCGATGGCGGTTTAAGGCGGTTTCAGGTAGCGAAGTCGAGTGCCTTGAGAGTTGTCGACTTGCCTTCGATTACTGATGCACTTTCGTACCGTAAAGGACCATTGCCCATTATCGGCCGAATGAAGATTAGAATTGTAACTGGAATGCGTCTATACACAGACACACACACTTACACGATAAAAAGCTGCGGTTCATATCGCACTCTAAACGACGACACCGCTCCGATTACTGCAAGGCGAAAATACCGCGAAAACCACCTTGTAAATCAGGTAGACTCTGATAGCGGCCTTATCGACTTCATCTCGTCCCGCATATGGTCCTCGAAAACCTGTCGCCAGGTTCAATCTCGCAGTACGATGCGATAGGCTCAACGTTTTTTTTTTTAATTCTAAAACAAGGGACCTTGTTGTCTAGCGAGGCACTTCAGCGAGTTTGACTACTCACAGTAGCTTCGTGTGTACTTTTTTTCACTCGTTTTTTGTAGCAGAAACTGCCAGAGCCATATTTTTCAGGGAACATCTTAAACGCCCAGACTTTTTATAAGCTACATGTATGTGTGACTGCTTTTCGATAACAGAATATGCGAATCCTGTATGTGATCGCAAAATCGCTCACATGGCTTCGTTGGGAAAGTCTGTTGATGAATAAAAAAAAATAATTTTGGAGATTTTTTTTTTTGCAATCTCCCGCGCATTTTTGGGTCACGAGTGCGGAGTCAAATCTGACAGCTAGCCCGACCGCCCGGACTCGTCACCGAGCAAACCAATCAGCTCCACGGAGAGGCGCACTGACAATCCAAAAATATTACTCTCCGAGATATCAATCTCGTATCGGGGTGTTTTTTCTTTTTTTTTTGTAAATATAGAGTAAGAGCGTAAGTACCGCGATGGCGCCGATCGGTGACTCCGCGCAGTTGTTTCACCGAGCCGTTCGATCTGCACCATGCGATTAGATAAATTTGTTTGTTGTGCTCGATGACGGGCGGGAAATCTCGCGGACGCACGACGGCGGGGCGTCGCGCGAACCCGTGACGCGATTCCACGGACGAAACTGTATGCGTGTTGAAAAAAAAAAGAAAAAACAATATTGCATCGTGGTAGGAAGCCATTTGTAACGAGTACAGTGTTTATCGGCAGGTACTTGCGTGTGCTGCGTATTCGCGGACGCTGGCTCGATTCAACCTCCCCCACCGTACGGCAATGAATCATCCGCACTCGAGAATCTCCCTCCCCAGCGACTCACTTCATCTAACCTCAAACTACCGAAAGTATTTTTTTTTTATTTCGCCCGAATACTGAGACGGGCAATTGTTTGTATTTTTTTTACTGGAAATAACTGATTCGCTAAGAGCCGAGAGACGTTGAGCATGGATTAGGGACTTTGGTACTGAAATTTTTATCTACAAGCGGCGATCGAGAATCTTTCTTTATCACCCTGAAGATAACTGCACGACGTCGAACTTCATCGTTGGCAAGTCCTCTGTCAGTGCACTGGTTTTGGGAGGAAAAATTATTGTTTGCTCTTACTATTTCGTTGGCTGAGCGAAGTTTTGATGCACCTGAAGATATCTGTGCAGCATCGAGTTTCGTCTTTGGCGAGACTTTGTTGATGCGGTGCCTAAGGAAGAAAAAGAAATTATAAAGTTGCAGAGAAAAAGCTTGTAGAGCTATTCTCTAAGTGAAGTTCTCTGATTGAAGCTTGTGCGTATCAATAACACAACTGTTAGAAATGGATGAAATTAAATCTTGTGCAGATATCTTCAGGGTTATTTTTTTTTAGTGATAACGACAATGTTTTTGCAGGGCATTTTGTATTTTTTAATTAATTGTATTATTTATTTATTAAATTTGTGGGACAAAACCTTTTTACAAGATGTACAATGTATTTGTGCAGTTGTACTTAATAACTAGCAGATAATAACTTCTATATAATAATTTGCGATTACGCTTAATAACTAGTACAATAGAATCGTTACAAGTTAGAGTCAGCGGAATAACTCAGAGCGGAAAGTCAAATGTATAAAGAAAACCGAACTTATGAAAAATAAATTGTTAATATAAATACCGAAGTATTAAACTCTGGTATTTAAATTATTGTCTACGAACAGTGGTAAAGATATCTGCAAGACATGGAATTTCATTGTAGATTTAGGTAGAAAAAATATATTATTTACTCTTGCAATATTATTCTCTAAGCGAACTTCGTGCTATGCAATAACCCATCGGTGACAACTCGGTGAAATTTAGCCCTATGCAGATATCTTCAGGGTCACATTTTTACCATCAATAATGATACGACGTTTCCACAGGGCAGGCGTGAGGCGGAACGATACCCGGAGCGCGAGCTACCGAAGAGAGCAGAACCCGTAGAGGAATTCCCGCCCACCCACCGAGATGGACGACGAGGAAGGATCGTCGAGTTCGGGGCCGATGTCTTCGCTGAACAGTCTCTTCTCGTTCACGAGTCCTGCGGTGAAGAAGCTGCTCGGCTGGAAGCAGGGAGACGAGGAGGAGAAGTGGGCGGAGAAGGCGGTGGATTCGCTGGTGAAGAAGCTCAAGAAGCGCAAGGGGGCCATAGAGGAATTGGAGAGGGCGCTCAGTTGTCCCGGTACGCCCAGCAAGTGCGTGACGATACCCAGAAGTTTGGACGGCAGATTGCAGGTCTCGCATCGCAAGGGTCTGCCGCACGTTATTTACTGCAGAGTCTGGAGATGGCCGGATCTCCAGTCGCATCACGAGCTGAAGCCACTCGAGTTGTGCCAATATCCGTTTTCGGCGAAGCAGAAGGAGGTGTGCATAAATCCTTATCACTACAAGAGAGTGGAGAGTCCGGTGCTGCCGCCCGTGTTGGTGCCGAGACACTCGGAGTTCGCTCCGGGACACTCGCTACTGCCGTTTCAACAGCTTCCGGAAACGACGATGCCGCACAACGTGTCGTACTCGTCGAGCGGCTTCAACGCCGGTACCGGCGGCAACGTCAATCCCACGTCGCCGATGTCCTCGGTGGGCTCGGTGCCGAGTCCGGGGAGCACGACCTCGCCCAATCCCCAGAGTCCTTACGGGACGAACGGCCTACCGGAAACGCCACCGCCGGCCTACTCGCCGCCCGAGGACGGCTCCCAAACGGGACAGTCACCACCTCCCGATCCGGCGGCCATGGACACCGGAAATTCGTCCGAGGTAGCGCCGGTATGCTATCAGGAACCACCGTACTGGGCGTCGATCGCCTACTACGAATTGAATTGCCGGGTCGGCGAGGTGTTTCACTGTCAGTCCCACTCGGTAATCGTCGACGGCTTCACAAATCCCAGCAACAACTCGGACAGATTCTGTCTCGGACAACTGTCGAACGTCAATCGCAATTCGACGATCGAGAACACGAGGAGACACATAGGCAAGGGCGTGCATTTGTATTACGTCGGCGGTGAGGTCTACGCCGAGTGCCTCTCCGACTCGGCGATCTTCGTGCAATCGAGAAACTGCAATCATCATCATGGCTTTCATCCGAGCACCGTGTGCAAGATACCGCCCGGGTGTTCACTCAAGATATTCAACAATCAAGAGTTCGCACAGTTGCTGTCGCAGAGCGTCAATCATGGATTCGAGGCGGTTTACGAACTCACGAAGATGTGCACTATTAGGTAATAGTTTTTTATTTGATTATTTTGTTCGATGGTTTTTTATTTTGTTAGAGATTTTATAGTATAGGTTTTTTTCATGTCGCGATTATGCTCACGTAGCGACTGGTGCAGTAAATGCCCTAAAGTAATAGTACATTTCGATACGAGTGCGAAAAAACTTTTTCTGACGAGTGTTGCAATCACACGAGTTCAGAAAACGTTTTTCGCACGAGTTTCGAACAAAATTTTATTTCACAAGGTGTGAAAATGGGGGTTTTCGCACGCGAAGCGAAAAAACCGCCATTTTCCCACCGAGTGAAATAAACGTTATTTTTATTTATATTATCGTCGCTTGAATACAATCTGTAGATTTTTTTTAATTTCGCGATTATGATCACGTCGCGCCCTAAAGTAAACGTTATTTATTTTTTCTAATTTATTTATTGAATATATACGAGCTGGGCCCATTTACAGGCCGGTAAGTAACCTATCGTACAAGTATACAATGCAATTGCGAGAGTCGTCTAACACACATGTGCACGTAATTTAAGAAATAAGAAGTGAAAGTCGTGAGCGATTCCAGATAATCAAAGATAATACCGCTATGCAATAAAAATAGACAAAAAATACAAGACTAAACGCGTGAACTAAAGTAAAATTTGATCAATGACAAATTGTCGCATGAAGTGTGGGCAAAAGTGAATTCATGGAAAGTCCAGCAATTTCATCTTTTTTACACAACAGCGTCGACAACCTTTTTACGATGATTGATCGAGCGTATTTAAAGTTTGTAACTACAATGAATCTATAAATTAATCGACTCTCATATACGATTATTAATTTTCCAAGACAGCGGAAAGTACATCAGCTTGTGCATTTAACGACCATTTGAATTTCTTTAACAGGATGTCATTCGTGAAAGGCTGGGGCGCCGAGTATCATCGACAGGACGTCACTTCAACGCCGTGCTGGATAGAAGCTCACCTGCACGGACCTCTCCAGTGGTTGGACAAGGTTCTGACCCAGATGGGCTCGCCTCTCAATCGCATCAGTTCTGTGTCGTAAAAAAACGTCCGAGACCATAAGAATATTCTCAACGAGGAAAGATAAAGTAAAAAAAAACTGTTCGAGGACGTAGTTCTGGTATTTCGCGAAGGGGATGGACATGGCGCGACGAGACGGCTGGACCGTGTACGGCCAGGCAAGGGATGCACGCCAAACATTTTTTTATTATTTTTTTTTTACTCGAGTTATATAAAAAAACTGCATTGTGCGAACTTTTTGCAAATTAGGATACCGGTGACTTAACACCATGAGGGAGTAATCAGTTGTATATACGCATAGATAATACGCCCTTTTGGCGTTAAACGCAACGATATATAGTTCCCTAGAGTGTCCCCTTTAAATCGGTTTAAATCGGAGCTTTACGAAAACGGGACATCTGCCATAACGAAATATCCTGATATTGTTTACGAGCCGAAAGCCAACAGTTGTCGAATACGACCAATATTAAATCGCTCAACTATTCAACGGTCGTTATCTCGGTGGCGCTATTGTTAATCCTTTTCAAATTATACGCAACGATACGAGAACTACGAAAGACAGATGTTCCTTCGCAAAAAGAAAAAAAAAATGTACTATACGGTAGGAAATCTACTTTGTGTTTACTCGGTACAAGAAGGCTGGCGTCACACAACCAGAGAAACCGAAGAAAATCTCCTTAAAGATTCTTACAGGAGGTTAGCCAGATCCGTAGCGGGGCGACTGATGGTTCGCCCGTACGACGAAAAAACCGTTTCGCGTGCCTCGCGCTTCGATCGCGGTTCGTTCAGAGAGACATTGTTATTTCCGTAAACGACGAACGAAACTCGAAAGCCGGCAAACTGCGGTTGCGTTCGGCTGCGTGTGAGATTTATTACTTTTACTTTCGTAAATAATGACGAAAATAAAAACAACAAAAAAAAAGCTTAACGCGAGTGCAAATATAGAATTATATTTAGTGTAAGAAAGCCGATGATAATAAAACCAATTGAAAGTAACGCTACGTTACGCGAGACAAAAAATTGTCCGCGACCGTTTGCCGGGAGGACAACGAAAGCAAAAAAGAATGAAAGAAAAACAAAAAAGCCGTACAACTTTATAGGCTGTTATTTAAGAAGAAAAAAATACTATTATAGTAATATAAGTAAGTTTATTCGACACTAAGGAATGATATTTTTTAACCTATTGTATGTCATGATATTTTATTTTGTATATGGCGTACGATGGAGGATTTATGTGCAATCCTTAGAAATCTTAGCGTCGAATATTTTCAGTGCCGTCTCTTAGTTTTTCTTTCCTTAAAAGTGGTGACGAGACGATCGACGGAGAGTGCGGATGTTTTTTGAAAAAGTTTTATTGGACGTTTGGTCAATGAACGGGAAGCAGTTTGATATTGTAAACTGTTCCATCGACTGTGCGCGCGCAATGTCCGTTTCGTTGAGTCCAGTGATTAGTGATTTTATTCCAAAACTGTTCTTTTTTTTGTAATTATGTGATTCGATTACGATCTCCAGTAACACTTTAAGACCGGGCACGAGAGTACTTTTTCGTTAGATATCACCGGTGTGATTTAACGAAAGGAAAATAAAAGGATTTTCGAGACATTCGCCCGACGCTTTGATATTGTCTGGACGCAGTCTCGACTCGTGAGGAACAGGATACTTTCTGCTTCCCGTCCTGCGCGGGTGACTCTGACAAAACGATAATAATTTAACGCCACGGTCGAAATGGTACTAACTCGATTAAGAATACCCTCAGATGCCTCTATATATATGGGACAATATAAATACGATGAGCCTTAAAAAAAGTGCCACTCTGACCTGAAACGGCCTTTCGACTAACAAGGGCCTTAACTTTACTTGGGTACATAAATCTTATGATACGAAATAGATCTTATATTAATTAATCCTTCGCAAGATTACAATGCAAGACGTTGGACGCCGATCTCATTTCGAAGATTTTAGGACAAGGCGAGGTACAATGCCGTTCATTAATGCCTGGTTTTCCTGGATATCAATATCGAAGATATCAATATCGAAGATATCAATATCGAAGATATCAATATCGAAGATATCAATATCGAAGATATCAATATCGAAGATATCAATATCGAAGATATCAATATCGAAGATATCAATATCGAAGATATCAATATCGAAGATATCAATATCGAAGATATCAATATCGAAGATATCAATATCGAAGATATCAATATCGAAGATATCAATATCGAAGATATCAATATCGAAGATATCAATATCGAAGATATCAATATCGAAGATATCAATATCGAAGATATCAATATCGAAGATATCAATATCGAAGATATCAATATCGAAGATATCAAGCAAGACATCCAGTTTTGCTAGTTCTCTTGCTGAATGTCTTACTTGATATCTTCGATCCTCTATAAGATCTCTGTACTATTCCTGTCTTAGGTTAAGTAGCAATCTACACCTCACTGTAATATTTTGGATGGCTATGGTATTTAGGGGATTTATCCCAGTACCAATAAAAATGCTATCTATCTATCTGTCCCGTTAAGACATTGAGCAAGATATTCAACAAGATAGAAAAAACCAGGCATTAATCAACGGCAGTGTACATAGATATACATCGTATTCAATGTTTTTCGCTTGTTACAAACAAAAGTGATGTACTTTTTTTTTTAATTTCCTTTCGTGTACGTCGCGCATCGTATATAGTGCCTGCTTCTACGTTGACGATTAAATATAGAAACGTAAAACCGACAAGCAAACTTTGCTGATTGAAGCGCGACGAGATCGAGTGATGGACTTTGTGAATGCCGAACGAGAAATGGATTCGTCGAATGATTGTATCGTCCAGATCGCAATACTTTTTTTTTGTAATCTTTACCCGACGATTCGTGCAACGAAGCTGCGAAATTCATTTCTCGAGAAACGCGTGTATGCATGCGAGATTTAAGGTACACACGGAAAAATGAAAATAAATATACGTTTACTTTTATGCTCGATAATAAAAGAAAAATAAACCCGAGTATACACTATACGAAGGTCACTGCCGCTTACTAAACGATTCGGTTGCCCGAAGTGCCTAGCTGTGATTTTTAACTCTCAATCTTGTTGACATCGTCCGTTCATGTTCAGCAAAAAAAATCTGACGACGTTTGCAGGAAGTTTGCCAAAATGATGAAAAAAAAAAGCTGAAAGGATCTTTCTTGCGAGAAAGCAATTTGCTATTTGTGGTCATTCTTGCGAAGTCATTGAAAAAAAAAAATCTGTAATGCCAAATTGCGCATGCATTTCATTTTCGGTACATTGGTTCCTCGCGGAACGGTGAAACGATTTGAATAATTCGTGGTGATGTATATTTATTATGTGCATGTATATTATTATAGCTTTAAAGAGAAAAAAGAAATTGTTGCAAATAGGATTTATTGTGAGAGTGTAAATTGAATGGCAACGCCCAACCTGGCGTTGTAAATTAAATCAGAGACGCAGGATATATATTAGTATATTATATTATTGATATAATCGAGACTTTCTGTACTTGGCATCGGTGCGCTGCCGCCTCTTTTTTTTATAGTACGGCACGCAACTCGAGAAGTGTATTTTGTGAAGCTTTGCCATCGTGTTTAACGAGGCGCAGCGAACGTCTAGTGTCCCGCTTGCGCAAGCGCACATTCTTCGATTATTCTCGTCGAAGAGAATCTAAATCGTTTATAATCAGATCCACGCTAAAGGATCGTCGTCGCTACGATTTTAACCAATTATTATCTTCATATTCCAATAAGCTGAATTTTGCGAGACAGCTTTTTCAAGCTGTAAACGGATTTGTTGGAGAGAAGTGGGATTGTCAAACGAAGCGAAGACCAGACCTGTTGAGTTGCACAAAACTAGATGTATAGGTCGTTAAGGAGGATCGGACAAAAAAAACTGGTTAAATTGAGCATTACTATTTAAGGATGCATCACGCATATACATTTCTAACGAAAAGTTCAATGCGATCAAAACTTCAGTACTTCGCCATATGTCAAGAATCTGAAAAAATCAGCTGTCTTAACGACATTTTTTTTTATCAGGAAACCTTTTATTTTCTCATTTTAAATGAATTTCTTAACTTTTTCTTAGAATTCATATGAACTATATGAGAATTTTCTTACGTTAAAATTTTGTTTTTTTTGAGAATTTGACAAAATTATGTAGAGGCACGAATTTTGAATATATTTGAAAAGAGCAGAAAAAGGTATACTTATTATTTGTGGAACAATTTTTCATCAATTCGTTAATACCTTTTGACATCATTATTATACAAAATTAATGTTCCTGGCCCCTTTAATACAGTTGATTTTTCTCAGATTTTGAAATCACTGAATCTCACTTTTGGGTGGAAATGTACGTGTGAAGCATCCTTAATAAAGGTCTTTATAAAAAGTTTCAAAAATAAATTGGTATCGTTGTTATCGCAGGATAACAACAGTAACAGAAGTAAATATTAGAAGCGTCGAAACAGTGGAAAAATCCGAACGATTTAAAATCGATAAAAAGTTTTAGCAAAAAATTATGAACTACGGAATCATGCAAAGCATGATGATAAATTTAGGAGTAACGTGCCTTTCGACAAGTCGGAAACCCTGTTTCGATAGTTTCATTTTGTCTTTCTAAAGAAATCTTTGTTAGGAATTTTTAAAAATTTATTTTAGTTGCTGATTTTACCAGACCGCACCGATCTATCCTCTTTAACGTTCGAGGTTCGGGGACGTCCGAAGCTGAACAAAACGTGCCGTCTTTAGATCGTAACTTGTGTATTAAGATATTGACCTACCAATGACACACCTTGGAATCCATTCCAGACTGACTTTGGAGCGATTATTTTATTCCCTTATACATTGTACTCTCTTGAAAATATCCCATCGGCCATACTCATTTGTACAAACGGAGATGTTTCCGTAGACGAGATTTCCGGACTCACATTGCCAAGCGAACTTAAGACGTCACTTGAATTTGAGCTCCTCTCGTAGGGCGCTGTCTCCGTACTGCGATTTGCTGAACCGCACATTATTATTATTTTTGTTTGCGGCGATAACTGTTGTAAATGTAACGGGTACGCATAAATCATAAGCACCTACCTGTGTACGCACGCGACGATGAATCAACAGTGTCGTTCGTCGTCGAAACTTCGTTGTCGTGCGAGTCCTTTATAAACAATTTTTATTCGAAGATCTCTTTTTAGTTTGACGAGGTATTTGGCGAGAGCATGATCTTTCAGAAGAGTCATATTAAAGGTAATTAAGAAATTGTGAAATATAGAGATGAACAAAAAAAAAACAAAAACAAAAATATATATATTACGTTGTAGTTATAATATGGGGAAAAGAAAAATTATGAAGTCTGATGATTAAAGTGATCATGTACATCTTGATGGGTAGTATTTTTCATTTAATCCAACTGAACAATATTTTTATGTCCCACATGCGCGACGCAGAATAATTTCTTATTATGCAGATAATTCACATACCTATACAATTAAATAATCGAGTACTCAATTATGCGGTACTACAGTATAGGTTTTTTTCGTTTTCTTTTTTTTTCGATAAGTGGTGGCAAATGCCATTTGTGCACTATACGACGCAATGTAGTCGAGTCTTGGTTTATTTATTCTTTAAATTTCATTTTCAGTTTTTAAAATTTATTTTATTAATTTTTTTGTTTTTCATTATTTTCTTTATTTTTCGTCCGATACCCGTACGACGTACAGTGATTTGTAGATTTCTCTAAATGTTCTTTCGTTTTTTTTTTCGACTAATTTAGCATGTAAACGTGTATTTACTATTTAAGAGACCGACAGAATGGTACGTTCACTGTTGCGTGAAAAATCTCCTATTATCCCTCTATTCGCTCTCTCTCCTTCGTCATGCTTTTTCCCCATTCTTCATTTGTTCTTTTTTTAAATTTTCCCTCGATAAGTGGAATTCGATTATATAGCAGTATCGTTAATGTCTACACGCAATTAATACAACGTGCACATCACGTTCGACGTGAGAAAATTCTGAACGCAATAATGAACTTTGTTTTAAATTAATATTTTTTGTTTTGTTTTGTTTTTCTCTTAATTTTGGAAGCATTTTCGTTAGCTTCCCGTACGATAGATCGATGTTCTTCGTAATAATGCGCGGTACAGTCAGTTGCTTTTTTTGAAGATTCACTCTAAGCTACGTTACATTACTGATAACGCGTATCATTCTTAAAAGTAAGAAGACATTTTTGCCATCCCGCATCACACCATATTTATGGCTCACCTATGTGTGTTCTTTCGCTCTGCTATGCCGTGCGGTAGTGATTATAATAAACCTCTTTGGATTTTTTTTTCGAATAATTTGAGAACAGTTATTCCTCGAACGAGATCGATTTTTCCCGAAACGAATGTCGATTGAACAATGTTTTTTTTTTGTTTTTCAAATATAAACTGCGAATATCTGTTATCAAAATTTTCGAAAAATGAAAGAAGTGTACCATGGATAAAGTGTCTCATGACATCGTCGTTGTGTGTTCGCGACAGCACTCTGTCAGGGCTTACATGCATGTTTCCTTTTTAATCTTTTTTTCGCTTTTTTTTTATTAATTCGCTTACATCTGTGAGTGTGTGTATGTGTGTGTGTGTGTTCCCTTAGAAATGATTGCAGTCACAGTCAAATTCAACCCCCCTTCTCTGTTCGTTCCCTTCTCCTCATCTATAGATAATATATACATTAGTGGTTGTATATATCATTTAACGTGCTAATTAATATTTCATCGCTCTTTCGACCCTATTCATAATTCGGACATGAAATATGGCCAAGTTTCTTGTTGCCCTCATCTTTTTTTTATTTGATATTTCATTTTGCTTCGTTTTTATTTTCATTATTATTTTTTTTCTTTCCAAGGCTGCTCGTCCGATAAACCTCAGAGGACCAAACATAACGTAAATCTTACATCCCTTTTCCCCCCCTCCCCCCGCAAGGTACAAAAGTTATAGAAGTTCGTTAGTAAACGAGACAAATAAATACTTAATATTTTAATAAATAGCTTCTTCAATTATTTTACCGTTTCTCCTATGTCAGCTAAATATGATTGAACAAAAAAAATTCTAAATCATACGATTCATCGCATTTTCGGCTCTTTTAAAATCCATCGATTGCGATTTGGTGATCGGCTAGTCGCTTCTATTGATTAATTCATTTTTTTCCCGTTAATTAAATCGAATGAAAAAAATAAAATAAAAAAAACTGTAAAAATTTACTATCTTCTTCGTGAAGTCCCGAATGTCCATCGACTGAATAAAAATATTCGAAAAAGGATCGCGGTCTCCCGAACGCACCGGTGTTTGTGCGCACGCTACATGTACGATGTTTTCTTCCATTGGCTCCTTTCTCACTAAATTGATTTGATTTTTTTTTCTTTCACCAAACGAAGCCCGAGAATGTCTCGCGTGGATTCCGTGAAAATATATTAAACGGATGAGAGTCAGTCGTTCGTTGTGCGCGACTAAATTACTAAATGCAACGAGCGAATTCGCGTTCGAGTCAGACGCGAATAGGAAAAATTTCCAACGTTTCCGAATAATGATCAATGTTCTCTTGGCAGGGCGTCCAGTAGTTAAACGGATGATTTTTTTTTTATCGTCGCTGGTAATTGATTACACTAATTTGAATTCTTTTTCGCGGTGTTTATCAGAGTTTTTTTTTAAGTTGTCAATTCGGCCAGAAGTCAACGATAACTACATGCAACGCTACCTAAGACGTCTAATTGAAATAATGATCGTTCCTCGCGAAGAGGCATTCATACCTTGGTCCACGGTCACACGGCATACAACGCCTCCACTCACGCGATTGCACTATTAATCTATGAATATAACAGGTATAAGTTATGACATGTCTAAAAATCTTGTCAGTTGTCACGCAAATCGAATTTGTACTTTTCTCGGATAGATTAGGTGAGATTGCCCGATGCTGAATAATGCAACGAGAATATTACCCCTGACATCCTACAGAGCCCTACCAAACACCATTAACAATGGCCGATAACGACGCCGAGCCATCATCGTTTTGTTATTAATGCACGTTATGTTGTTTTCTTTTTCTTTCTTTTTTTTCGTTTTCACCTTTTTTTTCTTTAGTTAAGTATAAAGAATGCCCCGAAAGCGTCTTTTCAAGACCGTACAAGAGCGTTCAGCCCCCTCTCCCCCCCCCTTCCCCCCAATCGGACAACAGCCACGTTTGTTGTTGTTGTTGTTGTATTATCGTAACGACTTAATATTCTTTCCATCAGACCCTAATTAGCGAGCTAGGTCCTTCCCGACATTCAATACCCGATAAATTAATTAATTAATTTAATATTTGTATTTTGTTAATCGTTCATTTATCGTTCAATTCGCGTGGAAATTGAATGTCACAAGATCGTTCGATATCACAGTCGTTTTTCAATTATTTTAATGTATTTACGAATATCACTTAATATGTTTATTTATAATAGGTATAGAGCGTATCGTTACTGATAAATACAGTTATAAAATATTGTATGGGTGCGTCTCAATGCCACGCGTACAGCCAAAAGCTCGCAAGTTTTATCTTTTTTTTTCTTCTTTTTTCCCCCCCTATCTTTTTGCAACCGAGTTACCCTTTTAGCGACGCTTTCTTTCGTAATCCCACTCCTGTAACTGCAACCGTATTTTCATTTCTTATTTTATCTGTATCTTTTCTTTTTTTTTAAATTTATTTAGCACAACTTTGGGAGCCATTCCTGGTTATTCTTCCAGGGTGTCTTTATTCGTTTTTTTTATCCTACCATAGAGCAAGTCACACATTTCATTTCTATTAGGACAAAACGTCTTCTCGTTTTTTGTTTTTTTTTTTTTTTTTTTAAATACGTTTTAGAGATGTTGGAATGAAAGTTATTTAATCGTGAAGGGCGGCGCGCAGTAATGGATACAAATTGCGGCAGGGCTTTTACATGATCAATCGATAAGTGAAATTTTTTTTACACCCTCACCTACCAGTACTGATTCTCTGCGGGAGAAAAATTAAAAAAATGAGTATTTTTTTGTTCGATTACTTTTTTCGCTAAGTCAAATGGGGTACGACGATGATATATTTTCGAAAAAAAAAATGTTAAATAAAAATTTCGATCCAAGCGCAATCAGTCTGTTACGGTTCTATCTCACACACGCATTGCCCACCGCATTAGTTCGCCAAACTTCACAGTCAACGCGACACGACGCACATAGTCGTGAGTCACTCGTGTTTCTCGTCGATTTTTTTATAAACGCCCGTGAGGAACTTTTCGTCGCGGAAATCCGTCAGTGAATGCGCTCTTCGGGAAGCAAGTGTAAAAGGTACAGACATTCGTGTTAACATTGTTGTTGTTGATTTTTTTTTCGTTCTTTTTTTCCATTCTAAAAGTATATCAAGACGTATTATCCTGCATCCATTTCTCAGAGGTCAAGCGGTAAAGCCCTAACAACGTCGTGTATTGTTTGGATCGGGATATTCACGAGTGACTCGTGAAAGTCACGTCGCGCAATGTCGTTCGGTTTTTTTTATACTTTCTATATCTTCCTTCGCTTAATCTCTCCCCCCTTCTCTTTTTCTCGCTCGCTCTCTCTCTCTCTCTTTCTCTCCGGGGACGGCAAAACAACAGAGTACCATTCGTCGACAAATCATAAATTCAAAATAGAGTGTTTATAGAACTTACGTTTTATGCGAATTTTTATTGGCTCGCGTGCGTTAGAACCCGTGGCGAATCTCGATATGCGCGAAACGCGATCTCCCCGGCAAACCCTTAAAATCGCAGTCGATATCCCGCGACGCGAGGGATTTATTCGGAGTTTCACTAAGAGGAAACGTTACCGCGGAGACTCTCACGATTCGATCTCGACGAAGACAATGGAGAGGAAAAAAAAAAAAAAAAATCTAACGAAACTCGCACTCGGCGGAATTTCGCAGACCGAGACGCCAATACTCGCCGAATGCACGCTCGCCGTTTACTCGCTACAAATTTAAATAATCGAAGCCACAACGAGTTTCCCATAGTCCCGACAGGAGTTCTAACAAATTGAACTAAATTTTTTTTTTTATCTTTTGTCATTATTATTTTCTTCTTCTTTACCTACTGTATTGTTCGTTATTATTATTTTTTTTTCTCAGATTAATAACGGTCAATCGATTTGATTCATTAATGACTATTCTACATGTAGTTGAGATTGATGCAATTTAGCTAATATTCAACATTTCCCAAAGTCCATACTCCCTAGCGTTACATTTCTTTTTTTTTGTTTCTATTTACTTTTTCTCATTTTTTTTTGTTTTTCGCTATTGACGAAGACAACGTAAGGGCTGCGCGCTATGTCGTCAAGGGAATTGGACTCGATTCGCTGTGCGCGACTCTCGGGATCTGTTAATACTTCGTCGCGTATGAATAAATGTCTTTGGGGGTGTAGTGACGGGGTAATAGTTAGTGTAGTGGTGTTGTTCAACGTGATATTTTTCTTTTCGTCTAAGGACTCTAGTTCACAGGCAGCCAGCAAATGTGAGTCAGTGTATTTTTTTTTATATCTGTTGTGCTGTCCGTCTGTAATCTCGCGTTGTGTTTGTGTAACGTGCTTGTTTGGCTGTATTTGTATGTATGTGTATGTGTGTGTGTGTGTCCGTATGCGTGCTGTGTGTATGTGTGTGTGTGTTTTCCAGTTTTATGTGTAACATAGGTTGCTCTTACATATAATTGAATTTGCGTGTAGATTAATAATAATGGTCGCAATAGTGGTGAACAGATTTAGTAATAATGATCTACTTTCCCCACCAGTCAGGACCGTTACCGCTACTGCCGTTATTAGCGGAGTTGTACGACGAATTATTATAGTTACCACCGTAGCCTCCTCCGTAACCACCTGGAACGAGACAATATAACAAATTCGATGAGCATTCGACGATTCGAAAGTAGGCTTCTCAATTATTTGGGTAAAATGCCGAGGCGAAGTAGTCTATCGTGTGAAACGAAGCCTATATTTTTATTCATTATGATATTTTTATTAAATAAAAAAAAAAACATGTCCCCTTTTTGTCGTGATTTAAAAACAAAATAAAGAAAAAAATTAAATAGCATTACAACTTCAAAAGGGGGCAAAAGACTGCGAGTTCGTCGGCCGCAAATTTTTTTCGAAGTTACGATTTCTATATAACGAGCCGAAGATTGAGTCGTTCGTTTCGCACGGCTTGTGGGACGAGAGTTTTTAGGTAAACGAACCTCCGTATCCACCGGGTCTACCGCCGGGTCCGTTGCTACGACTACCCATTCCGGAGCCCGGTGTTTGACGGTAATCCCTGGCACCGAAGCCGCTGCTGAAGCGACCTTTGGTACTGCCACTGCCGCCGCCTGGTCGTCGAGCGCTGGTACCGCCGGAGTGTCGCGCTTCGGAGAACATGCCCTCCAGCCAGGAAGGCAACTCCTGATTAGCCTCGATCAACAGCGACACCAAATCGCGCGTCAAATTGTGGTTCTTGTGGTTGAAAAATGAAGTCGCGAGACCTGCGGATTATGAAATAGAAAAACGTCCATTGTATGTTAATGTTCCGTGATTTTCGCAATGTGCGTTATTTATTGTTTTTCAGCAGCATCGACGCACCCAAGTTTCCCATACGTCCGGTACGACCGATTCGGTGAACGTATTCCTCGACGTCGCCGGGCAGGTCAAAGTTGATCACGTGTTTAACGTGCGGAATATCGAGACCACGGGCTGCGACAGCCGTGGCGACGAGGATCGGCGCTTTGCCAGCACGGAATCGCTTCAGTGCGTCTTCGCGCTCGCGCTGAGATCGGTCGCCGTGGATACTCGTCACTGGATATCCCATGTGGTGCAAAAACTCCTCGAGCATGTCGGCGCCCTTCTTTGTCTCGACGAATACGAGAGTTAGCGACTCCGCACCTGGAACAAGGATCAATGACATTTTCGTTATTATTAAAAGTAAATTATTAAAAGTAAATTATTAAAAGTAAATTATTAAAAGTAAATTATTAAAAGTAAATTATTAAAAGTAAATTATTTAAAGTAAATTATTTAAAGTAAATTATTAAAAGTAAATTATTATTAAAAGTAAATTATTATTAAAAGTAAATTATTATTAAAAGTTTACGAGTAGCCTGTGCGAAAACGACGATAGATTGCACATGCGTGAGTAACGATCTCGCGTTGCGCAACAGTTTTTCACTTACTCGGCTCGGTGACGTTGCTCGCCTGCAGCAGATCGAGCAGGTACGAGCGTTTGTCGTGCTCCTCGACCCACACAATCTTCTGCGTGATGTTCTCGGATGTCGAGCCGACGCGGCCGACAGCCAAGAAAATATAGTTGCTCAGAAAGTCTCTGGCCAACATCTGAATTTCTTTAGGGAAAGTTGCGGAGAACATGAGGGTTTGTCTTTCGCCAGTCGGTGGCATAGTGTCCTCCTCAACGATGCGTCGGATCTGGGGCTCGAAACCCATGTCCAACATACGATCAGCCTCGTCCAGTACCAAGTATCTGCAAGTATATGTAACACGCGATTATGTTAATGCATTCGGCCGATCGAGGCGTTGTGTGTAATTAACCCTTCGCGTACGGGAGCCTCGAGCCGAACGTCACTAAACAGGCCGGGCCGGCTTCGTGACCTGAGATGTGAATACAAATTTCGAATGACAATAGCACACGACATATTTGACGATAAATAGTACATTACGATACTAGTGCGAAAAAACTTTTTATTGCACCCGATGGGAAAATGGCGTTTTTTGTGCACGTTTCGCACGTGCGAAACGCCCCATTTTCACACCTTGTGAAATAAAATTTTGTCGGAATCTCGTGCGAAAAACGTTTTCTGAACTCGTGCGATTGCAACACTCGCCTTCGGCTCGTGCTGCAAAGTCACACTCGTTAGAAAAAGTTTTTTCGCACTCGTATCGGAATGTACTATTGTCACGCGAGTTAAGAAAACGTTTTTCGCACAAGTATCGCATAACATTTTATTTCACAACGTGAGAAAATGCGGGTTTTACACACGCGAAGCGTGCGCAAAACTGCCATTTTCGCACCGAGTGAAATAAAATATTATTTAACAGAAATATAATATCATGAACATTACTCTTTGAAAAGTATTTTTCCAAATTTCGATGTAAATTTTTTTGGTGTTACATCGATTTTTATACTCCGCAATGAAAGGTCTCGCACGGCAAGATCCCGTAAGCGAAGGGTAAATGCGAACGAATAGTCTGTGAAATCCGACGATTCGTCGGAAGGTTCGCGTGACGCGATCGCTCACCGGCAATTGTGTAAGCCGATCTTGCCACGTCCAAGCATATCGGCCAAACGACCGGGAGTAGCGACGAGTAGATGGCATCCGCGATCGAGCTCTCGCATTTGATCGGCGATGTTCGATCCACCGTAAACGACCGCAGGTCGCATACGCGACCGATAGGCAAATTTGCGTGCCTCGTCGTATATCTGGGTCGCAAGTTCCCTGGTAGGTGCCAACACGAGACCCAGTGGATACTGCTTGCGTCGGCCGGATCCGGCCTGAGGCGGTGGGGGACGAGGTCCAGACTCGTAAATCTGATTTAATATTGGCACTAGGAAGGCCGCCGTTTTACCAGAGCCTGTTTGAGCACAGGCCATGACGTCTCTGCGACCGATTATGATCGGGATCGCGTACTTTTGGACAGGTGTCGGCATGTCGTATCCGGCGAGCGTAATGCTGTTCTTTATAATTTCGGTCAGCTTAACCTCATCAAACTGAAACAATAAGGATTCGTACGCAGCATTAGTTACGGATTATCGAACGGACTAGAATCGAAGTACAGTAGAACCCCGTTTATCCGAGGTGATGTGACGATAGCGTAAGTCGAACTACTCCGCGTGCAGACATTGCCTGCTTTATCCGTTTTATCCGAGTTTTCCGTATTATCCGAGCCTACACCTCGTTAAAGCGGAGGGCTCGGATGAGTTGGGTGCCACGGATAAGGCGGACGCTCGGTTGATCGAAGGTCGGATAAGCCAGGTTCTACTGCGTGAAAGACCGTCGATAAGGTTTTTGGGTTTCGCTGGTTTACGTTATTGAAGATTGAACAATATTCTAACAAAACTCGAGGGTTCAGAAAAAAAATGCAATCATTTTTGGCATTAGACCCATAGGGAGAAATATCTAGTCTTCGGTATAATTATTTATTTTATTTTTTTCTCGACGCCGAGCGTTTTATCCTAAAACCCAGGTCTTAATTTCGACGGGACAGCGGTTTCGATAGCGAATCCGATAAAACTCACGGCTGAGATGTGTGCTGGTATGTTGTCACCGGTAGCCTCAACGGGGATATCCTCGTATTTGCTAAAGTTGATACCGGTGTTTCCTGTACCGAAGAGTTCGAGCTCGAGTCGTTCATCCCTAGTTGTGGGAACAGTCCAATCAACTTCGTTTCGTCCGCCTCCACCTCCTCGGCCACCGCCGTCTCTCTCGTCCTTCCATCGGCTTCCGCCTCCGCCTCCGCCGCCGCCACCGCCGCCGCCTCCGCCCATTCTCTGATCGTTTCGATTCTCCTGCCAGCGATCGTTTCTCGGCTGCTCCGGCCATGCTCCTCCGCCGCCTCCACCGCCGCCCATGGGACGATCGCGCTCGGCATTTCCATAACGATCACGTCCATTTTCCTGGGGACGCCTGTTACGTCCGCCGAAATTTCCGAAATCAGCGTCGCGGTTGTTACGGATGTCTCTGTACTGGGAACCACCGGAACCCTGGTATCCACCGACGTCACCGCCTCGGTCACCACCCTGCTCGCGGCCACCACCTCGGTCTGTGAAGGGTCTTGAATTGGGAGCGTGTTGATCCTCCCCTCCGGACGGTCCGTTACCTGAAAGTTAAACGATAAATCTCCTTTCTTCTTCTATGACTTTTAAAAATTTACATTTATCTGACGGAATCTTTGCTTGCAGACTCCGTGCGTGACCAATATCGTGCACACGTTAATCTACGCGACACCACAGTTTCGTAGAAATACCAATTTTCTAATCAAAAATAAATGAATCAATAAAAAATGCAATTGCATTATTTAGAATCAGCGCAGCATTGTGGAATTTTATGTTGCCTCGTTCTTAAATTTTTATACTGGTTGGTTCACCTCGATTCAACAGACATTACTTGTTTGTTTAATGTTTTTTCAAACTTTTACAATATAAGGGGTCCGTAATGTATCCTGAGAAATATGCCAGCACTGCTCTTCTATGCGAACAGCCATGTTACCATCCCTGCAGTGAACTCATCGATTGCGCGCCTACGTCTGGGTAATATTTACTCGGAGCTCGGGTTTCACTGAGCATACTCTTAGCGTCTTCCAGAATCGAGCACGAGAGATGATATTTACGCATAAGTACTAAGCGTACATTCAATAATATCTGAGCCAAGTCAAAAGCATATTGCGCACAAGCAAAATCTTTTAGTCATAATCTATTAGTTTTTCTTATTTTTTTCTTTTTTTTATAAGACACATTTATGAATTAATATTTTAATAATTGGTCAAAGATAAATCCATTAATAAATAAATAAACAAATATCAGTCAATGTTGCCATAAAACTGCAACTAACAGAATGGATTGTAACAACAGGAAGGCCAACGACCAGTACGTCCGATTACAAAAATATTTCAACAAAAAAGTTCGAAAGAGAGTTTTCTTACCACAGTCGCTTCCGGATTTATTGCGTAGATGCGGTGGTACGTAGCGGCCCCCACTCGGTTGGCGGGAACCCTGCAAGTCCAGACCAGCTAACTGCAAGACAGAGACACGAGTTTGTTAATTGCGCAAAGTTGCTTGTCTGCAAAGCAAGTAAAACTATTCGTGCTCAACGTAGACTTCGAACAGAACGATCGAGATTAGGGCTTAAAAATTAGAGCTTAGATTAGATTAGGGCTTACAAATTCTATAAGAGACGAATATAGTTCGGACCCGTAACAGTCCCAGTCTACGCAACTATCCCTGCTAACGATTCACCTTGAACCCCAAGGTGATTGTCGGTAATAGAGCATTATCATAGAATCGAAAAAATGCATTAAAAGAAAAAACAACCAAAAAAAGCTTTCGCCTAAAATCGCGGCTCAAAGGTTCGACGACCGATCTTTTTTTCCTCCGCGAAATCGGGAACGAAAAAAAAAGGCTTTCGTCTCTAACGCGAGGACCCAGCGTGCCTGTCCATTTTGGCTAACCCCGTTAGAACGAGCATTGAACATCGAGAATCGGACGAATCTCTTCGCGGCCCAAAATCGGATTTCTCGATAGTCGGACCGGACTCCGACGAGATCGGCATAGCTGAAATTTCGTCGTGAAGAGGATCGCGCGGAGGGTGGGGGGAGGGGGGGCAAGCATCGAAAGATTCGGCTAGAAAAATTCACGTGTCGCGTTAAAAATTGCAAGGGGACGATCACGCTCGGGAGCGTGCTCTTCCCGGAATTCCCGCCGCCATTACGCGAATGGACGTCACGGAATTTTTCGTTTGCCGCTGCCCGACGCTGGTTTCGCGAACGAGTCATGCTCGGAGTCGCGAGACGAACGACCATCGAAATTTACGATAGTTACCAATTACATTGTCGAGGGAAAAAGAAATTGATTAAAAAAATAAGATGTACTAAATCGACGGTTACTCGAACGTAGTGGGGGAATGGCGGATAGCAAGCGCTTGTCAGAGACGTTAGTCATGATATTTGAGCGTTTCAACGTTACCTGCTGCTCTAGACCTGATCCATTCTGGTTGGCTGCATTACTCATATTACTCCGCCTCGGTGCGTAGTTTTTCGTAGCTCTGCTGCAGATTACTCTCGCTTTGTGACTTTTGTTCGATTCACGAGAAAAAAAATAAATATGTCTTCTTGTCGAATCGTTGTAACGTTGATATCAAGGGATATTGGTAAAGCACGCTCTCTCGGCACCCTCGGCTTGCTCTGCCGCTATTATGACACAAAGGAAACTCGAAGACTGACTACGACCGTGAGCGAGTGAGAGAGGCCCCTGGCCGCACTTGACGTCGACGCAACGAAAATGGCCGAGAACCGAAATATCGTGGGTTCACAAGATGGCGACGACACTATTTCCGCTCGAATCGAAACACTTGGTGTATTGTATTTTTCCCACACACCGCGCACTTACGGGACGCGCTAATGTGCCTATGATCATTCGCGCACTCTACAGGACACTTCTTCTACCTCCCGTCCGCTGTTCTCTTATCTCGCCCCCTCGCTCGCTTCCAGATATTTCGCTACGAGCGCACTGACGATTCGGCCGATAGTGAGGGAGAGGGGGAATGGCGAGTTCCGTGCTCTTTCAACATTTGGGTTTCCTTTCGCTTGGTAAAGCAGAATTTAATCTCTACGTCCGCGACGTACTCACTCGATGTTCGAGAATCGTCTCTTGATTTTTTTTTTTCAATACCGGACACAGGCGAGACGAGCCGCGATGAAAGGTGGGGATAGAGAAATAGCGTTCGGAGAGCCAATGGGCGCAAGCGAAATCGCAACGTTCTCCGGTGCACGCGCAATGCCATGACGTACTTCCGGTTCGTCGCTTTAACGATTTGGCCGAAGCGCGGTTGCCTTTGAACGTGAATATTGGCTCTGAGATTTTTCATTCTCCGATGCGAATATTTGCTACGACGGATGATCGTATACGATGTGACTTCCTTTCTTTTTTTCTCTGTAGAGAATCGTTGCCGAAGAACGGAGGAGATTCGTAATCTTGTGGAAGAAAGAGCGATTGTTTCAGGACGTCGAACGCATCGGAGGGCGGGGTGATTGTTAACGAGAGATTTTTGCGGATTTTTGTTGTTTTCTTTTTATTGTACAATAAACACCAAAAGATAATTAGCGTATTGTCTAATCGTCCTTCTTGGTGTCGGTCTTTCCTCCTCTGATTCTTCCGGTACGACGGGCAGCGATGAGACCGATCTTGCGACCGGCGCTGGTTCCACGCTTGACTGTGGAAGCCTTACCGATATGCTGGTGGTTACCACCACCGTGGGGATGCTCGACGGGGTTCATAGCAACACCACGAACCTGCAAGTCACGAGGAAACAAAATCGTTAGTTTGCTTTTTTAAGAAAAACATCTCGGTACGGAGATCCGAGACTATTTACTCAGTAAAAAAATTGACCACACAGTAGATTCAGGTTTCAAATGTCAAGACATCATCGGTAAAATGCGTTGTTATCGCGCGATAGGAGAAGTTTTTTTTGTTTTGTATTTTGAAAAAAAAAACAGAACGTCTGCGTACCTTCGGCCAGCAGTTCCTCTTGGCCTTGTACTTGTGATAAGCACGACCGGCCTTGAGGATCGGTTTGTCGATACGTCCACCACCGGCGACAATTCCGACCATCGCCCTGTTGTTCGAGGGAATGACTTTCTTCGCTCCGGACGGCAACTTCACCCTGGTCTTCTTGCTGTCGGGGTTGTGGGCGATAACGGTGGCGTAGTTTCCGGACGCGCGAGCCAAACGGCCACGGTCGCCGGTCTTCTCCTCGAGGTTACAGACGATCGTACCCTCGGGCATCGTGCCGACTGGCATGACATTGCCGATCTGGAGGTTTGCTGCAAAAATCAAGGATCTTTGTAACGCGATGGAATAAAAAATTTATAAAATTTAAGCATACTCGAAGTTTCGAAAAATGCATCAGAAAGAGCCTCTAGAGATAAATCCTCATGGGAAATCGGTAAGCTAGAAATCATCATGACATTCTTTTTTAACAAAAAAAAATTGCAAGAAAGCATAATTGAAGAAATGGATGAACGATATGTAATATATAACATTAATATTTTGAACAAAATTGCGCACTATCAATAGCAATGTTTAAAGATACATAAGGAAAGGTCTATAAAATATTTAAATATAAAAAAAAAAAGACAAGGAAAATTACATGAAAAGTAAATCACAAGGAAAACATAGAATTGTCATCTATTTTGGAGTTTAAGAAGTGGTAATTTTCATTAATATAGATACGTGATTAAAGATGACTATATAGAATGTGTGCAATTATGAAAAAACCTATGTGTATCAAAATACATTCGTTTCACCAATTCCTTAGTCCAATTTCAGCTTTCTTGCTCCATTCCATAGGTTTCAAAACCATCCAATCTATTACCTTTCTTTCCGCAGTACAGGAACTGGCCGGTGTACATGCCCTCTGGGGCGATGAAGAGTTCCTTTCGGGTCTTGAATTTGTACGGATCTCTGAAGTGCACGACGGCCAGAGGCGCGCCACGGCCCGGGTCGTGGATGATGTCCTGCAAAAAAAATACAACCATACTCATGAGAAAAGCAAAGTAATTTGATTCTGGGAGTGTGACAATTAATTTTTTTTGTCAGAAAGAGCCTCTAGTTTAAAATCTTCACAGCAACTCGGAAGTAGGTTTACTAGAAATCATCATGAAACGTAAAATACGGTGGCCGGACGGCAGCGCGTGACGCAATCGGAAAGTCCGCGCGCGTCGCGCACAAATCTCGTGGAGGGTTTTTCGTCGATCGTGCGGACAATCTAACGAGCGAACGTACCTTCACGACTCCCTTGATGTATCCATGCCTCTCGGAGAAGTCGAGGGAGCGGAGCTTCGGCGCTCCCTTCCTCCTCTTGGTGTGAGATCGGAAAACCGATCCAGCTCCCTTACGCTGAGCGCGAATTACTCGACCCATGGCTCAGACCTGTAACATACAAACGAGAGTTCCTTGATACCTGCGCCAAGGCTGTCCCTCCGATAACACGAGTCAAAACGTCAACGCGCCCGATCAACACTCGCGCATAACCTCTCAGCGCAAATTACGCGACGACGAACTTTCTTAAACAAAGTTTCGATATCGTCAAAAATATTTATCGATTCGTGCGCTTCGTTGCTTCGGCGACGTTGGAGAAACATTTTTTCGAACGGATGGTTCGTTATAAACGTAATATAAACGGATTTCACGGAAAAATTATTCGTGGAGCACGTACCAAAAAGAGCCGCTATGAAATAGAGAAGGTTTACGCGGCGACTAGAGTGGGGGTAGCCTGAAAATTTCATCGCCGCCGAGTGGCGCGCGGGCGCGGCGAAATTTCGAACTATTCGTAAAACGCGGGAAAATCGAATCGGCAATCTTACGAAAGTGAAAACTCGACAGTGGTTTCGTGTGAAGCTCCTCTTTAACTCGTTTTTCAAGGTAATATTTATAAACGGAATCGATGTGTGGTCGACGCTATCGAATGAAAAGTTTAACCGCCACGGATATTTAATTTTTTGTGACCGCAATCGACTGAGCTACAGTCGCGACGTAACACTAAATTATCTTTCATCATAGTTCGGCCACGGGTGGCGATTCAGGTTTCGGAATACCGACTAAGCATTCCGGTAGATCCGGACAACCATCGTGCGTAATCGCAGCGTCAGATATCGGAGTTAATGGTCGAATTGCAATCGTAAGCGATCCGCTTGGGCATTACACGGAACCGCTATCGCTTTGCGTCGTTATACTGGTTATACGTTCACCCACGAATTGCCGACCAATCAAAGTCGAGCCGGAGGGGGGGTGGCGGAGAACGCGCGTTTGCGGCGGTCGAAAGACGGACGGGCCGGCCGTCAATGAGTTTAAAAGTGTACGGCTCCGGTAGGGATTCTTCAAAGCCTCGAAATACGTCGCAGCGTGCGTGTCGGTCAAACCGTAGCTCGTGCGTGACAATTCGCTCGTTTGCTGACAGAAAGGAAAACGTTCAATGTCAGTACTTTCTTCGTCTCGATCAGCTCAAATCTGAGCTACGCAAACCGAAGACTAATAAGACGAAAATAATTATTTCCTGAGCTGCGATAAACCGATTCGAAAAATGGGTTTGGAGGACTACAAGGACATCGTTGCGACCTGCGCGGCCGTCACGACAATGGGTCAAATGCTGGCTGGAACGTGAGTGTATTTTATCGAGCTCGCGCGCTATCGCCTTTCAATTTCCTCGTTGCGCTCTTACGAATCAAGGACACTCCGCCGCTACTATTATTTAATCAGTCTTCTAATTTGTGCGACGTATTATGTTTATCGATTACACAATAAGACGGAATGCTATCCGAACTGTGTTGTTAACAGTTATCTGCACAATAACATCTATGCAACAGCATTTTCGTGCATTACATATTTTTTTTTTATATCGGTTTCAGGTTGATATGCAAGGACATTTATCAGAAAGGATCGACGAAGGGCTTCGACCCCATGCCATTCGTGGGTGGAATTGGAATGTTTGTATTTTTCTTCTTACTTTCATTGACTTAATTGCATTACAAACAAATGAGTTTCGTTGCTCTTCGGACACAATGAGAACCACTGTACGATTGTGCATTGTTTTATCTACAGCACATTACTTGGACTTGATACCACCCAAGGTGGATTGTCTATCTTGCCACTATTACATTAATATATTAAATTAAATTGATACACCGCTGACTTTTTATCTATGAATAATGCATAAAGATTTTAGCTCAATTATCACTCTACATAATTATAACAAGCAAGCTATCGCATTCACTGTGGTAATAATAAATATTAATACTGTTTAGCAGCACTTGTCAAACTCCGCATCTTGAGTAAAACAACAATAGAGTATTTAAATTAAAAAAAAAAAAAATCGAAGCATGTGTGTGTGAGGTATTTCAGGCCAACTTGGTAAAGAATTCATATGCAAAGACATTTATAAGAAAGAATTGACAAAGGGCTCCAATGGGGGTTGACGCATGGTCCAACCTTGGGCCATGCGTGGATGGAATTGGACTGTTTGTATTTTTTTTTTTTCACTAATTTAATTGCATTATGGCCAAATCAGTGTCATTGCTGTTTGGGCACAATGAGAACCACTGCATTGTTTTATCTATCACACATGACTTGAACTTGATATCAGCCAAGGAAATTGACACACCTCAGATTTTTATCTAAGAACAGAGTGCAGAACTATTGTTGATGAATCATCACTGTGCATATTTAGCAAAAGCGACTTATTGCATTTGATGTTAATACTTTTTAGTAGCACTCGGCAGAACGCGCGTCTTAAGTAAAACAACAATAAAGTATTTAATTTTTTTTTAATTAAATAAAGAGAAGCATATTTATATGAGGTATTCAAGGACGACCTGGCAAGCGTTTGGCTCGTTCCGATTTATCTCCCTAGTCTTCATGTCACCATCTCCCTGTTATGTCACAAAACACATAGGCTCAAAAAAGGCTTAGTTTTTTTTGTTACCAGTCCATTGATTTCTATGCAAATAGTTTTTCGTTACTACTGGAAAGTACGTTTATCGTAATGTAATGCAAATATAATCCAAGAAAAGTTAGGTATCAGCTGTAAGGTAAAATGGTCTCAAGGTGAAATCTTATATTTTCATGAATTATTTTAAAAAAAGGTCTAGTCGACATTTTTTAAAATGAATTTCTGAATTTTTAAATTTTGACTCCAATTTTCTTAATCTGCAAAAATTCTTGGAAATCCTGTGTCAAACATCGAAGTTTCTAAGCTCGGACTCGGAGTGTGCCCGCAATATTTAATTTATTTGTTATGTAACAAATGTCCGCGATATAATACGAATTCCGATTTGACGCTTAACGAGTTCGTCAGAAACACTTCATGTATATTTTTGTTTTATGCGTGAATACAATCATGAATTTTCTGTGCAGGTCCCTCCTGATGTTTCAGTATGCATGGATTTTGGGTGACGCAGCCATGATCAATGTAAACATTTTTGGTCTGCTAACAAACGTTGCATACATATCAGTATTTTACATGTTCTCTTCGGACAAGGTAATATTAATTTTATAGTTGAATTAATCGAGAACATTTTCCCCGATTCGCTTTAACCACGAATGTTCAATCAATGATTATGGAATTAATTTTCGGCAGATGTACACACTTGGATTGATCGGCAAAGCGGTAGGTTTCGCTTCGATATTCCTTGGCTATGCGCAGTGGGAACATCCGGATCTGATAGAATTCCGATTCGGAATTATCGTCACTGTTATGCTGTTGCTGCTCATAGCGTCGCCTCTGGTTCATCTGGTGAGTCCCCAATTCGATAATTCGCTAAAAATCTACTCGTATCTGTCCACTTGTTTCATCGCGAGCTAAAAAATTTCAAACTGGAAACAAATATAAAAAAATAGAATCTACTTTAAAATAATAGAAACTATTTTAAGATATAAATTTTTTTTTTATTATATCAATTCATTTTTTTTCAGACTGAGATCCTGAAAACGAAGAGCACAGAGATTCTGCCATTCCCACTAATTCTGATGGGAACACTGGTGTCCGCGCAGTGGCTGTTGTACGGGTTGATTATCGACAACGCGTTCATTATAGTACGTACGGTCGTGCACTTGGCGTGGCACGACAAAGTTATTATTTCTTCTGAAATGAGATTCTATTATGTTTCATATTGAGAATTGCGAGAGCATCGACAATAATCACTATTTTGTAATTGTCTTCAGTTCCAGAACGGATTTGGTTTCGTATTGAGCGCGGTTCAACTCTCTCTTTTCGCAATATTTCCGTCTGCACCGAAAAGCGAGAAATCTTTAAAATCGTCGAAGAAAGATAAATAAGCTGCATCAGCGAAAAAATTCATTCCTAACGTACGCGTCGTATGTTCGAAAGTTAAATTATATTGACGGTTGTTACGAATCTGGAAAACCTGAAAAGCTGGCAAACGCCAGGAAATTAGTTGAGGCCTGAACGAGCTGGGGAGATTCCGAGAACACGGTCAAAATCGGCAAAAAGCAATCGAATCATCCACCTCAGATGTGACTGCAGGGTCGTTACGTATATAGAAACGGAAAATCTTGAAAACTCAGCGAGTTTCTATCAACTTGAAATTATGAGGTAAAGTCACAGAATATCGGAATTTATCGGATTATTCCAGATTTTACTTTTCTGTCCTTTTTCGTGAATGATTTATTGCTTACAATTGAATTTCTTCGTAGATTCAAAACATTTTAGCCCCTTAAAAAATAAGAGTTTTAGCAACAAAAAAAATGTTCTCTATCGAAAAGTTCTTTTTAAAAAGCATCCCCCTCATGACATCAACGTATCGCCTAAAGCTCGTTGCTGTCTTGTAATATTTTATCGAAAATGTTATCCTGTGCAGATTTAATTTATGAGTACATGGCACGTTTCATAAACATTCTATTCACGAGTTCTTAAATGTTAAAGGTTTTCTTTTACCCTTGGAGTAAAATTTTCTCGCTGCGACTCAAATTTCTAAAACGCTAATTAAAAAAAACTTGTTCTACGTACGGCCGTTTTCTCCTTGGAAAATTTGTGAAATCCGTCTGTAAAATCCGGAAAAATCCGGGAATTTCAAAGTCAGCCAATGCGTAACAACCCTGAATATTATGTGGTCCCAAATGGTAGAGAGTTGCGAACTGCCCATAACTACCTCAATTGATGGACTGAAAAGATTCTATTTTTGATCTGCGAAATCGGGAACCGTCGGGGAATTTCAATTGGGCATTTTCGTAGCAACCATGAACATGTGAACTGTGAAGTATTTTTTAAATCTATCAATGGTAAGAAACAAACAGTTAATAGTTTAACAGTGATAAATGGTCTGCAATCTTTCAAGTATTCGGTAAAAATCAGTAAAGTTCTTGTCAAGATCGATGCACGCATATATTATAGACGATAACAATAAAGGATATATATTTTTTGGTATGGATATCAGGTAAAAGTAAGGACCCTTTCCGGTCCAAGGTTGATGGTCCAGGTTGTGCGGGTCACGACCGATAGTTTCGAAATTGTTTTATTTTTCAACAAAACTTTCGCGAACAAATTGACAATCGTCATCGCGTAATTTTCCGCAGTTCCAGAATGCATTTGTCGGATTGTCGGAGCCCGACCTTGATCCTGCTTTTCGCGATACTTAGAATGATATATAGAAAATATTTTTATAGTTTTTACAGCTATTGTCTTATTCTAATTTTATAACTAAAAATAATGATATACATCGACAAAGGGTCATCGACCCGAGTCCTTTAGCCCTATTTTTATAATTGTTATCGATCGTTCGTTGTCACAATGCCGAAAGTCTCGCGCTTCTCAAATTTGGGTCAAACAGACTCGATTTTGAAAATTATTTTTAAACTATCTATAATATCGAAACAAAAAAATTATATAACATACTTTGAACATTCTAGAATCTGTTAAAATAGTTACAATTTAATTTAAAGGAATGATAGTGTGTTGAGGTGAAAGTGTCTGAACGCGTCCCAACGGCCGGGTTAGTTTGACCCGCGGTGACGACGAAGGGTTAACATTTATTCCGTGCAATTACAGTACGATCTTTGTAAGCGTATAATAATCGTGTATTATTAATAAATGCCAATATACTTGTTCAATACGGACGACTGTTCATTATATTCCCCGTCCAATCTCACAAGTTTTGAGATTGTTTTTTTCTCACTCGTCTTCGTCGATAATAATAAAATGACGATCTGTATATTGCATCATTTTCAAAAGATATTGCCGAGAGAACGACATTCGAATGCAAATGCTACGATGGCACGTAAGTCGGTGCATTCCAAATAACCCGTAAAGTATACAAGTTTAAAAAATGTCTGAGATAAAGCAATAATCATAAAGTCGATCGTTAATAATGAAATATATTTTATATCTGATAACGATGATATTTGGTAGGGCATAACGATATTTTTCCATCGAGTGTGCTACTCCCCCCCCCCCCCTGTATAGCGAAGGGGGGAGGGGGGTATCCATCGGGGAGAAAGCGACGATTCAGCGATGAAATTCATGTTCGCTTCAGTCAACACGGGTCAATATGCAATTAAGTTTACAGATTGAAAAATCGACCGATGACTCACCGCTGTCTTGGATCATTGAATCCTGAAACATTGGGGAGCTCATCCGTGACGCAATTCCCGTCGAGCCTGATGAAAATAAATAAAAAAACGAGCGCTCGGAAAAAAGAAATAGGAAGCGATTAATCCATTGAGTGAATATTGCGACGTCCGTTTGCGGACAGACGCCCCCGTGCTCCATCGAGGACACGATTCTGATACAGTGGGCAATTACGCACAATGAACCGGACTATAGCGATACTACGATGATACGCGACCACTCGAGTTATTGTCCTCGTCTGTTTTAAATATTATTTTTACAATGTTGGCACTTTGACGCGATTGCGCATGCGCGATCACACATGGGCGACTGCGCATGCGCGATGCAACACTATGCACGGAATGATGCAATACGGCTAAACTTAAACAAAAAAAACCTTATTCAGGGTATTCCCAGAGTTCGTTGTTAATTTCTGGGTTGCCGATAATAGCACAGACTTTCGGACGAAAGTTCGTAGAGAAGTTGCATTATAACTTGTGAAGGTGAATTTCGAGCAGGTACTTCGAAAGCACCGCGTAATTCATCGTCTAATTCAGAGGTCCGAAATTATTCGCTCTCAGTTTTACAGGTACAGTTTCAGCATTGAAAAAGTTCTCCAATTCCAGCATATTATTCTCTGATTCTTCGTCACACAACGGCTGACCGTTTATCGTATTCCTATTCCCGGCTTCTCGGTAATCGCTTGAGTGTTGGGCGCAGTCCTGTTCCTTTGTTTACTACGCCGGCACGAAGTGACCTTCGCGTACCGGCGCTGGAAATACACTCGCATCTTTGTCACACGTATGTGTTAGGACAACAGCAAGTTGTTCCGACTCCCTTCTCGGTATACGGTGTTGGGCACAACGCGTTTTACGATCCTTTGTCTAGCAAGAACGAACTCTCTTTTTTTTAATTTGTAGTTCAACTTCGTTGCATCACTAAGATTTCTCGGAAGCTGCGAAAAAAGATCGACAAAGTACGCAACAATTGTTGATTGCATACAGCTGACTCGATGTAAGTCAAAACTTGGTGTGATTTTATTGGTTTTCGATGAACTATTAAAAATTCTGATTAAGCACGAGTTTGGTGGCCACGATCTTTGACGGCGAAATGCCGTACCGTAACCTTAAAAACTCGAGAAAACTTCTGATAATCGTAATACATTATAAATCGTTTTTCCTTCGCAAACTTAACGAACGTTCGCTTGACAAAATATCATTTTGCCGAAATGAACTAAATGTTCTTGAAATTAACGAAATCTTTATCATTCCGTATTTCGTTAATTTTTCTTTTCTATTCCATTCTCGTATCGTTAATTTTGAGCTTGGCAACATTTTATTATCAATTTATTTATATACAGATTTTACCCGGTTAAAAACTGCAGCAGGGTTTGCTATTTCAATGTGGGCCGTACGCTTAATTTTCTATAATTAAAATATAACAACGTTTTTTTTTCAAATTGATTGCTCAGCATGAACGAGTCATGGGACAGCGACGGTGATTCCGCATCTCAACCGATAGCCTCGCAGCAGTACACTAACCGTGGTAGGAATCGCAACTCCGGTAACAATCAATCGTACGGCCGTGGAGGAGGCAATCGAAACAATTACCATAGGAATGGAGATCGCGGTGGGAACGAAAATAGTTATCAGAACAACTACAGCGATAGCCACCAGGGAGACAATCGAGGCGGAGGATATCGCGATGGGGGGAGACGGGATGACCGCAGACGCAACGACGGTGGACAAGAGGAAGGCCTGGTCATGCAGATCGAGCAATCTAAAATTGGAAAGCTCATTGGAAGAGGTGGCTGCAAAATAAATGAGCTGCAGGACAACAGCGGTGCCCGCATAAATGTAATTTTCTACTTGGTAACAAAGTACAAGACTAGACACTCTAATAGACATTTCTGTACACCCATAAACACTCAAGACTTCTAGTTTTTAAATTCCATAGTCTATAGCGAGGGCGCAAAGCGCCCGGGCGACAAAAACCTGCTCGTTTCACTTTTACAACTTTCCAGCAAACGGATATGTAAAGCAAGATTTTCTAGTAGAAGCGAATTATGACGGAATTAGTCATTAAAAGTCCCCTGTTGTGTCTATAAAATATCTTTTACGAGTCGAATAATCTTCCGGATAACACGTACTGTATTCCGATTGACGTTCCAGATTGACAAATCTACGGGAAACGACATGGCATCGGTAACGCTGGTGGGCTCCGAAGAAGCTCAACGGAAAGCGAAGGAGTTGATCGACGAGTTGATGGCCGACGACAGGCAGCACGGCGGGCAGCAAAAGCACGGAAGATACGAACAGCGCGATAATCGTCAGCAGCAGCAGCAGCAGCAGCAGCAGCAACAGCAAAAACAGGCCGAACCGATGGACGAATTCACGGAGGTCGACTGGATAAAAGCTAACGAGGAGCACGCGAGATTTCAGCGAGAGAGATGGGCGCACCTCGGTCCTCTGGTGAAAGACTTTTACAAGGAAGATCCGGCCGTAACGAACATGACCGCGGAGCAAGTGGCCAAGATACGCGAGCAGAACAACAACATCGAGTGTCGTCGAGTATTCGAGAAGGAGGAAGGCGTCGAGGACGATTTCAAAGTGCCCAATCCCGTGGAAACTTTCGAGCAAGCTTTTCACGATTATCCAGATATATTGGAAGAAATTCGTAAACAGGGCTTCCAGAAACCGAGTCCCATACAGTGCCAAGCTTGGCCGATTCTCTTGAGCGGCAAAGATCTGATCGGAATCGCGCAAACGGGCACGGGAAAAACACTGGCGTTCCTCTTGCCGGCTCTGATACACATCGACGGTCAGCCGATACCGCGGGAACAACGAGGCGGTCCGAATATTCTCGTGATGGCACCGACACGGGAATTGGCCCTGCAGATCGAGAAGGAAGTCGGCAAGTACCAATATCGAGGTATAAAAGCTTGCTGCGTGTACGGCGGCGGTAGTCGAAAGGAGCAGATGGACATTGTCGACAAAGGCGTACAAATTGTCATCGCTACACCGGGAAGGTTGAACGACCTCGTGCAGACTGGATGTTTGGATGTTAAGTCCGTTACTTATCTCGTACTCGACGAAGCCGACAGAATGTTGGACATGGGCTTCGAGCCGCAGATACGAAAGACCCTGCTCGACGTTAGACCGGATCGTCAAACTGTTATGACGAGGTTCGGAAGTCGCCGAATTCGCTCAAGGAATTCGTGGGAATTCATTTTCTAATTGACAATTTTTTTTCTTTTGCTTTTAGCGCGACGTGGCCGCAAGGCGTTCGACGATTGGCGCAGTCGTACATGAAAGATCCTATTCAGGTGTTCGTAGGCTCGCTGGACTTGGCGGCTGTGCACTCCGTGCGGCAGACGATCAATTTGGTCAGCGATGAGGAAAAGACACCGATGGTTGGTAGCAACACGATGCATTACCTAGTCAACAATTTGAAATTTTCGTTATTCGTATCATTCACGTTGAGTCATCATTGCATGACTTAGATAAACAGCTCTGCACGTGAAGTAAACATATATACAGTAAATTCCCAACGAAAAAGTTTAATTCGATCAAAATTTCAGTACTTCGCTATATCCCAAAAATCTGAAAAAAATCGGCTGCATTAATTGTGTCAAGACGTTTGGTTTTGCATAATAATAATGCCAAAACTTATTAACTAATTGTAAAAAAAAATATTTTTGAAAGAGAATTCAGAAAACCTTTCATTTTCGCATTTGAAATAAATTCCTTCGTTTTTTAGAATTCATATGAATTTCTTCAGAATTTTCTTACATTTCAAATATTTTTAAGTACTTGCAAGTTATTTAATAGTACTTTTTTACACGTCTCTCAGCCAATTGAACCCAATCTAATCCAGCCCAAATCCTTCGCAGCTGTACGAGTTCTTCCGAAACATGGGTGCGGACGACAAGGTCATCGTGTTCTTCGGCAAGAAGACCCGCGTCGACGATTTGGCAAGCGAATTGGCAATGCAGGACATAATCTGCCAGAGCATACACGGTGGTCGCGATCAGCAGGACCGCGAGCAAGCTCTCGAGGACATAAAGAGTGGCGCGGTGAAGATTCTTCTCGCCACTGACGTGGCAAGTCGTGGCATAGACATCGAGGACATCACTTATGTCTTCAACTACGACTTTCCCCGCGATATCGAGGAGTACGTTCATCGAGTCGGACGTACGGGACGCGCAGGTCGCACGGGAGAGAGCATAAGCTTGATGACCCGTCAGGATTGGTCGCATGCGAAAAAATTGATCGCTATTTTGGAGGAGGCGAGTCAAGAAGTTCCGGCGGGACTGTACAAGATGTCGGAACGTTACGACGCGATGAAGGAGAAAAAGGCTCAGGAGAAGGAGTCCGAACGCATCGACTCCGGCGGCTACGGAGGCGGAGGGCGCGACCGTTACGGCGGCGGAGGACGCGATCGTTACGGAGGCGGCGGTTCCGGAGGAGGCTACGGAGGTGGCTCCGGAGGCCGCGGTGGAGGACGCCGAGGCGGAAATCGCTGGTAAAGCTCGAGAATATCGACAAGCGGATATTCTCGAACGGATATTCTGGAATCTAGCTCATCCTTGCAACGAGCCCGTACGATCAATAAGTTCCTTCCAGGCTGTGCCCTAACTCTTATCTTAAAGATGTACGGAGCGTATTTTACACGAGTATTCCAATGAATCTCACCGTGAGAAATTTACGCGTAAGATATAACATAGTAGTTAATAATAACGGATAACTATGTGTCGCGTCGACGTTACGACGATAAAGTACCTGCGGGATTGTCGAAATGCACTAATAATCATTTTTTTTTCTTCAAACTTTGTCAAAGTTTATTGGTATTATTGTTTTTTTTCATTATATATGAGATTACTTGGACTCATGTACGGTTGTACGAAGAAAAGGACTGTTGGTCCGACTTCGTCTTACGTTATTTTTAAGCCGTTCGACTGTATCAGATTTGATATTCGGACCCTGAAAAATGAGTGGGAGTGCAAAGAGAAGACAATCGTTGCAAACGTACAAATTGTATTTCATTTAATTGATTTGTCTGTAAGACTCTTTATAAAGGTCTCAAGGTCTCTTCGAAGATATTCGATTATCAGACGGACAATAAATCGATCACTGTCCATACTTGAGTCGGTGTAGATACTTCGTCGAAATTTTCATCTTTGTTGCGATGTTCGAGACATTGAAAAATGCCCGCATGAAGAATAAATATATATTTTTCAACTGGACCACGGTTTTCATTTGTATAAAACAAAAAAGATTCCTAAAATGATTGTACAAAACTATACATACGAGTTCGCTGTACATTTTGCAGTATTGAAATATCGCCGAACTGGAATTACGACAATTTCGTATAAAAACATTACATCCGACAATGACCTTTGGAGAAACAATCGTAAGTACACCTAAGTTTCAGGCGTTACGATAAAGTTTCGTAGATATAAAAATGCGCGCTCGGCGTGTGACCGCCCGTTTCTTCCGAATGGCCAATCAAACTTCGTAAGTCGCTTCACTCCCCGTTCGAATTTCGATCGGCAGAACATTAATAAAATAAATAACTAACAATTGTGCATTGACTAAAAGTTAAATCGAAAAATAAAAGGAATCGCTGAATGTAAGTTTTTTGTTTACTTAACAATATTCGTATGGCCGTGGAGAAAAAAAACAGTTTAAAATCGTTTAAAAAATAGTTTAAAAATCGTTAAAAGAAACACCGATTAATTGTACACTTTGAAGTTTCGCGTCTTCGTGTACTTTTCGGCGAAGACCTTTCCGCTCGGCGTGGGCATGGAGAATGCAAGGTCGTCCACTGACATTATGTAACCGAAATAGTAGCTCATTCTGGAAATTTTTGTAACATAGAGATGAGTATGATTCTTTTTTTTTTTTATAGAAACTAGATTCGACGATAACCGCAATCGAAAAAGAAAGATAAGAACGGTTACCTCACTGAGTCAAGAAGCTTGGTCGCAATGTGCTGTCTGCGGTGACTCATCGCTGTCCATATAACATTTACCCCGCACTTAGCAGATGTTTCTTCGGCGGAGCAACAATCCAACTCGACGAGTTCGGGGATCATTCGATGGGCAGTCTTTATACTCTCGGCAACCATTACTCCCAGAATAGTCTTGTCTCTCACGTAAAGGTATACCTGTGGACGAGATGAAAGTAAATTCGTAATCATTACCTTTTTTGTCGGTCATTTATTCAATATATTTAAAGCGTAAATGAATTTTTTTCGTTGTAATTATTTCCGTAGGACCGGATCAGAGCGTTAATTAGAATGGCAAAAAAAATTTTGATACGCACTTTTTTGTCAAGATAGTTCGATAGTTCCATGTCGGCGAGGCCCAAATCTCGATCAACAACAGCCAGAACTTCTTCGACTTTCTTCCAGCACTGTTTCGGATCTCCCGGTTCGATACAGATTATGCGACTGTTAGTTACGGGCTCGCTGTTTATCTGCCGTTCCTTCTTCCAACCCTGAAAGTTATAAAATTTGTATAAAAAAATATATTAAAAAAAATAAACTTGTGATCGACGGCATGGCTCGACAGATATTTCATTAACTTACATTGAATTTGAGAGTCTTAATGCTATTGTGATAGTTCAGATGAGCATTTTCGTCCTCGGGATCTCCGAGCTGATAGACAATTCCGCACTCGCTGCACCTCGTCGCGCCGAATCGCTTTTGTCCAGCATCGATCTGATACTGATCGTCCGCACCGCCGCCCTTCGCGGACGTTTGCCACGATCTTTTAACGCCACGTGGAGTCTTCTTCGCTGGACTGTTCCTGAAAATGTTCTCGATCAATTATTCTATTTCCTCATTTATATATTTTCTTTGTTTTTTGTTATTTATAATTTTCTCGTAATGTAAACCGATGCGGTGACATACGGTTCTATTATAATTATTCCCCCTCGTCAAGGACCGCATTATATATCATTTATTAAAAAACCATTCAAATTTTTTGTTTCTGATAAAATTACAAGTTGAAATCTGGGACACCGCAAAGGAACTCCCAAAAAAATTGTTTACGCCGACCCATAAAAAAAATCCATAGTAACAATAAAAGTGAATGAAATAATTCCTAAATGTTCATGTATCCTCCGTCCATGCTGAAAAAAAGTTCGCTGAAGCGTATATTTACCGTGAAAAAAAAATCCCCAAATATGAACTTTTACCCATTTACTGTCGCGCAAGACCTTAAGCAAATTCTCAATCGGGACGTATCGAATAATCGAACGAAAAACTTACTCCGCGACGCTCGACGAGAATCCCTTGGCGAACAGAGGATACAGTTTCTTGCCTTCGGTGCTCGTTCCCTCGGAACTTTGTCCGCTATGCGCAGAATTTTCATTCGCGCCCTCGCGCGTATTTTTGGGAGCGTCTTTAATATTCATGGACGAAGTCATGTTGCTGAGTACGCTCGCGGGCGACATAATGACGTTGCTCTTATTGACGCCCATCGGTTTAACCGGTGAGATCGTCGTCAGTGTTTCCATAGTGTCGTAGTCGTCATCGGCCCAATCGTCCTCGAGTACCTTCAAAATCCCATCGACGTTTCTCTTATCGACGGAAGTGTCGAAGCCCGGCGCGTCGACCGTCAGATCGGCCGTGTCGAACGACATGTCCTCAACTCTGGCTCTCTTGCGCGGATTCCTCGATGTCTGCGAGTGTTTGTCGTTGAGAGCGATTCTGCCCTCGGAAACCTTCAATTTAATCTTATCATTAACGGTAACGGTAGCGGCGCGATGGGATTTGAGTGTTCTGTTCGTCTTGAAGAATCTCTTGTTCGGATCGGCAATCGGCGACGGTGGCGGTTCGACCTTGCGAAACGAGAACGAATCCTGCATATTTTCGACGTTCGACAAACTCGAGTCATCCGCAAGGACCTTCTCCTCGACCTTACTCTCGACCGGGTTTGCGATCGGCGAGCTCGTTTTCCTCTGCTTCGTAGCTTTGAAATCTTCGACGCGCGACACGTGACGCTTCGGTTTCGGTCTCTTGATTCCGTGTCGCACGCCGCTGTTTATCTCGCTGCGTCTCGACCTCGTCGGCGCTCGTCTGTGATACGTGTGATTGTTCATGTTGGGCAGACTGTGTCTCTTCTTGGCCGGTTCGAAGTGCGCCCAGTCGACGCTCGTGGGATGAACTCTCTTGCCGCTCGTCTTGTAGAACGACTTCGTGCTCACGGTCAATTCGGACTTTTGCATCGGTGATTCGTTCTTTTTCTCCCGAAAGAGGGAAGCCCGGGCTTTCGGCACGGAGGAGTTTTCGTCGATTTTCGGAAACTTCGTGCCCGAGGAGACGAGCGTCTCGGCGTGCCGCTTGAGCGTATTGGCTTTCAATTCGGGCGACGATGTTTCCTCGCTCTCGTACGGGCAGAGAGACTTGCGACGGTGGAGTCGCGGCACGACGATTTCCTTCTGAACGGAGCCCAACGGAGTTATGAGTCTTCGCTCGTGAGCCTGGTCCTTCTGCGGCGTTTCCTCGATACGATCGACGTCCTCCTTGTCGCTGTCGTCCTTCTGCGGCGTTTCCGGTATAATGACGTCGAAAAGCAGCGCGATCTCGCGCTCCGGCGTGCCGATCGTCGTCTCGCCGATGGTTCTCCGTCTCGGCGTCGTCGGCAGCGACTTCGGGGAATTTTGGAGTATCCTCCGTTTCGGCGAGGAACGAGCGGCCCGCGTGGACATTTTCAATGCGCTGAACGGCGAGAGCCGCTCATCCGATTTGCTCTTCGCAACGCCCGGCCTGAGACGATCCCAGGTCGTTAGCTTCAGCTCTCCGGGCGATTTCTCCGGCGTCGTGAAGGGCGAGACGAAATGACGTCCCGGCGAACTGTCGCAACTGTTCTCGCTCGGGTCGGTCAGAGCTAGAGGGGACATCGGACCCAGATCAGATTCCTCGCCCGAGGCGTCGGTCTCTTGGCTCGGCCTGCTCTCGGCTTCGAAAAGCTTTCGCTTGCTGGAACTCCCTCCGTGATGGAACAACCGCTTCGAGACGGAGTGCGGCGTGCATATCGACTCTCCCTGACCGCTGTCGCCGGACAGCATCATTGCTGGATCTTTTTCCTCTCTTTACGCCAGGAACCTGAAACGAAATGTACGTGAAACAATCGAGGCAAGAAAAATTAATGCCGCGGGTAATCGCGAACTGTAATGTACAGTGAATTGAGAATTGAACTTGCAATTTTGTAAAACTGACTGGAATAGATAGCAATGGGTTTAAAGGATTGCGAGACAAATAAATTCAAAAGTTGATAAGAGTTTATAGGAAATTACAGGGATTTATAAGAAAACAGAAAATTGTAATTCAGTTATTAAGATGCAGATTTTATAAGTGTTATGCTTTCTGTAAAGTTTAAAAATAATAATAATAATAATAATAATACAACTTGACAAACACTTGTCCACATAATGCAAACTTGCAGAAGATGCAGATATGATAAGTTATAAACTTCCATTCTGTAACTTTTAACAATAATAATAATAAAATCTATAGCGATACTGCCATAGTTGATAATTTACTGGTAAAAAGATGCTAGAATAGGTATAAATTAGTATAAAGGGTTGTGAGTGCGTAGGGCGCAATACCGGTCACACTAGTTCAATCCGAGACAATAAATCAATTAAAAAATAGACTCGTTAAACGCTTGTTACATAATGGAAACTTGTACAAGATGCAGATATGATAAGTTATAAACTTTCTTTCTGTAATTTTTAATAATAATAATAAAATTGATAGCGATACTGCCATCGTCGATAATTACTGGTAAAAAGATGCTGGAATAGGTATAAATAGGTATGAAGGGTTGTGAGTGTGTAGGACGCAATACCGGCCCCAATAATTAAAACAATAAATCTAAGACAATAAATCCATTCAAAAGTAGACTCGTTGAACATTTGTCTACACAATGCAAACTTAAAGAAAATGCAGATATAAGTTGCAGATATAAATAGTAATAATAATAAATATTAATAATTATAAAATCGGTTGCAATAGTGTCATAGGAGATAATCAGCCGCTAGAATTAATGTTAATTCGGGATGGCAAACAAGACAATAAAATCGGAGCTTCAGCGTGATCGCTCGAGTTCTCGCGAGTTGCGAGAGAATTGTTCATAAATGGGTGGAAGAATAACGTGTGTGTGTGTGTCCGGGTGATGTTTAATCGTAAACAGTGCGGCGATCGAAGACGAAATGAGAGGAAGAGAAACTTTGGAGGGATGACAAAATATTTCTAACCAAAATATCACGCGTTGCCCGATGTGAATTATCGTCAAAGTCAGCGATGCGCCTGGCACGAGAAACCACTCGCAACGAGCGATGTTAATGCGTTGATACTCAATTTTGTACGTACCTCGGTGAATGTGGAAAATGCCTCGTGAATAATCCTCGTTAGACGCAACAGAAAAAAAACGGCTGCAGCTGCTCGCACAGTGGATTACGCAGTTGATGTTTGTAACGGCTACTTTCCCTCCCTTGGGTGAGAGTTTTCGCGGTTTTTTGGCGCCACTTGTCAAACCGTGGGTGTGCGTTCTTCAATACAGACAGCATATGCCTTCTTTTTTATTTGTGCTGCGTCCACCGCTAGTGGGTTTTTTCAAATCGCCAACGATACATCCGATTATTTCTGCGGGATAAATTTCGTCCGTTTTGATAACAAAGGTCGCTTATCGGAGCAGATTTATGTAAAAACTAAACCCTAAACGGAGAGCAGACTGTAATCTAAGAACGCCTTTGAGATTTTTGAAATATTATTGATACAAAATCGCCTTTGAAATTTTCGAAATATCTACGGAGCTGGGAAATGTCGGAGAGGCGCCACCTGGTGTTGTAAAACCTCAAACGCAATGAAAATAAAGATGCAATCGGCGTTACTTGCATCGGCGTAGTTTTTTTGAGCTTCGTTGTATTTTGTCGTATTTTACTTTGACGCTCGCCGTCGGATTCGTAGCCAGATTTGAGAAAAATACTCGGGTGCTTGTTTTGACGCTACCGTAATTATAAATAATTGACACGGAACAGTTTTAACAGCGAGTATGCAAGCCTTGCGAGATTACGGCAGCGGCGACGAGACGAGCGAATCCGAGGATGAATCCGAGCCTAAAACAACACCGAGTTTGGTTATGAAAGACAAAGCAGCGAACATCGTCGAAGACAATATTCGTCACAGCGTGTTCGCTGCACCGCTTCTGAGCAGCGTGACGACCCTCGCCGTTAAAATATGCGCCGCACCCGAAGTCGTTCCGACCGTGAGTAAAAAATAAATTTAAAAAATCGTTGAAAGTACGATAGCCTTAAAAAAACTGTTAGCCTGACATCTTTGTTTATCGCAGGGCTCCGAACTGTGCAAACGGCACATAGACTCGACGAGCAAAGAAATAATGCACAATCCAAAGTTTGAGGAGCTCTTCGCACCCGACGTCGGGCCGGAGAATCCCTTCAGAACGCAGCAACAGAGAGCTGCTAAAAACATGCTTTCCGGCTACGTCGAAAAGGCTCACATCAGTGAATTCCAGTTTGAGAACCAGAGAAGGACTTTTGCGAGCTACGGTAGGGATTGATCGACTCTTGTTCAGTAGCTTTTTCTGCTGCAATGGATGTTTCGATTTAGAATTACATTTGCTTCATGGGCAGTGGTCCAAATTACAAGTTCCAGAATGTAAAATAGTCAATATTATCAATTAATAATCAAAAATGTATTGTTTGAAATTTTTATGTTTGATAGATCGCGATAGATCGCTCAGTTGACTAACTGTTTTGACTAATGACGATTCATTGGAATGTTATTGGAATAATTAATGAAAATATTCATTAATTTGAAATTTTATTTTTGTACATTGTGTATTTGCAATGAACAAAATGTAGTTATACAGAAATGTGGGATTTCTGAAGCTGGAAATGGCAAGCAACTGATATTTATTATCACAAGTTCTGACTTTCTGACATTTCAAATGACAAACTTAGATACACAATGTGCTGAGGAGAAAAAATAAGTAATGCCGAAATATTTAATAGAAAAAGACGTAAATTACAAAATGCTGCAAAACTTTTTTTCTGTCTTTTCGTATTTTGCTATATTTCTCATAGGAATTTTTGGTATTTGGTCGTGTTCGACTGTTCGATTTATCCTGTGCTTTGTTCATACTTTGTTTTGATATTTTTATATATTTTTTTTATATCTTGCAATAAAAAAGTATCCACATTGAAAACACACGGAATCGTTCGTTTCAGGCTACGCCCTAGATCCTACCGTCGACGGCAGCGCGGAAGAAGGAAAAACGCTTATAGGAGCCAAAGAGGCAGCCGAGGAGAGCGGCGCTAAAACGGTCTTCGAGATTACGGCTTTGCGGGAAGCCGATCGGCGAAAGAGAAAAAAGAACGACGACGCCGCCGATATCGAGGGCTTTCTGGGTCCGTGGGGCGGATACGTGGATGAAAAACGGGTTATGAAACCGAGCGACGAGGAAGCCGCCGAGTTAGAAGAGATATTGGCCAAGAGAACGAAGAGAGGCAAACAGATGGAGGAAAAGCCGCTCGAGGAGAAAACCGTTTTGCACAGTAAGATTTCGAGAGACTTTACATGAAGCATTTTTTCGCAGCAGGTTCTCTGATCAAAATCCAATTATTTTGTTTTTGCAGTCAAGGACAGCGTGGATTATCAGGGACGATCGTTCTTGCACGCTCCTCAGGACGTCGGGGTGAACTTGCGATCGGAATCGCCGCCCGAACGATGCTTCCTTCCGAAAGCGCAAATTCACACCTGGGAGGGACACACGAAGGGAATATCGCAGATCAAGTGGTTTCCTCGTACGGCGCATTTGCTGCTTTCTTGCAGTATGGATTGCAGAGTCAAAGTAAAGCTCGAACGTCCCATTCTCCCTGCGGCGTAGTACAATGTTACAAGACTAATGTTAATTTTTTTTTTTACCTCACGTTTGTTTCAGTTGTGGGAGGTGTACAAAGATCGTAGATGCGTTAGGACGTACTACGGACACAGGCAAGCCGTTCGTGACATAAGTTTCGACAACGATGGCAAGAGGTTCCTCTCGGCGGGTTACGATCGTTACGTTAAACTTTGGGACACCGAGACCGGTGCGTGCATCAGTCGTTTCACAAGCCGCAAGATTCCGTACTGTGCGAAATTCAATCCCGATCCGGACAAGCAGCACCTCTTCGTTGCTGGAACGAGCGACAAGAAAATCATTTGCGTAAGTTGGTTTAATATGCGAAAACTCATTGATAAAAAATTACATACGATTTCCTTGGAGAAACGACTGAATTATGTGGAATTGTAGTCACGAAGCTTGGAATTAACGTTAGACGAAATTTAGTCCACTATACGGCGCCTTCGCCGTGTACAGACCCATCATTAAGTGTAGAGATCCTTTCTCTTATAGCTGAGTAACATTGTAATGTACTCAGCTATATTATAAATTTACTTGACTGTGACGCAAGGACTACCTTAAACCCTAAGTAATCCACTCTTCGTTTGCACAAGCATCCTGACTATTGCAAAATTTCATCGACCATTCGCATCCGCATTTACGGTCGGTACTTCACTTAGAACTAACATTTTCTTTTTTATTTACTTTTACAGTGGGATATCAGATCCGGAGAAATCACCCAAGAATACGATCGCCACTTGGGCGCGGTAAATACTATCACCTTCGTCGATGAGAATCGTAGATTTGTTACGACTTCGGACGACAAGAGTCTCCGAGTCTGGGAATGGTAAGCATTTTTTTTCTTAAGCCTGATGACCTTTCGAAGTCCGGATGTGTATTTTTTTTTTTTTTTTACTTTACAGGGACATTCCTGTCGATATGAAATATATAGCGGATCCGACGATGCACTCAATGCCCGCGGTTACGCCGTCGCCGAATCAAAAGTGGCTGGCTTGCCAGAGCATGGACAACAAGATTGTCATATTCTCGGCACTGAATCGCTTCAAGATGAACCGCAAGAAAACTTTTACCGGGCACATGGTCGCTGGTTACGCATGCGGCTTGGACTTCTCACCGGATATGAGGTAAACGACATAATCTTTTTTTTGGTTAAATTCTTTATTAATTAAGGCTTTAATGCTTTATTTAATTAATGCATTAATTAATTCTTTAATCAATGCTTTTATTAACGTTACATTTTCACACTTGTACGACAATTTTTGTTACAGCTACCTCGTATCGGGAGATGCGGACGGAAAGTGCTACGTGTGGGATTGGAAAACCACGAAGCTGTACAAAAAATGGAAAGCGCACGATGGAGTATGCATATCCGCGTTGTGGCATCCTCACGAGCCATCCCGTCTCGCGACAGCCGGATGGGACGGAAAAATTAAATACTGGGACTAACTGTCTCCGATTATACCGCGTATAATTGTATATTGTGTAACTAAGGACTACTTTTTCAGATATATAAAACGCGTTTGTACGTTATAAGAGAATAGCTTTTTTTTAAGTAACGGAAACTATAACAATGTGTAAATAGCAATATCGTTAATAATGACTTCGTTTTTTATATAGAATACAGCGACTTACAAATTCTCCCGGGTCCTCGATTTATCGACAAACTGGTGTTCGGCGCGTAAACATACAAATAAGAAAAGTCACCAGCGCGATTCGCTTCCGAGCCCGCCGAGGGGTAGTTCGAGAGCCGCCGGTCCGGACGCGAAGGTCGCTCGCGCGCCAATCAATAACTATGTAGGTAACGATGACTCACCTCGACTACGATACGATGCTCGCCCTCAGTGCGCGTCCGACGTTCGAAGAACGCGTACTGTATTTAAAAAAAAATAATAAATATACATTTTGATCACGGCTGACCGGAGATGTTAGTCGGGATGACCGGGAATGTCTTTACAATGCATCGAATGTAAATTATTCATGGGAAGATACTTAGACAGGCTACTGTTGAATAATATAAATAATTAAGGTAAATTTTGCATATCACCCTTTCTATCTTCGATCTCGTTCCATGTCTTTTTTTTTTTTATACACCCAGTAAAATCGCAATTGGTGACAGAAACACTCAAACGAATGTTCGGTCTTTCGGTCGGTAAAAAAATAAAATTATCCGCTATGCGGTAATTTTCAGTATAGAGAAAAAAAAATGCATCGTAGATAAGAAACTTAGGATAAAAGGGTTGATATTATGATCAGGATAGCGCGGCGCGCGAGGAACGATAATGGAAGGTTCCGGTCTCGGTTATTCGTACCACCTTCCGTCGGCAGGGTGGAACCTCAAGGTTAGAAACGCGCTGTCACAGTTCAGTGACCTCTTCAGCGAATTCAACAAATACATTGCACCGGCTTACCACCATGACAGATGCGAGAGGTAAATCCGATTAGAAGCGAATTAAATAGAGCGATGCGATAATCGCTCGGGTCACTTCCGATGGCAATTGGCAATTTCACCTTTTATTACTAATTATTAATAATATTTGTACACGCAGATCCGTTCAAATGCGTTTATACTCGATGCACAAACGAGAATTCGTCATGGTATTCGTGGCGTTTTTCGCTTGCTTCGGACTAGCGGTTTTCATCGGACTGGCAGGTAAAATGGCCCTTCGCTAAATTATTTACTATTTTGATATAGAATAAATAATTTACATGGTGATTATTTTTTTTTAAGGTCCGCCGATAACGTCGACGAGCGAGCAAAAGGCACACTTGAACGGCAGCGAAATGGCAACCGGTCCTTTCACCATGAAGACTCCGGCCCTCTCGACTTACAGTCAACAGCTGTGGGTCATTGCCAAATTTTCCACGGCCAATAGCGACGGTAATTCGACAACGCGAAGTGCGAAAAAAATAATTTAATTAATAAAAGTGTTATTTATTTTTTTCAGACGAGAGGTACGACAAAACTTTCAAAGTAAGCGTCTCGATCGACGGAATAACGCCAGACGACAAACTCGCCTCGGTTCTGGCCACGGAAACCGGACACAATCGGTAAATTCAAATGATTTGTGAATGGGTCATTTTTTTTCGGTTCTTTCCGCTTCGGTCGCCACGAGAGCTGCTGGGCGCCGGTCAATTTGTTATTAATTGGAACGGGCAATAAACCGTTAAATAGAAACATAAATTCAACATTAAATCAAAAGAGAAATTCGAGAAATTCAACGGTTTAGACGAGGGAGAGAGTAGTTCGCGGTAAGCACGGGTCGCTCGGTGTTTTAGGTGTTGGGAATAGTTCGGTAGAAGAGTGTAAGAAAGCCTAGAGAAGATTATAAATATTTCAGATGTGGTGAAAGATTAAGTAACTTTCGGAAATATTTATGAAACGTTTCGTTGTAATATTTTGACAAAATCTTTCAAAATACTATTTTCATGTATTTCAGAAATATTTCCAAAGATGTGAAAGATTGAAAATATTTGTAAGATGATTTCAAGATATTTGTGCTGTATGAGAACTGCGTAAATTTGTAAAAAAAATGGTTATACTAATGGAGATTAATGTGATTGCAGGACCAGGCATTTAAAATGCGAACGGCAATCGTGCGAGGAAATCGTCGTGGCTCATTTGGGATCTCTCGATTACACTCACTACATAATAACAGTCCGTTTTCACGGTCTAGAGAGCTTCCATCAGCGTTACTCCATTCGCGATCTTACATTCTACGTCAGTAAGCACAGCGATGAAGCGAATTGAAAGAAGCTATCTCAATAACGTAGTATAATTAATCTTCGTCATTTTATTTTACAGTTTAAAAACTACAATCCGGCTTTCACTCAGATCGAGATATGGTTCAGGCTGATCTTCCTGCTCGCGACTTTCGTCGTTACGGTAATTACTCCCTGATTTTCCGTTCCTGTTTATTTATTTATTTACTAGCAGGTTTCGTGTCCTCGCTATCGACTATGGAATTTAGAAACCGGAAACTGTCCGAAAATACGTCATTTCCGATTTGAAAATTTCATTTCACCTCTGGTAAAAAAAAAATCGATTTTCAAAGAAGATATGCCGGACTTTCGATATGTCATCACTTCCGGTCGAAAAATTAGATTTCTATATAAAATTCAAATATCAAGAGCCAATATAAGTCTCATAAAACTCTCACGGACACCTCGTATAGATAGTCATGGATACTCAACAACACTCGCAGACACTCGAAATATAAGTGTGAGTGTCCTCAAGTATCCATGAGTTCCTATGTGAGGTGGCCCTGAGAGAGAGCTGGTGGTCTTGTACTTTATTATTAAGTACAAGACCTTATAGGATTGTGCAAATAAACCAGCTAAATAATTTTTTATGTTCACAGTGTTGGTTCGGTCATTCTCTGAGAAAATATCCAATGCAGGACTGGTCGATCGAGCAGAAGTGGATTTCTACACTACTGCCGTTGCTGATTTTTTATAACAGTAAGAAATTTACGTTCTCACAAATTCTCGGGTTTGGTACGAGCACCGAACAATAATGGGCCATATCAATTTTTACAGATCCCATGTTTCCGATGACCTTCCTCATGAATTCCTGGGTACCCGGAATGCTGGACGCCGTTCTTCAGACGACCTTTCTGAGCGCTATTCTCATGTTCTGGCTGTGCGTCTATCACGGTCTTCGACAGGTGGTTATTTCGCCGATAGCAAAAAATTAGTTGTATAATTGCTAAGACAATAATTTTTTTCTTCATTTCGCAGAACGAGAGACGCCTGGTGACTTTCTATCTGCCGAAGATTATCGTCGTAGGTTCATTGTGGGGTGCGGCTCTCACTCTGGCGACTTGGCTGCGCTGCACGGAACTCGAAGATCCGACTTACAACTACGTCCTCGACACGTCCAATTACTACGTGAGTACAAATATTTACAACGATAGATTAATCGCCAATGAAATCCCTGACGGACGTCAGCAAACCTGGCAATTAGCTTTGTAAGGCCAGTCGCAGATCTTCAGCGCGGGATTGAAATGGAGTCCCGTCGGGCAAGTCTGAAGACGAGGCGTTCCCCAGTCGCACTGATAAAATTTGTCGCACAGATGTGGATGCGGCAGGTAGATCGCTCGCGGATAGTCGGCCGGACATCGTGGATAAGGTCGGGGACATCCGGTCCAGGAAGGATCGCAACGTGCCTGCCAGGGCCAATCGCAGACTCGAAGTTCAGGGTTGAAGTGCAACTCTCGTGGGCACTCGAACAGAACGGCCGAGCCCCAATCGCACTTGTAGAACTAAAGAAAAAAGAAAAACAATCACTATCGGAAGTCACAATACGAACGCTGATTAATTGCACCGACGTGAACGAAGCTGTTCGAATCACCAGAGAGCAATTGCTGGAAATCGGCAAGAGACTCGGCTCCGAAGAATCGTCGGAGTTCGAACAGAGATTCGCCTCTACAGACGCGAAGTCCCAATTTCTTATCATCGTGACTTTGTCCCTCATCGCACAAGTGTGGCCGTTCTGCTGGTAGCAGTCGAAAAGAAAATCGTCGTTGTAAAAGTGTTCTCCGTTACACTGTGAAGAGCCCGTAGCGGAATTTTCGGAGATTTCGAGGGGATCGCTGCAGGAAGTCAGCAAGGTGCAATCCAGAGGTGTAAAATCGAATCCATCGTACTGCAGGATGTCCGCTGGAGAGTGAGGAGGACACTCGATCGTGGTGTAATATCCTTTGGCATCCTTCAGAAGATAAATTATCGATAGAGACAAATCTGCGAGAAAACCAGAAAGAAATATCGATCACGATAATCTGCAGATATTTTGGAGGATTAAATTGTGCACGGAAGATGCTAAAGTTGAGAGACACTCACGAAGATACTTCATTTTTATTCGCACTGCTAAGAAGCTCACAAAAAGTTATAGCTTCACACAGATTTCACTACGGAAATCGATTAATCGTTGATAAAATTGAAGACCGGTAACCTTCGAGTCACGAGTGCTGAGACTGCGTCGACAGAACGGGGTGCGTTGCACCGCCTCGCACAGCTCGTATATATCCGCCAAGATCACCGCAGATGTAGCTGGAAATAAAAGGATCGGGCATTAGCGGATAGTCGGTGGGAAGGTATCGTCGTAACTTCGCGAGCCATCGACCGGTCTCTCCCGTCTGCTCTGCGCGATATCTGTATTAGGCTATGCCTCGTCGAAAGTTGTACAGAAACCTGAGCCGCTCTGCGGTTGAAAGATAAAAGAAGTTGCGCCGCGACCGCGGATCTCAAGGTGGCGGACGACGAGTCGTTGATCCTGACCGTCGATTTATGTACCGGTCATCGTAACAGCAATCGTTCCGTCGCCGTCGCGGTCATTGAGACGAGCGGGAACCGCGGAGCCGGAAGAGTGGCTGCAAAACATCGTTACAGTTGTTTCAGCAATTAAAACGTATCTCGTTATTTTTTTTTTGCTTTCAGGGATTCAAGGTATTCTTCTTCACCGTCGGTGGTATTTACATCGCTTATCTTCTTCTGCTGATTCTTCGAGCTTACAGCGAATTGAGGTCGATGCCGTATTTCGGTGAGTCTCTAAAAAATCCTCAATCCACTGGCTATTTCAGTTATTTACCGATGATTCTTTGCAGATCTTCGACTGCGATTTTTGACTCTACTCGCTGCGATCGTCGTGGCAGTTTGTTCCATCGTCACCGCCAGACAATTCGGCGCCGGTGTTCTCGAGGACAGTTTCGCCTCGCGTCTCTCGACGTACTACAAAACGTCCGCTCAGTTCATGGCTCTGTACGGACTGCTGAATTTTTATCTTTACACGATGGCTTACGTCTACTCGCCGGCTCTTCAGCAAGTCTACGGTCAACGTGAGCTAAAAAGAAACGACGTTATTCGTAGATAATTTTAGTTTTGTGTGTTTACTTGATATGTCGCGAATTTCTTTCAGATTCTTCCATAACGAAAGACAATCCGGCGTTCTCGATGATAAACGACTCGGACGAGGAAGTGATCTACGGATCGGACGAGGATAGTCGGAGACCTTTGACACGAGCCCAGCGAAACACCGACGACAGCGATTGAAAGATCGCTGGCTGCTAGACGAAAATTTGTACTTTGCAATCAATATTTCGTTCTCAATTTCGCGACATCGTTGTTTTCGAGGATAAAATCTTCGTGGGGCGATGAGCGATTCTACCCGACAATATCTTGAACGTAGATGGATAAGATAATGTGTCATTTTACTTTTTCCCCATCGAAATGTTCGACCATCGTCACGTGGGAATCAAACGACTGAACTTTCATCGCGGCCAGCGTAGATAACGAATTTAGTGCAACTTATAGCCGATCGTCGCGATTTTTCGAGCCGTTAAATTTTTTACGAGTAACGATATATATTGACTAGTAAACGAAGTGTCTGTTGTATTACCTTGAATATAAGAGAGGGTTGAAGCGGTGCAACCACAATTATGTGGATAAATTGTTGTTATCGATATGTATTGTATTAATCGTTTTATCAACGGTAGACATATATATGTAAATATACGATATTTGAAATATCTTTCGAGAGCGCGTCAACCGTCTAGTATTGATATTTATGAAGCAGCGGGATGAACGCCGTGCCAGAATTGATCGACTCATTACGATATACTATAATTGTTTCTACGTAATAAAGGAAATATCGAAATATGTATTAATTCTCTTTACTCCAATAATGTATTCCTTCCACATACTTTAAGGTTTAGAGAACACATTGGCGTTGTCATACAGAAGTTGCTTCAAACCCTGGAGTTTGTTTTCAATGGATTTCCGTACAGCTGACACATTTAGAATCTTGAACATGTCCCTGATACGCCTAATTATTATTACTATATACGAGAAAATGTCACTCCCCGATTAAAATTGTTAGTTTTCAACCGGAAGTGGCGTTATACGGGAAGACATAATTTCTGTTTTGAAAATCGCGGCTGCCGACCGGAAGTGGTGACATATGTCAAAACATTATTTCTGGTTTGAAAATCGCAGCTTTCGACCGGAAGTAACGTCATACGGGAAACCGTCGCTTCCGGTTTCAAAATCTCAGTTTTCAAGCGGAAGTGACATCATACGGGAAAACTGGAAGTGACGTTTTTTCGTATGACATCGCCTCCGATCGATAACTGAGATGTTCAAACCGGAAGTGACCGGTTTCCCGAATTACCTCACGTTCAGTTGTACAATGAGATTTTGAAACCGAAAGTTACGTTTTTCCGTATGGAGTCACTTCCGGTTGCTAACTGAGATTTTCAAACCAATGTGACTTTTGCACACACATATTTGAACACATGTGTAAAAACGTTGGAAAACACTATATAACGAAATAATCGAATTCGCGACTTGATCTGCACCATATGCGAGGATTCCAAGTCACCGGATAATATTAACACTGTGATAAGTAACGCTGTATTTTTAAGCATTTGTGAAATTGTGCCATTTGTCCCAATAATACATGTGATGTATTGTATCTTTATACATAATTTTTATATGCCTTGAGTCGAACGCATAAGCGCTAAGTATGACAGGGCTGCCCTAACGGTCTGGAACATATAAAAGTACCACATGTATTGTATCACCATTACAATTTATCGCACAAAGTTGAAGTTTTACGCAGCGTTAATAAAAAAAAAAAACGATTTCTCTTACCGCTCCAAAAGTTCTCATTGACAAAATCAATATTTTCCCTGCTGTTAATTGACAAGGTATCGTACATCGCATCATGATAAGTTGTAGGACCTTTTGGCTCCTAAACGATATTCCATACCATTCGTTATTGTATCTGCGCAGAAGATGACGTTTTTTTGAGGCCACAAGTCTGACTGTTTACTCACGTGTGAAAATGGATATCGAGACTGTGATCCATCAGAGTTTGGGCAATGTAGCAGTCCACGAAGAAGAGGAATATTAGAGAGGTTACAAATAATCCGCATCTCATGATTACGTCGGGTTCCATTGTGTACACATCCGTTGTATTCAGAAAAAACTGAATTGACAGATAGTTTATCGATTAATGAGGAAGATTTTTCATCATTGGTTGCAACTTTTACCTGAAGTCCTATTACGTTACTGAGAACCATGCCAAACACTATGGTAAAAAAGATATTCCATGCGAACACTCCCTCGATGAGAACAGCGTATCTGACAACCACGAATTTGTTAATGATATTGACTAGTTTCACTAGACATTCTGTAAATTATCTCACTCGATAGCATCGTTATGTCTGTCGATACACCAAGCTAGATGAACGATGTCCCTTTCGGCCCGTGCATCTGGGGTTTCCTCTTTCTTTATTGCCGTGTCATTATTCGCGATTCGTTTCAATTTGTGCCTGAATGTTTCAGTTAAAACTCTATTATGCCTATCACTCCGATCAATTAATCATTGACATACCCCAATGCGGCAAAAATCCCACAAACGTGTTGCACGTAAGTGACTAACATAACATTATTGATTGTTATGACCCCAAATATCGTAACTACCATTAGTAAATAAAATATCACAAAGTAAAAATAATATTTCTGCTCGTCGATATTATAATACTCGACGTGAGATGGGAATTTTCCAGGTGCGGTACCGTTCCTTAGAATATTATCGATAATTTTTGGTACGGCCGCTTGCAAAATATCGGCGACAATGGTGAAATATACCATGCCTATAACCAAATTCGAAAAATTTTAAATAAAAAAACTCCCGTATGCAAAACGATTGAAATAATTAACGATAAAAAATGCTCAATGAAAAAAAAGAACTGCAAAAAGGATGAAGTAATTCATGGATGTGACAATAATTAATATTGTCAGTAAATTACACAGTAGTAATAATTAATAATAAAGAATCACAGAAAGAAAAGCGTGCCGTAACATTCGACATGCCGTGCCGGCACAATGCAGACATGTAGGGGAAACCGGGGCAAAACGGGGACGCTAAGCAATAAAACCTGGTATAATGATACCGAAAGCATAGATCCATTGTTTTTCACACCAAAATTGTATTGGCACTGGTTTTGAAAGGATATTTTTAAAAACCATCTGGGGCAAAACGGGGTACATGTCCCCATTTTGCCCCACGTCCCCGTTGTGCCTCCGTTTCCCCGTAGACCGGGACAAAACGAGGACGCTAAACAATAAAATCTGCTAAAACGATACCGAAAGCATAGATCCATTGTTTTTCACACCAAAATTGTATTGGCACTGGTTTTGAAAGGATATTTAAAAAAACCATCTGGGGCAAAACGGGGTACATGTCCCCATTTTTCCCCATGTCCCCGTTTTGCCCCGGCTTCCCCTATGTCCGCAGGTGACGATACTGTGACGGCACGGCGTTTCGATACCGGAAACTGCTTGCACAGTTCCAGCTCACTGTGGAGCTTCACACCGAGATTGTGAAGGTACACGGCGAGCTGGAACTGTGCAAACAGCAGTCCAGTATCAAAACGCCCCGCCGTCACAGTATCGTCACATGTGGACATGCATGTCTGCATTGTACCGGCACGGCGTGCGTTCCCGTGCTAGTACCTAGTAGATTCCGTGTCGTCATCCTGATAGACAAGCGGTACAAAAAGTAGCAGTTAGCGCAATAATTGCGACATGTGCCACACATGTCGCAAAATTCAATATCACTGTTAGACTAAAGAAAATACATTTCTGAGTTGTATTTTCAATTCAGCAACTCAGAAATGTATTTTCTTTAGTCTAACAGTGACATCCGATTGACATTCGCGTTGCCGTAAGGTTACCTTTAGCGTAACTTTATCGTATCATTAGCGAAACATGTGATGGGGATCTAGGCCCAGTGAAACGCATAACTCACGTCCTCGTAAGTCCAACACTGCCCACCAGGGCAAATAAAAAAAATAAGACGGAAGCTACGCGTTTTTTGCCCTAGCGGGCAATGGGGAGTTAATAAAAAGATATAGTACATTACTTTAATTTGAATAAACACTTTCTGTGCTTAATTAACCTGTAAACAGAATATTTATCTTTTGTCCCTGGTCCGCATATTTGTGAAGAATGTTAATTTCTTGATGTTGCGCCCACACTTGCCAATCTGTACGAGTGCGAGTTAGCAACTGTAATGTCTGTGCGCAAACCAACAGATTTTCATCAGTGATGGGAATTGATTAATTGGCTTGGCCTCGTTTCGATTACGAGCATTGTAATTTGGGCAAAGAGAACTTACTTTTTCAGAGTTCGACATAAAACCAATCAAAATTGCGGAACAAACCAAGGTGCTTAATAATGGTAAAGCGCAGTCGAGGAGAGTAGGTAAGTGGTTACGATATTTCACACAATTATGCAAGTGTGTTGCGATTTCACTGATGTTGATCAAAATTATGGCAGCACGAAAGCCGCGTCTCGTACGAGAGCTCTGATATGGCCATTGTCCAAAGGCCGTCATAAAGATTTTATTTAATCGATAGTAACGGTGTTCAAAAAAATTCATCGTCACTCGACCTGCTCTCTCCAACGGTTGTAGGACTATTAATGCTATTCTCTACGGCAACATTCCACGAGCCTGCAATTTCCATGCGTCGCATTTGTTCTCTTCTCATCCGTAGATTTTCCAGGAATTATGTCAAAATATAGCAACACTTCGACGGACGTTTAAATTGCTTTTCTTCTACACGTCAAAGTTAGCGACAGCGATGCCAGGATGTATAGACTCTGCGGCGCTCGTACATTCCACTAAAACGTATTCGACGTCACTCAGCGACGCGTACGGAAAACTGAATTAACGGTGAAACATTCAGCTTGCGTAGACATTTGCTCGAAAGAAGTAGTCCTCTATGAAGTGACGCCAAACAGAACATTTAAACGTTTTCTCTGCGACTTCAATAACAGTGGAAAACTAAGTTCTTCAAATCGTAAGTCATTTCACACAAAGTTTCAAATTTTTAAAGTAATTATTAAGATTTAAGCTTTCCAGGATGAGCGTATATGGCGTTCTTTTAGAGTAATAAACTCAATTACATTGTTAGGGGGTTTTTCCACTAGAGCGTTCGTCCAAGCGTCCGTCAAAACATTTGCTTTCGTTTAAGATTAGGCATATAAAAACTCGCCCTTTCTTCAGCTGTAAAGAAAATAATTGTGCGAGTGCTTTGTGTATAGTCTGTCAAGGTGATCATCAAGTGTCTGCGTCTGGACATTTCTGACGATTTGTTTGTTTATTGCTTGCAGCGGCGGGGCGCTGTTGTTTTATATACTGAATTCGTTTATTGATTCGTTGAGGGGATAGTTTATCGCGTCTCGATACTGAGAGAAACGGCAGAGTCGGTAGAGCTACTCCACGTATGTGTGTGTAGCACGTACTCGTTCGGGTATCTTCGGGCAGATTCGGATACTGGTGAGACGTCGAGCGACCCCCTTCTTTCCACCAGTTCGTTGTCGACACCCGTGCCGCGCGCATGCGAGAAATAAAACGAGTCTTTTTTTCTGTTGAACTCTAGACTGCCCGAAGTTGAGAGACGGGAGTTTTGCGTTTCACGGCGATCACGTAACTTTGCGTGTTTTCTCGGTGTTCAGTGTTCTTCGAATGGACAAAAAATCTCTTGACAAAATTTGACAAGCAGCTTCTTCGAGCCATGACCTGCGTTTTTTTCGGTCTTTGTTACGTTTCGATGCAAATTCATAGACATAAAGACGTTTCGAAAAAAGCATATCTGTCCAGATCGCAATTTCAGTGAGACTTTCCGCCAATTGCCTTATCACCGTGTATCGCAGCTAATTCCACAGTGGCCAATGCTTATGCACCTACTGTGGTTTTTCATTCTTATTATTACATTATCGTGATCAGTGTGTGATAATATTTTTTTTTTCTAAAGCGAAAAAATCCAATTGTTTTTTCTGCACAGGTAAGATTTTTCAATAAAGAAAAACGCGTTATTACAAGTGGTGAATTTATTTGAATAACCTCTACGATCCTTTCCTTACAGTTTGCTTAACTCTAGTTTATATAAAAGCGAATTTTGTAATACGATCAACACACCTTATATGCTCGAGATTCATTCATCTAGAGTGTAGCACACACATAGCACGGAAATATTTCTGAAACGCTTCGAAAATATTTTTTTGAAATATTGAAAATATTTAGCCTTAAAGGAAGGAATAAAGGAATTAAGGAAAACCCTACCAAGACTAGGGATATTGATTCCCGTCGCACAGTCGGCGCGGCGAAACTCCCACCCACCGACTTTTGCCTACGGAATATTGCGAAGATCCCGGCACAAGGAGACTGGTGGGCCGCGTATCCCATCACTTACATAATCCATACTCTCATCGCACGACCGCATAGTGGGGACCCAGACAGAAAAATGACTGCACGGGATCCACTCGATACTAGCACGGGAACGCACGCCGTGCCGGCACAATGCAGACATGTATGTCCGCATGTGACGATATTGTGACGGCACGGCGTTTTGATACCAGAAATCTGCTTGCACGGTTACAGCTCACCGTGGAGCTTTACAGCGAGCTGGAACTGTGCAAGCAGACTTCTGGTATCACAACGCCGTGCCGTCACAATATCGTCACATGTGGACATACATGTCTGCATTATGCCATCACGGCGTGCCGAATGTTACGGCACGATTTTCTTACTGGGGCGCGTCGTATTTGCATGCGAGACTTAAAAGAGACGATTTAAGGTGGCTATGTCGCTTCCCGCTCATCTCGCATAAGTTCGAGAAAAGTAAGCGAATATTGCAAGTACTTCTCGATGATATAAAAATCTGAAAAAATTCATGCAGATTAAAGATACTGAAAAGATTAATTTTGCACAATAATAATTCCAAAATGTTATTAACAAATTAATCAAAAAATTAATTGTTTAACAAATTGCCCGGCAAAACAACTGTTTCTTTCTATGAAAATGATTCGTTTATTTTTCTGAATACGTATGAATTTTTTCAGATTTTTCAATTAGCTTTGATTTTTTAATTTTTTTATATGGAAAAAATGTCTGAAAAAACACAAAAATCAAAACTAATTGAGAAATCTGAAGAAAATTCATACGTATTCAGAAAAATAAATGAATCATTTTCAATTTAAAAAAAAGTTGTTTTGCCGGGTAATTTGTTAAACAATTAATTTTTTCATAAATTTGTTAATAACATTTTATGCAAAATGAATCTTTTCAGTGCCTTTAATATGCATGAATTTTTTCAGATTTTTATACTATCGAGAGTACTTGCAATATTCACTTTCTTTTCGATAACTTATGTGAGATGAGCGGGAAGCGACATAGCTACCTTAAGTCCGTCGATACGACAGCTTGTAATATACAATATTTTCGGATCTCGTAAGGGACGCGATGCTCATATCCCAGGATCTACCGAACGGGCATGAAAGTGTCGTCGTCGGAATTTCGATCCAATGCTTCGTGTCCGAGACAATCGAGTGTAAAGACAAAACGTCGATTTTACTAGGCACTTGGTGTCGAGACACTATCGCGTCTCTTGAGATTTTATTTTTATAAGCCCTGCATCGAACGCAGAAACGCAAAGTATGACAGGCCTGTTTTACATGTCTGGAACATAACAATAACACATGTATTGCATCACGATCACAATTTATCGCATGATACAGAAGTTTTATGCGACGTTGATAACAAAGCGATTTTTCCTTACCAGTCCGAAAGTCCTCATCGACAAGATCAATATTTTCCCAGCTGTTAATTGACAAGGTACCGTACACCGCAACATCATCATTTGTAGGAGCTTTTGAGCTCTAAACGATAGTTTGTACCATTGGTTGTTGTATCTGCGCGGAAGACTTTATTTTTATAAGGCCACCAGTCGCCGACTGGTGGCCTTATAAAACCTTCACTTTCACTTACATGTTAAAGTGAATATTAAGACTGTGATCCATCAAAATTTGGGCAATGTAGCAATCCACCCAGAAGATGAATGATACAGAGAATAAAAAAGCTATGAATTCCATGACTACATCGGGATCCATTGTACTTATAAAAAACTGAATTCAAAGACGATTTATCCGTTAATGCGGAGGACTACTCGTCATTGGTTACACCTTTTACCTGAATTCCTAGTACGTTAGTCAAAATCATGCCGAACACGATGGTAAAAAAGATATTCCATGTGTACATTCCCTCGATGAGATTAGTGTATCTGACAACCGTGGATTTGTTAATGATATTGACAAGTTTCACTAGACATTCTGTAAATTATCTCACATGATAGCATCATTGTGCCTGTCGATACACCAAGCTAGACGGACCATGTCCCTTTTGTTCCGAGCATGTGGGGTTTCCTTTGTCTCAATTGATGTGTCGTTATTCGCGATTCGTGTTAATTTGTGCCTGAATGTTTCAGGTAAAACTTTATTATGCCTATTACACCAATCGATTGATCATTGACCTACCCCAATGCGGCAAAAATCCCGCAAGCGTGTTGCACGTAACTGACCAACATAACATTATTGGCTGTTACGACCCCGAATATCATAACTACCATTATGCAATAATACGTCAGGATATAAAAATAATATTTTTGCGTGTCGATGTTATAATACTCGACGTGATATGGAAATTTGCCCGGTTCCGTACCGTTTCTCAGCAAAACATCGATCATTTTTGGAAACCCTGATTGCATCTGATCGGTGAAAAAGGCGAAATATACCATGGCTGTACGCAAATTCGATAAATTAATATAGTACATCAGTTTAATTTGAATAAAACCTTCCTGTCCTTGATTAACCTGTGAACAGAGTATTTATCCTTTGTCCCTCCTCTGCGTATTCGTGAAGAATGTTAATCTCTTGATGTTGCGCCCACACTTGCCAATCTGCACGAATTCGATTTAGCAACTGTAATGTCTGTGCGTAACCAACAGGTTTGCATCAGCGATAGGAATTGATCAATTGGCTTGTCCTCGCTTCGATCATGAGAGTGATTGTAACTTGCACAAACGAAACTTACTTTTTGAGAGTTCGACATAAAACCAATCAAATTCGTAACACAAACTAAGTTGGTAAGTAATGGTACAGCGCAGTCGAGGAGGATAGGTAAGTTGTTACGATATTTGACAATATTCACTATCAGAGACACGCTTTCACTGGTGTTGGCATAAATGATTGCAGCACAAAAGCAGCGTCTCGAACGACAGCTCTGATACGGCCATTGTCCAAGGAGCATCATAATGATTTTATTTAATCTATAGTAACGGTGTTGAAAAAATGTCATCATGACTCGAACTCCTGGCAGCAATGAGCTTAGAGCTACTAATGCTGTTCCCTCCGGCAACATGCGATGAGCCTGCATTTCCATGCGTCTCTTAGTTCCCTTTTCATCGTGGATTTTCAAGTAATTACGTCAAAGTATCGCAACTTGATGGACGTTTAAATTGCTCTTCTTCCACACGTCAAAGTTGAGCGACAGCGATGCGAGGGTGTAAAGTCTCTGCCTCTAGTACGTGTCGCTACGTCGTATTCAACTTCCCTCCGCGAGCTGTACGCAAAACTGAAGTAACGGTGAGACATTGGGCTTACGTAAATATGTGTTGGAAAAATAGTCTTCTATGAAGGGACGCCAAAGAAAAAGTTTGAAAAGTGTGTCTGCGACATCACTTCCAGTCGAAGATTAATATTTTCAAATTGTAAGTGACTTTACACAAAGTTTTTTAATTTTTACGGCAATTATTAAGATTCAAGTTTTTCGGGGTCAGGTTATATATGGCATCATTTTAGAATAATAAAGTGGAGAACAGTGTGACGTTGTTTTTCTGGTAGACCGTTCCTCTAACTGTCCGAAAGAACATTTGCTTTTGTTGAGATTAGGGATGTAAAAACTGGCCCTTTCGTCAGCTGTAAAGTACATTATAAGATTTGCCTTAAAGAAAGGAATAAAGGAAAATCGAACCAAGACTATGGATATTGATTCTCGTTACACAGCAGGCGCGGCGAAACTCCCACCCACGGACTTTTGCCTACGGCATATCGCAAAGATCCCGGTGCAAGGAGACTGGTGATCCAGGTGCCCCACCACTTACATAATCCATAGTTTCCTCATACGACCGCACAGTGAGGAGAATCTTTAAGGGGAAGTGAAATATCGCTGTCGGTAATGAAAACTGTAATGAACTTTTCTCAAGGGTGCTAATTTTTTTGAGGAAAGAGCAAATTCGAGCCGCATGCGCACGGTAATTTGGCATCCGGAACGACTTCATTTTTTTCTCAAAAAAATTAGCACCATTGGAAATATTAAGACTCAGATAAGACAGGCTGTATTTTTACTCATCAGTAAAATTGTGTTATTTTCTTCCACTAATACATGTAATGTATTGTATCTTTATATATAATTATTATAAGCCCTGAGTCGAACGCACAAGCGCAAAGTATGACAGGAATGTCCTACATGTCTGGAACATCAAAATAACACGCATCACGATTACAATTCATCGCATGATATAGAAGCTTTATGCAACGAGAACTAAAAAAAAATGTCTTACCAATCCGAAAGTTCTCACCGACAAAGTCAATATTTTCCCAGCTGTTAATTGGCAAGATACCGTACACCGCATCATCATGATTTGTAGGAGCTTTTGAGCCCTAATCGATAGTCTGTACCATTGGTTGATGTATCTGCGCGGAAGACTTTATTTTTATAAGACCACAAGTCCCTGATTGTTTACTCACATATGAAAATGAATATTAAGACTGTGATCCGTCAGAATTTGGGCAATGTAGCACTCCACGAAGAAGAGGAATATCAGAGACAATATAAAAGACATGAATCTCATGGCTACTACGGGATCGCTTTTACAAATAAAAATCTGAATTTACAGACAATTTATCTGTTAATGCGGAAGATTACTCATTATTACGAATGATTACTCATAACTTTTACCTGAAGTGCTAATGCGTTGCTGAGAATCATGCCAAATACGATGGCAAAAAAGATATTCCATGTGTACATTCCCTCGATGAGATCTGCGTATCTGACAACCGCGAAGTTGCTAATGATATTGATTAGTTTCACTAGATAGATGCTGTAAAACCTATCTCACTCAATGGCCTCATTATGTCTGTCCATACACCAAGCTAGATGGACCATGTCCCTATTGTTCAGCGCACATGGGATTTCCTTTGTCTCTATTGTTGTGTCATTAGCCCCGATTCGATTTAACGTGTGCCTGAATAATTACAACTTTATTATGCCTATTACTGCAATCAATTAAGCAATGACCCACCCTAATGCGGCAAAAATCCCGCAGGCGTGTTGTACGTAACTGACCAGCATTACAGTATTGGCTGTTACGACCATTATTACCATAACTATTATTACGCAATAATACATCACAATTTGAAAATAATATTTCTGCATGTCGATATGATAATACTCGACGTAAGTAGGAAATTTTCCAGTTTCGGTACCGTTCTTTAGCAAAACATCGATCACTTTTGGTATAACTGGTTGCATCACAAAGACGAAAAGGGCGAAATATGCACTGGCTGTACGCAAATTCAATAAATCGACATAGTACATTAGCTTGATTTGAATAAACCCCTGGTCTCCACTAACCTGTAAACAGAATATTTATCTTTCGTCCGTGCTCTGCGTATTCGTGAAGAATGTGAATTTCTCGACGTTGCGCCCACACTTGCCAATCTGTACGAATTCGATTTACCAACTGTAATGTCTGTGCGTATCCAACAGAATTTCTTTAGTGACGGAATTGACTAATTTACTTGTCCTCGTCCCGATTATAAGAGTACTATTGTAATTTGCAAAAACAACATTTACTTTTTGGGAGTTCGACATAAAACCAATCAAATTTGTGGCACAAACTAAGTCGGTAAAAAACGGTATAGCGCAGTCGAAGAGTATATTTAAGTTGTTACGATATTTCACAATGTTCAGGGTCTGAGATACAAGTTCACTTATGGTGGTATAAATTATGGCGGCACAAAAGCAGCGTCTCGAACGAAAGCTTTGATATGGCCATTGTCCAAGAAGCGTCATAATGATTTTATTTAATCTATAGTAACGGTGTTGAAAAAAATTCATCGTGACTCGATGTACCGTCAGCAGTGGTCTCAGCGCTACTAATGCTGTTGCTTACGGCAACATGCCACGAACCTGCATTTCCCCGCGTTTCATTGTTCTTTCCTCATCGCGGATTTCCAAAGAATTACGTCAAAGTATAGCAGCACCTCGATGGACGTGTAAATTGCTCTTTTTCTGCACGTCAAAGTTGAGCGACGGCAATGCGAGCGGCGGTTGAGGGGGGCGGGAGGGGAGGAGGGGGGGAGGTGGCGGCTCTGCCTCTATTACGTGTCGCTCTACCGTATTCAACTGCCCTCCGCAAGCTGTACGCAAAAACTGACTTAACGATGAAACATTAACCTTACATAGATATAGATACTTGCTGGAAAAATAGCCTTCTATGAAGGGACGACAAAGAGAAAAGTTTGAAAAGTTCCTCTGCGACATCACTTCCAGTCCAGAAGATTCCAGAAGATTTTCCAATCGTAAGTGACTTTACACAAAGTAATTTATTGTTCGTCATCCAACAATGATATTTTCACAGTTTTATAGCGCGTCCGAAAAAAAAAGTTGTCCGGAGCGAAACGGGCTACCCTTAAGGGGAAGTGAAACAGCTGTGCGTGCCAGAGAGATAGTTGCAATTTTCAAATTAACTTTATTCAATGGTGCTAATTTTTTGGGGAAAAATATGAATTCGGTCCGGATGCGAAATTACCGTGTGCTCGAATTTGCTTTTTCCTCAAAAAAATTAGCACCCTTGAGAAAAGTTCATTACAGTTTTCATTGCCGACCGCGATATTCCACTTCCCCTTAACAATAAATGGTTCTGTTAATTTAGTTTCAAGAGCAGTCGTACACTGTTTTTGTAGCGCTCTTTGGTTTTGAATTGCAACGGCCATTCAACCACACACGTACACACACATACGTTTTCGCGGTTGCAGCAAGAGGCAACCTGTTAGCGCAGGTATTCGCAGATTCTCGTGTTGTCCCGAATTAACGTAAGTACCACTCAATACAATTGCCCTTCCACGACCCTTCTTGACCATCTTCTCTAACGCATCACTCTCCGTAACTCGAATTTACAGTAGCAAATGTATGTTTACCGGCAACTTACTTTCATAACCTACAAATCCCGGAAAATTTCAGTTAAAAAAAACTACCCGCCATTCTAATGCTACGCAGTTTTCACTTGTTCCGAAAGATTAGAAATTTTGTCGGAAACGAGTTAACGAGAATAATACACCACAGCTCTTACGAAAGCTTCGAATACCTCGAAGAGATGCCGAAGTCCAAGGAATATCTGTCGAGCGAGGACAGCGATAGTTCGGTGAATAATATTTCATTTCGATATTTTTTTTATTTTTATTTCGAGTACGCACCAATTTAATCTCCGTGGTGTTCGAACAGGTGGAGAAAGCACCGAAAAGAAAGCGCGAGAAGGAAGAAAGCAAGAAGTCCTCCGAAAGCAAATCAGAGAAGGCAGAGTCGAGTAAGAAGATGAAGAGTTCGTCGAAAGATAACGAGGATGAAACGAGCTGGGAAATCGGCAACAAGCGCGTGGTTTCGGTGTCAGAGTTCAAGGGCAGACTGTACATCAATATCAGAGAGATGTATATGGACGACAGCGGTAACTTGAAGCCAGGAAGAAAAGGTAAGGAATCTCCGATGGAGTTTTTGGTGTCCCGGTTGGTTTGGACTCTTTCGAGGCTAAACCAACTAACTCAGGCAACACAAAAAAATTAGTTATCAAAAAGTGATCTCAATGGTGTCCGAAAGTTACCACCTTTGCAAAAAGTTCATGCTTGGGCATAGCGTAGCTTACAGTTACCATCCGGACAGACACATGGAACCCATTTAGGTCACTTTTTCATACCAGATGTCTTTTCGCTATTTGGGTAGTGTACAATTTAATGATTTTTGTGATTAATAAAAATCATGATTTTTCATGATTTTTTTTTCACAGGTATTGCTCTGACCCCGGAACAGTGGCAGAAACTGATGGACTGCTCGGAAGGCGTGAACAGAGCTCTGAAGCAGAAGTGATGTCTATATTTAAGTATTTTATAAGTATTATTAATTTGGTTCAGTTTCGCTAAATACATAAAAAAGAAAAAAAATGCTCATATCGTTAAACCTATTTAATAATCCTGTCTTCATGGTTGTTTTCATCAATGATTAAAACTGTTAAATAAACAATATTTCCAATGTACCGTGTCGTCCACCTTGTCGTATCTTGTCGTGTTGTTGCAACTGAGAGCCAGGGAAAAAAATAAGATCAGGAACGAGGGTGGGACAAAACATTTTATTCGGCAGTAAAAAAAAAAAAAAAATCCGCCTTAAGCTATAAAAAGAGCTTTTTTGATTCGCGGTAGATAAAATATTGCGATCTGTAAATATTCTCCGAGCTGCTTTAGCCGCGGGCTAGATGCAGTTAATCGCAGTGTGCAAGCAGAGAGGAAGGTAAAATAGGTTCAGTCGTAAATCACAACGTCGTTTCGTGAACGAGTCAACACTTAAAAACAATCCTCGAAGCTTCCGCTATCTTTAACTAACATTATTATTTACACGGTGCGTGTTTCTTCGAGTCGTTCAACAATCAATTTTCTTACGAACACCTTTTTTTTCTCCTAATACTATAATTCTACAATTAGTTGTAAAAAGATAGAAACGAAGTAATGCTCAGCATTCCTTCGCGTCTTCTCGATTAACGAAATTTTAAAACGTTTCTGTAAAGTTTTAACAATATTAGCACTCGTTTGACGCAAGCACGGGTCGTGGGTACGAAATGTCCGTACTTCAAGCTGGTCCGTGAAGGGTCGTGAGGAATTCGTCGAGATCCACATCGTTCAGTTTGCTCAGTAATTGCGGGTCGGTGGTGCGTGATTTCTTATCCACCTGTCGAAAACGTTAAAGTATAATAGTAATTCCTATCCCTCGGTGCAAAAATGACAGTTTTGCGCACAATTCGAGCGCCTAAAAAACACCATTTTCACACCTCGTGAAATAAAATTTTGTACAGTACGCGTGCGAAAAGCATTTCCTTAACTCGTGTGATCTCAACACTCTGCTCCGACTCGTGCTGCAAATTCACACTCGTCAGAAATTTTTTTTGCGCACTAGTATCGTAATGTACTGTTGCGATACAAGTGCGGTAAAGCGAACTTTATAAGTACGTCGTGAAGTGAGTCAGACGAGCCGCGGGTGCGACTCCGCAGCCTGCGTATAAAGTTTGTTTTACCGCACTAGTGCCGCATAATTTTTTATTACACTCGCTGCGAAAATGGCAGTTTTAGGCACGCTTTCCGTGCGCCAAACCCCCATTTTGACACCTCGTGAGGTAAAATTTGGTACGATACTCGTGCGAAAATCTTTTTCTGAACTCGTGTGATTGCAACACTCGTCAGAAAATGTTTTATCGCACTAGTATCGTAAATGACTATTTTGTAACGAACGTGCCTGCCGATTGTGTCGCTGTACAACCAGCGTGCGTAAAACACGAGAAGCGTGCGTAAAGTAGGCAGGCACGATAAGAACTTTTCATGCACGAGTTGCACGAAGATTCTAGTAATTCACATTACACGAGAATGCCGTCGGCGAGGAGTAACCGAGGCATCCTAATTTATACCTACTTGCTCGCTCTCTTTAGACACCGACGCTTTCCTCTTGCGGCTCTTCGGGTTTGGTTTTTCTGCAATTGAACAATAGCTACAGTCGTCGCAGGACTTGGAGTACTTCTTAAAGGAATGCTCTCGAAGACTACCGGAGTAGTGGCTACGCCGTAGATTCATACCATGTTCCGATTGTGTCTTCTCAGTCTTGACGGCGATCTTTTTCTTCCCGTCCGTTTGCTGGGGTTCGCTTTTCTTCGTCGGCGATTTGGCGCCCTTGTTGGTAACCTTCGGGACGACGGGCCTGACGACGGGCGAAGAAGTCGCCAGAGGCTTGTCGTGGATGGCTTTGAAGACCGACTCGGCGTTCTTCGGCGTATTCGCATCTTTCCTCTTGTACTTCGTCACCTTCGTGGCTGTGTCCTTCGACGGTCCTCGCCTCTTGCGCGGCGGCGACAAGTTGAACATCTCCTCGTAGGGCGTCGCGGTCATCAGCTTCGAGCACATCCTGTAATTGTCGTCGGAGAGCTCGACCTGGACAACGAATTCGAGGTCCGAACTGCTGAACTTGCGTTTCCTCCTCTTCGTCGGTACCGCGTCGTCGTAGATGTAATGATACTCGGCGTGACACTGAGAAGTTTCCATAACGTTGGCCTCCTCCTCCGCCGCATCGTTCTTCATAGTAGGCACGAGCTCGAGACACTTGAGAACGCCAGGCATGTCCTCCTTCGGCGTCGCCGAGCGATTCTTCCGAGGATCCGAGGCGACCTCCGAGTGAGACTCGGCGCTGTCGCTCTTGTGCGCATCCGACGTCTGACGAGTCCTCGAGCGGGTCGTTCTCTGATCGCTGGATTCCTCGTCGCTGAATAAGTCCCGTTTCACCAGATCGACCTTCGACTTCGTGACGCTCTTAGATTCAACCGGGGAGGTCGCTGTCCTCTGCGCTGCGCACTCTTCCCTCTCCTTCTTCGTGTTTTCCGAAATCTGAGCTTGCTCCGTTGATCCCAAACTCTGACCATCGTTTTCGATTCTTTCCGGCAACTCCTCGGAAGTTCTTTCAACCTGACCCGCAGTTTCTTTCCGGGTCTTCGTTTCCGGCTCGCTCCTTCCTCTCGGTCTCTCCGGCAAGTGAGACATGTCCTTCGATTTTACTTCGTTGTTCTTTTTCTCCTTATCAACGCGAGCATCGGAAGTTGCTTCAACGTCCTCTTCAGTGGTCCTCGAGCTCACTTCCGCTCCCTCTCGCGACGCCGCTTTGCTGGTCTCCGGCTCTTCCGTCAAGGATTCGTCGAACAGCTCCTTCAGCATTTGCGATTTCTTCTTCGTCGCGACTTCGACAACTTTTTCCTGCTCCGTTTCGACAGCGTCCTTCTTCGCGCTCTCGTGGCTCTCCTCGATCTCGCGTATGCGCGACGACTTGCGTTTCCGCAGTTCCTTCTCCGAGGCGTCATCGTGTTTATCTTCGTCCGCGAGGCTCTTCTCCGTCTCGTTCATCGCCTTTCGTCCCCTCGGCACGGCGACCGCTCGCTTAATGCGAGGTCTGTAAGCCGGTGGATTTTCGTTCTCCTTGACCTTCGCCACGAGCCTGAGTCGCTTCTCCTCCAATTGTCTGCTGAGTTTCGCGTCGGACATCGCGCTCGGCTGCAGGACACGGTAATTCCTGCTCTGCATCGCCGAGTAAAGAGTCTCGACGACCGGAGCCGGTTTCAGAGCTATAGAAATGTCGGGCAATATTCTTTGCACGCTGACGATTTTCGGCAACGACTTCCTCGGCGCAATCACCGCGTTTCGCTCGTCGACGGATGTGGCGTTCGATTTCGTGAACTCCCGATCCTCCGACGTGATCAACGCCGATATCTTCGAATGCAGATTCGTCAGGGTCTCGATGCCGGCCTTGGAGCTGCTCGGAGTCTCGGATATTACAGCCTCGGAGAGCAGCGAATCGTCCTTGGCCGGAGTCTCCTTTATGGACTCCTTGAGTTCCTCCTCGGTCTTCGCGAGCGCGAAGACCTTTCGCGGCGACGCTTCGTTCTCGAGCCGCGACGGCAAGTCCAGCGGCGTCGCGTCGAGGTTCTCGGTCGTGTGGCTGTGATCCTCGATCTGCAGATTCTTCGAATCGACGTCGCTGGTCGTCGCGGCTGCGCTCGGAAGGTTCTCCGTTTCTCTCTTCGCGGACTCGTTGCTGGTGTCCGTGTAGATCTTGCTCGTCGTTACCTCCGTGTATCGTTTGGCGACCGGCATCATGGCCGAGATGTTCGTCGCGCTCGAGTCGCTGGAGGAAGACGACGAGGAGGACGACGAGCTGCCGGACGAGGAAGCGCTGCTGTCGCTGTCCGAGTCCTCATCGACGGTCGAGCCGCTGTTGTTAGGGTCGTTCGTCTCTCGCCGTTTGGCCAGTTCGGCCATCGACGATAGAGCGGAGGTCGCCTCGGCCTCGTCCGCTTTCTCCGCCGGTTCCCTCGCGGACGTCGATATCTTGAGCTCCTTGAACGTTTCCTCCCTCGAGAGATTCTCTTTAATCACCTCGAATTGCGTTATCTCGAGTTTGCTGCTCGTCGTGCAAGCCTGAAAGCCCTGAGCGACCTGGACGCTTATGTCCGTGACGCAAGCTTCGGTGCTCTTGGTCATCATGCCGAGCAACGGAAGACTCATCTCGTGCCTGCTGTGATCGTTCCTCGGCAACCGAGGATCCTTCAGCTCCGAGCTCGGCTGATAGTAAGCGGAACTGAAGGGCTCTTGGTTCTTCAACGCGTCGCCTGTGTTCTCGCTCGATTGCTTAGGCGTCACGGCTATGCTGGGCGTGGGCGGGAATTCGGGGGTCGTTATGAAACTCTGCATCTTTCCGGAGTCCTCGCCCACCTGCAGACCGAACGGGGTCGTCATGCTGCTGCTCGGGCTCAGAAGCCTCGGGGTCGGTGGGATTCCGAAAGCGTTGTCGAGCTTGCGCGGCGTCTCGAGATCCAGCATGTCAGGCATGTGCGATATTTGACGACTACCCTCCGAGGGATACGTTCGAGAGAACTCCGTGGACTTCTGCACAGTCTCGACCGCGGCGCCGACGAGCTCGACCCCACTCTCGCCCCTCTCTAGCTTCGTGACGCTCGTCGTTATGGTCTTCAATTGGGCGTATTTCCTCTTCACGGTCTTGTCCGTCCTCGCCGTGAAGTTGGTGCTCGTTACGGTCTCCACGGTCCTCGTGTTCGTCGTTACCTCCGAGATTTTGCACGCGCTGCGCGCATCGTCGGGTTTGCTCGCGGCTCCGGTTTCGCTCGTCGTACCGGCTTCTTCCTTGGATTCCGCGCTCTCGGACGCCGTCGCGGCTTCGACTTTTCCCGGGGTGTCGGTGGGTTTATCGGTGAGGTCGATGGTTGGAGACTCTTCGACTGGTGCGTTTTGAGGAACGAGGGTTACGTCGAGAGGCTCCGCGTCGGATTTTTTTAGGGGAGGAGGCGACTCGCGGTCGCTCGAGCAATCCTCGATTCGACTCGTCGACTTTCTGACTATGGTTTTCTTGCGCGTTTGGCGCCTCCTCTGCGGCTTTCTCGGTACTGGTTTCTTCGTGACCTTGGGCTGCGATTCTTCGGCCAACTGCAAGGAGCTTCGCAGATCGGCGTCCCAGCTTTTGATGTCCAACGGCGCGGATGGCTTGAGCGGCGAGCAGCTTGTCGAACTCGACTCCGAAACGAGTATCATTCCCACGCCGGTCAGCTTGTCCCATCCGCCCATCAGCTTCGGCGCCGGACTTCTCGTTGCTATCGGTATGTTGCACGGTCTGCAATCTTTGGCGGGGCTCTTGATTTTCTTCGACGGCGTCGACGCACCGACGAACGGCGGCGACTTGAACAGACTCGTGCGACAAACCGACTTCGCGAAGCTCGATGTTTTAGGCGAGAATTGAAGTGTCTCGCTCGTGCTCTTTCGACGACCGTGCTCGTTCATCACTTTGGGCGGTGTATTGAAGTTAAGAGCCCTTATGTGACTGCGCCTTCGCGGCGTCGACTTGCTCAGTCTGTGATTCTTCGGTCGACTTTTGAGCAACGTTCGGGGAGTTCTCGCCATTAAAATATCGTAAGAGTTTTCCTTCGAGGTCGAAGCCTCTTGAGGCTCCGTAGCCATCGGCTCCGAGCTCGCCTCCGGCGCCGGAGCCTCTTCGGAGTTCGTCGCTTTTTCACTGACCTCGGGGTCTTTCGGTTGCGGCTGCTCCGGCGCGCTGTTGAATTTCAAGTATGGAGACAATCCCGTACCGGAAATACTGATGATCGGCTCTTCGACCTGAACAGCCGGAATTTCCGTCTCGTCCAAAACGGCGCCTGCGCTGTTCTCTCCGTAAAGCGTCACCTTTTCGACTGCCGGAAGTTCCGGTGTTGGAAACGTCGGCTCAGGATCGGGATTCAAGGTACTCACGCGCGCTGCCGTTTCGGCTTGTCTGGCGATCCTGGACTTCCGCTCCGTGGCGCGAGCGGTGTTGCGTCTCGGCTGTCGGAGCTTCGGGGGCGGCGCCGGTTGCGGCTCGGGCACTGGCCCGGGCTTCGGGGCTATTAACGGTTTTGAAACATCCACCGGTACGGACACAACCTCGAGACGTATCGGCTCCGGCTTCGGAGGAATTAAATTTACGTCGTCGGTCTTCGGTGCTATGTGACGGAATTGCGAATAGCAGTAACCACTTGCGAGCGGCGGCTTTGCGGGTGCCGTCGATGGCGCGGGGATGAGACTCGACACTCCTTCGTTCGGGCAAAATATAAGTGTCGGCACAGTCGCCACGGCCATTTCCGCCTCCGATATCAGACTCTCCGGCACAACGTCCGGCGCTACTTTCGGTTTCTGTTTCGGCACACGAGCCTTTCGGGCGTTCGGCTTTCTCGACGATTTGCCGTCCAGCGCGCCGCAAGACACTTCCGGTGGAACGTCTTCCGTCGTATCTTTGGCAATGGGCTCGGGAATATCGGGCTTCAATGCTGGAATACCCCCGACTGATTCTTCCTCATTCGCAATCGCGGTGTTCGCGTCGGCTTCGACGTTCAAATCCAGCAAACCGCTCGAGAGATCGAGACTCGGCGGCGTGTCGTCCGATTTGTTGTTGAAGTTTATTATACTGAGTATCGCAGCGGCGTTAAGATCTTCCAGGGCGATGTCTTCTTTTTTGTGAGGTTTCTGCGACGATAGTCGATCCTCCTCGGGCCGTACGATTTGCTGACTCGACGAACTGCGCAGCCGATTTTTCAGAGGTACCTCGGTCGTTTCGACTTCCGGCACGGATTTCTTGCCGTACGGAGTCGACGCTTCTATCGTGGGCTCCTTCGGCACTAGATCTGGATTGTTGTCCGCGAAGCTGCGAACGGAAAAATATATACTGTAGTGACGTTGTTCGGTGTCTTCCGAAATCGTGCACGAAAAATAATACTGAAGTACGAATGGTCTGTACTAAGTAAAGTTTAAATTAAATAAATTTAAATAATTTAATATACAATGGAACAGAGTCCGATTCAATTAAATATTATATGTTGAAATGGAATAGTTTTTTTCACTGTCTTACTATTGGATTTGGTAGATCTAAGTATTTATAAGACACATCGGTATTTGAATACCGATGTGTCTTGTAAACAATTGTACAAAAATTATATAAAAATCATACAAACAAATTGCACCAATAAAATGTTTAAACTGTAAAAACAAAATTGCGAACCCTTAAGCGTGAGGAGAAACTTACCCGTCGGTGGAGAAGGGCTGATGATCGGCGTCCTCGTCGGGGCTCGTGTCGTTCTCGCTTCTCGGTCCGAACATGTCGTCGAGCAATTTTGTAAAATCCGGATCTTTCTCGGTCGCGGTAACCACCGACTTGATAACGTTATTCAGTTCGGTCATAGCCGATATATTCATTTCGCCACCGGTCGACTCGGAGAGGCTTACATCTTTCAGCGACACGTCTGCAGGAAGAATAGCTTTATTGATATTTTCAGCTATCCTCTCTTGCAACTCCGTGCGATTAAGCAGTTCCTTTGTCAATAACTAAACGATATAAAAAAAGAAAAAAAAAAGAACAGAGACAAGGGTTGTATGAAAATGAAAAATAAATTATACGAGTACGAGCTAAAGGTGTGAGACTCACGCTTAGATTCTCGACTGGCTCGTCGGTCAATTCGGTTTCGGACTCTACAACGTCGTACGGCGTTGTTTGCACTTCGGTATTGGTGAAACGCATAAGTTCCTCCGTATCCGTTGCCGCGGTACATTTCTCGTGCGTTGCTTGCGCCGCCACGCTGCGTCCAGGGTTTGCGGTATCGGCGTCCAAGTTTCTCAGCTCTTGAAAGTCGGGCAACGACGTCGATTGAAAACCGCCGCCACGCGGCTCGCGACGATCTTCGGGTAACGATTGACTACCGATCGCCTCCGGTACCGTCGAGGAACAATGAGCCGGTCGATGTTCCTCAAACTTTACCGAATGCTTTTCGACGACTTCCGCGTTCTCCGATCCCGAATTGCCGGGCAAATGTTCCAATGGCGTCGTTTCAACGGCATTGCAGCTCACTGCAATTTAAATTAATAAAGTTCTACGTCGCGTCGGAAATATACGTGTTCAGATATCCTTAGCTGTATCAGCTTGGAGCTAGGGCGAATTTTCTTTTACATTGACTCGAGACTGGCTCCGAGGACTTCCCAAATGAATTAGACTGTGTTTTGTTGGAGCGTTTCGAACGATCTCGATCGCTCCCGCTGTGATGCCGTTTCCTCATGCTGCTCGATATAATCGGTGATCCGCCGGAAGCCTGCGACGTCTGCTGGAAATCAAGCGAAAGTTCAACGAAAATACCTCGAAAGTAATTAAACATAATTTAACATTCATATTTAGCAAACATTTACTGACCACGAGTTGCATTTTTAACTAAAAAAAAATGTTTAAATAAAAATAATCATCTGCCTCTCATGTCTGCTCCCTAAGTCGACGATCGATATACATAAGAGTTGTGACATAGCAGGATAAATTTGTAGAAATTCACACATCGAAGACAGTATTAATCGCCAGTGAAGATAAATGTTTACTTTTGTGCCTATAACATATTGCTGTAAGAAATCTTATCTTTGTGAAATGGGACGGTCGCGAATAAATTATATTAATATAATGAAAAAAAAAAATGCGGATTTTTATCGTTAAATATTATATATTAGGGCCCTTTTAGCAATATATTGGGAAAATTGTGTTAGTTCTCAGTTTTTGTAAGCTTGTAATGTACCCAATCACCACCCTTGTCTCTATTGTATCTTTATGAATATGCAGAAGGCAAAATGCGTAAATTTAAAAAAAATTAAAAAGAAGAAAAACTAAAAATGAGCTCCCAATAGCTTCAGGTCAGCCATTTCTGTGAAACGTATATATTTTCGGACTTATAGTTACAACGATATTCTTGTAAATTTATAGCTGTTTATAGTGTGTAAAATAAATAAATAACTTATATTGGTCACATCAGTTTGCTGGTTCTCGATTATTGTAACTTTTGTGATATATCATAAGTTAGTCGCTACTGCCGTCTGTAATGTATTCTTATCATAATTTATAAAGAGAAATCCAATGATTAAATTAAAATTAAAAAATAAAAAGATAAATAAATGTGCGTGTATATTTGTGATCACCCCGAAGATATCTGCACGATACCAAACTTCACAAAGTTATAACTGCTGTGTTTTGCATCACAAACCTCGCTCTGGGAAGTTCGCTCAGAGAATAAAATTCTGCAAGTGAACCATTTTTTATTTTTACAAAGCAATGCATTAACAGAGACATGCCAAAGATTAAATTTGATGTGACGCAGATATCTTCAGGGTCATCATTCTTTCTATCGTGCATCGGGGAGATCGACGGTAGAGCCGAACTTACCGGCACATTGATAGTCACCTTGAAACGCTGTCCGCGCGATCCGTCGACCAGGAACCTAAGTTGTTCCGGCAAATCTCCGCAATGCTTCAGTTGTTCGCAATCTGAGACTTTGCTCAGTCTTTCCTGTACTGTAAAATAACGGCGGTAAGCATGTGGTCATAGCGCGTATCTAACAATTTTTCTATATCTATTACAGAAAAAGAAATTAAAAATAGCTTTCTTACTTATGACATTGACGGAGCAAAATATATCCAAAACATCCGACAGAGTAAAGCCATTTACTCTCGTGCTGAATCTTCTGCCGCTGGATATGACCATTCTGATTTCCTGGAGGTGTGGACAAGTTTCCAGAAATGATCTCGCAGCGTCATCGCATTTTTGTTCCTCCAGATAGCCTGCAAATCCGATAAATTACGAAACTTATAAGTGCATTGACCAAAAAAGGCCAAGCATCGCTTCTGTGAAACAAGTTGCTAAATTCATTACAATTATCCGCATTCCCGATTCGCCCCAGAAACAAAATCTGTGCCTTTCCATTACAGTCGCGCATACAAGTGAAATATCGGCAAAAAAAAGATGTCATTATTATCATTCGCGGGGCGATCGAAGCACGAAACGTCGTGAGAGATCGCGACTGAAAGTCGACGCCGCAGGAGGCGGATAAAGTGCAGAAAACAAAGAGCCGACTCGATGTTTATGTTTCAATTCGCGAACTGCAGGTTAGCGTCGAGTCGATCGCACTTGTATTTTTACTCACCCAAGACGAGCCGAGCAATTTCCGAGGGCAACAACGACTCCATCACGAAAGTTTTACGGATCGCGCGAACGAAACCGTCGACAAAAATTCTCGTCTCGACGAGCAAACACGTAAATAAATTGTTATGAGGACAGAGGCATCGATGTGCTTCGCAGCGTCGCGAACGCGCATGCAACTGGATGGCACGCAAATGTGCACAAAAGTTTGTGGCCTACTGGGGAAGTGCAGCAGCCGCCAGCTTGGTATTCGCGCTGAATGCCCACTAGTCGACAATGTCTTTCGTATTGTTTATAGTTTGCACGATCGTTTACTTGCATAATTGCGTTCACGAAATCGACAACTTCTTTCTGAGGAGGATTTATTCATAACTACCGCGAAGTCCGATTTATGTCCGGCGAATAAATACAATTGATTACGATACATTTTCTTAAGTTTTCGTATTACTAAGGGAAATTTGTTCGTAAGGTATATTTATTTTCTGTACAATCGAGAGGTTTTCTTTTTATCTCAAAAATGCAGAGACCTCGAGAGACCTCGAAATGCAGAGATGTTTGATCAAAGCATCGTCGAAATTTCGGGCGGAGCTTTCTGGCGGGAAATTCGTGAGCTCGTCCTCTTTTCCCGCTATCGTGGGCGCGTTTCAATATCAGCTGCAAGTCGGAAGTTACGAATCGGTCGTTTTTTTATTTTTTATATTTAGCAGCTGCAAGAGTCGTGGCTGCATTGGGAAACCTACTGTAGTACCGTGAGGACTGTCGAGCCCCTGTTGTATCATTCGGTAGTTAAAGCCGTGATAATGCGTTGTGTAATTAACAGGTTGTAATGTGTTGTGGTTGCCCTAAACAGGTTGCGTCGGACTTCGTTCCATCTATTCATCAGCATTAGATTCATAAATTTTCTAAACATCGTGTCCTATCTCGAAGCGGTAAATCGGTAACTCGTAATGTCTTATGTAGGTTAATTTGAAAAAAAAAAAAATATATTCCCGACGATTCCTACGGAAATCAGAGAACTGGTACGCAGAGGTGCACTAAGGAGCCTAAAAACAGCAGTTATAAGTGGATACGAGGAGCAACGGAAGCAAATATTGTGGAATTTCTCTCGTGAACGTATTGCGAATGCATTTGGAGAAATTGATGTATGGAATGCCTTAATACATAGAATGTATCGTTTTATGGAATCGTTATTTTGTTTAGGATATTATATGCATGGAGCGGTACTCCATCGACCCTGCGATATTTGTACCTGAAGATTTAAAATATATAAAAAAACATACGAGTGATATCCGTGTACGAGCTTAAAAGCTTCTGCACACAAAATTAATGTATATAAATAGTTTGTACTTAATTAATTAATTCCTTTATTTATGGGACGAATCCTTTTACATTTTCAATTTTTTCAGTTCAGATAATATTTCACAGATATAGCTTGTAGCATGTGTAACGGTATATAATTTAGAAAATAATTCATTAATAATAATAATAAATGAAAATTAAATTAAAGTAAATGATTATCGATATAGTTTATTCATTCAATGCTGCATTTACATTGCAAGAGACACTTGTGATCTAAATAATAAATTTGATGTTTAAAGTACAAACTATTATATGTTATATGTCTAAATGGATAATCTCGCTGAGGTAATAACTTTCTGTATCTGCATAATGCGCTACCGGAAAATGCAGTAGGAGCAGAGACACTGAATCAATTTGAAAGCAAAATCGATAGATATATTTTTACATGATCTTATATTATATAGAAGCAGATCGATAAGTGAAAACTTAAATTCTGTAAACATTAATGATAATAATAATAATAATAATCTGAGATAAAAGAATTGGCCAGCAAAACAGCTTTTTGAGACAGTCGCTCTTGGTGCCGAGAGCATGCTGCCGGATTTTATAATACCTGGCAACGGATAAACTCTGCTGCCAGTGAAAGGTTGAATTGTACGTGCCGTTGACGCCTGCGTGTTTGTTCCAAAGCATTGACGAAAGAATTTCCGGAATCCCTCGACAGGCTTACCTGCAGGAAATAAAAATAGAGTTCTGATAGGCCTTTTGCTTTTTCGTCTTTGGCCGGATCAGCTAGTAATGAATGGTACTGACCTTAAAGCCTCTCGAACTGATGTTGAAGTCTCAGCAAGTGAATCCGGAGCCTTTCCGAGATTCCTCTTCATGGCTGATAATAGCTCAACTATTTTTTCAATCCCTTTTCTTGCCGAATCCATGTCACGATATAACTGGTCCTCGGCAAAGGAAAGTGCATGTAACACATCCTTGTTGCAGCAGAATTTCTGCAATCAAACCATTTTTCAACTTTTAACAAATTGAAATATCTTGTTGGCAATGCTGTAAATTCGTATTCACCAGACGTCACGTTATTGGAATCTTTTAATTTATGTGGGTGGATATTTTGCCATTTTTTGAAGCTAACAAATGGGCCGATTTTTATTTGTTTATTTTTTTTCAGACGTGTCTCACTCCATGTATTCTTTAAGGTAAGCGTGCCGATCGAGTACCCGGATGCCAAAAATTGGCGGTACACGTTTTAGGATCTGGATTAAAGATTTCCTACTTTGTGTAGACAAAAATTTACAATATTGAATCTACCGAAAAATAATTCAACTTACGACAATAAATCCACGGGCATATTTTAACATAATTTTCGTGAAGTCAAGTTTGTAATTTTTATTTATTTATTTAATTTATTTATGAGTCCTGCCCTTTTACATATTTATAAGTAGTGTTCCAATCATAATAAGAACGTCATTTTTGTCCGACCTTGAAGGGTGGCAGCTTGGTTTGTTTGTTGAAATATGTTTTACTAATTCACCAAGTAACTTGGTTCGTTTACTTTCTCAATCAAAAGAAAAGTTTAGTTAACGTCGTAGCTCTGCTTTTTTCATAAACAAATGGCTCTAATTTGTACACGATGAACATTATCATTAATGTTTTCCAGTGAATTCGTAGAGTATCTATTGAGAAACAAAATGAGCTTTTGTTTGTCAAAATCGAACGGAAATTACAAATTTGACTTCACAATAATTGCGTACAAATATGCCTGTGGATTAATTGGCGTAAATTCCGTTGTTTCCCTGTAAATACATTCTAGTACACGTTTTTCTACTACAAATAATAACGTAGGAACTCTTTCATCTAGATCCACCCTCGTTCGCACTAATTATTCCTTTAAAATGTGTACAAACCATTTTTGAAATCTTGGTAGTCGATTGAGTTGACTATACCGCTACCATTAATTCATCCGCCACCGAATCAGTTGGCGTTAGACTGTCTCACGAATACGAATGTACTAGCAATTTATCTTATGGAATGGAATTTATTCCATTCAATGGGCTAAAGTGTTTATGACTGAATTACGCTCGGTGATGTATGAAATAATCTCTCATTCTCAACGAAATATTACCTCTATTGTAATCACGTCTTTTTCTATTCTCATCAAATTCGTTAAGAAATGAATAATGATGCCAGCTTTAAAGGCCAGGGGATTTGTCTGGCGCAATTCTGAAAAAAATCATGTAAAATAAATGAATGAAAAAAAGTATTTGTTTATTGGAACTTACCGCAAGTATCTTCGACTTTTTTATCTACGGCCAAACAATCGGAAGAGTCTTGTACAGCTTTCTTTATGTTCTCGCGCAATTCTGGAAAAAAAACATTATGTAAAATAGACGAAGGGATAAAATATTTATTTATTGGAACATACCCTGAGTCACTTTGATTTCCTTTCCTTGCGATGTAACACGAGAGGAGTTTATTAAACCGGTCTCCAACTCCTGTAGCACGTCCCGCATATTCTCACACAAACTGAAGTATGAAAAATAAATTCGTAATTACCGTGATGATATATTCTGGACAACATAAGACACGCGGAAACTGCGAGAGCAGTTTGAAGGTCAAATGATACGAAAAAAAATGTAAACAAGGGTTACGATTCGGATTCGGACGACGTTCTTCGTCTGTTCTCTGGCTGTTGGTCACTCTCTCTCGAAGCCTCGCCACGATCATTCACGATCATTACTTCCATTCCAACACCGACCATTCTCAGTTGTTTTCGGGATGCCTCCATAGTTCGATGTACCTCATCGTCCGTGTCCGGAATGGAATATAGGTCTTTGTCGTTGGTGAATCTCTACGATTAAATCATATTTCAATTTTTGCAATCGAAAGTTGAAATATCGCGTCGTTATTGTTGTAAATTCGTATCCACTAGACGTCGCGTTATTTAAGGCTTTTAATTAATCGATTAATGTACGCAGACATTTTGGCATTTGTAAAGCTGATAAATGGAGTAGTTTTTTTTTTACACACGTGTCTCTTTCCGTGTATTCGTTAATTCATCGGCTTCTGTTGGTCACCGAATAAGCTATTGCGGCTATTGCGAACTGTCTCACAAATATGAGGTGAATAATTTTATCTCATGGAATGTAATTTTTTAGATTCCAATAGTCTAAACTTTCTCATGGTTGAATCTTAACTCATAGAATCGAATTAATTTAATTCTATGGACTAAACTGTAATGTATTAAACAATCTTTCATATTCAATGAAGTATTACCATCATTTCAACCGTCCCCATTTTTATCCGTTCAAAATTGTCTAAGAAAAGATGTAGCATTCCAATGTGAAACGAAAGGGGTTCCGTCTCACGCAATGCTGGAAAAAAAAACCATTATGTAGAATAAAGAAAAAGTATTTATTTATTGGAGCATACCAAAAGTATCTTCAATGTCTTTCCCTTGCATTATACTCCGAAAAGAATTTTCTGATGCTCTCTTCATGTCCTCCAACATCTCAGCAGTCGGTACACTAAGTATGAAAAATGAATTCGGAATTACTGTATGCTTTGACCGCTGTACAACCCACCCAACCGCGTTAGCGGTTTGAAGGTCAAGCGACAAAAAAATGTAAACAAAGGCTTACAATTCGCTGTCCGGCAACGCAATCCCTCTGTTTTCCGCCATCCTTTTTCAGGTGATAAATTATACTCTATAAATGAATAATCCTCTATACTTTATTATACTTTATACTCTGTACTCTATTATATTAATTATAGTCTATAAATTAATTTAAAAATGTAATGTCAAGTCTGTGAACTAAATTATGACTTCCTAAAAAGCCCCTTAACTAAATAAATAAATAAATAAATAAATAAATGAATAAATAAATGAATAAATAAATGAATAAATAAATGAATAAATAAATAAATAAATAAATAAATAAATAAATAAATAAATAAATGAATAAATGAAAAGTTATTGCAATGTCTAAACAAAGAGGCTTAAAGTGGTTCCTGTGTACTATGCAAGGAACGGTAAAACTCTACTTACGTTTCGTCGAAGAGACACGCACGAATTGATCAACCGCCTTTTCTCGTGGTCCTGCCGGTCCAAGCTCCCAGATCTTCGTGTCCCCCGCCACTTCTTATTCGCCAAGCGGCCAATGGATAAAAGCCAAAAGCCAACACAAAGAATATTAACGTAGACATTGTCGGCTTTCATCGTGTAACGTTGACCATACTTCCGTACCTGCGGAGCTCTCAGCCAATGGGCATCGTGAGTGAGAATTCGCGTATCGAGCTCACCTGTGTGAAGTTAGCCGGCCAATGTTAACTTTTAAATATTTTTCTTTGTTAATCGTATGATAATCGTCTGAGATTGTTTGATAAGCCCAATAAAAACCTTTGATAGTCAAACAAGTTTTTATAAAAACAAAATCCAAATTTTATGTGAAGTTGAGCGACATTTTATTAATTTTTTTCGAAACTAACGGAGCTCAATCGACGTAGAATCGTTTGATAGATACAAATCGACTAGTTAAATTGGATATTGACTTTCTATTTATATTCAATCATATTCTGTTTATATTATACTAGATTAGGCTATAAATCTCAAACGATTATGAAACGATTAATAAAAGAAAAAGATAAAGTTAACGTTGACCGGCTAACTTCACACGTGTCCTCAATATTTCCCGCCACCGGCGAACGTCCCTAGGTAACATGATTCGTGGGGATTTCTCATCGCCGAGTTTGGCTACGATTCTAGGTACGTATCTTCAATCTCTTTCCTTCGTGCATCCAGCAATTGTTGATAACGATTGTGGTAAGTAAACGTATACGAAATCCGGCATCCGTGACAATTGGATTTATTCGAGACAATCGAGTTTCATCGCGATGACGATAGTCCCCGAAGGTACATCCAATTTAGAGCGCTCGTCATCATCAACTTTGGCGCTATAACGTCAACGGGGTGCGATTACATAAGTGTGTATTTCTCGAAAGCACGCTTTTACCGGTTCGTAAGTTTGTTGCTATCGACAATTCTCTCGTCCTCCGAATTGTCACGACCTCCGCGACCGTCGACAGTGAAACGATCCCTTCAGCCTCGAGAACGTAATAATTCTACGCTGTAGTCGATGTTTCCTTCGCCGTTAAATCAATCGTGAAAACGAGGAAACTCAGGGGAACGAGGAAGTGGATTTTTTTTTTTTTTTTTTTTTTTGCGTTATGAAAATAAATCAATGTTCTCTTTTAATTATAGATCCACAACTATGGTGGCTCACACAGTTCTCCTGGACTTCACGGTCTCCGCAAATGTAATCGCCGACCTGGACGAGCGGTCCAATCTCAAGTCCACGATAGCCAATGTACTGGGAGATCATTTCAATGGTCTCAAGACTCTCACCGAATTAAACATGGATGGGAGCTTAGTGATATTGTACACGGGACCCAAAGGAAGTCTCATCACCGTAAGGGGATACGCGGAGGGATTGGTTACCGTCAATGTGGAATATTACAAGCGCGATGACGAGGAAGCCCTCCTGACCTTTGAGGTATTGCTCCGGTCTTTCCGACGTTAAGGCTTCAAGTAGCTTTTCTTTTTTCTTTATTACAACGTGATCGTGTTCCTTGAGATATTCTTACCGAACCGTCCGGCAAAGCGGAGAACAGCTGGAATTCAATCTCTTTCTGTAAATCTGCATTTTCATTGTGTATCATGTAGAACCAAAAGAGGAATACAGTTGTTCCCTGTAGTTTGCTGAGAAAAACAAAAGAAACAAATAGTACCCATAATCTTTGTACTTGTTCCCATAGCTGTTTTGATTCGTGCGGAGATAAATGTGAAATAAATGCTAGATTGAAAAGTCTGCTCCTAGTCTAAATTCGTGCGGGATAAACGAAAAAGAAAAATGAAAAATCTATCTCTCTCTATAAATCTGCATTTTAATTGTCTATTATGCAAAACTAAAAGAGGAATACAGCTGTTGGTATGCAAAAAAAAAAAGGTCCCATAATCTGTGGACTTGGCTTGTTCCCATAGCAGTTTAAATTCGTGTAGAGATAAAAGTGAATTGAACGCTAGATCAAAGAGTCTGCTCCAATTCTAAATTTATTAGGGATAAATTAAAAGAAAAAAAAATCAATTTCTGTATAAATCTGAATTCGTATAGTGTATTATATAGAACTCAAAGAGGAATACACTTGTCTGCCGTGGTTTGCCAGAAACAAGAAAAGGCCCCATAATCTTTGTACCCATAGCTGCTCAGATTCGTGCAGAGATAAAAATTAAACGCCCGATCGAAAATTCTGCTCCGATTCTAAATTCGTGCGCGAAAAATTAAAAAAAAAACCATATTATTTTTCCACGGAGATGGAAAGTAGAGAATTTTGTTTTGCTGAGGAGGAGAGAAAACATCGCTTAACTGACAGGATATTGTAGCAGTGGAGATACTTGGAAGCAGACATTGCCATGGCTTTGAACAGCCAACGCAGCAAGCGCTTGCCGCCTGTAAGACGAGGAACCATATATGATCTCTATTTGACACTATCAGGTAGAGACACTGTTTCCCCGCAATCGAATTTTTCCTTTCTTTTTTTATTTTCATTAATTTTTTTTTCTTCATATACGATTTTATATCGATCACAATTTCATAGATTGTTATGAAACATATTTTATATCTATTTGCCAATTGTTTATTGACTGTTGGAGTTAGAATTTCTAGGATAGGTTCGCTTGCCAGGAATGCTGAATGAGACACCTCCCAGCACTCTTGTATACTCAGTTTAATTATTACTGTTCTTAAAAATATCGTCCTTGCACTGAATTTTCTTAATGAGAAATAGTTCGTTATCATCACAGCACTTAGCCCAGATTATACGACATCGACTGGTATACCTCTCCACCGTGATATAAAAAGCGGTCATTTTTCGATTTCGTCCAAAAAAGAAACAAACAAAATCAATCATTTTGTTCCTCTTTTTCAAACAGCTTTTTTCGCTTGTTATTTATCGTTTATAAAATTCTACAGAGTATTCTCGAGATTAGACATCGAAAGATTTATCAGATTTAAAATACTATCGGTTTAACAGAGTGAGTAGTATTTTATTAAACTAGATAGAACGTTTGTTCTGTTTATTCGTTGGTTCGCTTGGGCGGCTATGGTAGTCGGCCAGAGACTTGGAGACGGCATTGCAGGCAGCAGCGACCGCCACAAGATCACACACGCTTACTCCAATTAAACGCGGTGGCCCGTTTGAGAGATACTTTCCGACCGCCGGTGAGTTTATTTATAATTGTGAATTACGGTCGAGCAATATTGGAAGAGAAGACAATAACAAACGAATCGCTATGATGAGCTATAGAGTTTGAAAGGGCTGCCTGCAACTTGTAAGATCGATAGCAAGTATCTGCAAAAGAAAATTTATGTATATGTATCGAAGTCAGATTAATGAAAATGCTTTGGGCCGTTCGATGTATCGAGTTAATCGTCGCTTCATCAATTATTTGCAAATTATCGCATTTCGTCGTCGTTGACACCCATCACGACTAGATAGGCCTTGTTTATGCTTTGGGATGGCAAAAAAAATGTGACTAATGAATTTCGCAAACATATTGTTACCTTTACCATTTCGATATTAATTGCGATTGATTAATTCTCCCGTTTCGTTAATCTAATATTGGCAGTAGAATTTCCTTTGCGATAGCATGGCCAAAGCACGGTGACTTCTCACGTAACTCCCTACTTGGCGCATCATCGTTGCACGGATTTATCAATAAATACACGATACAACAGCAGCGAATCATCAGATACATTGACATTAGTTTTTTTCACCGATTATTTTTTTTACGCAAGCGCCAACGACAGTTTACCAATTACTTTTCAAGATGAAAGACTGCTCGAGTACGATATCGACAAGTTGGTCTTCGAGGCGAGATCGCCGTACCAAAAAGTACAAATCGTTCACTCGAAATCCCTCGGGAATCTGCTGGTGCTAGACGAGTTGCAAAGTATGTACGAACACGAGTATGGAAATTCAGTGAAAAATATTTTTTCGTCGATTACGAATAAAACATTTTTTATTTTTCAGATATGTCTGAGGCGGACCTGATATACACGGAAACGTTGATGCAGCGAGGCAAAGAGTGTTACGCCGGAAAAGAAATCGTCATTCTCGGAGGTGGCGACGGCGGTCTTCTGTGGGAATTGCTCAAGGAAAAGCCAAAGCATGTCACGATGCTGGAAGTACGTACAGTAGAACCTCGATTATCCGAACCCTCCGTTATACGAACCGCCGCCGGTTCCGATAAAATTTCTATTATCCATAATGTCTTTACGGAGGAAAAATAAAAATTAGAAACCCTTTCGAAACTCGATAAGGGAGAGACCAACACATTGTTAGCGTGTTCGTATGATGTTTGCAAACAAACGATTTCTCACATAAAAAAAAAAATTGGCTGCGAAAAAAGGCACGACTCCCTTGCGCCGAACGAGAATTATCGATTTCGTCATGAAGGTTTGACGTTACCATTGAATATCATAAAAATACCACGTTATTCTTCAAATATGTATTATAATTATTTAAAATATATGGGCACTGTAATTTTTTCGATGGGTATCGCGCTATATCGCTTAACACAGCCTCACTGTTCTGCTCGGGTCCCATTTAGTTCGGATAATCCAGGTTATACTCTATTTCCCACTATTTGTATTCAGGAGTAATCTTGGTCACGGTATCTGAACGATTGACAATTTATTTGCAGATCGATGACGTGGTCATGAAAGCTTGCAGTCAACACATGAGATCGATATGCGGCGATTGCTTGGACAAGAGAGCGGGAGACAATTACGAGGTGGGAATTCAATGTCGATCAGCTAAATGAGATACTCGACAGCCGAGCGATAATTGTTACTATTATTTGCAGATAATAGTCGGCGACTGTGTCAAAGCGCTTGCCCACATGATCGACGAGGGTCGTCAATTCGATTACGTGTTCGGCGACCTGACCGACATACCGATAAGTACAACGCCGCACGGCGACGCCTGGGATTTCATAAGATTGATATTAAACTCGTCGGTCAAGGTTCTCAAGCCGAACGGAAAATACATGACACACGTGAGAATAGCGATAGTGAATCATTGATCGTTCAAAATCTCAACTGTGAACATTTATATTTCAACTCGCGTTCTCGATATTTCCAGGGCAACGGTGCGTCATGCCCGGAATCGTTGAGCATGTACGAAGACGTCCTCTCTCAGCTATCGGCACCCGTAGTATTCACGAAGGATCGAGCTTTCGTGCCGTCCTTCTTTGAAGATTGGATCTTCTACCAAGTATCGCGCAAATGATTGATTAAAAATCGGCAGTACGACGTATACGTAAATCTCGTGAGTCGAACTCACAATCTTTTACCACTATTATGACCCGCGCCCTCGCTATAGTTCTAGAGTATCAATTTAATTTAACAACAAAAAAACAGTTCTCACTTCGGGCTCGTTTAAAATTCGTATCCTCGAATTATTCGTCAATCAAAAAAAAAAAAAAGAAACGAAGAAGAGTTACGATCTTGGCAAGATTTTTCATGGCGTGTGTATATATAGATATTTTTAAGGAATTTTATAAACGCAGTTGAAACTCGGTTTAGAAATTTGTCGGGGTTTTTTCTATGTTCAAGTTCCGACAATCAACGTCAAAATGTACGAAAAAGAATTATGTTTTGCATTTGATTAGTGAGAAAAAGTTAATAGTCGGTGTAACTTGTTTAACGAGGAACCACCGGTTAGCTACGCGCCAATTATACACGCTGGAATAACCGGGTTATTATTCTTGAATCTTGAGGACTCGATAGAATTGTCGCGCTGTTCAGCCGCTTGCAGTATTCCCACGATAGATACGCGTGATCAGAGATAAAAAAAAACAAGTCATGCCACATTCCAACTCGATACATATTATAGATAGACGTACACACGCTGTTGCTTTTTCAAAACGTGGCTAACATGGAATTGTACTTTGTAATTCCTAATAACGTACTTCGCTTTTCCACAACTCACAGAATCCCCAATAGGACATTCGAGTCGCATAGTGGGTAAACTACCCTTAGATAGGATTGTGCGAGAGCAAAAAGTGTTTCAAGCGAATTGATCAATTTCCTTCTAAATACCAATGAGACGTCGTATATTGTTAACGTTGTATTACAAATGAGTATCGAAAGGTGTCACTGCATAGTGACAAATAATCGGTATTATCAGTACAAAAAACTGTGCGAAACATATTTTTCTCTTCCTACGCTGCGAAAATAAAAGAAAGAAAAAATTATCATTACTCTTACGAATAGGATAACTATAGTGAATCTTGTTGCGGGTAAGAAATACAAAACAAATTTTTCATTACTCCGCTTCGATGAGTATAATACGATTCGATTTTTTCTTTCGAACTCCGTAATTGTATGAATAAACGTGCAAGTACGATTCTTTTTACCGGTGTAAAAGTACCGTTGCTCTTTGTCGTTGTAATCAACATGAAAATAATTGATTGTCGAAGTCTGTACGGCGAATCTCGAGAGCATTATTTTTACTATCTTATCCTACCGTTGATTTCGGTCTCGTTACTTGCCAGTGCGAATAATCGTACCGATTCTGTTATGCATGACGCATCTGCATATTTGAAGCAAAAGATGCAAATATACGTATGCAATGAAGAATATCGTAAAAATGAACAAAAAATTCGTCAAATTATTCTACCTTAAACCTACAAAAAAATGTGAATACAATTATACGTCTGCAATGAAGAATATAATTACATCGAAAAAAAATTCGTCAAGTTATTCTTCCTTAAACCAACAGACAAATACGAAGGTAATAAAAAAATCGACAATTAAAAAATCGAAATATACTATGATGACAAGTTTAATAATTGGACAGCGGTGTCTAATTTCGTTCTCATTACTTGTCAGTGCAAATAAGCGTACCAATTCAGTTATGTATGACGCATTCGTATATTTGGAGCAAAATATGCAAATATACGTATGCAATAAAGAATATCACAAAAACGAAAAAAAATCGTCAAATTATTCCACCTTAAACCTACCAACAGCCGCGAATACGAAGATAATTAAAAATCGACAATTATATACTATGATGACAAGTTTAATTGGACTGCAGTGTCTGATACAAGTGTACGTATACTTAAAAAAATGAAAACATACGAGGTATATATAAATATTAAGTACTGCGCAAAATTCAAAGGGGACGGGGAGAAGGGAATAGAGAAGAGGGTTTCGGAATCAAAGAAATAATTAATTTACAGAATACTTATGACGAGTATAGCGCTGAAAAATCAGACTTTTTGGTTTGTTTTCCACACCCATGGAAACTTTGGTCCCAACGAGGACGTGGCCGAGCTCACCAATTCAAGCGATAACATCTAATGCGAATGCGACACCGGACAATTCCATAATTACGTTTTGTAGCTTTGTTTTTGTTTTCATACAAACGAACGATCTTCCGAGTAAACGGTCCGACCCGAGTTTTACGTTTCAAGCGAGAATTGCAACTCTCTGAAGCGAGACTTCGATATCTCGGCGAACTGCTCTATCTCGTGTATCGTCGGCTCCGTTTCCGTTTCCACGAGTATCTGCCTGAGCCATTGTTGTATCTGTTTGGGATGTTCCTCGGAATCCCGAGACTTCTTGTCGTTCGGAACATCGTCGATTTTGTTACAAATTTCGGTGAGAGATCCGGAATCGGCGGAAGCGCGGAGATTCTTATCTCCGCCCTTCGACGAAACCCGATCGTCCTCTTTGGTAAAGCAATCGGATATCTCCGAGATAAAATTCTCCTTTGCGTCAGGTACATCGCAGTTTCCGCTCGTTGCAAAAGTTTCCTCTGCCCTCTCAGATTCCATGGTGCAATTATTATCGGCTATATCTCTAGAATACAAACAATTCTCGGCAAAATTGTCTTCAATTTTTCTCCCACAGATATTTGTATTTTTTGCCTCTGCAGGGAGACCCTTGGCAAAATTCTCCTCAATTTCTTTCCTTTCGATATTTGTATTTTTTGTCTTGGTGGGGAAATCCTTGGCGATATTTTCCTCAATTTTTTTCCCATCGACATTCGTATTTTTTGTCTCTGGGGTGAAATCCTTGTTAAAATTTTCTCCAGTTTTTTCCGCATCAATATTTGTATTTTTTGTCTCGATGGAGAAATCCTCGGGCGAATCGTGACTGTCGGTCAGTCCGTTGGACAAGTAGTCGCGATTCAGCAGTACAGTTATTTCGTTCTCGAGCGTGACGTCGCCATCGGAGCTGGTGTTGAAGCTCGACTCGCAAGGGCTGTCCAGAAAGACGTCCGATCTCTCAGCCGGGTCAAGTTTTATGGACTTGTCGAAGCTGATGTGATCTCGATTCGCCTCCACGTACTCCTCGATCTTGTACGGCTCCGCGTCATTGACCGTTATTCTTTTGGTATCGGACGACAGAAGTTCTCCGAACTGGAGTATCGTCTCCTCGAGACAACGGCGTTTGCTCAGATCGACTTCGATCCGCGGTACGGAAGGAAAAAAATCCCAACTCGTCTGCAGCATCGACAATTGTTGATTCTGCACGGCCTGGACCTGGCGCAACAGCTGCTTCTCCCTCGTTCTCAAAACTTTGGCCAATTGCTCGAAGCAGAGTCTCACTTCTTCCTCGACCTGAGAAACCAAGATTTTTTCGTAAAAAAAAATGTGGCGAACAAATACTGTCTTCGAAAACGCGTGGAAAATTATTAAAAAAAAATAAACAAAAAATATTTAAGTTACGCACCTTCGCCGACGTATCCTGAAGCAATTTTTTCTTTTCGCTTATTATTCCGACACGTGTATTGTCATCGTCGGCCTGTTCGTTTTTACCTATCATATTTAACGACTATTTACAGAAATCGTCCGAGCGCGAGTTCGACGATAAAATAAAAACTTGTTTTCACTTTTCGATCCTTTGTGCTCGATCCTCTAACGTACCGGACTGAGCATAATTAATGAGGCATTCACCTCGCGCTTCGAGCCTCGAGACAGTTGCACTCTAACTGGGTTGTTGACGATTCGTTTTTGTGTCAAATTCGCGGCTCGTCGAATCGTCCAGCGTCGAACAACGGATTTGAACGCTGGATAATGTTTTATTTTTTTGCGAGATTCTTTCAGTTTTTTTTTACAATCGAACCCCGAGCGGTGCGAGAAAACGTTGTAGAGCGGAGGACGGAGGAGTTGGAGACTGTGCCGCGCGGGGTCGTAGATTTTACCAATCGCTCGTCCGCCGAGTACACCTGTAAGCTCTCGCGTTCGAAACGGAGCGCGATTCGCGTCGCCTGACCAGACGAAAGAAAACATGCGAAGAACGAGCCGTATGCGAAGTTAATTTATTCGTACGGGAAATTGCCCTTCATTAAGCATGCATCGGGACAATCGACGATAGTAAATTCATAAATAGCTGACGAAGTCGCAAGATTGAGATTGTTAAAAGTATCGATCGAACATTCGGACGAACAATCGAATGTCAAGCTCAGGCCGTGCGAAAAATCTGGCTAACGTTTTTCACATCCCATATAGTTTGTAAATATTTTCATCTTTCAAATGTACGCGAAATATTTCTGAAATATATGAAAATAATATTTTTAAATATACCGACGAAACGTTTCTTAAGTATTTCAGAAACACACTTAATCTTTCAACACATCTGAAACATTTAAAAAAAATAGTTTAACAAATATTTTTTTTAATATCGATAAAATATTTCAAAAAAATATTTTTGAAACCTTTCAAAAATATTTCCGTGCTATGCGGGATTGAAAGACTTTTAACGAAACGAAAAAAAAAACGTATGCGAAGTAAATTCATTAGGCCGAGAAATTGCATTAGGATAATCTTCGATAATAATTCAATATAAATGGTAGACGAAGTTTCAGGATCAAGATCGTTAAAAATATCGATCGGGCATTCACACGACCGATCCAGTATCAAGTTCAGCCCGTGCGAAAAATCTGGCTAACGTTTTTCATATCATAAGACTTTTCGCACTTCCGACAACGCGCCGACTTTGCTTTCGCTAGACACGTGTAGCAGAACGAATGCTCGCACGGAAGCACGGCCAGTGCAATGTTGTCCTTCAAGGTCACGTCGCAGACGCAGCATTGGGCCCGTTTGGATTTCGACGGCTTCGCCCCGGAAGCTTTTCCTTTGTGCTCGTGTCTGCTGTTGGAACGATCGCCGCTTGTCTCGCCCGCGAAACACGGAGAACATTTTTTTTCAGCGCTCCTCTTTGATTTCTTCGAACAAGTGGTCGTGGAGAGACTTGACTGAAAATTAAGTTTTACAGGAATCACGACGATCAATTTTATCGAGATTCGAGCCAGATCTAAAAAACAATTACCTGCGCTGTAAGTTCGGCCGTCGATTTGTCGCTACAGCAGCGACTCGAGGCCTTCGAAACGCTCGATTTTTCGATAGCGGTGCAATTCGCTGACTTTTTTACACCGCAGCATCGAGTCGGGCAAGCGCTGGTCTGAGATTTTTGGGGATTCTGTGGACTGTAGTACACTATTGGCAGTGCCGGAGTTAAAGCTGAAAACGCAATACCTCTTAAATATACTGGCAATGCCTCGTCGTGTCTTCCGAGGATTCCTTTTTTTTATCCTACCCGATCTCTCAGGTCCAGCTGATCTGCATTCACCTCCCAAGATTCTCTTTATCTCCAGAGCCGGCTGCAGAACTTGCAGCGCGCCCCTGAGATGCGTCTCGACGTTGTCGTAAAACTGTTGTATATTTTCTTTTTCCGTTGGTTTTCGCAGAGCTTCGGCGCTCCGCGGACCGATGGGAGCTCCGTTCAGCAGAGCTTTTATTCCTATTCCCACGATATTTCCAACGGGCCCGTTTATCAATCCGGGCAGATCGCATTTCGAGCTCGAACACATCGTTAATTAATAAATATTCTCCTCGCCGGGCACAAAATTTTCGCAAACGGTCTCGTCGACCGTCGAGGCTTCACTGGTCGCTCGAGAAATATTCGTAACCATTTGACCTTCAAAGGCTTACACGGCAACAGAGAGCTGTATTGAAGGAACATTCGTGTTTATTTACTAGTACCGGTTCGATCTATTGTACAGTATACGGTAAATACAAATATACACATCCAAATGTACTCGAGAGGCAAATTATACCTTGCAAGGCATTTATAGATAAAATAATACGAATAATCGGTGCAGCTCCGGGGCCAACGAATATCATAAACGCAAACGTTAACGAGTTCCTCCCTCAGACAATTGTCATGTATTTGCGACGATTTTTGTACCTGATTATAACTCGGACGCCAGGTAATGCGTAGAGAAAAAAAATTTCTCGCTCGCGACCAAAAAAATCATTCGCGCTTTTCATCATGTGAATGTACATATTTTTTTTACTTTCGTTAAAAAATTCGTTTCAACACCTACACTACGGGATATGTATAATTCAAAAAATGTCCATTTCAGGCACTTTCAACAGTTGTTAATCACATTATCGAAAATATTACTAGTGTAGACAAACTGGCGTTGAGACGTTACAATTTATCGCTCACTTCCGTTGAGTCTTTTTTTTCATGGTGTATATATATATATACACGCGAAATCTATCTCCGAAATATTTATTGCTCACCGTTACCGAATTTAGGACGAAAGATAAATAGGTAAACTAGCTACGATCTGCGATAAAAAATTATGCCGATAGGAAAAAAACGAAATCTCGTATCTTAGTCCTACGGGTGTTATTAAAAAAAAATGTTAAGCGAGTAAATATACTCTGAATTACTCGGTAACTGTAATACTCAGTTGTAACTATGAACATACGTATCGTAGAGGCTTAACAAATCGCTGTTACTCGTTAGCGCAGGAACACTTGGTCTATGCATAAAACTGATTTGCAACGTGAAACAACTCCGTTCCCCCGAACGCGGTTGTTAAACGCTGCGCCGACTCGATCGACGTCGTAAGGCATGTCCCGGACTCTCTCGACGTAAGGCGTTTTGCGTAGCATATATTTCGAGCGAGGTGTTTGCGAGTCTCCGAGCGTTATCGACGAGTCGGAGCGGAGTTGGTCGACGATAAGGCCATCTCGATTAAATTCCCGACGTCTCGCGTCTGCACGAATGCATTTTTTTTTTTAAGAGGCACAACTTGGACGGTTCCCTGCGAAATATATCAAGAGACGCGGCAGCGTCTCGACCTCAAGTACTTAAAAAAAATCGATTTTTTTAAAGCCGAGGTGAACCACGTGCATTTTTCGAATCAATGCCATGTAAAAATGGTTGAGGTTTGGCGTAAAAGCGAAGTATCATCGGACCCGGTATTCAATTCTAAATCCGCCAATACTTTGCTTTTTGGCCAAATGTCTACCATCTCCGAGTGCCATTCGTTACAGTTTTTGTTACCGACCGAGTCTGTTTCACCTCGCCTTGAGGTGAACTGCAACTCCTCGGTTGGTAACAAAAACTGCAATCCAAAATTCTCTAAGACTGTTAATTTCTAGGAAAAAATACGAGAACGGTAAACTATTCGCAGTAATTGTGCAGTTCACTGTTCTCATCATTTTCCCAAGAAATAAATGGCTTGGAAGGTTTTTGGGTTGCGAAGTTGCAGCTATCGCTCTCACTTCACCTTAAGCGAGACGCTACCAAGGATTTTGTCAAATCAATACTCGAAGACATTTGGACACCCTGTGTCGCGTCCTCGTTAGCCGGCATCCTCGGGCTCGCGATTCCACTTGTTGTGGCTGGTTTTGCCGCGATTGCGTATGAGCGATGCGTCCGTTAACGAATACGTGCCCGGCTCGAAAACCGGCGGATATTCCAGGCCGGGATAGTCATCCGGCGGAGGAGAGGTCGGCGGCGGGATGTACGGCAACGTCGGCGGTGTCAGGGAACTCCTGTTCGAGTGGGATAATCTCTTCTGGCATGCGGCATGTCCCATTATACACTGCAATTTTTTTTTTTTTTTATAAAGCGTTTGAGAAAAATGTGTGAGAATATCTGACGAAAAAAATGAAAACTTTTATGTGGCAGTACCTTCGAGGCATTCGGTGTCGGAGTGTCCGGACTCCAATCGCTCACGGAACTGACCGAGCTGAAGCTTTGGCTTAGAGTGTGAGATTGACTATTACCACTGTAGGAACTCAATGACTGGCTTATCCCGCTGTCGCCGGGGCTCTGACTGCCGGAACGAACCGCGGTCGGACGTTGTTGCTGGCTCTTGTCGCGAAATAACGCACGATGTAATCTCGGCGATCCTAGAAAATTATCGAATATTTAATTTAAATTTAAATTTATTCAATCATTCAATTTATTCACATCGTATTTAAGGGAATACGTCACACGGCGAATTTTCTACTTTTCGAACTAAAAATCACAAGTGTTATAAAGCAATGAATGAGGTTTTATAAAAAAAAAATTAATAATAATTTCTTCACATGCATTCCGAGACATGTGAGCTTAAAGTTGTATCAGTTAGCGTGAGCTGCATATCGTGCGGCGTGAAAAGCAACATTCTTTTAAAAAATATATACATTTCCAGACTACTTTATTATTTTTTTCCCAAAATAACATTACAACATTATTAGGGGCGCATTAAACAAATAAAATCGAGCTGTGCCCATAAATTTTCGAATATATTACGAGTCGAAGGAGTTTCGAGCCTATATATGAATCGTTATCGAGGCCTCAACCACTGCTAGCATGTGACTTATTCCCTTAAAAAAAAATACACCAGTATAATCGTTTATCGAAAAAATGTTCTCACCCAGCAGAGTCTTGGGAGATTCTTTAGGAAGATCCAGCGTGTTAGGTTTTTGGGGACTTCTACTGCCGAACAGGCTCTTCAATCTGTTGGTCTTCTGTACCTGTTCGCCCTTGTCGAGATGCATCTCGAACGCGGCTCTCATGCCGTCCTGCTCGAAGGGCGAACTCGGAATCGGCGGTGGCTGATACTGGGCGACGTTTTTCAATCTAGTTTTCTCAGCGGCGCTCGCCTTCCTGTCGTTACGACGCAGCGAGTCCATCCAGTGTTTGTCCGGCGAGAGATTCTCGCGGCGGCGATCGGTGAGATTTAAGCTTCCCTTGCGGCTTATAGAGGCCTCCTTTCTGGCCCTCTGGAGGGTCTCCGAGGTCGAGGCGCAGCAAGTCAGATCGCCGCTCGATCCCACGTAACCTGAGTACGATTGTCGAAAGGTTTTTATCAACGACTAAGAAAAAAAAAAATTAACTTTCGCGAGCTCTACGCGAGACCGGATGTTCCGTATCGACTTACCGTTATCTCTAATGAATCTTGTCGGCATAGATTGCAGTCCCGACATTGCATCACAGATCGCCGATTCCCTCGTTTGATAATGCTCGTGCGTTACCGCGCCGCTGCAGTGATGCTCGTTTCGCGATTGAATTCTCGGGCCCTCCCGTGCATTCGGGAGTTCGTTACGACGGTATCTGCTCTGGGCGGACTCCGGCCTGCCGATGGATTGCTGCTGCTGGTGCTGGGAGTTCGTTCGATGCTGCTCGTGGGTAATCTCGTTCGTGACGTTTTGCCAGTGGCTCAGATCGTTCTGCTTGCTCGGATAATAAACCGCGCCTTCCTGTGTCTTCCTGTTGTAACCGCAGCTCGAGACGAATGGCTTTTTATTGTTGCTGTTGTACGACGCACGTCTGTACATTCCGAACGATTTCTCGCTCAGGCGATCGTCGGCTTTCGAGCCGCTGCTCTCGATCTCCTGTCTCTGAAGGAAATTCGCACTGGACGAGCGCCTCGTCGTGAGGTCGCTGTTGCGCGAGTGCTCGTAAGATACGCTGCCGATCGTCGACGACGATTCCTCGCCGTTTCTCGGATGACCGTAGATCATGCCGTTGCTCAGCGCTGGCTCGCCGACGGATCGCGTGTGAACCTGCGACGAATTATTGTCGTCGAAGTTTCTGTGCTGTATGTGAACGTGATCGCTCGTCAATGGAGTTATCCGAGGTGAGGTCGATCTGTTACTCATCGTACCTCGTCGATCCTCGTTCTGATGGGCTAGCATGAATTCCTCTAACGTAATGAATCCACGAAGATCGTCCGAGCGTCTGCCGCGAATACTTTGCGATCTAATTCGTGAGAAACGAGGAAAGAAAAACAAAACGTATCAATAACGAAGGACAGGGTCGATCGACCGGGCGTATATCGGAATCAGCATGCAATTCCGGGACATTTTTTTTTCCTGTGATTGACTTACCTAGTGTAAGCGATAGTCATCGAGTAGTACAGATAAGTACATAGATGAGCAGTGGATATACAATAATAATCTAGTAGCCAGGAAAACAACATGCATCGTAGTGTTAACAGAAAAAAATAAGTAGACCCTTCATTTTACGAAACGATTAGTTTATTGCAAAGAGAAAATTGTAACAGTGAAATATAATATCGTCTTTCTTTTTTATGTTTGTTTCTTTTTAATCTTTTTTTTTCTTTATCGTAACTGCTACAAATTACTTAGGAAAACATTCTTTCGGTGTGTTAATGCCCCGATAGTTAATAGAAAGCGTATTAAGCGTGACTCTACAGTGTTCTGTGAGGTTTGTGATCACCCGTGTTCTTTCCAGTGTTCCGTGTGCTCTTATTAATTGTTTTTTGTTTTGTCTTTTTTTTCATTGCTTGTTCGGCAAGTGAATCTCACAAGCGAGTTGCGTGCAGTCTTTCGGTGGTATTGAACTCTTTTACAAAAATTACCTGTCCGTTGTCTGGCGATAATCGCCCATGTCTTGGCTTGTGCTTGGCACGTCGGTGGCGCTCTGGGAAGCGGATAAACCGTAAAACGTACTTCCCGCCACGGTCACGCGGAGATCCGGTGAATTCGGCGTCGAATCTTGTTTTCTGGAGAAAGGTGACATTGGGTTACAGTTAATAATCGAGGGGGGAAAAATGATTTAAGACCATATTAAACCCTCCCCGTCCGTCCCGAGCTCAATCGGTATCAAAAACTGTAATAAACTTTTCTCTCGGGTTAAAGTGATGTGAAATGTGAAAAAAAATGTACTAACTGAAAAAAATAAAATAAACTTGTCTTTCCGCGGGGAATCAACAAACGCAAGGAAAGACAACTTTCTTTTTCCTCGACGTTGTGCGGTCTCAAAACGACATTGACTATAACTGGACAGTTCAGTACAGTTTGGATTGTCAATGTTTTTAACATTAAAACTGTGAGTAAATTGTAAATACCTTTGCGAATAATTGTCAACACAGTCAACGACTGATAGGAACAAATTTGTATTGACTAAAGTAAAGGAATAATCTCTGTGCTATAGGATAACGTGGGCATAACAGAAAAGACAAGAGGGCACAACTGCCTCTTGTTGATAACTAACAAAGGTGAGCCTGTGAAACTCTCATTCGCAAAAGTTATATAGATAATTGTTTGATTGATCATAAGAGTGACTATTAATTAATATGAGCATTGTATAGAATCGAAATAGTAAGGAAATAATTGTTTAAAATAATTGTCTGGTTATTGTATGTAATTACAGGAAGAAATAAATTTCTGAAGAGGGCCAACAATTGGGCTGAAGCATCAAAATGGAGATGTTAGAGTACGCACATTGTTCTATTCTTATAACAACATTCAGTGCAGTTTCTGTTACTCATCGGAAGCGAATATCATCTCGGCTTTCGATGAGTCTTGTCTTTCGACCGTACATGCCAGAATCCGTGAGAAAAGTTTATTACAGTTTTTATTACCGACCGCGGTATCGTACATTTAACTGTTAAAATTGAATGCGTCCGCTTACCTGTTTGGCGTCGATGTGGGCAACACACGCCTGTAACTCCGGAACTGTGCCGTGGGAACGGGAACGTTCTGGTTGCGTGCACCCAAGAATCTCAAGTATTTCCTGTCCAAGCTCGCACCGCCGATATCGTGATCCTTGTATCCGCTGTCCTTACGTCCAATTTTTTTCAACGAGCCGAACATCGTCTCGTGACTCGGCTTCGAATCTTGGGTCGGCGTTCCTTTCGCTTTGCTCTTTGTTTCGCTGTCGCTTTCGTCGGTTTCGCTGAATAGACCGATTGTACGATTCTGACTGTCCGCGCCCCACGTCGCTTTGTTTATCGAATCCAACCACAACGCTAGAGAATCTTCCGTGTCCGCCGCGAAGTAGAATACCGTTCCTGTGTGGTAGACCTTAAACGCGTACTTTCGGGATTTAACTTCCGCCGCTGTGCACGCCGTGAAGCCTGGCAACGCTATGAGACAATCGGATTTCGTGCTGTCCTGCGCTTTGAATCTGCGAAGAGATCGAGCGAAATTTATTTTCAGTTTCTTTTTATGAGCAAGTTTTTTTTAGATTACGAGAATCACCGCCGCGCTTTGCGACGATCCATTAATGTTTTGTAAACGGCAAACAACGAAAATAATATTGTTTTTTAAAAATACATTGGATTGGAAAATATATAGGTTTGCAAAAACCGAGCGACAAATGTTCGTTTCAATACCCATTTTCGAAAATCGTCCTCTGACAAAAAATGCACGGGATATATCATAAAAAACGGCACGGACCACATAAAACGATGTTTCATTTTCGCTCTAAACACATATCCACCTGCAGTTTTGGTCCAAAATTAATCCGGACGTCGATAATTCCCGCAAAAAAAAAATGTTTTTCTTGTGGGAAACTTTTTGTTTTCGCTCACGGCGTGATTGGATTTACTAGTTAATAGTCGCTAATTTCAGCTTTACGCAACACCCAACAGTACCCCAAATAAAACGGCAGCAGTACCCTTCGATACGCAATTTTTTTTTTTTTTACGTAAGCCATACCTGTAGAGTGATGAACTTTTGAGGACGAACCACGATCGTGCCCAGGCGCCCCCGGCCCCTCTGCTTCGATAGGTCAACCATCCCTCCAGATCTCCCACTCCGACATCTTTCACAGACACGTTTCGCCTCTCTGTAATTCCCAAATTGAATGACTATCAGAACGATCTTCGCGAACCGAATATGACCAAAGAAATTGAGCATCACTAACTGGCCAATAGTAAATTCCGTTTTCTGCTGCTCCTCGGGGAACTGCTGCTGGAAGACTTGTTCGATCCGCCGTGAAGCCCGATGCTCCTTGCGACCATCATGGCCCGATTGACGACGCCCTTGTCGTAATGCTTGTCCTTCTCCAGCGTCTTCGTCCTCGGATCGGGCGTGTGAGCTTGTCGCGAACAGCCGGAACCATCGGGCGAATCGACACTGCGCGGAACGATCTCGGGAGGTCCGTTGTCGTTCGTCGAACCGACACCGTTGCCAAATTTTTCGTTGAACGTTTCGAATTTCTCGTTCACCAATTTCTCATCCTTCAGCTGCCCCTCGTAGATCTCCGTGTATCCGTAATGATCTATGAAGGACGGGGGTTTCTGCTCGTGGACCGGCGTTATGGGTTCGTCTATAAAGTCCGTCGACTTCTCGACGAAGTCCCGGTAACCCTCGAAAGCGTCTCTGTGATTGGAGGAGCTCGAGGATTCCGTCGAAACGTGAATTTCCGAGGGCGCATCGATCGTCTTTACGTCGATCCGAGGCTCAACCCGCTCCGGTACCTTCGGCTGTTCCCGAACGTCCGACGAGCTCGAAACACCGCTGAGATTGAGCGGCAACGGTTTCGAGAAGTATTTCCTCGGCGGTGGCTCCGGCGGTGTAAGTCTGAGCTTCGTTTCCGCCCTCCTCGGTAACTCGGACCTCGCCTGATCGGCGCATTGCCGAGTCGAAGGAATTCCCTCTCGGGAAAGCTTCTCGAATCTCTGGAGTTTGCTATTTTGTGCCGACGAGTGCAAACTCCCTTCCGGCGTTTGCGTTCGGCCGCAGGCGTTCTCCTTCGCCTCTTGCAATCGGCGAATCTTGCCGGCTTCGCACATCGCACCCGTGCCCGTTCTCTCGGCCAGACCGTGAGCGATGAGCGCCTCGTTCTCCATCAGCTTCTTCAGCGGAACGTCCGCTTCGCTGCTGCTGCTGTACGTTCCCTCCATGTAACTGCTCGTCGACTCGGACTTCTCCTCGCTGCTCTCGCGTCCCAACTCGGCGTACTCCAGCGATATCTTCGGAACGATCCTCGAAGTCTCGGGTTCGATCCTCTCGTTCGCCGAGCTCGTTGACTCCGTCGTCGCGACATCGTCGTTATTGCTTCTCGTTTCGTCGACGCACTCGCCGTTCGATCGAACGACATTGCCCTTGCAGCTCTCGTCTGAGACTCCGAGGTCGTTGCTCCTCTCCTCGAAATCTTTGTGCTTTATGTGCGACTCTATGTAATTGACACGCTGAGCTACGCTACCGATGTTCTGGCTGTCGCCTTTTTCTCTCCCCTCCTTATCGTTATTCTCTAATGTTTCCTTGCTTACGCGCGAATCAGTCTCGTTAACTGTAATACTAGGTGCGAACGTTGCACAGTTACTACCTAAGTTATTAATCTTGGATCGGGGCTCGCGAATTTCGACGATGTCGGTCAGCGTCGGCTCGGTAAGATCGTACGCCGGTGTGCTGTAACTCTTGTCCAATTTGCCTCTCTCCTTGCGACAACGCGGGCCAATTTCGTTGGCCCTCATCGTTTCTCTTTCGTGTATCGAGCTTGGAGCGTTGAGGTCATCACACTTGTCCAAAGGCACTGTATTATCACTGTGTATATTATTGCTCGTCGTACCGTTAATCGCTAACTCTTTGTCCCTTCGATTGTTCGTACTGTGTGTGTCGTTGACGATTTTTTTCTCAAATTCCGCAGCGTTCGTATTATGATTGTCGGACAATTTGTCGTGAAATTGAACTTTTCTCTCGTCGGCGCGCTCCTCGACTCGCTTCTTTCGCTTGGTCTGCTCGATGCCGAGACACGTCTGCGGTCGTAGATTCGATGGAACGCTATCCAAACCGTGGGCGCAGGATGCGGCCTTATCGCGCAACTGAAACGTCGTGCTGTGCTCCTGCTTCAATTCACGCCAGAATTGTTCGATATCAATGCCGTGCTTGGTTGTCGGGCTCGCGCCGGTTATCGTCGCTCGGCGCTGCACCAAGTTTCGCGGCTTCGTCGCGTACAGTCGGACCGACAAGGGCGGCTCGACCTCGCTATCGGAATCGCTGCTATCAGTCGCCATTGTGTCCAGCATACTCGCTGTGTCTATAATACTCGCTGGCTCGGGACTAGGCTCTTTCGGTACGTGCCTGCTTGAACGAAAAAAATGAACATTTGTCAGCAAGAAAAAAAAAAAAATTAATGGAACATGCACGCGGGTAAAAGTAAATCTAGCCGACAGTAACGAACGAGGTTTTTCTCGTTTTGATATTTTTCTCGTAATTTCTCGTCACCGAACTTGAACTCGAATTCTTATACGCAAGTGTGTAAAGATTTTTCTTGTTTTTCTCATTTGGTTTTCCATTTTTTAAATTCGTTTCATTTATTATTTTTAATTAATTAAGTGCAAACTGTTAGTAATTAAAATGAAAATTAATTATTAATTATTTGAGATCATTAATCATTAGAAGAAATTGATGTATGGAATGCCTTACTACATAGAATGAATTATTATTTTGTTTAAGATATTAGATATATGGAGTGTTACTCCATCGACAATGCAATATTTGTACCTGAAGATTCAAGATATAAAAAAAAACATACGAGTGATATCCGCGTACGAACTTAAAAGCTTCTGCTGACAAAATTAATGTATGTAAATAGTTTATACTTAATCAATTAATGATAATAATAAATTAAGTGAAAATGATCAATGATTAATTATTAATTTCGTCACTTACGAATGGTTTTGTAGAAGGGTTTTTCCGTACGATAAAATAAATAAATGTACAAAAGAATACCTTGGCAATGGCATTGTAAAGTCGGGAATGGTCAGCAACTCCGGCCTCGGCGACGGAAGATTGTGTTGCCATCTCGTCGCGTACGGTGTTTTCTTATTGCTCGGCAGTCTGTACGGCTTTATGTAAATCTGCCCGTAAACTTTCGTGTGTCTCGGCCGTCGCTTTAGCGTGAGCAAAACCTCGGCGGGACTCTCGCTGAATAATTCGAGAACATTTTTGCGCTCCCATCCCACGACCGTCTGATAGTTGACTTGTACAATTTCGTCGCCCTCTTCCATCTTGCCACACGTGTGGGCGGCCGAGCCAAATTTTATCTCGGCTATTTGATGATTGCCGTGAAACGATGGCAATATGAAGAAGCCCTGAAAAAAGTGTTCCAACCGTTGAGAAATATCAAACAATTAAATCCAATTTTAATTCAACAATAAAAATAATTAAAAAACAGATCAATTTTTATTTAATTCTCACCAAGTCATCGCCGGGCCTTTTCTTCAGAGTGGCGAGATCCAAGCTCGCAGGCTGAAGGATCATCGGATCCGCTATGTCCTGAATGATGTAGTCCGCGAGTTTTGCCAACTGGTCGCACGTGCTTCTTATCTCCTCTATGGGTTTCTCGGCGAATCTGTCTCGCTGCGCGCACGTCGCCATCTCCAGCGACAATTTCAACAATTCAGATTTCTTGTCATTGTACTCGAGCTGCCCGCTGAAAGGCGGCCTGTCCAGCCACCTGACGAGAGGCTTCACGGCTGTCACTACAGAAGCTACGTCGGATAGAGTCTGAGTGGCGACCGGCTTCGAGTCTGTGTGTCTCGATAGGTCGTTGCGGAGACTGTGAGCCTGGCACGAGAGATGCAGCGCCAGCAACTGAAGATTTTCTCTGTCGAGCTCATAGTGAAAATTTCTCAGATACTCAACGGCCTCTAGTATTATTTCTTGGTGTCCGAGCTTCAGCACTCCCAATTGCTCCAAATCTTCGGGCCTTAGATTCAATAATTGCTGCCCATTGACGCCGTTGTTGGTAAAGCTATGAACGTACGGAAGCACCGAATTATCTAGTCCTGCGATACACAAAAGGTCACAATTAAGGAGCAATAAAAACACAGTAAAAAATTAGAGTCTATCGTACGCTTAAATAGCAGTGACGTTTGCGATGAAAAAAAAAAAAAAAAACATGCACTTTGGCGCTCGAAACACGCGATACAAAGAGCTATGAATCATACTCTCGGATTCTGAATGAAAAGTGTCCGAACAGAGAACTCCAGTCGCAGATAAAAAAAAAAGTTGTCACGATTCGACGGATTCAAATATCGCCGAAAGTGAGAAGACTTAGTTGCGAATAATTCTCGGCGATAATTCGATCGACGGAGGGAGGAGAGGGGGAGGTGTGTTGCATCGCGTGCGTAACAATAACGACGATAAAGTGGAGTAGGAGGAGCGCGCACAGGAAATGAATTTTTAACCCACGAGATCAAACGAGATCGGCGCTTTTGTCACGCCCAAAAAAAAAAATCCCCGACTACGTTGTCATTGTCATCGGTGCGTTCGATCTTTGATTGTTAAAAAATTTGTTCGTCCGTACCTTTTAGCCATTCGCAAACTTGATCCGTCTTCCATTCGGCAACGTTGACATACGCCATGACCCGTTCGCAACGATTGACCCACCAAACCGAAACATGAGATTTCTCGTGACCCGAACAATTTTTTTTACTCGCGTACAGCCCTGCGTGTGAGTGCGGAGCGCGCGACGTACCTCGCTCCCCGTAGTACGCGCGAACGCCGCGGCGCGCGTGCGCGTCGCACTTTGATTCCTCGCGTTTTCAAAGTGGAGGAAAAACCACCCCTCTGCTCCCCCCCCTCGCACAACCGCGCTGCGGCTTCGCGTTTATTCCGATACACCCGACACAAACGCACACCGCACGGCTCTCTTGAAACTCGCGAAACTCTACGTCTAGATGGCGAGAAAAAGAGTATCGTTTACTTTCACAAACGCGTCTCTCCTGTTTCTCTAACAACGCTTTTTTTATCAATCACAAATCTCTCCATAAAACCTGGCCGCACGAACTTACGAAAGAGAATCTTGGGGGGGGGGAAAGAAAAGAAAACATTCCATCGTTCGTAGATATTAGTCGAGGTAAAGAGCCGCACGATTCGCCGCGAGCAGCTTTGGTTATATGGTAAATCGGAAGGGAGGAGAATTCTCGAACGATTCTCGTAAGTAAGATCGTCGTGATCGCTGGGTTTCTGCGCGCTATCTTTCGCGATGGTTTTCGGCGGCGAGAAAATTCTGATGATTCTTGTTTACAGGAGCTACCTCGCTGCTCTATCCGTGGGTGCACGAAAATGGCAGCAAAACCCGTGGACGTAACCTCTAGAGTTAGATCCAGAACACCCGAAGCGTTCGTCGATCTGACGGTGGATTCGCCGGCCAATCATCGCCTTTCGCAGGGCCGAAGGAGAGCCAGCGTCCTGAGACACGGAGTCACCTCCGCGGCCGCCGAGTCGTCCAATCTCGCTACGGTCATTGCGGAGAACACAGACGTTATCGAATGCTCGAATAGGTGAGGAGGACCTTGGGTTTCGATGCAAACGACGACAATCTTTTGGATCGTAGAATTGTTTTTTTTCTGTTGACTATGGCAATCCTCAACTGTGGAACGAAGTTTTGTCATCGCGGAAACCTTGGGGATTCCGTATTGAGATATTTTTTTATGTTAATACAATTTTGTTCAATGGACTTTGCGTTTTACGTCATGATAAGAATGCATTACAGACAACAGTAGTGATTGAGATCGTGAGCACTCGTGTTTCACAAAAGTTACAATAATCGAGAACTAGAGAACAGAAGTTGCCAATCTAATAGAATCAAAACACTATTTTAAAACGTAGCTGTGTCTATGAGGAAGCAAAATGCATTTTCTTTCGTTTTTTGCTTGCATTATTTATATTTCTTTATTCACAGGCCAGTTCTTTTCTGCAATGATAACAATTTTGAAATTACTTCAATTTCGAATCAAATTAATATTATAAAAAAAAAGTTTAATACAATATATTAATATTTCTTCATTTTATTTATGAGACATGCCCTTTTACATAAAAGTTCATATAATATAATAACAGTATGAGATCAAGTTGAAATTAGTTATGATTTTGATATTGTACAGTTTGTTCAAATTTTATATCATATATAAAATAATTATATTTTCACGTTATATAAATATATTACATTTTTCCATTGATATGTTTTTTATATCAACATTGTTTCGATAGACAGGCTTGTCTATATATTTGTGCGATTGCCTTTGAAAACGATTCTCCCTGTAGCGTCTGTAAATCCGCATACATTCTGAAATTTTGTGGTAAAAACGACTTTTCGACTGTTCACACACTCGTGAGCGTTGCAATTTGAAAAAAGGATTTTTATTTTATTTTTACAGGCTTTTACCTCCGAAGAAGCGAGCTCGCAAGGAAAAGTTTCCGAAAGTCGACGCGGTGATCGATCTCGACGACATTCCGGCGGTCGACAATGTGCCGCAAGTCAACGACACGATAAGCGGAGAAACGAGCGTACTCTCGTGTCCCATATGCTTCGAGGATTTGTCGTCGAAGCGCAAACCCACTTCGACCCGATGCGGCCACATATACTGCGCCGAGTGCATCGAACAGACGCTCCTCACGTCGAAAAAGTGTCCTAAGTGTCAGGCCGGTATTACTTCGAAATCTTGCATTAGACTTTACTTTTAAGACTGTAGAACGGTAGAGAATAGAAAGAAAAAATTGCATGTATGCCAACTATGAATATGGCGTACATGATAGATCATTTGCTGAACGACGCTGGTCGCGGGATTCTCTTATCAACTTCATTCTTCTATCGATAATTGAAAAAAAAAAAAAAAATTACATTTAAGAACAATCCGGCAGCTCGACTAACGGCGCGTCGATTGACACTTCTGTTTTCTACGTTTTTGCTTTTTTCCTTCACGTCTCCGTGTTTAGTTAAGGTTCACTGTCTAGTGTCGCGATTATTGAAATTCTTCCGCAGTTGAGCGTACATTCGATGACTGAAAAGTTTAAATGAGTAAAAAATAATGATATAAAAGCACCCAACTGATATTCATAATATTTTGTATTCGTAAACTTAATAAACTGTCATTATTTTATTAACGGTGGTGAATCGTATTCTAGCTAGAGGTCGTTATAAGCCTTACCAACGTAGCCAGCAGCCTAGCAAGAAATCCCTCTCGACTTCTTTTTTTTTTTCTTCGCCTCGATGGCTCCGTCTGACACTCTGATACGTTATTGTCGCGCGAGCTGCCGATCGGTGATCGCTCGCCGCCGCGGTGTTGACAGTGATTAATTGTAAAGTGTAAGAATACAGGCTATGTTCAAGAGCAAAGAAAGCGTTGGTCCTATGCTCGGCGGTGCGGTTATTGGAGTAGCAGGTAAATTAGCCGCACGTTTTTTCTTTTTTTTTTGTTCTAATGATGAGTAAATTGTAACACGCATTTATTTCTCAAATTTTAGTGGGAATGCTGATTGAGAGAATTCGATCACCTCGTTCCGCGCAACAGCCGGCGAATAACGAAGGTGTGTAGGTGTTAAAAAAAAAATTATCGATCAAAACAACACTGTAAAAAAAAATTGTAAATTTAATGTACCGAACTGGAAGCTTTTATGCAATTGATCATTAATTTTTCATCATAATTGTATATGAAATTTAATATACCAGTTTGTGCGTAAAAATATGCAGTCCGGCAAATTAAATTTCATACGATTTTTTTTACAGTAAAATATGTAACAGCAGCGACTATAATATCAATTAACACGTCGCTATGTTTCAGAAAAAACTCGTCCGGTATGCTGCGAAAACGTGAAGAAACGCTCGAACAATCTGCAAGTTCCGTCGAATTGTCATAAAGATCGAAGCCACCGTCATCATCGCCGCTCCAGAAGTGCATGTCGATCAAAGAACGCAGAAAAGCCATGCAGTCACTTATCGGTCTCGGCAGCTCTACGGAAGAACACTAAGACGAGCGTCTCTGAATCGGAGCTTCGATCGAGATCCGCCGAGAAACGCTACTCGAGCCAAAAGTTGGAGATCGACGCGAGGAATCGGGAAGATTTTGTCGACACATCGACCGAGTATCTGCCCCTCGGATCGAAGGTACAGAAAAACCTGCGCGGTAAAACGGATGAAGGTTTTTGTCGGGCCTCAGGCCGCGAACCTTTCCCAACTACGTCGACGGAATATTTACCCGTAGAGGTGAAAAACAAATCGGAGCCGTTCGTATCCAACGTTAATGATCGAAAGGCCGATTTTAATCCGCCTGTAACTACGAATGCAATTAAGGCCGAATGCGACGCAGAAGCCAAAGTACTTGATTCAGAATCCTATCGCGAATCTATCGGCTGCGGGTCGACGGAATATCTAAAGCCGTGTGGGTCAAAAAACTATTCCGAGTGCACGAAGCCAGCTTCACTGTCGTACAGCGCTGGAGGCGAATCATCCGCGATGCATCCGGAATCTCTCTCGACTTCGATCGGTTGCCTTCCGGACACCGAAACGGCGAATTGCAGCATTAATGCAACCTGTGATACGTTAGATAGAGAAATCGACTTCGACTCGTATCGCGAAGATCGTACGGAGAGTGCGGAGGAACTGGAAGGCTTGGATAGGAAAGAATTCGTTACGCTTCCGACGTTCGATGATTCCGGCAATTTCGCGCCTACGGAATGTATCGAACACGAAAGCGTTTAAATTCCGATCATTATACTAACAGAGTTTACAATCACAATTTGCTTTCATTGCGTGTCTAATCTGGGTACGAATTATTGTATTTATTATTTATCGAACGAATAACATTTTCTTTCCGTTTACATTAATGTACGATACGACGACTAACGCTACGAAGCCGGTTGTCCGTAAGAAGGGGCTTTGTTTTGCTCCGACGTTTCGTACACGTCCTGTAACGACTCTCCGTGACCTTCGGTATTTCTCAGTGTCTCTGGTATGATCGTTCGAGCTAGTCGTTCCACAAGTCAGCGGCCAGTCCGGATTATCGGTCTGATTGATTAAAGAAGAAAAGAAGAGCTGGTCGTTCCGCTTTGACTCCGCCGTTCTGCAAACCGTGCTATCTATCGCAGTAATAATTTAAGTGAAGAATTGCCATTTTAATCTTGCCGATCGTCAACACTCGTGAGTTACGAACATGCAGGCCATTTCGTTTCTTGCACCCGCGCTCGCTCCTCTGGCCGGTAAGTCGTCCGAACTTCTACGGTCTTTGGGTAATGTCTCATGTATATACATATCATTGCTTTTCAGTTAAACTGATCGACAAATACATTTTCGACGATCAGCCGGCAGCTCCGGTGCCGCAAATTATACAAATACCGGCACCGCCATTGTGCGCGTGCCGTTGCGGACAACAACTAAGTATATCCATCGTTATTTTATTTTATTTTATTTTATTTTATTTTATTTTATTTTATTTTATTTTATTTTATTTTATTTTATTTTATTTTATTTTATTTTATTTTACTTTATTTTATTTTATTTTATTTTATTTTATTTTATTTTATTTTATTTTACGGGTCAAGAACTTTTTGCATCTCTACAATTTTACTTGAAATCTTTGCAATTGTTTAATGTATTTAATTCGATAATCGCTAATAGCCAGTGAATACGAGAGCATGACTCAAACGTGCAGCACCTGCACGGGAAGAACATTGTCCTCCGGTCGTTCCACCAGCAAGCATTGTCTGTCTGCGAAATCGTCCGTGCGATCTTCGTCGACCAGTGACGCCTACGGTAAGCTGAGGAACACGTAAATATTTTTTTCAATTTTATAATCCACACTTTTATAGTCCACACTCATTCGAGCTGACGGTACATCGTTTGTTTTATCGAAAACAGAAAAGAGGAAGTCGAAATCGGCGCGCAGCACCCGGATCTTGAGCGACAGCGCTGATACGAGGTCAGAAAAAAAATCATGTAAACAAAGTACCAATGGAAACACGCTGATGATACTGGCTGGCCACCTGAAGAAAGAAATTTCTCATTGCAGTGAGCGACTCATTGAAACGTACATGAAACAAGTTTTAGTCGTGTGAGTCGTGACGAATTTTTTTTCATTGTTTATTCAGGCAAGGGTATAACATCGTCACGTGATACAAAGCCAGCGAGCACGCAAAAGTCGTCGTGCGAGCTGAAAGTTGGCAAAACTGGATCCACGTCCGGCTCACGCAGCGTCTCGAAAATATAATCGTCGCTCTTGATTTTATACAACTTTCAACACGTTTGTGCTGCAGGCAATTAATGAGTTTTATAATTAAATTCAACGTTGCCACATTTACGATGTGTTAAATAAGTGACAATGTCGAATGGACGAGGAAATATACTTTTATTGTCTGTAGCACGATTCGTCGGATCTATAGATCTTTGTTCGAACGATTTTTATTAAAATATCGCTCACGGAATTGGCTGAGAACTTCGTGCGAGTTGTCGCGCGATCGCATCTTAATCCCATGGTTCATAGTCTAATCTAGAATAATTAGTTATAGAACGAATATTACGTTATTATTATTTCATGTAGTTCGAATATAGATCATTCGCGTTTTAATATCTCATGTCGATTAACAATCGTAATTGCGAATGTGAAAATTGCATGTACCAATAAAGTAAAACGAAAATGTATTCTCACTCGTACGATCAATTGCAAAATAAAAAGAAACCCCGAGTATCGATTATTAAGTTCACGTTCAGTTAAATATTCCCATACGAACTGTTGCAAAAAAATAAAATCTCTATTCGAAATCCGACCGATTGGCCGTGCGGCTTTCGATGTCGGGGCAGAGTCGCCGATTGGTCGTCCTCGTCGACGAATCTTCCTCCACTGTTTTTCGCATACTCCGGATCTTTTGTCGAACACGTTTTCTCCAACTCATTGTCGCCTTGTCGATAAAACATCATGCGCGACAAATTTCACACAGAAAACTAGTTGAACTAAGAAAATATAAGTGTCTAAGTAAATATATAGATATAACGTTTTAAAACTGAGCTAGGAGAGAAGCCGTGTTTTCCTCGTAATATCCAAAAATGCATAAAATCGAATGAATTCGCGGCTGATGCCACACATTTTCTGGGGACCTCTAGTTTTTTTTTCATTATGTAGATACCAATTCACTAGAGACAGCCTGCTTTGCGCGGGTGGCGGCAACTTCAAACTACACGTCACACACAATAGCGAGAGTTCCCAAGCCTCCTCCCTCGATGCAGCGACTCGCTACCTTCAAGGCGAACAGAGGGGGATCGAGAGTAACATCGTATCGCGCTGATGCACCCTCCCGTGTCGTTGTGTGCGCGCCTGCGCGCGTGTGTGTGCCGCTCGACGCTAACTCGGCCCATTATTCCGGTTACCAATTTGATACATCGCGCATCGCAACAGAGACCGAACAGTGTCCTAACGTGGGACCGTTGACAGCTGTCAACAATAAATTCGTCGACCCTCGGGTCTTTTGTCTCGACGAATCTTTCGTAGATCAACGGTGCAGCGGCAAAGTTTTCCCGATAAAAAAGAACATATATATATATCTTTTCGTTTAACTCGCGTGAATGCATAACCGTGTGTTACCGTGGAGGAGCCCCGGAGACAAAGCAGCTTCTCCGTGTGTTTGTGAAACAAAAAATATACATACATAGACTTCAAACGTATAAACTCTCGCGTTTATCGCTTATCGTTCGGTTTCGCGCGCGGCATTGACGTACGATTTTTCGTGCACGAACCCGACGCACGGAAACGCGAATGGAATTCGGTCGCGTCGCGAGTGGGACAATTTTTATTTTTTCTTAATACACATACACGTCGATCAGACGAGACAACAATGCACCCGACTGAGTGAACCGCTGAACGCGTCCACTATCGAAATTATCGTCTGCCGATTCGCCAGTTGTATCCGAAACAAAGAGGAACAATGAAAAAAAATTTCTCTTTGTGCCTCCCACGCAATTTCCAATAATGAAATTCACGCGTTCGCCTCTGCGACGAGCCTCGAGCTTTATCGCGTCGCGTTGATTATTGCGGAATTTAGAGTCGTCTCGCGAATCGTCTACTAAAACGGACAGGAGCGAACGCTACATCGCGTCATTGTTTCGATTCGATTGATTCGCGCGTTTGTTTTTATTTTCTCATTTTTTTAAAAATCAAAACATGACGACGCGAGGAGCGAGTCACGAAAAACTGACGACGAACTCGAGCGTCGAGATATTGTTTTAACGACGAAACACGCTCGGATGTTTCCCTGCGACTCGAGAGTGATGCCGGTGCATCAGATAAATGTTAATCCGCCGGATTGGCAGCCGCCTCAATCTCTGGGTCCCTCGAACAACACAAGCCCGACGGCCGGCGAGACTCTGCCGGAATGGTCACCGCGGGTAAGATTGCATTTAGCTCCGCTAAGATTCCTCGTCTCTGCGAGCCACGAGTACGTACGGAGTCTTGCTCCAAGCAAAGACACAGGTTTCGAACAAACACGGATACACCTTCGATTTGCACGATAAAATACTCTATTTTTTGGAAAATATACACTCCTTCCCGTGAATCACACGAATACGCCGTAGCTTCCTAAAAATAAAACTCTACGCGCGATCCGCATCGTCCCTAGCCAAGTCGTACTGAAATAACTGTACGTGCATAGACGCTCGGTTCTCGAGCGAGAAATGAATCGGAAGGAAGAGAGAAAACAAAAATTTATCACTGAAAAGATAAATATAGAATGGCAATCGCCGGTGCTCCGTATCGTAAGGAGAGCCGCGGGTACCGTAACGGTACTTCGCCGGTAGTCGATGCGACGCACAAGAAAATGTTGAAGAGAAAAGAATATATCTTGTTGTTCGCTCAGAATGTGTAAAGGTCAATAGATAAGTCATTATTCGCCAAGATATTATCTAGAGGCTCCCCAGCTTCTGCGGCCGATATGTGGCAGAAATTATGTTTCATGAGTTCTCTGTAATAAATCGTTAATTTAATTTTTTTACACAATTGGCCGCATGGGATTCGGTCCACAGTGCATTCGGCACGAGCAAACTCTAGCCCAGAGCGAGCCTTCGTTAACAATAATCTCAGCATGTGTTCCAAGCGTGTACGTACATTGATTAATTTTTTATCTTGCCAGAGGGGTTTTCATTATTCTGCGGCGGTATTAATTGATGGGATTCATGAATACAATTTTTCAATGCCTTTGTCATGATAGCAAAGAGAAATTTTTTTAAGTACGAGTAGTCAGTGAAGGAGAATACGTCCCCATGTTCCTATTTATTTTGTAATTCATTTATTTATTTATTTATTTATTTATTCATTTATTTATTTCGTTTACGGAATAAACCTTTTTACTTGCAGACAACAATAGAAAATAAATCAGTAAATAGTGGAAGAATCTCTAACAATTAGAATAACATCACCAGATCGCTTCTTAATTTAAAACTAGATAAAATATATTGGTATTGATATTGATAATTTATTAACATGTTGCTCCATTTACAGATGGATTCTTTTGTTAGTGAACGGATTGCTCCTTAACAATAAAAAATATACGAACACAAATGTTTTTCAAGAGCTTAATATCTAGTTGCATGTATAAATTATTATTATTAATTTAGTTTCGTATTTGTTCTGAAGCCAAGGAGGACACACAGTGATTACACATTAAGTCATATTTATTATTATTATTTCAATTTACAGAAAGCAAGTTTATACCTTATAACATCTGCTTGGAAATAACTTTAAACCATATCTTCACGCGAAAGTGTGTGTATTTAACATGTTCTTAAACCGATTTATCGTTTCAGAATTAATTATCACAGCTGGCAAAGCGTTTATACAGTCATTCAAATGTTCTATTTTCTTTTATCGGTAAAAGGAGCAATCCGTTAATAATTTATCAATGTCAATATCAAAATGGAAGATTGGAGAAAATCGTAATTAATATCGCGATAGCGATTCGACGTTATTATATTTTAATCTCTTTTCAGGAACCAGCGTACGCCACGGTCGTTACAGTGATACCGAACCACTGTCATTCCTCTGTCAGTACTCTGTCATCCAGCAATCATGACATTTGCCGGTGAGTTTTCATCCAAGCAGTTATATCACGTCTTTTCTCTACCGTCGAAAATCAGCTGTTCCGGCTCATGAAGTATGCATTTTTTTTTTATCACTCTTCGCAACATGTTTTTTTTTTATTTCCGTGAAGAGTAGCAGAAAGTAATTCACCGAAATTAGTCAAATGTAGTACGTGAAAAACAAGAATATGAACCACGTTGGGAAAATAATAATAAGACTAAATAAAACAAAATTACACAGTCTTTTATGTTTGTATATATTTGATGTTTTTCTTTTTGACGAAAGATGTTAGTCGGTATGATGTATTATATGGTATATTCAAATTTTATATACCTCGTATTTTCGGTTCACAACTCTGAGTTTTGTGTAAAGGGCTCAATCAAATAAAATAAACTGCATAAAAAAACAAGCAAATGAGGAGTTGCATATTGTTTCCGATTGTTTACATATTTGAGCATCTATGGATTCTTATTCTGTGTTTTTTTTTTTTAAGGATATGCCACTGTGAAGGGGACATAGGAGCCCCGTTGCTGGCGCCGTGCTATTGCAGCGGCAGTCTACGTTACGTACACCAGGCATGTCTTCAACAATGGATAAAGGCGTCGGACACGCGTGCTTGCGAATTGTGCAAATTCACGTTCATCATGCACGCGAAGACAAAGCCATTTTCAGAGGTGGGTTGACGTTCGTATTCAAATTAACCGAGCGCTGCGACTCGAGACTATGCATACGAATTACAATATTAAAATGCGGTGAAAAAATAAAAATAAAAAAAAGTACGATCGAATAATTTTGTTTGTCTTTTCAGTGGGAGAAGCTCGAGATGTCAGCTCCGGAAATCCGGAAGTTGTGGTGCGCAGTTGCATTTCACGCGGTCGCAGCCCTGTGCGTGGCATGGTCGCTGTACGTGCTCGTCGAGAGATCTGTGGAGGAGGCGCGAAAGGGTTTCGTTGATTGGCCCTTCTGGACGAAATTGATCGTCGTCGTTATAGGCTCGACCGGGGGTCTCGTATTTATGTATATCCAGTGCAAAGCGTATATCGAACTTTGCAAAAGATGGCGAGCGTTCAACAGGTGAATGTTATGAATAATTCATATCTTTCGTTTTGTCAATTGCATGGAGCATTAGATAAATTAAAATACGAAATGCCGATCGAACGACCCGGTAGAACATCTGCACCGTTTTAGTCTCTACTCGCACGGTTCATAAAATAATCCGACTTTATCACCCAGACGACAACACATTAAGCTCTACGAAAGCCGAGATAAATTTTGACGATCGAAATGTAGATGTATTAATATTTATTGTCGTGTCTATTATAATATGACCCTGAAGATATCTGCACAACATCAGTGCACGGCTTTAGGAAGAAAAAAAAATGGTTCACTCGTAGAATTTTATTGTCCAAGTGAACTTCCCCGAACGAAGTTTGTGTGACGCAAATCACAGCCGATTGAACTTCATGAAATTTATTCTCGGACAGATATCTTCAGGGTCATGTTATAATAGTATATGGGACAAAGCGCGTTATACAGGGTTTTACATATACGAGGTTAATTGGTGTATGAGATTGCTAACAAATTACAAAGGTGCCGCGCCTTGAACTAGAGATCAGCCTATTATATTAATCGTGCGCCTTCGAATTGTTTTTTTTTTTTACAGAGTCATATTCATCCAGAACGCTCCGGAAAAAGTGGTGCTTCCTCCCTCCCCCGCGGATTCCCTCCGAGACGTTACGTTACCTCTGAAGGATCCAACCGCCTCGATGCCCGAGCTGAATCGCACACTTCTGCCGCGTACACTGGATCAATCATGCGCTTCGGAGACCGTCAAGCCGGATTCCGCAACGCCTCCGCAGAGGCACGAAGCTCAACTAAAACTCTACGTATTCGACAAACTTTCGTCGTCGGAGGATAATCTGTAGTGCGATAAACGAAGTGGTGAGGTTATTGTATCCGTGACGAGGGGAGATTGTACGAGCGGAAGTGGAGTCTAAGAACGGAGGCCAGAAGGTGGTTTTAAGATTCTAGAACGCGGCGTTTGGCCGGCGGACACGATCGACGGAGACGACGGGGTTGAAAAAAAAAAAAAAAAAAAATCTCGCGGCCAAATCGATCGATTATCGCCTCCGTCGCGTATGCCCTCGAATTTGCTTCCAAAGATGCAACTGAAGTTTCGTGTCTAGCATTGTCCCTTCTGGAGCACCTTTACTTGAAACTTAGTACTTCAGTGCTTGGATTGTCAGCCGGGGTTGCCGGAGGTTTAAGCCGATATTTCTAAACGGCGTCGCCCGAGTCTCTCAACCCCCGGGACAATTATGTACATAATTAATTGTATCTGTGATGTTATTAAATAAACTTTACCATATTTAAACGATCCGTCGCATTCCAATAAACGTACGGGTTGGTGATAACGATTAACGTTAATTATACATACTATATCTAGTCTTAAAAACAAAAATTCACGAACAAAAAATACATTGCTGAAGTTACACGACCTGTACTTATAAAGCGGTGGGTCGAAAAGTTGTAAGGACGAATATTATCGAGATTTTTTTTTTATATAATAATAACAATACACGACTATAATAATTATGAAGTAAATAATGAAAATTCGTAAGGACGATTGATTTGATTTTTATTTGTTCCGTAAAAAAACAATATTTCAACATCCCTTATGTAATGCCGCACCTTCGGTCATCCTTGAGATATTATAATCGGCGTACGGACGCCTCTCGTTGTAAACATTTCTCTTCGCGCTCTATTGCGACCACTTTAACGCATACTGTATATGCATATAACCCAACGACGCCGCGACAATATAAATACTTGACCCGCCCCGAGGCGCATCAATCCGCGCGACGAATGCGCGACGGTCGAACATTCCTCTCATTGTTTTCCACCCTCGGATATGACGAATACAATATTATATTCGCTAATGCAAATGCTTCTTTTGTCGTGGAGCTTCTCGTATCAATCTTAATTGTCTCTCCGTACCCCCTCCATTCGCAGTATGGATTTTCCTACTAGGAGGCAACATAACGCGCTATTGTATTTATGCCGTGCGTACCGACGATCAAATTTCTAGCGCTGCAGCCGTCAAAGCATCGACTCGCCTCTATAATTAATACCCCCCTGCGGGCAGAGCATTTCACGCAATTGCCAGTGTATAACGCCCGTTCGCAAGACGTTCGTGCCGTGACAGTCTGTATTGCACTCGTTTCTTTTATTTTCCCCTCTTACTCTTTTTTTTCTTCTTTTTGTTGTGATTAAAATTACGATCGATTTTTCGACGTCGCACGAAGCTTGCCGAGGATACACGAGCGGCGCGCCAGTTCTGCGCTAACCTGCGAATTCGACTTGCGCGACTCCCCGATATCTGTCTATCACGTCCGCCCAAGCTCGGTTAATTATTTAAACATGTAAATATGCAGCCGACAGGTACGGCCGAGTGATCACGGTGCTCTTTTGAATTTTATTTTTAAATAAAAATCATCTTCACGGCGAATCAAAGTCTCGCGACGTTCGAAATAAAATGTCCGAACTGCGACAGAGAACGGTGGGCGATACGTCAGGCGGAGCAGCGGGAGATGTCAACGAAGATCAGGTGAGACGCCGGAAAACATTTTTTTTTTGTTTATATTTTTGCGCCTCGTCGCACCGTTTATCGTCGATCGATCGTCGTAGGCCGCGCTGTCCGAGCGTGACGACTTTTTTTCTTATCGATCGGCACAAGGTGTACAAGATCGCTCGGCATTCCGGAACACGAGGCACTTTGTATTCGCTTCCGTCAATTCATTGATAGTCGAATGACAGCGCAATTAGCGCAATGACAGCTACCGCGTCACACCTAGCTCGAAGCACATCGACCAGTTGACGCTGGAGACACAAAAATCCGGTTGGACGGAAAATTCGTACAAAGAAATATTCGTTATCTAGAACGACACTTGCCATTTGCCATTTGCCTCTTTGACATTTTTTCATTTGCGTAATCTTCTATGTTTTGTAACATGCCGATATGTATATAGATGTGTATATGCATGTTTATATTTTTTTTTTTGCTCTAGAAAGAAGACATCGAATCGGAAGACGATGGCAAGCTCGAAGTGGAAGAACTGGTCAAGACTTTGCCCCAAGGGACGGATCACACTCCGAATATCCTCATTGCCGCCCTTTCCGGCTTACCCGATCGGTAGTTATTTGTTCTGCGGAAATAAAAAATTGTGTGGAAATTTTAAAAAAAGAAACATTCTATCATTGGAATCTTACTTGGAATGTTTGAAGTGTTGCGTCAATCTTGTATCGTATCTGATGTGTGTATCTAGGAAAGAATGGATTTTATACGCAGATTTTTTTATGTTTTTTTTTCTTTGCAGCTGGAAAAACTGGATTATTCGAGGAATTTTCACATGGCTGATGATCGCCGGCTTCTGCCTTATTATTTACGGTGGGCCGCTAGCACTGATGGTCACTGTGAGTAAAATTCCAGTCGGTGGAAAAGCTACTGTTTTAGTTGATGCTCCGTCCAATAATCCATATCTATAATACTTTACCATGATCAATTGGTTGATTGAGTCATCATTTATTGATGGCTTGCTCCTATTACAGATAAAAACAGTACAGTCAATTTTTTTTTTAATGGGACAAGCCTTTTTAGATTTGGAATTTTTACAGCTCAGATAACAGTATATACAAAATATAGCATATGTGGAAATAATTAAATTTTTGTTTAAATTGAGAAATTCGTAAAGTTTATGCATGTTAACACATCTATTCTCACTTGGCTTTTGGACATATGTAACTTTAAATTAATAACAATAAATATGGACAATGATCTACATTTAATTCCTCTGTTTTACAGACTCTGGTCGTACAAGTAAAATGTTTCGAGGAGATAATTAACATCGGCTACGCGGTGTACAGGATCCATGGCTTGCCATGGTTCAGGTCTCTCTCGTGGTACTTCTTGATAACATCAAACTATTTCTTCTACGGCGAGAATCTGATGGACTACTTTGCAGTGGTAATCAATCAGACGGTGAGGGTATTTTTTTCATACGATAATAGTTTCTTTTTTCTTTTTTTTTTAAGGGTGGAAGCCTTCAGGTTTGCTTTTCCATAGAGGAAGCTTTATGTTGGTGAAAAAAAACATTTCGAGATTTTAATGTCAAGAACTGCTTTTTTTTGTACGCGATTTTTAATTTCTCGAAAAATGTCTGTGCACGCTCTAGTTCTTACAATTTTTTTTTTATTATGTCAAGGTGCCTCGAGTATTATTGGCGTTGGTGATGCTCAATGGCTTTGCTCCGCGGTGGACAATCCAATTTGCAAACTGTCCGTGTTATATCCTTCTTGATAGCCGGCTACTACTGACACAAAATCAATAGGAGAGCTATTTTCACTCATTGTCTCTTTAATGTGTATAAGGCTTCGCCCACACTCGCCGCAGCATCGGCGATATTCCGAACAGGATTAACAGCCGCACCTTCCAACTTTAATCCGTCCCACCAAAAATCATCAACGAACGGAACTTTTTTTATTTTTCATTTGTTTTCTTTTTCCAGGATTATCTACGAGTCCTCGTGACGTACCATCGATTCATCTCGTTCTGCCTCTACATCGTCGGATTCGTATGGTTCGTCCTATCGCTCGTCAAGAAATACTACATGAAACAATTTTCCCTTTTCGCGTGGACCCACGTAGCGCTGCTGATCGTCGTGACGCAGAGTTACCTGATAATACAGAATATATTCGAAGGCTTGATATGGTGAGAACATCGAGAGACGGATCGTGGCGGAGCGGGCACGAATGTTTTCTATTTCATATTGATTAATGATTTTCGTCCAGGTTCATCGTTCCGGTGAGCATGATTGTCATAAACGACGTTATGGCGTACGTCTTCGGATTCTTCTTCGGCCGAACACCTCTGATTAAGCTCTCCCCGAAGAAGACCTGGGAGGGATTCATAGGCGGCGGTTTTTCGACAGTCGTATTTGGATTACTGGTAAAATACGATTAATGTAAACGACGAGGCTATCGAAGGGTTGTCGCGTATTATTTATTTATTTATTTATTTATTTTATTTATATATTATATCACACAGTGATAATAATGCTTTTCTTTTATTTCCGATCAGATGTCGTACGTAATGTGCCAATACCGCTACTTCGTTTGTCCCATCGAGTACAGCGAGGTGTTGGGCCGAATGACAATGGATTGCGAGCCGTCTAGTCTCTTCCGACCGCAGGAGTACACGCTTCCACAGAGCTTACAAAAAACAGCGCAAATGGTAACGTCGAATGGTCCGGTTGATCTTTGGGATTGAAATGATTGGGGTCAATTAATTAATTTCTCGTAGCTGAACTGGAAAACAGGCCTGACGATGTACCCGTTCATGCTGCACTCTCTATCGATGTCAGTATTCAGCTCGGTGATCGGTCCGTTCGGAGGCTTCTTCGCCAGCGGCTTCAAACGGGCTTTCAAAATCAAGGTAATATATATTCATTTTTTGTTATTTATTTATTTTCGAGACGAGCCCTTTTACATTAACAATTTTTGCAGTTCAAGTAATAATATAAATATGGACCAAAATATAGCATGTGTAAACCTAATAATATCGTGATATATGTAAAAAAAAAAATAGTTTTTTTTTATGAAATGTTTTCTGCGAGAACATGACCAGAAATGAAAGACCAGGGTCGATATTTAAAATTAAACAAATCACGCTTTTGGTAAACCGGAGCCAAAATGTAGTGAATTAGAACAAAAGATTTATATTTTTATTGTATTCCAGTAAACTAAATGATATATATAGAAAAAAGTACTATTTTTAAATTTTGTAAAAGGGTTCATCCCGTGAAATAAATAAATAAATAAATAAATAAATAAATAAATCCATTCTATCTTAATATAATCTTTATCATAATCTTATCACAAATTTTTTTTTTAATCTATTTTCGAAACGATTTAACTATTCGAGATACTTTCTGTTCAGGACTTCGGTGACATAATTCCCGGGCACGGAGGAATAATGGATAGATTTGACTGTCAGTACCTGATGGCGACGTTCGTCAATGTTTATATTTCTTCTTTCATTCACACGGCGTCACCGCAAAAACTTCTTCAACAGGTAAATACGATAGACCAATATTTGATATTTGTTCACACCGCAAGTATATCGATCGATGCGATTTAACTATTCTGTTTCGAAAGGTTTACAGCCTGAAGCCGGAACAGCAACTCCAATTCTTTTCGTCGTTGCGGGACACCCTCGAGCACAGAGGTCTTCTGAATGCGTCCTAAGTACCACGGATTATTTTTAAAACGGAGAAAAAGGAAGAAGAGTAACAAAAAAAGATAGTGAATATTTATGATGATAGCCATGTGGAGCTGCGGTGGTAGAATGTGGATACAAGAGCAAAAATAAGAGAGCTTACACGACGCCCGTGAAATCATGTCGCCCCGAACTTCGACGTGTGATTATTATTATTTTTTTTTTACCGTCGATCGTGTTTAACGTGCAATCATTCCAGTATTCAACCGCAGTATAATTTATTCTATATATTTTCGTATTTCACGGTGAATCTACCTCGGTCCCATTTTTTTAGTAAAAAAAAAAGAAACATAAATAACAACCGATAATCGATCTTTTTTTGTACGATTATTCGGCATCCGAGAGAGCAGCATTCCTTGCTCAAAAATAGAGTCGAGCAATCGGACGTCTGACCGATAGTAGTATCAGTAGACAGAGCAAAGAGAGAGATAAAAACGAAACTATGCAAAGAAACGCGACCGGCCGCCTATCTATCGAGACCACATGCGATCACGTGCTTCGAGGCGTATGTGTGCTCACATACAGCTAATTTAGTTTAATCGATTTTGTCGCCAACCCTTCTTTTTCCTTTTACAAGGCAAAGTTGTAGATTGTCTAGTTCGTTCGTTATTTCTTTTTCTTTTCTTTTCAATTTCGTATTGAAATCGGAGTCATATACCAGGTACAAATAGGTGAGCGGTTGCCAGAATACGTATACCTCGTGGGGGGGAGTTATGACTTTGTAGAACGACGATGGTAGCCACAGATTAGCACCGCGGATTGTATAAATTAAATCAATTGCTTTATGTTTCGTCACACGCGGATTAATTTACTTAATATACATTTTTTTTTATAGATCTCATTGTGCGAAATTTGGTTCGGATAACGTTAGAGAAGATCACGGACGACCGTAGAGATATCGAGAGGTCATCGAGCGGAGACCCTCGTAATCGCGTTATATTAAAGTGCCGATTCGAGAAACAAAAAAACGAAAAATTACATTCGTATGGAACCGCGATAGTCAACATAGTTCAGCACTGTGTGTTCCGGTGTAATAGATGTATAAATGTATTTCGCGACTATCCGTGTCGTTGTCGTCGTCGAAACGTCGAGTTTCGAAATTAGTATGTTGCTGTTACGATTTAAAAACGAGAACATGTTGTTGGATCTTGTTCTTTCTCCTTCTTTCTTCTTCTTCGATGTTCGATGTTTTAATTTCGTCGTAGCTGTGCATCTGCGTGTTTGTCGGGCGCAAAGTACGTTCGCGCACTTTTCAATTATACAATCGTCGGCGACGATTGTTGTTGAACGGGAAAAACGTGAATTTTCAAAAATGTCGCTAAGTCCTGAGGTCTTAACACGCGACCTCGAAAGAGCACATTTTTCGCGGTTTGTTTTCTACACAAATGTCCCGTAGCTATTGTAAAATGCACAGATCCAATGATCAACGTTAGCGTATACGGGCTTGACACGCTACAATTAATTTGTCAGTGGGTTAAAAGCATGCTCCAATGTGTGTAGATGGTTCGGGCAACTTCGCACGTGCCATCACTAAAAAGTCTCCCAAACCCAGGATACATTTTTTTAAAAAGAAGAATGTGTGTGCTTGATAAATGAATATTCGCACGTATATACGCTCAGTGAGGGCTCGAAAACTTGCGCTTGGGCCAGTTACGGGCGGAAGAAAGGACGAGAAAGAAATGAGACACGATGCGGAACGTGAGAGAGAATTGAGCATTGCAATTATTGTTTTAAAAGAAAACTAATAGTATCTTTTAAGTTTTAAATTACGATAATATATTTATGTAGCGATTAAAAAGCAGAGAATAAATATTATCCTATGGAACTGTAGAGAGGCCGTCGAGTTCCGATGAGAAAAATCCAACCTTTGTGTTCTTTATTTTTATTTTTTCTTACTATAAGGTTTTTATTACACCACGTCATATCAGCGGCCCACAGCTTGTCGCGGTCGTAGATGGTGTGCATATTATCGTACATGTACTTGTGATTGTCGTATTGTCCTCCGTAAGATTTCACCGATCTGAGATTTTCCCGAAAATCCGCGTTTATCTTTCGGAGCGTAATCTTTGACGATACCGAAGGAATTCTCGTACAGATTGACTAGAAACTGACGAACAACTTCTACAGTTTCAGGCTACCAGCGTGGACTCTTCTGGTGACGCCAGAACCGATGTGAAAATTCCAATATGCGTCTTTCGTTTATATTTTTTCTTATAAGGTTTTTATTGCACCGCGTCATATCAGCGGCCTTTTGTAGGCCCACAGCTTGTCGTGGTCGTAGATAGTGTGAATTTTGTCATACATGTACTTGAAGAAGTACAAGAGATTGTCGTACTGTCCTACGTAAGATTTCACGTTCCGGGAATCTTCCCGAAAATCCGTGTTATCCTTCAGAGCGTAATCTTCTACGCTACCGAAAGAACTCTCGTGCAGCTCGACTAGAAACTGATGAATAGCTTCCACCGTTGCGAGGTACCAGCGCGGACTCTTCTTCTGGTGACGCCAGAACTGCGAAATTCTCGATTGCAGTATCACGCAAGGTAAATCTGAAAAAAAAATATAAAAAATTTAAGAACATTCCAAACACTGCAACAAACTTCAACAAAAATCCCTGGAAGCACGCCCTGTGTAACAGGGTGGTCAGGGCTTGGAATGCCCTACCAGCGGCAGTTATAGACTCGGAATCGGTAAACAAATTCAAGAACAGGCTGGACCTGTATGAAACGCGAAACGCGAAATCATAATTATATATGTACACACCAAATTTACAAAAATTTATAAGAATTTACAAGACCTTGTAGGAATTTACAACAAAAGAAAATGTATTCAGTTAACGAGATGCAGATTTTATAAGAGTTGCACTTTCTTTCTCTAAAGTTTAATAATAATAATTATTATTCCATCGCAATGTTCCAGGAATTTTGGGCAACGTGTTTAAATGGTAAACGCTGTTAAACCTCGCAATCTCTGGTCCTTGTATATGGCTTTCGTCTGATGCCATGTGCTGTCGATGAAAACGGCCCTGGTAACTGGAAATTTGTCTTCAACGTCGCCTGACAAAGATGCGACTTGTCTTCTGTACTCGGGTGTGAACAGTGCGTCAACCGTGGTCGCCGTTTGACTGGGAAATATAAGAACGACCTGAGACTCAATTGGTTTCTCGTTGTTACAAGATGCAATGGTTTTCTCTGCAGGCAAACACGAAGAGAAAGTCTGTACTCACTTTCTCGTCTTTCTCAAAGACAGGGAACTCCGGATAGGTGTAAATCGTCACATCGTCAGGAGCGAGGATAGCCGCGTGTATAGCTGTACTTTTGCCGTCGATCTCACGGGCGTGTTTTATGATGTCTATCTTTATCGGTAGCTTGAAACAAAAAAGGCACGTGGAAAGATTAAATTTATCATTTATTTAGAATAAAAATGAATAAAAAAAAAAAAATAGTGAGGCGCTTCATCACACACAAGTCTCACATGATCTGTTATAAACTTTGACAAGTCGTAAACTTAAATACCTCAAATTTTTCTGAATCGTAGTATTGAGTGTTACTAACTTTTTTCAACTTTTATACCTTGCTATTCTGGAGCAAGTTAAAAAGGGTTTGTTCCGTATATTCCCAAAATAAATAAATTAATCAATCGATAAATTTTTATTGTAAAGGAGAAAGCCGTAAAGTAAATTAAAGTAAATTAAATTTTGATTTCGTCTTATAATTCGATATAATTCGTACCTTTACCCGAGGAAAGTACGTTCGATCGATAACGGGTGAGCAACAGGTGTAGCAAAAGAATTTTCGTGATTTGTAGCATCGCTCGCAGATCTCGCGTCCCTGGACGCTGTCGAGCACGCTGGGGTCGTCGATTCTGAGCTTTCGAAAGGGCGCTCTGTCGATCGCTCGTTGTTTTTCCTGCAGAGCGTGAAGCTGGTCGGGCGTCGCCATTCTCTGAGCCATTCGCGAAGCCGCATTCGACGCGAGTAAACAAAGCGGGCAATTTAGGTTGTCGCAAAAAAAAAAATATAGCACGGAGATTGCCGCTCACGTTGACGTAAGGTGGAACACGTGTTCCCGACAATCGTTCACCCCCCACTCTGCGTGACGTCCGGGCTGCTCAGTGGAGGGGAGCTTCATAACAAAGCGTGGATCGAATTTTCGTGCGCAGAGTGCGGTCGCGAGAAACTACGCGCGTTCGGGAATCTCGGTGGTTCAAGCCGGTACAGAAAATAACGTGGAAACGTCCGACACGTGCCGCTATCGTAGCAACGGCAGTGTTTCGATTAGTGACGGGCGATGTTGACTCGATGTTCCGAAAAACAATGTTTTTTTCACCCGCTGCAGCAATAATTTAATTCGATGTTTTAATGCATCGATTCGTCGAAACATAATCAATTATTAAGGCACATGATCACTGTTTATGTACTGTCGATGCGCAGGCGCAGTAGGCCATGATTAAAAACACTTTCACGGTCCATGGATAATTCGAAATTGTACACTTCAATTTTCTCAAGAATTCGAGGTAAATGAGAAGTATAGATTATTTAATTGGCAGGAAAGTCTGTGCATCGCTGTGACGCAAAGACGTTTACCAATCAGCGAAGGACGAAGAGGCGCATTCGTACTCCAGATTTATTTCCGGCATTCATAGACGCGAGAGAGTCAAGATTAGTCCCTGTAATTATCGCGTGCGGCGCTGAGTTTCGATACAAAGAAAGTCGTTGTAGTTAAGAAAGCCGGTGTCGGTTCTCTCAGCTGTAGCGCTGGAAGGGAAGTTGTAATTATGTACAGGAGCGTCTACCAATCAGCATCCTCGTGCAACGATGAAATAAGAATACGACTTGTTAGGGCGAAGTCATGCATTTTCACGTAAAGCCGAGGTCGAGCGAGGCGAAGGGTACGATGTTTTGATACGCGCATCTTTCGTTACGTTTCTTACGTTGCCCCCTTCTCCGTTAATAAGATAACGTTGTACGTCTGTTATTCGCATGATATTACGTTTATCGTTGTAACAGTAAAAATGTGCCAATTTAAAAAGAAACTGTTTTAAGATCCATCTGAGTTTCAGTATTTAAGAAGGCTCATCTGTCGACTATTGAGAATCGGAAGGGCCTAACTCGTATTCTTTAAAACACATTTACGCCCTTTCGTCCATTAGCAGGCGCTATAGTACTAGCAGGTTTGTGTGGCTCGAGTGCTTGGCGTCTTACGAACAGGAAAACGATAATTTTGCAAACTATATAAATAGATATAGATAGATAGGTAAATATTTATTGTATACAGGATGGTTATACCTTGTTGTTCGACGATAAAAATGAGTCGAGTTGTTCCACGTGTTCCACGTGTTTCACGTGTACCTTGATCGGGATAACTGAAGTATGTTTCTCTATTCTCTAGCGTGATTAACAGACTCACGCCTACGACGCTGTAATAACAGAGCAACGCCTCTTCGACAAATCGTTTCGCTCCTACGCACTTACGAAAACTTGGACGTGTATAACTTATAACAAGGTATGCGGAATAAAAAGCTCGTTCGGGAGCGCCCGCTAGGCGCACGATTACACATTTCCCCCGTGTATATAGCTTTCCCCGACGTTGTTTCCAAGTGTCGCAGAGATTATTGTCAAGTCTCGTGCTCACGCACCAGGAAACGCGAACGTCGTACGGAATCCAATTCGGAACGTCGTCGGAGCGGTACTGGATTTTCACGTGAAAACGTATTCATCGTATACTTAAACAGCGTATACAAATGGCTCGACATTAAAGAGGGTGCTGAAATTTCATGGGGCATTAGGTCATCCATTGTAGCATATTTTTGGACACCAAAAATAACCATTCCGCTTCTTCGTGACGCTCGATTTCATTCAAATTCTTTTCGTCACTGATTTTTTTTTCTTTTCATAGGCAATGGTAAAAAAAACCTGTTGGATTTTTTTGACGTCGAACATGCGTGGAATTAATATAATTCCATCCCATATGCTATGCAGAGTTACTCTCGGTTTGAAAATCTCAGTTTTAAACCGGAAGTGACGTTATACGTGAAAACGTCACTTCCTGTTCGAAAATCTTGGCTGTTTTTTTTACTTCCGGTCAAAAGACCGGAAGTTTAAAAAACAGTTTTCAACCGGAAGTGACGTGTTTTCCTTGAAAACCCCTGTTTTTTCCGCTATCGGGATAGACCATATTCACCCCTTTTATCCTTAATTCCTACACAATCATTCATATTCATTCATATTCATTCGCATATAATCATATGTGACTATACATGGACTGTACACAAATTATTTATTTATTTATTTATTTATTTATTTATTTATTTATTGAATACACGGGACGAACCCTTTTTACAATAGTCCAGAATTCCGCAGAATTCCGAATTTATGATTATCTTTTAGGGACTAATTTGGACGTCGGAAATTATTATCATTATTATTGTATATATATTGTTTATTAGCGAGGAGGCGCTAATGTGGCGAGGGTTGTATAGTTTACACGTGTTATACGTGCACGAGTATGCACACCGAATGTGTACAGACGACATTCGTACGAACCCCACGTTTGTCTTGCACCGTGGCCCTTCGAATCTCTCTAATAAGGACCTGTACATACATCGCCCAAATGTCGAGGCGGTTTGTTTACGGTCAAGGGCTCCGATTATTGGATTCATTTTCGATTTTCCTTTCCCTCTCTACTTCGACTCCTCTTTTTTTTATGTGATTTCGGCGCTGGGTCGCCTACGCGGTCGAGACACTATATCGATAGAAAAACCTCGTTGCGCGACTGTTCTCTTAACGAGAAAATTAATAGAGCGTAGATGTAATTGTCTTTTAAATATTTCGAGGGCAAGGCATCGACCGCCCACGCTTCAGCGGAGACCGCCTTTTTGCTGGAGAAAAAATAACTGCAGGTACAATTGAATTTGTGTAATGTTGCGCGCTCAGTTAGTTTGGATAGCGACGATGCTTTTTTTTTAAAGTGTATCAGCAGCGCTTCGCGCACTCAAGAATGTTTTGTAAATGTTTAATACCAAGAATTACATTCTCATCGCTTCTGCCGCGGATTTTAGTGTGAAAGGCATCGAATATAGACTCTATACGCGAAGCGACAAACGCTTGATACAAAATACATTAACATTTTTTTTTCTCGATTTTCGGTGTTATTTAATGGCGATAGTTTCCCGATGGGATTCTAAAGAAAAAATACACAAGATGTTGTATGTGGTGAAGTGACAAAATCGTTTTGTTCGTCACGTTACACGTCGATGAAACACGCGAAAAAAGGATGATAAATTCCTGCGAAACAAAAAACATGATCCTTGTCGTTTATTTGAGTCAAATCGAAGGTTCGCAAAAAAATGTTTTAGATCACATAGTTCGATTAATTTTGTCGCACTGAACACGAATCCGACCTCAGTTTTGGCTCTGATTGGGCAGTATTTTAAATACGTATTTTAAGTAGTCAAATACTTTTCTGGTATTTTGAGTACATTTCGGGCCCTTTAAGTACAAAACACTTTTGCGCCTTCCCCATATTAGGGCTGTACGGTTAGGCCGAATGGATGGATGGACGGAATGGATCCATACATTTACGAGGTAAATTAAAAAGTATTTAAACGAAGAAGTATTTATAAATGTATTTTAAGTACAAAAAGTATTTTTTATTTTAAGTATATATTATGTTTTGTACTTTTAGTATTTTCGAGTATCTTGCCCAGATCTGTTTTGGCCCAAATAAAAGCCGGACATCGCAAATAGCCGACATCACTTCCGTCTTCTCCTTTTTCTAACATTACGTACGTTGCAGTTAATTTGTTCATTCGTCGTCTGAATGCAGCTGGAACATATTTGCCCATTCGTCGAGTTTGTTTGGAGAGCGCAAGTATGGGCGATTACCACAGCTTAGTCAGAAACAGCGCTGGCTTGAATTAGTTGACATTCGCTTACCCGAACCTAATGGATACATAGACCCCAGTGGCTGTTGAGAGCGAACTCAACAAAGTCGCACTTCCAGGCTTCAATAATTGAGTTACGGCGAAATTCACGCAAGTGCGGAGCGCGGTCACAGGCAAGATCGCTGAAACGTTAAACCAATTTTATCGACACTCTGGTCTGCTGGTTAAACGACGAAGCTCGCGACACTGCGCGAACCTATATATACCACTGTATCCACAGTGAAAATCTATAGACGTATATTCTCTGTATACCCCTAGTTGGGTCCGTAACAGGCGTAATTACCTTCGTTTCGACATATTACTCAACAAATTCACGTCGCTCGATGCTCGGTTAATGAAAAAAATGTATAGATTTGTTTGATCAATGTTATAATTTTCCTAACGCATGCACGTAAAATTCCGCTTTCCGTTACTGTTAAGTGTGTGCAGAAAGGCACTTTGCATCACTCGGTGGAAAAATTGAGGTTTTAAAAGCCTCCTGAAAACGCGTGCGTAAAAGCCACGTTTTCACACTTTGTGAAATAAAGTTTTGTACGATACTCGTGCGAAAACCGTTCTCTTAACTCGTAGGATTGTAACACTCGCCAGAAAGTGTTTTCGCACTAGTGTCGTTATGTACTATTATATCACTCGGTGGAAAAGTTGAGGTTTTAAAAGCCTCCTGAAAACGGGTGCGTAAAAGCCACGTTTTCACACCTTGTGAAATAAAGTTTTGCAAAAACATTTTCTTAACTCGTGGAATTGTAACACTCGTCAGAAAGTGTTTTCGCACTAGTATCGTAATGTACTATTTTCGCACGGAGTGCGAGAAAAATACTGCGCATGCGTGAATCGCAATACGGTCTTTGATCCCGCACTAGTGCGGGAAAAAGACCATATTAACCGAAGCGAATACTCTTCATCTCATCCTCGCCTAATTAATCTTTTGATCGATTAAATTTAATAAATGCAGCTTACGCATTGCACAAAACGTACCGAGCCGATCAGTGAAATACCAGGGACCCGCTGGTAGTTAATTAAGCCGTGATAATCGTAGCACAGCCTCGTGCGTGTTCGTCACGAGATGGAATCCAACCGGTGCGCAAACACTCGTCAAATTTGGTCCATGTGCAGTTTCATCCACGATCCCCGTCCAGAAACTATGCACAATTAGTATTTCCAGTTCCGAAAATTTCGCTGCTGTAGGGAGTATAAAATCGTCCCTTCCGGGCTCGCGTTTCATCAAATTTCACAAACAAATTTTTACTGTACAGTCGCAAAAAAAATTGTAGAACTGGCTCGGCGCGCAACGCCAAAAAACGAAAAAGGGCAAAAAATAAGTGAGTAATTACGCATCAACTGAGTCGACCCGCTGTAAGGCAGTAGCTTTCAAAAGCTGGGGACAATACAGATAAATAAAATATATTAATATTAATGAAATTTCCATCGACCTGCCTTAAACGGAATTGTTCGAAAGAATGCGTCGGGAGGTAATAGTTATTTGCGTCGGGATTAATAGATATATACGCCCGAGAGGTACAAAGGGTGAAATCGCTAAACCGTATTTTCCACTGGATTTTCCACCGACCCGCTTCGAAAAGTTCCAAGCAAAGTTCCTTCGTTTAAATGTGCAATTGCAACAAATTGGAGAACTTGCTCGGCGCGCAAGGCCAAAAAACGGAAATGGACAAAAATAAGTGAGTAATTACGCATCGACCGAGCCGACCCGCTATAAGGCAGTAGCTTTCAAAGGCTAGGGACAATACAAATAAATAAAATATATTCATATAAATATAATGAAAATGGAATGAAAATTTCCATCGAGCTGCCTTAAACGGAATTGTTCGAAAGAATGCGTCGGGAGGTGATAGATATTTGCGTCGGGACTAATAGATATATACGCCCGAGAGGTACAAAGGGTGAAATCGCCAAACCGTATTTTCCACTGGATTTTTCACCGACTCGCTTCGAAAAGTTCCAAGCGAAGTTTCTTCGTTTAAATGTGCAATTGCAACAAATTGGAGAATTGCAAAAAACGGAAATGGACAAAAAATAAGTGAGTAATTAAATTACGCATCAACCGTGTCGCCCGTTGTGAGGCAGTAGCTTTCAAAAGTTAGGGCCAATGCAGATAAATAAAATATATTAACATAAATGAAGTTTCCATCGAGCTGCCTTAAACGGAATTGTTCGAAAGAATGCGTCGGGAGGTGATAGATATTTGCGTCGGGACTAATAGATATATACGCCCGGGAGGTACAAAGGGTGAAATCGCCAAACCGTATTTTCCACTGGCTTTTTCACCGAACCGCTTCGAAAAGTTCCAAAGCAAAGTTCCTTCGTTTAAATGTGCAATTGCAACAAACTGGAGAATTTCAATTGAAATTGGAGAATTGCAAAAAACGGAAATGGACAAAAAATAAGTGAGTAATTAAATTACGCATCAACCGTGTCGCCCGTTGTGAGGCAGTAGCTTTCAAAAGTTAGGGCCAATGCAGATAAATAAAATATATTAACATAAATGAAGTTTCCATCGAGCTGCCTTAAACGGAATTGTTCGAAAGAATGCGTCGGGAGGTGATAGATATTTGCGTCGGGACTAATAGATATTTGCGTCGGGGCTAATAGATATATACGCCCGGGAGGTACAAAGGGTGAAATCGCTAAACCGTATTTTCCACTGGATTTTCCACCGACCCGCTTCGAAAAGTTCCAAGCAAAGTTCCTTCGTTTAAATGACACGATGTCGATACGCGCCTACGTACTGCATCCGTGATATCTACCTTCCGCACGCGAATCAACATATACATATCCGATACACAACAGGGCAAAGCGGGGCAAAATGGACCACCCCGACCAATTCCCTCCAAGTACGCGACAGGAAGAGAGTCTCGTGTCCAGTGGAGAACGTCGGTCCGTTTTGCCCCAGGGTTCCGTTTTGCCCCGCTCTGCCCCGTATCTACGTAGAATAAACTTGTCACACTCGATACACGTTTTTACAACTCTCAGTTAACGATATCCGAACAAGTATCTTATTCGCATGTGCGCCTGGCACTTTGCTACAGCATAATTCTCTATACAACAACCATACAATATGTTCTGGTATTCGTTACAATTACCATTCCGAGCGTGCGAGCAAAAGAAAAAAGTGTCCAATATAATACGCGAATGGCCTTCTCATTTTTTAAAATGATTTTGCGCGTCTATGAGAAAGTTCGTTGTCCGACTTTGGCTTTCTCGTGGAGGAAATTGTTTAATGTAAAATTGTCGGAATTTACCGCAAAATTTGTCGTGAAAATTCGTTATGTGAACTTTTTTCCCGCTGCTTATGGATCTGCGACTAATTTTACTCCCAACGCTATATTTGATGCACAAACTCGTATCAGACAAATACGTAAAATACAATTGTTTTTTTTCACTTTTTTTGTATCGTATAAAATTTAAACGTTTTCAATTTTCGCAAAATTTTCTACCAATATACTTTGTCGGTGAGAGAGCAAAAAATCTCCATTTCGCAATAGCAGCACCAATGTTCGAAGCAGGTGGTTTCTGTTTCTTCTGTAATAATGAAAAGTCCGCGAGAAAAGCACTTGCAGCGAGACTTTGATTAAAACGCGGTTGTTAAAGCCTCGTAAAGCTATGATAACCATCCTACTGAGCTATACACGTCGAGATGAAGGAGTAATTTTTTTGTTATTGTTATTTTGTCAAGGATTAATCGTCGGTACTCGAGGGACTCGACTTAATGTTCCACTGGGCTTCCGGCTTGCAGGTGCTTCATTACGGATAACAGTAATAATAATAATAGTTGTCCCCTCCGTTGAATGATATCCCGAGCTATCACACATAATACCCATTTAATACCCAACCATTTCCAGGAGTTCAAGCATGAACCCAAAGTGGCGTTCCAACCAGGCCCGGACGATTTTCAACGTCGAATATTAATATATACCCTTTATATGATTTATCAATAACTGATATTTTATCATCTAATCTACGTAAAAAGAAAAAATTCATGATCACATCACGTGGTAGCTTCCTGCTAAGAAATAAAAAAAAAAGATGCAAAGTAATTCGTACATAGAGGAAGTAATGCGCATTAAGGGGAAAGGGGGAGTGTTAATGGGGAAAAGATTGATTAAGTCAAATTTAGGTTATTCGTTGTTTCGTGTTTATTCGAATTAGATAGTTTTTAGGAATTAAAAAAAAAATCACAATTCCAAAAAGATACATTTCAGCTAAATTCGGTACTACGGGTTTTTAATAACAATATCATATTCATGTGCAGTTTTAGTGTGAAGGCTCAACATTTAAGCAAGTCAGAGCTGTGACAGAGTAGGGCTGTGCAGATAGATCGGCTTAGCCGGCTAAAATATCGTATCCGGCTAATGGATTTTATAATTTGGCCGGCTAAGCTAATACAGTCTTGGCATTTTTTGACGAATTTGTATTTTTTTTCTAATGTTACCTGCAACGTATTCCGAAGTATTTTCGCCCGCTGAACACGAATCTGCTGGCCTTTTTGGACTAAAGTACAATGCGACATTAAGGGGCTTGATTTTATGCACTCGGCCGGCTAAAATAGCTTGACCGGCTAAAACGGATTAGCCGGCTAAACTATAAAATCCATCAGCCGGATAGGATATTTTACCCTTCTAGGCCGACCTATCTGTACAGCCCTATGACAGACAAAAAAGCCAAATAACGTAAAATCTTTAATCGGCTCCCAACCTCAATAAAAATTGCACATTTCGATATCTCAAGCCATTTCTTCGATTTCTACTCGTTTTAGATTATGCAAATCAGTCATACGCACATAAATTCATCCAAACACCACCTAAAAGTCCCATTTCTCGGCGTTTTAGACAATCTCCTGAAATCCGACGCTGCAAACTCGATATTTTGTTTTTAACCAAAAACATAGCTTCCTCTATGAAAAAGCAAAAGAGAATTCTATCGTTTCTATCGGATTTTACGGCATAGCGTGAACTTCCGGCGCCGCGCGGCCTTTGATCGACGCGGAGTGCACGTTACCGTTCTCGGCAACCGGCAGGCTGTAAAAAAAAGAGCTTTGCGAAGGATTACAGTTACGCGAAGCGTCAACGGTGACCGGAAATTCAAGGGAGTGGCTTTTTTTTTATGTCCCACGCACGCGAAGTCCGGTTCGCCGGATCAGGCCTGAAACGTTCCGGGGACAACGGAATAACTGCGTGCAGTTGAGCCTCGTGCTTTAACGTTTTTCCGATCGCCAGAAGCCCTCGATCGCTGGTCCAGGGAATTCCGGAATCGAGGAACTCCACCCGCGCTCACCCGCAATCTTTTCCAATTAGCGAGAAGCATCCGCGATCGGTTGCGCCTCGCGCGAGCGCGCGCATGCGCACGTTGATTCTTCGCGCGGCGCGACGCATTTCCGGCGAACGGAACTCGAGGAACGCCGCGTCGCGAATTCCGCATACGAGTCATTTTGCAATTTTGCAAGCAACAATCTATATGTAAATCGACGACGGTGGATATTCCTCCGAGGGACACAATGAAACGTACGATATATGGGAATTCCATATGTATATATGTGAGTCATATGGTAACAGTTGATATTGGATAGAAGGAACGGCGCGCGGGTCTCCGGCGTGGAAGAGACGGCCCGAGGGATCGTCGGCGACAGGCCGTTGTAAATTTACGTACTCTATTAATTCTCCTCAACGAAATCGACGTTATTGCAATGTTATCTGATCTCGTAAATCACGGGTGTAATTAACGGGACGCGCCACACGTAAACGCGGTTTAGCGCGTTGCTCGGTGCGTCGCCGCGCAGCGAGAGTTTTGAAACGTTTTGAAAATTCAAAACGCGAGAGTTTTGAAAATTTTGTGCATTGATGTGCAACAAATGTATGTCAAAAGGGTAAGTAGGGACGCATTGTGATGCATGGGTCGGTCCGCATCTGTAAGGCAGTTTGCCGCGTAGCCCTGATAGGCCTCGCCGCGACACATAACGAAACACTCGTTGGAACTCCGCCACGCTGGCATTGCGTTGGTAACTTTCTAAGTAGAAAATTGATTTCGTGCTCTGTATTCAAGTAGTAATTAATTACTCGTATCTTCGTGAGAAGTTTAGAATGTGAGTGGGCTGCTTCGGGCGTCACGAGAACGAAATTTTTACACAGCTGGTGGAAAAAGGAAATTGAATGGAAAAGTTTTTCGCTAGTAGTGAGAGGCGGCATTGGTCAGACGCAACGGCCCACTTTACGGCCAGTAGTTTTTATATTATATTATATTATATTATATTATATTATATTATATTATATTATATTATATTATATTATATTATATTATATTATATTATATTATATTATATTATATTATATTATATTATATTATATTATATTATATTATATTGGAGTTTGCCAACGTAATATGGTCGCCTTGTTTCATGGGAGATATAGCGACGATAGAAAGAGTATAGCGAAGGGCGACAAAATTGCCGCACGGTTTCCGGTATCTGGAATACACGGAGAGACTAACGAGACTGAATCTGCAGACCCTCGAGAATAGGCGGAAAAGCGGCGATCTCATAGAGACGTTTAAGCTGCTAAAAGGGCACTATGCAATCAATGGAGACGAATTGTTCGAACGAGCGAGAAATCCCAATCTCCGAGGCCATCGACTCAAGCTGGCAAAGAGCGCTTTCACCGAAAATCCATGGAAACACACCCTATGCAATAGGGTAGTGGACGCGTGCAGATGCAATCAAAGCAGAGTCTACGAATATATTTAAAAATAAGATTGATTTATATATTTTTACATGAAGAACATTATATAGAAGCAGATGTAAAAAGTGAAAACTTATTTTCTGTAAATTAATAATAATACTAATAATAATAATAATAATAAAGACTCCATTTGTATAGTTACTTAAATGGATTATCGCCTCTTAGAAAAATCAAATGTTATGTGCAGATTCTATATCTATGATATTTAGTCTTATTTTGACGTTATATTTTATATTGAGCAGCCATAATAAATATTGTTATTAAATAATACTGTATTGTATTTACTGGTTATCGCGGCTCGCCGTTTCACGCCCTCGCTGTCAAGTGTGGAATTTAGAAACCAGAAATTTAGATCCAAAAAAGCTTCCTCTATGAGGAAGCAAAAAGGAAACATGTAATTATCGGTACAAAAATAAGATTTTCAAATCGGAAGTGACGTATTTCCGGTATGACGTAATTTCCGGTCGAAAAATGAGATAGTCAAACCGGAAGTGAGTAATTTCCGGTGAACGTCGGGAGTTCCAATTTCCCGTTTTCTAAATTTTCACAGTCGACGGCGAGGGCGCGAGGCGCCCGAGCCACAACAGCCTGCCGCTGTTACATTACATTGTATTACTGCGAGAGTAACTGTTTGCGACACGTGACAGCTGTCAATGATTTCGTTGGAGAAATGTCACCAACTTCCACGCCACATTTTAATCTAAACGATGAGGATGGCGCAAAGTTCCAGCTGGCCGGTCTCGATGCGAGAGACTCGTAAATAATACGCAACTCGCATTGTGTGAGTACCTACAAGTAGATTTCTCGATACGAAGAACAGTGGTGACCGCGCCGGGTCGATGGTCCCCGGAGGGGTTGAACTGGGTCAGAGCCTTTGCTTTCGAAGCGTGCAATGCTCCTCGAGTGCTACTTGTAGGTACGAGGTGCGCTCTATTGCCGTCGAGACTTATTGTATGTGCGTCAAGTACTGCCCCATCCGCTGTATCTGCGGATCGTCGGGTTTCAGGAATCTTTGGGTCTTCGAAATCCCATGGGCCGAGAGGACAGATGGTTATCGGGACGTAGCGCAGAGGCAGCAGAATGCCGACAAAAGCGGCCAATTTCGGTGGCAAATCCTGCGGCTCAGGTCAGACACTATATCTTGCATTATTTATACACTGTAAAAAAGGTTCGGTTGAAAATTCATAAATTTATGTGAAGTTTTACGCTTATACGCTATATGAAATTTCATCGACACGCATGTAACGGTTACCGGTATATTAAAAACAATATTGTTTGTAGAGTATTTGTAATAATAACAATTTTCATACACGGATGACTTCATTTTCAATGCCATCGCCTGTAATTTTAATATACGGGTATTGAATTCAAGATTCAATTATTAAAACTCAAATATTTATATTACTAAAAACTAAGAAAATATGTAAACTGTGCTATTGAAATTGTACGGATTCACAACCTAAACACTCGAATGTGTAAATATCATGTAAAAGGGCTTGTCCCGTATATAATAAATCAAATCAAATACAATGTATATGATTTTTAATTTCATATAGCGAGGTTCTATATTTCATGTAACTTTGTATATTACATACCGGTAACCGTTACCGGTATATTAAAAACAATATTGTTTGTAGAATATTTGTAACAATAACATAATTTTCATACACGGATGTCTTAATTTTCAATGCCATCACCTGTAATTTTAATATACGGGTATTGCATTTAAGATTAAATTATTAAAATTCAAATACTTATATTACTAAAAACTAAGAGAATATCTAAACCGTGCTATTGAAATTGTATAGATTCAGAACCTGAACACTCGAATGTATAAATATCATGTAAAAGGGCTTGTCCCGTATATAATAAATCAAATCAAATTCAATTTAAATGAATTTTTATTTCATATACCGAAGTTCTATATTTCATGTAACTTTGTATATTACATTTTTAAATTTCATAAAATTTTTGCAGTGAAGCGTGAAGATGGGGTGAAGATGCGGCGAATAATACCGCGATCGTAAAACGGTGCGTTTCAGGGGCGCGGAGAATTAACCGAGTGCACTGGAGCCTTTTCCACTTGTTATTCGGCGACGGGGATAAACGGGACAGCTAAGTAGGTGCAACAGGTGTGTGCAAGCCCGAAAGAGCCGTCTGACAAAAGGCACGAAGTTCACCGACGGCACTATCGGTTTTTTTTTCTCCGTTTTTCGTCGCAAAGAATATAGTTTGTCAAAGTCTTTCGACACGTCAATTAGCTTCGATTACATTGGGAATCAACTCTTCGTCATTCATTTACGAGGCACTTTAGCACTGTTGGAGTGACTACGAGTTAACAAAATCGCGGATGAACGGGAGAAATGCGAACGGACTAATTGAATTACCGATTCCAGTTGATTTTCGATACATGGCGTAGAGCGAAGTACTCTCGAACCTTCGGGTATGGAATCTGCGCTGCCCTTGAGCAAGGACCTCGGTTCCGAACAATGCGGCCGGGATACTCACTCAACAAGTGCCTAGCTCACGCGATATGAAAATCGTTATATCATTTTTTTTAAATCTGTATATATATATATGTAAATATATTATTGTAATATTTATATTATGATATTTATATTATGATATTATATTATTTATATCATATTAATATTTCAAATATAATATATAATGAATACATATATGTTGATCACATCGTAGATCGAAAAAATCGGTGAACATAAAACTGATAAAATAAATTTTTTCGAACGACGAAAAATTTTCGTCATGCGATTTACAGGCCGATATTACGGCGTCGCGGACATGGGTTCCCGTTTCACGGACGAAAGGACACGCAATTGGGAGCATAAGGGACTCCTCGAAGGAGCGGAATCCGCAATCGCTCATGAGGAAAAATAACAATCTTTTTTTATCAGTCGCTTATCTTTACTTTTATAAACTAAAAAAAAATATACAACAAAAATATGCAAAAATGTACAACGTATGTATTGTTGTAGTATAATAAAAACCGATAATGAACCATTAGTAATAAGTCTTAATGAAGTACGCTGTATTAAGACTTCGATTGAAATATGCACGGAGTCTCAAAATCGGACGAAGCTGCAAAAAATCTATCGAAATCCGAGCTTTCGCCCTTTTATCAATCAACATCAGATAAATAACTGAATATCAAAAAAAAAATCATGCAATTTGCTGGCCAATTTCATGATAAAATACACACATCCGAGTTATCCAAAAAGCTTCCCTATACTTTATTAAGACTTCGATTGAAACATGCACGTAGTCTCAAAAATCGGACCAATCTGCAAAAAAAAAATCTATCGAAATCCGCGTTTTCGCCCTCATCAATCGGCCGAACGGCGGCCGTAAAAAATCAAACATCCCCGTTACAATCGAAACAACCTAGCATAATCCACAGCAACATTTTTTTTCTACATTTTCCAAACATCCTCTCCATAAGAAACACAAATCCGAATGCCCGAGTGCAGCGATTCACGCCTCGCCGCTTCGCGTAGGCGCGAAACTCCCTTCTCTAAGGGTTAAGGTAGTACTAGCACAATGACTGACGCCGCCTAAGTTCGAGAGAAAAAAGACAAAGATTACAAACACTTCTCGATGAGAAAAAAATCTGAAAAAATTATACCATATAAAAGGTGCTGAAAAGATTGTTTGTGCACAATAATAATTTCAGAATGTTCATAACAAATTACTGAAAAAAAAAATTGTGCAACAAATTACCCGGCAACCAAATTTTTTTTTATTACGAAAATGATTTGTTAATTTTTCTGAATACGTATGAATTTTTTCAGAATTTTATCTAATACTTGAAAATTACGATTTTAAACAAATTTTAACATAAAGGAAACGAATAACATTTTGGGATCATTATTATGGACGAACAATCTTATCAGCATCTTCCATATGCTTGATTTTTTTCAGATTTTTATCCGATCGAGAAGTGTTTGTAATTCTCTTTTATTCCTCTCAAACTTAGGTGGCGTCAGTCATTGCCCTAGTACTACCTTAATCTGCAGATCTAATATCAACGACCCATTTTTTTTAATGCACCAAACACACGCACATAATTTTTTTTTTTTAATTTTCCATTGCAGCCACGGGTCTCACAGCCGAGAGTCGGAGGATCGTCGATGAAAGGGACAAAGGGACGATTGGGAGTGCGAGAGAAAGTGCGCCACGACGTGCGTACGCGCCGCTGTTCCGCAAAGGCGCCAACGCACGGGCACGACGAATCGTGAACGGAGATTCGTCGCAGGGCAGGCGAGACCAGGCGGCCAGGCGAGTTCGCAGGCGGCTATAAAAGCTCGCGTTCACCGTCGCGACGACGTCACACGCCGGTCGTACACTCCACGGTGTGGAGCACACGGGATAGCTCGTTAACCGTGTACGAAGCGGGAAGTCACGGAGAACCGTCGAGAATCGTCCCTAACGAAAAAATAAGAGAGGTTCGAGAAAGCATCGAGAGTCAATCTTGAGAGGTGTGAAAAAAAAAGAAAAAAAGGGCCAATAGCGAGGGAAAAATCCTCGCGAATCGCACTTTCCCTTCGGAAGATTTATCGAATCAGAGATCGGAAAAAAAAGAATTCAATAAGTGGCTTCCGAAAGGGAATAAAATTAAAGCTTAAATAAATAAAATCTCTCCCGCAAAGCCACTCTACCGAGTCCGCTCGGGTAAGATTCGCAACCGGGATTGTTGGCTCTTTCCGCGGAGTTCAAAGGACCGTCCTTTGAAGTTACATTCTCGGCGCGAGAATCCGCTTCACCGGCGGAGAGAGTCACCGTCGACGCCGTCTTCGTCGCTCCTGAGAGGAAGTCTTTCTTTTTCTTCCTCTATTATCCTTCCGCTTGTACAGCCCGTCGCATTGCCCTGCGGCCGTCGAGAGAGCGAAGTTGTCGGAGAGGAGCGCCCTTGGAGTGAAGTGAAAGCAAGAAAATATGTAAGTATTTCACAGTTATTAATTGTCTGTTTTAATTTTTTTTTCTTTTTTTTTTTTTTATCGAGCAACACGTACATGGGTCGGGATCGTCGGTCCAAGTTTCGGCACTTTTGAGTGGGTTTTCGATCAGTGATATCCTCGTCGTTTTTACCCGCACGCGAGTATACAGTAAAAAATCATTTCGCAAAATCGGAACACGAAGTTTAGAAAAATAATTACGTTGAATTATTTTTAATAAGTGACAAACTCGTTTATTTATTTATTATTTATTTATTATTTATTTATTATTTATTTATTATTTATTTATTATTTATTTATTATTTATTTATTATTTATTTATTATTCGCGTACAGAACCGATCTAGAGGACAGTAAAAACTCAGAGTCCAAAAGAACAATTCGAACGTTAGCCGCACATACAAAATATTCTCTCATTATAACTATTTAACGAATACGAAAGGAGAAGAGAAAACAGAGCTTTAAACCCAGTTTGTCAAGGTTCGAATATACAAACCCGTCCTTTCATTTTCCGTGTCACTGACAATTTTAGTTTGAACTTTTGTTCGCAAAACTTGCAAACCCGATAGTGCGATTAGAAAATTAACGAAAAAAAAATTCCGGACTTTTGTGGACAACAGCTTGTAAAAATTAGTACAAACTTTACTTGACTGTCCATATCGCGCGAATGGTTCGACTTTTATAAATACAAGTCACAGTTTTATAATAAAAAAAAGTTTCTCGTTCTCTCTTCACAACGGCCGACCCTCGACGATCTTTCGTTGTAAAGCTCGACGATCGACGACTATTCGACGAAGAATCAACCTCGAAGTCCCCCGAGATTGCGATAATAACAGCGCGATCGTGAGCGACGATACGGCGGGATTAAATCCTTCGGTCGGACTCTTTGGTAGGATCGACGAGCGGCGGGAATGGAGAGAAACTCGCGACAATAACGAATTTTTAACTCGTGTATCTTCGAGGATAAATTCAACGTAGTCGAACGCTTTCCACTCGACGAAGGGTCGCATCGCAGTTGGAATTCGCGTGAAAGGGAAACCGGAAAAGGAAACACCAGATCAATCCCGAACGATAAACTCCCGAGTACGGTAAAATGTATCTTCCTCCCTGTACAAAAGAGGAACGAAGTGGGTTAATTCCGCAAACGGTTGCCGGATGTGCGTGCGAAAGAAACATCGTGTTTTTTTCTTTCGGAGCGTTATTGCGTTTGTTTCTTTTTTTCTCTTTTTTTCTTGCATACAGAATTCAATGAACTCCTATTAGGCAAAAATGGATTTGTCATTCGAGAGCAACCTTAAACGATAAACTGCCCGACTACGGTAAAATGTATCTTCTTCTATGCACAAAAGAGGAACGAAGTGGGTTAACTCCGCAAACGGTTGCCGGATGTGCGTGCGAAAGAAACATCGTGTTTTTTTCTTTCAGAGCGTTATTGCGTTTGTTTCTTTTTTTCTCTTTTTTTCTTGCATACAGAATTCAATGAACTCCGATTAGGCAAAAATGGATTCGTCATTCGAGATCAATCCTAAACGATAAAATCCCAACTGCGGTAAAATGTATTTTCTTCTGTCCAATAAGGATCGAACTGGGTTAACTCCGCAAATGGAAAGAAATATCGAGTTTTTCACAGCTTTATTACGTTTGTTTTATCTGCTTTGCTTTCAAACAAAATTCAATGAATCGATATTGCGAAAAAAAAAAACCGATTTGTCATTCGAAGTCGTTTGCACGGAAATGCATCGATACAACGCGTTATTAAAAAAAAAGCGTCGATTCACAAATACCTGAAAAATATTATGCCAGTTCGCGAGGGGTGGTGGAAAGAAATAGATATGGAAATGAAGCTGCTTCGCGCGGATCGGTGAGCGATGTTTGATAGATTGTCGAGGGGAATAGACGTGCTTATAGTGTAACATGTGTATGTGTGCGGGCGATCGCTTAGCCCTCGTATCAGCCACTCGTGCGCGCCCGGCATGCTCGAAGATTCCGATGCTGTTCTCTCAACTGTTCGCCAACCCTCCGGTATCGCGTTAGCGTGAGAGGGACTTGTCGGAAGGACTCCAATCGAATTTACCCCGTAATTCGAAGCTCCAAGGATAACGCGTATATTTCTTCGCGATGTCTTTATTTTTGTTTTTTATTCGTTTTTTCCATAAAAAATACAAACAGACATTCGCTAGAAACAAAAATAAAACAACATTGCAAATTGTTTTCGTAAATATAAACAAAAAAATTTGAGATTTATGCGTCATAGTGTCCAAAGACTGAAAAATCCTTTGAAAAAAATGTTAGGATTTCTGTGTGCGCATGAATTAAAAAACCGCAATTACTCGAGACTGCCTCGAGCGATCTGAAATCGTCAGTGTTTCTTCAAAATGTCATCGTAGAATCTGCGGCCAATTTTTTCATAGGCGATTTTTTATTTTATTCAAACATGTCTGTTCGCATGCAAGCTCTTACAATTTTTTATCTATCTGACTGAAAGTTATATTAAAGTTGGTGAGAATCGATTGAACCTTTTGAATCTTGTCATTTCAAGTTCGTTTCACTAAATAATATCGATGATTTAATGCCAGAAGAGCATATGGGCTTAGGTCATATAGTCGATATGTCCTCACAGAATTAAATCGTCTATATTATCGTACCTCAGAAATATGTCATTGTGACAATTGGAAAAAAAAGAATTCTATTGGTTTTAGTATATTTTTCTTCTCAATGAAGAATTAATCCATCACCATATGCTGGCTATCTAATCTCACTACATCGTTTTCCCTCCTCGGGGATAAATGATCATGTATGATTCATATCCAATTTACATATGAATTGCATATGAATCATACATGTTGATGAATTAATCATATATATGTCTCTATAGACATATATATAATTAATTCTCTAATTTTCTGCTCTATAGCAGAATCCCGTTTATCCGAGGTAATGTGGGGAGAAAATACTTCGGATAAGCAAAAACTCGGAAAATACGGAAAGCATACGCGCTCCATAAACATTAAGTGCTTTTATATGTTTAAAGGAGTAACACATGATTCAACTGGATGTAACAAAGCAGCAACCGCAGATTACTTCGCCCATATAGCATACATAGGCATAGCCGCTTCGTCCGAGTTTCTCCACATTATCCGAGTATACACCGGGATTGATTCGTAGTGCTCGGATGAGTTGGGTACCTCGGATAACGGTGGAGTCTCGGGTAATCGAAGGTCGACTAAAGACGGTTTCACTTCATTTATATATAAATTGCATTTATGGATGAATTCAATGTATACATTAATACAGTAGTAGGCAATTGAAGTGGAACAAGGTGATTTTGGCGAAAGAATACGTGAAATGGTCCAACTTTTACCAAAACTGGCGAAAAATATCGTGTTCCACTTCAATTGCCTACTACTGTATATATCAATTTTGCCCATGGCTATATATGGCAACTTTTTGTATATAATCGTATGTATGTCTATAAAGTAGAACCTCGGTTATTCGACGTAATGTGCGAAGAATGAGTTCAAGTACTCGAATGGGTTGGAGTGCTTGAATGGGTTGGAGTGTTCCAATGAATTGGAGTGTTCCAATGAATTGGAGTGCTGCAATGAGTTGGAGTGCTGCAATGAGTTGGAGTGCTGCAATGGGCTGGAGTGCTCCAATGAGTTGGAGTGCTGCAATGAGTTGAGGTGCTCCAATGGGCTGGAGTGTTCCAATGAATTGGAGTGTTCCAATGAATTGGAGTGCTCCAATGAGTTGAAGTGCTCGAATGAGTTGCAGTGCTCGACTGTGTTGGAGTGCTCGACTGAGTCGGAGTGTTCCAATGAGTCAGAATGCTCCAATGAGTCGGAGTGCTCCAAAAAGTCGAGTGCGTCGGAAACGCGGTATCTCCGGATAAATGATGTATATGAATTATTAATATTATTAAATATGAATAATTTTTTCCTATCTGATCAGCAGTAGACCAGCACTGAACGTACCTACTGACGTACATTCCGCACTTGTGAACCATGTTGAGAGTTTAATAACGTAACGTTTCAGGCTCGGTCCCGGAGAATTATAGTAGCCAGAGGTGACGTTCACTACCACATGTTGAAGCTTTGCGTTTAACACGTTTATTACGGTTCAGAGAAGCCAGCGCCGATGCGGGTGACGGGGTGGAAGTATGCTCTGCTCGGGATTTAATTCGCCTTCGGGCTATATCGCGAAAACCTCCTGCTGGGATTACACCCCCAGGCCTTGCGAATTTTTATCTGAACATCTTGCATTTGATCTTGACCTGCATAACATCATATAAATTATACCACCAAATAATTTTCTGACGGCTCTTTCGCAGTGAAATTCTGGTCAAATCCGATCTATCTTCTTTTTAATCTCATTGAGTCGAGACGGATCATGTATTTTTATAAATCTCAAACGGATTTCTCAAAACCGAATGAAGCAAATCTCGATGACAAATTATAGAGCGAAGAAACTTTGATCTGTGTTTGATCACCTTTGCTTCTTTATAGAATTATCAAGATTTAAAAAAATCCATTGATCTTTCCCTTCAACCGAGCAGTGGCAAAATGTCGTTTGATTCGCTTCCGCCCAAGCTAAATTTCATCGGAAAGTTTCAAGTTCGATACTTCTACATCGCGTCCAGACTGAGATTATAGTCTAATCTGTTTTTTTATAATCTCATTGAGTCAAGAAGACTCATCTATTTTTCTATGCATCGGTAGTGGATGATTCAAAAATCGAATCAAGCTTAAGAAACTTTAATCTGTATTTGATCATCTTTGCTTCTTCAAAGAATTATCAAATCCTGTAAAGAAGCAAAGATGATCAAACACAGATTAAAATTTCTTCTTCTTAAACTCTTCTTAAACTTTAATCTGCATTTGATCATCTTTGCTTTTTCGTAGAATTATCAAATCCTATAAAGAAGCAAAGATGATCGAACATAAAGTTTCTTCGCTCTACAATTCCGCCTCGAGGTCCACCGAGATAGATTCGATTTTTTCGAATCTTGATAGATTAAAAAAAAAATACTACTGAATAGTCCAAAGAAAATGCGCGAATCAATTAACCGAGATTTTTCTAAAACCGCGATTTTCCATCCACCCATCTTTATCCGACATTCGATTTTTTTACCGCCCGCAACTTCCGCCCGAATGTGTCGCGCCTCTGAGCGGAAGGTCGCAAATAGTCTCCTTTCTTCGTCTCCTCACCCAACTTTTCTCACTTTGGTTCTGTCGAGAGCTTCCTTTTGCGTGCGGTCTCTTCCGTTTCTCGATCGATATACACAAGCGTCAAAACTTCCGGCACTGTCGCGCGTTATTGACCGGCCGTACACACAGTCGCCGGAACCAACAGGAGCGTACGAAGAGTCCACATGGGATCGAGGAATCGGGAAGAGCGCGGAGTCTCATCGCGGTAACACAGGAAGTCATTTCGCCTCAAAGAGATCGAGATTGCGGATACTCCGTTCGAGTCTCGGCGAGGAAACGTCAGTTCGAGCGAACCGCACTCGCCCGTCTCCATCGTCTTCCAATATTTATCAAATTGGTTCTATCCAGCCCCGACGCCTCGGAAACGACGACTTTCGACTTTGAACGTCAGTTAGCTGTGTTTTTTTATTTTTTATTTTTTATTTTTTTTTATGTCGCTCGATTATTTCGTCGTCCGATTCGCCTCCGTCGAGGCTAAAGTTCCAAGGAAGAGCGTCGAGTTCGATGATTCTGCCTCGCGTATTTTCCAGATTACAGCCGACACATCTGCCCGTATTGCCGGATCGATTTCCAGATATATTTTCTTATCGTCCTTCACGCGAAAAATTGGCGCCAATGAAATTCCACGAGGAATCCATAGATGTATGATCTCTCGCACTGGGAAGCCTGACATGATACGTGTTACTATAGTTATATACATGTGTGGAGAGAAAAGGTGCAGGCTCCAATGACTACGGAAGCGGGGCCAAGAAATTCCTCACGTCGCCGAGTATAGAAACGCAAACCCTCACGTTATATATCGAATATACATATGCAATTGAATTTCCGATAGTAATTCGATCATTCCTGCTTCTTATTTTATTTTTTTTTCTTCCCCTCCGTGCGCGTGGGATTGACACACTACTTGCGTCGGGCTTCGGAAATGAAATTTCGATTTTTTTTTTACCATATCGCACGGCGAGAGCGAGTGGAGTTTTCCCACATGGAAAAAAGCGTATGCTTCGTGGAGGGCGAAAGTGGCGAATATGGCCCACTCCGATTAACACGTAAATCAATTATATGTGGACCATATTGACCACTTTTACCTCATATCGAAAAATGTATGAAAATTTGTGAAATATGTTTTTGTCGAAAAGTGATATAATTCGGATGTATCTTGGTAGAGATTAAAAAAAAAAAATTAATTTGTTAGTCCTCTTTTAATTACGTAAAAACGCCGAGTTTAGTGTGCTTCAGATATTTTTTTTTACATATTACGTTTTTCATGGCGGGAAGGGAATTGATGTAAATGTCCGACAAGCGAGAACGGGAAGTAGTACGCCTTTGCAATCTTAATTAATAGCAAGATTAATAGGGTCCCAAAATTGCCGGGGAAACGGTGAATTTACATGCGGACTGAGATAAATTTACACGGGAATGATCGTCGGAAAACTTAATTCAATTATATATGGACCTGACTATATTGACCACTTTTACCTCCAATCCAAAAATATATAATACTATATAAAAAATATATTTTTACCGAAAAATTACATATTTTGGCTGTATCTTGGAAACTATTTTTTTTATTTCAATTGATTAATTCTCGTATACAAAAAGTTGTACAAAAAGGGCAAATTTAGTGTGTTTCAGATATTTGTACATATTACCTTTTTTATTACTTGCATGTTATTTGTACATATTACGTTTTTCAGGGGCGGGGGGGGGGGGGGGGGAATTGTTGTGAAGTCTGACAAGCGAAAACAGGAAGTAGAGCGCCTTTGCAATCCTAATTATTGGCAAGATTAATAGGGTCTCAAGATTTCCGGGAAAACGGTGAATTTGCATGGAAACTGTGATAAATTTACACGAGAATGAACGTCGGAGCTGTATATCGTTTTTATCTATAAACCGCAGCCGCAGCAGGAAGCTGGGATGCTTCTGCAGTAACTTTTTGATAAACGAACCGACGGAAGTTGCGGGACACGACAAAGTCTCACAGGTGGAAATTGTATACCTTGCAGTCTACTTTTCAACCACAAAAGACCCCTTCGTTACAATATTTTGGCCCGAATACCGCGATGTTAATTAAGGAAGGCTCGTACAAAGGGACGGCCGTCTATTCTCTCGTCGGGTTTCTTCATATCGGTAACAAGATCCATTACGCGACTGCCCGACTATTGGCACGTCGACTTTTCTCGGCACATTTACATCTCTACCACTCACAACTCTACCAGATAACAACTCTACCGTATTAGAACTCTATCAAAATCTCTAACACGGTAAAAAAAAAAAAAAAAACTACCAGAGCGAACCCAATCGCCAACAACTCTACCGCATAACAATTCTACCGGAAATCGGCGTCCAAGAAAATCTCTATCAGAAAAAAAACTACCGAAATTGAAACAAAACTCTAATCGAATTGAAATAAAACTCAACCGGAATACAAGGCTAGAAGGTAGCTTTGTATTATGGTAAAGTTTTATTTCAAGTCCGGTAGAGTTTTATTGCAAGTCCGGTAGTTTTATTTCAAGTCCGGTAGAGTTTTATTTCAAGTCCGGTAGAGTTTCATTTCAAGTCCGGTAGAGTTTTATATCAATTCCGGTAGAGTTTTATTTCGGTAGAGTTTAATTTTGATTCTGGTAGTATTTTTTTTCTGGTAGAGATTTTGGTTCTAATGCGGTAATTGTTAAAGCTGTCTTTTTTGGTACACTTTTTCGAGGAAAGATGTTTTCTGGTAGTTGTGAGTGGTAGAGATGCAAATTTCTCAAATTTCGAGGAACGCGGAGGAATAATTTCTCGGTTTTTCAATGTAAAAATTGATACGACAGCCTCCGAGTGACATTTAACGACGTATTCCAGCTCGTTCCCCTTCGTTGCACGTTTTTAAAATTAAATTCTCGAGATTCCGAAACTTTTTCACCCTACGGTCTTCTGTTTTTCTGTTTTCATTTTTTTTTCTTCTTTCCATTCCATCCCTAAGCGGAAGACCCACGGAAATGAGCGACGACGAATTATATAACTCGTCAATTCTTCGAAAGTACCGCGCTCTCGTGGGGTCGCCTCTGATCCGTCTCTGACAAACGATCATTTTTTATCTTTTTACTTTTCTCTCTGTGGTGTTAATTAGAAAAAAATATATCCATAATGTATACCGAACTTTCATTACCGAGAGTGGTGATCATCCTCGTTTTTTATCCTCACCCCCTCGAATACGGGTAATGTCGTTTCGCAAATTTCGAAGGATTAAAGCCTGGCAAGTGTTCTCGACCGCGTATACTTTGGGATGTATAAAAAGAAAATCCTCGACGGCGTAATTTTCTTATATTTCCATTGCGTTCGAGCACGACTAAAAAAAGCGTGCAAAAGTGATTTGCACATGACTTCGTCATGTTTTACGGTTTTGCGCATAATTTCCTCTATGATAAATTTCGACCAACCTGAAGATATCTGCATGACATCAAGTTTCATCTTTGGACAGTCTCTATCAGTGCACGGCTTTAGCAACAATAACCAATTGTTCACTTATAGAATTTTAATCTCCAAGTGAACTTCCTCGAGCAAAGTTTATACAATGCAAAATACAACCATTAGGGTAAAAGTGGTGAAAATGACCCACCTCGATTAACACGTAAAACAATGATATATGGACCGGGCCATATTCCCCACTTTTACCCTATAACTTGATGAAATTTGGGCACATGCAGATATCTTCAGGGTCATAAATATCGTCGTGCGATTTCGGCTTCCTCATAGAGAAAGCTATAATTAAAATACAACTTTCACAAAAAAAAATATAATAAAGCAACATTATGAGAAAGCGATATGAAAATTTCATTTTTCGACTTTAAATATTGTATTACAGAGTTAAATATATAAAAAAAACATGTGCAAATTACTCTGCAAATAACCTTCTTTCCTTTCAGACTATTCGAAGTACTCCGGCGCAAAAATCTCTAAATATTTTTATTACGTAAACAACTTCCTCCCCGAGGAAGCAAAAACTAATGGAAATTGGATAGAGATATTTACCAGGGCATTTCGAAGATAGATGACTCGGATCTTAATCTTCTCGACTATAATCGGACCGAAGTAAACTAATTTAAACAAATTTAACCGGAGCACACGAACTCCGAGAAATTAACTTTCTTTCGAAGCCCTTGTGTCGGGTGCGGCGCGCATGCGCGCGCGTCTTATTAATCAGCCGTGATAAAGAGATTGCGGAGAAAATCGATTTTCGCGGATATCGCTACGTACTCGCTATCTCAAAGTTTCGCTACGAGAGTGCGAGGTGAGAGAAAACTTTTGGTTTTGTGCATCTTGGGTCTTTATATTTGAAAGTTGCTCCAGGACGAGGTGGAATTTAGACGACGATGACGATGCGATGTGTCGGCTCTCCTCACTTTGACGCCTCGACACGAATATATATATTGGCGACCCGCAGCGGGTGGGCGAGAGAACTTGAGGTGAAGTGAAACGCGTTCTATGTCGCTCTCCCTCGTTCCACCCTAAGACCTATGTCGCTCTCTCTCTCGCACTCTTGGCTCCGTCACGTGACTTCACCTTGACTCCCTCGGGCTATTTCGTCTCGTCTAACCGCCTTGCTCGCGACAACTCTTTGACTGGAACATCGTCGAACTACGCGTTCGTTTTGCGAGTCCGCGAACCCATCCATTTATCGCGCTGATAGTGACAGCGTTAAGCCGTGTGAGCCCAAAACTCGAGGAAGCTCAGCTCAAAGTCATCGGAAAGTCTCGCGGACATTCGCGACGCGGAGACACTTGGAAGTTTTTTTTTTTTTTTCAAGTAAAAGATAAAGCTTGTCCTGCACTCTGCACGCGGTTTTTATCCGAACGAAAGGAGGGCTCGACCCTAACGTGGAAAAGGAGACGACGAGAAATGTCTGCATGTTCTCCACATGTCTCAATCACATTTTTCGACCGGAAATGACGACATACCTGAAGTACGTCACTTCCTGTTTGGAAATCTCATTTTTCGACCGGAAGTGCCGTATTTCATGTGTCATACATGTGGCACTTTCTGTGGAAAAATCAGATGTTCAAACCGGAAGTGACTCAATTACAGTATGACCTCACTTCCGGTCGAAAAATGAAATTTTCAAACAGGAAGTGTCGTATTTCCGGTATGATGTTACTTCCGGTCGAAAAATGAGACTTTCAAACCGGAAGTGACTCATTTCCAGTATGAGCTCACTTCCGGTCGAAGAATGCGATATTCAAACAGGAAGTGACGTATTTCCAGTATGACGTCACCTGCGGTCGAAAAATTGAATTTTCATCAGAAGATCCAAGGATGCGTAATTGGGGAATATCGCAAATAGATCAAAGAATATTTTGCGGTGAATGAAAGAAAATTATAAACTTTGCGTTCGTCATCGAGTATCAATTCCCGTTGGCTGTAGACGCCGCTTGTTGCACAGCTCCATCGTCGAAGCTCGTTAAACCGCGCGTCGATGCATTTCTACGGCGTTCACGAAGAACACGTGTCGTTGGATTTCGTCGGGATTCTCTCGTACCCACGATAGTTCGGAAAACGCTCCATATAAATGTCAATTATACATCCATCAAAATTTAATAGAACGATGTTAACGCGGCGGGTTTCGAACTCCTACGATCATCGAATTCTCCTTCAGTTAACGTCAGGGTGACAACTTTTTTAACGACCAAAGTTCGTTACACCTCGTCGGCCTCGAAATTTGGTGGCGAGTTTGAAGCATTCGGGCGAATGGAGTGTGATGAAAAAATTCCGGTACCCTCACTGTCTACTCTGCTTTACTACACAGAAAAAAAAATATCATTGAATCAAGTAAAATTTGCTTGCGGGCTGCCAATGAAGTAAAAACGTTGTTTCAAATCTACTCTGAATTCGTACAATTTCATACCGGATTGAAACGATAACATGTCACCTTGACAGTTTTGCTGTCGTTATTTCTATATCATATTGAATTGTGAGAATTGAAAGTAGAATTGAAACAAACATTTTTTTCTTCGGCAGCCCGCAAGCAAATTTTTTTTCAGTGTATGTCTAAATAAATAAGGAATTCGTTGTAATAATAATAGTATATTATTATTATTATTATTTTATCCTACGTTACGAATGATGTATTGGGTACCAATACCGACTGTTATTGTAAAATTTGTTATTTTTTTTGAGATCTTTAAACGAGTTACCTATGAGAACCTATACCAAATAAAAACGTGTATTTATTAATGTAAAGGGGCTGGGCCCCGTAAATAAATAAATAAATAAATAAATAAATAAATAAATAATGGACAAATTCCGTTACCCTTAAGGTATACACCGCTTCACTACGTCTGAATAAATAAGGAACTCGTTATAATAATAATAGTATATTATTATTATAAAATTAATGATAATAATAATAATAATAATAATAATAATGAGGACGGAAATCTATATAGTACATTAGGTAGCAAACGAACTGACTCGGAGAACGCCCGTTCTAACGACGTGTATTATACGATTCAACAAGCGCTCGTCATCTGACATAGGGGCTCTTTTTCAGAGTTCACCAAACGTGATATTTGAATAACTAGGCGATTCTTTTTTATTGCACAAGCTATTCACGGTACATGGAGCAATGAATTTTTACGATTACCTGAGCTTCACGGTCTCTCTCTGGCATCCTTTCCGCCAGCAATATCGCGTTTTATAAAGACCGGGAAGGTGTTTCGTTTTTTTTTCCAGACTTTCACACAATGGTGAGCGAGAAAACACAGTCCAGAGGCAATAGAACTGCCGGAGAAAATCAGAAAATGAGCCGTGCAATATTGCTGAAATATTTCGGTCCCTGCTAATATCGCACGCGCGTACAACCGCTGTTTCTCGCATAGTACGGCGAGCACGTTAACGCCCACTTCGGCGCAAGCGTGTCTTCCTCTAATCAATTACCATATTATTGTGTAATAATAATAAAGGTGATATTCGATTCGAGCACGGTTACTCTCGCCTCCTTCCGAGAACCCACCGAGCTACCTGTGTTCAGTAACAACCTCGGCGATAGACCAGCTTTTCGCCGGAAAGCAAACGACTCGCGAAGCTTTGTAACGCAATTGCAAAGGGTCGTTTCATCAAATGACTAAACGACACCAACATTGGCAGTCAACTTCAAGAAAGACCGTTCAAAGATAAAACAAACAAAACTCTCTCAAGGGCCCCGACTAAAGACGAAATTAACGAAACTCCCTTAGAGGGGGTCTTGTTTTATTGTTACATCACGACCTAGCGAGCATCTTTTTGTCGACACTTTCGTGCTACCTGCTACGCCGAAGCGGCGGAAGCGATTCAGTTGCGAACCTTAGTTTGATTCGAGCACTGTTAGTCAAGCGTAATTCCTTCCCGGAAGCTCCGACCTATTTTCAGTAAGAACCTCGACTACACTCAGGCTCTCTGGCGGAGTGCGAAGCTTTATTTCACCGTTGTACAGATTTGTTTGCTGAACGACGTCAATGTCAGTAAAGTCTACTTAAAAAAAAATGGCCTTGCCGATCTTGTTTAATGATGAAATAAGTAAAACCCCTTTCGAGGGGTTTGCTTAAAGATGAAATAAACAAAACCCCTGTAGGCGGGTTCGTTTAAAGATGAAATAAACAAAATCCCTGTAGGCGGGTTCGTTTAAAGATGAAATAAACAAAATCCCTGTAGGCGGGTTCGTTTAAAGATGAAATAAACAAAATCCCTGTAGGCGGGTTCGTTTAAAGATGAAATAAACAAAACCCCTGTAGGCGGGTTCGTTTAACGATGAAATAAACAAAACGACCTCGGGAGTGTTGTTTAATTATGAAATAAACAGAACGACCTCGGGAGTGTTGTTTAATTATGAAATAAACAAAACGACCTCGGGAGTGTTGTTTAATTATGAAATAAACAAAACCCGCTTAGGAGGGCTTTTTATTGCTATATCATATCAAAGCCGGATCCTATCATGCCTTTGCGAGCATTTTGTTTTTTTTTTCAACGCTGGCTGAAGCGATTGATTTGCAAACCTTAGTTCCGACCTATTTTCGTTAACAACCTCGGCAAGATTTCGGCGTTTTGCTGGTAAGCTAACGACCCGCGAAGCTTTATTTCACCGTTGTAAAGTCTGTCTAAAAAACGACCGCTCCGGGGGTCTTTTTTAAAGATTTAAAGTTGAAGTAAAAAAACCCCTTTTACGGGGTCTTCTTTATTGCAAATGAAGAACAAAATAACAAAACGCCCTTGCGAGCATTTTGTTATTTGTTAGACACTGGCTGAAGCTTAGATCGAGTTGCAAACCTTAGTTCGATTCGAGCGCGATTACTCCAGCGCAGTTCCTTCCGAGAAAGCACCGACCTATTTTCGTTAACAACCTCGGCGAGACAGCGGCTTTTTCCTGGAAAGCGAACGATGCGCGAAGCTTTCTTTCGCCGTTGCAAAGTATCGCGAAATACACAACATCGACATCAGTAGCGCCAACTTCAAAAATATCGTCTCAAGGGCCTTGTTTAAAGATGAAGCAAACAAGACAATAGGGCGTCCTGCTTTTTTGCCATAACATGTAGGGAAGGGCGGGGCAAAATGGGGCAACGGGGCAAAATGGGGCAACGGGGCAAAACGGGGTTTTTGGGCAAAAGTAAATTTTCCAATCATTTTTGGATCGGACAAGGTGGCAAAACGGGGCAGAAAAGCCTGATGCATCGATGGGGCGAATTCGGGCATCCAAAAATTATTGGAAAATGACGTTTTGCCCCATGCCCCGTTTTGCCCCGCTCTACCCTACTTGCGAGCATTTATTATTTTTTGTAAACACTTTCGTGCTCGGTACTCCGAGGCTGCTGAAGCGATCGAGTTGCAGACCTTAGTCGATAATCTGAGTACTAAATATATCATGTACACTAAACTTGGGCCTGACCAGTAAAAGGCACACATAGCTAAAAAAAACTGTTGGAACCTCGTACAAAATGTTGAAATCACAAATTACTGTTATTCATTCGTTTTCACACAGAAACGAATGCTGGGATGACCAATGTGCAAGTAACTTCATTTCGCTCAAGCTCGACCTCACCTAAAAATGAAAAATTTAATCGAAGCTTAATCAAAGTTTATGGTAAAAGTACCAGTGGCCGCACACCTAAGGGCGAAGTCCCAGTTCTCGTATATGCATGTTTCATGCATAAAAATCGTATTTGCGTCTCTCTTGCACGCATGCTTTGCGCGGCAACTGGGACGTGTTCGGTCACTGGGACGTTTACCTTAATTAGTATTAATACGTTTTCGGACAGAAACGGATCTTACGATGACGAAGCCTCGACTAAAGTGGGGACAATTAACCTTCAGTATGCATTGGGGGTCATTTTGAGCCCAACAGTTTTCTCCAAAAGTCAACTATAAACCCACTTTTGGACGAGTAAAAAAAGTTTTCCGGAAATGTGACTGCGTGAGCTTAAAAGCTGGCTAATTCACTGCAAAAAGCATCGGAACCTTTTGTCCGGCAAATTGCATAACTAAGGTAAACGTACCAATGGCCGGACACTTAAGGGAGCAGTCCCAGTCCCAGGACATGCATGAAAAATCGTATTTCCACCTCTCTTGCACTCATGTCGTGTCCGGCCACTGGGACGTGTCCTCTCATTCGTACGTTTACCTGATGCAATTTTCCGCAGTCTCGTTAACTACCGAGATATTCAAAACATCCGAGGCTGAAAATTAGTTTGCACGCCAAGGGTCGATAAGAGTTCTCGCGACGATGCTTAATTAAAAAACACTTTGTTACTTTTTTGCACCCCTTTGATCTTTCCCCGGCAAATGGTGTAATTTATGCCGTAATTTACCAGACTTGACCTAAATTCCGATCTCCCTTTGTTTTTTTCCAACGGTGAGTGAAAGACGGAACTGAAAGAGGGGAAGGGAATGTTCGTTGTCGTCTCTTCTTATCGCGGTCAGTCCGATGACTCTTTATGCGCTTACCGCGACACGTTAACGAATTGTCAACACCAGCCGAGTTTGTCTGCGAGTACTGTAGACAAGTGGTCATAGGGGATGAAAGCTTGTAGTCCCCTATGGTAGGAATGTGTTGCGCGGGTGCAATCAAGTGGGAAGCGTCGGGCGCGAGCAAGGGCGAGAGCAGGTGAATGGAATAGGGAGTCGGCGGGTTGACGAGGATCGAGCAGGGGATGAGGAATGACGAGGAGATTCGAAGCGGGGGTTGATGGGCCGAGTTAAACTCCGGTAAGGACGTATTAACGCATCTCTCGCCGCACCTACGTCTATTCTGGAGGTTATTCGGGTGGCAAAACGCGCACGTACACCGTCCCTCATTGATGCCTGCTCGGTTTCCCTATCGCCCTTACGGCGGCCCGGGCTTTAATGAACGGCGCGGTGAATACACTGCATTGAGCGCGGGGCGGGGCAAAATGGGACGGTGGGACAAAACGGGACAGATAATCTGGATGATTTCCCTTTTGAAATTGCGGTTCTCAAAAGCAGGTGCAATTTTTTTCAGTGATTTTAGGATGTTCCGTTTTGCCCCATCGATGCCTCCTGAATGTCTTCATTTTGCCCCAATGTTCAATTTTTGCCCCGTTTTTTTATAACGTTTCAAAAATATTTTCGATCTTTCGAATATTCGGTTCTAATACCCCGAGAGCTTAAAAATTATCGGGTATTTCCCGATTGTTTCGTTGCGTAGCAACGAGCGAGATAAGTTTTGCTTAAAAAAATCCCGAGCGCGCAGCGCGAGGGATTTTTGAGCAAAACTTATCTCGATCGATGCTACGCAGGGAAACAAGAGGGAAATACCCGATTAATTTTTAAGCTTGAGGGGTATTCGGCTGATTATTTTTTCAACCTCAATTTCGACCAATGAGATTGTGGTATTTAACATTTTCCTGACAAGGTTTTAGGACATGCTATTCACGAGCATGTCCATGCTCGTGAATAGCAATTTGACGTTTAATCATTCGCATAGGTTACAAGTGACAGAAAAATTAATGTTTATCGCCTAGCAACCTAGCCGGAAAATTTTCGAAAAATTATCGATATAATTTAGACCTAGTTGTACCACGTGATGTCAAATACCGCGCTCTCATTGGTCGAAATTGGGGTTGAAAAAATAATCAGAAATATTTCTGAAATTTATGGAAATATTTTTTTGAAATATTCTGCCGAAATATTGCAACGAAACATTTCTTCATTCATTAAACGAATATTTCAGAGAGATATCTGACAAATAATGTACCAACATTTAAAAATATTTGTAAAACATTTTTAAAATATTTTGCGAAATATTTTGTAATATTGGTAAAATATTTTCAACATTTCAAAAAAATATTTTCGAAACATTTCAGAAAAATGTCCGTGCTATTTGCAGCCTCGGTAAACATTTTAGATCACTAAATCACGGTATGAATAACCCTGTCAGGGCTTTTTCCAGACCTCTACGAAACACCTAAAATTTCTGACGCCTACGGCAGCTAGAGTGATTAATCGATTTACGAGCATTATAAAAGTACCGTTGCCGACAAAGCAATGCACGACCGAAGCTGCATCGAGAATTTCGAAGCTTCATATTGGAGAAACGCTGTAGGGATAAGGATGTCCGCCTGGACGAGACAGAATGGCGAATTAAATCGCGGGAACTAAATTAGAATTCTTTTTATTCGTAGTCGATGCTGCTATCGACGAGAGGCGTTGTCTAGCGTAGGTAGTAACAGCGTAGGTAAAAGTGAGCGTGTGTATTGCAATATGTACCTGTATATACGGGTCTGTCTATTGCCCGCGACGGCATAAACGACTAGATGCAACGCACACGTTGTCATATACATATATATATATATATATTCCGTACATAAGGATATATATATATATAGATATATAGATATATATATGCGAACGAACGACCAGAGATTCTCGTCGAGTTTATTGAATTCGAGGCGATTCCCCGTCCATGTCCCTTTCTATTGCACCCGCGTGCAATGCGTTGGGTTCCTAACGCGTGAAATAGTGCAAGAGAAGAGTCCTCGACTCTGCCATATGAAGAGGGGAAGGGGGAGGTGATGCGCCTCCTGCGATCACGAGACGGTAAAACGGTTATAGATAGTTTGGACAAAATTGAAACTTATATCGCTTCGTCGTGTTACTGTTAGCATCTACGGAGAGCCCTGTCTGAGCACACGCGGACTGTACTACTGGATACGCGCGATGCAGCGAATGATCGAGAGATCTAGTGGAATTAAAAAAAGCGAAAACAAAAAATCGAGCAATAAGGTGTCTATTCACTGTTAATTGATTTGTATGTGATACGAGTGAAAAAATTGTATCTTTTGACTGCACTGAAGAGAGGACAAAGTGCCAATGTGTTGATAACAATTTTTTGCCAGCTGCACGACAATCCATCGTTATTTCGACTGTTCTTTAATTTACTACAATTCCATGCAACATCGGAAGTGTAGGGTGGCATAGTCCGAAATGGTTATAACCGGAAAAGACTAACGCCCGAAATGCATGGCCCCTGAAAATTTAAACCCCGAAACGTATTTACCCCGGAATTAATTAATTAACACCCATTAAGCCCCGAAACGTCACTTTATTAAAATATGGCGGCGCGTTGATCACGAATATGAAGTTTATTTTGCTGCAAACCGAATATTTTAGATGTTAATCCTAAAAATGCGATTTCACTTTAGAGCAAACTGTTTTCAGTGCATAAAATCGAAGATACAAATGTCCCACTACACTTACGCACAAAAAGGCCAGCAGATTCATGTTCAACGCACAAAAATACTTCGCAATACGGCCCAGCTAATTTTATAAACGGAAAAAAATTTCATATCGACAAAAAATATTTCATAAAAAATTCCAAGGCTACCCCTTTCCAATCAATTTTTCACGTTTTTCAACGTCCTCGAATGGCATGATAAAACGATTGTAAAACTTCGCACAAGGCCCTATTTTGTGTATTTTTTCCCGTAGAACACGATGGGCACCCCGGATTTTTCCTAGCTCCATTGGGAGCCGAGATATCGACCTTTGAAAATAACGAAAATTGACGTTTTTTCAAAAATGGCTCAAAAATGGAAAAATCGTTGTTCAGTCGATTTTTTTTATTTCAAGGCTATATTCCACGTATTTTTTCCCGCTGATCACGAATATAACAATTATTTTACTACCAACCCAATATTTTCCATTTAAATCCCAAAAATACGATTTTTCGTGCATAAAATCGATAGAAATATAATTTCTCGTCGAACCGCAACATTTTTCTTCCTCATAGAGAAACCTTTTTTATTTTTATTTTTCACCGTTACAATTCCAAAATCCATATTAACTTTCGCCTTGATTCGTTTGTTCTGTGTCATCGGTAAAAAAAAGTCTAATAATATTAAATCTACGTAGATGAGGATTGAAGAATGATCCACGAATGTGAAAAATTGTTAATGAATGTTCCATCCGCGTCTGCAATGAATATCTGATATCGGTTGTCCCCGGCTTCGAGCGATGAATTAGCGACCTCGAGAAGGCATATAAAAAAAAGACTATTAAAAAAGGTTTAAACTATTTTATTTTTATTTTTTCACTCCGTCGACTCGGCTTTCCGTACGGCGAACCAATGAACTTGCTTACCACTGTAAATCGCGGAAAGCTTTCCGCTGACGTTTTAATTTCCGCGCCGCGGAGAATTTCCACCGCTGTTCCGTGGGACGAGAGCTTCGCTGGATCACTTCAGTCCGCAAATTGCAAATGCAAATGCGCGGTATTCCGCACCGAGCGCACTTGATCTCTATAGTGGGTGGAAGTATATCTGCGCGTATATATAGTCGTAATAACCGATAAGCAGTGAATTGTATAGATTATTTATAGATAAAGAGACCGACAATACTTGGGAAAAAAAAAAAAAAAAAAAAAAAAATAGGACGTCGGATCGGATGAAGCTTCGATTGATTTTCGCTTGTATAATGCAGAGACCACTTTATTCATTTTATTCATCGCGAGTTCGCGACCGTTTTATAACAATGTGATATAGCGAGCTGACGGAAGTAAAACTGATAATTAATTAACTTGGCAAAAGTTCGTTCTCATTTAATAAAGTCGGGCGGAAAAGAGAGGTGAAGTTTCCCGAGAGATTTCAGGGTCCCCTTATCGCAGTATCGTCGAAACTCGGAGAGCTTCCCCGCCGGAACGCGGGCTTTTAAGATGAGCGAACCGGAAGAGGAGGAACACTTCCACTTTCTCTGATTATCTTCTTAACGTTTCGTATTAAAATCTTACGGTGCACTCGTCCAAAAGTAAGTCGCACGAAAGCGTAGGCTTCCGAAACTCCGTATAATTGCCGTCTCGCGTATAGTTTCAACGAGGAAGACGTCAGCCGGTTATTTCGACATTTAATCGGGGAGCAAAGACGTTCGGATAGGTGATTTTTAAATGCCGAAAATCGCGAATTGTCCACAAAAATTAGCAATAAAAAAAGGTACAAAGTAACTTCCAGATTGCTTTTGCGTTTTTTCGTGAGGACCAAAATCAACTATAAACATTTTCTGTCATCCGTCTTTTAAATACAATGTTCCAATGTATTTTTGGTCCCGCTGTTCACGTGCATGCGATTTATTGTCTAATTTGTCCGGTTTTTTTAAACGTTTCTTATCAAAATCTTACCAAAAGTAAGATTGATAGATAGATAGCATTTATCGTACAGTAGAACCTGAGGTTCTCTAGGTGCATAGAAAATGAATACAAAAATAACATATGAATAATTAACCGAATATCAAACAAAATAACCGAAATTAAATAAAAAATAAATAAAACCGAATATGAAACAAAGTAACATATGAAACTGAACAACAAACCGAATATAAGACAAAATAAGAAAATAGTAACGAATCTTAATAAACTCGAACGTAACAAACGGTAACGAAACTTAAACTGCTGAACACGTAAGGGAGGTCAGAGCTCGTATATTTTGACGATAGAATACGATGGGCGACATAATTTTTTCGACATTAAATCAAGCAAACATATCGCTAATTTTTAAATACCAAATATCACGAATTTTCTAAAAAAATGCTCAATAACAAAAAAAAACTTTACAAAGTAATTTGCACGTAGCTAATCTCTACTTTTGTCCACGCTGTTTGCATCCCATCAATTTTAATCCCACCTCAGTATTTCGTACGAAAACTCGCGACGCAACTTAAAAAAAAAAAATTGTCCATTACCTTCCGCAAATTATTCTCGAGTGCGCTCTTCCAGCGCCGTTACAAATTCACGCGGCACACCACGTCTCTTATCCTCATTAATTGTCACTCAGAGGAACCGGAGGACAAAAAATAAAACAACATCTCCTTTCGTCGTCTGACTTCCGCTTGTTGCGCTTGGGATTACATTGCCTCGACGACGTCTCCGACAAAGCCGACGCGATGAATCTTACCGTCGCTATATTTGCCGAATCCACAGGAGCTCTTGAAGCTCAACGGTCTACGAACTACGAGTGTCTATTGCCACCCACAGTCGATTTGTCATTGTTGCACGGTCGCGAAATTTTTTCGGCCACCGAATTACACGACAAGTTACGAATCCTTTCCCCCCCCCCCCCAAAAAAAAAAAAAAGCGATCCACTAGCATGGCGAGTAGCCGATTGCCGATAGCACGGATGGTTGCACGTAACATATAGTGAAACACTCGGTACCGTACAGAAACGGGCTGATATTTTCTTGCGACTTTGCCCTCACAATTCCACCCGTTTGGCGCGGCGCGATAAGACAATACGTAATTATTTCTCGCGTATGAAATAAATAAAATAAGTAAAGAAGTGTGCAACCGATAATTGAAAGAGCAGAAATCCTCGGTACAGAATTTGCTAAGCAACATTTTGATAATCCAACAATCCCTCCGGGAATCTGCAGGAGACACAAACTTCCGACGTCATCTCTGAGCTAAATATTAAACGGATTAAAAGATTAACTTGGCACTGCTACTTGAATATTTAGATGTACAAATACAGAGGTGATATCATTTATTTATCTATTTATTTTCAACTGACAATACTCAATTGTAACCGTTAATCAAATTGCAAAATCGGGAATAACCAGCCTGGAGGACTTAAGGTCAACGGCCTCTTGACCCACCCTAAGGCATTCTAATGGATAAAAAAATAAAGAAAAAAACTGTTCCATGCTATCAACTGTCAATAAATTCACTACTAAAATAAATAAAATAAATAAAATAAATAAAATAAATAAAATAAATAAAATAAATAAAATAAATAAAATAAATAAAATAAATAAAATAAATAAAATAAATAAAATAAATAAATCGCACATTTACGAGGTGCTTCTATCGCTGTTATCGCCACTACCGCTGCTCGGCAACGATCCCTCACCGCGAAAAAGCTTACCTTCCATCTGTCGGCGCCTCGAGCAAAAAAAAAAAAGAAATACAGGGTCAAATAAAAATCATAGATTACATCCCTCTCTCGCTCTCCCTCGCGTTGTAAAAAAAGATGTTGAACGAGCACGCGAAACTTGAGGGCTCCCTCGCTCTGTAATAACGTTTCCCCCCGCGGTCTGGATCAAGTGAGAGAGGATACCGCTATATATCTGCCTTAAGCCCGCGTCAGCAAGCACTCGCGAATAATCTCACCGAGTTAGATAATAAAGTACACGCCCGCGGTGACGCAATCCCGGCTTAAAGTTCCTCACCTTCCACCGTCGTATTATAATTAATCTCATACTAGCGTTGTTCGGCGGAGACTCGAAGCTTAAAGCTCGGCCCGTCCGTACGCGATGTTCGTGGCTCGGCGATCGTGTTCGATCTTTAACTTCGGCGAGCTCCACTCTTTATGCTCTTTATGCTCTTCGTTGATAAGTCATCCCTCCGTTCTCGAGTGAAAAGCTCCGCGCACAATGGAGACATTATCCATGTAAATATACATTACGCTCTCACCGACGCGGAGATACTACCCCGATACACCTATTGTGCCGAGGTAAAATGCACGAAGTCCTCTCGTCTCGTATGTATTATTACACTCGGCGATGACGCGCATCATCGGCACCCCGTGCGGTAAATCCTTGTGAATGGAAAAACGACAGGAATATCTCATTGACTACACCTTGTTTTTTATTTTTTATTTTTTATTATTATATATTATTATGTATTAATATTTTTTATTATTATGTATTATTATATATTATTATGTATTAATATTTTTTATTATTATGTATTATTATATATTATTTTATGTCAATATTTGGTTATTTTATTTATTGTTTTTGGTTCCTTGAGTAGGAAGCTTTATTTTCGTGAAAAATAAATGTTTTTCGCAAAAATTTCATGTTACCATGTTGAGAATGTTCCAAAACGTCGATAAATCGCAATTAGAAAGAAAAGAAACATTGCCGAATGTGTGTGCCAGATCTGGAAATTTAAATCCCTGAACGGCGTAAAGCCGTTCTCGAGTAAAGCTATTACAAGCTGATGGCTTTAATAATAAAGCTATTAAAGTAAACCTGTTACGTTGTTCTGTTTGTTACAATTTGGACCAAGGATTTTGGAGTTATGGATATATCGACAGATGTCCGCCTATTAGACTTGCCGAGAGTCGATTTTACTCTTTAAATTTTAAGGTGTTTTGAATTTTACAATTTCATGAAAAATCAGAGTACTTCATGTCATACGCGTCCAATATTTATCAAATGTTCAATTGGGAGTAAAATAAATGGTAGATTCACGACCAGTGAGCTAATATTATATGGAATAATAATTGGGCTAAACATTTTAAGACGAATGGATTATTATCGATAGATGGCCTATTACTAACTTGCCAAGAATAGATCTAACCCTTGAAATTTTATGGGCCTTTGAATTTCCCGATTTCATGAAAAGTCAATACTTCACGTCGGACGCATCCGAATCCTCAGCAAATATTCAGCCAGGAGTAAAATAAAATAAAATAAATGGTGGGTTCGTTACCAGTGGGGAAAAATTATGCGTCATAGTCCCGATGGGGTCTATGCGTCCGTTATGGGACGACGAAAAAAAGGTTTCTCACAGAAGCTTCGTTGACGAAAGTTATTTTCATAATATTTATAATATTCCAGTAGAGCAGTTGCGGTATTTAATAATTTACAGCATTTAATTCGCTCGGGTAGAGTTTTAATACGGCAGAGTTGTAATACGTTAGCGGTGCTGATACAATATTCCGGTAGAGTTGTTTTAGTATTTAATAAGTTACCGAATTTAATACGCTCTGGTACAGTTTTAATGCGACAGAGTTTTAATAACTTGGAGATATTTCCGGAAAGAGTTGCAGCTGTAAATGGAAGTGTAAATGGAATATTTGATGCCAGACCAACGATCAAAGAATAATTTTTTTTTAATCTCGAAGATAGTCTTCTCAAGCGCACAATTAATTCCGGAGGGCGAATGATTGTCGAGAGAGTGAGGGGCTGATTTTGAAGGTTGGAAGGTAAAAAGCAAGCAAATTGTTCTCGGTGACGCTCGTTTCACTTTATTTCTCCGCCTCGCTTATTCTGTGGTTAATTGGAAAAGCTCAATTACGGAGCACCACAGTCCGCTCGGAGTCGTAAATTACGCGAGAGACAAATTAAAACCCTCCTGTTAATGAACCTGTGTCCTGCGGTACGCGATTATTGTCGTCGGGGGTTTTGCCAATGTTCGTTCACGCTTCTCATCACACTTTAGATTGAAGAGTCTCATAAATAAATAAAAGTTTTCACGTTAAAAAAAACGAAAAAAAAAGTTGTCATACCATCGTTTTTACGACTACGAGCACTCGACTTCGGACTAAGGTAAAAGTACCAATGGCCGGACACCTAAGGAAGCAGTCCTAGACCCTGGACAGGCATGAAAAATCGTATTTGCGTCTCCATTGCACGCACGCTTTGCCCGGCCACTGGGACATGTCCGGTCATTGGGACGTTTTACCTTAATGCTGAAAATAAATTTAAAATGTTCCAAACGATTTTTTTAGCGCGCCCTTGGTTAGCGAAGTGATGAAAAAAAAACACTGTAATGAGAGACCAAAAATCAACATTCGAGCCCGCAAAGCGAACACCGATCGCTCCGATGTCCACAACTAAACACAATCGAAGCTCCCAGTCGATCCACCCAGGCTTAATTTCATTAAAAAAAATTTAAAAAAGTTGTCATACCGTCGTTTTTACGACTACAAGCGCTCAACTTCGGACTAATGCTGAAAATAAATTTTAAATGTTCCAAACGATTTTTTAGCGCGCCCTTGGTTAGCGAAGTGATGAAAAAAAAAAAAACATTTTAATGAGAGACCAAAAATCAACATTCGAGCCCGCAAAGCGGCCACCGATCGCTCCGATGTCCACGAGTAAACACAATCAAAGCCCCCAGTCGATCCACCCAGGCCTAATTTCATCCTGGCATTGCGAATGATCGATCACAACAGGTGCACATAAAAATTACCAAGCGGCTTCCATAGACGCCTGTAGAAGCTTCCGGACGAATCTTTCGGTTCGTGGACCTAAAAAGTCCCGGAGAATTCTTCGCGCGTCGCGAGAATATGAAAATCTATGCCGGTTCATCAGCGCATCTGCGTATGTGTTCTATAATATTTTTGCCTCCGCGAAAGCGTGGTCGTTGTGCATTCATCGCCGACGTAAGCACGGCGATTGTGAAAGAGATTTATGGCTCGCGTTATGCGCGTTGCAACGAGCACGGTGAATGGAAACGATCGCGTCTTCGGTGAAAAACTCCCGATGGAAACGAGATTGAAAACGAAAAGCTATGCGATTGTTAGGGATACGGCTTCGCCGGGGTACACAGATACCAATGCCACGCGGAATGTAAGCTTTCTATGAAATGTAATTGAAGAATGGGTATGAATGGAGAGTAAGGCATCGAGTAAAATTTAATTTAAACGTGTTCACGCGCATCGGTGCTATTAGAATTCCATTGTAGTATCCACTTAATAATAAAGTAATACGAGGCCACCAGGACACTCTCATGCACGTCTCACATAACACTCGACGACGCTCAAGGACATTCAGAGGCACTCAACGACATTAATGAACCCTCATATGTCGAGTTTCTGTGAGTGTCTATGAGAGGCTCTCACATTTGACTTGTATATATAAAACTCATTTTTCGGCCCGAAGTGATGTCACACCGGAAATACGTCACTTCCAGTTTGTAAATCTCATTTTTCGGCCCGAAGTGATGTCACACGGGAACTACGTCACTTCCGATTTGAAAGTCTCATTTTTCGACCGGAAGTGACTTCATACCGGAAATACGTCACTTCCGGTTTGAGAGTCTCATTTTTCGACCGGAAGTGACTTTATACCGGAAATACGTCACTTCCGGTTTGAAAGCCTCATTTTTCGACCGGAAGTGACGTATTTCGGGTCAAGAATACGATCATAGAAACAGTCAACAAACTTCCTCGCGGAGGAACCAAGGCGCACATTGCTTTGCGCCTTTCAAAAAATGATTATATACATAGATGTATGGTCTAAAATAATTAGACTGCTTTCGAGTAATATTATACTGCGGTAGGAGCGGATAGCGGTAAATCCGTACACCATGGCCTTTGATTGAACGATAGACGAGCCAAACGTCGAAGCAGCTCGTCTCACCCCACTCCCCGGTCGTTAATTATCTATTGGCAATGCGATATTAATTGTCCATTCGATCCACGATAATTGGAAATTCGTAACAGTAACCTGTGGCAATGCGGTGGATACAGTGATTCGCGCGGAGCGGCTCCGGAACCACCGACGGCAATAAACATTTTCGTCGGATAAAACAAATATTGCGTGACCCCGATAAGCGTTCAGCCAATTATTTTTAGACCCCTTCGTTTGCCCTTTTAAAACGCGCGAGATAACAGTGTGTCGCGCGTATCGCCCGGTCAGTCGATACAGCCGATGAACAAACAAGTATCGACGATGACGCGAGTACGCAAACTGGTCTCAAAATTACCGCCGGAAGTTCTGTAACGCTAATTCGATATTAAAATCAAATTAACGGCGTCCCGGTTAATTATTGACGCCCTGGGACATCGACGATGCTCGCGGTGCTTCTCGATTCGATGGCTTGATTGTATTGACCGAACATTCGGCAAACGGCCAGTTTCGCGAGTTTCCGTCAAAGTCGATTGATGCAATATAATGTCGAAATTTATTGCGCGTGAAAACTCCCGGACGCGCGTATACAACAGAGAATATGCAATGTTATTATTATTTAGTAATTATATATATCGAAATTCGCGAATAGCGAATAATAAGGGGTGTTTTTTTTCGATTTTTGTTACAGACGAGAATTGCAGTAATAATATCGACGTCCAACAAACCATGATTCTCGTAAGCCTGCTCGCAACAACGGCCCTCATCAGTTTAGCGAGAGGATCGCCAATGGCGTATGCCACATATCGAAGGAGGGAACTTCCGGTGGACGAGCGCCCTGAGCTTCTGCTCGTCTACGACCAGAGAGGCTTTGAGGTGAGAGCAGTAATTTTATTTTATTTTTTTTTGAGTCATTCGAGATGAATGTTAATTCGAGAATAGAATCGGTTTTTAAGACGACGTGAAACGGACTCGGTCGGTAACAAAAACTGTAATACGTTTCTTTGAAGACTTTTCAAAATCTTTGTCAAAACGCAAATTGTTAGCAGCTGCGTTCAACAACCAAGGAGATGAAAATAATTTGATGCATCTAAACGGAAGTTTGGCGACCTCGGAAAAAAATGGATTGCAGTTTTTATTACCGTCTGAGCTCGGGGTCGGACGAAAGGGAGGGTTTGACGTAAAAATTTTGCATACAAATTCGGGGATAGAATTTATTTTTAATACGATGTGAAACAAAATTAGTCGGTAACAAAAACTGTAATCCATTTCTTTCAAGTTTCTTCGGAATCTTTCTCAAAACACAACATTATTGGCGTCCCCGCCCAACAGCCGAGGAGACACAAATAGTTTCAACCACCTAAAAAAAAGTCGGGCACCCTCAAAAAAAAAAAAAAAAAAAAAATGGATTACAGTTTTTATTACCGACCAGGCTCGGGTCGGGCGGGAGGTTTTCACATCGACTTAAGTGAAAGTGAAAGTCACGTGACGGGGCCATGAGTGTGAGAGAGATAGTTGCAATTTTCAAATTAACTTTATTCAATGGTGCAAATTTTTTTGAAAAAAAAAAATGAATTTGGTCCGAATGCGAAATTGCCGTGTGCATCCGGCGCGAATTTGCTTCTTCCTCAAAAAAATTAGCACCCTTGAGAAAATTTCATTACAGTTTTCATTACCGACCGCGATATTTCACTTCCCTTTAACGCACGAGTTGCAAAAGCGTGGAGATAAATTTGCGAGTGAGACGATCGTCGCTAATCTCTGACGAGCTGCAAACTCGATTTCCCCGATCGAGAAGCAACGAAACGGCGACAGATAGATTCGGAATCGGCCGATTCCGATAACGGCATTAAGACAAGAACGATTTAGTCACCGTAGTGGCTCGCAGGCGATAAATGGTCAAACACGGACGGAGCGCACACCGGTAAACAACGCTGTAACGAGAGACTCCCGGAGCGCGCCGGGAGCGAGCGAAGCCGCCGGGATAGATTGCCTGAAAATTCGGGGGAGTCGGATATTGACTCGGATATTGTGAACGGACGGTACACAATACAGGCCGTATAAGCATGAGCCAACAATCATTCGATATTCGGAATTAAAACCGACAACTTCACGGTATCGGGTCCATCTGTCGCGTTCACAGCAATCGATTCCTGTGTGCGTCCGACGCGGAGCCGCAAATACATAGCCGCAACATATTTTAAGGCAGTCCGAACGGTAGAACCCAGCCAAACGTGAGATTCATGGAATAATTCAAACATTCGTCGATGGGATTAAAGACTGAAAAAAAATCAACCATGTGCAAAAGTGCTGCAAATACTGTTTTTATGTTATAATAGTTTTTATGTTATAATAGTTTTTATGTTATAATAGTTTTTATGTTATAATAGTTTTTATGTTATAATAGTTTTTATGTTATAATAGTTTTTATGTTATAATAGTTGTTATGTTATAATAGTTTTTATGTTATAATAGTTTTTATATTATAATAGTTTTTATGTTATAATAGTTTTTATGTTATAATAGTTTTTATGATATAAATGTTATTGATAAATCAACGGTAAAAATAATTGTTCAACAAATTACCCGGCAACTTAACTATTTGTTTTTTCCACAACAATTATTCGTTTATTTTCCTGAACACGTATGAATTTTTTTTCAGAATTTTTTATAATCTTTGAAGATCGCGTTTTTTCTATGTTGATGCTGTGAAAAAAAGCAATTTTTCAAAGATTACAAAAAGTTCTGAAAAAATACACACGCATTCAGGAAAATAAGCGAATTATTATTATGAAGGACAATAGTTGAGTTGCCTGGTAATTTGTTGAATAATGATTTTTATCTTCGATTTGTTGATAACAAATTGGAATTATTATTTCACAAAAATGATCTTTGCATCTCCCGTATGGTTGATTTTTTTCAGATTTTTATTCCCTCGAGAAGTGTTCGAAATTTTTGCTGAAAATCCCGTTTAGCGGGACTGTACCGCTCGGACTACCGTAATTCTGTTCTCGTTCAGCGTTACGCGCAGCGTCCCACAACAATGCAATAAAAGCTCCCGATGAATAAACATGAAATATTAATTCACCGATTGCTCGACGGAACGACACGGTGTACAAAAGTCCGACGGATGAACGAACTTTTTGTATCCATTAGATCTCCTTCGTGAATTAATTGCACGCTCGATTGAGCGAATTTAATTAGTTCCGTCCGACGATAACGCGAAGGACGCCCTCCGTCGAGCGTAATGGGCAGGGAGGGCGTTCGGAGATGTGGAGGGGGAAGAAAAAAAAAGGAATCAAATATGCATTGGAAAATGTGACGCGTCTGCTATAAATCTCCTATTCGAAGCCGAACTGGGACGATCGGGTCGGTCGCGTTATTTCCCTGTACGGCCGGCGCGAAACAACTGAAACGTGAAATCCAATTCTCTTTGACGTTCTCTCGACGCAAAGCTCGAGGATTTTTAGGACCACTTTTATCCTCGATCCGATGCCATTCGATGTATCGCTGTGCAGGGCAGCCGACGCTTGGTTCACTGGTGGATTTTACAACTATTAACTGTTCAGTTCGTTATAACGGAAATAAATCGTACATCGGAAAAAGTTACACACGTTCGCAACTTTGTTCAAGTGTGCACCGCAACTGTGTAACAGTTGCTTTATTAACGGATCAAAAACTTTAACCCGCCACTTCACTGGACAACAAAAAGTTTACATACGCATGTGTAACACATTCGTAAGTTTGCAATATTTCGTTGTGACGCTCGCCCAACGTAACAACTTTAAAAAATAACATGTCCAATATACGCCAGATGTGTTATCATAAAAAACAACTTGAAAAAAGGGGAAAAATCCAGAAAAGAAACAAAAACGAGGGTATGAAACCCCCTCCCCTCCCTCCCGCCCCCGCCTTCCCCTTCCCGGTGCCCCAAAACTGAAAAAAGTCAGGTTGAGACTTCCAGTGAGCCATCACAAAAATTAATATAAATAATACAAATAATCATAAAGCAGGTAAAATAAACCACTTACCGACTGTTGACTGTTAATATTATGGTAAACCGCCATGCGGTTGATCTTTTACCTGCGTGATAACTGTGGTGCTCATCAGACGTCCCTCTCGAATTCCGTCTTTCCTTACAGCCATTCTAAGCCAGGCAGCACAAACAAATTAGTTACCAAAAAGTGATGTAAATAGGTTTCGTACGTCCGTCTGGACGCTATTCGAAAGTTACCACCTATCAAAAAACTTAACTTTTGAACGTAGAATGGCTTTTAGTTACCATCCGGACGGACACGTGTAACCCATTTGGATCACTTTTTCATACCAGATGTCTTTTCATTGCTACCTGTAAAGGCCGCTCGTGTGTAGGCTTAAGCGTCTGGATTATATTGGACATGTTCCCAGATAGAAAAATGACGGAACGGTGGCGGAACCAATGGTAAGATACCCGTTTGCCGGCACGTTTTTCTATCTGGGTTATTTTTTTAAGTTGTTACGTTTGACGAGCGTCACAATGTTGTTATCTTTAAAATGCTTTACATGCGAATACGTAAACTTTTTGTGGTGCAGTGAAATGACCGATGTACAGTTTTTGATCTGTTAATAAACGAACTGTAAATATTTTCGCTGTACGCTTGAACAAATTTGCGAACGTTTGTAACATGTTTTTCGGTGTACGATTTATTTCTGTTATAACGAACGAATGTACGCTCGAAAAGAGTCTCGATTAACCGGGTTACACGAAACCAAAAACTGAACCGAAAACTGAAACCACGGTTAATCCGAATGAAATGACACGATTTTGTTTAGCTTTTTGCAACGTCTCCAACGCCAGTTCGATAGGGTAAAAGTGGTCAATATCGCTCGATCCATCATTGATTTGCGTACTAATCAATGTACTCACGTCGAAAACAGATAACATAAAAAATTACCAGAGATAAAAACCTTAGCTTATTCTTAGAAAAAAAACCAGCGAAATATTAATTACCCACCGTCAAGATTGTCTCAAAAATTATTCCTGTACCAAAGGACAGGAATAACTGTAGCGGTGGTAACGCGATGGATACCGAGGAATGAAATTAAAGGTCACGGAACAGCAGCACTCTAGAGTTAGGTACAAGGGCGATGGCGGTGCGTTTCTCCTCCGGCTATTATCGCGAATAGAAGGGCGGATTGCTTTTAGCCCTGCCTCGTCAACGTAGCGTAGTTTCCTCTGATGCGGCTCTAACATTAGCGTCCGAGCACATAGCCGGAGAGACCTCTCCGAAACAAGGTTCGCAAGGTGAATCTGACCGGCTCGTTACACAATCCGCGAGGGTTTCCCTCTAGCGTGAACCACGGCAAACCGGTCAGTTTCTCTTCCCGTTGGGAGAGCTCGATGGAAGCCCCAATAAACGCCCCTGACTATTCGACGTTACCATTGATGTTTCAGAACACGGATCCACCGCTGCGCTCCCCGAACGAGATCGAGCGCGACTACGGAATCGAGCTCTCGTCGCAGAACGACATACCGGATGTGGTTAACGATCCGGGATCGAGCATCGCCCGCACGAAGAAGCTCGGTCTGAGCAGAAACTCCCTGTCGATCGTCAATCCCGTGGACGTGCTGCGGCAGCGGGTGCTCTTGGAACTGGCTCGCAGGAAGGCCATGCAGGATCAGCGCCAAGTCGACGCCAACCGGCGTATGCTCGAAACAATCGGCAAGCGTTCGATCCACGATCTCGACGCGGGATATCCGCGAATCGTCGGTCCTACCCACAATGGCAATGCAGGGATCTACACGAGCGAGCAACGGAAGGACGACGATCTACGGCAGGCGCAGGAACATCACGCTTACACGCAACGCATTCCCATCGATAGAACGCACGAATGGTACAACGTCGACGACTCTGTTATACGAGAAAACGGTGACGACGAGGCGCGAAAGATTATGTCTAATTATCATCAGGATAGGATGTAATTTCGACGAAGCATCGATAAGTTTCTATACTATTACGTCATAATTATTACGTGGTATAATGTATTACATGTTGAAGACTTTGCAGACGATTGGCGAACGAGATTCGTTCTATCGACGAGATTATTCGACGATAACGAAATTTAAAATTTAATGAAAATTTTAAACGAGAAAGAGACATAATCGATCCGATAAACGAGTTGAGTAAACGAACGCTATATTGTTTTGCGGACTCGCGATTCTTGTTGGATCGTGAGCTCGACATAGGTATTTTAGTTTCGGGCAATTCGTAGATCATTCCATGTTGCTATCTAAAATTTATTTTCGTTCGCATATGAAGCCTGTATTATTTATTGTTCCTGTGTCGGAAACGTATTTGAGCAACAAAGAAAGTTATTATCAGAACGAGTTTAACTGTAATTCAGTGTTCGGCAGATCGACAGTAAGTCCCTAGATTCCCGAGAAAGCGAAACGCGAACCGCAGCAGTATTATATGTTGTGATTTTTGTAAGGGAGACCTTGATGGCTGTACGAGCGATAACTTTCCGTCTCATTCGTGATACCAATATAAGTCCCTTCCGCATAAAAACGTCGTAGCTTGTAAGTCGTATGAATCATTCCTTCCGATCCACTGGGTTTGTCCTAATCCCCAGGTTTATCCTTCCTGATCCGTGAATATTAACCCAGTCTACGTTGAAAACAGATCCGCTATAAGAGCAAAAATTAAAAGGCAAAAAATATCGCAACTCTGAAGCTTTCAACAATGTACGTACATCGATGTTAGACGTTAGGTCAAAAAAAAATATTAAAAAATTCGATATTATGCCTGTACGAGATTGGTCTTGAAAAAAAAAAAAAAAAAAATTACGAACTATTGATTAATGCGTAGTATAAATAAGCCTGTGTATTTCAATTCCTCCAATTGTCGATGTATCTCTTTGTCTCTGTGATGAAAAAAATAATGTATTTGTGTGCACATATAAACCAAAGATTTTCATTTGCCGTTCGTGTCTCACGCATGTAAAGTATAAAATTTTCGACTTCCGAGACTGGAAAAATATGTTACTTGCGGTCAGCTACGATGATTTGATTATGTTGTACAGGACAACCTCAATCCGATTGCGATAAATAAACTTCGTTCCAAACAAACCCAAACGATAAGAGAGTTGTCATTTTCGTCCACGTCAATGATAAACGCCGTCGAGGTAATTAATTATAAAACGTTTATTATTCTTTGAGGTCTTCTCTTAATTCTTTTTTTTCCATTGATTTATGTATAATACTTATGATTATCATTACAATTACTACAATTAAGACAACACGTATTCCTCCATTCACGTAGCCGTGAATAAAAAATAGAATGTGTTCGCACGTCTATATTCGCAAGTACAAAGTGTGTTGATCAGTTTCACTGTACAGAGCTCACCACCACTGGAATTATCATTAATATACAATTGCTTTGACCTCAAAATTACTCAGACGCTGAACAGTTCGAGGGGGAAGTCTCTCAAAGTAAATAATGTCGATCGTTATAAAATACAATCTCGTGATAAAAAGCGTCTTTCCTTTTTTTTATTTTTCATTTTACCGTTACTCGTCTCGATAGTCTATTTTGAAGAGAGTGAGTCGCCGAAACTACGAAGATGATATAAACGACGGGGAAGATCGGCCGGGTGAAGTCGCGGTACGAGAACAAAAGCTCATAGTTCGCGGATGTGGGGAACGGAGGGGGAGGAGGAGGGATAAGAGGCAAAAAAAAACTGCGTATAAGAAACTTATGATTCGAAATGAAAAGTGCAAGTTTATAATAAACGACGACGTTAACTATTTCGGTGATGTGAATGATCATAGCTTACGAAGATCGAGAACGAACACGCTGCCGTCGGACGCCGAGGCCCCGACTTTGTCACCTCTACTGTTCCAACATACCTCGAATATACCGCCCGTACCTTTGTAACTGTGGACCAACTGGCCACTCTGCGTCGACCAAATGTGAACACATTTGTCGAAGCTTCCGCTGGCGAGAAACTTTCCGTCCGGACTAAACGCGACGCTGTAGACTGGCTCGGTGTGTTTGGTCAGGGTGTGGATGCAAGCCCCCCTCTCGACGTCCCACAGTCTCACGGTCGAATCGAACGAGGCGCTGGCCAGTGTCAAATTCATGTTTGGATTGTGCGTTCCCGGTCCCGTCGGCGACCACTTGATCGTGTAAATCTCTTTGCTGTGAGCCTGAAGATCGTGCACCCACGTGTCCTGCTTCATCGACCAAATCTTCAGACTCATGTCGTCGGAACAGCTGGCCAACAGGTTTCCTTGCGGGTCCCATTTTATAGCGTTGACCTCGTTCTAAACATCGATTCGCAAATATTATATATATATGTATTTAGTTTACGGGATAAACAATACAACAATACATACAACAATAAAAAATAAATCAGTAAGTAGTGGAAGTGTTACAATTAGAATAATATCACCAGATCGCATCTTAATATAAAACCAGATATATTTCCAATTTTTCGACACCGCAAAAGCTACGGCTTTACTTTTTCTCTCGAACTTACGTAAAAAATAAATGGACTATATTATATATTTTGTAAAAGGGTTATTCCCGTTGAGTAAATAAATGAATAAACTCACCGTGTGTCCCTGGAAGCTCTTGATAGGCTTGTCAACGTTCAATTTGCACACGTGGATACACTGATCCGTGGAGCAACTGGCGAACGACGTATTCGTCTGCCAATCGACGTCCAGCGCTGGCGCGCAGTGAAAGCTGAATTGCTGAGTGCACTGACCACTCGCGGCATCCCAAATGATCGTTGTCTTGTCGACACCGGCGCTGAGAATGTAGTTACCGCGCTTGTTCCACTTTAATGCGAATATTGGACCCTTGTGTTGACCGAGGGTGGAAGCGAGTCTGCCGTCGGTCGTCCAAATTCTTGCGTAACCGTCGTAACTGCCGGTGGCCAGGAGAGTTCCGTCGCACTGTTGACACGAGACAAATGTTTGTGGATGAAACGAAATTCGTGTCAGGCCGTCGAGGCAGATCGTTACATTTATACGGAGCTGGACAAAGTACCAACAAATACTTCAAGTACAAAGTACGAAGTATCACAAGTACTTGGAGTATCAAGCACTCTTTTTACTTGAAGTATTTCTCAAGTACTGGTAATTAGGTTTGTACCGTTAAGCTTTATCTAGGGTTTAAAAAAAAGTGCAAAGTAATTTGCGGACAATTCGTCATTTTAAGAATATTTAATCTATTCTTCACTATTTTGATTTTTTTTAAATGCCATAAACAATCTTATTAAAAGCACAAAAATGGTCCCGTCTCGTTTTTTTTTATTTAGATAATTTTTTTTTTTATATTTTGAAATTAAAGGAACGAAAAGGTAACTCCTCATTTTTTTTAATGGAATTTTTTGACAGAATCATATATTAATAGGAACAGGATGTCATGCGACCTACAGAGTATCCTTAATGCGAGCATGTACTCAAAAAGTACTTGCGCTTGGTACTTGAAATCGTAAAAAGTACTTGTGCACTTCACGTACGTACTTAAAGTATCAAACTAGTACCCGGTACTTCAAGTACTGCCCATCTCTGCATCTATATATAGTCTTTTTTTTACGTACATTCCAGTCCAAAGACGTAACGTCCTTGTTACTCGGAACCTCGGTGCCTCCTTTCTGAATGCAGTGACGCAGAACGAGTTGATTAGGCGCTTGCGAGTTATCCGACATATCCCATATTCTCGCGGTACTGTCGCCGGAACCGGATGCGAGAAGATCGATCGTTGGATTCCACGCGCAAATGAATACCTCCGACTCGTGACCACGCAACTTTGTCGCTTTGCTCGCCGGTATTTCAACAGCGCTCGCGTTGTTTCCCGTACCGGCTCCTTGCTGCTGCTCGTCGACCTCCATCTCGGCTCTGTCGCCGCCTCTTTCGTTCGCTCCCGCACCCTCATTCGATGTAACCACTGTACAATTAAATTATCATTATTGCACAGACCCTTAAAATACTTTCTCAGCTTTTCAGATTTCACATTTATCTCACTGAATCTGATCACTCGTGAGATCGCAGAAATTGCGATCTCACAAATGGCTAGACCTGGCAATGAATTCTCGTCACTGACCTTTACTGGGTCGTCTTACGAAATAAAAAAAAATCGCCAAACATTGCAGTTCTGAGATATGCATAGGAAAGTGCAGTTACAAGAAAAATTATAAAATTGAATAAAATCAATAAGAAAAAAAATAAAAAAGAGAGGATCCTAGTCACGCGCAAATCTCACGTGAAGTTTTATCAACTTTAGCAAGTAAACCTAAGTAAACCTAAGTGCCTCAAATTTTTACAAATCGTAGACTTAAGTATTTTTAACTTTTTCAACTTTTATAACTTATTACTCCGTCGCTCTTATATTCAAGATTCATTATATACTATATTTTTATGGTAAAGGAGAAATTCGTCAAAAAAATTAAAATAAATACTCCAACATGCTGGAAGTGAATTCTTTCAGTCCAACGTTCTCGATAAGATTGCCGCGATTGGTAAGATACTCAACGAAATTCGTGTATGCGCAAACGTAGTCTGCAACGTTTTATTTGAAATCCCAGCCCAGGCAACAGAGAAAGAACAGAAACAAAAAATATATTAACAAATGTACATGCACATCTCCTAAAATTAAAGTGTTAACTATTTAAATAAACACAAAAAGAAAGATACAAAATAAATACAAAACAAACGTTTTTTTTTTTACATAATCTGTATGCTCCTAGCAAAGGGACACTTGACCTTGGAGCAATAGAATTTTGCTTCACTATCCCCGACCGTACCAGGGCATTTTAGAAGATATTTTAACCGGACAACCGATAACGATATCTTCAATACCGAGGCAAGGCGGTTCTAGCGGAAAATCCTAAAGAGTCAGATATCCGAGTACACGAGCGGTCCCGTAGTCTGCCTGATTTGTTAAGGAGGTTCATGAAAATGTATCGTCCAAGAACCAGGGTGTAACAGGCCGATTTTTCATACTACCAATTTTTTCTTTCTTCCTTTGTTTTTTCTGCGAATGTTACCTTCTTCCCCATTGGTGTCCTGTACCTCGGTCTTCACCTGTTGCTTCTGCTGATTCTGTTGATTCTGCCTCGAGGCGACGACGTCGGGCATGACCGCGTCAATGAGAGACAGCGACTCGACCATCCTCTGCACCGTTCCATCTTCCCCTATGGATATCTCGGCCTCCGTGTACTGAAGCCCTTTCTGAAGAATGGAGAGGAGCGCAGCCGGCGGAACGAGCGCTCCGTTTATGTTGCTCTGCGATATGTGCGACTCGATGCCGAACGTGTAAGCCGAGTGTTGGAAACCTTTGACAAAATGTTTTTTTCTGTTTTTTTTTTTCGGAAAAACTTGCAACGAATATAGGTGCGAATGGAATTTTGGTCGAGAATCAAGGGACAAAAATTGTTCGCTAGTTTCGAGGCGAGTTAGGAGTACGAGTCGTCCGGTGGACGATCGGGAGCGGTTGTCGGGGAGCTTTTTGAGGTTATGAAAGTCGGCTGACGCTACGGTACCGGATTCCTGAAGATAACGGTAGACCAAAAAGTTGACTTCATCGCTGGAGAAGCTCATCGTTCCTGGTCCTCGCGGCACTAGCACGACATATTTACGGGGAAAAATAACACCTTCGTCGACAGTCACGGGAGTACAACACACCGCGGTGAAGGACGTTCTGCAAGGAAATTGACTCCCGTACTAGTTTCAACCCCCTGCAACACACTCAGGTTGGACGCCGCGCGATTTGCCGCGTACACGGACGGCCGGAGGGGGAGGGGGGGACAAAAGATAACAGACGCAAAGAAGACTCGAGCGGCACGGCGAGAAGATAGCCGCTTCACGTAGTAACACCGCTCGCGTTCCCATCTCGCCGCGGACTGTGCAGTGTACTGTGCCTAAGTTCCGTTCTTATAGGGTGAGCGTGGCCGAGTCAAATCACGGCGGGCCTCAGATACTTAAATGGAGTTTTATTAAGTCCTGGGATATCTTCCCGAAGGACCGATGCGATACAGGCAAAGATAAGCAGTGCAGAGTAAAATGTTCGCAGAGAACAATTAAGACAGTAGCAAGGCAAATACAGGCAGTATGAAGCGTTTAAATATAGTGTGTTATAACATTTATAACATTAGGTTATAAATGTTAGAAATCCAAAGTATAAATAAAATATATAGCAATAAAAGTAATGAGAGCAATTGCATATTGAGAGAGTACGTCGCAGAAATGGTAAATATATTCGCTTATAACCATAATAAAGTGAAGAAAAAAATAACAATAATAGTCTCATAAAAACCAAAAATAACAAAAATAAATCTCATTACGGATATTTATTATTTTATTAACGGATATCATACTCGCTATAAATAGTGTAAAGAGGCAGAAGCAACCTACGGGTGCGTTATAGTTAATAAACGATTTGTATGAAAAAAGAAGTCAAATCGGAGCGCGAATTATAGTCAATAGGCCCGAGTTCGATTCCCGGCTAAGCCATTTGTAGAATTTTTCTCCGGAATTTTTTTACCGATGTCTTCCGTGGTCGACGCTGATTCCTTCGAAATAACTGAGAAACAATCGAGTGCTCTGCTTCTAATTAATTAAGTTCGACGCATTAACATCGTTCATTACCATTACGAACGTTCGGCTGGAAGACGGCGCCATCTGTGAACGCGTTTCTGCCTCACTAGTAGCAGACCTCGACCAACATAATCGAGAAAAGAGAATCGAGAAAGAAAAATTCTACAAGAATACTATAAGCGGTTTAACCATCCGCGAACATTCTCTACGCGGTAACATTGGCCGGCGCGGTTTTACCTGTGGCCAATCCGATTATCCTTCAGTGTGTGGTGCTGAAGTCCCGAATGCATTGATAAGAAGTTCCGTTCTTACCCGAAGCGCATACACCGCGACCGACTATTTTCGACTTTGGTTACGGAATAAGGAGGAAAAAAAGAAAAATCGTGTAAAAAAAATATCCGAGCCGAAGGGCCCAGCGATATGAGAGTTATTTGTAGAAATCTACTGAGAGCGTGGGCGACGCGTCCTTCGCTGCGTGCAGCTATGCCTCCCGCGATTCTAACGGGTTCGTAATGCCTGATTTTTTTCCTCCATTACCCTCAGGGTAATCGGGTGAATGGATACAATTTTCACCTTCGCCCGCTAGGTATGCACGGTGTTGCGACTTTTTTTTATCTAGCTTTGATCGCTGGAAAAACGAGAGAAAAATTCATGCATGGAATACACCGTAGATCTTGTTTCAGTTTTATTTTAATTCCCTTCGGCGTTTCGCGAAAAGAGCCCTCCGACCCCGCGTTTTTCCCGTTTCCGCCATCTTGTGTGCAGTCGCTGCGCCCCTCTTCGCTCTTTTATTCGCGTTCTTCTTTTGTATCGGGAGAGCCGCAAAGGTTTTCTCGCAGACCGGAGAGCTAACGTCAGGTCGCTTGTCAAGAGCGCATGTAAACATTAGAGAGTCTATTTTTGTACAGCCGGTGGACAACTGAACGGTACGAAATTTGTAAGTTTAATCATGCGAATTGTACTCTCTTATAGATCGTCATTGATTTTTTTTTTTCGTAGTTTTTTTGTTCCCCGATTTAGGATTGAAACAGTCGTCGATGTAGCGTTACAGTGCATTCTTACTCGGCCTACCGTTGGCAAACTTGATTCAATGTTTTTTTTTTTTAAGACGACGCGCTTCGGATGCATCAACTGTTCCCTCGTATCGCCTAAAAATCACGATCGCCCCTTCGTCCCTCAATGGTAATCTAAAACTGGAACGCGCACCAGCTCATCGTCGAGAGACCGGTTCGAATATGATATTTCTCTCGCGTATCGCGTCGAGAAGGTGGGGGACGTAGGCGGTATAGCTACAGGAAACTCGGGGGGCTCGAGCACTTCATACGCATTTTTCCACTTCTTCGCAGCGGAGTGTTTTAATCGTCCCGTGTGATTTTTTTTGTCTCTTCGAATTTTAAAGATACGACGCTTCGGAGAATGAGCAACGAGAGTAAAAGGGACGAACTCAAGAAGCGCCTGACGCCTCTGCAGTGGCATGTCACGCAGGAAAAAGGCACCGAGAGGTAAGAAAGCACTTAAAGATTAAAGTTTTCTTTTAGTTTTTTTTATGTCTTTCGCTTGTCGCGTACGAGTCGGTGCGACGAAGGCGGGTTGAGAGTCGCTCGTATAGTCACTCTGTCCTTGCGACGGTACGTCCGAGCATCCGACAGTTGGCCCTCGAGCTATTTTCAATACCTCTTTCGACAGTCTCGACCACGCGTGCTGCGGCGTGACGTATCTTCTTCGTACTGTCAATATTCGTTAGACGCATAATTAAGCGCGCCTTCGTTACGAGATTAGTGTCGAGCGTACTAAAAAAAAGAAAAAAGAAACAGATGATAAAACACATTACAGAAAAAAAATTTATTGTCATTTTGTTCACGTTTTAAAACTTTCAATTTTCTCACACTTTCAATTTGGACAAGAAAATATTTATTAAAAGTAACTCGAAAAAAAACAGCTTATAAAACACATTACAGAAAAAATGGTCATTTTTTTGCACATTTAAAAATTTTCATTTTTTTTTACACTTTAAATTTAGGCTATAAAATATTTGTAAAATAGTTGTAAAGAATTTCAATTACATTCCGATTCGTCATTGGGTTTCTGATTAACGATTCCAAAAAGCATGGCAACTCGGCGTGACAAATGACAGAAATAACTTTTTCAAGAGCGTACGTTCACCACGGCCAAACGGTTTAAAAATACATTTCCAATGCACACCCTTGTCCCTGTCGCACTTCCTTGAGCATCCATGAATTGTGCGACTCTCATACTTTTTCTTCTTTTTTTTTGTTCATCGACAGGCCATTCTCAGGATGTTACAACAAATTTTATGAAAGAGGAACGTACACTTGCATCGTGTGCGATCAGGAATTGTTCTCGTCGGAGACCAAGTACGACAGCGGGTGCGGCTGGCCCGCGTTCAATGAGGTTTTGGAGCAGGGACGAGTCAAATTGACCAAAGATACCTCCAACGGTGAGAAATATTCAAGATTCACGGCCTTTTTTTTTTACTTATTTTTTACAAATAATGTTTATCTATATCTAGAAAATTTTTATCTGTGTACTTATAAAATCCTAACGACGCCTTGCCCACAACCCTGCCTTGCTTAATCCCAAATGCATTGAAATTCATTCGAAACGAGTCACTAAAGTCACCAAAGTCACTAAAAATTTGATGGACTGATTTTTTTTTAATTTCAATAATTCTTATCTTATCAGCTATTCAATTAAAATTATTTTTAAAAAATGTATATCTCATTCATATTACGAAATCGTCGTTGATCGAAGATACGTCGGACGCGATTAAAGATATGCGATATTACTCAATGTCCGTGATATCTCGATGTACGGTTTCTAAAATCAATACACGTTTCTGTCTAGATTGATAATAATGTCATTCTTTGAGGCAATTTCGTAACTGAGATCTGAGTCTTGGGTGGAGCCGAGAATCATGTTCTATATTAAATCGAAATGGCTTTGGTGCTCTATTATATCCAATTCCAACTTCCTGCATGCCAATGCTTAGAGTGTGATTGTGATAGACTTACATCTTGTTCTCTATCATCAAAATCGTCGCTGTACGAATAGCGCAAGACGAATCTTCCAAAATTATTCTTTTAATTAGTAAAAAAAAAGATACAAAGCAGTGATCCTCGCTGTCTTACCAAACTAATGGCAGCTAACAATAATGCCGCGTACGATTTTTTTTATTTATTTTTTTTCAAAGGCATTACAGTTTTACGAGACGATAACATTTAACTGCTGCCAAATTGCTGTATTAAAAATAAGGGTATGTGCCAATAACACAAATGGAGCTTTCGTATCCAGAATATTTTTTTAAATCTTAGTGTACTTTAAAATCATTTACGGATCTCAGTATAAATCACTTTTGTCGCAAGATAGTTTGGTCAAGGTCACGAGGATAAACGATTTGTAGTAGACATCGTTTGTTATTGAAATGGTTTATTCGCTTTAGTAACTCGAACGTTTTTGTTTTTCGTTCGAGAATTCTTTATTTTATTTCGTACGTAGCTTTTGGACAATCGGAAACGGTGTATATTATCGAAGTGATTTTTATTCGCTTTAGTTACTCGAACGTTTTATTTTTTTCGAGAATTCTTTTATTTATTTTTTTTATTTTCGTACGTAGCTTTTGGACAATTAGAACGGTGTTGGTCTCCGTTTAATCACACTCTATTGTTCTGTCTTTCCTTTGCCTTCCTCTACCGCTCCGCTACCACTTCACTATCGCCAATGAAAATGAAAACTGCGTCGCTACACACGACGCCCCAGTTGGTGGCAATCTACTATTGCTGATCGCAAACCCAGATATGGTGCGGACCGAGGTGACGTGCTCGAGCTGCGGCGCACACCTGGGTCACGTATTCAACGACGGTCCGAAGCCGACGAGAAAGCGTTTCTGCATCAACTCGGCGTCGATAAGCTTCCACGAGGCTGGGGACGCGAAGAAATCCAGTTCGTAAGCGGCGCGTCGACAACAAGCTCCAATAAATCCGGGACGAAGGCTATGGAGAACGGAAGACTCCGCTGTTTCGAGGAAGATACACACACACACACACACACACACACTGACGTGAAAATGTATGTTTTCCATTTTCATTCCGATCCAAGAAATACAGGCGCAGCAAAATGATATTTTATAGTAGAATCTATACTAAGAAGCTTAAATTTCTCCGCAAAATACTGGACTGAATCTTCCAAAGTTTACACGCTAATCCCATCGAAAAAAATGTATCGCGGTCTATTGACAATTTTGACTATCTCAACGTGATAATAATATCTACTTAATAATAACTTACAAGCACTCTCGTGAACACCTCGCATAGACACTCGTGGACACTCAACGACACTCACGGATCGCAATACTTCGAGTGTCCTTGAGTGTCCTTGAGCGTTATGTGAGGTGTCCGTGAGTGTGTTATGAGAGACTCTTCACATTTGACTATTGTATAGAAGTCTCATTTTTCGACCGGAAATATCGTCATATCGTAAATACGTAATTTCCGGTTTTAAAATTTCACTCTTCGGCCGGAGTTACGTAACTTCCGGTCGAAAAATGAGATTTTCAATGGAAGTGACTTTTTACGGTATGATGTCACTTCCGGTCGAGTGAGATTTTCAACGGAAGTGACGTATCTCCGGCAGGTCACTTCCGGTTGAAAAATAAAATTTCCAAACTGGATGCGACGAATTTCCGGTGAATCTCCAGAAATCTAAATTCCATAGTCGATAGCGAGGGCACGAGGCGACCGAGCCGTAACAACCCGCTGGTTATATTATAAAAATATTCGACGAGTGATAAAATAATTCGCATCATAACGGTAAAAGAGGAAATTTTATAAGCCATAGAGTAACTTTTATTTTTTCAAGTATCTGACGATGCCATATAATGTAAATAATTGTATCTTACGATTATAAGAATAAAAAGATGATTGGAAATATGAACCTACCTGCCGTATTCGTGCAAACGTTGTCTTGAGGGCCTTGAGAGAAAGGGATAAGAAAAAAAAATATTTTTTAAAAACAGTATATCGACGATTCACGAATGATTTTTGTTATAAAATGTTTCCTTATATTGTAACGTCTTCAAAAGAAAAGTAAAACTGATAAGAGTTACAGTACAATATATACGCAAACCTCTAGGCATAATCTTTAGACTTTACAATAATTCATTATAATTTGTTGCTGCCATCCACGCAATTCTATTATATTCTCAAATTCATTGTCGCTTAAAAAATCGTTACCTTTTTTTTCCTGAGAAATCAGGTTTCCTTCCACTAATTTATCTCCCTCGTTTATATCATCATAGTCAATGAATGTAAAAAATGTCCAAGTGAAAATCATAAAAATAACTTTCATTGCTTTCGCGAAGATGTATAAATCTTCATCTTTTTTTTGTTTGTTTTGTTTTTTTTAAATATAATATATAGTCGGTTTGTCGCTAGGCCTGGCTCTTCTTCCGTTCGACGAGATCACGAAGCATTTTCATAAACATCATAAAAGCAGCGGCGACGAAAACATGCAATATAGAGTCTCTTAAACCTGATTTCAATAGGAACCTATCCTCACAGTTTCTAAAACGGTAATAATACGCATCTTACACGGTTACTTAAATGCACTTGGAACGATAAAATCGAGGTCCGGATGCAAACTATCGACACGTTAACCGCAGTTGCTTAAAACAACCACCGCTACTCGTGTCGATGATATGCCTAATTTAGCATCATAACTCCCTCTTTCCTTCGAGTAAAAATTAAGTTTTAATAATAGCTGCTAGCAACTGAAATCTATATAATAACTATGATAACCATACGATGACGAAAAATAGTCGTTCTAACTTTATCTAGAGATATTTGTGAAAATGCGTTATCTCCTTTACCACTTTTACATAACCATAATAATATTATAAAAAATAATAATAATAATAATAATATGTTTAGTATCTCAATCTTCGATGAGACCTATTACCGTCACATAATTATGTTCTTACTAATACTAAACGTGCATAATTATTTTCTTGCTATGACTTCTAATACCGCATACAATTTCGGATCAATTTGGAGCAGACGCTGAAACAGAGTAGTTAAAAGAGCTCATTTTCTTTTCGTTACGCCTTCGAATACTGTTTATCTTGTTTATCGTATATCGTTTTTATTCTTCTTCTAATACGTCATAGTAGTCCCTGATTTTCAAAAGGTAATCGATACTTTCGACAACGAGCGTGTTTTTTTTTCAACTCATAAATCAAGCAAGACGTTATCCGAAGTTATAATATTGAGATATCCGTGGATGTCTGTGGGAAAACTCATCATACGTTTGGAATTCATTCTGCGAACTGATGAATCCTCGAAATACAATGTTATATTTTTGTTTTACTTTATGTTTTGTTTTCCCGTTTACGAAACAATATATAATAATGTCGCTTTTATCTTTCAGTGCAATATCAGTAGATTATTCCTTTTGTTTTGCTTTTTAGTTCGATAACTATGGATACTCTCAGACTATTCTCCTTTCATTTACGTTCGACGAAGTTTTTTTTTATTTTATTTTTGTATACGTACAAAAAAAAAAGTGAATGTGAAAAATGACACAAAGCTGAATATCTAAACTGCCTAAACTAAAAATCAAGGTTTCCCTAATGATTTTGTTTGTATGTTTGTTTTTTTCTTCTTTTTTTTCGTACTTCCAAAATATAGTGTAATTAGAAAAGACTTCATTCGATATCCGAACAATTTAGTAGTAATCATCATGGAAACCTTGGATCTATCCTGTAATGATTATTAAACTTCACTCTATGCGATTAGTACTTCCGATGGTCCTAAATCAAGTTCTGTTTATTTTTTTATTTTATTATTATTTTTTTTTAACCGGTGGTTCAAGATCACAAGGAATCTACCGCAAACTTTACACGTGTCTCTCGCTCTCTAAACGTGACAAAGACGTACAGGCACTTTATAGTGTCACACATAATGTTTCTACGTCTCTCCTCTCTTTCAGCCTTGTCTTAAAATTTCGTCGATCGTCGTTATTCGCTTACGTCACGACACGGTAAGGACAATAGTAGTTATTGAAATTCTCACCGGGGACACGCGCGTGCGACCCGATGAATATTCGTTCACGGACACAAAAGCAATAGAAACGATGGCCTCGTTGCAAAAAAAAAAAAAAAAGAAGACAAAGAAAAGTAATAAAAGCATTCGTAACATTTGTCGCGTAACCGTCCAATCGAATGCCACAGGTAAGATTCGATAACACGGAATTCGCTGCAAAATCGATCGGAGATCAAATTAATTTCATTTTTATCCTGTTCTCTCGTATTATTTACACGCTTAAACAATTAACGAACTCATTATTATCAAACACATCGCAAGAAACCAACGATACACATTGTCGCTTTTGTCGGAGTTGTTTCGAGCCGTTTACATTATAATCGGATCAGTGAAATTTTAAAACCTCTTTTATGGAAACGAAATTATTTAGGCTGTTCGCTTACACTAGACTGCCGGGGGGGAGGCCAATAAAATTATAACGTTGCTCTTCGTTTTCAACTTCTCTCGAAAAATATAAGTCCGATGTGAACCAATTTTTTTTTCTTCTTTTTTTGCTACAATTTTTTTTTTTTGTTGTTGTCTTTCTCGTCAAACGATAATATATATTAAGAATAGGTGTCTCCTATGTATCAGTTCGTATCTGCTTATGGTTATTATCTAATAAGGTTCTTGCTATAGGTAATGTATTTTTTTTTCAGCTAACTCATTATCAACTTGCGAGTCAGTAATACTAGTTTTTTTTCATGTTTAGAAAATAACTGACAGTTACTTGTAGGTACCCAGTGGCCGTCTAAGCCGGAAAGTGAAACTCGCACGTCGCCCGTTGGTCAACGAGGAGTCTCAACGATCTCAGCTATCGCGCCACGAGAAACAAGCTCTTTGTTGCCAGATCATTCTCCGCCTTGCTGATCGACTCTTCTCGATTCCCTCCCTTCCCCTCGCGACATGTGAGAATCGGGTGCTTTGAGAACTTTGAAAACCATATCTCCTCTCGATACTGCCTGGTATCGATTAAGTTCTACCTAACTATTGCCTACACATATGTTATTTATTCATTAACCGTTATATATATATTATTGAATTATTGTGCCGTTACCGTTTTGGGAGGGTGATTTTCTTGTTTTCTTCTTTTTTTTTTCTTCATTCTTTTCTTATAATTCTTCTCTCGACGATAAGCCATTCTCATGATCCCCGACTCATACTTTTACGATTCGCACACAGCACTCAGTGACCTTTAGCAGCTTCTTTGGCTGCCATTATTAATGGCGTTAGTGACGCAAGAGGCCTCGCCAGTTTGAGGAAAGGATGCTGCAAAAGAACCGACGTCAGTAATATTCACGTAGAACGACTTACGTGGTAAGTGAAAATCCATGAGAGACTATTCTTTACCTTCAGTAATTCGGAAGCCGCCGAACGTTTTTCTACCTCCACTTCCAGACACTGGTCGAGAAAGTCTTGGAATATACCCGACAATTTTTCCTTCTCCTTGATCTCCGGTTTTCCATTCGTTGCGATGAGATACAATGCTCTCAGGGGATTTTCGGTTAAGTAGGGCGGCTCTCCTTCTATCATCTCGATCGCCATTATCCCGAGAGACCATATATCTACCTGTTTTTTTAAATTCACAGTCGTTAGAAAGACGAAACGGCGAGACCGAGCATAGCTGGGCAAAATGTAAAAAAATAATCAAGTATTCGAAAAGTACAAAATATTACAACTTCAAGATTCAGGTACTGTTTGTACTTCAAGTTTCAACTACTTTGCGCAATCAGGTTCGCAGCGTTAAGCGTTGTCTAGGCTTTAAAACAAAAGGTGCAAAGTAATTTCCACATTGCTTCCTCATTGTAAAAAATTACCAACTGAAATGTTCATCACTCGTCGTTTTGAGGCTGTTTTTAATCTGCTCTTCACGTTTTCATAAAAAGAAAAAAAACCCTTAAAAAAAAACGATGGTACTTCTCGTTTTTTTTTATCGAATTTTTCAAAAGAAATTCTGGCTAAAATTATACTTATTGAAAAGTTTAGATAGATAGAAAAGTTCGAATTATATATTAATTGGAGCAGGACGTCATGCTGCTCATTGATTATCCGGAATGCGAGCGTATACTCGAAAAGAACTTGTACTTGGTACGTGAAATCGTCAAAAGTACTTTTACTTGGTACTTGAAATTGTAAAAAAGAACTTGAAGTACTCAAAAGTACTTGGGCGCTTCAAGTACGTACTTGAAGTACCAAACAAGTACTCGGTACTTACAGTACGGCCCAACTCTGTGGCTAAGAGTACAATGTCAATGGATCAACAAAAAAAAATTCGGTCCTTACTTTAGGGCCGTAGAGCTTTCTTGTAACGACTTCCGGCGCCATCCAATACGGCGTCCCGACCATGGTCGTTCTTTTACTCTGCTCCGGTGATATTTGTGCGCAAAAACCGAAGTCCGTTAACTTAACACCACCGTCCAGTCCCAGCAGTATGTTGTCCGACTTTATGTCCCTGTGTATGACCTGGTTGCAGTGAAGGAATTCGAGAGCTTGCAAAACTTCTCTGCAAACCGCGGCTATTTGTCCCTCGTCCATGCAGGTCTCCGTAACAACGTCTGTCAGACTACCACCGGGCAGATATTCCATAACGACCCACAATTCTTCACCGACGAGATAACTGTCGAGATAGTTGACGACGTTCGGATGCTTGTTCTCCCGCATAACGAGAATCTCGTTTATTATCAACTCTTTCTTCGGCTGCTGCGAAAGATTCATCTGTTTTATTGCGACTTCCATTCCGGTCGATGTCTCGATCGCTGTGTACACAGTTCCGGAAGCCCTGCAAAGTTGAGTTTTAATTAACATTCGTTCTCTTTCGTATTAGTTTATCATTTATTATGACGGTAAGTAAAAAATTAAGAAATGTATATATTCCTTGGACTTTTCTTTGTAAAGGGATTTTCTCCCGTTGATAAATAAATTAATAAATAAATAATAAGTAAATAAATTACCCCTGTCCGATCTTCTCCATTTTCGTGTACTTTCTGTTCGGATCACCAACACTGACGATCGTTCGCAATTTTTCCAGTATCTCGTCGTCGGACATTTTCTTCTTCCTGGCTTTGTCCTGGCTCTGAGTGGGCCGCGCTTGATCGGTAACCGCCGGTGTCGGCGTCGCCTGATTCTTATTTCTGTCCAGTCCCGACTGATGTTGCTGCTGCGTTCCATTGTGCTGAGGCGAACCTAGCGATGTTGGAAGCGGAGGAAGCGGCTCTTCTTCTATGGGTTTCGTGTACTGTCGCGAGAACAATGTATCATCGTGTTACTAGACGAAAGTATCGTCACGACAGTTTTTATTGTTGACCCTTCACGTACGACATCCTCGCTGAGCAAGGAGCTCGATTACGGACGATTCGGCCGCGATCCTCGCTCAGCGAGTACTTACATTGTGCGCGGTATAAAAATCACTGTACCTCAAAAAATATTGATATCGGAATTTAAAAAAAATACTCTTCGAAGAGTAATGTTCACGATATTATATTTGTATAAAATAGTATTTTTATCGTCAAAATATAGTGCTATTGTTATTCGATATTTATAATTACATCTCAGACCAGGATAAAAATCATTATATCTCAAAAAATATTGATGATATCGTAATTCGGAAATTAGTACGTGAAGGGTTAAAGTGGTCGATTAAGAGAGAGACACTCACGATCGAAATCGTGCGTTCCGGTCGCGCGGATATCGGCGGTGGTGGTGGCTCGTCCTCTTGCTCCGAACTGGTCGCACACGCGTCTGTCGGCGTACTGCTCGGACTACTACTGCTCACTCTGCAAAGTTATCGTGTCTCAACAATAATGACGACATTCCGCCGAACTTGAGGATTATTAATGTTTAAGACTCACCTGCTCAATGAATGTTGTGAGTGCGAGCTTCCCGATGCCTGTGACATCGCTTGACCGCGAACATTTCCAAGACCGATCCCTATTCCCATTCCCACGCTCCGCGGGCTACTCGCTCTTTCCGTCGGTCCTGCAATTTTTTTTTTTTTTATTTCATACAACTCATCTGTAAAATAATCTTCGACTATCTCGGGTCGCAGATATTTGTCGATCTTTTTTTTTCAACGGAACTTACCGCCGATCGCGACCATTTTGGTGGTTGTCATGTATTTAGAACCCTTCGCTTCCTTGCTACTATTATCATACCAGTTCAAAACATCTAATACGGCCTGTGGATTTTTCTTCTGCTCCTGTTTGCTGATGTTGCTCGACATGAGTAGTCGGGCCCATGCTTCCGGCATACCCTGTGATTAAACACGTTATTTACATAATAATTATTATAACAATTAGGCAAGCGACATTTATATGAACTGTTAGACGAAGAAATCGGCAATGCTGATTAATTCAACGAACTGGGATCTCGGTTGTGCATCTAAAACTGTAATTACTATCGGCTCTCGGGTGGGTTAAAGTAATGTACAGCATCTCTAATTTTTTATGAGATCTTTTTTCCGTCGTTGTTTTTTTTTGTTTTTTTTTTTTTACAGTTTTGCGTGCACATATCAACTTAGATTAAGACTGTGCACATCACTGCTCTGTGAGTTGTTAAATACACTCTCGCTAGTAAGCTTATAAATCGTAAGCAACGTTGACTAAAGCGTCTAAAATTTTATTCTACCAAAGCCACTATTTCTCTAGACTATTTTTTAATTTTTTAAAAATTATTATTTTCTATTTATCTAGTAATGTTATCTAAACAGAACTATAAAAATTGTGTTAACCGCAACGTAAACAAACTGTTAAAAAAATCAGACGACGGATAATTAAATAAAACGAAATAAAAAACGAAAAATAATAATAACAGATGCGGACAAACTAACTCTGTTGGCCATCTGAATTTACTTACTTTTAGTGGCAGCTTGAAAGAAATACGTGTCGAGTTAGTTTTACACCGTGAAAAAAAAAATAATAGGTATAAAAAGCACCAGACACATTACTGAATTCATCATTTTGTCAATGGTCTCATACGTATTATGTGAACAAGTGTATTTATAATTGAAGTTATTCAATACGGTACGGAATGTCCAGACGAAAGAGTATTTTTAATATTGACCGATTTGATAGTTATATTAAATCTATCGGTAATATTGTTTCGTTTGTTTTTTCCGCCGATCGTATATCGTGGACATTCCGTTCCCTCAATACAACAGCAAAGCAGCAAGCGAGTGCATTTTGTAACAAAATTAACGGATTAAAAAAAAAGAAGAAAAAAAATTCTTATCGTCCCAAAACATACCGTAAAATCGCCGGTAACGGCATCGAATCCAACGTGAACGGTGTGCTCGAAATTGGTGGGTAAACTAATGTTAGGCTTGTCCTTGTTCTCCTTCACCTTCATCTTTCCCTTCAGCGTTTTCTTCTTACGCTCGTCAGAATCCGGCTCCTTGGGCAGCGGACGCATGTCCACCGGTAGATTCGGCGCTGATTCGCCTCTGTAAACCGGCAAGCTTTTTCATTAAGAAAATCGATACAAATTAATGACGTCGAACGAAAAATCCGAAAATAACTTTTCCGATTCTTCATTTATAGTTTTCGGCCTTTGGTTCTCTCAATTGCTTTATTACTGTTTATAATATAATATAATATAACGTAATGATATAGTACAATATTGCACTATATTGTATATAATGTGTACACTTGGGAAGCCACAATAAATATTATATTATTAGATAATATAATAGAATATATAACGGGACCACACAATTGAGAGAATTGATAAAGGTATTCGAACATGCCCAATATTTATTTATTTATTTATAAACGGGACAAGCCGTTGAAACATGAATTATTACATGAATGTAGAACATTCGCGCGACACGTTTGTGTAGATTGAATTAGTTTTTTACGACATAACCGGGGCTCGATATTATCCACGTAAGGACAAGCTATTTTCAAGGTGAAGTTTCCGACCGGCTCTGGCATGGAAATTTGTCTGCCACCCAGTGCAACGTAATCCCGTATTAATGTATCATGAAACTCTAAACGGCAGGGTAATGAATACCCGTTCGGTTATTGCAGTCCCCGGTGCATAAGATCGCGCAATCGCGTGTAGTAAATTAATTCCCCTCAACATAGCTCGTAAAGTCGGATATACAATATTTTTGAAGAAAGCCATCCCACCGCCAAATATTATCGCGTCTCGTACAGTGAGATTTTATTTTTAGCGCTTACTAAATTAGTTGGCTGTTCCTCTATTTTTGGGAGACTGAGACCTCTCCGTATATTTCAAAGAAAATAACGCCAAGTCTGCTCTCACTCCCGACTCGCTAAGGGCCTCCGTATTACACGAGACGTAGGTTTCATTTATTTTTCACGAGGAATTTCTCGAACTATTTATGGAATTGCCGAAGCATGGCGATCGTACACAAGTATAAGGCGAAGTGTTTAAGAACTCGAAGTCTCGTGCGTATGGCGTGTTTCTCCCTCCACGAAGAATCCCTTTATTCAAAATCATCGTCAACAGTCTCGTGCTCTCAGCTGTAGAGGCAGATCGAGCAAACTCCACTGTTCAACGATTTTTAAACAGACGTTCTATATTTTTTTTTTTCTATAAAATTTTGAGAATTTCAGGAAAATTTGATGTACAAAAAATACACGGAATAAACGATTGACCGAGCTTGTTCGCTTCACAACAGTGCGATGCTTGCCTTCGAGCAAACTTAGTTGTTGGCTTGCGGACTGTAATTTTGATCGACCGGCGATACCGCGCGTACCTGTTGGAGGTGAGGCGAACCGGCGGCGCAGGTGGTTTGTCTTCTTCGTCCGACATGACGATGCTCCTGCTCCAGTCCCTTTGTATCCGATCTGCCCTCCGTCGCTGCGTCGCTGCTCTCTTACTTAGGCACGTAATTACTCTCTAAAAATTTCTTCGCTGTAGTTTGTACAACTTCTGGTCGAAGTCTATCGATCCAAAAATAATCCGCCCTATGAAATCTTCCGCTTGCACTTTCCGGTAGATTGTAATCCTCTCTTCGCTTTCCTTTCTATTTTGTTGTCGTCGTCGTCCTCGCGGACAATGCGACGTACCTGCGCCTCGAGAAACACGAAAATCGTATTTCGCAGAAAACCTATTTTTTTCTTCCTTTTAAATTGGTCTTGCGTCGATGCTCCTCTCTTTCTACCGTTTAGATCTTAAACTTTCCTATCGCTAACAAGGCTGTTGTGAAAACCGTCGATCCGTTAACGGACCTTTCGGCGGAGCTAACTAATCTACTATCGGTGATTTTTTTTCTTGTTGCTTTTTGTTGTTGTTTTCTTCTTAATTTTTTCTTCTTCCTTTTTTTCTTTAAATAGGTTGAAAATCACAATTTTTCAGGATCACAGTCCGCTTCTCTGAACAACAAGCGGTGTGTGCGCTTATGCACAGCGATACTCCGGCCGGGTATCTTCTCTTGCGCTGTCTTAGAATTCTGGCAATCCATTCACTCGACCCTCGAGAGCGTCTCTCTCGTCTCGACAATCAAACGACGCAGTCGTGCGACAATGAACTTCACGCTCTTGTCATTAAATCTTCCTCGTGGGTTTTTTCCTTGTTTTTCTTTCGTTATTTTTTTTCTTTAACTACACATATATATATATATATATCGGAACGCGGTAAATGGAGAAGCGGTGTGTAAAAAATCACGAGTCCTCGGAGGATATTGGGAAACCTCGAGACTCTTGGTGGACGATTTTTTCTTACGACGTCTCCGGTCGCTCTCGACTTTCCGTTATCACACCGTTTTTTTTTTTTTTTCTTTACTCGCGATCTATCGCGAGAACGAAGTGGCCGAGAGAAGACATCGAACTAGACGTTTTAGCAACCCTCGTGGCTGTCGTTTTTTCGACCATCCGTTTTCACCGCGACTTCGCGAGAGAGAGAGATTGAGGAGGGAGAGAGAGAGAGAGCAGCAAGTTGAGAAAGAAAATTCTCTGTCCCGCTCTCCAGCTCGGCTTTCGAAGCTTTCTCGCCGAGAACGGCGGATTCTTCCTCGACGACGGATCGGAGAGAGAGCGAGGGAGAGAGAGCGCGGAGAGCTCTCGGGATGGCCCGGTGAGCAGTCGTCTCAGGTCAATGTCGTGGTCACGGAGCGAACGCGAAGACGGGACAGCCGGGCGCCTCGAAAGCGTGATTCACACACGGGTGGACACCCCGCCTCATCCGCACGGTGCCTCAAACCCCGCGAGAGCGTGCACGAAAGTAAAAAAAAAAAAAAGATACACACAGAGACACGCACCGTTCTCTCGGCGTTAAAAGCGCCGTTTTAGATCGGCATATACGGTAATGGATGGACTCTTTTCGTGTTTCCTTTATTAATTCTTTTTTTTTTTTTTTTTGTTGATTTATATATATATATTTTTGTTCCTTTCTTTCAGTAATACCGAAGCACGGAAAACCCTACGATATATATGTATATATGTATATATCAGTGACACTTCATTTCATCTCGGAATACGCCGCGATGTTATAGGTATAAATTTTTAGTAGATAAGGGCCTGAATCACCGCCCGCCGTCGCCACGGTCCTCTGGCTCACTACACAAGCGCCTTCTACTGTCCAAAAGCTCCGGCGCTGCCTTCCCCGTCGTCGTCGTCGTCGTCGCCCTCGTCGTTGTTTCCCCCGACACGGCAGCATATACGGACGGGCGTGCTACACCGCCGCTGCCCGCACGGTATTCCAACACGCATGCACTACGGCCCACCAGGAGATTTATTCTTTCCTGCGCACCCACACAGCGTCAGACCCTTCGACAACGGTGACTGCGCTGTCTCCGGTTGGCTGCGTGATCCCGAACACTCCCGAAGTACTCCATGGAGAGAGAGTCGTAAGTCGCGCCGATGGAAAGTCACGAGGAGGGAGTGTTCGAAAGGACACGGCCCGGTAGCTCTCGGTGTTTTCGAGAGCCGTCCTCACAGAGAGCGCTGTGTACATGTTGCCGTTCGATCGGAATTATGCATTTTTTATTTTCATCGTTAAAACATTAATCGCAGCGCGGTCGTTCGCGAACTGCGAGGATAAATATTTATGCAACGTTGGGGACGATGCGAAATAATCGAGGTCTCCGCTGTGCAATTTATAAGAGACGGGGCATTCGATTATTCGTTGCATCGTTTGTTTGTATGTTTATTGAGGGGGCACTATAATAATGAGCTAGCGGAGTCGATGTACGCTCGATTCTCTCGAATCTCGAAGTACTTTTCTTCTCTCGGCTCGGCTCTCTCTATCTCTCCGCTGTCCAATCACAATGCGAGCTCGAAGTACCGCGGGAGGGGACGTAACTTTTGCGTTTTTATTGCCAACACATTGTAACTTATGAACGCAGAGTTAGGAAACTCGATTCTCGATACACACGTACATTGTTATCGCTCCGAACGTCCAAACGTCAGTCTCGCGTCTCTGTGTTGGAGTCATGCTTCGCATTGTTTTTCATTGCGGACAGATTTTTTTTCTAATATAAATCCGAGACGATCGCGTCGAGGGACTTTCTGTACGAGCTCGGAAAGATCGTCTTTTTCCTTTGTAAATAAAGGTGCAGACGTAGTTTCTCGAAGTCGATTCGATTGCAGGCTCGAAGGACAATTCGGAATAACCTCCGAGATCGGGATCGTTTTGATATGACGTGTGCGTGCACAGCTGCGGATATCTGAGGCTGCTGATTGTCGAGGGTTAGGCGCTCGGACCACCCACGTTTATTGTGGTTTTTTTTCGCCAACGCTTTGACACCGACGTGCGAAACGCTCAGGATGAAGAAAAAGGTGAGAAAGCGGTTGAATCTTTGAGCTTTGAATGAACTGTTTTTGACACATGGCTATGTCGCGGATTCTTTGTCGCTCGATCGTCGATCATTTTCAGATTTTCATACTTATCGTGCGAAGTTACATTGGACCGCGATTTTAGCGCGTTGGGTCACATTAGGCACTTTGTGAGCGCGTGGGTGTGCAACGTTTCCTGTGAGCGCCGGGCCCGAGCGATAAATAAAATTACAATTTAATAAGAAAAAAATATAGTAATGAAAAAAATTGTTTTTTGTATGGCAAAGTCGTAAGCACGGAGTTTTTTATGAGCACGGCATTCACAGGATAATGTGCATAATTTTTCCTAACAAGTTTACGAAAAGTCATGTTTTCGTTTTTGGGAAGTGAGCACAGAAAGGCACTTTCTCGCACTAGTGCGAGAAAAAATACCATGTTGAGTTTGTAAGCATGTGCAGAATTTTTCTTGCGCATGATGCGAAAAAGTGCCTTCCGTGACTACTTTGCTGGAACATAAAGTGGGGTTTTACGTGCATACATTAGGAAAAAATATAAACGAAAAATGTGGATATAAAATAAAAGTACATTTTCTGTTGCAACAGTTTTGTGTTTGAATGCGTTGCTTGCGATATTGCGCAAATGGCGCGAGCTTCGTAAGTCACTGTCGGACTTATTTTTAATGGTTTTTTTTCTTCTCACCAGGTGCTGCTCATGGGCAAGAGTGGGTCGGGAAAGACGAGTATGAGGAGCATAATCTTCGCCAATTACATCGCCCGGGACACCCGACGCCTGGGAGCTACAAGTATACCTTAGCTCAGAATTGTTTGAATTTTGGAAGTGCGGAGCAAAATGGACTACTTCAAAAAATATTAGAAAAACAAAAAAAAATCCTATCTGAAACGAAGAACACTGTTCCATTTTGCCCTGCTCTCTTCCTACTTCGTCCGTTCGGCACTCCAGATTAATTGAATCATGCATTTTTTCACAGTCGACGTGGAGCACAGTCACGTCAGATTCCTGGGTAATCTGGTGCTTAATTTGTGGGACTGCGGAGGTCAGGAGGCGTTCATGGAGAACTACTTTGCGTCCCAGCGCGACAACATATTCAGGAATGTCGAGGTTCTTATATACGTATTCGACGTCGAATCTCGGGAGCTGGACAAGGACATGCACTACTATCAGAGCTGCCTGGAGGCTATTTTGCAAAACAGTCCCGAAGCAAAGATCTTCTGTCTCGTTCACAAAATGGATCTCGTCCAGGAGGACCAAAGGGACGGAATATTCAGGGAGAGGGAGGAGGATTTGAAGAGACTGAGTTTGCCGCTCGAGTGCACTTGTTTCAGAACCAGCATATGGGACGAGACTCTTTACAGGTAATTCTCGTCCCGAGAGAGCGAATAATACCATCGGCCACGTTTCGCCTCGTGAAACGACTGTGTTTAACGTGTATTTCGCTTTTTTTCAGAGCGTGGTCTTCCATCGTTTACATGTTAATTCCAAACGTAAAGGAGTTGGAACAGAGCCTTAATCAATTCGCGAATATAATCGACGCCGACGAAGTTTTGCTTTTCGAGAGAGCGACCTTTCTCGTGATAAGTCACTGCGAGAGACGCGTTCACAGGGACGTTCATCGTTTCGAAAAAGTATCGAATATCATAAAGCAATTCAAGCTGAGCTGCAGCAAATTGGCCTCGCAGTTTCTCAGTATGGAAGTGAGAAACACGAATTTCGCAGCTTTCATCGACGTCTTTACGTCCAACACGTACGTGATGGTTATCATGTCCGATCCCGGTATTCGTGAGTACATTCTCGATGGTTATTGTATCGCTGAGCGGACCCGTCGATTCGTCGGTGTGATTAACAGCGTTATTACGCAATTGTTACAGCCTCAGCAGCGACGCTTATTAACATCCGAAACGCCCGCAAGCACTTTGAAAAGTTGGAGCGCGCGAGCCAGAGTTCGGCACTGAGCGGATAGAAGTCAGCCTGACCCAGGCGCATCGTCGCCCGGGTCCAAGCAATGAATTGGCCTTAAAAAATCTCCCGCGAGTCTGATCCAGCCGAACAGGCGACGAGACTGTTACGCCATCGGACATGCAAGCAATGAAATTACGTGAAGAAAAAAAGAAATGAACGAACTTCACGAGACTCTGATTATCCACCGTGTAATCAATGCGCGCGTAGTTTGTAAGAATGAGCATCCGTGACACACGTGCCAATAGCTCGGAGGCTGCTGCGAGTTTCTCATCTCGATCGGGGCAACACTCATTACTCGCGGAACCGCAACGTCGGAAGATGAAAATCATTAGCTTGCTACTCGCGTTGTCCAAAGATCTCTGTTTTCTAGTCGGAATAGTCAAAGGTATAAGGATCGATGTGCCGAATACCTTGAGCCTCTAACAGCACAATACGAGAAATAAGAATTGGGTTCTCCATGTCTTATTTCTCGCATTCCCTTGCGAAGAAGAACTAATGAGGGTGCGGCGTTTCAATACGCGCTTCCATTTTTTTTTTTTTTAAAGGAGTTTGGAGCGCTTCGCACTAGTCAAATGAGTGCTACATTTTAAAGTCGTTTATGTAGTTTTTTACGCATCTATTGATTATAGTGGATGGTTAGTTGTATTACAGCAGATGTCCTCAACGTAAAAAAACATTAATCGCAATGGATTTGCATAGATATTAACTGGTTTGTGCTATTTTTTGAAAATGTATATTCTCGTTTGGTTTTTTCAAAGAGCAATCCGTAATTTTTTGCCCGATTTTGATGTATCACGGTTGAATCTCTTCCTTGCAAGATTCTCTACGAATGCACCGTCTACATATTTCGTCAGTATTTTCCGTTCAACAATTACAGCTGTTTGTTTATCCCAGGACGAAATTCCTTCATAAACAAACAGCTGCCATTTTTAAACGGAAACATACTATCGAATATGTGGACGGTGAATTCGTAGAGAATCCTTCAAGGAAGGGAATGAACCGTGGTACATGAAAATCAAGCGAAAATTCGAGCTTGTTCTTTGAAAAAACTGAACGAAATATGTACCATTGCGAGAACTACCACAAACCAGTTAATATTTTTGGAAATAGATTGCAATTAATATTTCTCTATGCTAAGGACATCTGCTGTAATACAAGTAAACTATCCACCACAATTGATAGAGGCGCAAACGTTTGTATAAACGATTTTTAAAATGTCGCACTCATTTGACTAGTTCGAAGTGCTTCAACCTCCATAAGGGCAGTTTCGTAGGCTTTCCTCGACTCACGACTAGCTTTCATTGTACTACTTGCCCCCCTCTTTCCACCGGTTATTATATATCAGTTTCCCCGACTCGTTCGTCCGACAAGCTAATTTACGTGCTCCACGCCATCCTAGAATTATGATCTATCTCAGTTTGCGAAATGTACAGCATTTTCTTTTTTTTGGCTTCGCCGAAGACTCATATTTTCCTACGCATTGTCTATTTACGATAATACTAAGTGGATTTTTACCGGATCGCGATAGATCGAGCTAGAATGAAAAAAAAAGAAACATAAAATATAACGATACGGGAGGCAATTGTGTATTGCTTTGAATACTACAAGAAGCGCAGATACGCACGACGCGTCGTAATATTCGCGTACTGAATTTAAAACGTTGTTTACTCGAATCCCAAACGTTATCGTGTAACGCAATAAATACGGAACCGTAGGTATACTCATTGTATCGAATCAGCGAAGTACATTTATTGCATCTATATTCCACATGCGTAATGTGTGGTATTGTTGAATATGTATTTTTTAAAGATAATAAAATGGGTTTCTCAAGCCGGAAGGTTTTCTTTTTTCAGTCCGTTTGTTACGTCTTTGCATCATGAGAACGAGTTTTTCGGGGAACGAGTTTAGTCTCGTCTGCGTGCTGCAGCAGAGAGTGACTGTTGTGTCATACACGAAAATATCGGGGTAATAGCAGCATCAAAAAGAACTGCACGAAGTAGCCAGTAATTGCGGAGAGTGCGCGTTCGAATTTCCCGCCTCTCGTCGCCAGATAATGGCGGATTTGTGTTCTGTCATCACAATAATCGTGTCGAAACATGCTCGAGATTCAAGTTCGCACGCGTAAAGGAAGAAGTTAAATACGTTTAGCAGACGGCATATTCGAGCAGGCGTTCCGTTGACACTTGCGATCGTCGCGATGGATAGAATCCTAAAGGGAGTGATGAAGTACAGGAAGTGTCACAGAGAAGGAATGGTGAAGCAGTTTCAGCAAGTTAGGGATCATCCTGAGGTAAGGTGATCGTCATTTTTTTATTACACACAATCCAGTCAAAGTCTAATTCGTTTCTTATCTGCAAAATCTTGGACGCGGTTATTGCGCCATGTGCTTTCGCGTCTTCCACTCGAGCTCCGTCGATAAAACAGACCGTGAACTTTGTCCACGATAGCGTTGTGTTTACATTGTTGACACTTCTCGACTACGCTGTCGCAATTGACACGATAATATTTCGACCGCTTTGTCGCATGTTTTCTGTTGATGTTATCGCAATAAAGAAGATACACATGATATAAAACACAACACCGAAGTGACACGATACACTTGATAAAAAAAAATGTAATCTGAAACATCGATGAAAGCTTTGTAGCGCACACACAACTCGTTCAACAAAATAACCTATTTCTGTCGTTCGTTTGACCACAGCCCAAGGCAGTGTTCTTTACCTGCATGGACTCTCGGATGATCCCAACTAGATTTACGGAAACAAACGTCGGAGACATGTTCGTTGGTACGAGAATTCAAAACGGTTTCTACTTGATCACAGATTTATCATTAATTCTCAAATATAATATTGCTTAAAAAAATTCTCATCCAAAACTCGATTGGGAGAAATATCATTCTCTCGGAATTGTCAAAAGGTCTCTCCGAATAATCTCATCCCCGATTTGCATCCGAGGCGGGCCTCGCTTGGCTCTGAATATAATTTTCTCCTTTCGCCAGTCAGGAACGCCGGTAACATAGTGCCGAATTGCCAGCACTTCGTCGACGAGCTGACGATGTGCGAGCCGGCGGCTCTGGAGCTCGGATGCGTCGTCAACAATATCAGGCATGTCATCGTGTGCGGTCACAGCGACTGCAAAGCCATGAATTTGCTCTACGCCCTGAGAGACGAGGAATTCGCCTCTCAAGTAAGAGCACCTCGCGCGCTTCTCCTTTGCCGATAATACGGAAACGTTCTGAGAAATTTAACGCACGACGCATTTTTTAGGTTAACAGGAGAATATCTCCGCTGAGAGCCTGGCTTTGCGCTCACGCCAGCAGCAGTCTGGCAAAGTTTCAACAACTCGAGATCACGGGCTTCAGCGAGCCCATATTGTTTCAGGCCGAAACGCCGATGAGAAAATTTGTCGCTTACATTGATCCTGAGAATAAATTTGCCGTTGAGGACAAACTCTCGCAGGTGAGCGATTTTTTTTTATTAATAAAGATTTCTTTTTTGTGTGGACTATAATCAGCGTTGTTACATTACAGCAGGCTGCTTACGAGCGCTGTTTTATCGAGGACACCGTTTCCTCCCCGCTCAGCGCGGGCTCGGTCGGTAACAGAAACTGTAATTAGTTTTTTTCGCCATGCCGACCATCGACATTCGGAAGCAAATTTTTACATGGACCGGATATCAATGCAGGCTCACGTACGAACTTACTTTCGAACTTTGATCGTCGTCATGGTGGAAAAAAAATTACAGTTTTTGTTACCGACTGCGGTATTTCATGTTGCCTTAAGAGTGAAACACCGCGGTCGATAATAAAAACTGTAATAAACTTTTCTAAACCGGGCGGGTGTTCGCAGTCAAAAGAAAATATCAATATCAATATCAATAATGTGAGAAGTAAGATAAAGCTTGATTACAGTTTCTGATACCGACCGAGTCCATGTTGGGTGGGAAGGAAGGTGTTTCGCAGAACATTAACACTACTTTCGCTATTATCACATTTTACTTGAACTCCTCGTCTATCTATTTTTTTATCTATTTTTTTTATTCTTTGAGAACGGCCTAATGAAAATGTGTCTTATCTGCATCGTCTACAACAGATCAACACACTGCAACAGCTTCAGAACGTCGCGTCTTACGGCTTCTTGAAAAAACGCCTTGAAAGACACGATCTTCACATCCATGCTCTCTGGTTCGATATCTACACGGGGGACATCTACTTCTTCAGTCGAGCCAATAAGAGATTCGTCGAGATAAACGAGATGACCGAAACACCGTTGTTGAAAGAGATTAAAAAATACTATTCGTGAGTCATTTGCACTGCCCGCAGCCAATTAGACGCCAAAAAATCTTAATGCTCGAAGCTACTATAATCAAACCACTTGATCAATCGAATTTTGCAAAGATAGTATGAGCAAAAAAAAACTTGTACCTGTTTATGAGGAATCTGATTTTGCTACGCTATTTATCACACAATTATTAATTAAATGACCCACATAGCGCGCAATATTTTGAAATCATTTTGGAAATATCTTCAATCTTTCAAATCTTACGAAATATTTCTGAAATATATGAAAATAAGTTGCAAAGTATGTTGCAAAGTATTTCGGAAACATACTTAATCTTCCTTAATCAACAGTTCTGAAACGTAGTGATAACAATTTTGAAATATTTTTAATTTCATGTTTCACCGAAATATTTCAATGATTGTTTCTTTGTTTATGCGGGTCTGTGTATGCAAATTGGACTGGTGATGCAATCTCTGTCATTCCGCTGAAATGTAAAAAAAAAAAAAACATTTCGGAAACATTTCAATACAAGATTTATGAGCGGACAAAAAAATATGTTTTTAAAACATTTCACAAATTTTTTATATTGGTAAAATATTTTCGATATTAAAAAAAATATATTTTTGAAAGCTTTCAAAAATATTTCCGCGCTATGTGGGTAACGCCCGCGCTGTTACTTCGTAACGCCGCGAGTACGATAAACGATGGTTCGAATGCAACCCTTAACGTACAAATATATCGAGAATCTTGTGTCTAGCGTCGAGAAACTTATGATTAGTTTATATCGAGAAAAATGCGTGTAGTATATTTTTGCAGTGTCAATTTTGCGCTACCTGGAGATGTGAGATCTCTGTTCCATTTATACAAATTTTATCTGTATATAAAGATAATTTAATTCTACCCTCTTGATCTCTGAGTCAGTGCTTCCCGCGCACGAAATCGTCCTCTCGTCTTCCTAGTTCGCACGCATAAAATTTTTATTGTCTGACCCGGACTCCTCTCGTAATTGTCGCCATCCTCAGCGACCCGGGTTATATTTTGCTCGCGTAGCAGACCTCGGTGCCAAACCGAATACTGGAAAGTGGTCGAATAAGCGTAACCGGGGCTATTTGAAGAGTCGTCGAAGAAAGTGGCCTTCTCTCAACTCTAGCTCTACTGCCTTTCGACACCAAAGTTGACTCGATGACCCGTCACACGCTTCGACAAAAACGTTTGATCTACTTTTTTCCTCTTCAATGACTCGATTCCATCTACCGTTAGTTTTTTTTTGTTTTTATGTTAGTCATATTAACCCATTAATTTTTTAAAAATAGTTAAAGCCTCTTTTCCAACTTTGCACTGAGATCGTGAAAAAAATTACAATTGCAATTTTCGCCGTTCATGGCACGATAAAAATTTCTCATTAACATCTCAGTTTCAGTCTCGTGCGACAGGCTATTGGGGCACGAATGAAGCGACAAACAATACGCTTCGGGAGTTTTTATTTTCGAGAGTTTTTTTTTAACATAGATAGGTAGATTGTTTCTCGGTCAGATTGAAGGATATATAGGTGAAATTATTTAATGCAATTACTTTATCGTATCACACAGTATTCTTGAAAATTAAATTTTTCATAGTTGAACGTAAAGACTGCAACGTTATCTTCCCTCGGTGCGTCTATCGTGCCCGTAGCCTTAAATTATTAGATCGCGAAGAATCGAAGCAGAGACGTAACGCGTGCGTGTACTTACGCACATAGTACACCGTGCTGAATAGTATAGTGCACGTTGAAGAAGAGGGACGTGTGATGGTTTCAGCTGGACGTGAGGGGCCTCTTCGGTACGGTGTGAGTGAACTAGAGCATGCCACTCCCGAAAGAGAAAGCAAAACAACGAAGCGAAGTCTCTTCGCTCGGCTCGTCGCAACTCCTTCGAATAGCGCGACGGTAAACCACGACGAGGGATCCCGACGTCGCGCTTCTTTGCGAAGAACGAGGCAAAAGCCTAGGAAACACGCGAAAATCGGTGAACCGATCATTTTTTGCGTTTCATGGTAAAAGTGAAGCTACGCCGGCATAGCGCGGATCGCAATTCTATAATATATGGCTGCGAAAACCGTACTGTAGAGCTTCCGAATTACTGATCAATTAAAAACGATTTTTGAACGTGGAAAGTAAAAATAACAACACTAATAATAATAATAATAATAATACTTAATAATAATACTTAACAATAAGTATTAATATAATAATAAGGTACACGATCAGTAGACACTCATAAACACTCACATGGACACCTCACATAGACGCTCAGGGACACTCATAGGGATGCATATTTCGAGTGTTTGTGAGTGTGGATGAGAGTGTCCTGAGTAACCGTGAGTACATACTGTGCGGTGTACATGAGAGTGTGTGTGAGAGGCTCTGACATATGACTTTTATATATAAATATCATTTTTCGACTGTAAGTGACACCGAAAATACGTCGCTTCCGGTTCGAATATTTCATTTTTTGACCGGAAGTCATGTCATACTGGGAATATGTCACCTGTTTGAAAACCTCATTTCTCGACCGGAAGTGGCGTCATAACGGAAATACGTCACTTCCGGTTTAAAAATATTATTTCTCGACCGGAAGTAACGTCACTCCGGAAATATGTCACATCCGGTTTGAAAATTTCATTTTTCTACCGGAAGTGACGTCGTACCGGAAACGTTCAAACCGGAAGTGACGTATTTCCGGTCGAAAAATAAGATTTTCAAACCGGCAGTGACGTATTTCCGGCAAATCTCCGGAAATCTAAATTTCCGGTTTCTAAATTCCATAGTCGATAGAGAGGGCGCGAAGCGCCCAAGCCACAACAACCTACCAGTAATAACAATAAAGTTCATGTCGATCGGACCCTCACAGATACCGGTCACTCTCGCGTCGCACTCCGTAAGGCGCGTCTGTGAAAATATAGTGCAATCGCAGGGTATGGATAGATCTTTTTTATGAAACCCATCGCGAGCCACCATAATTCGCTGGTAATAATAATTATTGCAGCAATAAATTCGTTCTATCGGAACAATAATTTTTCATTCCGGCAGATGCGGTCCTGAAAAGATATATCAATTGTTTCGTAGTCGTCTTCGTTATATCTCTCGACGGACAACAGATACGGTGGCATACTGCCCCGAATCCTTGCGGTGTCTCTCGTGGGTCTCCCGAAAGAAAAAAAAAGTCGGCTTCCATGCCTCGTCGGCGTTCTCGCGCGAACGTAACGGTCCTATATTACCGAGGAAAGTGGATTCGGCTGAGCCGTGTTCGACGAGACACTTCGATTTAGGATTAGAATGTGCGATTGTCTCACAGGCCCGATTGAAATGGAATTCATAATTTGTACTCTTGCAATTACACACACGAGTGTCCCAATTACCGATGCCTTAATTAGCGACTACATTTTCGAGAGATATTTAAACAGAACAACGTTTAAATAGATCGCGGAAACCGATAAGAGGCCATTTCAGATAATGATCGATAACGGGGACGCATTCATTAACTTGGACACGTAACATAATGAGCGTTTTTTTTTTTTTTTTCTCATACGGAATTTGCGAACCGCTTCGCGAGTCCGGCACGCATTAATTATGCACGTATGTTCTCGCACGCAGTCTCGTATATACATACCATTAGTATACAGCAGAGTTCTTATACACTTAAATGAATTTCTCTCCTGAGCGCCGCTTAATAAAAATAACTTCCTTCGCTCTCGTCCGACACATTTCACTTTCATCGATGATCCCCTTGGATGTGTCTTTTATCGAAGGAAGACCGAGGCAACGAATGATGGGGAGGAGCGGCGTGAAACGCGCCTGCGCAGTGACCCGCCGTCACTGCGAAGGCTTAAAATCCAATCTTTGAAAAAAAAAGAAAAATCCTTATTTACCTTATTTACTATACCGATTTATTTAGATCCTGAAGATACCTGCACGAGAGTAAATTTCATAAAGTTACAACTTCACCCGGGGAAGTTTACTTGGAGAATAAAATTCTACAAGTGAACAATTTGTTTTTTTACCCACAGCCGTGCATTGGTACACTGAGAGAAGGATTTCATAAAAACTACACAGAAAAAAAAATATCATTGATTGAAGTAAAATTTGCTTGCGGGCTGCCAAAGAAAAAAAAATGTTGTTTCAATTCTACTTTCAATTCGTACAATTTCATACCGGATTGAAACGATAACATGTCACCTTGACAGTCTGGCCGTCGTTGTTTCAATATCATATGGAATTGTAAGAATTGAAGGTAGAATTGAAACAACATTTTTTTTCTTTGGCGGCCGGAAGCGATTTTTTTTTTCAGTGTACCGATCATCTAAGAAAAATTACCACAGCTGATGACAATAGGCAACTGGGGAGCCACCTATGGCCGAAAGTCTCAGATTTTCAGAAAATGTTTACCACAATATCTACAAAAAATTATTATAAGTTCGTTACTTCCTATCATATGCGACGCTCTAGTTCTCTACTACTGTGTGCTATGGTAATCTCGAACTATATAGTGATACTTACTGGATCGTTCTATTAGTGCAGAGACTTGCCAAAGATGAAATTTAATGTCACGCAGGTATCTTCAGGGTAATTATTTAACTTAAAAAAAACCATTCTATATTTACGCGCCTGGAAGAAAAATGAAATATTTTAATGTTTCGATGACTGCGCTTGGTGGTTCCTGCGGAGTCCTCGAGGTCCCACGACGGGCTTGCGGGTTCCGTCGACGAATTGGACGCGGTTACGAGATTCGGGTCTACCGCACTGCCCACCGGACGAAACGTCGGGTCGCAACGAACGGCAACAATCTCTCGCTACTTTGTCTACGGCGGAGTAGAATGCACGTCCTACCTGTAACAATGAAAAAGAGACGAGCCAACAATAAAGCGCCGCAGGGGCACCTTGCGTATACACGGCTACTTTGCGGCCAGAGATTGAACTGTCGACACAGCGAGACACCGCTGGGGTTCCTTTTGCCGGAGCTGAGAATATACACACAGGACAGCGCAGAGCGAACGGGAGGTCGAATGCGCGTGACCTTGTCCCAAGAATATTGCCACCATCAATTCGTCAAATCTTTGGTTTCCGTGCGGCCGCGACGGCGTCTTCCGCCCCCCGAAAACCGACGGTCTGCAGTGCCGCTGAGGCCGAAGACGAAAGGATCTCAAAGGTCAACTGAATTGCGCGAAATATTTCTTCTTCGTGACCGAACACACTTCGTACTTTATTGAGGCGGGAAAAAAGGTGCAAAGTAATTGCACCATGGCTTCCTCATTTATTATAATTTTGCACATAGCTTCCTCCATGAGGAAGCCAATACTCTGACTCTGTTTCCAATACTCTGACGTTGAAACCCCAAATTGTTTTCTTTTGCGAAACATAGCTTCGTCTATGAGGAAGCAAAGAAAATTTCGTAGTGTACAGGAATATTTAACCATACAACGGTTTCCATAATCGACAATTATTATCTATTTTTATTTTCATTTCTTAGCTGTAGTAATAAATATATTTATTGAAATTCATATATACATGTTTATCGCTGAGGCATTTACAACATATGTAGCTTACACCGTATTATATTTACCACGGGAACATGTAAAGCTAGAAAAAAATTTGTATATAAAAAAAAAATGTTTTATTCACGATTTGTACTCAGCCGAGTCACGGCGAATAGTTAAAGCCTGCGACTGTATTTCCCATATGCTCAAAGCGTCTTCGGTTTCCCTTCCTTTCGGCGATCCTCGACCCAAATCGCATCCGTCCGACGCTTCGCAGCGGCATCGATAATCGGGCAGGTATAGCACTGCCGCCACACGGCTCTATCTTAGAAGAATGTGTTCGGTAAAAAGTCGGAATTAAAAAGAGAAAGCATTTCACGTTTCGATCTGCGAGCTGTTGGCATAGCGGTTCGAGTTCCGCTTCATCTCGGCCCGTGCCGATTAAGCTTGCTCGCGACTATTGTGCCTTTTCCTTGTAATTTCGTCGATCGGATATGCGTCCAATCGAATTTTACCGATGCAGATAAAATATCTACCCACTCGTCACACGCTTCGTATATTTAGAAGGTTTCGAAAAATACAGCTCTATAGGCGTAACGAAGTGGTAATGCTAGTCGCTATAGAGAGTTTATGCTCCGACACACACGAGTGGTCGTGCACTCGCTGCTGCGGTCTTTATTTCTTCGGTGTGGCTGTTCGGTGTGGCTGGAACAACGGGAGAAAAAAAAATACACGCCACGGTAGAAGGGGCATGGCAAAAAAAAAGTAGTGCGAAATCGTGACATCGTTCGACGCTGTCCTGATCAATCTCCTTCGATCCACTCTTCCCTCACCTCTCCGTGGTCAAATGCTTCACGCCATTTGTCAATCGGTCTGATTCCCATCTATAAAAAAATCTCGAAAATACAGAAGTGTATTGTTGTCGCTTTATACGTGCTGTGATTATTGTTATGATTATTGTTATGATTATTGTTATGATTATTGTTATGATTATTGTTATGATTATTGTTATGATTATTGTTATGATTATTGTTATGATTATTGTTATGATTATTGTTATGATTATTGTTATGATTATTGTTATGATTATTGTTATGATTATTGTTATGATTATTGTTATGATTATTGTTATGATTATTGTTATGATTATTGTTACGATTATTGTTACGATTATTGTTGCGATTATTGTTACGATTATTGTTATGATTATTTTTATGATTATTGTTGTGATTATTCTTGTGATTATTCTTATGATTATTCTTATGATTATTCTTATGATTATTCTTATGATTATTCTTATGATTATTCTTATGATTATTCTTATGATTATTCTTATGATTATTCTTATGGTTATTCTTATGGTTATTCTTATGATTATTCTTATGATTATTCTTATGATTATTCTTATGATTATTCTTATGATTATTCTTACGATTATTCTTATGAATTATTCTTATGACTATTCTTACGATTATTCTTACGATTGTTCTTATTATTATTATTAGTAAAATTGAATTTGGCTGGGAGCAAGAGCGATAAGAGGAGCCGGACTCGCTCCGAAACGCCCGAAATTCTAAGCGTAACCGTTAGACTAGCGTTTAACTGTATAATAGTGGGGCAACTGCGTACAGAAGCCCGGTATGTCCTATACGACAAATGTGTCTCGGACATATAGGCCTGAAGCGCTCGCATACGCTACATGTAGCACGAAGTCGGTATGTACTAGAACTACTCTCATTTCGTGCGTGTAAGTATATGTAGTTATGCGTAGTAGTGCTCCTATCCGCGGGGCTGATGTTATCGCGAGACGACAACAGCCACGATAAATTCTCTATGCTCGTCAATTCCCGCTTTGATTACATTATTTATCGTTATTTGCGAACGTTCGGCGCGGCGACCTCCAGACATCGGCGAGTCATTGCAATTTCACTTAACCACATAGCGGGCGCAAGAAAATAAATTAAAAAATTGCAAAACATAGTTCAGTGCTAAAATACTATTCTTCCATTTTTAAATTTCAGTGCAATTCGAATTTATAACAAAATTATCAAGTGGCATTTTTACGGGAACTCTGAGAAAAATTGTAATTGCAACAACTGCGATTTTTAACAATAACAGCGTTTATTTAATAAACAGCGATTTAACAATAATTCGGGCCTTGATTGAGCAAGTATCTGGCATTACGAGGTAAAGTACGAAGTTTCTCGATGCGGCAGCGGCCACGATAAGTTCTTTATGCTCGTTAATGCGCGCCTCGATTATAATATTTTTCGTTATTTGCGAACGTTCGGCACGGCGACCTTCAGACAACAAAATGCAATTTCACTTAACGACATTGCGGGCGCAAAAAAATTTGCAGAACACCGATTGAATGTAAAAGGACTACTTTTCGATTTTTTTATTACAGTGCAATTATCAAGTGATTCTCGTGGTATTTTTACGGGAACTTTGAGAAAAATTGTCATAGCAGCAAATCCGATTTGTAACAATACAGCAGGAAATAATTTCTTAAAATCGGTGTACGAAGTTTCGCAAAAATAATTTTGTCAAACAAGTGACAAACGCATTTGTTCAGCTTTTAATATACAAAAACCTCTCCTTTTATTTCCCGTGAAATTAACAATTTTATTTGTACTTTTCTTTGTAAAACTAGTGCGATCGAAAAATTGACAAATAAAAAATTATCGAAGTTTGTGGACAATAAGTTTTTTTGAAAAAGTACATTTTTTTTTTACTGTGCAGCATCGATTTATTACTCGGGCCTTGATTGAGCAAGTGTATCTGGCATTACGAGGTAGAACGCGAAGTGTCTCGATGCGTCCTTCGCCTCGCGAGGCAAAATCTTTGCCCGGTCTCTCTCTCGCCCACACGAACGGCGGAAAATCGTTGTAATTGATGTCGAAATTGCGCTCGGTACAACGAACCCTCGACGCTCTTAGCCCACCGCTTTTGATGCCCGCTCGGCCGAGAAGGCTCCTCGTCGCGCGCCAAAACTTCCACAACTTTGTTCAACGCTTTTGCCACCTCGGGCGGGAATATTATTGTGAGCGACTCGAGGGAATTCGTCGATCGAAGGGGGTCACTCGTAATCGATTTCTAAAATTCTAACTAACTGCCGAAAGTTAACGATCACGGTTAAATTATCGTGTCGGCGAACCGTACACGACTTCGGGTGAATCGAATCAGTGCGTGAGATCGCAACGAGTTATTGAGACTCGTTATTGGATAATTAGGGAATTTCGTCTCTCAGACGAATTTCAACGCGACGCCGCAGGGTCGTTAGTGATAAGACTTTATTGTGGTGACGCAACTCGTGTCCGACTGCGATTTTCCCGTTTACCATTAATGGGCGTCTTCGCATGTTATTTTTTAATTTGTTAAAATTTTTTTGTCCTAAAAAAATTGCCATGATAGTTTGATTTTTAGTGTTCCGATGTTTAAAAAACATCCGGTTCGAATATCTAAAAAATTGAAGAAGTTTCACTTTTTCCCATAGACATTTTTTTAAATGCAATTCCCTCCAAGTTTTGTTATCTCAAACACCCTTTTGAACGATATGTTTTTTTTACCGAAATAAAAAATGAAATGCATTTTATTCCTAAAGTCAGTGACTCCCCCCCCCCCCCCCCCCCTCCGCCTCTTTATAAGAGGTAAAAAGATTGAAGTTTGAACATAGTACATGATAATCAATGCCTGTTGCTCACCGACGCAGAATTCGGACTATGTCGCGTTTCAGTTCCGTCGCCGTCGAACATGGTGCAATAATCAGCCCCGCTGACTCTATTATAGTTATGTAAAAACGCGAGAAAAAAAAGTCATCGTGGCAGCGACTGGACAGAGTCGATAGTAAATAATAAAAAAGGTCGTCATCGAGGCGTGCTGGAAGAGAGGGGGAGGGGGGGTCTGTGATTCGGGACATAGAAGCACCTACTTACCTACACCGAAGAATTGGGCACTAATGTACGACCGCGAGGAACCGAACGAACGGGCTACCGCGCTCGATTGGTCACGAATGTCCGTTCGTGACTCTTTTACACGCTGCCTCCTTTCTCATTCGGTCTCGCTATGCCGTATAAGCTCCTATACACGACGAACTGACCAGCAGTGTATAAAGACCCTTGTGCCTTTTTTTCACGTTCCCACTCCTATCTCAATTTATCCTTCTTTTTCTCCAATGCCCACGAGAGCCGACGACCGAGATTTCCAAACGGTAGCTCGCCTTAATTCTCCCGTTTTATTTACTCGCTACGTAAAAAAAAACCATACGCCGTCCGGCTATCAAAATCTTCGTGCGCCAGCTTTTCATTCCGCGCCGCTTCCCTCTCGAGCTGTTCGTCGACGAAAGACCGACGAAGATGGCCGTCGCTCGGAGTAAAAAGAAAATAAATAACTGCGAGTGAATAGCTTCGTAATCTTTCTAGCAGCGCAGAAGAATTAGCAAACAAAAAAAAGCCATATTCATTCCGTCCCGTGAAAGAGGATCTCGCGTACAGTCTCCGGAACTTTTCTCACGTCAGCCAAGCTCTCGACGTCTACGCTCGACTTCCTCGCCGGGGAAGTTTGCACCGTCTCTACCCAAGAGTACCGACGATCTCCGCGGCGCTACGTGTGCCCGCGTACGTGAGCGAGCTCACGGGGGACCCCCCCTCGGCATTTTGCCGTAGTCGTGCCTTCGCTCCACGCATGTGTGCAGTTTCCTCGTCCGCTGTGCGATATATATCATTGAAGCACTATCGGTACTTGGTGCTCTCCCGGTAGACTGCAAACCTTAGACTGTTCGTACGTACAAGTTCAAGAACAATGGTCGTCACGATCTGTAATGTACGATTTTGCTCGGGCGACGGTGTATTGTGGCTCGCTGTGCCACTAACCTACAAACACACTTACCTATGTTATACTATGCTGCGCGCGCAGCTACCTCGGCCGCGCGGCACCGCAGCTCCCTCCACGGCGCTACGGGCTATGGCTTTGAGGCCCGATGTACTACAATCGTCAGGGGGGGTCCCGGCTGGATTATACCCGTGAAATTCACGTTACGCGAAAGGCCGAAAGAATTCGTATAACGATCGTGCGCGCCGCGGACGATAATGATACATAGCTCGGCTCGGCCTTAATGGTATCGTCTCTATCTCTTCATCGTCGAGATTCGAGCTGTGCGCCGCTGTACGCAGCTTGGAAATTCGGCGCCACTTACGCTCTTATTACAGATACATCGAGGCGGGACACGCGTGTGCTTGTGCGAGCTCGGAATTCAGCCGTGGAACGCACGATAACGGTCGGATGGCTTTTATCTAACGATCTGCGCCGATGCCTCACTCGTTCACGATGTGTTCGGTGCTTGATGGCGAGACGACGCGCTGACTTGGTAATTATGACACACAACAAGAGTGTGTCTGTCGCCCGGACGCCGATCTTTGGACAGATATTTTTTCGAAATAGAACGTCCAGACTCGTTCTCGGAGGCCATTTTCACGATTTTTTTTTTGGAACGGTAACGTCGGTCGGCTTCTGGAAATAACGCGAGGCTCTCGAATTTGTACGAGGGCGAATTCGTTTTACTTTTTTTAGTTAGAAAACAATCTTTTTTAATAGAAAGAATTGTCTGCATATATGTTGTAGTTTCGTGTAAGGTTTTCGATGGAGCTTTTGCGAACTATTTTTTTCACCCAATAACGTTGATTTTTCAACAAGAAATGTGAAGACTGTTATTTATTAATTTATTTATTTAGATTACGGGATAAACCCTTTTACTTACATAGGGCAATAAAACATAAATTGGTAAATAGTGGAAGTGTCTCTGACAATTAGACTACTTAATATAAGACTAGATAAAATATATTTCATCGTTTTATTGAAACATCCTTAATCAACACACCGATTACGTGTTTAATCAATATAGTTGTAATATTTGTATTAATACATAAATATAATTTGTCTTTGGTAGCCAGATTATTCAGGGATAAAATTCATTCAAAGACAAGAATTCTACTATTATTATTATACTATACTAAAACTATTATAGTTTTTTTTAAGGTCACTTATTCTGCCCTACAATTTACAGAATGTTTAGGAACATATGTCGAAAACAAAAAATACATCGCAAGAAGAAATGAGAAAAAAAAAATCATGTAATATGGATAAAACTGCGAAACTATGGATAATTTTTTTTTATCCCAAGCAATTGATTATCACGAATGTTAATGAGTACAGAGTCGATAATAATCGTGGGCAAGACACGGCGTGGCGCCGTGAACGAAACTTCGTAGCTGCGACTAAAATACACGAGAGCATGATGCAGTGAATAAAAATCTCTGGAGCACGCGGTGGACCTAACGGTTTCGGCCGAACGGTCTGTCCGTACTCCAAGCCGTTAAAGATTGCGGAAGGAGCACGGTACTCTCGTCGTCGGGAATAATTATATTTCTCTGCCGTGTTAGAGTTACCGCGCTCGATCGGCATCGGCGGCACGCATAGCCGAGACGAGGACGTGTCTCGGCGCTGAGCTCTAAGCAACTTATCCGCGCTCGCTCGCGTTGATACTCTCCATCTCGATTGGCCCACTTGTGAAACAGGACAAAACTGGCGGGCGCGGGGTTGTCGGCTGATTCCATCGTCCTTTGTTCACTCCCGTACGAATAAGCCCGCAGCTACAACACCGATATATATAGTCTTATGGAAATTAAGTATATTCGAAAATCTGTATATTTATCGAGTGTTAAAAAAAGGCATTTTTTATATTCCTCCCACCTTATTAAAGTACAGATTTCGGTATCAAATTAAACCGCAGCATTCGACGTTTTATCCAAAAATGCGGATAAATGCTCTCGTGAAATGAGCTATGTTCGCCGAAAGAAGTCGGCAAGAATAACAATGTATCTATCTATATGTGCGAAGAGTATATTTTTTACGTAAGAAGAATGTATCAAACATTCACACACTAAAATTTATATGTTTTTTTTTTAATTTATTTCGCAGGCATGTATTATTAGTGTATGAAGAAGATATCCTTCGTAATCAATTTAAATTTAGTTTATATTATATCCATAATATATTTTATCGAGATGTATGTACATCAAACATATATTATATATATTTAACATATATCTATTACTATATATATGCACAGCACATCGAAATTTAGCCGTAATGTAGATTATGTACATGAGTTATATATCTTCCTATATAATTCGACATACTTCATTTTTATTCGTAACTACACGTACATAAAATCTAAACATTGTTTGTAATAATCGTCCGGCTCGCCGAAACCGAATTCGTAACTGTGCAATTACTATATAGAGTTACGACGACCCACTCTTGATTTCGAACCGGATGGTAAATAGCGCAAAACGTGAAAACCGTCTTGAAACACGCTGCCCGAGCTCGGGAACTGAATTCCTCTCGGATTTAATGCCAGCATCATTCGGTTTCGAATGTCTCAAAGTGGCTATTTCTGTGTCACATGATTATATCGCGTTCCCTTGTTATTAGATACGCAAGCTATCTACAAATGCATACCTTACGAACGGCGAGTGATCATTCAATTTTGTTTATTTTGTTTATTTTTATTGTTTCAATTTTACGGACCACTGACATGTTCATCGAGACAGAGTAATTTTTTTCGACCGGTTCATTGGAGGCGAAATTTTATTATCCTCGGTGACCAACTCCGTCATACCGGGGATGCAATTCTCTGTATTCATCAGCGTCAAAATATACCGCTGCAGTATGTAACTCTCGTAACGATTGACGGGAGGCCGTAAAGGCCTTTTGGAAATTGGAATGGCGCACTCTACTTCGAGGGCGCGCGAGCGCGCGCACGAGGTGCCTACCCAAATCCGGTATCACGTTCGAACTTTCGTCTCTGTCTTCTTCGCTCGTGAGCCTGTGCACGCATACACCGTGGCTCTACTCGGCATGTCCTCATTTTTTTTTTTTTTTTTTTTTTTTTCTCGAGGCCCCCAAAACTCATCGAGGCGCGCCTCCGAGCTGGGAGTCGCTACGGGTCCCGCGTGACTTCCTCAACGTAAAGAGGCCCGGGCCACTACGCGCGATCCAGAAAGATCGGATCGAGAATTCTACCAGTCACACGGCGATTTTTCTACTGCTGGAACTAAAAATCACAAGTTTTATGAAGCATTAAATGGAACTTTTTTTTTTTAAAGAATTTCTGATCATTTTTTCTCCACATGGATTCTGAGATACATGAGCTCAAAATTGTGTCAAGTAGCATGAGTTGCATATGGCGGAGCGTGAAAAGCAACATTCTTTTTTTTATGTATATTTCCGGAGTACTTTATTAGAATTTTTTTTTTAATTAACATTACAACTTGAAAAAATAAAATCCAGCTGTGCCCATTGATTTTCGAACATGTTGCGAGTCGAAGGAGCTTCGAACCTGTATACGGATAGATATCTAGGCCTCAACCACTTCTAGCAACATTCCCCTCACCATTAAGAAACGGCGACCATGCACAGTAGAAAATGATTTCGTAAAATCGGAATACGAAGTTTCGTAAAAATGATTTGGTCGAATAATTGACAAATTCGTCTGTTCAGCTTTGAATATACAAACCTGTCCTTTGATTTCCTGTGTCGTTGACAATTTTAGTTTGTACTTTTGTCCGCTAAACTACAACCGGATGGTGCAATCGGAATATTAACAAGTAAAAATTTGTGCACGTTTGTGGACAACAAGTTTTTGTAAAAAGTACACATTTTTTTGTCCTAACCCATGCACGTAAAAAATCCCGCTTTCCGTTCCTATAAAATATGCGCAGAAAGACACTTTTTACCATTGCGTGCGGGAAAAATACTGCGCATGCGTACAAAACCATTATAGTCTTTTTTCTCGCACTAGTGCGGAAAAGTGGCTTCCTTTGCATGCTTCCCAAAAACGAAAAGCGTGATTTTCGTGAACTTGTTAGAAAAAATTATGTGAATGGCAGGGACGTAGAAAATGGAGTCCTGACTCGTGTGAATGCCGCACTCCCCTTTAGCTCGTGCAGTATTTTCACACTCATCAAGAACTCTTTTTACGCCCTTGCCATACAAATAACTATTTACTATGTGTCACGTATTCCCTTAAACAAATTTTAAAAAAATAGCGATTTAAAAATTTACTTTTACAAAAACATTTCTATGAGAAAGCAAAAACAAAAAAAGGATGAATATCGAAGAAATGACAGCGGGCACGTCCTCGCGACACGTTTATAGAGAACGGTGCACAGTCGAGAGCTAGCTGAAAGATCCGAAAGATATATCTTTCCGCGAAGATATACAATTGCGAAAGGGAACCAATTATATTTTTTGCAAAAAAAAAAAGAATAAGAAAGAAACAAGAACACGAATGGGGGAGGCAGCCTGAGGAGAAGGTGGGGTCCTTCGTGCCGGCTCAGGACGCATCGGGCCACGTCGTGTATGCACGTTTATGTAACGAAGAGACGGCGGGCGCGCGCGATGTTCACGAGCCTGTAACGGAATCGCGAGTGAATTTTTCGCAACGCGCGCCAGCGCCTCTTAATAAGTTAACGTTATTCTTCATTCTTCATTCTTCCTCCTCCTCCTCCTCCTCCTCTTCTTACGATGATGATAGCGACGGTCGCGCTGCTGCAAGACTCAGCGTCGCTATGGTAAATTCTCGAATTGCTTCGCTGGTGAGCTTCCTTCAAAGAACCCATTATTGCAGGGTAAAAATTAAGTTTGTGAAGTCGGAGACCTAACAAAAAATCGTCATGTAGACACTCGTCATTCCGTTAGACGTTAAATTTATTTATTTATTTTTTGGTACAATTAGGAAAAGGAAATTGCAAAAGTTTGTGAACAACAAATTGCGGCCGAAGGTAAATGAACTTTTTTTTACCGTGCAGAACTGATAAGTGATTAGAACTTGGTAAATAATTTTCATCGATCAATAAAACACCCGTCTCAATAATCGAACAGAACTGATTTTTGTGAAAATTTAATTTATATAAAAATTATTTCGCAACCTGTTTTTCAAACAACGCGCGAGTATCGAATTGTCGACAATGTTTCGGAAAAAAAAGTAAAAAGAAATACATAATGTACATCGATCAATAAAAAACTCATTTCAGTAATCAGACAACTGATTTTGGGTAACATTTTATTTATATAGAAATTAATTACCCCGACCTCTTCCCTCGGACATCGCCCAAGTAGCGAATTTTTCACAAATTTTTGGTAATCAGAAAAAGGAAATTAAGTAAAAAAAATGTCCTCCCTCCTACTATACAACTCGCTATTAGTATATTTTGCAGAATGTTGTGTACACGGTATACGTGTATACCGTAACACCTGGTTAACCGTTTCACTGAGCGAGCCCCACTAGCGTTGAGGATCTCTCCTCCTCGTGTGTGAGTATGTTAAAGTATGCGTAAAGAGTTGTGCCGCCTGCGAGTAAGCGTGAACTCGCGAGAGCGCGTTCTTTCCCCTCTCCGATGGAATACCGCTCTTTGTAAGTATAGATATATACATATATATATATATATATATATATATATATATATATATATATATATATATATGTACGAATATCTATATATATACTGTAGCTTGATGAACATAGTGCATAGGCCTCGTGTTGAGTGTATGTAGCTTGTTAACCGGGGAACGGCTGGCTGAGGCCTTGGCAAGGCCGATCGCGAACCAGCGTTACTAGCTCGCACACAATTCGAAATGCGAGTATCAGAGAGATCCGTAAATAAAGTCACATTTTTCGAATTAACGGATTACTTCCTGTAATCGGTTAACTATTCAGACCCAGAATCGCAAGCTCCGATCCACGATTCGTATTAAATCTATAGAAATTTCAGGGCAAATCGGGCTCCGGAAAAGAAATCTGTTAGGGATTTGTCGGGGCCTGATGTAACGCTCCAAAATCTCTGCCTGGGTAATTATATAGCGATAGACAAATTTGAGATTGGTTACAGAGGTGGAAACGATCTTTGCTCGTTTCACAAAATGTTATTGATTGAGAAGTAAAAAGAAGGTGAAGAAGCTGAGAACTCGGGAAGTGTTTTAAATGCAGTCAGCAAAGGGTGACGATGGCTGGAGCTGCGGTAATTAAAACAAAATCTCAATCTGCGAAATTTCCGATCAACCTGAGAAAATTGCGGTTTCCAATTCTGTAAATGATTTCAGCTAATTTCACAAGATTTTATTTATTGGAAAATGAAAAGACGCTAAAGAAGCTGGGAAGCTGAGAAAGTGAACTCGGAAAGTGATAGCAATATAATTTGAGGGGTGATGATGCGATAATCAGGCTTGTTTGAGAAAACTCCTAGAAACTGACAAAATCTCAATCTGTGAAGTTTCCGATTAACTTGAGACCATAGCGATTTCCCAATCTGTAAATGATTTGTCCTCATTTCAAAGATTTTGTTGATTGAAAAATAAAAAGAAGCTGAAGAAGCTGCGAAGGTGAGCTCGGCAAGTGTTACAAGTACCGTCCGAGACGTGATTATGACGGAGCTGCCCTGATCAGACCCCGCTGAATCGAGCGAACCGAGATGCATTCTCTGAGAATCCAACCAAAACTAAAAGGATTTTTCCTCGTAATAACGATACGTCCTTGAGAAAGGATGAGCCGAGAAGATGGCCGAATAAATTGGTGAGGTGCCGTCTTTGCACCGAGACGAGGAAACCATAGAAATGCCGGCTGACCGAGAGTAAGAGTCAATATATACGTGAGACGGGAGCGTTAACTTGTTTGAGAGAACTCTGAGAAAGGGACAAAATCTCAATCTGCGAAATTTACGATCAACCTGAGAGCATTGCGGGGTTCCGCACGAGGCTTCCGCCGAGCTCGGGTAGAATAGATTTGAATTGGCAAAGTGCACAGTGCTCTCGCGAAGGATCGCGGGGGGGAGGGTTGTCATAAAAGGGCAAGTAAAACGTCCTGCAGAGGCCACGGACCGCGGTCGAGTGGTCACATCCGAGCCCGCAGACCGTTCACCGTAAATTTTTCCGATGTTGGGAACAGAAGAGTGAACTCCGAATTGAACCGCGCTGCAAGGCGAACATTTTCGTCTCGATCTTCGGCGGAATGACGGGGAAGTGGAAGAGTGCAGGACCCTCTCGTGCAGAATGGCTTCCCTTGGCCGAAGAGTCCGGTGACCTGCGAGAATGATATTTACGACCTTTTTCGGGATATTTCTCGTCGACGAGGAGAACTGTCTTTGGTGGGCCGCAATGTCGCAAAAGCGCATATATATATACATCGGTCTGTATATATGTATATATATACAGGGAAGAGCGGGGCAAAATGGGACTATGGGGCAAAATGGAACAGAAAATCCGGATGTTTCGATGGGGCTTCCAACAATTATTGGAAAAGTCCGTTTTGCCCCACTGTTCCATTTTGCACCGTTTTCCTCTATATATAGGTAAAAGGCGGACAAACAAAACCCTGGGGCAAAGCGGACCATTTTTACCATTTCTTATTGCGAGAAAAAAAATAAAACTTCTCATGTTCAAAAAATATATAGAAATAAATAAATCTGAAAAAAATCCAACACCCTGGTGAGTTTCGGTGGTTCGCATCGTCCTTCCAACCGACGGTGCCGATGACTCGATCGCAGCCGTATCAGATACAATAAATTAATAAGCAAAAAGTCTGAAATAGATCGAATCTATTTCTCGAAGAAATTTTTTGCCGTCCCATTTTGCCCCTCATCAGCGGTTTACAGCGCTACAATTCCCCCCCCCGATCCCATTCCCGACCCCGTACGGACCTTGCCTATTACCTGCGTCTATTCGACTCCCGTACGAATTTTCGGAAGGCTCCCGTTCTGTTTCTCGCAGCTCGCAGGTGCAACGACGAGAGACGACGAAAGAGAAAGAAGGACACGAGAGCTTTTGCTTCGCGGCCGCGTATCTCCGGGCGACGAGGAAGCCGCGAGGACACAAAAGGAGGGCTTCTTGCGGGATAGCCTCTTTGCGGAAAGTGGGGCCCCCCGACGCCTTTAGCCACGCCAATAAATTCGTAAATTGTCGCGGTGCCGATGGCCACACCGCGACGATGCCACCTTGCCCCTCGTCCACTTTAACCTCTCGACGTGTCCCGACGTTCCTCTCCCTCATCCGCAGATCTTCCGACGCTTTGTGACCTGCGCGAACACGGAAGTCGAGGAATCCTGACTCTCTTTATATTCCCATTTTCGATACGCTCACGCAACACTTCTGTGGCGAATTCGAGGATCCAAATATTTTGGAACTCCTCCGCCGAGAATTTATCATCTTCGGCGTGACGAGATTTTTCGACCGAGATAAATCTTCGCTTTTCCTTCGTACCGTTCGCTTCCGGCTGTCCCGTTCGATACACGCTTGGGCAAGGGATTTTATTGATTCGTGCAAGTTTGGTACATCTGTTTGGTGAAAAAAAATTTTAGTTTGAGAATAAAAGTATAATACGTTTATTATTAAATATATAAAATCAAATCGTATGATTCGTCGTGGCAAAAAATATTGAGCCTTCGTGGCCAATTTTTATAAACACCTGCAATTTTTGTAAACACAGTAAAAAAAGTGTGTTTAGACGTAATAAATATTTATTCGTTAACAAATAATTTTACAGTTCTTTTTTATCGACGAAGCCATAATTTGTAATTTATTAGTCACAAAATACGGTTCTTTGAAAATTGTTAAATTAACATGGACAAAAATATAAAATTGACGGGAGAAAAATCGTGGGTGTTTGTCGACAAGAAATGTTTGTCGAACATGCAGGTTTTTTTATTTATTTTTACCCCGTGCGAATCGGCAAATTTGTTACCGATATTAAGATAATCGAATTTTGCATAATTATCGAAATTACAAAATTGCGCAACTTGGGTGGAAGGCTTACGGTGCGCACCGGCATAAGTCCCGGAGCATTATAGCTATTCGGAGCGCCGAAACACAATGAGCTCTCAACACCCGGGTGGTCAGTTCGGCGTTTCCTTCGACCAAAGGTCCGCCCAACCGAACACGGAAGTGTCGGAGGATTGACGGGCGTTCGACACCCACTGCGGCGTGCCGAATCGGCGGGGCAAAATATTTTGAGGCGCGTCAATGCCCCGCGACGAGGAAGCTGAGGGCGTCCGTGAAAATTGCGTCTTTCCGTATCTCGAAAACACGGAAATTCTACGGCAACCCGTGCAGGCTCGGTCACATCGTTTCTCTCTCTGTGTATACCTGAAAGGAAAACCCGGTTTCGCCTCCTTTCGTCGCGCTCCGTTTGGAATCGCCAATTTTCACGTACCGCTAAGAGGTTCACCCGCCTTCAAAATTGTAAAAAAAAACAGTTCGTTTTGGCTGCCGGGTTCGTTGGACGCTATAGTGTGTACTGTTACCCGTCCAGTTACTTCCCTTTGTCGCTCGTCTTCCTCAAAACTGTCCTTCCGGGTGGTCCGGAAGCGCTTTTTCCAATTGTAACGAAAAATTATGCAATCAATTTTCATCACCTTCGATCAATCAATTTTGATATGGATATTTATTAACGGATTACTCCTTTTACAGTTTTATCAAAATAGAACATGTCAATAAATATAAGACTTAGTTTGTTATCAGTTATCACATGTGTTCCCTTCTGGCTTCAAAACAAACACAAAATTAAGTAATAATAATACTAGTTACGAATGAACAAATTAGGTAAGTTATCTTGGATGAAAGTAGTTACAGAGTACAATAAACAAATAAAACAATAAATAAATAAAAACAATAATAACAATAATAACAATAAATAAATAAAAATGTATACAGAAGTATAGAAGAACATGGGATGATGGGGCTTCTCCTTCAGTCGACTAACTACTCGTACTTTAATATAGTTCTCTTAGCTATCATCACAGAGGCGTTGAGTTCAAGTGTCGAATATCTGTTTCCAATGTGGAGCAAACGCGCTATTGTCGAGTTCGCCGTATTTATCGGGTGAAGCTCCTCATGAAACAACGTCTCCTGTGCATTACGTAAGACCCGATTCGGATCATGCAACTTAACTAACGCTAACAGGGGTGCCGACTCGATTAAGCCATTGCGAATTTTTATCACCTTCAATCGATTTTTCAATCAATCGGTCTTTTTTTTTATCGACCTTCAATTTTCATTATATGAAATAATAAGATAATTATACAACGAATGATGAATAACTGTTATTATAAATTATTGTAAATAAGAAATGAATATTTATGCAATGTATGGTTTGCGAGAATGTTATAATTGGAAGCTTTCGTAATAATCACCTTAGAGGATTGAGCGAGTGCAACGTTAAACGAGGCAACAGTCGGGGCACAGAACGGACACGAGGAAGAGGGAAAACGATTAATGCAAATCGCGTTTAGAACTCGAAGTACGACCGGCAATGCCAGTAAGACTCGTAGTCGGATATTGACGCAGCGCGATCTTAATCGCGGAAACGAAAGAACATTGGATGAGTTGTTGAACAAGTGGTACAGAGGCACTTTGGATTATTGCACATTATAGTTACGGGCATTCTCGCCGCAGCCTTAGAAAATTTTACGATTTGCGCCTTGAGAGCACAGATAGAGAATTGTATTTTAATCGTTCGAATGGTAGTCCCATTTTTTTTTCTCGGGGATATTACCAAGGTACCAACAATACCTGCAATACTCGAGTGTGTCAGACAGAACGATTGAGATAACGTGATAATTGTTTCCTTATAGACCCAGGTCCGGGTAGTGTTGAGAAAAAAAAAGAAAAAAAAAATTGCTGATCATATTGGAGGACACGCCCGCGTATCCTTCGGGATTTTTCTGCTTCCCCATCGGACACCGTTTCGTCCTCGATTGATTTACGACGAACACGAGTTAGGTACACTGAAATAATTATGCAGGTTTGTCGGAATTCAGTTACTTTGGGTTGTTTATTGGAAGGTTACAACAAAATGAAAATAGTTGTCCTTATTGTGAACATGCGTATAAACATTACTGAGTCGGAAAATTATTTATAAGAGCTGATATATTGTTAATGAAAATCTAACGACAATTCCGAGAGAACGACCGAACATTTGATGAGTAACCATTGGAGAACTGTCTTTCCCAGTGTCCAGCCCAACAAGAATTTTTTAACAATGTCACCAATTTGACAATATTATAAAGATAGAAAAATATAATAGAACAACATTTTTTTTATTTAATGTACCGGAGTGGAAGTTTTTATGCAACAATAAGCATATTAAATTAAATGTGCAATTGTGATGAAAAACTAATATACTTCATGGTAATTAAAGTAATTAAAGTAAATTATTAAAAATAAAGTATTCGCAATGTTTCGAATACACTGAACATTGTTCTTTCATCACAGTTATACATGAAATTTAATGTACCAGTTTTTGCATAAAAAATGTCCAAACCGGTACATTAAATTTCATATCAATTTTTTTACAGTGTACTGAACACACCATAAGAACAACTATTTTCATTTTTTATGGCCTTGTTATAAACGATTTAATGTGTCCGCATATTCGAGCACTCTTCCCTGGTCCACTTAATGCCTGTTCGACGCAGGACACAGGACCATCTTCTTGCGGACGGAAGCGTCCTTGCCAGTGTAATATTGACTCGGAAGGGACTGCAATTACGTAGTCGCGCGACAAGCTCATTCAGCACGTGTGTGACACGAGTCTCGTATCTCACGAAGATTGCAACGTCTTGCCAAATTACGAAGCCCGAAGGTCCTCCTCGCCCAATCCCAAAGATAATTGTCGTGACGGTAAATATTTTGGGGGTTCGTTGAGTGCGTGTCGTCAAACACGAGTATCGTCGGGGAATTCGTCCTTACGGGGCGCGCGACGCTCGTAAATACGTACGTTTGCAAATATATTCTTCCGAAGTCCGAGTATATAAATCTCTTGCGACACGTTTTTCGGCTGCGGACGGTGACGGGCCTGTGTCACACATGTTGCCGGCGAGCTCGGGGCACGCGCTTCTGGGCTACGAGGGCATCGCGCACGAGGCCGGCCACGCTGCGGAAGAATAAGGCAGAAGGCGAAGTAAGGTACTCAGCCGATCGGCAATTGGTCTCGAAGCGATTTTCTCATGCGTCACGGACTCTGCCGCTGATTCTCCGAAATCCTATTAAATTTTTTTTTCGTACCAATGACAATTCGTCGACAACTTTGTATTTTGCGATAGGTATCTTCCCTGATCTCATCGTATCTGTAATTGGGTGATTGCCCGTGTTTATAAATAAATAAATAAAGAACGTCGTCTAAAATATAAAATAAATTCAACCTCTTTTAGGATTGAATTTATCATTTCCAGTTGGAACTTAAGTTCCAAGTTTTTTGCTTTAAGTTTGAACTTAAGCTCGAACATGGGACTGAAATTAAAGTTCCAGTACAATGTCCAACTTTTCCTTTTTTCTTAGTGCAGGATCACATTTGACAATGGTAAAAAAATTGATTTCATGTAATCTGAAATGATAGATAATAATAACAAATTATAATCAAGTAGTTAGTTACTTTCACAATTATATCAAACCAACTAACAAACCCATGTACGAATGAAATTCGAATGAAATAACCAATGAATGAAATTCGAACCCAAATTTGATCTCGATTTGCTGCTTCTTGCGGATAGTTTGGCCGCCGATTTTAGTTTCCTCTGCACGGAACCTAAAATCGGTCGACGAACTTTGTCACACAGGAAGCTACGCGCGAAGCCGCAAAAAATCGACGCAGCCAATGCAAATCTGCACCTCCTTATATTCTTACGATTCTTTCATCGATTGCCATTTACAACAATAATCTTCCCCAAAGGACTTCAAGCGGAAGTCGAAGCGGGGAGGTAAAAGTACGAAGGACTTAACACATTACGCGCTGCACGGATCTTCAGGGTCGTACCTCTTGCCCTCCGCTTTGACTGCGATGCTCCGAAGTCAGGAACGAGGAAGACAGCAACGGCCTACCCGGTCATATTTTTATTGGCTGCAATAAAGTTTTCTGCAATTTTACTTCCCTAACGGTAACGAGAGACAACGAGAGAAATGTGCCAGGGCAGGGACCCTCCAAAGTCCTGCGCGCGTAAAAGGGAGAAGGAAGAAGTCGAATTTTCGTCGAGGGTTCCCTTCGACCGTGGTCGAGGTAGCCGCGCACCGGCAACTCGGCGATGCGCTTTCGGGCCAAAAACTGCTCGTAAATTTTGACACGCCAGCGCGCGCCCCGAACGCACACCATACAGAGGATCCTGTCACAATATTTGGGCCCTTCGGTTCCCTCGGACTCCACCCACAGGGCAGAGAGAAGCGATCCGGAGTTCTCCGGCGAAGTCTCTGGCGCGCTCGAGTACGAAATCCCCTCCCCCCCCCCTTAAGAGGCACCAAAAAAATTGTTAACGCACTGAGAAAAATAATAGTATTCCGTACGATAACGAATAGTTCCCCGAGGGAACGTTTATCCATATAAATATTCCCTCTGGGAACTATACAAAATATAGTATATAGTATATAGTATATAGTATATAGTATATAGTATATAGTATATAGTATATAGTATATAGTATATAGTATATAGTATATAGTATATAGTATATAGTATATAGTATATAGTATATAGTATATAGTATATAGTATATAGTATATATTCAATTGATTAAAATATAATTATGTTTGCAACCATGATTGTTTGTCATTGTCGTAACTTCAGAATGTAGACGTTCCCCCTAGGAACTATTTTTTATGGTAAAAAGTCAGTACTGTCGCTTTTACTATGCAATTTTTTCTCAGCCTATCTTTCGCACGAGGGGCAAATGTAATGATAGATGATAATTATAAAGTAAGATATTCTCAGCTGATCGGCAAATGTTCTCGAAGCGCATTTCCGAAACGAAAGAAAATTGAGCCGATCACTTTTAGGGTTGAATTTGTAATTTTAAGTGTGGAACTTTATTTTTTTTGCTTTCACCCACAATGCACGGAGAAGCGACCCGAGTTCTCCGGCGAAGACTCCGGCGCGCTCGAGTACGAAATCCCCCCCCTTAAGAGGCACCGAAAAAATTGTTAACGCCTATCTTTCGCACGACCCGCAAATAATCCGAAATCCAATTTGCACCGTGACCCACTTCATTTCGAATATAAAACTCGTGAGATACATCGCGTGACTTTAAACAGAAGGGCGTATCTTGTGCACATTATAAACAACGCTTTCTTATTTTGAGTCACGCTATATAAAGCCACAATGTATTTACGATTTATTTGGAGCATAAATATTTACGGATATTAATTACAAATTAAAATTAAATCGACGCAAAGATCGTTTGATAATTCGAGATTTTTCTTAACGTGGTTTTTTTTTTAGATAGCGAAATTTATATGCTTGAGCGATGTGGTAAAAAAAATGAAGGTGGGTATTTTTCGCACGTTTTTGGAATCGGCTGCGAAAATTGTAACGAGGCGACGATGAGTTTCTCGGCGGGGAACGGAGCGTGCCCAAGTGGTACCGCCAGTCGCGGCAACGAAAGTGTAACCGACGTGATGACCGGCGGCAAAGAGATAGAGACAAGAGGCCGAGTCCAGACGAAGTTCTTCAACGGGCGCGTTTGCTTTGCCCAAGATGGTTGAAAAATGAATTTCGCACTCATCGCAGGAATCGAAGTTGCAACGGGATTGAGGGTCGAAATTTAAGACTTTCTATTGAACTTAAGATCGCTCTTGAGATCGACCTTAAGATCGAAGATCAGCCCGAACTTCCTTCCGTGCTTAAGATCTACGTTAAGTTTGAACTTTATTCCGCGCTTAAGTTTGATTTTAAGGTCGAACTTAAGTCTAAACTCAAATTCGAGTGTAGTTCGAGTTCGAACTTAAGTTCGAACTCAAGTTGGATATTAAGTTCGAACTTAAGTTCGAACTCAAGTTGGATATTAAGTTCGAATTTAAGATGAAACTTAAGCACGAAATCAAGTTCGAACTGAGATTCGATCCTAAGTGTGAACTTAAGATCGATCTTAAACACGCAATGTAGTTCGGGTCAAACTGTGACCTCAAGAGCGCTCTTAAGTTAAAACTAACGTCTTAAAATTCGACGCTGAGACTTCTTGTTTGACAAAATTCTGCGCGACAACGTTCGATCGATCGAACAGGTCTTAACGGTTCAATTTTCGTTGGTATGTCGTGTACTTCGTTCTGTGATGGAACTTCGTGCTCCGTAAAACTCACTTTTTTCCCGTAACTCGGAGGTAGCGCTGTTTTTCCGAGGACGACAGAAACGCAACCAAAAAAAAAGGAGGCAAACGAACGGTGGTCCTTACGGTCGCAGGACGAAACAGCGTCGTAATCCACTTTTCGGGACTTAACTCCCGCTGCAACCCTTTGCCTTACAAAGCCCCGTCCTTTAACCGGCGGTCGAGCTAGCCGAAGAAAAAAAAAAAAAAAATGAAAAAAAAACTTTGACTACGCATCCTTTCGTAATCCTTTCGTCAAGGACGAGTTCTCCGAGCTCCGCGGCCGTTTAAGGGATTCCCGAATAGCGGCATATTTTTTTTCGGCATCGACGCTACCTCGCGCCAAGTCCCGTTTTTCAACGTTCCTCGCCCGATATTCTCGAACTTCTTTCGCACGAACGATCCCGTTGCCTTTTTTTTTGGTCCGTTTTGTGTCTTCGCCTCTCTTCGGAGCACAGCAAGTCCGACTGGCACGGATTTCACCGAGTACCGGTCGAAGGTCGCCTTTCGGTAAAGGGTTGCTTTTTTTTTGCTCACCGCCCAAAATAAAATAAAATAAAATAAAATAAAATAAAATAAAATAAAATAAAATAAAATAAAATAAAATAAAATAAAATAAAATAAAATAAAATAAAATAAAATAAAATAAAATAAAATAAAATAAAATAAAATAAAATAAAATAAAATAAAATAAAATAAAATAAAATAAAATAAAATAAAATAAAATAAAATAAAATAAAACAAATAATATAAAATAAAAATGCCCTGGTAATATCTTTCGTAGGTGTGAATGCATCGACATCTGCAAACGAGAGTTGGCGTCAATACGTGAGGAGATTCGCGGTTTTGTATGTTCTCGCCGGCAGAGCAACAGCAGTCTCGAAGGAGAGTCGCGAACAGCTGTGATAAAAGACCATGACGAGGTATGTGCTGAAAGCGTATGAAGATCCCTTTACCTGGCCGCGCATCGAATCCCGCACTGGCTGCAAGCCTCGCGATGCATGCGTGCATTTTTCTACGACCTGCCCCGCCGCTCGCGGCACGAGCCCGCCGTAATTATAATTAACCAATGTTAGACATACATATATATATACATTTTCATATCCACATATGTGTACATATATGTACATATATGTGCATATATGTATATGAGTAACAGCAGTTATCGTTAGGTACATAAAGTGCGGCACACATCGTGCACCTCCACCTCCTGTTAAGTTGCCCACAACAGAATTACGAAATTCCCAGCCAATTAGAGTCAAAACTCGGGGTGGCCGGCCGTCGTGCCGGAAGAGCAAATTCTTCCATGCGTACGGGTAGTCGTGGATATGTATACGGTGTTACCAATACAATAACGTCTCTAACGTAATCCTACCGGGCTTACGCGATGTTTTTTTTTTCATCAACCACTTTACAATATTATCCGATATATTTTAATGCTAGACATAACCGTGTATATATGTATATATAGATACACTAAGGCGCCAAATGCAAATAATTAATGTTGCAAACAGTAGGAGAATTAATTGAGCGCACTTAATGGCCGAGAAGCTTCTTCTTTTTTTATTCGTATCCGATTTAATGAAAAATTGAGAATATAAACGTTCGCGTTGCGTGGACGAGGCAACACAGTCCAGTGAGTCTCGGTGTATTAGGGTAATAACGCCTATTTTGCTCTTTAGTGTCTCGTTAACTTGGTATTCCGGCCGGGGGGTCGTACGGATCGATTAGTCATTCGGAACAAGACCTATTAGGCACGATCGCGCCCGCGGGAGAGTGTAACGTGAATTCGTCAAACGCAACGTGTCGGAGTTTCCTAAACTGGATCCCGATGAAATTGTGCTCTATCGACATTCCGACGAATAGTCGTCACATTCCTATTAATATGTGTAATATGTGTACAATTAATATGTGTAATATGTGTACAATTAATATGTGTAATATGTTTACAATTAATATGTGTAATATGTTTACAATTAATATGTGTAATATGTGTACAATTAATATGTATAATATGTGTACAATTAATATATGTAATATGTTTACAATTAATATGTGTAATATGTATACAAAGCTGTCTTTCATTTAGCCGATTTTTTCCAGAACGCCTCACGCCTAGACAGCTTAAATAATCTTGTAAAATTGGCGTCTCGATTTTCGTAAAAATAATTTTTATTTACCTATTAGGCACGATCGCTCGCGCGGGCAAGTGAATTCGTCACACGCAACGTGTCGGAATTTCTTAAACTAGATCCCGATGAAATCCCGCTCTATCGACATTCCGACGAATAGTCGTCACATTCCTATTAATATGTGTACAAAGCAGTCTTTCATTCAGCCGACTTTTTCCGGAAGGCCTCACGCCTAGACAGCTTAAATAATGTTGTAAAATCGGAGTTTCGGTTTTCGGAAAAATAATCTTGATTTATTATTTATTACTATTAATGCTTTAAAGGAAGTGTAACACTTACATTTTCTTTTCCCGTTTTTGAATTTTTGCCGCAAAACTACAACGTAACAATTCGATCGTAAAAGTAAAAAAATAAATGATAACAAAAAATTAGGAACGTATGTGGACAAAAATAAATTGTTGTGAACTGTACAAATATTTCTTACTGTGTATTGTGAAGAAGGGAAAGAATAAAAAGTAGAAGAGCTCGATTGCCCAATTGTTTCTTCGTCACTTTTATTTTAGTACCGAGGCAATAATCCGCCCAATAAATTTCGCTAAATAAACATCGCAATGTTTCTTGTCATCCTCCGTCCATAAACCACTCTTTACTGCTCCCATTTAGCCGTTATTTTTGTCAACCCCATGCCGATGACGAATTACTCAATGACCGCAGTTGTAGCATATTATGAAATCGCCACTGCTCTTCACAATATGCGTCAGTTATCTTTTTCGTCCTCATCATCCCAATGCAAATACGGTAACGAGACCGCAATAAATCCTGCTTCGCAATAAAGTCAATGATTCCCCTATCACATTCCTGTTACTATTCTTCTTCACCGAACGGCGCCCACTTTCCGAATACCTACATATACATGTAGGCAAATCGGGGGGCAAAATGGGCCACGAAAAAAATGACATTTTCCCGTACGACGTCACTTCCGGTTGAAAACTGCGATTTTGAAGCCAGAAGTGACTTCACAATGGCGGGCGGAATCTTTCCACTTTTTTTGCGTGACGACACATGCGGTTTAAAAGTGAGATTTTTAAACCGGAAGTTACTGAGAAAACGGTTCCATTTTTCTCTGGAATGTATCTCGAATGCATCGACTGACAGAAACATATGAATTGACTAACACATGAAAGTGGGTAAAAGAAAAAGTGTACGATGCGTCCCAAATGCATTAGGAATTCATCTCAAATGTCGGCAGCTATAAAAAAAATAAGGAACACACGGTTTAAGTTAACGGTAATTATTAAGCTTAAAGCCTATTAAAGCCTACCAAGCTTAAAGCTAAAATAGGCGGTGCTAACCGCCCCAACTTCCCACTTCCGTTCCCACAGAAATGTAAGTTAGCCACTTTTCCTTCGGTGGTCCGTTTTGCCCCACGGGACTTCTTTTCCCCATTACCCAAAACACCCCGCCCCGCCTTTCCTTTCGTCCCACTTCGCTCAGCCCGAAAATGCAAGTTCATTTTCACCGTTCCATCTTGCCCCGCGTTTCCCGACACAAATATACATACATATACATACATTCACATATACATACATGTACATACATACATATAGAGTAAAAGTGGGGAATATGGACCTGTCCATCCATCATTGATTTACGTGTTAATCAAGGTGGGCCATATTCACCACTTTTACCCTACATACATATAGGGGAGAGCGGGGCAAAATGGGGCAACGGGGCAAAACGGGGTTTTTGGGCAAAACTAAATTTTCCAATCATTTTTGGATCGGACAAGGGGGCAAAACCAGGCAGAAAAGCCTGATGTATCCGATAGGGCGAATTCGGGCATCCAAAAATTATTGGAAAATGACGTTTTGCCCAAAAACCCCGTTTTGCCCCGTTGCCCCATTTTGCCCCGCTCTACCCTACATACATATACATACATATATACATTTATATCAAGCAACCCCGAAAAAGCCGTCCTCGGTCGCGAGAGAAGCGGAAGAGGATCGCGGTCTATCGTTGCTGGTGGTTGTCGCCTCGAGTTCCCTCGACGGGGCGACGGGCAATGGAGGTGGCGAGCGCGCGCGGCGTCGGAGAGGTGGCTTCACGAGGATCCCGTAGCGACGTGGTAGGGGGCACGGCGACTTGTCGGCGAAGAGTCAGAAAGAGACGAGGTGAGGTGCCCAACGACCAGGAAGAGAGTAACGGAGCGGGTAGAGGGGATGATCGCAACGCCCGCCCGTGCGGTCCGTCGGTTCTCCGGTTGTAGCTCTCGAGCGTGTTGATGCCTCGAAGTGGGGCCCATGCCCGCTCGAACCTCGCAAGGCCCCTCACAGTAAGGGCCCACAGGCCATCCAGTTCGCTTCTTCGCCTACTTTTAGAAATTAGTCGTATTTCCCCGGCGCTAGGAGCGCGCACACGCTCGTCGCAACCTCGCGCCGCACACCTCACATCTCGGAATTATTATTCGGGCCTCGCTTCTTCTTGCGCGTCGAGGTGAACCACGTAAAACAAACAAAATTAAATAAAAAAAAAAAATTTAATATATATTCGTGCGCGTTTCACCCCCTGCACGCGAGACGAGACGTCAACGAGAGGGGCGGATATAAACGCGAATATATACATATATATATATGTATACACATATATATAAGATAAACAAAGTAGGAGGAAAAAAAGGAGATACGGAAAAGGTGGTGGTGGAGATGCGAACGAGGGGGAAGAGCTCTTCCCATCGGTGATTCTTTTCGAAAATCTCTCGCCGCCGAGCCGGCATGCGGTACTGATCGTCCCGCTTCTTCTTCTCTTCGGGCCGAGGAGCGATTCGGCGGATCGGCTTCAACCGTCGCGCACGTTTGGTCAATGCCCCGTTAATGTTGGAGGTGCTGGTGAACGGGGATTATCGTTGTTTGTTGTAATCGAGGAAACAATCTTTTTAAAAAGCGTCTTTGACGCACAGTGCTGGATCGCGAGTAGTTTAGTTGAGGCCTGGAATTCGTTTGGAGACTGTGGTACGAGTGTCGTCGCGACACTTGCCGAAGTGACTGGATACCGGAAGTGAAGAGCCCACGGTCGATGACGGTCACGAGGTGGACTAAGAAGAGGCAGCTAATGAGAGCGGCGCACAAGATCGCGAGGAGGCACAAGAGACGAGCGTGGTCCTTGACATCGTCGTCAACGGGACATCATCGTCAACACGCTGCGGCCTCTTCTTCCTGATACGCGCTGCGCAGACAGGGCGAGGTTGAAAGAGTGCGGAGAAAAATTACATCGTGTCAGAGAATTCGACGAGTGTTCTTCTTTTAGCTATTTACATTTTTTTTACTTGTTCATCCGTTTCCGTGGGCGGAACATCGTGAGAGCGCATAATAAGGCGGAACTCGAGAGCTCCTCTCGATCGCTTCCGGTTCGCTGCGGGCGAGCGCGAGGAAATTGGGACACGTGTCTCTCCGGGCTTCGACAGTTTCGCGCGCCGATAAAATATTTTGAAATACATACATATATACTGTGTGTGGACTCTGTGGACTTGACTGGACGGAAAGTTTGAATCTAAGACATCGTTGATTTGTTTTGGTTTTTTTTGTCGAATTTAAAACAAATCCGTGCGACGCATAAGTTCGGTGATCAAAAGAGTAAAAGAAGTAAGAGGAAGAAACGTTCCGGTGAACAGTGTCTCGTTCAGTGGATAGATTTATAAGAGGAGGTCCCGCGGACAACAACAATACCACTCTGGATACCACGCTGCTCATATGTAAGTTGAACTTTTTTTTTTGAAATTCTTCACTCCGTCGGAATTTATTTCGTTTCTGCGGGTCATCGAACCTTAGACTCTCGATCTACCTGCTGCACGGCGTTTCACGGAGAAGCTAAACAAGAAAATAACATGGAGGCTCCCGTCATTATCTTCCCTTCTTCAGAATTTTTATTATCATTTTTTTTTGAACATCCTAATAGTGTTTTTATTATCAGTTTTTTTTTTAACATCGATGACCCGTAGTCGGCGTTCCGTCGTCCGTGCAGACCTGGCACTAAAATCGGAAAGTCCCTCTTGCCCGTCAACCGGCAGTGCACCGGATCTGCCCCGCGATTCTTGGTGACCGTACACTGAGAAAAACTCACATAGTAAATAGTTCCCAGGGGGGACGTCTACATTTTACAGTTACGAGAATTACCAAAAATTGTAGTTGTAACTATAATTATAGTTTAATCAATTGAGCAGGGTAAATGTGGGGAATATGGCTCGGTCCACATATCATTGATTTACGTGTTAATCGAGGTGGGCCATATTCCCCACTTTTACCCTATACTATCAAAAACTATCTATAGAGTAAAAGTGGTGAATATGGCCCAATCCGATTAACACGTAAATCAATGATATATGGACTGGTCCATATTCCCCCTTTTTTACCTTATAGACGTCCCCCCTAGGAACTATTCGTTATAGTAGGAAATACGATCCTTTTTCTCAGTGCACAAGCCTCTGCATTTCGTGGCTCACCCACGCGAGGGCAAAAGTGGCGAAGAGAAAAATGAAGATGGTTTGGGTAATTTCCATCAATGCGCCGATGACCGACAATCGATGATGATCAGCCCGGTCGAACGAGAACGCACCGATCGCCTCGCAGAGTAGAAATCAATGGATATTCCTCAGAGAAGTCATTGACGACACACGCACAGTGCATCGGGCACCGGGGAACGGCAATGGCACACACACAGGCTCGAAAGGCAAAGACCCCGGCCCGATACATCGCCGCGGTGAAATTTCTCCTTTGAGCGTGTTGGTGACCGCGGCTGCTGCCGGTGCTTCGCTCGGCCCCCCCGTCGTCGAGCCCGCTCTTTGCCAATGCCGTCGTCGACGGGATATTCCGTCAAAGTAGGGATATCCACCGGCCAAGCGACGCGAACCAACGGAGCGCGCACCTCGCCGCGATCTCCGGATCTCTCGCGTGCACTTCTCTCGCGACGACGACGACGATGGTTGGACGGTTCGCGAACGGCAGCTCTCACGACTCCGATTGGTCGCCGGGCCACAACGAGGCTCTATCACTCAACTCCGGTGTCAGTGCTGGAGGCTTCTGCGGTACATTTTTCTCATTCTTCGGCTTCCGGTTCCCATTCTTCATTTTCTTCCCAATAATCGGTTCCGATTCGGAACTTCAAAGATCGTTTCCCACCTGCGAGGAAACGTCAACTATCACAACCGGAAAAATAATTTATTTGACGGCCACCGTTCAATTTGGTTCAAGTAAAATATTTATTTGATTTAAATAAATATTTATTTGATTTAAATAAATATTTATTTGATTTAAATAAATATTTATTTGATTTAAATAAATATTTATTTGATTTAAATAAATATTTATTTCATTTAAGTAACTATTTACTTAATTTAAACAAATATTTATTTAAATCAAATAAATATTTTACTTAAACCAAATAAACGGTGGCCGTCAAATAAATTTTTTTTCTGGGTGCAAGAGGGGCTAGAAATCGCATAAATGGCCATAGTCGCAACATCGACAAGTTTTGTTACACATTTGGTGTTTCGCCAGCTCGGAGCGCTCATCGCGGCCCGATGGTTAGAAATTGAATGGGCTCGAATGAAACTCGTCCGCATCGTCGTTTCTCGCGATCCCCAAGCGGATCAAAATAGATAGGGTAAAAGTGGGGAATATGGCCCGGTCCATATATCATTGATTTACGTGTTAATCAAGGTGGGCCATATTCACCACTTTTATCCTATACCATGATAGCTGCAACATCGACAATTTTGTTGCGCATTTGGTGTTTCGCCAGCTCGGAGCGCTCATCGCGGCCCGATGGTTAGAAATTGAATGGGCTCGAATGAAACTCGTCCGCGGCCGTCGTTTCTCGCGATCCTCAAGCGGATCAACCTGCTACCCCACTGCCTTTCTTTCCGGTCGTGTCGTACCCGGAGCCGGCTCGTCGATCGGCGGGGAGGGCGATCATTGGCCGGCACGGAGGCTCGATCCTCCTCGCTCTCGTCGTCCACCTCGGTTCGCGCTCCTTTCCTCGGTTATCTTCTGTGCCGCGGAGTCGGCGGGTAGGAGAAGGATACGGCGCTCGTCTCGCGGCCCGCGAAGAACGAGGAAGAGGAGGAAGAGGGAAAGAAAGACGCGCGTGGCTCGCCGCGAGGAACCCGCCGAGAAAGCCCGATGTCGGATGGGGGAAAACTAGGGGAATCGTGGGAATACGCAGTCGGCGGTTAGCGTAAGAGGAAGAAAGAAAGGGAACGGAGGTGTCGGTGGATGAGGTCGGGCGAGAGGTGGAAGCGGGACGGATGAGGTCGCGCGAGACACCGACGAAGAATGAGGAAGAGACGGAGGGAGGCGGAGGGGGGGGGGGTGAGGAGGAACGGTGAGGACGAGTGAATAACAAGAGGAGAAGTGGGGATTCCGGTACTCGCGCGCCCGCAGTTCCCGAAGAGTAGGTCAGTGTACCACATTAACCGGTGCGAGCCGACGGCTCACTCGCTCTCGAGCGAATGAGCCTCATCGCGGTAGAGATGGAAAGAGACCGGAGCGGGGGGGGATCGACGGGGGGGAAGGCTTCCGACTCGTCAGTTCCGCAAGTGCTGGCAGTGCGGAGCCTCGGGTTCCATCGAGCGGCCGCGGGGCACAGTCATTGGCCACCTTTGGCAGTGCGGAGCCTCGGGTTCCAGCGATCGGCCGCGGGGCACAGTCATTGGCCACCTTTGGCAGTCGTCGGCAGCGCGAGAGAATTCGCTCGGCGGCCGGGAAAAAGGATCCCAGCGGCCAGTGACTGCACCCTTGGCGAGCTTGGGCGGCCAATCACTGGGCCGATCGACGGGAGTCCTTTGTAGACAGCGAAGACGATCACGGACGCTAACCGGGTCTCGATCTCGGCAAGCGCTCGAACCGGAGATTGATATGAGATTTCGGGCGCGCATAGGGGAGTGCAAAATGGCACACCGGGGCAAAAGGGGATAAGACAAAACGCAATTCTTCGATAACTTTGGGACGGTGACCGATGGTTGTAGGTGGGGCGAAACGGGTTTGAAAATCCGGATGTATCGTTGGGGCAAAATGGGGCATCCAAAAATTATTGGAAAATTGAGTCTAGGCTGACTGTCCCATTTTGCCCCGCTGTGCCCCGCTGTGCCCCGCTGTGCCATTTTGCCCTGGTATCCCCTAGATCCGTGCCCTAGGCTCGCTCGGTGCAACGTGGAGGGATAACGACGATACGGCACAGTCATTGGCCACTGTAGCGCTGTACTATTTTCCTGCGTAGAGCGTTTGTTCTCCGGCGCTCTCGTTGCTTATCCATGCCTGTCGCTGACAGAGATCAGATATATATCTCGCTATAAATAGCACTTTTTTTTTTATATGTATCCTGCGGAGCCGCGGATTTCAATAAGCAATCCGCTCGTCGTGTCGTGATTCGTGCCGCGAGTCGCTGATTGCCGTGGGTAAAGAGGCAACAATGCTCTTTTTTTTTCATTTTTATTGGGAATTAAATATAGGATTGTTCGAAGTGAAACTTTGATCGAGACTTCATTTCGTTTGTATCGCGTTCTCGCCGCTTGTGGGATCGTTTTTTTTTTTTTTTTTTATTGCACATCTATGCGTACCTGAAACGACCACCTGCTCACCTGCGCCGCGTGACTGGGACACACGATCCTTTGACTGGCGAGCAGCAGCTCTCTGACCCACATTTCACCGCGACCTCAGCGCTGCTCTTCGCCTTGCCCTTCGTCGACGTTTTCGCCCCTCCCACGTTTAGCCTCGTTAATTACCGCTCCGGGCTCCTCTCCGGGTTCGCCGGTCGTGCCGCAGGTCGGAAATTATTCGTGACCGACGAGGAGTCGCGTCGCGATGAGAAATCATCGTTAAACTTCGGCCTCATCGGCGATCTTTCATCCTTTGATTTCTTCCATCCAGCACCGTCGCCGAAGTGCGCACCGCTCGAGCCTCTCCGCTGCACATCGGCCCTCTTACGACTTTAACCTTTACCTCAATGGCCGCCGCTCGTCGCACTTTCTCCGTTTCTGATGGCAGAACGGAGAACCCCCCCCCCCCCCCCCCCCCCCGTTGCCCCTCTGCTCCGTGCATGCATGCATGCCTCGGGTTCTCTTTTTGCTTGGATAGCCGCCACGCACCGAGGAATCTGACAGTCATTGGCACTGCAAGCGAAATAGTCCAATTTATAAATTTCGATAAATCGATTCTTATTTTTTTTATACGCGGTTTTAAGAATCGTTACCGAGGCTGTTTAAAAAAATAACACTATAACGAGATTGCGAAAATGTACTAGTTGGTCGTGACTGGTCTTTAGTGACTGTTTCGTGGGCTGTTCAATGCAAACCAAAAAAAAACGACAAGCGAAATACTCCAATTTGTAAATTTCGATCGATCGATTTTAATTATTTTTTTTTATAGGCGTTTTTAGTAATCGTTACTGTGTCTGTTAAAAACTAAATGACAGTACAATGAGATTGCGAAAATGTACTAATTGACAACGATGAGGAATCATCCATTACTCGTGACTGTTAATTAGCGATTTTTTCGCGGGCTCTTCAATGCAAACCAAAAAAAACGACAAGCGAAATACACCAATTTGTAAATTTCGATTAATCGATTTTAATTTTTTTTATAGACGTTTTTAGTAATTGTTACCGTGTCTGTTAAAAAAAATAACACTATAACGAGATTGCAAAAATGTACTAATTGACGCCGATGAGAAATCATCTGTTTCGTCGGCTGTTCAATGCAGACAAAAACATTTTTTTTTTAAATGACGAGTCGGGAGAATTATTAGTTAGTTGGGGCGACTAGTTAGGAAAATGATCAAACATGACGCATTTTTATTCCGGCTTGCTTGTTCCATCCAGTAACTCTTCTCTTTGACCCGATCTTCGATCTATCGCTCCGACGCCGCCGCCGCAGCGTCATCGAGATTAGCGTGGGTGTGCAACCTTTCGCTTCGAGAGGCGCTCCTTTTATTTTCGGAGCGAACACTCCGACTCCCGTTCGGATGAGTAACAGAATAATAAGATAATTTATTTTCGTTCGTGGCGGACGTCGATGAGGACGCGGAGCGAGTTTCCTCGAGGACGGACGGTACCGTTGAAAACGGGGCCGTCGTCGTCCACACCAGACACCGCTTCCAATTAACGGAATACCATCGATGTGATACGCAATCTTCCGCGGATACGTTCATTCATAGCGCAGGCCAAATATACGAGCATCGATACGACATACGATGTTATTATACATCGTCGGCCGAAGTAGCGATAAGTCTTATCCGACTAAGCTGCTTCGCACAGGTAGATCTTCAGTAATTTGTCGGCGGCGCTCGTTAAGATAAGAGCCAGTGGCTCTTATTATACAGTAATATATCGAAAGTCGTCAGAATTTGGCTGCGTATTGACTCTTCGCTATTTACCGTGCTCTTTATTTTTACAACATAAATAAAAAATATGCGCTGACGAGAAGAACGATTTGTGCGGTTTAGAGGCATTTTTTGGCCACAAAGGTCCACAATTTCTTTCCTGGCAATTTTACGATTTTTAGAAGTTGAAAATACGTTTTGTTGACAATAATTAATGTTGGGAATTTAACGAGGAAATTGTTCACTTTTGCGGACGAGAAGTGTTTGCGTTTGTGCGAAGCTTTTTTTACTATGTGACTGTGGTTAAAGAAAATCACTTCGCTCGAAGGGCTGAGCGTCGAGCTCTCCCGTGGATGCACAAGAGTCTCGCCTGTGCCGCTGCGACGCTCATTGAAGTCTCCGGCTCGACCAGTCGATGCACTCGAGGAGCGACGGGTATGCAATAATTTCCGATTTGCTCTTTTCTCTTGTATTGCACCCAATATTTTCATCATCTTCATCGCAAGCCGATTTCTGAGTTATTCGGTAAATATAAGCCGAGAACAAAAAAAAATAAAATGAAATCCATCAAAAGTTTATTTCCAACGCCAGAAATAAAATTTCCCGGTCCATTAAAAAAAAACTTCAATTTATTTCACTAAATTATACGGTCATAGGAAAGAAACGTTTGGTGTCGACTATTGCGAAAAACGCATTTCGTCGATTATAGTAAATTTTTTTTAGCATAGAAATTTCATTCCCAACAGGTAGTTCAACCCAATCGCCGAACCAGAAAAAATTTTCTCCCGGAGCCCGCACCTAACACTCGTTCGTTTCAAAGTTGGATCCCGAGTACCACAAGCGAGTTATAAGCAAATGTAAACGACCGGGTTCCATATACCGCTATAACAGGAGATATCGATAGCACCCACATATATTTCGAGCTATCTCATCGCTCCTCCTCGAGCGCGGGTCGTGTATAACCGAGAGAGACTTCGTTATGAATTAACGCGAAAGTTTTCGACGTTCTAACTGTATCAGACGAACAGCCGCTCGAATCTTACATCGTAAAAAAAAAGAAAAAAAAGTCTTCGCAGTCAAACCGGAAGTCAAACTCCAGAAATCATTCCGCGGTATGAATAAAAGATTGAATTAGGCATCAGCATTACGAGTCATTTTTTATTCCAAGGAAGGAAGTCGGAGTTTTATAATACCGTTGGTGGGTTCCTCGAGGGGTTACGACGAGGAGGATCCTCCTCGGAGCCGCGGTAACGCGGCGCATCGCGGCTATCGTCGTCTGCGCGAGATGTAGGTCGCTGGGGTATCCGCGATTCGCACGCGCCATTTTTCGCAACGAAAAGGAAAGCCATCTTACGTGCCGAGCTCGCTAAGCAAAATCTGTGTTGTGCGTGTGTCTGTGTTGGCCGCTATGCCGAGTAACATAGATACACATATAACACGTACGTGCACGAATACCACGCGAGAAGGAGGAAGAGGAGGTATCCGCCCCTCCCCTCCCCCGTGGCTATCTCTGTTAGCGGGTTAACGGTGCTCCGTCCTACTTCGGACCTCGCAGCCGGTTTGCCTGCGTCACGTCTGCACACCGCCGGTCTCTCATACATTTCTTCCGTGCGTATCAAATGCGTCAGAGAGTAGATCGCACGCGTGTGTATACACGCACGTGAACGAGGAACGTCGAGTTTCCCGGTGCGTCGCGTGCTCTTCACGCACCACCCTGCACCGAGAGAAGGATCTAGTGAAAATTACCGATCATCTAAGAAAAATTATCATAGCACATACATAGTAGTAGCAGGGCGCCAGTCGCCACCTATGGCAGAAAGTCTCAGATTATCCAAGAATTTGTACCATTTTACCATTTTACCATTTTACCATTTTACCATTTTACCATTTTACCATTTTACCATTTTACCATTTTACCATTTTACCATTTTACCATTTTACCATTTTACCATTTTACCATTTTGCCATTTTACCATTTTACCATTCTAAGAAAAAGCGCCCTAGCTCTCTACTACTATGTGCTATGGTGATATCTCTCAAGCGACATAGTCATTTTTACTAGATCCTTTTCTCGGTGTGCCGATACAGAATTTGGCGCGTGGTATGGAAGTGAAAAGAGGAAGAAACGGAGTGAAAAATATGATCGGGCCTTCCGTCTCGATGCAGGAGAGGCCGGAGTTTGTCGAAGCGTTTCCACGCGACCGGATCCAGGAACAAGCGTCATAATGGCCTCCTCCGTTTACGCAACACGCGACGGCTACGGCGATGCTGGGCGGTGCATGTCGGGAAGAGAAAAAAGGCCGCTTTCGTGGTACTTGTCTTTTCGGCAATCCGGCTCGCTCGTTTCCGGGATACGCGCTTCATCCGACGCTGCTCGCTTCGCCGTTCGCTACGCGCGTACCAGCGTATAATCTCCTCGATGGAATGCTGAGTCACTTTCCTCTCGAACCCCCTCGCGATCGAAGTAGGTCGAGACTACCGCGAACGCGATCGAGCAGCCCCGGTCCGCCTTGCGACTCCGACGCTGTAACGTCATTTTTGCTACCGGCGAATTATAATGCTTTATACGCGTTGGAGATTATGCTCATCAGCACAAAGTAACAATCATCGCTGATTGCGGAGCCATAAAATATGTGCTATATACTCGTCGCTGGGCACGAAACTCGAATTTCGTACGAAGCGTGCGGAGATTTTTCTTCTTTTTTAGGAACCAATGAATACCCTTGAAAAACAACCCCGAATCAAAATTACTGTCAAAAGCGTCGATTCATTTATCGCCAGATAAAATATATATAAAAAATATAATAATAATAATAATTTGTTGAGCATTCTGAACAGAAATACATACAATACACGTTTGCTAACATTTCGTATAATTTCTCTTATATACGAGATGACGGAGATGATGCTTAAAATACAAAGTATTCGTATCGTACTCGACACACATAGAGTGACTGCAAAAGTGCCACAAGCACTTGTTCGCAATCTAAAATCATATTGAAAGAGAAAAAAAACTATAACATTTAACCTTTCTTCCGCGGATTGACTACAGCAATTTATTCAACACACATTTTTTCCTCGCCGCGTGGGGCTTATATTAACTAATTTACCATTTCACTTACTACACGTATAAAAAAAAGTATAAAAATATATGTAAATAAAAAAAAATAAATAAAAAAAAAAATAATAGAATTCGATAAAATAGCGTGTCGTGTGCGAGAGAGCCCGAGGCCGATCCACCGATCGTTGGCTTCCCGCAGCGGGTACGAAATTTCTCCGGCGCAGGGGCCGCGAGGAGCCGCGCGCGTTGGACAGTAGGTCGACATTAGCGCGCTCGAGAGATACCACAGACGGATTTCATTGGATGACTCGTACAGAGAGACAGGGACGCGCGATACATACCGGTGTCGATATAATCGACATGCGGTAGGAGGGGGGGGGGGTGGGGGGGGGCTGATGTTTCGGTCGATCGCGAGTATCGATAAAAGCCGTAGGGATTCGTCGCCGAATTCGTCGCGCGGATACGCCAGTGATCCCATTGATAAGTGGATCACCATTGTCGTAGGCCGATGTTTCGCCGTTTCGATCGGCGATCGTGGTCAAGCGCCTCCGCGTGCCGGACCTCGGCCTCGCGGCACTCGATCCATATAGCTTCTCTCCATTGTACGGTGGAACAGTGGACCGAACTCGGACGCATCCCTTCCACCGGCCTCAGGAACTCGATTCCGTCCGGCTTCCTACGCCGCGCACGCCGATCCCCGGGATTCGTTCCTACGCCATTGAATAACGGTACCGAAGGCTGCGTCACGGCTCGACGGTCCCCACCGACTGGCTTCTTCTCTCGCGGTGTATCCACGGGTCCGTTCCACCCGGGGGCTCGACAAGGACGGACGAACGGGGATCCAGTGACAAGGACGGCTCGGCCAAGTGGGAACTGCGGAACAGACTTCGGCACCCAAAAATCGAATGGAGCGATTTTGGGGTAATTAGATTTTTGGGGCGGTAATTGTCGTTACTTGCCATGATGGAAATGAACTTAGGGGTAGAGCGCGACAAATTTGGAGGGGCCTTTTTTATGTCCTGGGAAATTTTTTTGATAGTAAAAAAAATTTGTAATTCGTCAATTTTTCGGGATAATTGTTATCTAAGAGAAGAATTGCGATGGCTGAAAAAAAGAGTCTCGGCGCTCTGGAGAAGCGGAGATAGACCGAGTAAAAATTATTGTGGAGAGAATTTCTGAGTAACTGATGTTTTTATGTCATGTGAGAAAATTTACGAAAATGCACAAATTTTATATAATTTTTGTAAAAAAAAGGGAATGACAATTGCTAAAAAAAATAGCTATTGTCATTCAAATCTCGACCAACCGACCAAAAAGCCAGTCAAGAAGATTTCCGACCAACTCCGAAAATGACTTTCGCCGAGGCTGGCCACCATCTAAATTTCTTCTCCTCTCCGCGATCAATCTGCGTACAAAGTCTTCTCAACGATTGCCGATCATCGTAAGAATCTTTCGATAAATCCACGATCCTCGTTCAGTCTCGATGGCCATCGAGATCGGTCGCGAGGTCCGTCGCTCCTCTTTCCGGGTTACCGACTTCCCCACAGTTTTTTGCTTCCACTTTTTTTCTCTCCGTCTTCTCGATTTCAAAGAGTTCGACCACGCGGCATTCTCCCGCCCCGAACGAAATTTTATTTTTAAACCCCGACGATTCCCCGTCCGACGGCCCGAGCCGTTCGCCGGTGGAGGTGGAGATCGGCAGCGCGCGCTGGAAGTGTAGCGGAGGTGCCCTGTTGGCTCTCCGCGCCAGCGTGCCACTGACCTAGTTAGCAGGAGCAAGTCTTTCTTCTCCCGCGCGCGATCGCACCGCGAGCGACGAGGAGCGCCGTTCAGCCCGGTGTCTCTTGCTCCTGCGGCCGCTGCTCGCACCTCTCTCTGCCCACACGGCCGACGAGAAAGAACGCAGGAACGAACGATACTCGCGGCGTTACGAGCGCACACTGTACAAACCCGCCTACCCACGGAAGAGAGTCACAGAACACGAAGCAGGTATCCTCTTCCTCAGCCGCCACTCGAACCAGTCAACCTACCTACCTACCTACCGTATGCCTCTTCCTCGACGCCGCTCCGCGAGCACCGAGAGACCCCTCGACGCTGTGCCCACACGACATGCCTCGCTTCCTACCGAGAAGCCTTTTTTTCAGCCACTTTTTTTTTCGTCGCGAGGAGGATTCGCTCCGATCGATGGATCGGTATTGGGGGAAGGGTCTCTTTCGTGCCGGTGCTAATTGATCGTGGCGCGGAATCTCGTTGCACAAGAGAGCACGGTTCGAGCGTAAGCGCTACGAGCTGAAAGTCTCGTTCTCCAAAGACTGAACTTCCGAAAGCTGTTTTCGGAAGTTAGTTTCGTTGTCTTTTTTTTTATGACCCCGAAGATATCTGCATGAGATCAACTTTCATCTTTGGCAAGTCGCTGTCAATCCACGGCTTTAGAAAAAAATATTGTTCACTGGGAGAATTTTATTCCTCGAGTGAACTTCCCCACGCAAAGTTTGTGCGATGCAAAATGCAGCCGTTATGACTTGATGAAATTTGATCTCATGTCTTCAGGGTCATTTTCTTTGTATTTGTTAGGGTAGAAGTACCAATGGCCGGACACGTGTCATATATGCAGGCTCTGTTGCGCGCACATGTTGTCCGGCCACTGGGACATGTGCGGTCATTGGGACGTTTGCCGGTAAGGACTTTTAACGCGGGCATGATTTTTTGTGTACTAGGCTAGAAGTACCAATGGCCGGGCACGTATCACATATGCAGGCTCCGTTGCACGCGTATGTTGTCCGGCCATTGGGACGTTTGCCGATAAGGACTTTTAACATGGACATGATTTTTTGTGTACTAGACTAGAAGTACTAATGATCGGGCACGTATCACATATGCAGGCTCTGTTGCACGCACATGTTGTCCGGCCACTGGGACATGTGCGGTCATTGGGACGTTTACCTATAAGGACTATTTAAGCGGACATAATTTTTTCTGTAAAGGTATTTAAAAAATGTATTTCATGGTCTACCTCTTCATGTTGCAGGTCCTCGCGGCGCCGTTGGCGGTTGCAGCACCCCCGGCAGTAGAGTGGATCCCTGGTGGAATCCTGGTCCCCTCTTCCCCACGGTCTCTACGCCAGGGCCACCGAGGATCGACGAGGGGCCTCCAGGGAACAACAACCAGTATTGCAGCACTCTCCAGCGTACCTCGAGTCCCCCGACCTCGTCGTACTCGTTCATCGCATCGCCAAATTCGCACCTCCATCATCAGCAGCAACAACAGCAGCAGCAACAGCAACAGCATCAGCAAATCCACTACCAATCGAGTCACAACAACAACAACAACAACAACAACACCAACCATCATCATCATCATCAGCAGCAGCAGATAAACAGAAACTTCGTCTTACCGGCCTTCACCTCGGCGTCGACAACGTGTTTGGGCGCCGGCGCCTCATTTGGCAGTCCCGATGGCGTGAGATCGTCGAGCTCAGGTTCGCACAATCCTTACTCCATCGTCGGTGGAACGTCGACGACATCGAGGCAATCGTCGTCGGAGAACGTTCTCTCGGCGCTGTTGTCGCCAAAGTCATCGAGCGCAAACGACAACGGCCACAATCTGTCGCGACCGGGTGGTGGCAATCATCAGACCTCGGTATCGGGATCGAGCACTGTTCTGTCGTCGCTCCTAGCCTCGACGTCCTCGAACATAGGATTCTCGTCCTCGGTGTCGGCGTCATCGACCTCGACGTCGTCGTCGGGCAACGTCCGCAACGCGGTCTCGGCGTCGTCGTCCTCGTCCTCGTCGTCGCGGGACTCGCTGACCGGTATCCTGTCGTCGCTGAACGTGAGGATCAAGTCCGAGGAGAATTCGATAGCGAGAAGTCAGACCGACGAGAGAACGAACTCGTCGCTTGCGACGTCGCTGTCGTCGACGACAACGACGAGCTTCAACGCTTCGCTGCTGAGCTCGCTCCTCTCGACGTCGAGGATATCGACGACGAGGAACTCCGACGAGGAGGAACTCGCCAATCGGGTGGGAATAAAGCTCGAGTACTCGCCAGGTCCGGATTGCCAGAGCGACCACATAGAGCAGGACTCTTGCGGCATAAAGGTCGAGTACTCGCTGGGCGGTAACTCGCCGTGCAACGTGCTGGAGGCTGCCGAGGAGGATCTCGCAGCGACGTCGCCGTACGACATCATCAGCACGAGCGCCGGAAGCCGATCGTTGGGCAAGCAGGTGTCCAACTGTCGGAGCCAACAGCAGGCCAACGCTGGATCGCTGGGCAAAGGTGGCAACGGTGCATCCTGCGAGGTCGAGGTCTCAGCGACTTCGGAGCTACCGATCGAGATGAAGTACGAGACGCAGTCGGGACCACCGACGGGACCGCCGCACCTGAGCTCAACGGGCGTGGAACCGCCGCACAGTAGTCAGGGTAGCGGAATAGTGGTGGGTGGTTCACCGGCCGAGGTGGTGGGTGTCGACAGTCTGTTGCTGTCGCCGTGGGGCGCGACGGGTCCGGATTTCCTGGAACCACCGGACGTCAAGCAAACCGCGGCTGGTCTTCAGGACGCTTGGGACACGATCCTCCTGGGTTCGTCGGTCGGCGTCGCGTCGGCGCAGTCGCTGGCGGAGTTGAAGCCACTTCCGCCGTTCACCGGCTACACGGGACATCTGAGTATCAACGGAATTCCCGGACACCACTATCACACGATAGCGTCCTCGGCGCAGAGGCCGTCGATGCAGTCGTCGTCACCGACGCCGTCGTCGAATCAGGAGTACTACGAGTCTCCGGTCGTCTCGTCGAGCACGCCCTGTCCTCAGGGCAGCCAGAAGCAACAGCAGCAGCAGCAACAGCAGCAACAACAGCAACAGCAGCAGCAGCACCAGCAGCAACAGCAGCAACAGCAGCATCAGCAACTGCCCCAATCGACGCAGCAGGTGGACTACGACATAGAGGACATAGCGGAGATCATCGGATCGGCGATAGCCGACACGACGGTACCGGGCGGCGGCAACGGACCCGGCTCCGAACACGACCCCGACGGCTCCAGGGACTGGATAGACATCGCCGAATGGATCGACACCGCCTGCTCGCCCAAGACTCACGACACGATGTCGCCGAGCCCTTACTCGCAGATCTACGGAGCTACGACCCCGTCGAATCAGACCCAACAGCACGGCTCCACGCTGCACAGTCTCCTCACTCACGGGTACGCTCCGCTGCTGACCGCGAGGCTTCAGGCCGGTAACACTGGGCTGCAGAACGCATCCTGCGGCGAGACGCCATCGTCGACGAGTCCGTATCCACCGGTCAGTCCGCCGGGCAGAGTCTCCACTTCCTGCAGTCCCGATCATCTGTTGCACTCGTCGTTCGCCGCGCCATCGAGGGATCACAGAAAACGATCGCGTCCCGGTCCTGGCGGGCAGAATCCGTCCAAGAAGAGCCCCAGCGCCAGCAGCGCGCTTCCCTACGGCACCGAGTCGGGGCTCATCAGCGGAAAGGAGAAACCCGTTCACAGATGCTCGATCTGCAACCGGGGATTCCTGAACAAGAGCAACATCAAAGTACATCTCAGGACGCACACGGGCGAGAAACCGTTCAGGTGCGAGGTCTGCGGCAAGGCCTTCCGGCAGAAGGCGCATCTCATAAAGCATCAGCAGATTCACAAGAGGATCGGCAGGGACTAGAATCTTCAGAGGGGCCAACGATGGAAAAACCTGTAACTCTCGTTGCGAATCTGATGAGCTTCGCGGACGAGTCGGAGGGCTCGGTGATCTTGAACTATCGGCGTAACTCCGCTTACGGAAGTATCGAAGTATGGCGGGTTGGCGATTGGGCTGAAAGACGGCGGACCGGAAACGAGGGTGGATCAAAGATCTCTCGAGACAGCCGCTCGCGAGCCAATCGCAGCCACTCGCTGAAGATCACGAGGGACGTCGTGACGGTCGCGAAGTCTGACAATCTGCTCGGTGAAGAAATATATCGGGATTCTTTTCGTTTCTTCTTTTTTTTATGAACGTGCAGCAGCGATGTTTTCGTTCAATTTGGTTGAAAAAAAAAAAAAATACAGAGACGCTCGCAGGGTATGAAACCTTGAAGAGCTCGCACCCGTATTGTCGCTGCAGGGCGGCAACGACTAAAAAAAATCGACTCGTGAGTTACGGTGTTTGTAGTTTACTGTCCGAAACTATCGTTCGACTGTCCCGTCAGAGGATTTCTTACGCACACCCCCAAAACTACATGTAAATAATACTATATATATTATACATATATTTACGAATAAACATACATGATATAGTTTAACGAAGCTGCATATTCGCAAAATATGCAACGAGTACGCGTACGTACTTAGGGGACGAAGCTTTTAACTATAACTACATGCGTTGAAACGTCGGAACTGTCTCACACACAGACACATGAAACACACACACACACACAGAGAAACACTATTGCAACCGCGCGCTTAGATGATTCAATGTTTCCGAAACGTGATTCCTGAAATGAAAAAAAAATATTTAAAAATCTATTTAAAAAAAAGACGAAAAAAAACACGTTCGAGAAACGCAACGCAATGTTATTGTAAGAGAGGCGCGACCATATGTGATCGTGCTACGATGTACCTAATAACGCCTTTTCCGTCACAGATTTCTCGTTTTGTTCTCCTTATTTATAATGCTATTATGTGTTTCTATTTTTTTTTTCTTTTTTTTTGTAATAAGTTGTTTTTCTTAATCTTCTTGACCTCACTTTCCACTTTCATCGTCCTTTAACTATATTATTTATTTTACCCTCTTGTCCCCCCCACTCTCCCCCCTCCTCGACTCTCCGTTTTCATTTCCTTCTCTTGTAATATAGCTGTCAACTACGTAATCTCTGTTTATGAGTTAATCTTCCTCTCTTTCTTCACTGATACTGTTTTTTTTTTTTGCTCGTCGTCTTTTTCTGTACTTTGAGTGTAATTCGACCACGAATATCCGAAGACAATTTTATATCGATTTTAACGAACATACGGGTCTCGATGATACGCAATTGTTCTTTCCATCCCTTCCGGACATCGTTGTATTATTTTCACACTCTCTTTCTCCCTCGTTCGATCGGGATGCCTCGCAGGTTTTCGAGAGACCGGTCAATCGATCGGCGCACTTAGAGATAAAGAATTTTTTTTTTTAATCGGCGACAGGATTATTAATTGTGAAAAAAAGAAACAAATTATTTAAAGACAAAAAAACTCTATTTTTTTTAGTATTTATTTATGTTTATGTACGAAATGTGTTATGCGAGAAACGCCGCACCGATCTCGATCGGCTGTCGATTTGCGAGGCGCTCCAGCTTGCGATCTCCCTCTCGATCGGCACGATCGGCACGGCGATGTCTTTGCAAGAAAAATAAAATTGTATTTGTATAAAGTTTAGATATGTGGATCTATTTATATATGATTATTGATGTTCGATTAAAAACAAAAAATGATTGTTACCTTACGAAAAATGTGTGGTGTTGAATCTCTCGTGCTGCGTCTCGACGGCACAATTCCCCCTTCGCTTTATTTATTCTCACCCTTCCTCCCAGCAAAAAAAAAAAAAGAAAAAAGATCTATTCGCTATAATTTATTTATAAATTGCCTCAGCTTTAACCGACTAATTCTTTATATCAGCCTCTTGTTCCGCCGAATTTTTCTCTGTTATCGCGAGTAAGAACAGCAGAAGAAGCGATTAAAAAAAAAAAAAAAAATTACGCGTCGCCTTAGAAAGTGGAGAACGAGTCTCGAGTTCCTCTCGTGGACGAGGTCGTTCTCGGGTTCGAGACTCGTTCTTCCCGACTGGCGAACGTTACATATACTCGGTACCTAGCGTAGCTGGCTACGCAAATCGTTTGTTACAAATATCTAAGAGACATTTATTTAGAACAAATTACAAAAATAAAAAAGTACTGTTCAAGATGCTGCGAGTGCCTCGACAGTCGTGTGTAACTTCCGGTCGACTCTTCGTTCAGTCTCCGACACTCAAAGGAGAAGATAACAAAAAATGCTTTTCGCGCACAATGTCTATGAAGAAGTAGAAATTGCAGTATTGTATCGACCTAATATATAGTTAATTGTACCAATAGAGATCTTATCTATCCTGTAAATCTTAGTAATTATAAAACAATTGATAATCGCTTAAGCAATGTGGATACCTGTTGTTGATAGTTTCTTCGATCTGTTTATAGTGTAACGCTGCAAATATTGTTCCCTTTCGAGCCTCTTTTCGTCCCTCGTCACTTTAACGAGTCCGAGGTGCCTCTTAAGTTTCGTTCTTCTTCTTTTTTCCTCCCTCTTTTCATCCCTCGAGTAAGTATCCTGTGCAAAGAGTCTTGTACGGGATGTGCAATAAATACGTCATTCTTAATTGTTTCATCTTCATTCGCCATTTTTTAATCCAAAAATCCGCACCTTCGCTCCAGTGACTTTATTAAGGTATTAATTGCGTACAGTCTGAGCCCACGTGAGTTCAGAGAGAATTGCGAGAGGAATCGCGAACACTTCTCGATGAGATAAAAATCTGAGAAAAGTCAACCATATGGAAGGTACCTAAAAGATTGATTTTGCATAATAATTCCAAAATGTTATTAACAAATTAATGAAAAAAAATTCCCAACAAATCACTCGGCAACCTAACTTTTTTTAATGTAAAAGATTTGTTACTTTTTCTGAATACATATGAATTTTTTTCAGAGTTTCGTGTAATTTTTGAAAATAGCGTTTTTAGTTAATAAAAAAAAGTAATTTTTAAATATTACATAAAATTCTGAAAAAAATTCATACGTATTCAAAGAGATTAACAAATTGTTTTTATATGAAGAAAAAGTTAAGTTGCCGGGCAATTCGTTGAACAATTTTTTTTCATTCATTTGTTAATAACATCTTGGAATCATTATTATGCAAAATCACTCTTTCCAGCACCTTCCATATGCTTGATTTTTTTTTCAGATTTTTTTCTCTCAATTCTCTCTGAACTGACATGGGCTCAGGCTGTCAGCCAGTATCACCTTGATTCGTGTTCTTCGTGCCGCACGGACTCCTCTTCATCTTCTGGCTCGCGTCGGGTAAGTTCGCCGGTACTTCCGGAGCTCTGAATGGACTCGCATAAAAAATCGTAACAACGGCTGACACTCCTCTCGTGTCCCTCGTCGGTGGACACGATCCGTACAAAGTCTGCTCCATTGTTGAAAATATAATAATATAACGGGAACGCCGGAGTCTCCGCGAGGGCGATCGTTGTGGCTCTTCGGCGTAAGTTACATGCAGCGACATCGCGAGTGAACCTGTCCCAAGATCAGAGGAAATAACGTTTCGTCGACTAACGAACGGTCGCGGGCTAAAACATCTCTGGCCGTGTAAAAAATCCAGCCGCATCGAGGGCCACATCTACACGGTCCACGTACCAGTTAGGTCAGTGACCCAAAATTTCGGGGCCTCACAAAACTCGAAGCAGCTCCTCCCCCCGCCTCCCTAACCCCCCGAGCGAGCCTAGCGGGACACTGGGAACTTCGGGACCTCAGAATATACGTATCTAAATGCCAGGAGTCACAGACTCGGGAACCCCTTCTATCGCTCAACTACAGTTTTTTTTTTACTGTCACGGGAATCGAAGATCGCTCAATAATGATAATATTAATAACGAAAATAAATGGTGTACAAAAAAAAACAACTGCACATATCTTTAAAAAAATTTTGCAACAACAATATTGCAACAATAATAATAATAATAATAATAATAATAATAATAATAATAATAATAATAATAATAATAATTCGATGAGGTCTTTCATCGATGAATCTTGGTCCTCCGTGTCACGCAACGGGCTTTGTCGCAGTGGAAAAAAAATACAATGCATCGCGCGTCTGTCGTGCCCTCCGGAAAGAGTTGCCGATTCGGCCTGACGGCGAACCGGAAGAGGAATTCCGCCGAGGGCACGATATGTGACTGGGAGAGCGCGTTGTACGTGGGTGTCCCGCTGACTTATGCACGCACTCGGTCACCGGTGCAAAGATTTGCAATTCCGTTGTGTAAAAAGTACAAAAAAAGCCTCGAAAGATAAAGGATGAAAGAGGCACAATGGGGGACGGGGGGGGAGGAAGAGGAGTCGGATGAAGGTGGCGGCGCGTTCGCGGCGAGGCTCCGACGTGGATGGCGTGCCAGCAGCGCGACGTCGTCTTCCTCCTCCTCGTCGGCGGAGCTTCTACGCCCGTTCCGACTGTAGAATCGCTCTCAAAGAAAGTCTTTCACCGCGGAGAAGCGAGGCGGCACGACGCGGATCGCGTGGGGCCCCGAACGAGGGGGAAGGGGCGAGGGCGGCGAGGGGGTGAAGGGCGAAGCGGACGAAGTTGGTATACTTCGCTTGGTACCAGGCAGCGATGTGTTCCACTTACATGGCACACTTAGCCAACCCGCCGCTGCCGCCTCGCTTCAGGATCCTGCATAGTGGGTCTATCCTAACCGATACAACTCAAGCGAGTTCCTCGAGTTCCGTACCTAATACTAATACCCAGCCGGCGAGCGGGGAACCCGACGAAGACGACGTACGAGTTCGAGTTCTGCTCTCGGATAAGCTGGAACCTCACCGGCCTATGGGACGAGGAATATCGATGCGCAGGAGTAGTTTTTTTTTTTTTTTTTTTTTTTTTTGTACTCTCGTGTAGCGGGGAACGGAGCGACGGTGGGAGGAAACGTCGTAATAAAGTTTTTTTCCGTCGCAGAGGTGTAATTCGTAAGCGAGAGATGGGAGACGGGCTGCGGGCCGATCGAGGGCCGGGATTATGCAGAATTCAGGCCAAATCGAAATTTGACATACTTTGTGGGTTTTCAGCTGACCGGCCGGGCCCCCCCCCCCCCCCCCCCAATCGCCCGGACGGGTGCGCGATGCGTCGTTGGGCTGGTGATGTTGATTCGAGGAGTTTGGGAAAGTATGACTTGTATATCATTTTATATCTTGCTGCAGGTGAGACACATAACGGATACGCCGAAATAACTGGACTGTAAGATTTCAGCAATTTGTTGGGTTCGGAATGTTTAAGATGTAGGTATTTAAATGGTAAAATTGTGCAAAGTTGTAAAAAGAATCCGTCTTGCGCTCTAGACTCTGATTCTGCGGTCTGTGCTTTAGTTCAATTTTACGATTTTTAAAAAATATCTATTGCCCGCTTTACCAGTGTCTTCGGTGGTCCAAACATGCAAGAATCCTGCGCAAATTATTTATTGTTACTTACAGAGTATATAAACTATCACGTTCCATTTCCCCGCACCCAAATCAAATATATATGAAAATATTGGAAATATATTGAATTTATATATTCGATCGGTTCCGCATGATTGATGTGTTAATCATATAAATTGCTGATTACTTTTTTAAATAAAAATAAAAAATTAATATATATATATATATATATATATTACACACATATCTTCCGATAAATGCTACTTATATTTTCTTTTCATGCGGCTACAATTCTGCGTCATATATTTGAGATACAATGTTCGCAAAGTACGACGAATGGATATAGCACGCGCAACGATATGATATTTCGTAAATGGGCGAATAATTAAAGGTGATTCGCGATTCATGTGAGCGGTACAGTTCACACAGGAGTTTCGAGTGCACCGGCGACGGGGCCGCGGGCGGTGGCAGCGGCTCAATGAAGGTAAGGCAAATACGATTGTATTGGTATTGGGACACGTGTATGAGAAGAGCTTCGTCGTTCCAGCAGCGTGTACAGGCCGAACACACGCACACCTGCGTTCTCGTATTTCCACCTGTAATGGGATTCTCCATTCCCGTGGTAAAGTTCCCATCGTCTTCCTCGCGGCTACGTATAGAGCGTTGCCGAGGCTCATCGTCGTCTCGACGCAACAATCTTGAACAGCTTGTGTATTGTAGCGCAAAGTACGCGCGAGACAAGTGGAGGCATAAAGTCATTCCGGAGATCGTGTCAGTAGATTTGTCGGATCGCTCTATGACACAGAATTCAAGCGCTGCTCCCCCACCCGCCCCAATGCCGATTAAATTATATGTCTCAGTCGCGACCCAAGTGAGCCATTTTTCACTTTGTCCAAATGAATTAATGGAGTTTCACCCATTTTTGTAAATATAAATATAAATATAAATATAAATATAAATATAAATATAAATATAAATATAAATATAAATATAAATATAAATATAAATATAAATATAAATATAAATATAAATATAAATATAAATATAAATATAAATATAAATATAAATATAAATATAAATATAAATATAAATATAAATATAAATATAAATATAAATATAAATATAAATATAAATATAAATATAAATATAAATTCGCGAAAATGCATAAATTAAAGGGATTTTTTATCGGTGTTCACCGGTCAGACCGCGATCGCTCGAACGAGGCTACAAACCAATGGCAGGTTGTATAAGAAAGCTGCCGACTCGGCAATACGTGAGCAATTGGCTATTTGAAAAAAAAAATCGAATTGGCTCGAGAAAACGAATTGCCGGTGGTAAGAGATGACCCCCCGGGATATCGCACGGTGGATAGAGAGGCCTTCTTCTTGTTCTCTCCCTCGACGCCCCCTCTCTCTCTCTCTCTCTCTCTCTCTCGACGAGGGACGATCGTTGTGGCCAAGTAAGGCCAAGTACGCCTATCCTCACTGACTCGTGTTATACAGAACCGTCGAACGCAGTACGTATTATAATAAACAGCCGAGGATGTGCCGGAGGATGCTGCCGGCCGGAGACGATCCATTGAACCCCTGACATTTAATAGTGGGTCGTGTGTGGTATATAGGCATCGATATTTTTTCCATCTCCTCCGCGCATAGCGCACACCGGAAGAGAGGAACGAAGATCAAGGTGGAGGCGATCAAGCATCTCATACATATTTTTTTTTCTTCATCAAACCCTACATAAGGTCGCGATTAATTATACTAATTGCTCGCTTCGATTCTATGTTACGAACATTTTTTTTCTCAATTTTTTTTTTTTTGCGGGAGAAATTTCACTGCCCACGACGACTCGGCGGGTTCATCGCTTCGAAGGAAAATAGTTTGTGTATCTAGTTCTTTGTATTTTCAGTTATCGGCTCTGTGAAGTTGCCTCGACTGCTAATGTTTTATTTCCCGCATCGCCGCTCGTCCACGGAGGTTCGATGGAAGCGGCATCGGAATCGCCGTGTAATTCCGTCGATCTCGTCTTCGAAGTTTCTCTCTGCAAACTGGTGATGGGCGATGTTCACTCGATGTTCTGAAAAACTTTGTTTTTTATTCGCTGCACTCGATTATTTAATTCGATGTTTTTAGTGCATCGATTCGTCGATACAGAATCTATTGTTGAGGCAAATAATCGATTTTTTTTACTGTCGACGCGCAGGCGCGGTGGGCCAAGATTAAAAACACTTTCACGGTCCATGAACAATTCGAAATTGTACACTTCAATTTTCTGTTTATAGTGTAAAAATTTTAACGCTTCTACAGTATGATAATAATATCTATTGTTTATTTGGTTTTCTTTAACACGGAATATTGGAACCGGGAATTTGGCGAGGAATCCTGAAATCTAAATCTATGAATAATTACATTAAAAACTTGGACATTATAAGCACAATGTGCCCTTAGTAATAACCAGATTTTACTATATTTCTATGCAACGTATTTACTACTATACTTACTTATTTTACTTTAGATTTCTTTACTATTTCGCCAAGGTCTCCCGTGTTACACTTATGAAAGAGTAAAAAATTTGATATTTTTTCTTGTAAAGATACCGTTTAAGTTAATTCGGGCTTTTTCTAATTAAAGGATGCATCGATTCCACATCGATGCTTTAGAAAAAAAATCTATTGCGAAACATCGGTTTATTTTGTAATCGATTATTTAAGCATTGATGTTTTTTTTCAATATCACCCATCATTACTCCAGCCTCTCCTCGTCCCTCACCACTTCACCAAATCAGAAATGCCTCGTCAGTTTCTTCTTTTTTTCCCAAATTGGAGATCAAGGTGGATGCGATCAAGCATCTTAAGTTTTTTTTTGTTTTGTCAACATCACCCATCATTACTCCAGCCTCTCCTCGTCCCTCACCACTTCACCAAATCAGAAATGCCTCTTCAGTTTCTTCTTTTTTTCCCAAATTGAAGATCGATGTGGATGCGATCGAGCATCTTAGGTATTTTTTCTTTCACCATCGAACGCTACATAAGTTCACGATTAATTATCCAAATTGCTCGTTTCGACTCTACGTTACAATTTTTTATTTTACTCCATTTTTTTCAACCAGAGAAATTTTACTGCCCGAGACTCCTCGACGGGTTCATCGCCTCGAACGCGAACAGTTTGCGTAACAACGTTTTTTGTATTTTCAGTTATCGGCTCTGCGGAGTTGTTTTGACTGCGAATGTTTTTGTTTTCCGCATCGCCGATCGTCGCCGTTGGTTCGATGTAAGCGGCATCGGAATCGCGGTGTAATTCCGTCGATCTCGTCTTCGAAGTTTTGCGCGTAAGCTAGGAGAGCTCCGCGAACGCGGCTAATGGGCCGGCGGCGTGCGAGCGTCGCGGCTCGCTTAACGATCAAGTTCGATTTCTCTTGGCACCGTAACTCGTACACGAGCCCGCACCAACACGCGCACTCGCGTACCAGGTGGAGAACACACACGCACGCGGTGAAAACTCGATGGTGGCCTTATCAAAAAATTGTCGCTGTTTATCACGTGCGCTGGATCGACGCCGATGACCAGCTGTCGCGCTGGCAGGACGCGGCCCGCTGCGGCGTCGAGACTGCGCGGCTCGTTGTCCCATATCGACTCAATGCCCGATGTGGAATAAATGTTTGAAAAAATTTGCGACGCATCTCCCGACGCGTCGCCCAAAGCTGCGAAGAAAACAAAAGCGCTCTCCGGTCGGTTGCGCTAAAGCCAAATCGCGGAAGATTAAGCGTTTATTACGAGGAACTTTTTGACGAGAGCAAACGACTTTTTTTTAATTTAATTTTTCAAGAAATCTCCTGGAATCCTAATTTTCTTGTATGAAAATTATTCGGACACTTTTCTGAATACGTATGAATTTTTTCAGATTTTTAACTTACTTAAATTTTGTTTTTTTTGTAAGGGAAAAATGTGTACAAAGTCACAAAATTCATAGTGAATTTAAAAATGCGAAAAACTTCATACGTATTCAGAAAAGTGAAAGAATCATTTTCATAAAAAAAGTTATGTTTCCAGGAGATTTGTTGAACAATTTTATTTTTCATAAATTTGTTAATAACATTTTGGAATTATTATTATGCTAAAGCAATCTTTTCAGCACATTTAATATGCCCGATTTTTTTCAGATTTTTATACCATCGAGAAGTGTTTGCAACTCCCTCTCATTTCTCTGAAGTGCGAAGTGAACTATTCGCAAGGACTACCTTAAGCACAAAAACGATACGGATGTTCGTAATAAATTTTCTTCAGCATTATCAAAGAAACAACACTTCAAGGTACGTCTGTGATTTATTAAACATTTTTTTGGCACATCAACTTCTTATTCGAATCGTTCAAAGATTGCGTCTTGGCAAATTCCAGCTCCTCGTTCAACAAGGATCCCGACTCTTTTCATCACACAAACGATACGGATGTTCGAAAAAAAATTTCCTCTCCGTTATAAAAAAAAAAAACAGTTCAAGGTACGACTGTGATTTTTTACAGATTTTTTTTTGGCACATCAACTTGTTATTAAAATCATTCGAAAATTGCGTCTTGGCAAACTCCAGTTCCCCGTTGAACAAAACTCCCCTACACGAAGGGTAAAATCCCCCTCCTCTCTCGAAGCTCTCCGCTCTTCGGCTCACCGATCCGTCCATCCCCAACGTCCCGACCAGCGCTACGGCTCAATAGCCCGCATCAGCGTCTCTCGCACCGATAATTACAAACTAAAAGTCATAGACAATAATTAATAAATACATTCGCATCGCAATTACCGAGTCATTGTACCGCTCATCCCGTCGTGACCCTATATAGTCAGCGAGCGGAGATGAAGTGCAAGACGTCACCTCGAGAACGGTAGAGTAAAGAATAAGAGAAGCGGAAGACCTCAACTAAAAAAAAAAAAAAAAAAAAAAAAAAAAAAATTACGATGAAGGATTACACTGCCGAGTGGGTAGAAAGAAAGTCGCAGTGGTGTTGGTCGACTCGGCGTATCCACCGCTGCCACTTTTATACATAGCTCACAACTCCGGCAATATAAACACCGGTACACGTGAAACTTTTCTCGATTCCCGCCGAGCATGTTTTACGCTCGTTCTCCCGCATGCGTGTGAGCTTTGCCGGTGTGTGAGTTGCACCACGTATAGTCGATGTACACGCTTACAGCGTTGCACTATACCAGCACAGTCTGTCTCCTGCTCCTCGTGCTGGTAGGACCTTGTTTCGTGACCCACATAAAGCAAGGCCGTTACACTCACGATACGCTCGTATGGGTGCCGCCTCCAGTCGAGCATCGTGATGCCGAGGCGGTCTCCGTGTGGTCCCACACTCCCGTGTCCTCCCTACTCGCCCGCAGTCCATCGAGGTTTGTACGACCGCGGCGGAGTGTCTCCCGTTCCCTCCGGCCCTTCCGCCGCATCGACGATCGTATGTTTCACGGGCTTCCTGACCCGTGCAACACGCGGGAAGGATTGTCGAGCCCTCCTCGCGGAAAAAAGCGCAGTGTCGCATGTGTCGAGAATATATCGTTCGATATGTAAAATGTATTTACGAGGTCTTTGACGGCACCTCGACAACGTTAGTTACATATGTGTGATGTATAAAATATATCCGGGCTAATTTTTTTTGGGAATATTCGGGAATATATCTCGGCACATATGTACTCTGGAATGGAGAGTGATTAATATGAGTAATATATCAATATGGGCCTAATTCCATAAAGGTAATGTGGTAAGGCGGTCAGTATGCGTGTGGATCTTCGATCATGTGTGGAATGAATTGTAACGATATGAGCGGATATTTGCCCGTCTCACGATAGCTTTAGTCATATATGAAAGTTATATATCGGTGATATATAAAATTTATTTTCGCCAATATTTTTTTGTACTTCGGATATATTCTGAGCTATATTTTGGAATATATTGTGGAATATATTTCGGATATATTGTGGAATACATGTCGGATATATTGTGGAATACATGTCGGATATATTGTGGAATATATTTCGGATATATTGTGGAATATATTTCGAACAAATTTTGGAATATATTTCTGCAAATATATATCTTCACATATAGAGCAATAAATATCCGTAATATATAAATCATGACCTAATTCCATAAGGGCATAATGGCAACGTGTATTAGCATAGCCCTTTTGGCATTAGGCGGTCGATATACGCAAAAATCTTCGATCACGTGTGGAACGAATTGTATCGATACGAGCGAATATTTGTCCGTCCCACGATAGCGTTAGTAGGACGCAAATTTATATGAATACCGGTTGATACCGTATAAGAAGTAGGAAGACGTGTCCCGATACGAGAATGCACACGAGCCACGGCGATACTTATATGCCAGATACATTATCATATCCGCGTCGAATCGAGCCGCTGCTGCAGCGACCGGATCTGCACAGCCGCGCTCTCGGCGTCACCTTGATCTTGACTCGGCGCAAGGTCTGCTGCGACCTATCGCGGCGGCTTTTGCAACGACCATCCACTCGTTCCGTCTTCCTTTCTCCTCTGCTCCGCCGCTATTCGTCTATCTAACATTTCCCGACATCGTAATTCATTACTCGAGATCGTATCGTACAGTTTTCCCCCTCGAGACACCTCTTATCGACAAATAATTTTTGTTGACTTCCGTAATGTGATCAACTATTTATATAATTTACTGAACGAGCATACGAGGAAAATCCAGCTCGATATAATTACAGTCGCTTAACGATAAAGCATTTTTTTATTTTATTTTTTATTCATACGTGATAAATAATAATCAGGTTTCTAAAATCACGGTTCTAACAGGGTTGATCTATCGCTGTAGCCGGTTCACCAAAATGGAGAGCGCAGCGCTTCCTGTCGGGTGCTCCGGTTTCGAGGCGTCCTTGAACTTGACTGAAGCGCCATCTATCGGCGATCTGCTCAACTCCACGGCGCCTACTCTTCGGGTATGCGATCGGCTTTGGTGAGGCGTTGGATTAAACCGAAGGCGAGAAATCTATAATGCGAAAAATATATGCGAAAGTATATGCGAAAAATCTATAAAAAATATCCAATTTATCGGTGGAAAATATAGCTGGTACGCAAATTATATATTTTTCACATACGCGAATATGTATCTTTTTTTTTATATTTTCTCAAATATATCCCGTTACATTTATCTCACAAAATCTCATAACATAGGAATTATGTACACAATTTTTCGCGAAAAATATATTTAATGTATGAAAAATATATTTTCGCATATACTTTTGTTTTTCATGGAGGCGGCCGCGTTTAACGGACGCACGTTCGAGAACGCCTCGTCAATACCGAACCATCCACATCGTATTTCATCCGATTTGGTATTAACGAAGTGGCTTTGCCCTCCCCGACGTCGAAGAACGTGATTAATGGTCGTCGAAAGATTCGCCGGAAGCTGCGCGATATATTCGCTCGTTCCTTACTTATAATACCGCTCGTACTTTCATCCGCGCAAAGCCGCCGGGGCGATGCCGTTTATCAAACCATAACTTTGCCGCTGGCTCTCGTATCGATCGACCAATATATAACTCGGGAAGGTTCCTCGTGCGTCCCAATTTACATTTGATTTTGTTGCTCCAAACAGCCCTAACGAGTCACTAAAGTTTACGAAATAATAATCGATGAAAACAACGTCAAGTCGCATCTCTTTATTGCAGAGACTTTAATTTCTCTGATGATCTAATATCGCATTCGGTGCGTGAAACAATCTGGACGTCGAGATCTCTCTCGACGAATACACATTCCACGTTAAATCGTTCGTAGTTACACGCTAATATATGTTACTATGAATCTATGCGAGCTCTTATTAACCGGGCGTACTTGCACGTCGATCTTACGGTGGATCGTTGTTCGTTACACATTTTACGAATTATAACATACTTTTTATCGCTAGAATATAGTCTTGGGTTTTTTTTTCACCTCGCCTAATCCAAGATTCCCATGAAACCATCGGCGCCCTTAAAATTTACATTCACAGTGAAGTAACATGGATCTTGCGATTGAGAGTTGACAATGAGATTTTTTAAAAATAATGGAATTGCGAAATTTATACGATCGAGGAAGAAGCCATTCGCCCTGAACAGACGGCTCGCTAAATCCTTTTCGAGTAGGATAAACTTCAGTAACGAACTTTTTTTTCGTCTCGGAGATTTCCTATAGATCGAACACACGCTATTATTTCCTTGTCATCGACTCGTTACCGTCACGAAGAAACGCGTGATTATAGGAATACTAGGAAACAAATGAGGATACGAAAACACTGTAAGAAGTAGTACGCACGACTCAACGGCAACGGCTCCGCTTCGATACCATATAATTCGTTCTCGTGTTGAAACACAATAAAAAAAACAACAACAAAGTACCGAGATAAATAGCTGCTCGGCGTACAATTTTTCTAACTTCGACTACAACGTACGATTCGCAACTTTGCGCGTTATCATCGTAACTGGGCTGGTACAGCGTTATTTTGCAAAAAAAATCGCCAATGGCGATGAAACTCTCAATCACCATCGCGCGTACTGTAATTATCGGTCCCAATTGGCATCGAGCAGCAGCCGGTCAGGCATAATCGTCGTCGATCGTCCGATTCTCAACATTGACGCTCGACGATTTTGCTGACGCTACGTAATCTCGAATGCGCGTTTTTTTCTTCCTTTTATGTAATATGTACATCGGATGAATTACCGCCGGATTATCCTACGATAGATTCTCCGTGAGAGAGCATCCCCGTCGTACGAGAGAACGCAATCAACCGACGCGTCTCGAATCGGAGAGCGAAGTCGTTGTCCACGTCGGCATGATCATTCGAAGGTTCCCGTCTCATTACCGATATCGAAGATAATTTCTCATCAGTACAGACGCGTAATGGAGAGCCGCGTTGGTCCACGTGATCTCCATCGTCTACTCAGACCGTGACTCCCTGCTGAGCCAGCAACTGTTTTCGTTGATGAAGACTCGGCGATTCTTCGTCGTGCTCGACGTTGGTTCTCGAGCTGTCGAACGACTTCGAGCTCTTGAGATTGTTCAACGCCTTGAGACACGTGCTCGTCGATATCTCGAGGGACTTCGATGACCTCAACGAGGCGTTCGCCAGTTTCTTGATAGTCTCCGAAATAGGACCCTTGATAAAATCGACCTTCTCCCGATCTTTGAATTTCTGATTGTTGTTCGTCGTTGTTTCCTCGCCATCCTGGCGCTGATTGCGCCTGTCCAACGGCGTCGTTGATCTCTTCTCGTCCTGCGGATCGTTGTCGATCCTCGATATTTCGGATTGCTCCTCGTTCGTCGTCGTCAAAGTCTTGGCGGTGTCATCGTCCGCGCCGTCTGTCGCGTCCTCGCTCGCGGCGTTGAACTTCTCCGCCGAATCCTTGACATCCTCCTGACCGAGAAGAGACTTCGGCGGTGCCTCGACGTAACCGCTCTCGTCGCTGTCGGCCGCCTCCTCGTCCAGAGAATCCAGTGTCAGAAAGGTTTCGTCACCCTCGATAAGCTCATCAACCTGACGCATTCTGCACGGATATTTTTCACCTTTCACTTCGATCCTTCTTCCGGGTGCGTTCTCTATCCTGCTGGGACTTTCACCGTGGGGCCTGTAGTCGACGACCTGTTAAACGTTAAATGCCAACGGTTAAACGAATTTCAAAAAAAGAAGTAGACGTAGCTGTTATTGAGGAGGTTGGAGCGCTTGGGACTAGTCAAATGAGTGCCACATTTTTAAAGTCATTTGTAAAAACTTTTTAGGCATCTGTTGATTATGATCAACAGATGCCTAAAAGTGTTATTGGACAGTATTTTCCGTTTAAAGACGACAGCTGTTTGTTTGAAGGAATTTTGCCGATGGATTAACAAAAAAATGTTACAATTGTTTATCCAAAATTGTATATATTTGTTGACAGTAAAGAAGGTTGATTTGTATTATTGTATGTGTTCTCAACCAAGAGAAATATTAATCACGACAACAATCACATTCTTGATCGCACCCAGAAACAAAATTTATTTGGCCGCCACCGTTTATTTGGTTCAAGTAAATCAAATAAATATTTTACTTGAACCAAATAAACGGTGGCGGTCAAATAAATTATTTTTCTAGGTGCGAGGACCCATGCAGCAATACAAATCGACTTGCGATACCGTCAGTAAATGCACAACATTTGGGATACACAATCATGAAAATTTAACACTCGTTTGACTAATGTTCCGCGATGTACCCATATAGCACGCAATATTATGAAACCACGATCTTTCAAATCTTACGAAATATTTCTGAAATATACGATCATAATAATTTGAAATATTCTATCAAAATTTTCCAATGAAACATTTCTGAAATACTTCAAAAACATACTTAATCTTTCAACACATCTGAAATGTTTCCGAAACATAGTGATAAAAATGTTGAAACATTGCTTATGTCATGTACCACAGAAATATTTCTACGATAGGTTTCGTGTTTATGCGGATATGCAAATTGGATATGTATACGCAATTTTCGACATTTCGCTAAAATGTGAAAAAAAAAAACTTCAACACATTCACATTCAATGTAAGATTTATGAGCGGAGGAGAAATATTTTCAAAATTCTTTTTAAAACATTTCACAAATGTTCATTAATATCGGTAAAATATTTTCGATATTTCAGAAAAAATATTTTTAAACCCGCCTAAAAAATATTTCCATGCTATCTGAATAGCTATCTTAATATGTCTTAATATATGCGTTGCGCCGGGGTTCGAGCAACGGTCGAACATTCCCGAAGCTCACCTCGTCGAAGTCTTCGGGATCCTCGAAGTCGAAGACGTTCCTCGTTGTTTCTTCGACGTCCTCCTCCTCGGTTCCCTCCTCCATGGCTTCGTCGTCGACGCTTCTCGCGTCCCTGTAGCGCTTCCTGCTCATCGTCCGTGCGCAATGGAATCTCGGACTTCCGGCGCAGGTCATGAAGTTCGGCGAGCCATCGGAATTTCGTCGCGGTCCGGTGACCGCGGTTGTCGCGGCGTACATAACGTCGTCGGCGAAGATCACTCTTCTGCCGGCGCGCGGCTCGGCCTCGGTGCTCGCGTGATGATGATTATGATTATGCTCGTCCGTTCCGAGAGCTCTCTCCTCGCTGTTCGAGGTACTCGCCGTCTCGCAGCCGCTCGATATACTTCCATTTTCGTCGGAATACTCGCTCGAGGCGCCGGCACGATTCAACGCATCGACCAGCCTGGCCAGCCTCCAACCGTCCTGGTCCTGCCAACTGCGTGCCACATTCTCCAGTGACCTGTAAAAAGGGATCGTTCTTTTTTATCAACCGTGATCGCGGACGAAACGCACCCGAGACAACCGAGCGAAACTAATAAATAATTCCTCTCTCGATTGGAAATTTATCGGAGGCCGAAAGACCTCCGCTGTTCGCATTTTTTTTTAACGTCTTATAAAATTAAAATGAAGCATAAAAAATTGCATCGAAATGAACTGATGAACTGTCCATTGTATCGAAATGAAATGGACACATTGGTAAGCGATAATTAGCAATAATTAATATTTAGCCCATCAAAATTTAGTTGCAACGGTTTATTGATGAAAATTTCAGTATTTCCGAAATTTTTAAAAAATTTCTTTAAAAAAGACTGTTATCACAGTGGAATCTTATACTTGTTACAAAATGCTGTTCGCTATCGGGCATGCACTTTATCTTAACGTTATAGAAAACAAAGAATAAACAATTGTATCGAAACCAATTGATTGTCAATTATTAGATATTGACGATAGTTAATATTTATTCAATAAATATTTACTTTCAAGGGTCTATCGACGAAAATTTCAGTAATTCTGGAATTGTTTAAAAATTGATTAAAAAAAAACAAATAAATGGTGTATTAATCACGTGCGCGAAGTAGCTCTTCTCCTTCGCCGGTTCCAATCGGTGTGTAACATGTGAGTGATTCCACGCTATTTATAGAATACATTTTCATTCGAATTTAGTCGCCTTATTAAAAAATAAATATATCGCATGGATTAAAGGACAAAATGAGGAAAATAAAAAGGGTCGACATTTAAGAGAAGCCTTTACAAAAAAGAAATTACCTCAACTCCTCGAGCAGTCGCTTCTGCTCGATCTCTTCGGCAACGGCGTCCTCCTCGATAGCCGAGAGTTTCGGTGCGCTCTTCGATCTTTCCAACGGTGGCCTATAATTTTGTCCACCGGTGCTGAGCAAAATTTTTCTTCGGGGAAGCGACGGATTCTCGTACACCGCGTTGGCGAGGGACAATCTGCAAAAAAAGACAACAAAAAATAAAATAAGGTACATAATAGGGTCATTGTGTCACGGGGTCGGGTTAAGACCGTCGCTGCTGCACGGCTATTCGTGAGGAGGTCGCTGAGGCTCTCGTAACTCTCGGTCGCGATAGCGTGTATGCACAAGCGATTTCCCTACAGATCGTCACGCGAAGACTTTCCAATCGATGCTACCAGCCAATTGTCTTTTCCCCATTTAAAGCAGCCGCAACTGTGTCATTATCGATCGACGTTTGGCTCTTGAAAAAAATTGTCGGTTTCAAGGACAATAGCCCAGCGAGACAACGCTACTCTCGGCGAAATTTGCAAAGTGGAGCGCAGCACGAGACGCGGTGAATCCGTGAGAAGAATTTCCATCGAAGTTAACATCGAAGTTAATTCTCATTTAAGTTTCGATGCCAATTGGCGGGTTTAAAAGGCATCTTTTATCTGAGCTTTCTTGAACCTTGTTGAGGGCATTTTTTTTTGAGAATTTTTTTGAGATCCATTTTTTTAATACCGAGAATAATAAATACATTTTTTTGTCCGTGAACGGCGGAATCTCCCTTAGAAAATCAACAATAGGCCAAATAATTTTTCGATTTCAAGGACAATTGCTGGCCGAGACGACGCTACAATCGCAAAATGCGCAAAGTGGAGCGCAGCACGAGACGCGGAGAATTCGTGAGAAGAATTCCCATTCATGTTAATTCTCATCTGTGGTTCGTTCCCAATTTTATGTTTAAAAGGCGCAATTTATCTGAGCTTTCTCGACCCTTCTTGAGGAATATTTTTACGCTTCTTTTTATCGACCCGATTTTTTTTTACCGAGAAAAATAAATACAAGTATGAAGTTTGGGTGGTTATCAATGCTTTTCTGAATTCAAGGAGTTAAAAAAAGGGTTAAAAGAAATTAACAATGCGCGATCTAATTGTTTTTAAATCCTGACTGACCTGACGTTCTGCCGGGGAACTTTGTCCCTGACATTTTTTTCACGGCCACGATTTTTTAATACCGAGAAAAACAAAAACATTTTTTTACCCGATAATGACGGAAACGCCCTTAAACCTTCGAAGCACACATTTTTTTTTTACAAGTATGAAATTCCAAATACATCGGTTTGTTATTAAAGTTTGTTATCTATTGCTGTTATTAAAGTTTGTTATCAAAAAGGTGCATCACCTGTGGTACATCGTGCTTCAAAGGGTCAAAAACAAATTAACAATACTCGATCTAATTATTTTTTTTTTTTAATCCGACTGACCTGGCGTTCTGCCGGGAAACTTTGTCCCTGCGGAATTCAAGCAGAGCCTGTTGTAGTCTCGTGTTCAGGGTCGAGGCGAGTCGTCTCGCCGTCGATTCTTTGGAGCACAGAGCGGCGTGACACCTCAATTCAGGCCTCAATCTTCGTCCTTCGTGTCTGTATACCCACACGAATAGACGCGGATGGGAAGCAGGTGCGGTGCAGTAAGTGACTCGATGTGCCCAATACTCGGTGAGTCCATGATCCTTCGTCGTCGCCGTCAACCCACCGTTCGTCACCGTCAGTCTCATCGTTACGTCGGGCCTGCTGCTGCTCACGTAATTACGCCACAAGGTCGAGACTGGCTTCTCGACGCAGCCCTCGCCTGAAATAGAAAAAAAAACATTTTAATAATTATATTTAACTGTTTGCGTTAAAAAAAATTTTTTAAATACAAAAAAATTAAAAAATTACAGAAAGTCGGTATAGAGGCGAAACTCCGGATTAAATTGGGAAGAGTCTTTTTCACCGGTCCGACGAGTTTCTTCTGCTTCTTACAAGTTTTTTTTTTTTTTACCCTGTCTGTATCTCACGGGGGAGCTAATAGTCGCAACCTGTTTTCTGACTCTCCATGAACCGCGCGCGAGGTAAAATCCAAGGATATTTCTGCACGATTCACGATTTTATAACGATAAGTTTTGAGAGGAAGTCACGGTTTGTTCATGAGCAAGTGAAAATAGATGCGGATATATATATATAAATAACATATATGTCCAAAATGTATTCGAGATGTCGATTTTTTATGCGTTTAGATAGCGTAAATACATTGAGGTAAAATACCGATTGAGGATGATTGGTTCGAAATCGCGGAAGGGAAACGGCAGAGTGGCTCGGCTGAGCGCGTTAGTCAGTGCGAGTGGAAATGCAGATATAGCAAGGAGCTGGACGGAGATGGAGTCTTTCGTTTATTGAATTTATCTCAGAAACAAACCCGTGAATCTTCTTGAAATTTTGACACAATCTGATGCTCTTCGTAGTGGTAGGTTTTTTATTCGAATCTAACGGGAATCGGCCTGGAAACGTTCGTGCGGTAGGGGACAGCGGGGCAAAATGGGACAAAATGGGACAGTGGGGCAAAACTCAATTTCCGATAACTTTTGGATGTCCCATTTTGCCTTAACTATACATGCGGTGTTTTGAAGCCGTTTTGCCCCACTCACCACCATCGCTATCATCCAAAAGTCATTGGAAGATTGCGTTTTGACCCACAGTACCGTTTTGCTCCACTGTCCCATTTTGCCCCGCTTTCCCCTATCTTATGTAGTTTTGGACACGCATTACTAAAAACATGGCCAAAAATCTGACTATATGGTAAAAAAAATCTGACTACATGGTAAAAAATTCTGACTACATGGTAAAAAATTCTGACTACATGGTAAAAAATTCTGACTTAACCCTTTCAGTTCGAAGACTCAAAGGTTTAAGGAAAAAAACATGTTGAAAAATAATATATATATTTTTTCGCAACTGCGCGTTACTTTTCTGTATCAAATCTTCGAGAAATCCCGCTTTCTAAGATTTATAACAACGATCAATCGGCGCAGCGTTATCGATCGTAACATCTGACCAATATACTTGTCGTTCGTTTATTATTAACTCGCAGTTGGATGATCAAAGCGAATTATTCTGATCGCTATCGCGAGCGCCCCGATTCCGCCTTGGTATTCGACAATATTTCATCGACTCGAGCGTTACCGATTTAGAAACATACTCGAGCGTGCCCCGTTATACAGTTACGTCGTGCGTACGGAAACTGTCGAGAATATTTATATACCGACGTACGGCTGGAGATTGAGAGAAATGTCGAATAAATCGCCGATAACTGTATGTCGGAACAAAAAATAAAAAATCAATAAAACTTTAAATACCCGAAATAATTATTCAAATAAACTAACACAGCCAGTCGATAATTACCGTTTATATTTTTATATTTTTATATTTTTATATTTTTATATTTTTATATTTTTATATTTTTATATTTTTATATTTTTATATTTTTATATTTTTATATTTTTATATTTTTATATTTTTATATTTTTATATTTTTATATTTTTGTTGGGCCATTTTTTGGATACGGCTGTCGGCGATTTATTCGACGTTTCTCTCAGTCTCTATCCGTCCGGCATGTTAATCGAAGATACAGCAGTTTCAAATTACTGTTATCACAAAATATAAAGTAACGGAATTCTTCGCGTTTTAATTCGGGATTTTTTTTCGCCACGCCCCTAACATAGAATATCGTCACGGTTCCGCGAGGTCTAACGACAAAAATAAGTCGATCTATCGAGAATGTATCATTTCGAATCTGTGATAATGACGTCATGCTTATTCTGCAAGCGGGGTGACAACTTACAGAGTAATACACAGTCGAGCTGGTACAGTTCGAGTTCGGACAAAAAAAAAGAAAAAAAAATTCTCGATGATCTTCGGCCTCACGCGTTTCTTTCTCGCATTTACCTGTAACTGGTGTATAATAAATGTTGGGAGGGAAAATTTCCACGCGAAAACAACTTTTGTGCGGTCTCGAGAGTGTTCGACTATGCGCTGCCATAATAGCGTTTGGCAATACAACTTCAGCCGTGAGCGCTCGTGTGTGCGTGCTTACGCGGCTAAAATATCGGTAAGGACGTACACGTAATAGTTAGAACCGCGATAACCGGTCGCGCAAAGGATCGAGCTCCGTGGAAAAAAAGGTGTCGAAAAAAAAATAAAGGCGGTCCGGTATGTGCAGTGCACTTCTATCTCGTCGCTATCGACTCGCGGGCGCGGAAATTGACCGATAGGAATCGAGTCGTGCCAAGCGCCGATTGCGTATACATCGGCCTAGGTAAAAATAAGGAAACATTCAGGTTAAAAGGGAGTTTCGACTATGTCGGACAAAAAAAAACATGTTCAATTTTTTTCATTACAACATATCAGCTGGACTGTACTTGAAGCACCACGTAGGAAAGAGTGGGACAAAATGTGACAGTGGAGCAAAATGGGACAGTGGGACAAAAGAGGACAGTAGGACAAAATGGGCAGTAGAGGCAAAACTCAATTGTCCAATAATTTTTGGATGTCCCATTTTGTCCCAACGATACATGCGGATTTTCAATCCCGTTTTGCCCCACTCACCAAACACCGTCCAAAAGTTATTGGAAAATTGCGTTTTGCTCCATTATCCCGTTATTCCAAGTACTTTTCGCTAATTGCGAAAATTACTTGGAATAAGTAATTGAGAAATCCTCAAAGTACAAAAAATACGTGCGATACTTTGAACTTTAAGAATTTTTTGGTGCCGAGCGCTGCAATATATATGTGTACACAATTTATTGCATATTCAAGAGGATATTATTTTTCTCAGATGGAATTTTTCGAAATTTTTTTTACGAGTAAAAAAGCTGCTAACTGCAAGTCCAAGCGAAATTTCATAAAGCAAGCGTGACAATTTTCTTTTCATGTTTTTTCGACTGTCACCTTCCTCAAATAGCTCGAAGCGTGTAAGGTCCACGCTCGATTCTGCATAATTACGAATAAAGGAGCGGGGTGCGACACGAAGGAATGTAAAAAAAAAAGAGAAAAAGTAGCGTGTCGAACGACGGAAACAAGTGTTAAAAACTTCGGAAAAAAAAAAAAAAATGGCGACCGGTTAATTTTGTTTGTCCACTGTCTCCGACTCTTGGATTCGACTCCGCGTGTATACGTCAGGAGATCGAGAATAGCATCGGTAATGAGCCGGTCAGCGTGTGCAGTCCTTCGATCGTGTGTGCTCGCGGGACTTCCGCGTTTTGGAACTTCATTCGCGTCTCGACCGCGCTTCGGCGATAACGCGACGGATTGGCACGAGCGACCAAGGCCGATTCCGTCGGATATCGTCGTCCTCGCCCGAGTGAAACTCGACGATTTTAGATGACAAAATTATTTCCCCACGTGAATGAGACATCACCTTCCGCAGCTGTTGCAGCTCGCGACTCGAATGTGAGAGCAGCGATAAGAAAGTACCAAGAAAGTACACTCGTCCGTCAAGACTGACCGCAAAATCCAGAAAAAAAAATACCAGTACATGTCCGAAGCCAGGTTGTTTATGCTCCGGTTCCGTCCTCGTCGGAGTTGATGCATCATCGAGTTATTCGAAAATAGTTACACGCGACGTACGTGACTACCAAATGAGAAACGCAATTTGGTGTCTTCTAGGCGGGAGCCGGAAAGTATATTTGGAACGATCGCTCTACATGCATTGATGAAAAAATAGCTACCGAGATTTTAATCATCCGAGTTACGTAAAATACAATCACATCACGGTATCGGAATAAGGTTGTTAGAGAAAAAGGAATTTAATTGCACTTTTTAAATACAAATCATATCACGGAATCAGAAAAAGGCTGTTAGAGAAAAACTAATTTAATTACACTTTTATTGTGTTTGGAAAATGTAAACATTCCTAAAATCGAACCATCTATTATTAGCTATGTGGTAATAATTTATCCCTTCCCCCACAAAATATTCAGATGCAAAGCGATAATATACATTTTTCTCGGAGTCCGAGAAATGCTGGAAATGATTAATATGCGCTGTAAAAATAAATTGTAAATTGAATGCACTGGAAATTGAAATTTGCTTACATTACTCGCATTAACTGAACATCAATGTAATTGTTTTTGTAAAATAAAAAAACCATATATAAAAATTACAAATCTCTTGCCAGAAATTTACAAAAATCTCTATTACAAACAAAACTGTTATTGTAAAATTGCGACGCACACGTGTTTGAAATTTCATCAACAGTTTACGTCCAAAAATTTTTTACATTCTGTAATTTCAAACTTTCCGGAACTCAATCGAGTTCTCATTCTGCTCGACACCGGCCTTGGGAGGCAGATATAAACAAAAAGGTTAATCGCGTTTATTTTCCCCTTCGTCGGAGATCCATTTCGGAGAAAGGGAGGTACGAAAAAATAAATAAATAAATAAATAAATAGCGTTACTTAGCGCGGCTTTGGGAAAGGTCGCGGACATATATCACGTACTATAAAACTGGTGCTATAAAAGATCGAGTCTTGGGAAGCGTCTAGCAGGGTGCCCGGCCGGCGGTGCGGTACTTCCAGGAAGGATTAAATCATAGTATATGTATATGAGAGAGCTTTGCCTCGTCGGCTCCTTCTTTCGCTGGAGGGCACCGGGAAAATCTCTCGGTCGGGAACCGGCTGGCGCTTTCTGCACAGTGCAGTTGGTGTAAGCCCGCAAGTATCGGTACTTTATACTAACCGCTATACTACGGCCACTGCGGTTGTAGTAGTAGCGGTAGTAACATCACAGCGGTCTGTATACAGAGTGTATGCCCCGCAGTGCCAAGAAGCGCATGAATAAGAACGGCAAACTGGCAGAGATTGCGCAATGCGCACAGTACTGTTCCGCACCGCACCTCTCGGCAGATATATATCTTGGGAAAAAAAAAAAAAATTAAAACCAAAAAAAATATATTCAACGAAAATACCTACCGTTACTGAACCATATTAAAGCTGAATATATGCATAGGAATAGTGTACTGGTATTCTATATATCTAGCTGCTGGATTAACGCGTCTCGCACCTTTGAAGCAGCGCACTGGAACGAGAGCGGCGGTGCACCGGTTATAATATTATCCATAATGCATATGTACTGTAAATCTGGAGTTAACAAACACTGGCGAAACGGTCAAACACCGAAGGATAATTTCCGCCTGACGCAATATTCATTAATATCGTAAGGAATTTAGAAATCGGAAATTTAGTTTTCCGCGGATCTAACGGAGATTCGCCACTTCCGGTTTGAAAATCTCACTTTTTTCGACCGGAAGTGACGTTATATAGGAAATACGTCACTTCCATGTACCAGGACACTCATGGACAGTCAAAGACCCTCGAAGAGACGCGAAATATGGGTGTCCTTGAGTGTCCTTGAGAAACGTTGTCTTTAAGTGTCCTTGAATGTCCTTGAATATCCTTGAATATCCTTGAATATCCTTGAATATCCTTGAATGTCCTTGAATGTCCTTGAACGTCCTTCAATGTCCTTGAACGTCCTTGAATGTCCTTGAATGTCCTTGAATGTCCTTGAATGTCCTTGAATGTCCTTGAATGTCCTTGAATGTCCTTGAATGTCCTTGAATGTCCTTGAATGTCCTTGAATGTCCTTGAATGTCCTTGAATGTCCTTGAATGTCCTTGAATGTCCTTGAATGTCCTGGAATGTCCTTGAATGTCCTTGAATGTCCTTGAATGTCCTTGAGTATTCATGAGTGACTATTTAAGGTGTCCAAGAGTGTTTAGTGGTTTTGTACTTTATTATTAAGTTGATAGTTTCGCGCGGGAGAATAATTTTCGCATCGTTCAAGAGGAAGCGGGTCTATGTCCGAAGCTTGTACAGCGAGACTCTCAAGTAGCACGAATCGGAAGTGCATGACAGGATATTTTCTCTCCTCGATAGCCAACAGACCGGATAAGAGAGAAAGGTTGTCGGGAGGAAGCCGGACTGTTTGCCTCTTCGAACGGCACACCGGATGATCGAACTTTTACGGCGAGAAGGTGCGTATCTCGGGAGAGAGCGTCCAACGCCTCGAAGCTTTACTTGCGTCTATATTATCCCTCGCGAGCTATTTCAAAATAAATACACCTAGAAAAGAAAATTATCTGGCATGCGACTCGCAAATAAATACATATTTATTTGTTTTAAAAAAATATTTATTTATATTAAGTGAATATTTATTTATATTAAATGAATATTTATTTATATTAAATGAACATTTATTTATATTAAATGAATATTTATTTATATTAAATGAACATTTATTTATATTGAATATATATTTATTGGCCAGACATCCGTCAAATAAATCCTATTTTGGGTGCAAGAAAAAGAAGACAATAACGAAAACGTGCCGGAAATAGTTGCAAGATGCGCCGTCACAACAGACACTAGATAAGTTATTATTGTCGAGGGGACTTGTCCCGCTGGCCTTGAACCTCCTATTCTCTCCTATCTCGACGACGTATCGCTGGTGCGAAAGTGCTATCTTCAGAGTCATATGAAACAGATTTATTCAGTCATCAAAGGCTCCGACGATGTCGAGTCGACACGTTTTTATTCTCCGGTCTCCTCTCGTCTCAAAAATGGGAATTCACATGACGACATCCTTCCCGGAAGAAATTTTCGACGTTGAAAATTTATCAGCAAAAAGCTCTCCGCGAACACCCGTCGCAACCGAGAAACTACGAGACCTATTCCGGCGGGGCATCTATTTTCGTTTGACCTTTCCGAGTAAAGATCGCGCTCGGTTCCAACCCGGTGCGTGGGTGGCCTTAAAGCTCACCGAGTTCGCGAAAGTTTCGCTTACGTGTATTAATGGAAATCATATTTGAGAATACAAAACGCCACCGATTCGTCGCTCTGACGGAGTTCCCGATGACGATTCGAGATCACAGCGCTTACACCCAGAAAAAAAAATTATTTGACGGCCACCGTTTATTTGGTTTAAGTAAAATATTTATTTAAATGAAATAAATATTTATTTAAATGAAATAAATATTTATTTAAATGAAATAAATATTTATTTAAATGAAATAAATATTTATTTAAATGAAATAAATATTTATTTAAATGAAATAAATATTTATTTAAATCAAATAAATATTTTACTTAAACCAAATAAACGGTGGCCGTCAAATAAATTGTTTTTCTGGGTGTATCCGCGGATTATAATCGCTCGTTCTCCGGTACCGGTCGGTGCTGCGTTCGCCAATCGTGCGGAGAGACGATCGGTCTTGCAAGTCCCCTTGCAATTACCCGTTCTAACGAGGCGGATCTCTCCGATCGCTTTATTCGTGACAATTATGGAACAATTAGAACGCCAGAAATAAATTGCTCGGGGACGATTTTTATTTTTCGATCTCTGTGACTCCGAACGAAAGATCGAACTGTGACGTTCTTTGCTCGGAGAGCGAGGGTCGTAAATTCTGTTGTCCGTGTTATTATAGCATATTTTATTGCTCCTCAAATTACTACGGCGATGACTTTTTTTTTCTTCTTTTTTTATTTTTTTATTTGTGTGTTTGTTCGGTCGAAATATCAACAGGACTGTGACGATGTTTTCTTGAAGACCGCAGAGCTCGTAAACTCGGCTGTCTGTGTTGCTACACAATAACGAGTTTCTGATTGGGCAGTTGTCTAATTATAGACGCACGGTTTGTAGTTCCATACGGTACCACGCAGAAGCCGGGCCTCGGAAAACCAAGCCAATCCTCAGGCTCGTATGGAGGCAATGCTTATATGCTGATTAACAAATGCAGTTGAATCAACTAAGATTCGGGCAGCGACGGTTAAATAAATATTTTGTTGGTCGCACTAAATATTTTAATGACTCAAAAATATTTTGGTGAAATCATCCAAAAAATTGTTGAAGGAACGAATCTTTTAGCTGTACCAGCAAAATATTTATTTGAACGTCCCTGCCCGAATCTTCAGTTGATTCAACGGTATCTTTTTTACCCCACACGGAAATCGAATACATGAATGGTATGGGACCATACGATCCCATATGTTATAATTTCCAAATGTTCGGATTTCATAGCATATGGAATGGATTTCGGAAATCCAATTTCTATTAAAATCAATCAATCAATCATTCTATTCTATTCTATTATTTTCTATCATTCTATTGAAATTATTCGAATGATTCCACCGAATGATTCGATTTGATTCTATTCAAATCAATCAATCAATCGATCAATTTTAAATTTTCAAAACTATGGCATATGCGATGGAATTTGGATTTCGAAAATCCGAATTCCCTCCCATAAGCTATATTTTCGAAAATTAGGTTTTCATAGCATACGGAATATTCGAATATTATTTATTATATTAAAAATAGGGACAAGAGTTGAGGAGTCTGCGATGGACAACAACTTATAGTACACGCTCCAATGATAATCATTGAATTCCCAATGATAATCATTGAATTCCCTTTCCATTACTTATCCCGTCGGTCAAAGCAAAGTTTCTCTCTTCTACTCCTCGAACGCCGATTGAGCAACATCCTCCAATTACGCGAAGTTAATTCATCATCTGCCGCCGCGTTCAGATCACGACGGTCGTACGAGTTTTTTTTAATCCGATTTTTCTTTTTACTCTTCCTCATCCTTCTCGGCGCATTGTCGCGCCTTCCAATCACGGTGTCTCGTTTAATGCGATTGCCGCAATAACGCAAGAGGAAAATAACAGTTGGAAAAAAAGATGAAAAAAAACCTTTTCCACGTTCGTGATTGATTCTACGCGTCGGCGACATCGAAAAGTGAAAATTTCGAAACAACGCGATCGAAACTAACGCGAACGCTCGGGAGCTCAACGGGTGAAGATACAAAAACGATACAAAAAAAACTGCGAGACCTTTAGCGCCTCGCCAGGCTTGCGGCAATCAAATTGAATAGCAAAAAAAAACGTGCATAAACATTGAGTGATGCTCGTTGGGAATCGATTTTGCTGCGCAATATCGAGCCGTAAGCTTTCTTACACCGATAGAAGGATCTAGTAAATCTGACTATATCGCTTGGGAGATATTACTGTAGCACATATCCACGTAGCAAACAGACGCACTGTAAAAATTAATAATTGTAAATTTTATGCAAAGGGACTTGAAATTTACTTAGGTTACTTACATTAATTGAACACTAATGTACTTCTTTTGTAAAACTAAATTACCAGATATTAAAATTACAAATATTTTGCATAAAGTTTACAAAAATTTTCTTTAAGAATAAGAATTTTACTGTAAAATGGCAACGCACATGTGTTTGAAATTTCAGAAACTCTTTATGTATAATAGCTTCCAATATATTGGAAGATATTTTACATAAAGAGTTTCCGAAATATCAAACACATGTGCGTTGCCATTTGACAGTAAAATTCCTATTAAATGTTTGAAATTCTGAAATTATTAAATTTTCAAACAACATTTTTTGACAGTGCATCTGGTCCGAAAAAGTTATCCAAAAGAGAAAACTATAAGCTATTCTACCTCCAAAGTTAACTTTTGGAATAGCTGGAACCTTTCGGATACCGTCCAGACGGACATATTCAACCCATTAAGATCACTTTTTGATAACAAATTTTTTTCTCCCACCTGGACAGTAGTACGGATCTAGTCCGCCACGTATGACAGGAAGTGGCCGCCCAGCCGTGCACTGGAACTGGCGCACTGGAACCCTCGAGCGATGGGTCGAATTCTAAAGATTGGTGTCCGTACCCAAACCATAGAATACAAACATCAAGACTCAGTTGGAACGACCGGCTGTTAACACGATACAGTACGCAGCCGCCAACTTTGCAAGCGAAGAAATTTGACGAATTGATGAGCGCCTCGGCCAGATGGCCCACAAAACGCTAAAGCCTTCAAAAATGGGAACTACGTAAAAAAAAAAAAATCAGATATGGTAATTTTTCTTAGATGACCGGTAGTTTTTATTATATCCGACTCTCAGTGTAGAGAGTCAATATTTTCTCTTTTTTTAGTCACAGCGAGACTAAGAGGCTCGACCTTCGTTCGCGAAAGATCATCCGCGTGAAGTCCTGCAACGCACGAGGCCGTCTGGGGACTTCAGGGCGGTGGCCGTCACGTCGTCGGCTCGATATAACGACGAGCAGCCGCGGCAGCAGCGAAACAAGTACGGCCAAGAGAGGAGTCAATTAATCGCGGAAACGACGAGGTCCGCGGACGCGCGAACAAGACCGTACCGTAATGATAATAATAATAATGATGATAGTGGTGCTCGCTGGCTCCCGATGATTAAGGCCGACCCAGTCCGAGAGTCCGGCGGTATGCAGAGAAAGTAGCGGCGGTCCCGCGACGCCCGGACTGCGCCTATGTCCGGTCAATGCACCTCTCTTCGACAATATATTTTGTGTTAACTCCTCTCTACTTCCCCTTTCCCTACTTTCAGCCGTAAAAGAGACGTTACGAGGGACAGAGAGCGAGAGTGCGCAATTACCGATTTGCCGAGGTAAATCGTAATCGCTACCTAGCCGTTCAAAGATAAACGGATAAGCGGTGAAACGAGGTTGATAGACAAACATTTCTTGGCGACGAAAGAATTTTTTTTTGTTTCTGAAATCAAGAACTTTTTTGGTCGGTAATGAAATTAAGGAAATAATTGTAAATCGAGCGGGACTTTTTTAAAAATATTTTTGGACGATAATCTTTCGTGCAATGTACGCACCTATCTTACTGCGTAGCAATGAAACGATTATTTTTTTCGCGCGGATACACTCGATAAGGCTATCAATCGAAGATATAAAGAGTGCTGCATAATGCACTCGAATGTACATTTATAGAAATGATTATCACGTAATCAGTTATACGGGAATATAACATCAAAATGCCGTGTTATTGTGTGTATTATTTTTAAGTTATTTTTGTATTATCTCATTATTAGGTCATGTTTATTTTTTGCCGTGATACTGATAAAGTGTTTTAGTCATGACAATTGTTACTGGATAGTGTCTAGCGATTGTTCCGATACTAGAACTGAGACTGCTAGAATGTACTTGGATTCGGAGTGAATGCGAGTGAATATAAAAATGTGTATCAGCGACATGGCAATATTACATAAAACTGTTATATTGTGTTATTTGTGCATTATTGTTATGTTATGTTGTGTTATTTGTGCATTATTGTCATGTTATGTTGTGTTATTTGTGCATTATTGTTATGTTATGTTCTGTTATTTCATTTATCATTTTTATGTTATTTGTGTTACTTTCGTATCGCCTCATTTTGACGTTAGGTTTTTTGCCATGGTACTGATAAAGTCCTTCAATCACGACAATTGTTATTAGATAGTGTCCAGCGATCGTTCCAATACTAGAGTCTGGATTACTAGAATGTACTTGGATTTGGATTGAATGTGAGTAAATACAGACATGTGTTCCAGTCATGTGACAACATAACATAAAAATGTTATTTTATGTTATTTCTATGTTATTTGTGTTATTTTTTTATCATCTCATTTTGACGTTATATTTTTTTGCCATGGTACTAATAAAGTGCTTTAGTCATGACGGTTGTTATTAGACAGTGTCCAGCGATCGCTCCGACACTGGAGCGCAGACTGCTAAAATATAGCTGAATTCGGAGTCGATGAGAGATCGTCGACACCGTTCGGAGTCGTAAAAGTCGGAGCGGCGGACCGACAACGAACTTTCGACGGCGCTTTTTTGTCGCACCCTCGAGCTCTCGATATTATCGTTAGCGATATCGAATAAATCGTTTGGGGCGATCCAGTCGCTGCGAATGGAATGCGCGGAATGGCACAATGGAATCTCAATCGACGATAATGACGAGAGGAACGTATGCGAGCAGTCTGCGCACTTCCGGGCACGACCCGTCCGTGCCGGGACTCTCAATGGAGGGCATCCTCGTCGTCCCCGTATATATGGTGTGTACGATGGGTGTACTGCTATGCGAGGGGCAACGATTAACGGCTATAATTACTGTTTGTCTTCTCTCTTCTCGACACAATTGGACTAACGGCTCGCCGACTGCGTTCCGTGTACTCAATGCCGTATTTTATGTACAACGTGGGTGTATTCGGCCTGCGTTTGTACATCAGCTCTTGTGAAATATCCGTTCAATTGAACCGGAAAAAGCGTGCCGGTCGGGGACCTTTAACGAGTGGACACAACAGATTATAATTGATAGCACGAACCAAAAAATCGCGAGGGTCGTCAATTTATTTCTTAATTCGATCAAACTGTTGTCAGCCTCGTACGGGAATCCCCGACGGCGAGGTCTTCGTTTTGGTAAACATAGATTACAATTGGGAGGCACGAAAGTCGCGAACGGTCAATTTACTTTCTTAATTGCATTGAAGCGTCGTCGGCTCGAGGGACTTGGGGAAATTCCCACTGGTGAAGCGCTGAATATTCGAAGAAATAAATTGTAATTCATAGAGCACTGAAAATCAGGTTCGGTCAATTTAAAGGTGGATTTCCCTAACAAGGTATGGCGATTTTTTTTTTTTGCCAATTGTTCTCTTGTTTTTTCATGGGAGAAATTGTTTTGAGAACAATTGTTTTCAATCGCCTACTCGACTGACTTGACTGTCGCACGAACCACCTCAAAAAACAAGCTACCGGTATTTCTGTTCCAATTCCTTCTCTCAAGTTTTTTTCACGGAAGCCCAACAGATTTAAGTCTCAGATCAACGAACTCACCTTTGGCCCATCCGGTGAGCACGTTGCCAAGATACGCGACCTTGTAGCAGGGATCGTACTCGGTTATCGAAGCGTTTCCACGATGCCGCCTCCACAATCTTCCCAGTCCTCTCTTCAGCGATCTCAAAGTTCGCTGACCGAGTTCTTTGCCAGCCGACGGATGCTGAACCGAATCGGTGACCGAAGAGGCGCTTTCTTCGAGCGGCGGCGCGGCGACCACGTCGCCCATCGTCTTCATTTTTCCTTTTGATTCTTCAACTTTCTTTTGTATTTTGTGCCGCGGTGTGTCGAGACACACCAAAACACACTCGCGCAACCGGCGACCCAAGTGCTCTCACCCGCGATATCGCCGATCGCTTCGATTGCCAACCCAACGCAGGTTGGACGTTGGCGATCCTTGATGACCACGTCCGGAAACCACCGGCTAGCGACGACTTTCGGCTATCGCCCGGTTGTCATCGCTCTTGGAGACTTCACTCGCTGCTTTCTACATCTCCCGGCGCGGACGAACCGTCTTCCTTTCCCAACTTCCGAGCGCCGGTCTTTTACGACCGATATCGACGACCGCTCGCGACCGAGCGAGTTCCCGAGCGATACTGCGGCGAAAAGTCGCCCGCAAGACGTGCGAGACTCGACACTCCCACTCGAGGAAATCTCGCTGCCAATCGACCGTGTGATTTCGCTTCGATTTATCTTATCGACGATACCCGAAGACGATCTCTAGTGGCTGCGCTGGGCAGCCCGCGTAATCGCGCGAACGCTGCACGATAGGGTGGTTCGTCGCGGGTGACGAAAATAAACGATCGGGCTGGACGAGGCAGGAGGAACGACACTTATCATTTCCGTGTCATTAATTTTTCATCGGCCGGGGACGGCCAAGGCGCTCCGTGGCCGATGTCGGGGTCGCGGCAATCTTTTTCTCTTCGCCCCTTTTCTTCGATAACTTTTCCTACCCCGCGACACTGGCTTGGAAATCGATAGGCTTGGGGGAGAACTTTGGACACCTTTTTATTACGTTTTTGGGTTTTAGGTTTTGTTTTTAGGTTTTATGTTTTTAGATTTTAGGTTTTTGGGTTTTAGGTTTGTTGCGACGTTTTTTTGTTCACGAACTCTCCTGAAAGCTGTGGATTTTTCACCGAAGGACTTTACACCTTCGTGGTGGCTTCTGCGGAAGAGGGCGAGAACTTCCGCCTCGGAGTGCGAAGGACCTGCAACAGAAAAATGGGAATCGTCAGTTGCTGTCAATCATAAATGAACTGCCGGTTCGACGACCGTAAATCGCTTTCGGATTTCGGTGTTCTGTACAGCGAGATAAGAAAAAGTGATCGTGAAGTTACACGAGACGGAAAGTGCTGGACAAAACAGAGTCACTTTCGAGTCTCCGCGGTTCGAGAACGGCCGAGCTCATTCCGTCAAATATACGCTTCCGGAAAAGTTGAGTTACGCTAGTGCCGACGTGGGATTTGAGGTAACAAGCGTAGCGGTGGGTGAGGCCAAATGGGCCACTCCAAAAAATTTCTCTAGGGAGAAATAAAAGTGGAGTTTTTTTCAGAGAGAACACGTAAAATAACGCTAGTATCGTTTCATCATTAGTGTAGGGGAGAGCGGGGCAAAATGGAACAGCGGGGCAAAACTCAATTTTCCAATAATGTTTGGATGCTCCATTTTGCCCCAATGATACATCCGGATTTTCAACACCATTTTGCCCCATTTAGCATCACCACCACCATCCTAAAGTCATTGGAAAATTGCCATTCGTCTCATTATTCCGTTTTGCCCCACTGTTCCATTTTGCCCCGCTCTCCCCTATCTAGGTTGTGCTGCGAGTACATATGTGTCGCGCAATCAATGAAAACAAAATAACAGTCGTACTACACTATTGTCGTAGATAATGTAGATTCAATAAACAAGTAAGGATATTTCTTAACGCTTATTAATTTAATAATTTAGTAGGTAATGGTTTTTTTTTAGACAAAAATAATGAAATGCAATAAAAATTATATTTGGATCTTCGCGATTCCATTTGAAAGTTTTTCTTAATAAATAATTTCTTAATAATAAATAAAAAATAATAAAGTAGAATAAAATTGATGGATCGTTTCCGATTCCGTTCGAGAGATTTTTATTAACCTCGTGTTTCTATCACACAGCAGCGAATTCGGCAGTAAATACAATGAGACACAATGAGTACTCCGGAAAACAGAGACAGTTCTTTTCGAGCTCCAGCACCGTGAGAAATGTAACTCAATTTTTACCACCGCTCTTGAACAGCGGACTCTTCCGCGGCAATAGAATTACATTGCTTTGCTCTGTTTCCAATGCTACATATACAGTAAAGTATTTCTTACACCCGAAGATATGAAACCTGGGAAGCGGGTCTTGCAACGCTTTGGTGAATTTCAAGCTCACAAGTTATATCTCGTCTCCCCCTTCGTCGATTTGCGAAATTAAAGAATTATATATCCCTCGCGTTAAACGCGAAGCGAACGCGAAACATGCGAAAGGCCGTCTTGCGATAACTAAATAATCATATGTAATGTACACTATAATATAATGTACGCCGCTCAATTTAATGTATACCCCGAGCGAAATGGAGCCTTATCGCGGGACGCGGAAACTCCGGTTTTTCCACCGGAAACCTTGCGGTATCCGCATGCGTGCACGCGTACCTTCGGGCCGATGCCAACTTCAGGAGAATATTTTTTTCTTCGTTTTTTATTAAGAATTTTAATGACTTTTTCAGGCCGCCAGCAATTTTGCTAGTACAGTCTTTGACATTTCCACGAACAGGTTCCAGAAATCTCCTTACGCATACTTATTCCCTACGCTAACTTCACCCCCCTAAGTTTTAACCGTTAGAGTCTTATCGAGTACCTTCGGGCCTACGAACTTCAGGAGAATAGCATTTTTATTCTTTTTTGTTAAGAGTTTGATTGACTTTTCCAGGCCGCTAGCAATTTTGCTAGTACAGTCTTTGATATTTCCGCAAACAGGTTACAGAATTCAAATAAAGAAATCCCCTTACGCATATTTATGCTAACCTCACCCCCCTAAGTTTTAACCGTTAGAGTCTTATCGAGTACCTTCGGGCCTATTCGAACTCTTGGAGAGTAGCGTTTTTATTCTTTTTAATTACTTTTTTAGGCCATGAGCAATTTTGCTAGTACAGTCTTTGACATTTCCGCGAACAGGTTCCAGAATTCAAACCAAAAAATCCCCTAACGCATACTTATGCTAACTTCACCTCCCTAAGTTTTAACCGTTAGAGTCTTATCGAGTACCTTTGGGCCTATGCGAACTTCAGGGGAATATTTTTGTCATTATTTTTTATGAAGAATTTTAATGACTTTTTTAGGCCGAGAGGAATTTTGCTAGTACAGTCTTTGACATTTCCGCGAACAGGTTCCAGAATTCAAACCAAGAAATCCCCTTACACATATTTATGCTAACTTCACCCCCCGAAGTTTTAACCTTTAGAGTCTTATCGAGTTCCTTCGGGCCTATGAGAACTTCAGAAAAATATTTATTTTTTATTTTTTATTAATTATTTTAATGACCTTATTGGGCCGCGAGTAATTTCGCTGGTACAGTCTTTGACATTTTCGCGAACAGGTTCCAGAATTCAAACCAACAAATCCTCTAACGCATACTCATGCTAACTTCACCCCCCTAAGTTTTAACCGTTAGAGTCTTGTCGAGTTCCTTCGGGCCTATGCGAACTTCAGGAAAATATTTATTTTTTATTAATTATTTTAATGACTTTTTTGGGCCGCGAGCAATTTTGCTGGTACAGTCTTTGACACTTCCGGAATTCAAATAGCTAAATTCTTAAGCATACTTATGCGAACTTAACCCCCTAAGTTTTAAGCGTTCGAGCGCACACTCAATCATTCTGAACCCAAAACCGCAAAGCAAAATTGTGCGCGGCTTTGCCTTCAAGCACGATTTTCGACAACTAAAATTCTTATTTTCAAAAATCCAACTTGGCGATCTTGAAGTTGAATGAAATTCCCAGTCTCAGAATCTATACCGGATTAGGCGTTCTTATGATAAAGCTGATGAGCTAGAATATTCCCTCACTAAGAGGAAAAAGCCCCCGATTTTTAAATCTACAAAATCCTTGCCCGCTCCACAGCACATACGAGACGGAAAGGTTTCTCGCAGGGTTTTTCCGTCTCGACACAAAGATTTTCCGTCTCAAGCGCAGAGTCCAGCCAGACGTGAACTCGAAGCGGAATTTTTCCGCCCGGTCGCGACTGCAAGAAAATTGTCTCTTATTGCTTCTCCGTCGTGACGAAAAAAAGAAAGACTCTGGAAAGAAAAGCAGGTTCGCAGTTACAAGTTGGCAATGCAAACGACAAAAAAAAAAAAAAAAAAATTGGCTTGACCCGCCAACCGTGACTGCGACTCTGATGGGTCTGGAAATTCCAGCCGCAGATTCTTTTTCCCGACAATCACTGGCACGTGAAAAAAAGGTACGCAAACAACGAGACATCGATTGTCCTCGAGTCTTCGAGGTCTCTGGGTCGCCGTTGCGCCGCGCCGTATCGCTAAGTAACGATGGACTCGCATTGCAAGGAGGTAGAGAAAGAGCTCGTTGCATCTCCAGACTTCGTGACTAATTCGCCCGACGTATTCGCGTGAAGATTTGCGAACGCGTTTTCTCCTCCTTTCAAAGAACCAAAAAAAAAAAGCTTGGCGAACGATCCTTTCATGTTGGGATAAAGTCTCGTTCTTAGCGGATCTGCTCTTCGCCTCGGGGGCAAGCAAGAATCCTTGCCACTTGGCGTAAACGCGAAGCCAGAAGTGTTACAAGGGTTCACCACGGGACACGCAGGGTGAACATACGCGATCGATAGTTGCACAAGAAACTTAGCTCCTCCGTTGATACTATGTATAGTTACGGGTGTAACATATATTTATACTTTAACGTACTATATTCTTGGCACAGTACATACACATTCGGAGTCGAGTCTCACGCGAGAGTGGTACTTGGCCACAGGGGAAAAAGGATCGATATGATATAAGTACAGTTTAGGCTCGCTGTACACCGGTTATATCAGAATTTTTCACAACTATGTATGCAGGCCAATTTCGCTTTTTTTTCATAAAGCTCAAAGTTTCTTCTTGGGACAATAGTCATACTACTTTTTGCACGGAAATAGGAATAGCAACATTGTGGTGATTATACGCGATGTTTGAAAGTAAGCGTTGAAGTAAATTGGACGAAGAGCCAGAGATAGCGTAATTGGCATGAGAAAATTATTTCCTACTTGCGGACAACTTGGGGAGGAGTTATATTTAGTGTCTACAGGAACTATATATATGTAGTCCATTAAGACTACATATATATAGTTACAATACGTATATATATAGCTATAATACATATATATAGTTATAATACGTGTATATAGTTATAATACGCATATATAGCTCTAATACGTATATATAGTTATAATACATATATATAGTTATAATTCGTATATATAGTTATAAAGTACATCGGTTGTATCTGAATTTTTCATAACTATGCACGCCGATTGTGTTTTTTCTTAAAGAATTGTATCATTAGTCGTACGACTTTTAATACGAAAATAGCGATAGTAGCATTGTTTGTAGTGATTACACGCAGCGTTTCAAAGCAAGCGTTGAAGTAAATTCTCCTTAGAACCGGAGATATCGTAATTGCTATTAGAAAATTATTTCCTACGTACAGTCAACTTGGGGAGAAGTTGTATTTAGTGTCTACAGGAACTATATATATATAGCCCTAATAGAGTACATACTTGCAGTGCCTGTAGAGAAGCATACGACTTTTAATACAGAAATACGAATAGCAACATTGTTTGTCGTTATCGTACGCAACGTTTCAAAGTTAAGCGTTGAAGTAAATTTTACGAAGAGCCGGAGATATAGTAATTGCTATTAGAAAATTATTTCCTACTCGCGGTTAACGTGGGGAGGAGTTATATTTAGTGCCTACAGAAACTATATATATGCGGTCTTAATAGACCACATATATGCACTTCCTATAGAGAAGTCGTACGACTTTCAATACGGAAATAGCAATAGCAACATTGTATGTAGTGGCTATAAGCAACGTTTCAAAGTAAGCGTTGAAGTAAATTTTACGAAGAGGCGGAGATATCGTAATTGCCATTAGGAAATTATTTCCTACGTGCGGTCAACATGGGGAGGAGTTACATTTAGCCTCAACATAAACTATATGTATACATATGTATACATATGTAGTCTCAATAGATTACATACATGCAGTTCCTATAGAGAAGTCGACTTTTAATACGGCAACAGCAACAGCAACATTGTTTGCGGTGATTACACGCAAGGTTTCAAAGCAAACGCTCAAGTAAACTCTACGAAGAACCGGACATATCATAATTGCCATTAGAAAATTATTTCCTACTTGCGGTCAACCTGAGGAGGAGTTACATTTAGTGTCTACAGGAACTATACATATTCATATATGTATATACACATATGCATGTGTGTATGTAGTCTTAATAGAGTACATATATGCAGTTCCTATAGGCACTAAATATAGGCAATGCAGGATATCGCGATTATGACACCCACGCGTGAACTCGACGATTCACCGGTTTGTGCACGGGGAAGAATTTTATTTTTAGACATTCGTTCGCCACGCGAAACTGCGGGTAGATAGAGAGTGCATAGACATATGCGCGCTGTACACGGTGGAAGTTAAGAGACACGAGCGTCGGATCAACCGGAGGGGCCTCGTAACTTATTAAACGGCGTATTATAGTTGCACGTATCTCCGGTTCTCTATGAAAAATTGTCGGGTTGATGTGAGCTATCGGGGGCGAGGGCCGGGAAACTTGTTGGCTACGAACCGCGACGGAATGCCCGTGAGAACTGAACTTGAAATAACTTAGTCACTGGCGTTTTATGCCAGTTGTGTCTGAAAACGTTGACATGGCTACGACGTTGACGACGAATGTGAATTCGCGGCGACGGTCGCATGGGTATAGTTATAGATGGTACGAGGCGATATCGTCTGGTTGTTTGCGCCCGTTGTCATTTCCGGGGAAATATGACGATGAAAAGGTCAAACAGTCTGAGGCTCGAGCACACTCGACGATCAGCCTTGATACGTGATTCGGAGTTATTTGCACATGGCGCGGGTAAACCAATAAACCGAATAAAAGGAATGAACCAATAAACCAATAAAAAATAACCTCCGAGGGTTTTTAGTCCTAATATGATTTAGGGAAGAGTAGACCAAAATGAAGCATTGTTATTATGATTAAATAACCTCCGGGGCTTTTTAGTTCTAATCTGATTTGGAGAAGAGCGGACCGAAACAGACTATTGTTATCAATTTTCGCCAGTCGCAAAACAAACCAATAACCTCTACCCGAATGCAGAATAATGGTCCTTTTTGCCCCGCTCTAACCTAGTGAACTTTGGCTAAAAAGCATATGCATGATGGCACGATCGTAGGAGAGCAGGGGAGGAGCTATTATGATTAAATTGCACGGTTTAACTTAACCGTTTAATTGCACGTGTTTTCCTTAACCGATGGCGCTTGCCATCGATTAAGGAAGAACCAAGATAGAATAAACTTCAATATCCGGCTGTTACACCTGTTCGATCCGGTTCGCATGTAACCCATCGACCCCTGTCGCGGCTCATTAACATGACGATGCTACGTCGGGTAAACAACTAGCGAGCAGCGCAGCGGCAGGATATCTAATTAAGTGCACTTGACGAATAATACACAAGGCGCCCGGTGCCGCAAGCTGTATGCGCGAGAACGCACACAGAAGCCCGGGTCAAAGGTACTCCGTTGTGTTATTAGAGTCTACCGTCTGTACGCTCGATGAGTTGAGAAACCCCAACAAGGTGCCCGTGAGAGACTTCACGGATAACGAGAGTGGAGACGAGAAAATTGCTGATAATCGATCGTGAGCTCCCACCCAGAGAGATTTTCCATCGTTTTTATTCGATTCCGCTCAAGTTCGACCTACAAACATTGCTACATTTTTTTTGTAAACAAAAACCTCGTCCGATATGCTAAGTACTGGAAAACTTGTGCTTGGCTCGTTTTGCATAATGTATGCCATAATAATTCACAATCTGTTACTTTGACCGCATGGTTATGATACATGGAAGGTTCTCCATCTATCAAAGTGTCAATTCAAATGAATGTGTCTCGATGATCATTAAGAAGAAGAAGAAGACCACCAGGCAGAAAAAGAAGAAGAAAGAGACGAAGAAGGCGATGAAGTCCAAGAAGGCGATGAATTCGAAGAAGGCGATGAAGTCAAAGAAGGCGATGAATTCGAAGAAGGCGATGAAGTCGAAGAAGACGAAATATATTTTATATATGTGTTCCACCTGTACGGGGTCCTTCCCCTTTTACACACCCCCCCCCCCATCCCCGCTCCTCCCCCCCCCCCCGATTGCGACCGCAGTCGACTGACCCCCTTACTGTGTCGTATTCGCACAAGTGCACCGGGAAACTACGGAAAACCTGGCCATAGGCAGACGGCTCTTTCCCCAGAAATCGCGGTCACCCATCCAAGTAATGGTCCCGAGCTCTACTGCTTGACTTTGAGGACCGCCGGACTCACGCACCAACCGCGCACCTATCGCTGTCGGTAGAAGACGAAGTGGAAGAAGAAGATGATGAAGAACACGAAGAAAACGAAGAAGATGAAGTCGAAGTAGAAGAAGAAGATGAAGAAGACGAAAAAGAAGAAGTTGTGAAATGAATGCGAAAAAAAAAAATTACACCTGATTTATCTTTAGCTGAGCTATCTTAACGAACTATTAGTGTCCTTTTAGTCTTTTCTCGATTCGTATAATAGTCAATGAATAACAAATCTTCGCTTGTGCACGTGCCAACTGATATGGTCGTCGGTATGAGATTCAGATAGTCTCGTGAAGCGGAATTCATACTTACACGAACGAAGTTTGCACGTATAATCGTATATGTAAAAGCTGTAAGGCCGATTCGAAGCAAGTTGAAGACGAGAAAGAGAGAGAGAAACGCGTTGCCTGTACAGTTCGTATCTACTTTTGCGCCCCCCAGTCCACCTGTTTCCTGTCAGCGATTACTCCGTTCGTGACAACGATTCTCCTCTCTCTGTATGTACGTATATATATATATATATATATACACGCGTATATCAAGATCGTGTTATTAGCAGATAATAATAATCGATAATTACGGACAAACATCTCGGGCAAGTGATTAAGAGTTTTTTTATTTTAATTACAACAGGTCTTCAACTCTCGGCGCAGTACGACTTCAAAGCTGATAGCGAAGCCCGAGGATAGGCCGTTCGCTCGCGCGCGATTCGTCGGTGCGCCTCTTGTATTCTTCTTCGTGTTACACGAGCGTTAAGAAGACAAATAGAAGTAAAATATTTCTCAAGAACTAATTGGTTTCTTTTCGGATTAATTTACAAAAAAAAAAATCCAATTTGAGATTTTCCATAAACTCTTAAATTGCGAATGATAAACGATCCTCGCGCACGGTCGCACGTGCATAACAAACGCACTTGGAATACATTGAAGGGACAGGTATTTGTGTAAATCAGTCAGTTGAGTCGACAAACAGAAGTAAAATTTGTCTCAAGAACTAATTGGATTCTTCTTCGGTTTTAATTTGCAAAAATAAAAAAACCAATTTGAGATTTTCCATAAAATCTTGAATTCCGAATGATGAATTATCCTCGCGCAAGGTCGCACATGCATAACAAACGCATTTGGAATACATTGAAGGGACAAGTATTTGTGTAAATCAGTCAATTGAGTCGACAAACAGAAGTAAAATTTGTCTCAAGAACGAATTGGCTTCTTCTTCGGATTAATTTGCAAAAAAAAAAAAAAAAAAAATGCAATTCGAGATTTTCCATAAATTCTTGAATTCCGAACGATGAATTATCCTCGCGCAAGGTCGTACATGCATAACAGACGTATGTGGAATACATTGAAGGGACAGATATTTGTGTAAATCAGTCAGTTTATCGAGACAGTTTATGCATGAGTATTGAAATTCATGAGATTCCGCGTGTGTTGTTCTAGCATCGCGGACAACAATCGCAGCGTTGTGTTGTGTATGATATTTCACGGAGGAGCGGCACGTGGAGGGGTTTGGGCTGGACATAGCGTGACGCCGTACAAAGTCTAAGACCGCGTGGCGCGAACACTCCACGTGTGTTCTCCCGCGACTAATTAATTTCCTTCAATTAATCGTTCTACCGAAGCGCGTCCTTCAAACGTGTGTCTCATCATCATCATCATCATCATCATTTCTATTACAACTTCTGCTGCGATAAAAATCCATTAACAGAGTATGATATTTTACATAGTTTCTCCCGATAATTACTGCACGAGCGAGACTTCGTGAAAAAAAAAAAAAACCTAAAAAAAACACGATACATATTTCAGTCGATGCACATTTTCTTACAACCGGTGATTAATTTCTATCTCGTTCGAGTGACTTCATAAGACGAGGAAGGAACTTTATTATAACATGCAGACCAGTTCACGGACTAAACTAACTTTTGCTGGAACTTTTTTTGTAAATTTATTTTTTCTTCTTTCGTAGAAATTTAATATGAATTAATGGACGGTGTGATTTTTTTTTCGTTTGTTTTCTAATCGATCGATCTATCGGAGAATCTTCCGCTGCGATAAAAACACGTTATCGTAGTACGATATTTTACATAGTTTCCCTCGATAATTATTGCACGCGCGATACTTTTCGAAAAAAAAACGTCATCCATATTTCAGTCGATGCACTTTTTTTTTACAGCCGGTGAATATCCATCTCGCTCGAGTGACTTCATAAGGCAATGAAGGAGCTGTATTGTAACATTTGGATCTTTTTCTGGCTACACAGTAAACAAATTTTGTACTTTTTACAACTAAATTATCCACAAACGTCCACAATTTTTCATTTGTTGATTTTCTAGTCTCAAAAACAAGAATACAAACTAAAATTGTCAGCGACGGGAAATAAAAGGACAGGTTCGCATATTCAAATGACAAAGTGACAAACGAGTTTGTCGCGTATTTAAATTATTTTTACGAAATTTCGTATTCCGATTTTACCAAATTATTTTTTACTACCCGGCTCTAACCAAACAAACTATTGGAAATTTTTGTTGTGAATTTATTTTACGTCGCAGAAATTCGATACGATGATCGACGGTCTGATTTTTTTTTTTCGTTTTTCTCGGGTCGATCGATCTATCGGACAGTAATTCCTCTCTTCACCCATATTCGCTCATTATAGTTCGCTCTCGTGAACCTAGTCGAGACCAGACACTCGATCAAATCCCCTCGATGTAGAGCGCTCGCGAGCGCGATCTCCGGCGACGTTATGTCACCGCCAGTAGCAAGCACGGTCGTCCGTGACATCGCCGGCTCTGGCGCGGCCTGCGCGGCCCGCTCGTTCGGCGGGCTCGAGCACCGCACTCGCGCGTTAATAGTTTGTCCGACGAAGGATGAGAAGCGGAGAGATGAAGAGATGATTGGCCGGGGATCCTTGAAAATATGACCGACCCCGCATGTATGCCGCGAAGGTCACTTCAGCCGCATCGCAGCGATTGAACCTCAGCTTTTCAATGACTTTTCTTCCATTAATATACAGTAGAACCCCGTTTTTCCGATACTATTAAAAATAAATGTAAATTTAATGTAACGAACTTAAAGTGTTTATTCAAAAACTGGTACATTAAATTTAATGTACAATTGTGATGAAAAATTAATATACTTTTTCATTGAAATTAAAGTTCATTTTTTTAATTAAACTACTTTCATAGTAAAATTAAGGAAAATTATTAAAAAATGAAGTATTCCCAATGTTTTTAATACACTGAACATTAATTTCTCATCACAATTATACATGAAATTTAATGCAACAGTTTTTGCTTAAAATCTTCCAGTCCGGTACATTAAATTTCGTACGATTTCTTTTTAAAGTGGAGGCAATGTGGGGAGAACGTACGTTGGATAAATGAAATCTCGGATAACATACTCAATTCAAACGTTTTTCAAAAAGTTTTTAAATTTTAAATTTGCTTACATCACTCACATTAACATCGATGTATTTTTTTTGGGAAATTAAAATACCAGATATTAAAATTATAAATATTTTGTTTGAAATTTCAGAAAGAGTTTATGTAAAAAAGCTTCCAATACAGTTCATTAATTTTCAAACTATTTTTTTTACAGTGCACTGTAAAAAAAATAGTAAATTTAATGTACCGAACTGGAAGTTTTTATTGCTTTTTTTCCTCTCGAAATTTCAACGATTCAACTTTCGCCAAGAATTCGGTTCAGATTCAATAATCTTTCACGCTTTGCCAATCTCATTCGGACGACCATCAGAACGTATTTTAAAATTACGCCTCCGTTTAATTTTTACTGCAAATCGCGTATATCCAAGTTTTCCCGTTGACTTTCGCGACTCTTCAAAAGAGTCACGTTCATCCGAGGATGCCTTGAATTTTTATTGTCTCTCACAACAATAGGCAAAGGAGATACACCGAAGCACTTCTATATTCGGAACAATGGCACTCGCCTCATTATCGTTATCGTTAGAGTCGGCGAGACCCGTTTTTTATTTTTTTTTATTCTTATATCATTATATATATTATATTCCGTTCCCTTTTCTCGCATATTGGAACGAGGAGGATGAACCGCGATAAGGACAGGAATAGGAGAAATTCTCGTGCCATTCATGGATACTCCGAGGGGAAAACTCGCTGCTGCCGCGAGTCGCAACGTTTTATCGCCAGTTCCTTGGCGAACGACCCATATTTCCAGATAGGTATTCCGCGGCGTCGAACGGTAGTTGCGTACGTGTGTACGCGCGAACGTGTGCCAAGCGAAATCCACTCACTCGTACATAACACTTGTGTACCTCACATATACATATACATATACATATACATATACATATACATATACATATACATATACATATACATATACATATACATATACATATACATATACATATACATATACATATACATATACATATACATATACATATACATATACATATACATATACATATACATATACATATACATATACATATACATATACATATACATATACATATACATATACATATACATATACATATACATATACATATACATATACATATACATATACATATACATATACATATACATATACATATACATATACATATACATAATTTTATCAGTTCGCTTCCAGACGAGTGCTCGATTCTAGACTAAGCCGCGCGGAGTTCTGAATGCGCGACTCTCCACGCGCGTCGAAAACTGGTAACAGTAAGATCTGGCCTGGTCGATATATCTATGGATACATCGTAGCTGGCTTCACAATGTGCAAACTAACGCGGAGAGCTCGCCGGTTGCATATTGAAATCCTCGGAGAACGAGTACCGCGGACGTGTGCATGTGCATGTAGTACTCCTTGCTCCCGTTACTATGAATCGGCCTCGCACAACGGCGAGGAGTGCGGCACGGCGTTGCCCCCCTGGTAATACGACGATACGCGTTCCGTTCACCAGTGGAGCATCGGCGAGAAACCTATAATTGGTGGTCAACATATGCTCGAGCCGTACGGGACTGCGCACTGTCGTAACGCTCGGGACTCAATCGCGTTACCCGCAAGTTCCGCTGACCACAACTTCCTTCGATAAAACGGCCCACTGATTCCCGTTCGCTGATGTACCGGCGATCCGATTTCTCGCTGAGAATAAATTATTCGAGGCTCGATCGTGACTTTCGGTTTCTGGGTGTTTCGTAATCGAGGAGGAATCGAATTTTGGGGTTGACGCGCGTCTCGCACTCGTTCGGCGCTCAAACCGATATCCGGCCGATGCGGGCGTTGAGTCGGATCCAACATATCGGTTTGATGTAAACATTTTATCGCTGCGACTGACCGGGCACAATATTGGAGTATGTACTCTATTCCGTGGATTCGTCGTTTGCGAATATTATTTATCTTCTGCGAAGGCCATGAATCTGTCTCGGGTCGCGTACACTCCAAATACACTCGGGTACACTCGGGTCGCTTTGGAGTCCACTCCAAATTCATTTGAGACCTTTGCATGTTGTATTACTCACTTTCACGCATTCCTTAATTCATACGTTTCTGTCACTGGCTGCATTCGAGATATGCATATATCGAGAGAAAAATAAGAAAATTTAGGTGAAACGTCGTTTCTGGTTTGAAAATATCATTTTCATCACTCGGTGCGGAAATGGCCACTTTTCCGCCCGCTTCGCGTGCGTAAAACCGCCATTTTCGCACCTTGTGATGAAAAATTTCGTACAGCCCTCGTGCGAAACACTTTTTCTAACTCGTGTGATTACAGCACTCGCCTTCGGCTCGTGCTGCAAACTCACACTCGTTAGACAAACGTTTTTCGCCCTCGTGGAGTAATGTACTATTTTTGTGAACGATATATTTTTTGGTGACCGATATATTTATCGGTGAACGATATATATATAGTTTTTTTGTTAATTGTATCACCGGTTCTTATAAAAACCGATACTCTCGCGGCTTCCAGGAAGACCGTCGTCGTGGCGAGGCCCGCTCGCGGTTACGGTGGGACATCTCGGCGAGCGTTATCCGCGTTGGCCGACATAGTTACACGCACGAGAGCGACGGGATTTTTCGACGGTGCTCCAGGGGGGAAAGGGTCACTCTCCGTCCGCCTCGCTCCGGTTCGACCGTCCGCGCGCTCGCGAAAGTCGGCTCAGGACGGAATCCCGCCAGGAGACGTTCGAGCAAGAAAATTGCTCTCTCTCGCTTCCGGGACAAGGCGCGGTCTCCTCTGCATTCGCTCGGGCGAATACCGTTTTCGCCATAATTGTCGGACGACCGGCGAATGATGAAGAACGAATAAGGCGACTTCGGCGTCGTATCTCTTTCTCCGTGCGCCCGGAATGAACGAGATGCGGCGAAGAGAAAAGGACAAAAAATATGTGAGCTGCTACGATTCTTCCCCCAGATACTTGTACAACATATATGTGTTAGAGAGTACATGTTGTGTGCAGAGACGAACGCGAATAATGCATACAATTGTAATACCGCATATCTAGACGCGCGTCTCACGATTGTATGCAAAACTGTTGCTGCTGTTCGAGCGCATTGCACATGCTCTCCTATTCGGTGTATTCGAGTTGGCGTGTTTGTTCACAATATTTTACATTATGCGGAATAAATAATAGAATTTTTAATCTTTCACTTGGTACGCATTGCCGTCGACCCGCGGGTCATTGACCTGAATTCTTCAGCCAATGGTTTGTAAATAATAATATTAATTTTTTTAATCAAATTTTTTTGACCATTATTTATTTGATATGCTTTTTTTTTTAAATACAAAAATAAGCTGACCGAGAAAAGATTAAATTTCTGGTATCGGTGGAACTCGAGCGAGTATCCGCGCACTGTTCTCAGTACGCGTGTCGTACATTCTCTCGTACACGAGGTAGCGTCTTTATTCACTATATTTTATATTATAGAAGTAGTAATGCATTTTTAGAGAATAAGTAATAGAATTTTTTTATCATGGACTTGGTGCGTCTTGCCAGTGGTTCGTCGACCGGAGTCCTTCAGCCGAAGTTTCATGAATAATATTAAACTTAAAAAAAAATGGTAAACCATTAACTATTTACAATGTCTTTTTTCCAACACCAAAAAATAAGCTGAACGAGAAACGATTGAATTTCCGGCAATATTTCTGGCATTAAGCAAAATACGTAATAGAATTTTTAATCACTGCCTTGGTGCGTGTTGCCAATAGTTCATCGACCGGGGGCCTTCAGCCGATGTTTCATGAATAATATTAAACGTTTTTTTTCAATAATCTATTTACAATGTCTTTTTGCCAAAAAAAAAAAATTAAGCTGACCGAGAAACGATTGAATTTCAGGCATCGGTGTCACTCGAGCGGGTATCCGCACGGCGCTCTCGTTGCGCGTGTGTTACACATAACATTCTCCCGTCCGCGCTCATACCACGCAAAGAGGTAAACGGATGTCTGTTACAGCCCGGCGCGTACGTTGCCGTTTCGACGGCGTTGCGTGTGTGCGCAACACAGGTACGTCTGCTCCACATGAAAGCGCCGGCGAAAGTTTCGCGCCGGTCGCGAGAGTCAACGGCCTGCAGGAGAGCATATATCTGAGCGCTAGGCAAAAGTCCGGACGGCGATCGAGCCAGTGGCTCGACGGAGAGCTCTTCGCTCGTTGCCGCTCTCTTTCAGCTTGTTCGTTCCGATGTGCTTTTATTTTCCTCTTCCTTCTCCTCCAGCCTTGCGTAAACCGCGTTACTGCGATCGACCCGCTAGGCCTTTTATTATCCTTTCCGCAAATAATTACTAAAAAAGATGATAAAGATATTTTCCATTCTCTTCCTAGTTCCATCTCTCCGGCGGCGACGAGCGGCGTAGAATTCGCGAGTTCCGAGCAGCTCGTAGAGCTAATGGAGGCGCCTGGGCCCGAGTCAGCGTTGATGTCTTTTTCCCAAGGAAGGAAGTGGCGAGGGAAACCGTCGCGTATACTCACGGCAGTTGGGAATCGTTCGCGGGGCACTGTTTGGTTTGAAGAGAGCTCTCGACTTTCTCACGACGAGAGACTCTCGCGAGGGTCGGAGCGAGACAGGGAAGCTCTATCTCTCGAATCTCGGAAACGGCGCGGATTCTAATTGCGATCTCCTCCTCCGTACTTGCTGCCGTGGAATTATCGTACGACCGCACCATCCACCCACCTGGCTCGACCGCACGAGTCATTAAATTTGTGTCGTTACGCGGTGACGATGATGCGTGCGCGCGTAAGGGGAAGATGAAGAATCGGGCGACGGGGAGGACGATAACGAAGGCCGTGAATTATCGGTAGCGGAGGCGAGGAACTAAGTGAGTGAGGGTCGCTTTGCTTGAGCGGAACCTTTGCGGAGATTCCAGGCTGTCGAGGCGGGGTAATCTTTGGATTTCCAGTCGCTTTTATCTTCTCGCGAGGGACGCTGAGCGAAACTGTCGCACTTTTGAGACTTTCATATCCGGGGATTTTTTTGATGAGCTTTGATATTTATTTTGAAATTCTGGAGAAATTTAACGTGTCCGGAATACACATAGATAGTAAACTAAATTTTAAGTATCATCTCCAATAAAGAAAAAATGAGATAGCAGGCAGAGCCACACTGTAAAAAAAATCGTATGAAATTTAATATAGCGGACTGGAAGTTTTTATGAAAAAACTGGTATATTAAATTTAATGTACAATTGTGATGAAAAATTAATATTCAGTGTATTAAAAACATTGTGGATACTTTATTTTTAATAATTTTCCTTAATTTTACTATGAAAGTACTGTAATTTTAATAATTTACAAGTAAAAAAAGGTATATTAATTTTTCATCACAATTACACATTCAATTTAATATACCAGTTTTTGCCTAAAAACTTCCAGTTCGGTACCTTAAATTCACAATTTTTTGGTATCAACAGTAAAGAGGTTTCGGCATTGAATGATTAATGTGTCTCTGCAAATAGACTTATCTTCCTTCTATATTGGCAACGGAAACTACTTCCTTTGATGTCTTTCCGTGAATCGTCTCGTCGCGATATCGAAAACTAGATTGACGTGCCAGTTTCCTAGAGGCACCTGCGCCGCGGTTTTGCTCCTCGATCCGCTTTATGACCGGTGCCGTTTCTCCCTCGGCGATTCATCGGATCGATCGATTTGATCAAATACTCGTAGATCACAGCTCGCGAACGCGATCGCGGCACGAGCGTGCCCGCGCTCTATCGGGCTTCCCGTCGGTGTTTCGCAAACTCGGTGCGATATAGATGTGTCGGATGGCGCCGCTCGTTTTCCAGGCATTAAGTATGTCGTCCGAGGCGATCGCGGCACGGAGAGCCGCGCGGTTTCTTCGAGACACTGAATAGCGATCGAGCTCTGACAGGATCGGCCAGTGTGACGGAAATCTTAATGACCTCTTCCTGTCAGGTGCACCTCGGGCGAGCTTTCGACGAACCGGCGCGGGTGAGAAACCATCGTCGCGCAGGTGAAGTTATGCACCGCGGATAGATGCACACGTAACCGTGCACGCGGACCGGTAAGGAAGGCGAGAGAACGCCGGGGATGAAAGGACGACGATGCGCACTTTCCTGTCAGGTGCATCGAAGCTCCCGACTGGGCGAAGCCCCGTGAGACTCCGGAAACGAAACTAACTGCGAGGCGCGTCGCTTTTCGATCATGAGGAGAAATCGAGATACCGCGTTATTGCGCGTAATGCTCGGTTGAAAGATCTTCGGTTCGATGTGCGTCTTTGAATAGACACACGGATGCTCGGAGTCGGAGAGGATTTTCTGGAAAATCGCTAGTATGGAAATATAGAAACGGTCCGCAGAGACCGGTTGGCTGTTACAGCCCGGCAGTGGCACGGTACTGGCCAGAGTGCCGGGATTGGCGTTGTCTCGGGCCAGTGCTGGGATGTTAAACACCGATCAGAGATTCACTGTAAACAAAATTGTACATTTAATTTATCGAAGTGGAAGTTTTTGTGCGAAAACTAGTACATTCAATTTATGTGTACCATTGTGATGTAAAATTAATATACTTTTTCAAGGAAATTAAAGCAAATTATTAACAATAAAGTATTCCCAATGTTTTTAATACTCTGAACATTAATTTTTCATGACGGTTGTACATGAAATTTAATATGCCAGTTTTTGCATACAAATTTTCAGTCCGGTACATCAAGTTTCATACTATTTTTTGTACAGTGCTCTGGAATGGGACAAAAAAAATCCGTACAATTATATATTTTTGCATCGATTCATTTAAGGAGGGAGTAAATATTAATGTACTTTTACAGTGAATTATTGGAATTCAAGTACTTTTATACTAAAATTAATGTAAATTATTAAAAGTAAAGTATTTCTTAAGTTTTTAATATACTATAAATTATCTTTTCGTCACAATAGTTTGTGAAATTTAATACACCAGTTTTCATGCATAAAAACTTCCACTACAAGTACATAAAATTTCGTACGAATTTTTTTCTACAGTGAAAATTTCTCTTCGAAATACTCGTTAACAATATTTTTTTATTACCCGCACAGAAAGGTGAAAGTCCAGGAAAAAAAAGTGGGTGCTTTTTTTAATATATCTAACATACAAAGTCAGCCAATGTGCAATAAAGGAGTCCACGCTCCGTCCGACGCGACTCAATCCTGGAATCGCTCGCACGTGAATTACAATTTCGTCGAAATGTCAGCTAATCGACCCTCTACTTTTACCGATACTGCGGCTTGCACGATAAACCGCACCATGCAAATAATTCCGATGCTAATCTAACGGCGATGGGAACGATGCACCCTCCTTAAATTTTATGGATCTCGGAGGTTGCTCCTTGCCCCGATAGAAAGTAATTTCTTCATTCAGTCACTGATAAAGACGACTGTCCGACTATTTTTTTTATAGCCAGTTCCGATACGATTAACTTTACCCGACTCGATTTATATTATATTACACGATTTCTCGTATCCGATATCCTCGAGGCTATCAAACGAAAAATTCTCGAGCGCGCACCCATGCCAGCCATCATAAATCTCAGGCTCGTTATTTTTATTTAATATCCCGAGAAGGCTAACAGCCCGGCGCAGGGGATAAGTCTATGATGATGGGAAAAACAATCAATTAACTTCGACGAATGGAGAGCTCGATGTTAAGCATAACACACACACACACACACACACGCAGACACTGTACGAGATGCGCCTTTCCTTCGCAACGCTTCTTCGTTGTTCCGTTCTCGTAAGAGTTCCAAGGCAGCGCCCCGACTCTTACGCCGCGATCCTCCGTGCGCCTCTCTGTACGTGCAGCGGTGCACCTAAGTGCTTCGACGCACGCACGCTCGTACTCCATACTGTACGTACTCTATCGTTCTCGGTGCACACGTGAAGAAATCGCAACGGTCGTTCTCCGTGCGGAACGGATCCAAGTGTCCGTTCTCAACGATTCCGCGTATATATGAAACATGTATGCGCGAAACATGTACGTGCGAAACATGTACGGCCGAAAAACATGTATGTACGAAAACATGTATGCACGAAAACATGTTTTCGAACATACATGTGTGCACGAAAACATGTTTTTCGAACATACATGTATGTACAAAAAACATGTACGTACAAAAACCATGTATGTTCGAAAAACATGTATGTTCGAAAAACATGTATGTTCGAAAAACATGTATGTTCGAAAAACATGTATGTTCGAAAAACATGTATGTACGAAAAACATGTATGTACAAAAAACATGTATGTTCGAAAAACATGTATGTATAAAAACCATGTATGTTGGAAAAACATGTATGTACGTAAACGAAGACACGATACATGTATGTACGTAAACGAAGACACGATACATGTATGTACGTAAACGAAGACACGATACATGTATGTATGTAAACGAAGACACGAACCGTATGTACGAAACAATTCGCACGGATGGAAAGACGGATGGATAATAATGCTGGTTCGAGATCACGTGGTCGCCGACTTTATCGATGTGCGGGTAGTGCGTGACACTTGGCCTGTTACACCCATGCGATTCGAGCACGTGCATGTGCATATCCCAGGCACAACGAGCCCAACTTAAGGTAGCCTTGCGAATAGCACTTCGCATAAGTTTCAGAGAAACGAGACGAAATAACATTTTCAAATAATTATTATGAAAAATTAATATTTTCAATACATTTAATATGCTTGATTTTTTAAAGATTTTTATACTATACAGAAGCGTTTGCAAATTCCCACTCAGTTCTCGGAAACTTATGCGAAGTGAACGCTATTCGCAAGGTCTACTTTAACTCCTCGTTGTCGTCGAGCACTTTGCATCGTTTCTAAGCCATCAGCTCGTTACACTATTGTCGTGCCTGGGAGAAAAACGAAGCGATGCAACGTCCAACTCGCGGAACGCAAAACTCTACAGCGATACGACAATGCTCGGCTCGCATATCGCATAGATTTACGGTCGTCGCTACATCGTTTCTTCTTTTCTTCTTTTTTTTTCATCCGTTCGTTTCCGTCGTTTTGTTTTCTCGTCGGTATCGGGGGAGAATGGATCGCTATGTCTTCCGGCGAAGTAGGCAAGGCGCCTTTGTATTTCGAGATTGCGAAAAATCAACGTCCGTGCTGCACGGACGTTTTCTACTGGTATTGAAGAGCTTTCGGCGTGGTACGCGTACACTGTCATGTTTACACCGCTGCTGATCTTTGCGCAAACGTGGTAAAAGAAAGTTTTGTGTGTTCAACTAACATTCCTTCGTCGCAAACGTCTACAAGTTTTTTTAAAATCTATTTTATCATTTTTTTAACAATCAAATTAACGACTTTTTTAAAGTAAAAGATCGGTTTTTGAGATTTACGGACATTTTCTCTTGGCATCGAAGAGCTTTCTCCGAGATAGATCTACGCTGTTGTGTTTCGCTGGGGCTGAGCACTGGAGCTTAGCGTGCACGGTAATAAATAAATTTTTACATTTAATAAAAATTTCTCGTCCACAATTAATCACAATCGTTTTCGTGCTAATTTTACAATTTTTGAATTAAAAAATGGGTCTGCTCGCACAAAGAGAAAAATGTATGGACCTTTGCCAACCATGGCAAAATAAAGATAAATTCAACAAACATTTCTTTTTTTTCATAATCAATCATTTCTTTTTTTGACAATTTTTATAATTTCTTAACAGTTAATTAAATGTTTTTTTATCTAAAGAAAAAGATCGACTTTTGAGCTGTACGGACATTTTCTACTGGCACCGAAGCGCTTTCTCCGAGATAGATCTACGCCGTTGTCTTTCCCCGAAGCCGATCACCGAAGCTTAGCGCGCACGGTAATAAACAGATTAGAGTATTCAACAAAACTGTCTCGTGCCCCGAACACTCACAATTGTTTTCGTACTAGCATTTATTAATTTTAGCATTTATTAATTTTAGCATTTATTAATTTTAGCATTTATTAATTTTAGCATTTATTAATTTTAGCATTTATTAATTTTAGCATTTATTAATTTTAGCATTTATTAATTTTAGCATTTATTAATTTTAGCATTTATTAATTTTAGCATTTATTAATTTTAGCATTTATTAATTTTAGCATTTATTAATTTTAGCATTTATTAATTTTAGCATTTATTAATTTTAGCGTTTATTAATTTTAGCATTTATTAATTTGAGCATTTATTAATTTTAACATTCATTAATTTTAGCATTTATTAATTTGAGCAATTATTAATTTTAGCAATTATTCATTTTAGCATTAAAAAAATGTATTGACGCGAAAAAAAAATTGTGTAGCTATGACGGACGTGAAGCGTTCGTCAAAAGTGCAAAACGTTTTTTACTACGCGCCCATAACTCCCGGTCGCAGACCGTCGGGTCGTACGATTTCTAACGGAGAGTTGTAACAAAAGCGACACCGGGCTATAAAGAATGGAAGAGAATGGCATTCCAAAGTTTCCCCGAGGAATCGACAATGATTTTCTTTCTCACGACACTTTCACACACAGAGATGGAATTACACCGGCGCGGAGCTTCGAGCATAACGGAGCCAAACCAATCGAGTGCCGTTGCCAATTATGTGTACGCGACTGTTATATTTTCATCTAAAAAAAAAATAAAAAAAAAACCATCGCAATGATTGCCCTGTCCTCAAATCGCGGAGTTGCGAATGCAAATCTCTGGGAACATTACTCGCTCGTAAAGGCGAAATAACGATCGTCGCAGTTTATACGACACGAAGAAACGAAAAGAGCTACTCTATTTTGTTATGCGCGACTTCTGCCGACCGGCGAACGAAGTAAGGAATGAAAGAAAAAAAAAACCTGCAACGTTCTCTCGTTCCAATGCAATTCGTTCGAGCTCACGCGATTGTCGTGTTTGCCGGCGAACACGCGCGGATCTCGTGGAAACGCTAATCTACGGATTTAATCTTGCAATAGACAAAGCGAAGGAGGAACATTGAGGAAAGAGCGGGGCAAAACGGACCCCGCTGAGACAAGACTTTATTTTATGTTGGGACGTCACATTTTTGAAGTTCCATTTTACCGAGTGAATTACGAGCTTCATAGCTGGCTTCCGCGTTGTTGCAGATTGGGTAATCTGTTCTGTGAGCGAGTTCCTCTTTCCGGCGGCTCACTGGTACGTTTTAAGATAGTCCTTGCGAAGAGTGTTCACTTCGCATAAGTTTCGGAGAAACGAGAGGGAATTGCAAACACTTCTGAATAGTACAAAAATCTGAGAATAATCATGCATATTAAAGGTGCTGAAAAGATTGATTTTGCATAACAATAATTCCAAAATGTTATTAACAAATTTATGAAAAATAAAATTGTTCAACGAATCTCTGGGAAACTTAAATTTTTTTTAATGACAATGTTTCGTTCACTATTCTGAATACGTATGAATTTTTTCAGATTTTAAAATTCATTTTGAATTTTTCTTTTTATATGCGAAAAATGTATAGAAAGTCACAAAAGTCAAAGAGAATTTTAAAATCTGAAAAAATTCATTCGCTTTCATAAAAATTACCGTATCATTTCCATAAAAAAAAAGTTAGGTTTCCGGCAGATTTGTTGAACAATGATATTTTCATAAATTTGCCAATAACATTTTGGAATTATGTAATAAATTATGTTTATGCTTATGTATATTATGTGTTTCAAGTCTATGCTTCTATATATACCATGAGTAACTTACGTCTGTCTGGCGCCCAGTCAACCTCACTATAATCTAATCGATACATAAGGTTTCCCATCCTACTTGGTAGTTGGGCTTGGCCCGTTTTTGTACAAACAAATAACTAAACAAATAAGACATATCTTTGCGTCTCTCGATAAACTTCCGGTTGATCGCAGCCAAAACGCGGGGGTTTTATCGTTGCGGAATCGGGTTGCGAAATTCGAGGTCTCAGGCATGAAACTGGTTCGCGACAATTCGTAGGTGGATTATCCTGGTGTTGGTGTTCTCGGTCGCGCAGTGGCGTTCCATTAGCCGACGGAAAGTGTGCGTTCTCGGTCGATTCTCGGGGTGGGACCTGACGGTGGCGTTGTGCAGGCAACACCGTACGAACGTTCGAATACCCGAGCTGTATAGCTTCGCATTTCAACAACCCAACAAAGTGCAGAAACGCCCGCAGCCTCCGTCGGGCGCGTTGTTTGTAAAACGAGAGGGCTTTAAGACTCGCAGCCAAGGATCGAGCGACAAGCCTGTTAGTCATCGTCGTTGAATCACTGCTTGGACCGCGGGTGAAACACGACCGGGAGAGATCGTCGGGCTCGAGAGGGCCGCGAATGACGAAGAATTAGATAAATTAATTGAACGGAAATAATAAACCCTCTTTATAAAGGTGGGTTATGAAGAATGTTGCGAACTCGTAACTTCTTCGACGAGGAAACGTGTACTTTTACCTCGGACAATAACAGCGGAATGCAGCAATTGCACGTCGATGATGCGCGTCCGAGACGGCGATTGGCGATGAAAAACAAGGCACAGTCAAAGAAGAGGAGGAACGAGTCGCGGATGAAATTAAAAAGAATATACGTTCCTTGGAATGTGAAAGAATATAGTTTTTCGCTGATATAATCTGTATATTGTATTCGTGGGGCAAAATGGTTCCCTGGAGCAAAATGGACCACAAAAAAAAAAAAAGAAATCAAAATGCTTAAGGCACATTTCCGTGTTGAAGGGAATAAAACAAGACGGAACCCAGCGTTTCTCCCCAGCTGGGATTCTGCCATAACTGCCAAAACGGCACATCAATCACTCTGGTTGTCGAATGCCAAAACGCCATTTCCGGCAGGCGTGCTGGACTCCGTTTTGTCGTCCTCCTCTCGGCAATGTCCATTAGTCAGTTTTCGGTTGGTGGTCCGTTTTGCCCCCCCCCCCGCCCCTATATATATATATCTTCAATTGCCTTAAGTGCATTAGCAGTATTTTTAATTTTTCCTCTCATTACTTTCTTGGTTTTGTTCTAATGCTCTATCTTGAAAAGCATAGTGCAAATACACATTGTATATACGCCACGCGAATGTAAAACCAAGGTGGGATTCAGCCGTAACTGGCAAAATGGCACATCAATGACTCCACACTGGTTGTCGTATGCCAAAACGCCATTTCCGGCAGCAGTTCTGGGGATATCCAGCAAATTCTGGGGATATGCTGGACTCCTCTCAGCAGTTTTCGGTTGGTGGTCCGTTTTGCCCCCCCCCCCCTTTATAGATATATATATATATTCAATTGCATTAAGTGCATTAGCAGTATTTTTAATTTTGCCTCTCATTACTTTCTTGGTTTTGTTCTGAGGCTCTATCTTGAAAAGCACAGTGCACGTACGCGTTTTATATACGCCACGCGTATTATATACACCGTTGGACGCTGCGCAGCTAACCTTATCTCATTGTCGGCCTACCGTAAACTCGAGCTTTACGATAGCTGGCGCGTATACGTATATTCCCGCACACATTAGATTTTTTAAACATTTTCAAACATTTTATTTGTCACGGCTCCATTTTGTAACGGTTTACCTTCGCGAGGCTGCGGTTTCTCGTGTTTGTTGCTCAATTCGCGAAGCAACAGCTTCAGGAAGTTAACTCGAAACTCATGCGTTATATTGCCAATAATATTACTTCGGAACTTCGATGACCTTTTTGTAATTGTAATCGCAAAATCGCCATATATATTTTTTTAACACGGTAAGAAAAGGTCATGAGTTACAGACTCAGTCGGTAACAAAGCGGTTTCCCCATTTTCTCAGCGACTATCAATATTTCGAACAAGACGAAATTAGGTTTTCACGCATCTGCGAAAACCTATTTGCTTTAGTAAAAATAAACCTAAAAAAATATTTAGTAAAAATAAACCTATTTAGTCCTAAAACATTAATAGTAATAAACACACCGAAAAAAATGGTCGGATTAACCAAAAGTAGCGCTGACATACGCTCAAAGCTGTTTATTTGGTTTGGTTTGTTGTTTATTTGGTACAAGAAAAGTATTATTTTGTTAAACGATTATTTGCTTCAAATGATTTAAAATTTGTCGATTCAGATAAACATTTTTGTTGCACCAACCAACACCTTTGAACGTGTGTGACTTTGCTTAATCCAAACATATAGTTTTCTCAATGTGGCGGACAAAATAGCAAAACCGATCTGTTACGGACCGAGTCCGTGACGCACGCCCTTAAGATATGTAGCGGCAAAACAAAAAAAACAGAAGATGCAAAACAATATTCATTCCAAGAGGTGAAACATCGTCGTCACAACAGCCCGTTTATCCTCCAGTCTGATCTCGCATATTTGAGTTTTTGTCCATTAATGTTGTGTTTATCGCGCTTGGCTAATTCCGCGGCGCTTTCAAATGGAAAATCATCCGGCGCAGATCGGTCCCTTGGCACTGAATTTTCATTTAATTCAGGATGAATGCACAGAAATACCGGGTTAATCCGTGCAGGCAAGAGGGACACGATATGCGCGAATGACTTAGGAATCAAAGGGCCGGAGAGATAGCGGAGAGTAATTGCGACTCGGTGAGGCTCCGACGAGCGGTAGGAAGCATTTGCATATTTGCCGCGCGCGTCTCTAAGTGTGTGCATGGCACAGTACGATGCGCACCGAATGGCAAATCGAATAAAAAGGTGTATAGAGGTAATTTATGATCGTCAAAGCAGAGGCGGCCGGCGTCGGCAGCAGGAGAATCCGGCGATGTCTCGACCTTGCCTATATAGTGCAGGCCTATATAGTATACATATATTATAGAATATAGTATATACGGTATAGTATAGTACAGTAGAACCTCGCTTATCCGACCTCCGCGTGAACCTAGGTGTAGGCTCGGATATAATACGGAAAAATCGGATAAAACGGATAAAGCAGCAATGCGCACTTTGTTGCATATGCGCTTAACCTTGTACAAGTTTGCTGCGTCTTTGTATTGCGAGCTGCAAATACAACAGTTCCGATTCTAGAGTCAATGGTTTATGTTTATATGAAGTTAATGTCAATTGACTAAATTATAATTATATACAAAAAGGACTACATTAACTAATAAAGTCAATGTTTATGTGTCAATATTTATATTTTATTTTTTGAATATGTAATAGTACAGTAGAACCTCGCTTATCCGACCTTCGATCATCCGAGCCCTCTGCGTGAACCTAGGTGTAGGCTCAGATAATACGGAAAACTCGGATAAAACGGATAAAGCAGCAACGCATATGCGCTTAATCTTCTACAAATTTGCTTCGTCTTTATATTGCGAGCCGCAAATACAACAGTTCCGATTCTGGAGTCAATGGTTTATGTTTATATGAACTTAATGTTAATTAACTAAATTATAATTATATATAAAACAAGAACTATATTAACTAATAAAGTCAATGTTTATATGAAGTGTTGTGTTATTTTTTTTGAATATGTAATAGTAGTAAAAGTTTGGCTTTAGTATGTTATCCGTGTTATCCGAAGTTTCACTTATCCGACGCACGCTCTCCCCACATTGCCTCGGACAAACGCGGTTCTACTGTAGTGCTATACCTTCTGCACGTACAGGTATTATGCACACCGACAAAGGTATAACTCTCCCGACATCGACCACGTACACTCGCTCTACGTCGACACTATAAGCTGAGGTAATCAAAGGCCCCCGCGTTCTTTGCTAATGTGCATCTTGAGAAAAATTCTATGAACGCTTTTTTTTTTTTCTTTTTTTTTTCTATCTCTCATTCACAATCTCCGCGACGAGGAGACCCACCAGCGCCGCATTAATCACGCCTATACCCCGCGCGACTAAACTAGTAGTCGGGAGAGTGAGATAAACGAGAACGAGAACCAACGCGAAGGATGCTTGAAATACCGCGCGAGCGTGCGCGCTACCTTTCCGTGGCTGATGTTAAAAGATCGTTTCGAAATTGACCGTCGCGAGCCGCGGCTGTCGTTGCTCTTATTGGGCGTGCGAGAAGTATGCGAAGAAACATTTTTTTCTCGTTGCTTCACTGTGTCGGAACCTCGGCGTCGAGGACGAAGCTGCGCCGGTCGATGAAATCCGCCTCCAAAGGGCAATCACGAAAAAATAAAACGCAAATGCAAACTCGAATAGGAAATTTAAATTTCAATAAACCGCAATAAATTTTGTGGAACGAAAAACTGTTCACAAAAAAAAATAATGATAATTTTATTTTTTGTTTTTGTATAACTTAATATCGCAAGATAAGCGATTAAATGTTTTTTTTCTATACATTCGAGGCGGTTGATATTCCAAGCTGCCTTCCCGAATCGTTGCTCAACATTGTCGATCGCCAGATCGCAATATTAACAAAGTTGTGTCAAAGAATTGGAAACTTCGCAGACGCGCACGATACGTTCAATTCCTCAAATATAAACTCGAATTCTAAATTTTACGCACTGATAAGTTAAGTGTCAATAAACCGTAATAAATTTTCCCGAACAAAAAACGCGTTACAAAAAAAAAAATAATCAAATTAAATTTTTTTATTTTTTTATAACTCAATAATCGCAAGGTAATCGATTAAATGTTTTTTTTCCATACCATCGACGCGCTTGATATTCTAAGCCCTCTTCTCGAATCGTCCGATATTGTCGATTCCAATATAAACAAAATAGTGCCAAAGAACCGGAAACTTCGGAGACGCGCACGATAAGTTCAATTCCTCAACTACAAACTCGAATCCTAAATGTTCACTAATAAGTTAAATGTCAATAAAGCGCAATAAATTTTCTCGAACAAACCCTCAATTCCTCAACTATAAACTCGAATCCTAAATTTTCCACACTAACAAGTTAAACGTCAATAAAGCGCTATAAATTTTCTCGAACAAAAAACGTTTCACAAAAAAAAAAAAAAAAAAAAAAATTGTTTACATCGTATAACTTAATATCGCAAAATAATCGATTAAGTCTCTCCATACCTTCGATGCGTTCGATATTCTGAGCCCTCTCATCGAATCGTCCGATAATGTCGATTGCCAGGTCGTATGAACAAAAAGCGTGTCAAACAGTCGGAAACTTCGGAGACGCGCACGATACAAATTTTCACGCGATTTATTGTGCGAGTCGGATCGAATCGGGGATGCGATTTAAAGTTGCGGGTAGCGCGCGAACCGTGAGCCGTGAGCGGGTATCTCGCGCACGCCGCCGCGTCTGAGCGCGAACTGACGTTGACTACTTGGACTGTCGGGCGCGCGGCCACCGCTGCTCCGCTGGCTCGGCGTTACCGCTGGAGACGCGCACGGACGATTCGCCGCGCGACTCCATCACACCTGTACCTACCTCACCTACGAGCGCGCCTCCCGTGTTTCCCCTCTTTATTCATCAGTCGCCCCCCCCACCATCACGAGCGGCGGACGGTATGCACGCACTGTAACTACACACGGCCGGCCGATACGGGTCCTCGGGTGCGTGTCTGCGGAGGAACAGCCCCGTACACGCGTGTAACGCCGATTAATAACTCGTTAGGTTAATTATTTATTACGCTCTCGTTAGCGACTTCCCCTATCCGTAACCGCGCTCCGACAAAGTTCGATGTAATAGCGATGGATGCGGAAAAACCATCGATATTCTTCGTGGCGTATAAGAGAGGTACGATTAAGTTTGCGCCAAAGTGCCCCGGCACTCGTTAACTAATAACTCATTACTTGATTGGTCAGTCGGGAGGTTATTCGTTATAGATAAAAAGATAATTGTGTGCAAATTTTTTTATTTTTTTATTTATTTTTAAATTCATTTTAGTTATTCCTGTTGGGGATGATACAGAGGGGCTGCTTGTTTATTCACTGGCCGTATCTCTATTCACTATACGGTTTTATACCCGGAACATGTTTTTTTAACTGAAAGCTTATTCAACCGACGAATTACTATGAAAATAGTGTGCGGACGCACTAAATAATTTATTTACACGCGTGCAACGTCGATTAATAACTTGTTAAGTTAATTATTTATTACTCTCTCGTTAGCGACTTCCTCTTTCCGTAACTATAATCTGACAAAGTTCGATGTAATAGCGATGGATGCGGAAAAACCATCGATATTCTTCGTGGCGTATAAGAGAGGTACGATTAAGTTTGCGCCAAAGTGCCCCGGCACTCGTTAACTAATAACTCATTACTTGATTGGTCAGTCGGGAGGTTATTCGTTATAGATAAAAAGATAATTGTGTGCAAATTTTTTTATTTTTTTATTTTTTTTTAAATTCATTTTAGTTATTCCTGTTGGGGATGATACAGAGGGGCTGCTTGTTTATTCACTGGCCGTATCTCTATTCACTATACGGTTTCATACCCGGAACATGTTTTTTTTAACTAAAAGCTTATTCAACCGACGAATTACTATGAAAATAGTGTGCGGACGCACTAAATAATTTATTTACACGCGTGCAACGTCGATTAATAACTTGTTAAGTTAATTATTTATTACTCTCTCGTTAGCGACTTCCTCTTTCCGTAACTATAATCCGACAAAGTTTCGATGTTATAGCGATGGATGCGGAAAAACCATCGATATTCTTCGTGGCGTATAAGAGAGGTACGATTAAGTTTGCGCCAAAGTGCCCCGGCACTCGTTAACTAATAACTCATTACTTGATTGGTCAGTCGGGAGGTTATTCGTTATAGATAAAAAGATAATTGTGTGCAGATTTATTTATTTTTTATTTTTTTAATTAATTTTAGTTATTCTTGTTGGGAATGATACAGGGAGGCTGCTTTTTTATTCACTGGCTGTATCTATTGAGTAGGGTAAAAGTGGTGAATATGGCCCACCTCGATTAACACGTAAATCAATGATATATGGACCAGGCCATATTCCCCACTTTTACCCTATACGGTTTCATACCGGGAACATATTGTTTAACTAAAAGCTTATTCAACCGATGAATTAATATGGGAATAGTGTGCGGACGCACTAAATAATTTATTTACACGCGTGTAACGCCGATTAATAACTTGTCAAGTTAATTATTTATTACGCTCTCGTTAGCCACTTTTCCTATCCGTAACTATAATCCGACAAAGTTCGATGTAATAGCAATGGATACAGAAAAACATCGATATTTTCCATCGTGTATAAGAGACGTGCGACTAAGTTTGGGCCAAAGTGCCCGAGCACTAACTAATAACTCTTTACTTGATCGGTTATTCGTTATAGATAAAAAAAAGAATTGTGTGTAGATTTACTTATTTTATTTCCATTTTTTTTATTTTGTTATTTTGTTATTCCTGTTGAGGATGCTACAGAGGCGCTGCTTATTTATTCACCCGCCGTATCTCCCGACTGTACGCTTTTATACCGGGAACATGTTATTTAACTAAAAGCTTATTCAACCGATGAATTGCTATGGGGATAGTGTGCGGGCGAACAAAATAATTTATATGGCACTCGTGTCCGACGACTTTCTATAGGGTGGCGCAAAGAGACACTCGCTGTGCTCGGCTATCTTCACGGTTCGAATCGTTACGTAAAAAAAAAAAAAAAAAAAAATATATAGAAAGACAGTGAAAAACCGAACCGTTCAGCGTGCGAGAAGGGAAATCGCGGAAACTGTTTCGCCGATGGTCATTAACGTGCGGTTTGAATATAAAAAGGAGTAACTTTGAAAAAAAAAAGAAAAATAAATCTGACCATTAGTGTGACTTTCCTCCTGCCGGAATCGTCGGATTGGCCGGCTGTGCAAGAGACGCGTTGCGGTCGCGCGGACAGACGAATACGTTGAACAATGAACGTCGAGGATAATTTTTTTTTACGTAAGAAATCTGCATGGATTTTCCTGGATAATAATTGCCCCGACGCTTCGATTCCGCAACGAGCGAATGCCAGTCGGTTTCGTTCAGCTCGTTTCTTATTTCCATTTCCTGATAAGATTATTGGGACATACGGCGAACATCGCCGGGCCCAAATAAATTATAACAATTAATCCGGGTTTACGTAAAGGAGCGATCGAAGCTTCGGGTTTGCGGCCAGGCGAGTCTCGCTCGACGAGGCCCGAGCGCGATGGAACTGTCGAAAGCTTCGGTCGTGCGACACAGGAGACACTGAAAAATTACGGTTGGAGTAGAAAGGCGTAACGCCGCACTTCCGTTGCTAGTAAAACCCGCGCGCGGGTACCAGCACCGGCGGCAGCGAAATTGCTGTGGCGATCGTCTGCTATGTACCGCATAGCAGGAACGCTCGCGGGATTCCATTCACTCCGCCGTTTCCACTGGAAAGACGGCGGCGCATACGGACGGAGGAGAACCGCGGATAGTAAAATCGCGGGAGGAGAAAGCCGCGTCGGTGTCACGGTGAATCGTGCGAACCTGACGAAAGGACGTAAGACATTTATGTAGATACTTGTGGATGCACAATGTCGGAGCAGGTAATTAAACTGTTGGAAATATCTATTTGAGAATTGGTATATAAATGTACGGGAGGTTTTGTCACGTGCACTGCGCACTGAAATCAAAATAGTGTTAGGAAGGTAAACCATATATTAAAAATATTATCATATATTTAAAATATTACCAAATATTAAAAATATTACCAAATATTAAAAATATTACCAAATATTAAAAATATTACCAAATATTAAAAATATTACCAAATATTAAAAATATTACCAAATATTTAAAATATTACCAAATATTAAAAATATTACCACATATTAAACTGTATAGGATTCGTCAAATTTTATCACAATTGCTGTAGGGATCTTGTGGTATGTACTGCATAGTAGGAACGCTCGCAGGATTCCATTCATTCCGCCGTTTCCACTGGAAAGACGGCGGCGCATACGGATGGAGGAGAACCGTGGATAGTAAAATCGCGAGAGAAGAAAACCTCGTCGGTGTCACGGTCAATCGTGCGAACCTGACGAAACGACCGACGCTATCGACTGTCTCTGTATTTACCTAGAACACTCCTATGCAAGACACTTTATGCAGATGGTCGCTGATGCAAAAAATCGGAGCAGGTAATTAAAGTCTTGGAAATAGCTATTTGAGAACTGCTATATAAAACTGTATAAAACTATATATGGGAGGTTTTGTTACGTGCACTGCGCATTGAATTAAAAATAGTGTTACGAAGGAATACCATATATTAAATATATTACCATATATTAAACTGTATATCGAATTAGTCAAATTTTATCACTTTCCCAGAACACTTGAGCAATATGCGGCCATTAATTGATGGCGCCACACTTCCTATATTCCTACAGTGTTCACATGGATACTTATATGATAAATCGGAAAAGGTAATTGTACTATTAGAAAGATCTGTTTGCGAACCACTATGAAAGTATAGGAAATTTCATTGCGCACACTGCGCATTCGAACTACCATTACGAAGGAATATTAAATGGACCATATGTTAAATTATATAGAATCAGTCAAATGTACACCCGAGCAATATCCGGGCCCATACTTCATATACGCAGTGTAAACAAAATCCCACTCTTTGATTTTTCAACAATACATAAGATACTGATATCAAAAAATCAAAACAGGTAATTAAACTGTTAAAATTTTTTTTTTTTTCGAACTACTACAAAAGTACAGGAAGTTTCATTGCGCCTACTGCGCATACTCTCATGAAGGAATATTGATCGGCCACATATTAAAACGTATCGAATCAGTCAAATGTCCGCATTTGCCCAGAGCACCAGAGCAGCACACTGGCCCATTCTTCATATGAAAAATGTAAACAAAACCAGGGCTCTTTGTATTTTCAACAACAGTCACAAAATTCGCGATAGAAATTCCATCGTGACTCGGAACGTCGAGCCAGTGATTTCCGATTGAATTTTTCGAGTTACGTCTTCCGTATCGTATTCTCTCTCTCCCTCCCCACCAATCTGCCCGTGTATTCCGATACCGCGTCGAACCGAGTTCCTTGCACTCTCGGAGAGCACGAGAGAGCGTGCTCCGGATCGGAACCGCCTGGCCGTCGTGGAGAGCAAGAGGCCAGTTGGCGCGGGATCGTGATCGAGATTCCCATCCGATTACACGCCAATGATTGTTGCCTTTCGTTAAGGCTTCCTCTCCTCGCCAGCTCTGCCTGGACTACCGCGCGCCAGCGAACGAAAAAAAAATGACTCGAAGATGAAATTTAAGAGTTTATTGTTGAAGAAAAAAAAAAGAGAAAAAAAAGAGAGACGCGAGAGGCGGAGAGCACACGCGTACGTGACCGTTCGAGGGATACTTGCTCGGGCGTGCGTTACACTCACGCGTCAATTAAATTTCATGGGAATCTCTTTACCGCGTCTAGCCAGTTAGCCGATAGTGCAGGCTATCGGCGAAAGCGCGGCGGAGCATCGGCTGGGCTTGTGGAGTTGGCCAACCGTGTTTCTCTGTACAGTAGAACCTCGCTTATTCGACCTTCGATTAAGGAGGGTCGACTGTCAGACGAAATGGACTTAAGTTGGAACTTAGGGTCTCAATTTTTTAATATTTTCTACATGAACACTCTACGCATCTATTCCAGAAGTCTGAGCAATTTTTATCGTATAGTTTGTTTGTAGTTTATTTGTACCTAATACAGTTTAGATGTTTACTGCTTTGACTGTATCATCCTATGGTCTAACATTGGAGTCGGTCGGTTCCGGGATAAAATATCACACTGACAGAAGTACATAGCAGTTGAGCGCCAGGGCGCCACCTATTACAGTCTCAGATTACCCAATAATTTTTACCATCAGTGGGGCAAAACGGAACATTGGGACAAAACGCAATTTTCCAATAAAAATGGGACAGTGGGGCGAAACGGAACATCGGGACGAAACGCAATTTTCCAATAAAAATGGGACAGTGGGGCGAAACGGAACATTGGGACGAAACGCAATTTTCCAATCAAAATGGGACAGTGGGGCAAAACGAAACGCAATTTTCCAATGAAAATGGAACAGTGGGGCAAAACGGAACATTGGGACGCAACGAAATTTTCCAATAAAAATGGAACAGAGGGGCAAAACGGAACATTGGGACGAACGCAAATTTCCAATAAAAATGGAACAGTGGGGCAAAACGGACCATCGGGACGAGACGCAATTTTCCAATAACTTTTCGCTGACGGCCGTGGTGGTGAGTGGGGCAAAGCGGGCTTGAAAATCCGGATGTATAGTTGGGACAAAATCGGGCATCCACAAATTATTGGAGAATCAAGTTTTGCTCCACCGTCCCATTTTGCCCCGGTCTTCCCTATCTTATCCGTGTTATCCGAGGTTTCACTTACCCGACGTACGCTTACCACACATTACCTCGGATAAACGGGGTTCTACTGTACCAGTGAAACTCGGAGTTACAGCGCTGAGACACACAATAGGTTGGAAAAAGGAGCACACAAGAAAATATATAATGGTCTCGTTTTGCTCGGAGACGGTATGCGATCCGGGGACGAGATAAGGGATAACGGGTTGGGGGCGATAATTGCAACAGGGTTGGCAAGGCATTTTTCTCACATTCCAGCCCTTTTCGCACCGGCCCGGAAGCGATTTTTTTATTATTTTTTTTTTTATTTTTTTTTTATTTACTCTCTTCTGCTTGCCTTCCTCGTCTCACCCATTCAACCACGAGCCAGGTGTGCGGGATTAAACAACTGGACTTGCATCTCCACCCAGCTCACGAAGCGAATCTATTCATCGCGGAGCTTCCTGCCCGTAGCTTCTGCACCCGGTGAATGTACAAATAATCGTAAGGAATTATTCAAGCCTCGATCCGACGATTGTTTAAGGACTATAAGGAGGTTGAGCAGCTCCGCACTAGCCGAATGATCAGATTAAATGGCTGGATGGCCAGATCGTACAGCACCTTTCAAATGCGGGAATTAGCCGTACCGCATCGAAATCGAGCGAAAGCACACACAACATTATTCGAAAAAAATGCAACGAATATTTTTTTAAAAATGCAACAAAAGTGCATTTTAATAGCAATAATCAATAAGCCGTACCGCATCCAAATTCAGCAAGATATTACGCAACATTATCTGAAAAAAAAAAATTCAACGAATATTTACCTTCGCGAAAAAAAACATCTTTCAAAAGTTGAAATGAGCCGTGCCAATTCAAAGTCGAGCAAGAAAATACGCAACATTATCTGAAAAAAATTCAACGAATATTTAGGTCCTCGAAGAAATGCACTTTTCAAAAAGGGGACTGCGGCGTCCAACGTCAAAGTCAAGCAAAAAAAAAAAATACGCATTATTATTCCAAATAACTTCAACGACTGTTTACCTTCTCGCAAAAATGCACCTTTCAAAAGGGGGAATGCGGCGTCCGGCATCAAAGTCGAGCAAAAAAAATACGCCACATTTTTCGTAAAAAAAATTCAACGGATATTTAAATTCTCAAAAAAAAAAAAAAAAAGTGGGCCAAGCTAAATGAATATTTATTGCAAATTCGTTGCTATTAATGTTGTATTCCAGGTCAAGAACATGTGTTGCAAGGCAAAGCAACAACGATCGCAGCCGATGGATGCAAACTTTGCATAAACGACTTTTTTTTTGTTAATTTCAGCGCTCATTCGACTATCGCGAGGCGCTCCGGCCCCCTCGATTATGCAAGGCATTTCGGAGTCGGCTGGGCGGAGAAGGCAAAAAGCTACGGTGCCACTGCCGTGTAGTCCAGCGCATGCTGCTGAGTAATCTTTTTCACTCGCAACCTCCTCTGATCAAATTGACCCTAGCCGCGACAATGAAATAAATTGGAAGATCTCGCGCGCGAGAGCGTTTCCCCCCTCGGTCGTGGACGAACGGTTGTCTCTTTCATTCGTCGCTCTCCTCGCCGCCCCTCCCGCTCAAGTAAATATAGACTCGACTTCTCTCGCCGATTATTCGCGAGGAGTTCGTTCGCACGACTTCCTGTTCGCAAATATTTACTCTCCAGAAGTGTTTTTTTATTTTTTTTATTTTTCATTTCGCATCTTACGTAAACTGCGAGAGGAAAATTTGGGACGGCGGAGGGCGCGTTTTTAATAGGGTAAACCAGCCAATTAATGGACCACTGAATGGACACTTTCCATAATAGCACATGCATAAAAAACGTCTATTCACTAGATTTTTCGGCTGCTTAACTGTCCATTCACTGGCCGGTCTGCCCTAAAGGTCAACGGCCCAATCATTGACCGTGGCCCAACTAATCCGTTAATCATATTATCTACGAGAGAAAATTCTGTTTATGTCCACCATACTCACTTTTTTAATATATCCTTTATATTGTGCATCATGTGACTGAATAAAGCATCGGGAAAAAATGTTATAAAATTGTAGGACAATGATTAGGCCTTAGATAGGTCAGTATATGGACTATATGGAGCCTTAGATAGGTCACTATATGGCTATATGTCAAAATTCTAAGTGAACGATTAGTCCTGAGATAGGTCACTACATGGGCTATATGACAAAATTCTAGGTCACCAATTACGCCTTAGATAGATCACTATATGGGCTATAAGACAAAATTCGAGGTCAATGATTAGGCCTTAGGTCACTATATGGGTCACTATATGGATAGGTCACTATACGGGTCACTATATGGGTCACTATATGGATAGGTCACTATATGGGCTATATGTTATCATTCTAGGTCAGTGATTAGTCCTGAGATTGGTCACTATATGGGCTATATGTAAAAATTCTAGGACACTAATCGGGTCACTTACGACTGTGTGTATATTTCAAGTTCATTATTTAAAAAATGATCAAAAAAAATACTACCTCATTTTAGTTAATCAGAATTCTAAACTTTGCTGTAATCCCAGTTATTCCAATACCTCCATTATTTTTAACAATCGTATTTCATTTTCAATGCCACGCGGAGCTGAGGTGGTCAGTAATCGAGCCGTTCACCTTAGTACGCAGCATCATTGCGAAATTGTTTGAACTTTAGCGAAACTAATTTCGAACCGCGAATGGCAATGTCCGACTCCGGAGGGCAACACGCGCACGCACGAGTTCGAAACTTCTTTTCTTTTTTTTTTTTTTTTTTGTAATTTCCATCTGTAATTGCGAACTTCGACGAAGTTTTGCTGTTACTCGTGTATCTATGAATACAGATTGGATCGTTCCCGCTAGCGGAGTCTTAATTTTCCCATCCCGTGCTCGCGCGCGCACGCGCGCCGCAGCGAGATTGATATCTCAATCCATTTTCTCACCAGCGATCCTCGTGCAATCCGCGCGCGTGAGTGCAACGCTCACTCGCCATATTTGAATACAATTGATGATCGCAATAATAATTTTTCTCCCCGATAAGATAACATTGGGTGAATCTCGAGCGGCGAGAATCACGGTAATTAATGTGACCCGAGAGAGAGAGAAACGATTGGCCAAGAATAATTTCATGCGCGAAAAACTCGCAACACGCCCGTCTGGAATTTTTATAACGCGCAGGCCCTGCACGCTCTTAATCGGCGCTTCGACGATCCGCATCTGTTGTTTGTTTACCGACTTCGTTACGTAAACAACGTAATATATACAGACGCACACGTTCGTGGATCGCGGATACGTCGAGCAGTAATCGCGATTGTCATCGTTGTAGTCTACACTAGAACGATGATTCCTTCGAAATGAGTCTACACTAATTTTGTGATGCAATAGCATGGGCGTCGATTATTATTATTATTATTATTATTATTATTATTATTATTATTATTATTATTATTATTATTATTATTATTATTATTATTATTATTATTATTATTATTGCACCTCTTGAACATAGGCCAAAACTATTGTCGGGTTAGTTTTCACACGTGATTATCACTCGATATACACGTGGAAAATATCGGATGTTACGAGGGGATTTCGTGGTTGTATCGAGTTGTAATCGCGATAGTAATTGTTATTTATTTATTTATTTATTTATCGGGTATAAGCCCCTTGGTACAAATAATGTACACGTTTAACATTAGTACAGATATTATAACGTATAGAAGTTATTATTTAAACAACAGGTGGCAATTTTTCTCTTATAGTTTTCTAGTAAGTCGATTTAATTTGTCACTCGTGACGACGGATATATTTCCCCGCGGCTGCTTTGTCATAGTTTACAGTTACAATCTAAACTACCCTCATTTTTTTAATGCAAACAGCATAAACGTCAAGTATTTTTTAATTAATAAAATTTATAATCATTGCACCTCTTGAACTTAGGCCAAAACCATTATCGGATTAGTGTTCACTCGGAACTGCGTGTTCGGCTCTATCGAGCCTTTTATCGGGTTCTCCGGCACGTACAGCGCCGATGAGCCACGAGCGGAACGAGCAAGGGTGTACACGCAGAAAATCCCGGATGCAACACGGGAGGATGTAAACATCGTCGTCTCGCAGTTGCCAGAGTGTGCAATAAATGTTCGATAAATGGCCGAACGATACTCGTTGCGCGAGTGCAATTTTTTTTTTTTTTTTTTTATCCTCACGTAACGGCCACGTCCCCTCGGCGTTACTCCGGTCACGTTCCCCACGGTTTGCACTGTGCACACAACCGCCGGGGATGATCGTTGCGCTCGCGAAGCCGCGGCTGCTGTTTGCGCCGTCGAACCGATCCTGCGTGACCAACGTCTCTTCCCGGCGATTCCGAACGGTGCGCGCTCGACGGCACACGTGCATTTTCAAGCACGGGCTTAAGGTAGCTATGTCTTACAATTCCATGCGGAATGAAAACGATAACACGTCGCCTTGACAGTCTTGCAGTCATTGTTTCAACACCATGCGGAATTGCAAGAATTTAAAGTAAAATTGAAATAAAAACAATTTCTTTGGCAGCCCGCAAGCGATTTTTTTTTTAGTGTCCATAATCGCAGCGCATTCGAACTGTCGCGTCAATCGGACGAACTTTTATGCCCATCACTTTTTAATTTCGTCCGATGAATATTAAGTGGTTTTTTTTTGTCTCGACCGAACATCGAGGGTTTCTTACGATCGTCTCTGCAGATGGGTTTTTCTGAATGTTATCGGTTTCTGAATGAAAACGATAACACGTCGCCTTGACAGTCCTGCAGTCATTGTTTCAACACCATGCGGAATTGCAAGAATTTAAAGTAAAATTGAAATAAAAACAATTTCTTTGGCAGCCCGCAAGCGATTTTTTTTTAGTGTCCATAATCGCAGCGCATTCGAACGGTCGCGTCAATCGGACGAACTTTTATGCCCATCACTTTTTAATTTCGTCCGACGAATATTAAGTGGTTTTTTTTTTGTCTCGACCGAACATCGAGGGTTTCTTACGATCGTCTCTGCAGATGGGTTTTTCTGAAATGCCGTTACGGTCGTAAACACGTGCGCGGCCTGCACTCGGGCCTCTTTCCGTGTCTCTTCCTCTCAGCCGCGTTCGATGCAGCGCAGTTTTTCTGTTTTCGTCACCTATTACATTATAGTTGCTGATGTTACGCTCGGGGCTATTAAAACGTCGCGATGCGCCGCGCCGTTCGAACGATGCAAAGCTCGTGGTGCGATTCAACAGATGAGAGATGTTTGCGTTTTCTCTTAGCGAGGAGGCACGTTAACTTCCTTCGCCTCTCTGTCCCTATCGTGTGTGTAACGTATACATATATATGCACACGTATGCACAGACGCATGACCTCCGTAGGTAATTGCAGTCGACCCTAAACGGATCAACAGAAAGTGCACCGACGCCTTCCAGGAACGGTGCTGTGGCCTAGAGCGCGAGTGTATTGCGGAACAACAGTACTACACTATATATAGGACCTCAGCGAAACTATTATGCAATACCGGCAGATACTCCCGTTAAGGTCTGCCCGATTACAAGAATGCGGCAAACCGATTCGCAGAACGAGAAAAATAGTTTTGTTACACTGTTAGAAAATATTGAAATTTAATCTATAAGACTGAAAGTTTTTATACAAAAACTGGTACATTCAATTTAATGCACCAGTTTTTGTATAAACACTTCCAGTTTCATTGTGATGAAAAATTAATGTACTTTTACAGTGAAATTAAAGTAAAGTAGTAGTAGTAGTAAAAGAGATTTATTGCCAAAGTTAATATTTATACAGTTATCTTCTTGTACTAATTTTATACTTTGGCAAACGGTCATCGACCTGAGTCCTTCAGCCTGAAAGTAAAGTATTTCTAAAATTTTAGATATGTTGCACACGAACTTTTCATCTCAATTGTACATGAAATTTAATATACCATTTTATGCATGAAATTTCCAGTAGGAGTAAATTAAATTTCATACGAATTTGATTTACTCTAACAAAATTAGGATCGTTAATAAATTATTGTAATAAAAAAAAAACAAAATTGCTGTTGGCTTGAACAATGTACTGCCCCAGCAAAATAATGTTTTGTCCTTATATTAATCAATATTGTCCTTGAGTAATCAAATTAGTTGCGGTCCTGAAGTTCTTGCTGACCCAACAAATCTTTATCTTCCGTGCACTTGGACGGTTCGTTAAATCGATTTTTGGACACGTTGTATCGACCGCTAATCGACCGCTAAAAGACTAACAGGCGTATCCTCCGCGTTAGAGCATATAGTTTACGACCTTTTGTTTTTTTAGCAGTCGATACAGCTAAGCTACTGGTTATAAATACAAAGTTGTTTTGTTCCAAAGACGCGAAGCGATCGAAGATCACGAAACTCGATTCTTCACTTAGTTAGCTAAAAGAAAGGAATGAAAAAAATTAAATAAAAAGATTCAACCGCCAATAAATGATTGTCAGGTCAAGATAAACCAGTTTAGAAGTGACTCGCACGGGAATATAGAGGACGAAAAAAAAATAGGATTCACTGTGCAAAAACGAGAAGCAACTTTTTTTTTCAAAATTTTATAAATCTATATTATACCCGTGTCCTGATTCCGTTTTTATGTTTCTCAATCTCTGGTATGTCCTCGGCACTAGGACGATCAAGATAGAGAGTTCGCAAACAAGCTTCCGCCTCGAAAAAATGGCAGAAGTCTCGAAAAAATATATATATATATATATATAGATATGTATATAATATATTTTCTCTATCCTGCCACGGTCCAAAGCGTAATCGACTCTGCTGTTTTTAACCTCTCTAGCCAAGCCAATTAAACAACGTATTCGAAAAACCAGTTTTCATGACGTTGAAATCCGGTTGCACCGTTTTTTTTGTTTTTTTTTTTAAGTAAGTTGCCGGTTTCGTAGATCAGGACTGCTGTTTCTGCTTCTACTTCTATCTTTCTAATTTTCGATCCTAGTCTCCGATGGTCACGTGTTCGCTCATGGCGGAACTTGAATTTTTGGTTACGGGGCACGAATTATATCCGCGTCGTTGCCCAACATTGCTCGAGGCGTGCGGACATGTGTAATCTCCACGCTCTCGGATTTGCATTTGCCGTACCTGATCCGAGGGCGCATTGCGTTTCTCTTTATAAGATATTCAGACCTCCGGTGGGCAAATAAATCTTATATTCGATGTGTTTTTACCGCCCATCACGAATTTGTAACTTATCGCACTCCCGCTTCAAAGTTTGATATTAAAATCCGCGCCAGAAGCGTTAAGAATATTAATTTCGGTGTTTACTGTTTGCAAAACATTCTCAAACGCTGATGTCGCCAGTGCCGTCAAAAATCTTCTCGTTTATAAATTAACTAGAGGTTAATGTTAGCTCGCGCGTAGGCAGTATGTTGAAATCCATTCCATGCGGCATGGAATTTCGGATTTCCGAATTCCATTCCATATGCTATGAAAACCGAATTTTCGAAAATATAGCATATGGGATAGAATTCGGATTTCCAAAATCCATTCCATATGCTATAAAAACCGAATTTTGGTAAATATAGCATATGGGATGGAATTCCGAATTCCGGATTCCATTCCATATGCTATGAAAACTGGTAGGGGGAGGGGGGTCAGTTTCTCCGAAAAAGGGGCTTAGTTGGGGGGGGGGGGGGGGGGGGGGGGGGGTAGATGGGCCTAACATCCAAAACAAGCAAATTCACAGTTTCCAAAATATACAAAAGATTAATAAGTATCTGCTGTTATAATACACGAATAGTGTGTACGAAGAAATCGGCGAGGGAAATGGTCTCTCCAGACTTCCTCTGACCTCCTGTTAGTTTAGATGTAAAAAAATCACGTCCTACACACAGATCCGCAGTGATAAGAGATAAGTCGCAGATTCCTCAGTCTCATCTTCCCTCGAGATATATAGAATATATATATTGGTTTGAATGATCGAGAGGTTCGAATGATCGATAGGTTCGAATGATCGAGAGGTTCGAATGATCGAGAGGTTCGAATGATCGAGAGGTTCGAATGATCGAGAATTTCGAATGATCGAGAATTTCGAATGATCGAGAATTTCGAATGATCGAGAATTTCGAATGATCGAGAATTTCGAATGATCGAGAATTTCGAATGATCGAGAATTTCGAATGATCGAGAATTTCGAATGATCGAGAATTTCGAATGATCGAGAGGTTCGAACGATCGAGAGGTTCGAATGATCGACAGGTTCGAATAATCGAGGTTCTACTGTACTGCGTCAGAAGCTGGCGTGCAACAAAGTAGCATAACGTCACCTCGCCGTTTCGGAGCTCTGGCGGTTGCGTATCGGGTGTTCGATCGGGCACGCTCGGGAATCGAGGACGAGCCTCGGTCGTACCGTGGTGTCCGAGGCCTCTCGAGGCAGATGATGCTCCAAGATTGTGAGAAAGCTTCCACGAAACATGGTCTAATAATAAAACACAATGTCGACGAAATTAATTCTTTTTAGCCGCGAGTAAACACCTACGAGAAAAACGTCCTCGGTCGCTGAGTATGGAAAGTCTTATCGATCGAGATACGCATAGGCCTCTTCGTTTCCGCGACGAAACTCTCACCGATAAGCGACGTCCTACATATAGAACTAAATCAGTTGGAAGATTTCTTCAGTCGGCCGCCGCAGCTCGTGGCCCAATAGATTAACTAATCGAGCCTCCCGCGGATAAAAAAAAGGTTCGCTAGAGATACAAAAACGAGGGGGGAGGGGGGGGGCACGCTCGAAGCACGTCGAGGTGCAGCAGAGAGCGTGGGGGTCCCTCGTTATCTCGCCACCTACGACTTCGCTGCCCGATACGGTCAACGCTAATAAATAAAACAAAGTCCGATAAACCGCCGCGAACCGGACAAATTTTGCGACGTTAATCATTCCCTCGTACAGAAATATACGCTCGCTAACATAAGCGATACAAGAATTTATATGGATATGCTCGGGCCGAGCTGCAAACACCTTTTGAACGAAAGCGAAGATCAGATTGTATAATTATTTATTTACTTTACGACCTTGACCAAGAAAATTATTATTTTGACGATTTTTTGCCAACGTTCTGGATAACAAATAATTATTTATGTATTTTACTACCCTGACCCAGAGAGTATTATTTAGACGATTGTGCACCAATGTTAACGTTATCTCTCGCCACCTGCGATTTCGCTGCCCGATACGGTCAACGTTAATAAAGAAAGCAAAGTCCGACAAACCGGCGTGAACCGGGAAAATTATTGGGCGCTAATCTCTTATATGCAAACATATAAGGGATTAGCGCCCAATAATTCGAGCCGAGCTACGAACACCTGTTCAAAGAAAGCGTAGATCAGATTCTATAATGAATTTCTTTTGTTTTTTCTAAGTACCCTGACCCGAAGAAAATTAGTTTGACGATTCCATTTCAAAGTTAACGTCTCACCATCATAATCGATGATTTAGTGGCTCGAACCCTGGCATACGTTACACCTTCATTATTTTACCACCGTAATGGCATTTCGATGTCAGTAACTTTTTTTAGTTATGAATTTTAAGTAATTATAGTTTGAACTTAAGATCGCTCTTAAGATCGAAGTTTGGCTCGAACTTGATCGCGCGCTTACGTTTAATCGCTGTTCGAACTTAAGTCTGAACTCAAAATCGACTGTACTTGAAGTTTAATCTTAAGTTCAAACTCGCCTTCGATCTGAAGTTCGAACTTAAGAGCGATGTGAAACGACTCAGTCGGTAACCAAAATCTGTAATGAATGAGATTCAGAGCGGATCTACAATTTCTACACTTCCGTTTTATCCGAAACGTCAACCGGTTTTAAATGACATTGATCCGAAAAATGCAGTTACCTCTCTCGCACTCATATGTCACGTGGTTCATCTTTCACATGGCCTAACGGTTTAAGTTAAAACTAAAGTCTTAAAATTCGACCATCAATGTCCTTTACTCCCTCCCGCTGCCCCGCGTCTCGCGCTTTCGAGATGAATAACTGGAAGGTCTGAACAAGCGAAGTCGAGTCAGCGAGCGTGCGAGAGCCTCGATTGTCATTCAAGAATCTCACTTTGGCTCGAGCCTCGTCGAGCACGATGAACTCGGGAGTTTGATTTCGAAAGGGGATTATCGGAGACGCTGGCAAATCCATTGCCGCGTCGTGTTCGAATGAAATCGTGAAACGGCGAAGATCATATTAAACGTAGTCCCAAGGCAGGTGTGCATCGAAACGCGATGCTCAACATTGTTTCTGTTGCCGTGCGTCTCTCGACTATCCCACGGTTCGGTGAAGCAAACTTTCACCGATACAATTACCGGCATCTCCGTCTCCTTTGCGTCTGTTCGCCATAATTGTCCATTAGTCGATAGAGATCGCAATCGACAGCCGCGAATAAACGATGAACGTTTTATTGCCTCGGTACGATGCACGCTGCTGTTGATACAAAAATAGTGGAAATAATGATCGCGAAGATGAGGAAAGAAGCGAACACAAGAATTGACGCACGAATTTTCTTATTTATAGATAATTCATGAAGATGTATGCAGTCGATTGCGTGTACAGTACTTCCTCGTGTGCATTCGCGAGAATCTCGCAATTGCAATGTACGAGCGCGAAACTAGAAAATATCTGTTGCCCGAAGTGGGAAAACACGGAATTGTGTAATGTGCAACTGCAATTATCCGAGCAGTACAACCGAGGAGCGACTATAACGCGGACGTCGGCAGCACCTCGTGTAACGTCATATGGGAAGGACGTAAAGATATAATTGCTGGAGAGTGACTAACGCGAGCTCTGGGTTCGCGATCGATGTAGCCATCGTTAATTCTCGGTATGAGATAAAACTCAGAAAGTGAAATACTGTATCGATTATATGAAGCTATCAAAGGCCCATTCTTTATTCCAAGTTGCGGAACACGAGTCATATAATATAAAAATAATCGATTATTGTTGTTGTTGATGTTATTAACCCTGCGTACACTGGGTCTTTGAAGAAACAGACGAAATTTGAAACTATTCGTTTTTACCGCTTTTTCGACTATTCTTCAATTTTTATTGACAACGGTTGTAAACTTTTGACTTTGGCAAATTCTGGGCCATGTAGCAGAGACTTCAAAAAGTAAGCCAGAATTTTTTCAGATTTTTTGAAAACCTAGAAAACTTTGAAAACCCGACCGTTCCCTAAAAGACCCAGCGTACAAAAGACCCAGTGTTGCTGTTGTTGTTATTATTGTTATTGCTATTAATTATTAGCGGAGATCTTTGACAGAAATTATCCAAGGTGAGCGAAAGCTTTGAATTCTTAGAGCGATAACAACGGCTCAAGCAAGCTCAACAACTAAAAAAACGATAATCGAACTGGCCGACTTAAGCGTATACAAACACTGACCAACTTCCGATACAACTACTCCCTGTGATATCAAAAAGATGCTGTGCCTCAATAACTATATCCCAACATCGATTTTCTCTCTCACTCCCGAGCCTCTTCCACCGCGTTCCAGAAAGGCGAAGAACGAATGCAAGTTCTCTCGCTCACTTCCCGAGAGTTTACTCTCTCGCGAGTGCCGGCAACAGCCCGGGCAATCCAGCAATCCAGCAAGCGAGCAACAACACAGACAACGAGAGAGAGAGACGGAGAGATGGAGAGAGACGGAAAGCGCAGCGGCATCCCGTGCGCACAGGTTGCCGAGCGGGAGCTCTCTGCGGTATAGTACAACCTATGTAATATGTACAGGCGCATTCCTTAGTCAGTCCGGGCGTCGCTGCGATCGTGCTTCGGGCTCAAGAGTTAAAGCGCGCTCGAGACAGAGACGGTAACTATATAGATAATATGCTGTATTATACTAGCAATATATATATATACATATATATAGTGTATATAGTAAAACGTGGTGTACACCTTCCACCTGTTGGAAAGCCCGTCCGTAAGGCACCTCGCTCGTCGGCCGTCTCGCTCTTTCCTTCGCCCGGCAACGTAAACGAGCGAACAAACGAGTGAGGGAACGAGCGGCGGTGGGGGCAGATAAAAGGGATCGAGCGCCGAGTCGCAGGATCGGCTCGATCGTCTCGTCGTCGCGCTTGGGGGGGACCGCTCCTGAGAGAAGACGTCACTGTTCGGACCTCGCTAGCATTCGTATACCTACACGGACAGCATCGAGCTCCCAATAACTTACTCGACGATTACAGTCGATGTAGTCCAAAGATTGGGTACGAATATGCGAAACCGATTCAATATGGCAGGTGCGGTCGCGGATCACGAACAAATGCCGGCGCAGCAATTTTTTTTTTTTAAGCGGAGACGCGGTACTGCAATTCGAAGGCGACGCATGCACGGTTTCGCCTTCTCGACGTTTTTGTGTGTCGCTTTACTCACCGCAAGGAACAGGCCCATTCTCGATCGGCACGTAGCGAATCCAAACCGACGAGACGGAATTAATGCAGACGCAATCGCACTGAACGAACGACAGTCCACTTCAATTCCCTTTGCAGTCTTGGTGTTGCGAAATTATCGTCACCGGCTATTTTCACTGTTCTACCGATGAACCTCACTCGGCGATTATTCGACGACTATGCGGCTAGACGAACTTGTCTCACGTCTGTTGTTTACGTTCGCTTTGCGAGTAAATCTGAGGGGCGTTCCTAGATTTGGAAAATGTTTCGATCGCAGTTCGCGACGGGGAACAACGTGCACTTTGTTACTCTTCTTGGTGTATGCTTGTACGCTTATTATTCGTGAGTCGAAACACCGAGCTACGAAACGACGAATAACTTTTTCGTAGCACACCGTGAAATGACGTCACGAATACTTCGGGTTCGTTCGCCGATTGTTTTTTTTTGTATATCCTCTTTTAGTTTTCACTCGTCGAACGTGACGATTTTTTTTATCGAGCAAAAGATATGCAAAGACGGAAAGGTGAATGAATAATACGATCCGAGCGTCTCGCGCGTGCTTGACGATGAACAACAGCAAAAGCAGCCACGGACGACGACGGCCTAGCCAGCGGCGTTCGCCACAGCAACATAACTGGACACCGGTTGGTAGGGGAACGACTGAACCGCGAAGAACGAATGCCCGAGAAGGGAGAGAGTTGGAGAGGGCCCGGTTAGACTGACTCCCGAGGAGCGAGAGGTTCCGAAGGCAAGGTACGTAGGTAGGCCGGCCAGCCGGGCGTAGGTGGGGCCCCGGACTCCTCGGGAATAAATGCTCACACTACGGCCCTGACCGCTCACCTGACGCCCCACAATTTTTCTTCGATTTCCTGCTGTTGCGACCAAATGAATTATTCATCAAGAGGGCGGTGTGTTGTTGTGTTCAACGACAAAAAATTTTCTTTTGGGAACTTTGACTCGGAGACTCCCGGACATACGAAGTCGGACGATGGATTATTATTTTTGAAAAGCTTTTAATGTAAACAATGAAAAAGGAATGTACCACGACGAATCGTAATTTTCGTCTCAGGCATTAAAAAAAAAAACCCAAAATCTCATGAAAACTAAACGCATGCATAGATTTCGGTATTGTGTTCAACGAAAAAATGTTCTTTTCGGAACTTTGACTCGAAGACTACCGCGGATACGAAGTTAGATGACAGATTATTATTTTTTAAACCCCTTTAATGTAACCAATGCAAAAATGAAATGTGCTACGACGAATCTTCATTTTCTTTTTGGGCATGTAATTCAATACCCGAAGTTCTGGAAGACAAAACTGTCGATATTACATTTGTGTGTAGTTTAAAAATTATAGCTCGACATTTGTGAAAGTTTAATGGGCCATTTTTATATTTTTTTGCAAGAATTCAGAATCTCGTAAAATTTCAACCCGCGCATTACTTTTTATGAACATTATGCTGTACACAAAGAAGTGACCGCATGACGTGTGTACCCAATTTCAACTCGCTGGCTCAAACTGTTCGAGAGTTAGGGCGATTTTCACACGCGACCATGCACACATCCGGACGCCAGCAAAAAATCGAATTTCTCGACGGTTTAGACTATTTTAAGTACTCCCACAATAAAATCTCGTGAGGAAGCAACAAGAAAGATTTACGAACGGTAAACAAGTGTATCTGATAGTACACGCCGTGCATGCAGTACTCGGATAGTCTGCGATGTTGGAAGCGACGGTAGCGTACACAATCGAATGGAAAGACAACAAAAAAAATTCGAGTCGCGTGTTCCAAGCTCGGTAGAATCGATAATGGAAAGCGTCTATTATCGGGAGATCGGATAAACCTGGAAGCCTAGGAAGTGGCTCCGAGGATCGTGGGCGAATATCCTAGGCAAACTGCCACGAGTGAGCGTTCGGAATGCCCGCAGTGTGCGAACGTGATACACGATACGATTTTCGATTAAAATACGTTGTATGGTTGTAGCGCGAGTGAAACGGAGAGCGAGGGAAAGATAGAGTAACAGGGCGGAAGTGCTCGGTGATGATAGACCGTAATGTTCGCCAGGAGCGCAGAGCTGAAACGATTAGTTTTAGAATTAATGAATACAAATTACTGTGGCCATAAATAAAACTCCTTCAAAAGGCTTTTTCGATTTTTGTCACATATGCGAATGTTGTATGTACAAGCGAACATTTCCAACCGGAAATACGGCACTTCCAGTCGGATAAGGAGATTTTCAAACCAGAGGTGATGTATTTCCGGTATGACGTCACTTCCGGTCGACGAATGAAATTTTCACACCGCAAGTGACGTATTTCCGGTCGAAAAATGAGATTTTCAAACCGGAAGTCAAGTACTTCCGGTCGAAAAATGAGATTTTCAAACCGGAAGTGACGTATTTGCGGTCGAAACATGAGATTTTCAAACCGGAAGTGGCGTACTGCCGGTGGAAAAAATGAGATTCTCAAACCGGAAGTGACGTATTTGCGGTCGAAAAATTGTATTTTCAAACCGGAAGTGAAGTGTTTCCGGTGTGACGTCACTTCCGGTCGGAAAATGACATTTTCAAACAGGAAGTGACGTATTACCTACATGGCGTTTTGACGCACGGCAGCCAGTGTGAAACCAGCGATGAGCCATATTTTTCCGGTTGCGGCAGAATCCCACCTGGGAACTGTCCGGTTGCATAGCTCGTCGAGCATACCAATTTGCTATTAGCCAGAACCTTCCGACGCGACCCTGCATTGTACAGATCGCTCCGCTGGTGCATAATTACGGTTAATTTTCTCCGACCGTGACGTAAGTCGCGATAGCCACTGCAGCGACGGTTACGCGACCATCATGCTTGCGATTCTACCGGAAGAAAAAACTGAATAAAAAAAAAAAGAACGTTCCAGAAGTCAATGGTTAGAGCGGGGCGGTTCGAGGAGAGTACGAATCTATGCATCGTTGATAATACCGAGTTTTTTTTTTCAATCCTAGTGATGGCTCGTGCCCTGGTGGAGACCTGTGCCACTCTCTTCGATAATGCCGAGCTGAACGTAATGATACGGTAATTTTTGCCATTTCAATTTGCGTTTGTCACACCGCGTTTACACGTAACCATAATTAGTGACGCCGTACGATGTTATTTAAATCGCTCGGGGAATAGAGAGATTCGGCGAGAGATATTCCACGAGAAATTTATTAATCACGTGTTTATTTTAATTTTTATTTTTAATGTAATTGTATTGCGTCGAGTTTGTTTCGATTTTTTGTGAGAGGGCGAGAAATATCCTTCGGGGTCGTCTCAAGGACGCACCGTAAATAGATGTATCTGCGTCTCGTCGGTAGCCCAACAAAGAAAAAAATATGCATTCAGCAAGTTTATCGAGTTGTTCGTGCAGCAGCCGTGTTACACAGAATGATTATTTTTCTTTTTTTTTAAATATAATTTGCCAAGTTTATTATAAAGTTTTCTGCTAATTTGCATGTTTAATAGGCTGAGGGATATTATTCTAGGAACACGTTTCGAGACACGAAAGGGTGAGAGTATTGTGTGTCGTTCGCTCTCCTCTCTCTTTCTCTCTCCGGAGAGAAAGAGAAAATCTCGACACCGAGCGTACGGTAATAATAATGATTGTCGGCTATACGACGAATGGCCGTAATAACATACCCGTACGGTAAACAACAAATTGGAGCACGAAAAAATGTACGACACGAGAGGGTGAAGTGTCAATCAAGAATAAGTGTCCTCGAGGAGAAGTTTTATCGAACGTGTGAATAGAGCGCGGACGAAAAAGTGTAACGCCGTTTCTTATTTTTTCGTCGTCTGCGCGAAGATTTTCTGCACACCTGAACTGGAGCAAACACGCGACCGAGACTCGAAAGACTCGTTCGCTGGACGTTTAATGCTATTAGGATATAGGGTAAAGGCAAATGGGTAATCTAGGCGTGTTTCACATTTCAAACAGATTTACCGTTTAGTTTAGCGACATGTAGGTTAGACGTTAGTTCGTATACAAATTATATATCGTTGGCTTGCGAGTGCGTGGATGAGAACCACCGTCGGTAACGAAAACTGTAATCAACGCCGTTCCGAGACCGCAGGCATTTGAGAACAATGAAAATTGTTTTTCGTCGTGGTATTTACAGACGCGGTGAAAGATAATTTTACTTTTCCTCAAATGTCCGCTGTTTCAAGACGCCATTCATTACAGTTTTTGTTACCGACTGAGTCTGTTGCACCTCGCCTTGAGGGGAAGTGAAATATCGTGGTCAGTAATGAACTTTTCTCAAGGGTGCTAACTTTTTAAGGACAAAGCACATTCGAGCTGTTTGCGCACGGTAATGACGCATCCGGCACAGATTCATTTTTTTCTAAAAAAAATTAGCACCATTGAATAAAGTTAATTTGAAATTGCAACAATCTCTCTTGCACGCACAGCTGTTTCGCTTGTAAGTCTTCTCGCCTTAGCTTCCTGTTTGTATCTGCTTACGGTCGAACGAGCGGGTCAGCCAACGAATAATGATAGACGCTAATTCATAAAGAGCAACGTACTACTGTTATTATTGGATTGAATCCGTCTCAAAAGACTCGAAGTGTTCTTCTGTACCGTAACCGCGTAGGAGTATTCGTGCAGCTCACTATAAAGCATAAATCATTAAGATACAACGGTGTGTGTGGTCGTTGGCGTGAAACTTCGTCGGGAATGGGCAGGATCATCGTCAAGACGCCATAATCCACGCGTATTCGCTTAGAATTACATAATTTCTGTTTGCAATTGGGGTCAAATCGTATTGCGTACCGAGCGCATTAATGGGACTCGTAGGGTATGTGCGATCTGTGATTGCTCGTGCGCGTGGTTCGATCGAGCTCGATAGCTTTTTATGGAGCCAGTCCGTAAGGCAACGCAAAGCCATCTACGTGCTCGAAAGTAGTTCATTGATAGAGACAAAACAGGCGAAAGGAGACAACTCGTTGTATTTACCGGTCGATCATACAACAGATACCTACTATATCGATAATGTTAAGATGAATTTTTTACCCGTATACATCTAATTAGATAAATCGGATTAATTGCCTCTTTCGTGATTACGAGTATCACAATCACTTAAATGTTTTTGCGCCTTAAGAACGACCACGGTTCACTAACCTCTGTGTAATTGTCCGCATTGAGAAATAACCTGGTTGTTTGGTCAAATAACCGCGACTCCTTGTAATATCTTACCGACAGTAATTTATTGCTTATGGGCGTTGCTCCACGGAAGATCCGGAGGCGCTGTCCCTGCAAAAAAAAATTGCGGACAAAATATAAACTAAAGCACGAAAATGCGCGGTGTGAAGGTAAAACAAAACAGATGTAAACAAAACCTTACGATGTACGAACTCGGAGACTGTGTCTCGAGGCTGGAACTTTGTCGTCGGTTCTGTAGAATAACCACTTTCTGAATACACTCATTAATATCATTAATATTTATGAGGATAATATCGTGATCGTCACTGGACGTGCTCATTGCCATTGTAAACGTTCGTCCATGGCACAGGAATAAAAAAGAATAAAAGAGAACGAAATAAATGTGATGAGTCTACTCGGTTGCATTTAACGAATGTGTGCGATTGAAATCTCGATATGAAAGGCTTTGACTCTTTTATCGGGAAGGATTGGCGCAACCCTTTGCGTACATAACAAAACGCACAAAATAATCGAAAGTCTCATGGCATACACGGCGGTTTGCACAAAGTTCGAATCTAAATAACAAGAAAAGTTTGGTCGTGATTACCCGAGCGAAGAATTTCCCGTCCAGCGCCATCTCGCGATGATTTTTGACGACCGATTCCCGAAGAGGTCGCGACCGGCGATTTCCGACCGGAGTATACGCCGTCCCTCGCGCATATCAAATTGCGGAACGCGCCAGGTCGGTGGGGAGAGGACACGGGTTCGTACATACTCGGCTGCGAGAGAGAGATATATATGCATTGTGGCGATGAATGGCCGCCTCGTCCAGTGTGTGCTTCTTCTTTTTTCCCGTAAATCATTTTTTCACAATTCGATAATCCGTGTGTGAAAACCCCCCCAAATCCAATAATATTTGGTGAGTGCCCGTACGGTCTTGATTAAAGTACGCCGAGTCAGTCCCATGATCGATCGGACGGTGATAATCGGGATGTGTCCGTGAAAATTTCGAGAACGTGCTCAAAAATTTACGGCCGGTGATTTGTTATTAACGAGGGTACCCTCGCCGTCCCCGGGCGTTATTAATTATCGCATCGCTCCGACCATCGCGATGCCGATGGATCCGAGAAATGATTTCGTTCGGTCATTCCTCGCGGATATCGTTTCATCCTCGAAACCTCCTATATATATTGCTTAGCTTATGGTACCGATTATACATATATTCCTCGCCGAGCTGTGACCACTTCAAGGTGCGCGTCTTTAAAATTGAATACAACTTGGCACGGAGACAAAAATAAAGGCTCGTCCTGTCCTCACAGCTGATTCCGAATCCGTGACCATGAATGCCCAAGATTAAGCTATTTTTTCTCATGCTGTTTAATCAATAATGCAGTCCACTTAACAAGTTGGAATATTTTTCTCACCAACTGTCGTGTATATATATCGACGCACGGAGTAATTATCCGATCCTAATATGGACATAGGGGAAAAAAAAAATCTTCATCTTCATCCAATTTTGTAACTCGCAATCCTATTAAAATGCGTACAGTGTACACTTTGGACATCCCGGAGATCGTACCGGCAAGTTCTTTTTTAAACGTGTTCACAGATGCAAAGGTTGAAATATCATCTTCATTTTTGGGAAGTGTGCGCAAAAATCATGCTTTTCGTTTTTGGGAAGTGTGCGCAAAATCGCACTTTCTCGCACTTGTGCGAGAAAAAGTACCATATCGCGTTTGTACGCATGCACAGTATTTTTCTCGCACGCAATGTGAAAAAGTGCCTTTCTGTGCTCACTTCGCAGAAATAGAAAGTGGGATCTTATATGCATGTGTTAAGATTTTTTAAAAACAGCGATGCTCCATTTTTAAAAAATGATTATCCCCTCTACCTCAGTTTTCTGGGGAAACGGTATTGTATTTGTATTTTAAGATAGCACAGCTGAATTCCTCGATCGTACGCTAATTCGGAGCAAAGACGAGGGAATGAGAAAGATAACGATGACCCACGACACAATTATTATCCCATTGCTCAATAAGACAGATAATGTTATCTGTTACATGCGTGTGAAGCTGGAACGGAGTACAAAATTACAACGATCAAGCCACTGAGTTGTAATCGCCCGATCTTTATTAAATTTTTTCCAGATCTGTTAAAGCGCTAGAACGAGCTTCGAGTATCAAGGTGGTGCTAAGATGGACAAGGGCGCGGACGGGCTAATGTATCGCCCAGAGATAAACAACGGTTCTGACGACGCGGCGATGAGCGTCGTCGGCGTGGACGAGAAAGTCGCGATTCTCGATGCCGGCGCTCAATACGGTAAAGTTATAGATCGCAAAGTTCGCGAACTCAATGTTCACAGCGAGATATTGCCTCTGGACACACCGGCGTTCACTCTGCTGGAGCAAGGATACAAGTGAGTATGGAGAGAAATTCGTGAAAATTTTCATAAATCGCGATGGTCACGTTTTAAACGCGCCTAAACTTCGTTCGCAGAGCTATCATCATCTCGGGTGGGCCGAGTTCCGTGTACGCCGAGGATGCACCGCGATACGACGGCGATATATTTCGAATAGGCATTCCAGTTCTAGGTATCTGCTACGGCATGCAAATGATGAACAAGGAATTCGGAGGCACGGTCATCAGGAAAGACGGGCGCGAGGACGGCCAGCTTCCCATCGAAGTAGATACCAAGTGCCTTCTGTTCAAGTGAGTGACCGCTCTCCGCGGCCGTTGAAAGTTTGAAGATCTGCGGATTAAAAAACTTTCGATGAATAGTTAAAAAAAAAAACACTTGCCCACGCAGGTACACAATTATTTCTTGTCGTTAATGTAACATTTTTCGTTGCTGTTAATCGATCGTATTTTTGACCAGAAAAATGTAAGATTATATCAACGAGAAATTATTGTGGTACGTTTGTGGAGAGAAAAGAAAAAGAGTTTGTTGAATGTACAAACTTGTTTTTTTTTAACCGTCCGTCAAATGATTGTCGACTGATCGTCGTGTTGTTCGTATCAGGGGCTTGGAAAAAGATCAAATGGCTCTGCTAACTCACGGAGACAGTATAGGCAGAGTCGCGGATAGTTTCCGTACGACGGCGAAGTCTGCGAATTTCGTGACTGGCATAGCCTGCGACAAGATGAACTTGTACGGGCTGCAGTTTCATCCGGAGGTCGATCTGACTCCCAACGGAAAGTTAATGTTGCACAATTTTCTCTTCGGCATCGCCGGCCTGACCGGCAATTATACAATACAGGGTCGTGAAGCCGATTGTATCCAATACATCAAAGATACCGTCGGCAGCAACAAAGTATTGGTAAGCTCGCCGAGACTTCTCAGCCAGATTGTACGAGAGTCAAGTTTGGTAGAAATTTTCATGTAACTGATGAATTGAACGAATTTTTTTTGCAGTTGTTGGTGAGCGGTGGTGTGGACTCGACGGTATGCGCGGCGCTGCTCCACAAAGCGTTAAACAAGGAGCAAGTTATTCCCGTGCACATCAACAACGGTTTCATGCGCAAGGGGGAGACTCCTTTCGTCGAGGAGAGCCTGGCACAGCTCGGCGTGAAATTGAGAGTCATAAACGCGACTCACAATTTCATGCAGGGCACGACTTCGGTGCCGCTGGACGTTGTACCACCGGCGAACGCCAATGCCGTGAACAACAAGGGCATCGGCGGTGCCGGAGGCGGTCCGAGAACGAGATTAACTAAGATGCTCTGCGCCACCACGCATCCAGAGGAGAAGCGCAAGATAATTGGCGACGTGTTCGTTCGCGTCGCCAACGACGCGATAACCGAGATGGGATTGAAACCCGAAGAGGTTTTCCTTGGACAGGGTACACTCAGGCCCGATCTTATAGAAAGCGCTAGTTCGTTGGCAAGTGGTAAGAGTTTGCGCAATGTCGTAAAGTACCCGGCATCGACTTTCCGAAATTGTGTCTAAGTATTTTTTGTCAACTTTTTTTTTCAAGGCAAAGCCGATGCTATAAAGACGCATCACAACGACAGCGAGCTCGTGAGGGCGTTGAGATCGCAGGGTCGAGTGGTCGAGCCGTTGAAAGACTTTCACAAAGACGAAGTCCGGCAACTTGGATGCGATCTCGGTCTACCCGCGCCGCTCGTTCAACGTCATCCGTTCCCAGGACCGGGGCTCGCTATTCGTATCCTCTGCGCCGACGAGCCATTCATGGACAAGGACTTTTCTGAAACTCAGGTATCCGATCGTCGATATAACAACCGGCGGCGATGATGAATGATTTTTATTTTGTCTATAGCAGAGTTGGGCTAAGTACCAAAAAATACTTCCAGTACGATGTGCAAAGTATCACAAGTACTTTTAGCAAATAGGTTCGTGAGGTTAAGCGTTGCGTAGGCTTTGAAAAAAGGTGCGAAGTAATTTGCCCACTATTTATTACAATTTTGCATATATATTTATTATAATTTGGCGCTCTATAAGGAACTTCGTTAATCGATTTTGGCTTCCTCGCAGAGGAAGCTGTGCGCAAAATTGCTATAAATGAGGAGGCCATGCGCAAGTTGTTTTGCACCTTTTTTTGGAACATTACAAGATGTTTAAATTTCATACAATTGAAACAGTCAAAATTTACCGCTAAATTTACCGTTTTGAGATTAATCATCGAGTATCCGTAATACGAGCGTGTACTAAAAAAATCCTTGTAGTTTGTATTTAAAATCGTAAAAAAAAATTACTTGAAGTACTAAAAAGTACTCTGGTGTTTCACAGGTAATCGTCAAAATAATGGCAGAGTACGAACAAATGCTTCAAAAGAAGCACGCGCTGTTGAATCGCGTCGAAGGCGCGACGAGCGAGTCCGAACGTCAACACTTGCGAAGAGTCTCGAGCAGTCGACATATTGCCGCTTCGCTTCTGCCGATTCGGAGCGTCGGAGTGCAGGTAAATATATCGAACAATATTTGTCGATCGAACAAAATTCTTCGTTTCAATCTACATCATGCAAAACATTTTATTTCCAACAGGGCGACCGCAGGAGTTACAGCTACGTAGTAGGACTATCGTGCGAGGAGGTCGCACCCGACGGTATCGAGTGGGACGACATGTTATTCCTGGCAAAACTCATTCCCCGCGTTTGCCACAATGTTAATCGCGTCTGCTACATTTTTGGACCTCTAGTTCAGCACCCAATAACCGACATTACACCGACACATCTTACATCCAACGTTATATCGACGCTTCGACAAGCCGATCATTTAGCCAATCAAGTATTGGTTTCGAATTTTTGCATGGGAGCGATTAGCCAGATGCCCGTAGTTCTTATTCCGGTGCATTTTGATCGCGACGCCGCCTCGCGAGCTCCGTCGTGTCAGCGCTCGGTGATTCTCAGGCCGTTCTGTTCTAGCGACTTCATGACCGGTACTCCGGCCGTTCCCGGCAATGAATTGCCTATTCACGTGAGTGTATTTTTCTTTTCTTTTACTCGCAAGTAAGGATTTTTATCGAAATTCTTTGTAAAATTCTGATCTATAAAATTGGCAATTTCACAAAATAAAAAAAAAATATTTTCAGGTGGTGAAGAAAATGGTGACCGAAATATCAACGGTGCCGGGCATTTCGCGCGTTCTCTACGATCTGACGTCCAAACCGCCGGGCACCACCGAATGGGAGTAATGAACACTTTATGCCCCCGACTCACCCCTTTCTATTTTTTCACCACCCTTGCGCGTAACGACTACAGAAAAGTAAAAAAAAAAAAAAACTATATTTAAAAAATATATCTATTACAAAAACACTTGAGAATCCGAGGTTTTATGACTTCTTACCGTTTTAATTTGCAAGGACCTGCCGAGTGCGAAAGGGATTCTCTCTCTCTCAATATATATATGCATATATTGTTTTCCTTTTGCAAAAAAGAAAATATACATAAAAAAAACTATTGTACGTCATTGCGCTGAATTTAAGAATGGTGGTTATTGTGTATAAGAAACGTAAGGTAAGTATCATGTTTGCTTGTAAATATGTTTTCTATTAGGTCAAATTGTATAAAAAAAAATCAACAAAATAGTTATTTATTCAGATTTCGAGAATATTGCTGTACGATCAATGATTACTTTTGCATTCGCGAAGGTCGCATTCGATTCGCGGTAACATTAGGTTGCTCTTGTATTCAATCTGCATATAGCGTTGAACGTGGACAACTGTTCTTCTGTAGGTCTCATGCCAAACGCAACTTCCAGTTTTGGTGATACATCTTAAACACAGACATGTAGCGAATCAATGTAATTTCTATCTTTAAAACAAACAACAAAAATACCACCTTTGTTTTATTACGAAAATCATAAATAAGAAAAAAAATTCAACAACAATAACTATTTGTTCCTTAATTCCCGAGTGTTTCTTTAGTTGCTATTTATATATCCATTTCACTTAATGATTAAACATGTTATTAATTATGTGTGTGTTGCATACGTTAATATTCTCTCTCTCTCTCTCATTCTTTCTCTCTATTTACCTGTGCATGGTTTTCAACAAAATGTGTAGATCCTCGAGACGTTTTTTCTTCGGAAGCATGCTCAGAAATGTTGCAAGTGATAATAAATCAATCTCATTGACGACGTCGCTCTTAGATATCCATGTTTGTATCTGCATTTTTACCTGCGAAGACGCCGATACAAAAAATATACCACTAATCCATACCGAATCAAGATTTCGTTTCTTTTGGCCTGTACTCGTCATTTCTGTGCAATTACCTGCTGAACCGGAAGTGTGAAGAGATAATTAACGAGATTCGTCAGCATCTCCCGCTCGTCGCTCTTCGCTTGATTCCCAATAAAACTCGAATGATGTGAGATAATTTCCTCCCGCTGTTCGAGGGACTCGGCCGCTTCTCGATTTTCTACAATAAAATTACTCTCCATGAACCTTCCGCTCGTACGAGCGTCCCTACCCGAGCGCTTTCCGAACTCCGAAGCATCGGCTACCTCCATTGGTCTCGCAATTTCCGGAGATCGTTTCGTATTTCTTCGCTCGATGGAAATTCCCTTCGCACCAATCGCTGCCTTATTCTTCGACTTTGGCAATCGCGAACTCTTCTTGTTCGGTTTCGGTGGATTTTTATTTTTCGCCACCGGCTTGACCGCCGTGCTCGACGCGGGTGTCTTCGTTGCTTTCGACGTCGACTCTTTCTTCTTCGCCATGCAATACAATTGAACATCGGTCTTCATATCCGCGGACAGAGCAGCCAGAAATGCTGGATCGACTTGCGAGAACGACACGTCAGCTTCGTTACCAACGAACTCTTTGCGGCTCGTGTCGTTCCGCTGTCGTTCGGTCGGTGCGGCTTCTCGGCTTTCGATCGCCTCACCGTTGTCGATATTGTTGCTCTGCTCTCGGGCTCGCTTGTTAGCCTTGTACTCGTTTATTATTTCGTTTCTGATATCCTCGGGCAGCTCGATGAGCACCGACATGTCGATCTCTTCGATGGGCGGCATGCCTGCCTTGCCATTTTTACCGGAAGTGGGCTTCGTGTCTTTGAAGTAAGTTTCTTGCTGCGTCTGACGAGTCCTCGATGGCTTGTCCGGTAACTTCTTCGTCTGCAGGCTCGCGGCTTTATTGGCGCCGAGTATTTCGTTCCTGATATCCTCCGGTAATTCGTTGAAGACCGACTCGTCGATATCGTCCATCGGAGAAACTTCGGCGCGACGAGAAACAAATTTATGTTGAGAGTTCTTCTCTTCGACGTTGTGCGACGAGGCTGCGAGACGCTCATCTTCGACGACCTTCGTTGCCGCACTCGTCGAAGGCTTCGGATCGGCGCAACTGGAGACAAGATTATCGCCGCGAGATTTCAGTATTTCGATTCTTATGTCTTCGGGTAATTCAGCCAATACAGATTCGTCGATCTCTTCGATATCCATTGCTTTCGAGGCGCCACCGTCGATGCGATTTGCAGAACCGTTGGTGTTTTCGGGGCGAAGTCGTTCTTTCGGGACGAGAAACGCTTTGAGACCTCGAGACTTCGGCTCCGGAACTTCCGCTCTCTTCGTTGACATAATTTTTCCGTTGCCGGAGAATCCAGGGGCGGTGGAATTTATGCTAGATTGGACTGGTAATTTGTCGACGCTCTTCGAACAGGTTGCTGCAGTTTCCGAATCCGACACTTTTGCTTTATTGATGAAGTTCATCATATTCGAAGATCGGGCGGATCTTGTCTTCAGGGACTCCAATCTTGAAATCTGAATCCCTATTCCTCGAATATCCTCGGGCGATTGTTGCATTTGATTCCACAGGGAGAGAACTTCCCTGAAAAAGAAACATTGCTTTACATATGTCGTCGGGAATGAACGGCAATGGCACTACACTGTAAAAATAAATTGTAAATTTGATGTACTGGAACTTGAAATGCTGCTTGCATTACTTACATTAATTGAATATTAGTGTACATTTTCGTAAAATTAAAATACCGGATATTAAGATTACAAATCTTGACTCAAATTTACAAACATTTTCATTAAAAATAAACAAATTTTACTCTAGAATTGCAACGCACATGTGTTTGAAATTTCAAAAACAGTTTATGTAAAAATGCTTCCAATACAGTTCATTAATTTTCAAACAACATTTTTTTACAGTGTATTTATGATGCCTACTTCGTTATTATAACCGGGTCGTCGATCGGCGCTATGAGATTTTTGGACTTGGTAAAGTTGTCGCAAACTCCGTGACCCATGAATTTCATGGCCTCCTTCGGGGCGTCCTTGGCGCGGACCATGAGCTTCAGTGTGAGCGATCTGCCCTTGGCATTGGCCTTTTGCAAACGGTTGCAAACTTCTCGGGACAATTGTCGCAAAAATTCGTCGGCGTCCGCTCCGGTCTCGAAGCGAATACCGTAATTAACTTCGGCCGATACCGATTTTCTCACGTGCTCGACGTTCAACTTCGAGTTGTCTATTCCTCGGCACATGTTGTGCAGCATCTCGCCGGTTTTCTTGCCAAACTCTTTTTGCAACAGGCCCAAGGAAACTTCAAGCAAATCGGCGCACGTGTGGATATTCATTTTATTCAGTAGCTGCATCGTGGACGAACCGACTCCTGCAAGTCAACGATTTTCCAATAAGTTGCATGACAAATATAATAGAACTATCGGTGAACTATCGCTTTCATGGATCGCATGGTTCATAGCGTGTCAAAAATCCATTCCACATGGAATCGAATTTCGGAATTTCGAACTCCATTCCATATGCTATGAAACCCAAAATTATAGCACATAGAATGGGGTTGCGAAATTTCGAAATCTATTTTATATGCTATGAAAAACGATAAAAATCCAAATCCACAATGGGCGCGACAAACATCCAAACCAACAAACAAATCCACAATTTTCCAAAATATATACGCGAAGACATAAGATAATCCGTTATTCTCGAGATACCTACCAGGCAAATCTCTGACTACCATAGATCCGATGTGCCCTCGAACCTGGGAAGGTTCCAAGTAAAATTGCCCATCGGGCTTGGCGTTTCTCGTCGCCAACCGTGCCTGCAGCTTGTTGCATCCGAAGCCCGTCGACACCGGACAGCCAGTTTTCTCTCTGATTTCATCCCGTATAACGGAAGCGAACTGCAGTGGCGTCGTTTGGGACTGCGCGAGAACCGACGTTACATCGGCGTACATTTCATCGCAGCTGACGGCCTCTATGCTCAGCGTGTAAGAAGCCACCGTGTTGTAGAGACTGTAAGAGACTTCTTTGTATCCTTCGAAGTCATATTTGATCGTCTTCAAATTCGGGCACAGCTTCAGAGCCTGACCGAGAAACATGCCGTTTTTCACGCCGGCCTTTCGCGCCTCGTACGAACACGACGCCACCTCGGACATGGAGCCGAAGTCTTCGTCGTTATCGGACTCGTCATTCTTCGAGCTCGAACTCGCGCTTCCCGGCTGCCTGTTGCCTTTCGCATGCGTAACGGCCACAGGCAGACCTCTCAGTTCGGGCCTGTTTCTCAGGCCAACAGAGACGAAGAAGCAATCCATGTCTATGTGCATTATCACCGGATCTTTTCCTGCTTCGTTCGTCTCCGGCAGAGTCGGAGACTCGAACAAATCGTCCTCCGAGTCCGATTCGTTTCGAACCGGCGGACGCGGAGCGGTTTTTCGGGGCAACGTTTTCAGACGATCCAGTCCGGGAAAGCGTCCGTCGTTTTTCGTTCTCAGCTCGTTGACGTAGTCCTTGAAAGTCGCGCCCATCGTCGATATGTGATGCAGCCGCGAATTGTTGTAAAATTCCGACAAAAATTCGGCGTTCTTTGTGCACAGAGGAGCGGAGTTGGATCTGCGGTCGCTGGTGGATGCTTCCTTGCCGTTTGTCGCTGCGGGAAGGGACGGAACTCTGGGAGCCGCGTTGCCGCTCTCCGGTAAATCGGCGCCCGACGGTTCGGAAGATTTTACGGTCGCCGCGAACAGAAGCGAACCGCTCGATTTCCCCTCGAACTGCAGAGACGGTTGAGTCTTGGAGCAATTGGAGTAAAGTACGTAAGGTCGCCAATCCAGGACCTTCCCAGCCTTGAGGCTATCCGTTATCCACTCCGGCTTGCAAATCGGCAGAGGATTCTGAGACTTTCTGTAAGCCACGATCTTGGAGTACGGCAAGTTGGACGCAATTATGTGAGTCGTCACGCGAGAGCGCATGTAATGATGATAAATTCCGCCGTTGGCCATCATCAGGCGCTTCAGATCGTCGGCACAGGGTATTGTGTAGCCGTTCACAAATATGGCAATGCCGTTGAACAGCGAAGTTGCGTCTTGAAATTCCTTCTTAGCCTCCTCCTCGAATTGCTCCTCCAGCTTTCCTTTCTTCGCAGCCATGTACGAGCTCTGTCGAAAAAGTTTTTTTACAATATATATGTCTATGTGATATCGGATAAACATATATTTTTTTGAAGCAGATTACATAAGTTCAAACTTTCTTTCTGTAAATATTAATAGTAATAATAAAAATAATAATAATATGATGCAACTTTATATATTCCTCTGGTAATAATTGAGATAGCGATCTTACCCAATCTTCCATGTCCATGTCCGCCCATGCCTTCTTCTTATTCTTCGACATGACGACAATAACTGCGTTCTCTCAACACAACAGCAAGTGTTGTTTGTCGCAGACAATTTTCATTTTCTTTTGTTTTTAAGTTTTATTCCCTCTGACACCTGTTGGGACAATAATATTTCACACGTTGAATAGTGTATTATTCGTCGATTATTACTTCCTTCGTGAATTCGTATAAGTCCATAGACATTTCACCTGTTACTGTCAATAATTGTCATATTGTGTTTCTTATTGTTGATATTTTCCATATTTTCTGAGTAAAATAATAACAGCGACGGCATTTTTGTCGTGTTTATTCACGTCCGGTAACATACAGCTGACAGCAGCGCTCTCCTTTGGTGCTTTCAATCCAGCCATGAAAATTATTACGTTAAGGGCATGTGGCACAGACTCAGTCGGTAACAAATCGCCTTCCCTGTTTTCTCCAAAACGATTGATCCAACGAGCAAAAGCAAATTAGGTTTTCATACTTATATCTATTGCCTACAAAAACCTAATTTGATTTTGGGCGAAGAATCAACCATCACGGAGAAAATAGGGAAAGCGATTTGTTACCATCGGAGCATTGTTACGTGTGTGTCACATCCCCTTAAGGGGAACTGAAATATCGCGGTCGGTAATGAAATCTGTAATGAACATTTTTCAAGGGTGCTAATTTTTTTGAGGAAATAGTATATAGTGCAACAAGGGCCGAAAGTTGGCGATGGCGACGTGTGTGAGGTTTCTTGCCTGAGCGGAGCGAGGGCGGCGATCACACGAGTCGCAATTACCAATTCGGCCCTCGTTTCACATCATACGTTTGCAACAAGTGCATGAATAGTGGTGCTTTGAATGGTAGTTTTGCGGGACAAACAGTAAAAAGTGAGGTTATAACTTGTCCTCCCGAGGGACGAAAGTGAAATCCAACGGATGAATATGAACCGACTTATCTGAGTCCTCGTCAACAGTCTCTTTGTAAGTAGTTGTTCATAAACGACCTGAAGAACGACCCAAAGAAAAATGCTCAACATGGTCGTCTTTCCGGTTACTTACTGATCAACACCGGCGAAATGACCCAACTTAGAGCTTTTTCAGTAATTCATACATCGCTCGTTTTTTGTAATCATTTTCGGTCGTTATTCCGGACGAAAAGTGTCACAGAACGACCAGTCGTTTTTTGGGTCCTTTGATAGTCGTTACAGACGGTCGTTTGACTTACTAGGGCCTGAATCGCATTCATTACAGTTCTTCTTGTGGCTCGTAAAGGAAAGTTGATTGCACAGGATGCAGTGGCGCTATGGAAGGCAGAGGCTATAAAAACACGAAGTACCATCGACGATGGCGTTAGAACTACTACTGTCGATCGATAAAGTACACCACACCACGGTCTTTTTCTTCCACATATTTTGTATCCACATTGTTTTTTCTCAGGATACATTTTAAATGAATTACGTCAAAGTATCACACCTCGACGGACAGTTCAATTGGCCTTCACCTCGTCAATATTCAGCAACAGCGATGCGTGACTATAAGACGCTGCGCACTCACGATTCGCTGTCGCTCAACTTTGACGAGTTGAAGGGCAATTTAAATGTCCGTCGAGAGAAAAATAATGAAATGAGTGGAAGAAAAAAGTGCGCCGCGTGTTGTGTACTGTATCGAACAGCAGTAGTAGTTCTGCTGGCATCGTTGATAGTAATTCTTGTCACGATGGATTTGTTTCAACACCGTTACTATAGATTAACTAAAATCTTGCTAATGCTCGTCGGACAATGGCCGTATCAGAGTAGACGTGCCAAACTCGGCTTTCGTTGTGTTTTATTCTTTCTCCCCGGTAGCGCACTCGTACCTCAGATACTAGCTATTGCGAAGTATCGTGACGACAGGAAAATGCTCATGCAATGCGTTATTCTATACGCTGTCGGCGCAATTTCCGCTACGAAGCTGATCAGTTTTATGATACACTCACCGAAGGTCTGTTATAATTTCGCAAATTACAATAATACAAAAGCACGGTAAAAGAGGCTGAGGGAAATCTGTTCAATACGTACAGAGATTAAAGTTGATGAATTTTATTCGTACGAATTGGCAAGAGTGGTCACGAGATCGAGAAGTGAACATTCTTCACGGATACGCCGAGCAGGGTGAAAAGATAGCCACTGTGTATACAGGTTAATCAAGTTTGATACGGAATAGTTTGAATTTGACAAATGTTTTATAGATGTACCGATGTTACATATAGCAATGATGTGTTTGGTGATGTTCATCGTTATAACCACACCAGTCATACCATCGTTCATCGACGTTCTGCTGAAAAACGGGACCGCAGACAAAGAATTTCCATATCCTCTCGTCTATTATAATATCGACGAGGAGAAATATTACTTTTACTTAGTTATCTATTCAAACATGAGCGCGTATTTGTTAGTGACGCTCATCATAAGCAATGACGTTGTACTAATCATTTACGTGCAGCACGTCTGTGGTATTTTTTCCGCACTGGGGTAAGTCAATGATCGAGTAATCGCAATAATAGACATTCTAAAGCTTCAACTGAAACTTTCAGGCACAAATTACAACGAATTGGTAATGATGACACATCAGTAGAAATAGGAGAAAGCCCACATACGCTGTATAAAAAAGACAGGGCATACCTAGCTTCGTGCATTGACAGACATAATGATGCTATCGAGTGAGATATTTTCCAGAATTGATCCAGAAAAACTAACGAATGTCATTAATAAATCTACTTTTGTTAGATATGTTGATCTTCTTAACGGAAGTTACACACGAACGTTTTTTGTAACCTGTGGGTTTGGCATGATTCTGATTAATGGATTAGGACTTCATGTAAAAAGTTACGACCACGCAGGAGAAAAGTGATTTTAGGCTATCATTTTTTTCCTGGCAATAACTATAGCCTTCCGAATTGACGGATAATCTCTCCATTCAGATTCTTATGACATCAGACGATCACGGGACAACCATGAGATTCCTACCTGTCATAATAGCTCTGCTGGGTTACTTCTTAATAGAATGCCACCTTTCCCAAATACTGATAGATCACAGCACCAGTATGCCTTATTATATGTAAGTTGCTATCCTCTCCTATATAAAAAAGAAGCGAAGCTCCAAAAGATCGATCTATTCGCGAAGCCAATTTATTCGTGCTGTAATTGGCCAATCATGGTCTTGTTAGAGAGACAACTTCATTTAGCAATAACTCACGCAGCGCGCGTGTTTTCGTTAGTACGCACAATCCCCTTTTCAAAAAGACATGACACTCTAATGATCGGGATAAATAATCGATTAATTGGAATCGTGAAGCTAGTTTACGTAATCAATTGGGATTTCGATAAAAGCGCGCGTGCGTCGCTCTTTAATGATTCTCCCGTTTTTTTGAACAAGCTTATACTGCTTTGCGATACAAGCGCGGAAAAACGAACATTATACGCAGGTTGTGAAGTGGTCGCACTAACTGCACTCTTACCACAGGAACACGATCCTAAGGCAAGGGCTTCCTGTAGTACGAGTGCGGTGAGTGCGATCCACTTCACAGTTTTCGCATAATATTCACTATACAGCACTAGTATCGCATAATATTTTTTTGTAGCGAATGCAGAAGTGCTACTTTCGAGCCTGCTGATTGTAGCACTGTACAGCCAGCGTGCGTAAAGTACGAGAAGCGTGCGTGAAGTAAAATCGGGATGTGCGCATACGCCGTGTCTTGTATTGTATCCATGGCTGTAAAATGCCACTTACACCACTCTTGGCAGGCACGAAAAGTACAATTTTTCATGCACGAGTTACAAAAATTACTATTTTGTAACAAATGCACAAATAAACTCCCACTTTTTATGCCTGTAGAGTGCGAAAACGTGCGAGAAAGTAGATAGAGTGTTAAAAAAGTGTGCGTAAATAATAATTTACGATACTAGTGCGATAAAACTTTTTCTGACGAGTGTAAGTTTGCAGCACGAAGTTTTTCGCAAGAATATCGTACCACATTTTCGCATCGAGTGAAGTAAAAAGTCTTCTTCCACGCAGATACAACAGCCAATGGTACAGACTACCGCTTGAGGACCAGAAAATTTTGCAATTTATGACGATGCGTAGTGCTGTACCCTGCCACCTGACAGCTGGAAAATTGATGGTCTTGTCCATGAGAACTTTCTGGCTTGTTAGAAGGATCATTATTTTATCAACACTGCACAAAAATTCCATCGCGTTCGATAAATTGTAATCGAAATACAATTCAGAGTTCACTTTTTATATTCCAGGTACTTAAGACATCCATGTCGTATTTTGGGTTTTTGCGTTCGACTCAAGGATTATAAACAAGGTATATCAAGATGGAAGATGGATGGTTGTTGCTGTTGGAACGAAACAGTATAATTTCAATAATGAATCTAATTAGATCGATCATTATTTCAGTGTCGATGTTATCTTCTAACCCAAAATCGTCGACCCGATCTGATACAGGCACACTCGACTATTTCTTTCAACAATCTCGACTACCACTGCTCAAAATATGCCGGGATGGAGGAGTGTCTTTGAAACTGAAAATTTGACCATAACTCTATGATTCAACAAATTTTTAGTGCACTCAATTGCCGTATTTTTAAAAAATCGCATATAGCAATAAACTATAAAGCAAAGAAACCCATGGAAGAATATGCTAACGAACAGGGTGATGAGTGCGTGGCACGCACTCCCAGCTGCAATAATTGAATCTGAGTCAACTAATCAATTTAAAAATAGGCTTGATAAACACTTGTCTACCTAATGTAAAATACAAGATGCAGATATTATAAGTTGTAAACTTTCTTTCTGTAAATATTAATAATAATAATAAATAATGTACGGTAACCGTACATATCATGCACGCCCACTCCCGCTTAAAACCTTAAAGGGGAGCGTTATACTCCTCGGAATATAGCTACACTAGGGCCTCGATTTGTGCAGCATCGATTTCCGTAACAGTCCCCACCACGGAGCGAATATCGATCGATGCAGTAAACTATTTGCCATGCTCGACAGTTAGTGTGGGCGGGGTATGCGCAGCCTCGATTTTTGTGCGTGTCAGTGGGAGCCGGTCCCGCCGCTGTGAATAAAGTCGAGGCCCTAGTGTACTGCCTCTGAGCCAACTCTTAAGCCTCTTCTCAACCGTTGGACTTTGCAAGGTTTCGCGGGTTCAGCTCCTCGAGGTTCATCCCGGATGCACTTTTGCACATGTGGAAGTGAACGGTTTATTGTTTAAATTGTCAACGGTCGCTAGGTATTTCCACCTAATTAAATACCAAGGATAAGTGAATTTTTGGTAAAAGAACGCCTTCTTTATTTATTGCGATATTCGTTGCCTCACAACAATGAACTTACACTTATGTTCAAGACTTGTGTTACAATATTACCGGTTCGGTGGAATCGCAGCACTCAATGCAGAAGGTGTTAAGCAATATCTATCGGAATGGTTCGCATGGAGGCGCGGGAGAAGGCGGGATAACTGATGAGGTCGCGACCCGAAGGCGGCGGCTGGTTCGAATAAAATACCGCACCACTTTTGCAAATAATGAGAATAATTCGTCCGCTCCGATCGCTCAACGTCGCGAGACTCACAAAAAACCCTCCCGCGCTCGAGTCCACGGTGTCCGCGCCACGATGCGAGCAGGAGCATCGGTAAGGTAGTTCTCGTCGCTAACACTTGCTTTCACTATCGTAGATAACACGGATCTTAACTAGTATTCTCATAACTGTCCGACCACGGATTTCACTGGTTCGACGAGGCGAAGCTGGGCTGAAAATCCCAGTTTAGACGGTGTAGCGTACGCTCTCTTGATCTCCGCAGGTTAACGACTGATAATTGTGTACCACAGCCGGCTCTATACACTACGTATCGCGATTCCCTCCCACAGTATTCTACTTTTGTTGATAACAAAGGTATTTATGTAATGACGTTATATATTAAGTTTTATAACATTCTGGTGAATACGGGGCTAGTTATTGTTTAAACAATCCGATCAACCCTTCACTTCGGAAGACTTTGCTTTGCATTTCCTTCACTGGAGTGCGGCGGCGTCGTCATCCGCAAAAGTGAGCCATTTCACGCCCACGTCAAGCAGCCTCTCATTCCAGTCTAGGCTTGAATATAGCTTGTATTTCAATTAAATGCGATAGAAGAACATTATTCCAGAAAATATCTAACAGTTCTTCTTGCAGCTCGCAAATGAAAGTTGAATACTTAGGATGCAGCGACGCAACGAAAAGCTATAAGGAGAGGCTATGAGAACACGAACTGCCATCGACGATGGCTTTAGAACTACTACTGCTAATCGATACAGTACACCACGCCACGGTCTTTTTCTTCTGCACATTTCATTTTTTTCTCAGGATACATTTTCATTGAATTACGTCAAAGTATCACACCTCGACGGACATTTAAATTGCCCTTTACTTCGTCAATGTTTTTGTTTCCGTGTGGCCTCTCATACACTTACACATCGCTGTCGCTCAACATTGACGAGGTGAAGGGCAATTTAAATATCCGTCGAGGTGCGATACTTTAACGTAATTCCATGAAAATATTCCTGAGAGAAAAATAATGCAACATTTCGAAGAAAAAGTTCGTAGCGTGTTGTGTACCGTATTGAATAGGAGTTGTAGTCCTATCGCCGTCGCCGATGGTAGTTCGTGTCACGATGGATCTCTTTGACCATCGTTACTATAGATTAAGTAAAATTTTGATGATGCTTATCGGGCAATGGCCGTATCAGAACATACGTGTCAAACGCGGCGTTCTTGCTTTATTATTTATTCTCACAACCAGCACAATCGTACCTGGGTTACAAGCTATTCTGAAGTATGGTCACAACATAGATATGATCCTCGAAACCTTAATTCTATACGGCTTCGGTGCAATTTCCGTTGTGAAGCTGTTGGGCTTTGTACTACACTCGCAGAAGGTCCGTCATAATTTCGCAAATTCCAACAATATCTTAAGTACGATAAGAGAGGCTGAAAAGGATCTGTTCAATACGTACAGAGATTAAACTTGATGAATGTTATTCGTACGGATTGGCAAGTGTGGGCACGACATCGAGAAGTTAACATTCTTCACAGATACGCCGAGCAGGGGGGAAAGATGGCTATTATGTATACAGGTTAATCAAGTATGATAAGGGATCGTTCGATTTTGACAAATATTTCATAGATTTACCGATGTTACGTATAGTAATAACGTATTCCTCGTTCTTCATCGTTATGACCGAACCAATCATACCAGCGATCATTGACGTTTTGCTGAAGAACGGTACCGCAGCCAGAGAATTTCCATATCCTATGGTCTATTACAATATCGACGAGCAGAAATATTACTTTCACTTGATTGTGTATTCAAACGTATGCGCATATTCGTTGATGACGGTCATATTAAGCAGTGAAATTATCTTAATCATTTACGTGCAGCACGTCTGTGGTATTTTTTCGGCACTGGGGTAAGTCAATGATAGAGTGATCGCAATAACAGGCATTCTATAGTTTAATCCATAACCTTCAGGCACAAATTACAACGAATTGGGAGTAATGACACATCAGTAGGGAAAACCGTGGCACACCTAACTTCGTGCATCGACAGACACAATGATGCTATCAAGTGAAAAATTTTACAGAATTTATCTAAGAAAACTAACGAATATCATTAATAAATCTACTTTTATTAGATATGTCGATCTCATCGACGAAACTTATACACGAGCGTTTTTTATTACCTGTGGGCTTGGCATCATTCTGATTAATATAATAGGACTTCAGGTAAAAAGTTACGACCACACAGGAAAAAAATGATTTTAGATAATCATTTTTTTTTTGGCAATAACGAATCGCCTTCTGAATTGACGGATAACCTATAAATTCAGGTTTTTATGGCATCAAGCGATCCCACGACAACATTGAGATTCCTACCTGTCACATTGGCGCTGATGGGTTACTTCTTTATGGAATGCTACGGTTCCCAAATACTGATAGATCACAGCACCAGTATACGTTATTATATGTAAGTTGCTATCATCTCCTATAAATATATATATTATATGTATTATATTTATATTATTATTATTAGGGAATAAAAAAGATGACACTCGAATGATCGAGATAAATATATCGCAATAATCGAAATCGTGAAACCCGTATTCGTAGCCAATCGGGATCGTGCGTTTCATTTACAGTCCACTCCCTCTAACTCAACGCTGTCGGGACCGGATTTCCGTGGTATAGAGAGAGTGGCTTGCTAGAGAGAGTCCCCCACCACAGCCTACCGTCAGCCATGTGAAGCGGGCGATACGGTTAGGTTAGGTCGGTTAGGTTAGGTTAGATGGCAGACAAATTCTCGAAAGTGGGGGTAACGCCTTCTCCTCTGTGGCTTCGCGTTGAGAGAGAATTGAGGGGAAATGGCCTACTAGAGAGCGTTGAGTTAGAGGGAGTTTACTGTAGTAAGATCGGCACACCTTTCTCGTATTGGCCGACGCGGGTCTGTCCTTGTGGCCGGGCAGGTATTCGCTGGTTGTCGATGCTGCCTAATTGTAAAGAAGAAGATCGGCACAACTAATCTAAAAAAATTAAATAAGCGCATGCGAAGCGACCGCGTTGTTGCTACTACAGGAAAAAAACGAAGCTCGAAAGTTCGACCTATTCGCGAAGCAAATTTACGTGAAGCAAATCGTGAAGTCAGCTTGCGTAGTCAATCGGGATTGGGGTAATAAGATATTCACACCTAACCTAAAAGTACGCGTGCATCGCACTTTAATGATTCTCCCGTTTTTTCGTACAAGTATCACATACTTCTTCGCAATACAAGTGCGGTAAAGCGAACATTATACGCAGGTTGTGAAGTGGTCGCACTAGTTGCACTCTTACCACAGGAGCACGAGTCTAATGCGAGTGCTTCCTGTAGTACGAGTGCAGCGAATGCGATGCATTTCACAGTTTTCGTATAATATTCGCTATACAGTCGACTTTCCGTAATATCGCGCAATCGGGACTCGGAATGCGCTACATTAGAGAGCGTGCGAAATTACAAAATGCCCCCACTCTATTCTAATAGACTGATCTTCAGAAAGAGATTGAGGCAAGAGTCGCACGCGCAAAGCCGCCCGGCGTGTCTCGCCAGTAAAGCGACGCCGTATAGTGGGGCAAGCATTTCCCTCACGGTGAAACAGTTTAGAGAGAGAATTCTGGTAGACTAGGACCTTGATTTTTGCCCCCTCGGTTTCTGAATCAGTCCCCACCACGGAGCGAATATCGATCGACGCAGTAAGCCAGTTGCCATGCTCGACAGTTAGTATGGGCGGGGCATGCGCAGCCTCGATTTTCTTGAGTGTGAGCGGGAGCCGGTCCCGCCGCTGTGAATGAAGTCGAGGTCCTAGTGTACTTGGCCTTGCGGCATAAAACCACGGGAAGAAGAAGAGAGAGGATTAAGGGGAAACGCTATATTACGGAGAGTCCCCTGTACCGCACTAGTATCGTATAATATTTTCACAACCTTGTGAAATAAAATTTTGTCGGGTACTCGTGCGAAAAACGTTTTCTGAACTCGTGTGATAGCAACACTCGCCTTCGACTCGTGTTGCAAAGTCATACTCGTCAGAAAAAGGTTTTGCGCAAATACCGCCATTTTCCCACCGAGTGAAATAAAACTTTTTCGGCGAGTGGTTAGTTTGCAATAGGAGTTGTAATCACACGAGTATAAAAAAAGTTTTTCGCACGAGTATCGTACCAAATTTTCGTATCAAGTGAAATAAAAAGTCTTCTTTCACGCAGATACAACAGCCAATGGTACAGCCTGCCGCCTGAGGGCCAGAAAATCATACAATTTATGACGATGCGTAGTACCGTACCCTGCCACCTGACAGCTGGAAAAATGATGGTCTTGTCCGTGAGAACTTTCTGGCTTGTTAGAAGGATCATTGTTTTATCAACACTGCACAAAAATTCCATCGCGTTCGATAAATTGTAATCGAAATACAATTCATAGTTCATTTTTTTACATTCCAGGTATTTAAGACAACCATCTCGTATTTTGGGTTTTTGCGTTCGACACAGGGATTATAAACATTGTATATCGAAATGGAAGCTGGACGGTTGTTGATGCTGGAGCAAAATAGGACAATTTCAATAATAAATTGAATTATATCGATAATTATGTCAGTGTCGATGTTATCTTCTAACTCAAAATCGTCGACTCAATCTAATACAGGCATCTCGACTATTTCCTTCGCCAAGTATTGGCTATACAAACTCCATTCAAATACAGCGCGACATCGATTAACTTAGGTGGGTATGTAACGGGTACCGGATTAAATGCCTATGGAAAAATAACCAAATATTTTACATAAAAAGATATATTTATTGCAACAAAAGTTAAATAAAAAAAACCGTACTTTTGTCGTTTCTGCTAAAGGGAGGCGACCAATTCTTGCAATGGTCCAAAGGTGTTAAATATCTCTATCGGCAAACGAACGAAATTTTTTATTTTCTCAGTGTACGCAAATTTCAGAAAGCAATTTTATACAACATCTTGCGGCAAGTTTTCACCGTTTCAATTTTATGAGATGTAGACATTTTTTTATGTTACGATTAAAGGTGCAAAGTAACTTGCACATGGGTTTCTGGTTTATTCAATTTTCGCGCATAGCTTCCTCTATTAGAAAGCCAAAATCGATCAAGAAAATGTCTCACAGAGAACGCAATGCGCAAGTTTAATAAATGAAGAAGTCATGTGCAAATGATTTTGCACCTTTTTTATGATATATTCCCAATTTTAATTATCTTTATTTTGTGCGAATACTCCACTCACCTCCAGTTTTCAGGCAGATACTGGAAAATTGGTCGTAAATAGATTTATAAATATATGTATATATTTATACATACACTAGGGCCTCGATTTGTGCGGCCTCGGTTTCCGCAACAGTCCCCACCACCAAGCGAATATCGATCGACGCAGTAAGCTATTTGCCATGCTCGACAGTTGGTATGGGCGGGGCATGCGCTGCCTTGGTTTTCGTGAGTGTCTGTGGGAGCCCGGTCCCGCCGCTGTGCATGAAGTCGAGGCCCTAGTGTACTGCCTCTTTGAGCCAACTCTTAAGAGCATGTGCAATACCGCGGTCGGTAATAAAAACTGTAATCAACTTTTCTCATGGATTCTGGTATATACGATCAAAAGAAAAGTCTCATCGGAAGGGGATATCATTTCGGCTTCCCATGAGACTTTTCTTTTGACCGTATATGCGAGATCCAGTGAGAAAAGTTGATTAGTTTTTGATACCGACTGAGCCCGGGATGGACGGGGAGGGGGGTGTTTCATATGGTCTTAAGCCTCTTCTCAACCGTTACACTTCGCAAGGTTTCGCGGGTTCAGTTTCTCGAGGTTCATCCCGGATGCAATTTTGCACATGTGGACGTGAACGATTTATTGTTTAAATTGTCAACGGTCGCTAGGTATTTCCACCTAATTAAATACCGAGGATAGGTGAATTTTTGGTAAAATAACGCCTTCTTTATTTATTGCAATATTCGTTGCCTCACAACAATGAACTTACACTTATGTTCAAGACTTGTGTTATAATATTACCGGTTCGGTGGAATCGCAGCACTCAATGCAGAAGGTGTTAAGCAATATCTATCGGAACGGTTCGCATGGAGGCGCGGGAGAAGGCGGGATAACTGATGAGGTCGCGACCCGAAGGCGGCGGCTGGTTCGAATAAAATACCGCACCACTTTTGCAAATGATGAGAATAATTCGTCCGCTCCGATCGCTCAACGTCGCAAGACTCACGAAAATCCTCCTGCGCTCGAGTCCACCGTGTCCGCGCCACGATGCGAGCAGGAACGTCGGTAAGGTAGTTCTCGTCGCTAACACTTGCTTTCACTATCGTAGATAACACGGATCTTAACTAGTTTTCTCATAACTGTCCGACCACGGATTTCATTGGTTCGACGCGGCGAAGCTGGGCTGAGAACCCCAGTTTAGATGGTGTAGCGTATGCTCTCTTGATCTCCGCAGGTTAACGACTGATAATTGTGTACCACAGCCGGCTCTATACACTACGTATCGCGACTCCCTCCCACAGTATTCTACTTTTGTTGATAACAAAGGTATTTATGTACTGACGTTATATATTAAGTTTTATAACATTCTGGTGAATACGGGGCTAGTTATTGTTTAAACAATCCGATCAACCCTTCACTTCGGAAGACTTTGCTTTGCATTTCCTTCACTGGAGTGCGGCGGCGTCGTCATCCGCAAAAGTGAGCCATTTCACGCCCACGTCAAGCAGCCTCTCATTCCAGTCTAGGCTTGAATATAGCTTGTATTTCAATTAAATGCGATAGAAGAACATTATTCCAGAAAATATCTAACAGTTCTTCTTGCAGCTCGCAAATGAAAGTTGAATACTTAGGATGCAGCGACGCAACGAAAAGCTATAAGGAGAGGCTATGAGAACACGAACTGCCATCGACGATGGCTTTAGAACTACTACTGCTAATCGATACAGTACACCACGCCACGGTCTTTTTCTTCTGCACATTTCATTTTTTTCTCAGGATACATTTTCATTGAATTACGTCAAAGTATCACACCTCGACGGACATTTAAATTGCCCTTTACTTCGTCAATGTTTTTGTTTCCGTGTGGCCTCTCATACACTTACACATCGCTGTCGCTCAACATTGACGAGGTGAAGGGCAATTTAAATATCCGTCGAGGTGCGATACTTTAACGTAATTCCATGAAAATGTTCCTGAGAGAAAAATAATGCAACATTTCGAAGAAAAAGTTCGTAGCGTGTTGTGTACCGTATTGAATAGGAGTTGTAGTCCTATCGCCGTCGCCGATGGTAGTTCGTGTCACGATGGATCTCTTTGACCATCGTTACTATAGATTAAGTAAAATTTTGATGATGCTTATCGGGCAATGGCCGTATCAGAACATACGTGTCAAACGCGGCGTTCTTGCTTTATTATTTATTCTCACAACCAGCACAATCGTACCTGGGTTACAAGCTATTCTGAAGTATGGTCATAACATAGATATGATCCTCGAAACCTTAATTCTATACGGCTTCGGTGCAATTTCCGTTGTGAAGCTGTTGGGCTTTGTACTACACTCGCAGAAGGTCCGTCATAATTTCGCAAATTCCAAATATCTTCGAAATATCTTAAGTACTTTCGAAATATCTTAAGTACGATAAGAGAGGCTGAAAAGGATCTGTTCAATACGTACAGAGATTAAACTTGATGAATGTTATTCGTACGGATTGGCAAGTGTGGGCACGACATCGAGAAGTTAACATTCTTCACAGATACGCCGAGCAGGGGGGAAAGATGGCTATTATGTATACAGGTTAATCAAGTATGATAAGGGACCGTTCGATTTTGACAAATATTTCATAGATTTACCGATGTTACGTATAGTAATAACGTATTCCTCGTTCTTCATCGTTATGACCGAACCAATCATACCAGCGATCATTGACGTTTTGCTGAAGAACGGTACCGCAGCCCGAAAATTTCCATATCCTATGGTCTATTACAATATCGACGAACAGAAATATTACTTTTACTTGATTATGTATACAAACGTATGCGCTTATTCGTTGATGACGGTCGTACTAAGCAGTGAAATTATCTTAATCATTTACGTGCAGCACGTCTGTGGTATTTTTTCGGCACTGGGGTAAGTCAATGATAGAGTGATCGCAATAACAGGCATTCTATAGCTTCATCCAAAACCTTCAGGCACAAATTACAACGAATTGGGAGTAATAACACATCACTAAAGAAAACCATGGCACACCTAACTTCGTGCATCGACAGACACAATAATGCTATCAAGTGACAAATTTTACAGAATTTATCTAGGAAAATTAACGAAAATCATTAATAAATCTACTTTTGTTAGATATGTCAATCTCATCGAAGCAGCTTACACACGAGCGTTTTTTATTACCTGTGGGCTTGGCATCATTCTGATTAATGTAGTAGCACTTCAGGTAAAAAGTTACGACCACACGGGGAAAAAATGATTTTAGATTATCATTTTTTTCTTGGCAATAACGAATCGCCTTCTGAATTGACGGATAACCTATAAATTCAGGTTGTTATGGCATCAAGCGATCGCATGACAATATTGAGATTCCTACCTGTCACATTGGCGCTGATGGGTTTCTTCTTCATGGAATGCTACGGTTCTCAAATACTGATAGATCACAGCACCAGTATACGTTATTATATGTAAGTTTTTATCATCTCCTATAAATAGATATATTATATATCTTATATTTATATTATTATTATTAGGGAATAAAAAAGATGACACTCGAATGATCGAGATAAATATATCGCAATAATCGAAATCGTGAAACCCGTATTCGTAGCCAATCGGGATCGTGCGTTTCATTTAGTAAGATCGGCACACCTTTCACGTATTGGCCGACGCGGGTCTGTCCCTGTGGCCGGGCAGGTATTCGCTGGTTGTCGATGCTGTCTAATTGGAAAGAAGAAGCTCGGCACAGCTAATCTAAAAAAATTAAATAAGCGCATGCGAAGCGACCGCGTTGTTGCTACTACAGGAAAAAAACGAAGCTCGAAAGTTCGACCTATTCGCGAAGAAAATTTACGTGAAGCAAATCGTGAAGTCAGCTTGCGTAGTCAATCGGGATTGGGGTAATAAGATATTCACACCTAACCTAAAAGTACGCGTGCATCGCACTTTAATGATTCTCCCGTTTTTTCGTACAAGTATCACATACTTCTTCGCAATACAAGTGCGGTAAAGCGAACATTATACGCAGGTTGTGAAGTGGTCGCACTAGTTGCACTCTTACCACAGGAGCACGAGTATAATGCGAGTGCTTCCTGTAGTACGAGTGCAACGAATGCGATGCATTTCACAGTTTTCGTATAATATTCGCTATACAGTCGACTTTCCGTAATATCGCGCAATCGGGACTCGGAATGCGCTACATTAGAGAGCGTGCGAAATTACAAAATGCCCCCACTCTATTCTAATAGTCTGATCTTTAGAAAGACGTGGACGTAAGCGACGCACGCGCAAAGCGAAATTCTTTTTCTTTCCGTGATGGCTTTAGGCCACTAAGCCAACTGCCTGAAAGCAAAATTATGAAATGTCCCCACTCTATTCTAATAGACTGATCTTTAGAAAGAGATTGAGGCAAGAGTCGCACGCGCAAAGCCGCCCGGCGTGTCTCGCCAGTAAAGCGACGCCGTATAGTGGGGCAAGCATTTCCCTCACGGTGAAACAGTTTAGAGAGAGAATTCTGGTACACTAGGACCTTGATTTTTGCCCCCTCGGTTTCTGAATCAGTCCCCACCACGGAGCGAATATCGATCGACGCAGTAAGCCAGTTGCCATGCTCGACAGTTAGTATGGGCGGGGCATGCGCAGCCTCGATTTTCTTGAGTGTGAGCGGGAGCCGGTCCCGCCGCTGTGAATGAAGTCGAGGTCCTAGTGTACTTGGCCTTGCGGCATAAAACTACGGGAAGAAGAAGAGAGAGGATTAAGGGGAAACGCTCTATTACGGAGGGTCCCCTGTACCGCACTAGTATCGTATAATATTTTCACACCTTGTGAAATAAAATTTTGTCGGGTACTCGTGCGAAAAACGTTTTCTGAACTCGTGTGATAGCAACACTCGCCTTCGACTCGTGTTGCAAAGTCATACTCGTCAGAAAAAGGTTTTGCGCCAATACCGCCATTTTCCCACCGAGTGAAATAAAACTTTTTCGACGAGTGGTTAGTTTGCAATAGGAGTTGTAATCACACGAGTATAAAAAAAGTTTTTCGCACGAGTATCGTACCAAATTTTCGTATCAAGTGAAATAAAAAGTCTTCTTTCACGCAGATACAACAGCCAATGGTACAGACTGCCGCCTGAGGGTCAGAAAATCATGCAATTTATGACGATGCGCAGTACCGTACCCTGCCACCTGACAGCTGGAAAAATGATGGTCTTGTCCGTGAGATCTTTCTGGCTTGTTAGAAGGATCATTGTTTTATCAACACTGCACAAAAATTCCATCGCGTTCAATAAATTGTAATCGAAATACAATTCATAGTTCATTTTTTTACATTCCAGGTATTTAAGACAACCATCTCGTATTTTGGGTTTTTGCGTTCGACACAGGGATTATAAACATTGTATATCGAGATGGAAGCTGGACGGTTGTTGATGCTGGAGCAAAATAGGACAATTTCAATAATAAATTGAATTATATCGATAATTATGTCAGTGTCGATGTTATTTTCTAACTCAAAATCGTCGACCCAATCTAATACAGGCATCTCGACTATTTCCTTCGCCAAGTATTGGCTATACAAACTCCATTCAAATACAGCGCGACATCGATTAACTTAGGTGGGTATGTAACGGGTGCCGGATTAAATGCCTATGGAAAAATAACCAAATATTTTACATAAAAAGATATATTTATTGCAACAAAAGTTAAATAAAAAAACTGTACTTTTGTCGTTTCTGCTAAAGGGAGGCGACCAATTCTTGCAATAGTCCAAAGGTGTTAAATATCTCTATCGGCAAACGAACGAAAATTTTTATTTTCTCAGTGTACGCAAATTTCAGAAAGCGATTTTATACAACATCTTGCGGCAACTTTTCACCGTTTCAATTTTATGAGATGTAGACATTTTTTTATGTTACGATTAAAGGTGCAAAGTAACTTGCACATGGGTTTCTGGTTTATTCAATTTTCGCGCATAGCTTCCTCTATTAGAAAGCCAAAATCGATCAAGAAAATGTCTCACAGAGAACGCAATGCGCAAGTTTAATAAATGAGGAAGTCATGTGCAAATGATTTTGCACCTTTTTTATGATATATTCCCAATTTTAATTATCTTTATTTTGTGCGAGTACTCCACTCACCTCCAGTTTTCAGTCAGATACTCTAAAATTGGTCGTAAATAGATTTATAAATATATGTATATATTTATACATACACTAGGGCCTCGATTTGTGCGGCCTCGGTTTCCGCAACAGTCCCCACCGCCAAGCTCATATCGATCGACGCAGTAAGCTATTTGCCATGCTCGACAGTTGGTATGGGCGGGGCATGCGCTGCCTTGGTTTTCGTGAGTGTCTGCGGGAGCCGGTCCCGCCGCTGTGCATGAAGTCGAGGCCCTAGTATATATATATTCGATTTCTAGCGTAGTAGAATAGTATATTTCGATACTAGAGGCCAAAACGAGCAGTGCGCAAGAAGCGAGATGGCCTCGTGTATCGAACCATATTTTTCTTTACGAAGGCAATGCAAAATCCAAGTTGTGCACCATTCACATGCATGCCCAATGGCGCATGCCTGTGGCGCCTCGGTCGCCTCGATGTTACCATAGCAACCGCTTGGTAACAGTGCGCAAAGTACTTTGCGCACTGGTGAAGGCATTTTGCGCACCGGTGAAAGTATTTTGCGCATCGCATTTGCGTATCGTGCGGGAATCAGCCATTTTGCATGCCTGTGAATGGTGCGCAAACGAGGATTTTGCATGCATGAGTAAAGAAAAAAACTTTTTCTAACTTAGCGTCGAGACACGACCGAGTCTCTTGATATTCGCCTGTTTTTTTTAGTAATTAAAAGCGTTACCTGATTCTAACGCAGTTGCCTCTGAAAGCCCAGAGTACCGAGAGCAGCTCGAGGAGTCGGAGATACCTTTCGCCACCATGCGCAATATATAAAAGATATATATAGATAAATATATATGTCTCACTTAAATATAAATTACCTGCGACAGAAGGTTTGAATGAGACTTTTTTCATTAAAAAAACTAATCTTGCACTTTTGGTTCGTCAAACAATTGCCACTTTCGCACCGAGTGAAGTAAAGTAGCATGCGATACTTGCGGTTGGGAAGTGGACAACACTCGCCTTCAGCTAGTAACGCAGACAGCACTCGCCTTCAGCTAGTAACGCAGACAGCACTCGCCTTCAGCTAGTAACGTAGACAGCACTCGCCTTCAGCTAGTAACGCAGACAGCACTCGCCTTCAGCTAATAACGTAGACAGCACTCGCCTTCAGCTAGTAACGCAGACAGCACTCGCCTTCAGCTAGTAACGCAGACAGCACTCGCCTTCGGCTCGTGCTACTGTGGTACTGGATTCCGATTCGTGCGGCCAACTTCACAACCTTCGTCGAAAGACCGCGTTTCGTATTAGCATCATATTTCGACCAGAAATACGTCACTTCCTGCTTGAAAATCTCATTTTTTCGACCGGAAGTGACGTCATACCAGAAATACTTCACTTCCGGTTTGACAATCGTATCTTTCGATCAACAGTGGTATCTTCGAAAGTGACCGGGAAATGACGTATTTCTCATGTCACTTCCGGGCAAAAGAAATATTGCAACTGCAAGTGACCTTTTCTTCTATGACGTTACTTCTAGTAAAAAATTAATGTTTCAAAACCGGAAGATAAATATACTTTGATATGTCTATAAAAAAAATATAGTTTTTCTCAATAACTTTTTAGAAGAGAACCACCAAATTTTTAGGGGTTGAGAATTTTTTTACTTTTTCATGACCGCCTACGGGGATATCCTTGTCACTGACTTGCTCCCGATGCTTTATCGAAGAGTGCTTCTTCTGGTTTATTGATAATTGTCGCATGGTTTTTTTTTCTGACGATACAGCGTAAGTGGGCTCGATGATGCATCCGGGGGAAGATATTCGGAATCAATCCAGGGATCTTCGATGTATAGTTATATTATATATGGATCTCACTATGAATATACGTACATACATTATCAGTAATGAAGCTATAACAATTATTTTATACCCTTGAATCCTTACGCGCGTTGCAAGAGTAGCAGATAATCAGTGTGAGAGGAAAATATATAAATAATAGAACTATTATACAGAATATATATATACGAGGATGTGGGATCAGATACTAGAACTTACTTCCTTTTCGCGAATATATAAAAAAAATCTTATCGAATCTGATATTCTTCAACAGTCCCGTAACTCTTTCATTCTTTCTTTCTTTTTCTATCACTATATCAGATGGTTCAACCAATATATAACAACGAAACGTTCGCAGATACCGAGTGCGAACACTACGAACACAAAGAAAACACTTGTAGCTTGGAACACTGGCGATAATTAGTGCCAAGCTTCAGGGCAACTCTGTGTAGGTAAAAAAAATATATAAATAAAAAAAACACAGCTCAGCATAGAGCGGCCAATTTTCGAACCGTGGAGAGATCGCGGAGAAGCATCTGCACTGTCTGCTTTGTACGACGTTGAACCTCCGAAGAAGATACTCCATCGTCGGGATCCATTGACTCTAGTACTGTAAGGATGCGAATATTAGTGCCAACGCAGGAGTATGTAGTAGCGTTGTACATGGTAACTCGTACGAGGATAATAAACTGAGAGTCATCGTTTTTATAACGTTTTCAGAACTTACCACAGACTTGAGCCTCGATCGTAGTCAATCGCGAATCGATATGGTTCTGAAAATGTTCAATGTGCTCCAAGAGCCTCTGCCGACACTCCGCCGGATCGATCGGAGCTTCCGGCTCCGGTATGAAGGGCTGCATGGGTGCGGCGAGTTCCTGCGGCGGTACCGACGGAATGGATTCAGCCGGGGTCATTGCCTCTGGTGTTTCCACGTCAGTTGACGACGTCTTTATCGTCGAGGCGTCGTTCTGTGATTCTGTACAGACACAGCGACGATGTAAACAGTTTCTTGAATGGTAAGTGCGTAGAAAGGCAGTTCTTGACGAGTGTGAAAATGCCACATGAGCAGAAGGCGATTGCGGCATTGACACGTGTCAGAACTTCCTTTTCTACGCCGATGCAATTCACATAATTTTTCCTAACAAATTCACAAAAAACCACGATTTTCGTTTCGAAAGGTACTTTCTCGCACTAGTGTGAGAGAAAAGGAAATATTGCGTTTGTGCGCATGCGCAGTATTTTTCTCGCACGCGATGCGAAAAAGGGCCTTTCTACATTCACTTCACAGGAACGGAAAGCGGGATTTTACAAATGCATGAGTTAGAAAAATATCTTTGTAACCGAAGTTGCACGGTGAATAATACGCACCGCCATCTTCGTTCTTTATTTCCATACTGGCGAAGGTATTCTCTACGTCGTCGGAATTCTCGAGCTTCGTCAGTGCGCCTAATAGAATGTTACCATCCGAATCGTCGGGGTTCTCCTTCTTCGACGCGGCCTTCGTCTCGTCCGGCGACGTACTGTCCTCTTCGAGAATTTTCATCAGTTCCGTGTCCGAAGCAATCGACTTCTCGTCGAGCTCGTCCTTGAGCACGGCCGTGACCTCCGTCTTGGGCTCGACGAAAGTATCGATCATGGAATCGATCGGTTCCACCTTTGGCTTGACCAATCGCATCACCGGCACGGGCTCGACCGTTGGCTCGGGAATCTCTGACTTTTCCCAGTTCTTCGCCCACAGATAGAGCTTGGGATGATCCTTCTTTCTGTAAACATCAAATTTTCAATATATTTTTTAAGAATCGCCTTTTTCTCCACCTTTTTTTTCTCGTAATTCAAGTAAATTTAACTCACTGCGCCACGCTTAATTTGACCCGGAGGCTGTGAAGAATCTGTTGTATCTGCAACAACGCTGCCACGAGATCGCACGATCGTTTCAGCAACGCGGTTCTTTGATTGATGGTATTTTGGTCTTTGGTACGTTTGCTCAAACTATAAAGAAAGAAAAAAAGGAAAATTAAATCCCACGTCCAGTCGAGGTGATCGGTTCATCGATCGATCGGCTACCTGGCCAGCTTTCCATCTTTGAGCCACTCCTGATCGTGCAGGTACTTCATGGAAGGTCGCTGTCTGTACGGATGCCGACAAATATAGCAAATATATTTTTCGGGTACGTCCTTCTCCCTCTCGATGGCATTGCAGTGACCGTGTTGCCAGCACAGGCAAAGATCGCACTGAATCATTAAACCGTCTTCCTCCATAAAACCGCAGGTACAGTTTATTATCTCCTCCCGTCGGAGCTGCTCGACCTTGACCATCTCCCCGTTGATCATCATCATAACCCCGTCCCCTTCTGTGACGAGTAGAAAAAGACCGTTAGCAACACAAAATCCAATTATCGCAAAATATCTCATTCGCCGAACAGTGTCGCGTTTTCTTGCTATGATTGCAGGCTCGTTAAATCGATCGATTTATTAAATGCGATGAGAGACGAAATTACATGTCGATTGTGAATAAAAAAAATATATATATAAATAATGATAATAAACGACGAAGGTATGAACTGATCGTGCCTTTCGAACTCTCATGCCAAATGATGATTTAAACGAAAACAAAACGAAAAAAAAATTTATAAATATACCTTCCGCCTCGTTACTAATATCTCTTTTAGTAGAATCCCCTTTCGGGGTATCGGCTTTTTCAAGACGTGAATCGTTTAGCTGACCTAAAGAACAACACAAAACAATAGAGTATAAACAGGCAAAAATATTCTACCGAAAAAAATAATAACTGGCAATCTTCTCGATTTAATGGAGAACGATCTACGTAGCACAATCAATGTATATCGAGTTAAAAATATATATACATAAAAAAAAAACAAAAAATTAAAAAATTAATAACGAACTACCATTCGCAGAAAAAACAGTCGATAATGCGGATATGATGTGATGAGACTTACTGCTTTGGCTGTTCTCGTCGCTCTTTGCGTCTGATTTCCTACGACTGAATCTATAGACGAGAGCAGCTGGACCCTCGGCGTCCAATGCACTGTCATCTAAATCCCCATAATCATCCGTAAGCTCCTGCATGCCTGATAGCAAGAAAAAGCATTTTTCTGCCTACACTCATCCGCGATAACGAAACATAATGGACATAATGGTACAAAAAAAATCATCGGGGATGACAGAGTGAGGGGAGATAAACGTTTGTACATGGACAACGAGGGGCGAAAATCGAATCTGTTAATTCATCGCTCAACTGAACATAAATTAGCCTAATATTTTATGTACATCTTGCAATATTTTTCAATGAGAAACTTTTCCATGGTAAATTAACCCTTCAACGATTGTTGGGAAGAACACATCTATTTTTACACAAAAAAAAATCCTTGTACGGATCGCGCGATATTTCGAGCAAGCACACTATCTTTCCCCCGAGCGTTGAAGGCTTAATTGCACGTGGCACGCATTCTTCTAAAGGCATATGTATGAAAATAATTTCCGGAATGAAAAAAAAAAACTACCAGCACCCTTGAGATCGTTAATCGAAATCCGTGCCAGATTGTTTTATACACTAAAAAGAAAAGAGAAGACAAGATAATTGTTTACCTTGCCTGCCCTTCGATCGTGATAGATCGGAGCTGTACTCGGAAAGCTGCCGTTTCCTCTGTACTTTCCCTTTGTCCGGATGAAAAGCTTCGTCGAGGGACTTCGATCTGTCGAGTCTCGAGGCGTCGGGCGTAGGCAAGGGCGGTCTGACCGGCAGAAGTGTCTTGATGCCGACTTGGGTTTTTTCCTCACGGATCTTTAGATCGAACAGAGCTCCCGGCGACATAGCGCAGGCAGTGGCATCGACTTTCTTCGTCAACTCGTCGTCCATGTCCATGCTCGCGTTCGAGCACGGCGACATCAGTTCGAACTTTGAATCGTCGCGCAACGGAGTTCCCAACGATTTGTCGCTCGCGACGATTTCCGGTGCGCAGTTGACGGAAGTCGTGAGAGGCGAAGTCGCGAGTAGAGGAACGACTTGTCCGGGAGATGCGATCAACTGCGTCGCCGGCAAAATCGGCTTCTCGTGCGCCGCTTTTCGCTTCTCGAACTTATTTATCTTGTCCAAGAAATTGTTGTTCGACTTCTTGGGCGTGATGTCGATTATTGACTCTCCGATCGTTCTCGCGTAAGCCAAGTCAGCCACGTTCGGCGTCGAGCCGAGGAACTTGGAGTACTCCGGATGATAGTGCTTTATGTGCATCTGCAAAAGATTCTCCTTTCGGAAGTTTTTGCAACATCCCTCCTTTGGACACTTGTAAGCGCTGTCCTCCATCTCGACGCGAAGACCGCCGATGAAGACCGCTGGGAAAAAAGAAATTCATCGATAAGAATCTGGTGATTTGTGTCGTGGGCGTTTACTTGCGGGATACTCACAATAAATTGTTCCTAATTGGTTAGATTGCAACGAACGAATCAATAGAAATTTTTAAGTAAGGTGTAAGAAATATTTAATATTTAATACGATTTAAGGAGGTCGGAGCGCTTCACACTAATCAAATGAGCACTAAATTTTTAATGTTGTTTACACAAACTTTTACGCATGTATTGATGATTATAGCAGAGGGTTATTTGTATTACAGCAGGTGGTACACCTGCTGTAATACAAATAACCCTCCAAACCTAACCTACCAAAGAAAAACATTAATTTCAATGGATTTGCAAAAATATTAACTGGTTTGTGCTCATTTTCGAAAAGGTACATACGCGTTCAGTTTTTTCAAAGAATAAGCACAAACAAGTTAATATTTTTGCAAATCCATTACAATTAATTAGTTTCGATGTTAAGGTCATCTGCTGCAATATAATTAATCATCCGCTACAGTCAATAGATGCGAAAGTGTGTATAAACGCCTTTAAAAATGTAGAACTAATTTGACGAATGTGAAACGCTGCAACCTCCTTACATGGTCGATACCGGCGACCATCCGCATATTTTCGTTTCCGCCCTTAAAAGAATAATAATGTTCCTTACCACCGTCCTCGACCGGCGTGGTAGTCGGAGTAATCGGTGCCGCAACTTCCGCAGGACTCGGCGCCAGGAGCAACGCATTTTCCGGCGTAGCCGTTACCGCCTTCGTCTTTGGCAAAAGGGTTTTAATCTTCTTCGGCAACTCCCCGGGAGTCTCGATTTTCGCCGCCATCCTCGCCATCGACGACTTGCTCTTCCGTCGGTGAATGCAGAAGTCGAACATCTCCGGATCGAAGTCGAACTGACCCTGACTCTCCATGAAACCTCGGATGTCGTTTCTCGAGCGAAACTTTTTGCCGCTGGGTTTGCTGTTGAATTTAATAAATCATTCAGCATACTCCGTTCGTGAGGCTAACGATTAAAAAATTGAAAACTTTTTTTTTACTACGCTACTCACTGGACGAAAAGAACGTCCCACTTTCCGGCCGATGTGCCGGCTCGCCGTTGCGTAAAATGCTTCTCCCAGATCACCGGCAATCTCTTGTCCGCCACGATGATCGATCGTCGAGATCCTGCAACCGAAAATTCATATTCGATTCAATATTTCATTTCGTAAAATCCCGCTTTCTGTTCCTGTGACTTGAAAAATGCTGCGCATACGTTCAAACTTAGTGCGATATCGTATTTATTTCACCCTAGTGCGAGAAAATGCTTTTCTGCGCACATTCCTCAAAATCGAAAAGCGTGATTTTCGTGTATTGGTTAGGAAAAATTATGCAGGGGTGTAGAAAGCAACGTCCTTACTCGTGCGAATGCCGCACTCGGCTTCGGCTCATGCGGCATTTTCGCACTCATCAAGAACTCCCTTTCTACACCCTTGCCATACAAATAACTGTTGTGAACATTAATTCAAAGACTTTCGTTGCATTTATTATTATTTTTTTAAAAATGTTTACTGTTGAAATAATTCGTTTTTTTTCTCACCGTCATTCGCATCAATGATGAAGGTTTCGACCCCCTGCGGTTCCCCGTCGATCCATTCGGGACCGAAATCATCCTCCTGATCGGTATCGTTCTTCGCCATATCTCGCTTAATCTTCTTCGAGTAAGTCTTCACCTTTGGCTTCGCGCTCTCGAAGCCCTTCAGCAACTCCGCACCCGAATCGTAGTAAGGAGCGGCAACCGAATTGTCCAACTCCGTACTGCTGTCCATGACCAAATTGTTCTCGTCCTCGGCCAATGGAATTTCATCCTTCTTAACAACTTTCTCCATCTCCAACTTGTTTCGCTTTCTCGGATGAGTGTTGAAAAGCTCCATTACGGTGTGCTTGCGCTTCTTGTCCCTTCGCTCCTGTTTGCTACCGATGTAGCTGTCACCTTCCATGGCTTTCTGTTGAGAAAAAAAAAAAAAAATATTGCATCAAATAAATTGATGCTTCCTGCGTCGGAGGGTGGTGGATTTGCATCGTCGAAGCTCATCAGCAAAGAAAAAAAAAAAATTCTCAACCAAGAAATAAAAAATCACAATTATAACATTTTTTTATTTTTACTCTGTTTTCAAAAAAAAAAATGTGAAACGACTACAACAAGGCGACATTTCGTCGACACCCGATAATTCACGGACCAACCTCAAACTCTCTGAGCGAACAACAACATAACCTAAAAATAGATAAAACTCACCTTTTCCATAGTCGACGCGATCTTGGTCATTTTCGATGATCTTACGATTTTCGCGTATCCATCGTCGAAAAGCACGTCGTATCTGTCTGCAAAATTTTAATTCGAAACTTTAATCGAAACTTACTTATTTACTTTTTATTTTTAATTTTTCGTTAAATATATCTCACTAAGGGGATTTTCTATTCCAGGGAGAAAACGTCAAGTGATCTGTGGGAGGAGGAACTCTCTGTGCTTGTTTCGTTCTCTCTCTCGCACGATAGCCGAGCGCTTTGAGCGCCCGACACATGCACACACAAACACGCACACATCCGGAGAGACACGCATACCGACGGAGAGAAAAATATGCAACCACAGAAATCAGAGACGGGTTTAGGCTAGGTAAACTCACCGCTTCCCAACACGGCGTTCACTTTGGCCGGATACTTTCTTCCGTCCGCCCATGTAGCCAAAATTCTTTCTCCGACAGCGAAATCCCTCATCTTCGTTTCCCTGGAGTTACGAGAGGCATGCATTACTCTCGTGAAAAATGTTTTTTTTTTTTTTTTTTTTTTTTATACGACGATGAAATGATAGGCCCCGATACAGATGAAAACGTAAGACAACCACACACCGTTTCCCCGATTGTCATTTAGTACCAAAGCCTGCTGCGCTTGCTGGCACGCTCTCTCACACTCTATCCACGAAACGCCACGATACGAGAAATAACGTTGTATTGTTTTTTTTTTCTTTCTTCGTATTTTTCACCCCCCTGACGGTAACTCGGTGCAGCCGAGTGCAGCCTTACGCGGGCGGGTTCGAACCAACGGGCGATAGATCATTTCATAGATACATTATTCTTAAGGGTGTGACAACGATTTTTTTTGTATTCTGCATCGAATTTTTTATGATGGTGAGTAATCATGCAACTTCAGGTGAAAGAAAAGTAAGAGTAAGACCATGAAGAAGTTTCTATTATTTAATGCAATCTGCGTGCGAATTATACTCGAATGGGACTTTGGAAAACATTTTGGAACAAGGAGCAGAGAGAGATAGTATCATGCGGTATTGTTTATAAGCAGGACTGTAGTTACATTGAATTAAATTGAAGAGTAACAAAGAGCAAAGGCGAAAAGTAGCGGCTTCCAGTTTATCGCGAAATTTCGCGTAATCATAATACGTTTTTTTTCTATCCTCGAAACGGTAACGCTGTCGACCAATTTTACGCGGTCGATTTAAAAAAGCATCTCAATCGTGTTTATCGTATTGTATAAATGCGTTATTAAACATAGCTATGACGTCACGATATAGTGTTATTTAAGCGGTATGGTAATCAAAGAATCATGCGATGGCTGGATGAAAGTTACACGTAATAAACATCAGGACATCACGAATAAATATTTACAGAAAAGTTACAACTGTGGTTCTAAAAGGAAGTTCCAACTAATTGATTCAATCACCAACGAACGGACGATAGATATGCGGTTTTCGGCACAGCAAGGCAGTAAACATGGATGATAAAATATTTACAGCAAATACGATAATAAAGAGGAAAATATAGAGAACAAAAGCTCTAAGAGCTTATGTTTCGACTGATTAATAATGCAATGATGAACTTACGGAGTTGGAAGTACCCAAACTTGCTCACTTCAGTGAAACATAAAAAAAAAATACGTACATTGAATAAAAAGACCTTATTAAGACGAGACGAGTTAACGTTTCTTTTTTTTTCTATTTCATTGTTGCAAAATGTGATAATAATTCGGTCAATACGTGACGCGTATGATTGAAGATCAGAACTTTTTTTTCTTTTTTTTTTTCTTCAAGAAATTTGAATTGCAGAATAAATGACATACCTGGGCTGCATTTGCAGTACTCTCAGTCTAGAACTATCCATAGGAATCCATTCATCGAATCTGGAGCTCCACTTGTCAAAATGTATCAACACTTCTCTATCGACCCAGTCAGTTTCGACCACTCGTGCCGAATACCTACAAACACGTGTTACAGCTTTGTCCTCTGCAAGCACTATTTTACATTCCGCTTGGGAATCACTTCATTTTTTTTTCTCTTTTTTTTCGTCATCGAATTACGAGAGTTCGATTTGATATTGCTTATTTAACAATTACAAAACACTTGCCATTTGTCATTGAAATCTTTGGCTTCCAATTTTGCGCCTGGAAAAAATTTCAGTGATCCACGGTTCACGATCTTCGGCGGCGGTTCTGCAGTTTTTGCGATGGGTGTTACGGCGTCTGTCTTCAAAACGCTCGGTTCTTCCTCGATGATCTTTGAGTCGTCGGACGTCGAGTCCGTCTTAGTTTCGATTTCGCGGGACAGAGGCCTTTCGATGCCGGGTGTTTCGGCTTCGTATTCCATTCTCTCCGCTGGCGATTCATCGTTAGTCAGAATATCCTCGCCGTACCCGGGCATCTTGCAGCCTGTATCCGTGCCATCCGAATTTTCAAACGGATTGAAAGAATCCGCCGACGATCCGGGCCTGGAATTGCAAGCTTCCCCGCAACTGTCCGATCTTGGGGTTCTCGCCTCTGCGAAGAGAGGCGACTCCATAGCCGCGCTATCCATGTTCAATATCTCTGAATTAATCAGATCTAGATCCTCCTGAGCGTACGACGTATTCGTTTTTACTGGCATTGTTAATGGATCTGTACGGAAAAAAAGAAAATAAAATTAACATGACAGATATATCGCTATGAGTTACTACCAATAATAAATAATATACTATTATATTAATAAATAATAATAAATAATAATAATAATAATAATAATCAGTCTTGATTATTAATTATATATAATATATAAATAAATAAATAATTTATATTCTTATAAATTTGTAGCGGTTTACAGTCTGTTAAATAGTATTTTAATTTTATTATATCGAGAACTTTTATTTGCTAGTTTTTGATTATTGAAACTTTTGTGATATACACGAACACACAATCTCAGTCACTACTGTCCGTACTGTATTTTTATCATTATGTAAAAAGAGAAATCCATTAAAATTTTAATACAATCAAAATTAAATAAATGAATCATAATGACAATAATAATCGATTCAAGAACAATATTTTTTGAACACACACTATTTTGAATGCCAAAAAAATCAAAGAATTTTTTGCAATTACTTTAAAAAAAAAAAAAACACTTGCAAATAGAAGCATGTAGCTAAAATAGAACCTTAGAAAAAGCGGCAGTGTTATCACGAGAACCGCAAACGATGTAGCGCGTACGAAAGAAAACGCCGCTCAACGTCGTAAAAATAATAACGATTGAATACAAAATTAAGTATACCGAGAGAGCGACGAAGATGCAGCAAAAATGTAGAAACAAACGACGAACCGTAATATTCGAGAAAGTGTAATCGAAAAGATTTGACAATAAAAAGTAGAGACGGTGGAGTGAAAAGTGCCGGAATCGTACGAAGGCCGCGACGTCTAGAGAACGATTGTGCGAAGAGGATAAAATCGCGCAGTGAGATCCACTGGTGGTGCGATGGTGTGAGAGAGCGACGGTGAGGGTAGAGTCAAGGAGGCATGCGTTATTCGCACTAGTTATGACCTACTGCTCGTTGCACCTGCGGGGTGACGAAATATCGGGTTGTCCGAGGTAAACGCCGATAAACGCCGATAAACGCCGATAATCGTCACAACGTACCTGGATGATTGTCATAATCCGAGAAAATCGTCGGCACGGAGCCTTTGCGCAGAACGTATTTTTGTCCCTTGATAGTCTCGTAGTCGGCTCTTTTGAAGTGTCTGTGGCAAACGAATTGACCGGGCGTGGGTTTGAAGTTCGCATCGAATGAGCCGTTAACGAGCCACCTGCTTCTCAAAACGGCGTCCTTTGGAAATTTGTGCAACGGCAGTCCCTTGAAACGAGCTTCATGACCGTCGCTATCGCAATTCTTCACGCAGCATTTGCGCGCCATTCCCATCGGCCCCGGGGGCGAGTACTTTGCTTAGCACACGCGACCGCTTTATTCGCCGTCGCTTCATTTGCAGATACTACATGGCAACGACGCACGAAAACATTCGTCGCACAGCCGATTCATCGTCGTTAACAATCGCCGCTCGCATCCGGCATCGCGAACGGGACTATCCGTTTGAGCCGACGCGAGGCAAAGATTTCGGGTATTAATTCTCGTATCCTCGCACGGGTTGGACACACGAACGAGATTGGAATATCTCTCTCTCTCTTCGACCGTCTCCACCGCCGCACCGTCCTACACAACGAGGCACACAACACTGATCGATCTTTCGCGCATGCCGCGCCGCGCCGCGTTCTGACTACCTCTCCACTATCGAGATATATTATCGAGAGAGCCGAGCTACGAGAAACGAGGATCTCGCCCGCCGCTGAAGCGCGACCTCGAGATCTCGACGCCGCTGCGCGTTTACTCTCGAGACTACGCGGTTTTTCGCGCACGCTCAGCCCGACTCTACGCCGTACTGTGTACTACGGGATACAACAGCGCGGCATATTTTTTTTCCTTCCTCACTTTCGACTACCGCTGACTCGCGCTCTTCGAATCGACTGGGGAGCCTCGACCCGGCACTGCGTCCAACCGCTCTCGAGTGTGTCACCGCTGACAATGGATCTTACGAGTATTTGAAACGAATTATCCTCGTGACTGTTTGACGGGATTGCGAATTCGCGAGTAACCCGCTTGAATTCGGAACGCGGTACGCGATTAAACGTTCAATTTCAGGTTATGCAATGACCTTGCCGCCCGTCCATAGGCGTACCTTAGGTCTTATTTTCACGGGATGATCGGATCGCTCTCTACGTGGCCGGTAAATTCATCAGCTTTTTTTTAATCACATCTATTCGATACCGCGGGACGACACGTCGTGTCTTTTCGCGTGAATGGATTCATTTCCGTCGGGCGGTTGGGCTCTCGCTTGAACCCGCACGCGAGCAACGAACGAACGGTGATGTCGCGTATGCCGATTACGATGATTACCTTCGGTGCGGATTATTTTTGTTCAAACATACCGGTGAAGAAAGACGTTCGCGCGACGTTGCGGAAGAGAAAAGTCTCGAACGCCGGTCGCCATTTGAGAACTGAGGATCGCGCGTGTGTTTCCATTGTTGTGCGTTCCCGCGCGAAGTGGGGCGTCGCGGCGGTGGGGATGGAAAAACGCGACCAGAGGGCGCGACGGTTGCTTCCGGCTTGATTCGGCCTCTTCCGTTTTTCTTTGGGCTCCTGCTAACCCGCGTGTGCTTGTTCTCTCTTCTGAGCTAAGGCCGCATCGGCGACTTGCACCTTCTTCGACATCCATCGGTTCTCGTCAGATCCTACAATCGAACAACACAATGACGACCAAGGCCGAGCTCGCTTGCGTTTACTCCGCACTCATCCTCACCGACGACGATGTCGCAGTTACCGTGAGTAAAATTTCACACTCTCTGGCTTTGTGACAAATCGCGCATGTAACGTACGCGCGCGCGTGTTCGTGTCTTCTGCGAAAGTTGTAGTAAGTGTGGCGTCCATTCATTGTCGTGTCGACGAAATAAAGTCGAAGCGATTGTTTTGCGTTTTTTTTTGTCATTGATTGTGTACTCGCGAGGTGTTTTTCTTTTTGGGGAAAAAAAATTTGTCTAGGGAAACGTAAATATAAGCACGCGATGGTCGAGTCACGTGACCGGTTTTTGTGCTTCTCGTGGCACAGTAGAGCGAGTGTGGATTAATAAAAAAATTTTTGAATCTTTCAGGGTGAGAAGATTCAGACCATCCTGAAGGCCGCCAACGTAGATGTCGAGCCATACTGGCCCGGCCTCTTCGCCAAGGCCCTCGAGGGAGTCAATGTAAAGGACCTCATCACCAACATCGGTTCCGGAGTCGGCGCTGCTCCGGCTGGCAGTGGTAAGAATGCGCTTATATTTTTTTTTCATTGATCCTCCTTTCATCCACCGGACTGGCGAGAAAAACCATGCCGGTAAGGTCAGCGATAGCGAGGAAACTAAAATGAAGGAGAAAGTTTGTCGGGGTCGCCGGTTTTACAAGGCGGACCTAGATTTTCACTGCCAACAATTAATTATGGAATGTAACAAAAAGAGAACTTAAAATTAGCTCATTGTGGTGTAATTAAGATTTTGCTTTTTTTTTTGCCCATTTGTTACTTCTTGAGCTATGTTACTGCGAGGCACAAATTTACGTGTTCGAGGGTCGTTCGGTAATTAATTTTTCAATTTATCGTCCTTTACCAGCACCTGCCGCAGCTGCAGTCGCTACCGAGGCTGCTCCTGCAAAGAAGGAGGAGAAGAAGGAGGAACCTGAAGAGGAGTCTGATGAGGACATGGGCTTCGGTAAATAGAAACCTTCTTTATCTATGGAGTACAAGAAAAAAAAAAGAAAAATGATAACTGAACAAAGTTTTCCCATTCGACAAATATCTACATTATTTTATTACGGAGTAATTCAATGATTATTCAAGCATGTATTAGCTACTGAGAAATCGTGTGAGGACACAATTCTTGAATGAGGATAATACTCTAAATATACCCCGGCCAGCTTGCATTGGCTCGGGAATCGAATCGTCTTTCGATTGGATCAGCACTAAAGAGAAAACACCAATTTGCTTTATGTTTCAGGTCTCTTCAACTAAACACAGGGATCGCCGTAAACTCCTTTTCTATTGTATACTGACGAAACAAAAATAAAAAAACTTTTAAAAAAAGAAAAAAAAGTTAACAACCGAACTTAATCTCCCTGGTCCCGTAACTTTTGTTACCCATTCGGTAAACGTGTCTTCATCCTTCCATTCGGTTGAGTGCTCTCCATCCTTTCTAATTACTCCGATCGTCGGATATATTTACTCTACACATCATCTTTCGACAAAAATACTCGACGTTGATTCGCGCTTTAAAAATACGACACAGGTCGATTTACACGTGCCAACTGTTATTAGTATCTCATGTATATTTGTATGTGTGTTTGTGTGCATCTGTTTAAAATTATTCGTACAATCGAGGTTTTTCGAAGTATAATATCAGTTCATCTTTCGCTCGGATACTCTTCGTCGGTAACTCTCAAAATATATATATGCGTTTCGTTTATACATGTAAATATGCATAAACACATATATATTTTGTGTATACGTGTCATTCTCGCAGCAAGCGCGCACATTCGTTATTATCAAGAGACGCGGTAGCGTCTCGACGCCAATATACGTACACAGTAAAATCCTAGTATAATACATAACGACATCGGTACGACGATTAAACGAGATTTTTTTCGCTGATCTCCACTCTTTCAGTGAACAGAACGAGAGCATCGAATGCGCGCGGCAACGTATACGATAATTCGAAGTACCTTTTCAATCTTGTTTTTTTTTTTTTTTCTTCGTGTGATAACGTGCGTGAATATCACACAGCGACAAAGCGAAAACTCGTGAGTGGCAAGAGAATTTTAAGAAGAAGGACCAAAAGTAAATGATTCACGCGATCACGCACGGGACGAAATTTCCATTCGTCGCCGCGATACTCTTTTTGTTTTGCTTGTTCTTTAGTAGACGTTGTCGCTCGTCGTCGGCTGACACGATCGAACGCGCCGTCTTCCTCACGACCGGCTCGTGTTCATCAGCATTTACATTATTTTTTCAATTTTTTTTTTACATCTCATTTCATTAAACTTTTTCTCGTATGTTTCCCGCTTGGAACTCTGCGATTATCCGCCGCGTCTCTCGGGCCCGGTCAACGGAATCCACTGGACGGAGGCGCCTTTTCCTGACAATACCCGATGGAACAATTCCTTCTGACACTTTGCCGACACCTCGCAACGAGCCACGAGATCCCCGCTCGTTTTCACCACCGAGAATTCCAAGCTGCAGGTGGAGAATATATCGCCGCCGAGGTCGAAGGTCAATACGTCGTTCCAAACCGGACTGCAGGCGTCTCGGCATATGGTCGTTCTCTTCCTCTTCACGCCCTTGCCGTCTTTGAAAATCGTTACCTACGGAGAGATCATCTTTGTTACATTGCGATAAAGTATTTTGCAAATTTTGCTTCCACATGGAGGAAGCTTTGTTTTCAGGAAAAAAATTGATATTTATTTATTTATTTATTTATTTTATTTTTCGTAATTTTTATGAAAACGTGTTCAGAATGTGCCAAGACATCGGGAAATCATATTTAGAAAAAATGTCTGGATGTTTGTGTGTGTGTGTCTCAGATCAGAAAAATCGAAACTCTTATAAATTGAGAACGGAGCTATCAAGCTAAAAATCGTAAGATAAAATGTTTTTTGAATTTTTAGCAAAATATCTTTAAATGGTTGGTTACATTTTTAGCAAAATGCTTTCAAGTAATATAAGTGAAAGAAGGGAATCTTTGTAGCGAATATTCTAAAAATGTGTGATTTTATATATTTTTAATCGCGATTATTTTCTTTTTGTCAAATAATCACGAAAAATGATTTTTCATAAAAGCTTTAATACACAAAAGTAAATGCGGAAGCTTTGTGAAAGTCTCGATTATCACGCCTCTTTCTATTGTTAACGTCCATTTACCTTGACGTAAGTGTCCGAGGAAGTTCCGGTATCGTCGGCGATCGATAAATTGATCGCCCTCACGACAATGACCGTCAGTTTAGCCGCGGACGGATCGTAGAACAACGATACCATGAGTTCCCCAAGTGGATCCGACCGGTACACGCTACCCTCGGCGCCGTATCGAAGAATCGGCTTCGTCAGGAGCACAGGTTTGGAATCCAGCAGTTCCGGTCCAACCGGAAGTCGCACTCGGACGTAGCCGATTCCACGATGTCTCGACACTGGATCGAAGTCGTAGAGAAGAACCTCCAACATCATTCCGGTAAGGGAATTCGTCTCGAATACAAAGTCCTCGTCGAATACTGCAAGATTTAACAATGTGTGTTTTAAAAGAGCAATTTTTATTGTCCAATCGCAAACGAGATAAGCCAGTAAGCGAACAACTGCCGACTCAAAATGCATAATACACAGTAAAAAAAGTTTGTACTTTTCACAGCAAATTATTTTCCACAAGAGTGCACAATATTTCATTTGTTAGTTTACGGATCGCATCATCTGGCTCTAGTTTTACGAACAAAAGTACAAACTAAACTTGTTAATGACACGGGAAACAAAAGGACAGGTTTGTATAATCCTATAATCAATCCTGAACGCACGAGTTTGTCATTTAATTAACAAAATTATTTTTATGAAAATTCGTATTCTGAATTTACGAAATTATTTTTTACCGTGTAGGCGCGCGAAAAAATGGAGCGAGGGATATAATCGATAAGTCCAACCGAGTCTCGGCGACAGCAAACGCCCATACTTGTGAGCGAGTACAGCAACCGAGGTTTGCAGCATCACAGAGTTTGTTTCGTGCACCAGGCACGTTTCTAACAGTAGGTCGATAAACCGCTCAGTTCTTGTCACTCTATGTTTTGTAAAATGAAAAACGTGCAAAAAATAAAAAAATAAAAAAATAACAACGAGAACACCTAAGTACACCAAGATACAAAAAAACGCGTGCGAGGTAAAAAGGCTTTAAAAAATTAAAAGAACATTTTTATTGCTTAATCGTAAATGAGATAAACCAGTAGGTGAATAACTGGAGTCTCGAAAGGCATGATAAACGCGCAAAAAAAAATGGAGCGAGGGATATAATCGATAAGTCAAACCAAGTCTCAGCGAAAGTAAACGCCCATACTTGTGAGGGAGTAAAGAAACTGAGGTTTGCAACATCACACCGTTTCGTTCTTACGCCGGGCACGTTTCTAACAGTAAATCGATAAAGTGCTCAGTTTTTGTAACTTTGTTTGGCAAAAATGAAAAACGTGCAGCAAAAACGCGAAGTCCTAAGTACATCAAGATAAAAGAAACACGTGCGAGGTAAAGAAGAAAAGAAACGTTTGAGTAATCGGTTTACCAGGGTTCAAGGTGCGCCTGTGTACGCGTGTTTGCCAGGTGTTGCTTCGATCGGGCAACAGGCGTATCTTGGCGTAGGGATCGGCTGTTCCGCTCAGCTCTCGCGCACGAAGGTCGTGGGCCTTGAAAGAGAAAAGTGAATGAATGCGAACGTTCTTTTCTTCGTACGATCTTTTGAATGAAAGAAAAATTCCATATTTGCTCATCCGAGTGAGTTACCTCGAGTAATCGAACCGTGAGGATCCCAGCCGACGAGTCGTACGACAAGCTGAGTTGCAGTTCGCCTCCAACCTCGTCCAGCGACGATGAAGACGACCATGAAGATTGCTGTTCGAATGAAACGCACGATTATTAATGAACTTGTCGATTATATTGTTATATTATGATCCATAGCATGTAGAAATTCATTTCATATGGAATTAAATTCCGGAATTTCGAAATCCATTATATATGTTATGAAAACCAGGGCGGTGTCAGCTTCGCCGAAAAGTGGGCTCTGCTGGAGGAGACAAACATCCAAACCAACAAACAAATCCACAATTTACCAAAATATATATAAGATTCTTACGTGATCTTTAAGAATCTACCTTTTGAAAAGCGGCGACCTCGCTCTCGACGCTGCTCAATCTCGAGCCGGTCGAGGTTCTCGGTTGCGGCCTGACGATGACCATACGGTCATCCGAGGCGACAACTGCACCGTCGGGAAGTGGAGGAGCGATCGGGCTGAGAGGTGTCCTCGGTGGATCGTCGTCGCCGCCCTCGGAAAGACGTTGAATAACTAAGGAAAAAACAGTTTACCAACAAAAAATAATTTTGCACCAGACATAAGAAAAAAACAATTTAATAAAAAAACATTGTAACTCATGCATGGAACGTGCCAGTTTATGTGCGGGCCGGCCGCGACGTAAAGCGGCGCTTTTCGAGAAGGCGTTGCATAAATACTCGAAGCGTTGTATAAATGCTCGAAGTGTTGCACAAATACTGTTTTTTCTTTATTGTCGCGCCCGGCCAGAAAAAAAAACCTGGCATCTTTTATGCATTCGTCACAAAAAGTAGTATGCGATAAACGTACGTAAAAGTGGACTCTCGACGGCGGTTGTGAAGTGGCCCTCGCGCTACAACAGCACTCGGCTTCGCCTCGTGCTGTTGTAGCGTTCGATCGAGCTCGTGCAGCCACTTCCCAACCTCCGCCGAAAGTTCGCTTTTACGCACTAGTATCGCAAAGTACCATTTCGAAATTAACTACCTTCGCGTGAATCGAGAATACTCGTATCGTACGGCGGGTCTCTGCGTTGCCACTCGACTTCCTCGATGACGCTGTCGCTGTTATCAGTCTGGCTCTTGTTCTCGAATCCGAGGCCGGCGCTCGCGACGTTGCCCAGCTCGATAAACTCCTCCTTGGAACTCTTCGCGGCCTCCTTGGCTCTGTCGAGCAGATCCCTCTCGAACCTTGGCGGAGTTCGTCGACGAAAAATTCCATTAAAAAACTATCCAACCGGAAGCCGCAAAGCTCTCGCGCCGTGTCGGGCTGATTGATCGAACGGCAAAGTTGCAAAGACTTACCAATTGAGGGGTCCACCGCCGGTGGCGAATATTGGAAATCGACGCCGGCGGATGCACATTGCGTATACCAGCACCGCCGATAACGCTCCCGTGGCGGCTCCGACCGTTCCCAGTACAGCCACCGTACCGGCACTGTGTCCGTCCATCTCGGTTTCGGATCTGTTCGACATAAAGCCCGGTGGAAAACCCGGTCGTTGAGTAATTAATAGCCAATACTCTGCAAGCTGCACTTTGTACAATGCATCGTTTCACGAACGGTCTGGCAATAATCGATCATCGATTAATCCGTATACGCTTTCGTCTGCATGCATCATTTTTATAATATACATACAACAAAATTAATAATAATAATAATAATAATAATAATAACAATAATAATAATAATAATAATAGGTTTGTAAGCTTACGGGTTCGACGACGAAATTTTCGCCTAGCATTACATTATTTCCACTTGTTCTTCCACCCTTCTCGACCCTGAAATAAGAGAGAGGAAAGCTCCGGATAGAAATTGCTTTTACGCAAGCGTCGACCGAATCGTGCTGGGTCTGCGCCTATATAGCTATCATCAATCTCTGCGTATGTGTCTGAGTGTCTATATATATGTATATATGTATCAGAGCCTGGAATACATATATATATATATATATATATAGATATAGGTTAGACAGTATAGTCATTGGGCACGTGTATAGGCAGCGTAGGTAGACATGTATATGTTCATGGACCAGTTGATCCACCCAGAGGCTTCCCGCCTCGAGCCTCTCGTGACATCGCACCCTCCAACTATCGCCCTTGAACTTTCCGACGAACCTCCCCCTATTCCCATCTCGTAGTAGTGTACGCGAGCGGATAACGAATAATGATGATAATCTATTCTGTCTTTCGTCCCTGGTCGAATGCCGCTGGACACTTCCGTCCCGAGGCGGCTTCGCGGCAAACCGGAAGTACGCATTTGTCCTTTCGATTTTACGGTACAATTTTTATTCTGAAGAGTGGAAGTAGAAAAATATTGAGATAGAACATTTTTGAAATAGAATACTGACGATAATCTATTCAGTCTTTCCCGAGCCGGCTCCGCGTCAAACCGGAAGTGCACATTTGTCCGCTCGATTTTACCGTACGATTTTTATTCTAAAAAATAGAAATAGAAAAATATTGAAATAGAATAATGATGATAATCTCTCTTTCGTCGCTAGTCGAATGTCGCAGAACGCGTCTCGAGGCGGCTCCACGTTAAACCGGAAGTGCACATTTGTCCGCTCGATTTTACGGTACAATTTTTATTCTGAAGAGTCGAAGTGGAAAAAAAATTGAGATAGAACATTTTTGAAATAGAATACTGACGATAATCTATTCAGTCTTTCCCGAGCCGGCTCCGCGTCAAACCGGAAGTGCGCATTAGTCCGCTCGATTTTACGGTACAATTTTTATTCCAAAAAAATATAAATAGGAAAATATTGGAATAGAATAATGATGATAATCTCTCTTTCGTCGCTAGTCGAATTTCGCAGAACGCTCGCGTCTCGGGTCGGCTCCACGCTAAACCGGAAGTGCATATTTCTCCGTTCCATTTTACGATACAATTTTTATTCCAAAGAAAATAAAAATAAAAATCGAAAAATTTTGCAGCCTTTTACGAAGGACGCTATTGCAACCCATCGATGCAAGGTAAAATCCACGTAATCCAATCTATTGGTAGAGGATATTATATTCATGTCTTCCGCAGAGCCTGCGATATCGACGTTCGGCTATATAACGTGGGACGGGAGACCCGTCGCTCGCACGGGTTGCGAGACATTTTTTTTCTTTTCTATCCCCGCTGCGACCTTCGCGAGATTCCGGCTACAGAAGGCATAAGAGCTGCTCGCACGACATCGTTCGAGCTTTCTCACCCGACCGCCGTGACAACCTCTACGTATCTCGGGGATAATCGCGCACTTTTGTCCCGACGGAATTGGCCCTCGGCCTCTCCGAAACATCGACGGAAAAAAAAGTCCGCCGATTAATCTCCACAGCGATCTGGAACATTGAAACTTTTTTCCACCGCCACCGCTATAACGGCGATGCTCCCGGAGGACCAACTTTGTATACAAACTTTCTCCTCTGTTATTTTTTCTCCCCCCCCCCCCCCGCCCCTGCAAGTTAACTAAAGATAACTAAAGTTAAAAAACTACAAAGTTTGAACGCTCTTACGGGAGTTCATTTAATGAAATATTGGCAAAAGAAAAATCCGTAACAACTCCTGACCGGAGTTTACATATTTATTCCTCCACGAACGCGAGACGGGGAATATCTCTCGTTGAATACCTCGGAAAAGGCATTAAGCGTGTTTCAAAATTGTTCCAGTGGCCGCTCTGTTATTTGGAAGTCAATCGATTAAAGCCGACGGTGTGGGCAATTTCGCGAGCGATAATCAACGCCAAGCCGTCCCATTACATATGTAATTTGTGTTTTTATCGCGATTCCCACCTGAACCCGCACCATCCATATGGCGTAACCGCTTTGTCAGTTTTAATCCTCCAACCGCAAATTTTAATCCGTCATATACGTTTCGCCACTAACCACCGTAACTGCCTCGATAATCAATTAAATTAATAATAATGATAATAATAATAACCATTTTTTAAAAGTTTCTCGCGTGCAAACAGCGTTCTCGCTCGGTCGCCTATTAATAATGTAAAACCGGGGCTTACGTGCGCGAGCGAAACAATTCAGTAATATCCCTCGCATGACATCGATTCCTGCAATACCAGTGTGCAAAACTATGCGTGAAGTTGAGATCCGAGAAATTCATCAAATATTTCCCTACGCCCTTGACGTCACCGGAACCAATGTCCGTATATATATATATATACACCACCTTCTCTGTTTTATTTTCCGTCTTATAAGCTCTAAACGTACGTAGCTTTACTCTATAGCGTTCCGACGGTATTTGCACGGTCCCTCGGTCTCAACCGTTCTATCCCGTGCACAGTGGAAGCAGCTCTCGACATTTATTCCATCGACGAGTTAACGGACGATAAGTTTAACTTAACAATTCCTCTAATACCAGCGTGCAAAAAAGATACGCGTGAGAGGAGGTCCGAAAAATTCATCAAATATTTATCTGCGGCCTTGACGTCACTGGAACCAATGTCCGTATGGTCCGCATATACATACACCTTCTCTGTTTTATTTTCCTTCTTATACGCTCTAAACGTACGTAGTTTTACTCTACAGCGCTCCGACGGTGTTTGCACGGTCCCTCGATCTCCACCGTCCCATCCCGTGCACAGTGGAAGCAGCCCTCGACTTTTATTCCCTCGACGAGTTAACATGCGATAGTTCCGACTTAACAACAATTCAGTAATATGCCTCGCACGAAGCCAATTGCTCTAAATATAAGTGTGCAAAAAAACTATGAGAGTCGAGATCCGAAAAATGCCTAAAATATTTACCAGCGGCCTTGACGTCACTGGATATATATATATGTATATATTTATATAAAATGTAAATTAAAATTGGCTCGAAATTTGTGAAATGCAAAATGGAACACGCGCGTCAGTTTTGCTTTTGTTGCGAATGCAAACTCACAGCCTGCTTGGTTTTACGTTATGCTATACTATACGTTATTTGATTTTTTTTAAATCTAGTCTAATTATTATTTTTCCCTGCATTTGAAAATCCTCATATAATTGGGCATGCCCGTGTATTGCGAAATAAAAAAAGAACAAAAAAATATATACATATATATATTTCTCTGTTTAAGTTCCCTTCTTATAGTCTGTAAACGTACACAGTCTTACTCTACAGCTTTCAGACGGTGTCTGCACGGTCCTCGGTCTCCCCGTCCTGTCCCATGCACAATGGAAGCAGCCGTCGACTTTTATTCGACGAGTTAACGAGCGACAGGTTTAACGTCTGCGAGCAAGAACTACTGCATTAAAGCACGTTTCACTGCGCCGACATTGTTCGTTCGAGTGATTCGAAACGCTGCGGAGTCGTAATTTCCCGGTTCTTACAGTGACATCCTCGACGCTATGTTAAAGCATCCGTGAAACGAGCGACAGATAAAAAATCATCGGCCACACTCGGTGGTCACTGCGAGACATATTGAACTGCGAAACATCGAGGAGTTGCCGTTGACGGTAACGTCACCCTGTGTGTACTCGGCATTTATCACCGTACAGTCTCCGAGCTACATTGTAGAAGTACCGATGTGGGGCTGTCAGTTTATATGCGGGAGGTATTATAGGCATATAAACACACTGCACGTCTCGTCGTCGTCGCGAAAGAGAGTCGTTACCTGTTCGAGGTTCGTGGCCGTACTCTCGCACGTATACCCTCGTACTGCCGGCTGTCTCGGCGCTGGGAGGTCGTAGCGACGGGACAAAGGCCGGGGCGAAGAGGGGGGCGGAGGGGAAAACTGACGATGGAGTGGAGTCGAGCGGTTTGGGTGGACAGAGATGGGGGAATTTCTCGCGACGGTGGGTAATGCGCGGGGGGATGCGATAGCGGAGGGTGGGTCCACCGCGCCGGGGATAAACGCGTTCGCGCAAGCGTAAGGATACACCAAAGCACGGAGTCACCCCTACCCGAGTAAACAATCGCCGTGGCCTTCGGTCCACGCCGACTACGACTCCTTCCGGCGGCGAAGACCAAACACTCGGGTCCGTGCTATAGCTGGGTTATCACGAGATTAGATTCCAAAATTGTAGACCGTCGGGAATTGTTACGGTGACCTGAATTTTCGGACTGTAGATGTATTTCGGTGTAATAGGGCAAAAGGGTTTTCACGGATAAGGGCAGAGGGGCTTTCTGTGCAAATCGAGGGATGACAAAAGAAAAACAAAGCTTCCTCTGTGAGGAATCAAAATGGTTTTAGTATTTTCCAGATAGGAGGGACATTTTTTTGGAATATTGAAAATATTTGATCTATATTGGACAATTTTTGTCAATTGTTCACAATGTTAAAAAATATTTTAAGACTATGTTTCAGAAATATTTCATACGTGTTGAAAGATTAAATCTGTTTGTGACATATTTAAGAAACGTTTCGTTGTAATACTTTGATAGAACATTTCAAAGCATTATTTTCGTATATTTTAGAAATATTTCGTAAGATTTGGAGGATTGAAAATATTACGAAAATGATTTTAAAATATTTCCTGCACTATGGGTTGTATCGTACATACAGCGGTGACCAAGGCGAAATTCTTTCTGTTCGTTTCTGTTTGTATCTCCTGCCAAGACTATATATAATAGGAGCCCAGATAGACAAGCGCCACGAAAAGTAGCAGTTGGCACAATAATTGCGACATGTGCTGCACATGTCGCAAGTATTGCGCCAATATTGCTACTTTTCATGGCGCATGTCTATATGGAACTAAAAAGGGTTTTCACGAATAAGGACAATGGAGGATTTCGGTATGAGTCGAGGGCTGATGAAAAAAAATGGCTTTAATATTTGTATCGTATACGTACAACCGTGGCCGAGGAAAAATCCTATCCGTTCGTTTCTATTTGTACACCCTGCCAGGACTCTGCTGGCTGCTGTCCAGAGTCGAGAGAACGATAATTTATATTCTCCTCTCTCTACGTGCGACGATTCGTAATTGAGCATCGATTGGACCCTTGTCGGTACTCTCTATAAAATATGTGAATCGATCGATGTATTTTTAAGACTTAATTCGACAGGTCGTTAATTTTTAGTCTTTCGTCGCCGATGTGACCTTCCGCCTTGCACGCCGATCGAAATTACTTTAATTCTTCGAGCTGAAAGCAGCCCTGCCCTCGTAGGCTGTTCTGTGTACAAAGTCGATATATACGCTCCGACGAGTCACACTTTCATTGCTCACGGTGAGTCGTAGTAACTTTGTGGACTCGTGGGATTAATTAATTCCGCGCTACGTCGTACACGGTGCCATCCTTTAGGCGAGCGCTCGAATGTGTGTGTAGGCGTGTGTACGTATGCGCGTTAGTGCCCGGCTTAATATTATGAGATGGCTGAGAGATATTCACGCAGCTTTAAACACGCAAACTCGTGCTCGGGTAGTCCGCAAGCACCGATGTCTGGGACCCGCTAAAGCACCCAGAATCCGCTGTCAGTACAAAGAGCTATATGCGGCGCTAAATCTCCCACCGGAGCCCTTCTGGCTTCGGAAGCTTCCTATCGCATTGCCGCGAATATTGGGTAGAGTTCCGGTTACACAACGAAACTAACACGCCCACACCAACCGGGTATATAACGTTGATAGAAACGCTCACGCATTTCGCCTACGTATCGCTAATGGAAATTCTCAATTAGCCGCATAGCCGAGACCCGTCGATTACATTTGCAGCTGAATGAATCACTTTCGTAAATGAGAATACATTTTATCCTCCCCGTGTAGTAGAAACTGGGGCGGCGTTTATGTTCCGACATTATTATCTTTTCGTACGATGTTTTGTTTATGTTTTTTTTTAATTGAATGTATGAATCGAAGCTTACTTGCTAGAAAATCACATGCTTGAATAGCTTTGGTAAATGAGAATACATTTTATCCTACCAGTGTTAATACAAACTGGATCGAAGTTTATGTATCGACATTGTTACCTTTTCCTACGATGTGTTTTTCATATTTAAAAAAAATTTAATTTATGAACCACTGCTTATTTGCTAGCAAGTTGCTCGAATCATCGTACGTCTTATCTGCTATAGAAAATCGTTGTTTGGAATGAAAACCGAAATATTTTGGTTCTTGGTCGGTCAGTCGATATTTTGGTCGGAGCAGCGATAACGCATTTCAATCGACAGTTCGCCTGGTCAATAGATCGGCAATCCACACGGCTCGGTGATAAGAGGGTCTTAAAAGCAACAGGAATGTTCTACAGGTGCAAGACCGTCGCTTGCAACTCGTAAGTTCAGCTCTTTCCGAACGATATCGAACTCACCATCCCATCGCACGGCGATGCTCGAAACTCGGTGAAGTTTTTCACTTTCAGGGTTTTACCGTCGAGTGGCGCGACGCTCTGCGGACTGTCCCGAGAGTGTTCGTTCTCGCAAATATGGCGAGCAAGAAGGTTTGTTGTCTGCTCGGTAATCCGAGCAAATTATGCGTCACAAGAGCACCGGTTTTGACCGTAGCTCTTCGTGGCAATGCCTCGTGGGAACCCGTCGACAAAGTCACTCACACGGGACAGGTATTCTCATGAATTTCCGCTGTTATTATTTATTTTCACGTTCCCCGACGATTGTGCGGTTACGTCAGTTCTGTCCCGAGTTTCTCTCTCACCGTTCCGATGTCGTTTCGTGTTTACGCAGAAATTCGACGATAACGACAGGCGTCTGGCGAGATTCGTCGATAAGCAGAAGGAAGTAAACAACAACTGGGCGATAAAACTGATCGAGGAAGTTCCTCCGAAACCGACCAAAGATCGCATCATCGCCTGCGACGGCGGCGGCGGACCTCTCGGACATCCCAAAGTTTACATCAATCTGGTGAGTCCGATCGTAATATTGTTCGTCCGCGTATTCGCCCGGTTAATGAAGAAATAAATTAAAAGGCCTTTGTTTCGCACATGCAGGACAGACCCGGTAATCACAGCTGTGGCTACTGCGGCTTGCGTTTCTACAAGGAGGATCACCATCACCATTGAAAAATTCCGCGAGGCTCCTTTGCCGGTAGTTGGACCGTATGTTAGCTCGTAAAAATATCCCTATGTAAAATACAAGCTGTTCTGTGATGTAAAAATTATGGAAATAGACTGTCCCGATAGAGACTCGTGAGGTAAACAGAAAAAACTGCACGAGCATGCTTACCTAAGAAAAATGTATTCAACTCTCAAACATCTCTCTCAATTATTAATAAATTAATTACTTATCAATCAGTTATACATTTTAGTTTTTTTGTTTTTGTTTTCTTTTTGTCACGATTTTTTTTTATAATGTATTACAAGGCTGTCTTCTGACTGTTCATGCTCAGCGGTATTGCCTGCAGCTCGGTTCTCATACAGAGGAACTCTCCGCAAACGCACATTATGCTCAGGGAAACAATGTTCAAGCACCACCAGCTGAACGTCGTGGGAAAACTGGAATTGTATGCCCAGCAGCACAGCAGATGTATCAGATGGGCGGTGCAAGCAAAGTCCATGCACTGTTTAGTTCTCTGAACGAGCCACCACAGAGCGAGCGAACCTATCAGCGAATTAATCACGAATATAGCTATGACCAGCCTCCCGCCAAAGTCTCTGACGTGTATCTCTTTGTACTGAAACGCGTAATCCAGCGATCTCGTGTAGCCGAGCAACGTGGCGACGATCCAGATCCATATTCCCAGAAAGAAATACATGACCGTCTGCACGGCCACTATCTGGGATATTATCAGTATAGGGTCCCATGTTGTTTTTCGAAATTGGCCAGATATGTTATTCATTTTTGTTGTATTTTTGTTTTCCGAGTTGTTCCAATCGCGTAGGGTTTTTCAATGATGTTTTATCTCATCTTACTTTCGTGAATCATCCGTCCGAGACGAATATCGTTTCGAGCGAAATTTTGACGATTCGAGAACCTCTCACGTCACTTTGGTGTCGACTTCATCGTATTTTCTTTTTAGTCGTTATTTTCGGTGAACGATAAAGATTACGAGGCAATCTCCAGTCACCTGGAAAAATAATTGCGGTGGGATTTGAGTGGTGACGTGAGAAAGACAAATAAATAATTTACCTACCGACTAATTCGACCTAGTATCGTTGTCGTGCGTGATATTCGCCAGGCAATCATTTGGCGTCCCGTGAAAACTTTGTTCGATTCGATGGTGTAATTCGAGCTCCGTTAGCTTATGTGTGTAACTGATCGCTGTCAGGCCACATAGTTTCCAGGTTACGCGTGGATCCCCTCGATCGTAAAACGACAACTGCGCCGATCAAGCCGATGCGACATCGTCGACGCGGTTAATGCGTTATCATTGATATCTCCTGTATCGTTCGGATCCTCTATGTTCCTTCGCCGACGTAGTTCTCGATAAAGGGCCGAGAGGGGCGCGTTTCAATGTCGGCTGCAAGTTGCCAGCAGCTCGGAGGCTTTAAATAACCGGTGAAGATAATTTTTTAATACGACGCACTGTGAATGACCTTCGGGAAGGACAGTTTGAAATGAAGGTCATGCGAAATATCGCTGCAGGTAACAAAAACTGTACTGAATGCCGTTTTGAGACCGCAGTACAACGAGGAAAAAGACTCGGTCGGTAAAAAAAACTGTAATAATTAAAAACATTACTAACTTGGTGCAAAATCTCGGATAACTTGTTTTTTTTATTCATCCGATCAACAAAGTTCGTTACGTGAATTAGTAACAGGTGATAAAGCAAGAAAAATAAACATTTTTTATATACAAACATTAGCGGTGAGCTTTTTGCGCCTGACCCCTATATTCATGAATCTCACGGTCGATTTCGAGTAGATTTATGGCGACACTCGTTCCTCGTCGTCAATTTATCAACAATATTTTTGCGCATTGTAGATAATTCATCACTATATCAACTACTCGCGAACGAGTAGTTCAATTTTCTTTTAATCCTACCTAATGTATTTACAATTATCAGAATCGTGATAAAAAATATAGAATTTACAGATCTTGAACATTGAGAATTTTCGTGTCTAATCGATGACTATTAACTAACAACATTCGTAAGCGTTGGCATTCTATTGACTTGTTTTAGGGGTACTAGTACCGACCTAGGTGGTTCGGTCACGCTTCTGAGTTATCTCGTTATTGCAACTTCCAATCCCAAGGTACACACAGTGCACCATCGGTCATTACCGAAAAATAGTGCGTCACCCCGAGAACGACGAGCGGCGGGGCAAGAACCGTTTTGTGCACGAGAAGACGCTCGCAGCCTTGGATCATGAGGTCCGGTGTTACGCTGTCGTATTTGTTCAGACTGGCCAGTCCGAGCTCTTTAATCGTCCTGTTGAAACTGTCGATAAAGCAGATTATCAAATATCGCATATAAAATATTCTTCTTCTCAATTTGTCAACAATATTTTTGCGCATAGTAGATGACTCATCACTGTATCTACTCGCTAACGATAAGTTCAACTGTCTTTTAATCCTACTTAATGATTTTACCGTTATCGGAGTCGTGATAAAAAAAATATAGAATTTACGGATCTTGCACATTGAGAATCTGCGCGTCGAATCGATGACTATTAACTAACAACGCGCGTATATAGCGTTGGAATTCTATTGACTTTTTTGGGGGTATTAGCACTGACCTCGACATGGCACGTTCACGCTTCTGGCTTATCCCGTTATTACAACTTCCAATCCCAAGGTACGCACAGTACACCGTCGCTCATCACCGAATAGTAGTGCGTCACCCAGAGGATGACGCCGTCCAGCATCGGTGCAAGAACCGCTTTGTGCACGAGAAGACGCTCGCAGCATTGGATCATGAGGTCCGGTGTTATGCTGTCGTCCTTACTCAGACCGGCCAGTGCGAGCTCCTTAATCGTCCTGTCGTGAATCGCTCGCTCCACGTGCTTGATACTGTCGGTAAAGCAGATCATAAAATATCGCGCCTTTAAGGTGTTGTGGTGGAAAATTGTCTTTCCCTGCGTCTGTCGATTCCCTAGGGAAACACAATTTTCTATTTCCTCGGCGGTCTGCGGTCTCAAAATGGCATGCAGTACAGTTTTTGTTACCAGCGGCGGTATTTCACACCACCTTAAGACCATATGAAACACCTGCCTCCCCGTCCATCCCGAGCTCAGTCGGTATTAAAAACTGCAATCAACTTCTCTCATAGGTTCTCGCATGTACGGTCAAAAGAAAAGTCTCGTCTGAAGCGAATATCATCTCGGCCTTCGTTGAGACTTTTTTTCAAATCGTACATGCCAGAATCTCTGAAAAAAGATGAGTACAGTTTTTACATGTTCTTAAGAGCATGTGAAACACCTTTCCGAGTGTGTCTCTCTCGCTCCGTCGTGAGCGCCCCTGATGCTGTCTCTCTCACACTCCATAGTGTTTCACATGCTCTTAAGAGCATGTGAAAAACGTTCTCAGCGTGTTTCTCTGACTCCGCCGGGAGCGCCACTGATGCTATCTTTCTAGCACTCCATAGGGGTTCACATGCTCTTAAACGCATATGTGACAAATTTGAATATCATCTTTCAACAATCCAATTTACTTATTGTAATGATGCAGTCTCTTAGTCGCTTCCTCCAGATTCTCGGTGATGAAAGTTACCAAGAGAAATCCCGGGCACGAGGACGGCACGATGAATTGTCCCGTGGGTGAGAGCATCAACGGACCGGCCTCACTGTCGATGAAACAATTATTTAATTAATTACAATTTACCGAGTACGATATCAGTGTAGGACACGAGAACTCACGCCTCTATCACAATTTCGTACGCCGACAGATCATCCGGCCAGGTTTTCGGATAGAGCCTTCGGCCCCGGTAATCGGACAGCGTCGTGGTGAGCTGCCGGAGCTGGCTCTCGTACTGGCCGACCATGACTTTGGGCATGAACTTCCTGCACATACAAAATACTCTGAGGCTTACGGTCACTCAATTAATTGTTTTACTATACGCACCGACGGCCGACTTTTATGTCGAGAAGGACACGCGATACTGCTTTCTCGAAAGCCGGTAGCCTCAGAAGCACTACGTCATGCTTCTTCACGTTCTTTATCAGCTTCAAAATAAAGTCAAACGTTTACGAATCGATATTTTCTTGGAAAAAAAAAAAAAAATCTTATGACTCACGTCGAGCCAGTTGTGTCGAACTTCCGCAGAATTGAGCATGACGCTTCCCTCGAGACTGATGCCTGTGTCGTTGGCGAAGACGAGAGCTCGATTCTCGAGAACGTGCATAGGCTCGGGATGGTGCTTGGCCAGAGCTTGGAAGGCCAGCAGGCATCCTCTGTAGTGAGCGACGTTCCAACCACAGTCCCATACTATACTCTTCAATCCGAGATCTTCGCACAGGATCTTCTCCAGCTTCTTCACCTCCTCTCGCATCGGCCTGCAAGCCTCTAATTTGATGTGAGCCTCGTTAACGTGCTTGTCGAGGTATGCCCTGAAAAAATAATAATTAAAAAAAGTCAGTTTAAAATTCCATAAAGAGGATGCGACGTTTGGAACAAGATATGAATCCTTCACGTACGGGAGCCTCGCGTCGAGCGTGAGTAAGTAGACCGGGCGCTCCGCGACCTTCTCGGCTTTCTACTCGAAATATAAATTTCGTATAACAATACGCAATATACACCGACGAATAAAAATATCATTTAACACCAGAGCTGGGCAGTACTTGACGTACCGGGTACTTGTTCTCTACTTCAAGATATTTTTATGATGAAAAATTGGAAAATATATTAAAAATAGCCTCAAAACGACGCATTACGAATTACGAATAGATAACGCTTGACGTTACGAACCGAATCGCGAAAAGTACTTGGGAAATATTGCAAGTACACAAAGTACTTGATACTTCAAGTACTTGTGATACTTTGTAATTCAACTATTTTTTTTTTTTTACACAACTATAATATCCTAAACATTACTCTTCAGAGTATTTTTTTTCAAATTTTTGTACCATCAATATTTTTTTCGATATAGCGATTTTTATTCGCGATTTAAGTACTCGCTCAGCGAGGATCCCGTACATGAAGGATCGATCGTATATGTACTTGAAAGTATCGGGTTCGGCGTTAATTTTTCGTTTCATCAAAATTGATTGGTAAATAGGATCGTCCTCGAAATCGTAGAAATCGCCTCTGTCCCCTGAGCCTCTACCGGTCTGCCAGAATCTCGATTTGTTCTTGGGACTCTGGGGCTTCCGTTCCTTGATTTCGTCCACAAATTTCGTCGGCAAATTGCATGTCTTGAGAATAGAGAGTATAGTCTTTCTGAGATCGACGTCGTTGAGCTGAATCTTCACCAGTGTAAACTTTCCAGCCTTCACCTCCTTCTCGTCTTTGGAGCGCAAATAGAATGGCAGAGTTGTCGGCATTATCGGTCTCCTTTGTTGCAGTGTCTCTATCAGAGAACTCAGCTGCTTCAGCGAATTTTCATTCACCGTCTGAAATTTCGAACAATAATCCTTATTTCTTTACCCAGTTAAATTACAATGTGTTCATTTTATTTTTTTGTAATGTAATTACAAAAAAAAAACGTATTCAATTTTTTGTTCTTTCATTTTTTTGGTTATCTAATTTTCTTTCATTATCTCGATAATCAGGAGAGAGGAGTGAGATGATATCTTATAGTGCGCGTTATCTTATCTGCAGTACAGCTGATACACAATAGGACATATTGGAGTAACCTTGAACGGGTTCAAGAACGTGCGGTATATGAGAAACCGTGATCATGCCGTGAAAGTCTATAAATAAACCCTAATGAAAAACATGAATTGCTTTCCGCGACATTCTTCTGTGACGCGCACGGAGTAACGTGACCGTATAAATATTTACTAACAAAAGAAATGATTAGTTCATTGCCAAAAAAAAAAAAAAAAACAACAAATGCATCGCGCATTACCCTTTGCGTGGGAAATTGACCGAACAGATCCGGATGAACGGTGAAGTAAAATGGTCTCAGGGCAGTCGATATTTCGCCAGTGCTCAAAGCCCTCACAGCTTCCTTCCTGCAGAGGCTGTCGAAAAAACGAGAAAAAGAGGATCGTGTAAAAAAACGATATGAGTCGATGACGTCGAAGACAGTTGACGAAACAGCTTTTTAATAATTAAATAGCGCGCCTGTCGTATGATCGTTCTCACCATTTTTTCAGCGAACAATACATCGTTTCAACTCGTCATAATAAAATCTTTCACTCCAGCGTAAATCGACCGAAGCTCAGCCGAGATGCGAGCAAAAAAATGCGCCGACTGCACTTTCGGACGAGTAGGTGCGCGGCCGATAACGGTTCGAAGAGAGGCGGAAGCCAAAAGTGTTTTGTTTTCAGCGAGAATAATAGACGTCAAGCCGTGTGTGAATCTCGAGGCGTACTGTCGAATGCAAGCGCATCGAGGCGCGCGATGAACAAGCACGACGGAGCCAGAGTCTCTTCAACAACTCGCTATCAGTTGTTTACTGCGTCGTTCCCGGTCAAACAGTTAAAACGAGAAGTAAACGAGTGTTTTTCAGGAAGCTCAGGAAAGACGCGCGCGAGATTTGCATAGACAAACATCGTCGACAAACATCATCGACGAGATGGCACGACGGTGGGAGGAAAGAACGCTGTCGCCAGTCCGTTTGTCGTAACTCCGGCCAGCTGATCGACGAGGCGCTCGGCCGACAGTGCGCCACGAAATCCACGCAGAGGCAGAAGCCAGCGCAATGAGGCGCGAGGAGTGCGCACGACAAACAGCCCAGAGTATCATCAATAATTCGCTATCAACTGTCTATCGCCTCGTCCCTGGTCAAGCCGTTAAAACGACAGAAGTACACGAGTGTCTTTCACGAAGCTCGAGCGAGACGGTTGCAAGATTTGCATAGAGAAACAGCAGCGGGAAGGAGCGATGGTGGGAGGAAAAGAACGCTGTCGATAGTCCGTCCGTCGTAACTCCGGCCAGCTGATCGACGATGCAGCCTCGCGCCGTAGCGGGGTAGTGTTACCAACACTGACCAACACTCTGAGCGTCCTTGTAACGGGAGAGCTATGTTGTTCTTTGTAGCGCGTTAGTCACTCTGACCCATCGACGGTGTCGTATGGTCGACTATCGTCCAGCCCCGTCCAGCACATGCGGGCCGATTGTCCGACCGCTCGGTCATTCCCTGGAGCGAACCCGGGGGCGGGGGAAACAAGGATTAACAAAAGCATTTTTAATTAATCGACTTCGCCTCGTCTCCGAGTGTTCTCCGAACGCAGGAGATTCACGCAGACGGCTGCTGGCAGCTGTGGCGGATTCTCCCAGTCACATGGAAGCTGCGCTCGCGATGTGTCTCGTTTCGTCTGCAATCGTTCGCGACGGATAAATCAACGAACCGAACCGGAAAATAACAACACCGAAGCTGCTTCGCCTCGAAACTGCCCGCTCCGCGACACGGAACAATCACTCGTCGGAAGTTTTATGTAAGTTCGTTGTTTCTATAATACGATTGCGTGTTTTTTGTTTGAGAGCCGACGATGGTGCAAGTTGAATTCGACCGTTCGAGTGAATCAGTTTTTTTGTCGCGACGAAAATGTGGCGGCTCCAAAAACGCTTGGCTTTCATTCCCCAAACTAGACTCGATTCGTCTCGCATTTCGTCCTCCGGCGAGATTTATATTCCACTCTTTCCTGTGGCCTTGAGAACGTAATTGCACGGCTATTATCCCGAACTCTGTGCACATACTTTCACATACTCTGCACGCTGCATGATCGTTCTTTATCACTCGCAGTAAAATGTAGCTATCGCCCACAGTAAAATGCAACCTGCGCAGTGTCAAAAGTTTTATTTTTTTTATTTTTTTTAAGCTGATAAAGCCATTTTCGTCTGCCGAGTAAATTTTACTCTATTAGATATTTTTTTTCTGAATTTTACATGTTTTCTTTATGTTAATAAAGCCTTTTTTGTCTGCCGAGTAAACTGTACTGAATTACAAATATTTCTTCTGAATTTTATGTATTTCTTTTTAAGCCAAATAAGAACTTTTTTGTCTGCGGGGTAAATTTTACAGAACTTTGATTTTCGAATAATTGGGAAATTTTCAGATCAACCATGGAGTACTCCATAAATAGGAGGCCGCTGCTGGGAGCCGGGAGCGACAGTGAGTTCGAAGAAGACTTGGAGACGGAGGTCGACGACGCGAGTGTCTCCGTACCGGATCAAAAACCATTATTCAAATTGCACGAACCCACCGACAGATATCACCTCGCCTACATAGTTTTTTATCTGCTGGGAATGAACACGCTAATACCGTGGAGCTTCTTCATGACCGCTGACGACGTAAGTTACAGAGACCGACGTGTGCACTGTCGAACAAATAATATTTACTGATCTTCCTTTCCAGTACTGGATGTACAAGTTCAGAGAGATTCATCCAAACAACACGGGACATCATAACTACACGCACACGCAAATACTGGAGAAGAGGACGGATCTCCAGGCCAATTTCACGTCGTATTTGAACGTCGCCAGTGCACTGCCAAACACATTCTTTTTAATTATTAATACCTTCCTCAGTAAGAGGTGAGATTTACGCAATGAAAAATGAGAACAGCTTTGAATTCAACGTTGAAAACGACTTTCTAATTGTTTGCAATTTTTGCTAATGGTTTTCAGGGTATCGCTCAGAACGCGAATGATCGGAACTCAGTTGATCATACTGCTATTATTTATCATGACAACGTCGCTGGTGACGGTAAATACCGACGAATGTAAGTTAAAGTGCAACGAGATGCTCCGTAATCACGGAATTTTTTCCACCAACTAACTAACTATTTTACTTTCAGGGCAAAATGATTTTTTAATCGCAACTTTGACGACGGTGGCTTTCGTGAATGGTAACTGAATTTTATTCGTCAAACGAGAGAGTCTCAAAGTCGTTTCGATTAACCGATTTATTCTGTCGTCAGCTGTGAGCGCGATTTTCGGAGGAAGCCTGATGGGCATAGTCGGACGTTTTTCCCCGAGGTACATAACGGCCATGTCCGGTGGTCAAGCATTGGGAGGAATTTTCACCGCGCTCACCGAAGTGTGCGCTCTCTGGATCGGCGCCAGTCCCGTCGTTTCGGGACTCGTGTATTTTATAATCGGGGACATTGTACTGTTCATATCGCTGATATCGTACATCGTCCTCGAGAAAATGGTAAGATTCGTTTTTCATAGAACTTAAAGGCAAAGAATGGTCGCTTGGATTTTTGTCACTCTTGATTTGTCACTCATTAGCGTGCACGAGTGTGTGCAGTGTTTTTCCTCGGAATCGGAAAAACGCTGCAGGTTTGTCGCCTATCGTTCTCGTTATCGAAACGCCCATTTATAGAGTATTTAAAAAAAATAAAATGGCTTGTGATTGCCTAGAAGCAGATTTACTATGAGTCAGCTATGCGAACGAAAGTTCCAGATGTGAATGCGCCGCCAGTATCGACACATGCGATTAATCATTTATGCTGATCGGCTTACACTGATACCCAGCTGCTTCCATCATGATATTGTCGCGCAAAATAGATGTGCTACCGATATATTCATGATTCAAAGATGGACTGCTAAAGACTGGATACACTGCAAAAAATTTTGTTTGACAATCAATGGACCGTCTTGGAAGCTTTTTTATATAAACTGTTTCTGAAATTTCAAACACATGTGCGTTGCAATTTTACAGTAAAATGTTAATTTCTAATTAAATTTTGTTGTAAATTTCGGACAAAGTATTCTAATTTTAATGTCTGGTATTTCAATTTTACAAAAAAAGTACATTAACGTTCAATGAATTTTAATCTAAGTAATGTAATTTCAAGTTCCAGTACATTGTGTTTAGAATTTATTTTTAATGTCCCATGCACTAACACAATGTGTTTTATTTTCAGGCATTTTTCAAGCACCATATGATGGACCAATCGCGCCAGTCAGAAGAAACGAACTATTCAGTCAACGCCGAGGTCAGCTTCGTAGACGGGCATACAGTATCGTACAGTCGGATTTTCAAGAGGGTTTGGCCCTACGGAGTCAGCATATTTCTCGTATTTTTCATATCGCTCGCCGTCTATCCGGCGGTAACTGTACTCGTGGAGAGTCAGAACAAAGGGAAAGGCTACGCGTGGAATGGTCAGCATCTTTTTCTCTCCCACAGCGTTCGGCACACAGTTGTGTTTCTATAGTGACGGTGTAACATATTTTTTTTTTTATACAGATATCTACTTCGTGCCCGTGGTCGCCTATCTTACGTTCAGTATGGGCGATTATGCCGGACGCTTGCTATCTGGCCTGGTCCTATGGGTAAGCAACTTTCAAAGTGATGATTACTTTGGATGAGGTTTCAGCGATTACGCATCTTCTTATGATTCATTTTGCTTCCCCATAGAGGTGGCATTATTTTGGTGAAAACAAATAATTTCGAGATTTTAATGAAAACGTGTTCGGAATGTTCCAAAACATGGAAAAATCACATTTAGAAAACATTTCCGGATGTATGTGTTTATGTGTGAAAAATTCAAACTGCTTTACCTCGAGAATTCAGCCCCGACTGATCGGGGCTGAAAAAGTTGTACACAAATGGAGTAGGATCGTCCGATGATATCTATCAAATTTGGGGACAATGAATTGAACCGTTCAAACCCCGTCGTTTTGAATTTTCATGAAAAATTAGTACCTTAATTTAGACGCAATTTTCTATATTAAATATTCGTGTATGCATAAAATAAGTAGTAGATTCGTGATCAGCGCGGAAAAATATATTAAATGTAGTTCCGGAACAACGACTAACGAAAAAAGTCTATCAGCCATTTTTATAACCAACATTTTTAATTTTCAGCCGAGTGGGAAACCGTGGAAACTCATGGCGCTTTGTGTCCTGAGAGTATTTTTCATACCAGCCCTACTGGTATGCAATGCCCAGCCGAGACATCATCTGCCGGTCTATATCACGAACGACCTTTACTACATTCTTCTGACGATCGTTTTCGCGATTACGAATGGCTACCTATGCAACATGGCCTTTATCTTGGCTCCGACGTAAGTAGAGTAGGAATGTTATTCAACGACGATTCATCATAATCTACGTTTGTTTCAATCGTCTGACTATCGGATATTTTTGCAGGGTGGTAGACGGACAAGACAAAGAAATAGCATCGGCAATGATGGGAGCTTTCCTTGGCCTGGGACTGGCGGCCGGCTCGGCGCTGAGCCTCGTCATGGTTCGAGCGCTTTAACGGCAAGCATAAGTCGCTTGTTTACGAGAAGCGCGCGCGGGCTGCCTCATGGCCGGCATTCATGGGATGCATTTCTTTTTTATCAAACTATAACTTTTAAATTCCACGATACGAGTATTGTGTTAAACTCGCGTGCGATACGCGTTACGATATTTTTTATTGAAACGCGATTCCTCGCGGCCCCTCAATGGAACTGTTCACCCCGACTGTTCACTGTGTGTTCCTGAACGAAAAGCGAGCGGCACTTAACGATACTTTGTACCTTCTTTTGCAAATGTGATAATTACCCCGACTCTTTCACGTTACATTTTACAATGTCTACGGACAATTTCTTTTTATTCTATACGGACGAAATATTTTAATGTTTTATTTAATAGTCTATCTCGTGGACGAACATTCCGTGGATCTAAGTTTGCGTTAACGAAGAATACCGATGTGGGTATAGAGACAATTTACATGCGCGAGATGGCCGGGTGTTGAATGTGCAAAGAAACGACATCGAGAGTGTTCGGGGCGAGCACAAGCCGATCGTCGAAACTAGAGCGGAGAACGAGTCCGATCGTTAAATGTGGCACAAATTTTGTTCGTAGACAATTGATGCAACTCGTTATTCTCCATATCCTTTCTGACGAAAGATGATAGCTAAATTGATTATAGAGACAGATGAGAAAAATATCATACTGGTATTATGATAACGTCGATTCTAGTCTTTGTCGATTGAATGTACATTGTATGTGTATTACTCGAGTATTCGATACGCGCGCGAAGAGATTCGCGAGGCGTGTGAGGTAAGCGCAAAGATACAATTATCAAAATTGTACTTCGCGTTGTGCACAAGTTGTAGAAAAAAAATGGAAATATGCCGACCGGCATAGATCCAAGGGAAAAAAAACGTAGGAAGGATACGAATTTTTAGAAGAGAACTTTTGAATTGTTGTGATGTTATTAGTGTGCCAGAAAAAAAAGCATTTTACGTAAGTTGATAATAAACAATGTCCAATGTCAGTTGTGACTCATGAATTATTTTAATATATATCGTACGAGATCCAGAGAAGTAATCGAGGGAGAATTGTTTTGAGCTCGGATATTTTTACCGTAGGACGATTTATTGAAAAAAAAAAATTAAAAAAAATAATGCTCACTTATTGGAGCGAACACTGCTTTCATGAGCGGTACTGGCGTTCCTTGTCCGTGAGAGGGACGAACACGACTCCCATCAGTCGTGATTCTTTTATTTTACCGTCGGCGGTCTTGTCGATCTGGACTAGAGTCTGGTCAGCATTTTCCGGGCCGACGGGAACGATCATACGGCCTCCTGGTGCCAATTGATCGATCAGCTGTAAAGCGAACGATACGAATTAAATAAAACTATCAAAACATAAAACCAAGAGAATCTCGGAGATAAGTTTAATTTTCTTTTTACCAGTTGCGGAGTTTCCTTTGCCGCTGCTCCAACGTGTATCGCGTCGTAAGGCGCGTACTCGGGACAACCCAATCTTCCGTCGCCGACTGAGAAATTGATCGATACTATAAATTATGTAACTCGACCTCGGTCGGTAACGAAAACTGTAATCAATTTTTTTTCAATGTTTTTAAACTTTTCCTCAGAAAACCAAATTATTAGTGTCTCATCGACTGTTAGATAAAGACTACAATAATTTGTGTTTAGCCCAAGATGTTGAATCATGACAAATACGAATTACAGTCGACCGAATCTGTTCCTTGCCTCAGAAGTAAGAGCGGAAGTACCAAGGGTCAAGCCTGAAAGAATCTTACCGACTAAGGCGACTCGTCCAGATTCCAAGAGATCAGGCTTGTCCTTCTGTATGTTCCTCGTAGCCAGAGCTTGAAGTTCAGGTATGTGATCGATGCCCACAGCCAAACCCTCGGAGCCCAGCATGACTCCCATGCACGCGGTCAAGTATCCCGATCCGGATCCCACATCCAAAGCTCTACTTCCACTATGTAGTTTGTCTTTGAGCAACTCCAATGCGTACGCGTGCTAAAGAGTTCCTTTTTTTTCTTCTAACTTGTAAATCTTCATTCTTTTTTTTTTTTTTAATGCCGGATCGAAGTTTTGGCAAGGGAATTTTTGAGGGTAGAAAAATATATATGTATTTTTTAAATTACCATATGCGGTGCGCTTATAGTGACTCCATATCCTATACCCTGAGGTGCGTCTACGTACGGGCTCCCCGACGTTGTGTATTTTGCCCTGTCGACTGAGCACATAGTCTCGAAGACTCTGTCGCTCTTGACGATTCTCGATTCTACACAAAAAACAAAATAAATTTTTTTTTTAAAAGTAAATATGAAACAATTGTACGGTAAGCTTTTTTTTAATAATGAAGGCAAATATATTTACTTTTGAGATACTGTATCAAATCTCTATTGGTCCTTCCATCGTACCGCCTGAATCCAGCCATTTCTGACGTCCAAATGATAATCAGCAAACCAAAAATGATAAGCAGTCCATTTACATGTTGCGACGTAATTTTGACGAAGTTTTGTGCAACACCCAACGTTGAATAATAAAAGGTCTTGGCACGATTAAGTCGCGGACGGAGCGGCGACACCGGTTTATCCAAAGTTACTGTACGTATATATATAATCGAAAAAAATGTTAGCTATACGTACGTCCTTGGATTCACAGCTGTTCCGATGTAGGGCACGTTTCAATGTTAGCTGCACCAAGCCAACCAAGACGCACGTTGCTAGCAGCTGGAGGTTGTAAAGCGTTCGCTTTCAACATTCGACCGAAACCACGTATTGCAAAAGATTGTTCCAACAGTAAAAAAAAATATATAAAAAAAATGTTTAAATAACAGTATCAGTCACATCGAATACTGATAGTAAACGACAAATTGTAAAATTTTGCGAGCGAACAACATGGGAATATTTGTCGCTCGATCGACATCAATGCTCTCTGTAATCTCCGTTCGCTTTTAACATTTGGTCGTAATCACGTATAAGCAAGTTTGTATAATAGTTTCTTTTGTACTAATAAAAATTGTCTCTTTTCGATAGAAAAACCATAGAACCCGGCATTATCATCGCGAAATACCATATCTCATTGTTAATTTTATTGTACACTCTAGTTTATCAGATATCGATCACCTATGCGCTACCCCACACGAAGTTTACAGCGCCACCTGCCGTACATCCAAGTCAAAATAGAGTTTATTTCAGTATCTTTTTTGCGAAGCTCGTTTTACCTCGAATACAAACTGTCCCCACATCTCCGTGTGTCGTCGAAAAATATTCGTGAGGTTTCACGTCCATCGACGTGCGCCGCTCAGACTCTAAGCAGAGGAAAAGGCATACGAAATACAATGTTGAAATGTGTTTTTTTTTTAGCAAACGGAAATATACTCTCTGTAGAAAATATATGTTATTGTTTCAATAATATAGTCATAAATACTACATAAAAATTGCGTTAATCTGAGGGTTAAGCGTAGAAGATAAATATTGCGACGCGGCCCGCACGAGAATGCTCGCAATGTTTGTTGTCCTGTAAATCATCGGTTGCTCTATCGTCGAATCTATCGTGAAAAATTGTACTATAAACAGCGAAGATTTTTTGTCCCTGTTTTGTCGTTATTAATTTCGCAATTGGGTGCTAGGATCTGTGAGGAGTACATAAGAGACGTGCATAAGTTTCTTCGTCGAAACGACGCCCTCGTCATTTTTGTCTATCTGAACGAGATCTTGAAACTTCTGGTACCCTTCGAAGGCCACTACCGGACAGACCATGCGACCTCCGGGAGCCAGCTGGTCTATGAGCTGGACAAAAAATAGCACATATCAACTTTTAATCAAACAAAAAAATATATATAATAACAAATATAATTATAGTTTAACCAATTAACCCGTTGTTGGTCACGCCTCTATTTCCACTCTTAGGCGCTGCTGTCTAATATAAATATTATATATATATATGTATATATATATATATTTATTTGCGGAGCTCCCATAAAATAAATTATTTTTCTGGGTGCAACTTATAAAGGGTTAAATCCATTTCAACAGAAAGCATATGTATAGACGTTCCCTCCGGGAATTATTCCGTACAGTAGAAATAACTATCTTTTTTTCAGTGTAGGATACAACGTACTTCCTGGGGAAGGGAGTCGGCAGCAGCTCCGACGTGAATAGCGTCGTAGGGACCTCCTTCGGGATATCCGAGCCTCCCATCGCCTTCTGCGCTCATTCAGAATTCAGAATTCAGAATTTCGACTCCGTAATTCGAGTTTCCATCATTAAAAAAAAATTAGTCTGCAGACAATAAAAAAAAAACGTTTCACCAGGATTCGAGATCTTACCGATAAACTTAACGCGCCCTTCCTTCATAAAGTGTGAACAATCGTCTCGCACATTCCTCTCGGAGATCTTGATAAGCTCGGGTATGTGTTCAAGGCCGATAACGCAGCCTCGAGGTCCGACCATGAAGGCCATGCAAGCGGTGAGGTAGCCCGACCCCGAGCCGACGTCCAGAGCCCGCGCGCCGTCTCTCAGCTGATCAGTTAAAATCGATAATGCGTAAGCGTGCTGAAAAAAAGAAAGAATTTACAATTCGAATAAGTGATCTCTTTGTTATTGAGGTTGAGATTATGAAATTACTTAATCTGGCCACCAATGGTAAACACGAGCTATCGAGGATATTTTTCTTAAGTATAATATAAAGTCTAACTCCGCCTTTCTCAACGAGGCGATCAAGCGCCATAATCATAACAATAACAACAATAATCTCGCCCTTGCCGCCGCGGCCTACTCTATTTCGCTGTATTAGCCAACCGGGCAATTTCCAATCGAAGTAGATAAAAGCATGTGGTAAACATAAATAATGCGACAGTGCTGATCGGCGATAACGGGGTTAACGGCGATAGCCCGGATTCGAACGATGCGCTCCTGGTAATCGAAAGACTATCCCTCTGCGTTTCCCGATAGCGAAGCTCCGATTCGCGGTACGATTTATCGCCGTTTCGGGCTCCTCCCTCGTTTATCAATCATTTCTCTCCGATAGATCGAATCTATCGGCGAGATTTACCGCACGCTTTGCGAATTAAATTTCAGCATCGACGAACGTGGATATGAATTTTTACCATATGCGGGGCACTGATGGTCACATTGTAACCAATCCTTCGAGGACGATCCAAGTAAGGATCCGACTCGTGGCAATACCTTCCTCTGTCGACGGCCAACATCGCGGCCTCCGCCGCGTCGGTCGTCAGTATAGCCGCTTCTGCAAATAATAAAACCGCAGAACTTTGTTAACAATCGTTAAAAAATATAGTGGTTGTTAATGTTTGTATTGACAATATTTTATACTGTACATTTACCGTGTAAAATGCTTAAAAAATCGATTACGTCTGACCGCTTGAATAGATTTTGACCACATTCAATACCAAAGGGGTTTCATGAACTTTCAGTTTTGGGAGCTCAAACTTTACGCAAAATAGAATTATGAAGGGAATTTTCAAAAATTCAATATCGCGTAAAATCGCTAATGGAGACTTCATGAAAATTTCACTGTATCAAATTTCAACTTGCTGTCTTAAGGGCTCGCGCCACAATAAATGGGTAAAAACGAATGCACATTTCGTCATTTTTTTCTCGGTAAATATAGCGTGTAACATATTTATATAAAATTAGCTTCGACTTAAGTCCTTCAGCCTTAAAAAATACATGTAAAAAACATCAAAAATTAAAAGAAAAGGTTTCGTACCTCGAAGTTTGCCAATCATTTCCTGATTCGTCGCTCCGCTGCAGCGCCATGTCATGTTACAGGATTTCTCGAAGTCTTGCGTGGAGAGGAACGGCCCGGGTCTCGGTTCACCTAGAAAATATAAAGGTTCACAAAAAAAAAAAAAAAAAAAATCAGCATTTAATAATAGTAAACAGTAAAAATCTACGAACCGGAAGTCGAGGATAAAATTTGTTAGTTACTGGGGAAAAAGCGGGCTGTGTCGACGGTGTGGCCAACCGGTGGTTCCTGATCGTCGAATTTCACGGTAACAAGGTCAATCGTTCAGGATATTGCCGGAAAAAATTAGTCATCGTTGAACGAGCTCTCCTATAGTGCTTTAATGTTTTGACGGACAGGCTGCCGGGTTCGCCGCCGGAGAGAGCAGCCGTGCCCACCACCCTCGACTCGGCTGTTTCGCCCGAGGCTCGGACCACAGCTGACTTCCACCGTATATCGATTCGGCGCTTTCGAGAGGAGAGTCCGCGAGAGGAGAGCGCGGTATCCGCCTCGAGCGCGGACGCGGAACTCCGTGCAGCTGCAGTGGGCATGGTCAGGGTTGAACTTGAATGAACCAGGTGATTCAGTTGCGCGGTGCACATGCAGCGTACGTAACGCATCTCACGTTTCACTTGCGGCGACGAGGGTGAAACTATGAAAGAGGAAAACTCGCGCGGCCGGACCGCCGTTCATCGCGGACGATCATCCGGCACGGGATCTCGGACGTAACCTTAATGTCCGCGATCATGCTGAACGTACGTACAGAACAAAATTCAGGTGAAAGATAGGTTCAGAGGAAAGATATTTTGAATTCAGGGAAAAGATATTTTGAATTCAGGGGAAAGATATTTTGAATTTTGGCCAGAGATATTTTGAATTCAGGGGAAAGGTATTTTGAATTCAGGGTAAGATATTTTGAATTCAGGGTAAGATATTTTGAATTCAGAGGAAAGATATTTAGAATTCAGGGGAAAGATGTTTCGAATTCAGGGGAAAGATATTTTTAATTTAGGGGAAAGATATTTTTAATTCAGGGGAAAGATATTTTGAATTCAGGGTAAGATATTTTGAATTCAGAGGAAAGATATTTCGAATTCAGGGGAAAGATATTTCGAATTCAGGGGAAAGATATTTCGAATTTAGGGGAAAGATATTTTTAATTTAGGGGAAAGATATTTTGAATTCAGGGGAAAGATATTTTGAATTGTGGGAAAATATATTTTGAACTGAGGGGGAAGATGTTGTGAATTCAGGGGAAAGATATTTTGTGCCTAGCTTCCTCCCAGAGGAAGCTGTGCACAAAATTGTGATGAACTACTATGGTCTGTCATTAAAATCTCGCAATTCATTTTTTTTTACGAAAACATAGCTTCCTCTATGAATAAGCAAAAATTAACAAATTTGACTCTTTGTCTTCGACATCGAATTCGCGTGCGTCTGGCAAAGTGAGAATGACTGCTTAAAATTTTTCTGACGTCCGAAATAATAATTGCGGTGCTGAAGAAATAATTCCCGGTGGAGAAGAATCGCTGAACGTACCATTGCCGAAGATAACATCAACAAATAGAATTTTTTTTTTTTGAAAGCTATTAAAAAAAAAAAAATTTGGAGATAAGGAATTCGTACGACCGATGTACAAAGTAGGTGTGTGCGAAATGGAATCGGAGGCGTACCTTCCGAGATTCCGTGACGCGATCCCTGACGCGCCTTCCGTATCGTCGCCAAGCTGGCAATCACCCGCGAACAATACGAGTACAGCGACAGGCAAATTTAGTGCGGCGAACTTGTAAATTAGACTCGGCGAGCTTCCTGTATCGTAAATCATCGTATTACACACGCGAAAAGCGATAGAAGCGAATCTGCGGGCGTTAAGATATGCGGGAAGATGATGAAAGTAAAGGTAAAATTGTACGATATAGCACAGCGGCATTTGTCTGTGAAAACGTGCGTCTAAGATTTACAAGTCCGAGTGTGCCGACTTATTTTATTTGCCCGTTCGAACAGAAACAGGCGCAATCGTGCGCGAACGATAAAGAGAAAAAGAAGAAGTATCTTCGCCTCTGCGGTCCCAAGGATGGTTGACGAGAGTTTCATGCACTGTCTGCTTAATTGATCATTCTATTGCCATTCAGCGACTTAGCGTATTCACGAGTATGTTCGATGTAAAATTTTACCGAAGGCGAGAGACTCGACAATTCTCTTAACAATTCCTCGTAACAATTCAATCCAGCCGAAGTGATTTATTTGCCTGGCATACATGCTCTGAATACACACTGGATAGAATAAGTCCCTAGCACCCAGAGTAACCGATCTATTTTTAAAAGAACAACTTCAGTTTAATCGAAAAAATTACCTAGTTTCAGGTAACTTTTTACGCCGTAGAAATAAGCGGAAAAAGACCCGCATTTCAACTTCTGGGCATGCGCGGTTATTGTATCGGTGGTTTCGGAAGTTGAAATATGGATCTTTTTGCAATTATTTTTAATGGTATAAAAAGTGAACCGAAATTACCGAAATTTTTTCGCTTGAATTTTTAAAAAATGCAAAAACATAAAATTTAAACGACAATTCTCTTAAGAATTCAATCCAGCCAAAGTGATTTATTTGCCTGGCATACATGCAGTTACATGCTTTGAATACACACCGGAGAGAATAAGTCTCTAGCACCAAGAGTAACCGATCTATTTTTAAAAGAACAACTGCAGTTTAACCGAGAAAATTACCTAATTTCAGATCACTTTTTACTCCGTAGAAGTAATAAAAAAAATAACCACATTTCAACTTCTGGGCATGCGTGGTTATTGTATCGGTGGTTTCGGAAGTTGAAATATGGATCTTTTTGCCATTATTTTAATGGTATAAAAAGTGACCCCAAATTACCGAAACTTTTTCGCTTTAATTAACAAAAAAAAATTTAACGGTGAAGCTGCTAGGGATGCTGTGTTACCGAGAAGTAAGGAAGAGCATAAGTAGAAATGGCCTGCCTCGATCGGACGGCCCCGAATAAAGAATTTTCCTTGAACAATCATTCCTCCCAACCTCCGGGGCGGCTGGGGGGCAAAACGGAACGGTAAATCTTTGGTCCACTTTCTATGAGAAAAGTGACGACTACGACCCGCTCCATGCATCATTGATTTCCGTGCTAGTCCGGGTGGTCCATATTCGCCACTCTCACCCTACTTAACAATTTATTTGCATCTGCCAAGAGTTCGCCGTACACGCACGAGAAGAAGGCTCTTCTCTCTTCGTACATAGCGGCGCTGACGTGACGAGAGATAAGATGACACCGGCGATAGTGGCTTGGGGGTGGCGGCGAAACGTCGGCAATTGCTATAAATTGAATTACACAGGACCCGAAGTGACGAGTACAGAATCGGGAGTTTAGTTATTCGCAGACTCGCGAGAGAGAGTCAAAGATCGCGTGGAAAGTACAACAGCAAGTTCATCGCACTACGAGATCAAATTCCAAGTTTTCTCGGCGCTTCATAGACGATACACATTTATGCACACGAACGCGTTTCCACGTTTCGCGATTGCGAACCCGCAGTGAAAGAAACTCGCGGCGATAATCGCATATCATTCAAAGAATTCTCAACTTCCTCTCTGTAATAACAAGTCAACCGACGGTATCATTAGACTGTGAGCGAAGCATCGTTACGTCAACGTCGCCCGAGCGGTCAACAAAAATGAAGAACAGTTAGTAACTCGTACTGGTCTCTCATTTCGTTTCCGCCTCCGCTGCGGCGTAATCCAATTTCTCAATTCACCGCTATCGGCTTTCCTCTGAGAATCTAATCGATCGTAAATTTTCAGCGATTTCTTTTTTTTTTTATTAATTGAATTAATTTATTTCTCAAAGATCTGCACGAAGCGATGGCAGACACCAAGCTGGCGACAGCGGAGCCGGGGAGGCTGCGACAGACCCTCGCAGCGCTTATCCGTAAGTGAATCAAACTTGTGAAAAAAAGAAGAAAAGTGAATTCTCATAAAAAAATTATTTAAGGTAATACGTCACAGATCGCCGTTTCTTAATGGTGGGGGGCATGTTGCTAGCAATGGTTGAGGCCCAGATATCTATTCATATAGAAGTTCGAAAAGCTCCTTCAACTTGTAATATCTTCGAAAATCTATGGGCACAGCTCGATTTTATTTTTTTTGACGCGACCCTAACAATGTTGTAATGTTATTTTAGAAAAAAAATCGAATACAGCAGTCTGGAAAAATATATATTTTTTAAAAAGAATGTAGCTTTCCATGCGGCACCATACACAGCTCATGGTAATTGACACACCTTTAAGCTCCTGTAAATCGGAATCCAAGTCGAGAAAAAATTATAAAAAATTCTTTAAAAAAAAACCTTATTCATTGCCTTGTAACACTTGTGATTTTTAGTTCCAAAAGTAGAAAAGTCGTGTGACGTATTCCCTTAAACGTAACTGTGGATTTATTGCAGTCAACATCGCTTCGCTGACGTACGGCACGATGCTGGGCTGGCCCTCGCCGATGGCGCCGCGACTCCAGAGCGACGATCCTCCGGTCGGAACCGAGCCGATGTCCGACGAGGGAGCTTCCTGGCTGACCGGTGCACTTTGCGCCGGTGCGATGGCCACCATGCCCTTCTGCAGCACGATCGCCGAGAGGCTGGGTCGTCGCATAACCGGATGTCTCATCGCCCTGCCTTTCGGAATCTGCTGGCTTCTGACGATATTCGCAACCGATTTTTCTTATCTCTTCGTCGCCCGTTTTCTCGCGGGTGTCGGCGGTGCCGGTTGCATCTTTCTCATTCCGCTTTACGTCTCGGAGATCGCGGCGGACAATATACGAGGTCAGCTCGGTAGTTTCATGGTGTTCGGCATAAACATCGGTATCGTTCTGGCCTTCGTGACCGGCGCGGCGCTGTCTTACCGGGTCTACGCGATCTGCGGACTCGTCTTGCCGATGATCTTCCTCGCGGGATTCATTTTCATGCCCGAGACGCCGATCTACCTCGTGAGAAGAAATCGACTGGATGACGCCGCGCGGTCAGTGCCGAAAGCTTGATCGAAGTTGATCGTTGAATATTTTTTTCCTCAGTTTGGCGATTGATACAATTTTTTTTTATCATCGCAGGTCTCTCATGTGGCTGAAGAACGAGGACAAGGCGACCGTCGATCGGGAACTTCTGCGATTGCAATTCTTGGCGAACGAGCGAATCGCGCAGAACAGATCGGTCGGTCTCAAGGACCTGTTCAGGGATCGGGGAACCATCAGGGGCCTCGTTATAGCCCTGGGACTGCTGGGAGGACAGCAGCTCTGCGGAATATTCGCAATGGTAAAGGGACAAAACATACAGACCTATAAATAAATAATGTTGAAAATGGAAATTTTCATATGGTTTCCTCGCAAATGTTGAAAATTGGAATTTTCATATCGCTTTCTTATAAAAGCTGCAAAATGAAATTTTCTTATCGCTTTCTCATAATGTTCCTTTATTCGCAAAGCTTCTTCTATGAGAAAGCATTTTCTACATTTTTGTTGAATAAAGGAACATTATGAGAAAGTGATAAGAAAATTTCAATTTTCACCTTTTATGAAGAAACGACATGAAAACTTAAGTTTTCAACTTTTTTCAACGTCAACGTCGTGTTAGACTTTTACGCAAACCGGCTGGCCGATTCCGGCTCAGCGCCTAAAAATACAGCAACGTCTCATTTCGGTTTGTCAGATCTGTCTTCGGCGCGAGAAAATTGTGCGCTCCTGAATTTTTTAAATTTTAAGTCGAAACGAATTTCTAAGTTTTGCCTATTTCTTCAGGTGAGCTACGCCGCGACGATATTCAAGATGGCCGGAAGTGCGCTCTCGCCCGATACGGCATCGATAATAGTGGGCGCCATTCAGGTGTTCGGCTCTTGGCTCTCGACGGTGCTGATGGAGCGTGCCGGAAGAAGGCCCTTGATGATGATATCCTGCGCCGGCATGAGCATGTGCCACATGTCCATAGCAGTCTTTTGTCAAATGCAGAGCGCGGGCTACGACGTCTCGTACTTCCGGTGGGTGCCCGTGGCGGCTCTCTCGACGTACGCGATCGTCTACAACATCGGCATGGGCTCGGGTCCGTTCATCGTCGCCTCGGAGATATTCAGCGCCGACATATGCGGCCTCGCCAACTCCGTCGCTCAATTTTTCATGTGGATCCTGGCGTTTCTTCTGGTCAAGTTCTTCCCGACGCTGATGAACGTTCTCGGCGTAGCGGGCTGTTTCTTCGTTCTGGGCAGCTGCTGTGCCGCGAGCTTCGTCTTCACGATGTTCCTCGTGCCCGAGACCAAGGGAAGAACCATCGAGTCCATACTCGACGAACTCAACGGCGTCACCGGAAGATTCGACGAGAAAGACTACGTCAAGGCGTCTATGGAAATGGCACAGAAAAATGTCCATTTGCCTATATAAAATATACGACGTTTTTGCTCAGTCGGAGAATTTTTCCGACGACCGAGGTGAAGAAGGAGGATCGTCAAGCGATACGAAAATAACGTTGTACTAGTCAAACGGTCGGGATATTCCGAGAGGGGATCGGAGGTAAGAGACGAGGAAGAAAGTTCATTGCGATTACATTCTTGACTTTTTTTTTTTTTTCGGAGATAATTTTTTACGTTTACGTTTTCGAGATCGAGAGAAATCGAAGCATATAAATATATGGAGATAGATAGCGGTGGGCAGTAGTTACGGTCCGCGCCGCGTCCGCCGAGGCTGCGTGGTGGGGAGAGCCGTGTATATACAACCGTGAAAAGGTAGTTTCTTCGTTGCATGAAATTGCATCCGAAGCAAACTGCGCGGCAATTTAATTAAATGCCGTGGAGTTAAATAACTCGAAAAAAAATTAGATTGACGGAAGAATGATTTACGGAATGAGTATGTATCGTTAATATTATTTTATACTTGGTGCGATAATCGGGTCATCGATATCACGACCGTGACCGATGGAAGTTGTAGTTTTACCGAGTGAAAGTGTCTTTGTCTGATGCGAATGTCGAATGTGCGAAAGATCGATCTGTGAAAGAGGCTTCCTGTAATTTTCATACCTTTTCGTGCGTGCAAACAGCGCGCCAAATTGGAACTCGATCGACAACGCTCCAAAAACACCCGATCGGTGACTGGCCAAGGACAAAAAAAAAACCTCAACGAAGTTAACTCGTGGTGTATTGTCTTCGCCTGTGTTGTCACTTGACCGTGATGCGCGTATCGATCATGCTAGGCGCTTTTTATATTTTTTTCTCGAGCCCAATGCGAGACGAGAGTTTCGATCATTGTTCGACGGGTTCCTCTTTTTTTTTTTGTCCGCCGAAACGTCGCGGATAATTCACGAATTATTGTCGCGGGTGCCTGCTCGGGCTGCACGATTTCTCGCACTGCTGGCGTTCTTCCCACGGCGAGTATAATAATAAGAGAATCCGGAGTAGGCGCGACGGCTCGACAGCGCCGCGGCGAGGCGAACGGTTCGGAGTCGAAGCCACGGGAAAGGTGCATTTACTGCGTGATCGACCGAGGACTCGCTCGGCGGGTCGAATCGCACTTTCGCTAACGATGATTTTTTTATATCCTTGTACCTGTTCGTGAACGATTTACTGTGATTTGTCTGTAATCGATATAACGCCTTAAGTCAATAAATAACAATTCTTAATACTGTTTTTGGAGCTCGCTATGAATATTCCCGTGTTCTCGTATCGCCGCCTTCGGCGCTGGAGCGCGAACGATTAATCATCTCGTATTGCCCGAGAGCGAACAGAATCTGGAGCGGGTTAATTGCAATTGATAACCAACCACGATTAATCGATAGCTTCGTATACCTCGAGGCAATATCAGGGTGAGTATCGAACAAAGCTTCGACCCACGACGATTTATTGTTATCCTCGTCGTCTCACGATCACGTGAAATTCTTTTACACAGATTTTTAATCAATCGTCCTCGAATCGCTGACGAACGTTCTTCGTGCCGAATTTTCGTTTTTTGAAGGTAATCGGTGCTCGCTCGTCCTCGTCGCTGTCGCCGGTCGATATGTGAGTCACGGTTTTCTCGACGAAAACCCTCTTCGTCGCGGGTTTCTCGACGGTCTGCAACGTCGGTACCATCATCGTTCCTTTTTTCTTCGGTAACTGAAGATCCACGGGTTCCTTGTGTCTAAAAAAAGAACATTCGGCGTTAAAACCCACGCTTGTTACGAGTGGAAGGGAACGTGAAAGAAAAGTATAATTACATGACTTTCACGGTTTGCCAAGGACCGTAAGGATCCGGTTTCTCGGGTACGCTGTAGTCCCTTCTGTACGGTATTTTTTCCTCCTCCTCCTCCGAGTCCGGCTCCTTTTTCGCTTGGACCTTTGCGCTCGTTTCCGAGACACTCTCCGCTAGCGCGGCCTCTTCTTTTTTTCTTACCTCGGCTCTTTTCTTCCTAAGCTCGCGCAATTTTTCTCGCTCGGCGTTCGCTCTCTGCTCCTCGAGAAGCTCGGCCTTTTCCTTGGCTCCCTCCTTCTCAATCTCCTCCAAAAATTCCGCCTGGATCGCGTGCTCCTTGGCTTCCTCCTCCTGCTCGGCTATCGTCATAAAACCCTCCACCGGCGGCTCCCACACGGACTCTGTGCAGGGATTACAATGAAAATATTCATGTTACTCATGTAAGACTGTACAGCGCTACGGACGAAAATTGCTGATAAGCCGAGGAGGGCGAGAAGGGAGAAAAAAGAAGGAAATATTCAACTCACCGTTCGTTTCCGTGTGCCAGTAGTAGGTGTATCCTTCGGGACTGCGCGCCTCGTACCACAACTTCTGCGGACACGGCTTGTTCGGACGCTCTTCCTCCTGCGGTCTCTTGCCTTTCCTCTTCTCCCGGACCGCTTTACTCTTCCCCTGAGGCTTGTTCTCGGCACCGCTCGTCGTCGGCGTTGACTGGGGACCGCCTCTAGTTTGCTCCTTTCTCTTGGCGTGACGGTACGGATCGCAGTAATCCATATCGGCTGGGTGCTTGACGAAAAAAAAATAAACATTTTATTTTTCATGAATTCTTATCGAGTGGTTTGATGGTGTATCTTATTTCATGGTATTTTTATTTTATTTTTTCTCTTTTAAAGAAATTTAAAGTTTTAATACTTTGTTCGATATGAAATCTGAGATATAAATAATATATATACATATGTATGTATATGAGGCATTTCATACTGTTCCGACGTGGGTTTTACCCTTCACATCTTGGATTGGGCCCACGATTTTTTATATGACTCTCAAAAACACTCAGATGTTTAATTTTTTTTTACTGTTTGTAATTATTTATGATTGAGAAAATGAACTTATTCATCGCGACAATTTAAAAATCTGAAATAATTCTGGACAATCCTGAGTCATATATAAAAATATTTAAGATTTGAGCCGGAGTATCTTTTCTATTTTTTTTTCCAAATGCAGTGAAAAAGAATATAAGAAAAAATCAGTCGGTTATGGATTATAGCTTGACCATTTTTATATGCAGCACAGCAATTTTTGGGAATTCGTTCTAATTTTTCCGAAGATTTTGTTTTGTTGTAAACTTAAAAAAAAAAAAAATTGATAATCGTAGCTAAATTTTTAGATTCTTTTTTTTCGCGATCAGGTAACTTACGTCTCTCCTGCTTCGATCGTATCGTGGATTGGTTTCGGCCGAGGCAGCTGGCATTTGGTTGGGGTTCGGCGCCGGCTGTGAAAAAAAAATATATAAAAATTAACTTCAGCTACACTTGCAGCATTGTTGGATTAATTTTAATACTCCAGTTCGCTTACCTCGGCTTCTTCGACCCTGTTCAATTTGTCCCGAATTATTTGCTCACCGGTTAGGTCAACCATTTTGCCCTCGACGTCTCTGAGGTACGCGGCCATGCCAGCCTGAAATTTAAACGAGGTTATTATTTAATTCGCGCACTCATGGCCTCGTCCACGTCGTCGGTCATCGTCCTCGAGACAAATTCTTCGTCCACAAACTTTTTCCATCTTCTTGAGATCATCCTCAAATTTACGCGTCTGTTTGGCTTGCTTTGCGCTGCTCTTGTGTATTTCTTTGAGCCTCTTCGCGACATTCTCCTTGTGCTTCTTGCCACCCTCGTGAAACTCGACGCTCGGCTTATTGTCGGCTATCCAGCACTTGCAAAAGTCGCAGAACTTTCGTCCCTGAGACTTCCAGTAGTCGGCCCTGCAAAACGACAAAAGATAACATTTTTAAAAATTATAAAAGAAATAAACATAAATTATTATTTTTTTAAAACTATATTCGATGTGCGAGTGTGTAGCGTATAAATGTTGAATTAAAATTTATGTTATTTTACGGATTCCTCCTTTTACAAACTGTTTTACATAAAATCCGATCTTAAAATATTATTAAAAAATAAGCACAAATTGAAATGAAGCTCTCTGGTAGAATTCAAAAGGATGGCAAGCAGACTAGTGCTGAACTATTAATAGAGACGCCTCAAGTGAGACGTTGAGTGATGTGATATTGTTCTATTGTACCGTGCTGGGCATGGGCGATACCAAACATGTTAATTTTCTAAAATACTTATTTGTTAAACTAAACAGGCTATATTTTATGTTTTGTAAAAGGGTTGATCCCGTTGATAAATAAATAAATAAATAAATAATTCTTATTTAAAAACTTGATACGATGTGCGAGTGTTTAGCGTGACTTTTGGATCCTCTGGAGGATAACGTATAAAAAAAAATTTTAAACAATAAATATTAATCCTATTTTTTTAAAGCTATACTCAATACCCGACTGAATTTGGCGAGTAGAAATCTTCAAGCGTTACATGGGGTCTGAAAAGGTCTTATCTGAACCTTGTCAGGCCCCGATGTAACGTTCGAAAACTACTACTCGGAAACTTCTGGATTCTCTGAAGCCGTATGAAAAAAATTCTAAAAAAATAAACCTAAATTTTCTTTTCTTTTTTTAACTATTGTAACGTTTTCGCGAAATGAAAAGAGACTCGAACTGCGTATCCGAACGATATGCGAAATGTTTGTTCTCTCGATTGACGTGTCGTGGTCGTTCCTACTGTCAAACGTCCGTTCGTGTTAAAGTCCCGAAACAGACTGTCAAATCCAGGATCGCTGTGAAGGCGATCGTTTGTTCGTCCGTCAAATGTCCAGCTGTACGAGCGGTTCCTCATGACCGCTTACCGAGGACAATCGTCTATCCTACACCGCGTACGATATTCGTTACACTATATTCGATGAGCGAGGCTTTAGCGTCACTTCTGGATCCTCTCTAAGATAACATATATTTATTTACGGGAAATGCCCTTTTACATAAGAAATTCAGATAACAGTCTAAAAATGAAATTAGATTGGAATTAACAATTTCGTGGTTTTTGTACAGTTTGTTCAATAGTCTTCACGACTATATTATATATTATATATTATATATTATATATTATATATTATATATTATATATTATATATTATATATTATATATTATATATTATATATTATATATTATATATTATATATTATATATTATATATTATATATTATATATTATATATTATATATTATATATTATATATTATATATTATATATTATATATTATATATTATATATTATATATTATATCCCTTATTTTTTTTAACTAGATTCGATGGACGTGTGTGTAGCGTGAGTTCTGGATTTCCTATTGCTTCCCCACTTCCGATCCCCCCCCGTCAGCTCGACGAAACAATCTCTCCGCGAATCTCCGCACGAACATCCTCAAACTCGTCTATCCTCATCCTTTATGACGTTTCTCATGAATGCACTCGTAGCCGTGGCTCGTAAACCCGGTATCGCATACGATTGTCTCAGATCCGAGATATCGGCGACCGGAAGTGCGAGGATTCGCGCAAACTCAGCTGGGGGATATCCCGCTGCGGGGCTACATGTGGAAACTGACTTCGGGATCCTGAACCAACACACGGTTGACCTAGAATTTCCTATCACCGCGATAACCGTATCGGTGCTTTTGTGCAACTGCACCTTAGCTAATAACAGACAACCGGTCCGGAATCTCTCTCGAGAGTAAACAGTAAAGGATAAACCACACAGGGAGGGGGGGGGGGGGGGGGGTTGGATGGGGGAAGTAATTGGCTCTTGTAGAGTTGATAGCGAGATATCTCATTCCCTCAGGCGCGTCTCACAAACCCTCCGAATAAATCGTATGTACATTAATCCACTCCGGTTTAATTCACCGATGTCTATTGGGCGTGCCCGACAGACCGAGATAAATCTCCGCGGCTCCTCCTCCGCTCCGAAAAATCCTGTCGTAATAATTTAATCGGCGATAAAGTGCAACAAACCGATTTTACGAAAGCCGCGAATTAGAATACGTGTTTCGAGTGTAAGTAGAATGTTTGCTACATTGTGGAAGCTCGTGGGCAGGTTCATCTAGATATGCGCGGTTTCATGCGATAAATACAGTTACCGAAGAGGAGAGCACGTTCTGGCGTGACCTGGTTTTTAGTGCTATTTTGCCGAGAGTTTTATCGCATGAGATAGCGTCAATGTTGGTACGCTCCAAGAAATTTACAGACTTTATTGTTTACAGGCGGTAAACAGCAGAGTTACTTGTTTGGCCAAACAAGTTGACCAATTTTTGGCCAAACAAGTTGACCAATTTTTGGCCAAACAAGTTGACCAATTTTTGGCCAAACAAGTTGACCAATTTTTGCCAAAATTTGAGAAATTTCGTTGTGAGATTACTTCCGGTTTCCAAATCCCAATTTTCAACCGGAAGTGAGGACACACGGGAAAACTTCACTTCCGGTTGCAAAATCTTAATCTATTGACCGCAAATGATGCCACACTAGAAATACATCACTTCCGGTTCGAAAAACGAATTTTTCAGTCGGAAGTAACGTCACATCGAAAATATGTAATTGCCTCTTTTAAAATCTAAGTTTCTTCATTTTATCGTAAGTGACGAATTTCCTGTACACTGAGAAGAATAAATTCTTGGATTAAGCAAATGCGCGGTGACATACGTTCACAGGTGTCTTTTGTTGGTACAACAAAAATGTTTGTTTCAATCGACAAATTTTAAACAAATTGATGCAAATAATCGTTTAAAAAAACATTGCTTTATTTGTACCAAACAAATAACAGCTTTGAACGTATCTCACCGCAACTTTTGGTTAACCCAACAAATATTTTTTCTCAGTATATGACATCACTTCCGGTAAAGAAATGCGATCAAGCACACAACTATTGTTGAGTGCTTGATCGCATTTTTTTACCGGAAAAATTTTCCCGAGTAGACATTTTCGAGCGTTACATCGGGCCCTGACAAGGCCTTATCAAGACCCTATCAGGGCCCGGTGTAACGCTCGAAAATTTCTACTCGGGCATATCTCGCGAACAATATACAAATGTGAATTGCCACATGCATTAGTCGGCTATCGGTTGTTTGACTATGTAATGCCGTGTATTGCATCAGAACGGGCCGTGATTACGATGGAGTGGAGTCAAATTGCATCGTACTTCCGATAGACTATGTTTATTAGTCTATCGGTTCGCGCGAACGATGTTGACGAGGAGTCTGCACGTCTCTCTCGACGCTACCGTAGTGGCTGAAACCTTCGACGGTGTTGCGTTTCCCCTCGTGCTAGGGCTTCTCTCTCAGTCGAGTACATTAATGAACGAGGTTGCGAAGTCTGTGCGGAGCGAGCGAAGATGCAATGGAATAGACCGCGAACAACGAAGCGATGGCGCAGAGTGCAGGAGCGCCGGGTTCGCTCGATGGCTTCTATAAAATAAAAATGAAAAATCATTATCGTTTGTTTAATGAGACGAATGGAAGGTTTTCGTTACGTGGATGTCCGGTGTAAATGACAAGGTATCATGTAACGCACGAACAATCGATACGGATGGGTTTCGAACGAATTCGGGCTTTTGTTACGTGACTACCGTTCGGAGAAATTCACCCTCGTAAAATGTCAACTGCAGAGTTTGCACGAATCCGGATACCCGAAAATCGAAGGATTACGCGGCATTGCATAATGGAGACACGTGGGATCACGAATGAAGTCGCTCATGCCGATGACACAGCATTACGATGGTGAAAAATGTGGTATTTGATTCGACGCGAAATTTGTATAATTGAGGCAATCAGCTCCATAAATGTTCTGTTAATTGTTAACAGCGAAAAATCCGTTGGAACATCGAATATTTACTTAATGACAAAATAGAAGGAAAACATTTATTACGTTATATTATGCTCGTAAAGGGAGCTTTGCGTGTTAAAAAGAAAATGATAAGGAAGTAACTCTATAATTGTAATCTGCGGTTTGAAAAAAATATTTAAAAACAATTGAGTATGATTGATATTTCGTGACTAATTCTATTACCAGCTCTTATTGGTCGAACCTCATTGCAGCCATAACAAAATATCACGAAGCTGAAAAATATGATGTTAATTTGATTCGACGCGAAATTCAAATGACTGACCGAATCAGCCCCGCAAATGTTTTGTCTATTATTATTAAAACCACAAATAATATAAAGTAACACCGAAGAATAGTTTCGAACATCGGAAATCTACTCTACAACAAAATGCAAGGAAAAAAAATCATTCCGTAGAAGGAAAACATTTAATCCGTTATATTATTCCCGTAATGAGAGCTTCGCAACTTAAAAACAAAATGACAAGCAAGCGACTCGAAAATTGTAATCAGAAGTTTGTAAAAAAAAAAAAAAAATTAAGTAGGTTTGATATCTCACGACTAATTCAATTACCAGCTCTTATTGGTCGAGCCCCATTGCACTCAGCACCTGTATTCAAAAGCAACCACTCGAGGCATCCACTTTGACGGGGATCTCGTGTGGACTCGCCGGGTGCGCGGAGTGCATCGTACCGAGCCGCGGGTTCGTCGCTACCGAAGGACCTCCCGTCCCTTTGATCTCCGAGCTCGGCGAAGCTCCGGGCGCTTGAGAGCTCGACGAGTGGTTTAAATTCAAGTTTTCGATGCGACAACGTCGCGTAACGTCGCGAGTGCCCCGAAGCCCGATGATTCACGACGGCAAAGTTGTTACCATTCGGACGGACGAAATTTGCAAGGTACGGTGCGGAGCCGACGAGGCGCGACTCCTTCTGCCGGAATTAAAGCTGAATCCGAATTAGTTGGCAATTAGCGGTAGAGTCGTCGCCCCGGGCCGGCAACGAGGGTCGCACTTGGCCTTCGCCTTCCGCGACATTTCTTGAAAAATCCGCCCGACTCGCTGAAAGTCCCGGCAAAACATTCTCGCTACCCACGAATGGCACTTTGCTGTGTCGCGAAGAAAGGACGAAGAAAAGCGGTGCGACACCGATATGGCGCTTCGAGCCACCATTATCGATGACTATAAATACCCGCGATAGATGCTTTCAATAGCTGTACGAGCATGTACATGCGCGAGGCAAGGCAATTCAAGGCGGATAAGGCAAGGTACACACGTTGCCCAGGCCTGGAAAAGCTTTCGCTTAAGGAAGTCCTTGAGAATAGTGTTCGCTTCGCATAAGTTTCCGAGAAATGAGAGGGCAAACACTTTTGTATAGTATAAAAATCTGAAAAAAATCAAGCATATTAAAGGTGCCGAAAATATTAATTTTGCACAATAATAATTGCAAAATGTCATCAACAAATTACTGAAAAATAAAAATTGTGCAACAAATTACCCAGCAACCTAATTTTCTTTTGTCACGAAAGTGACTTGTCAATTTTTCTGAATACGCATGCATTTTTTCAGAATTTTATGTAATGTTTGAAAATTGCGGTTTTAAACGAATTTTAATTTTAAATAAATTAAACATAAAGAAAACCCAATTTTCAAACATTCCATAAAATTCTGAAAAAATTCATACGTATTAAAAAAAAAAGTAACAAATAATTTTCATGAGAAAAAGAAATTAGGATGCCGGGTAATTTGTTGCATAATTTTTTATTTAAGCAATTTGTTGATAACATTTTTCAATTATTACTGTGCGCAAACAATCTTTTCAGCATCTTCCATATGCTTCATTTTCTTCCAGATTTTTATCCGATCGGGAAGTATTTGTGATTCTCTCTTATTGCTCTCTCAAACTTAGGCGGCATCAGCCATGACGCAAAAGGCTACCTTAAAAGCCTTTCGTTCGGTTCGGTATAGCAACGTACCGCAACAACGTCAGGGGAAGTTTCGTTGCAAACGCCGTTGCCGATCCGGGGATCAATTCGGCTTGTCGGATTACGGGAGGAGCCCAAAATGGGGACGGGAGAGACGCGATAGTCCTATCTCGTCGTGTGCATTAGCAACTTGCATTACCGTCAGGAACCGACGAAAAAGCAGGGGGAGGGGGGGGGGGTTGGGCAGCGAATTGGAAAAGTACATAGCAGATTGTTACGGAGCCAACGGACAGAGATGGGTTTAAAGTGATTCTATAAATAGTTTCTAATACCCAATCGAACCGATAAATCGAGGCAAATTATGTTTACCGTTTATCCAGCTCCGACCTCCATTCGAGTCGACGATTCTTATCGTCGTACAAACTGCACTTTCCTAATGTCGCTCGGTCACGATTGTTCGCACGCAATGGCAATGTTTTTTTATCAGAGATTTGCGTTCTTCGATCGAAATCGCGTCACGTCAGTTCGCATGGAGTGAAGATGATGAACGTTTTTCGCGGAAAGAATATTCCTCGGTAAAACTGGAGGCATTGTTGATGGTGTTTATTTATTTATTTATTTTATATATAAAAACCTGGAGCTGGAAATCTTACTGACGGAATGTGGAACGGGAAAAATAAAAATAACAAAAAGATCAATAATCCAAGAGAAATCGCCGCGAGGTCGTGAGAGGGATTGGGACGAACGCAATAACGCGGATGAGCAAGAAAACTAGCCAGGAGGGAAAATTTCGAGATAGGGAACCACCGAACATAGGTACTGCTGTACCGTTACGATTACCCAATCTAAGAATACGAGGGAGCCAACTGAAAGAAGCACAATTTGCTCGGTAGAATGTTAACAGTGACTTTCACCATCTTCGTTCCGTGCGAGTCGATGTGACGCGATTTCGATCGAGGATCGTAAAAATCATCGGTCGAAAGGTTTGTCCCGACCAATTATCGATTACCCAATCTGAGAATCCGAAGGATCCGCCTGAAATAGGCGTAATTATTAGCACGGTATAATGTTAACCGATTTCCGAAACCTTCACACGCATTACCAAAAAACTACATGGCCAAAAAATCTGAAAAAAAATCCCAAACGATTTGGTGTGTATTTGCCAGCAAAGTAGCTACGTTTTATAGCGATCGAACAACGCGTTTTGGTCCAAACATTCTTAACAGTGATTTTCGCCATTTTTATATCCGTCCGAGCTGGCGTGACGCGATTTGGATCGAAGGTCCTAAAAATCATCGGTCGACAGAGCCGATAGGGTTGTCCCGAGCAACTGTCGGTTCTCCGAGCTAAGGTAAACGTACCAATGGCCGGACACTTAAGGGTCCCAGTGCCTGGACACTTACGGGTCTCAGTCCCAGTCCCCGGACATGCATGAAAAATCGTATTTCCATCTCTTGCACTCATGCCTCGTTCGGCCACTGGGACGTGTCCGGTCATTGGTACGTTTACCTTAACCTTTTTTCCCCGTATACTTCAACGGCCTCGCGTAAATTTAATAACGCTCTGTCGGTGGTATTCGCCGAGGAGAGCTCGAACAAAGTCGGGAAGCGGGCTTCGCTACGTTGACAGACAGGGATTACGTCGAGGGAGATTTGTCTCCTTAGCGTTACGCCGATGGTACACACAGCAACAGGTTTAAGTCTTCGGAGTGGAAAGGAATCGATAATTGCCGTGAGGGATTTTGCCCGAGGCGAGCTGTGTAGTTCGGGTAAACCGGAAGAAGAAAGAGGTCTCGAGCACCGGAGGCAAAGTCGCTTTTCCCCGCTTAACTGTTAAGGGTGTGCGTCGAAAATGCGACACGCCCAGTGTGGATATTTTACAGCTTTCCGTAATTCTGCCATAAATTACTCTACGGCGGAGGTCGATGGGTGGAGATTCTCGTTAAGGACGCGGCGAAACGGAAACCCTTCCCACCTCTTCTGTATCTACTGTGTGGATTGGACGCAATAAAAAAAGGACGAATTATCCGGAGGTAGCTATAGGGGAGAGCGGGGCAAAATGGCACAGAAGGGCAAAACGGGATAAATATACCTACTGTGTGGATTGGAAGCAATAAAAAAAGGACGAATTATCCGGAGGTAGCGATAGGGGAGAGCGGGGCAAAATGGCACAGAAGGGCAAAACGGGATAAATATACCTACTGTGTCGATTGGAAGCAATAAAAAAAGGACGAATTATCCGGACGTAGCTATAGGAGAGAGTGGGGCAAAATGGCACAGAGGGGCAAAACGGGATAAGTATAGGGTAAAAGTGGGGAATATGGACTGGTCCATATATCATTGATTTACGTGTTAATCGAAGTGGGCCATATTCACCACTTTTACCCTACCTACCGTGTGGACGAATTATCCGGTCGTAGCTATGGGCGACAGCGGGGCAAAATGGCACAGAGGGGCAAAACGGGATAATGAGACAAAACGCAATTTTCCGATAACTTTTGGATGATGGCGATGGTGGTCCGTGGGGCAAACGGGGTTGAAAAGTAGAATGAATCCGTTGGGACAAAATGGGGTATCGAACAATGATTGGCACATTGAGTTTTGCCCTCACTGTTCCATTTAGCCCCGCTATCCCCCAGCACGTTACTCGTTAACGGCGACAACACTTTGCACCTCGATGCCCCGACAGCCGCCGGAAAATTACGTTAATGAATGGAAACGAGGTAGAGGCTCCAGAAACAAATTGAAGAACGGCGACATTGGGAAGTTATGATAAAAAAATATATAATTTTCGTTTAATTGATAAAAAATTAATGAACATACCGAAACGTCCTCGTTAAGGATTTGCAAAGATTAATTTAGCCGCCGCTTTGGCATCGGTAAGGATGGAGCGTATGTAGAAAAAATGAAATGTAGGAAAAACAGTGTTAGGCGATATTCGCGGAATGACATTGGAGAGAGGATGGTAGGACGTGAGCAACAAAATTGAAAGGGCAGAGGGAACTCCAGGACTGGAAGGAACGACTCCTGCACGTGTGAAATGAAAGGGTGCGACGTGAGAAGGGCCGAAAGCGCATAACAGTCGCAAGAGAAATTCTTAAAAAAACTCCCTCTATGAGGAAGCAAAATTATAATTATACAATTATAATTTCTATTATTATTATTATTATTTCTTTTACCTACACCCAGAAAAAAATTTCTTTGACGGCCAACGTTTATTAAGATTAAGTAAAATATTTATTTGATTTAAATAAATATTTATTTCATTTAAGTAACTATTTACTTAATTTAAATAAATATTTTACTTAATCCTAATAAACGGTGGCCGTCAAATAAATTGTTTTGATGGGTGTATACAAAATTTGTAAAAATAATACCTGATCGTCCCCGTTAAGGACTTGCAAAGATAAATTTATCCGTCGCTTTGAGATCGATAAGGATAGCGTGTAAAATGTAGGAAAAACAGGAAAGACCGCGTCACGCGCGGAATAACATTGGTGAAAGGTTGGTAGCACGTGAGCAATAAAATTGGAAGGGCAGAGGTGATTCCAGAACTGGTAGGAACGACTCGTGCACGTGTGAAATGAAACTGTGCGACGCGAGAAGGGCCGAAAGCGCATAGCCATCGCAACGATTCGTGCGGGAAGCAGCGGTTCAATTTTATACGAGCTAGGGTCCCCTCGTAAATCTATCGCAATTCTTTTTTTTTTTATGGTCGGTACCCGGCGCTCTCCGGGGCGAGAGAGTACGCCGGCGGAAGGGGGGGGGGGGCGCTGAATAGGTTGATATAAAATGAAGAGCTAATGGCGAAAAGGTATCTCAATAGGCGAGGTTTGACCTCGGGATCCGCTGCGGCATCGGAGCCAGACTAACGAACGCGCCAAAGCACGCCTCGTCGTTTCCACTGGACGTATAGAGGAGAAACGTGTGGAGAGGAATGCTTGTGGGTGTGATTGTACGTGAAAGGCAAATAAACGCGGCGAATAGGAATAGAGCGGGTTTGAGACGGTTCGTCGAACTCAATCGCTCCTAATTTAATCTCACCGATCGAAGGAGTGAATCGGCGAAGAGATAATAATCTCAGATGTAGCGCGAAAGCTGCGACACGATAAGCGGACGATTTCATCAAGTTTTACACTGTTTTGAGGGTTCAGACAAAAATTCTTGATTTTTTTTTTTTTTTTTTTGCACGAAAACATATTCAGAGGGAAAAGAAAAATTCAATGAAAAAAATTCTATAAATCGCGGAAAAATTGAAAAACCCAAGAGATTGCGCACCTTAATTTCACGTGCCTTTCACCCCAGAATACGGATGGTCAGCCCGAATATTGCGCTGGCTAAAATAAAGTTTAAGAAAAAAAAAGTGTGAGAAGAAAATTGCAAAACAAAAAGCAGATTTGTTTTGCAATTTTCCGCTCCCAATTTAATGCAATTTAATCTCACCGATCGAAGGAGTGAATAGTCGAAGAGATAATAATCTCAGATGTAGCGCGAAAGCTGCGACACGATAAGCAGACGATTTCGCCAAGTTTTACACTATTTTAAGATTTCAGACAAAAGTTCTTGAATTTTATTTCTTTGCACGAAAATATATTCAGAGAAAAAAGAAAAAATTCTATAAATCGCGGAAAAATGGAAAAACTCAAGAGATTGCGCACCTTAATTTCACGTGCCTTTCACCCCAGAATACGGATGGTCAGCCCGAATATTGCGCTGGCTGAAATAAAGTTTAATAAAAAAAGAGTGTGAGAAGAAAATTGCAAAACAAAAAGCAGATTTGTGACGGCACCTCGTGCGTCTCTCCGCGCGCCTCGTTTGTTCCGCGACATAGGTGGGATCCGCAATACAGCGGAGCTGCACAAGCGAGAAACGGTGCGGAGAAGCAGAATGCTCGCGGATGAGAAAATTGGCGGCTTTCCAATTATGCATTCGTCGCTCCCGGCGACTTCCTCCGCCTTACCGGCTCTCTTTTTTTTCCCCACCCCATTCGTTATTTGCATCTCTCAACGGTCCTTCCGTTCTTCCTTTCATCATCCCTGACTCGAATTATCGACGTTTCGTTCTTTTTTTTTTATCAAACTCAGCGCCGCCGGAGCGGCCCGAGGTGTTTCCGCACGAGAGCTCACTCGATCGGGATTTAAGTAGAATACGCCGACTGCGGTCAGACGGCGCGGCTGAGAACGGTATTTACTTTTTCAATGGCAACTGGACTTGCCCTATAATACCGTGGATATCGGAAGGTCGACAGAATGCCAGAACGTCACTCTCTCTCTCTCTTACCCCGCTGACAACGAACAACGGTGAGCCGTCCCCGAGCTATTTGTAGGCCTTGTGTACGTGCACATAATGCGGCAAAGTCTAGAGAGTCGGCCCGGGCTCGGGGAAAGTGTGGAGAGTTTGCAGTGTCAGTCGCGTGCAACAACTGCAACTCTGCTCTCCGAAGCGTTACACTAGTCAGCTCCTCTATACCTGTCTCCCTCCTCACCCTCCCCCCCCCCCCCGCCGGCCGCCGGTGAAGAATGCACCCGGGTGATGTACGACCCGAGGCGGTAAGCGCCGAGCTTACGAGTACGTGTTCCACTCGTAGGTACCACTCGTTCGACACATTTACCTTGTTTATCTTTTGGTGCATCGCTGACGCCGCACTGTTATATCTGAGCATTTTCTATTTTTATTTATTTGTTTTTTTTTTTTTTTTTGCTGCATTTCACTTAGAGGATAAAGAAATCATTTCGCAAGATCGGAATAAGAAGTTTCGTAAACATTATTTTGTTAAATATGTGACAAAGTTGGTTGTTCAGGTTTGAATGGAGAAACCTGTACTTTTGTTTTTTGTGTCTTTGACAATTTTAGTTTGTATTTTTATTTTTAAAACTGGAGCCGGATGTAAAAGTTAAGTGCGTGTTCCACTCGTAGGTAGGACTCGTTCGACACATTTACCTTGTTTATCTTTTGGTGCATCGCTGACGCCGCACTGTTATATCTGAGCATTTTCTATTTTTATTTTTATTTTTTTGCTGCATTTCACTTAGAGTAAACAAATCATTTCGTATAATCGGAATACGAAGTTTCGCAAAAATAATTTTGTTAAATAGGCGACAAAGTTATTTGTTCAGGTTTGCATATACAAACCTGTCCTTTTGTTTCCTGTGTTTCTAACAATTTTAGTTCGTACTTTTGTACGTAAAACTAGAGTCGGATGGTGCGATCGGAAAATTAATGAACAAAAAATTGTGGCCGTTTGTAGACAAAATGTTTTAAAAAGTACATACTTCTTTTACCGTGTACTTTAAACTGAGGGAGGGGATGAGGGAGGATAACGCGCCAAAAAAATCGGCGATAATAAAAATGATATTATTTACTTGCTGGCAGGGTTGTTGAATTTTATTGCTGGAAGCAAAATGGTGTCGGCATCGCCGCGAGAAATAAAGCGAATTTTTCTCCAAGTTTCTCAGAGATATCACCCAACGGCTATTGCGATATTGCAACGAGAGGACGGGAATTCCGTTAAAACCCCTCCGGGCGGGCGTTTCGGTGAGTAAATTCAAAGGGCCGCGAGCCACTCCCGGAACAAACGGTCTACGGTAGACGAAATTTATCCGGTCTGTACGGCATTCCAGCAGCGAGCTGGCGTCATTATTGTAGAAACGAAGCTGGTGACGATGCATCGCGGTCTCGTGCAGGGAACGGATTTTTCCTCTCGACGGCTCGAGAGAGAAAGTGATTGACTTGATTGAATATCGCATCAAAAATTCGTCCTATCCGCGGTTGGCGAAATCATTTTTTTTAAATTCAAATATATTTATTCCACCATCGAACTGTCAGCCTAGCGCACTCGCTGCGCTGGCAAAACAGCTATCTTTTTTAAAAAATCTTCTTCAAATTGGATCTAAAATTTTTGGAAAAATTTGACGATCAATAACGCGATGCAAGAAAAATTTTCCTTCAGAGTTTTATTGTTTACTTTATTTTATTTGGAAATGACAAATTCTCTTCTTTAGTGACGCTACATCACGGTTTCGTTAGGGGAAAAAACGAAGTGCTTAATTGAATATAGCCTGCAAAATGTATGGTATCCGCGCTTGACGAAACAATATTTTTTTTTTAATTCAAGTATATTTATTCCACCATCTAGCTGCTAGCGTGGTGCACTTGCTACGCTGGCAAAAGAGCTGTCTTTTAAAAAAGTCTTCTTCAAATTAGATTCAAATTTTCAGTAATGCAATCCAAGGAAAAATTTGCGATCAATTTTTTTGTTTTTTTGTTTTGTTTTGTTTGGAAGAGAAAAAATGTAGCTTTCCGTAAGAAATGCGGGGGAGGCTTTCTCCACCGACCGTAAATTCCGCAATATTCGTCAAGATAGCCTAATGGTACGTAACTCGAGATAAACAGGTCGTTACCGGGGGTTCCCGAAGCTCGACGTTTCTCAGCAGAACAGCCGAAGGTTTTCCCCTCGACCGGCGAAGCGAAAGCTGGCCAAACCCGACATAATATCGCCCGAAGCGTTTAATCGGCCTAATTCGTGACCAATCGTGCGCGAGAGCTTGCGGTCTAAGATGATTAGATTTCCCTACCGAGCGGGCCACGCGATCGTTAAGCTCGCATGGTTTATTGCCGTGCACAAACTCCACCGAGTGTGCGGAGTCTCTTTGACAGCGATAAAATACGTCGATTCCGAAACCAAAACGAATGAAGCGAAACTCGAGACGATTTTATCGTACATCGTGAAAGTTACACTTCGCACGATGAAATTAATATCTATCGTCGATCGGAGCCATAAATCGTCAGTTCTCCCGGTGTTTCACCGACCCGGTGTACGATATCAATTTTGGCCCAAAGTCGTTCCAGGCATTATTAATTTTCCCAAAAGAAATCAACGGCCAGTCACAGTGCGAATAAATCGGCAACAAAGACCCTTCGATATTCTCAACATTTTTCTATTCATATCGAAATAATTGAAAATATATTTTCATATCGCTTTATTATAATGTTCGTTTATTCGCGAAGCTTCCCCACGGAGAAAAATCATTCTGTTTCTCTAACAAAATGTAGATCGTTAATAATTTTTTTTCTCTTTTTTTCTCCGGGCCCTACGAGGAAGCCAAAAATACAGAAAATGCCTTCTCGCAGAAGAAGCTTTGCGAATAAACGAACATTAGTCTGGAGGAAGCGATATGAAAATTTTTATTTTCAATCGAAGCCGCAGCTTGGAGAAAAAATATTTTACAATCGGCCACAACAAACAAAAATACATTTATTTTCAACTTTTAGGAGGAAGCGAAAAGAAAATGTCACTGTTCACCTTTCATGAGGAATCGATATGAAAATTTCAATATTCAACTTTTGCCGACGTCAACGTCGTGTTCGACTTTTATGCAAAACGCCTGGCCGATTCAGATTCGGTGCGATAAAACACACCAACATCGCGCTTCACTTTGTCGGTTCTGTGCTTGGCGCGAAAAAATACATGGAATTATGCGCACCTCATTTTTCTTTTGTACTTTCGATTTTTTTTAGCCACGTAGTTTTCCGTACCACTGTGCACAGTCGAGTCTCTCGCGGCCGTGAAGCCCGCCAGTATCGGGAGGGTACTTGGCGCGGCATCCGCACAATCCATTCTAACCAGCTGTCGCCCGAGCCTCTGTTTGCTCGTGACAAGCTTCCATAGAATGATGCACTGTTCAAGATGCGGATGATATACTTCGCGGTACGCGTTCACCTGCACGTATTCGTACCCCGCGGACGATACAGATTCGTCAAAAACGAATTCCACCTGCGAAAATTCGTACCCTCACGTCGGTCGAGTCGAGCGATTTTCACATCGTCCCACGCTCAATTCCACCGACAGTCCCTCCTTCATCCATCAATCATCTCGCGCACCCCGGTAAGCGAAGCACGCACGTAAAAATCCGGATATGTCGTCAGAAAATATATAAAAATCGATCGCCGGTATTGAAAATTCTATACCGAATAAATATTCTAGAGAATTCGTCGGCTTTCGATTCTGTCGGGTCCATTTGCGCTCCTCGGTCGAGGGGGCATAGGAGAGCGCAACGGGTAGTGGCTGCGAGCACACTGCAAAAACAAATTGGAAATGTAACGTACTGGAAGTTAAAAGTTGCTTCCATTACTTACACCAGTCGAACATTAAACTGTACTTTTTTTTTAGTAAAATTATTATACCTAATAATAAAGTTGCAAATCTTTTTTGCATGAAATTTACAAAAACTTTAATTACAAATAAACATTTTACTGTAAGTTGGCAACACATGTGTTTGAAATTTCAGAAACAGTTTGTGTAAAAAACTACTTCCAATGAAGTTCATTAATTCTCAAATATATATATATATATATATATATATTTTACAGTGCAACTAGATCAAGCCCAGCGGGATGGAGAGAAGTCGAATGGAATCGCGCCTCACATTTCCTGTCTGTGTGACTCTGCATGCAAGGTGTCTATGCTCACGCTTTGCGTATGCTCGTTGATGTGCATACGCGAGCTCAGTGGGCAGTGCCAGCGAGCACACTGTAAAAATAAGCTTAATGTACTGGAACTTAAAATTTGCTTCCATTACTTACACCGATCGAACATTAATGTACTTTTTTGTAAAACTGTAATACCGGATAATAAAATTGCAAATCTTTTGGATGAAATTTACAATTTTCATAAAAAATAAAAATTGTACACTGTACAAAAAAAAAAATGTGTAAATTTAATGCACAGGACCGAAAGTTTTTGTGCAAAAACTGGTACATTAAATTTAATGTACAATTGTAATGAAAAATTAATATACTTTTTCATTCTAATTAAACTAAATTATAATAATTTAAGTACTTTTGTAGTAGAATTAACATAAACTATTAAAAATAAAGGATCTCCAATGTTTATAATACACCGAACAGTATTTTTAATGACAATCATACATGAAATTTGGTATACCAGCTTTTGCATAAAAACTTTCAATCCCTTACACTAATTGGCATAGGAATTTTTTTTCCCATAACAAGTGTACTATAAATTTGCAACACATGTGTTTGAAATTTCAGAAACGGTATGTGTAAAAAAAAAAACTTCCAATGCCGTTCAATAATTCTCAAATAAATTTTTTTACAGTGCAACTAGATCAAGCCCAGCGGGACGGAGAGAAGTCGTATGGAGAGAATCGCGCCTCGCATTCCCTGTGTGTGTGACTCTGCGTGCGTAGTGTCTGCGCTCGACGAGTGCGGGATTCTATTTCAACGAACAAAAGCGCGCGAGATACTGCGAACGGATTGTACTTACGCTCTTAATTGGAAGTCGGAGCGGCGGGTGCGAGGGAAATCCGCGACGCGCCTAGGCACATGCCGATCCCCGGTCGTGTTCAATCGGGCATGGAACGATGGAACAATATGTTGAGAGTGTCTAGGCAAAGACTGATTTATTCGGTCGCGCGAGGAGGAGAGACGGGACGGTCCAGTTCGCCACTAATGCGGAACCGATTTAACGATCGTGTGCTCGATACCGCATGAGGTTTTCGGAATGCTCGCAATGTTTCCCCCATTCCGAAAGGCTCCGCCCGATAATAATGCACTCGAAGCGGAGAGATCGAAGCACATTGTGTGCCGCTGACTCTCCGGCGGTATCGCGCATATATCGTGTCCGCGCTGATAAAAAAAGTACAGTTGAATCAACTAAGAAAGTCAGTTGAATCAACTAAGAAAGTTAGCTGAATCAACTAAGAAAGTCAGTTGAATCAACTAAGAAAGTTAGCTGAATCAACTAAGAAAGTTAGTTGATTCAACTAAGAAAGTTAGTTGAATCAACTAAGAAAGTTAGTTGAATCAACTAAGAAAGTTAGCTGAATCAACTAAGAAAGTTAGTTGAATCAACTAAGAAAGTTAGTTGAATCAACTAAGAAAGTTAATTGAATCGACTAAGAAAGTTAGTTGAATCAACTAAGTTGGTCGAACAAAATATCTTAATGACTCAAAAATATTTTGATGAAATCACCCGACAAAATCACCCCAAAATATTTAGTTGAACGTCCCTGCCCGAATCTTAGATGATTCAACCGTATTTTTTTATCAGTGCGCAATGAAGAATTCTCGTGTGCAGATACGTGTAGAACACGCGCGTCTATCCGCGTAATCGCATAAACGGACTAGCCACAACGTCTGCGGAGACTTCAGGGTCTTCCCCGTGTGTGCGGAAGTCTTTTGCAACAAAGACTCGGGGGTTGTAGAGGAGGAGCGGGGCACAATGTTCCGTCGCGGTCTGCGGCGAACTCTGATGTGTAATAACATTTAAGTGACGCTTTCAGACGACGTTTAGATCTCGTGATCAAATTAATCTCGAGGGTCACCGTTTTTCAAAGATTTTTTTTTTAACCTTGTGATATTTTTATTGTACAGATATAACAGGTGTGATATTTTTATTTTACATTGTAGAGGACAGTTTTGAAGTATAGTTAAATAACTTTATAGAGTTTGCGATGCTGGCTCCGGTGCTCTATTGGAGCAAACTGTTTGGTTGCGGTTTGCGGCGAACTCCGATGTGTGATAAAAAAATAAAATTAAGAAACGCCTTTTCAGACGTCTTTTGGATATCGTGAGAAAAAATCCCAAGTGGCACCGTATTCCAACTATTTACTTTCAGTTTGTTTTTTTTTTTTGTACTTTATGATTTTTTATTGTACATGTATTATAGAGGTCAATTTTGCTGTATAGATAAATGACTTTAGGGACTTTGCGATGACGTTATTGCAGCTTGCACGCCGTGCCCGACCTTCCTTCAACTCCCAGCGTGGAATATCCGCAACCCGCTGCGAGCTGTACCGATATGAAAATACGAAGATGACTTGATAAGTAGATAGCACAGCCGCGCTTCCGCGGGAGATTATCGGAGGGATGGGGAGATTGAATTTTTTACCGGAGAGGCGAGGGGAAGACTTGTTTCGCCGAAGTTGAGAAATAAATTCAACGAAGCAAAGTGGAGTAAGACTGCGGAACGGAAAAAGTTGAAAGGGGGCTGGGGGGGGGGGGGGGGGGTGGTGGTGGATGAGGTGAAAGCGATAAGGAATAAATCGAATGGTTATTGTATATCGGGCTCTACGTATGATTTTCGTACGAAACTTTCTTGTATCGCGGGAACTCTTGAGCTTTCCTCCAGCTGTTCCACTTTTGCTCTCGACCTTCCGCGGTGCTCCAAAGCGGCGCACGTACTGCGAGAACCCGGCAACAAAGTTACCCAATCTCGGAGCTTATGCACCGAGTATATTTCGAGCAGTTAGCAGACCCTCGCGTAGTAACAATAAAGTGCGGACGCTTAAACAGCTTCGCAGCGCCCTCGGCGCAAAAGTCTGCTGGGTTGTCGTGCAAGAATTTTATTTGAAAAATATAAAAGGCGTCACGTGCGGGCTAATCGGCAATTTGCAGTGGCGAATCCCCGATTTATACAAAGGCACAAGAAGCGGCACCAGCGGCGGAACCGTGTAATGGGCACTCTTCCCGAACTGCTGTTGGCCCGGATAATACGGCCGTCCGTGAGAGCTGAATAATATCAGCGACACAGCTTAACGTCCGATTGTCTCGTAAGATATTAATAAATTATTCGCACTTTGGCGAAGGCTTCGGGAAACTCACCAAAGCTTCGACCTTACGTGACCGTCCTCATGTTTTGTTCGCGATGCTTTTGTACAGACTCGATCTCAAAGCGTCGCGCGATTTATGGATTTTAACTGATACATTTTTAGAGATTCGAGTACAAAAGACTCACACAATTTCGACTTCGAACTAGGGCTGTACCGACAGGCCGGCCTAGCCGGTTAAACTATCTTATCCGACTAATGGATTTTATAGATTGGCCGGCTAAGCCGTCTTAGCCGGCTAAACTATTTTAGCTGGCCAAGCTAATACAGTCTTGGTATTTTCTGACGAATTTTTATTTTATTTTTTCTAATGTTACCTGCAACATATCCGCCGGCCTTTTTGGGCTAAAGTACAATGCTACATTAAGGGGCTCGATTTTATGTACGAAAAATCGTATTTTTGGGATTTCAATCGAAAATATTGGGTTGGGAGTAAAATAATTGTTATATTCGTGATCAGCGGGAAAAAATACGTGGAATATGGTCTTGAAACAAAAAAAATGACTGAACAACGATTTTTCACTTTTTGAGCAACTTTTGGAAAAACGACGATTTTCGTGATTTTCAAAGGTCGATATCTCGGCTCCCAATGGAGCTAGGAAAAATCCGGGGTGCCTATCGTGTTCTACGGGAAAAAATATATAATATAGGGCCCTGTCCGAAGTTTTAGAATAATTTTATCGTGCCGTTTGACGACGTTGAAAAACGCAAAAAATGGACTCGAAAGGGGGGGGGGGGGAAAGGGGGGGGGGGTGCGCCTTGCAATTTTTGGACGATTTTTTTTTTCTTTTTAAAAACTTAACTGTGACGTATTCCGACGTATTTTTGCGCGCTGAACACGAATCCGCCGGCCTTTTTGGCCTAAAGTACAATGCGACATTAGGGGGCTCGATTTTATGTACGAAAAATCGTATTTTTGGGATTTCAATCGAAAATATTGGGTTGGGAGTAAAATAATTGTTATATTCGTGATCAGCGGGAAAAAATACGTGGAATATGGTCTTGAAACAAAAAAAATGACTGAACAACGATTTTTCACTTTTTGAGCAACTTTTGGAAAAACGACGATTTTCGTGATTTTCAAAGGTCGATATCTCGGCTCCCAATGGAGCTAGGAAAAATCCGGGGTGCCTATCGTGTTCTACGGGAAAAAATATATAATATAGGGCCCTGTCCGAAGTTTTAGAATAATTTTATCGTGCCGTTTGACGACGTTGAAAAACGCAAAAAATGGACTCGAAAGGTAGCCTTGCAATTTTTGGACGATTTTTTTTTTTCTTTTTAAAAACTTAACTGTGACGTATTCCGACGTATTTTTGCGCGCTGAACACGAATCCGCCGGCCTTTTTGGCCTAAAGTACAATGCGACATTAGGGGGCTCGATTTGATGCACGAAATTATGCATGATTTTTTGATCCATTGCAATTTTGGACATTGACTGATACATTTTTAGAGATTCAAGTATAAACGACTTGCACAGTTTCGTCTTCGAGCACGTCTCTCTTGCAACTAAACCATCTCGAAATGTTCACCAAAATACAAAAGCGCAGATAATGGCTTATGAATATAAAAAAAAATGTGTGCCGCTCCAGGATTAATTTCGCAGCCGCGCGAAATTGCGCAACGATAAAGCCCGGTCACGAAATATTTTCCCAGGACATCTCTAAGGAGGAGTCCGGCCCTTGGTCCCTAGCCCCAGGGCAGAGTTTCAGGAGGGCAGCGACGACGTCCGCTAACTCTAGTTGCCAAGGCAAATAGGGGCTCGTCGACCCGGCAACTCGCTCGGTCACCAGCTGGAAGGCTCGGGAACTATAGCGAGCTGTTTCCACGCCGGCGGTTTGATTAGCGCGCTGGAATCCAGCGGAATGGCCTCTGGGCCAGCTGACTCTGTTATTGTCATCTGCATGTTTCACATTAGCAGGCATAACGCCGGGGGCGGCGCATGCGCACGTGCAGGCACACTGCAAGCACTGTGCAAACACCGCAACGGTGTACCTCGGGTAAGCTTTCCACACTACACTCGGCAAACCCAAAGACGAAACTTCTTGGCCAAAGACATAACGTCGGCTCTTCGGAATATGTGCAAGAGTCACGTGTGACTCCGCTCGCAGAGCCCACTCTTGCGTAATCCAATTTCGTATCGGTTTTAATGCGACGCGCCCGTTTAGCCATTTTCTTCTTGCCCAACATCGCAGCGTTGCGGCACCGCTGCGAAGTGCGCTATAGCTGTGGCTCGATCGGTCGGCTAAGAACTAATTAAAACTAATGCACGCCGGTAGCCCAGCCGATTGATATACGACGGGAAGTCGCCGGTGGCACAGAATTTCGAAATTAAGCTCTCCCAGAGTCGGACCGCACGAATACATGCGCTGCATCCCTGGCTTAGGAAAATCCATTTAGGGAGCTCTAGTATTTAGGCTGCTCGGGAATCTCGCTGTTGATCTCGACTCGTATGAATATTAATCTCGAGTTTAATCTTCGAATTATTCGTTTATTTATTTATAGAGCGCATTCGAGCCAAATTTGCCAAATATCGTTCGGTCGAGATAATAGAAGCGATGTCTAAAGATGGACACATTTACATCTCTACCACTCACGACTCTACCGGAATTGAAATAAAACTACCGGAATACAAGACCTAGGAATACCGCCTAGCCTTGTATTCCGGTAGAGTTTTATTTCCATTACGGTATAGTTGTATTTCCATTCCGGTATAGTTTTATTTCAAGCCGGTTGAGTTTTTTTACTTTCTGCTAGAGATTTTGGTAGAGTTCTAATACGGTAGAGATGTTATTTGGTCGAGTTATTATCCGGTAGAGTTGTTATCTGGTAGAGTTGTTATCTGGTAGAGTTGTTATCTGGTAGAGTTGTTATCTGGTAGAGTTGTTATCTGGTAGAGTTGTTATCTGGTAGAGTTGTTATCTGGTAGAGTTTTATCTGGTAGAGTTGTTATCTGGTAGAGTTGTTATCTGGTAGAGTTGTTATCAGATAGAGTTATTGTCAGATAGAGTTATTGTCAGATAGAGTTATTGTCAGATAGAGTTATTGTCAGATAGAGTTATTGTCAGATAGAGTTATTGTCAGATAGAGTTATTGTCAGATAGAGTTATTATCAGATAGAGTTATTATCAGATAGAGTTATTATCAGATAGAGTTATTATCAGATAGAGTTATTATCAGAGTTATTATCAGATAGAGTTATTATCAGATAGAGTTATTATCAGATAGAGTTATTATCAGATAGAGTTATTATCAGATAGAGTTATTATCAGATAGAGTTATTATCAGATAGAGTTATTATCAGATAGAGTTATTATCAGATAGAGTTATTATCAGATAGAGTTATTATCTGGTAGAGTTGTGAGTGCTAGAGATGTAAATGTGCCTACAGATGAACGAATGAATTGGTAATGTTCGAAGAGTTTCAGGACTTGGAGGACTCCGCTCTGGAACTTGTGCAGGAGTCTCTCGCAAATTGATGCTGAACCAAACGCGCGAGTCTCACGCAGGCTTTTTACGATCGACTGGCGAACGGGGGATTTAACAACGATCGGAGTCCAATAACATTGGCCTGTTTAACGAGTACGAGCGTCACGCACAACCCCTCCCCATCGCCACCCGTGCAGAGAACGAGAGATTTCGCGCGTGAGAGAATTGAGAGCTCGGAATAGATATTTGGTGCCGGCACGGTAGCAACGCAGCGCGGGAGCAGCAGCCTCTCGGCGATATCGGCCCTGACGGCCGCGAATCTGAAAGTCCGATGTTCCGAAAACGCGCTCCATACACGTTAACTGCGCCCCCCCGGATAATATGCAAATCAGACAGTGAAGGAATAGAGAAAGGCATTTTTTTTTAATTCTTGGAAAGGAAAGATGGAAATGGAAGAAAGAAATCTGAGCTTTTGGACATAAAAATAGTCGGAAGGTCCATCCGATGTCTGCTACAATTTTTTATTTATTTATTTATTTTCCTCTTCTTTTCTTCTCTTATTTCAATGTTCTCCACTCAGCAATTCATTTGCTCTCCACGCTGCGGAAGACAGAAATTTGAGCTTTCGGATATAAAAATAGTCGGAAAGTCCGTCCGATGTCTGACCCAATTTTTTATTTGTTTATTTTCCTTTTCTTTTCTTTCTTATTTCAATGTTCTCCACTCTGCAATTCATTTTCCCTCCGCGCTGCGGAGGATCGTTAAAAATGACGGGCCGCGACAGTTGGACCGACGAGTTTGTGCAAACTCAGCCAAGGCAGAAGAAATCTTTCGGATGTACTTTTTACAAAAAAAAATCTACAAAAAAAGAAAAAAAAATAAATTGAAATAAAAATAAAAGATTGTTTAGGTAATTGGCGCCGAGAAGCTTCCGCGTCTCGTGATTCTCTTCGTACCGCGGGTATTTAATTTCACGGCTGATCTCTGAGAGGTCTCGAGAGACGGATAAACGGGCTCTTTTCGCGGCGTCGTCGTAGCGCAGTGAATTTGAATCCTCGATTTTGCGTAACGCGCATACGGGCTCGTCGGACAGCGAGAGAGCGGTGGAGCAGCGGACCGGGGCCATTAAGCTCGCCGGCGACGAGCCGCGTCGGCCAGATTAATGGACGGACCTGAGAGTGCAGGTGCGCGGAAACAAGTTGCATAAAGTTCCGAGGAACGAGTGATGATCGTCCGTCCTCGAGACGGATCGATCGTTTTATCTTCCCTCTGTATTACTTCAAATCGCAGTCGTGCGAGAAAACGCCGTTTTTTTTTTTAGTTTCGACAGATATAGAAGCACTTCGTCCCTCGACAGATATACAGTAGGACCGGGCTTATCCGACCTTCGATTAGGCGAGCCTTCGCCTTATCCGAAGCGCCCGACTCATCCGAGCCCTCCGCGTTAACCGAGGTGTAGGCTCGGATAATACGGAAAAATCGGATGAAAAACGGATAAAGCAGCATTCCCGCGCGCGGAGTAGTCTGTAGGGTAGACCGGGGCAAAACGGGGACGCTAAGCAATAAAACCTGCTACGATACCGAAGACATAGATCCATTGTTTTTCACACCAAAATTGTATAGGCACCGGTTTTGAAAGGCTATAAAAAAAAACAATCTACGGCAAAACGGGGTACCCTTCGATTTCACTTGCAGCAACTTTTGTTAGCTCCATTATTACCCTATTTTGCCACAAGTCGATATGACATTTCATGTCCCCATTTTGGCCCGTTTTCCGTCGTTTGTTGGCTATCATGAATTGATTTATTCGATAATTTTGGGTACCCCATTTTGCCCCGATTTCCCTTCAAGTTTGCTGCGTCTTTATATTGCGAGCTGCAAATACATCAGTTCCGATTCTAGGGTCAATGGTGATGGGGCATGGTGATGTCCCAAAAAAGGAAAAAAGTCGTAAATTACCTAATAAAGTTAATGTTTATATGAAGTGGTGTGTTATTTTTTACATATATATAATCGTAGTACAATGTTGAATTGAGGATGTTATCCAGGTAATCCATGTTATCCGAGTTTTCGCTTATCCGACGTACGCTCTACCCACATTACCTTGGACAAACGGGGCTCTACTGTACGTCGTCTCGCCCGGAGAGCGGAGTGTCGTACGGCGATTCTCGTCCCGCAATCTGCTTAGATATGACCGGGAAAGTAAAGGAGTAAAAAAAAGAATGGAGATGAAGCCATACAAGAACGGAAGTGGAGGTCAAGGACGGTCGGACGTACCCAGGTGGGATTCTGTTGTAAGTGGAAAAACGGCACATCGTTAGCCTGGCACTGGCTGGCGTGCTCCGAAACGACATATCGGTCCTTCGCCGACCAGGGCAGGTCGCTGGAGAAACACCAATGATCTTTCGAGCACTGAGCAATGCTGCTACGCTTGGCAGAAAACATTTTTTTTTTATTTCTTCGACATCACTTCCGGCTTGAAAATCTCACTTTCAAGCCGACATTTTTATAATTTCGTTGTGACGTCACTTCCGGTTTGAAGAATCTCATTTTTTGACCGGAAGTGACACCATACCGGAAATAAGCCATTACCGGTCGAAAAAATTAGATTTTTCAAATCGGAAGTGACGTCACAACGTTTTGTTTTTAACTTTAACGTCCGGATTAAAAGTGAGATTTACAAACCGGAAGTAACGTTACTGAGAAAACTTGTTATTCTCGTCTGGAATGTATATCGAATGCATTCGAGATAAATCACATTAACGGGTTCGAAAGAAAAGAAATAAGAGATTTAGATAAATTCAAAATATGTTTTATTATACTCTGTAATAATTCTTCCTCTCTCATACATAGTTGATAATTTTTTTAAATATAATATTTCTAGCATACATATTAATTAACGTATCTCAGTCAGAGACTACAGGTAGTTGAGTATCGGATAATACAAGAGGTACGCGCGTCGTGAAAGACTGATAAAATACAAGATCGATAAAGCTACTTGACTAGACTTAACTAGATTGGTCCTTCGAATGGGGGTGCGGGGCGGGGGGGGGGGGGGGGGGGGGTAAACGAGAGACAAGTGTGAAGAGGAGACTTCTCTCGCGTCAAGAGCAAGTGGAATAAAAATGTTAACGGGCTTTCACGTGTCGATCGGCTCAAGTTTATTGGATGGATAAACTTGAAAAATCACGACGTCAAGTAAAATTTATCTTGATAACGAAACGACGTAAGTAACTTTTTTTTCTTATCTGCATCGACTACGACTTGGCGTTCGGGCTCTTGTCTTTTTATTTACCATCCCTTAATATAACAAGTGACGCTTTTGGGACGGGTCCGCAGAGGACGAAGAGGACGAAGAAATCGGTAGGGTATCGGATGTTTTTTTTTTCGCTCGACGACCTCGAACCCTCGATAAGCTCGGTTCGCCGATGCAGGAGGGTTTGATTAATCGTAGTTGGTCGGTGTCGGGATTATACGAGTCCTAATGCCGTTGGACATCGCCGTTCGCTGTTGCGAAAAGAAATGGGAAAGTGACGGAGGGGAATTTCGCCTCCGCGGTTGGAACGCGCCGTGTGCAACTCCCGTATATCGGTCGAATCGATTCCTCATCCTAACGGGTACCGAGGAACTCTCGCCCACCAACTCGCGAGGGACGCTCGAGATCTTTGACCTTTTTATCCCCGTTAAACGTCCCCGGGACATCGAGCTAAGCGAGGGCGATTGTCTTTTTGTTCGAGACAGGCCGGTAACTGGATTTCCGCCGAAACGACCGAGAGACCGTTCGACAAGGGCGCGTATATTCGGTAAATAGGCCGATGCTTACATAGCACGTATCGTTAGTAATTCGGACTATACTAATTTCTTTTTTTTTATATTTTCTTTTTCTCGTTCGGTAACTCGAGTTTCGTCGGTTCTTTGGTTTCTTTTTAAACTATTTTCCTTGGTCACTGGTGTTAGAATAGTATATTACGCCACAAGGGAGGAAAGTTCGTCTTTTCACCGAGTGCGAAGTTTCATGCCCGAGCGAAGAGAGGGCAGAAATTCACACGAGGTGAAAAGGCACTTCCTCCCGAGTGGCATACGCTATTTTTTTCCTGACTGTGGTAAAAAGTGGCCATATTTTTATGCCTACAACGGGGATGTAAAGTGGCCGATTTTTTACGAGAGGGAGGAAAAGTGAAGCTTTTTTTTCCGCTCGTCACAAAACGGCCACTTTCCACCCCTGTTGCAGGCATGAAATAGGGTCTTTTTAGCGTAGTCGGGAAAAATAGTATATTACGCCACAAGAGAGAAAAGTTCGTCTTTTCACCGAGTGCGAAGTTTGATGCCCGAGTGAAGAGGGGGCAGAAATTCACACGAGGTGAAAAGGCACTTCCTCCCGAGTGGCATACGCTATTCTTTTCCCGACTATGGTAAAAAGTGGCCATATTTTTATGTCTGCAACGGGGATGTAAAGTGGCCGATTTTTTACGAGAGGGAGGAAAAGTGAAGCTTTTCCTCCCGCTCGTCACATATCGGCCACTTTCCACCCCGGTTGCAGGCATGAAAAAGGGCCTTTTTAGCGTAGTTGGGAAAAACATATTTCTTATATTGTTGTCATTATTATTATTCGTTTTCTAGCTAAACAATGCGAATGTTAAGAAAAAATAGTTTTCGATTTTTTTTGTTGTTTTTATTGATTACTCGTAGAAGGATCGCTCGTACTATTTTTAAGCCCGTCGATTTTATTCTCGTTCGGCATCTTGTTTATCTATGAGACGCGATAGCAGGTGTCATCCGGCTGACTTCCGGGTGTCGGCTTACCTCACTCTCGCTCAATCTCTCACCCGTTGGTTCCTATTTGACCAAGCTCCAGTAGTTTATTTTCGTTCGTTCATCCGCTCTCGTACAATCCAGGCACTCATCGATGTCCCTCGACCGCGCAGGGCGAATGTGGATAACTGCAGCCGAGGAACGTTCAATATAGTTGTAGGAAATATCTTTTCTTTTTTTTCCGTTATTTTTATGTTTTGGGAGTTTCGCTTGTCGTCGCGCTTATATTAACTATTATAGTACATCATCGTACAATAAAATCCAGCGAGTCGGCCGACTCGTCGCACCAATTTTAAATCGGGTTACGTCCAGCGTAACCGACAATCATTGCGCAATCACGATATTGGCGTCTTTTTTCGCTTGTTATGCCGCGATTATTCTATAGACTATTCTCATATCTCATATTATATTATCGACATAATTATTATAATTAGTATTAATTTATATAATTCACAGGTAGGTATTACCGAGGCAATTAGAAATGTATGCCGAAGGCCGTGGATTCAAAACGAGCGCACGAATCTCGTCGATATCGAGAGATAAAGAGGTAAAGAGTGAAAGTTTAAAAACATTATCCGAATGTACCTAATTATCTTTTATACCGGTGTCTTTTGATGCTTTCTGAGGTTTCGAAGCTTTTTTTTTAAATATATGTAGTGGAAAATGGGGCAAAATGGGCAAGCTGAGAAATAAAGGCCGTTCGCATGGTCCCGCAGCTAATGAATTGACCATTAACAAAAGAAATAAAAAATATACATCTCTGATAATTCTTTTGTGTTATATCCGATAAATTGTCGTTGGGACAAAAAGAACTGAGCTTTTTTTATGCGTCCCGATGTACCCCATTTTGCCCCATGTCTGCAGTGTACAGCGTTCCCATTTTGCCCCAGTCTTCCCCCTGCTCTGAGAAAATTAAATGGTTGGATCAACCAAAAGTCGCGGTGACAGGGAGAGTGGGGCAAAATGGGACAGTCGGGCAGAACACAATTTTCCAATGACTTTTGGAAGGCGGCGGTGATAAGTGGGCCAAAACGGAGTTGGGAATCCGGATGTATCGTTGATACAAAGGAGGATCCAAAAATTATTGGAAAATTGGGTTTTGCCTCACTGGCCCATTTTGCCCCGCTCTCTCTTACGCTCAAAGCTGTTATTTGGTCGGTCTATGACTACCCACCGATCGTGGGTGGAGATTTTAACGCTCGTATCTGCCATAGCAATCAACTAGAAAAAAATCTCTCTGTCACTGATATTGAAAGATATTCAACTTTGTCTCCGCCAGCAGTTAAGATCGATCGTTTGCTCTCTCCGATTGACCAAAATCAAACCTAGTCGTGCCGTCTACGAACGTCTTTTTATCTTTATCGTATCCTGTTTGCTTAGCTTATCTATTGCTTGTTGAAAGGCTAATATAATTAGCAAATTTGCAAAAGGCCTTCACCAAAAAAAAAAAAAAAAAAAAATTCTATTCTACTCACTTCGGTAAATTCAAAATATGTTGATTCAAACATTATCGTCCTACCAACCAAGTAACGTCTTTGAACGCGTCTCGCCGTGCATTGGCTAATCAAACCGTTTCTTTTTCTCAATATATATAGGGTAGAGCGGGGCAAAATGGGGCAACGGGGCAAAACGGGGTTTTTGGGCAAAACGTCATTTTCCAATAATTTTTGGACGCCCGAATTCGCCCTATCGGAAACATCAGGCTTTTCTGCCCAGTTTTGCCACCTTGTCCGATCCAAAAATGATTGGAAAATTTAGTTTTGCCCAAAAACCCCGTTTTGCCCCGTTGCCCCATTTTGCCCCGCTCTCCCCTACACAAAGATAACAATGTATTACTGAACACTAGACCTTTCCGGAAATTCGACGTTTCAGTCACTGCTGAATAGCGCGGACGTCTCTACCGTCGATCGCGAAAGAAAATGAGGAAGAACAACGAGCGCAGTACCGTGAACAGCGGACTCGTCGAATCGAGGCAGTTACAAACTATAGAATGGAGTTTCTCGATAGCGGACCGCTGCATCGTAATGACACGTAAAACAATATCCTTACTGGCGTATCGTCAGACGTTGGCTATTTTTTTCTGCTTGGTGAGCTCCAGCAGTACCGGATAGTGAAGATCTGGCGAGTACTCCTGACCGTTCTCGAGAAGTTCCAGGTGTCTCGACCACACTCTGGCGTCGTAACGTTCGGCGACCCGTGCCAGAAAGCCACGCTTCACGGCGGCCTCCGCGAATTTCTGGAATGTCGTGCCTCGCCTCGGTGCCATGAGCAGTGCTAGACCGTCGTCAGCGAGCCAGCCGTATATCGTCTCCACGAGATCCAGTCGTGCGTCGTCGAAGAAGAGACAATCGGCGCTGAGGATGACGTCGTACAGGCCCTCGGTTCTCCTCGACTCGTCGCCGCTCTCCATGCTCCAAGTCTGCGGAAAAATTTTCATCCTCATCACCGACATCGCCCGATTGGAGGAAAGAATTAAATAATTTAGACGGATTGCAGAGGACGCGTGCAAAAAGGAACGGAAGAGAGAAAGGATGAACGTTGGGTAATGAACAATTAACGCGGATAGCCGGAAAGACTGCGAAGGAGCTTGGATCCGGAAGTGCATCAAAGAGGTCGCGAGTAGGAAGGATATGAGGGGGCGGAAGGAAAGTCTACCGGAAGAGCTACCGTGCGCTCTATCCTGTTTATGCAATGATGAACTAAACAGGCACCGTGGGCGGCCTTTGAGATTCACAATGTGGGATTATTTGTTGAAAGATTTACGCACGGTTACTGGAATGAGTTCGCAAAATTGGAGGAGTTGTTGAGGACTTTTTTGAGATTCTCTGGGGCGTAAAAATTACGGGGAGGAAAAGAAGATGGCGAGGATGGAAACGTTCTCCAAGCACTCAACTGGGATCGGGGACGAAAGTTGAGTGATTTCATGAATGAAGACAAAAATAATAAAAATTTCAAGGATCTTAAAAAAACTTGAAGGAACGCTGATGTTTCAAGGATTCTACTTCAAGGATTTCAAGAACCATCGGACGTTGCATCGTCTCGTACACTGAAAGAAGGATCTCGGAAATACTACCAAGTCGTATAGTACATTTCAACCAGAAACATGGCAAATCAGCGCAATTAGCGATATGTGACATTTTCACAGCCGCCAATTTTTACCTAAACCATATGCTAATTTTTTCCCGAAGACGGGTTGGCAAAATTTTATGTTTTTGGCAGAGAATTTCATGAATTCAAACTAAGAATTTCATCGATGAAAGTGGAGTATGCATGTATACATAAAAAAACTTTGATTGACATAATATACCGGTGTAACCTACAAACCCAAAACAAACTATATTACTATATCTTCTCGTAAAAAGTACTTGTATTCCGGCAAAAATAACAGGATATTCGGGTAATATCTGCGATATCGAAAATTACCATATTTTCTAATAGAATGTGTAAAATTGAATACTAATGTTTGTCAAGATGTCGTTGTAGTTCCCATACATGGGAAAGCGGGGCAAAATGGGCCAGTGCGACAAAACGAGACAGTGAGGCAAAACCGGACATACCAAAATTATTGGAAAATTGAGTTTCGCCTCACTGTCCCATTTTGCCCCACTGCCCCATTTTACCCCGCGCTCCCCTATCTGAAAGTCCCGTCAATATTTACCAGATTCATGGTAATTTCCATCACACCCTTCTCTCAGTGTCCGTGATTCATAATTTTTTTAACAAAGGTCCAGCTTTAAAAAACAATTACCTGAATACGTTTGTTCGGATTGTTATTGCCACCGGTGTCCTGTCGAAGTACGGCGGCCGCCCTAGCCCACTGCACGACGCCGCATTTGACAAAATCGGCCATGTTGTTTCTGGCAACGATGCAGCGCACGTTGTCAACGCTCGTGACATTGCCATCGGTCAGCGTGACACCGGCTGGTCCGGAGTATTTGGCAACGAAGATGCCGGCCAGACAGCTCATTCCGCCGCCAAGTTCCAACACGGTCTTGTTGCGACAGATCGACTGGTTCTTAAGGAGGTAGTAGGCCAGGCACTCCTCGGAGGGCCAAACGCAGACGTTGCCGGTGTTGTTGAAGCCGATGAGCTCGTTGGCCGTGAAATTTTTGTTTATCCGTCGAACCTCGACCTCGAAGACCGCGTGGTCGAGGCTCGTCCGGTACTCGTACCAGGTGGACTCGGGATCGGCCACGGCGTTCTCCAGGAGGACGGGCTTGACGAGGTCGAACGAGGTGAAACGACGCACCGATATCTCGTCCTCGGCCTCGCGAGGCGGCTCCGGGGAGCGCGTCAGAGCACGTGCCAGCAGTCGCCACCTTCGCTGAGCCTTGCTGCTGTCCTTCTTGACTCCTTCGACCTTCCTCGGAGAACACTTCGACGGACTCTTGCAGACCGTCTCCTCCAACTCGCTCATTATCTCGAGAGACATCTTTCTTGCCACTTGTTATTTAGAATTGTCGGCTAAGATTATTTATTTTTTGTTGATAATTTACAAACTCACTGACGTCAGTCCGCCATCTTGGATCCTCGACATTCCAACGTTACCTTCGCGCTTCTCCCGTTCGTTGACCTGCAACTTTCGGTCGCTCACTCTCGGATGTTTTTCAATGACGATAACAATTTTAATAAAAAAAACTCGTTATTTTTCGAATTGTCGGCTAAGATTATTTATTTTTTGTTGATAATTTTCACAATCTCACTGACGTCAGTCCGCCATCTTGGATCCTCGACATTCCAACGTTACCTTCGCGCTTCTCTCGTTCGTTGACCTCCAACTTTCGGTCGCTCGCTCTCGGTTGTTTTTCAATGACGATAACAATTTTTATTTTAAAAACTCGTTATTTTTCGAATTGTCGGCTAAGATTATTTATTTTTTGTTGATAATTTCACTGACGTTAGGCGGCCATCTTGGATCCTCGACATTTCAACGTTACCTTCGCGCTTCTCCCGTTCGTTGACCTTCCAACTTTCGGTCGCTCACTCTCGGTTGTTTTTCGATGACGATAACAATTTTTACTTTAAACTTTCGACGAATTTTTCACCGGTCTGCGCACTCGAACCACGGACTCGCCGACAAATTTGATTTACTCACGATCTTAAGCATCTTTTGCTCTTTATTTTACCTTTCTTTTGATATCTTTTTTTTTTCGCGGAAACTTCGAGGAGTTTTTGGTGCGAGGGTGAAAGTTACGATCGGCCTGGCTCGACGAGAGATTGGGAGAGAGACGAGCGTTTTTTTTGTTATCCTCCGGGTCTCTCTCTATCTCTCTCCGGGTCTCTCGCCGGTGAAGACGTCGCCCGAGAGCAAGGACGATAATGGACGAAGGGACGGAGACAGACTAAAAGCACCGAGCCAAGTTCTAACTCACGCGCCACGCGGATCGTCGCGGACACGCGAAATCCGCGCATGCGCACCGACCGCCGAGCTTCTTCCACCACCGCGCTTCTTCCTCTTCCTCTTCGTCAGCCCTCGAACCCAGTCGGCCGGCGCGAACTCATCGTATTCCTATTTCAACTTGTCCAACTTCTATGACTGTATCTCTTCCTCGCTCGACCGCTGTATATTTTTTTTCTCTTCTCTGTAATATTTTTTTTTCTCTCCGCCTCTCGCTTGCACTCGAATGCATCGGCCGTTACAGCTCCGACTCGCTCGATCGCGAGGAAAAACAACGAATCTCTCGCGCTGTCGTGTCCGAGGCGTAATAGAAAAAAAAGCCCAAAGTCGGAGCTCGATACATCCACGAACTCGATATCTTTATTATCGACGGGTTCTCGATTCTTTTTTTTTTCGCATCAAAGTTTCGCCCCGAAAACTCATTTCGAAGTTCGACGTGGCGAGAAAGACGAGATATACGTTTTCGATCGGAATATACGCGGTTGAAGTTTGTATCGGGCTCTTGCGAAATATTTCGACGATACTCGGTGATGTTCGGCCGATCGGCGTGAACGATGATTTTCCGGTCGATTGATTTGAAAGGTGAGCTTACGTGGATTCGGGGAGTCGGGAAATTCGTTGTTTTCTTTTTAAGTCACATTTTCATGATGGGGGCGAAAAGAAGCTGGCGAAACTGAAAACGTTCTCGAAACACTCACGTCGGATCGTGACGGCATAAAAAGTTGAGTGATTTGATGAATTATGGGAAAAAGTATACTGAGAGAAGAGCCTCGAAAAACGACAAAGTCCATGTGCTAAATTTTAACCAGGCCACGTGCCACACCAGCGCCAACACTAGCGATATGTGACATTTTTATAGGGGCCAATTTTTACTCAATCTATATGCTAATTTTTCCCAGAAGGTGGGTTCGCAAAATTTTGTGTACTTGGCTAAGAATTCCGTGGATTAAAACTAAGAATTCCGTGTATTAAAACTAAGAATTCCGTGGATTAAAACTGAGAATTCCGTGGATTAAAACTGAGACTTCCGTGGATTAAAATTGAGAATTCCGTGGATTAAAACGGAGATTTCCGTGGATTAAATTTGTTCATGTATGTATACTTAAAAAAAATGTTGATCGACATAACATGCCGGTGTAACCTGCAAAACCAAGCAAACGGTATCGCGCTCTAGTGAAATATTCCGACCATACTCGGTGCTGGCCCGGGATCAGCGTGAACGATGATTTTCGGTCGATTAATTTGAAAGGTCAGCTTACGGTAGATTCAGGAAAATCCCGAAGATCGTTAATTTTTTTTATTTCTTTTTTACCTCACACCACGGAAGAGCCTTTTAACGAGGGACATCCCAGATATTTCTTGGACTGGGAACAATGAGAGCCCAACGAACTGCGAGCGGATCGATGATCGAGGCTAACCCCGCCGAGGCTGCCGTGATCCCACCGCTGCGGTGACAGATCGTCGGAAACGTGGTAATGGATGGCACGAAAGGACGGACCACCCCCCCCCCCCCCCTTTACAGGTTGCTCCAGAATCGGCCATGTCTTAGAATCAGTATTGCGGCACCGCGGCCTTAAAAAATCACCCCAGACTCCAGTCGTTGAAAAAATCAATTAAATCGATTAAACTATTACAAAAAAAAATCGCAATTTTATTAGAAATATAAAAATCAATATTGTATGGGCGGGTTCCATGTTCATAAATTTTATAGTGCATGAATTACCGGATTAAACTTTTCAACATTTTTATTTCATAATACACGCATGTCATTTACATGAGGAGTAGCAGAAAGTATTTTACCGAAATTAGTAAGATAAGATAGAAAAATAAAAATATGACCACGATGAGAAAATAATAATAAGGCTAAAATAAAAGAAAGTAACATTGTATAAAAAAACCAAGCAAAAGAGGAGTTGCATGAGCAAATAAAGTAAAATGTCCACACGGATTCCAATTAGCTTATTGCTTAAGAAATTTTAGTCTAGAAGCTAGAAGAGAATACCAAATCAAGAATGGCATTGGTGCACAAAAATCCGAGGCAATGTTAAACGCTGATAATTGTTCTTCGATCGGTGCGCCACGTGATAAGGAAGCAGACGATCAGCGATCAACTTTGGTCCAAAATTAGCTTCTTCAATCGGTTTTAACACAATTACAATGTGTCACAGAAGTCGCCGGGTGTCGAATTATTTTTATCCTAACAATCAGTTCAGAAAAAAAGCGATCACTGCTGCAAGTCCCTACAAATAATGAGTCCACGAACAGAGAGCTGAAGTTAGATAACAAACTCGTTATCGCACAGCGTGCTCAGTTAGCAATTAGCAATTTCAATGTGATTGCGAAAATGCGCCAGGTTGACGGAGATTCGGAAACGCACGAACCGGAAGTTACACAAAGTGTGTACCAATTATCGAGAAAGGCGAGGAGTCTGTACCGTTTGCCTTGCCATCGCGAATGCGGAATGCTACGAGAAACGGGAGCATCCAATTTCTCACTGCGTGCTCCCGTTCACTAGCGACAAGAAACGTAACAAGGAAAACGATAATGAAGAAACGCCGATGAATATATTATCAACCAATTTTCGATCGAGGTGTCGAAGATAAAATAAAATAAAATAAAATAAAATAAAATAAAATAAAATAAAATAAAATAAAATAAAATAAAATAAAATAAAATAAAATATCGGACTGAAGGTCGATGGCCCTTTGCCAAGGTGTATAATTATCATTGGGTATAAAACTAGTATAAGAGGCAAACTGTATAAATGTATAGCATTGGCAATGAATTTCTTTTACCACTATAATAAAATAAAATAAAATAAAATTCAAAGATAGGGCAGCGAAATAAACGTCAGCATTAATACAAAGTGTCCGGTGTAAAGTGGCGCAACGTTAATGATCAGGCGTAGACGCGAGACAGGTCAAACGGAAGAGGCTGAGCGAGGCTGAGAGGGGGGACGGGAGTGATTTCCGCGTCAAAATGTTTCCGTGCCGGTTGCGCCGGCGTTTGTCCGCGTACAACCCGTTCGAATCGTCCGCCGGGAGAGCGCGTTGGAAATGACGTAATTTCGTATATCGCTTGACAGTAGCATTGCGACTAATTCGTTACCGCGACTCTCCCGCTACAGCGAGCCCGCAGGCTCGTCCCGCTCCGCCGCGAGATGGATAGATCTTCCGCGGTCTTTCTATATCGACCGATGCTACGCTCAGAGCCACTCTCCGAACACGAAAATTGGCGTTGACGCAGCGCTAAGTTGACAGCAATGCGACTCGGGAGCCCGAGAGTTATAAGACTCGACAGACTGCCAGGCCGCGACGAGCCAGATAAAATAAAATAAAATAAAATAAAATAAAATAAAATAAAATAAAATAAAATCATATAAAATAAAATAAAATAAAATAAATCATTGTCAAAATCCGCTTCATAACCCCCGAAATACTCTTCTATAGGAAGCTACAGGCATCACGCCGATGGAAATGAGAATTAAAGAACTTACAAAAAGATTCGCTAGTGTGCAACTAGAAAATGTAAAACCGTTATGTTTACAACCCGGAGCTGAAGGATCAAGGTCGATGGCCAATTGGCACTATATATATGTTCTCACGTCAATCTACGTTATGTCATGCTATGTCCAAAAAATGGTACTATCTGGCATATTGAAAATAAAATAAAATAAAATAAAATAAAATAAAATAAAATAAAATAAAATAAAATAAAATAAAATAAAATAAAATAAAATAAAATAAAATAAAATAAAATAAAATAAAATAAAAACGAAGGAGGAGCTGAGTTGGAAGGATATATGTAACGAACGGTGGGAGACGGGAGATTCTCCCCGACGAGACGAGAATCTCAAGAGTAAACCAGGGCGTTTGTCCGTTCGGCGGGGCTGCTCGATGGTCTGCGGTCTTTCTGGCAGAGAGTCTCGACGCATTGCGTCTGCGAGCCCGCGGAGCTGGCCAACAACCGGACGCTATGGACGGTCCCGTGTATACGCCGGTTCGATTCACAACATGGTACACAAGGGAGACCTTCGGCAGTGAAGTCGCCGGTGACCAATACTCTTTTGGCATTCAGCTAATCGCCCGTGGGGAGGGTTATTTCTTGACTACGTGCAGAGATGCACACTACGTCCGCATTGCATACAGTAGAAGCTCGCTTATCCGACCATCGATCAATCGCGTTATCCGAAGCGGATTTTGTGACTTTCACCACATTTTCCCCATATAAAAAAAAAAATCAAAGTGAATTATTAAATCTGAAAAAATTCATACGTATTCAGAAAAGTGAACGAATCATTTTTATTAAAAAAAAAAGTTAGGTTTCTGGGAGATTTGCTGAACAATTTTATTTTTCATCAATTTATTAATAACATTTTGGAATTATTATGATGCAAAATTAATCATTTCAGCACCTTTAATATCCTTGATTTTTTTCAGATTTTTATACCTTCGAGAAATGTTCGCAATTCCCTCTTATTTCTCTGAAACTTATTCGAAGTGAACACTATTCGCAAGGAATAATTAAATTCGTACAAGACGCAGCAAGCGTCTTTACATTGCGGGCTGCAAATGCAACAGTTCCGATTTTAGAGTCAACGGTTTATGTTTGTATGAAGTTAATGTTAATTGACGAAATTACAATTAGGGTAGAGCGGGGCAAAATAGGGCAACGGGGCAGAACGTCATTTTCCAATAATTTTTGGATGCCCGAATTCGCCCTATCGGATACATCAGGCTTTTCTGCGCAGTTTTGCCACCTTGTCCGATCCAAAAATGATTGGTAAATTTAGTTTTGCCCAAAAACCCCGTTTTGCCCCGTTGCCCCATTTTGCCCCGTTGCCCCATTTTGCCCCGTTGTCCCATTTTGACCCGCTCTCCCCTACATTAAAAAATAACTTAATTATCAAGTAAAGTTAGTCTTTATATGATGTGGTGTTATTTTTTTAAATATATAATAATAGCAAAAAATTTGAATTGAATATCTTTTCCGTGTTATCCGACATTTCACTAACCCGACGCACGCTCTCCACATGACCTCGGCTAAACGGGGTTCTACTGTACACACGAGTCGAGCCATGTACGCGCGAGCAATACCCGAGTTGCCAATAACGCCGTCGCCCGAATGAGATTCAGCGTTCCAGATTCGCTTATTAGGGACGCCGGAACGTGCGCCCAGCTGACAATGAACGCGTACGCAGACACCGCGTAGGTGAGAGGGGTTTTTCCGGATAAAGCGTTGGGGAAACACGCGCGACGCAACAGCGGAACGAACATGCTAATGGAGTCGTGCGGTTCGAAAGTTACATAGTTGGATAATTAAATTATACGGTAGGATTGTCGGAGGTTTGGTTCGCGAGAAGCGCGAGCCAAAAGTTTACCCGATACTTTCGTCGAGCAACTCGCAACAGTCATAATCGAGTTTGACGAAAAGCAACGTGTTGATAAAAAGTAGAGGCGAAAGTTGCCACCATGGTGGAGAGTCGTAATACGGTATGCTGGAAATATCGCTTGAGTGGAAAATCACGGGAAAACGAGAGATCGTCACGTGTACAGTGAAAAAGGAAAGGGGGGGAATGGGGGGGGGGGGAGCGCACATGCCACAATAAACGGGTAAAACGGCAGGCAACTTTATCGCAACACATCGCGAAGTTTGAAAATTGTTACCATACATATATATAGCGTCAGCTGAGCGGGAGGTTTATCTGCCGGCACCGCGTACGACCGCAGCTTGCACTGCTTTTCGGTATTAGATTTATCGTGGGTCGTTCCTGAGAGTATATTACGCGGTCAATAAGTTTGGGTTTCTTTGTCGAAGTCGTGAACGGTTCCGAGATCAATCGGAAGAACTATTCTCATCGCTGATTTGTGCTGTAAGGCAACAATGTTCGAGTTGCGAAAAAGTTTCCAGTTATTCTTATCGAGTTCTCCTTTTTTTAAGTTCGGGCAAATTTTTTGTTCGTAGTTGCGACTATAATTCAACAATTAACGACGTACGACCGCACTTGCATTGCTTTTCAGCATTACATTTATCGTGTGTCGTCTCTAAGAGTATATTACACGGTAAATAAGTTTGGGATTCTTTGGCGAAGTCGTGAACGGTTCCGAGATCAATCGGAAGACCTATACTTATCGCAGCTCTGTAACGAAACGCAATGTTCGAGTTTCGAAGAAGCAACCAGTTATTCTTAAACAGTTCGTTTTTTATTGTTTACGTTTGGGCACCTTTTCAGTTTGGAGTTACGACGATAATTAAATAATTAAATACGTATGACCGCATCCTGCACTGCCTTCCGATATTACATTTATTGTGTGTTGTAAATAAGTTTGGGATTCTTTATCGAAGTTGTGAACAGTTCCGAGATCAACCGAGAACTGACTCATTACTGCTTTGTAGTATAATGCAATGTTCGAATGGCGAAAAAGTGGCCAGTTATGTTTATCGAGTTCATTTTTTTGTTCTTAAGTCCGGGCAATTTTGAAGTTCGTATAATTCAACAATTAACTCACATGACGTGGACTGTTGGTTTTCCTTCTTGGAGATGGGATCAGTCCGGGCAAAAGTCGTCCCGGGGCTGGAAATCCTCAGTTAACCTAACACCAACACGTTTTTTTCTTTTTGCTTCTAAATGTGCAGCATAGTACACTCTTTCTATTCAACTACGAAGCTATTTATAAAGCGCAGTTCGGCTTTGTTAAACGTACGAATATTGATTTATTTACACACGCGGTCGAAACGATATACTACTTCTGTACGAGATCCAAAAATACTCTTATTTAGCAAACACAAACAGCTGATCGCGTGCTACTGAATCGGTAAAGTGTCGCTCTCTGCCGGGCGATCCGAGTAGTAGGACAAACTGTCGATTTCCAGGATGTTCTCACTTTCAGCCAGCAGAAAGCAGCACCTCGTACGTTTATCGGATTCGCTCGCTTTAGTATGCAAAATAAAAACAATGCCCCCCAATCCTCCCGCTTGAATAAACGGTCATGTACCTGTCGTTCAAGGAAATCTCGCGATTGAATAAATATCAATGAATGAGACTATTGAAGGCAGCGGCGAGGTGGAGGGGGTACAAAAAACAGCGACTAGCCGGACGTGACAAAGGTCGGACTGACAACATTTAATGATGCATCGTTAAAATTCTTATTACATTAGCATCTGAACTTTTTACACGCTATATTTACAGTGCATTCCGCAATAGCTGTAAAAGTCGAGGGTCGGATACCGAACATTACGACTACAATGAAGAAATATTGTCACCGAGTATTTCGAAGAGAAATCTTCGATTATCCGAGCTGAGGTATCGGTCGCGTCAGCCCTTCACTGTGAAAAAAAAAAAAAATAGAATGTACTGGCACTGGAAGTTTTTATGCATAAACTGGTGCATCAAATTTCATGTACAACAGTGATGAAAAATTGATATTCAGTGTATTAAAAACACTGGAAATACTCAATATTTAATCAGTTACTTTAATTTCAATGAAAAAGTATATTAATTTTTCAACACAATTGTACATTAAATTTAGTGTACGGGTTGTTGCATAAAAACTTCCTGTCCGGTACATTAAATTTACAATTTTTCATTACAGTGTACGAGAGCGCCGCCTATCCCCGCCCTACCCCAACGATTCTCAATCCTTGACCCCCTCGTTACGCGATAGCAGTGTCGTCGACCGACGTCCACGTGTGCATGCTCCAGTAGACAATCGATCAAGCTGATTTGCCCTTGTCAATAGTAGTTTTTGCCGTCGCTGCCAATGCCCGCACGATGATAACGGAAATCGAGTCAACACACCCGCGGGCTAACCTCGAAAACAATGCGATCCTCGACGTTACGTCGGTTAGGCTAGTGTTGTTTGTCATACACTAGCTCCGAGGTAACGATCGACGTTCTTGTTTTATTGTTGTTGTTGTTGTTTTTTTTAATCTTCCGACGATGAATAAAGTGCGTCTCGGCTCCGAGTACGTACCTCTCGTCGGCGAGGAAGCGTCGCCCTACAGAATATTGATATCATTCTCGAAACTCGCCTGGTTCACCGTGTCCCTGCCTTTCTTTGGATTCGCCTTCTGCATTATTTGGTCAGTAATGTACAACTTCGAACATGCCACCGCGACTCACTGCCAGGTACGATCGAGTTTATTTTCCTCCAGTTTTCACTGCCCCCCCCCCCCCACCCCCCCTTTTCACCAGAAATTTAGTTATTTCCTTTACTGTTCAGGTTTACAATTTTCTACCATCAGTTTCCGCAGCCATCGGCCATTACAAGCCCCAGAGGGATGTCTGGAGGGCAGCGATCGCCACTCAGGCCATTGTAAGGGCGCTGGTTCTCACAATGTACTATCACTATTATCATGAGACCGTTTACAACTGGGCGCACGGAATCAGCAAGTTTGCTTTAGCAACGTACACCATAGAAAACACAGCTTTGGTCACCCTGAGCTTTTGGTCTTCCAATGAAAACTACGGTACTGCCTGGCCTGCGACTTTAGATCCGTGCCGATCACCCTGAAGACATCTGCACGAGACTAAATTTCATCAAGTTGTAACGGCTGTATTTTTCAGCGCACAAACTTTGCTCGGAGATGTTCATTTGGAGATTCTACGAACGAACAATTTTTCTCTTTCTCAAAGCTGTACAATTTGATGTCACGCAGATATCTTGAGGGTCATCCAACGTTAGTCCTGTTCGTCAACATTTTTTTAAATCGACTAAATTCGTTTCAGCTTTTCACAAATTGTCGTTCATAACGTTTCTCATAATGTCGCTGGTACACATGGGTCTGGCCTGCTACATCGTAAGGCATTGTCGCGCCCCTGCGAAAGACTCCTTCGAGACTTCGTCTCACAAGTGGAAATCCAGATCGATGACTATGAACATCTTGTCGATTTTTCTCGCTTGCTATTTCTTCTGGAGACACAATGCGTACTGTGAACCCTTCGGTAAGTTTCGTGGATTGTCATTATTATACGATGATTTAAGTTTCACAGAATTCTAAGCTAAGTAAATTTTGCAGTGTACTCGATGTTCGCGATGGCTGAGTACATGGTCGTTCTGACGAATATGAGCTTCCACGTCACAGCAGCTTGGGACTTTGCGGGAAGAAGCCTGATGATATCTTCTAAAGGTGTGAGAATCGTTTGAGAGGAGTCCGATAGTCACTTAGTTAGGACGATGACGATGAGTATTTTTTCAATGAATGTAATCAACATTTCAACATACATATATATATATATATCTGTTAATATGTAAATAAGCGATGATGGCCATTTATCGGCAGGACATATCTATATATTTTTACGGAGTGAATGCCCTGTGGAAGGAAAAGAAAGATATACATAGATGAGAGAGACTTGTAAAATGTTGTTCTTCGATATGAAAGATCCATTCGAGAATATATACAAATTTTTACGTTATATTACACGTTCGGAAGACAATGGATGTACAAAAAAAAAGAAGACGCTCGATCAACGTTACCAGTTATCATCAAAAATTGAAGTCCTTCTCGAGCTTGTCGGAAATGTACTTGGCTATCGCCATGCTGCTCGTCGCCGCGGGGGACGGGGCGTTTCGGCAGTGCATAACTCTGCTCCCGATGCTTCCTACGCCGTTATCGAACACAAAGTCGTCGACCAATTTCCCATCGTTGTCAACAGCTTGAGCTCTCACGCCCGCCGGACCTCTGCGGGATGGAAGCGAAAGGTCAACGAGCTTATCGAAATCAATGTGGTCCCAATTAATTTTCGCGTCGGATAACGCTTGACCCGAACGAACCTCTTCACGTCTCTGTACGTGACCTCCGGAATGAACTTTTGCAAGTCCCTTACGGCCAGGGGATAGAAAATTGATTTGACCGCCTCCTTCATACCCGGCACGATAAACTTGAAGCAGAGCTTGTAGAGGCCCGGAAATTTCGCCATTTCTATGCAGTCTCGTATGTTTATGTCTCTCCACCTGGAATGTTATATTCGAAATGTTACTTTCATCATTTTTTTTATCCCCGTTTTTGTTTTATTTATTTTTTTCACAGCCTGCAAAATGCTGCGAGGTCTTTCGGCGAGTTGATGAATGGTATAGTAACCTGTAGCCTTCTCTCGCGAGGGCCAACACCGCGTTGGGACCGAGCCAAATGTCCCCGTTGATTCTCGGAGTGAAATGAACTCCCAGAAACGGGAATCTCGGGTCGGGCACCGGATAGATGTTCGTCTTGCAGAGGTGTTTCTTGTCGTCGTTAAGTAGAAGATATTCACCGCGGAAGGGAACAATGCGAGGGCTGAGATCGCATCCGGTCATCACTGCAAGTCTGTCCGAGTGCAGACCGGCGCAGGTCAGCACGTATTTCGTCAGGATGCACTGAAAAGGTACCGGATGGTAAGGTAAAACATTACAAAAACAACGACTCGATACTTCCGCATATTCGAGCGCTTACCCGATCCTTCGATTGAACGCTTATCGGAACGAACTCGTTGTTGCCCTTGGACTCCGTCGTTTCCGCAAAACCGGTTACCTCGTAATTCAGATACACCTGTCCGCCCATTTTTTCGAATTCTTCGGCAAAGTGCCGACACACGAGGCCCCAGTCGACTATACCAGTCCACGGTGACCAAATCGCCTTTTCTCCCTGTATTAAAAAGAAGTATGGATATCCTTTTAAAAAGTATTCGTGATTATAATTACAGAAATTTAATGTACTGGTGCTGGAAGTTTTTGGGCATGAACAGGTACATTAAAGGTCATGTACAATTGTGATGAAAAATTAACGTACAGTATATTTAAAACTTTGGAACTACTTTACTTTACTTTACTGTTAATAATTTAATTTAATGTCGCTGTAGAAGTAGCTTAATTTTTCATCACAATTGTACATTAAATTTAGTGTTCCAGTTTTTGCATAAAAACTTCCATTCCGAAGCATTAAATTCACAATTTCTTTTAACAGTGTATATCTTTAATGTTGCAGATCGGACGATTCGTATGGTGCGTAATTCGAACCTTGCATTTCGCCTCGTAGTTTTCTATGCAATCCTTGTCGACGAGCTGAAGATCGGGGACGTTGTTTTTCAAGCCCCGATCGTACAGATCGGCTATTCTCTTGACCTGCTCCGGTGTCTGTGCGACTATGAGCTTTCCAACTTTGTTGTGAGGCACGTCTTTCTTGCAAAAATACTCGTACGAGAGCTTGAGACCTTCCACGCATAGTTTCGCCTGCAACGTGTACAGACTCGAGAATTTTATACGCAAAATCGTAAACCTCTCGGCGCTACCGGATTTACCTTTATACTGCCGGGAGTGTAGTAAATTCCTGCGTGGACCACCCCGCTGTTGTGTCCGGTCTGATGCATCGCGAGGGCTTTTTCCTTCTCAACGATAGCTATCTTCATCTGGGGATGCCTCTCCAGCATCTCTCTTGCCGTCGCGCAACCCACTATTCCACCCCCTACGACCACAAGGTCGTACGTACCGCACGAATCTACGCTGAAAATGTTCCGAGAATTTGGATGACAGAAATACATTATCAAGCTCGATGAAATGAAAAATCTTGTGTGACACGATAGAGGCGAAATTATGATTTTTTTAATCGCAAAGATAATAAAGGTCGTATATTAACCTCCCGGTCGATCCGTGACGATAAACGTTGCCCAACTTCCGGAGCGTCGTCCTGTTGGTCAATGACCTCATCACGCACGTTGACATGGTCAGGTGACTAGGATTTTTAAACAAAACAAAGAAAAATATATATCTTTATATCAGCACATTATTTCTCAGATTTTATCGCACGTTTCGGGACATTTTATATTCGTATTGCCATATATCTGTGATGGGAACGTCGGCTACGTTCAAGCGATTTTTGGCAAATATTTTCATGGCTCTCTGAGATTTTAGTTACGGCAGTTACACGGTTCGTTCTTTTATTATTTGCATCGTTGGTTTATCTCCCGATCGATCGGAATTTTATTCCCGAGAGGATTAGGGACTAAGTCGCATCTGATCGCTTAAGTAGACAGCTCTCGATGCCGCAGTGACGCGGTCTACATTATTGAACGAAATCGGATCTGGCTTTTGTATCTTTTTTCGTACAGTACATCCAGAGACCGTCGTATCTTTTGACGTCACGCTTGTTTAATCTTTTATTTAAGATTACATTTTTTATACCAGTCACGATAGCTCTCAATTGCTCTGAACTGTCGCATCTGTGCCAAGTTACGTAATGCCGATAGAATGAGCCATCAAATTAATTTTCGTGCGTAAAATCCCAATTTTCACACCTTGTGAAGTAAAATTTGGTACGATAATCGCGCGAAAAACTTTTTCTTCTCTCGTTTGATTGCAACACTCGCCGTCGGCTCGTGCTCCAAACTCACACTCGTCGGAAAAACTTTTTTCGCACTAGTATCGTAATGTTCTATTTTCTAACGCGTGCACGTAAAATCCTACTTTTCGTTCTTGTGAAGTGAGGGCAGAAGGGCTCTTTTTCGCACGGCGTGCGAGAAATATAATGCGCATGCGTACAAACGCAATACAGCCTTTTTTGCGCACTAGTGCGAGAAAGTGCCCTTCTACGGACCCTTCCAAAAAACCAAAGCGTGATTTTCCTCAATTTGTTAGGAAAAACTATTGCAAGTGGCAGGGGCGTAGTAAGGGGATTCGCCTTCGGCTCGTGCGGCATTTTTACACTCGTCAGGAACTCCCTTTCTATCCCCTTGCCATATAAATAACTATTCCACGAGATTTCACTCATGCAAATTATCTTCGACTAACGGGACCGAGAGGAAATTATTTCCATCGTCAGGTACACCTTTTACCTCCAAAGATCCTAAAGGCGCTTGCGCGAAAATCTACACGCCCGACGAATAAACATATGTGAGTAATCACCATTGCAATATTACTATAATCAACCTTACCGTAAAAAATCAAACTTACAGGTATCCACTAGTTCGTCACCTGCTTTCCAATCGAGGAAATAAGAGTGTCGACCTCGAGGGAGCGGCGTCCGTCGCGACACTCCTTGCCGATAGACTCGTGAGAACTGCATCGACCACGGATGTCCCAGCAAAACAGCACGTGGTGTAACCCTGCTCTGGTAGAGCCCCGAGAGAATCCCGAGCTACGTGGGTAAAGCCGCTCGCGACTGGACGGGCCGTAGAGTGGCGCCGCTAGCTGGCTTATCATTCGATTGAGGAAAACTCGACTGATAACGCCTCTATGTCAGTCACTCGACATGCAAGCTCTCGATCAGTCACCGCTTTCCGTGCGCACTTGTATGGGAATTACGAAATACATTGAACGAGTGGTAACGATGACTGTACTGCTCTGAATAATACGCTGATCTCTCCTTGCTACATAGAGTGTACATAAGAATCATTATAACGGTAGAAGGTATCGTTAGATGGGATTATCGGCTGTCTCGAGGGATTAATAATGATGAGACGGTCGACTTTGTCGGTAACTCTTGAGACCTCAGAAATAATATCGACGGCTCGTTCGAATAATCGGAGGAGAAATGTTCGATATTCTGAAACGTACACTGTCAAAAATGTTGTTTGGAAATGAAGGGACGGTATTGGCAACTTTTTTACGTAAACGGTTTCTGAAATGTGAAGTTCCAGTACATTAAATTTACAATTTATTTTTACAGTGTAAGGGTCCACTGTAAAAAAAATTGTAAATTTAATTTACCGAACTGGAAATTTGTATACAAAAACTGGTGCATTCAATTTAATATACAATTGTTATGAAAAATGGATATACTTTTTCATTTAAATTAAACTAAATTATTAAAAATAAAGTACTTCCAGTGTTTTTAATACACTGAACATTAATTTTTCATCACAATTGTAATTGAAATTTAATTTACCAGTTTCTGCATGAAAACTTCGAGTCGGGCACATTAAATTTCATACGAATTTTTTTTACAGTGTCGGATAATCGGAAGAGAACCATTCGGCATGATGAAACCTACAGATCGAATAATCGGAGGACAATCGTTCGATATTCCGAAACGTAAGGATCGAATAATCGGATATCTGCTGCAACGCGAAGCGGAATCGCGAAGGCTCGGCCGGCTGCTGCGGACACGGAACAGAATGCACCTGGACTCATGCATCCTGCAATACTCAGTCTTTCCCCTTCTCCGATCTCTTTTTACTCTCTCTCCGTTCTCATCTCCCTCCATCTATCCGGCAACTCTTCTTCCATCACAATCGGCCCTTTTTCACTTTTTTTTTCTATGCTCTCTCTCGCGCCCCCCTTCTCCGATTCTATCTCCCCTTCGACGTTCCCCTACGGTACTCCACCGGGCTCTAGTGCTTTCCCTCTTCGACACTCGAGTTTCCCGATTGAGCGTCACCTTGACGAGAGAGAAAGAGCGGGACGAAGACACGAGCGCAATGACGTACGAGGAAACGTCGGAACCCTCGACTCCCTGCAAATCGTCGAGCTACAATAGTTTAGTAAAAAAAAAAAAAAACCGATATATGCAACTTTTCGTCCGTTTCGTTGCAGTCTTTTATGCAGAGTTCAATTATTCTTCTTTTACGCGTGAATTTACTGTTTTTTTTATTTAAGGCAATTATTGAATTTAAAAGAAATCAAATTGTGCACGGTTAATATGAATATTTTTATTGCATTAATGTTGCATTTTCGATCGATGATCGACGGTCTATTTGCCCGGAAAACATTAAAAGTCGCACATTCAAAAAAATTGAAGGAACCGAGAACTGTTTAACTGATCGACGGCAGCTGAGAAATTAGGCTTTGACCCTTCAAGTGGGGGACTTTTTGCCGAGGGCAAACATGCCTTCTTTTAAGTACAAAAACGATCCGGATCTTCGTAATAAATGTTCTTCTGCCTTGTCAAAAAAACACTTCAAGGTACGTCTGTGAATTTTTACAGATTTTTTTTAGCCCATCAGCGCATTCGAAGGTTGCTTCCTGGCAAATTGTACGCCCTCGTTAAACAAGAATCCCGAGAAGGATTGAGTCAGCTTTCAGAAAAGAAACAGTTTTTTCGTCAATTTTTTTTAGTCGTAGAGTTTCGTGTGTACCTGTACATAATCGAGCGATCAAATTGTACGGGAGGCCGCGACGGGGCGCCCGCGCACGGCCCTGAGCCACGGTGCGTGGCAGCGCTGCGCGGCGGTTCTTTGACTCTGCGTCCAGAGTCAGTCAACCCGGTGACGGCCTCGATGGAAGTACTGCTGTGAAGTCCGCGGCAGCGTACCCGGTCGCTTCGAAACTTCCGAGAGCGCGTACACGGTCCGCGAGTGCGCGAGTGCATACGCTAAAATCCCGCAGTGTTCATTCCTCCTTTCTCGCCGATACATACGCGTATAGAAACCCATAAGGCTGTACGGCATCGCGAGAAATTTCAACACACATTTTTTTCCTCGAGTGATTTACACATCGGAGAATTAAAAAAAAAAAAATACCACAGAATCTTCGTAAATCGTCGATCATCGCAGCATCCAAAAATGTATAGACTTATCCCGCGGCGTTTAAAGATGAAATACGAAACAATGAGTTCGACGGGCGGACGTAACGTGACGCCATGCGATCTGTTGTGAATTAATGACAAATCTGACGAGAGGAAGTTAAAAAAAAACATAACGAAAAGATACTAACGATCGACGTCAACAGAGTCAACAAACCTCGCGGCGATCGAACGTCCAATGTCACAGGCAGAGCTTCGTGACCATTTGTGACTTACATTTTTATGATATAAAAAAAAGGAAACAAAAAAGAAAAACAGGATCAAGGACTCGGCGTTCCGATGCCCGCCGTCCCTGCACACGGAACAGCGTCTCACGGTCCGCCTAGCAGCGTCGGAGACTGGATCGTACCGTACGAAGGCCCCATTATGCGGCACGCCGGGCTTTAATCAGGTCGCGGTAAACCGTGCGCGCCTCGTTCCACGTGTTGTACCGGGATCAAAGTTTTTACCTTTGTGGCTTTACGCCTCGCTGCCCCCACGCTCTTCGCGATATAATATATAACTTTCGGACTCCCTATCGCGCACGCAGGTCCATTGAAATAAAAATAAATAAAATAAAATAAAAAATAAGAATAACAATAATAAAAAAATAATTATCGTGAGCAGGAGACTCGGTAAAGTTAATTCTTTTTGTCCGATTTTATTGGATCGTAGTAAATTCTCGTTCGGCCGAAATAGAAAAGATAACGATGGAGGACGAGCTGCGATGCCCTTCGTGCAAGGAGCTCTTCGGCGAGCCCGTTCTGTTGCCCTGCTGGCACGCTTTGTGTCTCCCGTGTGCGGTGAATCTTCAGGCGCCTCCGAACTCTCCACCGGAATCGACGACCGATTGCTCGAACGCTCCGGGCTCGGATCAGGAGGCCGACAAGCTATCGATACTTTCGGAAACCGATTCCGGCGTCGTATGCAGCAGCACGTCGACGAGCTCGAGGCCCGGCAGTTACGTCGGCACGCCGGGAAACGGTGGTTTTCCACCGTCCGGCGGGACGCTCTGCCTCTCCTGCCCGGTCTGCCAGAAGAGCGTTTACTTCGACGAGGGCGGCGCTCACAATTTGCCAAAGTATCGGGCGATGCAGAGAATCGTCGAGAAATATCAGGAAGCGAGAAATGTCAGGATGCAGTGTCAGATGTGCGAGGGAGAGCCGAGGGAAGCCACCGTCGCTTGCGAACAGTGCGAGGTTTGTATTCACGATTGTGCCCTTCTCCATCTCCGCGGCCCAATATTTTCATGGATCATTGGAGTTATGTCCTCGATCCCGATTCACGCTCTCGCGCGACCTTCCCACGCTCGGATCAAGGTTGGACCTCGATCTTTGCGTATAGTAATTATTGTTATTATTATTATTATTATTGGTACTATTCAATGATGAGCCATCATTGGAGGCGGTTTTGAAGTAAATGACCTTATAAATAATGATAATAATCATAATACACTGATAAAAATGCTATTGAATCAACTGAAGATTCGGGCAGGGACGTTCAAATAAATATTATCTTGGTAGAACACAATATTTTAATGCCTCAAAAATAATACAAAATTTGATTTGTATTATTTGAATTTTCCGTGCATATTTTTTGTCAGTGTAAGGATAATAATAAGTAGTAATAGTGTAGTTTATTGTCTTGCGGGGCAAACTGTCCGTGAGAAGGGAAAGTTGAAATACATTGAGTATAAAAAGGCTTAACCAACGAATTACGTTACGGTTACGGTTTTTGTTTTAAGAACTCACAGGAATAATATATATACGCAGTTTTTCTTATTTTATTTTTACAGAGGAATTTAGGTTCGGCTTGGGACTGTTATCACGCGATCTTTTATATTAGCTATTCATTACGGCTGAATGCACGATGTGCCAGAGCTCCTGTTATATAGTGATATACACTGTAAAAGTAAATTGCAAATTTAATGTACTGGAACTTGAAATTTGCTTACATTACTTACATTAATTGAATATTAATGTACTTTTTTGTAAAATTATAATATCAGATATTAAAATTACAAATATGAAATTTACAAACATTTTCATAAAAAATACAAATATTACTGTAATATTGCAACGATATGTGTTTGAAATTTCAGAAACAGTTTATGCAAAAAAACATTCAATACGGTTCACTAACTTTCAAACAACATTTTTTACGGTATTATAGTAAGTCTTTCATTGCGGCTACATTGTGGTTATTTAAAGTCGTAATAATAACAATTATTATTATAGCAATAATAATGAATGGCATCAACGCAAGTTGCCAGGTTGATTTAATAAGCCCGATCGTCGTCCGATGCCTTTCGATCGTAGATACAAAAATATATATATATATATATATATATATACATTGCTGCACGTTTTGCAATTACGTGGGCGAGTATAAATAAAGTACCGACGCATTTGTCACGTGGTTCCCGGCACTTAGTCTCATAAGTTGCTCGAATTCAACGTACCCGTTATTCCGTCGAGTAGATTTTTCTTGAGCAACTTTTTTGTTTTCTTTTATTTTTCTTTCCATCCTCTCGTTTCGTCGAGTGGCTATCGGAGTCTCTCCGAGGAACGTAGAGGCTGCGGAGTCTCCGGCCCCGCCTCGTTGCCGAGTTCCCGTCGTGGAATTAACGCGTCGACTTCGGTCGAGCATACGCGATGCCAAAGCCAAGCTCCATACACGCTTCCCCTCCCCCGGCTAATCTGCCCTTCGTCCTTCGTCCGATCTGCCCGTACGCCTATCCTCGTCTCTCGCAATTTCTGGCGGTCCTCACGGACGTTAAGGGCTTCTGAAATTCACCGAATTAAGCCACATCACCGGTCACTCACCGCGCAGAGATTCGCGGTGCGCGACCGGCAGAGGGGGTGGAGGGGGGGGGGGGAGGGGGGGGGGGAAATACAGGACCGGCGTGCAATTCCCTAATCAGCTCATTCAATTAGCTAGTTCGCGGAGCCAAAGCCACACCGACGTCGACGTCAGAGAAAACGGGACCGGAGAAAGGGTGTCCCCCCCCTCCCCCCCCCTAACGTTTCGTATATCTATTTGACGATGTATAGCGTGCGAAGCCCGAGCCCGACACGGCGCGCCGGGGCTAATTAAATTGGCTTTATATTTAAACGTCCTGGAGCGAACGAAAGAGCTCGGCATGTCTCGTTACGCGAGAAGGACCCGCATCCTTTAGCGTCAGGCGGCGCGGTTCAGACCGAGAGACCGCGTCGAGCGCCGCGAAAGAAATCGAACGGAAAAATGAGAGAAAATAAAAACATTTAATTGCGAGCGGGAAGCGAGGAGACAAATCGAATCGCGAAATAATCGAGTCGTCAACGCGTCGAGCAATTGTGGATTTTTTTTTCTGGCTCTGCTTTTTTTTGCCTAGAGCCGTTTTCAATTAGCCTGTCGCTGGACTGTTCCGAGTTTCCGATAAGGGATAATATGATTTTTTTTTGTACTTTTTTTTTATGTTGGGTCGATCCGTCGGGTCGATCGAGTCGATGGCTTTCTCGTTGATCGTGGGTTTGGTGAGGCGTTGATTTGTATGTTGTACTCTGGGTGAAGAATCTTATCAAGAGACACGGAAGTGTCTCAAAGCCAAGTTAAAAAAAGGTAGCTGGAGAGATAGCGAAACAGACCGTGTTGTTATATAGAAATTACCACCAATCTGGTAAAAAAAAGGGAATACGTCACACAGCGGTTTTTCTGCTTTCGGAACTAAAAATCACAAGTGTTATAAAGCGATGAATAAGTATTTTTTAAAGAATTTCTAATAATTTTGTCTTCACATGGATTTCGAGATACACGAGCTACAAGTTGTGTCAATTAGCAGGAGCTGCTTTAGGGTAAAAGCGGGGAATATGGCCCGGTCCATATATCATTGATTTACGTGTTAATCGAGGTGGGCCATATTCACCACTTTCACCCTATATATGGTGCCTCGTGAAAAGCAACATTGTTTTTAAAAATGTATATATTTCCGGACTACTCAATTATAATTTTTTTCTAAAATAACATTACAACATTATTACGGACCCATTAAAAAAATAAAATCGAGCTGTGCCCATAGATTTTCGAAGATATTACGAGTTGAAGGCGCTTCGAACCTATATGAATAGATATCTAGGCCTCAATCACTGCTAGCAACATGTCCTCACCCCCCACCATTAAGAAACGGGGACCATGTGACGTATTCCCTTAATAATTCGTTACAGAGTTGTGCACACTAAGGGTTAAATAACTATTATTTATGTTATTTTAAATATTATACTTCGACCTTAAATCTAACATTAGTCTCCCTTAAGACCGGACAAATATATAGAATAGAATAGTCGAATAAATCTCTACAGAGAAAGTAGTCTCAGTAAAGGAGAGTGGGGCAAAACGGACCATTTTTACAAATCTTTATGCTGAACCTAAAAATAAATATCGTCTCGAATGGAAGGCCGTTTTGCCCCAGGCACTGTTTTGCTCTGATCTCCCCTACTGTGAGCCACGAGCCGGATGAGAGACTCCTTTCCGCGGATCGTCAAAGGCTCAATTCAACATTAATTTGTAATGTTCTCGTTTCACGTGTGTTCCAGGTTCTCTATTGCGACGGTTGCCGGGAGTCCTGTCATCCGAAGAGAGGTCCTTTGGCGACGCACAATCTGGGACCTCCGCGAGGCAGCTGGCAATCCAACAGCTCCAAGGGTCCCAGGGGTTTGGGCCCGGACGGCACTCCGATATGCTCGGATCACAACGGCGAGTCTGTAAGCCTCTATTGTGCTCTGTGCAAGATTGCCGCCTGTTCCATGTGTCTTCGAGACAGACACGCCGCTCATCCGCACGACGTACTGCCACTCGCCGCCGCCTGCAAGGCTCAGAAGGTATGTTACGCACGACATACCCTTTGTCATGCCATTCGAATCATCCGATTATTATTATTATTATTATGAAACTACATTCAGGCGGGGCGAATCGTAGGACCGAGTCGAGATACGAATTCTCGTAGATTCAACTCAATATTATCGTAAAGGAGTACGAACCAATGACGCAGGACAGATGGGGGCAAGAACGGACCATTTTATGTTTGCTAGCTGAAAATTCGAATCATCTGATTATTATTATTATGAAACTACATGCAGGCCGAGTGAATCGTACGAGCGAGTTGAGATGCGAATTCTCATAGATTAAACTCAATATTATCGTAAAGAAGTATGAACCAATGACGCGGGGTAGATGGGGGCAAAAACGGACCATTTTTTTACCGATTTAATGTTTGGGACCCTAAAATTCGAATCATCTGATTATTATTATTATGAAACTACATCCAGGCGGAGCGAATCGTAGGAGCGGGTCGAGATGCGAATTCTCGTACATTCAACTCAATATTATCGTAAAGCAGTATGAACCAATGACGCAGGGTAGATGGGGCAAAAACGGACAATTTTTTACCGATTTAATGTTTGGGACCAGGAAATAAAATATCTCGTTTTATACAGCGGTCCATTTTGTCCCCGCTCCCTCTTCCCTGCAAATAGAGCCACGAAAACTGTACGGAGCCTCCAGCGCGAGTTAACTCGACAACGTAGCCTTCCAACAAAGAGCGACCCCGGGAACTCCGAAGAAGGAAAATCCGATAGTGAACTCTAGATTATTGTCTCGCGCGAAGGAAGAAGCCATTTATCTTCCGCATTCAGTCTCTCGTGCAGCCTGACGTTATTTTCACGGGCGGCTTCGCGACCGGCTATGAACGGCAGAAGTTCCTTCCACCTATATTATACCAGCTGTACAGCTTGTGAGCGTGGTCTCTTACCATCGATTGGCCACTCAATCGTCGATGATACACCCTGGCTGAGTGTCGTATGGGAGAGCGGGGCAAAATGGGACGTGCACAACTCAATTTTCAAATAATTTTTTGATACCTCACTTACGGTCGAATTTTAAGACGGTAGTTTGAACTTATGATAGCTCTTCAGATCGAACTTAAGATCGAAGATGGGCACGAACTTAATTGCGTACTAATGATCTCAAGTTTGAACTCAAATTTGATTGTAGTTCCATATCGATCTTAAGTTTGACCTCAGGTTCAAATTTCAGATCAAACTTAAGTTCAAACTTAAGATCAAACTCATGTTCAAACTTAAAATTAAACTGAACTTCAAGCTTAAGCACGAAATCAAGTTCGAACAAAGGTTCAATCGTAACTTCGTACTTAAGATATATCCTAAGTACGCAATGAAGTTCGAGCCAAATTTTGATATTAAGTTAGATCTCAACTTCAAACTAATGCCTTAAAGTTCGACCTTTAGTCCCAACGATACATCCGGATTTTCAAGCCCATTTGTCCCATTTACCACCATCAACCATCACCATCATCCAAAAGTTATTAAAAAATTGCCTTTTGCCCATTATCCCATTTTGCCCCACTGTCCCCTAACCGTCGCCCGAGCACTTCTCGAGCGGCCAAAGACTGGACCCAATTTACCCCGGAATACGGAGCTGCACGGTGGAGCTTCTCGATCGTGAACGACAGCTGTTCTCGATATCGCGTGTCGCGTGGGTGCCTGCGACACGGAGAGTCCCAACGTCGGCCTTTGGTGGTCTGCCCGGACGATCCTCCCTCCGTGTAACACCTGGTTGCTTCCACCGTCGCTCCTCCGACGGCATATGGAACGTGCATCATCCCCTCGGTCCGTGTTTCCCTCTCTCTCGGTCTCTTCCGGCATCCACACCGGTTCGGCCGGCTTCCCGGAACGTTCTCGCATCCAATATACGGCGGTTCTCCCCGGGCCTCACCCTGGGGAATCACTTCCTCCGCGATTAGACTGATAAATTGGTACACCCCGTCCTGCGCCGTCCCCCGCCCGCGTGCCTGCTGCATCAACAGCCCGCACACAACTGCACAAGCCATCTCGCACAGTGGAACAGAACTGCGGCCGCAGACCGATAGCTCGCTAACTGACGTACTGCACCGATGCACGGCACGGCGTCGCTGCATTTTGGTGATTGATCGGTGAGACACACTCCGCGGTCCGGGATTGCATCGCCCACGCCAACGAGGCTCTCGTAACCCGCATCCAATATACTGCGCCGAATGGGGAATACACGCCGATGATAAACGATTCTGGTTGTTGATAACGGGGACGATATCCGGGGCAATAGTTGTCCGTGGTACGGTTGCCGATGTGCGGGAGTGCTGGAAGGGAGATGAAAGGAAAGCGTTGAAAGGCTCGCTTGTATTGGCGGTAGGAAATGTCTGGGCAATTGAGAAATATTTCTTGTTCGCAGATTTGCACCAATTTTGTTCTTGTTTATTTTGGATGTTATTTTGTTCTTGTGTATTTTGGATGTGCTGGAAGGGAGATGAAAGGAAAGCGTTGAAAGGCTCGCTTCTATTGGCGGTAGGAAATGTTTGGGCAATTGAGAAATATTTCTTTCCGCAGATTTGCATCAATTTTGGTTCTGATTATTTTTTATGTTTTTTTTTTAATTGAAGGTTTTTTATTTTATTTATTTGTTTATTTGTTTTGATGGAGTTAAAAGCCTTTTACAAAAAATAAACAATTCTGGTTGTTGATAACGGGGACGATATGTGAGGCAATAGTTGTCCGTGGTACGGTTGCGGATGTGCGGGAGTGCTGGAAGGGAGATGAAAGGAAAGCGTTGAAAGGCTCGGTTGTATTGGCGGTAGGAAATGTTTGGGCAATTGAGAAATATTTTTTGTTCGCAGATTTGCACCAATTTTGGTTCTGATTATTTTTTATGTTTTTTTTTAAAATGAAGATTTTTTATTTTATTTATTTGTTTATTTGTTTTGATGGAGTAAAAAGCCTTTTACAAAAAATAAACAATTCTGGTTGTTGATAACGGGGACGATATGTGAGGCAATAGTTGTCCGTGGTACGGTTGCGGATGTGCGGGAGTGCTGGAAGGGAGATGAAAGGAAAGCGTTGAAAGGCTCGCTTGTATTGGCGGTAGGAAATGTTTGGGCAATTGAGAAATATTTCTTGTTCGCAGATTTGCACCAATTTTGTTCATGTTTATTTTGGATGTTTTTTTTAAATTAAAGATTTATTTTATTTATTTTGATGAAGTAAAAAGGCTTTTACAAAAAAGAAGTTAGTTATAAACTTAAATTTGATGTAGAATAATATAATTGGCACTCTGTAATTAAGATTTATGACGGAGAAACTGTAAAACGAGGAAGACAAAAATGTTTTGATATTTTTGAACTAGAAATGTTTGTAGATTTTATTTTTTTACTGTGAACATTGGCCGGCCTTTGTGCCGGATTGCCGGAAGTAATTAACTTATCGAGAGAGCTTCAGCGTCTCGAATGTCGCACGCATCGTTCGAAGATCATCCGCGCCTGCTTTTAGCGTCGGGCTAGAGGGGAATATTTTTTTTCTGAATGAGCCTCTGTGCTCGACTGCAACACTGTCCGAGCATCGTGAGTAACCGATGGCGTAAAGATAAGCCAGCGACTGATAAATCGGCAGACTACGACGCAGTCGTGTTTTTATTATGGTAGATATCTTCGTGAGGATGATAAGAGCCCTTGATACATAGGCTGTGAGAGATCAATGCTGGAGATTACGCGGAAGGGAGATCGGGGCAAAATGGACCCGCGATAAACGCCAAACACGGGGCAAAATGGAGTACCACAAAGTTTTCCAGAAAATCCATGAGATCCAGAGGTACTCCATTTTGCCCCGAATCGCATTTTTTCCCGATGCTCGGAACACTTTTTACAAATTTTATTTTCTTTTTTTAGTGAAGAGTTGATTCATACACGATTTTTGTTTTTCACAGTTTTCCCGTTTCGCCTCATCCTCCCCGAAATTGGACCCCATAGGAGTGATAAGAGAGGGTGTAGGGGAGATCGGGGCGAAATGGAGCAGCGACAAAGCCAAACACGGGGCAAAACGGAGTGCCTCAAAATGTACCGGAAGATGAGTCGAAAGGTACTCCATTTTGCCCCGAATCGCATTTTTTTCACTGATGCTCGTAACCATTTTTACAATTTTTTTTTTTATTTGTAGTAAACAATCGATTCATACACGGCTCTTGTTTCTCACAGCGTTCCCGGTCTCGCCCCATCCTCCCCTAACTTGCACCCCGTAAGAGCGATGCTCGTTTCCGTGTTTCAACCTCTCCACAACAACACCGTAGATTTTGTTATTTCCATTTGTCCAGACAAAATGAACTATCAGCCGCAGTACGTATTTCCATAAACACGATGTACTCTACATAAACATCAGAGCGAAATATAACTCAAATTACCTCGGCGTACAATTTGTTTGTAATGCACCGTAGTCCATTCGGTGCTTTGCGGAGTGCAGTTGGTCCGATATCGAAATTCGCCGGTCGGCTGTGCGCGCAGGCCGATGGTGGTGAATATGGACCACCCGCTATTACCGCGTAAAACAATGATATGTACGCGGCCGTATTCACCACTTTTACTCTACAACGGCTCGTTTGGGAATCGACGTCAAAGGGTCGCCCTAATGTGTATTTAAATTGCGCATTGCTCGTTCGCGAATGTAACGAACGTTTAATTTTACGGTCGGACCGCGAGTGCTCGGTTGGCTGCGAGGGATTAAACGCGATATAATTTGTTCGATACCGATGTCTGCAGATGGGATTGTAATAGCCATCGTCAACCGCGTGACGTTTATCCCGCGGATCCTCGGCAACGATGGGGTAAGCAAATTTATGCAACCGAAGCGCCAAGTGGTTCGCGATGTCCTCGCGCCGCTGGAAGCCACCGGTCTGGTCGGACCCGAAGCTCCCGTTGCATATTAATTTCGTTCGGTGCAAGTTACACCGGAGACGCTCCCTCGCTCGCGGCGAGTTTGGCCCGATAGTTTTGGCCCGAGGTTCGGCACTCGTGAATGCAAGCGACGGGGAACTCGAGAGGCGCCTCCGTCGTTTCGATAGTTCGGTAATTAACCCCCTTGGCCTCGGGTCTTACGATAATCCACTCTCGAGATATTAACCGTGGACACTGTAATCTTGTACAATAATAACTGCCGCGGTGGCGAGGCCGAGCTACGCTTGTTGCACAATAAATCTTTTCCCCGAGGCTGCGCAATTAATCGTTCGAGCCAAGGTCCTACCGTGGAAATAATCGCTCCGGGCTGCGATCGATCGTTCGCGCGAGAAAATCTTAGATCTTCGAGATCTAGCTTCTGAGCTGAGAACCTTAAATCTCGATTTATCTTACCATATTTCATTTCTAATCTATCGTAACTCAGAGAACTAAAAAAAGGGAAATGTCGGGGCATGTGTTGGGGAATTATTCCAGTGGTCGGGAAAAATAGGTGATGGTTCAGAATTAATAAAAAAATATATATATATAAACATAGCCTACCGTGAGGGAATAAAATTCAAGAAATAATTTGTGTCTTTCCTGCTAGGATTTTTATTCAATGAAAATAAAAAAAAGACAATAAGATTAGCATTAATCAGTTTCACATCTCGGCCGCTGTAAGGTTGAATTTCAGTCGGGAAAAATTGCAACTCGCTCGAAGAACGTATGAGATTCGTGTAGTCGGTTGTCAATCTTCGGAGATCAATCTTCGAGATTTACTTTGTGAGCCAAGAATCTTAAATCTGGATTTCAATAACCATATTTCATTTCCAACCCATCGTAACTCACAGAATGAAAAACAAAATATGAGATGTCAGGGCATGGTTGGGGAATTATTCCATTGGTCAAAATAGGTCATGGCTCAGAATTAAATAATAATAAATAAACCTAGTTTCCCATCAAGAACTAAAAATCGAGGAATAATTTGTATCTCTCCTGCTAGAATTTTTAATCAATGAAAATAAAAAAAATAACAATAAGATCAGCATTAATCAGTTTCACATCTCGGGCGCTGTAGGTTTGAATTTCAGTCGGAAAAAATTGCAACTCGCTCGAAGAACGTATGAGATTCGTGTAGTCGGTTACCCACCGCATTATCGTGGTAGCATTCTCTAGGCGAATCGGGTCGGCGCTGTTCTGTTCGCATCGCGAAACACCTCAGGCCCGGCGTAACGTGTAGAATTCTAACAATTATGGTAATTAGTCACGGTGCGATTGGCGCGGGCTGTAGGGAGCATCGGTATTAGTACTCCAGTGAGCTATAGCAGTGCTCGACTGTTGGCTCATCCCCGAGACTCTCAGGCCGCGTAGTTTCTCATCTTCCTCCGGGAGAATCTGAGTAATCACGTCTTGTGATATCAGAATCCTCTACTCTGCCCCGTCCGTCTTCTGGTAATCCTCGCTCGCTCGCATTCAACCGGAAGTTTAATAGTCAATGCCAAGTTTATATAATCTGTGTAACGCCGTTCGGTGTTGCGCCTTGTTCTTACGATGCCTTCGGGCGATTCTCGCATTACGAGAACGCGCCGAACCTCGAAATTAGCGGAACGAGAGGAAGAACCAATCTCGCGAGCCGCGATAATAACCTCGATAGAATTCGGAGCTGGGCAAAGTACCAAAAAATACGTTAAGTACAGAGCACAAAGTATCATTTCGAAATCCACTTCTGTATGCTATGAAATCCGAAATCCCGAGAATATAGCGTATGGAAGTGATTTCGGATTTTCGAAATGTAGTCCGATATGCTATATGGGATTCAGGATTTTCGAAAACCACTTCTATATGCTACGAAAGCCGAAATCCCGAGAATATAGCGTATGTGAGTGATTTTGGTTTTTCGAAATTCACTTCTGGATGCTATGAAATTCGAAATCCCAGGAATATAGCGTATGGAAGTGATTTCTGATTTTCGAAATTCACTTCTGTATGCTATGAAAGTCGAAATCCCGAGAATATAGCGTATGGAAGTGATTTCTGATTTTCGAAATTCACTTCTGTATGCTATGAAAGTCGAAATCGCGAGAATATAGCGTATGGAAGTGATTTCGGATTTTCGAAATGTAGTCCGATATGCTATATGGGATTCAGGATTTTCGAAAACCACTTCTATATGCTACGAAAGCCGAAATCCCGAGAATATAGCGCATGCGAATGATTTCGGATTTTCGAAATTCACTTCTATATGCTATGAAATCCGAAATCCCGAGAATACAGCGGATGGAAGTGATTTCGGATTTTCGAAATTCACTTCTGTATGCTATGAAAGTCGAAATCTCGAGAATATAGAGTATGGAAGTGATTTCGGATTTTCGAAATTCACTTCTGTATGCTATGAAATCCGAAATCCCGAGAATATAGCGTATGGAAGTGATTTCTGATTTTCGAAATTCACTTCTGTATGCTATGAAATCCGAAATCCCGAGAATATAGCGTATGGTAGTGAATCGTAAAAAAAGTACTTCCAGTACTGACCAGCTCTGACCCAATTTAAAATTTCACAAGTATAACAATAATTATTAACATTATATTCACAATCCAATATTTCTATTTAATGAGCATCGCGACTATATCATAATCTCCGTGTTCACTCCTCCGTCCCTCATTATCCAAAAGTCCGCCCAAACACAAAGGGTATTCAGTGAAAGGAATACAAAAAACTTTCACCCGTGTTAGACAAGTTAGTTCGAGCGTTTTATGTAGTTGTTTCGCTTTTTCGTCACCAGTTCCAAAGCCCGTAGTCTAGGAAGTTGGAACCACATTACGCCAGGACAAGAGCTCGCGGCTCGCAAGTACGTAGACCGATGTGGATTCGATAATGTGGTAATCGGCTTTAAATAGGCAACTTCCTCCCATCGAGGAAACAGGAGGAGCGTGTATGCACGGTAAAGCTGACAGTGGCTCCCGAACGCCTCGAACACGTTACAGTTTGTGGTGCGAGTGAAGTGCGGGGCGGCGAACGAGAGGGTTTGCACAGGCGTCATCGGTCTATAACTACTGCGCTACCTGTGCGCTCATCGAGGTAATCGATTGCTCCAGCAAAGTGAACGTTCGTGCCCCGTTCCTCGCCCTAATGACGGACGCCAGATGGGATGTTACGATCGCTCGTCGTCTCGACACTTCCCCGGCGTTTCGAAAATTGCATCGAAAATCTCTCCAGCCCGGCTCGCGCATTACTCAGGGCGGGAAAGGCGTAGTTTGGCCGAGTCGTAAAACTGGTAGTGCGCGCATCGCGATGGACTGCAGACTCGTTCGCGGCAAACTCATTTCCTCCTTCGGGAGCGTCGATCCACGGTGCAAAATCGGGGATGCGACCCAACCGGGGGTTCCCCATCGACCATCAGCCGGAGTGGCGTAACTTCTAACGAGGGTTCCGAGCGTGCTGCGATAAGTGGCGAGGAGTACAGGGAGTAATTTGTCGATCACTTTTTGTTCTTGCGCTCGTCTCGGATGGTCGGCTGTCGATAAGAGATAAGGGTGTTATTAATGCGGGATGCACGGAGGTTTATGCAAATCCGTGGCTCGTGAGAAATTGATAGCAGCGTGAGTTGGTAAATAGCTCGGTGCGTGACCGGTCGATTGAGCGCGGGTAATATCGATATTTCGCCCATGGCAATTTATCCGTCGAACCTATGACAAATTCATAAAATTAACTTTTTTTTTTTAAACTCACTATATTAGTCGTTTGGGTTTCATCGGAAGACAAACAGCAATGACTTTAAATCGATATTTAAAGTTTGGTGATTTACCAAAGTAACCGGTAAGATAACCGGTAAGGTAATCGGTAAGGTAGCCGGTCACTTTACCGGCTACCTTACCACTTTTTGTTTTGGTGCTCGTCTCGGATGGTTGGCTGTCGATAAGAGATAAGGGTGTTATTAATGCGGGATGCACGGAGGTTTATGCAAATTCGTGGCTCGTGAGAAATTGATAGCAGCGTGAGTTGGTAAATAGCTAAGATCGATATTTCGCCCATGGCAATTTATCTGCGACAAATTCATAAAAATAACTTTTTTTGTAAACTCACCATATTAGTCGCGTGGGTTTCATCGAAAGACAAACAGCAATGACTTTAAATCGATATTTAAAGTTTGGTGATTTACCAAAGTAACCGGTAAGATAACCGGTAAGGTTGCCGGTCACTTTACCGGTGAAAATCGTAATACAACCTAACGGTAAAATTAAACACCGGTCGACGATCGGTTTCTATAGAGAGTGTCTACCGTTGAAATAAGCAACAGGGGTTTCGGTCCGCTCGGCACTGGCGAATCTACTGCGAATGATGAACGGCCACGTCGCGCGAGCGTGAACGATAGCTCGCGATCATTTTTTCACGTCACCGCGACGCTTTGTATTTATTTATCGCGTCTGCACTCTGAAACTATTATTTCTAATAGCCGAAAAAAAAAATCTCTCCGTCGCTCACTCGACGCGTGAAACAAAGTTTGAAATATATACATATATATATATATATGTAACATATATGTAACATACATATATATATAAAACATACATGTACATCTAACATATATATATATATATATATATATATACACATTGTTCCTGCCTCTGCCCCGCGCGCTTGTTTCCTATTATATATCGTTGCGCACGCTACCCTTGTTTCTGATCGTTATAAATGACACATTCTCGGACGTCCGGTTTTCACACGGCTCATCGATATTCGTCGTTTCCTCGCTTCCACGCCCTTCGCTCCGACTCACCCGTCCGTAGCTACCCCCGGCGTATATATAAAATTGCGTACGCACGTACGAGGTGTGTACGACGCGAATTGAAACGCCCTTTCAATATGCGTATCGCGAGAGCCGAGCCCAGCGACAAACCGTATAAATTATTGCACCTCCGTCCGATTTGATGGAGCATCGTATATGCGCGCACCTCGACGTGTCAGCATTAGCGGAAAACAATCGAGGGATTATCGGTCGTTCGCGTATTGTTTCGAGTATAGTCCCCCCCCCCCCCCTATCCGCCCCCCACGGCATTGGTGGGCTAATTATTTGATGGATTCGTTAAAATTTAGTGAATCTCTCCCCGGGTGCACCGCTGATGCACCCAATAAATTCCCGGTGTTCCCGAGGCTTAAGCCTCGGCATATTCACTGCCGAAGCGTCCTCCCGATCGAGCGTATTGCAGAATATGTCCGACGTGCACGTCACATCGAATGCAGCAAGCAATTTATGTTTTGCCGCATGGGAATGGGAACTTTCGTCCGGCACTGACGGACGGACCGACATATGTTGTTTTACGGTCGACTAATTCATCCACTCGGAATACGATGTCGGTCTTAATATATGCTTGATATATTAAAGATGGAAGTGGAATTTAGAAACCGGGTATTTAGACTGATGGAGATTTACCGGATATTACTATTATTATTATTATTGTTTACTGTAGCTAGGGTGTGAAACCCTGTAAGTACAAAAATGTTCACATATGTAAGCGTTTAAACGACACGCAGTGTTGGCGAATGTAGATAGTAATAGGCTTAAATTAGGTAGATTAAGAAAGAATTAAAGATAAAGGAAAAGAAGTAGAAGCAAACGTCACTTCCGGTTCGAAAATCTTAATTTTCGATAGGAAGTGACGTCATACCGAAAATGCGTTACTTTCGATTTTATGTTTTGATGATAACACGTTACTTATAATCGTGTCTATGTGAGGTGTCCATGAGAGAGTTTATAAGAGTATCTAATGGTCTCGTACTTTATTTTAAGTACATATAGTTGCAAAAAAAATATATATTTCAAAACATACCCGAAACATGAAATTTTTCGGGAAATATGCAATATTTCGGGAAATACTTCACATATCACAGATATATTTTCCGATACGTGCCACAAATACTTTGTTTACGTGGGGTTCAGAAAAAAAACGATTCCATAGGATACTAAAATTCATAACATTCGGTAGTCGAATTTACAATTTGGCACGTTTCACCTATCGCTCTTTCGCATGTATATTCGTTATTTCTCCGGGTGTTTCGGTAACCCGTGGTTCGTCCTGTACGGCCCCCGTCTGTCACGTGATCAATAATTCGAGAGATCCAGAAGAGCCACGTAAAAGCATGTATGGCCGCTGTGTTGCCGTTGATGCAGCAAATATAGTATATATATCTCTGGCTCTCGTCGGGTGTGGAATCCTGAAACTCCTCACCCGCCCCCTTGCCCACGTTAACTGTATATATATATATACACACACCTATATATCGGCTCGCCGGCGAATGTTGGATCTGCTGAGAGTCGAGCCACGCTCGTTCGCAGACTGCTCGAGAGTGCTCTCCAGCAGGAGCAACAGCGGCAGCAACGCAGCGAGCACACCGGCATAAGGTCGGTGATCCCTCAATGTTATTCCACTCGCGGGGATAATCACGTGGATTTCCGACAGGAAATTACTTTTCCCGGAAGGGAGAAAGAAACGGAAAATGAGGAAGAACGGTAGACGACGGAGGAGAGAGATCTGTTGCCCGAAACAGAGTTCCGAAGGATCTCCTTCCACTAATTTTGCTCGGATAGAACATACAGAGTAAAAGTGGTGAACATGCGCTATTCGACATGTTCACCATATTTAGGGTATATGTCATTTGCAAAAAAGAATTGAACGATACCGAGGATGATAAGGTTTCTTCCTCGAGTGATAACGATGATTGATTAAACGATCAATTTATTTTTCTCAATTTGGGTTTAAAAATGTAAACAGACTGCTTTTGTAATCTCCATTTTTATGGAGATACCAAAAAATAAAATAGTTACAAAAAATAAAATGCAGAGTCTAAATTTCGGGTGTACATTGAGAAAAAGAAATTGTTGGACTAAGCAAATGCGCGTTGACATGCGTTAAAAGGTGTATTTAGTTGGCGCACCAAAAATGCTCGTTTCTATCGACAAATTTTGAACAAATTGAAGCAAATAACCGTTTAACAAAACAATGCTTTACTTGTACCAAACAAATAACAGCTTTGAACGTGTCACCGTGACTTCCGGTTAATCCAACCAATTTTTTATCTCAGTGTATATTTCGGCCCAGAAAATTGGCGAGCAGTTGAGAAAAATTGTTTTATTTCAACGGATCGGAGGTTTGTGAATCAAAGGATTAGAAGTCTCGATATCCACTACGTGCGTTTTGTCCTAGGATAAAAAATCCGATAGATCCTTCTTCCGATTCGCATTTCATAAACGTCCCTGATACAAAATTAAAAAAAAAAAAAAAAATTGCCGATGCATCAACGCCCGCGGTCAATGGGCACTTTGGCATTTCAAGATAACGGTTTCAAGTGGTAAGATCACTTGACCCGACTTGACCCCGTGCGCCGCTTCCCCGCGCCAGAGTTCCTGAGAGTGTATACGCAGGGTGAATAGACTGCGGATGACGATACGCTCCTCGAGAGTTCCCTCCGTCCGACCACCGCGACGTTCCATTGCCCATCGGCAATAATCCACACGCGATGAGTTTCACAACACTCGCTACATTCGCAATTCAATAACTCCCGATGCCTTCTGATGGCGTTTCAACGAGAACCGTCAGTCCGCACCTATTAAGAAACAACTCGCAGTCTTTAATCGAACATCGTTCCGATGCCCGAAGGTACGAGCTCATTTTCAACGGCGAATATGCAGCTTCTTAAAAAAAAATCTAGGGCGAAGATTTTCAATGCATTACAGGGGAGCGCCGGGCAAAATGGGACAGTGGGGGAAAAACGGGACAATGGGCGCAAAACTCAATTTTCCAATAATTTTCGTATGTCCCATTTTGTCCTACCGATAAATTCGGGTTTTCAATCTCGCTTTGCCCCACTCAGCACCACCGCCACCATACAAAAGTTATTGGAAAATTCCGTTCTGCCTCATTATCCCGTTTTGCCCCGCTCTTCCCTATATATACTTAAAAAATCACAAATTTTTGTGCTTGAACTATCACACCCAGAAAAAAAATTTATTTGACGGCCACCGTTTATTAAGATTAAGTAAAATATTTATCTTATTAAAATAAATATTTATTTAAATGAAGTAAATAGTTACTTAAAGGAAATAAATATTTATGTAAATCAAATAAATCTTTTACTTAATCTTAATAAACGGTGGCCGTCAAATAAATGTTTTTTCTGGGTGCAAGTACTTTTCGTATGTGAAGTATTTCTGCAAGTACTTTTTGCGATTAGGTTCGCAGTGTTAATCATTCGGCAGACTTTAACAAAAACCCGTGCCGAGTACTTTGACTTTGGCTTCCTCATCCTTTACAGTTTTGCGCATAGCTTTCCCTATAAAAAATGTAAAGACAAGAATCATCGTTCCATCGCCCATGGGCAATAATCCACACGCAGACGAGTTTCATAACACTCGCTACATTCGCAATTCAATAACTCCCGATGCCCTTTGATGGTCTTTCACCGGGAACCGTCACTCCGCACCTATTAAGAAACAACTCACCGTCGTTTACCGAGCACCGCTCGGACGCCCGAGGGTTCGGGCTCATTTTCAACTCGCGTACACGCAGCTCCGCTATAGTCGCGTACCTCGTTAAAAAAAAAAATAAAAATAAAAAAAAAATCTAGGGCACAGATATTCAATGCATTATATATATATATATATATATATATATATCAAATATCAGAAACGCATGTCGAGCGAAGGACTTTCTAGGCGGTTTGTACAGGGCAGCGAGCGCCGTAAATGGAAACTTGCTCGTAAATGTGAGCGACCGCGAGATGAGGAGGAGGCGGAGGAGAGAAGCGGTCCTGCAGCGAGGAGCGCCGTCAGTCTTAGCGCCGCGTGTAAAGCTCCTTTCACACGCCCGGACGAACTCCGGCCGCTGCAGTTTCAACCGAGCATCGCGTAATATAGTGAGTACGCCGTACGAATCCATACAGCGTGTGTGCTTCTCTCGGTCTATTCGTTTTCCCGTCGAGCGCTCCGCTGCGAACTCGGCTGCGAAACATTATGCAACCGAGAGGCTGCGGACGATACAGGCGAATATCATAACTCGGTACCAACTGCCGCTTTGCAGCGCGGCATTAGCTGTATAACTATAACGGCGGCGAACAATCGGTTATATTCGCCACGGTACTTGGATACGAAAGTACCCGGGAGAGACGGCTGCGAACTCTCTCTCGCTCCCGTTCTCGGAATGGAACTCGACGTCCTTCTGTAATTTCGAAGATTTATGGTCTCTGGTAGAAAGTCTGTCTCTCTCGTTCCGAACGCTACTTGCTGCGCGGAGTTTAGAGAGTCGGATGCAAAGGTGCCTTATAATCTTTTTTTTTTTTTTTTTTTTTTTTAGATCGACCGGTACGAAGTGGTCGATAGGTTCGGAAAGCTAAAAGACCCTCCGTTGTCCTGTTTGCGGACGGTTATTTCCTTTCATTTATCTTTCGGCCGCGTCTCGCTGCTTCTTATGTGTACCTTCTCTTTGCACACGATCCTTCGCGGAAAGCCCTCACGTTCGAATGCACGGGCAAACACAATCGTGCCCGAAGGACTCCGGGGGACTTCGATATACCCGTGGCGCGCGGTTGGGTGTGCACACTCCGTCCGCGACGAGAGTGAAGGAACGAGAGTGATCGGGGAACGAACGGCGGAATGGCAAAGAGAGACCGATGTTTCTTTCGCGTGGACTCCAAATTGAATTAGCGAAATTAGTTTGTCTCGTCGGATGATTGTTCGGCGAGTAACGCGGAAGGAGTGCAGAGACGCTGGTAAAAAACGTACAGCTGAATCAACCGAGATTCGGGCGGGGACGTTCAAATGAATATTCAGTTGGTCGAGTATATTTTAATGACTCACAAATATTTTTTGTGAAATCACCCAACAAATTGTTGAACTCACCAATTTTTTTTAGCTGTACCAACAAAATATTTAGTTGAACTTCCCTGCCAGAATCTTAGTCGATTCAACCGTATTTTTTTATCAGTGCGAGGCGATGCCGGCCCGGGATCGGTGACGAAAACTGTAAATCGTTTTTTTCGGGAAGGCCATTTTCTTTTTTTAGTTATAAAGCACTAAATTATTAGTTACTGACGCTAGAACTGTAAAAAAATGTTTGGAAATTAATTAAGGGTATTGGAAGGTTTTTTACACAAACTGTTTCGGAAATTGCAAAGTGCAATTTTACATTGAAATTTTTATTGTTTTAACATTTTTAACATTTTTTTGTAAATTTCTGGCAAGAGATTTCTAATTTTAATATCTGATATTTCCATCTTACAAGAAAAGCACATCAACGTTCAATCAATGTGTCTTATGTAATCAAATTACAAGTTTCGGTATATTAAATTCCCAATTAATTATTACATATGACATCACGCAGACAGCTCGCACTCGGATGCGCCCCGATGCGATAACTTCCGTCTCATTCTCCAGCGCCTGCACGAAACAAAGTGCAGCGAGCAATCGGCGAATGCAACTCACAAATCTCGACTCGGGGTTTCCAATCGATCTCTAAATACCTATAGATCCTCGATTTATGAGTTTCTTTCACGCCTACTCAGAGTCCCATTTTCCACGCTCTTCACCTCAGAAAAGACATCATGCAGACAGCTCGCACACACGAACGCACACCGGTGCGAATATCCCTCGGGTAACCCAGTATATACACGACTAGTCTCGACGTCTACTAGTCAGACCATCTTTTCCGTGGGGCTCTCCGGCTCTCCCGCCCCTCGCCTTTTCTTCTTCATCCCCTTTCGAGACGCGCGGGTGGGGGGGGAGGGGGAGGGGGTGGGGGGGGGGGGGTTGGATGGCAGGCGCCGATTTCGATTCCTCTTTGGGCGTTCATTCGCCTGCCTTCTTTATTTCACCGTTCCCGAAGAGCGGTGTGTGGCGGAGCGCGTCACCCCTCGTGCGGCTTCATGCGCGCTTTTACCACACTGTCGACTTACTTTCATCCGTCGAATTTACCTCGACGCCACGTCGGAGTGCGGGGCAGGAGGGGGGACGCCTGACTCACCCCCGCAGAGTCGTGCCAGCCCCGGCGTGTCGTCGTTCCGTCGATTAACCCCCATCCGTCCTTCCTCACCCTCGATGGCCGGCAGCAGCCGGGCCGAATTCGGCCGAGCAAACCATCCCCCGACACGATTTACCTTCCGAGCCGGTCGATAAACGTTTTGTAGATTGTAACGGACGAGCCTCGCTCGCCCGATCGTGGAACCGCGCATACGTGCTGCGAGGCCTGCGACACGAGGCGTACGGTATCGAGTGATGATAGCGATTCGCATCGACGGTGAAAGCCACCGGTAGCCGTTTTGATACGGTTTAGCGAACACGCTAATATTCTGGGTCGAAGGATGCTTTGTTGGCGCACGGGGAACTCGGTGTGCGATAGAGAAATTAACAAATTCGACGTTACGTGCGCTACTTCGGAAAATTACTGACTAAGCGGCGAGGTATTTGATGATGGCTTTGAAGAGAAATGCATAAGCAAGTGTCAGACGATCGGGGCAAGATGGACTATTTTTAACAACTTTTTTCCGGGACGGAATATCAAATTTTATTGCGCATCTTTTTGACGTTTGTTCGTTGGATTCACTGTAAAAAAATTGTAAATTTAACGTACCGGGCTGGAAGTTTTTGGGCAAAAACTGGTACGTTAAATTCAGTGTGCAATTATGATGAAAAATGAATACTTTTTTCATTGATTTTAAAGTAAATTATTAAAATTACTGTACTGTTTTGATACGGTTTAGCGAACACTTTGTTGGCGCACGGAGAACTGGGAGTGCGATAGAGAAATTAACAAATTCGACGTTACGTGCGCTACTTCGGAAAATTACTGACTAAGCGGCGAGGTATTTGATGACGGCTTTGAAGAGAAATGTAAATGCACGTATTAGATGCTGGGGCAAGACGGACTATTTTTTTACCATTTTTTTTTTTCCAAAAGTCGCGACACAGATACCTTTCGACTTCTCCGATTCATCCGGAATAAATTGGTTTGTCAAACTGTTGTTTCGAAGAGGATGTTTCGCGGAAGAGTATTCTGAAGGGTTTTGACTCTGAAGCTTTCGGACGAGTGGATAACGTTTGATAAATGGTGGCGAAAGTTTCTCTCCCATCGACTCTGCCCGAGCAAGACGAATGGACCAACATCGTCAACTGTTTTTTTTCCCCGACGTCTGAGAGACAGACTGAAGGCAGGTGAATCGGGACGGGTCACGGACGAGTTGCAGACACGGATTTCGGAGAGCGGCGGGATATTGAATTTGGCCCACATCCACAGTAAAAGTGTTTTGTGCACTTTTCATAAACTTTTTTTTATACACAAATATGCACAATTTCCAAGAAAATATTTGTAAAATAAACAACAATTTTCGTACAATTAACAACCTTTTTTGGACAATTAACAACCATTTATGTACAATTAACAATCATTTTTGTAAAATTAACAACCTTTTTTGGACAATTAACAACCATTTATGTACAATTAACAATTATTGTTGTAAAATTAACAAACATTTTTTTTTATTGAACATTGAAATGAACCTTTTACAAAATTAAAGACTATTTTTGTAAAACTAGTTTTTGTAAAATGTGCAACATTTTTTTTTTGGGTAAAATTAACAAGAAACTAATCTAGACGTTGGGGACATGGCACGTAGAGTGCCTATTTTACGGTCTATTTTACTGTGTACCGTCTAGAACATGCCAGATTTCGATGTCGCGAAGCTATTATGGCAAAAATATGCTCACAGCCGTTCGACGGTGCGAGCCTCGCTGTGAGCGGCGCGCAACGAGGCAGAGCATCTGTTCCATAGGTATTCTCGAACGAGACCGAAAATAGTCGCTGAAGCAATGCCAACATTTGCCACGCCAGCTGAGAGTGCGTGTACGCCTCGCACGCGCTCCGAGCAAGTAAATAAACGAACGTGAGTATTATGTTAGCGTGGAGAGCGAACCGGGACGCGTGCATCTCTCGGTATTCATAAACCACTGCGAGATCCCTCGGCGGAGACCGAAATCGGCTCGACCGCCACGTCGAAAGCTATAAGATTTCATCCGATAATTCATGAACCTATGTGGCCCGAGGAAACACCACTCGAGTGCACCGACAAACGCACTAGATGCAATGTCGATAATTCAACCGGGATTGAAAATATTGGGAGACACGAGGCGGAATGCAAAGTACACTGAGAGAAATCACTCGGAGAAACTACACCCAGAAAAAAAATGTATTTGACGGCCACCGTTTATTTCGTTCAAGTAATATATTTATTTGATTTAAATAAATATTTATTTAAATTAAGTAAATAGTTACTTAAATGAAATAAATATTTATTTAAATCAAATAAATATTTTATTTAAATCAAATAAATATGTTATTTAAATCTGAGAATCTTGTGGATAAAAACTGGGAATTTTGTGGATTAAGCTGAGAATTCCGTGGACAAAAACTGAGAATTTTCCTTTTAGAATAAGTAAGAAGTACTTATATTCTCGCAGAAATTACGGGATATTCATCTAACAGTTTTTAGCAGAATATGTTAAGTCTAATACGAATGTTTGCCAGGACGTCGCTGCAGTTTTCATAGACCTGAAAGTTCTGTCAATGTTTACCAGATTTAATGGTCATATCCATCAGAGGCTTCTCTCAGTTGGGATACATCCCGAAAGGATTATCGCTCTTAGCCATGCATCGTTTTTTTTCCCGATGTGTTTACCTGGCTGGATCGGCACGTGCAGGATGAGGGTAAAAAAAGGGATAAAGCGAACCCAACGCTGAATGCGGACCTCTTCATTTAGAAAGAACTACCCTCCGGTCTCTGTCCTGCATCCTGCATTGGGAACGTACGTCCGGAGGCCGCAGGAATACACAGCATCGCATCGGCCCCTCACTCCCTTCCGCTCCGTGTTTGCCCGTACATAATACATGTACGAAGATCCAGGGCTTCCTCACGGTCCTGCGTCGCAGCGGCCAACGCTTGCGGACACATCCTCGTCCCGCATAGAAGCAGGATTAATGTCGCTACGCAGAAAAGAAAAATAAACAAAAAAGGTTTGCGCATTTAACAAACTTTGCTATCCGCAAGTGTCGACAATTATTTTTTTCGTCAACTTTACTTTCCCCGCATAGCAGCAGGATTAATGCGGCTATGCAGAAAAGAAATGAAACAAAAAAGGTTTGCGCATTTAACAAACTTTGCTATTCGCAAGTGTCCACAATTCTTTTTTTCTTTGAATACAAACTTTGCTATTCGCAAGTGTCCACACTTATTTTTTTCGTTAAGTTCAGTTTCCCTGCATAGATGCAGGATTAATGTGGCTATGCAGAAAAGAAACGAAACAAAAAAAGTTTGCGCATTTAACAAACTTTGCTATACACAGATGTCTACAATTATTTTTTTCGTTAAGTTTAGTTTTCCCGCATAGAAGCAAGATTAATGTCGCTGCGCAGTAAAGAAACGAAGCACAAAAGTTTGCGCATTTAACAAACTTTGTTATCCGCAAGTGTCCACAATTCTTTTTTTCGTCAAGTTTACTTTCCCTGCATAGAAGCAGGATTCATGTCGCTACGCAGAAATGAAACGAAACAAAAAAAGTGTGTGCATTTAACAAACTTTGCTATCCGCAATTATCTTTTAATCTAATCTAATTATATAATCTAATTATATTTTAATCTAATCTTTTAATCTAATCTAATTGTGTCCACAATTATCTTTTTCGTTAACTTTACTTTCCTTATTTTACTAACTTAACTTTTCTTCTTGTCGACAAGCGGTATTTTTTTAATTCTTGAAATTGTAAAATTAACAAGATTTTTTTTAAAAATTGATTATTAAACGATTGTGGACGTGCGTGGATAAGAAATCTTTAAATATTCAAAGTGAATGTACAAAAACATTTTTTCCGTCCAGCTATGTTTTCCGTTCTCAGAACGGGTATTCGCAAAATGCTGCGATGTAAAGCGCGTCCGGCCGACAGGACGAGCAAAAGGCCGTACAGTGCAGCGTAATATACTGGCGCACAGTATCTCAGAAGCGGGAGAGTTAAACATATCGAGAAATGCCCGCGACACCGCGATAATTCACACGCGAGCGCATTACCGATAATCGTCTATCTGTAACAATAAATCCCGCGGAGCCGATGCGGCTAGCTTGTTGAATCCTCCAGTCGTTCTTCCTCCCGGTGCAGCAACAACGTACCGCCCGCTGCATCTTACCGGTGAATACAACCTATGTAACTACTTACATCTCTCCTCTCGCTCGAGCGGAGAAAACGGGACTCGAAAAACATAACTCCACATTGCACGTACACGGAACCTCGTCCATGTGCAAGTGTTTACGTGGACAGAAGTTGCATAGATGCATTCATGCTAGTATCGTTTCTATGGTGCGCAGGAAACAAACGTATGGGGTCTGGCACGGTGGAGTGCGGGGCAAAACGAAACACCGGGGCAATATGGACCATTCTTTCGGAAATTTTTCGCAAGATATTGAAAAAGTGAAAAACGAACCCTCGGATATGCGCGAGTGTTTATGTGGGTGTGAGTGTTTATGTGGGCAGAAGTTTCACAGACGCATTCATGCGAGTATCGTTTCCAGGATTCACAGGGAAAAAATGTATGGAGTTCGGTACTATGGAGAGCGGGGCAAAACGGACCATCATTTTGGAAATTGTTCTCAACATATAAAAAAAACACTGAACCTCGCCTATGTGCGACTGTTTATGTGTGTGTGAGTGTTTATGTGGGCACAAGTTGCATAGATGCATTCATGCGAGTATCGTTTCTATGGTGCGTAGGAAACTAACGTATGGGGTCTGGCACTGTGAAAAGCGGGGCAAAATGGAACAGGGGGAAAAATGGACCCTTATTTGGGAAATGTTTCGCAAGGTATTGAGACAGGAAGGTTTTGTCGGAAATGGAGGAAACTGGTCCGTTTTGCCCCGCTCTCCCCCTGTGTGCACGGGGCAATGTTCCTTCTCCTCGTTCGTGCTCTCATCCTCCTGCAGCAACAACGTACCGCTGTATCTTACCGGTGAATACAACCTGTGTAACTGCTTACGACTCTCCTCTCGCTGGAGCGGAGAAAACGGAACTCGAAAAACGTAACTCCACATTGCACGTACACGGAACCTCGTCTACGCGCAAGTGTTTATGTGTGTGCGAGTGTTTGTGTGGACAGAAGTTGCACAGACGCATTCATGCGAGTATCGTTTCTATGGTTCACAGGGAAAAAATGTATGGGGTCCGGTACTGCGGAGAGCGGGGCAAAATGAACCATCATTTTGGAAATTCTTCTCAAGATGTAAAAAAAACACTGAACCTCGCCTATGTGCGACTGTTTATGTGTGTGTGAGTGTCTATGTGGACGGAACTTTCACAGATGCATTCATGCGACTATCGCGAACAAACGTATGGGGTCTTTTACAGCGGACAGCGGGGTAAAACGGAACAGGGCGCAAAACGGACAATCTTTTGGGAAATTGATCGCAAAAATATTGACAAAAAAGCAGTCTCCTCGAAAATGGAGTTCACTGGTCCATTTTGCCCCGCTCTCCCTCTGAGCACATAGGAGAGTCTCTCGTCGTTCGTGCTCTCCTCCTCGTGCAGCAACAACGTACCACCCGCTGTATCTTATCGGAGAACACAACCAATGTAACTCCTCACATCTCTCCTCTCACTGGAGAGAAGAAAACCGAACTCGAAAAACATAAGCGACTGTTTATGGAGACAGAAGTTTCACAGATGCATTCATGCGACCATCGTTTTCTATGGCGCGCGGGGAACAAACGTAGGGTGTCTTGTACTGCGGGTCTGGTAGAGCGGGGTAAAATGGAACAGGGCAGAAAAAGGACAATCCTTTGGGACATTTTTCGCATGACATTGAAAACAAACAGAGAAATTGAGGACACCGGTCCGTTTTGCCCCGCGCTGCCCCTGGGCGCATGGGAGAATGTGTCTCTCGTCGTTCGTGCTCTCGCGGACTCCCGGCACGGAAAGCAGCGTTAAAGTAGTGGAGATAGTATTGGCGGGGTCGTGCAAGCTCTCGCGGTACTTCGAGGCTCGTGCAAACATAAATATGCAGGTACGTGCTGCGTATCTACGTTTCGTGCGTCTTTATCGCCTACACCGAGACCGCGCTCGCTCCCCTCCGAGCCTCTCCCCTCGTTTTCTTTTCTTCTCGTTCCCGGCTCTTTATCTCTCACTCTCCCGCTCGCCTCATGACGCACTCACCGCCCGAGCACCACGGGCGTATACAGATATATCGTTTCGCGAATGTTTTTACTGCAGACCCGTCTACCCTCCTCCTCTTTCACCTTCCAACCCACCTTCATCTTTTTTTTTTATTATTCGTCTCCCCTTTCTCGCTACGACCTCACCATAAAATTCCCGACGTTGCGGACGTTGCATGCGTGTACGCAGTGGTCAATGTCGTTACCGATCGGACAAGCTTACACGCACTCTTCTTCTGGTGCAACATAGAAATTGGCGAATTGTCTTTATTTTGGCAGTCAATGGATTCTTAAAAATGTTAAGCACATTTTTGAGTATGGACGGTAAAAATATTTAGATTTAATGATCATCTCATGTTCATGAAGATCGACTTTTTTTGACAATTTTTAGATCGGATATTGAAAAATTTATCGGAAAGAAAACAGCTGTTTAACTAACAAGGCGCAGACGGTGCATTGGCCACTGAACACTGTAAAATAAATTGTAAATTTAATGTACAATTGTGATGAAAGGTTCATATACTTTTTCATAGAAATTAATGTAAAATATTAAAAAACGTAAGAATTTCCAATGTTTTTAATACATTGAACATTAAATTTTCATCGCAATCGTACGTGAAATTTAATATACCAGTTTTTGCGTAAAAACTTTCAGTCCATTCAGTACATTAAATTACATACGTATTTTTTTACAGTGAAGGGTTCGTTGAACAAAATAAAAAATGGTGAACGCTTGTCGATAGGAAATACAGAAATGGACATCCATTAAAAATGCATATCGTGATTAACAAAAATATTTTACATTTATACCATTGGATACAAACTACCCATGGCTTTATATTCGTACCACATTTTCCCCAGCTCACCGTTTCAGAACAGAACGAGGCATCGAGAGCTCCAGCGTTAACAGAACAAAATAAAAAGTCGTCAACGTTTGTGGATAAGAAACATAAAAAACGCATATCGCGTATTAAAAATATAAAAAAAAGTCCATCCATTAAAGATGGATATCGCGATTAACAAAAATATTTTTAATTTATGCCATTGGATCTCCACAAGCCACCCATGGCTTTATATTCGTCCCGCACTCTCCCCGCCTTCGATGAAGTTCGCCGTTGCAGAACGCAACGAGGCATCGCGGCTTTAGCGTTAACAGAACAAAATAAAAAGTCGTCAACGTTTGTGGATAAGAAACATAAAAAACGCATATCGCGTATTAAAAATATTAAAAAAAGTCCATCCATTAAAGATGGATATCGCGATTAACAAAAATATTTTTAATTTATGCCATTGGATCCCCACAAGCCACCCATGGCTTTATATCCGTCCCGCACTCTCCCCGCCTTCGATGAAGTTCGCCGTTGCAGAACGCAACGAGGCATCGCGGCTTTAGCGTTAACAGAACAAAATAAAAAGTCGTCAACGTTTGTGGATAAGAAACATAAAAAACGCATATCGCGTATTAAAAATATAAAAAAAAGTCCATCCATTAAAGATGGATATCGCGATTAACAAAAATATTTTTAATTTATGCCATTGGATCCCCACAAGCCACCCATGGCTTTATATTCATACCGCACTCTCCCCGCCTTCGATGAAGCTGCCCGGTTCGGAGCAGGCCGGGTCGCCGCGAGCTTTAGGGAGGTCGCCAGTTCTACGAAACATCGGGGAGTTTCAGAGCCGTGTTATACGAGGTTCGGATATCGGTGCACCGTATCTCAGATATTTATGGGACCGGCCGGTTCCCGGTCGCCATGGCGAGTACCGCAACTCATCACTCCCATACACCGGTTAGATTAAAGCTACGCACATCACACACACACACGCACGCCCGAGAACCGTCCATACGAGAGGGTGACCATAGTTCGGTTTATTCTGATTCTCGTCGTTTCGTTCCGAAAGATACACAAGAACGAAATACTCGAGGTAGAGTTACATAGTGCCTCTACGCACGACATATGTCGTGACGTTCACTATAGAACTCCGCATTAGCTCTCGGGTTGTAGCCTCGGAACTCTCACCCTTGCACACAGGAGCAGCGTACGCGGCTTTCGGTCTCTCCCCCTCGTACTTTCCGCACGCTCACTCGAACACTCGTACAAACTCCCCCAATCTGCTTTCATTCGTCCGGAATTTGATAGCGGAAAATGCAGTCAGCCAAAGTCAATAAGTTCCGCCATGCATGTATTTTTATCAACCGCACTTGTGGACTTTTGTTAGTTCGCGGATGCGTGTTTTTGTGCAGAAGCCATGCGCGACAGAAGTGGTAACGTGTGGTGCGCGATTTCGCTCCGGAGAACTCGTATCGGGAAAACTGCTGGATGAGTCGCATAATTTAGAGGCGAAAAAAAAAACAAAATTGCAAGGAAGTTTACGTGTCTTGGAGGGAACCCGAGACGGCAAGGGGTTGGCAAAGATCGCGAAGCTTAAAAGCGCCGCGACGAAATCGTGAATGGATAGGCCCGGGATTTTGTCACGGTTGGATCAGATTTAATATGCGTAAAATTTTAACTCGTGGAACGCATAAACTGGGCGGGACAGAAGAACGCCTCTGGTCTCACGAATCGGTATTGGTATTTTTTTTTATTAAGGCACAGTCAAAGGGCTGAATTTTTTTAACGACGGGAAAAAATCTCGAAGAGTAAAAACTTTCCTGCACAGAAAGATAGGGTACAGTGGGGTAAAATGGGACAGTGAGGGAAAAACTCAATTTTCCAATAATTTTTGGATGCCCCATTTTGTCTCAACAACACATCCGGATTTTTAACTCCGTTTTGCCCCACCGACGACCCATCCAAAAGTTATTTACAAAACTGTGTTTTGTCTCATAATTCAGTTTTGCCCCCCTGTGCCATTTTACCCCGCTCTCCCCTAATTTGTTGTCTCCATATTAATGTAGGTCTTACGAATAGTGTTCACTTTCACGTTTCACAAGTTTCAGAGAAATTAGATGGAATTTCAAATACTTCTAGATGGTATAAAAATCTGAAAAAAATCAAGCATATCAAAGGTGATGAAAAGATTAATTTTGCATAATAATAATTCCAAAATGTTGTCAACAAATCGATAAAAAATAAAATTGTCCAACAAATCTCCCGTAAACCTAACTTTTTTAATAAAAATAATCCGTTCATTTTTCTGAATACGCATGCATTTTTTTAGACTTTTAAACACTATATTGCAAGGACTGCCTTATGTAAGTAAATCAGTCGCTGTATCAAAATTTTTGCTACCCCAACAATTTCTGTTTTTCCTCCTTGATTCATGAATTGCAGATATGCAAGAAGAATCACCATACGTTGTTGTTCGACGAACGATCATCGCGCCGACATCGTTCACGTTCGACTCGTTCGGGCTTAAGACCTCGTAACTTCCCGCGCGGGCTTGTAAAATTGCGTATTTCCATCGCACGGCGCACGATATAAACCTCTATACACACGGCACGTACCAAAAGCACCGATGTAATAAATGTTGTACGTACGGTTCCGCTCGCACGTGAAACACGGAACATTAAAATAGCCGAGAGCGGACGTACCGCGGAGGAAGGAGTCACCGTCGGCCCTCATGCATAGATGCATGATATCGAGCCGAAGCGGCCTGCCCGAAGAGTCGTTCTCCGCTCGCCGTTATGTCCAACGAGAGAGCACCATCTGCGGAGCCGCGAACGAATTTCATGCCAAGGTATCGAACGAGCGGGACACATTCGATTCTCGCCGGTGCGTATCGAGATGGTCTCCTTACAAAAGACGTTTTGCGGGGAAAACGGAATAACAAACAACCGCTGCGGAAACCGTGTGGCTTTACCAACAGTGGCACTTCCAATTTGCACGTACTAAGCGACGAACGATGTTCGCTTCTTTTACCGGAATAAACAAGAGCCTTCGATCGTGCAGTCTTCTTCTGGTACACCACAAGAATTGGTGAATATTCTGGCGGTCAATGAATTCTCGGAAATTATAACCACATTTTTTAATATAGAAGGTACAAAAATGTACATTTAAGGATCATCTCATGTCCACGAAGATAGAAATTCTTTTTTTTCACAATTTTTAGATCTGAGAATGAAAAATATATACGAAAGAGAACAGTTGTTTAATTGACAAGCCGAATATGGTGCATTGGCCATTAAATCGTGGATTTAATAAAAAATCACATAGAAAATAAAAAATTTTGAACGTTTGTAGATAAGAAGAATAAAATTGGACATCCATTGAAAAAGGATATCGTGATTAACATATTTTTAATTATGCCAAATAAAAAATATTTTTAATTTGTACCATTGGATACCAACGGACTACCCATAGCTTTATATTCGTACCACATTCTCCCCCGCCTTCGATGAAGTTCACCTGTTCGGAACAAAATAAAAAATAAAAAATTGTGAACAAGAAATATTTTTGTGGATAAGATTATTTTAGAAATAAATTTCTGGATAAGAAATATAAAAGATGGACATCGCATATTAAAAATATAAGAAAACGGGACATATTCGAGAACGAAATAACAAACAACCGCAGCGAAAACCGCGTGGCCTTATCGACAGTGGCATTTCCAATTTGCACGTACTGGCCGCCGTTGCGTCGTTAGCTTGTTTTACGCGAATAAAAAAGAGCCTTCGATCGTGCTCAAGCTGTCCATCGGTGTACATTGAGTTTCATTGTGTTTACACAGTTGGGCAGCGTTAATATCGAAATAAGAGCGATACGAGTTTACTGTACCGTGTTCGATACCGGCGTCCCGGCTCGTTCGATCGAACCCCGTAAACGAGGCGGTCGCAGGGGACGAGGGTTGCCGCGGTGCACACGCGGACGCAATTTGTTCTAACCCTCCGGTCTACGAACGCGATTTTATGTCTTACGCTCTTTCGACGAACTTGTTTTCTCCGATACGGTATATCGTAGACCGGACTGTGTGTGCGTTTATGGCGCACACAGTGCCGCCAGCCGCCACTGTACTTAGAGCAAATGGTTTCACGTTTGGGTGCGGGGACACATTGGGGGTCGGGCATTGTACCGAGCCGCATTACGGGACGAAGGCACGTGCAACCGGCACGTCACGGGACTCCTAATATTACGTAGTGCACACTGCACCGAATACGACGATGATTGCGCGGAAATGTTTTATGCGAGACACATATATATATTTAAGAGGAAGCCGGGGCAAAATGGGGACATGTACGCCGTTTTGCCCCAGATGGTTCGTTTAAATATCGTTTCAAAACCAGTGCCAATACAATTTTGGTGTCAAAAACAATGGATCTATGTTTTCGGTATCGTTTTGGCAGGTTTTATTGCTTAGCGTCCCCGTTTTGTCCCGGTCTACGGGGAAACCGAGGCAAAACGGGGACGTGGGGCAAAATGGGGACATGTACCCCGTTTTGCCCCAGATGGTTTTTTTAAATATCCTTTCAAAACCAGTGCCAATACAATTTTGGTGTGAAAAACAATGGATCTATGCTTTCGGTATCGTTTTAGCAGGTTTTATTGCTTAGCGTCCCCTTTTGTCCCGGTCCCTCCTATATATAAATATATATATGAGAGCGGGGCAAAATGTACGTGTCTTGTTCACAAGTGTCTACGGTTTTTATTTTTATTTTTTAACAATTGTACAACATTTATTGTACTAACGTTACTATTAATTTATTTTAGTGAAACCTTTTTTTTGGGATTTTAATGAAAACGTGTTCAGAATGTTCCAAAACATTGAAACATGACTTTTAGGAAAAAGTGTTCGGATGTACGTGTGCATGTGCGTGAATCGGACGCCAAAAATTCAAACCTATGTAACTCGAGAATGCCTCGGCAAAAATAGTGGATGTTTTTAAAAATTTTATTAAAAAAATTCAGTTGTTTTCTTTTTTCACGCCAAGCGTCGATGGTCGTGTAATATTCATACATCATTTTTTTTTAATACACTTCTGGGTAAAACGATACAGAAAATTGCGCGGCAAAGTTCTCTCCGCGGGACTGATTGTCCCTGATGGCAGTCCCGGTGATTTTATAGTGTCTTTTATCTGCCTGTTATATCTCGGTCGCTCGGTTCGCGGATTGCTCGGAGATATTTAGGAGTGGAGCGAGTGCGGCGCGGAGGGCAGAAGCGATCGTGTTTCGCGTGTATCTCTATGTGCAAGCCCTGTACAGGACGTGCAAACGCACAGACACGTGTGCAACACAGGGTTGAAAGGGAGAGCGGGAGGTTTGATCGAGAGAGGCGCACCGGTAAACGAGGGAGGCGCGGTCGCCCCGATTCCCAACACCGCGCACCACCGAACGACCGGGAACGCGGAGCTTGCCGAACGAACATTGAACGAAAGTTGAACGCGCCCCGTTCGCTGTATACGTGGTTGCCGTACAATTTTACGTCTCGTTTAGGTCCCTCTTCCCCCTCCCCGCCGCCGTTTTACGACCCCATACTTATCCAAAAGGCGTTTCCACGTATACCTTTTTTCCATCCTGGCCCTCCGTCGCATCATCACGCCGTGATAAGCGTGCACGAAGGGTGGGGAAAAATGGCCCCTTCTTTTTTCCTTTTCCTATCCTACGTGCTCGAGTTCGAACGCTCTGAGCGAACTCGATAAATCGAGGGTGAGAAAAGGTTGCTTTCCAAAGTTTCGCCCTTTTTATAGAGGAAGCTATGTTTTCAAAAATAAAAAAAAAATCGACATTTTAGTGTCAGAGTACTTAAAATAGTCTGAAACGTTGGGAAATGTGATTTTTTACCTGGCATCCTGATGTGTGTATGTGTGTGTGTGTGTGTGTAATGGATCTGAGTCGTTTAAAACACCTATAACTCAGAAACGGTTTGAGATAGCCAGTTGAAATTTGGTACACTAGTAGAGTGGTCACGTCTCTTCATTCACTGCAATTTTTATGAAGGTTGAGGTCAAATTGGGCATTTTACGGAATTTTTTGAAAAACGTCTGTGGTATTTCTAACTTGCGCAAATGTTGAGCTATCGTCCTAAAACTGCACAGAAATATAATATTTTAATCAAAAAACGTTTGGTATTGAATTTGACCGCAATGTATCCAAGCGGTTAGATTTTATGGGATGGGATGTTCTACAATCAATTTAGCAGAAAATTTTGACCGTTTCTGTTTTATGAGATGTAAGAATTTGTTTATCTTACAAAAAAAGTTGCAAAGTAACTTGCACATGGGTTCCTACTTTATTACAATTACGTTTTCCATTAAAGTCGAACACGACGTTGACGTTGAAAAAAGTTGAAAATCGCTTCTTCACAAAAGTCGAAAATAGAAATCTTCACATGACCTTCTCACAATGTTCCTTCATCCGCGAAGCTTCCTCCACGAGGTCTCCAAAAACACAGGAACCGCTTTCTCACAGAAGAATCTTCGCGAATAAAGGAACATGTCGCTAAAGCCATATGAAATTTTAAATTCTCAACTTAAAAAAAAAATAAAAATCACTCGCGCCCTGCAAGTGAGCGCTTCTCCAGCGTGTCTAAAGATTACGCTCACTACAAAGGATCGTCATTCTTTGAGAGGTGTGGCACAGGCCCGACACGGACAACCGTTGCTGAGTGTGCGGGAGAACACGAGTAGTACACGTAGTACGTATAGGACTCGCGTATTATTCCGTCTGGTCGAGTTCGCCCGGGGGTCGGAGGGTCGCGAAGGTCGGGCGAATAATCGCCGGGATGACACCGGGAGAGGGAAGCGCGATCGCGGAGGGGCGGGTAAACGAGGGGGGGGGAGGTGGAAGACATACCGGTATCGTCGAAATATATTATTCCACCTATATTCGTGCGGCACTTCACCGAGGGCGAAGCACTTAAGCCACTCGTTCCCTCTCTCACCCTCGGCGCTCTCGTCTCCTTCGCTCTTTCTGCGAGCTTCTCTCCGTCAGCGCGACGTGCATGCAATACACATGTGTGCAATACACATGTGTGCAATACACATGCGTGCAATACACATGTGTGCAATACACATGTGTGCAAAACACATGTGTGCAATACACATGTGTGCAATACACATGTGTGCAATACACATGTGTGCAATACACATGTGTGCAATACACATGTGTGCAATACACATGTGTGCAATACCCATGTGTGCAATACACATGTGTACAGTGCACACGCACTCGGTGAACTCATTATATACGCATAAGCGTCGCACCGGTCCACTCTCTTTCATCTTCCCGGAATAACTCGCAAATCTTTCCGCCGTCGCCGCCGCTGGTGATGCAGCGGAGGATTCTCCGTCCGTGCGGCGCACACAGACCGAAGATGAAACCTCCGTTGCCGGGCGTATAACGAGCCGCTCGCCGGAACTCGCGGCTAATCGATTCGCCCTCCTCGCGAAAGCACGACCAAGCGGAGATGCGGAGAACAGAAGTCCATCTCTCCCCTACGGTTTACCGGGAAATCGTAAAACGTTTCTGGCGCGTGGACACGGGCTATGGAGAAATCCACGGTGGAGTCTCGTTTGTATGTATTATTAGCTTCTCTTTACTTGGGCTGTTTCTTTGCACTTGGTTCTTTCTTTTTTTTTTCTCTCTCGCTTTTTTTTCTCCGGTTGCGCAACTGCGGAGTCTCTCGGGAGCCTCGGGGGGAAAACTCGGCAAATATTGTTACAGAGTCTCGGGTATAACTTGTTCGAGACTTCTGCTGTTCATCAACAGCAGCCGGCCGAGTCCGGTTCGAGAGGCGGAACTTTTTCCGGGAATCTTACGCACGGGACTTTGTACGGGTTGTCCGGTGATTTGGATATTTTTTTTTTTTTTAATGCGAAAAACGGAGGGTAAAGTATCGAAGAGCCAATGCTCGGTATGGAAATCGTGCTGAATTCGTTGGAGCGTCACTGTGCGGAGCGCTCGGGTAAAAACGGCCCGCCATTTCAGATGGGACTTCGATTTTTTACGTATAGCAAAAATTTGGTAAAAAAAAAATTGGCCATTTTGCCCCACCGTCCTCTGAACTTAAAACCCTGGGAAAATCTACATTGGCTCGCACGGCACTTTGTACAGGGTAATTCCGGGTAATTTGGCCAGTTTTCGTTAAATGCGAGAAACGGAGGGTAAAGTCTCGAAGAGCCAATGCTCTTCGGTATGGAAATCGTGCCAAACTCATTGCAGCGTCACTGTGTGGATAAAAACGGCTCGCACAGCGTCACTGTGCAGATAAAAACGGCTCGCTCTTTCAGATGGGACTTCGATTTTTTACGTATCGCAAAAAATTGGTAAAAAAAAAGAAATAGTCCATTTTGCCCCACCATCCCTCGAACTTAAAACCCTGGAAAGAAATTGTCTCACCCGACACGAAGACACAACGATTCTCCGTATCGCCCCGAATTGGCCTACAAGCTCGACCAAAAAAATACCTTCTGTCCCCGTTGTTCCATTATCCGTCCAGGCCATCCGAATTTTTTCAGGCATCGAATCTGATCGGCTTCTATATCACTGTTGCGACTCGTCGTAGTTGTAATGGATCCAATTTGCGGGGGATTCCTCGTGACTGGAAGCGGCTGGGAATTCGACGTAATCGACCGGCAGTTAAATTAAATAGGATTATTCCCTCGGATCGGATGGGATTATTCCGACTCTCCGTCTGTTTCTCCGCGAACCCTCAGGAATATCAAGTGTAGCTAACACCTGTAATACACCTGCGCCGAGATAATACGATTTTCGCGTTCGGAGCCCCGCGAGTTAAATCGATTGCAAGCGAGAGTACGAACCGGATGGTTAACTCGCATCGGCGAAAAGTGCCCGAGGTTTCCGTGCGCGTTACATGCGCCGGGTGAGATCCAAGACGAAAGGTCGCTTCGCGCGTGTTGGTGCAGATGCGACGTACGTGTGACAATGGGGAATCGCGGAGCGCTCGCCCACCCGTCGGTGTGTATAGCTTAAGTTCTTGAGTACCACGAGGCGGCGAGAGTAAAGACGGGCATTGTATGGGATCGCGTGACCGCGAAAAAAAAAGAAGACGAAAAGAACGCACCGGTGAAATCGAGAAGAATTTTTTGAGCGCGTAGGCCGAGCGGCCAAGGGAATCCGCCTACAACCTGTGGAACGGCTCTCCTCCTCTCCGTTCCTCATTCTCCACGGGGCCCTTTGTGCATTCGTCGGGGTGGAAGGGTAACCGGTCTCCCGGCACCGGCATGGCTCCAAGAAGCAGCTTCTCAATCTCGGCTGTTCGCTTAAAACGCACTCGATCATCGCTGCGATTAAGTCATCGGGAGTTACTATTTCAAAACTGCTTTCAAGCAGATTCAGCATTCGGGCTATATATATATATATGTTCCTCGAGGTATCATTAAAAAAAATGGAGCTGAGCTGATGTAGTGTGGGGCAAAATGGACCTCCGTTTCGGATGAGACTATTCGTGGGGCAAGAAAAAAGAAAGGTGCGAAGTAATTTGCACATGGCTTCCTCAGTTATTGTAATTTTGCGCGTTGCTTTTCCTATGAGAAAGTTCGTCGCGCGATTTTGGCTACGCCATAGAGGAAACTGTGCACTATATTGTAATAAATATGCTTGCGTGCAAAGTTATGTGCAATAGTTACTTTGCACCTTCTTTCATAACATACAAAAATTTCTACATCTTGTGAAATTAAAACCGTCAACATTTTTTTTTTAGGAAATCGCAAACTGATATTTGCGGATTTCGTCGTTTAGAGACAATTTTTAATCTATTCTTCATCGCTGATTATAAAACTGTAACTCATTTCACTCTCAGCGTCATATTTGATTCAGAAACTCAACTCTTATGTTTACTCGAATCAGACCAATTTTAGTAATAAAAAAAACAAATGAATATTCCATATTCAATACCTTTGATCATATTATATTTCTATCCCATTTTAGAACGATAGCTCAAAATTTACTTAAGTTAGAGCTGCAACGACCGTTTTAAAAAAAAAATTCAAAATCGCCTAACATCTCAAACCGAGTCTCAATCTTCCCGAAAATTGCACCGAGAGAAGAGATGCAACTATACTAGTCTTCTAAATTTCAACTGGCTATCTCAGTCCGTTTCCGACTTATAGTCGTTTTAAACTATGCAAGTCTCTCACATACACACACACACATCAGGGTGCCAGCAAAAATCGCATTTCCCGGAGTTTTACACAATTTTAAGTAGGGTAAAAGTGGGGAATATGGGCCGGTCCATATATCATTGATTTATGTCTTAATCGAGGTGGGCCATATTCACCACTTTTACCCTACGCTGACCCTGAAATCTCAATTTTTTTTACGACAAAATAGGTAAAAAAAAATGGTCCATCTTGCCCCGATCTCCCGTCTACGTTCCACTTAGCCATCGGGTGAAGAAGAGCACTAGAGCATTGTCCGAATCCCAAAGAAACCGCTCCGCGGACCTCGCTGTTGACCTGTCGGCGGGCTTGGCGACAGCCCACGGGTCGCGACAGTTTCAATCACTCGTCGGCTGCTGTTCCCATTGTCGGCCCACGCGCTCTCCCGCTTGTCTAACTATAGCCGAGCCGGCGGTAGTACCAAAACTGCATCGACCGTGACAGTGTGCTTCTGGCGTATGCAGCGGGTATGCGGGTGTCCGGCCCGTCGAGAATGCTCTCAATACGCGCACGCACGGTATCCCGACCACGGTCGGAGCTTACGCGTCTCCATTACACTGAGAAATGACGAGCCAGATGCTCTACTATCAAATAAGAAGAAAAAAAAGTCGTTTCAAAAAAAAAAAAAAAAAAAAAAAAAAAAATGAAAAAAATGAACAAAAAATTATGAATGGAGATAGAGAGAAGGTATTGTCACAGATTTAGGATGACTCAGCTATACAGTTATAGTCGAGCAATTGGTACATAGACGTGGAGCCGGATTCGTGACTCGCTGTATTTATATCACACACCGCGGTTCATTCTCTCCTTCTTCTTCGCCTAATCTGTCCTCCGTTCGTCTCCGTTTCTCCCGATCGCCTCTTAGCAGGCAAAACACGTGCGCCGGTCACGAAAGCTTATACATCACCGGAGCTTTCTAAATTTAGGAGAGGAACCAGCGAGCGGCACGTCAACTCTACTTGTCACATCTCGGGAAGCCACACAGCGGGCCGGCTTCTGCTCCCTTCTCATCTCGCTGTAACCTCTTTACTTTTTTCTTTTATATTTTTTTCCTTTTTTTTTTTTTTTTTGTCGATGTTCCACCTCCGACCCACCGGTTCGCTCTCACTCGAGAGTCCCTCACGCTTGCTCGGGATTCAACGGGATCTCGTAACGCGATTCGCAGCCTGCGCCGCGCTTTACGATCGCTGCCCTCTTCCCTCGAGGCTCTTCTACCGAGTTCCGTCGGATGCACGGTCTCTTTTATGCCGCTCCCTTTGATGCGAGGCGGTCGATACGCCGCCTTCAAAATTGTAAACACGATTAGGCTCCGGTGCTCTCCGTAAATTCGTGTTTACATAGCTCGGGCCATCGACGATACAACTAATTCGTAAAACAAATGCACGATGAAGCGGGGCAAGAGGGAACTGCTGCGTCGAGATTGGACGTAAAACGTTTTATTTCACTCGGTGCGAAAATGGCAGCTTTACGCACGCTTTGAGTATAAACCCCTATTTTTATATTCTGAGAAGCAAAGTTTTGTACGATAATCGTGCTGAAAACTTTTTCTTGACTCGTGTGATCGCAACTTTGGTCTTTGGGCTCGTGTTGCAAACTCGCACTCGTCAGAAAAAGTTTTATCGCACTAGTATCGTAATGTACTATTATTTTACTCCGTGCGAAAATGACAGTTTTATGCACACTATGCACAAAATCTCTATTTTTACACTTTGTGAAGTACAATTTTGTATGATACTCGTGTTGCAAACTTTTTCTTGACTCGTGTGATCGCAACTTTTGCCTTTGGTTCGTGTTACAAACTCGCACTGGCCAGAAAAAATTTTATCGCACTCGTATCAAAATGTACTATTATTTAACTCAGTGCGAAAATGGAAATTTTACGCACGCTTCCCGTAAAGCCTCTATTTTTATACTTTGTGTAGTAAAGTTTTGTACGATTCTCGCGCTGCAGACTTTTTCTTGACTCATGTGATCGCAACTTTCGTCTTCGGCTCGTGTTGCAAACTCGCACTCGTCAGAAACAGTTTTATCACACTAGTATCATAACGTACTACTTTACACCGCGTCGAAAATATATAAATATGGTCCATTTTGCCTCTTCCCTCCTCGACTACACTAACGTCAAGAAATATTCGAAACTCTCTTTTTTTTAGTTTCCTTTTACCACTACACTTTTTTTGTTGAAAGAGTTAGAAATCATGATAATAAATCCGTCAATGAGTAATTAAAGTGAAATAACGTTCGCGTATGCTCCACGAGGTTGGAAATAAATCGGCCGTATGCGTGCCGCATGCAGGATGCTGTTTGTGACACTAGCGCCAATGATGCATGCGTTGACTACAGAAATAGATGCAGAAATATAGCCAAAATTCGTGCGCCTCTATCTCGCTCCACCTCTCTATATTTTTCATCCTCTCCGGTATTCACTGTATACAGACTCGCCGGTAGCTGCGTGAATGCGAGCCCGAGATAAACGGATTGACGAGGCTTCCTCCATGCCGGGGCGCGCATCCCCCCCCCTCCCCCCACCCCCACCCCGCCCTCACCGGTGCAAACTATCGATGAGAGTGGAAAATTAATTTACGGTCGGACAGCTCTAAAAAATTGACAATTCCGTGACAGAACGAAGAGAACGACAGAGGAGAAGAGCCGAGAACGAGCCGAGCCGCGAAGCCGGCTCCGATGCCGGCTGCGTTATTAACAAAGTCACAGGCCCGACGTTTCCGTTCGCATTCGCTTAGCCAGCCTCGCGTCGGGATTCGCGAGGCCAGGATATCCGAGAGAGCGCGGACACACCAGCTACGAATGAAGGATCGTTAGGTGTGATTAATGTTTGATTGATCGCTCGCTCGAGAATTGTTTCCAACGGATCACGCTCGCTCCTCGTTATTCCGCTGCCAAATTGACAGACGCGCTTATTCGATATCTCGTCGCGGGGGATGCGAAGGCAATTTTTTTTTTTTTGGATATCGGGAGATACCCGCGGAAAATTACTTCGAGGACACGGAGAAAAATTGATTAGTTGGGAGAACTGATAGTTGAACCAGTGAATTTTTTTTTTGGTCGAAAAATCTTTTTATTAGTTGCCTCAACTGTGCAATTGTTGGCGTGCGTGAGTATGTCGTAAGGAAGTAATAATACTGGCGTGCGTGAGTATGTCGTAAGTTTTTTGAAAATAATATATATAAAAATATTTGAATAAAAATAGGGAGAAAAATGTTTGAAATACTGGATCGACTAAAATTTTACAGTGTATCTATTTCGGTGAACGGATTTTTTTTTTGTCGTTGTATGAAGTGATTGTTAGTTCTTTTTTTTCTATCGAAGTTTTTTTTTCATCGAAGATCGATAGACGCCTGGGAAAAAAATTGATGACGTTATTGCAGTGAAAAGAGCGTTGATTTTGAGCCATAAATCTTTTATACGGATCCAATAAATGATAAACTCGATTGAAAAATGAAAAGAGCACAGGAGCACGTTGCCTTAAACGAGCATATCGTGTTACACAATTGGCTCGGTGTGCTACGACTTCCTCGAGGCTTTTACGTACCTTCGAGCTATATGACCGTATTAAACATGAAAATACATTTTAAAAATGTATGAACGTTGGAAAATGCACATATACATCATATAGTATATGGAATAATACTCCGGCATAAAAAAATAATATATAACAATACAAACAAAGCTTAAAAAAATATATATATAAAATATTTAAATAAAAACAGATAGTATCAAAATATAAAAAATACTGGATCAACTAAAATTTTATTGTTCCGGTGAACGAATTTTTTTATGTTCGTTGTATCAACTGTTCGTCCTCTCGACTCGTAACTTTTTTTTTCATCGAAGATCGATAGAAATCTGGCGAAAAATTTATGACGTTATTATACATGAAAAGAGCGTTGATTTTGAGTTATAAATCTTTTATACAGATCCAATAAATGATAAACTCGATTGGAGTATGAAAAGAGCACAGGAATACGTTGCCTTACAACGAGTATATCGTGTTACGCAATTGGCCCTGTGTGCTACGACTTCCTCGAGGCGTTTACGTAGCTTCGAGCTACAAGAGTGTATTATACACAAAAATATATTTAAAAGATGTATGAACGTTGGAAAATATACATATACATGATATGCGCGGCGAGGCCACGGGGCTCAACTTATGTGAGGCTGAGAGATGGCTCGGAGGAAGGAGAGACCGCGAGCGTTGACTCGCTCAACGCAACATCAGTATTCATATATTCCTGAGCCCTGAATCCACACCGGCGGCAAGCCAGAGGGATCTCTCCGAACGGTAACCCTCGTGCGACAAAAATCAATACCTAATGAAATCAATGTCGTTACACGTTGAAGTCTATCACGGCGAGATTGGATTTTCTGGTGATATATACGAACACCCAAACACCCCGAAACACATACTCACACATGCGCAAGCGGCACGGCCAGCAAATCAATTACGCCATTTCCCCGTGTCGAACATCGTCGGATCAAAGTCCAAGTCGCAAATGGACATACGCGCGTCGACAATCGAGTTTCGGATTGGCTGTTTGAGTTATGCATCTATTTAAATCTGTTTGCGGAATCAAATAAAGCCAGATGGCGAACTCTCGAGATTCGAAGGGTTAATCCACTCGGATCCGAGTCGAGCCTGAGTGCCAGGGCGATCCATTTTTTTAAGGCATTAGGGGTGAGCGAGGCAAGACGTGCAGCTTTTTTTTTCCTCGAGTGCTATTTTCGGTCCCTCTTAACCTTTCGAACGAATTCTAAAGCAATGAGATCAGCGCGGGTGGAAATAAAGGTGCAAAGTCATTTGCAAATGGCTTTCTCATTTATTACAATTTTGCGAAAAGCTTTCCCTATGAGAAAGTTTGCTGATTGATTTTTTTTACTTCTTCGCAGAGGAAGCTGTGCGCGAAACTGTAATAAATGAGGAAGTCATGTGCACATTACCTTGCAACTTCTTCGGGACATAAAAAAATTTTTACATCTCATAAAATTGAAACGGTCAAAAGTTACCGCAAGATTTATTGTAGAAAATCGCTAAATGAGGTTTAAGGTTATTTGTAATTATTTTTCACCGCTGATTGCAAATCCGTGAGTCATTTTACTCTTAGAAGGATGTTTGATTTAGAAACTCGTGTCAGACGTAAAAAAATAAAAAATCCAAAAAAATCAGACAGTTCAAAATCTCACAAAATCTTACAAAATCTAAAAGGTCAGGTCAATGTGCGCCGAATTTAATGCCAAACATTGTAGAGTATTAGTCCATTCCCGTCTCAACTTTCAGCTCGATACCTTCATGTTTACTCGAAGCAGACCGTTTTCAGAAATTTTTTAAAAATAATCAAAATTCCATAAAATCTGATCGATCGGCTAGATTTCAGTCAAAATCAATACCAAAGCTCTTTCTCCATAGTATTACATTTGTATGCAGTATTACGACGACAGTTCAAAATGTACTCAAGTTACAGCTATCACACCCTTCTCCAAATATTTCAAAATCGCGTAAAACCTCGAATGGGGCCTTAAACTTCATGAAAATTGCACTGAAGGAACAAACGTGACCACTCTACTAGTCTACCGAATTTCAACTCGCTATCTCAAGCCGTTTCAAAGTCACATTCGTTTTAAACGACGCAAGTCTGTCACACACACACACACACACACACATGCCCGTTTCTCTGTGTGTACGCATGTGTATATCCGGAAATATGTGTAAACATCCGAACGTTTCTCGACGTTTTAAACTATTTTAAGTTCTCCGACACTAAAATGTGGATTTCTTTTTACAAAAACATAACACCGTCTATGAGGAAGCAAAACACAGTTGGAATACTGTAGCGCACAGATTGTTTTTTCATGACGCCAAATCCGACGTTACCCTGCACGTCCGCCGTTAAAACAGAGCGTCAGCGAATGTTTCATTTTTTCCTCCACACGCCGGATTTCGCCGCAAATCGCAGGTGAGCAGCGTGCCCGAAAGCGCACGGCGCTCCACTCAACCCTAACTTTCCCGGAAATATTTTTCATCTCTACGATCCGGGCCTCGTCCACGGTGAGAACGCTCGCCTCTCGTGTCGAAACTCTCCCGTTTAAATCTCTTCAATCCACTTTTATCGCTCTCGCCTTTCCCTTCTAAACTTCCGGCCGATTTTCTGCCACGGGAGCTTTTCGAGTCTCCGCGGGCGCGTATGTGTGTACATGTATGTATATTTTCACTCTCTTGCCGCGATAAAACTGGAGTCCCCGGCGGTGCCAGAGGCGCAGCGGGGACGAGAGCGAGAAATGCACGAGGGAAAATCGAATCTCCAGGAGCCGACGAATATAAGGTTCGAGTTTGAGCTCAAATGGCTGTTATAGTAGAATCCCACGAGTTCGGAGCCACGGACGAGCGGGGCTCCATGGAACGGATGTGCGGTGGATGGGAGGCTGCTGCAGCGAACGAGAGATCGAGGTCGAGCGATCTCGTCGCCACCCGTAGGCGAGGGTGGTGGTCTTCGTACTTTCTGCCTTGCTCCTTCTATCCGTCGGCTTTCGCGTCTCTCGCCTCTTCCACAGCTTCCTCCGTCTCGCTCTCTCCTCGTGCAGTCGCATAATTCATTTCCATGCAGGCTTCGCGAATCGCTTCTACGTGACACGTATGCTCCTCGTTCGGGAAATCGATTCGCGAACCGAGCCTGCTCCCCGTATGTCTCTCCGTGCATAGGCGCAGCGCATAGCGCCGGAGGTAGAAATTACCCGTGCAGCGCCACAGGTACGAACAAATTCGGTGCGGCCTGCGTTTAGCGTACGAGCGGAGGGAAACTGTGGATACCGAATTAGAGAACGTTGAAGCTTTTTTTTAAATCGTACCGGAACTAAAATTTTGATATTTAAAATAATAAATTTAATTAATTATCGTTTGCAATTGACAACGGTTGGTCTGACTTTGGATCGTAATGGGATTTGGGACTCTTAGATAGTCGTTGCGCCCTGCGTTTATCGCACGAGCTGTGGAATTACAGAACGTAGTAACTTTTTTTTTATCTTACCGACACAAACATTTTGTTATTTTAAATAAAATAATTTAATTGATTATCGTTTGCAATTGACTATGGTTGGTCTGACTTTGGATTGTAACTGTTATGGGATTTGTGACTCTTAGATATTCGTTGCATCCTGTATTTATCGTACGAGCGGAGGGAAACTGTGGATACGAAGTTATAGAACCTAGAAGCTTTTTTTTAATCGTACCGAAACAAAAGTTTTGTTATTTAAAATAAAGTAATTAAATTAATTATCGTTTGCAATTGACAATGTTTGGTCTGACTTTGGATCATAACTGTAATGGTTTTCGTGACTGTTCGACATTAGTTGCGGCCTGCGTTTATCGTACGAGCGGAGAGAAACTGTGGATACGAAATTAGAGAACGTAGAAACTTTTTTAACCTTACCGAAACAAAAATGTTGTTATTTAAAATAAAAAAAATGTAATTAATTGTCGTTTGCAATGGACAATGTTTCGTTTAACTTTGGATCGAAACTGAAATGGGGTCTGTGCCTCCTAGATATATATATATATATATATATAAAAAAAACGGGAATCATACAAATTTTTATTTTTATACAATTTATTTTACGCTTTCCGAATGAACGGCACAGTGGCGTTTATGAAATATAACGTTAACCGTCCGTTCACCACTCTCGCCGAGTTATATATTTTTTTTTATCCCCCCTCATCCGCTTTATTTTCCCTCGACGGGTGAGGAGTCCTCGGCAAACGCAAATTAAAATGTGCTTTTAGAGCTTCCCGTGAAATAAAGCGAAAACTCTCTCGGCTCTCCCAGGCACGGAAATACGTGTACACTTTATAATACATATATACATATATACACACAATATACATATTATATATATATATATACACGTACACATCTCGGTATATGCTCGGAGAAGGCAAGTGAGATGAACTCTCAGTCAGACAGGCCAGAGATGCGAGTTAGGTGTATCATTTTATTTATTTTTTGTATTTTTTTAAAACGAATCGCAAGAGATAGAGAATGCGGCGTGGAAGAAATATCAAATACCATACGAGCGTATCTCACTAATTGCATACAATTTTTCAACGTTTTACCGAGATCGTACATACGCGTGATTTAAACTCCATTCCACCTAGGGTTTCTATTTCACTATCGCATCAGAATCGAAAGTAGGTTAAAACCTTCGCACCTCCCCATTCGTTATCTGCCTATCAGCTGAGCGGGTTATTATTTATAATATTTTTTCAAATAAATTCTCACGGCACAAGTTCCCTCGCATTAGGAGCACCGAGTACCGTCGATAAGGAGCGCCAAACGAGGGAACGAAGTCGAGGTGAAAGTCGCCTGCGAATTGTCCCCAATTCGGCACTGCATTCGCCTCAGCCGTTCCGCCTTCGTCCTCGCCTCGTCCGCAGTGCACTTTTCAATTAGCCCCGTTGCTCGAGTTTCGGGACGAAAAAAAAAAATTGAGTTTCTCAAATTCCCGCTCGAGGAGTGCATCGTGAAGGTGATAACTCGTCCGCGTTGTGTTACAGTACGTCGGGGTCCTTTGGTGGAAGAGAAAAAATTGTTCCACGGCACAAAGTGAGGCAGCGAGGGAACCCGAGATTTTCGGTCCTAACGAGACTTTGCATAGCCTGAATACGTGTCGGCGATGCATTTGGAATCGCGCCCTCGCTTCTCCCCCAGGTGCTCGCCCGTGCCGAGCCTCGCCTTGTCTCTCTCTCGAGGCCGGAGCGAAGAGGAAAGAACTGTAACAAACGGACGGTGTAGCGACGTTTGTGAAAAAAAGAGGAAGAATAGGGCCGAGAACTCGAGCCGAGACGGCGCGGAAATCCAGAAACGGAGCGAGAACTCTCTCTCTTAGGGGCAAGACCGGCAGCGGCTACTCGACGAAAGGGGGAAGTAGATGCATGTGAGAAAGAAAAGAAAAAGGAAGAAGTGGGAATACAAGGGAAGTGAGAAACGATGAGGGAGCGGAGTGGAGTGGAGAGGAATGAAGGGAAAGAAGAAAGGAAGTGTAAGACTAGCCTCCGTAAAGTAGTTAGAGCCAGTTTCGTTTCGTAACACGTGCAGCGAGGCACACACACACGTACCGGCAAAACACGCAATCCGAGAGCTGCAGTCGGTTGCTTTTTTCCGGAGACAGAGGCGCATCTCTGCAAATGTCGAGCTCTGAGTATACGCAGAGAAATTGTCTATTACATTTAAATAAATCAATGCACTGGAATTCTTATTACTCAAATGGAATGCTTTTTTATTTGTGCGAAACAAATTTTTATTTGTGCGAAACAAATTTTTATTTGTGCGAAACAAATTTTTATTCGTGCGAAACAAATTTTTATTTGTGCGCACCTATGAGAGTTACTTCATTCAACTACATAATTTTTATTTATATATAAGTGTATACGCGAAAAGAACTTTATATAAAAATTATATGAAAATTAAATAAAAATAAAAAATTTACGATTATAATTTATTTGTCCGAAATAAATTTTCTATCAATTAAAAAAAAAAGTATTAAACTTTTTTATTTTTTTTATAGTGGTAGTAAAAAGGTATTTATTGACAATAACAGTTGGTCCCTACAATCCCCGATACATCTCTCTATATTGTTGTTAAGTCGCTTTTAATGACATTGCCAATGGGCGATCGACCGGAGTTCTTCAGCCCTAAATTTTATTTGTTATAAAGAAATCTTTTTTTCTGGGTGTATCGTGGCTCGATCTTCGAATTATTCACGAAGTTGGCCGTAAACCCTCGACTTTTGCAAGAGAAAAAAATTCCAAGAAAAAAGAAGAAAAAAATCACATTTATTCTACTCTCGTGGTTTTTTTTTTAAATCCTGTCGTCGATGATTCGAGGGATTTGTGTTTTGTTTGCTCGCTAGGGCGACACCTTCCGGTCTGGCGTGCGACCCGTGGAGAGGCTCAGCGTAAGAAATATCCGGGGTGAATTTATTGGGCCCGCTGTAGTGATAGATACGGGAAAAATGAAATATAGCTTTTACCCTGGCTTCTTCTAGCCCGACTGTTCCTTACAGTCACGTGCGGTCTCCGGCTCGTCAAAGCGACTATCGTTGTTCGAGGGTGGCTCTCGCATGCCCGAGGGCTCGATGGCCCTGCTCTAAGGAACGGTGAGGATGGGAGAATGCTCGTGTGCATAACGAGGGGTTGAAGGTATTTAATGGGTACTTCATATATAAAAATAAATTGGCGACTCGAAACCCGAGGGGTTCTTGCGCTAGACCAAGAGCACAGATAGTCATACATATGTAATGTTATATACACGTATGTGTGTACGTAAAGCCAGGCCCGAGGCATGGTTTTCGTGCTCGCTATCTATCTCGATTTTCTAAGCTCGTATAGCGAACTATAATGAGGTGTGTTCCGGTTGCCTTTCATGTTCTAATTACTCGTCTCGAATATAGTAGGGCGGGGCAAGACGGAACCTGAACACAAAACAATTGGGCAGTAAATAAAAAAGAATGCAAGAAATTATGGGTAAACTATTCGTGGCTCATTGCTTAAAATTAGCAGGTTATTGTAAATTTAGCGCTTAGATTCTCGCTGTGGAACTTAGAAAGCTTACATTTAAATTTACAGAGATTTACCGGAAATACGTCACTTCCGGTTCGGAAATCGGACCGTAGAAACTGGAATTTTTAATTTACGAACATTTACCGGAAATGCATACTTCGTGATTGAAAATCCAATTTTTCGACCGGAAGTGACGTCATCCCGAAAATGACGTTAGTTCCGCTCGAAAAATTGGATGTCGAACCGGAAGTGGCGTATTTTCGATATAATGTCACTTCTGGTCGAAAAATGAGATTTTTGCACCCGACGATAGTGCACAGCTCCGTTGTACACCGTATTATTGTGCACAACTCACCGAGACCCACAGATATCACCAGAATAGCACCAGAACAGTATAAAATAGAGGAATTAGAATAGAGGAATAGAGGATTAGAGGAAATAGAGGAATAGAGGAATAGAGGAATAGAGGAGTTATCAGGGCCTGTGAGGGAAACCCCGAAGTGGATTTCGAGTAATCAGGGCGTGGGAAACGATCCCCTGGATTCTTGGAAGCTGCAACAAACAAACAAGTATCCAAAATACATATAAGATTGTATAAGTGGGCGAACGCAACTTTACGTCCGTCAAGCGGTTCAATAAAAGTGCCCACCGAACTGCAATAAAACCCTTTCTTTCGGCATCCCATCACACGTCACCTCCCCTCAATCACCTTCAACCAACAATAAGTCCGAGACAAGTGCACCCCACATACAAAAAAGCAAACCGCACGAATGGAAAAATACTACGGAAAAATCCGAGAAATCTTCGAAATGCCTCGAACGTTTTGCTACCCGCGCTGTCTTTTGTACGTCGACAGTTCACGATTTGTTTCTTCGCTTCTGCCACCGGGCTCCGGCTCCTCCTTTTTCACATCGGCTATACTCTACCATAGTTATATATCTCTGAGCTGAGTGATAGACGTAGCCGGAGGGGGGGGGGGGGGAAGAAAAGGGTGGAACGGGTGTGGGTCTCGCTGTCGTCGGTTCTCGAGTTTCCCGTCTGTCGAGGATATTGGCTCACCTTATACTCATCCTGCGGATCCACTTACAGGCTCATCCACAACCGAACGATTTTACATCACGAAGCTAGATCATGGTTCAAAAATTATATTTCAAAGACCTCCCTAGGACGTTAAAAAAATCTCGTGGATGCGCTTAGATTACGATGTCTGACTCTAGAAACAATACAATCGGATTCACACACCGAAAAAAAAATATCATTGAATCAAGTAAAATTTGCTTGCGGGCTGCCAAAGAGGTAAAAAAGTTGTTTCAATTCTACGCTGATTTCGTACAATTTCATACCAGATTGAAACGATAACATTTCACCTTCACAGTCATGCTGTCGTTGTTTCAATATTATATGGAATTGTAAGAATCGAAACAAACATTTTTGTCTTCGGCAGCCCGCAAGTGATTTTTTTTCAGTGCACTTTCCGCGTTCCGTTATCGCAGCGATTCGTTAAACAAATTATAAATTAAATTGAACTGACATAAAAAAATCTCGTGGATGCGCTTATATTCGCGAAATAAATTATACATTAAATTATACATTAAATTATACATTAAATTATACATTAAATTATACATTAAATTATACATTAAATTATACATTAAATTATACATTAAATTATACATTAAATTATACATTAAATTATACATTAAATTATACATTAAATTATACATTAAATTATACATTAAATTATACATTAAATTAAAAAATCTCGTAGCTGCGCTTAGATAACGATGTCTGACTCCATAAACAATACAATCGGACCGATCCGTACTTTCCGCGTCCCGTTATCGCCGCGATTCGACGATGTCTCGATTCTGAAACAATCTGTAGCCGATGAAATACTTACCGAGCGTTCGCAATCTCGTTCTACGGTCGCGCAGTCAATCAATTTGTACAGTCCGTTGGAGCGTGTAAGAGCGAATCAAAGGTCGGATCGTGATCGGTTCGGTAACGAGCGACTCGTGATCGCTGTGTCACGATCCCACTGTCGCGAGTGTATTGCGAGCAATTCGCCCCCGCGCTCGAACCACCGTCGCCGCTGACCACCGGCGATAAAAAAAAGTCCAACAGCTCGGAGACAGAAGAATCGAGGGAAAAGAAAACGAGAGGGCTCGCGCGAGAGTTCGCCTCGAAATTACTCAACTTCCGCGCAAGAACCCGCCGGGAAAAGTCGGACCAGCCGATTGGCCGGAGAACAGGAAATAACATTTATCGATACTGTTGTTCCGATTTTTTTTTTTTCTCCGGAGCTTTCGCTCCGACGCTAACGTTTTTTCCCGTTCGTTATCTTCCCTTGTCGCAGCTCACAGCGATCCGAGAGAGGATCCTCTTTTTTTTTCATCTCCTTTTGTTGCTATTTTTGCTGTTCCTTCCTTTCCGCGTCGTCGACACGGGCGTTCAACAGCTGCAGTAAGGTGAGTATATGGCTACCTTCGCCGGTGGAGAGCTTCGTTTCGGAGCTAATCCTCTTGCCGACAATGCTAATTAATTGCTCGAGAAATATCGTTCATTCGGCGGAAAGCCCTTTTTTCCCTCTCTCCCGACCCTCTCCACATTTATTCCTCTCCGGTCGTTCTTCTCCGGCTGGACATTTTTATTATTATCGTCACTGCGCTAAAAACCTTCGGCATTTTTATTATCCTCCCGTTGGGTCGTTAACGGGAGAACCAGTGATGTACAACGAGACGGTGAAATGAAATGCAAGATTTGTCCGAGTGAATAATGGCCCCGTGCGGCGTCGACTGCGAGGCAAGAAGACGGTATTGTTGTTTTTTATTTCCTCCACTTCAATCGACGATGAAATAAACAAGTGGCAATTACACCTTTTTTTATTGGAAATGCCGTATTTTCGATATAGGGTAAAAGTGGGGAATATGGCCCGGTCCAAATATCATTGATTCACGTGTTAATCGAGGTGGGCCATATTCACCACTTTTAGCCTAATGTCATTTCTGGTCGAAAAATGAGTTTTTTGCACCCGACGATAATGCACAGCTCTGATGTACACCGAATTATTGTGCATTATTGTCGACTGCGATTCAAGAAGACGGTATTGTTGTTTTTTATTTCTTCCACTTCAATCGACGATGAAATAAACAAGTGGCAATTACACCTTTTTTTTATTGGAAATGCCGTATTTTCGATATAGGGTAAAAGTGGGGAATATGGCCCGGTCCAAATATCATTGATTCACGTGTTAATCGAGGTGGGCCATATTCACCACTTTTAGCCTAATGTCATTTCTGGTCAAAAAATGAGTTTTTTGCACCCGACGATAGTGCACAGCTCTGATGTACACCGTATTATTGTGCATTATTATCGACTGCGAGGCAAGAAGACGGTATTGTTGTTTTTTATTTCCTCCACTTCAATCGACAATGAAATAAACAAGTGACAATTACACCTTTTTTTATTGGAAATGCCGTATTTTCGATATAGGGTAAAAGTGGGGAATATGGCCCGGCCCAAATATCATTGATTTACGTGTTAATCGAGGTGGGCCATATTCACCACTTTTAGCCTAATGTCATTTCTGATCAAAAAATGAGTTTTTTGCACCCGACGATAGTGCACAGCTCTGATGTACACCGTATTATTGTGCATTATTATCGACTGCGAGGCAAGAAGACGGTATTGTTGTTTTTTATTTCCTCCACTTCAATCGACAATGAAATAAACAAGTGGCAATTACACTTTTTTTTGTATTGTTTCCAAAGAGAATCATCGACGCAGGAAAGAAAGTTGCAACCGAGCGATGGGAAAGGAGCGCGTGATACTTCGTGTGGGGTCGTCGAGAGTTCGCATAATAAATTGAAAACGCCTTGGTGTTTCGCGCGGTCGAATCTCTCTCGGAACCGACACGCTGTGCAGTTATGCTGTGTGACTCGGAGCTGTCTGTCCGCTTGTCTGTCCGTGCGCGGCGATAGAATGTACCGATCCGTCGGTGAAAGATGAACGATGTCGAGGGGTTTCTATTCTTAGGCTCTCGCAGCTCCGGAGCGAGAGTGGAGAATAAGTGCAAACGAAAAAACAAGGAAGGAAAGAAATAAGTCGGATGAGAGGCGATACGCGAGAAAGCAGAAGAACGAGACTAGAGCAAAAAAAGGGATACAAGTTGACGGAAAGAAAAAACGAAAAAAAAGTGAGTGCGGTGTAAGATTACAGAGAAAAGTACATCTACGTTCTTCCGAAGAGATTACACAAAGAAGAAGCACCAACCACTTTACATAATTTGTGAAGAAAAGCTCCTATTACCCGTCGATTTAATTGAAAAATAAATAAACCCCCGTAAACACCGCCGCAGGGCTAGCTGCGGTGTGATATAAAAATGTCTAGCGCAGAGCTCGTTTTTTCGCTCGGCCTCCGCGAAAGCCGTGGAAGTAAGGGTCTCTTTCGCGAGCGTCCTGGTTATTACGGTGCTTTTTTGCCCGTCCCCATCCCCCGAAGCACGTAAGCTTTTTGGCCGCGCACAGCGGCGTCACTCGCAGTATTTTTGGCCCTTCGCGAGTTGGCGACAGGGTCGCGCTCTCTCGTTACTGTCCTTCTCTCGCCGGCGAGAAGAGCGTCAAGTCTGCAAAATGAAGTCAAACTGCCCGACGCGCCTTCGGCGTTTTCTATATAGCCAAGCTATTCCTCTTCACCACCGTCATCCGCGCTCGCTTCTCGGAACGATTAATTTCACCCACTCCCTCACTCGACCCTGCACCTTCCATTTTTTTTTGCTTTCTTTTTTTTCCCCACTCTTTCGTGCCTTCTTCCCTCCTCGCTTCTTCATCATCTTTCCCGACGCCCAGCAGCGGCGGCTTAGCGCACTTTGCGCACCGCGAGACACAGGTGCGGAGAGAGAGTAGTCGAGAGTGGAGAGGAAAAAAAAAAGCTTCGAGTACAATATTAGAGAAGAGAGATGGGGAACGCATGGGAATACAAAAGCTCCCGAGTTCTCTCTCACTGGGCCTCTTCCTCTCCCTGCCTGCCTCCCAAGAGACGCGAGACGACGACGAGACTGTGCAGCGCACGGCGGTCGGGTTTCTATACCGCTCGCCGATTGTAATGAACCTCTCTGTCGTCCTCGTGCCCTCGACGAACTATTCTTGCAGACCGCCAACTATCTTCAACCCTTCCATTCTTCGCTCGGGTTCTGTATCCACAGGGAGGGGAAGATCGAGAAAAACGAGAGGGGAGATGCGCGTGCTACCCTCCTCCGTCTCTCTTTGTTTCTGTTTGGAAGTCTCCCTACGAAAACCTTGAGATTCCGCACCGGGATCCTCGCTTGCAACTCCCCCCGCTCGCTGCAAGAACTCAGAAATTCCTTTGCCCTGGCTCCCGCTGCTCCTATCACGCCTGAGTTCTCGCAACAATCCCTCATTCCTTCGTGCGGCTTTACGGACACAGACACTGTATCGTACCTTGTACGGTATGTACACCAACGCGCTAAGTCGGGAGAGCTACAATCTGCTCGAATACGTTGCAGTCATTCTCAAAATCCCTCAACAAAAAAGATGATAACTTTTATGTGAGGAACTAAAAGTGAGAGTGCAATGTTAAGTATCCGGGTACATTGTATATATAGTATATATGAATTACGAAGGTAAAACAATTAAAATGGAATTACTCCTACAATTTTTTATATTGGCGGTTGGGATTTTTTGAGTATGATCGGAACACCTTTAAGGACAACCAATTGCAAGGAATTTTGGACACAATCATTTTTCACTGATCAAAAAAATAAAACACGTTTTACTGCCTAAAATCGTCGTACGCATGGTAATAATTAGTCCTAGCCCTATACGAAATGTGTTATCCATTTTTTCCGGTGTAGTTTTGTATTTGGGAGCAATTATTGATCGCAAAGCCGCTTTTTCTACCCATTACCCAAATCGACAACGATTTGTCATCAAACTTCGATTCCCGCCTTGCGTCAACTTCCGAGATCCTCGCTCTCGCTCGTTTGCGACCGGGCGTTACTCGTCGACTCGTCGGTGATTTTTAATTCGCAAATTCAACGATTTATGGAAGTATTCGAGCTGTCGGTGGTGCTTTCGCCTCGTTGCGCCTGACCGCGCCGGAGTATGGGATAACGGGCGTCGAGCGTTCCCTATCGACACCGCGCCCGCTATGTGCGTTTGCACCGGATTTATAAGTTCGAACAACCGCATCGTGCCAGCATCCAGCCGGAGTGAGATAGTTGCGATAGGAGTGAGAACCTTCCGCTGGCCGGAGGCTGGAGTCGGGCCTCCTCCGTACCGCCGGATTGGCCTCACCAGCCTCTCGTGGACGCCGTTACCGCGCGTTCCACCGACCCGATATTCCGCACGGGTTTATCGATGGCTGGATTTACGAACGGTCCGCAACGTCGACGTTACCATGAACTATGGAAGCGGTCGAACGGTCCCGCGAGGCTGCGATTGCATCGTTTCTCCTCTCTGTACCTCCTCCACCGCCTCACCGTCGTATTGTTCGTACTATATTTTCCCGAGCTCAAAACCCATGTACGCGACGTGAAATTATAGTCTCTTCTGTAGCATCACCAAACGCATTCTATACAACATTCCCATTTGAATATGTAAAATCGCCTAGGCTATACGAAAAAAAAAACACCAACAACAAACACATCGATAGCAACGAGCCTGCGCCGTTGTTTCCTTGAGAACGATGAAGCATTCGCACTAGCAAAATGACTACTACACTTATGGTTTGCGAAATATGGCATATCCTTAAAAAAAAATACAACAAAGGTGTATCGAAAGTTGGCCCAAAACACAGTTAACAGTTTTGCCTATCAATAGCCATTAATGTTTTCCTAGGTTAGGTAGGGTAAAAGTGGTGAATATGGCCCACCTCGATTAACACGTAAATCAATGATATATAGACCGGGCCATATTCCCCACTTTTACCCTACATATCATTTTACCGTAATACAAATCATCTTCCGCACAAATCTATCTTATACACAAGACTATCTACAAACGATTCGAAAAATTAGCGCCTGTTTGACGAGCGCGGATCGGGCCTGGTCAACATACTCTGAAAATGTCTTCCCCCAGTATCGAACTAGGAGGATTCTTCCGCGTGCTACTCTGCCCTGTCGTCGGCAACGTTTACGTTAGTCCCGGAGCGTCGGGCACCCGGAGCGAAATTCTACGGGGGTGCGGGGGCGAGTTTTGTCGCTCCCTTTCCCGAAAGCGCTCCGCGGTGCTAGCGTGCGTGCGAATTCGTGCGAGTGTATGAGGGTGGCTTGTTCGCGAGAAGGGTGGCTCCCGTTGTGTGGAGAGTGAGCGAACGAGGAGAGCGCCTGAGGGAAAAGGAACTCGAGGGTGGTCGATGTTTTTGGGGAAGCTCGTATATTATAGGACGAGTATAGTAACACAAGCCGCGGCTGTACGGGGGCATAAAGTACGGTATATTCCGGGGCACGAACACGAACGGGGAGCGGAGTGGCTAGCGGAGTAGGCGCGTTCGGCGATATTTCACGAGCCGATTCGCAACATACGCGAATTGAACAACGCGCTTCAGCGACTGCGAAACTGCCGAGTAAAACCTCCTGTAAGAGGAAGCTCTGTGCATACAACGCCCGAGAGTATCGCACAGCGTTGTATCGCGCGGAGGAGCGAGTGAGCGAGTGGCGAGCGTTAAAACGCGTTAAACGTAACTCGATACTCGAGACACGTATTACACTGGCACGAATACATATCCTGGCCGGTACGGCGCGGGAGAGCCCGCTTGCGCGAACGAATCGATTGCGAAACGAGCACAAGCCGCTTATTGCCTACAATATCTCATAATTCAACGAGCCGTAGAAGGAGAGAAGAAAGGGAGAGAAAGACGACGTGTACACGGAGAAGGCGAAAGCATTTCATAACTGGCTCGGGTTGGAGTCTTCCCGCGTCTTTCATACTACGTCGGTAAATATCTAAATAAATATAGAAGAGGACTTCGGGGACTTCGTATTCCAATGGCGAGGCACTCTCGTATTCGGAGCTGCATCTGTAATTGGTTAAGTGGCGGAAATTATACGAAGGCACGCCAATAATGAGATCTTCTTTATGGCTCTCTGCGGAACCAATCGATGTTTCATGCCGTTGAGCGCCCTGGGCAAACTACGTAACGGAGAGGGAGCGGGGCGAAATGGAACAGGGGAAAAAGGGACCGCTTTTTTGAATCAATATTGGGAGGTGAAAAAAAGTCTCGTCCTAAGGGGAGGACCCTTTTGCCCCTTCATCGTGTATACGTAGGACAACGAGGAGCCAGCGTATTCGTTGTATGCGTTTATGGCTCTCTGCGGAACCAATCGATGTGCCCTGTGCAAACTTCGTAACAGAGAGGGACGGGGCAAAATGGAACAGGGGCAAAAGGAACTACTTTTTTGTATCAATATTGGGAGGTAAAAAAAGTCTTAAGTGGAGGACCCTTTTGCCCCGTTATCGCGTACACGTACGACAACGAGGAGTCAGCGTACTCTTTGTAAGGTAAAAGGCTCAGTTTCCGCCACTGTCCCAGTTACCGCCATTAATCGCAATTTATACTAATAATAAATATAGTATACGTTAAATATAAACGAAATTGACCGCATGTTGAAGAGCGGTTTACTCTTGATTAATGCGGCGATACGTATATTTTTTTCTAAAATGTTCCCTTTAACAATTGAAGATGGCGGAAACTGGGCCTAAAGGTGGCGAAAGCTGAGCCGCTTACCTTATGCGTTTATGGCTCTCTGCGGAACCAATCGATGTTTCATGCCGTAGAGCGCCCTGTGCAAACTTCGTATCAGACAGGGAGCGGGGCGAAATCCCAAGCAGACATTTTTGAGCGTTACATCGGGTCCCGATAGGGTCCTGATAAGGCCTTATCGGGCCTTTGTCAGGCCTTATCAGAACCCCATCTGGGCCCGATGTAACGCTCGAAAATTTCTATTCGGGATTGAACAGGGGCAAAAGGGGCTACTTTTTAAAAATCAATATTGGGACTTAAAAAAAAAAATCTCGTCTTAAGTGGAGGACCCTTTTGCCCCGTCATCGCGTACACGTAGGACAACGAGGAGCCGGCGTATTCCCGTTCTCTCTAATGGCGCACCGGTACATGGAGCCGGTATCGTGTTTACGCCGGGGCGTATTATCTGTTGCTGTAGTACAGTTCGTCGGGTGGAGAAACGCCGTGGTACGGGTGGAGAGGAATGAAGAGACGGGGCGGCGAGGGTGAGTCGGGGATGTTATTCGTTGCGATGCCGGTGATGGGGCCGAGCGAGAAGGAGACGAATCGGGAGAGTATAATCGTAAAACTACGGAGCGATAGAGAACGAGAGCTTTTAACTCGGAGGGTTGTATCGCGTGGGGCTGGGAACCGGCGATAACGCGCGCCTCTCCGTACTGTGTGCGCGCCTCGAGCTCCACGGTCTCTTACGTCCGCCTGAATATATATCGCGGACGAGCAGACATCGGGCAGGGTATACGGGCGGGAGAAACGGAGAATTAATTAATTCATTCCGCTTCGCCTCCCCCCTCCGCCCCTTTGAGAAGCTCCTCCGATGTCGACGGAATATCCCGGTGACCAATTATTCGTAGGCACGAAGGCATATCTAACGATTTTAGGAACGTACTTTTGTGCACGCTCGTTGTGCCACTGGCGGATTTCCGATTGTCGTGCCGCACTGCCGGAACCCATCTGGCGATTTGTCTCGCCGACGGAATTCGCACAGGAACGGAGAAAAAAAAATTTGTTCGTACAAGATTTTCGTTACGGTAACGAATTTAGTTTGTTGGCATTGGGATGAGAAAACCAGCTTGTAAACATAGCAAAATTTTTCGTAGGCACGAAGGCATATCTAACGATTTTAGGAAGGTACTTTTGTGCACGCTCATTGTGCCATTGGCGGATTTCCGATTGTCATGCCGCACTGCCGGAACCCATCTGGCGATTTGTCTCGCTGACGGAATTCGCACAGGCACGGAGAAAAAAAAATTTGTTCATACAACAAGATTTTCGTTACGGTAACAAATTTAGTTTGTTGGCATTGGGATAAGAAAACCAGATTGTAAACATAGCGACATTTTTCGCTTGGGACGATTTGCTACGGTAACAAAACAGCTTTTATTACTTTAATGACAAAACTTATACGTGCTGACAATTACGACGAGCTCGAGACGCTCGACGCGCAAAATGAAAAAAGGGACATGAGGGATATACGAATACAAAGAAACAGTTTCTTTGTATTCGGGTCAAAATAAAAATGGAGTGGAATTGCGAACTCTTGAAATTTGCTGTATATGGATGTATAAACTGCGAAAGGTGATACCTTGCTGAGTTTAGTACATCCATGTACAGCAAATTTCAAGAATTAACAATTACAAATACACAGATTATTTTTAATATAATAAAATAATAAAATACAAACGCACTGAGTTAATGTTCAAATAGGGTACTTCGAGATGGTAATGTACCCGGGTCGAACAAGCATCGTCGCTTCGATGGTTCATCGGTTGGCCCTCCGGAGCGCGCAGAAACCAGAAGTAGCGGCGTTTCCGTCGATTCGCCCCGGGGTTGTTTGTACTCCGGTCTACGATATTCCACGGAGGAAGGGTCGCGATCCTCGTCGTACCCGCGCATAGATTTCTTGCTCCATCGGTTAATTTCTCGATAAGCTCGCTGTACCGAACGCGTCATCGCGTCCCGAACGAGTCTCCGTTACGCAACCGGTGTTAATTATCATTCCCGTGTAATCTGCCGCTGACGTTAACTGAATGTGGGACGCGGCTCCATCGTCGGGGAGAGAGACTGGACGGACATTGAGCGAAACACAGCGGGTCGATCGAAATACATTTATGAACGACCCCGGCCAACCGAGAAGAATGGAAGGTCTGCCTGACAGACTGACGATCAATTATTCCCTTGTCCCATTGCTCGTCTACCGTGCACCACTGTCGTCTGCTCTATACACAATCCCATATATATATGTATATATGTGTATATATATATGTATGTATATGTGTGTATACATATGTGTGTATATATGTGTATATATGTGTATATATATGTGTATATATGTGTGTGTATGTGTATATATGTGTGTGTATGTATAGAGACAGTGGTAACGCGAAAGCCGGGCAAACAAAACGATTGTCTGGGGGCGGCGTAGGACAACACTATAATGGAGAAGAACCAAAGAAAGCGAGAGAAAGAGGGGGCGAGCCAGATTGTTCGAACTCTTTTCTCGCACCCTCCCGTGCGCGCCAACGCGTTAATCAATCAATTAAGGCCCCGGCGTGTGCCTCGGACCTCGCCTCGCGAACACGATGTCCGACCTCGGAGCCAATATAACTGCCACGTAAGTTCTACTTGACCGACGCAAACAATGATTTGTGTGTCTAATTATTCGTTTGTGATTAGACCGCAATCTCCGCCGCTGCCCGCTTCCCTTACTTTATCCGTTCTTTGCGACCCTCGCGTGACTTTACGTACCTGACTTGATATACGCCACGCAGGGTTTATGCGGAGGGGTCAAGGGACGGAGACGACCGTCGGGCCGGACGCAAGGAATTGAATTGCGATGTCGGGACGTGGCTTCGTTTGGCTTGTTGAGAACGTCAAAACAGAATGATTGAGTTTAATTGCGTCGTCTCATCTGGTCGAGATTTTTTTTTAACGATTTTTTAAACGAAGCAGAACTAAAAAGTGCAAACTTATTTTCTGTACATAATAATAATAATAATAATTTGTAACAGGGTCGGTCCGTTTGGGAGATGTTTTTTTGCACACTTTGGGAGATGTTTTTTTTAACCTAATGATTAAGGTTTTCTCGTAGAATTTTTTTAGCGGTTTATAAATTCGGTCTGATTTATAAAAACAACTGGTACGTTATGACACGAGGTCACCTAAGAAAAAATCTTAATTGTTAAGTTCGAAAAAAAGGAACCGAATCTAATATGTAGCGCAAAAAAAAAATCCTACGGGAAAACCTCAAACCTTAAGTTAGAAAAAATGTCTCAAAGTGGGTAATATGAAAAATAGACCGAATCTATACCGCGCAAAAAAAATTCCTACGGCAAACCTCAATCGTTAAGATAAAAAAACGCCTCAAAGTGCGATAATATAAATTACCCACTTTGAGACATTTTTTTTCCAACTTAAGGCTTGAGGTTTTTCCATAGGATTTTTTTTACAATAGATTCGGTAATGTTTTTTTCGAACTTAACGATTAAGATTTTTCCTCGGGTGACCGGCTCTTCGCCACAACGTACCAGGCGGCACGGGCCCTTGCAGACTTTCGTCGCGTCGAGAGGCCGTAATAAATACGTCACTCTTTATCGCGACACCGCGAGAGCTTTGCACTCGCGGCGAGCAGCGCAAAAAAGTTTCGATCGGTTGCAAATTTGCAATCCGTTGTAATTCATAAAGGCCGTGATAAAGTTGCCAAAGAATTTCCGCCCCGGTTATAATTCACACGACTGCGATGCCGCTGCGAGGGGGGGGGGGGACTTTGTCGGGAATACGTGCGATAAAGTTTCCGGAGGTTGGACGACCGGGCGATGGAAATCGAGAAATTGTTCATGGGCGGTGCGGAGCGAACGTACAGCTCGAACTAAATTGTCTGTATCTATACCTCCCTCTCGGCGGTATCTCGAGAAGGTATGAAACTTAATTACCCACTGACACGAATGGAGACACGAGAGTCTCCTTTATGCGATACCGCGCTTCTAGTTTCACCTCCGGGCTGCTGCCGCCACCGGTGCCGCTGTTCCTGGCGTGCTCACGGTATCGGTGAGAGGAGCCCCAGAACGTTGGCAAATTGAAAGTGGCTGTATAACAATTCTGTGCTCGGCTGGTATATCGCCGCACGGCGCATAATAGCGTAAAGGCCATTACGCCCTTCGAGCGCAGAAAGTTATACGGGACCCGCAGTTAACAAGCGTTACCGGCGAACTCACCTGTTACGTCGAAAATTTGCGGCCATGCCCTGTTCGCCGAACGATCGGCCGATCGACCGATTTTCGCAGAAACACTCTCGAGGCGAATGTTACCGATCGTTCGAACGTCCACTTCGTACACGGTGAAAAATTATTTCGTAAGATCGGTGTACGAAGTTCGGTAAAAGTAACTTACACTCAGAAAAAATTACATAGTAAAAGCAACAATACTGACTTTTTACCATAAAAAATAGTTGCCAAAGGGAAGGTCTTCATTTCATAGTTACGAGAATGACAAAAAATCATATTTGCAACCATAATTATAGTTTATCCAATTGGATTTATTGTATCAGGAACTATCTATATAGACGTTCCTCCTGGGAACGATTCGATACAGTAGGAAACACTATTCTTTTGTATATATTTCTCAGTGTATACTGAAAAAAAATGTCAATAATTCAAGTAAGACTGGCTTGCGGGCTGCGGACAAAAATGGTTACTTCTATTCTACTTTCAATTATTATAATTCCATGCGATTGAATATCATATGGAATTGTAAGAATTGAAAGTGAGATTGAAACAAGCAAAAAAAATCTTTGGCAGCCGGCAAGCGATTTTGTTTTCCGTATAGTTAAACAAGTGTATAATTGAATAACGAACTCGTATTTTTTTGGGTTTGCATATGCAACCTCCTGCTTTTGTTTCCCGTGTCATTAACAATTTTAGTATTTACTTTTGTTTGTAAAACTGAGGCCGGTTGGTGCGATCGAAAAATTGACAAATAAAAAGTTGTGGACTTTTGTGGACGACAGTTTGTTGCAAAAAGTACAAACTTTTTTTTGCGGTGTATCGCTAAAACTAAACACCGTAAACCTGTAAAACATCGTCGATCCAATGTTCTCGCTGGAACGAGAAAATACCGATGTCTGCGAGAACATTTATGGCGGCGATCGTCGGGACGAAAGGCGACTGTGTGTCAAGCGGAATTTACGAGTTCCTTATCGGCGACACCTCCTCTTATCGGAGGCGTTTTACGCCTCCGATCTATCTCGCTCGCTGCAGTGTGTGCATACCGATCGTGCGTCAACAGCTTCAAAGTGTTTTCACACTGATGGTATTCTAATGACGCTCGCGGCAATTTTTGCCTTGATAAACAAAGCCTCGCAGAGGAGGCTTTGTTTACATGAACTTGTTTTCGACATTTTCATGGAAACTTGTTCAGAATGTTCCAAAACGCCGAAAAATCGGACATTTAGAAAAAAATGTCTTAAAAATAAAATTCTAAAATGTTACCAACCGAAATAAAACAATCAACCAAACAATCAACCAAACATAAACGTTTCAACACAGGATCCTTGTAAATGTTGCGTAGGTTGCCAATTGCCCAGGTTGCTTATTGGAATTTACCAATACGCAACCTTCGAGCGATTAGAATAACAAGTCGGCGTGCTAAAAACAATCAGTAAAAATTCACAGACGTACCTCGAAGTGTTGTTTTTTCAAAAACAAAATGTATTACGAAGATCCGTATAGTATTCCTGCTGAAAAGAAGGCATGGTCGTTTGCTCGTTAATTGAATAAACGTAAAATAAAGTATCTAAAAAAAAAAATAGGTAAAATAAACTGTGAAAAAGGTGCAAAGTAATTTGCACACGGCTTCCGCATTTATATCAATTGACAGCTTTTTTTCACGTCTCTAGTGTTAAAAAAAATGACAATATCGTTCAAACGTTTATCTTATGGGAAGCGGAGAGCGTATGGTGCGGGGACGGAGAGGTGACAATTTTCACGGCGATAGGTTACTTAACGAGAACAGGCCCGACGGTGTCTCTACTCGGTGTTGTGTATCCCTCCGGTCCCCCGATGGGATAGAAATTCGTTTGTAAACAAATACACCTGTCCCGGATGGATACAGCCCGCGTATAGTGACTGCCGGGGGCGGCTTGTCTGCAGCCCCCAGGCTCGTCGGCTGCGAATGCGTTTGGCTGCGTCACGGTGCGGTACGCGCGATATCCACTATCGAAACCGACCGGCATCCTCCTACCGCTGTTACTATAGTGTACCCATGTAGGTATGTATATATGCTGTGTAGTGGAAGCTATCGATCCGGAGGCCGCATGCGGTTCTCGTCGGCGTGAACGAGGCGCGAGCCACCGGAATACAAATTGTTTTTTTTTTCTCTTTCTCCCTTTTTTACGCGGCAGCGTCCAAAGATCATCGGAGTGCGCAAGCTCGATTTAATCTTGGAAGTCGAAATACGGCGCCCACGAAAAACCAAACACTTTGCGATCGCGTAAGGAACTGTGGACAATTTTAGTTCCCAAGGATTCACGACTTACAGGCTGCGTTTTAATTATTCATTTGACATGGATTTTTATTTTTAGGTAAGAAGTTACCTAAAAATAAAAATCTAAGTCAAGAGAATCATTAAAACGCAGCCTAAAACCAAATTACGTGGTGAATCTATCTAATGATTTTATCTAAAACTCCAGGCCGGCCCATTTTACCCCACTTTTTGTTTTTTTTTTATTTCGTCTGCAAGCGCCAAATTAGCGCAGATTTACTTTGTGTCTTAAAAAAAGTTTAAACGTCTATCGTAAATCGACGAAGGTCATTGAACTGCTTCACTGGATCACCCTGAAGGTATCTGCACGAGATGGAATTTCATAAAGTTCATAACGGTTGTGTTTTACACAGCACAAACTTCGCTCGGGGAAGTTCGCTTAGACCATAAAATTCTATCAATGAACAATTTTGTTTTCTTTCTGAAGCAGTGCATTGAGAAAAAGGACAGTGTTTCCTACTGTAACCAATAGTTTCCAAGTGGAACTATTTTATATAGATATTGACTATCTTAACCGTTTACATATCTATTAAATCGGTTAAATCATAATTTTGCTGGTCCATTTTGCCCCTCTCATCGCTACAGACATCCCGAAAATCATTCAGAAGCGCGCGAAGCGCGCTAATGCTGCCATTCATTGAAGAATAAAAATTAGCTCCGACGAGATTTCTCCCACTCTGCTCTATTCACAAAGCTTCACATGTATCTTGTATCTGATAGGAAGCTGCGCGGTTAATATCAGGCAAAACCTGATATTAACATTCTCATTTTCCGTTCGTTTGCTCACGAACTCGTCAACCGTCTTATGTTTCAGACCGAGCTGTCGCAGAATCTTCAGCAGCTGTCGGAGCGGGCGCGCTCGACGACTGAATTCATCCAGAGACTCAAAGGAATGACGGATAAAGTGCACGTGAGTATGCGACGTCTACCGGCGCGTCTCTCCTGCCGCTCTATCTTCCCGTCTTATTTTCATCTCGTCGGCGCAGCTTGGGCGTAATAATAATAACAAGAAAAAAAACACGTATACAGCTGACTACGCCCTCGAGACTCGGGGGGACCCGAAAAAATTTAACAAAAGGACGCGTATATCATTTGCGACGATAAAATAAGCATACAAAATATGTTATTGCCTCGAGGCACTTTGCGTAATAACGCTCTCGAGGGTTCGACGTACCTCGTAGGCAAGAAGATACATTTCTCGATGATTAACGGGCGCTCCTCGAGGCTATCGACTATTTCATGCATTACCAGCGAGTTTTATGGAATATATTCTTAATAAAGCTCCGCGAATAATCCAGCCAGAATTGCCGTCGGATGGAAACTGTCTGGGACGTCTAGTGCATAAATCTTTGGTGCCGGAAGTCCAGAACGGGGCAAAAGGATTATCCATTTCTGTGATGCGGCGGGGTCAACGGTAGCAATTAAGTTTTTCGAAATACTCCGGCGAAAACGCGAATCGGAACGATGCGAAAAGTGCACTTCTCCAGGGTTCGACTTTTCTCGTACGTAGGAAGACATGTTTCGCGATGATTGAGGTAGTCCTTTCGTTATCTCTGACGCAGTTCAAGTTTGAGAGAGGAAAAAGAGAAAATTACAAACACTTCTCGATCGGATAAAAATAAAAAGGTGCTGAAAAGATTGTTTGCGCATGATAATAATTCCAAAATGTTACGGCAAAAAAAATCTGAAAAAATCGAGCATATGGAAGGTGTCGAAAAGATTGTTTGCGCATAATAATAATTCCAAAATGTTTCTAACAAATTACTGAAATAAAAAATTATGCAATCAAGTACCCGCAAACCTAATTTTTTTTTCTCATGAAAATGATTCATTACTTTTTTTAGAACACGTAAGAATTTTCTCAGAATTTAATGCAATGTTTGACAATTGCATTTTCTCTATGTCGAAATTTGTTTAAAATCTCAATTTCCAAACATTACATAACATTCGGCAAAAAATTCATAGGTATTCAGAAAAATACACAAATAATTTTCGTAACAAAAAGAAATGGTTATCGGGTAATTTGTTGTATAATTTTTTATTTCAGTAATTTGTCAATAACATTATGGAATGTTTATCATGCAAAATGAATCTTTTCAGCATCTTTGATATGCTTGATTTTTTCAGATTTTTGTACAATCCAGATGTGTTTGCAATTCCCTCTCATTCATCTGAAACTTATGCGAAGTGAACGCTATTCGCAAGGACTACCTCAACGGGCGCTCCTCGAGGTTATCGACTATTTCATGTATTTCGACTATTCGATGTATTACCCGCGAATTTTATGGAATGCATTCTCAACAAAGTTCCAGGAATAATGCCGCGAGAATTGCCGTCGGGAAGCAACCGTCTGGGACGTGCATAAATCTTCGGAGCCGGAAGTCGAGAACAGGGCAAAAGGATGATCCATTTCCGCGATCCAGCGGCATCAACGGTAGCGAGAGCTCGCCGAGAACACGTGTCGTGCAGCAATGAAGTTTATCGAGATACCCCGGCGAGAACGGGAACCGGAACGATGCGAAAAGTGCACATCTCCCTCGCGTCGTCTCGCATAAAGCGTGAATATAAAAGGTCTCTCGCCTCGCCCGATTCGAGGGAGCGCAAAGTGAAAAAACGTAAACTCTCGGCATCGCGTCGAGAGCCGGGAGGAAACACGCCGGTAGCGCGTCGCCAACTTTCTCGGCGTCTCGGGGCCGAAGTCCTACGGCATTATCGTCGAGGGCGTGCGAGAGAGAGTGGGAATTTTATTTCACGTCGCAATCAATATTCCGCGTCTCGAGTGCTGATCCTGATTCAATAAATACCCATGATACACAACATCGAGACAGCGAGCTAGAAAAAGCATCGCGAAGAGTGTCTGCTCCGCGAGTCGGGAAGCATCTGGCGGATTCATTTTTCCACCCTCGTCAGTCGACGCTTCAGCGGGAAATATTGTTAAGGGGGGGCGCCGCCGGTGAGATACCGGCGAGCGAGGGTATAATGAAATTAGGCTCTTAACGAAAAATAAGTACGGTCCAGACAGCCGGGCAAATTCACTTTTCGCCGCGGTCAGGTGTTTAATTTCTCGAAGCGACGCTTTCGGGCCGATTCGGATAATACGGACGGTGAGGTTTAGCAATTTAGTAATTCGATAAACGCGAGGAAATAAATGTGTGACTGGGAGAATCGTCTGTGAATGGATCGAGTGCGGATTCGTCGCGGGACACCCCGAAAAAAGATTTATTAAAATCAAATAAATGTCGATCGTCAAATGAAATTAATGTTTACTTGCCTTAAGAAAATCCTTATTAGGTTCAGATAACGGCTATTCTTTAATTGTTATTCATTAACAATTATTACATACATACAATTATTTGACATAAGTAATCTGTTCATCAGATCCAAATAAATATTATTAAATAATAAGAATAATGCTATCGAACAAATAAATATATTAGAAACGACGTTATATTAGAAGGACGTTTCTCTTCGTCCTTAATAAATTTTCTTTGATTGCGATAAACTTTTTTCTGGGAGTGAATCATTCCATTCACTGCCGTGACCATTTCGTAGAGCAGCCTCGATTATTCATTACGATCCGAGACCAACTCAGTCGGTAAAAAAACTGCACCTTTTTTTAAGTCCATCAACGTCTTGAGCTAAAAACAAATTATCAGCGTCTTCATCGAACAGTTGAGCAGACGCTCGTTGTTTGATGCTCAGCGAGAAAGTTTAACACCCTTGAGATAAAATTGATTACAGTTTTTCTTGCCCTTCGGTTGTTGCGAACTGTTTAATTTTTTTTCCGCGCCGAGATCGGCGCACGATGCCAGGAATTCATTTTCGTTCTTTTTTATTTTTTCATTACAGGAGGAATGCGTCAGCCTGGAGGAGGAAGTCGAGGAGAGGGTAGCGCACCTCGTGAGTCTTCTTCAGGCGAGAAAGGCCCGATTGATCGAGGCCGCGAGGCAAACCCGCGAGGCGAGAGTTCGATCCCTTCGCGATCAGGTTGCGAGGTGCGCGACTCATCTCCAGGCGACCACCGCCCTTCTCACCTTTTGCATCGAGGCCCTCAAGGAGAACGACAGCGCCGCTTTTCTTCAGATCGGCGGCATGCTATCGGTCAGAGCAGCCACCGCCGCGGGCTCGTGGGGAGCGGCCGAGGGTGTTCAAGAAATTGCTCGTCTTCCGCTTCTCGATCTGACCCTCGACGACAAACCCCTCCGACGAGCCATCGATCAGCTCACATTCGTTCAGCTGAAACGTGAGTCCCGTCAGTACAATAAATCCATGCTCGCCGTGTGCCTTCTTCCTTCTCGTTATTTCTATTGATAACAAATCTAATAATGATTTTTATCTTCGATTCGTTAACAATAACGAATTGAAGATAAAAATCATTATTCAACAAATTACCCGGCAACTTAAATAATTTCCTTCGCAAAAATAATTCGTTTATTTTTCTGAATAGACATGAATTATTTCAGAATTTTTTTGTAATCTTTGAAAACTGAGATTTATCACAGCTTGATGATAGAAAATACGCGATTTTTTCAAGGATTACGAAAAATTCTGAAAAAATTCATACGTATTGAGAAAAATAAACGACACTGAAAAAAAAATTCTCAGCGCCATTAAAGTGGTCAACAGACATGATTTATGGTAACCGGCGAAACGAGATATTTCACAATTACCGTAGCAATTTTTTTAATTCATTGTCGACAATTCACCGACAGTTCTCGTTCGTACGGACTATCTAAGTTTAACGACGTAAGAATGTTTTACGTGTTTCGTAATTCAATCTCGTTTCGCCTGCGCAACTGCTTCAATGTTGTTTCGAGTCAGCTCGAAGTCGTTAATTTGTACCCCAACGTTTAATCGAGCTGAAATTGTATTCTAAAATATATGTTGGACGCAGCGTCGGAAGGGGAGGATCGATATCCCACTGCAGGTAATGAATAGATAAAGGGATTACCCGTTGGCGGGATAAGGCGAATAATATATACATATATATGTACACTAGCAGGTTGTTGTGGCTTGGGCGCTTCGCGCCCTCGCAACGCACCATGGAATTTATAGCGAGCAAAAATTTACGTTTCCGTCGACTTACCGGAAGTACGTCAATTTTGGTTTGAAAATCTCATTTTTCGATCGCAATTGACGCGCCCAAAATGCGTCACTTCCGGTTTGAAAAAACGCATATTTCCACCGGAATTGTCGTCATGCCCAAAATACGTCACTTCCGGTTTGAACATTTCATCTTTGCTGTAACGTCATACCGGAAATGCGTCACTTCCGGTTAAACAATCGCATATTTCGACCGCAAGTGACGTCGTGCTGGAAATGCGTCACTTTCGGTTAAAAAATCGCATATTTCGACCGGTGGTGACATCGTGTCCAAAATGCGTCACTTCCGGTTAAAAAATCGCATATTTCGACCGTAAGTGACGTCGTGCCGGCAATGCGTCACTTCCGGTTTGAAAAATCGAATATTTCCACCGGAAGTGACGTCATACCTAAAATATGTCACTTCCGGTTTGACAATTTCATCTTTCGGTCGTTTTCCGATCACTTCCGGTCGAAAAATACAATTATAAAAACGGAAGTGACGCATTTGTAACACGACGATAATGCACAGAGCTGTCGCGTATCGCGTTGTTGCGCACAATTCACCGAGACGCACAAAATGGAACCATAATAGTATAATAGAGGAATAATCATCAGGGCCCGGAGGGTCCCCAGAGGAAACCGCTGGATTCTTGAAAATTGGGATAAACAAACCAACAAAGAACTTTTCAAAAAATACATCAGATCAATATATATATAGACACAGGTCGCGCAAGGTTTAGCGATGTAAAGTAAGAATACAGCGGTGCAGCATCGCGGCCGGATTTTTCTTAATAATTCCCCCTCCCCCTTGCAACGTCTTTAACGCTATTTCGCTGTTTTTTTTCCCTTGCTAAACGTTCTCCGAAAACGGATTAATTAGCTACCTGACCGAGCTCACCGGGATCCGGCGTACCAGCGGGGAGTATAACCGAGTTAACGATCTTGCGCGCGTGCTGTATCGTCGTTCGCACACCCTCTCGACCTTCCTCTCCCCCTTTACTCGCCGGGTTTTAAAATCCTTTCGAGAAAGGATATGATAACGTTAATGAATCTTCGTTATCCCCGGAGCCAGACAAAGAAACCGCCCTGTCCTCTCAAAGGCTCGTTGCCTTCGGGCTGCGAAAGCTCCCCGAACATATTCTTCCTTTTCCATCCCTTCGGCAAACTCCGTGTAATTGTCAATTACCCCTTCATACACCTCGCGATATTTCGATATTCCCAGTCGGTGTGTTAATTAATTGAGATTAGTAATTTCCATTAGTACGCCGAAGGAAAGTTTTGCGTCGACAAAACTATTCTACTCTCAAAGAGTTTTCGAGCGACGATGATCAATTATCGTTCGACGATCAAATATGCCGAGCTTCGTGGTTGGTCGATCGAGAAACTCTTTGATATTTGATATCGAACTATCTCGATGTAACCGGCTATTAATATTTATTAATATTAACTTGATTACGGTGAAACGTGCGTTTCAGGGAAAAATTCAAACATTTCTCGATGGGATGAAAATCTGAAAAAAATCAACCATATGGGAGGTGCTGCAAATACTGTTTTTGTGTAATAATAAATCCAAAGTATTATTGACAGATTAACGATAAAAATAATTGTTCAACAAATTACCCGGCAACTTAACTATTCTTTTCCATAAAAATGATTCGTTTATTTTTCTGAATACGTATGAATTTTTACAGAATTTTTTGTAACCTTTGAAAGTCGCGTATTTTCTATGTTCGAGCTCTGAAAAAATGTACACGTATTCAGAAAAATCAACGAATCATTTTCATGGAAAAAAATAGTTAAGTTGCCCGATAACTTGTCGAATAATGATTTTAATCTTCAAATTCTTAACAACAAGTTCGAATTATTATTTCCCAAAAACAATCTTTGCAGCATTTCCCATATACTCGATTTTTTCAGATCTTTGTCCGATCGAGGTCTTCGAAATTTTCTCCGAAACTCACGTTTTGCGTTTAATGTAAAGCTCCGACAACCTTGAATTGCACACGATGAATATTCAGGGCCTTTGACTCGCGATCGGAGAACGGGTTAAATCGAGATTCAAAGATTCTTGACTCCTCGGTTTTTGATGGGATATTTTTTGTTTGCTTTGTACCGGTCGCGAAAATCCCTTGTAACGCTCGTTTGCACCGCGAAAGGGGGATTACGCACAGCTCGTCGGCGGGCTTACCGGTACATGCAGTTACCACTGGCCTGCGCGCTGACTAGCGTACGCGTATTATTCGAATATACATCCAACAGCGGGCTGTAAGCAGACCGCGAGACACAAAGGGATTTTCATTTTATTTGTTATCACGCTCGCGTCGCGTTCGGCTAGCTTCCACTCCGGCCCTTTCCGGACATCCCGCGATGAGCCTGCGCGCGGTAACGAGGGACAAAGGGAAAGCGAGTGACCAAGAGAGGAGAAAGCCGAAACGGCAGGATCGGACAAGGCGCCTTTAGTTGCCGTACAATGTAACGACTGGACGTAACGGTTACAAACGAAATTGACGGGTCTTCCCTCTCGCGTCCGTCCCGCGTGTACCGCCATTTATTGCCGGACTTCGATATCCCCGATACTTTTATGTCATCCGCAATATCGCTCGCTGGGGCCTCAAATATCGCGTCAATTTTTACGTCGGGTATTGCGCCGATCGTTCAATGGAACGAGAATTTGTGACAATCGCGACTCGATAGGGAACGATAAAAATCGACGGTAAAAAAGCGTTTTCACATCCCACTAATATTTCGTGTCGAGTCAATTTCTTTAAATTTAAATGATTTTTTAATAAGTAAATTTTTAGACAAGTAAATTTTTAGATAAGTAAATTTTTAGATAAGTAAATTTATAGATAATTAAATTTTTAGATAACTACATTTTTTGATAACTAAATTTTTAGATAAACATATAATCCTTTGATTTTTTAAAAAAGTTTACCAAGAAAAAATAATTTTGGCGAAATCTTAATCAAGTCTTCAAGCCTCGACGAAGCGAGTAAAAAAATCCACCCTTGGGACTTTGACAGTAAATTCTGACCGTTTTCGAGAAACTTTAGTCTCAGCCTTCATACAACAAGGCTTAATACACTTCTGAATAAACTTCGTTCGTGATTAGCACACTCGCCATTTATTGACTTGTATTTCACGAGGTTGCAGAATAAAAATTCATACGTCTCAGCCCTCTCTCCCTATCGAACTCAGGTTCACAAATTTTTAGTAGAGACAGTTATTTTTATTTTTTAACGAGATCTCAAACGACACAAAGCATATTGATCGAACGTGACCGCGGGGGACTGCGTCACTCCCTCGTATGTCCATAAATCAGATTTCGAGCGTCGATAAAAGTGTTCGGGAGCTTTCCCTCTTCGATAACTCCCTCTCACCCTCCCACGGCTATTTACTCTATTTACGACCAGCAGTATACCGGTATCAAAGTTTTTTTTTCCACCGCAGTGAAACGTGCCCTCGCCTGTGTCTCGACGTTTCAATGATTGCGAGCTGCTGTGTCAGTTCTCCGCTGGCAGTGTTATCAGTGGAAATTCCGTCGATAGTCGGACTGCAGTGGTAACGTCGACGGTCGAGCCGACGTTGCTATTCACCCCCGCGTCGCTCGAGCTAGTAGATCGGTCGAGTTATGGTCGGACTTGGCGGCAATAGAAAAGTTGTAATAGAGAAACTCACCTCGGAGTGAAACAGTCAAGTTCAGAGCCGAGTCAGTGGAAATGGAAGCGTGAGTTCAGTCTATAACCTAGCAAGAACCCCGTCAGTAGTAACAGCCACATCAAAGTCAGACACTACCTACGAGCTGCGAAATCGCATAAAATCGTTCCAGGTGTGTCATCAACTTGAACATGATAAAGGTGGTGAATATGGTCCATCCCGATTAGCTTGGGCAGAAGATGTAAATCAACGATACTTTGAGCATGTTCACTACTTTTACAATAGAAAAGTTGTAATAGAGAAACCAACGTCGGAGTGAAATACTCAAGTTCAGAGTCGAGTCAGTGGAAATGGAAGTGTGAGCTCAGACTCTAGCGAAAACCCCGTCAGTAGTAACAGTCGCATCAAAGTCAGACATTATCTACGAGCTGCGAAATCGCATAAAATCGTCCCAGGTGTCTCATCAGCTTGGACGACATGATAAAGGTGGTGAATATGGTCCATCCAGTTCATCCAGATTAGGGTTTCAATCAATGATATTTGGACAGAGGATGTAAATCAACGATACTTGGACCATATTCACTACTTTTATAAAATCAGCTCCTAGCAATTATAAAAAAAAACAATCTCTTGTTTTTCAACGACGAACAGTGGTCCACACGATGGTCAAAAGCATATTGAAATTTCAGCCCCCGGAGCACCACTGCTTATACCCGAAGAGTGCAGCGCCGAGAACAACAGCGTGACGGTTGCTTGGCAGCCGCCCGCTGGTCACGGAATTGGATGTGGTCAGCGTGGACCGGCCATCGAAGGTTATCTTCTCGAACTCGACGACGGATGCGGTGGGGAGTTCAGGGTGAGTAGACGACTATTTCTCCCCGTTCCCCGCCCACCCTCCTAAACATTGGTCACTGGCCTTTCCGCCCCTCCCTCGGACCTCTCCACTATCAACCATGCGATAGTCCAGTATCGGCGAAAGTTTCGATTTCGCTGGAGACAAACAATCCTCGCACGACGCCGAGAGAGAAACCGGACCCCATTTCGATCTCTCGTTAGAGACTCTCCGTCGCTGGCTCTGTTCAGCTCGCTCCGTCTTCCGTCTTCTCCGCCGGGCTATACGGCGAAGAGAAATCGGTTTACCAACTATTCCAAACGTCCTCCGGTGCTCGTAAGATCCAAGTTGCATCTGCACAGAAAAAAAAATGAATTGAGTCACTAAAATGTGCGCTTACGGGTGGCGAAACAAATGTTTGGTTTAGCGGAAGGAATGCCTCGTTGATCGAACTAACGGGCCGTCGAATCAAAGGTTTTTTCACTTGCTACGACAATTATTTCGTTCGATCAACCAAACATTTGGTTCGTCACCCGTAAGCGCTCATTTTGTTAAGTCGATCGATTTTTTTTTCTCAGTGTGCGTAACGTAAACCGAAGCGAATCGGAAAACCTATCGGGATTTATGATTTTTCATTTTCCTCCGTCACTTGGGACCTTTGATTATTTTCCTTTCAGATAAGCGCTTATTTTGTTGTAAGCGCTCCTTTTGTTGAGTCAATTGATTTTTTTTCTCAGTGTGCGTACCGAAAACCGAAGCGAATCGAAAAACTTATGGAGATTTATGATTTTTTCATTTTCCTCCGTGACTCGGGACCTTTGATTATTTTCCTTTGAGATCCGGAATATGAGTTCAAGAGAGTCTGCAAAGCGCAATGCTGTAATACTTGACTGGGAGGATCGTTTGTGCGTTCGCGTTCGGAGAAATGACAATGCCACGAGCTCGTAATTACAGTGCCGACGGAGCGGAGACTTGCGACAAGAGTATCGCCCCAAAGCGTCGCCCATCCACTTTAATGTTCTCACACTAGCGCACCCCGTGCAGTCGATACGCGTTTCAGCGGAGGGGCATTCGACGTACGGACGAGCTCAAAGGAACTCCTCGCCTTCACGCCCGCAGCACAGATAAATATTGCGCGAACACCTTTCCGCTTTTCTCTGACGCTATCTTTATACACTCGCGGGACAACGCGGGGAAACAACGGGTTTTCCTCGAGCTACGTGTCTGCCTGCAATTGCACGCAGACGAATTTTCACTCATTCTTATTTTGATGCGATGAAATTATGGTAATTAGAAAAGGTCTTATAATTTTTTATTTTTTCAAAGGTGCAAAGTAATTTGCACATGGTTTCATCATTTATTACAATTTTTCGCATAGCTTTCTCTATGAGAGAATTCGTTGATCGATTTTGTCATTTCAATGTCAAATTTAAGCTCGATACTTTCATCTTTACTCAAATTATATCGTTTTTGGTACTTAAAAAAAAACTCAAAATCCTATGAAATTCGACCGCCTGGATAGATTTCGACCAACTTGAATACCAAAGGCCTTTGATCAAAATATTATATTTGTGTGCAGTTTTCAGACGATAGCTCAACATTTACGCGAGTTACAAAAGAGAATTTTCGAAAATTTCAAATTCGCGTAAAATCTTCAATCGGGCCTCAATCTTCAAGAAAATTGCACTGAACGTAGCGACGTGACCACTCTACTAGTGTACCAAATTTCAACTCGCTGTCTCAAACCGTTTCCGAGTTATTGCTCTTCTAAACAGTGCAAATCGATCTCACACACACACACATACATCCGGACGCCAGCTAAAAATCGTATTTCTCAACGTTTTCGACTATTTTAAGAATGACATTAAAATCTCGATTTTTTTTTTAATGCAAACATAGACTCCTCTCTGAGGAAGCAAAAATGATGGTCATTAGAAAGGATCTTATAAAAAAAATCAAATATGAATATTTATAACAAAAATGAAGTAAATACCGAATCGAGAAACACGCTTCGTTATGATAAACAGTTCTTCGGATCTTGGTATCTTAGGCTCTTTATTGATCTTTCCACGAGAATAAATTTTTCGTTTGAGCGTGGCAAACAGAGCATGCTACTTAGAACGTCGAGTTAACATCGTCCACCTTGCGCGAAGTAAATTCATTAATTTTCCGCGTTTATGACAGAGACCTTGGGCAGAGTTCATGAAATTTACCGAGACATTTATCACATGGCTAAACAGAAAGGGAAATACGGGCGTGCGGCTGTTTGCTTAGTCGCTTGCTCGCTAATATCCATAACTCCGGGGTTGCGTATTCAACGCCTAGGATCGTAAACGCATAGTCATAAGCCGTAAGCAGAACGTCGGGCCTAGGAACGACCTCGTTAATTTCGCGTTACATCCAACCCCTCCCTGTAAATCTTCCACCGTGGATTAACGGCTAGTTCCGTTACGAACCTCCTCCAACGCTCGGGCCGCCGGTACCGCAACGTCGAGTGGCCGCATATACAGTTACACACGGGAGAATATAACTGGAGAAGCGAACGGCCGGGCTATCCGAGCGATTCGTCGGTCACTTAGCACACCGCAAAATATCTGCTTTCTGTCCAGGAGGTATACTGCGGCCGCGAGACTATATGCACGGTCGATGGACTCCACTTCAATTCGTTGTACAACGCCCGAGTGAGGGCGTTCAACAGCGCCGGCGAAGGAGAATACTCGGAGCTCATCGGACTCCAGACTGCAGAGCGTAAGAAACGTAGAATTTAACCCTTAAATCCTCGACGAGGACCTGGCATTTTTTTCGAGCTTCGAGCGATTCGAATAACGAGTTGGTGGGCCAAAAAAAAATGTAAAAATTCACAGACATACCTTGAGATGTTGTTTTTTGTTTTATAACGCAGAAGAAAATTTATTACGAACATCCGTATCGTTTTTGTGCTTAAGGCAGTCCTTGAGAATAGTGTTCACTTCGTATGAGTTTCAGAGAAGTGGGAGGGAATTGCAGACACTTCTGGATTGTATAACAATCTGAAAAAAATCAAGCATATTAAAAGTGCTGAAAAGATTAATTTTGCATAATAATAATAATTCCAAGATGTTGTTAACAAATTGATGAAAAATAAAATAGTTCAATAAATCTCTCGGAAACACAACTTTTTTATGAAAGTGCTTCGTTCACTTTTCTGAATACGTATGATTTTTTTCAAGATTTTTATACCATCGAGAAGTGTCTGCAATTCCCTCACATTTCTCTGAAATTTACGCGAAGTGAACACGATCCGCAAGGTCTACCTTAAAAGATGGCATGGTCGTTTGCTCTCGGAAAGAGTTAAAAAAAAAAATAATAATAATAAAATTATTTTACATCATCTTGAGTTATAATTGGGCGCTACCAACAATGTGTATTGGTGTAACAGTGGCCTGGTTCTCATGGGCGACCGGAGCACCGGGGATCCCCCAGGAGGTCTCTATATCGGAGGACGCGATGAGCGCTTCCTGCGAGGGCTACGAGCATCGTGTCGTACTTTCCAGCGTCGGATTTTCTCGCGGCGTGCACTATTGGGAATTGACGATCGATCGTTATCACAGCGACACCGATCCTGCATTCGGCATCGCCAGGGCTGACGTGTCGCGCGATCAGATGCTAGGTAAGTTACATCCATTGCTGCAACGGGCCGGAAGGATTTCTCAATGTTGAATTACACTTCGACGAAATTTTCCGAGTTAAAGAGGCTGCGTGAGCCGGAAAACTAAGACTTTGCATTACTGCAACTTTTTATCACGTGAACCGATAAACACTCAAAATATATCGTTTGATGACCGAAAAGAAGGATATTTCAATTTATATATTTTTAGATTTTTTCAACTTCAAAATCGCTTTACAATCAAATTACATCTAAGCATATTTATAATTTCACTAAAAAAAACAACATATATGGCATCTAAAACAGAGCTGGGTAAATTCCCAAAAAATAATTTGGGTACAAAGTACCAAGTACTTTTGTATTTCAAGTATTTCTCAAATGTTATTTAAAAAAGGGTCCCTTCTCCTCCCTTCTGGTCTTTCCGTACACAATTTTTATTCCAATAATTTTTACAAAATAAATTCTCGTTAAAATGATAATTGTTGAAAAGTCTAGACAGACAACCATACATTAATAGAAACACAATCTCATGCTACATGTACTAAAAAGTACCTGTACCTGGTATTCGAAACCATAACAAAAGCACTTGTGTACTTCAACCTACGTCCTCGAAGTACGAAACAAACACACGGTACATCAAGTGCTTCCCAGCTCTGATATAAACCAAAACCATATGACCCATACAAAGTCTTATATCTCCGGCTCGCTCGGCGCCCTTAACTCAATTTAAGGTGTGGAAGCCACTTCGTTAGTCGAAGTGAATCCGAACCTAGCCCAGAACGGAAGCGAACCGTGGAAAGCCCGCCGGATCCTAGTTCTGGTTAGCTGCGGAGTAGACCGTAGGGTTCGCTCGTAGCTCTGCCGCGCTCGCGAGCAAAGAGCATTAAGTCTAGGGACAGCGCAGAGAGGTCGCCGAAACTCCAGGCGGTATTAGTCCCTTTGCGAACATATCTCCGTGGCATCGTATTGAGTTTCCGGATATGAACGTACAAGTCCAATCGGGCCAGCGCGAAATGCATTTAGCCCACGATGATCCTCGAGCGTACATGAGACCTTTTAACGTGTTCGTAGGCAAGGACGACAAGGGCTGGAGCATGTACATAGACCGTCAGAGATCGTGGTTTATGCACGGCGGCGGTCACGCCCAGAGGACCGAGGGCGGAGTGCAGCAGGGTTCGACCGTCGGTGTTCTGCTGGATCTCGACACGACTCACACGCTCCGCTTCTTCGTCAACGATCAGCCCCAGGGCAGCGTCGCCTTTCACGATCTCTACGGCGTATTCTATCCCGCGGTCAGCCTCAATCGCGGGGTGTCGGTGAGCCTTCACACAGCGATAGACGTACCGAGACACCTGCTCGCCCTCCACGAAGAGTACGTCAGCGACATCGTTCAGAGCTAGGGGTACCTAAACGTCCTGAAGAAGGGCCTCAACGTCCAAGATATCGACTCACCGCTCTCGTCGTTCACCGCCCTGCTGAACGAGTACGAGCTCAGAAACGCGAGCATCATCGGCAAGGATATCAACGGAGACCCCCAATCGACGATCGTTCACACCCTGGAGAAAATCGTCGAGGAAAGCTCGAGCGAACCCAATTAGCTCGTCCCGTGGGTGGACGGAGCTTGCGTCCATGGTCGGATGATGAAAGGAAAAGTTTACGGGAAGTAGGGTCACCCCGACGAGGCTGGAGCGAACTTCTAGCCGGATCTGTTGGGCGAGGGCGGGGCAAGATGGACTGTTTTTATCATTATTATTTTTATTTTTATTTTATTTTCTTTTTGAGGGAGATTAAAAGACAAAATTTCGTCTCGGACGGAGGACATTGGTCCATTTTGCCCCGCGAACCCCCCTGTACGGGGGCAGGGATATTATCGAGGTCAACGATTCGAAGCGACTCTTCTACATTCGGGGGTAATTAACTGGGGCGGTTCTCCACATCGCGCGATAACGTCGCGATAATCGAGCTTTTGTCAGAAAAGAAAATAAGAAAAATTCTGTGCGCGTATTTGTTTTTTGGAGATTTTGAATGTTTCGTCGAAAGGGAGTGGGAGACGCGCGTTTGCTGAATAGTAATTGTATCGAGAGGTATTCGAGATGGTCCACGATATACATAGAATAATACTAAAAATATATTTCATAATTATATAATTTTCGTCCGATGATTCAAGACTGATCTTAATACAACTGCACAAGACAGATGGGGGGGAGGGGGGAGGGAGGGAAGTAGATAATAAGAAAATTCTTATCGAAAAATTTGTCATGCGATTCCTTTCTCTCCCCCCGAATTCATTCGAAACACAATCCGTCACGCTTTTTTTCGTCACGGATGCAGATATAATAATCGTCAAACCTTGATCGCGATTCATTTTTTTTTCTACCGCAGTTATTTTTTTTTTTTTTAGTACGGTCTAATATTGAAACGCAAAGGATCGGGAGATACACCGAAAAGGGGTTGAGACTGCAGTAACGTACTTCCGGTGTGCTGCATCGTTGAAACTCTGGCGCCGACGCGGAACGGAATAGATCCGTTGCGTCGAGCGTTTCCACTATCATATCGAAACACGTATTTAACAACCTTAGCTTTAAGGATATCAGTATCATAGGTATATAAATATAAATATTCGTGGCAGGTGCGTTATCGCGCATCACACGCGGTGTATAAAATATAAAAGAAAAAAAAAACAAGCGAGAGGGAAGGAAGGAAGAAAAAAAAAAACAAAACGCAGCAGATCACGATCGAGTATAAATTTTCTAGTCTTCGTAGGATCCTCGCCTTTTTCCTACCCAACCCTCATCAATAAATCCACTCCATTCCCCCGTGTGCCTCAAAGGTTCGTCCTGTTCTCCCACTGTAAACGCGATTTACGAATCTAAGTATACTTTTTGGCGAGATATAGTTAGATCAATGCGGGTCGTAAAAAAATATATATAAAAAAAGAATAAAAATAAAAAATGCTTCGCGATTCATTCGACTTGATCGATGGTGTCGAAACATTATTATAGCCGGAGACGGCGTACGATCGTTAAACCACCGATACACATAGTTACTGTAAAACGGAATGAACGTGTGAGAGAACGTGAAAGAGAGACGTGTGCGTGTCCAACAGGCAGAACGGTATGTGGAAGTAAAAACAGAAACACGCACGAACACCATTGTATATATTTGTACATAACATTATTCGATATATTGCTGATGAAATTGCCAACTGTAACATTTACGACTGTATCCGAGACCAATAAAACGCAGAGAAAAAAAATATCGCGTCTACTTCGGTGATTTCTGTGTTTTGGAGCGGAGAGGATAAAAAATAAACGACGTTTCCCGGGCCAATCCCGTTGATCCCCGTCGAGTGACGATATCAGGATAGATAGTGATAGATATAATGGAAGTTTCAAGTTCGATATCCCGGTATACGACATTAACGAGGCTCGGGTTAAAAGTACAGCGGGACGAGGAAGCCTTTCGTCTCAGAGTCAAGGTAACTATCTCATCTCGTCGCTCGCTATTTCGAGGTGAGGGAGATCATAGCGGCGAAGGAGCGGGTCGAAGGGTCGGGGCTATAATAGGAGTTAGCGAGCGTCGCTGAACGACCCGAGAGATGAAGAGAAAAAGAGTGAAACCAAGGGGGGAGATATCGGATCTTGAAGAGTCAGTAAACTGGCGAAGAGGAGGTGATGTGGATCCGAGGGAATAAAAGGGCTCGGTTCATTGTGTCAGCGGCCTATATAAACTAGTGAACAACCATCGATAATGGTTCAGTATAGTCAGAGGAGCGGGGCAAGACGGACTATTTTTACCAATTTTTCAATGAGCATAAAAATACATAAAAATATGTCTGCCGGAAAATACAAAAAATGACTTATTTTTTTTTGCAATTTTTTAGCCCTAGAAAGATGCCTGTAAAAATTGTAGTTATTCGTAATTTCAAAGCCATGTCTTATGTATTTTTCCCCACTGATCACTAATCTACCACTTATTTCTACCTTAGCAATTTCGAGTGCTCCAGCCGTTCTCAAGATATACGATTTCCGATTTTGGGTCTGAGACGCAGACACATACACATGCACACATCAAAATTCAAAATATGGTTTTCCCATGTTTTTTAACATTCTGAATATGTTTTCATAAAAATCTCGAAACATTTTTTTTTACTCATCAATTTCGAATGGAGAACATCTGCTTTGCCCCGCTCTCTTCTACTTATCTTGAGCTGAGATGCATCGAGCTCAAAAAAATAACGATGCATACGTTTGTTCGCAGATAAATAATTTGGAGCTCGACAACGGTATGTATGATTGACATAAATACAAATAGCCACAACTCTACGCCATACATAATTTTTTTGTTTGTTCTTTTTAAGGTTTATTTCCCGTTTCTCAGTCTCGCTGACCCCCATTGTTATATTTTTCTTTTTACGTACGGAGCTTGTATATCCTTGGGATTGCACACAAGCTCGTAGTTTCTTCCACGCGTTAATACGCCCCGGGCGGAGATAAAAAACATTACACATTACACAAATTGGTGCACCGGGGTCTCGTACCTTCTCTCTTACCCTCCGTTACTGGTTTCGCAAATCCCGAGCTTTTCTCTGGGCAGACCAGGATTTTTGTTTTCACGAGTGCGCGTATTGTGCACATCTGTGCAATTATGCATAGCCCAGATACGAGACGAGACGAGTCTCTGCTCAAAGACACAATCAACGATACTGTCCCATTCACTGAGACATTTTTACACGTTCTTTCTTTTTTACCTCACATTATTTTTCCACCTCTTGGAGTGAAAAAAAGGATGATTCTGTTCTCCGAGGCCGCACGTCTTGGCCCACTTTTGGTTACACGTTTTTCCATTTTTTTAACATCTTTTCGTTTCCTATATATTTCTTAAACTCACATTATTTTTCCATCCATAGGAGTGAAAAAAAGGATGATTCTGTTCTCCGAGGCCGCACGTCTTGGCGCACTTTTGGTTACACGTTCTTCCATTTTTTTAAACATCTTTTCGTTTCCTATATATTTCTTAAACTCACATTATTTTTCCACCCATAGGAGTGAAAAAAAAACCAATAGGATGACTGCACACCGAGGCCGTGCGTCTTGGCACACTTTTTATGTAAACCCTATGTAAATGGAAAGACCGGCCACCGGTTAGTGGCTCCCAGGAGTCTCGTGATACCGAAAGCTTACGAAAAACTTTGCTGGCTCTTTTTGCCCCAGCCCCTCCCCGGCGTGTCACGAGGTAACCTCCCGTACTTTACTGCGCTCCACTGCTGCGAGAAACAAAAGGAGTTCACTGCCGGAAGAGGAAACAAAGTACGAACAGGACAGTGTCGTACGGGATTGAATATCCTTGCTGCAGTAGCCGAACTGTCTTTTTTTTTGTCACGAGACAACGGCTCGTGTATGTCGCCGTGTATGGATTTTAAATGTAAGAAGAAACTTCGAGCTTTCGATAAAACGAATATTGTGTAGAGTCGCATCGTGGTTTGGTAGTATATCCGATTTCGCCGAGTCTCCCGCTGAATAGAATTACATTACGGAGATAGGGTGAGCCGCGTTTCGTGAATGTACCTCGACTATAAAACGAGACGATGAAGTCGTAGTAGTCTCGGTCGTGGTTGCTCAGATCAAGTCTCTCGCGGTGCCCGCGGAGACATTACGGACAGGCATACATAGAAGTACGAAGAACCGGTAATGGAGCGAAAGATAAAGAAGAGGGAAGAGACCTCGATTGAGAACGCACGGTGAATGGCGTAGTACGGGAGAGCGGGGCGAAACGGACCAGTGCCATTCGTTCGAGTAGATTTATTAAAATCAAATAAATTACGATCTTCAAATTGCGCTTATTAAGATAAAAGCAAATGTTTGCTTTCCTTAAGAAAATCCTTATTAGATTCAAATAATGGCTCTTTAGGGTAAGTAAAAAAAATGTATTCAAAGATTTGTACTTAAAAATTGCTTGTTGATGCATCGTTGATAGTAAAAATTACTCGTCCAACTTAAAAATTCGTTTCTGCGTCATTCATATATGACTTTATTCCCATACGATCGAAAGTAGCGGGTCTCTCACGAAAAAAATAAAAAAATTATTTGACATAAATATCTCTTTATAGATTCAAATAAACAGATATTTATGTCAAATAATTTTTTTATTTATTCCGTGAGATAATTTACTAAGGACGAAGAAAAATGTTTGTTTGCTTCATAATCTAATAGAGCATTAATTAATTTATGATATATTTATTTATTTGATAGTATCAATACTATCAAACAAATAAATATATTAGAAATTACTTAATCCTTAAATTTTCTTTGACTGGAATAAACTTTTTTCTGGATGTGCGAAAAAATAAAATATGCTCGACGGGTGGTCCATCTTGCCCCGCTCACCTCTTATAACTCTATGTACATGTACCGACGCGAATATAACTGAATAGGGAAAATCTAACGAGACTATATGCTCGACGACGAGATTGTGGGAAGGGCTGAAGAGCCGCGCCTGGACCGGGCGGAGGGTGAGTGAGCCTCCAGGAAGTGGGGAATTCGAGCCTCGAGATGGACGGAGAGAAGCAGAAATGGCCGGGGGCCATCGGGTATTCGCCGTCCTCTCGACGTCCTCCTAAACGTCGTAATTGGAGCTGGTTCTCCACCCTCTCGTTTTCTTTCCGTTCCCTTCTGTGTCTCTCTCGATGCCAGCCATCTCCATCGTCGGCCCGGCAAAAATCTCCCCCGTGGCTTTTCTTTCGGGGTGGGTTATTTTGCTCTCTTCCGGTCTCTTCCCTTCTGCTCGAGAAGAACGGCAACGGATAAATACGATATGGGGGACGGTCGCGAAAAATTTATAAGCGAACCCTATCGACACATTCTCAGACTCCTTCGTCCTTCCTTCGCCGCGAACGTCTTCCTCCTACCCAGAACAGCAATTTCACGCCAGCATTGCACTGTGTTTATAATTCTTTCGTAATTGTTTTGAAGAGCGGGGCAAAACGGACCATTTTTTACCGAATTCTCTTAAACGTCTCGTTTTGAATGAAGGGCCATGGGCCGTTTTGCCCCGCTCCTTACCGGCAGGCGATAGCAGAGGTGGAAGTTGTTCTCGCTATTTCTTGGCTTCGTGCCGAAAGGGCTGGTAGTATGGAACAGTATTCGCAAGTACGCCGGGAATGCCAACGTTAATTTGGAGTTGCAATCAACGTTCAGAGGCGTCTCTGTACTGTATAACTTCGCCCTCAAACCGGAGCTATGATACGAGGGACACCGTTAGACCAACCACGACTTGGTACTCGCATGGATAGCTATAGATATATCCGCACTGTTCCCTGTGTATATGTATGTATATATTCTCCGGGTTTGTCGGCCTCCTGACCGTCGTTTGGTACAATCGTCGGCTAAGTGTGGAGATCCTTGCGGGTCATTTCCTACGGGAATCGTCCGCCCGGATGCGGACTCTTGGGTACTCTCACGTGTGCGATTCACCCTCACAATCTTCGAGACTCTCACTTGCGAGCTCGAGCGAAGAATCTTTTCCACTCGCTTTGATCATCTCCGGACACATTCTCGGCTATGGCCGAGAAAACGACGAACTCACGCTATTGCGTGAGTTCGTCGTTTTTCTCGTTAACTCTGCAACGTGCGGCTTTTGGGGCGGAACACAATTCACTCCGGTAGAGTTACATTATTGATATTCCGAAAGTCGTTATTTAGAGGTAAAAATGCGGGCCGTCGGACGGTAACGGTCCATTTGCGTACAACTTTATGACCGGAAAGCTGAACATTTTTAAGAATTTTTGGTAAACTTTTTAAAATTATTTTAATCACGTTGAAGTCACCCAGTTAGAGATTAAACCCCATTTCTTAATTAAACCCCTTTAACCGTCAAGATTTCACGTGAATTCAGATTCACGTGAAATCTTGACGGTTAAATGCATTTGGCAAAAAAACTAAATGAGAAACGGGGTTTAATCTCTAACTGGGTGACAAATTTCAACTTGTTTAGCTGAAGCTGTTCTAAAGTTGTGGCAGTTCTTCTAAATGTGATTTCTGATTTCAGACTCTTTTTTTATAAATGTGATTTCTCTCTGTTTTGAAGATCCTTATGTTTTACATGAATATCGTTAAAAAAATGAAAACAAAGCTTCATCTTTGAGGAAGAAAAAAACACGAGTGGTCACAGTGAATCGGTTTGGTAGATACTCCGCTTTTTTTTCACCTTGGATGAGTCATCTCTCGGTCAGCTGATAAATATTCATCGGACGGATATGAAATTTTGTAATTATGATATTAGCAATGGAAATCCACGGTTTTTCATGGTCCGAAGCAGAATAGTCGAGTAACGCCGTCGTGGCTAGTTTTAACTCGATTTCCATATTTTTCTAACATTGGATAGAGATGAAGAGATGGAAAGCGAATTTGTGGAAAAAGTTATTCGCTGATGAGCGACGTTCCGGAGTATGCTCTGGGATGGGCTTCGCGCCCTCCCGAGTGGATTCCGGGATGCGTAATAAGCGCAAAACTTTTCTCTCTCTTCCGCACTCTCTCTGGGTGTCTCGTTAATTGTCCCGCCGTGCGCGAGATGCGCTGCGGATTCGCGAGAAAGAATTCACGAGCGTTTTCTCAGAACTGGGAACGTCACGCGCGCTGTTTCACGCGAACCGACAGCAAGGTTCACAATCCAACTTTTCGACCGGAAGTGAAGCATTTCAGCTCAGACTTCACGGACGAAAAGTGAGATTTTGTGCTGCCGAAAAAAAACATATTTCACATTTCAATTAGGGTAAAAGTGGTGAATATGGCCCACCTCGATTAACACGTAAATCAATAATATATAATGAGAAAAAATTGCATAGTAAAAGCAACAAGACTGATTTTTTTCCACAAAAAATAGTTGCCAGGCGGAACGTTTACATCTTATAGTTACAACAATGACAAAACATCATGATTGCAACCATAATTATAGTTTAATCAATGAAATATATACTATCAGAAAGTATCTATATAGACATTCCCCCTGGAAACTATTCGCTATAGTAGGAAATACCATCCTTTTTCTCAGTGTATGGACCGGGCCATATTCCCCACTTGTACCCTATTCTACGCGGGAATTTTGAAAAAAAGCCCTGCTAAATCTGGAAGCAAAATAAATGTTGTATTGTTATACTCGTCGATTAAATAACCTGACGCACATTATTCAAAAGTGTGGGCTTGTCACTTTGGCTGTCTGCATCTCCTTAGATCGACATTCGCGTTAGAGTAGCGTAACATGCGTTCGGAAACCTGGCCATGACGTACGGACGGTAACTGTATGAGACACGAGGGAATACGTTAAAACCGAGTAAACCAGCGGTAGTTTATGAAACTGGGTCTCTTCCGGGCGCGAATTCTATACCGGTGGTGAGCAGCACCGGGGGGAGCTGTCGTTGTGTTTTATGATCCCTCTCGCAGCGGCGGCGGTCGCGGAACTCGCGGAATTTCTCGTCGCTGCGAATAGTTGCGAGAGTGTTTCCCCAGCTCAATTAATTAAACCGCGAGTATTCGAATAATCGAGTAAAAATGAAGCATCGCGCCGGTCCAATAATAAATACTCTCATCTCCAATAGAGTTCCAACAGAGCATCGCGCATTCCGCGCGAAATAAATACGCGTCATTCGTTACGAAAATTAAATACCACTTTCTTTTTTTTTAAATAAAAAAAATTCTCCGAATCTCCATCCGGCGTACACTGCGAAGGCAATCATAAAATATTTTGGGTTTTAGTCCGCTGCACTTTTTAAAGCGAATGGCCAGAGTGTCGCGAGCTTGGGTGGCAAAGGCTATGTGTGCCAGAAGGGTTGCAGCGGCGAGCAACGAATTTAATATCAAAAAGTCTGGAGGCGAATACGCGTCAGGACTTTCAAGTACTGAGAATCTAATTTGAGCGTCACTTGCGGTAAAGTGCCGCGGGCAAAAGAAAAGGTCGGGGCGGGGTGGCCAACAGAGCAGAACGGATGCAACTATACAACTTGTGCGAGAGCGGAGAGCGTTCGAAATGCAGCCACATTCGATGTTTACACTTGAGTGTAACAACGAATTTCCGTGGGCGCGCGCTCTCGCCCGCCCTGCCGCTCACACAACGAGAGTAAATGTTATTTTAGGGGTTGCAAGGGGGTCAGGCGGGCCTCTGCGCTGCGCTGGCTACTCTGGCGTCCACCAAACACTGCTGTTTCCACTGATGCAGGTATCGCGGCGACCGGACGAAACACGCTCGCAGCGAGAAGAGTTAAATAATTCGTTGCGCAAAATATAAGCCCCGAGTAATTCCCACAACCCCGCGCAACGTTTCATATTGCAGTCGTTGTATAGAGACAGCATTTGTAGTTGTTTAATCATCCCGCAGCAAACATTTTGTGGATATATGGAAATGTAGAAATATGGAAATATGGAAATATGGAAATATGGAAATATGGAAATATGGAAATATGGAAATGTGGAAATATGGAAATATGGAAATATGGAAATATGGAAATATGGAAATATGGAAATATGGAAATATGGAAATATGGAAATATGGAAATATGGAAATATGGAAATATGGAAATATGGAAATATGGAAATATGGAAATGTGGAAATATGGAAATATGGAAATATGGAAATACAGAAATATGGAAATATGGAAATGTAGAAATGTAGAAATGTAGAAATGTAGAAATGTTGAAATGTAGAAACATATTTACCTATTAAAAAAATTCTGCATCTGTTTTTCCGCCCTTCCGGTATATTCGTCATCAATTCTTATACCCAATTTTCCACAGTCATGCGGTTCGTAAATTCCTCTCATGAGCCGCAAAGTACCGTTATTCGCAGTGCCCACAGTTTCTCCAACGGCCCTTTGAAGCGTTAAATTAAAACCTGGAAGTAAAGAATGAAATTTGTGCAACTATGCAGCAATGCGCTCGGGTCGTTAATTCGTGCCAGGAAGGTCTAGGTAGGATGATCCTACCGAATTTTTGTCCGCCTCCTCGTTGCGGTATGAGGCGGAAAATAAAAATGAATGGAACCAACTGTCGCAACTGTCTCGAGCATTGTGTCGAACGGGGCCGTCGGTGTAGCTATAGGGTGGAAGAGCTGTTATTTTGCACGAAAAGCAACTTCCATTTCTGACGGTTTCCACGGTAGGTACTTCGGCTATAGCTTCGGCATTGTGTACTCATATAGAGAGAGAGCTGCTTGTTAAGTTGGGTCTGGCGCAGGTTTTGAGGTGGTCGCGACGGGTGCGTGGCATGAGGAGGATATCCTGCACTTCCGCCGCAGAGGGTCCGGGGAAACCATGGTAGGCCATGGAGAAATGAGATGGAAACCCAGGGAGCAGCGGATATTGTCTGAACATTGCGCTGACGTTGGAATTCCGGGCTAGACTGCGGCGAGGGCGATCGGGGGAGGGGGTGGGGGTGGGGGTGGGGCAGGTGGAAGGGAACGCAAATTTGACGCCCCGTTGGAAGGATTGGCTCGTTCGTCGATCCGACGGAATTGAGAGGAACGGCTTGAATATTACGATATTACGAAGGTCCATACGAATATCGATGAATCATTTTCGGTGGAATTATAAGCGGTTTACATTCCGCAGATTCACTTCCATTTCCCATTCCACGAGTTATAGGGAGGGTATTAAAACTCGCGGTCGTAAAGCTGATGATGCATTGCCGCTGGAACCGCAAGCGTATTCCGGAAGGAAAGGGTTGAAGTCGAACGAGCTAAAGTTTTTTTGTTTTTTCTTTATTTTTTTGCGAACAGCGAATATTATACCTCGATGGATGAGGAAGCCTGTTTGTCAATCGGTCGAAGAGGAAGAGGTGCACTGAGAAAAAGAAATGGTTGGATTAAGCAAATGCGCGGTGACATGCGTTCAAAGGTGTATTTGGTTGGTACAACAATATTTGTTTTAATCAACAAATTTTGAATAAATTGAAGCGAATAATCGCTCAACAAAACAATGCGTCATTTGTACCAAACAAATAACAGCTTTGAACGTATGTCACCGCGACTTTTGGTTAGGGTAAAAGTGGGGAATATGGCCCGGTCCATATATCATTGATTTACGTGTTAATCGAGGTAGGCCATATTCACCACTTTTACCCTAATTCAACCAATTTTTTTTCTCAGTGTGATCGGGCCATTCAATGCGACGGACCGCGGAAGGGGCCGATCTTTTTGTGAAGTGAGCGGGTATGAAGTGAGCGGGTATATACTCGGTGAAAGCGATCGTGTTTCCACAGTTTGACAAAAGAGTCAGGTAAAAATAATCCTCGAAGTTTTGCGGCCGGGAGTGCAACGTCACCGCGATACTTTCCATCGCGATTCCACGCGTTTTCCTCGAGCCCGAGACTTCTTTAATCCCTCGGATTACCCGACCTGCAGACGCGGACGGATTGCCGAGCGTCGGATGCTGGCGCGAGCGTGGCAAGAAGCGTCGTGAATCTTGTCGAACGGAAAAAGTGCGAAAAAAAAATTGGATTTGTCGGGGAAAGAAGGAAACTACTCGAACCGCCGGTTCTTCGGATAGCTTCGTGCACGATTCGCTGGACGCCTAGCCGGAAGTCGTCTCGCCTCGAACCGCAGCAGCATTTTCTTCGGATACTTCGACACCGTGTTAATCGATCGATCTGTCGCTAATCGATCGTGTCCATTCACTTTGCAGACACCGCGTCAAAGTAGGGTAGAGGGAGGCAAAATGGGACGGTGGGGCAAAACGGGACAGTGAGCAAAACGCAAGTTTCCAATCATTTTTTGATGTGCCATTTTGCCCTGTTAATAGGGTAAAAGTGGTGAATATGGCCCACCTCGATTAACACGTAAATCAATGATATATGGACCGGGCCATATTCCCCACTTTTACCCTACATCCGGTTTGTCTGTCCCGTTTTGCGCCATTCTCCCATCCAAAAATGATTGAAATATGGCGTTTTGCTCCACCGCCCCGTTTTGCCTCACCGTCCCATTTTGCCCCGCTCTTTCCTACTTGTGAAGCGTCGTAAAAAGATTCGTCGAGTGACTCGTGAAACGCGCCAAGAAAAATCGTGCCGAAGCCAAGACAATCCTTTCGCTCGGCGATCCAGGCCCGAACTGACGCTCCGACGTCGTCCGATATAATTTGTTACGGCGCAAGCTCAAGGAAAAAGCGTCGGGGTTCAAAGCTGTTAGGACAATCCACTTGACAAATCGCCCAATCGTCGGAGCGACGGACGCCGCTTTCTTTCTCGTCAATTACCGTAACCGATGCGATTTCAATATATTTCTCAGGCATTCGCGTGGCAATCGAGCCGAGAAACACGTGAGCGCGATCGTTAAGCCATATCACAATTTTTTCTAACCTTCGAAGCTGGACATCTTCGCTCAGCGATAAACGATTGAAAAAAAAACCGTCTCAGTCGGGTCGCCGACCCGTTATTTTACTCCGCTCGTCGGGCTATTAAGAATACAAATTACAGATGACGAGACCTCTTTCGACGTCCCTTCCACGTCGTCGACGCGACGACGCGTCTCCGTCCTGGACTTCTTCGTACGCCGAGAGTTCATCGTCCCTAATCGCTCGCTCATCGATCCTCGCAACGTTGGACACGTATTTGTACCCTCGCGCAACCGCCGTGCGTTGGTCGGGATTCACTTTTTCACCCCAAACTTTTGAGATCGTAATTATTATCGTAACAATGTACGAGCGCCGTCTCGTGAAATATGCCAGGATATCTCGAGTCGCGGGAATCCGAGAAGGCGATAATAAAGAAAGGGGTAGGGTAAAAGTGGGGAATATGGCCCGGTCCATACATCATTGATTTACGTGTTAATCGAGGTGGGCCATATTCACCACTTTTACCCTAGATCGATTTAATGACGGACAGTTAAAAGTTGCCCGCGTAACGAGAGTTATCGGGTAATTACTATCGCGTTTCCCCATTGTTAGCTGCGAACAATTGCGAAGGCGCACGGTATGCAATTCGTAGGAAAGAAATTAATTTTCCATCTTCGTGTCAGGCTTATTGTCGCGATTCCTGCCCTTCTTCCCGCTCCGCCCGCTCGCAGCTGCGCTCGGGTTTCAGCTACTTTTCCTTTTCCTACTCCTCCGCCGACGACCATGCCGGACCAATTACGAAGATACCATTGGTACAAAGATGTCGTGGAACGATTGCTGTTTGTCTGCGGGCTGTGGCCGAGCGCGAATCCCGGCCTGCTCTACCGGCTGGTACCGTTCGTACATTGCCTCGCGTGCGGTGCGACTTTGGGCGTTATTCTAAACTTCTGCTTCCACAACTTCGCGAACCTCGATCTCTTCTTGAAGGGCCTCGGTACGGCGTTGGGTTACTCGATCGTGTTGCAGAAGGTAACCGGAACGAATTCCTCCGACAACGAACCGTTCTACACCGAGAAAAAAAAATTGGTTGGATCAACCAAAAGTCGCGGTGACATACAAGCTGTTATTTGTTTGGTACAAATAACGCATTGTTTTGTTGAACGATTATTCGCTTCCATTTATTCAAAATTTGTCGATTGAAACAAACATCTTTGTACCAACCAAATACACACTGAAAAAAAAACGCTTGCTGCCAAAGAAAAAAAAAATGTTTGTTTCCATTCTACCTTCAATTCTTACAATTCCATATGATATTGAAACAACGACGGCACACTGAGAAAAACTTACATAGTAAATAGTTCCCAGGGGGGACGTCTATATTTTACAATTACGATAATGACCCAAAATTATAGTTGTAACTATAATTATAGTTTAATCAATTGAGTATATACTATCACAAACTATCTATATAGACGTCCCCCCTGGGAACTAATCGTTATAGTAGGAAATACCGTCCTTTTTTTCAGTGCAAGACTGTCAAGATGACATGTTATCGTTTCAAGCCGGTATGAAATCGTACAAATTGAAAGTAGAATTGAAACAACATTTTTTTTTTCTCAGCCTGTGAGCAAATTTTACTTGAATCAATGATATCTTTTTTTTGGTGCACCTTTGAACGTATCTCACCGCGCATTTGCTTGATCCAACCATTTCGTTTCTCAGTGTACGGTTGAGATGATTGTTCCTATCGCCTGAATGTCTTGTCAATTCCAACGACGCGGGGAAGGCTATTTGCGTGATCGTGTATCGGAAGCGTTTGATCAAACTCCACGTCAGCCTCAACAGCGCCTTCGAGAAGGATCTCCAGGACTCCAACCTACGACCGATTCTGCTATCGCCGCTCCGCGTCTTCAGTTCGCCGTCTTACGTCTTGATCGTCATGACTTACTTGGTGCATTTGATTTACTGGATAACGCCGCTGGTCGCCATCGCCGTGCAATACTTTCGGCACGTCGATGCCATCAGGTACATTCTCCCTTATCCGTCGATATATCCCTGGACGATAGGCGGTTGGCGCTATCCGGCTCACTACACGTTCCAGCTCTACGCTGGACTCAGTCACGGTGCGTTCAGCTCGTCGATCGACGTGTTGTTCGCTTACTACATCTTCCAAATTTGCGGACAGCTGCGCACCCTCTCGCAACGCATGACGAACGTCAAGTCGCACGAGGACTATCGCGTGGTGATACGCGAGTGCGTCGCCAGACATCAGATTCTGACCAGGTGCCAGGATCATCTGGAACGGATTTACGGCCCAATCGTCATCGGCATGCTGGTCGTCAGCGCGATGATCATGTGCGCTCTCATTTATCAGGCCTCGCACGTGAGCAAATTCTACCTGACTTTGGATTGAAACTTACATCGAGACTTGATTGTACACTTACAAAAAAAATACGGTTCGATCAACTGAAGATTCGGGCGGGGAAGTTCTAATAAATATTTTGTTGGTTGCAGCTAAAAAATTGTTTCAAGCATTAAAATATTTTATTCGACCAATAGAATATCTGTTTGAACGTCCCTGCGAGAATCATCGGTTGATTCACCCTATTTTTTTTTATCAGTGTACGAGACTATGAAAATCCTTATTGGCAGATAAGTCCGGGAAAAGCTGCGCTGGTACTTGGTTACATAGCCATGAAGGCTATGCAGACTCTGTTTTACGGAGCGTTCGGATCGCTGCTCACTACTGAAGTAACATTGGCGGAAGCCAAAGAATCTGATGCGAGAGAGATAATTGGGTGATCGCACCCAGAAAAAAAACGTATTTGACAGCCACCGCTTATTAAGATTAAGTAAAATATTTATTTGATTTAAATAAATATTTATTTCATTTAAGTAACTATTTACTTAATTTAAATAAACATTTATTTAAATAAAATAAATATTTTACCGAATCTTAATAAACGGTGGCCGTCAAATAAATTTTTTTTCTGGATGCGCATGGTTACTTTCGTTTCGTCTATTGCGCTATTTTTCTGTTACACCAGGCTGACACCTTCCGGCAGGCCGTTTACGGGAGCGACTGGGCAGGATCGGGTGAAAAATCGTTTATGACCGACATTCTCGTGATGATAACTTACAAGCCGTTGCCCATGAGGGCGTGCAGTATGTCGACCATATCGGTGGATATGTTCGTTGCCGTGAGTTTCTCCAACACAATTTTTCGTCTTTTCCTGAGTTTCTTAAAATACTGTTGAGCTTTCCAGGTATGCAATACAGCCTTTTCGTATTTCTTCATGTTGCGGACGCTGGAGGACAGCAACAGCGCTTAAATACGTCGATCATACGGAGATTATGTTTTCCGCACTTGACCGATTGTACTGTTAACGAATTGTAAAATGGATACATTGAGTCACGTATTTCTTTGAGTGTCGAATTTATATTCTTCAAGATGGAGTATGTATTTTTAACCGGAAGGACACATTTTGCTTTTGTGTCTCTGAATTTCTTAAACTACAATTTAGTTTTCCAAGTATGCAATAAAGCCTTGTCGTCTTCTTCATATTGCGAACGTTGGAGGACAACAACAGCGCTATTTAAGCCAATTACACTAAGATCGTGTTTACCGCACTCGAACGATTATACTGTGAACCAATTGTAAAATAGATACAAATTGTGTTACGTGTTTCTTTGGATGTCGGATTAATATTCTTCAAGACAGAGTATGTTTTTAGCCCGAAGGACTTTGATTCATCCTGGATATACAAAAACGACCACGCCGATCACTTGTGTTTCCTGGCGTCGAGTGGTCATTCGACCAAAGTGCATTAGACTCCCGTGCCACGTCAATCGAATTAGTAATGACGAATCGCCGACATACCTCTCCACCTAACTCCATCACGCTCCCCCGGCATAAATGATGAACCCGCGCGTATCCAAACTACCGTGACTACTTTGTCGATATTATCCCGCTATTACCGTGATTCGCAAAAGCTACCTCTCGCTCGCCAACTTCCATTTTCCCAACGAGAAAGAACTTCGAGCCCCCTCGTTACCCGAGCGATTTTGTCGTCAGCTTTTATTCTTATACCTCTGAGAATGGACGATCAATTGATGAAATATGAGAGTTACGCTCGCGGTATCAAACGAATGCTACTCTTCGCCGGACTATGGCCCGGCCGCGTGTCCTCGAACGTTTTTCGACTGGTCGTCATTATTCACGTGCTCACGTCAATCGCCACGAGCGCGGCTATAATGAATTTCGTTCTCAGTCACGTGACGAATCTAGGCCTCGCTACAAAGGGTTTGGGAATAGCGGTCAGTTTCTTCACTATCATACTGAAGGTAATTGATAACAGCGATAACAGCAATATCGATATCAGTCTCTCAGAATGATCGTTAAGAGTTGCCTGTTGTTCCAAGATAATCGTCTTCGTGATTAATCGCGAGAATCTCGTTGTACTTCACGAGATACTGGAAACGACTTTTCGGGAAGATTTGGCGAACGAAGAACTGCGACCGATACTGCTGTCGCCGCTTAATTTCTTTTACCGCTCCACGCTGTACCTCTCGGTATCGACGTGGGCGATCGTTACCATATACTTCGTCACCCCACCGATATCCATAAGCGTACAAATGGTCCGGAACGTCAGTCCGATCAAATACCGTCTGCCGTTTCCTTCCCAATATCCCTGGACCGTCGCGGAAAATAGTCTTCTCTATCCGACGCAATACGTCATCGAGATGTGCGCCGGTTGCGCCGTCGCCGGAATAACGGCCGCGACCGACGCCCTGTTCGGTTTCTACATCTTCCAAATGGCCAGCCAATTTCGCACTCTCTCCCATCGCATGGCCAATCTCAAGGCAACCGACGATTACCCCACCGTCATGAGGTATTGCGCTCTCAGGCATCGAGCCCTCGCTCACTGTCGCGACAAGCTCGAATGCATCTACGGACCGATAATCCTCTGGATGCTGATGACCAGCGCGATGACCATGTGCGCCAATATCTTCCAGGCGTCGCAGGTATTTCGAAGGTAGCGTTAAAACTCCACGAATACACTTCGGATAACGATCGTTCACCGTAGATCAGCTTTGACAAAGCTGTACTGGTCATGGTGTACATAGTCATGAAGCTCATGCAGACCTTGCTCTACGGATGGTACGGATTGTTTCTCATCACCGAGGTATGTCGTTTGAACAAAAAATTAGAAATTTAACGTACCGGTATTGGAAGTTTTTATGCATAAATCAGTATATTAAATTTAATATACAAATATTACGTAAAATTACAGTACTTTTATAGTAATTTAAAAATACTTTGAGTATTATTAAAGAACTTTTATTAAAAATACCACTTTCTAAATTATTTTTTATTTACCGTACATTCACTTTAAATAACATTTGTATATTAAATTTAATATAACAGTTTATGCATAAAAGCTTCCAATACCGGTATACTGCCCGTCATTGATGCCTGGATTTTTTTACTATTAATTTTACTATTATTTACTATTATGTTTACTATTAATTTTCATGCAGTAATTTTTTGGAGTGTACCTGCGACGAGAGTTCGTCGAATATCAACGATCTAAGGTCTGTCGTTTCTGTTGCAGTCCGAAGCTTTTCGGCAATCCGTCTACTGCAGCGGATGGCCAGGATCCGGCGAAAGATCCTTCATGTCCAACGTGCTCATAATGTTGACGTGCAAGCCTCTGGCGCTGACAGCCTGCCACTTTTCCGTAATATCGTTGGACATATTCACAAACGTGGGTTCCCAATGCATGTAACTGATAATATTTGCCTACCAAAGAATGCAACTGATCGTTAATTCCGCAGATAACGAATACAGCTCTGTCGTATTTCTTCTTACTGCGAACACTCGCGGACGAGCAGTGACGACGGAGCGAATTGTCCCGTTGCTCCAGAAGCTATACAATTAGTGAATCCTGTTATGAGAGAACGATGAAACTGATTTATCTTTGTAAGATAGTTGCGTTCGGTAATAAACCCTTATGTTTCTATTAAATTGCCACAAGGCTAACGCACTTTGTTTTAACATCTCGACGCTGTTCGATCAATTTCTTTTATCTTCGACATTGATTATGGCATCTTTATACGTCGTCGACCGAGCGTGCGGTATATTTTGATTTTTCCCAAGCGATACCGTTATTCGTTCGGAGAGCGTTGGACTCGGGACTTGGTCATTGAAATTTGTCATGTCACTGCACGACATCGTAATAACAGCATAATGGCCTACCGACGATCTACGGTCCTGTCTTGCACCCCTAACTGCATCGAGTTTTCCAGCGTAAATAATGAACCTCCGCGTATCGAGGCAAGCCATCGTGACTAATTTATCCGCATTATCTTACAATACTGCGATGCGCGGTGTTTCTGCCTTCCCGAAGGGTAAAACTTCGAGTACTCTCCTTATCCGCCGATTTAGTCGTGACCGCTTTTATTCTTATACCTCGGAGAATGGACGAGGAATCGATGAGGTACGAGTCGTACGCTCTTGCGATCAAACGAATGTTGCTCTTCGCCGGACTATGGCCGGGTCGCGTATCCAAGATTTTCCAACTCGTAGTCGTCGTTCACGTGCTCACAGCGATCTCCACGAGTTCGGCAATCGTGAATTTTGTCTTTAACCACATAAGCGATCTGAGCCTTGCGACCAAAGGTTTGGGACTCGCAGTGAGCTTCTTCACGATCATACTTAAGGTAATCAGTTCGGATTATCGAATGCGGCTTCGATGTGTGACGTTTCACACGTCTGCCTCAAGGAAACTCTTGTTCCAAGGTAATCGTCTTTGTGATTAATCGCGATCATCTTGTGGGACTCCACACGATCCTTGAGACGACGTTCCGCAAAGATCTGGAAAACGAAGAACTCAGGCCTATATTGTTGTCGCCGCTAAATTTTTTTTATCGCTCCGCGCTGTATCTCTCTCTGTCGACGATGGCGATCGTTCCAACTTACTTGTTGGCGCCGCCGATATCGATAATCGTGCAACTGGTCCGCGGTGTCCGACCGATCAAATTCCCGCTACTCTTTCCCGCGCAATATCCGTGGATCATCGCAGGAAACGGTGGCCTCTATGTGACCCAATACATCATTGAGTTGTGCGCCGGTTGTGCCGTCGCCGGCATAACGATGGCCACCGACGGCCTCTTCGGATTCTACGTCTTTCAAATGTCCAGCCAATTTCGCACCATCTCGTATCGCATAACCAATCTCAAGGCATCCGACGATCATTGCGGCGTCATAAGGGAGTGCGCTCTTCGTCATCAAACTCTGACCCATTGTCGGGACAAACTCGAACGCATTTACGGACCCATTATCCTCTGGATGTTGACCACCAGCGCGATGACCATTTGCGCAAACATCTTCCAAGCTTCTCAGGTATTGCAACGATAGAATCAAACGGGTCCGTTACCTTCGTTGATGTCTGATCTGGTTTTATCGTAGATCAGTTTTGACAAGGCTGTACTGGTCATGGTGTACATCATCATGAAACTCATACAAACATTGCTGTATGGGTGGTACGGATTGTTTCTCACCACTGAGGTAAGTTCTCGAACTATTTTGATCCGGATGTTTATTACACGTGTAATAAGGGTTGTATTTTTCTTTGTTTTTTACAGTCTGAAGCTTTCCGGCAATCGGTGTATTGCAGCGGATGGGCGGGCTCCGGTGAAAGATCGTTCATGTCAAATGTACTGATAATGCTAATGTACAAGCCTTTGGCTCTGACAGCCTGCCATTTTTCCGTCATATCGTTGGACATGTTCATAGCAGTGGGTTTTCTTGACTTTTAAATACATCAGCTCATTAACTCGGCGTTTTAATGAGGACGATTGTTTGTTACTTCCAGATAGTGAACACTGCTTTGTCATATTTCTTCTTATTGAGAACACTCGAGGAAAGCAAGTGAACATTTTTGTGGACGTCCCAATCGTTTGGTTCTTTGGGATACTGCGTCCCGATTTTTGAACTTCCATTGCCTTATCCTGGTCGAACCTCAAAGCTCCGAGTCCTCACGTTAACCTTTCTTTATTTCTCAATGAGGAACACTCAAAGATCTCTACGTATTTAGGATCTACAAATTTCACAAGCTAAACATTATGGATTGAATTACTACGGCGATAATGTTTCATAAAATCAATAAAAATCGGTTATGTTCATTCCAACGAGAATCAGAAGATCATTTACTCTGGATTGTCTGGCTACATTGTACATCCTTCCGGTTCATTTTCAACTTATCATCTTCAGTCACCACGTCAAAACTTTCTCCTCATTTAGGACCTACGAATTTCCCAAGTTAAACATGATGGATTGAATGACTATGGCGATAATGTTCCATAAAATCATTAAAATCAGTTTTCTTCATTTCAACGAGAATCAGAAGATCATTTACTCTGGATTGTCTGGATACATTATACATCCTTCCGTTTCATTTTCAGCTTATCATCTTCATTCCCCGTGTCTGCGGGCGTGTAATCAACAGCATGAGTCAAAGGATCATCGATCAGTAGGTGGGCACACACAGGCACTCGGCGATGCGACCAGGGGAGGCTCATGTTTCAGAAGACAAGCACAAGCCGTCTCGTTTTTCACCGCAACAACCGACAAGGAGGTGTCGGCGAGCCACGCGATTGGCATAAATTGAGTCTTCGTATTTAGCACGCTCCATACTCCACTTACCGACTCGTATTCATTTCGTATATCCATCAACTATTCTTTCACGACAATTCTTACTTTTCAACCAGAAGTGACGTTATTCGAGAAAAGTCACTTGGAGTTTGGAAATCTCATTTTTCGACCGGAAGTGACGTATTTCCGGTATGCCATCACTTCCGTGAGAAATTTTATTATTTTTCGGAATGAGAAATTTTGTTATTTTTGGAATGAGAAATTTTGTTATTTTTCAGAATGAAACATTTTATTATTTTTCAGAATGAGACATTTTATTATTTTTCAGAATGAGACATTTTATTATTTTTTCTGGAATGTATCTCCAATACAGCCAGTGATAGAAACATGTGAATTAATTAACGGAAACGGAGCACAAGACCCTCAGCCGCTGGGGCGATCTCGTAGCCCTGCCTAAATTGGCTAAATCTCATCTGGGTACGTATTCGAATGAAATATTCCAGATACGTCGGAATCCTAACTCTCGAGCTCATTGATTCAGGACCGGGATGAAAAACCGAGGGAACCCTTTCGACAGCGTTTTTGTTCAATGAAATTTCGCAAGATAATTATAACGAAGTTATCATCCCGGTAGGGAGCCACATCGAATGGTACTATTACAAGGGAGAACACTGCTTCGGAGGAGCTTGCCAATTAACGGCCGGTGGCCTCACAAAGAGAGGTCTACTCTGGATGCCGTCGTAATCAGGATAGAAATGTCGTGCCTCCTCGTCTACAACTTCGAAGGACAAAGATCCTCTTGGCGCGGACGCGAAGGGCCACAGAGCCCGAGAACTTTGGGAGACTTTCGCCGGCAATTCTTCGAAAATTGCTACCGAAGCTGCCTCTGGCTCGGGTCCTCGGCCGCCGAAGATAATTAACCGGTAGCCCAGGGGCGCCCGAGTCTAAGCCAATTAATGGCAAGCGAATTCGCAGTCTTATAAGATTTGCCTGTACTGACGGATAAAAAAATGAGGAAACCGTTCGCACTGAAGTTATCGGAACGGAACGTTTGTTTTGGACGTGTATCAGCTAACGGACCGCAACAAATTTCATGTGTACGGAAACGCCGTAGGGTATAATAGCGCGAGCTCAGTTTCGTGGTAATAGTCGAGATAGAAGCACACGCCTCGTGCAAACAGCGCGGGCGTATAGTCAGACTGAGTGTAACGTATCGAATTTTCGGCAAACGAGGGAATTGGTGTTCCTACTCCAAGCCGCACCAGCGCCGCTGTTCTGCGATGCAATTCCGGGTGGATTTCACCTCATGCATCAAATTATATCCAGCACAATGTTGTGTCGGCTCACAATTTCTCATTTTGCTTGCCAACTATCGAAAGCTGATTTCGTAATTAATTGAGATGCAGATAGCGCTGTGTGAATGACGTAATCCGGTGAGTGAGAGATCTCCTAGAAAGCGCTTCAAAGTTCTCGAGTTTGGCGGTGGGGCACTCGAGAGGAGCTTGTAGACTGTACCGGATATCACGGCCCTCCGGCTCTCTTCCGAATGCACACGGAAAGCAATAAGCGGAGGGCGAATCCGCCAAGCTTCGAAGTGAAACTCAAGCCCTCTTCCGCACTCATCAGCAACGACGAGGAACGGAAATGCTTGGCTTGCTCGCTTGGTTATTGTTTCTCCGCCTCGCCGATTTCCACTTGGCACTAAAGCCGAGGGACCGGATGACTTCAACCATTGGGATAACTGTTTCTACTCCCACTGTTTACCCTATGGTTAGGAACAACAGAATGGTACCATGATCAATTCTACTGCTCCAAACCTTTCGACGCCACCCTCGTAGATCGACCGATTCACAGACATTTACAATGGAAATTCACAACTGGTTGCTTTCCTAAAAAAATTTAAAAAATAAACAACCGTTCTATGGGTTTTTCCAATCGCGGGCCAATGCCCAAGATTTCCACTTGGCAGCAAAGCCGAGGGACCGGATGACTTCAACCATTGGGATAACTGTTTCTACTCCCACTGTTTACCCTATGGTTTGGAACAACAGAATGGTACCATGATCAATTCTACTGCTCCAAACCTTTCGACGCCATCCTCGTAGATCGACCAATTAACAGACATTCACAATGGAAATCCACAACTATTTGCTTTTCTAAAAAAAAAAAGAAAACAAAACAACCTTTCTATAGGTTTTTCCAATCGCGGGCCAATGCTCAAGATTGCCAATCGGAAGCTGACTCATAGCGGTCGCTGCTACGTTTCGATTGCGAGAAGTGCATGCAAAATAGCGACCCAACGTTACAGTTTGGGTCAATGAGGTGAAACACTTGCGAACGGAGCATTTGGCAACCGTAAAGTGGCGAATGGTTGATCCGCAGAGATGACACGTGAGACGATCTCAGCGATCGTTCCGACGTTTCTACGTCACTGTTCTGGCGTCTGACTATTACAAACTCGTACTACTTGCGCACTCTTTTATCCGTGTGCTGGCGGAGCGCAGGCGCGTAATTGATCGATGCTTCTGCGAATTGGTACAAAGTGGTACGAGCGGGTTGTCCGTCAGCGGGAACCAATATCGTTGCGAATATTATTATAACCGAACGTTTTAATTCAATATTTCGATTTTTAAACGTTCGTCGGCCTGTCGAGCACGCGAGGGAATTCCTGGATTGATACAACCGGAGAGAGAATTTTGGAGGGTGCATTAGCGTAAAAAAAAAATATCGGGAGAGCTGTTTCGTGCAATATCGAGATAGATACGTAGCGTGTGTAATAATCGCAACGGGGATACGTGGAAAATTTCGCTACAGCGCGAACTCGCCCGCTTACTCTCGAAATTATCGAACTCACGTACCATCCATGCGTGCGCGCTGCCCGGTAACAGTTTCAATGCTGTCCAGTCGAACCGGGCGCATTAATTATTTCACGTTTATTCGAGCGGGTTTCCCCCTTGACACCTTTTGTAAATTTTTTACAGCGTCAACTGGCCGGGAAATATCGCTCGGTGCGTTATTTCCGGGGGGATTCGCAACGGCGGAGAGATAACAAAAAAAAAAACATTGCCGGGCACTTCCACAAATTAGGAAACGACGCTCTTCCGTTGTCCATTGCAAAGACGACATAATTGCGAGTTGCTAATTGCATATTTTTCAAGAGTGTAGTCTGTGTCAATGATCTCATCAATGAGACAGACAACACTCCTTCGGGAAGGCGGAACTGTCGATTTACCGGTAGGGGTAAAACTCTTCCTCCACGGGTTCGTGAATCAGTGCCGATAATTGATTCGCCGACGCGGAGATAACGCTTTGGAGAGCTAATAGCGAACGGGTTGCGGAGGTAGTCGCAGGTGGAACGGTAAATTTTCCACCAGACCCGGGACTAATTGAAGGATACCCTGAGCAGGATAGGAACGTAGAGAGAACGGAATACCTCGCAGATGCGACGGTGAATGCGGAGGAAAGGATATCAGAAATTTCACGCATATCGACACGACTCGCTCCGCGTTTCCAGAAAGGTAGAAAGAAAGCCCTTTTACCTTAGCGCAATTGCTTCCAACCGGCTCGCCGGAGAGCGTGGAAAATGGAGAGAAGAGTTCGACTCCCAGCAATTTCCGGTGTATCGCGGCCCGCCCGCGTGCCGGGCTTTAACAATGTTTTCGCGGAGGTAGACACCGAGGACTGCGAGCCTCGGGCCACGAAAACGCGCGGTGGACGCGAATCCAGAGACACGTAGTCGATCCGTCGCAGTCGATGTGTCTCGCTGGCTCCTCTCGTTGTTTGAGCTCCACCGGCTCGAGTGTATTCTTCGGGCATATAGCACGGGCATACATGAATCGTTGGATTTCACGAGAGGGAAAAAAAAAAATGCAAAAAAAGTCCAAAAAGAGGAGACCGGGAACGGAGATAGTATAAAGGGAAAAAGGAAACACCGTGGAGAGCGCGGTGTGAGGGCCGAGTGAAAGGATTATCACTTCCTCTCTTTTATCAAGTGTTTACCTGGCTGTTGCACGTGCGAGGGGTGCTGAAAACGGATCCCCTTTCGCTCGTGCATATATACCAGAGTTAACCACCCTTAGCAGCTTTCTGCTGCGCTGCGGTCGGCGACTCCCTCCGCCTCGCTTCTTCCTATCCTATAAATTCGGCGAAACCCACCAGCCCCAGCGGCCCCGTCGCTGGATAGCCGACGCGACCCTTGCTGTTTGCCCGTAGATAATACATAATACCGACCCGCACGCTCGCCGACTCAACGTCCCCGTACCGGAGGCTGCGCACCGTCGATAAATATGTATACCTCCATCCCGCATGTATTAATGCATACTGGATGCAACCCTTTCGCACGCTCCTCCGACCCCCGCATTTTACCTATAGCTATGGAGTTCCCAAATTTTCTGTGTGAAACTTCACCCCGTTTCCGGCGACACATGTTGCCCGGGCTCTTTTCCCCGCTCTCCGCTGACCGCCGAAAGCCGACGTGTTCCAGATAAACTCACTACAACCTATAATGCCGCTCCAAATTTATTCCCAGCTTAGTGCACCATCGTCGCTGAGATTGCTCGTTATTTTATGCAATATTCACCGTGGCTTCCGGGGCTCTTCGGCGACTCCGACGAATCTTCCGAGCACGAAGGTGTGCTAATGAGCCGACCGGAAGTGCCGACTCTTTTCCCGAAGACCCCAAATTAGCTCCCACACGGCAGCGTTACGTGCCTAGTTTTTTTTATCAGCCCGGCTCTTTTTCCTTCCAGGGCAGATGTTGGATCCTTTGCTGCGGAGTGTCATGCATCGGCACGGATGGAATCCGACGATGAAATTTGAAGGATGTTTCGACATATTTTAATCTGTTCGGCGGTCTGGCGGTCGCGCCAAGTTGACGAACAAATTCAATTCAATTCGCTGGATGGGATTCAAGCGATGCTTTGCAGGTCCGGCAAAGGCCACCGTTTTCCACTGTACGGAGGAGATTCGAAGCTGTCACGGACGTATGTGCACAGGACTGATATGACTGTGCCTTGGGTGGACGTTCGCGAGACTCCGCGGTGGCCACTGAATGAACAGATCAAAGACGAATGCGAGCCGTGCAGTACGCGGTCTGCGAAATAGTGGATAGAGGTAAAAAAAGACAGGTAGGGGTGTCTCCGTAGCATAGCCGGAACACGGGTTCAGTCAATCCTCGGTCGTGGCAGAATCGACGGGAGTTTCGATATCGCAGAGACACGTGAGCGATCGCATGAACATGAGGCGGGCGATGTCTGAATCGAGGGAAAGAATTAATGCTTGAAAATTACAAATACAAATATTAAATAAATCCCATGAAATCTGACCGCTTGGATAGCTTTTTTTGATCGAAATATCGAAAGGCCTTTGATCGAAATATTATATTTGTGTGCAGTTTTAGGATGATAGCTCAACATTTAGGGAAGCTAGAGTTCCCACAGAGAATTTAAAAAAAAAAGTCAAAATGACGTAGTCTCCAATCACGCCTCAATCTTCATGGAAATTGTGACCACTCTACCAGTATGCCAAATTTCGACTCGCTGTCCCAAACCTTTTCCGAGTTATAGCCGTTCACGGAGAAAAAAAAAAATGTTGGGACAACAAGAATTTTGTTACCATAACTCATTTACCTGCTTAATACAGGGACAACAAAATATTTTGCTGTAGAACCCAACATTTTTTTTCTGCCACAACAATAAATTATTAACGATCTACATTTTGTTAGTGAAACAGAACAATTTTTCTCCGTCTTTTAATCTATGCAAATTTGTCACACACACACACACACACACACACATACATCCGGACTCCAGCTAAAAATCGCATTTCTGGAAATTTTAAACTATTTTAAGTAGTCCGACATAACGATCTCGAATTTCTTTTTAAAGCAAACATAGCTTTCTGTATGAGGAAGCGAAATTGCAGGAGTTTAATATCCATCAAACAATAAAACGTGCCAAGCATTTCCCAGCAGGATTGAAGCGCCTGGTTCACTGGGTGAGGTTGTCACAGGCAGGCCGTCCAGCATAAAAGGATTACAAGGTATCGCGCCGCGAGAGAGAGTCGACTGCAGGTCCGAGGCGGGATTGAAAGAGCAAACGCCTGCAACCTGTGGAACAGTTTTGCCGAGCGGGGCCCTTTGTAGGTTCGTCCGAGTGCGAGGGGCCCGCGAACCGAGCATGTGAAAATGATCGAGCTTACCCGCCGAGTGCCGAGACGAAAAGATAACAGCAACTATTGGCAAGCGTGTAAAACGATGTTAGCGGAACGGAAACGAATTTGGCTTACGTAGGAATCAATAGGCGGACGTGTTGATTGAATAAATATTGATCGGCACGTTGCGGTTTATACGGGATTGATGGGTATTTGTGGTGAGCCGGCAAGTATCCGCGTGGGTGGAGAGCGACTGTATGAAAACAATAATTTACAGCTACGCCCGCTGGAAAGGATAATTGAGCATTGGCGGAGCCGCGGTGATGTCGCGGTTACTTTCGTTGATGCGCGGTCGGGCCCGTCGCGTTCAATGATGTAACGGAACGCGGTAAATAATTGTAATTAAATTCCGGCGTGTTGCTCGAAACTCTTCGAGCGAAACACACACTATCCCCGAGGCGAAGGTTTCGAGCGCTCATTTAAAATCTCTTCAATCCACTTTTCTTCCTCGCAGACTTCCGGTTGGCCGCGATTGGTGAGCTTCCGCCGTAGACTTCACGAGCAGACGAAGCGGCGACACGGAGGAGGCCCGAGAGCCGCCTAAGCGACGGGGAAATCGAATCTCGAGAGGAAACCCCCCCCCCCCCCCCCCCCTCGAATGTAAGGCGTGAATTTGAGCGCGATCGATCGTCGAAGGGTTTACTCGATTCTCGAGATACCGCGCCGAGGAAGGAGCGAGAGGCGAAAAAAGATCGGCGAGCGAATCTCAAGCGATCGCATCTTCACCTTAGCTCGAAGAGCCGAGGGTTTAACCAGCTTCCCCTTTACCTATCTTCGGCGCGCCCTTCACTCTCCTCCCGGGCATAATTCACTTTCATGCGGACGTCGACGACGCTCGGCGACGAGCTACACTCTCCTCCGATAGTCCCGCATTTTTCGCTTCTCCGTCCACGTCGCTGTGACCTTTTCTCATTCATTCGGAAAATCGAATCCGCGGTGTGCGCGCGCCTGTGTGTCGCACCGGGGAATATCCAGACTGGGAAGCCACATGTCCTCCAGACTGTGAAAAGCTCGCGAAATCGGTGCCCGAGAGCCCGACAGTCGGTGCAGTTCTGTCGCGAATTAAAAATGTTCGAAAAGTTTCCCCTTCGAAACGGTTATATTAAGCGCGCACTCCCGTGTAAACACATCGCGACTCGGTCTCCCGGCGAACTCTCGAACGAGAGATTTCGTTGCATTGTTTGAACGAAACGGCACAGGGAAAAAGTTTGTCGGCGCATAACGCGCTTTCTACCGGAAGCGCAATAATATTTTATTAAGCCGGTAAATTATTTTCGATGCGGATATCCGAGATTAAGCGTTATGAGTTCGATTCTTATTTCAATCAATGACCCACTCGAGTAATTTCAATCGCGCTCTATTTGCAATCGCTGCACATTGTCAACCCCGCGTCGTTCGAGAGATTTCGTTGCATTGTTTGAACGAAACAGCACAGGGAAAAAGTTTATCGGCGCATAACGCGCTATTTCTACGGAAATCGTAATAATATTTTATTAAGCTGGTAAATTATTTTCGATGCGGATATCCGAGATTAAGCGTTATGAGTTCGATTCTTATTTCAATCAATGACCCACTCGAGTAATTTCGATCGCGCTCTATTTGCAATCGCTGCACATTGTCAACCCCGCGTCATTCGAGAGATTTCGTTGCATTGTTTGAACGAAACGGCACAGGGAAAAAGTTTATCGGCGCATAACGCGCTATTTCTAGGGAAATCGTAATAATATTTTATTAAGCTGATAAATTATTTTCGATGCGGATATCGGAGATTAAGCGTTATGAGTTCGATTCTTATTTCAATCATCGGCCGACTCGAGTAATTTCAATCGCGCTCTATTTGCAATCGCTGCACATTGTCAACCCCGCGTCGTTCAGCTTTTCTTTCCCCTGCACGCGCGCTCATCGCTCCGTCGTTCTCGTCCCGGAAGTTCCCGGGGCTTTAGAGACTTCAAAGCCTCGCTTCTGTCACGGCTTCTTCAATACAAGTAATTAAAAACTCGGTGAAACTCCCGCGGCTCGGAGTGGGGAGCGGGAAAGGCCGAGGCTCGGAAACGTTTCATAAGATTTAATAAATAAAATGAAAGAAAAATCCTGCGCTACTCGGAGGTTTACACTTTTAGAGTGCTATACGCTAGCGGTAATCTTACCGTGGATTTAACATATCTATAGCGGTCTCCGCGTGGCGACGGGGGATGCGAATTTTACTGGAACGCTTCGCTTCTCGTTCTCCCGGATCGTTTCTACGCCACTATAGAGCGCACCCAATGAGTATAGTTGGGCTCGTGGCCCGCGACTTGCAAAATTCTCACCCCGTTAACTTCCCACGAGTTTTCCCTCGAGAAGTTTTCCGTAAAACCCCGAAGACCCCGGAGGAAACTTTGTTCTCTCGCTTCACGTCTGACCTTAACTGACCCGACCTCTTCTTCCACCTCGCACTTTAGTTCCCATCTTCTTCGGTAGCGCCCGATCTCTCACTCTTTATCTCGTCTTCGTCTTATCCACCGGCCTTACCTCGTGGAAATCTCCCGGGCGGAGGGGAACACGATCCCGAAAGCTCTTTCCTTGATTGCTCGAGTATCGTGGTACCTTAATGGTCAGAGAGACGGGAAGGACCACGAGTGGAGATGAAATTTCGGAGATTTGGTTGACGTGGGAAGTACGGAGTTTACGGAATTATATTGCGTCTTGGAGGATTAAGATTTGAGGTATGAGAGGTCGCTCTGTGCACTTTAGAAAGATAGCGCTGAAAACGGGGCAAAACGGACCATTTTCGTCGATTTTCTTGCGGGGCGTGAAGAAAGATCTCGTTTCAAATGGAGGAGACCATATTGCCCCGCTCTCTTCTACTTGCAATGCGGGCGGATGGAATTTGAGAGATGTGTACAAATGCTTTTCTACAATGCATACTAAGTTTACAAAAGAGTGCACCGTGCGCTCTCCTCTCAGATATTTTCGCAGATTTGATTGATGTGGGAAGTATGGGGTTTGCGGAATTAGATTGCGTCTTGGAGGATTAAGATTCGTTCTGTGCACTTTTGACAGATAGCGACAAGCGGGGCAGAACGGACCATTTTGTCCGATTTTCTTGCGGGAATTTTCTTGGAGAAAGATCTCAACGCAAATGGAGGAGACCATTTTGCCCCACTCTCTTCGACGTGAAAGTCGGGCAGATGTAATTTGGGAGGTCTGTACAATTTTCTACAATGGATCCTAGGTATGCAAAAAAAGTACACCATGTGCTCTGCTCTCAGATATTTTCTCCAATCGGAAAGCTATGAGCGAACCACGAGTAGACACGAAATTTCTCAAATTTGATTGATGAAGGAAGCATGGAATTTACGGAATTATATTCGGTCTTGGGGGACTAAGATATGAGGTACGAGAGGTCTTTCTATGAACTTGTTAAAAATAGCGGCAAGCGGGGCAAAACGGACTATTTTGGCCGGTTTTCTTGCGGGGCGTGAAGAAAGGTCTCATATAAATGGAGAAGACCATTTTGCCCCGCTCTCTTCTACGTACAACGCGGGCAGATGTCATTTGGGAGATCTGTACAAATGCTTTCTGCAATCCATCCTGAGTATGCAAAAATGCACGTGATTTGGTGGTTTCGCGAGTACTCCATGCGCTCTCCTCTCATATATTTTCTCCATTCGATTCTTCGCCTCGCCGTGCCGTATCGGGGTTGCAGAAGTCGGAAATTTCTCCGAGATTCCTCCGAGAGATATGCCGAGATCGAAAAAGATTCTTCATGCATGGTTGATTCGCTTCGAGTGCACTTTATCCTCCCCGTCGAAGGACACGGCAGAGCCTAAATCCTCAGAGTCCCAAGCAAACGAAAAGATACGAGCGAACTTTTCCTAATCTCCGTCGAGGGGGGGATTCGTTCAGATCAGGAAATAATATCGTTCGTCAGCGACTCTTAGTTTCATTACCGAAGGTTCAATTCCCTTTTCTCGAATCCGCAGTCTCTTCGGAATTTTTTCATCGCTCGGCCTCGATCGTTTTCCTCACATCTCTCACACTATATATATTTCCCTCGCGATCAATGACCTCCGGCTCCCATGGCGCTCGGTAATCCGCTCACCGATAATACTAATTAATTGCAAGGGAATCACTATTTCTTTCGCCGCGACTGGACGTTTCTCGGATCCTCCAATCTTTATTAATGGGCTTTCTTTGTTATTATCGTCATTATTAATGTGATCTCTAACGACGACTCCTTCTTTACGCGATACCCCAATGCGGGACGGTGCCACGCTGCCGTACTCAAGTACCATGGTTTTTCGTATTTGTGAGTTTACTGCCAGGTTGTTGCGGATTATGGACCAGAAAAAATTTGATTTGCAAACCGGAAATAACGTATCTCCGGTGTCACGTCACATCCGGTCGGAAAATGAGATTTCCAAACCGGAAGTAACGTATTTCCGGTGTCACGTCACATCCGGTCGGAAAATGAGATTTTCAAACCGGAAGTAACGTATTTCCGGTGTCACGTCACATCCGGTCGAAAAATAAGATTTTCAAGTCGCATGTAACGTATTTCCGGTATGATGTAATTTCCGCTCAAAAAATGAGATTTTCAAACCGGAAGTGACGTATTTCCGGTATTATGGCGCGTCCGGTTGAATATGAGATTTTCAAACCGGAAGTGACGTATTTCGTATCAAAATGAGTTTTTCTTGGGGCACAACGATAATGCATAGAGCTGTTGTGGGGTCGAACAAGTATCCGCAAACTGACCATCAACGCGTTTCATCCTTTTTAGAGTACACAAGCCTCAATAGAGGAAAGGGGTTTATCGCAGGGGCTCCCGATAGCAATGAACTCCGCGTTCGATTTCCGAAGTTATTCTTGCACGAGAACCACTTTGGAACATCTACCATGTTTTACTCCTGCCACCGTCCCACTCGCTTTCTTCTTCCCTCCGCGACCCCGATGAGACGGCGCCTCTCCGAAGCCACGGAGGCGAGAGATCGTCGTTGCACGGGGAAGAGCTTGGAATTCCTCTCTACTCTTTTACACGAGGTGAGAAATTCCGCCCCAGGTTTTTTCAATCACTGTGAAAAGAATACCCTTTTTCTCCCTCTCCTTCGCTCTGCTACATGCCTTCTCAACTTCACAAGAATGATCGATGAAGTTATTTTTAAAAAACACACAAACTAATGATACATAATTGGTAGCAAGTACATCCATAAGCATTAATTTTGATTATTGTACGCAGAAAAATGTAAAAATTCGACGTGTGAATTAGTTGTATCGATATTTAAAAAAATATTATTGATTGGCCATACCAGAATGATCGATGAAACTATAAAAAAAAAAAAATTAATGATACATAATTGGTAGCACGTACATCTATACGCATTAATTTTGATTATTGTACGCAGAAAAATGTACAAATTCGATGAAAAATAGTTGTAGCAACATTAAAAAAAATATTATTGATTGGCCATACCAGAATGATCGATGAAGTTATAAAAAAAAACTAATGATACATAATTGGTAGTAAACGCATTTATGAGCATTAATGTTGATTATTTTCTAACCAATTCGACGTGCGAATTAGTTGTAGCGATATTAGAAAAAAAAATATTATTGATTGTCCATATCAGCCCGAGTTACCCGACATACGACAATGTTGCCAGTATTTGCACAGTAAACGGTACAGAGCAACGCAGCTCCGCGCGGTCACTCCAACAGGTCGATCGTAATGAATTTCTCAACAGAGAACAGGCAGAGCAGCGTGTGACGAACTGTACTGGTTTCGATTAATTATTCCCCGTGTGCTGACGAGGCAAACAAAACGATTGTTCGTCACGCGAGGGCGGCGGAAAGATATAGCCTGTTCGGTCAGTCCAATCGATCAATTATCCAGGCAATCTATACATAATTGTCGCAGTTTACTGGGCCCGAGGAAACAGTCCCGTCGAACGAATCTGCTGTGTTGATTCATGAGAAACACACAGCAGCGACAGCAAAGTCATTTTATCGCAGAATTCAAAGATGTAACAAATATTTACACCATAGAGCGCCGCGCATTTTCCAAATACCCCAGATTTTTCCAATAGATCGGATCGCAAGGCGCGCCGAGCACACTGAAAAAAAAAATTCGCTTGCGGGCCGCCAAAGAAAAAAATTGTTATTCCGATTCGACTTTCAATTCTTATAATTTCATATGATATTGAAACAACGACGGCAAGACTGTCAAGGTGACACGTTATCGTTTCAATGCCGTATGGTAATTGTAAAAATTAAAAGTAGAATTGAAACAACATTTTTTTTCTTTGGCAGCCCGCAATGGAATTTTACTTGAGTCAATGATATTTTTTTTCAGTGCAGCGAAACGACCGAAAAAAGCTGAACGAAAAAATCGTCAGTCGGCCGGACGATTATCGGCGGGTGGAGTTTAACGTCGAAGCAAGTAGTCGTGGCCCGTGCAGGTCAGACAGTCGAAGGATTTCTCGCACTGCGAAGCTCGTGCCGAAGACTTTCACAGGGTGAGTCAACGCAGCCCTCCGTGTATCTTGACGCGAAAGTTTCCACTCCGATACAAACAATGCGGTGGCAGGAGACCCATTTGGCTCGCACCGATTCCCATCCCAATTCCCTCCCTCTCGAAGAATCCCTGTCTCTCGCACTCTTCTCGAAACAATACGGATGAAAGGAGCGGGTGAGGGACGGGAGAATGAGAAATCGGTTTACCCACTTCGCGAAACGTGGATAATATGGCGAGTGTCTCTTCTTAGCCCCCCCCCCTCCCCCCCCCCCCTCGCCGCTCTATTCCTTTCCGCACAAAAGCCTCTCGGAAACGAACTTATGTTAATTTATTCGAGACAATACTCCTGTGGAACTTTTCATTACCACGAGAGTACGCGGTTTCCCAACTCTCCTATGTACCACCAAAATGTTACGCTTCCTCGTCTTCGTCCTCCTCAGTTCCGAGAGTTCGGTCTCTCCATATTCATTACATTAAAATTCAGAAATACGGTGAAGTGAGTCGACGTCGGGTTTCGTCGAATGTGCCATTTCTCACCTCAATCAAGCGTAAACTTATTTGAAATTAATTCACCCCGAAATTTTCGGAACTGAGATCTAGCGCGGCGGGTGAGCCGGAAATGTTGTTTCACGTACAGGAGTGGAAATGGGTACGAGAATGCAGACGCGGCTCTCCCTCTCGCCTCGGGAGAATACGGCGTTGCCTGTTTAGTTCAAGCTCGTAAACACCCGTAAACTGTCCGGTTCGGTAAAAGCAAGCTCGTTAATTCCGCGTTACCAGCTTAATGGCCAGAGGCTCGGAGACGGTACGTTTACCTCTTAACTTCGTCGTGCGACCGTCACACGTCGGACGCAGGCAAGAAGATCCACCGAATCGCATTTAACACGCCACAAAATACTCTCCTTTCCAGTGGAGCAGGATTGTAATTATGGTTAAAACCACCCGTCCCAATGATCAAACTTCTATCTCCATCCAGTACAGATAAATTGTTTATTGTGTCCTGGAATAAATCCCCTAAGGACCAAGCGGGACATATGGCGAGGCGGAGAAAAGTTTGAGTATAATATTGTATGAAGATCAAAACCAGAGCAAATATAAAGCAAAATCAGAGCAAATATAAAGCAAAATCAGAGCAAATACAGTGCGAAATCAGAGCAAATACAGTGCGAAAACAGTGCGAAAACATTGCGAAAACATTGCGAAAACATTGAGAAAACATTGAGAAAACATTGAGAAAACATTGAGAAAACATTGAGAAAACATTGAGAAAACATTGAGAAAACATTGAGAAAACATTGAGAAAACATTGAGAAAACATTGAGAAAACATTGCGAAAACATTGCGAAAACATTGCGAAAACATTGCGAATACATTGCGAAAACATTGCGAAAACATTGCGAAAACATTGCGAAAACATTGCGAAAACATTGCGAATACATTGCGAAAACATTGCGAAAACATTGCGAAAACACAGCAAAATCAGAGAAAAATCAGAGCAGATACAGAGCAAAACAACAAAATCAGAGCAGATACCTAGCGAAAACAGAGCAAAAATCAGAGCAAAATCATATCAAAGTCAGCGCACACACAGAGCAGGATCCAGTAAAAAATCAAAATCAAAATCGGAGTCAGCAGCGAAAGTCAGGTTTGTCCGTGCGGTTGGCAGTAGCTCCAGCGTCGGCCGGGCGCGACGTAGGAAGATGGTAGATTCCTCCGGGGTTCTTACGTGCGTGGAACCTAACAGCCCCTTGGAGCCAGGTGTAGGAGTACACACGTACTCGACAGCAGTCGCGGCAGTGAGCAGCAAGACGGCGTTTGACAAACCGCAGGACGACTTTAATTCTCGGCTGAGACTGAAAACCGAGAACGGGCATGGTTCAAAAGACGCTTTCTCTCGGCGTTCGAATGCCTCCTCCTCTTATTTACCCAAGGGCGAGATTAAGGCTCCAGTTCCTACGGAACGGCGGAGAAGGAGCGAGATGGATGGACGGTGAGCACACACAGCGAGAGAATGAAATAAATAGAACGAGACGGACGATATAACGGAGGGTTTTGGTGCGCCGGGTTTCTCGACGCGTGCGTGCTCCGTCGAGTGGAAAAAGGGTCGCTTGATCGTGTAGTTGTATGTCGTAGACTCTCTTCCTATTGCTCCTTCGTAGACGGCATCGTGTGCAAACGGGAAGAAAAAAAAAATGTGAAGAGAACATTTTGAGGGAACTCCTCGAGAGCTCACGACCCCGAATGGACCTGAGAGATTTTTATTTCATCAAAGACTTCGCATGGAGCAGGGATAAGGGCTGTCCTATGTAGAATAAAAACGATAAGCGAGTGCCGCGCAGATATTCGCCGGTTTAGTCAGATCTTCGCCGGGAAGATAGACGGACGACGGAGGGAAGCGGAAGTGATTTTAGGCAGAAGGATGCTTTCCAATAGTTACGAACAAGAGCACTTGCCGGAAGAATGGGAGGCTACAACGGCGTATCCAGAGTACGATTAACAGCGAAGCGGGCTTCCACTGGAGTGAAGTGGGTAGGGTCGGGCAAGGTCAGACCTCCGATTCTCCGTTTCCACTGTGAAGTGGAAGAGAACGATCGGCTCTCAGCGCTGATTGTAGGATGCGATTCGATCCACTTCAATCACGATCGGTCTCATGCATCGCATTGCCGTCGATGAGCTATGAATTTAGCAGTGGAGAGCAATATCGGTAAAAAAATTTTACGATTTTTGCAGTCGGCGAGTAAGAGTTCACGGTCCACCGAACTATGAACCCAGATTCGAACCTGGCGAAGTAAAAACCATTTCCGTAATTAACAAACATTTCTCATTCGCAAAAGCCGCAATTCTTTTTTTTCTTGCTAATTTTGCAATTACCAAGGGAACAAAAATTTTAAGCAAATTTGTTGAATGCGAAAGCCTTTTTTATTATTGCGTAGAGTTTCGGATACTCGCACAGGGGGTTCATTGAGAAGACGGGGGGAGAAGAGTGAGCGTACACAGACTGTTTATTCTCAAACATGTAAATATGCAAATTGGCAGTATCGATTCGAGCGGAAGGCAGGCTCGGGAGTCTGATAGCAACGGATTACTTACTTCCGCGGCTTTCCTGGCGAGCTAGTAAAATCCCAACCCCCTCCCGGATGAGGGGCGGGGGAGGGGGACCAGCCCGGCACTCGCCGAAACTTTAAAAATCCCGTCGCGGTAACGGGTCCATGAAATTTTAAGTACCTACGTGAAAAAGTTTCGAAGCATATACACAGAGCCCGAGATCCTCGTCTTTTTACGCTGATCCCGCGATGCTCTTGTAGGTTGGTTGCCGTATATATTCGCGGAAGTTATACCGGAAGGTTGAAAGGTACCGCTCGATAAGCTCGTGTCGCCTTAGTTGGCTTCATTATGGTGCGGGGCCAGCGGCGACGAGGACCCTCTTCCGCTTTTGAAATTATTTTTTTATCGCTTCCCAAGACGCGCCACTTTCGAGGCTCGAAAAGTTGTTTCTCAGACTGATATATCGAGCGACGGAAGGGCGTTTCATCTATAGGGAACAGCGGGTCAGAATGGAACGGTGGGGCAAAATGGGGCAGTGGGGCAAAACGCCGTATTCCAATCATTTTTGGGTGGGACAATGGGGCAAAACGGGACAGACAATCCGGATGAAGGGTAAAAGTGACGAATATGGCCCGGGCCATATATCATTGATTTACGTGTTAATCGAGGTGGACCATATTCACCACTTTTCCCCTATCAACAGGGTAAAATGGGACATCCAAAAATGATTGGAAACTTGCGTTTTGCCCAGCTGTCCCATTTTGCCCCGCTCTACCCTACTTATACACGAGCGATGGCGTTCGCGGCGTTACGTCATCGACATATTTATCGCGGGTCGCGAGAACTCGGGAAAACAACATCAGGCACGTCCCGCACGTTTTCCGGTGGTTTTATTTTCACTCGGCAATGAGGAAAGATCCCAAAAATGAAGAGAACCGTTTACACACGAGACAAACTAGTCGCACGGTTCTCCGAGATTTAACTGAGGGAGGTCGACGATAAAGGGATCCATAAGTCACCCAGGACTTCCTCATTCGTCCCACTGTGGAGAAGAGGTGTCCAACGAGAGATGCGCAAGGGCAGATAAGGGAATCGTGATGCCTCTCGCCGGGCGAACGTTCCTCCAGCGGCAATCTGGGGTAATGAGGCATTTTTATCACGCCTCCGTGGGCGCGGCAGGAAGAGAGTCCCGGTTCAACTTGACGAATTTATGCCCAGCGTGAGATAAGACACACGGCCGGCGAGCCGGGCCATTAACAAATTTGGCCTCTTCAATTGATGTAATCAGACGGGGGAATTATAAGATAAGCGACAGCCAAACGGGGCTGCACACGAGATTCATTAGAGGGCGCCTTTTTGTAGTTTCGAGCCTCTCCGTTGACATCGCCAATTTTAATCCGGACAGAGAGTGCCGAAATTTCAAGAGCGCAATCTCCAAATGAGGCCAATTCGTCGTTCATTTTATTCCGAACGGGCATTGGATCGCCGACACTCGCCGGGTATGACCGCTCAGCGATGATAACCCTCGTTGACGTTTGTCGAGTGGGAGTTTTACGCTTTCGGGCTATAATCGCCTGGAGTACCATCGAATCACCATTTGTAAACGGGAGCGGCCGGAGAGACGAGAGAGAGCCAGATTTCGGAATAACGCTGCCACGTTCGAAACCGACCCGATTAGGTCGAATCCCAGTGGCCCTGCGAGAGAGCCCTAGCTAGCCGGTGAGCCACCGGAGCACGCACTCTACGTGCTGTAACTCTTGTTTCGACACGAGGATTAGATTGGCGCTGTGCATACTGTCACACACACGCGTACGCGCCACGGTCGAAACGCAATTTTCGGATAAACGAGGGAAGCGCCGCGCTCGTCCGGTGAAAATGAAATTACCGCGAGATTTTTTACCCGAAAACTACAAACAATCGTGATACGAGGGTCGGTAACGACAGATCGAACGGGCATTTCCGAAACAAATTATCGAAGCTGTGTACCGCGTTTTACATACCGATCTCGCATCGCCCGATTGTCCTCTGTCCGATGAGAAGAAAAAGCGGCTGTGCCGAGTAAAACAGAGTAATTTCAATGCATAGAAAACCCGGAGACCGGCGAGACGCAGATTGCGAGCGCTTCGTCCAATCGTCCCTTATCCATTCGAGGGATAATAGAATGGACCGGCTCTTAAACAATGTAAATGAAGAGCCACGAAAGAATCGCTCAAAAGTTCTCTCGATTTCCATCCTGGAAAGTCTGATGAGTAAAAAAATAAAACTCTAATAGTAAAAAATAAAAAACGTTGTCCTGACCTAACTCCGTTACGGAATTATCGTTCGATTGATCGAATTTTTTTTTTACCTTTTTGGTGTTGTTCAGGTAGGTTTGTGTAAGATATTTTAATCCATCACAAGTTCTCTCGATTTCCATCCTGGAAACTCTGACGAGTAAAAAAATAAAACTCTAATAGTGAAAAATAAAAAACATTGTCCTGACCTAACTCCGTTACGGAATTATCGTTCGATTGATCGAATTTTTTTTTTACCTTTTTGGTGTTGTTCAGGTAGGTTTGTGTAAGATATTTTAATCCATCACAAGATCTCTCGACTTTCATCCTGAAAACTCTGATGAGTAAAGAAATAAAACTCTAAAAGTAAAAAATAAAAAACATTGTCCTGACCTAACTCCGTTACGAAATTATCGTTCGATTGATCGCATTTTTTTTTTACCTTTTTGGTGTTGTTCAGGTTTGTGTAAGATATTTTAATCCATCACAAGTTGTCTCGAGTTCAAGCAGATTTTTATAAAATATTTAAATCCATCATAGAGTCCGATTGATGCACTTCGCTTGTATTTGCACAATTTTTAGGTGACTCGACCCCCGAAAACAGCCACGTTAAATCTGTCTCGGGGATGATGGAATGGTTCCGGGGATGGAGAAATTAACGATCACCCAGGGGCGATGCTACGTGGCTTGGCGCGGCTCAGCAGCGAGGACTTTATCCCCTCACTGGAACACGATTTCTACTTGCTTCCAAGATATCTTCAGTCACCACTGTCAGCCTTCTCTAAGCGTCGTAATTGGAACTCATCTGTCTCTTCTCGGCTCGCTCGCTTCCTCCTTCTCTTTCCTCCGCTTCCGCGCTTCCGACCTCTCGACCTCCTTATCTCAATTCCCATCCTTCGGGTCTCGCCCCCCCCCCCCCTCTTTCTCCGCTACAACATCTCTCGTACCCCTTTTCCTCTGATACAACGTACCGCACGCAGAGATGTGTACGCGCATAGTCGTATTACGTCCCGGGATCGTTACGTAAGTATGCGCCGAGCTATATCGACCCTCTTGTACTCCTACTCGGTCCTTATAGCGTCGCTATTATACCGCAAAGAGGCTTCTCCTTTTCCACTTTCAAGATATATATTTATCCTGCTCGCAACTTTTCCGAGCGGCCTTTACGGCGTTCCGCGTGAACCCTCCGCTATACTTCTTCCGCTTTCGTTTTTACCTCTTTTCCGTTCTCTTGCTTTTGCACTGTTCTCTCGGAATGTACGATGACGGGGAGAACAACCTACGGAGAGATGGGGAATACGCGGGGAGACTATACATTAACCCTTTAAGGACCCGCTTTTCTCTTGAAACAATAATTTTTCTTAACGGCACGAAATTTTACTCCATCAAAATTTTAGTAATTTTACTCCATCAAAATTTTAGTAATTTTCCCAATAAAATTTTACTAATTTTACTAATCACATTTTTGTAATTTTACCAAGGAAATGTTACTAATATGACTTATCAAATTTTAGTAATTTTACCAATAAAATTTTAGTAATTTTACCAATAAAATGTTACTAATTTTACTAATCAAATTTTAGTAATTTTATTAATCAAATTTTACTCATTTTACTAATCAAGGTGTTTTAACGATGTAACTTCGGAAAAATAAAAGAAATATTATGGCGTAATTATGATCGAGCAACTTTAAAGGGTTAATTGTGAGTAGCGAAGGTCTTCAAAATGCTATCAACGATGCCTAGCCCAGAACCTTTCAATCTGCCCGTTTCCGCGAAGGGTCCTAAGTGCCTCGATGTCGCTCCGCGAGCCCGAAAGCAATCGATTATATTTCATCGATAGATTCGTCGGCAAAATTAACCGCGCCGCCCGACGAATCGAGAGGCAAGAAGAAGAATAAAGTAAAAAACGATTCTCCGCGTCACCAAATAAAATACGTTCCCGATGGCGAAGTTTTCATTCTTCGGCGTAACGAAGAGGGGGTATAGAATGAGAAGTTGCGTGAAAGTTATCGGTGGGATAAAAGGCGAACGAGCGGGGAAACCCCGTCGAATTCCGGCGGATAATAAGCGGAGAGAAAAGTTTCCTTTCCATCGCCCAGTGCATTGTGAACGGGCTGCTGGGCCGCGCCAGATTCTTCGAAAGCTTCTCCCCGCGTATAGCTACGACTCCTCCGCTTCGGCAAAGCTTTTCTGTATTCCCTCTTCTTCTTTTTTTTTTTCCTTCCTCCCTTCGCAATTTTACTCTCCGGTTGAGAAAATTAGCGCACATTCGATATTTTCATGGAGCTCGCCCGCCCGCCGGCTCTCGCCCTTCTCTCCTTTCGCGGCCTCCCTTTTGCTCGCTTTCCGGGCGCTTCACAGTCACCGAGTACGGATAACGCCACCGGCCGTTCGCCAGGCCGTTGGCATGTTCTTCCGGCAAATTGGATATCATTGAGAATGAGAAATGCATCGATTCGCGAGAGCCCGTAAATTCTCCAGCGTTGGTTCCGTATTGCAACATTTTACCGCACCGTCTCAAACTAACCGTAGTGGAGTGCCGGTAGTTGTAGCTCCGCAGTTTCGGGGCGGCATTGTTAGAATCGCCTGTGTATGTGTGTTCAAAAAGTCAACCGAGTTTACAGTACGTGTGGCGAACCACCTCGTATGTCGAGCTCAGTCGAACACCGGATCTCATTTGTCTACCGCGAGGAGAATTCGTGCGGCAAGTACGCCGTGCAAATACTACCAGACCCTGCGGGTTAACATTTCTCCTGTATGTGTTTCAGCCACGGTGAAAACGCTTCCGCTCAGAAATCCAAAACTCTACCTATCCCACCTCTCAAGCTTGACAATGCGAAGCTGTGTAACAACGTTTCGGAACTCGGATCCAAACGTTTCGTTTGACAAATCGTATTTGATTGTAGAATAATCGTCGATTTCGGAACCCACCCGCCCCTCCCGCTCCCCGGCCCACCCCTAAAACGGCTCGACGTTTCGACAGAGAACAATTAATCTTTCAAAAGCTCCACCGTCGCTCACGACTCGCGGAAATTATACGTCAAGTACAACGAACGATTCGACCACCACGAACTTTATTATTATTATTATTATTATTATTATTATTATTATTATTATTATTATTATTATTATTATTATTATTATTATTATTATTATTATTATTATTATTATTATTATTATTATTATTATTATTATTATGTATTGGCTTTGAAGCCGGAAGGGAGCACATGTGACAACAAACTAAGTCACATATTTATTGAAATGTTCTATTTTGATGAAACTGTATTATGAGTGAATCCGTCTATAAACATCAATATCAATTATTAATTTACACATTAGGTCGTGCGACTCCGTAGGTGAGTCCGAGGACTTTCGATGAAAATAATAAATTCTGGCTGAAGGACTGAGATCGATGGCCAATTGGCAATACTCAATATAGTTTAAAAGAGACCATTTTCTTAGGTATAAAAAAAACTGTTACATGTTACGTATTGTCAATAAACCCACCACCACTGCTACAAATAAATTCGAGGCTACGTAAAGACTAAGTGACGAACCTCCGCCGTTTAAGTGTGTGAGAAAAATTTGAAATCGGATAAAAATCGCGTCCCATAACTTAGCCAGTTTGCACGAGCGGAGAGTGCAGCATACACTTCTGGTTTATACCTTTCCCGACACGTGAGCCGTGCGCGTAAGCTCCTCATACATTTCTCTCGTACTCGTACGGTCGCGTCACTGCCCCGGAGGCTCGGAAGATAAATAGCGTCGATAAATAGTCCGGTGTATGCAAATCCACAGACACGCGATGAATGGAGAGCATGACCCGCGCAAGGTGCACCGACGTAGCGCGCTACGGGGCATCGAGGGTGGACATAAACCCAGCGACGGTTGTGTATAGATAATGCCCGATGGAAGTCCATCAGCCTGATGGGCTTTCCCAACGGGGGTGGAGGGGGAGGGTTTGGGCTCCTCTCCTCTCGTCGTTCCCGCACTCATCGCGCTTTCGTCTGCCATTATTATCCGACCGTGGCCGCCCGGCAACCACACACTTACACGTGTAGACCGCCCAGCCGATAGTGGCATGCAAGGACGCACACGGACACATCGAAATTTTCTTCATTCCGAGGAACGCCGCTTCCGTACTCACAGTTCTTATTGTTGGTCACAATCTCCCCGCTGTACGGCACAATCGTCGCCCTCTCATGCCCGGTGCTTCGAGCTCGCGTAAACGCGGCGAGACATCCCTTGTGCACAAGTGCAGTCGATCCGTCTATCTGTGTACGTACAGAGGCGCGCGTTGATGTATATTTATATATACGCGGACCGTCTCTGTGGCTCAGCAGTCTTCCACGCTTTTTTCCCTCTTGTCAGGAGTACACCGTAGACAAAAGACCGCTGGGCAAACGAGCGCGCTCGCTTTTCTCTTCGTTCGAGTATTCCGGAAGGATTTCGAGGAATCGTCGAGAGGCCGATTCAGAACCGAGGCTGGTCTTTATGCGGACGGCGACTGATAACGCTGAAAACCCGCTGGATAAGGGAAGAAAAGACGCGGGAGTATTTTCCTTTTTGGTGGATATCGCTGCGCTGATAATTTCCTGAGGGACGTCTCGATGTCTGATCCGCGCTGGTGACAACTAGTGGCGCCACGGGTGAGCTCGCAGACATCGGCTGGGCGACGTTTTTAGAGGATTTTCGTAAGTTCTCGGAGTTGTTGAGCAAGACGATGAGTGGCAAGCGGTAGAGACGGGAGAGCGGGGCATAGTGGGGAAGGTTTTTTTTATCGAGGCGGATGTTCTTTTCCTGTCGGGGAGTATTTGGTCGTGTCGTTATAGAGGTAGACTATAAAAAAAATTTGTATGGAATTTAATGTAATGGTGCTGGAAGGTTTTATGCAGATTGGTATATTAAATTTTAGGTACAGTTGTGATACAACATCGATCAACTTTAGACATGATTTAGTTTTAATAGTTTACGTTGATTTTACAATAAAAGTACTTTAAATCAAATAATTCACTTTAATTTCACTGTAAAAATCCAGTAATTTTTCATCACCATTGTACATTAAATTTACGTTTTTTTAATAGTGTAGTACAGATGACGGAAAGTGTAGTACAGATGACGGAAAAGCGAGAACTACACTGTAAAATTAAATCGTAAATTTAATGTACTGGAATTTCAATTTTGAACATTAATGTAATTTTTCGTAAAATTGAAATACCAGATATTATAATTGCAAATCTTTTCAATGAAATAAAAGAAAATATTTGAATATAAAACATTTATTGTAAAACTGCAACGCACATGTGTCTGAAATTTCAGAAACATTTTATGTAAAAAAAATGTCCAATATCGTTTATTTATTTTCAAACTAAATTTTCAAACATGTCCTTTTTGATACAAAGAAGGTAAACGTCATGGTCTGAATGTTGATTTATTTTGAACACAGCCGAATAGTCTGAAAATCGTAACTGCACAGTGTTGCTGCCTCATAGGTGGAACACGAGCCCGACGGCGATGTTTCGACGGTATTACGAGAGATCATAGCTTCAACCTCATTACCGAAGCCTCGTTAATGAAGCCTCGTATCAACGTTCGAAACTTCGGGAGCCACTCCGACGAGGATTTAGCTTTCCAATGGGGCTTACATTTTTAAAGGATTTACGTAGCTTCTCGGAGTAGCATCGCAAACGATAAGTGGCAAAAGATAAGGGAAGAAACGAAGAGTGTGGCACAGTCTGAAAGGTTTTTCCCGACTCGGATGTTATTTTCCCGTCGGGGAGTATTCGGTCGTGTCGCTACAGACGCAGCACAAACGACAGCAAAGCGCTACTTCCCCTACACAAGTCGTTTTTAACATAAAGGGTAAACCTGAGGGGCTTAATTTTAATTTATTTTTCACCCAGCCGAATTTTCTGAAAGTCGCAACTGCACAGTGTTGCTGCCTCGCGGGCAGAACACGAGCCCGACGGCGATGATCCGACGGTATTACGAAACATCATAGCTTCGACCTCATTACCGTTAATGAAGCCCCGTATGAACGTGCGAAACTTCGAGAGCCACTTCGATGAGGATTTGGCGTTTCAATGGGGCTTACGGTGCCGCCCGGTGGTTGGTTCTGCACTTTCGCCACTTCAGAGGCGGATAAATTTCGTGAAAAATAAGCTATTTCATGATTCTTCGGGATTTGGCGAGTGGTTCGACTGGGGTCGGATAAAGCGTCTCGGGGCTTAGAGCTTCGAGAGTCCGGCGCAACGGGATCGGCGGAGCTTCGAGCAACTCGTCACGTATATATCGGAAATATGGACGGGATAGTTCAGGTGCCGAAGAGATGAAGAAGGAAGCGAGGCCCGAAGACCGTCCGCCGGGACTCGGATTTCAGAATGTTTGAAGCCGGCATAGTGCGGGATACGGGAGAAGGCGCTGGTATTGGGCAAAAGGTGTATTGTGTAGCTGTACGCGCAACGGTAGACCCACGTTGGAGTTTCGTCTTTCACCGCAAAACCGAGACGACGCCTCGCGGGAGGAAGTAAATCCTGTACTTACCGGACTGCGGGGCGAAACAACTTCTCAACCACTCCATGCACATCAAGTTCGCGGTCTTGTATAATAAAGTAGGGCACGTGAGTTTTAGCTTTGGGACCGCACGTACTGTGACTCACGAGCACTATACATCTACAATGCCGGGAAACTTTGTCAACGCTTTTTGCCTAAGCTTTTTTTAATACCACATGGAAATTACAGGTACGCGAAAAGTATTTTCGTTGTATAATGAATACGCCGTTTTTAAATTGTTAATTTATGAAACGGCACGTTGGACTGTGAAATTTAGAAAGCGAAAATTTTGATTTTTGGAGATTTACCGGAAATGCGTCACTTCCGGATTGAAAATCTAATTTTTCGATACACGTCACTTCCGGTGGGGAAAATTCAGTTTTTACCTGCAATGTGGGAAAACGTTGTCAACGTGGAGCTTTTTTTTATATCACATGGAAATCGAATGTATGCAAAAAATATTTTCGTTGTATACTGAATTCAGCTTTTTTAAATGATTAATTTATGAAACCAGCAGGTTGCTGTGACTCAGGTCCTTCTCTCTGGACTTAGGAATTTCAAGACCGGAAATGTAGATGTTCGAAGATTTACCAGAAATTCGTCACATCCAGTTAAAAAATCTCATTTTTCGCCGGAAGTGACCTCACAACGGAAATACGTCACTCCCGATCTCGGAAATTCACTTATTGGCAGGAAGTGAAATATTTCCTATATGACGTGAATCTACATCGTGCCGTGTGCACTATCGGGCAGCGTCCACGAAATTTCATCTCCGCCTTTCTGTTCTTTATTCCCCGAGCCGTTACAAAGTAAAGAGCAGCTGCAATATCTGCACGGCGGTGCCGCAGGATTTAACGATGTTATTTTTACAGCGGGCGACGAAACGACGTCGGTGCTCTGAAAATAGTGGAGACCACGGGGAGAAACGATAGAGTCTCGGCAATTATATCGTACGACCACGGAAAGGCTCTCGCGTGCTCGATTACCCGGTGGCTCGTGCCGCAGCCTCCTGAAAAGAAGTGCACGAGTCTCGAGGTTCGAGGGAACAAAACCGCGCGAGACCGAGGGTGCAATTCGCTCCGTCCCGAAGCGTCTGGCCTGCTCACCGCTTTCTGAAGACTTCGACGAGAGTATCTCATGTAGAGGGCTAACGAAAGCTTTCGCCTCTCGTCCGGACCTTACAGAGATAATTAACAACCCCCCCCCCCCCCCCCCCCAACGTCGTCGAAGCGCGAGCGGTTGAGCAACCCGGCCAATTAATCCAGTGCTCTCACCCTCTGTCGCTGCAAAAGCTGCACGCCGGAAGTAGCAGGCTCGCACTAACTTTGTACGCCTGACGAAGTTTTCTGTGATAATGAAAACGCACGAGGTCTGCGGAGTGCCGGCCTGCTGATGCCTAACTGCCGAGTTCCATCGCATACAACTTCACCTGTACAAATCCGCGTGTATGTTTGTTGTGCTTTCCGGAGTGTGATAAAACTTCAATGAGCCAATCGCAAAGGAGATTTGGCAAAACTGTGAAAAAAAATTCGTATGAAATTTACGGGGCAGACGCTGGAAGTTTTTATGCATAAAGTGATGTATTACATTTCATGTAGGACTGTGATGAAAGATTAATGTACTGTGGATTAAAAGTTTTAGAAATACTTAGCTTTTAATTATTTACTTTAATTTTAATATGGAAGTAGTTCTTTTTCAATAATTCACTTTAATTGCACTGTAAAAGTATATTAATTTTTCATTACAATTGTACATTAAATTTAATGCACCAGTTTTTGCATTAAAAATTCCAAGTTTTCCCAGATTCCCGTTTGTTGCATTAAAGTTCTGGAACATTAAATATACAATTTTATAAGCAGTGAATATCGCAACATTAGCGCGCTCAACGCGCTCCAGAATGTTTTGTAAGTGGTAGGGAAGATCGGGGCAAAACGGACCTTGAACAATTATTCGCGGTACGCAAATAAGGTCTCATGTAAAGTGGACGCCAGTTATCCATTTCGCCCGCTCTTCCCTGAACACAAAAAAAATCGCTTCCAACGCGAATCCCATATATTTTTTTTGCCTAAAGGCCAGCCATTCATAATTGGCAAAAAAAACCCTTTTACTCATTTTCAAACGTAACAACCACTTGACTGCCTATTAATTGGTGCTTTTCTCCTCGACAAAATAATTGAAATTAGTCTCGCAAATGTTAATTACAAAAAAAAAAAAAGAGATTGTTTCGCATCGATGAAGCACGAGCATCGACGCAATATCATAATAAAGCCGGTGGAGTTTCCAATTTTACCGTGAAAACGAATTTACCTGGTCGACCAAGCGAAGGAGGCTCGCGTAGCGTGGATACAAACACACGAGGTACACAGAGACAACCATTGTATTATTATCCCGCTTGTCGCACACGTGTTTTTACCCGCGTTAGTCGCGCGCGCGCTTGTGTGCGTCGCCGCCGTTGTTTCGCCGCAGCATCGAAACACTCCGCACCGTATTTAACCGGATAGGAAACATAGAATTTCGAAATAAATGAGGGAATTAACCGGACAATTACACGGTGCCCGGTAACACCGCGATTTAATGAATTTTGGTCCGCGAATTTCGGTTCGCGGGTTGGCACGTTCGGCACGGATCGCCGGCTCGGCGCGACGACCGCGCTACCGGAAGTAATACTTTCCACGGTTGTGTGCGACTCCGCCGTGTATCGCCAAAATTTCACGTCCACGCTTCCCGGTGTGCTCGCGTCGATGCGCCATCGGGCCGGATCTTCGGAGCACGCGAGGACGACGATGAGGAAGACGCGTACGTGTTATCCATTAATCCGCCCAAGAGGCAAAATGGGGAGAGAAAAGGGGGTGGGACACGTATAATTCCAGGAGGCGGTAGTTGCAGTAGTTTCCGGTGCGCTTTTGGTGCCAAAGTTGATGCTCTCCCTCTATCCTTCGTGGGCCATAACACAATTACCTTAATTGGCCGATGCTTACATTAGTATTAAGTGGAAGTCTGGGCCGAGCCTTCCAACTCACACTGCTAATGCTGCCACTCACGCCGTTCCCTCCCTGAGAAAGTTATGTTCCGCAGTGGTAGTGAGACGGGCGGTAGGCAGGGAGCCCGAAGAGCGTCTCACCAAATATCCTACGGAATCTCGAGCCGGGGAGCGAGAGAGGGAGACTTGAGTTTCATTTGAAAGTTTAGTGCATCTCCCTTCAACGCACACCGGGCTCCTTATTCCGCATGGAAACTACCGGTACGAAGGGGTGCAATTCTCGCCACCAGCGACGTCGACGTCAAAGCGCGACACGTCGGATCTCTCTCACCCTCCCTCATTCTCTCCCCGTGGAGAGAGTGCCTACCATTCCGGTATACATTATACAATACAGTTTAGTACAATGGTACAGTATGAGACCTCGTAGAGCAGAGTGCCAAAGTCACAGTATTGTACTTTCGTTATATCATAGTATTGTCGCGGTTTGGCACTGATTTCAAACTTCACACCCTCCGCTATATACACTGTGTTCCACGGTGCACTATTGCCGACCGTAGTCAAGATATCATTGAGGTGGAGGCTCCCGTTGCTCCCGTTTTCGTCAAGCCGAAGAAGTTCCGTTATGTGCACGGGCGAGCAGAGCGAAATGGACCAGTGTTCTCCTTTTGACATAAGACTTTTTTTTGTTTAGGGAATACTTGGTAAAAAAAAAATGCTTCGTTTTATCTGATATTGTACACTGATAAAAAATCGCGGTTGAATCAACTAAAGATTCGGGTAGGGATGTTTTCAAATATATATTAGTTGGTCAAACAAAATATTTTGATGCCTCAAAAATATATTTTGCTGAATCAAAAAAATGGTTGAAGTAAGCGATTTTTTAGCTATACCAAAATATTTATTTGCACGTACCTGCCCGAATCTTTAGTCGATGCAATCTTATTTTTTTATCAGTGTGTGAATTGTAAAAAAAATTATATCGAGGGGATTATTTTAAAAGGTCTTTTTCTGGCAGCGGATGCCGAACTTCGCATGAAACCCAAAAAAGAGTCGGCCGAACCGATTTCGCGCACCGCATGCTCAATCGGGCGTCATATTCAACTTTCAATCGGGCATCAAATTGAATGGGTAGGGGTTTGATGGAAAAAGGGCAGTTTTTTGTTTGTGTACTTTTTTATAGTCGATGGATAGGAGAGATTTGCGACCGTAGGAAAATATGGTGGGATTCGAGGCTCCGCCGTGCGGCGAGGGCGGTCGCGGTACGCCCATCGCCTGGCAAAACTGTAAAAATCTGAAATTCATATTGGCCGGTCCGCGGTGCGTTGGTACGTGTAAAACTTGAGGCTCCGAAAGGTAGATCGGCTTGTGGCCTATGCGCCGTGCTACCGGGTTCACCGATATAATACGAAAGCGCCGTGGCGGAAGAACGAGCGGCCGCTCTCTCGCTCGCCCCGCGTGACGGCGGTTTTGCCCGTAAACATAAACCAATGAAAAACGAGCCATAAAACTCGACGCAGGTTGCACCGCGTCATACCACCGACTATACAGATGCGGCTGCTGCGGCAGCCAGCAGAATGTCCTCTCGAATCCTCTCCTCATCCTCTCTTTGACCTCTCCGACTCGCGACCGCGCTCCGACTCTTGTCCATGCCGGGTCAACCTCCTTCTCAAGTTTCATCCCTAATTTTATAGAAAAACATTGATGAAAGCTCGCGGAGATTGAATAAAAATTCCTGTGACTCGGCCTCATTAAAATTCTGGGCAAAGTAGCCTTTCATGACCATAGACCAAAACGTAATGGACAAAAAAAACATCGCAACGACGATACGGCGCCAAAAATTCGTCGAGATTCATGATAAATATTTCAGAAAGATGGAAAGGTTGAAAAATTTGGTCGTGACGTCACTCCCGGTTTTAAAATCTCTGTTTTCAACCGTAAGTGACGTCACACGGAAAACTTCACCTTCGGTTACAAAATGCTACTTTCAAGCCGGAAGTGACGTCACAGTGACATTAAAAAAAAATCTTTGCCAAGCAGCCGCGTAGATCATTGCCCGGTGCTTGGAAGAACATCGGCTTCGCTCTAGCTATCTATCTATCTATCACCATAGATGATAGTAGGATTTATAAGAATTTTATGGTAAAAATTCTTGGATAATCTGAGACTTTCTGCCAAAGGTGACGCCCTACTACGATGTGCTATGGTAAATTTCTTAGACGATCGGTAGTTTTTACCAGATCCTTCTCTCAGTGCACCTACGCCAGCCATGGAAGGGCCGATACGGCGTTTTGTCGTACGACTGGTGGAACAAGCGATGTCCCTTTTTTCCAGTTACAGCAGAATCCCACGTGGGAAGCCTCGACCGTCGTCCACAGAAAGGGAAATATTCAACGATCGTGTATGACGAGAGCGCGGGCGTACGTGGAATCTGGAAGCTTCGTGCGGACAATACAGCCGGAGTCTGCAGTTGAAATTGCTCGCTGAAACGAGATCCTCGTATGTACGTAGTTCATGTACATAGTTGACGCACGTGCACGGAGTGGGACTCGATCGGATTTTGAATAACGATGTACAAACCGGTTCATCCCACCGGCCGGCACGGGAGGTCCGCATAGTTTTATTGAAATAATCCAGTTGTACGAATGATACGGATCCCTGAATAATCACATACACCTGTTTGATGATCGAGCATGAGAGTAGCCTGGAAGCCTTCCGTCGATCTCTCTCGCGAACTATCCCGGTCTCCGTCCGTCTCGCTCGCCGGCTCGGGTCAACTCTTGCCTGCCCGGATAGTAATTACTGGACCGCCGCATAATCGCATCTCGTCACCCACTGCCCGAGCGCATCGAACTCGCACGAGCCACCGATCGAAATTCAATCATAGATATTGAACATTCCTCGTTGCACAGCGCGATGCAGAAGGCGAAAGGGATCGATTCGAGAGAAAAGACCAGACAACCGTATGCATCGCCCTTGTCGTGTGTTCGATGAATACGCGTGTACCTTTAACACATTTTTTTATTTTTTTTTATATAACATGGAATAACGGTAGGGGGGGCAAAACGGACCGACAGTGTTCGCGTCTCGTTGGAAGCGCCCTTGTCGTGTGTTCGATGAATACGCGTGTAGGGTAGAGCGGGGCAAAATGGGGCAGCGTGGCAAAACGTCATTTTCCAATAATTTTTGGATGCCCGAATTCGCCCCATCGATGCATCAGGCTTTTCTGCCCCGTTTTGCCACCTTGTCCGATCCAAAAATGATTGGAAAATTTAGGTTTGCCCAAAAACCCCGTTTTGCCCCGTTGCCCCATTTTGCACGCTCTTCCCTACCTTTAGCACATTTTTTTTTTTTTTTTATAACATGGAAAACGGTAGAGGGGCAAAACGGACTGTCAGTATTCGCGGCTCGTTGGAAGCGTCAGCGCTGGATAAGCAGACAGTCCCACCAGGGACGGGGCAATTTTCCGTGACGCGCTGAGAGAGAGAAATACGAAAGGTGGAGAAGCTCGACGGGGAGGTCGGGAAGGGGCGAAAGACGCAACACGCCCGCGGACGAAGACAGCCGAGGAGGAAGTACCAGATGAGAAGAAAGAGAAAAAGGGCAGCGAGGCGAGAGATGGTTCTCCGAGACCAGAAACGCGCCAGCCGGAAGCCGGAGTCCCTGGCGAGGCAGCGACCAGAAGTCCCCGCTATGCGCGCAACCACCACTACAGGAACAAACGCTCTCTCGTATTATTTCCACATTGTGGGGAGCAAAGAACCGACGGGGCCGTGGAATTTTAACGAGTTTTGTGCAACTTGATATAGCTCGAGACAGGATAAAGGGAAAGCGAGAAAAGGATGGGCGAGGAGAGTGAGAAAAGCAACTTTAATCGCCCTAAAGGGCTTGGCAACCTTAAGGACATCTTCAGGACTCGTCACCTCAGAAAGAACTGCGCGTAGATTTATCGATCGTGCATCGCTGGAGGATCGAGCGGGACAAAGTGGAAACTCAGTTTTTACCATACACGGAGAAAAAAAAATTGTTGGGCCAACAAGAATTTTGTTACCATAGGGTAAAAGTGGTGAATATGGCCCACCTCAATTAACACGTAAACCAATGATATATGGACCGGGCCATATTCCCCACTTTTAACCTAACTGATTTAACTGGTTAACATAGGGACAACAAAATATTTTGCTGCGGCAGCAAATATTTTGCTGCGGCAGCAAATATTTTGCTGCGGCAGCAAATATTTTCCTGTGACAACAAATATTTTGCTGTAGCAGCCAAATATTTTTGCTGCCGCAACAATAAATTATTAACGATCTACATTTTGTTAGAGAAACAGAACTATTTTTCTCCGTGATATGAGACTTCGCTTTTATTTTCTTTAATCACCTTCCGCAAAAAAATGTTCAAAAAAAGATTCGATTCGCCACCGATCTCCCGTGCTCGACGCACAGATAAGACAAATGCGAGGATCCAATCGTCGGTGGATACGTCGAAGAATATCTCTCGACATATTTTTCCGCCTGCAGTAAGAGACACGCGGAGGGAAAATTCCGAAGAAACCGGAGTTCCCTTCGCCTATATCCTTGTGGATTCCTCGCTCGGCGAATATCGACGGTATATTAAATCGCGCGGCGTACGGGGACGAAGAGGAGTCGATGGAAGTGATTTATCGACGGGGCAGGAGAGGCGGAGATGTCGAACGTGCCGAGAAAGAGAGCCGCACGGAGGAGGAATGGAGAACGGTCGAGATACGACGTCTCGTAAATTCTTCCAATCACTGACAAATGTTGCCGGCGCATAGGGGCAGAGAAGTGAGGAACGAGTGTAGCTCGCGAGAGATGATTTCGAATCGCGATTGAGAATCTTCATTCCTGTTAGCTATAAATTTACAAACGTACGAGCCATCGTGAGTCAAGAGCCGGATAATCAGGTTGAAGAGGCGCGACGCGAGGCGATAAACAAATCATCGAGTCTACGGAAGCGGAGTGGGTGGATTTGTTCGATCGTTCTTCGATTTGTCAGGCGCACATGGCCTTTGAGCGTGATCGGGACGAGAAAGCAGAGCAAGCGTTAGGTGACTCGACTTGCTGGCGCGTCCTGTTTTCCCAAGGGAAACTTGTACGGTTTGGTCGGCCATGGGGCGAGCGAGTGGAAACTCCCCGAGCACGACCGGCCGAAGAGGGACACGAACGTTCTGTACGAATGACTCCCTCGAGGGCCGAACCTCGGGCAAGAATTAGTCACTTCGAGAGATCGATTGCGAATCGACGCAGTCAAAGCGCTATTGGCGATCCGGGAAATAGTTGGTATGCAGGGAATGGTGGGGTGTTCCGCTGCGATGTGCAGAGTAACTCGGCAGTGTGAAAAATAGTCATTTGCGATACGAGTGCGGTAAAGTGAACTTTATACGCACGCTGTGAAGGAGTCACACGAGCGCGTGTGTGTGCGGCGAACGCGACTCACTACACAGTCCACGTGTGATGTTCGCTACGTCGCACTAGTATCGCATATTTTTTGTAACGAATTCAGGAGAAGTGCTACTCTGTGCCTGTTGATTACGACGCTGTACAGCCAGCGTGCGTAAGGTAGGAGAAGCGTGCGTAAAGGATGAGAAGCGTGCGTAAAGGATGAGAAGCGTGCGTAAAGGATGAGAAGCGTGCGTAAAGGATGAGAAGCGTGCGTAAAGGATGAGAAGCGTGCGTAAAGGATGAGAAGCGTGCGTAAAGGATGAGAAGCGTGCGTAAAGTAAAATCGGCCCGATGTGCGCATGCGCCGGGTATTTGTAGTAACTTGGCTGTAAAGCTTGACTTACGCCACTCCCGGAGGCACGAAAAGTAGCACTTTTCATGCATGAGTTTCGTAATAGTACGTTACGATACTAGTGCGTAAAACTTTTTCTGATGAGTGTGAGTTTGCGGCACGGGTCGAAGGCAAGTGTTGGAATCACACGATTACTACATTTCGTATTACTATTGTACAAAATACTATTTCCAAAGGTGTGAACATGGGCGTTTTACGCACGCCAACCGTCAAACTGCCATTTTTGCATGACGTGATATAAAATAAGGGAGGCTGACAAAAAATGTGCGCACTCTTCAAGAGGAACAGATCGTTCCCCTTGGAATAAACTTGCCAATCGAGCCTCATTCTCCTCTACTACTCGGACAAGAAATCGATTCCCTATTTTATCATTCGCGGTACGAAAAAAGAAAATGTTACGTGTCCTACATGCGTTACGTCGAATACTGAACGAAAATTCGTACAAATTTATCCGTCGACTCGATAAAGCCCGGGATAGCGATCCGTCTGGTACACACTGAAAAATCGTGTGCGCAGGTTTTTCGCACGCACGCACGATCCCACGAGCTCGTTCGAGCCGTCGGTCCGTCGTATAAAGTTGCGCGAGGCTAAACCTCACGTGGAACTCAAGCGTGTGTACCATGCATCGGGACTAGAAAAGTTATCCCGCAACCATCTCACGTTTCCCGTATGCGATATGCTTTTTAAGCAACAACGGAGTGAGCATCGCATCGTGAATTCGTATACAGACGAGCGGCGACCCACCGGCGAGACGACGACGAAATTGCAAATTCTTACGTCGCTCTTATTTTACGTAGCGGCCTGTCCGTCGCGGTACACTTTGAATCGTGCCGGACCGTTTAGTGTCATGTTATACGATATTATATTATTTTATTTTTATTTTTATTATTACAATTTATTATTATTATTTATTTGTATTATTGTTATTTATTTTCTTTATAATATTGTACCGTGTTACCTTTTTTCCGGAGTGTCTGTACGGAGTTTATAACTAAATCACGATGCGAATCTGATTGCGAATGAGATATCGACGGGACGGGCCAAGAGAGAATCTGGCATTTCCAGAGAATTTCACGGAATAAAACGTAGATCGAAGTGGCCGTTCCTTCGAGTCGTACCCTCGGCGCGAGCCGAATATATAGAGAACGATATTTCACTTTTATATTTTCCGCACTCTCGAGCACAGTCCCCGCAGCCTTACCCGCTCATTCCTGTCCGCCGGATCAATTCCAGATATCCCGGTCTCGGTTCGCCCGGTGGCAATGTGTCTCGACTGCTTGAGAACAGGCCGTATAAAAATGTTATGAATGAACCGAGAGTTATTGGAGCCCAGACGGCGCTTTATGATTTTACTACCATCGACTTTTTTCCTTGGCTCTCCCCTTGGCCGCATGACGAGCGTATGCTGCCGCGAACAATCGCCTATAAAATTAACAGTAGGTAGTTAATTATAGAGCACATTAAAAAAAAGGTTTGTACATTTTTTAACATTTCTTGTCCGCCAAGATCCCATTTTTTTAATCCAATTTTCAACTTCATTCAAGAAAACGTATTTTTACCTAAAAAATTATAAAATTGGCATGAAGACAAAATTGTCAATATTTGCGGACGAAAATTGTTTCGCTAAACTTGCAAACCTCTTGTTTACCGCCCATAAATTACAACACTCCGCGATGAGGAAACGCGACGATCCATAAATTTAAATTTATAGCGAGTATCTTTCGCTCGCCGGGGGGAAAAGAGTGTAATAGAAGAAGAATCTTCGGGAGCGAGCGTTTAGGGCCGCGCGAATTACATTGTAACGCGAGAAACACTTTCAATTCGAGTCACGCCGTGCGCGATCCCCGCGAAGCGACGTGCCGAATGACCGATAAATAAAGAAGCGACGAGAAATAAAAAAAGCGTGTTTAGCTCAGCGCCGAAGTGCGCGGGGTCTTTACGGCTCGCGAAGAAGGTCGTAATCGGTACACGGCGAAGAGAGGCCCGGGAGTTCGGTGGAAGGCTTCGTGCGCAAGAGATTCGCAAACGGCCGTGCTCGGAAAGATAAACCTCGCACAGCGGCAGCAGTCGGTTCGCTCAATTGCTAGAGAAGTCCGCGAGAGTGAAGGTGAACCGGGAGATAAACTACACCGACCGTGGAGTTCGGCGCGTGGCGCTCTGCCAATACCGGGAATTCGATTACAAAGAGAGCCAATGTCCGGGAGAGACTATCGGGCATCCACGGTGGAATCGCTATCTCGAAAACCCGACTCGCTCGCGTATGCAGCAGCCGGAGTCATAAAGAAGCTCTTGAGCGAGCTCTTATCGCGCTCGGGCATGAGAAAGGGAAACGTCAAGACCAAAAAAAAAGAGAATAAAAAAAGAACCAAGTAGGGTGGAGAAGAGAACACCTGCTCGCTACAGCGTTACGTGACACGCTCGGTTTCTGATACTCGAACAGGAGGGCCCCCCGACGAGAGAGCCCGCATGACTCGCTGAGCCGTAATACGAAGAGCGCTTATGCAAAAGGAAACAAAACAAAAAACGTCCCTCGAGGAAAGTCCGATCGATTGAAAAATAAATATAACGGGGTAAAAGCGATCGGGCCAATTAAGAGCATTCAATTGCGATGGGGGAAGCTTGGATGGCGGGTTGGCTGTATAAATAGTATGAAACTTTGAGTAGCTCCACTGTATGCTCCACCGGCTCTCGATACTCCAATGACGTTTCTCTTGCATGCAAATTCGCGACCTCCTCTCTTCTCTTTCTCTCGTGCCATGGTATTCTCCCATGTACGCCGAATTCCATCGCTTCCGCGCAACCCTTAGATCCTATTTTCCCCGTGCCGATGTTGGTTGTTAGTTTAGATGGGCTTAATTCAGTTTACTTTGGTCAATAGTTTGGCCTTTATTGTATTCCGCGCATCTCACGGAGGTATCTCCGTCGGCCGGAGGCCAAAGCACCTTTGCGACCAACGCGTGTGAGCCGCAGGGAGTTTCTCTCGACCCCGAAAATTTGCATACCGAGTACCACCTCCCCCTGCTGTTTCGCCCCGTAAATACGATTCGGAGAGTCCGTTTCACGAAGATCAAAGGGAAGATCCCGAATTAACCGGCAAAACATCGCGCCTTCCGTAAACACTGCGACCCTCGACCTGTACGACTGTATCTGAAAAATTCGTGCAAGTCGTTTAAACGAATTGTAAAAATATGGACCATCGGTCGATAATAGTCCCTTTGCGTACAACTTTTTGGCCCGATCGCTCGAAAATTGTAAGATGCGTGCGGAGAGTTTTTTAGCAAACTTCAAAAGTGCGTAAAATTTGTATGAGTGAAAGCATTTTGTTCAAAATTTAACTTCATTGAAATTCATAGCTCAAGCATTTCCCAAGTTATAAGAGTTTCAATTTTAGGGCTCTGAGACACACATACGTCCAGTCATTCTTTTTCATCACTCGGTGCGGAAATGGCCACTTTTCCGCTATGATTCAGTGTGAGCTATCGTGAGTTTTTCTAAAAAAAACTCCGGAAGGTAAAAGACTCGTCTTCTCGTGTAGATAAACTATCGTTAACTTTATTAATCTATTATACAAGTAGTTGGCTCTGTTTATCGACCATTCGTGCGACTTGTTCGATCCGATTATCGTGTATCGGAATATTTAAAAAAATCAGTGAATACGCGTGAAATACGTGAAACATCGATTAACCCATCCGTCCGACGAATTCAAAGAGTGATGAGAAGCTTATTTACCTTACTGTCCGTCCCGACGACGAGACCTGTTTTTTTTTTCTTTTTTTTTTCATTTACCATGTACGCGCGATAGTTGAATAGAAAATTATTCGGTAAGCAAAACGCCTGAACGTCGATGGAGTTTAAGAGTTGTGAAGCACTTTGTTGAATTCGTTGAACGATGTGTCGAGCTCGAACAGCAATTGTCTCACTTGAGCGTCGGAGAGCTCGTCGGAGGCGGTCATACTGCTGAGGGTTTGCAGCCACTCAGCGACTCGCTTCTTGCCGTCGAAGTCACTCGGCAGGATGCTCAGCCGATTCATCGTGTCGACGAGGTCTCGTAAATCAGGATGTAGTTCGTCCATGGCTTTTATGTCCAGCCGCAGCTTGTCCATCAGCGTGATGAAGAGGGATACTATGTCGGCTATGCACTTCGAGGTGTTACCCTTGTCGTCCTTTATCGTTATAGGCCGGTCTTCCTTGATTCTCTCTAGCGCGGCCGGACAGTCCAGTCGGAAGGCCCTCGCGAAGGCATCTATCGTCGGAAACTGATCGCTCTGAACCTAAAATTACAAAAAATAAAATGTTATTTCAAGATTCCAAACAAGAGAAGAATAAAATAAAATCGTTATTCTGTAGGACGATTCTGTACATGAAAATAAAATGAATGGTTACCAAAATAGTTATGAAAATTATCAATATTTTTCAGCTTTATGTTTTTCATGACAATTTTTTTTGTTATTATTTTTATTTTATTTATCCATCGGTCTTGGTACTCGTAGGAAATGTTCTAGTTGTACTGGTGTTGGTATCCACGGGCTGACCGAAAACTTAATATACACCAATGCTCACCGTCAAATATAATTTCATAAAATTAATCTGAAATCTGTAAATAAACAGGACTGTTCACATAATGCGGAATGTACAGCATGTACCGCCAGAAACTGATTGCTTTGAACCTAATATTGCAACAAAAAAAAATTGTATTCCAAGATTCTAAACAAAAGAAAACAAAATATAAATTGTACTGTGAGATGATTCTATGTATGAATATAAATTGAACAGTTACCAAAATAGTTATGAAAATATATAAATAGCTACCAAAATTGCGGAGACTAGAAATATCTGTATTTTTTATTTATATTTTTTTCATCACTATTTTTTGTCGTAATTATTTCTAATTTTATTGATGCGTCGAGTGGTGCGCTCTGGACATGTTCTAATTGCACTAGTGTCGGTACCGACGGGCTGGCAAGAGTCCGATGATGTAAAGCAACAAGGCAAAATCACTGTCTAATATAATTTCATACAATAAATCTTGAGATCCGAAAATAAATGGGACTGTGCAAATAATGCGAAATGCAAGACACTCACCTGCTTGAACGCAGCTCTGTACTGCACCAACAACTTGCTGCACGCCGCTGTGTACTCCTTCGGGGTAACGCAGTCTCTGATGTAAGCTTTTTCCAAGTGTTGGAGAGTGTTGACTACTGCGTAGAGATCGGCCTGATTGTCGTGCTTCTCTCGCTCCCGGGCGTTCTTATACAATTTAACTTCCTCGTACAGCTCCGGCCGATCTTGACCAATCGACATTGTACCTTCGATATTCAAAGACGCATAGGTTAAGTGCAATTTCGGGATTTCATTCGTATCAATTATTTGCAAATGTTGCCACATTTGTGTAAGTATTCAATGCAAGTGCAAAGCGTATTCACAAAACGCAAACGGGAAATGTTTATCGCTCGTTGACGATGACACATCGTGACAATTAGACGGCTTAGCTACCAATTTATTTTTCCGTGCGTGCGGATTAAAGGCCAACGAAATCAAAAAACTTACCAGAGTTTCCGTAGCACCGTAACACACGGACACCGATTAAAATAACGCAAATTCTTTAATCCGCAACTCGATGTTGTCGCAAGATTTCAGAATTCACTGGGAGAATATATTCACTGGATAATACTGGATCGAATTGAGAGCGAAGTTTGTCATGCAAACATCTGATAGTCGACGACAATCAGCTGACTGCGAATCGCGCACGAAGCAGCGCCGTCGGTGTATCAGGAATCGCGATTATCCACCGTGGTGCAGTGGGAAAACGCGCGGCGAGAAAACAACTTTCCACATTGGAAAGAAATTTTATTTTCAGTCGATGCTCCGGTACCGCCTCACAAAACAGTATAAAATTATTGAGGTATATTTATCATCTCTTCAACTATATTTTCTATGTAGAAAACTTAATGGTAACTATATCACAACGTCGGCAAGAGCGCAAATCACAGTTTCCTCGCTTCATCGAACGCACCGCCTTCGCTCGTCAAAGCGCGCTTTGCAAGGCACGCTCGTTACAATAAATATTAAAAGCTATTACACCCGTATATACGAGAAACCTCGAACGAGATGCTGGGTTTCGTTATCGGATATCACTGAGCGACAAGCTCATTAGATTTTACAGTCACTGCGAATGCGCTGGAAAACTTACTGAAAGAAGATTTCATCGAAACACAGTTGTTCTGTTTTTCTATTCGAGCTCACAGAAATATCGCTCTTTCGAGCGATAAGCAGCCGATCACTGTTTACCGCTCGACGTTCACCATCAGTGAACTCAGCGTAACAACGTAAACATTGCTGATCGAGCGGTGAACGCTCTCCAAAGTGTAATAATGGACTAAAAAGATCTTCGGCATGAACGCAACGCGGATCCACATTCGGTAAGACTCATTCTATAAAACAAACAAAATGAAAAATCAAGAACATAATCGATAGTTTTAACGAAATTATTGCTCGAACTAACCGAGCTTCACGAGTCAAACAATGCTCGCATCACACTCGGTTTTCTGTCGGTAAATTTATCGGGACAAGAGTCGACGATCGCATTCGCGTGAATGCAAGGACAATCGAACTTCTGTATAACTCTCTCGCACGTGCGTGCTTCCGACGTCCCGCCGGCGTCGACATCGGCAAGATTAGCTATTACGTTAAAATACACGACGTTCAATACTTTTCCATCCCGATCCATAACATCCCACGGAGGATAAATATTTAGGGTGCTGTCCGAGCGTATTATCACCTTACCGGTTATGGGCGGAATAATCATAAGCGTGACCGTTCGTCTTTCGAGCGACGACGCTTTTATCTGGCTCGTCGAGTTACCCTGGCACAGACTCTTCAGTAAACAGTGCGAATCCGCGATAACGGTCGCTGTTATGTAGTGTCTGCCCCAGCGCGTCTCGCGCTCTCGTATTTTCACCGTGACGAACTGCACGCGGGAACCCTTGAAGTCCGGCTGAGACATTTGATGTCGCCATATGCGCAAATTCGACGCTTGCAAGCTGACGAGAGATTGAAGCTTCGCCGCCAAGCTTCCTCTGAAACAGAAAACGAACAGTTGTAGAAACACCGAAGCATTATCCGTCTCCCGAAACAAGCGCTGGACCAGAGCTGGGCAAAGTATCAAAATTACTTCAAGTACAAAGTATAAAGTATCAAAAGTAGTTCATCAAGTACTTTCGTGCTTTGAGTATTTTCCAAGTACTTTTCGCAATTAGGTTCATAACGGTAAGCATTATCTAGGTTTTAAAAGAAAGGTGCAGAGTAAATTGCCCATGGCTTCGTCATTGTAAAAAATCGCTAAATGATATTTTCGTAATTCGTCATTTGAGGCTATTTTTAGTCTATTCTTCACTATTATTATTTTCTTTTAACACAAAAAGTTTTCGAAAAAATGTCTTTCTGAACACTGGGAAAGGTCCCTTCTCGCATTCTTTAATGGAATTTTAAAAAATAAATCCTCGAAAAAATGACACACATTGAAAAGTACTGCCCAGCTCCGCGCTGAACTGTTTACTTTTTGGCTTTTTTCTTCTTGCCGTCCTCCTTCGAGTTATTGAACGGCGCGGCGTACGCCGACGTCTCAAAATTGTCCGTGAGCGGAGAAGTCGCCTGGCTGATGACGACATCGCTTTTGTCCTCGGATATTCTTTGCGAATTTTTCGACGACGAAGGTGCCGAAAATCGCAGTCGAGTAGCGCGATCGCCGTCCGAGTAGTAAGTCTCGTCGGAGTCGCAGGATGCCTCCCGGGCACGCTTCGATCCTCGTTCAACGGAGACCTGGGAAGCGTCCTCGATATCACAGATATTTTTACTCATCGCCACAGCTCGCTGGCTCTGCGTCTCGATATCCTCTATGAAATCGCTGGCCGTAGCGTCGCTGTCGCTCTCGATCTGTATTTCATCCTCGACGGGATTCGTAGTGCTCGATTCGACGTCTATGCAATCGCTTCCGCCAATTACCGAGGACGCCGATATCGCGTTCGACAGTCTCGACGATTGGCGGATCGGACGCTGCAGATTATTGTTTTTCGCTGTCGATCCCGATTCCAGCCTCGTTGGGCTGTTTTTAGCTCCGTGCCAGGAAAACCGTCGCGGCGATCCATCTTGTTTCTCGATTCTCGTATCACCGGCTCTATTCACGCTCCCGTGAAAGGGAGAGAAGGACGATAATTTTTCCCGTATCATTTTATCGTCGTGACTTCGTCGAGCGCTGCTCTTCGCTGCCAGCTTCGTCGGACTTTCATCCGCCGCTATCCAGAAACTCCTCGACGCCTCCTTTCGTCCGCCGTTCTTCGTATCTCTCCGTGAGTACCTCGTGAACTCGCGGTCGATATCCGCACGATCGATTTTCCCAATCGGCGAAGACAACGCCGACGCTTCCGGCATCCTCGACGATTCGGGGATGGAACTCCGGCGCTCGTTGCTGGCTCCGGCCCCGAGAAATTTGCACGACGAGCCGCTGGCGTTTAACGTCGAGGAAGTCGAATTCCCATTTTCGACGGGAGAATTCATACACGTTTTATCCGAATCGTTGTTCGATGTATTGATAGAAACCTCCAGTTCTCGGTCCCGCGGCTCTTCGTCTTCGATCACGACAACCTTCTGCGCGGTCGCCGGAGCGCGGAGTATTTGCCGCGATCGGACGATCGGAGAAACTCCACAATTTTCTTTCGCATCGATATCTCGACGGACACGTTTCCATTGATAATCGGTAATCCGCCAGTTCGCTGTACGCTTCGCGATGGAATTGTTCGCTGTCGTGCTGGGCACGGGGGACAGCGGGCACGATTTTCGCGGAGAAGTTGCGGCACTCTCCTGAGCGAGGATCCAATTTTTAACGAACTCACGTTTTTCCAGCTCCAGCAGTTTCGTATCTCCGTACCCAAACACGGTGCTTTCCTTACCGGCTCCGCGGAGGTCATGGCATTTATTGGTATCGAGAACTGACCGTAGGAAACTAAAATCCTTCGAGTTTCTCGTGGAATTGGACGACGTGCTCACTTCTATTTCCTGCGAAGCGCAGTCGTCTGTACCTGACATCGAACGTGGGAATGTCGGAGCCGAATTGCCAAAGGTACAGCGACGCTATCATACTTGTATCAGAGCATCAGAGCGGCCTCGAAAACCTGTAAACGAAAAGTCAATGAATTTTGGGGTCGTTGACTTGAATAGCGATAACCCTGAAGATATCCGCATGAGACTAAATTTCATCAAGTTATAGCGACTGTGTTGTCCATCGAACAAACTTTGCTCAGGGAAGTTTACTTGGAGAATAAAATTCTATAGGTGAACAATTTCTTTTCTTCGTAAGCAGCGCATCGAGGATGACTTGCCAAAGATGAAATTTGATGTCGTGCGGATATCTTCAGGGTCATAAATAACAGTCTAGAAGTTTGAGCACATCTGGTACTTACTCTGTACTCTGCACTGTGTGTGACAATCTGTGGCAAGAGCAAACATCATCGCAATACACAAACTCACAGTCAATTGTCTCTATTTCTATCAATTAGCTACACAGCCAGAAATCTGCAAAACAGTGAAATTATTATTATTATTATTTTATTGGTATATAAGCGATATACAAGGAATAGTCAATGTTTGCGAACCAACCAACTGTAAAACTTTAAATTGAATTTGTGTTGTTTTCTAACAATCTACTCTAACTTCACCAGTCGATTTTGCACCAAACTGACTTTGATATTACGTGTGATTTTTTTAAATCGCTGAAAAATCAGCCTCTCGAAGATCGAAATCAGAGTTAGTTTGTTGCACGAATCAACCGGTTGGTTTTCAGGTTGGTCAGAACGCGAGGGAAATGAAATAAGAATAACCTAAAACCTCGAATATTGCACGCGCCGCTGGCACTGAGAAACGAAATGAAAAAAAAAATCGGTCGAAAATAAAATCTCCAATTTTAAATTTCAGCTTAATTGAACGATAATAAAAATGGTATCGTGTACGACGTACAGCCTAACAGCTGTTCGAGGGGTTATGAATCGCAATGAAGCCGTTACAAAGTAACGAGTCCAATAACAGTAATTACTCACGCTCAACACTGTCCATCGAGAATGACAAACTGTCGAGTATCAAATATCACCGCCGTAGGCGACTAGTCGCAAACAGCAAACTGGCAAAGTATCTCGTTACGTCGAACAACAACAAGAGTAAAAAACAAAAAGTACATACGCAAACAACGGAAGTTCGCGAGCGCGCGCGCCGCGTTACTCGCGCGGAGTCGCAGTGTTTTTTTTTCGATCGTGACCCCGACGAATCGTGGAACAACAGACTTTCGGTCAGTTTAGCAAATGGGTCAACCGAAAAGTCTAAACTCCAAGCACGCGATAACAGACGTAAACGTGAGAATTTATCTCACGCTCCTCGACGACGATACCGCTGACACAAACACGCCATGTGCGCATCCGCGCCATACTGGAGTATCCATGGCAACCACGAGAGGCAGCGTCCGGGCAGGACTGACACATAAATGATCACGCTTGTTCGAACCCGTCGACGACCACGAGTGATCGAAGCTTTTATCGATGTAACGCGACTACATTTATGCTCGCTCCGATAATGAACTATACGCAGGTGAAACCTGCGTATAGTTTCTGCTTTCCAGCATCGTCACGTCGATGTCCAAGGGGGCCGAAAAAGTACGATACTTCGCCCAAACTTACCACACAGCTGACGCGACTTCGGAAGTGGACGTCACATAGAGTCAAATCTTAGTCGTTGATTAATCTAGATTAACCCTAACGAGCCGAACGGATAGGCCACGAAAAAAAGACGTACGCTAGCCAGAGAAACAGCCGCTATTGTGGGTGGAAGCAATTTTGTACTTTGATAGATTTTGAAGGCTGAAAAATCAGCTGTTTAGATCGACCGTAGAGAAAGCACGAGTGCTCGGTTATATTTCGCTACAATGATGGCATTATCGTTGTTATTATTATTCGGTACTCGCAGGTACAGAAAAGATGATGACCGGGTGAAATGTCCGACGCTTTGTGGGCCTACGTACGTGAAAATGAATCGGCAAAGTTGGAGCGGTCACGAATTACCGTGCAGAGTGTCGAGGAACCCCCTTTTATATTAATAGTCGAGTGAGTGTGACGGTGATGAGAGCTTTGAGGGGGTACAGAGGGATGCGGAGAAGGAAGAGGTTGCGGAGGAGGAGGAGTGAGAGCCGGCGAGTGGCGAGGGGGACCACGGACCGGAGCTGGGCCTCAAAATGATAGGATAGAGAGGACGAGATAGAAGACCGCGCGGTCCCTTGCACGTTGCTTCAGTTTCAGTTCGCGATGGAGCCTACTTACTCCGTTCTCTAGAGTAAATAGTATATATACATATATATATATATTTCAATAATTAATTTTTTTCCCTAGAGATAGGCGAATGAGCGAGAGAAAGAAAGTAAGAGCGTGAGAGAATCGTGCGAGCGCGAGATACAGAACAACGAGCTAACGGGAGTACCGTCGATCAATAGTAAAAAAAAAAAACATTTAGGAGAGACACACAGAGACTGATTATTAAAAAGAACAATAAACGCGTCCGGGCAAAATATAGAAACAAGGTACAATTAAAATTCATCGATACGCGAAGTGTTTCAGTGAATCGAGGAGGATTAAAAATCGCTCGACGGCGTATCTGCAAGGAGCGAAAGAGCGGAGAAAACGGAAGTGCGGACGACGGGCCGTAGGAAGAGAGTCATCGAGTGTGTGTACGCTCAGTGAAAGGGGGGACACACACGCCGCTTTCAGAGGGAGACTATGAATCCTGCCGGACTTCGTGCGTCGCAATTTTCACGATAATTCGAAGATAAAAAAAACAACACATAGGTCGAATCTTCTTGCAAATATCCCCGTAGAAAAATAAGCATTACCAAAAAGAAACAACAATAAATTATCCGTCGTACAAAAAAGGTGTTGCCGGGTTGATAAGCGATAATGAAGATAAGCGCGTAATAAGAAAAGTAATAAAAAAAGGAAGAATTGTGTGACGTATCGTCGTCGTACAGTCGAAGTGAGGCCGGATGTCGGCCGGTGCAGTGATTCGATTGATTCGTTGAAGAGTGTCCGCGCGGCTTCCAGGGCAGAGCGAACTTCCGAGTGCCGCGTACGAGCCCCGAGGCCTTTGCTCGTACGGTGAGCGTAGAGATAGCTCGCTGGATCTCGTTTATATACCCTCCCTCGTTGGGCCACGAGAGAGAGAGAGAGAGAAAGAGTACAGTGAAATAAAAAAAGACAACAAAAGAATCGGTTGAAGCACCGAGTGCGTATTACGTTGCTGGGAGCTCATGGACCATCGGAGTACTTCCCGTGATTTCGAGAGCCACCACCAGCAGCATCAGCATCCGGGACACTTTTCGTCGTTTTCAATGGGCGCGCTGCATCACACCAGTTAAATATATAACTTCCCTACGCTCTATTCACAACCGTCGATTCGATACATTACTGCTCAGGAAGGAGGGGAAAAGATCGAGGAAGAAACTACTTCTTTTGGAAGAAATATCATCTTTGGAACGAAATATCATCTTTGGGACGAAATATCATCTTTGGGACGAAATATCATCTTTGGGACGAAATATCATATTTGGGACGAAATATCATATTTGGGACGAAATATTATCTTTGGGACGAAATATCATCTTCTGGACGAAATATCATCTTCCGGAAGAAATATAATTTTCTGGAGGAAATATCATCTTGTGGGGGAAATATAATTTTCTGGACGAAATATCATCTTGTGGAAGAAATATAATTTTCTGGACGAAACATCATCTTCGAGGACGCATTAAAGAAAATTCGCTGCCGCACCGTACAAAATCCGATAGTCTTCGGGTACGGAAACGGCAAGAAGAAGCTTCGTGTCGGTAAGACTTCGATATCTTCAAGATTTCCCGACATAATACATTGTGTACATTGCATAATTCATTGGACTCCGAATTATGCACAAGCATGCGCGAAGCTTCATCATTTTTTCATAAAATCGCTGACTGCGTCTTAGCTTCATCTTTTTTATCGTAGAATATGTTGTAATCTCTCGTATTCTCACGTACACTCGACCTTCCGTTTACCTTACTGACGCGGATTTGTAACGAGCTTAACAGATCGTTTAGAGCGAGCGTCGCGCTCGATGCGCGTGCAATACAGTGCATGCGCGCGAGAGTGAAGTAAACAACGCGGCGAGGATGACGAAGAGATCGCGGCGAGGGGGAGGGGGAGGGGGCGATGAGACGGGGTAAGGTTCTAGTGCACGCACGGCACATGCACCGAGATATAGCTTCACGCTGCTGAGGACGGGAGGGTTACGGGCCTACCAGAAGCCGTGCGAAGCGGGATGACATTGTTTGCACTCCGTGACGTCACTCGTAATTGCAACCAACAATAACGAGACGCGCGCAGGCATCCACGCAATAATCGTATACGGGGCTCGAGTTCACGCACACCGGCGTGTTTACACTCTTTACACACTCGCAGAGCATCCCGGGTTTCCATTACCTTGTCACGGTATCGTGGACCACGCGCACGTACAAAACAACGCGGCACGCATCTCCGGAGGCTTTTCCGAACGTTCAATGCGATTTTGCAAGAAAAAAATATATATATATTGTATAAAAAAGAAAGGATCTTTTTTTAATCATGACAATATTGAATAATAATAAAACGGTCAATACACGAAATAGCTAAAATATAAAATAGGCAGCTGGCCGGTGTTTTCTTGGATTGAGCTTAAAAAAGAAGGTATCAATTAACTTCCGTAACTTCTCGAATATGCGCTATAGCTTTTTGAACAAAAATTAATATTTTTTTTACTATCGGAAAAAAAGCGGTACGCATCTCCAGAGGCTTTTCCTATCGATCACTGCCATATTGCACTAAAAAAAAAAATATAGGAAAAGAATGCATGTATTTTTAAATATAACAACATTAACTATAAATAAGAAAACAGTAAATACATGAAACAGTTAAAATGTGAGATAGGCCACTGGTCTGAGTTTTTCTTGGATCCAGCTTAAAGAGACAATCGTCCGTGTCGGATTAACGATATGTAACCAATTTTTGAAGACGCCTGATCGCAGGTATTGAATTAACTTCCTTGACTTCTCAAAAATCTGCTATAGCTTCAGCAAAAAAAAAATCTTGTTTACCACCGGAAAACCTCCAGCGCGTTTTTGTATTCCAGACGCGGTAACAGTTAAACTACGCTAGTGTGGAAAAACTGTGTAACGAGGAACTCAGAAGAAGTTAAATTATACCGGGCTGGCGTACTCCGGAGATCACGCGTGCTCTCCGGCTTGTCGTCCCGTTCGCATGTCCCGCGGGCTCGACGTCGCGTTCGCATCTCGCGCGAGTTCTTCACGGTTCCGCAGTTATTCTCACGCTTCGACTTTTCGCAGTTGTGTATATCGCGAGCGTGATACCGACCGAGGGAAGACACAAAGATATATATATACAGATATACGTATAGTTATCTGGAACGGAAAGATATACAGCGATGCGCGAGCGCGCGAACTCGCGAGGGCGCGAAAGATCAATCAAAACGGTAAGGTCGTATACGTGTTCGTGTTTTGCTCCAATCGTCACTTGAGATTCTACGCTTTCGATATAATTTTTTTTTTCTTCTTTTTTTCAATCCAATTTACAACGTTCGCACATTCTTCCTCCCTCGCGACCGAAGAATTTATCTCGGAGACATAACGATCGAGGAAAATCATTTCGAAGCTCCAGTGAATTTCCGATCGCCATAATGGTTCCGCGGTACTCTATTCATACGCGTTTTATCTCTTCTTCCTCTCATGATTTATTCGAGCTACTTCATTCAACGTCCAGTACATTATTGCGTCATCGTATCGATATCGGTACGACCTGATTTTTTTATCCACCCAAAGTACTGAAGGAAACGTAAATAACCCGCGTACGATGTTTCTTCTTTTTGCGCTTTAGAGGTTCGTAAGCTCGTATACGTGTTTCGCTCCAATCGACACTTGAACTTCTACTCCTTCAATATAATTTTTTTCGCCTCCTTTTTTGCAATCCAATTTACAACGTGGGTGGAACTTCCTCCCTTGCGACAGAAGAATTTATCCCGGAAGCATTTCGAAACTCCAATCAATTTTCTATCGGCACACCGTTTTATCTCATTTTCCTCTCATAATTTATTCAAGTTACTTCATTCAGCATCCACGACATTGTTGCATCATCGTATCGATATAATTTTTTTCTTCTTTTTTTATATCCAATTTACACCGTTCGCACATTCTTTCCTCGCGACCGAAGAGTTTATCCCGGAAACATAACGATCGAGGAAAATACTTTCGACGCTGCAATGAATTTCCCATCCGCACAATCGTTTCATCTCATTTTCCTCTGGGGTTCTATTCAAGCTTCTCAATTCAAAATCCACCATATTGTCGGATCATTCTATCGATACAATTTTGTTTATTTTTTTTCATTTTACAATTTACAATTTCTCTCGCGACCGAAGACTTTATCCCGTAAACACAGCGATCTAGGAAAATAATTTCGAAGCTCCAGTGAATTTCCGATCGACGCAATCCTTTAGTCTCCTCTTCCTCTCATGATTCATCGAAGCTTCTTCATTCCACATCCAACACATTCTCGCATCACCGCATCCATATCGCAACGACCTGATCTTTACCCACCCAAAGTACCCAAAGAGAAGCGTAAACAGCCCGCACACGATATTTCTTCTCGCGCCCTCGAGCTTCGTTCGAGCGTCTCCTCTCTTTATCGGAGATGTCGACGCTGCACATGAATGATCTCTGTGAATATTTTCCGAGTAATCGACGCATGCCAATTACAAATCGCATCGTATTCTCGCACCGTCGGCATTTATATTTATTCATGTCACGCATAAACGATATTGATCCGTAACGAGAAAAATAAATAAAAATAGCTACGGTATCTTCGCCGGCGCGTGTGAGAATGAAGTAAACGACTCGTTCGACTTTTCATTCTTTCCTCTGTTCACAGAAGCCTCGTGACGTGAGCGGGGAAGTACAGGACTCTCTGGCGAGTGTCAAGAATCGAGGAAGAAATACGTGTTTTCTTGTGTTGTTATTCGGCACGTGTTAAACCGTATCAATCGTACGTCACCGATGTGACGTATCGTGTCGTTATTGCCGAGACGATATAAAGTCACTCCGGGGAGTAGCGCGTAGTGGTGTCTCGGTAACCGCGGTCCGCGCTGCCTCACCTCGTCCTCTCAGTGCAGATCGGGCGCTTCCGTGTTTCGGAGGCCGGTCGGCGGCGAGGAACAACCTGAAAATTTTGAACTCCCACGTGCGTTTGGAAAAACACTGCAAAGTCGTAATCGAGACTTAAGTGGGGAAAGAAAAATACGAGAGGAAGAAGAAGAAAAGAAGAAGAAGAAGAAGAAGAGGAAGAGGAGGTGGAGGAAGCGGCAGTAGGGAAAAGGGAAGGAGAACAAACAACGTCGCGTAACTAATCCGAAGATGCTAGAGGCGAGCGTAAGAGAGGAAGTCTTCGCAGGAAATGGCTGACGGCCCGTGGAGGCGGATCGGCGAGAACATGTGATCGCGTGCACGTTGACGCCGGCGATATTGAACTCGTTGCAAAGCTCACGATCTATGCTAGACATAGTATTATCAAAATAATAATAAATAAATAAATGAATAAATAAATAAATGATGATATTAACGAATATATTAAATTACCGGGTGGAGCGTCGAAGATCATAATTTTGCAGAGTCAAAGTACTATCTGTAGATCCATAGTGTAGAGTTGCGATTATAACGTGTCTGATTTTTTTTATTTAAAAAAAGGCTCCGTGACGCGTCGTCGTGCTGCCCGGGAATATTGGCAGACGCGCCTCTCGTTACACACGTGTACATAATAAAAAAAATAGTAGTCGTCATTTTAAAACAGTTCAACTTCTGCTCTCGAGTCGCTCGCGAGAGAAGAAATAAATAATAATAAAAATAATACATACACTTTTTTTTAAATAATCGGTCTCTAATAATGTGCGGTGCTCGAGGGAATAATAGAAACATGCGCTGGCGATAATAAAGCTGTTTCGTTAGCGAGATATTGAAGAGAATAGAAAGAATTCGAGCGATACAATTCTCGCGGGTGAAGCAATCGCGTTTTCTCGTACCTGCATTTGTGTTTTCCTCGTCGTCCGCGCCGCGACCGCGAGATTACGGGAAATCTCGCGGTACGTGAGACTTTCTGAGTTTCCGCGCATTCCAAACGGCAGATACGGAGAGGGTGAGAAGAAGAGAAGAAAAAATAGAAGAAAAAATAATTCTGCATCAAAGAAAAAAGCCAACGTGTAATCTAGCAGCGCCTGACCGAAGGGAAGAGCCGGTTGAAGTTATTGCGGCTGAGGAATAGGAACAGAATTCGCCATACACGCGGCCAGCGCGACGAGAGCGCAAAAAAAAGAAGAAAAAAAAGGAGGAAGAAACAATTGTGTTCGGTGGATCTCGTTCAACGGGCGCGATAAAGAACAACAGGGAAGACAAACTCTATCGAAGATTGGAAGAAGAATAGTGTGCGGCAACGAGCGACAAAAAAAAAAGTACCAAAGTTCGCGCCCGAGCCGCGAACGCGCGGATGCGCGCGCAACATAAGCTCGCTCGCGAAGCTGATAGTCTTACGCGCTCGCTCGGTGCGCGCGAGGACGAGGGAACGAGAAATAACGAGATACACAGATAGAGAGAGAGAGGGAGAGAGAGATAGAGAGACTACTCGTTGACGGAAGAGCGCGAGTGTGCATTTATCAATTGAAACGTAAATCGTATAGTATATAAGCGCGTACGACGCGTGCCTTAATCCCCCCGGAAGAAACAGACGGAGAAGAAGAAGAAGAAGAAAAATAAGCTCTTCAATTACGAGTGCTGACTGCCTTTACACGGAATCGTTAAAATATCTTATCGATACATATATTTATATACGAAATAAATAATTTAAAAGAATAACTAAAGTACAACCGTCGAACCGAGTTGAAAATATTCGCATAAATCTGAAAACGTCGCGGGTCACATCGCGAATAAAGGAAAAACAAATGATAAAGCTTTCCGAAACCTTATTATCATCGAACTCGTCGACGCTACGAGTTTCATCGCGGCTCTCGAGTCGAGAGGAATCTAGTAAATGCGCAGCTACAACGACGGGACGAACGATAAAAATATATTCTCCGCTGCGGTTTTACTCTCAAAGTATCGAGCAATAAATGATAACTTTACTAAAGCGGTAACGACCGGTTAAATAAACGTCGTAACTGGCTGCGTGCCAAATCGTCGAATAAACGCTGTCGGTGCGTTTACGTTGATAGGGAAAAAGTTTTTTCTTTTTTGGTCTTTTCGGGTAAAAAGAACGTGATCGGTGGGTGTGCGTGTGTGTGTGTGTGACGCCGGGTGTGACGATGAACGGCGGCAATGCCGTGCGGTGATTTGGGGACGGATCCTGAAAGCGACTTGTCGAAAACGAGCCCCGAGCCGACGTCGTCGACGACATTCGAAGAGAGAGTCGACGGCCCTCTCGCAATTGAACGACAATGAGCTCCATAGACTTTGACGAGGTGCTGGTACACGTGGGAGAGAAGGGCCGCTACCAGAACATTATGTACTACCTCCTCTGCATACCCGCAACACTTCCCGCCGCGTTTCTCGCCTTCTCGCAGGTAAGATTTATTTACCGAAAATAATAATCCGACATTTTTTTATTTTTCTTCATCAAAAATCAAAAATGTCTCGCTTAACCTTTGGAAGGTCAGTGGAAGATATAGCTTCCCTTTAAATTTCAATTTGAATGAAATTTAAAGGGTAAAGTAATGAAATATGAATGTACTTTTACAGGGAAATTGAAGTGAATTGTTGACCTTAAAGTACTTTTATAGTAAAATTAAAGTAAATCATTAAAAGTAAGGATTTATATACCTCCCCTTTAAATTTCAATTTTCAGGCATTCATAGAAAGAAGTCAATTTTCGTTATAGTGCACTTAAAAAAAAATTGTAAATTTAATGTATAATTGTGATGAAAAATGAATGTACTTTCACAGGGAAATTGAAGTGAATTATTGTAATTAACGTACTTTTATAGTAAAATTAAAGTAATTAATTAAAAGTGAGAAGATTTAACAAGTTTGTAATATACTGCACATTAATATTTCATCACGATTGTACATTAAATGTGATACACCAGTATGCATAAGAACTTCCAGTGCCAGTACATAAAATACCATAATTTTTTCACAATTCGATAATTCAATAGTTCGAAAAGAAATTGTTGTACCGGAAGTAACGTCGCGAAGATAAAGTTTTATTAAATTTTTTATACGTAATCGATATGTAAGATTCTGCAGAGTGTATGTACGTTCCTCGTTCGTTCGGGGTGATTTTCGCAGGTGTTTGTCAGCGCGACTCCGGAACACTGGTGCAGGATACCGGAACTGGAGAACCTGACGAGCCTGATGAGTCTGGCGGACAGGAAGGCACTGTCCCTGCCGTACACGACGAAGGCCGACGGGAGGCGGCTCTATTCGCGATGTTTCATGTACGACGTGAATTACACAGCGATACTCGAGAACTGGTTGCACAGGTCGGCGCTCCTGCCGAACGAGAGCGACGGGGTAACCGGCTCGGGGAGAGGAGGAACGAGAATTCACGGGGAGCACGGGACAACATCGTCTTCCGGGTCCTTCGCCGCTACGGCGACGACGAGCACGAGCCCGTATTCCACGTACTCGACCAGATTTCCGGCACCGCCGACCAGCAGCGTCGACTGGCCGACTACAAAGTGCCGATACGGCTGGGAATACGACAGGAGGGATTACGACAGTACGCTCGTAACCGAGGTAAAATTTCTTTCTTTTCTCATGTGCTAAAAAAAGGTTATTTTTTTAGCGGAGAAATTCTAAAAAGTGTGAAAATGAAGATTTTCGGAAAGCTTCGTGAAAGAAGGTTCTATGATAAATCATTTTCCGTTATTATGTGGCTTTTTCGAAGAGGAAGCTTTATCGGTAAAGGAAAATAATCGCGTTTAGATATTTTCATTTTTATTGCATTATTGGAAAATATCGGTTTGAAAAATTAATTGGTTTTTAGCTGAATATCTTTGCTATAAAAGACGAAGATTGTGAGGATTGAATGTTATATATTTTTCCAAGTTTTTCATCGCGCTAGATATATGGGGCATATTTGAGTGTTTGAAAATACCCAAAATCACTAATTTTGGTAATATTCACGACAACGATTTTCTATAAAAATTGTAGTTATTAATCCTTTCGGGGCCACGTATTTTTTTCCCACTGATGACGAGTCTGTCACGAAATTTTTGAATTTCACGAAAACGAATCCTCCCCTATGAGGAAGCAAAAAATTTCAATCAGGAAGCAGGAATTTTCTGCATGCCCAATATATCCAGAGCACTGGGGATCATTGTCCTTCGGGCTCGTCCGTATCGCGATATACGTTGTAATTTTGCGATAATAGAGTCAACGAGAAGCTGCGAAAAGCGAGACGGAATTGTAAGGAGTGGGCCGCGGCGAGTAGCCGCGTGGGTAGCTCGGGTGTGTGTTTCTCTTGTTCTTCGACATTTGCATAATTCCTTGGGAACCGGCGCCGATTCAATCTCGTCCACACGCACGAGTTCACACATAATTTCTTAAATTTTTTTTTATCTTTCTTTTTATATCTTCTCTGTCTACGAGGCTTCAAATTTCACGCGATTAATTGCGACGGCAATGACGGTGGTTCGTTGAGGCTCGCCTTGGCCTTTACCCGCTCGTTGCTTAGACTCTGCATTGTAAAAGCTGTACGAGCAGTGGCGATGGCCGTGCCGGCTCCCGACCCCTCCGAGACTCCGACGAGAACGAGCTTTACCCGCGCGGAGAGCTTCCTCGCTTCGTGGAAAAGCCCTCGTTGAACATTAAACGCAATGTACAATGCGCTATCTACGACACGTACATACACTGCAGCGTGATCGTGCGGTGCAGACTCGGCAATGACATGAATTATAAATCGCTCGCAGAGGTTTCTCGACCGGGGAAATAAGCTTCTCCGTACGGTGCGGATGTTGCGGCTTTCGTTTGAAACATCCGAGCGCTGGAACGACCCTCTAATGGTTTTTTAATTCCACGATTCCGAGTGAGACCGTTATCAATGATTCAATGGCTCGACGTTTCAGCGGACATGAGATTCACCGAAGGAATTGTCAGAACCATCATTCGGACAATTCCCATCGATATACCTTGCGTAGCTCATTGTCACTTGATCGCTTCAGCAAAGGCCCGCAAGATTTAATATTACATTCCTCAAGTTGGATTCTTAACAGTGCTATTCTACGAATTTGGCGAAAAATTTATAATTTCTTGGATTTTGTTTTTTTTATAAAGAAAATTGTGGAAGGATTTTTTTCAAATTCGTAGGGTTTGTTCGTTATACATTTGTACAGATTCGTGAATTTTTTCAGTGAGAAAAAACTACTATTTTCCGACTTATCAGCAGAAGCGTGTACCGCGACTAACGAGTCCGCACCGACATGGTGGGCAGAATAACTCCTCGAAGTGGAAGAACACAAGAGATACTTTTTGCGAATTAGTTTATTTATTTGTTTTGTTCACCGGAAAGAAACCCATTTATGAAAACAGGAATCTGTTTAAAAAAAATCATCAGACATGAGTTATTTTTTTTACCATTAAATACGTGCAAACGGTTTGAGATGAGGAAATACACGTATGGGGGTAGCGAGTCGCGACGAGAAGATGTTCACCGTTCCGAGATTGGCGGATTTCGAGATAAGGTGGTAGTTACATGAGGGAGCCGGCGCGTCGAGTGACTGGCCGATAGGTTGCAGCTCTCTCGGTGGCGTCAGCAATTGCCGACCAATTTACCTACCCCCGCATCCGGTCATGTGATATGTCACATCAAACACTCGGGCAAGTCACCAGGCGGCAGCGGGACTCCACACCTATAACACATATATAGACAGCCCGCCTCGTCGCTGCCTATATGCCCATATGCTACATATATATCCCGCGTATTTACGCGGTCCGATTATCGGCGTGACGTAGATGCGCGTCGTCGACAAATTTCGTCCTTCCGCTTTGTAACTTCCGGCCCTCGGGCTTACAGACCTCTCGTCGAGCGCACCTTTCGAACTTTCACCCGACTCGACTTTTTGTCCTTCCGATATTCGGAATTCGTGCCCTATGCCGCGTACTTAAGCGGTCCGATTATCAGCGCGACGCAGATGCACCTCGTCGATAAATTTCGTCCTTGCGCTCTATAACTCGTCGAGCGCAACTTCCGAACTTTCACCCGACTTCACTTTTTGTCCTTCCACACCAAGAACAATAATTTATTTGACGGCCGCAAATAAACATTTATTTGGTTTCATTGGATATTTATTTTAATTAAATTAATATTTATTTAAACCAAATAAATATTTATTTGTGGGGCGCCAGTCAAACAAATTATTTTTCTGGTTGCAATATTCGAAATTCGTACTCTATCCCGCGTATTTTCTCGGTCCGATTATACACGTGACGTAAATGTGCGTCGTCGTCAAATTTTGTCCTTCCGCTTTGTAACTTCCGGCTCATCGAGCGGACCTTTAGAACTTTCACCCGATTCGAATTTTTGTCCTTCCAAAATTCAGAATTCGTACCCTGTGGCGGGTCGAGTAGAAGAAGATTGTAATTATGCATTGGGTGAGTGCCGACGAGCTTGTGACACTGGAGTTGAAGTGTGCATCGACGGCCGAGAATGAAAAGGGCGTAGCTCGTATAATTTAGCATTAGCGATACGCCTTTTTGATTCTCGGCTGGCGACGTGATGCAAGCATGCACGTATCCGTTCGGCTGGCACGAAAAAGACAATGACCCGGCACATTGGGGTGTCACTTAGTTTTTCTGAACGCTTCAGATTTCCGAACGGGTCTCGCTAAGGTCGTTATAGCCCAAATAAGCTTAATACAACTATTATCGTGCGCACTTAAGCAGTAGACGAGTCGCCGGATCGGAAGCGCAAAGACGACCACTCTCCGCCCACGCACAGACGCCGGGGTCGCAGTACGCACTCTGATGTGCGTTATGAGTCAAACTTAGGTGTCCGACTCCCCGGAAATTAGCCCTGCAAGTTAACGTGCGATGACTCACGTACGAGAAGATACGCGGCCCTGGACGCCAAAAACCGCCAATCGACTTCACCGTATTTTTGTTTTTGTACCGTCTAAAGTTCCGATACGAAATTTGCAAAAAAAACTGCTGTGATTATTTTTTCGGTTAGGTACTCAAACAAACAAAAATGACCATTCGCAAGCATAGTCAGTCTGAGCTCTCGCACACCCATGCGCGGAAGTTGAAGTATCGATTTACCATAATTGGTAAATCAATTCAGGTCATCAATTACCAATTGGATTTCGACAATCCTAGATCCCGTATAGCATAATGGAGTTAATTTCCAAAACTCCACACCACTCCCATACGCTACATTGTCGAGATTTCGACTTTCATAGCATATAGAAGTAGATTTCGTAAATCCTAGGTCCCATGTAGCTTATCGGAGTGGATTTCAATCCTAAATCATTCCCATGCGCTACATTCTCGATATTTCGGTTTCTAGAGAATCGGAAGCAATTGGTGATCTGAAATAACCATAATTTTTCCAGTTATTTTTACGATTTCTGAAGCTGCTAGGCATGTATTAAGTTCAACACGAGTACTCGCCAGGATGTCGCAATATACAATATAGTCATACTTCCAATATACCCAAAAGTTCCGTCTGGTTTTACCAGATTTATGGTCATTTCTATCAGACCCTTCTCTCAGTGTGCCTATCCACTGAAAAACAGTTGCTCTACCACGCTGCCTCCTCACATCCGTGCCTTTTCCACTGTCGCACACCGCCGCCGATCGGGAGTTGGCCGATCCGAGGCAACGAGCCTGCGTGCCTGCGTCCAGCAATTGCACGCTCATGCACACAACTTAAAATACCAACGTGTACCACCACAGTAGCGCCCGAACCCCGCGCGTTCGTCTTCTGCATTAGGTATAATGCTGTTTCCATTGAACGCACGCCAGGAATTTGCAAATTTGTTGGTCATCGCGCGCTCGTCCGCGCGGCTCCTCGCCTAGGCATCGCCACTATAACTATGTATCAGAATACGAGTGGCACGCAGAGATTAAATTCTACCCGGGTTTATCGTCAATTGTCTGCACGCCTCCGCCTCGGCGCTTGTATTCCGCGGAGCGTCTCTATCTCGTCACTGTGTCAGTGGTACGAGGATTTCCCGACCCGAAGAGATCACGCGGCACGTATCGGCCGCGCGTCGGCCATAACTGATGTCTCCTCGGCAAGTCTCGATCGCGACTTTCACGGATCCTCCCGTGAGAAGCGACTTTTACGCGACTCCTCCGACGAATTTATCGCCACTGGCCAATTACCGCAACGCCCATACCTGAGGAATAATATAATTGAAAAGAACCCACGGTATATCTGATTTACTACGTCCGTGACGCTCTCGCAGCGGCGGAAAAACTCAAAGATAATTGAGAGAAGAAATTACAAAATATAATGATAATGTCTTCGGCCGTGGTTCGAGCGGTTGCGAAAGAGTCGAGCGAGGCATCGAGCGGCTGTGGAAGGACGGCGAGGGAGTATCGGGGTCCGAAACCTGCCGAGGGATTTATCGTCGGATCCGTCGAAGAGGGCCGCGCGTTTTGCGTGGGCGGGAGGGGACAAACACGCTCCTCCTGTCAACGGAGGGTGATGGACACCTCTCGCTGTGGGAGCCACTAACACCCGATGCTAAACTCTCGTGTACCGAAGCGTTTCGAGTGTCGAGATGAGACATGCCAGGCTCAACTCGCTGTACCTATCCTGAACGCCGTTGCGTGTGTGTGCTCTCCGCGCACTCACGATCCACCAGATGACCGCATTATGCCGGCGTAATCCGTACCACGGGATTATATGTACTAAAGTTCTACGCAACGATACTGGATTCGTAGTGTGGAGAAAAAAAAATTTCTATGTATGCGGGGCTGGGCCGGGAGAAAATTGGTAGCGATTTTCTCTTCGGAGAGGATTCTCGCACTGTGATCTATAGATCTTCCGGGGAAGACGTCAATTTTAGAGATCGGGCGAGAGTACGGTACGCAGCGAAACTCTCGGTCGCGTATGTATGTACGCGCCGCTCATGCCAGCACCAATCAGCTTCGGTTCCTGTCCAACGCTCGTTCAATCAGGGCGAAATTCCGGACGAAGCTTCGGCGACTATCTGCGATATGTCATCCACGTCACGCATGGGTCTCGTGGATTCGCGAAGAAAATTCATTAGGCGCGCCGGACAACTGCGCGGTCGATCGGTCGAACTAACGAATCAGATGGATCCAAAAATATATATATATTTGCTGAACCGACCAATCGATCTTATACTTGCTGATCCGACCAATCAGTCTTATATTTACTGATCCGACCAATCAGTCTTATATTTGCTGATCCAACCAATCAGTATTATATTTGCTGATCCAACCAATCACTCTTATATTTGCTGATCCAACCAATTAGTCTTATATTTGCTGATCCAACCAATTAGTCTTATATTTACTGACCCAATCAATCAGTCTTATATATGCTGATCCAACCAATCAGTCTTATACTTACTGATCCAACCAATTAGTCTTATATTTACTGATCCAACCACTCAGTTTTTTTCTTGCTCATCCAATCAATCAGTCTTATATTTGCTGAACAAACCAACCAGTCTTGAATTTGGTGATCCAACCAATAAGTCTTATATTTGCTGATCCAATCAAACAGTCTTATATATACTGATCCAATCAATCGGTCTTATATTTGCTGACCCAACCAATTAATTTTACTGGGTCAATAAATTCATTGACCACATCGATAAATTTGTTGGTTACCAGCCAATCGATCGATCGAACGACCAAATCAATTAGTTCCCAAACAAAATGAATTTGCTGGTCCAACCAATTAGTCGGATGTCGCAACAAGTAAATTGTTTGGCACCCGACCAATTTGTTTACCCGCAGTATCGTCAATTTCGTTCTTGCGAATTTGACGAAGACTGGAGAAACTCGCGGGATCGCCCTCTATGCGCTTACGATTAATCGAATATAGTGTTAGAATGCTTCGGTATGGGGATGATCATCACTGCGGGGCTTCAAATCTTAATGGCATTTTGCATCCACGTAGCTAGACCTCGTATGCGACAACAGCTGGTTGCCATCCACGTCAACGACCTTCTTCTACGTGGGAAGCCTCTTCGGTAACGTCGTCTTCGGATGGATCGCCGACAAGTGGGGCAGGAGAACGGCCTTCTTCGCGATACTTTTCCTCGAGGTCATATTCTCAATTGCGACGAGCTTCAGTCCCGACTACGTCGTCTACACGGCGCTGAGGACCGTCAATGGCCTGTTCTTCCCTGCCATATATCAGATTCCTTTTATTCTAGGTATGCCGATCACTCCCAATATTTTTATTTTTTATTTTTATTGCAACAATGTTTAATTGAATTTTCATCTCGAACACAGCCCTCGAGTTGATGGGTCCAAGGTACAGAACGTTCGCCGGAATGGTGATCTGCATGTTCTTCGCCACGGCAATGTGTCTTCTGGCGCTACTGGTGAGTCCGTTGAACATATATTTGTACAATAATTGAACAGCGTTCCACGATACTGAAACTACCTAATATGATTGTCGAGATTCCGAGAATGACACGGCAACGGCACGTGTGTTGCACTCGTCGAGGCGACGTGGAAGATCGTAATTTGAATCTCAATAAGCGCCTTACATTGTTTGCCGATGATGAGTGCGCACAATTTAATATCGAGAACCTCGACTACCGAAGCCGTCACTTACACGATTATTCCATTATTGTCTGTCTGTATGTTTGCATGCGACAAATTATACGACAACGCTTACCCGCGCTTGGACCGCCGAGACCGTTTGCATAACGAACGCCCCCGAATACGAAATTTTGTCGTCATAATACTACGCATGATTCGCACGAGCTATGATATTACCATTTCATCATCAATGGAACGCAGACCGAATGTGAAATTTCCAAAACTTTATTATTCCGAATCTTCATTTGACGGAACGTTACTCTTTGAAAATAGTATTTCACTCACATTGTTTAGTTTCCTAATTCGGTTGATTAGCGATTCGTAAGAATGATGATTCGGCAACATGATATTCGGAGGTTCAACAATTCGGAGAAATGAATTTCAGTGAATTTATTATTCGAAAAAATGGCGTTCGGTTAACGATGTAGAGGAATAACGCTCGGCCAACTTACATTTTCGAAGAATTCGCTTAAATGAACATTCAGATAAAAAAGATATTGGAAATTGGACAATTCGGAAAAATAAAGTTCCAGTAAACATTAAACTTCAATAAAGTTTGATGATACGGAAGAAGTGATATTCGCTCATATGTGTATTCAGCAGATTGAAATTTCGGCAAAATAATGTGGCTCTATCAATGATCATTATTAACCTACATGCGCATGCGCAGTACTGTTTCATTACTCCCCAGGAAGTAATAGGGCTCATTATTCGTCATTGGCGAGCAAGACGATTTTGCAAGGCAAGAAATGGTGTTATTTTAACGAAGTCGTAAAATTAGTATCGCATGCTATACAAGACGGATCGGATTTTCACCTCGAGTCATTTCTGTCCTCGTTTCGCGTCGGTCAGCAAACCTCCGCGAAAATCACGCACTTCCCTCCCTGGTACCAGAAATACTATTTGTTCCCGACTGATAAGAACCATTTGTCGTCTTTTCCAGGGCTATCTGCTGAGAAACTGGTACTCCTTATCGTTAGCGACGTCTGTGCCGTTCGTTCTGCTCTTCAGCTACTGGTGGATAATTCCCGAGTCGCCGCGCTGGCTTCTCAGCAAGAACAGGATCGACGAGGCCGAGGTGATCGTGCAGCACATGGCCCGGGTCAATGGCCGAAGGGTGCCGACGAATTTTTTAAGAAAGATGGAAGTGAGTCGCCGAAGAGACACATCGCGTCTTAATCAATAACGATTTTTTCCTCAACTCTCGTCTGATCGGCAGATGGAGATCCTGAAGAGACAGGGCATCTCGTGCAACGGAAGGAACTCCAGCGATCTGTCGGTCGACCTGGAGACCGAGGACAGGCCTCCGCCGCCATCGGCGACGCCGATGGATCTCATTAGAAATCCAAATATCAGAAAGAAGTTCTTCATACTGGCGTTCGACTGGGTCGCAAACGCGGTCGTCTACAACGGCCTATCTTACAACACGACTAATCTGGGTGTATCCGACTATCTCGCCTTCTTCATAGGTATTTCGCCTTCTTAATAGGATCCCCGCCCCTCCGTTCGCTTCGCAAATAATTCGCGATTGATTGAGCGGAGCTGGAAACCGCGAGCCGCGCGCTGCTCGTGACGGGAATTTCATTCGTCGCGAGGCGAAAACAAGCGGCACAGAAGTTTCTCGTGGAAATATGAAATAGCTTCGGCTATCCGGTAGTCCGTTCTCGTCTCGCCGATGCATCTCTCGTCTCTCATCGGTGCACGGTGCGCGGTATTGCGATGCGTAGCGTCGCGTGCGTGACGCCGAGCAACGCGCTTTGCTGCGTCTAAAATAGTCCGGATGGACGGAGGCGCGACTTATCAAACGATCGATTTTGTCATCTTCCTTAAGTAATATTAATTGAGAAAAAAAATGAAACAAAAATCTGGATCTTGATGTATTAACTCTCGCGCACGCGTTTGACGACGCTCCGGAAAAGTTTTATCGGTCGGGAAAATTTTTGTCGCTAGAGCGATCGTCGATTGACATTCCGTCGATGAATGGTCAAAGGCCACTTTGCATATCGCGTCGCGTGGATTCGCGTGGCTCGGAAAATACGTTCGTAATGGATGATCCGTCTTGCCCGTCCCCCCCTCACGAGATCGTCGCTGGATGATCGATGGAATTGTTATTTGTATGGCAAGGGCGTAGAACGGGGATTCTTGACGAGTGGGAAAATGCCGACATTCACACGATGTCTCGGCTTTGCCATTCACATAATTTTTCCTAAAAAATTCACGAAAATCACGCTTTTCGTTTTTGGGAAGTCTGCGCAGAAAGGCACTTTCTTGCACTAGTGTGGGAAAAAGACCATATTGCGTTTATACGCATGCACAGTATTTTTCCCGCACGCGATGCGAAAAACGTGCCTTTCTGCGCACACTTCACAGGAAGGGAGGATAGGATTTTCCGTGCATGAGTTAGGATTTTTTTTTTTCATGCCGTTTAAATTGCAGGAAGTATAGACGAGATATGGTCGTACATGATAACGTTCACGTAATTTTTCCTAACAAATTCACGAAAATCACGCTTCTCATTTTTGGAAAGTGTACGCAGAAAGGCACTTTCTCGCACGAGTGCGAGAAAAAATACCATATTGCGTTTGTACGCATGCGCAGTATTTTCCTCCCACGCGATGAGAGAAAGTGCCTTTCTGCGCTGTCTTCACGGGAACGGAAAGTGGGATTTCCCGTGCATGCGTTAGGCATTTTTTTATTTCATGCCGTTTAAATTGCAGGAGGCATAGTCGAAATACCGTCGTACGTGATAACGTGGTACGCTATGGACAGGCTCGGCAGAAGATGGGTGCTCTGTCTGACCATGCTCCTCGGTGGAGTCGCCTGCGTATCCTGCATGTTTGTTCCCGAAGGTATGATCGACAATAATTCACAAAAAAAAAAAAAATAGAAAATAAAAAATCCTAATCAATTCCGAAAATATGCAAAAATAATGTAAATTTTTCTCAACAGATGCCGTCTGGGTAACGGTGTCATTGGCGATGATCGGAAAATTCGGTATAGCCGCGTCGTTCGCCGTGTTCTACGTGTTCGTCGGTGAATTATTGCCCACCGTTCTGAGGTCACAGGCAATGGGAATAGCCTCGTTCATAGCCGGTATCGGCCTCCTGACTTTCCCGTACATTGTTCACTTGGCCGTTTACTCGAGGGTTCTGCCGCTCATCGTCATGGGATCTTTGAGCGTCGCCGGTGCTCTCACTTCGGTGTTTCTTCCAGAAACTCTAAACATTCATCTGCCACAGACGATCGAGGAGGGCGAACAATTCGGAGCGGACTTCAAGCTCTGGTCCTGCCCGACTCGGCCCGCGTTAGTTCATTTAAACATTTATTTTTTAAAAATAAGCTGTTCAGTGTAATTTAATCTGTATTCGATTTCTTCATCAGAAACGCGAGAAAAAGGCGGAGACGCGAGTCTCTACCTCTGAGGTTCCTGCTGAACGGACGGCCGGGTCGTCGTTCGACGGCCGGCAAGGTAGCGACAGTCGAAACACCGTCGCAACAGCAGCAGCAACAGGATGCGGAGAAAACGAGCCGTCTACAGTCGTCGAACGAGGAAGACGAGCCGGATAACTTAAACACTGCGCACGACGACGTGGAGAACGCGCTGGACGCTGGGAAAACCGAGGATCCCAAACTTTTAACAATGCCGAAATGACGACGAGACAAACGTTTTATGATTAGCCCAAAGCAACAACAACAACAAGAAAACTTTGTATTATAATATCAGTATAGGCACGCATTGTATTTATTTTTTTCCATTCATTATAATGTACTTTCTTTCTAAATTCTGCTTTGCGTGTCAATTGACTCCCGAAACCTCGCCGTTAACGATGATTAAAATTAAATTAACATTAGAATTAAAAATCGCGCGGCACCGTTTTAAAAAGAAAAAAAAATGATTGAATGAATTTAAAGGATTTAAGGTGAAGACGCGTTAACGACGTTTACGGGCGTCACTCGCGTCGCTCATTGTACTCGCGGTGTATTGCTATCGAACTCGGGCTATCGTCCTTCTGGCCAACTGAGATTGATAAAGCAAGGACCTTGAGAAAAAATTGGTTATTACGTATTATCTCATCGGGTACGAGGACAACGCTCTATTGCGCATATGATACATCGCTACAGTGTATATAAAACACACCGATGTACGGCGTGTCTCTATATCTTCGCGAAACTGATGGAGTCACGAACGCGCTATGTAGTTCGTGACGTTGAATTATCATAGATGAAGAACATTATTATAATAGAATTATCGCGAGGATTATAGGAGGAGGTGGTATGTCCTTGGCGAGTTTTGTCCTTCTGACGTAGATCGAGACCCGCGTCGTCATCCGGCTCGTACTTGAAACACGCGACGATATGCGCCTACCAACGTTTTCATCGTGCGGATTATAAATTAGCCGTCAACATAGTACAAACGGTCGCTGCTAAGTACCGAAAGTTAAAGGACGTGGTTTCCGGTTTGAAAGTCTTCATTCTTCGATCGGAAGTGGCGTCACTTCCGGTTTGAAAATCGCCATCTTTTACCAGATGTGAAGTATTTCCATTGTGAGATCACTTCCGGTCGAAAAATGAAACTTTCAAACAAGAAGTGACGTATTTCCGACGTGACGACACTTCCGGTCAAAGAATGTGATCTTCAATCCCGACTTGACGTTACTTCCGGTCGAAAAAAATTATGTTCAAACCGGAACTGACGTATTTCCGGTACGACGTTACATCCGGTAGAAAAATGAGATTTTTAAACCGGAAGTCGCGTTGAAGAGAATGGTTTTTATTTTTCGATGGAATTATCTCAAATGCTGGCGGAAGGAACGAGTGGATTAAGAACATACGTAATCCGTCTCAAATGTATTTCAAATCCATCTGAAATGTGGCCAGCGACAGAAACGGATTAATTAAGAAACACACGGTATCGTATTGTCCAGATCCCGTACGGTTGAATCAGCAACTTCAAGTCCCTACGATTACGACACTTCGGATATAATTTCGGTCACAAAATCAAAGAGTAATTTTTTCAACAAATAAAAAAACATTAAAAAAATAGAGATGAGGGAGATTGTTCACATACAGCTCGGGCAATGTGGAAACGGTATCGGGAGCAAGGTAAACTTAGAGAAAAAAAAATTGTAGAAGAAATCACGGCTGACCTTCGTAAAATATATTTGTCATCCCGAGTCGTTGTCTTCAGTTCTGGGAAATAATTTGCGACGAGCACGGCATAGACCCAACAGGAAGCTATCGGGGAGAATCCGACCTTCAGTTGCAGCGCATCAATGTCTACTTCGTGGAGGCGCGAGGTTGGTCGGAATTCTTAAATCTGTCGCGCGAAATAAATATCAATACAATGTATCGATTAACTCTTCGCGAAAAGGCGGCAGATTCGTGCCTAGATCAATCCTCGTGGATCTCGATCCGTCGAGCTTGACTTCCGCCACGTCCGGACCTCTCGGCAAGCTCTTCAGGCCTGACAACGTCGTTGCCGGGCGAGCCGGAGCTGCTAATAATTGGGCGAAGGGTCACTACACCGAAGGAGCCGAGATGATAGATCAGACCTTGGAGCTCGTTCGTCGCGAAGCTGAATCCTGCGATCTCGTTCAGGGTACATTATGAACGATTAATCAAATAGACGTAGCTAAACGCGTCGGAAGTACTATCCAAGCCGAATCTTTAAAGTAGTTGACACTCGGTCCCTCTCCGTTCGCTGAATGGGGGAGAGCGGGGCAAAACGGAACGGTGTCTTCCATTTGAGACGAGATTTTTTTTTTATGTTTAATAAACGCATCGGAAAGATAAATTCCTACACTGATAAAAAAAATGCGGTTGAATCAACTAAAGATTCGGGCAAGGACTGTCAAATTAATAATCAACGGGTCGAAAATAATTTTTTTGCGAAATCATAAAATGAAATTGTTGAACTAATCAATATTTTAGATGTACCAACAAAATATTTATTTGTATGTCCCTGCCCAAATGTTTAGTTGTTTCAACCGTATTTTTTATTGTCAGTGCAGACTTCCAGATAGCCCAGTGCTCTGGGCGCAAGAACCGGTACTGGTATGGGACTTCTGCTGATACGCAACATCCGCGAGGAATATCCCGATCGCATAATAGCGACTTGCTCGATAATCTCATCGCCGTAGATAACATCCACTAGACGCTAAACGTATCTGAAGTAGGGGAGAGCGGGGCTAAACAGGACAGTGGGGCAAAACGCACTTTTCCAATAATGTTTGAATGCCTCATTTTGCCCCATCGATCCATCCGTATTTTCTACCCCATTTTGCTCCATCGTCCCATCCAAAAATTATTGAAAAATTGTTTTTTGCCCGACTGTTCCGTTTTGCCCCACGGTCCCATCCAAAAATTATTGGAAAATTGTGTTTCGCCCGACTGTTCCATTTTGTCCCGCTCCTTCCCTACTATCCAAGCCGAATTGTTAAAGTAGTCGGCGAATAGGGGAGAGTGGGGCAAAACGGAACTGTTTCTTCCATTTGAGACGAGACGTTCACTGATGTAGGCAAAACCGGGGCAAGGTGGGCCCCCGGGCCGAGATGGGTTAGTGAAAACCGGGCCGACCCGGGGCGTAATGGGCCACCTCAAAATTATTTAAAAACATATGTAAACCTGGAAGAAAAAAATAAAAACCTTTCGTGGGCAATGAGAGAAGCAGAGAAAACGCAAAATAGGAAAACGGGGCAAAATGGAGTAGACAAAAAAAATTGAAAAATTTACAGCCCGTTTCGCCCCAAAAAATTTTCTTTTTGGGACGGGTTATAAAACCTATGAAAATATCATCGTTGGGTGACAAATAGTAGATTATACTTTCGGCAGCGTTGTAGCCGCGTTATTTGATTAGGGGGCCCATCTCGCCCCGGTCTCCCCTTCAAACTAATCGAAGAGATAAATTTCTTCCCAGGCTTCCAGATAGTCCACTCTCTGGGCGGAGGAACCGGGGCCGGTATGGGACTTCTGCTGATACGCAACATCCGCGAGGAATATCCGGATCGCATAATAGCGACTTACTCGATAATCCCATCGCCGAAAACTTCGGACACCGTTGTGGAGCCTTACAACGCGACTCTCTCGATCCACGGACTTATCGAGGGAACCGACGAGACCTTCTGTATCGACAACGAGGCTCTTCACGACATTTGCACTCGCACACTGAAGCTCACTCAGCCATCTTACGGAGACATGAACCATCTGATATCGGTCTGCATGGCGGGGATAACCACTTGCCTGAGATTCCCCGGTCAGCTCAACGCCGATCTACGCAAGCTTCAGGTCAACATGGTACCGTTTCCGAGGCTCCATTTCTTCGTACCCGGCTACGTGCCACTGACCCCGAGAAGCTCCGCACCTTATCGCGTTATCACCGTTCCCGAACTCACTCAGCAGATGTTCGATGCTAAATCGATGTTCGCCCATTGCGATCCAAGAAAAGGTCGTTACTTGGCCGTGGCTGCGATTTTTCGCGGAAGAATGTCGACGAAGGTCAGCCGATAATGGACGGGGTGGGGGAGAGCGGGGCAAGACGGACTATTTTTAAAGTGAAAAAGAAAGTCTCATCTAGGACGAAAAAGACTGGTCCATATTGCCCCGCTCTTCCCGACGCTCGGCAGATCCGAAACATCCGGTACCGGTCGAACTTCCGGTTGGTACCGGATGTTCCCTCAACGGCTCCGCTGACAAAGTTCTCAATACTTAACTTCGGCGACGATTATCTTCCAGCAAGTCGACGAGCAGATGTGGAACATACAGAACAAGAACAGTCATTACTTCGTCGAGTGGATACCGAACAGCATTAAATCGGCAATTTGCGATATTTCTCCCCGGGGTGTAAAAATGGCGGCGACATCTCTGTCGAACACCACAGCGATTCAGGAACCGTTCAAGCGAATCGCCGAGACTTTCGGCGCGATGTACAAGAGGAAGGCCTATCTTCACTGGTACACGGGCGAAGGAATGGACGAGAGCGAGTTCAGCGAAGCCGAGAGCAACCTGAACGATCTCGTGTCCGAGTATCAGCAGTACCAGGAAGCGGTCGCCGATGAAAATCTCATCGGCGACGACGAGGAAACCGAGGAAGAAGAGGAGGAGGAAGATTAACTTCAGCAAAATCGGATATCACATAATTATTTTTTTCGTACAAAAAAAAACAAAAGATCAAGGAACGTACAATAGTGCAGCGATAATTCATAATTTATATCACTTAATATAAGATAATTCGACGAACATCGGTAATCCACCGTAATTTAATCTTTCACATAGCCCTCGAACTTTCCTTCGTCCAGTGACTCCGATTCATCCCTCACAGTAACATAATTTCGTGTATAAAAAAGATGACTCAATAGAAAAGTAGTAAATAAAGCTGAGAGCTCGAATCGCTGCCCGAGCAACAAACTCACGATGATTTACGAGCCAATAATTGTTAGAATTAATAAAATGAGCAGTGCTGCGTCTCGTTTAGTAGTCGAAAAAACGCGAACTGGTGAGACTAACAGTTACGCGTGTATATCGCCGAATTGTGTATATTTTTTTTTCTGTCGACGAATCCGTTCACTCCTGCTCGCAGGTCTCAAAGTCGTCGGCGCCTTCCTCGGCCTCGAAGTCCTCCTCGGCGGTGGCTTCTTGGTACTGCTGGTACTCGGACACGAGGTCGTTCATGTTCGACTCCGCTTCGGTGAACTCCATCTCGTCCATGCCTTCCCCGGTGTACCAGTGAAGGAAAGCCTTCCTCCTGAACATCGCGCTGAACTGCTCGGAGATGCGCTTGAAGAGTTCCTGTATGGCGGTCGTGTTGCCGATGAAAGTCGACGACATCTTCAGGCCCTTCGGCGGTATGTCGCAGCAGGCCGTCTTGACATTGTTAGGAATCCACTCGACGAAGTACGAGCTGTTCTTGTTCTGAACGCTGAGCATTTGCTCGTCGACCTCCTTCATCGACATTCTTCCGCGAAAAACAGCGGCGACCGTCAGGTATCTTCCGTGTCGGGGATCGCAGGCGGCCATCATGTTCTTCGCGTCGAACATCTGCTGAGTCAGCTCGGGCACCGAGAGGGCCGAGTACTGCTGCATCGAGCGCGAGGTCAGGGGCGCGAAACCCGGCATGAAGAAGTGAAGACGAGGAAACGGCACCATGTTCACCGCCAGCTTTCGCAGATCGGCGTTCAACTGGCCCGGAAATCTGAGACAAGTCGTCACTCCCGACATCGTGAGCGACACTAGGTGGTTCAGGTCGCCGTACGACGGATTCGAGACCTTCAGTGTGCGGAAGCAAATGTCGTACAGCGCCTCGTTGTCGATGCAGTAAGTCTCGTCGGTGTTCTCCACGAGCTGGTGAACGGAGAGCGTCGCGTTGTAGGGCTCGACGACGGTGTCCGATACTTTCGGCGACGGCATCACCGAGTAGGTGTTCATTATCCTGTCGGGATACTCCTCGCGGATCTTCGATATCAGAAGAGTTCCCATGCCGGAACCGGTGCCACCGCCCAGCGAGTGGGTCAGCTGGAAACCCTGAAGACAATCGCAGTTCTCGCACTCCTTTCTCACCACGTCGAGGACCGAGTCGACGAGCTCGGCGCCCTCGGTGTAGTGACCCTTGGCCCAGTTGTTTCCGGCACCCGACTGACCGAAGACGAAGTTGTCCGGACGGAAGAGCTTGCCGTAGGCTCCGGAGCGGACCGCGTCCATGGTTCCCGGCTCGAGGTCCAGAAGAATTGCTCGGGGCACGTACTTCCCTCCATTGGTCGACGTTGCCACTGAAATTTTACAATTTTTTTAAATTCATTTTATTCCATTTTTTTTTTTTTTATTGTCGATGATCTTTTGACGAACGTCCGGCGATTATTTTATGGTTCAGGCGACGAATACGTTATTGACATCGCGGTGACGAAATATAGCGACGACGACCTCCCGAATAAGAGGCGCGGAACGGAAGCACGTATGGAGGACGAGCATGAGGATTTTTCCGAATGAGCTATCGTACGTTCGATCGATGAAATGACGCAAGTATCGATCTATTCGACGAAGGAAGTTGATTGTCAGATTTTTATCGTTCTAATATTTTCTATAAATTTTTTTTGTTAACTTTTACTTTTAAAAGTTATAAAATTAACAAATAATATATATTTCTTTCCAAGTATAAATATTGTTTTAAATTAATTTTTTCCAGTGTCGTATTTGTTATAGCGTTACTGTATCACACCGCCCGACGATATAAGATGGAATATAAAATCGCGAGACGAAAGTGGCGGCAAAGGGTTTATTTCCGTCGCCAAAGAAGACGGTAATTGTCCGATTTTTAGCGATCTAATATTTTTAATATATTTTTTTATGTCAACCTTTTACTGGAAAAAAGTTGTGCAATTAACAAGTAAATAAAATTCTGGATATTTGTAAACAATTGTTCTTTTTTTCAAAAGTGTAAACTTTGTTTTAGATCAATTTCTTACGGCGTCAAAATTATTACAGCGTTACTGTATCGCGCCGCCCGACGATATCTCAGATGGAATGCAAAATCGCGAGACGAAAGTGCCGGCAAAGGGTTTATTTCCGTCGCCAAAGCGCGAGGCTGCGTGCGTTTTTCGACTCCTCTCCTTTCTCTCTTGCGCGTACGTCGAAGTTGTCCTTTTGGGCGAGTCTCGGGCGCGTGCTTTTCGGTCTTTCGAAGTTTCTATTTCCGAGTGTGCGGGGTCGCCTCAAGGATCCGGGGAATCTCCCGGTGCAGCGTGATCGTCTCGCGGACGCGTCTCTCCGCGCGAGTTTCAAGATTCCTCGCTCCGCGATGACTCACGTCTGCTTCGTAGAGAGAGAAAAAAATTCTCCTAATATACTTGCCAGAAGCCTCGTTGTAGTAGACGGAAATCCGCTCGAGCTGCAGGTCACTGTCCCCATGATAAATGCCCGTCGGATCGATGCCGTGCTCCTCGGAGATTACTTCCCAAAACTGAAATAAAAATTTAACTTCGATCAGTGATTTTTTCATTCCTAATTTTACATTGTAGAACCCCGTTTACATTTTTACATTGTACAATTCCGAGAGTGTACGTCGGATAAGTAAAACCTCGTACAACACGGATAACATACTCAATTCATACTCGTACTACTATTATATATTTAAAAAATAACACACCTCATATAAACATTAACTTTATTAGTTAATATAGTCATTTGTTAAAATATAATTCTAATTTAGGTAATTAACGTTAATTTCATATAAACATAAACCATTGACTCTAAAATCGGAACTTAAATTTGCAGCTCGCAATGTAAAGACGCAACAAACTTGTACATTTTTAAGCACGTAGGCAACAAAGTAGCCTTTACGGACTATTTTTCCATTGAATCCAAGTTTTCCGAAGACTCGGTTGATCGAAAATCGGATAAGCGAGGTTCTACTCTATTACTTTTTACCGACAAATCGGTGAATTATATTAAACTGGGAAAACGTGTCTCGCCGATGTGTCGCGTGTCGCGACAAGCACAGAGAGTTTGCATTTAGCCCGAGAGAAGAAATAAGGGAACGGAGAACCGCGAGAGAGAACCAAGAACAAGGATAACTTTCCCCGGTCCAGGAATAGACCCTGACAAAATTAACGCTCCAAGATGCCCTCCTGCCGTGAGTTACTCTCCTCTTCCAACGACCCACCCCTTTTTCCATTTATCTTCTCGATTTGTCTTTTTTTTTTCTTCTCTATTTTTTATCTTTCTCTCGGGCGGACGGCTATTATTAGGATGAACGGATCGTTTGTGTCTACGCGGATATGAACTTCCCCAACGGCTCATCCGGCGAGCGTCTTTATCTCGCGTTTTCTCTGAACGCAGATACGATTCATTGCTCGAAGACGGAAAAACCATCGACCGATAGTTTTTTTTTTACAGCATCTTTTCAGCAAAGAAACTTTGTATTATAGTTATAGCGGTGCATATCTCAAAGCTCGGAATCGAAGACGAGAAAAACATCGTTGAGCATTGCATCGTTTCTTCGGAAGAAATGAAACAATGTTGTGATAGTTTTCTTTTTTTTCCTACAGCATCTTTCCTGTAAATAATTATAGTGTATAGGTATTATAGTTGTTGCGGTGAATATCTCAAGGCTCGGAATCGGCGATGCATGCAATGCAGCTGGCTCCTCGGAAAACGGTAAAACGTTTCTTCTTCGCTAGGAGAAGAAGAAAAAAATAAGAAGCGTCGATTGTCCGCGGACGCTCCCGGTAAAGTCCTTCGTCTCGGCGCTCTGTGCAATTCATCTTCTTCACTCGGACGAGAGTTACCGACTCTGCTTCTTTATTTATCTGCGGTATATTTCACATACCTGCAGTGCAATACGAATCTGTACGAACGAAACAAGTTATAACCGAGACGAGACTCGGTTTATAAACCGGTCCTGTAACACTACCGCAAATCGTTACTCTATTGAAAAAGCCGACAAGAAAGTTCACCGTCTATATAGAAGAGAGAGAGGGGGGCAAAATGGACCCTTTTAATAATTTTTTTGCAGTACACAAAAAAAGATGAAAATTGAAATTTTCATATCGCTTCCTCATAAAGCTGAAAATTGACATTTTCAAATCGCTTCTTCATAAAAGTTGAACATTGAAATTTTTTTATTGCTTTCTCATAAGGTTCCTTTATTCGTGAAGCTTCTTCTATGAGGAAGCATTGTCTGTATTTTTTGGCTTCCTTTTATACAAAACGGCTTTTATACAAAACGGCTGACCGATTCAGGTTCAGCGCGTAAAAAAATATTCCATCGTCACGTTTCACTTTGTCGAATCTGCGTTTGGCGCGAAAAAATACATGGACGTATGCGCTCCTGAATTTTTATTTTTGCCCTTTCGATTTTTATTCCAGAATTCCTAGTGATACCTCTTTATCTAGCTTTTTAATCCCGTCATATCCATCGTCTTGTGTATGTGTTGCTGTAGATCACGATAGACACCTGGGTTTTTCCGCGATGCCATCGGAAAGCAAAGAAATCGTTGTTTAAAAATACCTAAAATCACTCATTTTTCAATATTGGCTATCCAAATTCTCGATAAACGTTTTTCGTTGGGCGTCGCTCCGAAACTATACTTAATGTATATTTTCACGCTCATCACGAATCTGACACTTATTTCATTCGTAGATGAATATTTGATACGAAAAAAATGCGTCTAAAAAAAATTGCATGAAATTCAAACAATTCAAAATGACATAAAATTTAAACCGTTCGATCGATTTTCTTGAAATTTTAATGGGATCCTCGGGTGATCAGATTCTATCTGTGTACGCGTTTTCAGCCCGATAGCTAAAAAATTGTGAGTGCTAGAGCGCGAACCGACATTTTTGACGAAATTAAAAATGGCGTACAAAAAAAACAACTGAACATTTTTTGACGTGATTTCGACCAAATGTTGACTACTGATCATACATGGTGTGTGCCAAATTTCAGCTTGATCGGTCAAGGCATTCTCGAGTTTTAGCGGTTTCAATTTTGCACGTCCATTTCACACACACACACACACATACATCCGGACATCTTTTCTAAATGTCATTTTTCGACGTTTTGGAACATTCTGAACATGTTTTCATTAAAATCACGAATTTTTTTTTTTACCAAAACAAAGCTCTCGATGAGGAAGCAAAATGAAAATTGAATAAAAAAAAAGAACACGTGTCATTTTAAATTGAAGACATTGGTCCATTTTACCCCGCTCTGCCTTAATAATTCCCTCCGTACGAAAAGAACAAAAATTCAACGAAGAGCCGTTCATATTGTTATATCAATATACCTCGTTAAAAAATAAATCCGAGAAATGGGCTCTTTTAATTAATTTTTCGCAGCGCACTAAAAATGTTTTTTTTAAAGTCAATAACGAGAAACACGTCTCATCTGAAATTGAAGACATCGGTCCATTTCACGCCGCTCTGCCTTAATAATTCGCTTCGTACGAAAGGAACGAAAAATTCGTCGACAAGCTGTTCATACTTTAATGCCTGTAAACCTCTTCAAAAATTAAATCCGAAAAGAATGCTTCGACTTCTATATCTTCCCGGAAATCGAGTGACTCCGAGCTCGGCGAGCGCGGTTCTAAGATTTAACGATGCCGCGCGCGTTGCTTCGAAGGGAAGCGTTTGTCGTCCATCCGGGATAATTGACAGCACGAGCTCTCAATTCGTCGCACGATAATCTACTCTTTCTCGCCGGCTATAAGATACGACGGTGTCTCCCGGCTATCGTCGACGGCGCGCGAGAGCCTTGGCAACGACCGCGCGCCACGACTGACTCACGCACCGGCGAAAATTTTCTCATTCCCTTCGTTAAAGTTGCTCATTCTATTTTCTTTGCACAGCGCGCCGAGATAAACACGACCAATCAGCCATCTAAGAGGCATTCTTCAGACTCTTCCCTTTCGCTTTATTATACAGTACAGGAGCTTTCTCTAATCGTTATTTAGCCATTTTTTTCCAATAGTTATTTAGCCATTTTTTTTCTCTAATCATTATTTAGCCATTTTTTTCCAATAGTTATTTAGCCATTTTTTTTCTCTAATCGTTATTCAGCCATTTTTTTCTCTAATCGTTTTAGCCTTTTTCTATAATCATTATTTTGCCATTTTTTTCACTAATTATTTCGCCATTTTTTTAAATTGGAAATTCGTTATCAGATTTTCGCAAGCCGTAAGACCAGTTTGTAAAATTAACAAAAATGTCGCCTCCACGAATATCCGATTTTTAATTACTTGTTTACTATTAAATTAACAATAAGATAATGTCATTCCTTCTGGAGACGAAACTTGTTAAATGTGCAAGCAACCTTCTTTCACCGCACAGTAACGTGGCACCGAGACAGAAATATTCATTGAGCTTTGATAAGAACGATCGTGACTCCCGACCGCGAATTTTTATCTCGCTTGCTCTTCACGGCAAGCGTTACTCAGCCCGTCTAGTCGATTAGTCACGTTAAAGCCGCGAGGGATCCACGATCGCGCGAGTATAATCAAAGATTCTTTTGTATTCCCGAACTATTTTTAAAAACGCATCTTACAAACTACTTTTCGTTTTTATTTCTTCAAATGAACAAGACAAAACCGTTTTTGAAAATAAGTAAATTAAAAAATAAATTAAAAAATTGCTTCTCAAAAGTTATAATCCGAGGATAATGTTCGGAAGTTATCGGAAACGCAACGCCGGCGAGAAGCCCTTCAGGGCCACGGTTCCGGTCGTTCCAGGAAATTGCGAGACGGGACATCGAACGGATACACTCGGTACAACTTTATCTGGGGGGAGATATAGTTTCGCCGTCTAACTGAGGCAGCCCTGAGGAGGAAGAAGTACTACAAGAACCGCGCAGCGGTATCGTGTTTCGAGCTGCGGACACGATGTAATAATTTAACGAAGCAGGTATACACGACACGCTCCACCTTGCTGCAAAAACCTTCGGGCTGTTCTTTTTTTTTCTTCCTCTTCTTTTCTTTCCCCTCGACTCTATCATTCACCGAAGTAATAACCGCCGGTACAATTTTCTCTCGCACGAATTCCTTGAGTTTCCAGCGTGCGCCGTAACTACACGTTTCCTTCGCACCGGAGCATAAAACGTAAATTATATTCATCTGTCCTCGCAATAATGCCTCACCGTCAATCCCTCCTAGAGCCGGCATCTTTTCACGGCCATCGCGCCTACCGAATCCAACGAACATATATTTTTCAAAAAAAAAATAACAAGTCTCACGTCGAAATAATTCGCGTCTCGTAGTGCGAAGAAAATTTTAAAAAATCATCCTCGTATCCAAAACAATGAAATTTAATAAACTATCTTTACATTTAAGAAACTATGGTTCAATTTAAGGAACTATGGTTAAATTTAAGGAACTATGGTTAAATTTAAGAAACTATGGTTAAATTTAAGAAACTATGGTTAAATTTAATAGGCGATTTTTATATTTAATAAACTATCTTTAAATCGAATAAACGTACCTTCGCTCCAATTTGATTGCCGCACTGTCCGGCCTGAAGATGAACGATCTCTCTCATCTTTGCTGCTGAATTGATATAAAACCGACCGAAGTTGAAGATTGAAGAAGATAAATCCGAGTCCCGGATCGAAGAAGCAAGTGCAGAGTGTCTGAGGTTGTCCGCGAGCCGATGGCCAGGAGTTGTCGGGAGCGGCTCTGTGCGATCGTCCGACTTGCCCGGTGAACGGTACGGCGGTCGTCTGGCACGCGTTCCTCCGAGTCTTCTGGTCGTACCCCAGTCGTCGAACTCTCTTCGCGACTATCGTCGTGCAACGAGTGCGCAAGTCACCGGGATGACTCTCGTGCGAGCACGAGTGCGAATAATAGTCAACGAAGAGGCTCCCCCCTTCTGCCGAGTACGCGAACTGCAGTACTATTTTCAATGTCTTCGGGACGTCCGTCGCTCGGCTGCGCGGCTCTGCACGGCTCGGTGCTGATTTATTCGGAGCTCCGCCGAGGCAGTTGTCGACTCGTCGGTGATACAGAATCGACTTGTACTTCCATCGGTCAATCCCCGAGCTGACGATGTTCGACCTCATCGGCGCAGGGAGTGAGGAAAGCCCCGTGGTGGGGGAAGAACTTCCTCCTGAGCTCAAGAAGAAGCCGCGTCCCTCCTCTTCGGCGCGCAGCCCATCGTGGCCTTCGGACTGAGGAACACGTGTGGCTACTTCTCAATTTTTCTTCGTGTTTACGGACCTTTTTCCAAACCCTCTCCACCCTCATCTTCCGGCCATCGTGCCCTGAGAGCAGAGACGGATGGGATAAAATAAATAAAAGGAATTATCGTGATAGCCGAGTCTCGCAGCTGGATAGTCTTCTTCGGGTCATTTGAAATGCCTGGGTGTTAATTTATCCACCGCACGCCCGGAGGATTCTCGAGATTCCTGGCGTCTGGAGTCCGGGTTTACGATGGAGGAAGAATATCGCTGGTTTCTCGCAGAAATGCAGCATTTCGCACCTTCGTTTCTGCCGATATAGAGCTGAAAAACAATTATTTATTTATTTAGATATATACGGGTCAATGGCCTTTTTTACATGAGTTTCGCATACGATTGTGCGCATGCGCGCGTAACTGTGCCCGTAGAGCACAGAAGCGGTCCAAGATTTATAGGAAAAAAACATGGAATATTGGAAAGTACAACTTGTGCCAAGATGTGCCGTGACGGTGATTTTTGGAGAGCGTTAAATTGACCAAAAAATTACAGTCTTTTTTTAGTCCAGAAAATGTTTGTTGCGCCAGGACAGTTATTATTTTTAGGGGTCACTGACATGGTCAGAACAGCAAAAAGCATTTCTCTCGTTGGGATTTGACGTCATTTTTTTGTCACAAATTTAGTCAACTTTGTAGCAGTTTAGGTTGATTTCGAACGAATTTTTATCGCTCATTGTCTTTGTAACCGTATTCGAATTTTCATTTTTTTAAAATCAATTAATTAATCAACGAAACGATATTATAAAATGAATACGAAATCAATTTTTTTTTGATTATCGAGATTGGTACTTTGTTAATTGTGAAGTTAAATATCACTCTTGTCCAGTGTGGTCATTTCCGGACCGGTCAATTGGCGCTCACCTGACAGTCAATTGACAAAAAAAAAATGACCGATCACAAAGTCGGCGCCCATCTCTACGTACAATAAATATCGGAAGGGAACTTTACTCGTACTGCGATCCCCTCTTAATTGTGCGAAAAAATAATATTAAAAAATTACAAAACGCTGATGTTTGCTAGTTTGTTTGAGCAACGCGTCAACGAAAATGCTTGCAGCGTCGAGACAACATATATCACGGGAAATCTGTGGCCCGTCTCCCGAACGCACGGAGCGTACTTTAACTCTTCGTTGGGTAGCGCCGCTGCAGCGAGTTATCTAAAAATAGTATCGGGACACGAATCTCGGAGGATTTGACCCGACGGCGGACGGCAAAAAAGAACTCGAAAAAAAAATCGTTGCACAGCATCGTTATCGCCGTTCTCGGTGTATTCTCTCGAGTCCGTTCAGTTTTAAGCACGAAAACGTCATCAACGTCGATAGCGCACGAGGGGCTAATGAGGGAACGCATATCGGTCGATCAGAGCCAAAAAGGCGTATTTTATTAACGCTAGTACGCAGGAAATACGCCCTTCTGATATCGGGCGCGCGACATGCCTCCAGCTGCGCAAACGCTCGACGAGCTCTACTCTCTCGTCGTGAGTGCGTTTTGTCTCCCGCTGTCACAAAAAGTTCATCTCTATTATTGTAACTACTCTTCTCAAATAACCTCGCTGTCTCGCACCGAGGAGACTTGAGCGGCGCAATGACAATGGTAGATTATGTTTCGGCTCTTAGGTTAACCATAGCGCAATCGGAAACTCCTTCGGAATCTATTTTTCTAACCCCGAAATTTACTCGCTTCTGGTCTGCGTACGAGAAATGCTGCAGAATGTGCCATCGATACATAGAAAAAAACTATACCTCGAAAAACGGCGGGTAGGAGTTTGCCACCGCACGCACGAGCCTCTTTGGGCGTGCCGAATCAAGTGTATTTCTCGGTAACGAATGAAAGGACACAGTGTAATGATGTTGATGAGCCCAGGTCGTAGGCCCTGAGACGAGCGTGGTCGCCGGAAATCGCGACGAACGTCCACTTAAAACTTTCGAGTGTCGTAGACCACACATGGGGCCAAATCTAAATGAGCCATCTATCTATCGCCATGTCCGATCTGTGTCGGTGGATATCGATTAGGCATTACTTTTCTTTATTGTGTTAACGGTAAACGGAGATCCCGTTATCCGGGAACGGAACAGCCTCGCTTCGGCACCTGTTACATTCTCATTAATTATAATGTGCAGCTATCGTGAAGCGTCGCGTTTATTATTTTAAAAAACGTGCCTGGTATTCTGAGTATATGTAGTCTACTTGCTTCGTTGAAGATACAGATTCGAAGCGGCGACTGCAGCTCTCTCGGCTGCAGATCCCTGCTGTTCGGTCTACCGTCGAGCTGTACCCGGTGTGTGCCACTGCCGGTAAAGGAGGGTAAAGCACGCACCGGAAGATTTGAGGAGTTGGCCGCAAAAAAGGGTTATAGTGGCGTCGTGAGCAATCGACGTTAATGTCGAGTTCTACCGTATCTATAAAAGACGAGAATTTATTTATTCCCTCCCGTCACTCGAAATAGCTTGAATCAACGCTTATCTTCATGTAAAATGCGTGTATATATCTTGCCTGACGTTTCAATTAACCTTTATAGAAAAAACTACGCGCTGCTACTCTTCAACTAACAACTTACATCTTGTCCGACATTTTAATTATTACGAACAAAAGCTACGCATCGTTACAGTTTAATTCGTTAAAATCTTTGTTTTATGTATCTATGTTTTACGCACTCGAATAAGCGAGTCTCGCGAAGTGGACCGTTTACCGAAGGATCCTGATCGCAGCCGCCGAATTGTTCTTCAAAGGTAACAAACTTCCGCCTTTGGAATATCGGTGACCCACTTCCCACTCGAGACGACTTGCGAAGTAATCGTTTTAATATTAATAATGCATGTATTACAAAGATTGAAACGCCTACGACTGGAGAAAGGGGATCGATAAAGGAGCGTGGAGGCAAACCGGAACGAGTAACGGGTTATTAATAAAGATTACCTTTTTTTTATTCGATAATAATTTAATAAAGATGACGTCGTCAGCCGCTATTGCGGTTGTACACTGTATTATCACGGCCTTCGTCTTTCAGCTCTCGTGTAATAGTATTCGTAAAGACACTGAAGTAAAGTTGTATCTAGATGGTAATTGGGCAGAGAGATTTGGGCCTTCGTGAGAGCTCTTGGCCGTAAAGAAAAACTGTCCGTACGAAAGAAAAAAAATAAAGAGAGAAGTTATAACGAAACTCAAAAGTTAAGAAGCGTGGACGTGGTTTTGGACACGTTGCGTGTCGTTGCGAGTTATACGATGTCGAGGAGGAAACGGGGTAGGGGGTTTTTTTTTTTTGGGATTTTGGGTAAGAAGGATTTTGGGTGAAGGTTCTTAGGATCGGGGCTAAATTTAGACCTCTTCGACCTCTCCCTCCTGCTCCTCGTCGAACTCCGCGTCCTCGTCGGCGGTTGCCTCCTGGTATTGCTGGTACTCGGACACCAGATCGTTCATGTTGGACTCTGCCTCGGTGAATTCCATCTCGTCCATACCCTCGCCGGTGTACCAATGGAGGAAAGCCTTTCTCCTGAACATGGCGGTGAACTGCTCGGAGATGCGCTTGAACAGCTCCTGAATGGCGGTGGAGTTGCCGATGAAGGTGGCAGACATCTTGAGTCCACGGGGTGGGATGTCGCAGACGGCTGTCTTGACGTTGTTCGGGATCCATTCGACGAAGTACGAGCTGTTCTTGTTCTGGATGTTGAGCATCTGCTCGTCGACCTCCTTCATGGACATTCTACCACGGAAGATGGCGGCGACTGTGAGGTATCTTCCGTGTCGTGGATCGCACGCGGCCATCATGTTCTTGGCGTCGAACATCTGTTGGGTCAATTCGGGAACGGAGAGGGCTCTGTACTGTTGGCTACCGCGGGAGGTGAGCGGGGCGAAACCGGGCATGAAGAAGTGAAGACGCGGGAATGGTACCATGTTTACGGCGAGTTTTCTGAGATCGGCGTTCAACTGACCGGGGAACCTGAGGCAGGTGGTGACGCCGGACATGGTCAGCGAAACGAGATGATTCAGATCGCCGTAAGTCGGTGTGGAGAGTTTCAAGGTGCGGAAGCAGATGTCGTAGAGGGCTTCGTTATCGATACAGTAAGTCTCGTCGGTGTTCTCGACGAGCTGGTGCACGGAGAGGGTGGCGTTGTAGGGCTCGACTACGGTGTCGGATACCTTCGGCGACGGTACGACCGAGTACGTGTTCATTATTCTATCGGGATACTCCTCGCGGATCTTGGATATGAGGAGTGTGCCCATACCGGATCCGGTACCGCCACCGAGGGAGTGGGTAAGCTGGAAACCCTGAAGGCAGTCGCAGCTCTCGGCCTCCTTTCGCACTACGTCGAGCACCGAATCCACGAGTTCGGCACCCTCGGTGTAGTGACCCTTCGCCCAGTTGTTACCGGCGCCTGACTGACCGAAGACGAAGTTGTCGGGTCTGAAGATCTGACCGAACGGTCCCGAACGAACGGAGTCCATGGTGCCGGGCTCCAGGTCGACGAGGATCGCCCTGGGTACATATTTGCCACCGGAAGCCTCGTTGTAGTAGACGTTGATTCTCTCCAACTGAAGGTCGGAGTCTCCGTGGTATGCACCGGTCGGGTCGATACCGTGCTCATCGCTGATGATCTCCCAAAACTGCAAGACAAAACAATGTTTCATTAATATCATTCTTAAAAAAAAAACAACTAACAAACAAAAAAATCAGTATCTTTTTAAAAAAATGTTTTTCGGCGATAAATCCTCGTTGATCGGCCGAAGATGCTCCAGGAGTTCGTCGACCGGAGCGCAATTTAAATATCGTATGTAATTAAATACGCGCTCTCTCCGTCCACCGCGTCTCTTCCGGGACTCATTAAAAAAAATGCATCCATACGTACATTCTACGATATATATTTTTTTTCACCCGAGTTACGAGACGCTGTGAGTCGCGTCGATTTAGCTAACGAATCGCTTGAGTGCCAATCGAGACTAATTAACGGAGTTCGCCGGGGCCGTTCGCTCCGCGTCGGCTGCCGTCCGCAGGAGAGAATCTAGTCAGCCCAGTCGCATGCACTCGGGCAAGACGAAACGCGATGCTGCACCATCCGGCGAGGATGCGCGCGCAGCTATGGAAGAATGAGCCGGACGCCGTGCTCTGCCCAGACACCACCCACGCGTTGCTGCCGTTTGTTCTTCTTCTTATTCTTATTCTTCTTTCCCTTCCTACAGCGAACGTTCAAAGACCCCGGAGAAGAGAGAGATGTGCAGCAACGCGTGGCTCGCTCAAAGGATCGAAGAAAGAAAACCGAGGAGTGTGCGCATCCGCGTTTAAAAATAGATAGCCTCCTCGGCATGCCCTCCTCTCCTATCATTATTATCTTGCACGTCGGAGTACTACACCAACAGCTATATATCTTCCCCTCGCTATTTTGAATGAAAACGATTGAGGATTACGCAATCGCTCGGCGTAGTGAAACGGCGATCTATTTATATATACATTAATAGGAACAAATGGAGAGACGAATTATAAATAAGAATTAGCTTTAGAATTTCAGAATTATACTAATTATAATTCTGAAGCTAATCCTTTAAAATTTTTCTAATAAAAAGTTTATTAGCTCGAATTATGAGCTTTAGAATTTCGGAATTAGACTAATTATAATTGTAAGGCTAATACTTTACTTTTTCTAATAAAAGGTTGATAAGCTCGAATTATGTCGCCTGTTGGTGTTAAAGTGCCGAAAAAGACTGTCAAATCTACGATCGCTGTGAAGTCGATAGTTTGTGCGTCCTGCAATCGAGGCTAAATATCTATCTGATCGCGCCTACGATATTCGTTGCAATATGTGTATATATATATGTATATATGTCTGTCTTTCAATAAGCGTGAATGAACGCTCTTGCAGGTCCGTAGACTCTGCAGCCGAGTGAAACTGCAAGATACGTTGAGGCCGAGTTGGATTCCGCAGGCAATGAGCGTGTGAGAGAAACTCACGTCGACACGCAGGCGTCGACGAGGCGTCGTGGGTACGGGACGTGTGCGCGAGCGTGTGTGAAGGGAAAAAAAAAACTCACGCTCCATAGGCATCGACCGGGGGACGATGACCATATATGAGCATCACTGGTGGAAAGCCGCAGTCGACCAAACCTGACTTCGACTCCCACCGTATTCGCCACAGTGTACCCGGCGACAGTGTAATGTATTACAGAGTGAGAGATAGGGACATATGTGAGTCATCAATGCGACTCTATATATAGAGATGATGATGACCGTACCACTTACACGCTCGGGCAATTAGCATAAGCGCGTTCGTTACGTTGCAGGCAGAGCGGGAACCGTGCGTGTGTATGACTCTTGTTTTGTAGATAGATTTATTTTTCTTGTTTTTTTTCTTTTTTTTTATCTACCAATTTCGTAATTCGCGAAACGAGCCAAGAGCAAAACAGACGCCATGGAGTCATCTCCGGACGGGACACTGGAAGAAGGTCGAGTTTTACCGTTCGCGACTTTTATTTGTGGGTTATTTTTTTTATGATTTCCCTTTCGCTTCCCGAGTGCGATAGTAATTTTTTTGTTCGAGCTAAACAAACGATGAACTCATCGCGTCGAGCTCCGACTAGTTTTATTTGCGCTGAGCTTCCGCGAGCGGATCGATCGGTGGGCGTTCGGAGGAGAAAGCAACGGTTGGGTGTTTTAACGTAAACGAACGCGTCGGGACGAGCGAACTTGAACCCCACAAATCCCTGCCGGTCCTAACGAGAATGGGGCGGGCGACGCCGGGGAACATCTGGCTCAGACAATCTTTGTGACCCTCGGGAACAGCTGCGACCGGCATTTTTCCTAGGGGTATTGTGTTAGTCCCGGCCGCGACTACTCAACCCGCCCTTCGACGAAAATACTGCGCAGAGACTTGTGCATTGCAATTAATTCGTAAACGTGTACTAAAATTATTGCAATTTTCGCGAGTCTGTGATAATTGATGGAGGATTGTAAAATTTATATTTTTGAGAGAGTTCGGTGTGCCCTTGGATTTCGCGAGGGTCGACAAAATTACTGCTATTACCTCGTGGGAAAATCCTGCCCGCAGACTTTTGCCTTGTAATTAATTCGTAAACGTGTAAAAAAAATTATTACAATTTCCGCGAGTCAATGATAATTGTTGGTGAATTCGAAAAATGATATTTTTGAGTAAGCCCTTGGATTTTCCAAAGGTCGAGTAAAATTGTGCTTTGTAATTAATTCGTAAACGTGTAAATAATTATTGCAAGATCCGCGAGTCGATGATAAAAACTATATTTCTGAGAAAAGCTGTATTACTGAGAGAGTGTGCCCTTGGATTTCACAAAGGTCGAGGAAAATGACTGTTACTACCTGCGACTCGTGGCGGGTTAAAACCCGCACGCCCGAGCCTGCCCGATCGATACGTGAATTTCTCCCGGCGCGCGTGCCGTATACCTATAGGGCCGTTGGCGAGGCGCGCTCGCACCGAGGTTCGCCTGTGGTGGAGGCAGGGAAACGTCGAGGATAAAACCTTTTGCTTTATTTGGGCGCGTCGCGGCGACGCTCTCCCGCCGCGAGCCCTACCTACGTAAGACTCGCTGTCCTTGGTCTCAAAGATATCGTCCCTCCATGGCAAAAGTTACGACTGCGACTTCATTGCACAACTTACAGCGCCGATTCTATCCGTTTAACATTTTTCAACGTTTTCTAGAGACATCTATGGTCTTCTTATTCCGTGAGGCGAATCGATCGAACGAAGCGAGGAACCGAGGCAAAAAAAAAACACGATCGTTATTATCGATCGAGGCCGCGAACGGGCTCTCTTTTTCTTCCCACGCCGAACGCTCCGAAAACTCTCTCGATGGGGGCGCCTAATGGCGGGCATTGACTCGATAAAGTTATCCTTGAAGAGCACCGAGCGTAACGATCGTCGGCTGGCGACTCGGTACACACCCGAGCTACCGCAAAACGTTTTTATTCGGAGATTTGATCAATAAAAAAAATGTATCGCGGTTTCTATTTCCGATACTCTCTGGGTAAAAATTATATATATATATATATATATATATATATATATATATATATATATATTGCTATCGAGAGTTTAAAAAAATACGGTTGAGACAAAAAATGCTTATACGTGCTCTTCTCGGAACTCCGTACAATCGTTCGATATCGTTCGTACTTATAGTTGACGTGAATGAAAAAAAGCGACGGGCGTTGTCGAGCAGTTGATAACTTAGCGACTTGAACTATCAACAGAGTATACTAGCTGGTTCCTCATGAAAATTTACACAGGCACGTCAGCCGCTAACCACCGGCCGAGGTCAAGCCGGGAGACATTCGCGTATAAACAATCGTGAGGGCATCTCTATGGCGAGTACGATATTGATATTTCTGCGTGCGAGTGCGATGGAAATAGCGTAAATTGCGGACCGAGCTATACAATGAAAGTGTGAGAGCGAGGAGGATAAGAGAGGCTCTTGGGTGCGCGCGCATCGGTTCGATGCCGCTGGCGCATATCAACCAGCTACCCAGCGATGTGCCGCTGCCAGAGGCTCGGAGCCAAGCCACACCCAGGCCGAACGGACGTTCGACCGACGCATTCCGCGACTTTCTTTTGTTTTCCCGTGTCTCGAGACGCGTATCTTCGATCTAACGCGGCACCTCGTGCCGATCATCTCACACGAAATGCCGATAGCATCTTTACTCGGCGGAAAAAAACGAGCTAGTTTTATTTACTGTACGCGTCAGCGAAGATAGCGCCGCCCCGACGCCGTGCGGCTTTCGGCGGAGAGAAGGATCTCGAAAAAGAGAATAAAAAGAAAACCCGTTAGACCGCGCGACGCTCGCCGGCCGGCTCAGCCCGAGCTGTCGCCATGACAGGCTCTCGCGGCACCGATTTTTTCGCATAGCTCGCCAATGGCGTCCGTCCAGCGAGCCTCGAACGCCGAAGGGAATAGCTCGACGTCGAAAAATGTTTCTAGCTAGTCATCTCTCTCGCTCATGGAAATTGCTCGTTTTGCACATTAGCCGACTCGTCTGCGCGACGCCAGGAAGCCAACTGTTCTCTCTCAAATAGTCCACTTTCCGCTGACGCACAGTACGAAAGATTCTGGAACGCGATTACGCCGCCCGTGACTCTCCCACATATTTTTTGTTTCGCGTTTTTTTTTCTCTCTATCCCCGAGGAAGCAAGCGATTATGATGACGGGCAATGAGAACTCTGCAGCGAGGAGCGGAAGTGGCCGCGACTGGGAATAACGGTTTCACTGAGCTGACCCGTGTTAACGTACGAGGGAGCGAGGACAAAGAAACCGACGCGACGCCGTCCACGGTGGCTCCTTTTCACAGAGTTCTCTCGACGACGACGGTTCGTGAGGAAAAAAAAATTAAATGGATTTATCAACGACGTACCTTAGCTCCAATTTGGTTGCCGCACTGGCCAGCCTGGATGTGCACGATTTCCCTCATGTTTGATGCTGTGTCTGACTTTTTCCTCTCCTGTACTTGTACGAACGAAGCTCGATTCTCGACTGACGAAAACGCAACGCGCTGTGCGAGACCACAAACGAATGTGAGATGCCAGCGGCGCCCGTTACAGATTTTCAAGCCTGTCGACCGAGGTGGTGGGGAGACGGGGGTCGGCGTCCCGGCGCTCGGCGATTGGTCGCTCGGGCATCCCCTCCACACTCCAGTAACGACCCGGAGCTCGCGGCTAGCGACAGACCGACGGCCGGCTCTCCCAGTGTTGCCAACCAACCAGTGTCACGCCGGAAAATCATTCACGTTTGCCGGCTTCTGCCAACGAAACTTTTTTTTTTGTCTGTCCTCTCTCTCCTCTCCACTTACTTTCATCTCCATCGGAGATAAGGGCGTTGTGTTTCACTGAAGGACCGTGTCTACGAGAATCATCCCCCGTATCCCGAAATGATCCTCGATGTTGCGGAAGTCATTCGGACCAAAAATATGCTTCATCGATTCCCGAACGAGCGGTGAGTAGCATACTATACACCATTTTTCCTCCGCTTAGACGGACGCGCGTCCCATCGGCGTCCTGGCACACGTCATACGCCCATAATTCTTCGCAGAGCCGTGTGGGCAGTTCTGCGAGATCATTTTTTTTTTTCTATCGGCTCTCAGACGGGAGAGCCTCTGTTGGCCGATAGACTATAGCGTACGCGCGCATCGATGCAACGTGACGTGCATTTGTCGATGAATTTAGGATGCATGAAGTACGATAGGTTTCGAGAATATCGCTCTAGGCTGAAGGCGTCTGGACAAAGGTTGTCTATCGATTCGCACAGCGCTGCCTGATCATCCTATACACGAGGAAAAAAAAAGATTCTATTTGTCTATCCGATAAATAGAGATGCGGCATAAGCGGAACCGGTCGTAATATTAGATGCGACTGTCTCGACGGCATTCGAAGCGACATTCTTATTTTCCTTTCATTTTCGGTCGTCAATCATGAACTTCGACTTTATCTAGAAAATCTATACTCGGCTGAACGCGTACTCTGGCGAGTCTCTCTCTAGCATTAGACGAATCGTATCGCCCTCGAGTGTGTACGAAACTTAATCGTTTTTTTTTTTCATCTCGCAGCCGAGAGTTCCGCGTAGGCAAGGATATTTAAACTTATTTGGTAATAGAGCTCGAAAGACGCTGTGTACGTGGTACAAGCTTATGTCATTCGATTCTCGTAAAACGCGCAGGCTCAGCTGTCGCTGCAGTAGAAACCACCGAGAATCGAACCAACCCTCCACCCCCTTCTTTTCTCCGCCCAATTATTTCGTTCGTTAAGCCTATAGACTTTATTGACGTTGGCAATGCGAACTGCATTAAGCGAGATGCCAAAATCGGCGCCCACGAACGCTGATCCATCTCTTGAATACAAATCGACCCCGTCAGGGCCTGAGATGTCCCCTCCCTCCCCTCTCGCGCCGTACCCTCCTACAGCGCCGCCTCTCATGGCGTATTCATACAGTCCAAAAGTCGGAATAGTTCGTGTGTTTAAAATTGCGTCATCGACCAGCCCACCATAGTTATCCTCCCTTCGAATGAAAATTTACTATTCGCGAATCATGCCTCTGGCAGGTTAATTTTCCGTCGACAAACCTCCATTATTCTCGTATCCGCGGCTTATCGAGACGAGAATAGCGAGCTTACAAATCGCTCTTAATTGCAAAATGCCCGGAGATCCGAAGTTTCAAAGCCAAATGATTACGAGCAGCGAAGCTCATTAAAGTAGCGTGACGCCTGCTGCATACGCTCCGTGCAGTAAACCCACACACGTACACACATACGTAGTTTGCATGCCTATGTGTGCAATCCGCTCGGATTGTCTCTCGCGAGGCAGATCTGCACATATTAAGCTATTAACTTCAATCAGCGCGCTACTCCCTACCACGGATTTGTTTCAGCGTCCTTCCCACAGCGAGGTGTGGCGCTGCGCGTCTCTCGCAACGCCACGCTATGTTTCTCGCCTAAATGGCTACCCTGCTTCTCGCCCCAAGAAAAATTACTTCGGTTCCGTTCTTCCGACTTCCGTGAACACCTGTATACCTGTGTATAGCAGGTGGCTTGGTAGTCTACGACCTCGCATGCGGTATATACTGCGGCAGCAGTCCTTTCCACCCTTACCCGAGATATATCCTCTCGGCATTATCCGCGCAGTAGCCCAACGGCGGCACCCCGACGAGCCCAACCTGCGCGACCGGCGAGGAAAGTCGATAACACGTGACTCACCGCTGCCGGAGTACACGCCCCTGAACGTTGCGACACTAGGAAGTCTTGCGCTGACTCCGCTCGTCATTTAACGACAAACTTTGTTTTTTTTTTACAATTAGACCTGTGAATTCATGATTCTTTTTTAGAAACTGAAATTATTCTTACACTCGGAGAAACAAAAAATTAATAAAATCAACGAACGGTTTTCTTGTTTACTACCAACGAGGATCTCGTTGGTAGTTGAGGATATAGTTTATTGAAATAAAATTGGATCCGTTTTACTAAATTATGTAACATGCCCTAGAATGTTGCGACACTCGCGCTGACTGTTCACTATTTAACGACAAATACTTTTTTTAAACAATTACACCTGTAAATTCATTACTCCTTTGTAGAAACAGGAATTATTTTTGCACTCGAAAAAAAATGAATAAATTCAATGAAACATTATCTCGTTGAGAATCTCTTTGGTGGTTGAGAATATAATTTAATTAAATAAAATTTAATTAATTTCACTAAATTATATAACACGCCCTCGAACGTTGCGACATTCGGAAGTCTCGCGCCGACTCTGTTCGTCATCTGACGACAAACACTGATTGTTTCAACAATTACACTTGCAAATGTATTATTTCTTTTTTGAAACAGAAATTATTTTTACACGGAAAAAAAGTTAATAAAATTAATGAAACGTTATCTCGTTTAGTACCTCACTCGTAGTTGCCAATAGAATTTATTGAAACAAAACTGAATTTCACTAAAGTACGGAAAAAAAATATTTCATTGATTTCAGTATATCTTTTCTCGGTGTATTATTATTACCGTAAAAAAAATCTCGGAGATATTTGCCGCGTTGCATCCGGTGATGACTAAGCTCGTGTACCTTACAACTAAAATAACAATAATAAAGCTAGACGGAAGAAGACGGAGGAAGCGCGCGAGGGAGTGTAGGCTCGTGACTCGTTAGCGCAACGAGGCATTATTCAATCATCTGCCGTAGTAAAATCTATCCGACGGTCAACAAACTTGACGACAGTGTCGGTATTATAGCATTATCGTAGTGCCAGTAATTGCCAACTAAAGATTTTTTTTCATTACGCTCTTTGAACGAGACAGATTACGCAACGGAAATGATTTTACCCGAGCTTCCCTGAAAAACAAACTCGATTACACTCGGCTGACCCGTCGTGCGAGCAAAATCTTTTGCTTTTTTTACTCGTGCATGATAGTCCAGAAAAAAGAGTATAGATACACAGTAAAAAAACGTTTGTACTTTTTACAACAACTGATTGACCACAAACATCCAAAAAATTTTATTTGTTAATTATCCAATCGCACTATCTGGATCTATTTTTACAAACAAAAGTACAAACTAAAATTGTCAATGATACGGAAAATAAAAGGACAGCTTCTTATATTGAACGTATATTCCTACATCGAATAGTGAGCAAACGAAGCTTGTCACTTATTCAACAAAATTATTTTTACGAAAATTCGTATCCGATTTTACGAAATTATTTTTTACCGCGTATAAGGAGAGAGATCAAGCATGCACACAGCATCTCGTAGAGAGCATCGGCAAGGGTGGCTTTAAACGATCGAGCTCTCTCGGTCGCCTCCGTCCGCGGGCATTTCGCCGTTACCATGTATGGATCATCCGAGGTTCGCCGTCGATCTCGTGTAACACCGCACGCACAAGTGTGCAGCGCCGTACGTAACGGCGTTCTACGAGACCCGCGAGGATTACGAGACGTTCCGGCTCTTCGGTTACGTTTTTACACACGATTACTTATTCGTTCGAACAAACATTTTTTTTTTGTCTTTGCGTTTTCGAAGGAGGGGGAAAATTTAATGAGTGACTAAGTCGGGGCATCGCCGATCCCACGAGGGGGCGAGTTCGGCTGGCGCGGCACGTGGCGAACGTTGGAATAACAGCAGGACAACGCCTAATGGGGAGAAATGGATCGAGGAGTCGTATCCATTTGAATACAAGAGGTCTGGCCGCGTACGTTTTTTTATTTTCGTTGCGGATGACTCTCGCCGATGATTGCGCAACCGAAATCGTAACGACGACGTCGGGTCCGGAGAATAATGTGTTTTATCCCAGATACGCTCGACTAAATTGTGCCTCATGCCCATTGTCCTTCGCGCATACGTAGTGTGCAACATTGTAAACAAAGACGGAGCCTCGGCGCGGAGAGCCCGGCTGCTCGCGCTTGCGGTCTCGGGAACGTACCTTAGCGCGCGCGCGCGCCTGTGTGTACGCTGAGAGTACATAAACGTCGCGCGGAGTGACATCATTCCTACTACTATATTTACTTTCGGTCCGTATCGAGCTCATTGCCTGCAGTCTAGCGAGGAGAAAATCACTCCTGCGAGAGATCGCGAACACTTTAAAAAGTCTTTCGATATACAGAGAAAAAAGTCACCGACGAGCGAGGAATTAAACGATCGTTAACTGATCCGACCGAAGAGAACGCGGGTATTTAAAAAAAACATTTCTCGTCCGCAAACGGACAACAGTTTTTTTTTCCTTGTTTGTCTTATCCCCTTTTTCTTTGTAATATTTTTTTATTTACTTAAAGCTAAGATTTGTTGGACAGAAACAAAAATAAATGGTAAAATCGTAGATTTTTTCGGACAAGACATTTTGGTTTAATCTATCGGTTAGTTTTTTACTGTCTCCCGCTTGTTTTAAAACGGGATTTAAAAAAAATTGGGTATTGATGGCCCGTCCAGCTGACCGGAAGCCCAATTCAGAAATCCCTTCTCCGTCCGACCAGTTCCGATCGGCGAAATGAGGGATAATGGGGAACTCCTAAATCGCGATTGTTTCGTGCTCGGAGGGGTCGTTCGGGGGTGCTGAGTCACACGTCCCCTTAATATACTTCGGGGTACTTTCCCTGTTGGCGTCAACAATTTTTTTTCTGCTCGCCCCTTTTTTCTTGTTAAAATATATTTTTTAGATTTACTTACAAATAAAACAAGTATTAGTTAAAAACATAACAAACAAACAAAAAATCGTAAAATTAAAACTAGAATCGCGGGTCGTTTTGGACAAAAAATCTTTGTCCGATCTATCATTTATTTTTTATTATCCCCCTCGGCTTAAAGCAGGATCTAGAATAAAAATAAGGTATCGATGGTCCTTCCAGCTGACCGGAAGCCCGATTGACAAATTCCTTCTCCGTTCCCCGGTGACGTCCACAATTTTTTTTCTGTTCATTGTATCCCTTTTTTCCAGTCAATATATTTTTTTTATTTACTTAGAAGTAAAATTAGTTGAAAACAAAATAAACCAAAAATGGTAAAATTAACAATAGAATCGCGGATCTTTGTAGACAAACATTTTTTCTCGAATCTACCATTTATTTTTAACAGACCTTCTTGGCTTAAAACAGGATCTAAAATAAAAATAAAGTATCGATGGCCCGTCCAGCTGACCGGAAGCCCAATTCAGAAATCCCTTCTCCGTTCGACCGGTCCCGATCCGCGCAGCGAGTGATGACACAGAGCCCGTAAATTGCGATTGTTTCGTGCTCGGTGGGGTCGTTCGGGGGTGCTGAGTCACCCCCTGAGTATCCTCACACGATGCTTTCCCCGGTGACGTCCACAATTTTTGTCCCGCTAATTTAACCCCTTTTTCCTGTTAATTTGTTTTATTTACTCAAAAGTAAGATTAGTTGAAAACAAAACAAACCAAAAATCGGAGAAATTAACACTAGAATCACGGGTCTGTTTGGACAAAAAATATTTGCCCAATCTACCATTAATTTTACTATCCCCCTCTGCTTAGAACAGGATCTAAAATAAAAATAAGGTATCGATGGTCCGACCAGCTGACCGGAACCCCGATTGAGAAGTCCCTTGCCGGTTCGACCGGTGCCGATCCGCGCAGCGAGGGATGACACGGAGCCCCTAAATTGCGATTGTTTCGCGCTCGGAGGGGTCGTTCGGGGGTGCTGAGTCACCCCCTTAATATCCTCGCCCGATGCTCTCGCCGGTGAAAACGATTATACACGGAGGTATAGCGTGTGCGCCTCTCGGACAAGGAGGCATCGCCGTGCCGGGCTTCGTGAAGCGGACGAAGCCTCGACCGAAGGAAACTCGAGGCGAAGTCTGTCGCCGGTAGTCGCGATAGGTCTATAATCCTACGAGCGAACACGGTTCGGGTACGTGCGCGAATCCGCCGGCCGGGCGTGTTTGTGAGCCGGGACGGTGTACAGTTGGGTCTCTCGGGTCGGTATCGATCGCGACGATACCGCAACTCCGACGCGGAGAGGCCCCACACCGTCACGGAGCGACGAGACTCGGTGACGACGACGTGTACGTACGAGCGGCGCACTTCCGCGCGAGCTGCGCGACAGCCGGGTAGGCGAACCCGCAACGTATCCTGTTACAGAACGAACCCCGAGCTGCAAGGGCGCTGAACGCGTAACTCACCCTGTCGAACTATCAGCCACGATACTTTATTACCATTTTATTACCGGGCGACTTTAATGCGATGTCCCAACAGACACCGTGTTAACGTCGCAGAGAGACGGCAAGTGCCGAGTCGAATACGATCAATCCGAGCGTCACAACAACCTTTCGCTTCCGGTTTTTGGGACGAATGTCGAAATATCGAAGAGCCGTTAGGCCGTTCCGCTCGAGTTCGGAACTAGACAGCTGTCGGATTGACCTTCAGGGTAAAAGGTTTGCAGAAGAATGTGGGATAGAACTTTTTTTTACTTCTCCATTTGAGACGAATTGTTTTTTAAGCTCTATTCTTTTGCTTTTCTTTTTTTCATTTTTCATCATTCTGCGACTGCACGAAAATTCGTTTTTCGAATATCGAATATCGAAATATCGGAGAGCGTTCCGTTATGTCGTTCCGCTTGAGTTTGGAACTCGACAGCTATCGGATAAACTTTCAGCGTTACAATTTTACAGAAAAATATGGAAAAGAACTTTTTTTTTACCCTTTGATTTGATGCAAACATTTTGACTCTTTTATTATCTTTTTCCCCCCATCTTTCACCGTTCTGCAACGGCACGAAAATTCGTACTGTAACATACAGTTATGTTCCCCGAAGTGGTAAAAAAAAATAATAATAACTAGCCGATTTCGATCGGAAGCGATAAAAAAAATCTCCGATAGAGAAAAATTAATTTTCTATTAAAAAAATACAGAGGTAAACAGTTGAGGCGTCGTTAGCTTTCTTCCGATCTCAACGCGGTCTCAAGAGTGCGAGTATCTTGTCCGCACGACGGTGAGTGCTCTCGGTACATCGGCATAATATCGAGGCCAAGATTTTGACACACGGTCGCTTTCTCGTGCCGATCGAACGACACACAAGAGCCGAGAGTGTCTCTCCGGGCTGTGCGACAACAAGCCAGCCACTCGGTCGCAAGCTGCCGTACAAGGAGTCGTCCTCGCGTGAGTCTCGCGATCACAGAAAACACGAAAGCGACCCGAGCGCTCCGCTCCGCTCTCCACGGAGAGACGGACGAGGATAGGACGAGGGCGTTGACGGTTTAGCCAGTCTACCGACTTAAATCTGAGTCATCCTTGCGACGCTGGAGCGTCCCTTCTCTGCTCTCTTCACTCCATCGCTAACACTTAACGTTTACACGAAAAAAAAAAGAAAAGAAATAATTCCCCAACGTGCATTCGATATACGTGCGTATAGACTGTGTGCACAAATTGATAATCCGGGCGTGTGTAGGCTCGTGATGATACGATTTATGTACGCATAATATAAATTTATACGAATATCCACACGTGCGTATACTTGGCTCGATCGTACACTTTCACAACTCGGTACGGTAATGCTGTTTCTTTTTGTTTTTTTTTTCCCCCGAGCGTTTACTATACACAAAGCAGTGGACCGAAGTCCTAAGGTCAGGGGAGTCGTTGTTTTTTTTCTCGTTTCTCTTCGCGTGGATCTTTCTCCGCGGACCCTCTCGGTCCTGCCCAAACATTACCTTTTAATTCTTCACTCAGTTCTTTTAGTTACCTTTTAGTTCTTGACTCAGTTCTTTTAGTTACCTTTTAGTTCTTCCCTTATTTCTTTCAGTTACCTTTTAATTCTTCGCTTATTTCTTTCAGTTACCTTTTAGTTCTTCACTTAGTTCTTTTAGTTACCTTTTAGTTCTTCACTTAGTTCTTTTAGTTACCTTTTAGTTCTTCACTTAGTTCTTTTAGTTACCTTTTAGTTCTTCACTTAGTTCTTTTAGTTACCTTTTAGTTCTTTGCTTATTTCTTTCAGTTACCTTTTAGTTCTTCGCTTATTTCTTTCAGTTACCTTTTAGTTCTTCGCTTATTTCTTTCAGTTACCTTTTAGTTCTTCGCTTATTTCTTTCAGTTACCTTTTAAGTATTCGCTTATTTCTTTCAGTTACCTTTTAGTTCTTCATTTAGTTATTTCAGTTCTATAGTACGAGACAGTGGTTAGACACACGCACGTTCGGCAGGTAAGTGGGGAAAAACAACGAATTAATCATAATCGCTAGGTTTTCGTTCCTCTCTCTCGAGCTCGCTGTCTCGCCTTTCCGTTTGAGGGCCCGGGAAATGCCACGGTCAATAATCACCGTGGTGCGATTTTTTTTCAAGGGTGCTGAAGCTCTAAAGTTCAAAGGAAATAGGCGGCCCACTGTAGAATCGATAGAGGCGACGGTATTCTATTTCCGTTAGACACTTCAGAACAAAAATTAAAGTGTCTACACTGAAAGTCGTCGAGGGTGGTCAGTACGATGGATCTAAATTAGACGGAGACCTTGAGACGTTACGATTGGTCAAATCTACTCGAAGATTTATAGACCGCGACAATTGTGCGAGTTACGATAAAAAGAAGAAAAAAAATTCCATTTGTGAGAAATTTTTTCGTTCCGTCTCGGAGTCTCCGTGCGCGTCGCTGAGACCGACCTTTGATTCGATCGTAGGTCGAAGCTACGGCCTTGTGGTGTCGAACCGCACATTTGTTTCGTCGTCGCCAATTTCTCCGAACGAGCAGTGTTCTTACGAAAATTATGCGAGAAACGAGCCTCGTCCGTTTTCTCCTCCACGCAAAACGTGTGCGTGTGTTCGTGCTCGGGCTTGCCCGCCGGTAAGCAGGGCGAATACATATGGATGAAGGCGGGCCTACATGCGCGACAGTACGTAACCCACGCGCGCACGATGGCGTCCAACACTGCGTTAGACTCGATCCTTCGCGACCGAAAGCTCCGCCGGAAATTGTAAAAGTAGCTCAAGCAAAAAAAAAAAAAAAACGAAATTCCAAACATTTCTCGTAACAATATTTACTCGCGTTATATTTCCGGAGGAAGAGGATATATTTACGAGATGCACGTTTCGGTGTAAGGGATTTTTATTTCGTCACGTGTAAGTTGCGCGGTAAAGAAAGCAAGGACCGAAGTGGGCGGGGGAGGGGGAAGTGAAAAATCCCGTTTGGCCAGGAGTCAAGGGTCGATTTACGATATAAAAGATGGACGAAAAAAAGGAGGATTAAAAAAACGCAAGTAAGCTCTCGGTTCGAGAGCATCGTGCTTGTAACGGAGCGTCTGCAGCGGTAGAGTTCTTATCCTTCGCTCGCGGGGAATTTTTTTTTTTCACCAGCGAGGAGGTGAGACGGAACGAGAACGAAAAGGTGGGAGGACACGAACGATAAAAGCAGCGAGACGGAGAGGAGAGACAGTCGAGAATGGCTCCTGGAGCTCGAACGAAAACCAGGCGAGAAACGGACCGACCATATTTGGCAGCACCGCCACGCGAACACTGGCGAACTTACGTGGTGCAAGATTTTTTAAATCCCGTCTGGATCGGCTGCATGCGCCGCTCGTGGGTTTTCGCACTTGTGTTGCGGGACGGATTATTATAATGTCTAAGCGTTACGTATTGATGTTGGCCTCGCGGTAAGGTGCGGGTTCGTCGACGGGCAAACTGTCGTCCAACACGACCGGGCAAGGCGTTTGCCCGCGGACAATGTTTATTGCAGGTCCTTCTAAACCTATAATTTTAGATAAAATAAAATAAATAAATAAATGAAACTCATTCCATGACGGTTTACCGTAAACCTTGGCGTTGCAGTATTAGATTTAGTCCGGCCTTAGAGATGTACAGAGCCTCTTGGGATGGAAAGAAGCAGCGCACAATTCTCGAGAAAAAATAAAAATAAATAAATGATATTCATACCGTGACGTAAAATTTTTGAGAAAAAATAAATAAATAAATAACTGATTCCATGACGGTATTACTATTAACCTTTGCGTTGCAGCATTAGACTTAATCCGGGCTTAGGGACCTACAAAAGGCTCTTGGAATAGGAAGAAGCAGCGTACAATTTTCGAGAAACAAAAATAAATAAATGAAACCCATTCTACAACGTAGAATTTTAGAGAAAATAAATAAATGAAACTAATTCTGCAACGAACAATTTTAGAGAAAATAAATAAATAAATGAACCTCATTCCATGACGGTATTACCGTAAACCTTAGCGTTGCGGTATTAGACTTAGTACGGCTTTAGGGACGTACAAAGCCGCTTGGAGTAGGAAGAAGCAGCGTGCGACTGGCCCTACCAATATCCATTCGGAACTAAAGCTATTTATCAAGCCCGGGCCCGAGCAATCTCCGGAGGCATCGGCTGGACCGAATGCGTCGAGAGAATGGTTTTTTTTTTCTTCGCTCAATCATCTTTCGAGAGCCGAACTAGTAGAGCGTAACGCCCAGCGTAGGCAAGACGAATGATTACCATGAACAGACGAGTACCCCACGCTTCGAGGAAGTTCCAGTCACGGGCCTTACCAAATTGTCATATTTCGAGGTCTACACGAACCTCCGACTAGCACGCCCCGTTTCACCCACAGAGCCTCGCGTGATATCGCGCTCCGTTGTTTTTTTTTCTTCCTTCTATAAATAATCCTCGCACGAATACGCTTTTATCGATTGTACGATCGTTCGAGCGATACGGCGATTCCGCGACTCTGACCCTTTATTAAAACCCTTTATAGCTTTACAGCGATATGGAATGGTATAATGGAAGCATCAAAGCCTTATACTTTGTGCGTAACTCGGAGTAACCGTGCTTTAGTAAATAGGGCATTTTTGTTGTTTTTATTTTTCACAATTTAACAATCCTCGCAATGCGTATGAAAAAATTGCATTTGAAAGAAAGTACACATTTTTCATAATATTTAAAAAATTCAAAATGGCATAAAATTTGAACAGTTCAAATTTAATAGAGGTCATCGGGCGACCATACTCCATACTTGTACAACTTTTTGTCTCAAAGTTAAAATATTGCACGACCTAGAGTGCTCACAGACAATTAAGAAAAGAACATTTTTAATGAAATTTTGAAGAAACATTGATTGTTAAACCGCACATGCTGTGTATGCAATTCTAGCTTGATCGGTCGAGGCATTTTCGAATTATAGCAATTTAAATTTTTCGCGTCTGATTCCCACATACACACACACACACCCACACATACATCCGGACATTTTTCCTAGATGTGAATTTTCGTTGTTTTGGAACATTCTGAACACGTTTTCATTAAAACCTCGAAATTTTATTTTTTCGAGCAAGATGGTAATTCCAGCCCAGAGCTTCTATTTATTACTGGAAGAGAAGGAACGCGCTAGGTTTAATCCGCTTAATGGCTCCGTGTTATCAGCTCGTGCGCGCTTGTACTACGGCATCTCTAGGTTTAAACCACGGATTACGAGAGGTCACGAAGCCAGAGCTCTCAGCTTGCAGTAACACTGGACAACCCTTCCCCCCCCCCTCCCCCACTCCCGAGGGCCATTGTACCACTGCAAAGCTAGTGCACGTAAGCTAGTGATTTTCTGCCGTTGAAATGAACGAGGTTCTGCTGCCGGTGTTCTGCCGGAGAACACGCTCCGAGGTTCCGGCTGCCCCTGCTTCGATCGCTAAGCGCGGCGCCGTCCAGTCCCAGCAATGCTCCGATGCAGTTCAGCGCAAGAGCCGCTTAGCAGCAGTTCCCAGCCTGCCGACAGAGGACGGGAGAGGGGAAACAAAAAGAAAGAGAAAAGAGTTTCCAGCGGCAAGAGAAGGAGCGAGCTAAGAAGGCGAATTCGGGATTCGCTCGAGCTCGCGTTCTCACAGCTCTCCGCTAAAGGAACGATCCTGCGACTAAGTGGCACAATCGACTCTCCACTGTTGTCGTGCCGTAACCACACCGCTACGAATTTCTTGGTGCTCGATTATTTATTACCAGCAGGTTGTTGCAGTGCGGGTGCTTCGCGCTCTCTTCATGGACCATGGAATTTAGAAACCGGCAATTTAGACTTTGGGAGATTTACCGGAAATACGTCACTTCCGGTTTGAAAGTATAATTTTTTTTCGACCGGCAGTGACGTCATACCGGAAATACGTCACTTCCGGTCGAAAAATGAGATTTTCGTGCTTCCGGTCGAAAGATGAGATTTTTAAACCGGAAGTGACGTATTTCCGGCAGAAAAATTCGATTTTCAAACAGGAAGCGGCATTATACCGGAAATACGTCACTTCCGGTCGAAAGATTAGATTTTGGCGTCGAAAGTTACGTATTTCTGGGCAAAAAAAGAGATTTTCAAACCGGAAGTATGCTCATATTTACGGTATGACGTAACTTCCGGGCGAAAAATGGGACTTCCGGACTGGAAGAGACAATTCCGATCGAACGAATGAGTTTCCCAGAGCGGAAGTAACGAATTTCCGGTACGATGTCTCGATGAAACATTTTTCACCGTCGTGTACTTTTCAGCTCTTCGGAAAATGTTGTTGCATGCTAACGATTAATGTAAACTCGCGTGCTATCGATCCGAATGCGTGCCGCTGGCTGCGCGTTCGTTTAGCTATGCAAAACACGCAGGCTTTCTCGATACATCATCGGCATACATTGGCAGACACGCAAGTTGTCGTATATTGTGGCATGTTTGGATAGTTTTAGTTTAAACCGCCCAAAGTTTGTAGCAGTAACGGCTCAATAAATAGATAATCCAAGCACATTACGGCATCAACTGGAGTAGGAAATTCAGTAGAACCTCGCTTTTTCGACCTCCGAACAACCGAGCCTTCGCGTTACCCGAGGCACCAAACCCATCCGAGCCCTCCGCTTTAAACGATCTCAAATAAATAACCAATCTTAAATAAATATTCAACCACATGAAATTTATATCACGATGTTCAGGAAGAACCACTTTATTGATGTGAAGAAAAAAAATCCTACTTTTGTCCAGTTGTTTTGTTAAATTCGGATTACGCCGCGGTTTCTGACCCTCGATTTTTCTACACATCCAATGAAATTATACTTTAAACCAATTAAATCTTTTTCATTATTAGTACCTGAAATTTGATTAAAAAATTACATCAGAAATGAAATTAGATCTGTTTCAATTAACATTGCGAAGTTTCAGAAACTGGGTAAGTAACTTCTGCGTGAGTGTCAGAAACCGGGTACGAATGAGGGTCACAAACTAGGACACGGTTGGGTCCACAGTGTTAGAAACCCCGTCAGCAGACAAGCATTATTAAATCAATATTATTATAAACGTTTTCGATTATTTGACTTGCATAATAGGTGAATTTCATTCAGAAGGTTTCAATGCACGCATTGAAGCAGTTTATTTTCAGTTTAACAATGTCACGCGTTCGTAATTAATAGAAAACCCACACCGCTGCTCTAAAAGTGTCACAAACTGGGCCGTCTATCTTAGTTCGTAAGTTCGAGTATGTTATCCGTGTTATCCGAGGTTTCACTTATCCGACATACACTCTTTCTTCATTCTTTTTGCTTATTACTTTATTTTCGGCATGTTCTTGGCTTCTGCTTTATTTCAGTTTGGTTTTTCCAGGTAATATTAAGATAGTTTTAAAGTATTATTAAAGCTTTTTATTATTGCCTGCTTACTGTACGGTACTGCATCTTGATTTGGTATTTTGATGTGCATGTCGACACGGTGCTTTTAGGGAGTTTACTCCATAGCACGGAATAAACGTTACTTTCTCTATCTTTTCACATTACCTCGGATAACCGGGGTTCTGCTGTACAGGATGGAATTGTGGTCAATATGCCCCACCCTGATTAGCACGCAAATCGATGATAGTCTTACCGGGCCATATTCACCCCTTTTCCTTTATGTTATATATGAACGATTTAATTGCCAGTGCTCATGTCCGCTAAGACGACCGAGCGACGAGAGACGCGTCTACCAAATCGTGGTAGATGGTCGATGGTGCTCGAAGGCGAAACTCATCGTTGCGCATCGACAGGAACGACGACGAGACTGCTGGCCGCGGGCGAACGAGCAGGCTCAAGACATTGATTTTCGTCCGGGCCAAAGCGCATTGCGGACAATTTTATATACCGCCTAGATTCTCGAAACTTTGCGGAACACTTATAATATAATAGTCCAACGGATTACGAGATTCGACTTTGATAGAGAAATATTGATTTTATTGTTATTATCGCCATATCGGATAGTTTCATTTTATTTTATTTTACTTTGTATTTCCCCTCCCCCGCCCGTTCTCAGGCATCATTCCGCGCTTACACAGTAAAAAAGTTTGTACTGTGTTTGTTTTTGCAACTTATTCTTCACAAAACCTCTACCAAAAGTTTAAGAAACTCTACCAGAATCAAAATAAAACTCAACGGGAATACAAGACTACCGTCTAGCCTTGTATTCCGAAAGAATTTTATTTTGATTCTGGTAGAGTTTTAATACGGAAGAGTTGTAATATGGCAGAGATATTTTCTGGTAGAGTCCGGAGAGGTAGATATGTAAATGTGTGCAAACAAAAGTGCAAATAAAAATTATTAATGATGCGGGAAATAAAAGGACAGGTTCGTATATTCAAACTTGACCAAACAACCTTGTCACTTATTTAACCCCTTCGCTGTCAGGAGTTCTAGGAAAATACGTTACTTGGACAGTGAAGGGGTTAACAAAATTATTTTTACGGAAGTTCGTATCCCGATTTTACGAAACTATTTTTTACTGTATATACAGGGTCGGCTCGGGTCGTCAGTAGCCAGTTCCATTTAATACTAGTCCCATTTTATACACCGGAAGGCCTTACGACCCGGAATTCGGTATCGATGAACCGTCGAAAAAGTTCATCGTTCCAACAGCCGATTTCATGCCGAGATGCAATCGCGGAGTTTTCCACTCAGACGCTCAAGAGTCGACCACTCAGACAAGCACTGTAGCACACTCAGAAATCGTCAATTAATTCTATCAACGAGAATACTTATTGAGTTGGTTTTTTTGCTCGAGTTAAAATTAAATTTGCCCTCGATAGCAGACGTTTAGCTCGCTACACGTCTGACTACATTTATAACATTAAATGATTAATCCATCTCTAAATGCTCCACTTTTCAACTATGGTGAAAATCAATTTTCTATTTTTCTTTGTATCGTTTAGCTGGCTGTCGAGAAGCGTAATTATTGAGTAGCTCGAGAGGATATCGATCGATTTCCTCAATTACAGTGCTGGTCGAAGGCGTCTCGGCTGCACGACTATCTGCCCGAGAGCGTTTTACCGCTAACGCTCGAGAAACCCGAGGGTAACGAGTGATCGACGGAGCGCCTCTTTTATTCACGCCCGAGCTTTTGCTCAATGCGCCTCGGACAGACGATGAGAGGAAGGGCGTGACTGAGTCTTCTTGCTCCGACGGAAATTCTCGACTCAGCTGCTCCGAGGAGCTACGATGGTCCGTTGTCGTGAGCAACGAAGCGTTGCCATGCGGTCATGCACGCAGACCTTCGATGAGCACGAAACTATACCGAATCTTTCCAGACTTTGCCTACTGGCGCTTCGTACTCGCGCGATAGTTATCGCGGCTCGGACTCTACTCGTCCGTCCGCGAGCTTATATGAAACAGATTTCGATATGAAAATCTCCTACCAGTCTCAGCTGTTAAAAGACGTCGATAAATTTTGGGAAAGTTATTTGAAATGGGCTTCGTAGATTAAAAAAAAAAGGAAAAAACATTTTAATTTAATGAGAGTAGAAATAGTTGGGATAGTTATTGCAGCTCGAACTGTACTGGTACGTCTGCGACTTTATATGAAACAGAGTTCGACATCGTAGAGAAAACGTAGATAAATTTTGGCAGAATTATTCGAAATGGATTTCGTAGATTTAAAAAAAAAAAAAATGGTTAATTTAGTGGGAGTCTTATAGTGGCGAGTAGCAGCCATTACGGTTCTCTTTTTCGCTTCATCCCTCGACCGGTTATCCCACGTGTGTGGCCTTATGCCACGTCATTCATTGATCGCGATATACAGTCACTTGTGCGAGGTAGATCCAACCCGAGCACAGGCAAACGTATGCACGCAGGTGACGATAAAAAAAGAATTATATTTGGTTTTACATTAAACGTCGCGGTAATCTCGTATTCACTCAAGAAGGAACTTTGTCACGAGCTCGTTAAATTCCTCGTGGTATCTCAAATGCAGATTGTGCGCTCCTTTCTCGAAAACATTGACTCTGAAAAGCGAAACGACGCGTCGTCAGCGATAATTTTGTAGGATAGAAGTCCGAGTTCTCTTAAAAAAAATAAAATAAAATAAGATACACCGACCGCGAGTCTCGTATGTTTTTCCTCAAATATTCCGCGTGCTCTGCATCGACCATAACGTCCTTGGCTCCGTGTACGATGAGCGTAGGGCATTGGATTCTCGGTATGCAATCTGTGCACATGTCCCCATTATTTTTCTTGTGAAAATCACTCATAGCGTTTACCCACGCTGACCATGTCTTCCTAAAATAATCCTCTCCGTAGATGGCTATTAACGGTGCTTTCATTCGGTCCGACCACGTATCTATATTCCTGATACCTAAAACAGAAAACCCATTTTGAATTCTGGGAAGGATACACTATAAAAATTTTTTTTATGAAAGTTAAGGTACGGGGCTGGAAGTTTTTATGCAAATGCTGGTATATTAAATTTCATGTAAAATTGTGACGAAAAATTAATATTCAGTCTAATGTTATAAACATTAGAAATACTTCATTTTTAATAATTTACTTTAATGTCAATGAAAAAGTATATTAATTTTGAATCACAAGTGTACATTAAATTAAATGTACCAATTTTTGCATAAAAATTTCGAGTCCGGTACGTTAAATTGACGATTTTTTTTTATAGCGCAGATCGATTGCACTCGCTGTTGCTTTTATTTATTTTTTGACGCCTATCGAACACCTACTTTCGTATATTTTTAATTCGGACGGTAGGATATAGACGTTTGCACCTATGACGACAATTTTTCGCACGCTGTTCGGGTAATTAGCGGCGAGTACAAGAGAGGCGATACCGCCGTCGCTCCAGCCGATCAACGAAAAATTTTCGAACCCAAGGGTCTTCATGAGACCGTGGGCGACCGCTGCGTCGCGCTCGTAAAAATTGTCTGGAAACGTGCGGTCCGGTGGTCTGGATTTTCCATAGCCCGGGGGGTCCCAAGCCACCACGGTCATCTTCGTCTTGTCAAGATTCTCAATCTGCGGTTTGAAATCCGTCCAGATCGTACCTGAAAAATTTACCACGTGCGTGAACGCGCGATCCGTTACGTAATTAAAAATACGCGAAAGAAAAGTCAGCGTTGTCCGTGGGTTGGCAACACTGGCGAATATTAACGAGCGGCGTCCGGAGCCGCGCACGGCATCGACTATACATCATTATGGTGTATAGTACAGCAATCGCGCCGGAGGACAAGTTATCCCGATGCCTAAACTCTGGAATCGATGAAAATATTTACCCATCGATCCTGGCAACAGAAGAACCGGATGATCGCCACTTCCGGTTTTGACGTAATTTATTTTCAGCCCGTCGATATCGGCTGTTCGTTCCTGCATCTAAAAATTCCTGTGTTATTCGACATTAGGGGGGGGAGGGTTCAAGGTCGCCTAGGTCAATACATAGTTCGACTTAACTCGTACGTATGGAATACCTCAATGTTTGTCGAGAAAGAGTTCCTCATCGTGGAAACAATGTTTGTAGCTCGTTGTTTCTTTCCGACTTTAAACGGTACTCTGGAGTACGAGATATGGCACAATCTGGACCACATGGTTTCTCGACGTGAAGCGGGAGAACTGTGCGAGACCGCAAACCAGGCACTACTGATCCGGCTGAGGCGTTCGCCGAATCTCGATCACAACATCTCCGTTTGATTGTGTCACTAAAGTGACGGGCTCGAAGACACGGGTTTTTTAAAAATTTAAGATACGAAACTTTCCAGAGTCGAGAATTAATAAAGCAATGATCGTCGGGTTCGCTATGAAAACATTATCTCAGAGACAAATCTAACAGGGTATATTTTTAAAATATGTATTTCACAATTACAAGACGGTGATGAATGAAATGATGACGAATTCTGAAATGCAATCGTTACAGGTAATCCTCTTAAGTGTCTCAGCGTGTGTATTTTTGTGTGGGTGTGTGTATGTGTATAGGTGTGTGTGTCTCCATGTCAACATATATTACTACAAGCAATGTAAAATAAATAATCGTTATTATCAAAAGACAAAAGAAAAAAAGAAAAGATAGAACTGGGTCTCAGTTGTGTATATGTCGATTTGTTCTCTCGTGGTCGCGACGTCGACGGTCGAACGATGATTGTTTTTTTTCTTTTTTGTATTGTTCTTTTTCGCCTCTTTGTCCCGCGGATCAAAAGTATAATCAGAGTCGCCAAAGGAAGGACATTAATTCATAATTAGTTCACCACGATTCCATTTTTTCTAGTAATTTTTAAGTCGGAACCGATATTTGTTATTTTTTTTTTTCCTTGAATTTACACTAAAGCGGGTTGGCATCCGCGCGTTTCTCGGCCATGCGAACGTCGTCTTACACGAATAGGCGGCGCGACGACGCTTATTTATTTAAATCTTAATAATAGTATCGTAGTAGCGACGGCGGCAGTGTTGGAATTTTTTTTTTTTCGACGTTCTCGCTCCGCTCATCATGAATCTTGACCGCGACTCGATTCCCTGTGATATTCCTCGACCAGATGCTTCTTGTATTTTGTCTGATCGTTCCACAGTTCTGCGGCTTGAAGATTCAGTGGGCTCTCGTTGTTTGGCTCTGCAGAAAAAAACGTAACAAACAAACAACAAATCCAGCGACCGTACAGTTTGCACACAAGTGTGTTCGGAGACAGGAATGAGCAATGCTTACCACCCAGCAAAGATTGTATGGAAAGAAGTATGGTGCGTACGTCGTACAGCGCGCTCCACTTGTCTTTGAGTATATCCAAGCAGATGTTCCCAACGGGATCTACATTGGGGTGAAAACAACGAGTGACGAAACGCACCACAGGCGCGCTGTAGGGATAACTGTGCGGAAATTCCAGAGTCAGCTTGTACGTCAGTCCGGCGTATACCTAAAAATAACATGAAAGTATTAGTCAGGTCTGCATTGGCAGGAGTATTTGACGCTCCGAAAGTGCATGAACCATCTTACCGTGTCAAGTGGACCTGAGATCGTTCCAATCCACTTGAACAGATTCTCCCCGTCGGGAAAGGCAGAGACGCCTTTTTCGGTGCTCATCATCAGCACCATCAGTTCCTTCTGCAGTCTGTAATTGGACGAAAAAAAGAAGCATTTAAAAAAATGTTTCCAAATCACAAAAAGTTCGACAGATCGAGACGAGGCTCGTATGGACAGGGGGGAAAAATGTGGAGGACGAGTGTGCGACGCACGGGTCGCGGAATTGGCTGGGGTGTCGAGGATGGAGAAAAAAACATCGCGTTGACGCTCCGTTGAATCTCGTCGACGAGGTTATGGTGACGAATGATCGCATCGTTGCAATTTGTTAGTTCGCAATCTTTGCTGATGGAGAATCGAGGGCCATTAACGGGCTGGAGGTTGGACTCGATTCTGAAAGGGCGAAGATCCTTCCGGACGAGTCCGTTGGATTTTTTTTCTCTCCCATGCCCTTGATCCGTAACACGGGTGTTGACGCTCTCACCGTTTGCTCACTGCGTGATTATCCTTCGGTACATTTTGCTTCTCCTCCTTGGCCTTGTTCGGTGTACTCTGCGACGAGTAGAACGGATTGATATTCTGTGCCATTCCTGAACCGATTCGAAGTTTATTTCCGCAAAAGTTTCGCCTCTGAATACCACTTCTGTTAGCGCGACAGAGTCGGAGCGAGCGATCAAAGCGATGCAAGCCACAACAGTCACACTGTGGAAATTTGAATGCTCGGATTCTACTGTCAGGCTTGAAAACATAATGGCGCGAACAGCTGGCGCTCGAACGAGGTACATATCCGTGCAAAATACGCGCGCTAAGCTTCGAAATAGTTTCGATGACAGTCAAACCTTTCTTCGCATTTATAAGCAAAATATTACCGGATACGATCAAAAAAAAATACACGATATTCGTAGACTTACTCTTTTTTTATATTTCTTTATGTTTGCACTGTGAGAGCTTTAATCGCTAATCACATTACAATTAACAAACATTATCTCGGCTCTACTCGTACATCGTGGTCGCTCGTTTCGAGCTTGTATAACGCGTAAAAATCGCACACGGTGAAAACTGGACTCGCTAGTGTATCGCAGTTTACGGTGAGAAGGGTGGAATGTTCATTCTTTTTTTTTGGGCTAGTGCTTTCTATTACAAGCTTCTCTTCTCTGACTTTTAGGCATAACGAACGCGTCGCTGTAAATCTATTAAAAAATGCAAGTTGCGTTTGTGGACGCGATTGTTATTCGCATCGTGAGTATCGCTGCTTCATCCTTATTTATCACGTATTCGCATAAACATGCGGTCGGTATTATCGTCAATTTATCATACTCGTCAGCTCGTGGATCGATTTTAATCGTGTTGGAGCTTGTTAGGACTGTAGGCCGAGCTGTAAACGGGCAATCGCCGTTTGTCCGGACTGATGCCCTCTCTGCTAGCGTAATATCTCCTCTCTATCACCTTGTCAAAGAACCTACTGAGCTTCACCGACGACGTAGTCCCTGCGGCCAGGGATCTTGTTTGTCTGGAGTCCTGTGGAAAAAAAAGAATCATAATTTATTCATTACCGGGTAGGAATAAGGCGCTTATTCTATGACCAGCTCGGATGCACAAACACTGCTAGAAACTCTGCTATCTCACGAATGGCAAGACTAGGTAACGAATTCTCAGCATCGAGTTTTACCGGGTCCTCTTTTGAAACCTTCAAAAGGATGGCAAATATAATTTCATGTGAACATATACAGGTCCAGCCTATTCTTGAATTGGTTGGCTAAGTCAGAGTCTACAACTGTGGTTGGCTAGTGGTCAAATTCTAGTGATTAAATCAATGCTCGTGCTAAATCAATTTGTGCATTGTAAGCTCGAGAGTTTTTAACTTTTATAATTCGTTATTCAGGAGCTCTAATATTTGGGTTTCGTAATATATTGATTATAAAGGAGAAATCCATCAAAGCAACAAATTATAAAATTACATGGAAAATCAAATTTTACTTACGACGAATATCTCATCCGCACCACATTCCTCGGCGATCGTAGAAGACCGCCTGTGAAAACTGGACCGTACCTCCGCTACCAAATCAGATTTGGTACCAACCACTAATATAGGAATCTGAAAGTACGCGCAGTCGCAGTGGAAATGCAGTAACAATATAGAAGAAATTAGTACAAACATGTGGGTCTGTCATAAGTGAGATTAATAATTACTTGCGTAGAACCCACAAATTTTTCAGGATCAAAGTCGTCGAACGACTTTGATCTCGAACTATTGCCATCTTTGCTCAGTACTTCTTGAAGCCACTTCTGGAGATTTTGTTGTGACTTGCGATTGGTCAAGTCATGAACGAGAATGATCCCTGAAAATCAAATGGTGAACAGCCATATCAATGAATGAATTTCAAAGATCAAAGCGAGAAAAATAAATCTTACCGTTCGTCGGATGATAAAAGACGGATCTTGTGTTTTGATGATTTTGACTACCACCTACGTCCCACAACTCTATAAAGTATCTTCTCTGATTGGGTGTTCCTTCCTTGTATTCGTGTAACTTTACCTCGACCGAGCATCCTATTGTCCAGGAGGGATTCGATATAGGCTGTTGTTGACATATCAGATGCGTCAGCGATGTTTTCCCAACACCTGCATAAATTTTCAAGACATTTTTTGTAAACATGTGCATATCTAATATGTTCTTAAAATAATTGATTGGACCTAAAATCGTTCCAATAGTCGCTATTGATTGCGATATTTAAAGGTTCCATTAACTATTGAAAAAAAAAAAAAATCATTGATGACAAACAAAAAACATCATTGAACACATTTATTAAATCATTAATATGAAAATTTTATAAAATAAATAAATGATAAAAAAATATATCAAATAATTAATATTAAAAAAAGTGGCCACGTCGTCGTGTTCTATAAACAACCACAGGTCGAAATTTGTTTTCATTTTCAGCGTGAAGAATAAAAAAAATAATTCCTTATCTCAACTAACCGGAATCACCGACGACGATGATCTTAACTTTATCGATCGCAGCCATCGATAACGCACATCGAACGAATGCTTAATATTTCATTAGTCAACGAAGCTAGATTTTTGTCGACTCTGACAGATTGCCAGTGTCACAAATCCCACCGGGAGACTCCGAGCACATTTGCGGATGCACTTAACCTCTCCGCGCGCCAGTTGCCGCGATAAACAAGCCCGCGGCACGCCGAACTCGGGCCGCCGTTCGAAACGTTCGAAAAATTTGTGGTCTCGTGTTTTTTGTCTAAATAAATCGGTAACATTTTGGACTGATGGAAAATGTTGTCCCGCCCGTGAATTTATATGTCTCACTCACAATTCCACCGATCGGATGAGATACATCGGGAAAAATAATTTAAATCTTGAAGGTTAGTATTAACCTCGTACATAACACTTGTTACTAAGTTATTATCAATTCTGCAAAGATAATATCGATCGTATCGGTTGATATATCTGTCGCGGTAAGTATCGGCAACTATGATCAATCGCTACCGACTTAGCTGTGTTAATTTCGAGGCTGTCAATCGCGATTGTCAAACTAACGTTATTTTGTTTGATTCCCGATACGCGTACAGATTCAGCGATCAGCGGCGGAAAAAATGAGCGCCGAGGAGAGGCTCGTCACGGAGGTACCCAGCAGTCTGAAACAATTAGCGAGACTGGTGGTCAGAGGTTTCTACAGTACGGAGGACGCTCTGATTGTTGACATGTTAGTTAGAAATCCATGTAAGCTTGAAAACAACAGTTCGTCGTACGACGTCAATGTTTTTTTCGCACATTCAATTTGCCAGACACGTAATTATCGTTGATACTTTCAGGCATGAAGGAGGACGACATATGCGAGTTGCTGAAGTTTGAACGTAAAATGCTAAGAGCTAGGATATCCACTCTGAGGAACGACAAATTTATACAAGTCAGACTGAAGATGGAAACCGGATTCGACGGCAAGGCTCAGAAAGTCAACTATTACTTTATAAACTACAAGGTAATGGCTGGAACTTTTATTGTCCACCAAAGATGCTCTTGTATCCATTCTGACGAGCACAATAGTTATTTCTATAGCAAGGGTGTAGAAGGGAGTTCTTGGCAACTGTGAAAATGCTGGCATTCACACGAGTCACATTTCCCCTCTCTACGTCTCTGCCATTCACATAATTTCTCAGAACAAATTCGGCAAAATCACGCTTTTCTTCCATCATTTATTAAGCGTTCGCAGAAAGGCACTTTCTAGTATTGCGTTTGTGCGTATGCGCAGTATATTTCTCGAACGCGATGCGAAAAAGTGCCTTTCTGTGCTCACTTTACAGGAACGGAAAGCGGGATTTTACGTGCATGCGTTAGGAAAAAATGTAAGAAATTTTTTATTTTTTGTCAGACCTTCGTCAACGTAGTAAAATACAAGTTGGACCTAATGAGAAAGAGACTGGAGACCGAGGAGAGAGACGCGACCAGCAGGGCAAGCTTCAAGTGTACAAACTGCCTGAAAACCTTTACGGATCTCGAAGTGAGTAAACGGATACGCTCGTCCGCGCCGCATCGGCTATCGTTACAATAGTTTATATTGATTCGCAGGCCGACCAGCTCTTCGACATGAATACCGGAGAGTTCAAGTGCACGTTCTGCCGCGAGGTCGTCGAGGAGGACCAGTCGGCGTTGCCCAAGAAAGACTCGCGTTTGTTGCTCGCGAAATTCAACGAGCAGCTCGAGCCGCTCTACATGCTCCTTCGAGAGGTCGAAGGAATAAAATTAGCGCCGGAAATTTTGGAGCCCGAACCGGTCGATATCAATACGATCAGAGGGTACGTTTATCGAATCAAAATAACTTACTCGGATAATAAAAAAAAATGTTCTCCAATTCTCCAGCATCGACTCGAGAAAGCCGAGTGGTTTACGAGCGCCCGGGGAACAATGGTCCGGCGAAGCGACGCGCGGCGGCGGTTTCGCTGTCGAGGATGCGAGAGTGGACGTCACCATCGGAGACGAGAGCGTCGACGATAATGCGGCTAATCGCAGAAAGGAGAGACCCATATGGTTGATGGAAAGTACCGTTCTCAATTCCGATGGCACCCACGGTGACGTCGCTAACACTCAGGAAAGTATTCTCGATAAGGCGGCAGCTACCGCGACGAATACGACGACGACGAGCAACAAACAGGGCGAAGATATAATGTCGGTGTTGTTGGCTCATGAGAAAAAGGGTGGAGCAAACGCAGCGAACGCTGTGAAAGCAGTTCTTCCTCAAGAGTCGAGCGATAGCAGCGATAACGAGGAAGTCGCAGGAATGCAAGCGGTCGATGCGGGTATGTTTTTTGTTTTTATTCTTTTTTTATTCGATGCAAGAGAAACGCGATTTGTAAGGTTCGCGTGTGGATTTATCGGGGGATTATTGAATCGCTGTTTTTTTCTCGCAGGTGACGTAGAGATAATGGATTCCGAGGATGACGAATTGATACCCACCGTCAGCGTCGGCGGTAAGATCGTACCGTTAACGGGTGTCAACGATACTCTCATAGCAGAAATGACTCCCGCGGAAAAGGACGCATATATTCAAACCCATCAAGAATATTATCAGCATATGTACGACTAGGAGGAAATCCGTCGTACAAAGTCAGTCGTTCATGTACAATATTTTTTGATCATCGCTCACATCGTGTCCGACTCATTGCTATGTAATATTTTGTATAGACGTCGAAATAAAATGATTTTTTCACGAAACAACTCGTATTTTTTTTCGTTCTTTCGCATCATTTTTGTCATCTTTTATTTCTAGTATGCAGCAGTAACTCAGGAGCACATATTTTTCGTATAATTTTTATCAGCTTTTATTTGTAATATTTATTTTATTTATTTATCTATTAGGATAGATACGAGCAAAGCCCAATTACAAAATAAAATTCCAAAAAGGCCAGAAAAGCCAAAATATGTAGTCGTTGAAAAGTCTCCCTACAATGATCGTTGGTATATAATAGTAAGAGAGACCCGTGATATAGCAGAGTCCCAAGTCGGAGGTAAACAGGGGGGAAGCAGGACCCCAATACCGAGTTCGGTCCGCAACATTTTATCCGGAAAGAAAAATCCTAAAAACCGCGCTCAAAAAGCAGGACAGTGAGCCATCAAATTTTTTGTTTAAACCGCAAATTTGATAGGCAGCAGTAACTCAATAACACATATTTTTTCGTATCATTTTTGTCATCTTTTATTTCTAATATGCAGCAGTAACTCAACAATACATGGAATTAACAGCTTATCATCAATACATGATACGATTAATATTGATAATTATAAGAAATAAAATTAGAACTAATAAGATACATGTCACTTCTGTTTTGACGGGAAATGGTTTTTTAAAACTTAAACCCATAAGATGCATTTTAATTAAGCTTACTTGACATTCATTTTTTTTTCGTCCCCGAAACAATTTCCATCCGACCACCACCATCGAATGGAAATTCTGAGACGATGGAACCTTTTTCTTCATCGTTTTGCAATTTTTTTGGTACATTTTTTGTGATTTTTTTTGTTAGTTTATTTTGGTTTGTGATTTCTCTTATGTTGTTTCGCTTAACTTATAGAGTTCACATAATAACATAATTGAAAATTCATTGAACCTACTGGATTGCTTCACAATTTTAAGTAATGTTACCTTCAATGTTTTTCTACGTCTACCCTACGGACAGCCCTCCGACTGTTCTGAAAGGATCCCCCCAGCTGGTCTCAAAATCGAGCACCGGAGTAGTAAGCGCGACCGCCGGATGGGCGATCGCGATAAAACTCTTCAGCGTCCCGTGGAACGCATAGCACAGAGATATGCTCCCGGACGGCAAGGACCTTGGCGATAAGAAGCAAGGATCCTTTCAGACTAGTCGGATAGAGCTAGGACAGCGTGTTCTGATAATCGCATGTTTATTCAGGTTCGTTGAGACGCAGGCGAGCAAAGTCCTCGAAGACGATGTTGTCGTCGTCGTCGTTGGCGTAGCAAGAGTTCTCATAGCGTCCGCGTTCAATGCTCTTGCTCTTCTTCATGCAAGCCTTCTCCTTCTCGACGGATCCTGACGAAAAAGTAAAAAAAATGTATTATTCGGGCACAATCTCTGGGAGAGAAGAAGCGGTTGGAAAACCGTCGTGGGGAAGAATTACATACCAGGAGCGGGGTGCATCAATTTAAGCGGAACGTCAGTAACCAATTCACCGCCCAGGGTGCCGCAGTTCAGCTTGACGCGAACGGAGTAAGAGATGACGATACCCATGGCTTCCGCGGGGCATTTTCCTTCGGCGACCATGGTAGAGGAGGCAAGGTTGACGTCATCCTCCTGGACACGACAAACGGAGTCAATCCGGTTGTAAGGATTTTTTTTCGGATTTCTTTAAAATTACCTTCAAGTGTCCGTCCAGGGCAATTCCGCGACGATCCTTGTTGCTGCTGGCCAGAGGCACAAGGTAGAACTGCTTCGTGAAGGACGCTCCAGGTGTAATGGGGCAGCCCTCGCGGGTCTCCAGGCTAGCCACGTGTCGGGAGAACTGGGCATTTACCATGGTCACCTCGCAGTGCTGAACGACGAAGATCTGCGGCATAAAATAACGATCCAAGTTCGATACATCCGAGCTTATCGCTGAAAGTTAGCCGCAGGTTCGAAGCTCTGACCTTGATGTTCTTGACGGCCTTGCGGGAGTTGTTCGTGATGATGACATTAGCCGAGACCTTCTCGCCGTGATAGTAGATTTCCTTGTCCAGCGTTACTTCCAGGTTGAGTTTTCCCTGGGAGAAGGTGAATCCCTTGGAGACGAGGGAGCTCGGGAGTCGTCGGCCACGGGTCGGTGGCGCATATTGGAGCTTCTTGATGGCGAGGGTCACGGACGATCGCTTGTGGCCCTGCAGAAGAAAAAAAAATTTCTTTAATTTCCGAACTCGGGGAATTTAGATCAGAGTACATTTTTTGGGTCCCGTACCTTGTCTTCCTCGTTCTCTCCGACGTATACCTTGACGACGTAGTCGACGCCGAGGGGCTTTCCCTGGTCGTCATCGCCAGGCTGGAGGGTGACGGAGCTCGGAGAGTTGGCCGGGAAGTGGAAGGTGAACGGGTAGGCGTTGGGTCCGAGTTTCTTGAGGAGACGATCTTGGATCGGTGTAGTTTCCTGCTTCTCCTTCTTCATGGGGACGATCTGCTCGCGGCAGATGACCATCTCCTTGCTGAATTTGACTCCCATGACCTCGTCCTCTTCGCGACCATATCGGTAGGTGGTGCCAATCTGAATTTCGAGAATAAAAATACATTTTTCTTCGCTCATCGAAAATTGATGTTTCGAGAGGAACGTATACCAACCTGTCCGTAAACTTTCCTGCCCTGGAGGTAGTCATTCTCGATAACGATTATTCCGTCGATCGGGTCAACGCTGTCGATATGGTCGATGAAGTCGCGTTTTCCCAGGTACACCGTGACCTTTCCTGGTGAAACAGAAAAAAAGAAGAGTCAGTCAGTGTTAAGTTTGTCGGAAGCAATTTCAATTTTTTTGCAAGATATTTGGAGGCACAAAATGTCTTACCATTTGGAGTTGTCTTCTTGAAAACCTTGACGGCCACCACGTAGGCCAAAAACAGAAGAGGGAACATTTTTTCTGGCCGAGTTATTTAGCAGTGATTTCCCGTCCAGAAGTGACGATCTCCTGGTCTCCGCCGACGGTTAATATAGTCCCGCGGCGGGGCTTCTCGACTCGAAGCCGTATCAGACTAATTACATTATGCTCGTATAATCCTCTTAACAAGATGAAAATATACTCGCCCTTACAGGAACGGTTATGCACAATGCAAGGATTCCTTGCAGTCTGTCGTGGATCCTCTAGTGCGGCTGTTCTTCAGATCTCCGCTCGTTGCTCAGTACAGAATCAGTATTGAGCTAATTGTACTCCTATTATCGGCGCTCGGGTAGTATTATTTAAAAAAAATATAGATCTCGGAATCAATCAGTCTTAAGGTTTATATTTATTTCAATAATATGTGTTTACATTTTATGGAGGTATTTTGATCCTTGAAATCGGATCCCCCTGCATTCCAAGGAATAAATTCAGTGTTTTTCTCATGGTCGCCCCTTAACAGTATACCATTATCTGTTTCGCCGAGATTATATGTTACCTTAATTATATTCACTAAAATCAATTTTTTTTAAATATATTTTTTGTTTTGTTTTGTTTGCTGCTTTCAATGGCGTAGAGACAAGCTCGGGTATCGCCCAACCGATAGTTTTTACAACACAAATATATATCAACGTAATTGAATAAACGTTACATCGGTTCATGTTCGGAGCGTCGATCGGCGCCTCGACGAGCGATTTAGTCGGTCTGTACATGTAGTATAAGCTATACCAACGAACGCATGTCCAAACACTTCGATAGCGAATTACACTAATTTTTTTTTCTTTTTTTAATAAACCGTTAAAAGGCCATATCACCTTTTTTCTTCCTCATATCAAGACGATCAGTATCCTCCGAAGATTAATTCGAAGAAGGCATTGTTATCGTTTGTATTTTTTTTTATACATATTCCAACTACTATAAAGTTAAAAAAGAACTATAAGCTAGAGTCCGATGCGCAATGAGCATACGAAAATCGGAAAGTAAGATTTATCTTCACCGATCTCTGCCTCTCTCGCTTTCTCTAAGATTGTGGTAAATTAGTTTAGTTCCATCGATTACCTGGCAAAAATTTGCGATGGAAAGAGAAGCACGCTCACAGATCAATTATCGATTCTTAATTCCAATTATATCGAGAAGAGTACATTCCTAAATTTTTTAATTTTTTTTTGTTTTTGTTTTTTTTACATAAAAATCAAACTAAAAAAGGGAAAAGAAAAAGTATTGTTTTTGCATGAGTGTTATAAACGAAAAAAAAAATTCACGACCTATATGGTGATAATTGATGGTACAGCGGTACCGATTACTTATTGATAAATATGTCTAAGAATAGGCACAGTAAATGTATGGATATAGTATATTCATTACTCAGCAAATTTATTGCGCTGTGAAAAGCCGTTGCTACCAGGGAACGAAAGAATTATTATTATTATTATTTTTTTTTGTTAATGTGTATATGAAATTTATTTTATACGTTTATTGTTCACAATGTGTCCGTACAATGCTACATTCTAGACGTTGCTCTTTTAACTCTTTTACAACTCCGTTAACGCGCGTATCTATAACTGGCGAGATCTGAGGAATTAATTTTTAAAGTTTTACAACAGATTTTGCCGCTTTTCGGGCAGACTGTAACGAGCCAGGACGTACGGTTAAGTCTCACGATGAACTTTTGAAAAGGATTCGAATGATTGTTCGTTATTCTATAAGAATAAATTATGAAAAGTACTTTTTTTTTATCAACCTTCTTGATAGTGCCGTTAGACTATAGATCACCTTTGGAAAGATTGAACACATTGATATTTCTAGGGAAAGCTGCATTCATCGAAGCATCTCCTAAATGCGGGTTTCGAGGATTCTACTTTTCTTTTTTTTTTCAATTTAATTTCTCGGACAATCCATGTGCGTGTTGTCGTTAACGAAAAAAGAAAAAAGAAATGAAAATTGACGATCAGAATAAAACATTATGAATGATGTAGTTGTTACAGGTATCAAAAATGTCTGTAGAATTTATCTAGTCTTAGGACCTCCGCTCAAAATCGTTTTACAAACTTTGTACAATCGTTCGTATGAAAGGATTCGAATCGGCATCGGTATATATTGACGCTCAGAGATTCGGTCTGCCTTAACGCTCGGCGACCTCACTCATTGACGCCCTCCCTCGTCTATTCAATGTCGTGCCCGATACAAGTTTACAATTTTATGTCGATCCAGTGCAATTAGCTTGACACGAACATCTATAGTAACGTCAACACCTGAGTGGCATTTTCATCAAAGGCTGCACCGTGAAAACAATTTTTATCATCGTTTTGCTGTTCCCCATCGAAGAGAAAGTACAGCATATTCAGCGTATGTCCACGTCCAGCTGGACGCGGCACTTCGGTGCGAAACGTACAAAAATCCATAATAACTCGACGATGAAATGGTTTTTTTTCTTTATGGATCCGTGAAAAATGAGTAACTACTTCCGAGGAACGTTATCGTGAACGCACGTTGAATCAAACAAGTGGTCACGTTTACATTTTCTTTTCTTTTTTTTACAGTGACAAATAATTTTTTTTCAACAGTTCCCTGATATCAGCGCGCTTCTAACATCGGAAAAGTACAAATAGTGTTAGTTTTTTTTTTCTTTCTTTTCTTTTACTAGTATACATCGTGGATTTCCGTAGTTCGATCGCTGTTGTTTTCTTTAGCGCTTCTACTTAATAATATACGTTGCGAAATCGTTTATTTTCTTTCTTTCTTTTTTTTTCTTTTTAATTTCATTTATGACAAATATTCTCTCCCCCAGCGTGTGAATAATCGTTTCAATCTGATACCAAATCGTTACATGAGGTATCGCTGGCTAACCTCAGCTAAACTTCAAGCAAAATTTCTCTCACTTATACAGTAGAAATCTGTAAAACAAAACGAGAAAAACACTATGTTCAAACGGAGCTGTTCTGCGAAAGATTAAATGAAAAAAAAAAGAAAAAAAAATATGGACAGACTTTATATCTCATTTACTCATCGGCAATGAAAACCTACCTAATCCTCTTCACAGAAACCTGTCCTTAGCAGTGTATGAATCCTGGTTTAGGATAGATCTGAATAACAAAACAACATTCGATTATTCCTTGTTCCAAACATAGGAAAAATATATTTTAAAAAATATCATTTTTAAAAAATGCTCAATATCTGGTAACTTACAACTTGGCGCAGCTGCGGACTCGAATCTCTTCTGGATCTGATCGTAGGTGAACTTGACGAAAGCGTCGTATTGCTCGGACAGTTTCATGTGCAATATCTGATCGTATTCCTCTCGAATCTGTGTCTCCTGCTCTTTGAGCATTCTCTCGCAGATCAGACCAACCTGATTGAACAAAGCAAAAAAAAAAAAAAAAACATTCAGCGTCCGTTCAGCAATTTATTCAATGCTGCTCTCAATTCAGTGCGTACCTGTCTGAATGTGAACAGCGGCTTCTCTTTGTCGCTCGGACTGTAGCTGTAGGTATTGGAGCGGCAAGCCGTGGAGGCGCTTGACGGACTGGCGGGACCGCCTTCCATGTCCGATGAGTCGCCGCCGCTTGTTTGTGGATTGAAGTGCAGCTGCTTGCGTCTGTGCAATCGGCGAATTTCCTCTCTAATGTTAGCAGCCATTTTCTCTGTATTCAAGAATGTGGTCATTGGAGTTTTTCCATTTACAAAACAACAACCTTGCATTCCTATGGAACTATCCGATAAAATCTACGCTAAAGCTATGGTTAATTGAAGTAGCATAAACCTGCGAGTGGCTATTCATTATCTGACAGGAGGGGAAAAAAAAAGAAAAAAAAAAAATTGAAATAAATCCGCCATGCGCGTTTCGCACATTCAGGTTATCTAAGCCCGTCTATCGGGTGGACGTATCGTATGACAAAGGGTATAAAGAAAGAATTCCCGAGCTCGCGGTTTCATATTTTTTTCGTCGACCGGAAGTGACTTCTCAACGAGTCCCTCATTACTAAATGTAAAGAACAATGAGTTTATTATACGAGAAGTTATGTAAACGAAAAATCGTTATCGTTAGGCCGCATATAAATTGAAGGACTCGCGGAGGCTCGCTCGTCCGGCTGTCGGTAGCTCGGGACGCTTCTGCGAGGTTCGTAATATGAGAAGGTCGAGGAAAAAAAAAACCGAAAACGCTGTGGAAATAACCGAGTATGGAGATTCTATACGTAGGACGTAAAAGATTTACGTTCGTTGTGGGAATAGAGGGGCTCTCTGCCGAGTTTGTCAGTTGGATGAATAAAAAAAAGGCATTCCCGAACCGTCCGTTACGCATTACCATATGATTTACGCGTGGTTACCCCCACCTCCCCCTGCAGCTGGGCCGCCGTACGGCTTGGTCCTACGGACGCCCTAAATACGGGTTTTAAATCGCTACGGCGGGGGCCCTCGAGCCGCCCCCTTTCCTTCGGTCCTGTCGTCGAGAGAGATGGGGAAGAAAAAAAAAATGGCCGTAGCCGATAACAATTACCAGGCGTCAATTTGTGGGCGACTTCGCCGAATGGCGAAGGATTCTGCTGTCTGGCTGGACTCTGGGCAGAGCTTCCTGGTGATACGCACATGGGAACGCATCTTCGTCGCTTGCTCGGGCGTCCGTGGCTGTGAACCGGATCGAACTCCAGAGATCTCTTTAGGGTGGCGCAGGCCATTTCTCTGTATCACCGTCACGTACGCGACTCCGTGAAGCACAGGGCAAGGCGCTTCTCTCCCCGTCGGGCTCTCGCGACTCTGACCGATTACGAAAATACCCGAAAACCTAACGTCAAACGCAGGCCAAAAATGTTTTAACGTTGAGCTTGCGATCCGCTTTGTTATCCTCGTGATGATATCGTTGGATTCTAGTCGCTCGAACTGTGGCTGCACCAAAACAAACACCCGCAGTAAAACAATATGGCCGACCGATACTGCCCGTCGGCGAGAGAACGACTGTTTCAGGCTTCAACGCGACATCTTTCCCAACGAAGGAACGGCGTGCGCGCTGACGTACCGAAACGAGCGTGCCTCCGCGCACCGCCTCGTCTCTCCGCCGATTGGCTCCTGCGTAACCATTGTGTTGTGTTCCGTGGAAGAGTTAGGTCGCCGTAGTCCGACGTTCGCGGCAATTTATAAATAACTCGTTTGCAGGTTAAGCGATGATTCGATGAAGTCTCCAGTGCGTGAACAATCCGAAGACACAAATATGCTTGTACACGACGGGTGACAGGTAATGTAGACTTTATTATTCACGTTCTGAGAAACCTAGATAACATTAGTTCATAGTTTAACCTCTTTCGATCAGGTAATGCTCGTTCACGCGCAATAAACAAACATAGGTACAATGTCTCTCGCAGTGTTTGGCTTCGGTCGGATCGAGAAACGTTTGTGAATGTACGATAACATCGATTTTACGAGTAAACGTAATGGATATTGGTCGATGAACGCGGGGACACTACGAGGGTATACGATCGCGCAGATACGCGAGAATCTCGTCGGTACGTTTCATCAGCGTGGCGTGTCGTGGCTGCTTGAAACAATTTCCCGTCAGCAGAAGCGTCCTGCGACAGATATTATTTTCGATCAATCATTTACGTGGAATGTTCGGACGACGAAACAATGGCGGTTGCGATAATGATCACTAAAAAAAACGTACATGTGCGTAAAAACGCTACGAATCAAACCATTCTGTGTGTCGCGGAAACGCGCTTTGTGTGCGTTTTCGGTGAAATGATTCATTGGCTGTTCTCGATGCAATGACAACGTTTCGGGCGTTTATATTCATGCGAAATCAATGCATAAACAAGCCTACGGCTCTCTAAGCTTCCGAAAGCCTATTTTTGAGGAAAATAAAAATAAATCAAATAATATGAAAAACAAATAAAATCGCTGTTGCATTAAGTTCGGTAATAGTACTTTGCGATGCAAGTTCGCTTTACCGCACTTGTATCGCAAATTACTATGACGAGACTAGGGCGATAAAACTTTTTCAGACGGTTGTGAGTTTGCAGCGCGAAGGCCAGTGTTGCAACAACACGAGTTAAGAAAAAGTTTTTCGCATTTGTAACGTACTAAATTTTACTTAACGAGGCGTGAAAATGTTTTACGAACGCTTCGCGTGCGTAAAATTACATTTTTGCACCCAGTGAAGTAACTAAAAATAAACGTACGTCCTGCAAGCGAATAAAATGACGAAAAAATAATTGTGCAAAGCACGCTTATGATTGGACGAAAAAGAAAAGAAATCGATTTTTTCGTCACCTGAGATGTCTGTGGTTGCCGAGCTCGGGCGGAACGGTCGCGATATTGTTGTTGGACAGATCGAGAGTCGCGAGCCTCTGAAGTTTTCTCAATGAAATCTCGTCGATCTCGTTTATCTGATTATCGTTCGCGATCAGTATCTCCAATCCGATAACATCGTAAACACACTCAGGCACTTTGGTGAATCTAAAACATTCGATGAAGCATTGTTTATCGTTTGCCACTCGCGACCTTGAGAAGTTATAGTTTCCCCCCCACCTATTGCATGCGATGTTAATCTCCCGCAAGTGTTCGAGCTCGCCGATGCTGGCGGGTAGATTGGACAAGCAGTTTTGGCTCAATTCGAGATAACGAAGGTGTTTCAATCGTTCGCCGAGCCACTGCGGCAACTTTCCCAACTGGTTGCACGTCAGCTTCAGATCCGTGACTGCTTCGATCGACGATAGTTTCTCAGGTAATTCGCGCAATCTGTTCCTACTGAGATCGACGCAAGTCACTTCGGCGGATGTCGCGTCCTCGAGAACCGAGTCGGGTACTTCGTTGAGGTTTTGTCCAGTCAAGCTCAGCAATTTTGTACTCCTCATCGTGTATCTGCAATAGTTTCACCATTTTCTTAAATATATAAAATACAGAAAATCTACAATTTACAATATCTACAATAGAAAATCTGCAATATATGAAATACAGAAAATTGACAAAAACAAAACCGGAGATTTTTCAATAATTGTGGGACGCGTCGGCCTTACTCACTTGTCAGGAAATTTAATAATGTCCAACAGCGGCGAGCACGACTCGACGGTATCGACTTTCGTCGTATCGAAGCTTTGCCGCAAGTGACGAAGAATACGCGGTGCGCCGCATTGTATGATATCGCGTCTCACGTTTTTCACGTCGTTTCCATCGATACCGAAGTATTTCAAGTTTGGCATTATGCTGACGAAGCTGGGAATGCTGCAACAGAGAGGAAACAAAAACAAAATCGTCTATAATGCACGGACCTTTGTCACTCCGCAGGCACGATTGGTATTTGACGAAAGGTCAGTTATCCGTAGATTTATGAGGCTCGCGAACAGCGTAGAAGGGCTGAACTTCGAAAGTTCTCTGGGGGAGTTCAAGAGGCAACAAGGCAAAGAGTGCTGACTTACAGAGATAGTGCACATTCAAAGGTAGACCTTTCAATGTGCACTATCTCTGTATATGAATAATAATAGTGATATGCTGCGTGCCCTGGTATAAATTGTAATAAATAGCGCATACGTCTGGCCAGATGAACACTCACACTCAATAATCTCTTCAAAATGTGAATTACAACGTGCTAATTACGCTATCTTACGTATATCTTATATACTTTTTGTAAAAGGTTTTTAAATAAATATAGGAGTATAAATATAGGAGTATAAATATAGGAGTATAAATATAGGAGTATAAATATAGGAGTAAAGTACGAGGTTTTCGGTTTATCGATCACATACTTGGACAGCTCGTTGCAGGATAGATCGAGTCGTTCGAGACTCAATAGTTTCACGATGCCCTCGGGAATTTCTTTGATTTTGTTGCTGTCCAATCTTAGCGTTCTCAGCTTTCCCATGTCTTCCAAGTACGACATTTCTATTTCCTGTTCGTATTCGCGGATGTTATATACGACAATTTTTTTTTTTGTTAAAAAAATATACTTTTTAGCGCAAATACCATCCAGCGAATAAACACGCGGAGAGACGATCATAAATATGTACATACAGTAATGTCATTGTTAGCCAAGTCGAGTTCGCGCAACGCTGTACAACCGGTTAAATCAGGAAAAGTCGATAGTTTATTGTTGTGCAGTACGAGTACCTCGACTTTCCTCATTTCGCCGAGGGGAGGCACAATCTCCAAATTGTTCAAGCTCGCGTCCAATTGTTTCAAAACTGTCGAAAAAAATGGCATGTTTCGATATAAAATTTGACAAAAATATACATATATACATAACAACACACCGGTGAATGTGCCAAATGTGATGGCGTGTAAACGTCGCTAAACTATATTAAAAAGAAATATTCACACATTTTTGAAAGAACGTGCAAGAGGGAACGTGAAATTGCGAGAAATCAAAAATAAAAATAAAATATTAAAAAATTTTCAAAACTGCACTAGGTCATTGTTTTTCTAGGAAAAAGCCACACGCTTGTAATAATTCCAGGATTTACTCTTATATTCCTGTATTTGTTAGACGAATACCGCATGTAACAAAAAATCATTTGGATAGCTAAATACTTTCTGGATTATTAATCATAAATGTTTTTGTTTGTTTAGTGTTTAGAAACGGATGCATCATCGGTTCGGGTTAACGGACACGGAGTGTACAAGCTCAATTCGCCTTCCACAATGTCCTGCGCGTAAGTTTTATTTTTTACTTATCAAACACACCTCTCATGCTCATGATATCAGGTGGCAACTCTCGGAGTTGATTGTGATGCAAGTCAAGAGAGACCAGTCGTACAAGATATCCCATCCCAACAGGCAATTCAGTGAGGTTGTTACAGGACAGATTCTAGATCGCAAAAGATTATTTCTCGTGATAAAACACACCTTGTGTAGTCCCTTCACCCGGCATTCCCGGAATCGTAAAAAAAAAATACACTCACCAATGTTTCCAGCATAACTAAATCACCGATCGCCGGGCTCAGCTCCGTTATCTTATTGTTCGAAATATTTAAGTTACGAAGTTCCGTTAATTTGTACAAGTTGGGTTGAATGTCGTTCAGCTTGTTATTCGATAGATCCAATTTCCTGAGTTTAGTCAATGTTCCAATTTCCGGTGGCAGAGTCTCGAGTAGATTGCCGTGCAACTGTTTACGAAGGAGGGAGCGTTCGTTGAGCTATATATAACTACGCCAATTCTATTGACTATGTAAATGCGCAGTATTTTTCTTGTAACGTACATTAATGTCCTCGATTTCTGTAAGGTATTCGACGTTTGGATCGACGCTCGTCAGGCAGTTGGAGCTGAGATTGAGTATCCTCAAGGGTTCCTGTTCCCACCAGGGATCCCGATCGTCCTCGAAGTCAATGTTTACACGCAACTCCTCGATCTCCTCGTTCGTCAGGCCATTAATGGCCCACACGTTGCTCGGCACTGGGGAGTCGATGGTTACTTTTTTCCCGAAAGGAAAGTATCGACCGATTGAATCAACGTACCTGTGGCCAAGCCCCTCGACGATAAATTGAGCTTGCCGCTCTTTCGAGCTGCGATAATCATCCCGTAGGACAACTCCGCATCGTCCTCGTTCCTCGTTCTTGGCTTGAATAGAGCGCGATGATTGACTCTCGTTCTATTGGCATTCGCACCAATTTTTCGGTTCTTGCCGATTCCCCTCGACATCTCTAAACGGTCGAGGCCAGTTTCTCGGATCACTGCAGCTCTAAGTCGACTACGACTTATTTATTGTTGACGTTGTTTCCCCGTCGTCAGGGTCGGTGCGTACTGGCCGAAAAGCTCGCTGCAACTGCTTGTCGCCATTCTCGAGGGGACAAGTGGTGACAGCTGGTTGCGCTTCTTCGCGCCACGGTCATCGATGTACATACCGTGCTGCAGTAAAATGCGATTGCAGTGACTGCACACTGTCGCCCTCTGCGGCGGGCGTCTGATCAGACCCGTTTACCGCCGTCGGTTTCTACTGGCGAGGAAGTTTGTACCGCCGTTCGGCAGCCAGGGCAAGCCTCGGTCTGTCCTTGGGGTTGGTAAATCGAGGCGCCTCCCTTTCCGACCGAAGTAACTGAACTGGGGGTTGCTTCGTTTCCAACAGAGTTACTGTCCTCTATCGGAGGACAATGAACTCTGTACTTTAGCTGGTTCACTTTTCCATCGAGGAAAACTTTTTTGAAATTAATCGTTGTAGGAAAAAGTAATTAGGGGACAGCGGGGTAAAACGGAGCAGTGTCTATTATTCGCGATGAGACTTTTTGTTACGTCTGACGAAATATTGCTGAGGAGTCCGTTTTGCCTCGCTCTGCTCTATATTGCCAGTTCATTAAGTTGGAGCTTACAACGATTGGCTCGTCCACCCCTCCGAACATACATGACGAAAAAAGTTCCAGACGTGTCTGGAACTCAGTTGATCGAAGTCGTGAATTGACCTATATTCTCATGCGCAGATTCGATGTCACAGGCTCTCCGCGGGAGTCTGACAAGAATGTATAAAGAATCCGTGGTAATTCACCGAACGGCTTTCGTGGAAGGGTTCGATAGCTCTCCCGTTTCTTCATGCAATTTCGTCGATGATGCGACGATTTTCTGTCACAAAACCCGTATTACCGTGATACGTGACGGGATTCTCGAGAGAGAGGCGACCGCGGCTGGCCAACCGGCGAAATATTATCGTCACTTTATGGTACCCTCCCACTCACCCCCTCCTCACCATCGTCCCGTTCACCTCGGATAAATTGCCTCGTAAAAGCCTTTATTGTCTGCTTCTCAAAATCGATGCCGTTACAAGTAAAATTGCCAACTATCACGGGTGCATCGTTGAATCAACTTATACAACAAACATAATGCCCGAGGGTGGGAATATACTGTTGACGATAAAAATGGACGAGACTCGAATGATCCCTATCATCAAACAACGATACATCGAGACAAATAAATAGCGAGATATTGACAGTCTGCGTATAAATAGTATAAAAATATATAAAACAAATGGTGTTTACACAAGTTATCAAAATAAAAAATGAAATCCATTAAAAGTATACATTTCCATAACTCATACTATCGAAATAAAAATAGTCAGTATGAAAATATTAATAACCGACAGGTTGTTGTGGCTCGGGCTCTCAGTGTCCTGGCTGTGGACCATGGAATTTAAAAACCGGAAATTTAGCGGAAATTCGTAACTTCGAGGTTTAAAAATGTCATATTTCGACAGGAAGTGACGTATATTCGGTATGGCGTCACTTCCGATTGAAAAATGAGATTTCCGGACCAGAAGTGACTGCTGGTCGAAGACTGAGTTTTTTTTGCACACGACGATAGTGGACAGCGCTGTTATGCACCGAGTTATTGTGTACAATTTACCGAGACCACGGAATAGAAACAGAACAGTCTAACAGGGGAATATCTATCAAGGCAACGTAGAATAATCCGGACCTAGGAGGCCTCTAGGGTGACCTGCTGGAATCCTACAAATTGGGACAAACAAACAACTTTCCAAAATAGACATAGACATAATAAATTTAAAAAAAAATAATAATTTTTGAAATTTTTGATTTAGCTTGCTAAAATCTTAAAATCTATTTATCTCCATCTACTCTATAGTCGATGCTGCTGAATATTAGTTGACGTACACGAAACATAGTCCGCCACTTTGACCAGCTCCAATTTAACAACTGCACACCTAGAAAATACTACCTGAAAATAAATTTTACAGAAACTCCGACGTATCGAGCAACCGGCTGCGTCAGCCGCGATCAGTCCAGCTGAGACCCCAACCCTTCCTCCCCGAAGAGCTTTTATCTCCGAGAACTCCTCTTACCACTGTCGCCTTAGGGTGCCTCTTCCGTCATAGTATTACCCGCTGCTGCCGCACACATACACAAACCCACGGCTCGAACTCGACATATGTTCGCCGCAACGTGTCGTATTTCACGTCCTCGCACCGTCATCGAGCGAGCGCGCTCTTCGCCGCTCCGCACACAGTCCACACACACACCACCCCGTATATACACTACCCTCCCGTAATGGTACAACTTCTTCTCGCGTAAGCACTACTTCCGCGATATTTCGCCATTTGTCGAATCCGTCTTCCGCTGTCGTCCTCACCGACGTTTCGCCACCTGTCCAACGCTCTTCTCCCCGTTTTCCTGTGGCAGACGACAGAGGATTTCGCCGGAGCGATGACGCTGAGGCGTTTCCGACGTGCCGCAAAAAAACCACCCCACAGTTTTTTCCCTCCCGTACGGATTGGCTCACGGCGAATAAACGAATGCGTCCTCGTCCATCAGCTCTCCCATGCTTATTCGGTCATTTCAATTACTCGCTTTCTCTCCTCTCGCCGACTTCTTTTTCGTGCCCTCCTTTTGTTTTCGTTTGTTCATTCGTTCCCTTTACGGCTGTAATTACCGGGGCAAGCGCCGCTCCGCGGCTCGTCCGACCGCGCTCCGCGCTTTCATCTCTGTATCTTGTTTCCCTGATTCTGTCCGGCCACTGGAAGTACCATTTTATTTTTTCAGCTCACTGCATCGCGCTCCGGGCGGTACAGCGGTGCCGAAATTTAGTTGCGCGCCAACTCGCTCGACGAATGCTCGCTGGAAGCTGAGCGGATTTTCGTCCTAGTCGCTTACTCGTTTAGAGCATTAATTATTTTTTTACTCTTTTTTTTTTCGTCGCACGGTTCATTGAAGCTTCGGGCGCGAAAACGCCAGAGATGTATTTTTGTATCCTATCGCTTTTTCCCGGAATCCGTTGTAGCGTCGTTTCGTTCCTGCCATCCGAAAAATCGTCGCTGTTTAAACGCGATGGAACTTTTTTTTTAGGCGGGTCCAGCCTCGCTCCCCGCACAGCATGGGATGGGGCAAAATGGAATTGGGTAAAAAAAAGGCCTCTCGATCGGGGAGAGAACCGGTCCGTTTTGCCCCGCTCCTCCGTTCTGCCCCGCTCTCGCGCTCGCGAGGATAGTTAATTCTATAAATTACGCGCCATTGGTTTTTCAACGATACGGTGCAGGAACAGCCACCGCACAGTGTCGCGTACGATGTATAGAGAGTATACGCCGGACCGCGAGGAGAGAAACGAGAGGAGTGCTGCGGATAAAAACCCGTAATGGCGTAGTTAGTCGAGAGAGACGGGGGAAACGCGAGTCTCGGTCTCCCTCTCGCTTTCTCATTTTTGGTTCCCGGGCATCGAATCTCTCTCGGTCCGCTGTTCCTGGCGTTTCTGCAACAAGCTTTTATATGGAATTTTCCCGCACGCCGGAGACCAGTCAGTATACCTTGCTGTGCATTTTTCGCCACTCGAGTTTTCCCCAATCTATATAAATATATATATATATATGTATGTGTGTGTGTGAGTGTGTATATCGCTATCCCGCTTCGCCCGATTCTGCTCTCGCCGGTTTGTACTCGCTTCGGTATTCAACATTCGACGTCAACGGTTCGCGGGCCCTTGTCGACTCTTTTCGTACGACGAAAGCCTCGTTCCGTGATCGACGCAGGAGGGAATAGCAAGTAGTACTGACTACCCCTCGGTATTTACAGACCTATATGTGCGGATACGTCATGAATTAGATATATACATATATCTGTTTTACATGTATAGCGTATCGATGCATCTCCTCCTGCTTGAAATGACCTGGTCTTGTGTGATGGTAAAAAACAGCGAAACAAAAATACGTCGATTTAGGCGAAGACCGCCTAAATTGGACCCCCTATGAATAAATGCCGATATATATATTACATCTATTCATACTATTCTAAATTGCCTCGGTATTTACAGACCTATATGTGTCGATACGTTATGAATGAGATATATAAATCTGTTTTACATGTATAGCGTATCGATGCATCCCCGACTGCTTGAAATGACCTGGTCTTGTTTGATGGTAAAAAACCAATGAAACAAAAATACGTCGATTTAGGGGAAGACTGCCTAAATTGGACGACCTATGAATAAATGCCGATATCTATTCTAACACTATTATAAATTAAATCTATTCATACTATTCTAAATTGCCTCGACCTATTTGCACGGATACAAATAAAAATCGGCGCTTCTGTGCGCTGGACGAATAAAAAAAAGTCGCTTGTATATGTTATTCCGACTTCCGGTAAAGATTTCTTGTCGTAAGGCTCTCGCAATCTTGGTCGTGGTATCGTATTCCGACTAAAGTCCACAGGATGGACATTTTTTGAGGGTCGATTCGCCTTCGTCGGAAGTACTCGTATGTGTAGTTGAGGAGAGATGGATTCCTTCTCCTTCGTTATCCGCCTGAATTCGTTCTTTTCATGGTGGCCCGTAAATCGAGCTCGCGCATGCGCGTTATTGGTACTTATTTCTAACGTACGATTCGGGCCATATGAAACGTACGAACACAGAGCAAAAAATATATCGCAAAAATATATCCGAAATATACAATTTTGTTTCCATGCGATTGGCGGAAAAGCGATGCTGGACGAGTTCTTCAGTCGTCTCCTCCCGGGCTGGCTGTTACGGCCCAGCATCCGTCCACTATCGAGCCAATGCTGCACCCCAGAAAAAAGATTTATTAAAATCAAATAAATTTCGATCTTCAAATGACGTTTGTTAACATAAAAGAAATGTTTACTTGACTTAACAAAATCGTAATTACATTCAAATAACGGCTATTCTTTAGTGCAAGTACAAAAAATATTTTCAAAAATTTGTACTTTAATATAAATGTTTATTCGCGCCAAAAAAATCATATATTTGACGTCAAGACAAACGCGGCTGTTATTCGGTAGCGCGCGTTACAGAGTCAACGCGTCAGTTTTCTGAAAACATCCCTCGCTGATAGTACAAGACTATATTTATTCCTTACGCGGAACCGCTACATTGTAATAGAGAGTCAACTCATCGGTTTGTTTTTATGAAACTTTGTTTACTTCAAGCTACGTACCTAGATCGCATTGTGGTTCTTGGAATGAGTCCTCGCAAAACCTCGAAGCACTTCGAGATTCGTTATGTTATGAGTATAACTAATGTGCGATCTGATTAGGGAAATCGTGCGTCGGTAACCAATCTGTGTGCTTATTTATATTTAACAACAAAACATAGTTTGTTAACGCTTCGTTAATACTAAAAATGACATTAAAAAAAAGAATAATTTCTGCGTTATTCATATATCACATTATTCCCATACGATAAAAAGTGACAGATCTGTCACGAAATAAACAAATAAATTATTTGACATAAATATCGGTCGATTAGATCCAAATAATCATAATTAAATAATAAGAATAATACTATCAAACAAATTAATATATTAGAAATGAATAAACGCTCTATTAGGTCATGAGGCAGAGAAACATTTTTCTTCGTCCTTAATAAATTTTCTTTGATCGGAATAAACTTTTTTCCGGATGCCGCCCTACCTTACCAGTAAAATCGCATCGACTTCTACGCACATTTTTTATCCCGCCGCCATGCCAATTCCTCGTTGGCTTCCTGCATTGCTTTGGCTTCCGTGCGACAGATCCGCAGAGATCAATGGGCGTTTAGCGGAATCGTCGCAGCTAACCGTGAGACGCATGAGAAACGGAGCAACCCGTCCTTCGCCCGACATCCCCGTGCCAGACTCTCATCCCGTTCTCCACAGCGCGGTCTTCTCATCTGACTGTCGGTACCCGACCGGAAGCTGTTCGTATTTTCCTGGTATACGCGCAGCCCTCAAGAACTCGACGTCTCTCAAAGACTCCAACCCATAAAGAACATCCTTGGGAAGACCACCCACCAACCCGCCCGCCCGCGAAAGCCCAAAGAATTCTCCGGCAGCCAGACAAGTTTCCCCCGACGCGAAAAGTTTATCTCATCCAACTCCATCCCCTCCGCCATCCGGGCTCTTTCGCTTACCTTCAGCCGTGTCGCTGCTGCCTTAGCAGCAGCGAGGCGCGCGGCACACACGACATGCATACAACCGTCGTGCATCCGCTGACGCAGACTGGCTGCCACTGTGCGAGGACTAATCGCTCCGTGGATGCATTTCCATTTTGTGTATACGAGAACCGCTCGCCCACCTCTCCGTGTGCCGCGACAAGCCCTCTCGAGGATTCCGCTGAGTAAGTATCCTACCGAATTCTCCCCGGGGAACGTCAGCCTTCGTTCCGCGGAAGGTCGGACAAATAGAATCTATTTCCCCGTCCGAGGGACGACCCGGAGCTCCTCGTGGCCCGAAATAATTCACCCTGTTCCCGGTGTATTTGTTTATCCCTGGCGGTGCAATCAACGACGATAAAGTTCAACGATCGTTTGGATCGCAAAGTTTCCGGCGAAGGAGCGCGCAAAAGCTCCGAGACATAGGAAACAAGCGAAACAAAAAATCCATTGCCGGTTGTATCAGCCGAGCAGAATCGATTCCGGGGGATTCCGAGAGCCCCCTGGAGGAACGGGGCAGCGAGAGGGTCGCAGGGCGGAGGAGCCGGCATGCGCGACACAGAGCTAGGTACCCTCTTAGGTGATAACGACATCGAACTGTCGGGCACGCCGGGGTAGAAACGCGAGAGTATCGAAGTAGACCTTATTCCCATCTGGACGACCGGTCGCGCTCGAGAACCATCCCGGACAACTTCATGCTGGCCCTCGCCGTCTTATACGTATTCTCGTCTAGGTCTCTTTCTCTACTTCCACCCCCTTCCGCTTTTTTCCACCAACTTCACCCACCCCTTCCACCTTACAACCCTTCTCTCGGTAACTCGAAGACTCTCTGTTGAGATTCTCCGAGTTACGTGATCGGCGTGCCGAGCTCAGCTTTGAGAAATGCCCTCGCCGCGCGACCGGGCGATCCACCCGAGAGATGTTCTTTTCGATCGACACACGTTTTGTCGGGGAATATTCGCGCGGCTATCTGGCCCCCTCGGTCCTGGCCTATATTCTCAGTGATGGCTCTTTGATGCAGTCCTCCGGCCCGTTCTTTTCGCCGTATCCGATAGGATCGGCAGACCGCATAGGGCACACGATAGGATCTCAATATGGAACCCTAGACATTACGTTCATCGTGGGCCAAAGTGGGACACAGTGGACAAAACTTTTTTTCCGAAGTGGTATTCTCTGTTCCCATTGGGGAGAATCCGTAGGTTTGTCCCGGGCGACGTAATGGTCGAAAGTTTCGGAAAAAACTTGGAAAATGACTTTAGGCGAAAACGACCTAGTGGCAATGAAACAGGGGACCAGTACTCGCCGACGCTGGGCGAACACTGGCCGACGCCGTGCCAATGCCGGGCCTGTATGGCACTCCCACTTGGGCTATTGCATTACCACCATATCGGTAATTTTAATGGAGAACGAAAATAAATGGCTGTGCCCTACCGGCGGAAGTTGGTATGGAAATTGCTCCTAAACGCCGTGCGTACTCCCTCATGTAATCCCGGGAATAGCGATAGGTTTACCGGGTGCAAATTTATGTAATGCTGATCGATCGTCGACACACATAGGACACAGAACAGAATCTCAGTACGCAACGAACACTAAACACTACATACATCGTGGGCCAGAATGGGACAAAGTCGACCACACTTTTTTTTTCCCTCTTCCCGTTGAGGAGTATTCGCTGTTTTGTCGCGGGCGACGTAAGGTAAGCGTACCAATGCCCGGACACTTAAGGAAGCAGTCCCAGTCTCGGCATGTGCATGAAAAATCGTATCTGCATCTCTCTTGCCCGTTTCATTCCCTAGTGGAAATGAAACAGGGGACCAGTACTTGTCGACGTTGGGCGACCACTGGCCGATGCCGTGCCAATGTCGGCCCTATATGACACTCCCACTGGGGCAATTGCACTGCCACGATATCGGTAATTTGAATGGAGAACGAAAAGATATGGCTCTGCCCTACCGGCGGAAGTTGGGATGTAAATTGCTAAACACTGTGCCCGTTCCCTCGTGTAATCCCGGGAATAGCCATAGGTCTTGCCGGGTGCAAATTCGTGTAATGCTCGTCGATCATCGATGCATACATACAGAGTCTGCGGGGCAAGTATCGAGTTATTCGCCCATACGGGTCTATTACGATTAGTTTCTGGGCGATCCGATGGAGCTTTCCCTCCTCCATCCGTGGACCTGAAAGCTCCGACGTCGACGAGGCAACCGTGAGATGCATGTCCCGGGTCAAAAGCCAGATCAAGAACCCGCCTCGTCCAATAGAGCTTCCGCCACATTAAGCTGCGTCGGGCGAACGTTATAACGGAAGTTCGCATCGGGTATACACGGATCCGTCGGGTTCGTCGGTTCGTGTTTAGTCGGGATGATGGAGTGGCAGGGAGAGACTCCTCTCCTTACTCCGTTTCTCGGATAGCACGGGGTGTCGGATCGTCTAATCTCGTGCCTCTGGCAGATTTGCCTCCCCCGCTCTGGCAAACGCTCATCGACCGATGATCCCGAATGGGGATGATCAACGTTTAGCCATTGTGACGCGAATTGGGTAAACCACGCTAATGCAGAACCGGCACAACCAACCCGCATCCGCAGTCGCGTAAATTCGATCGGAATCCAATTCGCTTCGGTCGTTTCTTCACTCGGAAAACTGTAATTGTCTCCTGTAACGTCGGCGAGGTGAAAATTCGATGAATGTTCTCCGCGTGCCTTAAGGTAGTCCTTGCGTCATGGCCGAATAAAGATCTGAGAAAAATCGGGCATATCGAAGGTGCTGAAAGGATTGTTTATAATTATAATTCCAAAATGCTATTAAGAAATTGCTGAAAAATAAAAATTGTGCAACAAATTACCCGGCAAACTGATTTTTTTTTGTTACGAAAATTATTTGGCGATATTTCTGAATACGTATGAATTTTTTCAGAATTTTATTTAATGTTTGAAAATTGGGATTTTAAAGAAATTTTAACATAAAGAAAATCCAATTTTCAAACATTACATAAAATTCTGGAAAAATTCATACGTATTCTAAAAAAGTAACAAATCAGTTTCATGAGAACGAAAAATTGGGTTGCCGGGTAATTTGTTGCATAATTTTTTACTTCAGTAATTTGTTGATAACATTTTGGAATTATTATTATGCGCAAACAATCTTTTTAGCACCTTGCACAGGCTTCATTTTTTTCAGATTTTTATTTGATCGGGAAGTGTACAATTTTCTTAAATTTTTTTTTGTGAAAAATACTATTTGCTAACGAACGAAAAATGTTGTAAATTTTGATGAGGACCTTCGCGGACGAGAAATGTTTGTCTACTGCCCAAAGCTTTTTTTAACTGCGTACCCCGATAGATTGCCATACAACGTTTTTCGATTCGTTGATTTTTTGTTTTAATCGTACCGAGCCTTCGAAATTTAAATTGGTACGAGATGTAAACACGGACTCTCCGCCTACACAAACAAGCGGATATAGTAAAAGTTCGACCGACCAATCTATCCCGCGCTCGACGGTGTTTTACATTCGAAAAACACCCGCGTTTGTTAAACTGATCAGTCGATGGGTCGGCGGACGGGGCGACGTTCCAACGATAATCGCGACCGGTCAAATTGGCTCGGTGCGTTGCCGATGAGAGAGAAAAAAAAAATAGAAACGGGAGATCGAGTTCGCTCCAATATTCCCAATTTTTTTTATTTCCCATCTGTTGGAAATATTGCGCATCAACGCTCTTCTTTTCGTCCCACAATTATTTCGCCAAGCCCACTGCGTTCGCCCCGCCCGGCTTATAAATCCGCTGTTGTAGTAAATTTATAAATTTGATTATCCTGAAATGTACGTGATTAAAAAGTTGCCTGACGGTTGGATGGGGGGGAGAGTTGGAAAGGTTGTCAGTCCGCGCCCGAACTCATCGCCCGCCGACGGATTTTATCCTCTCGGAGGTCTACGATCTGTCGCTCGGTGAGAAACGAGAGACGCAATAACAACGCCGCTCGCCCAGAGTAGAGAATTATCCTCTCTCGTTATTTCTTTATTATTATTTTTTTTCCCACCCTTCGCGCCTTCGCACCTCGTTTCGATACGATGAAAATTCTTGACGGTTTTCCCCTTCGGATGCGCGTCAATTATCGTCCCCGGTCGATGCGGAAATCCACGACGCCACGAGGCCGGACAACGGCGAGAAATCAAACCGAGAAATGGAAATTTTATAGAAAGCCAATCGTCGAGCGCCGCATCGTACGGCGTAACTCTCCGCACATACGCCCGAAATTTATTGGATTCGTTGCAGGTACGGCATACGCTCGAACACTCCCCTCTCCGCACTCGCATGCATCCCTTTTACATCCTTCGTTATCCCCCCCCCCCCCTCCTCCGCCCACCCGCGATCGCAAATTCATCAAGTAGAGTGCATACTTGATTCACAATCGGATTCAATACTCCGAATTTATTCCCGCACGCGCTACATACTATACAGGCGAAAACCGCGTCGTATTGATTATAGTTTTGTCGCGTGTTTCCACCGACGCCGATTCTCCGATTCGTGTAAACAATGCCGCGATTGTTATGCATATTTTTTTTTCCGCGCCGCACGTCGCGGCGGGCGGCGCGGTCGCGCGCGCTTTTGGCAATATGTATTTAAAGTTTTTTGGGTTTATTTTTAATACGCGGGTAGTCGGGTTTCGTCCCGGGGACGAAATGCGGTGGCACCGCCGCCCTCGTGGCTGGTGAATTTTTTTTTTATTTTTCGTATCGGTGGAACGGTCAATGTTTTGTCGATCAACGGCTCGATCGGCCCGGTTATGCGACGCGCATGCTGGTACCTCTCGGAATCGAGTTTGCTGCAGGATAGATGCACCCTTGGTCCACTTTCGCCCGAGCATGATCGAAAGACCGACGTTTTATGGGAATGCGTCGCACAGCGACTTTTCCTACTTTTGGAAATAAAAATCACAAGTGTTGTAAAGCAATTAATAAAGCTTTTTTTAAAATAGAATTTCTAATAATTTTTTCTGCACATGGATTCCGAGATACATGAGCTTAAAGTTCACCCAGAAAAATAATTTATTTGACGGCCACCGTTTATTTGGTTTAAGTAAAATATTTATTTGACCTAAATAAATATTTTACTTGAACCAAATAAACGGTGGCCGTCAAATAAATTATTTTTCTGGGTGTTGTGTCAATTAGCATGAGCTGCATATGCCGCGTGAAATGCAACACTGTTCAAAAAAATATATATTTCCAGACTATTTTATTCGCATTTTTATTTTAAAGTAATGTTGCAACTTTTTAGGAGCGCATTAAAAAAGATCGAGACTGTCGCTCATAGATTTTCGAAGATATTACGAGTTGGAGGAGCTTTGAACCTCTATATGAATTAATATCCGGCCTCAACCACTGTTAGCAACAAGCCCAACAGCCCCCTCATTAACAAATGGCGACCATGTCACTTATTGCCTTAAAGTACAATTGCATTAAAAAAATATATACATAGTCAAGCTGTTTCTCCAAATGTATTTGAATTTTTAGCGACAGCCTTTTTCCAAGAATTCTCTTCAACCAAGTGCAATCCCTCGCGGTTTCAACCTGTGGATCCTTCGTCGACGCAAAGTAAAAAAAAAGCCGGGGTAAATAACGTTTTACTTTTGTCGAATTTCTTTCTTGTCGTTTTTTTTTTTTTTTGCTGTTTCCGAGTTTGAAACGATTGCGGCCTGAGCGAAGAGGGACGAGCGAAGTTAGCGAGTCCGCGTTTATACCTGCCCGAGCGGAACATGCATTATAATTTTATTCCATTTTCCCCCCCGGTGAACATTCCGAGGGCGGCCAAAGTGAAAGGACACATTCGCGGTGCGCGGGGCGAGCAAAGTTTAACGTTTCAAACTACCCCTCGCTCGCGCTCCCGAGCTTTGCCGCACAAGGGTCTTTCTCTTATCGCCCCCCCCCCTGCCCTCGCTCTCTCCCACGGAGTAGCCCCATATTTCGCCCTCTGCCCACCTCCGACGGTAATGCACAGGTTAACTCTGGTTTTACGCGCCAGCGCTTAACGTTTCGCGGAACCCTCCGGAGCAAAAGCCAAAGGGAAGCCGAGTAAGGTGTGCGTTATGAATATCGTTAAGAGTATATTACACACTCGCGTGCACGGTCCATACGTGGGCCGCTCGTGTGGGTCCGAGAAGGTCTCTCTCGTCGAGCTGGCGAAAGCTCGGGACCGCCGAAAGTAGACCGCTATCCGCCGCCGGACGAAATTGTGTGCGCAAGCTGGGGGCGATCCTTCCAATCCCCTGGCTTGAAACTCCACGAAATGCGGGAATTAATTACAGAATTACACTGTCCTGTGGGCATTGGGCAAATTAGATTTCTAAAAAAGAAAAAATGGTACGTGGAATTCGAAAAATTAGTTTTTTCGTAACTTTCTTTTTATATGTAACAAGAAACCTTTTTATTAAATTTAATGATGTTCACTGCACATTGAGAAGTCGAGCGGCCTCACGATGTGCGGGAGTTAATTACAGAATTATATTGTCCTGTGGGCATTGGGCAAAATAGATTTTTAAAAAAGAAAAAAATGGTACGTGAAGTCCGAAAAATTAGTTTTTTCTTAAATTTTTTTTTGTATATAACAAGAAACCTTTTTACTAAATTTAATGATGTTCACTGCTCATTGAAAAGTCGAGCGGCCTCACGATATTCGGGAGTTAATTACACAATTACACTGTCCTGTGGGCGTCGGGCAAATCAGATTTCTAAAAAAAAAAAAAATGATACGTGATATTCAAAAAATTAGTTTTTTCGTATCTTTTTTTTAAACATAACAAAAAACTTGTTCATTAAATTTTAAGATATTCACTACTCATTGAAAAATAGCCGTCTCACGAAATGGTAAAAACAGAAGGTACCATCTTCGCCTCTTATCCTGAGTTCTGAGAAAAATTTGTGATAGATCAAGGTTTTCCTTCTTAGACGAGGAGCAAACTTCGGCAATCGTCCCTAGACGCATTCCCTACGTGTGGCAGTTTGGTTTTATTTTTATTTCCATTTTTTTTTGGCATCATTCGAATAGGTATGAGCAACGAAATAAACGTCGAAGTATAGGAAAGCGAGGGAGAGTATATACGATCCACTCGAGCCATAACAGTTTCGTGCACTTTCGAACACAGTCACGGCCGCAAGTGAACAGTCCCATTGGAGAGGGACCATAGCCGGCCATCTCCAAGTTTGCGACACTTCGATGTCGCGACATTACGTGCCCCAAGCTACATCACGTGCCTTACCCAGACACATTTCTTTCCTCCAAGTTGCCTCTCTTTTACCAGTTACCACCTGCAAAAAAAAGAAAAAAAACCAGTCAAGAGACAAAATCGCTATCGATCGTCGTAGCCTAAACCGGAAACGATAGTTCACCCGACAAGGCGAACGATCACGATAATTGTCAACACTTTACTCCCATCTCTTCTCCCTAGGGTGGCGAACCGTGTTTCGTAATGATCGGACGATGGACTCTACAACTGTTATAACTAACGCCTAAAATTGAAATTGGACGCATTACCATTCGCTGATAAAATTACGCAGGCATCGAATATTTAGGTAAAACGAATGAAAATACAATTGGAAAAGTCCGCCACTACGTTATTCAGGGGGAGTTTGGGATGACGAGCAGTCGGACAGATACAGGATGAGCCGCGCAAGGAGGGTTGGAATTGAGCGGGTGTGCGAGCCTGCTGATCGATGAAGCACACAGCAAGCTCCAGCAAACACTATCCAAATATAGCAATCCTATATCGACCCTCGGGAGTACCGAAGCTCTCACTTCCTGTTCGCAGTTGCTGCACCCGGGAAGGAACTTCCCTCTCTGTATGGCCCCGAGTCGAGGATCGCTGTCGGGAACCACGTGTATCCGCGACCTGACACGTACCAGGCTTGTAATCCAATCGTGTAACGCACCCTACTCTCAATGACCCTTCGCCCCTTCGGCGGTTCGCCGATTCGCCGGCTGTCGGCATACCCACTGCTGATGCTGTTGCTCCTGCTGCTGCTGGCCGATGTCCGAATGAAACCACCGTCGACAGGAAACGCGCAATACGCGCCTCCATAAACGGCGGATCTTGGGGTCGAATTTTAGGACATTAGCTTGAACTTAAGATCGCCCCTGAGAGCAAAACTTGGTCCTAACTTCATTGCGTGCTTAAGGTCTATCTTAAGTTTGATCTCAAGTTCGAATTTAAGTCTGAACTCAAATTCGATTGTAGTTCGAGTTCGACCTTAAGTTCAAGCTTTACATCAAACTTAAGCACGAAATCGCAATGAAGTTTGGGCCAAACTTTGATCCTAAGTTCGACCTCAGGTCCAAACTAATGTTTTAAAATTCGACCCTTATTCCTCCCCAACATATATATATCATCGCTATGCCGGTTTCATGACGCGGATTTATCTGTCGTTCGCCAGATCCAAGAGTACGTTTTATCCGAATCCCGATGACTTTGTTGCACGAAACTCTCGGTTGGACGAAAAAATTTGCGTTGCTAATGAGTTCACTCAATATCGAAGCAATGAGCCGGTCTCGCCGGACCGCATCGTCGGATTCCGCGGTGATGCGGGACTCCTTTCTCCGGATGGGTCGTATTTTCTCCGGAAGTTCCAAACATCACGCTCCGCTGGTCAACTTGTGCTCCGTCGATGCCGGACTCACTTCGAACGTCCAACTTTTTCCGATTGGTTATCGGTTATTTATTTATCGTCCGGTTGAGAACTTCGTGGAAAATGTACCGGGTCTCTCGTTGGCGAATCGCTCGGGAGTTGTTCGTTGCGTTTAATCATTTGGCAATTTGAATTTTCCGTCGTTGGGGGAGATACAACATTGGGCGCGCAATGGCAGGCAGGTAAAGGCCACCAAAGTGAATCCAATAAGAGTGGCGGCTCTTCGAGTGAAATATCTCGACTTCGTAACCCGCAGACGGGCACTATTTTACGCGGCGAAGTAAGAACTCGATATATTATCGTGTTATCTCATTCGAGGAATTCCTCTGGGCGTGATATCAACCGGGAGGTCTTATATATTCTGATTTCGACGACGTTCCTACCTCCGACCGCGAACGCGCCTCTCGCCCGCGGCGCGACTCTCGCGATATCCTCTCTCGCGAGTTTTCATTCGAGAATATAAATGTTTTTTCTCGGAATAACAATCTCTTTGCACTCCCTAATACGCGCTACCGGGCTTTTCTTAATCCCTTCGTTCCTTTGATTTCTTAATCTCTTCCGCTTCCTGCAGCTAATTTCATTATTATTAAAATACGACAAATAAAACATGTGTCATTCTTACAATTAAATTGCCCCACTTTGTTCCCGGTCTCCATCGACGTTCGTACCTTCGACTGCGGAAACTTTGCGCAAAAGCCTCTCGCCCGCGGCGCGATTCCCGCGATATCCTCTCTCACGGGCTCTCGTGCGAGAATATAAATGTTGTCTCGGAATAACAATCTCTCTGCATTCGCTAATGCGTGCTATCTGCTGGGCTTCTCTTGATCATTTAATTCCCTCGATTCTTCATCCTCTTGCAATTCCCCGCGACCATCGTTATTACTATTAAAATATGACAAATAAAACGTGTCTTATTCTGAGAAATGAGTTGCTCCGTTTTTACCCGGTCGACCCCGACCGCTTGCGCCTTTAGTCATAATGAAAGATCTGCGGTTATAAGTGAATTGATCGGCAGATCAATCAAGCTTAAAAAAAAAAAAAAAAAAACACGGATGTACGTATAGAACATGGTATGACGGCAGTAGATATTCCAACTAGGGAATAAGCCGGACAGGTGGAATGAATTTTCTCGCTTCCGATTACCTGCGGCCAATTTTATTATTATTGAAATATGACAAGCGAAACATGTTTCATTCTGACAAATAAATTGCCCCGTTTTGCCCCGGACTACCCTATCACTTACGCATTGATAATGAAAGATATGCGGTTATAAATGAATGAATTCATCGGCAGATCAATCAAGCTCGAAAAAAAAAAGAAACCAAAAGACACGTATGTACGTATGGAACATGGTATGGCGCCAGTAGATATTTCAACTAATGACCGAACCGGACAGGTAGAATCGATTTTTACGCCTCCGATTCCGCCTGTGCGCGATTCCCGCGGGTGGTTATCATTCATCAGGATGCATTTATAACTCTTCAGTCGCGGTATCATCTGCGGTCTGTTAGTGATATATGTACACGCGGCCAGCGAATCCGGTTCATAACGGCTCGTCATTGGACTTCCAATGTTTATTTATTTTTTCTATTTTTTTCCCCCCCTATCAATCACGAGTAACGATGGCCTAATGACTTTCCTATAAAACAACAAGTGGTAACGGCTGACGCCACACGCTGTCAGCGATGCACTATCGAATCCATGAATTCTCCTGCGCTTTATCGAAAGTCCCGCAAAATTTAACGCTCTATTGAAACCTAACCCGAACGTGAAATATCCGACATGCAACCGTACGAGTCTCGCCTTTGAAGGATTACCAAACGTTCACCAATAGAATGAAATCATCACGGGTAAAAGTCTTGAATACGATGGAGTATTGATTTACCCCGTCGCGGCGTCGACACTCGAATCTGGAAGGAGCCTCGACCTTCCGACCAGCCAAGATTCCGGAGCTCTCGGCCAAGAGCCGAAGAATGAGGAGCTGAAAAGCAGGTGAGTTACATTTCGTCCTCATCGCTATCGTCGAAGGAACACGTGACGCTGAGGTCAGGTGCTGGAAGAATGGTGGCTGCAGCAATCCAGTGCTGGCGCGACGTCGGCCACAGTGGAGGGTGTAGGTTCGAGTGTGAGAGAAGTAGTGCTCCTTGCAATCTTTGGCAAACCACCGCTTTTCCCAGCGAGACTGACCGGACAGCTCTTGGTGTGTCCCGATAAACCAACAATAGCAGCTTGGATATTCGACGGTGGTATTGGTCGAGCGTCGAAGACCGTACGGGAAATCTCCTCGGAGTTCGGAAGAATTTCCAGCGGCGAGAGAGAAATCCGATTGACCGGTCCGACCGAGACAAGGAGAAGGACGCGAGGTTGGAGGGGTTGGGAGGCGATGGCGGCTCCTCCGGCAAGTAGGGGACAGGAGCGCGCGCACCTCCGGCTTCGGCGATATCAGCGGTAGCGAAGGGTTACGACGTTACTATCCTGATAATAGAGTGGCGGTCAATGGGGCGATGGATCGTCCGCGTCTTGGAAACGTTACGGAGTAACGCACGGAAGCCGTTTCCCATGGGAACGTTCCTCCCGTTTCTGCTCCGTCACACACACGTACTCGCCGTCGACCCCACGACCACGTATGGTTCGCAGATTCGGACGGTCACCTCCAGCGGCGGAAGCGACGATACTACGACCGACCTACCGATTCTTGATCTCCCGACCCCAGCCGGATAACCGCATCCCCCAAACTCCGGCATCACGGACTAAAACTGGCGAATATGGACCGGTCGTCTTTCCATCCACCTCGCCGTGTTAACCGACTCGGCCCATATTCGCCACGCTTACCCCGTCTCAGCGACGAATCCAACCGGTCCAACCGCACTGTTTCTCGCCATCGCGGACCTCCGGCAACCGCGTTCTCCGTATTTATCACGATGTCGTAATTGCACCTCCATCGGTAACTCGCGAAGGGCCCCTCCGTTAATAAATGATTAGGGTGAAAGTGGGGAATATGGCCCGGTCCATATATCATTGATTTACGTGTTAATCGAGGTGGGCCATATTCACCACTTTTACCCTATACCATTCTGGCTTCATTTGGATGCGAGCTCGAGCATTAGTCTCGAAGTCATCCGACCGGTGGCGGTCCCAGTACCTGACCTCATGTTCCACGAACACGTATGGTTCGCAGATTCGGACGGTCACCTCCAGCAGCGGAAGCGACGATACTACGACAGACCTACCGATTCTTGATCTCCCGGCTCCAGCCGGATAACCGCAACCCAAAAAATTCCGACATCACGGACTAAAACTGGCGAATATGGACCGGTCGTCTTTCCATCCACCTCGCCGTGCTAATCGACTCGGCCCATATTTGCCACGCTTACCCCGTCTCAGCGACGAATCCAACCGGTCCAACCGCACTGTTTCTCGCCATCGCGGACCTCCGGGAATCGCGTTCTCCGTATTTATCACGATGTCGCAATTGTACCTCCATCGGTAACTCGCGAAGGGCCCCTCCGTTAATAAATGATTATACCATTCTGGCTTCATTTGGATGCGAGCTCGAGCATTAGTCTCGAAGTCATCCGACCGGTGGCGGTCTCGGGGCGGGCCAACAGTGATCGAAGGGTACATATTCAAAGTTCGGATAAAACTACGTTGGCGCGGGGGGCACCGACGCGGGTGTATGTCACGTATATAGAGACGTACCGGGTTCGCCGGTCTTTCTAATGTACCTCCTCGATCTTCCGGCGAAGGGAGATGGAGAGGGAGCATTTATTCCGAACCGTGACCGACGTCGCGAAGATTCAAGGCTTCGGCCCGGCCCCACTATTCGTTATTGACCCCTTAACCACCGGTTTTCTCGTTCGCTGGACCGCGAGCCGGTTGCACCATGTGGCCTTTATACACTATCGACACACACACACACACACACAGACACCGGGTACGTTACCTCGCTTTTCTTTCTCGCCTGGTACAGTTACCTTCGGTAACCGGGGCTAAATTATTTCCCAATTATCATCCATTCACTTTAACTCGGTCAGCGTCCTTCCGCTGGCTTATTCGCAACGGAGAAGCTGCGGAGAGTGCGCGGCCGGAGTTTAGCTGGGAGGAGAAAGACACTCTTTGTGAGAACCACCGGTTTTCCCCGCTTGCTCTCGGCTTCAAAGGCGTTATCCCAACGTCGCATTCCCGACGGTAACGCCTCACCGTTCTGAACAACGCTGCACGATACTGAAACGGGCCCTCGTTCAACCTGGCACAGGTCGTATTAACACGAAGCTCTTCCGGGTCAACGATACCCATAGCCATTGTCCCTGTGACAGGAAAACTCTCAAATTCTCTTCCTGCTGAGGCGAATTAAAAAAAAGGACCATGATTTTGAAAACCCTCGCGAGGTAGAACCAGCGAATCATTCTTTTATGCTTTCACTTGCACACTGGGGCGAAAGATATAGCAATGGTCGCCAGATTTTTGTAGGTATCGAGGGACAAGTGCGAATCTGGGATCCTTTCCCACACTCATGATGGGGTGTGACCTATGCGACTGCAGGGAGTCTGAGGATATCCGGGAACGGGTATCAGATTGCGCACTTGTCCCACGGCTACAATACGAGGCTAGAGATGATTTCTATAGGGTAAAAGTGGTGAATATGGCCCACCTCGATTAACACGCAAATCAATGATATATGGACCGGCCCATATTCTCCACTTTTACCCTATTTTTTAATATTTCTATATTTTCATATATTTCTATATTTTTATATATTTCTATATTTTTATATATTTCTATATTTTTTATATATTTCTATATTGTTCTATATTTCTATATTTTTTGTCTCTCTGCAGGCTGCAGGCACAAATAAAAGCTAAATTGTAAAATCCGCACCGGTTATTCGCCGAAAACGCCGCTTTCGCCGGGGTGAAACCTAATATTTGGTCCACTTTCTCCGGGGACCATCGACGGTCGTGTTATGATTGAATTCGGCACAATTCCTCCGCGAGCACGGTTGTTAAAAATAACGAAAGCAACGTGGAAATTGGAATACAAAAAAAAAATGAAAAAATATATACAGTGTGTATCAGGGAAATGGGGAAAAATGTAAAAAGGCGGAGCACGGGGGGGGGGGGGGTGTGAGCGAACGAGAAGTTAACCGAAACGGAAAGTGAACGAGGGAGCACAGGAGTGTGATGGAGGGATGAAAAAATAAAAGATATCAGTTGAGTGGCCAGTCGAAAAAAACAAATTCGCATGTATCGTATTCCCTGCAGCTGCCTCTCTCGAAATTGATGAAATAAAGCCCGACGCAGCGTAACCCTCCCGAATTCTCAATTACTATACACGGCGTTGCTGTACACCGAGTTTCGCGTGTTCCAGAAACAGCCGAAGCTTACACACGGTATGCATAAAACGGTATAAATTAAAGCTACATCGCTCGAAGTAACGAAAAAGAAACGAACAATTTTTTTTTTTCTCTTATATTTTATTACCGAAGAAAGTTATTTTTTTTTGTTCAACTACAGATATCTCTCAAGCCGTAGTGACGGTAATTGCTGTTGATACTTTGTTGGTGGAAGAAGGCAGTTTCCGTGAGAGTTTTAACTTTTTAAATAACGATCGGGCACCGCTGTTTCGCTCTCAGCGTATAACCGAGGCTGGGTTTGTTCATCCCCCTCTTCCCCGATCCCAATGCCTATCGCGGCGATGCGTCCGCGAAGATAAAACGGCGGTAGAACCCTAATTAGCAGTAGACTCCACTTTCCCCCTCCCTCGCTACCGCCGTGCCGTTTTCTTTCCTGCGCATGTAAACGCCTTCATTAGCATCGAAGTGTTCCATAAAATCGCCCGCCTCCGTACGGAAATGCCCGGAGGCCGTTTTCCCTTCGGCTTCGTTATTCTTTAGCGCCCGACTGAAGAGGCGGAGGAGCCTCGTGCGTCTGACGTTGACGCGAAGTTATCAGCTCGGTGCGTCCGCGCCCTCGCGGCCTCCGGCCCGTTGATAAGATCGCAACTTAGACCACGGAGAAAAAAAAAAATTAGACATTTTTTTTTGCCGAGTGAATTATCGGGTCGGGGTTGTGCGTCGATTCGTTCTAGCGTTCGGTTGCAAAGTTAAAGTATATTCGCGTCGAAGAAGACAGTACATAACGTTGCACGATGAAGAGGGAAATTAAAAGCGTGCACTGAGAGAAGGATCTAGTAAAAACTATCGATCATATAAGAAAAATTACCGTAGCGCATCTTGGTAGGGCACTAGAGCGCCATCTATGGCGGAAAGTCTCAGATTTCCAATTTTTACCATAGTAAAAAAAGTTTGCACTTTTTACAACTTATTGTCCACAAATGTCCACAATTTTTTATTTGTTAATTTTCCGATGAACCATTCGGCTTCTAGTTTTACGAACAAAAGTACAAACGAAGATTGTTAATAACATGGGAAAAAAGATCAAGTTTGTATACTTATTTAACAAAATTACTTTTGCGAAAGTTCGTATTTCTATTATACAAAATTATTTTGTACTGTGAAATATCTACGAAAAATTCTTATAAATCCGGTACTTCCTACCATAGGTGGCGCCACAGTTCCCTACTACTATGTGCTATGGTAATATCTCTCAAGCGATATAGTAATATTGCCTAGATCCTTCTCCCAGTGTGCAACTAAAAAAAAATCTTTGACCGAAAAGTATTTAATCTGTCAGTCAGAGCTTTTTTTCTTGCAAAATTTAAATTTTGCTCTTCAGTCTCGTTGCAACTCGTCGTGGAGAAGTCAATGCGACGAGGATCGTTGATGGAGGATCCTCGCTATCGCTGGCTCGCGCATCGTCTTCGAGAGGTGTCGTTCGACGTTTGGGCGGGGGGGGGGGGGGGGGAGAATCAACGTGACAAATTGGAGGCAGCAGAGGCGGACACGTTCAGAATACCTCAAACGGAAACGTCGCGTGGAATGTCTCTAGGCTGTCTGCATTTCCCTGACTGTATAGCGTATATATATGCATATATAGGCTATATAGTATAAGGGAGAGCTGTGAGATTCGGATCGCCGGATTGCAGCTTCAATTACGGCATTTCTGGAGCCATTAGAGGGGTCCAGCGCACCGGTTAGATCTGAGGGGACTGTGATCGAGGTGTTAGGTGACATGCCACTAAGACGTGGTTCACGACGAGGAAATACGGCAATTGAGAAGACGGGCGAGGGGGAAATTAGGGAGTGTGACCAATCGAATGTCTATTCATCAACGAGATTGCTCTGTGATTGTCAAAGCCATTGTAGGTCGGTTCCAAATTAGAAGACAAAAGGCGGTTGAAAAATCATTCGATACTCTTCGAAACCGATCTCCCCTTTTTTTTGCCAAAGAACCAAGAACCAGGAAAAGGTAAAATTAATAAGATAAGAAAAAAAATTATGGACTAAATATGCAACCCTTTTTTTAAGCGCGCTGTCGAAAATTGTATACGGAATATGAACGGCGATATTGTAAAAACGAAATTTGACGTTTTTCACGACGAAGAAGTACGGCAATTGACAAGACGAGCAAATGGGAAAATAGGAGTGTGACTAATCGAATGTCCATTCGTCAACGAAGTTGTTCTCTGGTTGGCAAAGCATTTGTAGATTTCTTCCAAATTAGAAGACAAAAAAGACGATTAAAAAAATCATCCGTGACTCTTCGAAGTTTATCTGCCCTTTTTTTTGCCAACTAATCGCATTTTTTTCTCGAAAAAGGGGTAAAATTAGTAAGACAAAAAAAAAAGATTGTGAACCAAATATGCAACTCCTTTTTTTAAGCGCGCGGTCAAAAATTGTATACGGAATATGGGCGGCGATATTGTAAAGCCGAAATTTGGCATTTTCAAGGTATGCACTTGGCACGAAATCGGGCCACAAGGTTTAACGAGCCACGGGAATCCAACAAGATTCCGTTGGCTTCCGCGAGGCAGTAGCACGAGTGGAAACGAAAGAAAATGGAGAGGGAGTATCTTTTGGCTCTTCCGCCAGATACTATCCAGCTTTTCCGTATCAGCGAGTAAACGAGCTAGAATCGCCAGGCAATATTTCATGTCCAAATAAGAATTTCCCCGCTCGCGTTTTGCCCCGTGTTATCCACGGGCCATGCTGCTCTACTGCCCGCCAAAGCCATTCAGGGACTTTCTCTCCCACTGGTAACTCCGGTGCAACTGCTATACTTGTACGCGTATCTCAACTTCTAACGCCAAAGATATGCATCGACCTACAGCTTCCTCGTGAGCTATATACACCGGCCGTACGAGAGAGCGCCCAGGCCGTATTTCAGAATCTGCACAAACTTTTGAAGGACTGCCTTTCTTTCGTACCTCGCCGTCGAATAATCCGCGGTGGTGACGGTACGTATGAAAGCAGAGTTTCTCGGTTTGCATGCCGATGACGAGGAAGTACGACGAGGAAGTACGGCAATTGACAAGACGAGCAAATGGGAAATTAGGGAGTGTGACTAATCGAATGTCTATTCGTCAACGAGATTGTTCTCTGATTGGCAAAGCACTTGTAGATTTCTTCCAAATTAGAAGACAAAAAAAGGCGATAAAAAAATGGAACTTTCACTGCAAGATTAATATATAATAACCCTACAACTCCAGACTTAATTTTTTTTTACCTTCGAACGCATGACTGGGGTCCGAACGCACCCCACGCTTTTCTTGATTATAAAACCGGTCCAGTGCTGATGAACAGACTTTCTCATACATGGTTTTCTTTCTTTTTTCATAAGGAAGATAATGGTGGACCAGAAATCTGATTTTATTTACATTTAGTTAGTGTAAAACCCATTCAAAGACTGAAGACCGGAAAAAAATCAGCAAAAAGCTCATTTTTTCGCGCTCGTGTGGGGCGCGTTCGGACCCCAGTCATGAGTCGTAGGGTACAGATATTAATTATATATTATACATATAATATAGATTAATAACACTATAAGATATAATCCGCGGCGGTGAGGCTACGTTTGGAAGCACCGAGAGTTTCTCGGTTTGCCTGCCGATGAAGAGTCGATGGAATTTCCACTATAAGATTAAAGTTGCGGCGCTGATTTTTCGAATGCAGAATTAATCATTGAAACGAGGGGAAATGCAAAACACGGCCAATAAACGGAGATACATCATGGCGATTTTTTTTTTTGTTTTACGTCAAACGACGATTGGAGGCGTATGTCATATCCTGTATTGCAAAATCGAATTTTACTCACACTCCGACGGAGGCCTCCGCTGCGATAATGTGGGAAGTTATTTGTCTCGTATACATCGTCGGCCGACCATCACGCCGGTTATTCCAATGGAATTTTCGTAGAGCCATTTATGCGAGTATCAAATTTTATTCCCTTTCGCGTATTCGTATTGCATCCGGTAGAATAACTTCATATGCACCTTTTCACCGGGTGCTCGTTCCGAGGCTATTCCCAGGGAAGCGTGCCGCCCTCCGAGGGGTTTGAAACAGTCCTACGGATTTATAACAATAGGCCATTACGAAAAAAAAAATATTAAAAAATTGAAATTCTGTACGCCACTTTGACGCTCTTTCGCATCGACTATATTCGTACCGACAAGAAAAATATTACGTTGACAACGAATTTATACATATTTATATTTTTTTAAAGTTTCGAATAAAAAAAATGTTTGTGTAGGCTTTTCTATTCTTATGCTTCGATTGCTTTTGCGAAAAAATAATGTACCGAACTTCACATGCACCTTTTCACTGGGTGCACGTGTGGGCAGGGGGGGGGGGGGGGCGTTGGAAGAGTCGTAGGGATTTATAACATCGTGCCATTGCGAAAAAACTCGAAGTTTTATACGACACTTTGCCGCTGTTCTGAATCAACGATATTCGCAATGACAAGAAAAATATTACGTTGAAAAGAAATTGATACATATTTACACTGAGGGAAGGATCTAGTAAAAATTACCGATCGTCTAAGAAAAATTATAATAGCACATAGTAGGGAAGAGCGGGGCAAAATGGGGCAACGGGGCAAAACGGGGCTGTTGGGCAAAACTAAATTTTCCAATCATTTTTGGACCGCACAAGGTGGTAAAACGGGGCAGAAAAGCCTGATGTATCGATGGGGCGAATTCGGGCATCCAAAAATTATTGGAAAATTACGTTTTGCCCCATGCCCCGTTTTGCCCCGCTCTACCCTAATAGGGCGCCAGGGCGCCACCTATGGCAGAAAGTCTCAGATTATCCAAGAATTTTTACCATAAATATCTAAGAAAATTTCTTACAAATCCGGTACTTCATACCATAGGTGGCGTCCCAGCGCCCTACTACGATGTGCTATGGTAATATCTCTCCAGCGATATAGTCATTGTTACTAGATCTTTCTCTCAGTGTATATTTTTTAAAGATTTCGAAATAAAAAAAATGATATAGTATTTTCTATTACCATGTTTTTCCGGTTGTTTTTACGAAAAAATAATTTTCTGGAAAAAATAATATATGAAAGATATTCTCAGGATATCACTGTGCGAAACTTACAGGAGGGTCGTGCTCAGCCGCGCTATGCTTCGCAGTACACGCTGTAAGGGCCTCGGAGCTCGCGTTGCCATTCCAGCTTCGCCGAGCTCGTGGAAGGACTAGACGTATAATCACGAGCTCGTTACATATTCCCGAGAATGAACCAATTTCGCTTTTACGTTCGTATGTATAGGGGATAAAGCGAAGGTAGGAAAGAAGACCGTAGCAGAGCTTTTTTTCCCTATATGGCAGAGAGAGACAGAGTGAAAGGGCTCCCTTATGGAGTAGACCGCCGATGCCGCTCTCGAACAGCTCCTTCGCGTGTCGCTGATTCCGTTTTCGTTCCTTTTTTTCTTTTGAAAAAAAAAAAAATGAAAAAAATGCACGACTTCGCGAATTCATCGCGAACGTTTATACATTGCTAAACCCTTCGAGGTATACTCAACGTCCCGTGAGAGTGCGCGGTGGAAATGAAAATGTAAATTTTACGAGCCCGTGATAACTACTATTTTTTTCCACGATAAGCAATCCAGCTTGGCAGTTATTATTTCACTAGGATTTGATCGATCTCTCCGCGAGAGTCGTGAATTACACTCACAAACAAAAAAAAAAAACACTCGTTTATCGATAACCAAGGGGAAACTTATCTATGGGACGATAAATCAGGACGGCGACTTAAATGGGCCATTCGTCGAGTCTCTCCCTCCAGCTGAGTATAATTGATTTTTCGATGTAGAATTCTCGGAGTGAAAATCTACAGATGACCCGGAAGAGTGTACGATACACAGTGAAAAAGCGTTTCGACATTCGACAAACATTTATCGTCCTCAAACGTCCAAAATTGGATTCCCATCAACTTACCAATTTTTTATGCCGATTGACGGGGTTTTCGACATCGAAGAAAATTTCAATTCCACATTATGAAGTTTACTTCACTAGTAGCAACTACAAATTGATCATCCACCATTTTTTTCTTTCTCAGCATAAAATAATTATAACGATAAAACAGTTTAATTGTCATTATGCTTCTAGAAGCATAATGATTGCCCATCGATACCACAACGTAACGGGCATTACAAGACTATCTCTTATGTACCGAGGTATACGACGTCGATGTGTTGCAATCGATGGCGAAGTTCAGTAGAACTTCTCCTCGGAACTCCACAAGGAGAGAGAGGTCTAACCCTCTTTCCCCAACGCATCCATCCATTCCTCCCCGAATCCCCTCGTGCGTCTTTATCAACTTCAAATAATTCAATTTCCTGGGGTCCATCAAACATTTATTGTCCACAATCGATCCAATCGATGATGAAGTTCGGTAGAATTTCTCCTCCGCGTAACTCCACGTGGAGAGAGGTTTGTCCCTCTTTCCTCAACCCATCCATCCATTCCGCCCCCTCCTGCATGTTTATAGACGTCAAATAATTCAATTTTCTGTGTTCCATCAGGCTAATTATGAGTCACTTCATAGTCGAGCAATATTCCCGAAGGCAATTAGCCTCCGTTGTTGACAAACGCAATTTCCTAGATGTAACTTTGTGGCTCCCGGTAGGCAGACGCTCTCTCTGTGCCTGACGGGGTGAGAGCGACGGAACAGAGAGGTGTGTGCAGTGAGAGGAGGACCGGTGCGCACGGAGTCGAGAGAAGGAGCAAGTGTTGTCGGGGTTTGAAGCCTCTGATGTACCTCGGGTGTACACGCAGGGAGGATGCGGAGAACAAGGGGGCAAGGCTTTCGCCGGTTCCGGGCATCAACTCCGTTACGTGCCGCACATCGTTTGCCGCTACCGGAGAACATTGGTTGATGTCGTCGGTGCGAAGTAGCCTCGGACGTAGCTTCCAAACTATTTACCTCGATGGTCTTCGTCGTGTTCTCTCGGTCCGAGTCTCGCAGTCTCTTCGGTTCTTGGCACGGCGTGTGTTCTCCACTTCGTTCGTTATTGCGAAGAGGCAGAATCATCCCACGACCGCTGGCGCTGCAACAGGAGGCTTCTGGAGAACGCCGAAATCAAGCCTCGTCTCGCTGCGCAGGCGGGAGCGCGAATACCCATCAGTTGCCGCACTCGATAAATTATACGGGGGTGGCACAGATAGCTCGCGTCGGGAGAATTCAAACCACATTTTCGGACGGTCATTACCTCCCGATGATAAGTCAACCCCGTCGGATAATCGATCCCATTGTGCCGCGTAATGATATTAATCAAAAACACACTGGGCAGATGATCCGATAGGAGCGTCGCAAAAAACGAACCAGTCGCGCACCGATTCGGTAATATTATAATCGCCGCGCGAGCATTTAATCACGGATATTTATCGCGGCACCGTGAATAAAGGGCACTCTCGGGGCGATAAAAAAAAATATCGGTTTTTGTTGTTAAACTCTTGGATTTCCAATTTAACGTGTTTGCCGCAATGGTTAAAGAGATGTGATAAAAAATCTCTTTTCTTTACCTTATTTTATTTATTTATTTATTTATTTGTTTCACGGGACCCCCTCCGTAAATCCCCCCCCCCGTCAAATTTTTTTTTGTATATATCTTATCTTATATATTTTATCTAAAAATTATGGATTAAATTTGACGTACCATCAAATGCATCATGAAAAGGCACATTTCACAGGATTTCATCCAGACGAGTCTCAAGTAGTTGAGATAAATTTATTTATTTCACTCGGTGCGTAAAATGCGCTTTCACGCACGCTTCGCGTGCATGCAACCGCATTTTCGCACCTTGTGAAATAAAATTTCGTACGATACTCGTGCATAAAACGTTTTCTGAACTCGTGTGATTGCAACACTCGCCTTCGGCGCGTGCTGCAAACTCACGTACTACATTGTTTTAGTTAATGTACTATATTGTTTTAGTAAATGTACTATATTGTTTTAACTCCAAGGGTTAATTACCAAAATGACTACGAGAGACGTCGACATCGTGTTCCGGGTATCGTTCGAGCGTACATAGTTCCGAATACAATTTCGCGATTCCCTAGATGACGAGGATGATTCGATATCCAGGCAGCGAGAGCGTCGTCGCTCCGGTCGCAATATTTGGTTCGCGGAACGTCAATGAAGCCCTCCGCATTGGAGCCTCTCCGGTATTCGAATGTCACAAGCCACGGGAGAGCTCATATGTGATTCCAACCGCGACGAGTGTATCGACGAGGCAGCGAATCATTGGAATCATCGGTCCACGAATCGGGATGGAGCATCCGACAAATTTAGGATAGGGGATTGACAAAGGACCACGACGTTTGGGTCGCTCGCCGGATAAGTACGGCGATGCGGCTTGAAGTTCCCTGACGAGGACGGACCGGCGGATGGAGAAGCCGTACCTTGGCGCTCCTCCTGAGATTCTCGTACACCCGATCTTGCGGTTAAGTTGAGTGGGTGACGTAACGAGATTACCGAGGAATGTTGCGCGATGCGACGCTGGCTCGCGATACATCGAAGCGATTCGGTTGCTATTGCTACCGTTCCAGTGGGATGGGGTGGCGGGGGGTGGGGTGGGGGTGGGGGGGGGGAGTATTGCATATGGGCCGATTCAGACGGCTGGCTTCGAGCTTTGACTAGAACGGGCTGTACGGCGACGGAGCTTCCGCTCCTCGTTCTATCCGTTCCTCTCGTTTCACTTCCCTCCGTTTTAGCCTCTGTCGCTGCCGCCGCTGCTTCTGCCGCCGGATGCTGGAGCCTCTCCTCGAGCTGCGTTGCGGCTCCCTTTGTGGTGCGATGACCCGACCCCTGCGACACTCTGCCTCACCGCACTGTCTCACTTTATCTGTCATTGCGGAGCTCTTCCTCTCGCCTTCTTCCGCTTTAAGGCTATACCTTCCACCCCCCCCCCCCCCCCCCCCGCCCCCTCCACCTCCCCCGTAAACCCACTATAACCCAGCTCGCAGTGTGCATATATGGTACCTCCATGCTTCTATCTTCCGTACGCCTGGGAAAACTCGTTTTTCCTATTTTGTTCTATTTCCAACCTCTCTCCGGATTAGGTTCTTGTCTATCCGTTCGCTGGTTGGTTCTCCGCGGGCTGAATGGGAGAAGCATCGCGATGCGTATCTGGAGGTGGATGTTCGTGCCGTTGTTTTAAGACCAGCGACGCTCCAGTTTTGTGCGTTTCACGGTAGTTGGTTCGGCGCTAAAATTTTCGTCGCAGGGGCGGGGGAGCGGCCACTCGGTATCGAGTACGTGCCGGAGGTGAAAGCCCGGAGTTACCGAGCGCGAAAACGCCCGATACGGCTCGCCACACTCGACCACCCTTGTCCATTATAATGAGAACGTTTATACTTTTCCACGGGCGGCGGCTGCTGCTGCCGCGGACGAGATAACGCGTGCAGCGAAATTAGAACGGCGAGCGCGAAGGTGCGAGAGAGAATCGCCGGGCTGAGCCGAAGGAAAGGTTCGGAGATACGAGGGAATTATAGTCAGATTATACTGTACGATCGTGAAAATCCGCATTATACTAACACCTTTCTTTATTTTCATCTACTCTTATGGCTCGCAGCTGTTATTTCCGTCGCACGGGAGACTGTGTGCGAAGTCTGAGCGGACCCGAAGTTGACAAGGTGAAAGTGGTGAATATGGACCACCAGAAAGTTTGGCCCTATGGGGCAAATGTGGTGAATATGGACCACCAGAAAGTTTGGCCCTATGGGGCAAATGTGGTGAATATGGACCAGCAGAAAGTTTGGCTCTATGGGGTAAAAGTGGCGAATATGGACCATCTCTGTTAGGCAAATCTATGATAGATGGTCCGGGCCATATTCATCACTTTTAATCAGTTTCCTACAATCGAAGCATCGCACCGAAAGCGGGAGTCGCGTGATCGCGAATTTGTCATTCGGTCCCTGGACAGCTTATCGCAAAGGTTATCGTGGTCGCGCAATATTTTATCAATCGTGTCCATCGACTGAATCGCGAGAATCGCCGAAGGAATGGTTTGGAGATACGCGGGAATTATAGTCAGATTATACTGTACGATCGTGAAAATCCGCATTATGGACTGAGAGAAGGATCTAGTAAATATGACTATATCGCTTAAGGGATATTACCATAGCACATGGTAGTAAGGAACTAGGGTGCCACCTATGACAGGAAGTCGAGGATTTATAAGAATTTTTTTCGTAGACATTATGGTAAAAGTTCTGGGAAAATGTGGAACTTTCTGCCAATGGTGGCGCCCTAGTTGCATACTACCATGAGCTCTCGTAATTTCTCTTAGATGACCGGTAGTTTTTATTACATCCTTCTCTCAGTGTAGTAACATCTTTATTTTCATCTACTTCTAGCTCGTATCTGTTACTTGCGTGGTAAGGGAGACTGTGAATTCAAAGCGAAACTGTACCCAAAGTTGCCAAGGTTAAAGTGGTGAATATGGACCACTAAAGCCTTTCGATCTATAAGGTAAAAGTGACGAATAGGGTAAAAGTGGTGAATGTGGCCCACCTCGATTAACACGTAAATCAATGATATATGGACCGGGCCATATTCCCCACTTTTACCCTACCTACCACCCCTGTTAAGCAAATCAATGATAACACGAATCGGGCCATATCCACCACCTTCAACTCATTTCCTACAATCGCCCGAGTAGAAATTTTCGAGCGTTACATCGGGCCCTGATAGGGTCCTGATGAGGCCTGACAAGGGTCTGATAAGGCTTTATCAGGCTATCAGGGCTATCAGGTCCCGATGTAACGCTCGAAAATTTCAACTCGGGCGATGCATAGCGGCAAAAGTGGGAGTCACGTGATCGCGAATGTGCACCCGGTTCCCCGCAAAGTTTATCCTGATCGCTCGATATTTTATCGATGAACCCGTGTACGTCTGGTGAATCGCGAGTAACATACGAGAAACACTCCGCGACGCCAGAGTCCAGATGGAATATGAAGTATGTGTTCGGTATTTCCGGATTATTGCACGTATTTCTCTCCCGTGGAGCGGAGCACCGCCGTCAATCGTTTACACGTAGGCGGAAGGAGAGGGCAGGACGTATAAAAGATCGCGGACGTGAGCTTGATGTCTTCTGGTGGTTGCGGTGGTGGCCAACGAGAGGAACAAGAGCGGAGCTCCCGTGTCGAGACGTTTCGCATACGAAATTTCCGTGTGCGCGCCCGCTTCGGAGAGCTTTCCGGAAATATCGCCGAATGGTTGTCAGCGATGTTCACAAATGAGGTGTCGTTTGGTTCCGGGACTCCCCGGTCTGTCTCTCTGTTCTCCACCCTTTCGTTCCGCCTGTACAGTTATCTCGTTCCGTCACGACCGCCGCCCGACCCCGATAGGAAAGTCAAATGCAAAAGGCTCTTCGTGTCCTCCTCCCACCATGGAATATCGCACCTGCCTCCTCTTCCATTCTCGCCCGCTAATACGAGACGTTCCGCCGGGCGACGCTTTCCGACATCGCTTTGCCTCTCTCGCGGCTTTCCGCCGCGCATGCGCAGCAAAGCCTTTTTCACCGCGAAAGTCACGTTTCTCGTTCCTCTCCTTACAGAAATTCGCTTACCCTTTGACCGGGGCGACTCGGTCGCTAACCGCGACTCCGACTCGAGAAAAGTTGAACGCATTCCATTATGACGGGAAATGTAAATTCGAAAGCGTGGAATAACATTATAGTTCCGTGTATCGCTGAATCGTCTCGGGTGACTACAAAAGTCGTGTCACTTGTCATCTCGTCACGGAATGCTGTACAGAATTTTTCTGCACCGTGAACTTCTCGCGATGAGAAATGTGTCGATTTACGAAACGCGCTCGTTGTTACAGCTCGGGAGCCGGTTGCGCGGAGGAAATTCAATCGTTTTGTTCGGTCACGCTTACTGTTCCGAACATCCTACCGAAATTGTGGTGCGGGGCAAAATGGACCGAGAACCGTGACTTTTTTTTTGTCTATTCGTTCCGATAAAAAAGGCACCCCATTCTGTCGGGTATGCGAATTGTGTTCTCACCCGAGTAGAAATTGTCGAGCGTTACATCGGGCCCTGATAGGGTCCTGATAAGGCCTTATCAGGACCTTATCAGGACCTTATCAGGTCTTCTCAGGGCCCGATGTAACGCGTGAAAATTTCTACTCGGGCACGTTTTCGGAAAAATGTCTCTTCCCCATTTTGCCCCATGTCCGTAGTGCACAGCTTCCCCATATCGACCCGGATTCCTTTCTTACGGTCCAATAATTGTTATTTCCAATGAAGGGCTTATTCGTTATTAAATTACATGACACGGCCAAATCGAGCCCTCAAAGTCCCGTGGAATTTCGCAGCCGAAGCCACGAATACAGTGGAGATTTGCCCCACTCTGGTTCGCTGTAGACTAGATAAAATAAACCGTTCCCACGAAGCGTGTGTGCAGAGGAGACTGAAATACTATTCCTCATGGGTGTTCGACGCCTGGAACGTTTATCTTGCACCCTGCTTAGAAGCTGCTCAGCGTAAAACATGAGCCGTACTGGGACCCGTTATCCCTGGACCGGAAAACATCATCGTAACGAGGTGCGCGAAGGACAGCGATCCGTCTACCCTGTCGACGAATTAAAATCAAATTCTAGTTTCCGTAATTGGATTTCCACCGGACATTAGTTTGAAAGCTAAATTGAACGAAGCAGCCAGCCGGTTGTTGCAAAACGTACAAATCTGTTTTAACTCCCGACTGCCCAATGGGCAAAAGAAGGCAGTTATGCGTTTCAAGGCGGTCACGTGCACCTAGAAAAATATTTTATTTGACGACCACCGTCTATTAAGATTAAGTAAAATATTTATTTGATTTAAATAAATATTTATTTCATTTAAGTAAGTATTTACTTCATTGAAATAAATATTTATTTAAATCAAATAAATATTTTACTTAATCTTAATAAACGGTGGTCGTCAAATAAATGTTTTTTCTGTTCGTGACTTTCAGTGTTTTCTTCGTATCCACTGTTCTCGAAAACGACAAAAAATCTCTTGATGGAATTTTGAAAACAGTCTCTTTGAGTCATGACCCGCGTCTTATTTTCAGGGTATGTTAGGATTCGATGCAGATTTATAGAGACGAAGACTCTTCGGAAACAAGCATGCTTGTCCACATCGAAATTTCAGCGAGATATGCAGTCATCATTGGCATATTTTCATCGTGTATCGCAGCTAATTTCACAGTGACTCAATACATGATCTCTAGAGCATTCTGCGATTCGCTGCAAATCAACTGTCGACACTATATAACTGTGATTTTTATTTTTCAAATACGTGATCGGTGTCTAGTGCGTGACCAGCGTGGGAAAAAAATTATTCGATGCAGTCTCTATATTAATATTCAGTGCAATAAGCATCGAACACATTAATAAAAAATATTATTAGTAAAAAATAAAACAAGACTACGTAGAAAATTTTAGCTGCGTTGGTCGATTCGTTGCGAAGATATACCACGACACGGACGTCCGATGGGATGAAGATCTGTAAAGTAGTCATTTTGATAAGCACTTCTTACGGGTAAGGATTGACTAAAAAAATCATTATTTTACGCACTCAACCTAACTCATTGTTTTCTTTCTTCCCTAACAGAATAACTCCGTCATAACGGAACGCGTTCCATACCATTTTGCCAGACAGTTAGGATTGAAGTTTTCAACCACCCGGGGAACATCGATACCAGGAGAGAATTGAATACCGTTGTCGGCGAGGACTTCAAAAGGCTACCAAGAGCAGGGAAGCAGCAGCGCGCCGCGCGAACGACGTTCACGGGCCGATCTTCACCCTTCATTCGCACAAGGGAAACATATTTATCGAGACGGAACCGGAAAATAGAAATCGAACGCTGGACACACGATTAGTGGGCTCGTCGGCAATGAAGTATCGATCCTTCCTACGCCCATTGGCGTCCAATGGGATCCAACAGCGGCGTTGCGTGTCGGAGCTTTGCCGATAGTTATACACCGCCTCTATCGCCGCGCGCGTTTCATTGTCTGTCGCGCGTTTTATCGCCCGTTGACCCGCTTTGGCTGGGTGAACGTTCGAGGTGTGTAGTGTATGCGCCTGTCCGGTCCACGGCACTCGAGGACTGAGTTTAACACTCGACGAGCGAAAACCCGCGTTCGGACGGTTCACTCTCACTCCGGTGTGCCGTATCAACTGGCGAGAGGTCTATCGGGTTCACGGGAGATATAACACCGGCACTGGCTCTCTATCTCGTTATTCGCGTTTATGTTTGTGCTCGGGCACGAATCGGCATATGAGCAAATACGCTTAGCTGAAGCCGGACGTCTGCACCGGGTCCGGTCGCGGCGCCCAAAGAGATTCCGTTGCACAGACAGTTTCCAACGGATCTCGTCCACCTTCTCCTCCCAACGCAACGGAATAGTCCTCACTGAGACACAAACCCCTTTGGCGGGCGGCGCTCCTATTTCACGCCGAACGAATCGACGCTCGTGCGCGGAGCTCCATTTTCTTCGACACCCTTCCGGCGGCAGCGGCTGATCTTCCGGGAAATAATAGCCCGGCGAAAGTAATTTGGCTTAGGGGATGAACTGGCAAAACGGACCATTTTTTTTTCAATTTTTTTCGCGGAACGAAATAAAATACTGGACTCCCTTTTGCCCCGCTCTCTCCGCCCGGCGACAATGGGCGGCCCTTCGGTGCGAAAAAATATAAAGGAGCGTTTGGGTTCAAAATATTTCACGCTGCGCAATCTATTTCTTTTATCAGTCCGTTCGGGCGAAATTATTTTTTATAAAAAAAAAAAAAAAAAATGAATAAACTTCGCAAAACGTACGTTTCGGTTATTATCGATTTTCGCGTGAAGTAGAGGAAACAATCCCCTCCGGATGATATCTGCCGGGGTGTTATTATTGCGTTACTGTGCCTGTGTCCCGGACAATACGGCGAGCCGGTCGCAAGGGCCTCCCTCCTTCCTCCTGACTCTCGGCTAGCGAAACAAAGATTAATACGAAACGGATTCGCGGACGAGGCACGATACGTATGAAAGAATATTCTTCGTTCGTTTCCATATCGAGTTTCCATTATTATTTTCTTTTCAATACTGGGTTTGGGGGGCGGAGTAAAAAAGAGGACCAAATATACCAACGGATATAATATACGACGTTGTACAGTGGATGATTGCGACCGACTAGAGACTCGTCGAAATGAAAAGAGAATAGAGAGAAGAAAAAAAATAAAAGCAAATAAAATAGGGTCGCGAGAGCGTGCGCGCGTGCACGGATAGATAACGGACGCATCAGTTTCGCTCCGCTCGGCAATCCCGTTTTGTTATTTATTGCTGAGCCTTTCGAAATCAGTACGGAGATAAAACAAAAAAAGAAAGAAAATAAAGAAAAACGAAAAGATAAACGACAAAGTGGAACTTGGAACAAAAGAAATCTGCGACTGTGCGTGCGTGAGGGGCGGGGGGAGGGGTGGGGGTGGCTCACGATTGAATGGAGAAAGAGACGAGCGAATATAATACGGACGCGAAGCTTGCAGATTGGAGTGGCCGGAGAAAGCGGAGAGAATGTGACCAGACGGTTTTCGGCTCGGAGCCCAACATTTTCACCGTGTCCGCCAAGCCTGCGAACCGCGCTTTTCGTTCGTCGCTTGATAAACAAAAGCCCAAACGAGCGTGCTGGAATAGTCGATGGAATTGCATTGGTTCACTTTATTGGAGAGAATGAATGGATGGAAACACACGGGGCGCTTCAGCGCCGTCTGACAAACCTGTTGGGTTCACGAAGAGCCCAGGAACGAATACGAATAGACGGTATAGATAGACTGATTTGCGAATGGGGCAAATATATTAAAAATCATGAAACCAGCGTAGTTGATCAATCGAGAGTCCGAGGACTCACCGTCGAAGAGACGAACAATTGAATGAAGAATTCCGAATATTGGAGCGCTTTATGTAGGTTCGCAATGGGACGTTAAACCCCAACAAAACGTTTCACCCACGATGATATTAATTATTATTTATTCCCGTTCCAATCAATCCATCGCCCGAATTGCGGACGAAAGGCAAATAATATACCGGCGACGATAATTCTGTTGAGTGGAACGATGGAATTGCATTTGGTGTACTTTATTGGAGAGAATGAATGGATAAAAACTTCAGCGCTGTTTGATAAACCTGTTTGTTGGGTTCACGAAGAGTCAGGAACGAATACGAATAGACGGTAAATAGACTAATTTGCGAATGGGGCAAATATATTAAAAATCATGAAACCAGCGTAGTTGATCGATCCACTGAGAAAAAATGACATAGTTAAAGCAACGATACTGACTTTTTACCATAAAAAATAGTTCCCATGGGGGAACGTCTATATTTTACAGTTACGACTATGACAAAAAATCATGGTTGCAACCACAATTATGGTTCGACCAATTGAATATGCACTATCAGAAACTATCTATGTAGACGTTCTCCCTGGGAACTATTCGATAACGTGGGAAATACTATCCTTTTTCTCACCGTCGAAGAGACGAACAATTGAAAGAAGAATTTGGAATATTGTTCGCAATGGGACGTTAAACGCCCAACAAAACGTTCGACCCACGATGATATTAATTATTATTCATTCAAGCGAATCCATCGCCCGAATTGCGGACGAAAGGAAAGCAATATACCGTCGACAATAATTCTGTCGAGTTTAGCAATTTTCACTCGCGTTTCCCATAAACTCGCCGAGAAGCCAATCCGGGTTATCGCGTTCCGTCAGTGTCCGCCCGTGTGTAAACCAGTGGATTTGTCGAGCTGTATACCATTCCGCGCTTTTGGCTTTACTTTATAAACGACCGTGCTATTACCATACCTCGCTCCCAGCAACACAGAGGCTTCTCAGTGTTCGTACCAGTTGCGTACTCCCATTATTCATAACCGCTGTTTTCCGATCCAACAGTTCTCTCTGCCTCCGCGGCGCGAAACCTCGCGCGTTACACCTCTACGGCTCACGTATGCTTCGTGCGCTTCGACACGCACCGGACGGCCGTGTTTCGATGATAGGGTACTTCGGCGAACGATACCGGCACGGTACCCCGTTTTCTATCGATGCCCGATTTCATCGTGAAAATTCATGATTTCATAGCGTAGCTTCGAAATAAAATTTGAGGACTGTAAGTATTTCAACGATCGCTATCGACATTAATGCTGTAAATCGAAATAAAATTCAAGCACTTTTCAAGAACTGTAAGTGTTTCAACGATCGCTGTCGACATGAATGCTGTAAATCGTGCCTTCTCCACTTTGCGGAAGATGGACTGATTTCGTAATAACTCCAGCAGAAAAAATTCATCGAAGTTCTTCGAAGCAGTTGCAGTGGAGATTAATCACCCAATTAATTTTTTTTTTTTCGAATTCTCGAGAGGGAGCTGATAATATGCTTCAGGTATTGGACATTGTTTTACTCTATAGCTGCGCCAGCTATAGTGGATTCAACGGGGACGGCGCTGCTGTATAGGGATGGTTAATTGTTCTTCAGTTCGATGAGCACTAGCCGTGCAATCAACGCTGCTCCATACCGTATTATAGCTATACAACAATATGAATTTAATTTACGTTTCGCCTGTCCGACATTCATCTTCATCGTTCTTTATAATTGATCGATTGTTCTTCGCGTCTCTTATTTTTCAACAACGAGCGTGGCTCGTGCACGAGTGACTCGCGCGTGGTGGATATTACAACGATTTTCACGATATTGCCACATATTTGCGTCACGTTCGGTGTACCCAAATTATTATCATCGACCATTCGACCAGACGGGCTATCCGGCAGCCTCGTAGTTCGTCCGATTATTAAATTCTTCCGGTTCTCGAGTTCGCTGTGTTTACACGGTACTGCGCGGCGCGCGATATATAAACCACGTAACTTTGGCAAATGTTTGCAGCTGCTCGGTGAATGCGGACAACAAATTTCACGGGCCACGATCCGTCAGGAGGTATGAAGGTATGTTTCGCTTTGGGAGAGACAGCTTCGGTCCAATTTTAATCTCGCATACAATTAATTAAATCATCAACTTCATTTTTGCGGTGAAAGTTCACTGATCCACCGTTGCTCCGCGTATCGCACCGGAGGATTAACGGTGTCATGTTCCGTTCGTTTACGGACGCAACTTCTCGACAAATTTAATTAGCGGGAGAGATTCGGGGACGGTGCGCTGTGGGATGCACACGTTCGGTTGGAATTCCCGACAGCTTCGGTGGAGGAAAAAATAGAAACATCGCAGACGCTCAGTTTTAGTTCATGTAAGGTTCATGAGGAAATATTGCGGTTTAGGTGGAGAAACGACGGCAGTACGGGCGAAAATCGGGTTTGGTGTCATGAAAAAGGAGAAATTTCGTGGGCAACAGTGTTTCAACTGTTTTCTGAGGTGCTTTATGGTTTACTAGCAGGTTGCTGTGGCTCGGACGCTTCGTGCTCTTGCTGTAGACTGTGAAATTTAGAAACCGGAAATCTCAATTTCCGAAGATTTACCGGAAAGGCGTAATTTATGAAGATTTACCGGAAATACGTTACTTTCGGTCTAACAATCTCATTTTTCGACCGGAACTGATACTTTAAGGCGGGGGCTAAAGATCAACATAGCCTGGAAATATTTTGAAACAATTTTTCTCCGAAATGGCTTTACAAAATAAAAAAATGAATTGCGGACCGCACTGCGTATTTGATTAACGCACTGCGAGTGGCAATTTGTTTTTTATTTTATAGAAACGTTTCAGAGAAAAATGGATTAAAAAACCTAACTACATCTCTGACGCACTCATACGTGTTCAGTCTCCCCTTGAGTTTAGTGTGCCATTTTTGGTCTACCATCGAGGCAATTTTATTGTGTTTTTTTATTATGTTTTCGAAATACATTCGGAAGGCTTTGAGCATTGCGTTAAGGCTGTGAATGCTTCCTAACAGGAACATTTCACTCGAGAAAAAAACCTGCACGCTATGCTCTATCCCCAATCTTGATGTATGGTAATTAGCCCGGGACGAGGATGAGCTGTAAATTAACCTCCCACGATGTACCAACGGCGTCGAAGAAACCGGGGAAGATCCACTCCAGAGACGATGATGGATAGTGAATCGATAATCGATCGATCTCTGCAAACCTTCATCTCCAATTATTCCCGAATGGCGTTACTCGGCTCGTCTGCCTCCCACAGTGTCGTGTCCAATGCTCCCTTGTGCGACCTGAAAGGGAACAAGAGTATGGGAAAATGGCGACAAGGGGTGTTTACATGAATAATGCAAAGTGCCGGTGACAACTGACTTCCCCCGGTTGCGTAGGGAGGAACGGGGCAAAACGGCACACCGGGGCAAAACGGGTTTTCCACTTGGGACGAAACTTTTTGTTTTACCGCTCGCGAGAAATTGGTAAAAAATGGTCCGTTTTGTCCCATTCTCTCCTATAATCGGTGCTGCACGGTACTGCACTGTACCGTGCTGCACTCCCAGCGCAGTGCGCTACATAAGTTATCCGGGGTAGTGTCGGACTCACGGATGCGAACCCGAGGCTCCCGAGTGACGCGATCTCTAATTGCATCTCAGAGATTCAAGGGAGCAAAAATTTCATAATGATACTCGACGCCGTTCGCATTCGTTTCGCGTCACCGTGGCACACGCGCCCGCGCGTTGGCTCCTCTCGTCACGCACTCAAAGAGCCTCCGAGCGACGTCGCCTCGCGGTTTCTCCGTACACATGTTTCGCTTCCGACGCTGGGAGATTTCGCCGAATTTCAGCAGGTACGCGGAGCGGTACTTGAGGGCGCTCCGTGTCGCGCGAACTCGGCGGCGAAACCTCATTTCGCCATTGGTACCGTTTCCCCTCCGGGCACTTCCTTCATTATGAATCCCGGGTAAATGAGTTTCTCTCGTTTCAAAACCTTAACTCCGCTGCTTACTCCAGCGGCGTCGTGTTTAATATTTATCGAAATGTGGTTGCAGTCGTGGACGTTTCTGTTTAATCTTTTTCTTCTCCGTTAATTGTAACTAATGTTCTGTTTTCATTCGACGCGAGCGGAAAAGCGTTCATTACCCATGAAGAGCGTACAGCGTTGGTTTATTTTATCGGTTTAATCGAAAAAAAGGGATTTTTTTTTTTAAGTAATAACCGCGGAGTTATTTTATCGAATGAAATTGCAGTGGCTCTTTGATATCGCGACAAGGCAAATGGCAGTGACGCGGAGCGCAGGGAGTGCATCATCAACTGAAACTTGGGTCGATTAAAAAAAATAAAATAAAAATGTAAAAATACAGATGAAGCGATAAATAAATTTTTTTGCGTGTGCGAGCATCGAGCCAACGGCACCGAGCACATCGGTATGGGAGTCTGGTGACACGTGTCAGGTACCCAACGGGCACGCAGGAACCGGAAGGTCGCACTCCCACGGGATTTATTTGAACCTTTGTCGCCCTCCATCGACCCACTCTCTCTGTGTGTCTGCGATCAACTTTATACTCGCGCGTTACTCACACTCTCGCGCTCGCTCGCTGATCCATCGCCGCGATTATTTCACCCTTCGTTCCTCCGCGTTGCGAATGTTGGAGTATGTGAAACTCGACGAATATTCAGACGGTATTCTGTGTATTACGAGATATGTGGTGAAAAAAAAAAGATCTCTAACGACGACGAATATCGGGACGGGGCAAAAACTTTTCGTTGAACATGCGCGCGGCACGGCAAAGCTGCTGTCCCGACGAATTGTCGGTGACGTTTCGATCGAGGGAAAAACTAATTGCAGAAAATTATATTGCAGAGAGGCTGCGGAAAGGTATTACGAACAGGAAAAAAAAAATCACTTCGAAGGAATTCTGCGAATATACACTCGAATGTAATTTATATTCCAATATGATTCAGCTTTTGTACAATTAGACTACACCTCGGGATTAATTACAAACTTAAATCGTACGCGTCCCGAAAAAAATAGTATAATTAATTTCAATAAAAAAAATAATCGGTTAAGGGCGTAATTTATGATAATATTTTTTTTATTATTGTATTCGGTAATTATTGGATCAAATATTAACATAGACACTGCATCGAATAATTTTTTTTAAACACTGATTACGCACTAAACACCGATGAGGTAAAACAACGCGAAAAAACGCTACGATTATACATAAATAACAATTCCGATGTTCGAGGCCTTTCATTAGGTGTGAGAACTGACGATCTCAATGTACGATTGTATGTATGAGTGCGATTCGCCGATGTGATTTTTCGATATGTCACCGCGAATATTTAATCGGATTTCTCTAATTATGGTTTATTTGCATGAGTTAATAAATGTATTGTCAGAAACTCTGCTCACAAATGTATTGTCAGAAATATCAATCAGTCTATGAAGTTTTAGTATCCCAAAATCTGTTAAGTAATTTTTCGCCGTACCAATGTTTACCGATCGCAGTGAAGCGCATAACTCCCGTCTTTTGCCCTGACGGGCAGTCCGGACTAAAAATGACTCTCGGGTAAAATCTTAGAGAATCCGCTGGTCGAATGAAAATTATGCGAAATTTGCTTTCCCCCCTCGATGGCCCCGTTTGTATAATATGTATTTCCAGTGTTGCGTTTAATGCCCAGTTTCAGGTGAAATTTTATCATAATGGAAACAGCGACGAATCGAGTTTCAAAGTTTAATTCTCTCTCTCCGACCCGTCGACGTCGTCTCTGTTTCGCTCCCGTTCTCCCGATGGATAATACACTGTTATTCATACCGGCACGTGATTGTGTCGTCGGCTCCACGGTTCCCGTCGTTTTCGTTTCGCCCAGCAGTTTTCCATTAATATGATAAGAGCTCGGGAGCCGCGTAACGGAGAGAGCGAGAGCGAGTCAGTTGTAACATCGGCGGAGTAACTTAAATTGTACTCTCGTCCTCCCCTCGTTCTTGTCATACAACGACGGACGAGCCGCCGACGGAGACGAAACGAATGTCGTACGATACTTTACGATTATAATGACTTTTCTCTGTTTCGATCGATAATACTTAACGAGCTCGGAGAGACATTGAAATTCCGCGATTTCTCGCGGAAGCGTCCACGGTAACATAAAGGTTTGCTCATTTAAACAAAGTTTCTTGTCCACGAACGTACACAATATTTTTCTCGGTAATTTTTTTTTTTTAATTATATTTCAGTTCTATTGACAATGCCTTTTACGAAAAGAGAAGAAAAAAATTGTAAAGTTAACAATAAAAAGGATTTGAAGCTTTGTGGACAAGAAATGTTTCTTAAGGTAGTCCTTGAGGTAGGTTAAGTCCTTGCGTCGTGGCTGACGCCACCTAAGTTCGAGAGAAAAATCTAAAAAAATCTGGCATATCGAAGGTGCGGAAAAGATTGTTTTTACATAATTATAATTCGTAAATGTTATTAACAAATTACTGAAAAAAAATTGTGTAACAAATTACCCAGCAAGCTATTTTTTTTTGCTACGAAAATGATTTGTCAATTTTTCTGAATAGGTATGCATTTTTTCAGAATTTTATGTAAAGTTTTAAAATTGCGATTTTAAACAAATTTTAACATAAGGAAAACCCAATTATCAAAGATTACATAAAATCCTAAAAAAATTCACACGTATTCACAAAACGTAACAAATCATTTTCACGAAAAAATAGGTTGCCGGATAATACCTTGCATCATTTTTTATTACACTAATTTGTTGATAACATTTTGGAATTACAATGTGCCGATTGAAGGTAATGGCTGATGTAATATGAGCACCCGATCGAGTATCCAAATTTTTCTGGCTCTCCATTCGAGCTCCCAAGCCGAATCCGACTTAACCGCGATCCCGCAAACAATCCCATTGTTAACGTCTGTTTGAAGAACCACTCCTTCCGTTCCAGGAAGCCATCGGTTAACGCGACGAGGATGGTCGACTGCCAAATCAGCTGTTCTTCATCCTGTTCATCTGCCGAAGTATCTCCTAAGCTCAGCAGTTCATTCCCACCGGGAGTGAAGGATGGTTATTATTCGGGGTAAGTTATCTTCCGCATTGTCTTACGATCGAGGGGGCGGGGGGGGGGGGGGGAAAGGAAGCTCGACCGCTCCGCAGAGTTTCATTGAATCCGGTTGAGGTCGAACAAGCGCTCGCGAAAGAGACACCGGGGTTTGCGGCTACCGAGAAAGGCAGTCGAGTGGATTACCGGGGCGATCCCGATGGCCGGAGTGCAGGGATTGCAGAAACGAGTGCGAGCTTCCCCGGCGCTGCCCGGTAGCTAAAATTCCCATCCTCCCTCCATGCAAACGCCAGATGTGCAGCTTTCTTTATGTTATGTCGATACCGCAGAGAGTATTCTCGGCTAGCTTCGGGCGGAGAAGCCGGGGAGCGACGCATCGGCTCACGAAAGCTCGGAACTTGCCTTTTATACATAGGGTAGAGCGGGGCAAAATGGGGCAGCGGGGCAAAACGGGGCAGTCGGTAAAACTAAACTTTCCAATAATTTCTGGATGCCCGCGTTCGCCCCGTCGATACGTCAGGATTTTCCGCGCCGTTTTGCCCCGCGGTTCGATCCAAAAATTATTAGAAAATGTTGTTTTACCAGATTGCCCCGTTTTGCCCCGCTGCCCCATTTTGCCCCGCTCTACCCTATACATATATACATGTATACGTATGTATACATGTATATATTTCGTACCCACGTGGAACGAAGAGCAGAGGAGCTTTTTCGTTTTTTTCGTACTCTGCGAACCGCGGCTCTCGGAGGATTACAATGAATATCGTCGATTGTAGATACGTATATACAATTTACGGCGAGCTCGAATAATTCTTGAGCTAACGAGTAGTTTCCTTCTCCCGGGCGCTAACGGCGCGAACCGCCCGCTTTCTCCCTGTCCCGCCGGAGTTTTGCGTGGAATATGCAATTTTTCTGTTCCATAACTGCACGGTTACCGAGGAAAAATTCATTAACGCTCGGGGCGAACGCGTTTGGGAAGCTCTGCGAGTTTCACTGCGCGCCTCTCGGTGCAGTCACTTCGACTGGTAACCAAGGAGCTTTCGCGATTCTGACGCCTCTGGCCGCACCGTGAACCGTGAAAAGGGAAATTTCTCGACTCCTCCGATCAGCCGCATAAAGCAGCAAGGGTCCGAGGCAATTGGCTCGGGAAAACTCGGTGCGTCAGATCGGCGAGGGAGGAATAGACGATGATGGGAGAGAGCAAATTATTGCACGAGCCTCGGTTACTCGCTGTATTCGCTACGGAAAAATCCACTCGGCTGTGGGGTCGACGATGACTGGAGGAGCCGGAAGAGATTAAAAAAAACTTCGTGCTCGGGTCATCACATTTTTTAACCCAACGCAGCAGTTTCCTCGAAATTGAACCGTGTCAGAAAAATAACCTAGAATTTTTAATATTTTCTTTTCTCTATTTTGATAAATTGTTTGAATTGTTGTAATTGAAATTTTTCGGAAGCGATCCGTGTCAATTGAAAACAATATCTTTGGTTAAAAATTAGTTTCCCGCAACGCGATGTCAAATCGATGGGCGAGGTATCTAAATTAACGTTAAATAAGTATTTGACTGAACACCGAATCGTGATTCGTAATTGACGATAATTCATTTAATTGAAATAATTTGATAATCGATGATAATTCATTTAATTGAAATAATTTGATAATCGATGATAATTCATTTAATTGAAATAATTTGATAATTGATGATAATTCATTTAATTGAAATAATTTGATAATCGATGATAATGTTAATTGATAACAATTGAGTAATGGAAGCATCGGGCCTCGATTAGTCCTCACTGTATCGCTCCGTCCATCCCTGTTTGAGGAAAAATCCTCGTCACAAAGTGTGCCGATATGGATTCGTAGAAGCCACCCTTCCGTTTCTACCGTTCGATTCAACCGTTTAATACCGCAGAGTCAGTTAACGTTCGGAGCTTGCCAACCACTCGGCAAATGCAGTATCGAAATATGCTGCACGCCATCGGCACGAATTACGATCTCCGATCAGTGCAACTCAAATATATCGAACGAGGAACAGAGACCGTAGAAAATTACAAAATAAAAAAGAAAAAAAAATTGAGAAACCAGAAGACGATCCGGATTCGCGACGATGAAGGAGCAACGTGTAAATACAAAAGTTTAAGTCACTTTCCATCAACTCGCGGTGGGTTAACGTGGATGCAAGAAGTCACGCTTAACCGGCTTCCGACTGATTAAGATTTTAATTGGAATCTCGTTGTCGGAGCCCGGGGATCGAGTAGTCGCAATATTTGCAAACAGGGTTTTGCCGGGTTTCGCCGAGAAACAGGAGAAAACTGCGAGATCCGAACGCCGTGAGAACTCAACGATCGCGGAATCATCGATGCTCTCGCGCGTCTTCAAACGTTAATTGCGAGCGTGCCATTCCCGGCCCGTTCCGCGGGGCTTTTTGTCTCGCCGCTCGCCGGATGGAAGGCACCGTGAAATTGGCAATATTGAAATTATAAGTCGACCCGGTCGGCGCGGAGAGAGAAAAAGCTGGAAAAGATCCACCTCGAGATACTTCGCTGGCTTTAATGTTTCCGATATTTCTCAACGGTACATTCCAGTCTTTGAGCACTCACCGATGGCCCCGCCTTCCTCGGAGCCTTTGCAGAAAGGAGAGAAAAATAATGAAGAAAAAATAATATTGAAAAATTAAACATCTATAGATAACTGCGTCGAGAGGCGTCAACAGATATCATCTTTCTCAGGTGCTGTTTCCGCTCGGGCGGTGAGAGAATCCGAGAGCGGGTGGCGTTAAGTTCGTAGAAAGAATACTCGGGGAAAGAGGGTGACAGGTTAATTGCTACGTGCTCAACGAGGTCTGTGGAGGAGGCCCAGGCAGTTCGCTGGATTTCACACCGCACTCTTTCTCGCAGCAGCAACGGCGGAGCCATGGCAGCCGGTCCAATATCAATCCCCCGGTGCGCTGGCTCTTCGCTCCATCTCCCAACCTCTCCATCTCCTCTCGCTCCGTGCGACACTCTACGATCTCTCGAGAACGAGTAAAATATCACCTGTTATTGCCAATGACACTCGGCAAAACAAACCGGATCTTCAATTAATCTCGACTTGCGTGTATAGCAGTGCTTCTTAACCTTGGGGGTCCCCAGGGGGGTCCACGTGTATTTTGGGGGTCCATGGGCCCTACATTGAGAACAAGGAATGGTTGGTTTGAGCAAATGCGCGGTGACATACGTTCAAAGGTGTATTTTGTTGGTATAACAAATATGTTTGTTTCAATTCACAATTTTTTTAATAAATTGAAGCAAATAATCGTTTAACCAAACAATGCTCTATTTGTACCAAATGTCACCGCGACATTTGGTTAATTCAACCAATTTGTTTTCTCAGTGCAGGTTAAGAATTCCTGGTGTAGGGTAAAAGTGGGAAATATGGCCCGGTCCATATATCATTGAATTACGTGTTAATCGAGGTGGTCCATATTCACCACTTTTACCTTATACAGTATAAGGTGTTTTGTCGCGTCACACCATCACCGATGCAGTGTAAGTCGATGCTGCTCTTCGAGGTATGCTCCGCGGCTGCCACAGAAATATTAACTATGCGCATCCGGAAACTTAACGCTGCGGTACAAGTTTCGCTCTTGGTACGAAAATTCGTATCAAAAATTCATATCCGAAAAAAGGTTTAAACAGCAAACATATCGGTATACGAAACTCCGCAATGTTCCTTTTCTTGTTAATTTTGCAATTTTTTTTCTCATTACTTTTGCAATATTTTCTCATGATAATTTTAATCGATGATATAATGAGTAACAAAAAAACGTTGTAATTAACGAGTTAAAAATTGTGGATTTTTGAGAACACGACGTTTGTTTTAAATGAAAATATGTGTATAATTTTTTTTTTTTACTTTTTCCTTGTGTATTGTGTCTGGTCGTAGAGCGTGCGATGCTCCGATGCAGTGCGTATCGATCTCCGATATTTAAATTTCGGTCAAGTGCCTTTAATGCGGCGTTGCACATATTCGGAGAACAATCGCAAACACCGTGCGGACTTTACCGAGCGCGTATCCACCCGTGGAGTCAACTCCGCAGCGAATGGTCCATTCCCGATGAGATATTGAAACGAAGCGCTAGAGCGGAGAGAGGTGGGGGGATGTCTAATGTATCCGCGGGCATTACTCGACGAGTGTGTTTCCGAAGCTTTGTCCAAAGCCTCCTTCATCCCTCGCACAGCAGAGATTCATTCCGAGCAACGACCATACAATTTTATGATTATTTTTTCATGCGTTATTCGAAAACATTTTCCAGCGTCTTTTATTCAGCCCTTTTTTCCTAAATTTATTATATTTTTCCTATATGTAGCCCTTTTTCCTAGAATTAAAAGTAGAATTGAAGTAATAATTTTTTTCTTTGGTAGCCCGCATCCGAATTTTGCGTGGGTCAATGATATTTTTTTTCAGTGTGCAGGATCGAGGTCATTGTCAGCAAAACTTTATTTGTCACTCGTGCATGAATCGCGGCACTTTACATGGGCAGTCTTGCGAGCCGAAAGTGGCCTATTGCATGCCAGTCGTGAACCTGTGGTGAAATGACAGGATCGCGCATGCGCAGTTCGCATTCCGTTCACTTTCGTCCCTTGGGAGTTTTCTTTCGACGTTTTCCACCCTGGAGACATAAGCTCACTTTTCAGTATTCGTCTCGCGCGGCTGCCATTCCAAGTGCCGCGGATTCATGCACTTGTGACAAAAAGTATGATGTGGAACGAGGGTCGAATTGGCGATTGCGACTCGTGTGATTACAGCCCTCGCTTCGCTCGGGCCGCAAACTTCACACTCGTCGCAATCGCCAACCTTCGACCCTTGTTGCACAATATACTATTTTGTTCGAGCAAAAATGGGGATAGAGCTGTGACTTGTAAAGGGCTGAATCGATTGTTCCCTCTGTACTTCCGAAAACCCCCAACACTTAATTTCCATCCACTTCGAAGCCGCGTTTAAACCAAAGTGGAACTTTCTCCGCGAATAAAATGCCCATTCTATCCACGGGCACTTGTTATTCTTGCACTGTTCTCAATAACTCGCTTTCACCAATGTACATATCCATGAATAGAGGACCGGGATCGGATTGCGGTTTTCCCGAGCCGCCTACGCCCTCTCCCCGGCATCCCTCGCCCTTTAAACGGAGTATGAATGTTAAGTTACGAGATATATATATGTAGAGTAGCGATGCCGCACGCTGCAAGACGTCGCCACCGCGAGAGAAGAGAAACAATTTACCGTCGGCGAAGCAGTTTCTTCAACCGCTTCTCGACCAAAGTTTCACCTGTATAATTTGATACAAACTTCCGGGTGCGGCGTGCGGCGCGCTTCTCCCGCCGCTTCTTCCCGTATTCGCGAATATAACAATTTCAGTTGCACTTAACGTCACGAGATTAACAGACAACCTTGGCCCCCGGGGTTAACGCACGAGCGCGAACGACCCCCGAGTTAGCGCCGCATTTTCAACGTGGCCAAAACTTTTCCACGGTCCCCTCATACAGTGTAACTTTGATTGTACGAGAGATCGGTATTACATAGAGATTTCAAGAAGGGCTCGACGTAATTTGTCACGTCCAACGATAATGGATGTGGAACCAAAAAAAAAGGATCGACAAATTTTCATAATTTTTTTTTCATCCCCAATTCAGTCCAGAATGACGTCAAAGATAAATCACATTCGTTTTAAAATCGGGAAGAATTCGTTTGTGTTTCTACAATCCATCCGTTCCTCGTAACGATCGAATTCAGCTTCCGGTTCTCTTATTGAAAAGATATTACTTCGCGCGAGACGAAGATCGAAGAGCCACCTACTTTATCATCCTTTTTTTTAAACGTTTTTCGTCGTCCCACGACGGCGCGAAGGGATTTTCGTTGATCCACCGAGCGTTACTCTACGAAGCGTATTTTTTAAATAGTTGGATGGACACTTGGATTTTTGTCGAATTCCCTCTAAAGGCAGAAAATCGGAATTTTTGCCAAAACCCATTCGATGTATTTTTCCCCGTCGTTAAGCTACCTCAATATTTGATATGAAAGTCCGCGTCAGAAGCTTATGGGATTTTACATTCGGTATGTGAAATGTAGAAAACATTTTGGAGCACGTAAAGCTGCTCCAGTTGTTTATTATTAAAACAGACGTTTTAATGAAACAACGAGGACCCGCTAAAGTAGAAATTGGAACGCGTGCATTCGTTATTGACGCGAATAATAGCGTGTGTCGGAAGGTCGAGACCGGCACCGAATCCAAATACATCGTTGCATTATATTCCTGAAGTATATCGTATAGTTCGGGTGGTGAACGAGTAAATCCCCGACGGCTGCAGGGAGGTAGATCCGGAGACAGCTTTTCCCGTAGAATGAGTTTCGTATGACAGTAATGCGCGCCCGGGCTTTGCCAGTTTTATCCCGGCGTTTCTTCTTTCCAATGACCGGACACACGGTTACAGCCGAGACGGGACCCCGGATGGCTCGCTGACTGCGGGATTCCATTCCCGGTCGGTACGTCATTATTTTTTTTTCCCCCCCTTTTCGCTCACCTCGCCGAGGAACAATAGCCGATCGAGCGTTATTCGCGGACTCGTGTTCTTCCCGGCAATCGACAGCGGTACAGAAACGCCAAGGGATTTCCGTCAGGTCTTTCTTACTCCGCGACGTAAGTCTTTGTTGGCCCGCCACGTCGGTCGGTATTGACCGTCTCGCCGGTCGAGCGTGTCGGACAAAGAGACACGCAAGCCAATAACTCTATTTATTATCGTCTCTACCGAACTCTCGATATAAAACCGCTCCGCTTATCCTGCACCTATCGAGAGGACGAAATTCAGCAGGAATTCGACGGATGCTCCGAGCGGGACCGAATTAAAAAAGGGGAAAATAATAAATAGAGACATGTCGATGGAAGAACTGAGTCGTTGGGAATTTAAGTAGTCCGAGCGATACGGACCCGCCAAAACGCTGGTTTCAGGGGAAATTTAAATATTTCTCGATAGGATGAAAGTTTGCAAAAATCAACCATATGGGCGATGCTGCAAATACTGTTTTTATGTAATAATAATTCCAAAATGTTAATGACATATTAACGATAAAAATAATTGTTCAACAAATTATCTGGCAATTTAACTATTTTTTTCCATACAAATGTTTCGTTTATGTTTCTGAATAAATATGCAATTTTTCAGAATTTTTTGTAATATTTGAAAATCGCTTTTTTCAGAAAAATAAATGAATTATTTTTGTGAAGGAAAATAGTTAAGTTGCCGGGTGATTTGTTGAATAATGATTTTAATCTTCAACGTGTTAATAGCAAATTGGAATGATTATTTCACAAAAACAATCTTTGCAGCACCTCCCAACATACTTGATTTTTTCAGATTTTTTCCATCCAGAAGTGTTCGAAATTTTCTCTGAGACTCACGTTTGCCGGTACCGCTCGAACAACCTCAACGATGCCGACCGACGCATACGACCTAAAAAAAAGGAGAAAACAATCAGAAGCATATCGACTGAAGAACCGAGTCATTGGAAACTAACGATATGAATAGGCTTGCTCGTCGGTCCAACAGGTATGCGCATTGGCGATTGTTCTCTGCGAATCGAGGTAGACAAATGTGATGTGACGCGCTCGATAGGCCAGCTCGTATCGCGGCCCTCGGGGCTGAAGGAGAGAAAGTACCGGAAGTGCGCGGAAGGATATGCAAGCCTCGCTTCTGCCCGTGCAACGAGCATTCGTGCCGACTCGATTCGCGGCCGCGCACAAACAGAGCATATACTCGACGGTGGCCGTTTTACCTCTTCCTCGGAATTCTACAATACTGCTCGTTCCTTGGCAGTGCGTCTTGCGGCGCCGCGGAGTCTCGGACACGCCTTCTCAGCGAGACCGACAAGATCCTATCTGGCCCCGCTGGTTCTCCGTAGCTTCTGTTGCTCCTGCTTTTGTGGCCGGCTATACGAACTGCATCCCTCCATATGCTCGACGACGACCAACAAAATTGTAATTCACGCCTCGGGCTCTGCGACCTGGGCCATATAATACCCATGAAGACGTATATGTATATACGAGCACACGTAGCGGGGTATTCCAGCGTTATTTACTCACAGCTACCCAGCGAAGCGGGACGCGCCTTGGGTCCTCTAATCGGACATGTAGGAGAGCTTGCGATTACGCCCCCCGACTACAAACCTTCTCCCGGTTCTTCCCCTCTCATCGTATTCTTCAGCGGCTCGCCCTCGTTTACTCTTCCGTTTTCTTACTCGTGTAAAACAACAATCTCGTCTACGATGGACTCTCGGTGGATCGACGATGTGCGTCTCCGGAAAGGCCTGCTGGAACGAATTGTAGATCTGCGGAATAGATTTCGAAAATTTAGATTTTTGGTTGAGGGGCATGAAAGATCTGCTGCTGGTCAATGGTCGACCAAGGAGGGGTGGTTTTTAAAATGATATTTTTTTGAGAAACAGTTACACATGCAGTTAATCACAGTTATTCATATGTTCATGCATGCGTACATGCATATGAATGAATACAGCGACAGAACGTATGCGTTTTTCAAACGGGGGACTCAAAAATACCCCCTCAGATGTTATTCTAAAAGACTACTGTTTATAGTAAAAAAAGTGAAAATTGTAATTTTAGTATCGCCTCCTCATAATATTCCTTTACTCACGAAACTTGTTCTACGAGAAAGCATTTCCTGTGCTTTTGGCTTCGTCATAGAGGAAGTTTTAAAAAACAAAGGGGTATTAGATAGATAGATGGATAGAAATACATTTATTTTGCTTTGGGACTCAGTCCCCTAAAAGCATTTACAGAGTGCGTGGTGAAATGTACAGTGTTTATAAAAATGTAAGGGTATTTTATGTAGAAAGTATATCGGAGTAACTGATATCGTTATTATAATGTCTAATGTTATTATAGAGAAAGTATAAGAAAGTATATGTGAGTTAGTGATGTCAGCTTTGGTATTGTTCGCTCGCTGTCGCGTTGATTAATAATATGAGGAAGCGATATGACAATATTTATTGACAGCTTTTTTCAACGTCAACGACGTGCTTGACCTTTGGGCAAAGCGGCTGTCCGATTCAGTTTCAGCGCGGAAAAATTCATAGAAAAAATATACCAAGATTTTTGGTCAAAAACGATATGAAAATTTCAATTTTTTTGTCAACGTCAACGTCGTGCTTATGTGAGATAGGAACCAAAAATAAGACCAAAATGAACGTTGCTTTAAGTCGTTAAATAATTATTATCATTAATGACAATCGTTAGTATTAATGCCAGGATCAGAAAGTTTACTCTATCCAAGATTTTCGATTATCGATTGCTCGCCGTCTACTTTTTTGTCGATCCTAAATAAACAATTAAAGGTTCATTTGCCGTCTTGGCAAAAATCCGAAAGTTCCTCCTAGGAGTCGTACATCATTTTTGCGCTTTGGTTCGCGCGGGCTGGCACGGCCGTCGAACGAGCTCTATTCATCGCGTACGCTTGCCATTCGATTGAACTCCGTTCTCTCGATCGTACACCGCACAGTGCCGATAGTACTGCGAGAGCGTATATAGATGAATAAGCGAAGTCGCGTGACCACGGTGTGGAAGGTTCGTGCGTATATCCAATTTCGCACTCACATGATTGCTTTGTTATTTTCCCCGCATTTTTTTTGTTATGTATCGAGCGAGCCTCTCTTTGTTCCGCAAACCTTCGTGATCGTGAATCCTTAGCGATAATTTGTTTATTTTTTCAACGTCGAGGAAGTGTAGATCGAGAGATCGCGCGTCGATGATAAACACGTTGATGCGCTGCACTCTGCGCCATAGATAAAATATTAATAATAATAACAACAAAAAATAAACATAGACGGAAAGGAGTGTTTAATGGAATAATTGCATGCCGTGGAATCACACACCAACGAGCCGGGCCGCGTGAAAAGCCCCGGCGGTGCATGAAAAATATTATGATAGATCGAGGGTGGCGTGGGAAATTAAATAGGTCGACGAGAGGCAGTCCGCCGGTACGTCGGTCGGCTACCGTCGAGGCGGACCCCGGATCCTCCGTTTTGGTCCCGTGAAAATGCACTGCCAGCCGGAGAACGGACTTCCTTATTTTTAATTCACTTTCGTCGTGGAGCGAGAGCAATGGGGGAGCCCCACGTGCTATCTGTCATACGCGACAGTCCACCCGTGAGCTCACGTTCCACACTCCCCCCCCCCTGCCCTCCCGTTTTATCCGAGCTAGCTAGCGGCTAGCCGGTATAATAAAACGGCGGGCCGCTGCTGCCGCGAGCCAAACTCCGCGATGAGAAAGCTCCGCGAAGGTTCCTCCTCAACCCGCTGACACCGAATTTATCGGCCCGAGGATTTCGAATACACAGCGGGTGGAAGTAACGCGCGATAAAAAAAAAGAAAAATAATGAGAGGGCGTAAAACGGTCCGAGGTGTGAGAAAAAAAATGATTGTTTCTCCGTAGGCGAAGAGAAACGATTATCTGTCGGAATAGCGTGTTTAAATGCGTTCCGTACGATTAATCCCTTCGGGCCAAAGAATTAATTGACGGGTAAGCGGAAGCGGTGATTTTGCTGCACAAACCAAACTTAATAAATCGCCACGAGCCGTTTTAACCGAGCAGTTGCGGTCGTACCGACTAATCGTTTTGCTCCGTGCGGAGCGCTCCGGAGAACTTCATGCATCATCGTGCGGTATCATCCGATTGCGCACGACGATACCGCACCGAGGCCCCCGGGTCGTTTCGCGCTGGAGGGTGGAGACGATCCACCGCGCGTTACACACGAACATCACTCTGAGGGGCTGCAGAGCCGCGAAAGACCCGGAAGCGCGTTGAACAAGGGAGGGTCGTCGGGGTTGCCCAACGGAAAAGATAGCCCGAGAGACGTTCCACAGGTGCGTCATGAAAGTGATAATTAACGTCGTCCATTGATAAGAGATAAGTGAGAGGGATTAGCGTGTAGTTGCCAAGGGGAGACTTCGGCCAGCTGCTTCGCGTCCCGTCTCTTCCCACACGGTTTCCCGTCCGAGCGGTCTCGGCTCGCGTGTATTCGATTCCCGAGTTTTATCCTCACGCATCCCCGGCCGAACTTAGCGTGAAGCCGACAGGCTTATCGAGTTTCGTTGCCGCGGACTCCGGGGATAACAACTCGGCCGATCAGCTTCATCCCGCCGGCGCGCCACGAGGCGGTCGTATCCTTGATGCCGACATAACGTCTTTCTACGTGCTCCAGTCGACGCTACCACCACAGTCAGCCCCGAACAGAATCCCCCTGCACGTACAGCGGGGCCAGCGAGGGAACACGTTGTCGGGGTGCGAGAAAGCGCGTCTGCGCGAGGACGTAGCGCGCGCGCTGCCCCAGCACGGTGCGACACGGGGTGGTTCTCCGCCTCGCCGTCCTCGCTCTCTCTCCCTCCCGGGGCTTCCGTCCGCCGCGCGAGAGAGCGAGAGACGAGGAAGCTGGCTTGCTCGCTGCTAGGCTCGCCTCGGCGGCGATCCCTCTCAGTCGGGATGCCGGTCGTGCACCCTCGCCGCTCTCGCGTTACACTCCAGTTTCACCGCGATGATCGGTGAGCGCGCTACCGACGCGGCAGCAACCGGTGCTGCTGCTCGCGCTGGTTTTATCGTTGCCGCCCGTTTTGCCACGTTGTTGTCCTCGAGAACTACCGCTGTCGCCGCAGCTGCGTTTGCCCTTTTCACCGTCGTCGGACTCGCGCGGACCGACACGCCGCCGACCGTCGGTGAGTGGCTGCAATTCAGTATGCAAGGATTTCGCTCTTCGGAATGTTAAAAAAAAAAAAAATAAAAAAAAACAACGCGTAGGTCGAGCGGACGGGAAGTCGCTGCAGGTTAACGAAAGAATTCGAGCTCGATCCTCCGTCGACCGGTGTATCGGTAAGTTCGGGTCATCGCGAAGACCCCGAGCGTCTTCCGCGGGGAAGCGCGAATAGGGCCGGCGGCCCGCGTGGGAATTATCGCACGCGCTCCCATGTCACCCTCCTCTCTGCGACGCTCGTACTTTCCGCGCACCGAGAACTACCGTACGCTCCCCCGGCCCTCGACGTAACTACCCTTCCACGGGCACTCCGAGCGTGTTAGAGGCTCGATCTCTCGGGCGAAAGTTTTGAGCACTCGCGGTTTTAACAACACCGTAAAAACTTTTCTTTGCCCCGGCGCGCGGAGGCTCGAAGCTCGAACTTTTATCATTCATTCGATCGGGTCTGCGAGTGTTGCACTGTATTTGCGTGTGTGTGTGTGTGTGTGTGGGAGTGCGAGTGTGCGAGAATTTTTCCGGGCCAAATGACGCCACTTTGCCACCGACGAGAACCCTCGAGAGCCTGCAACGTTCTCGTTAACAGCGCTCACTGATACGAGAGCAACTATGACCGCGTGAATCACGGGCGAGAGCGTAACTTTCGCGGAAATTGCGAACCCATAAACGAATGGCCCGCGGTAAAGTCAACAGAAATAACGGTGGTCGATGAATTCCTCTATGCGCAAATAGATTATTATTTACCGATAATTAGTCCAGTTTTGGTCATTTCGTTTGCCGAATAAATTGCTTCGTGTTACAATACAAATTGCGCTGGTAACGCGCTGTGTACCGATAAAAGGGACCTGTACCGTGTAACAAGGGTCCTCTGCGTGTGTCGCGTCCCGGTCGGCACGGTGTAGTCGCGGTGGATAAAATTCACTAGGTGAGAAACACGACGAGAGAGCACCCGGATATTTGGAACTCAAGTGGCGCGTGGTTCGCTCCGTTCCGGAATTGGACAGTGGCAAAGGTCGCTTCGATTTCGAACGGAGGGACAATCGAACGTATATGCCGGTGCATACGTGTACAGTTAGGCACGGTGCAATTGGCTTCCCGACAGCGGAGAATCACAATCGAGTTTCGAGCTTATCGTGACGTTCGTAGGTCGCCGAACGACAACTCGTACCGTTTCGAACCTGTTCGGACGGTGAAACGCGAATCGTGCGTGCTGGGGGTACGCATTCCCGTTTCATTGCCCGAATTGTACCGGCGACCTGTGTTCGTGTCCCCGTTTGTTAACCCGCCAGCCCGACGATCCACCACCCCCTCCCCCCTGACGACCGGTCGTCGATTTTCACAGTGGAAAATCTCGTTTTACCCGCTCAACTTTCTCTCGTCCACCCTATGCTTATCTCTGTTTCTCTCTGTACCGCTGTCGTTCGGCAGCCGGCCACTGCTCGTTCGCACCCATGAAAGCGGCGAAACAAGTTTAATGAGTTCGGTGTGTCGTTTTAACCCCCGTCCACCCACCCCATCCCCGATGCGAGCGGGACACTGGTCGCTGGCGAATTCGCACAGCCATTCTCGTAGAGATGTACACTTCGACGCTCGCCGTCCAAATTCTGGTTCCAATGTTTCGTGAAAGCGGGTCCAATGGATTTCGCCAACGGTTCCCTGTCCGGCCGGATCGAGGCGTATACCATTACCACACGGAAACAAACCTTTGCTCACTGAAGTATCCTTCGTGGGGGTCGTGTCGCTGACAAATCGTGCGAATGAAATTGGAGTGCGGTCGAACATTACGATGATTCGGTGTGTTCGGAAGAAATCTATCTAATCCAATCTAAAACAGCGATGGAATCTGATCGATGAATCAACGAATCTCCAACGCAGTTCGATGATTTCGTGTGTTCGGAAGAAATCTTTCTAATCCAATCTAAAACAGAGATGGAATCTGATCGATGAATCAACGAATCTCCAACGCAGTTCGATGATTTCGTGTGTTCGGAAGAAATCTTTCTAATCCAATCTAAAACAGAGATGGAATCTGATCCGTGAATCAACGAATCTCCAACGCAGTTCGATGATTTCGTGTGTTCGGAAGAAATCTGTCTAATCCAATCTAAAACAGAGATGGAATCTGATCCGTGAATCAATGAATCTCCAACGCAGTTCGATGATTTCGTGTGTTCGGAAGAAATCCATCTAATCCAATCTAAAACAGAGATGGAATCTAATCCGTGAATCAACGAATCTCCAACGCAGTTCGATGATTTCGTGTGTTCGGAAGAAATCTATCTAATCCAATCTAAAACAGAGATGGAATCTGATCCGTGAATCAAGGAATCTCCAACGCAGTTCACCGATGACAATCCTTTACTGTATTTACCTTGTCGCAGCTTTCGAGTCGCTCTGCTGAACAAAATGCTCATTATCTTGAACTGAGGATTCTTTGACTCAATCCCAAGCTCTGTTTGGTGAAAAGTTTGATTTCTTTTTTGGCACACCGGTCGCTGTCTTCACGATTGTCTCAATAAATGTTCCACTCCGCTGACCCATGGGTTGAGCGCAATTACATTACACACCGGCTGAGTGCACCGCGAAGCTTAAGTGTGTACTTTAATGTTTACGTGGAAATACTCGGCGATAAGGAGACTCTTCGACTGGCGTCTGAGGGGAGTTTTCCAGCAACGAATTTGACTCACAATCGGGCGAAGGAGAGGAAGGAATGCCGGGCGAGAGGCTGAGGAGAGCGAACTTGTGCTTTAGCGAGTCGAGATCGGAAATGCACTTATCGAGCGACTGCTCGACGAGCGGAGAGCCGGAGAGTTCGAGGATGACGAAACGAAAAGCTTTTCGGCATTAACGGTCCCTCAATCGGGCCGCAGCCAGTCGCAGTTGCATATTCCTTGAACGATTTCGACGCGCTTACTTCCGAAGCTTCTGCCTCAAATTATTTGGAGCCGTTCGGTAATGGTCATGGCCATCTCTCCGCCATTCCTCCCAAATATCGGACCGACCGACCGGGCGAGGAAAGTGTCCATTTGGGGACTCTCGCGGAATTGAAATGCTTTCGGTGCAACTGCTGTCCGAAGCAAACCCAATGAGCGGTTTGCTTCGGAGCGGCTCTTCGACGTTCCCACCAATCGCTTTCCAGTCTCAAAGCCTTCTCGGAAAAACATTGATCCCTCGATTGCGACAAACGACTATTTACCCGGCGTTCTGCGAATTAAAAGTTTATTAAAAGTTGCGATAACTAAAAGTTGATGTTTGTCCACGGCTTCGACCAGGTGGACTGCATTAACGTGAAAAAAAAATTCGCGCGACGGAAACTTCGATAGCCTCGATTGACTACGCCCAGTTCTTCGAGGGGATGAGAGAAAAAAAAATGGAAAATATTACTTTGACGAAAGTTGTCAAAGAGGCTAATATTGAATGAAGCTCCGAGCGAAGTCTCGGAAGCGAGATACCCGGACCGAACTTTTTCCGGACAAATCCCCGACGATCCAGAGTTAATTTGAGCGCAGCGAGAAGCGGTGACTTTGAGAGAGGAGCCTGCCATTTCGATGGCTCTTCTGTTTCTGCCATTTTTTAATGGTTTTTTTTATCTTTTTTTTTGGACTTGTATCTGGCTGTGACGACATTCGCCAACGCGCGTTTCGAGTCCTCTTTGCATTATTCTTACCGGTAAAAAAGGAGGTTCTTTATGCAAAGGCAGATAGATGCTCCGGCAGCCTCTCCTCGGGACGTCTAACAAATATAGGTGTGTAGATGAAAGCCCGCGGTTCGCCGCGAACGAAGCTTCTTCCTCCGGCTCGCGAGTCTAGCTGGCTGCTGATTTACAGAGGAGCGCTCACTCCTGGACAGAACATTTCCGTCTCGGCGGAGATAAATCGGCCCTAGTCACGCATCTGTTTTTCCTCTCGTTTTCTTTCGCCGAGTGAGTCACATTGCTACAAGTTTCGTGCATTATACAGTGGGAATTTCGCATACCATTTTGACAAAAATCCAACAACAAAAAAATCCATGTCAAGGGAAATCTCGAAATACCTTCTCGTCTTGTCGGTAGCAAAAGCTGTCTTTAGTTTCTCGCGCGGTTCAATTATCTTCAACTTCATTTCTTTATGTATTTATATTTATTTTCTCCTTCACTTCCAAGCTTAGAAATCCCCGTGGTAAATTGTTCGCCGGTACTTCGAGGATACCCCAGTGCCTTATACAGTGTATAATAACAATAATCTTGCATACTATTTTGATAAAAATCCAACATAAAAAAACAGCAAAATTTCAACATATCGGCTGCAACATAAACATTCCGCCCGCGCGTTTCAATTATCTTCAACTTCACTTTTTTATATATTTATATTTATTTTATTTTTCGATGCATCGATCAATTCTCCTCCACATCCAAGCTCAGAAATCCGCATGGTAAATTGTTCGCCGGTACTTCGAGGATAGCCCAGTGCCTTATACAGCGGGAATTTCGCATACTATTTTGACAAAAATTCAACATAAAAAAACAGCAAAATTTCAAAATATCGGCAGCAAATAAAAGTTTCGCCCGCCCGTTTCAATTGTCTTCAACTTCATTCCTTTATAAATTTGTATTTATTTTCCTTATCGATACGTCGATCAATTCTCCTCCATCCTCAAGCTTAGAAATCCCCATGGTAAATTGTTCGCCGGTACCTCGAGTATAGCCCGGTGCCGTGCTCAATTTAAAACGTCCGGAGTAGGGTTCCCATGGGGATTGAGTGCGCGGGTTGCAATAACACATTTCTCTTTCTTGAAGTAGAATTGAGCGTGCGTCGAAAAATACTGAAGTGTATGTGGGCCGCCGCGTTGCACATATCTCCGTGGTCTGTTCGCGTGTACACTGGATGGATCTACAATGTTCCTCAGCGCATAGGGTACACACCTCTTGCGAGGTAGTCAACCGGCGGCGCTGGAAACTCTCCTCTAGCCCCATTGAAATGTCTTCGCTATTTCCTCTATTTTTTTTAGTTTCCCCACAGGCGTATACAAAGTAACACGCCGGTGACCACGGCTTCAGAGAATTTCTACGCTCGTTTGCAAATGAGTCGGACACGAGGCGCAGCCGGTAGAACGAGCGTGACTCTACAATCCGGAGGTTTCAAGCCGACCCCGGAGGTGGTCGGCGACGTACTGTGGCTAAGCCGGGAATTGGAGTGCAGTTTCTCCTCTCTTTTGCTGGAACCACCGCATTACGCGCTCCGACTGTCTGAGCGAATTCTTGACTAGGAGAATTCGCTGCTTTTGCGTGAGAAAAATTAAAAATATAAAGAGATTAAAAAGAACCCGTTGTGAGAAACTAAAAATATTGCAGGCTGAAATTTCGTTTTAATTTTGAAATAATCGACTGTCAATAGTCAACGGTGCGTGCGCCTCTGATTTATACAAATATGAACAACTCTACGATATGCATCCGCACGGACGGAAAGCTGTATCCGTGAAGAGTAAAAAAAAATTATATTCGTTGTTCCTCGTAAAATTTACGCGGTACCAACCCATTTCCAATTCTGCTGGATACAGTTGTAGCGATGCATCTTGGTCAATACCGCCGGGCGGAATAGAATAGGGGAGATCGTGGGATTCCCCGTACAGTTTCGGAGTTATAGTTCTGCCGACGGGCGTAGTTTCCTCCCTCTTTAACCGTGGACGATCCCCTGCGGTTCTCGTCCGCTCGGCCATCGCCGTTTTCATTGTCTCGTTCCCGTGGCCCGTTATTACATCGGTGGCCCAGAGGTGACGGCTATACCGCGTCGCAGAAAACGCTTTCTTTCATCAGTGACGAACGATCTTAGCGGGAATACCGGAGGCGCATGTGTGGGGACAGACGGGCAGAATGGGACAGTGGGGTAAAACGGGACAATCGGGCAAAACTCAATTTTCCAACAATTTTTGGATGCCCCATTTTGCCCCGCTCTCCCGTACATGTCGCGAGACCTCCCGCTCGCTAAGGTTCCAATTGCAATTCGCGTACGGGGCGGACTCGCTTAAGTTGGAACCGAGCGGTATTTCAACGATAAGAATTCAAGAACAACTGTACGTAAAGTTCCCCTCGTTAACCGAAAAAGCCTGTACGAAATTGCAAGAATTGGAGGTCGAATTGAAACAACATTTATTTTCTTTGGCAGCTCGCAAGTAAATTGTACTTGAGTCATTGATATTTTTTTCAGTGTGAACGCCGTCCAACATACACTGTAAAAAAAATCGTATGAAATTTACTGCACTGATACTGGCAGTTTTTATGCATAAAACGTTATATTAAATTTTATGTACAATTGTGATAAAAAAATTAACGTGCAGTATATTAAAAACTTTATACACAGTTTACGTTAATTATACTATAAAAGTACTTTAATTCCAATAATTTACTTTAATTTCGCTCTAAAAGTCCATTTATTTTTCATGACAATCGTGCATTAAATTTAATGTACCAGTTTTCGCATAAAAACTTCTAGTCTGCTACATAAAATGTACATCTTTTTAACAGTGTCAAGTGTTAGTTAACAGTTTTTTTTCACATCACACTTTCTACTGAATTTTTCTCTGCATCACCGCTTCTCAACATTGGCCTCGATAACACGGTAATGTGAACCAGGCCTGGAAAATGCATGTTGCGGCGCCCGAGAGACGGGAAGAACGATCTTGTGTCACAAAATCGATTTGGAACAGTTTGCAAGGTAAATCCAAGATTAATCCCGCGCCTCGACTTCCCCATACTGTTCAGCCAATGCTCTTCAGCTTAACCCTCTTCACCGAATGCAAACAGGCACGCATGCCTGACACACATACCGTGCAGGATGCTTTACCGTTTTCCCCAAACATCTGGAGATAATTTCGGTACGGAATTGCTTTCGCGGGCGAGCTCTCTTCGGCAAAGAAATACCGCACAAGAATTCCGGATTTTAAGTTTTGCAAAAATCCATCCGTACCGTCCCGAAGTAATTTCGGAGAAACTCCACGATATTTGCGAATCGATCTATTCCCCGGCTGCACAGCGCAAAACGATACGCGCGCCTAGATAGCGAAACCTCAATCACTCTCCGAACGATCGAGAAAGCTCTTATCCGACGAACGTTGATGTCTGAACGAAGGCATTGAATTATTGTGGTAAATCGCAGCGGTATCGATTACACGAACGAATTTCGCCGCGATGTATCTCACGTTCGGTCCGGGCATCGCGGTTTTCGGACAGAAATAGTCGTCGAATATATCTTCCTGTACGCCGGGAATCTTGATATTGCGGCGAGGATGGACCGCAGGACCAGAATCTGGCTGAACCGCTAGATTTGATGGACCTGCGCGAGAACCAACGGAGATCCTCGCGGCAGTTCATCAAATCCACTGTGAAACACCGGAGCAAAGATTGAAAACTGACCGACCAGATCGAGTATCAGTTAGCCCCACAAATCTTCTTTTCATCGGTAGCGACTTCGGAAAGCGAGCTGTGCGGTTGTGCGAAAACGCTTGCGAATAGAGTACAGAAAATTTCTCCCCCGGGCTCCTCGAATATGACACCGAGGCTGACGTCGGGCTACTATTGCTCCTATGCGCGGTTACATTTACCGTCGCCGACAGCTGTTTGAGGATGCTCGAGGCCCTCGTCGAGGAGCTGAAAGGCTGCTTGTCTCACCCGGCACTGCGAGGCTGAGAGGAGAAGAGCTACATAACCGGAGCGGCGTGGGTTCGCAGTAGAAAACGGCGGGTCGGGGAAACAAGGGTGACAGAGAGCGTGCTTAATAACGCTAATTGCAGATCTCCACCCGCTCCACCGGCCGCGGCCAACTTTTATAATTTGGTTTTCCCGTGCGGTGGCGAGGGGGGAGGTGGGGCTAAAGCTCTATAGAGTTAGCGCGAAGGTTACTGCCGGGATTGGTTGGTAACGGGCACGCCGCTGGTTCACTGGCATATGCAGCTGCGTACCGTCCAGACGATGAGAGGAACCGCACACTTTATACCCTCCAGCTCTCTCTCGCCCTCTTGTTCTCGCGCCGTTGCGGCGGCACGGAATGGGCGCGAACTCCTCCGCACACCGCCACCGAGTGGATATGGATAGCCGGTCATTTGCACCTTCCGCACTGTTTATCTCACCGAGCTAGTTTATTACGGCGTAAATCTTTCGGCCATCCGATCGGGACTCGCTATTTTTTTATACGAGATTTCGCCAATCTGGAAGATTTTGCCAATCTGCCCAGTGTAAAACAAAAAGCTGTTTGATACTTTTGTACTTAGACGACGTGTTTACACTTTGTGTTTACACTGTGAATTTTGAAGATCTCACAGAGAAAACAAAAATCAATTGACTCAACAAAGTGTGCTCTCAGGGGTGGCGAAACAAATGCTTGGTCAATCGAAAGGAACATCTCGTTGATCAAACTAACAACCGGATTGAATGTTTCTTTACTCGGTGCGACAATTATTTCGTTCGATCGACCAAACATTGTTTCGCCACCCGTAAGCGCTCATTTTGCCGACTCGATAGATTCTTTTCTTGTCAGCGCCGATTTACACGGGACCATCGACGGTGTCGGATGCTGATGATTTTTTTGCGCATGTTGTAATATCACTCGTGACCCATCAAGTCAGTCTATTACGGCGTGAGTCTTTCGGCCAACCGACTGGGACTTGCTATTTTTTTATACGAGATTTCGCCAATCTGCCCAGTGTAAAACAAAAAGATTGTTACTTTTGTACTTAGACGACGTGTTTACACTTTGTGTTTATAATGTGAATTTGGAGATCTCACAGAGAAAAAAAAATCAATAGACTCAACAAAGTGTGCGCTCAGAGGTGGCGAAATAAATGTTTGGTCGATCGAAAGGAACATCTCGTTGATCAAACTAACAGTCCAATCGAACGTTTCCTTGCTCGCTGCGACAATTATTTCGTTCGATGGACCAAAAATTTGTTTCGTCACCCGTAAGCGCTCATTTTGTTCACTCAATAGATTCTTTTTTTTTTACAGCGCCGATTTACACGGTACCATAGACGGTATCGGATGCTGATGATTTGTTGCGCACGTTGTAATATCATTCGCGACATCGCCTGCCGCCAGGACGATTGGACGATCGTTAATGGAGAGGTAGAGGCGTTTGTTCGCTCGGAGAGAGTCGCTGCCTGCAGAATAGGGGAGGCGCACACAGGTTCAACAGTATGTAACCGAAGGCCTCGAATAAATTCGCATTTACCGGATAGGCACTACCGGACTCGTGTACCAACGAGGACCAACGCGGAAAGTCCATTAGGCAGGCACGATCGAGGCTCGGTCATTGCTGGCATTCAACGCCCGGTCGGTTTCCGTCACAAACTCGCAACAGGTACACACATAACGGATATACGGGGGGTTCGCTTGCAAATCTCCCGCCCGCGCCCCCGTCGAGCTATTAACCGTGCCCGGCCGAAAGAATAGGAGAGAGAAACGTCGACTGCCGCTCAAAGAGACATCGATAATTACGAAACTTTTCAAACTATATGGCTTCACCGTCCTGCGAAGTTGTATCGAGTACGAACGTAATAACTTTCGGTCTCGTTCCAATAACCGGAAGACCGAGTAGATATCCCTTCATTCAGGAATGACGCAAAGTTTCGAAATAGGGGGACCGGGGTGAAATGGGAACGCTAAGCGAAATAACGTTGCTATCACGATACCCGTACCGTATACTTAGTGTTTCTAATTAAAAAATGGGATTCCTAAGATTGGTTTTGAGGGTTTGAGAGAAAAGATTGTCGAGCGCAAAATCGGGTACGCTCATATCGAAGGGGCAAAACACGAAGTGGACGGACAGTCGGACAGTCGGACAGTCGGGCAAGCAGAGAACCAGGCAGCCAGACAGCTAAACAGATCTGCGTGTCTGGCTGTCTGACAGCCTAATTCTTTCCTACTCCCGTTTTACGCCCATGATTTGAGGGGACCCCATTTTGTCCTGTTTTAACTTACTGAAATTTATCACGTCGTCGCACTTTTGATTTTACATCCAACATGAAACTCTCACCTATAGAAAAAATCGCGAATAATAAAAAAAATTTGAAATGGATACAATTTAAAATAAAACAAAAATGGACATATGAATAATAAAAAAATATGAAAAAATGAAGTAGCACATACCAAAATACAGGTACAGCTTTTGGTTTCAACATCCGATTCGAATCTTTAACAGACGGGAAAAATGGCAAACATTTTAGCCGGAAAACATTACGCAGCGGTATTTACATTGTCGATACGCATCGCATGACAATTTACAGTACTGCTGTAAAGCGAATCCTGTTTTGCGCAGCGTTATCGCTGCAATGAGAAGAAAAAAAAATAGTTTGGCCCTACAAAATGTCCGAGTGGTGCGGCTACCGGCAACGAAACCAATTTGGTTGACTGAATGAAATTATTGTCGTAGTAAATTAATAAACGCTCGACACAACTGACTGTCAGTTCGATCAATGAGGTATTCATTTCGATGAACCAAACATTTGTTTCGCCAACCGTAAGTGCTCATTTTGTTACTCGAACGATTTTTTTTCTCAATGCATACAACAGTTCAACATTCTTTTTTTTGCTTTTAACAGCTTAAACGATATTATGCCCATGCACACGCAACGGCACTATTGTCCATCGAAACATCAGTGTTCCGCTGCATCTCGCACTTCGATCGAGGCTGTAATCACCCGCCTGCCGCGAATCTATAATCATAACCGATGAAATCCGTACATCACCGAAATATCGCGGCGAATGCGTTGAATTTTGGATAAAAGTGGTGAATATGGCCCAGCCCCGATTAGCACGTCAATGAGTCAATCAATGATGCATTGACTGCATCTATATGCGGAAATCCGATAATTATAGGCAAGCTTAGGATGGAAAGGAGCTTTTCATCTAATTCCATCGAAACATGAGTTCCCACTATTAACCTCGCGCTCTGTTCGAGGGAATTATTCTCTTCAATAATCGATGCGCCTTTGCCTTCCCTCATTAGATTTGCGCCAGATGTAATTTAATATGTATTTCATTATCCTCTTTTTTCCCTCTCAATCCGACAGGACAACGACACGATGCTCAGTGCCAGTTAGTGCCCGAAAGCTACTTGCGCGAATTTCGTCGTCCCCTGCGCTCCCGTCGCGGGCTTCCTCTTACCTACAAAGAAATGCTATTTCGAAGTTAAATTAAATATTTGCCAGCGGGCAAAGAGAGAAATAGTGGGAGGCTGCGGAAGGAAGAAGGGAACCACAGGCTGGAAGTTTTCGTTGGTGAGCCTTGTTAAACGTCACCATCGTCCTCGTTCCTTCTCGTTTCAGTTGGCCCCGCGGCTCTGCCGTCCTTAGTGGCGTTCTCGCCCTTGTCGACCCGGTCGTCGGAATCGTCGTCTCGAAGATCTCGAGCCGCACGCTGCCGGAGCCCCAGAAACTTGCACCAAACAATGCCGCCGCCTTGTCATGCCGACAGCCTCGAGAATGACGCGAGGCGGACTAAAGAAAAAAAACACGACGGCGCGAGAGGGAAAAGTGGAGGAAGCGAAGTATAGAAAGGAAGGAAGGACGGAAGGAAGGAAGAAATGAGCAAAGTGCGAGCGAAGGCCGAAAGAGGACGAGAAAAAGAGGTGTAAAAAATTTCGTGCCACGTCCTTGGTGCGAGTCGTTATGAAAAAAGGCGAGAGCCGTCGTCTCTCGAGATTAAAGTCGAGGATTCCGGCTTTCAGGCGTAACCATGCATGCCATGCACGGTACATGTTTCGAGGGAAAAAATCTCGGATGGCGGCAGAGACACATCGAATTAGGAATACGCTACACTGAAAAAAAATATATATATATATCAATGACAACTAAAAATTCGTTTGCGGGCCAAAGAAAAAAAAATATATATATTTGAATTCTATTTTCCATTCTTACAATTGCTGGGTTGAAACGATAACATGTCAGTTTGTTGTTTCAATATCTTATAGGATTGAAATAAGAATTTTTCTCTGGCAGCCCGCAAGCAAATTTTTCTCTTCAGTATAGAAAAAGTTGTTCGCTACACTTGCCGGACTGCATTTCCGGGTTACAAAGAGAGCCGTTCGAAAGAATGGTCATCCGGCGGAAGTGGACATTACCGAAGATTACCGCGCCGAATGGAGACAACGCTGATCGTCTTATCCGCGCGAATCTCAATACCCGTCCAAATCGTCATCGCAATCGCGCGACGCACTCGCTTGTACCCGCGAAACGTCTCACCCTCGCGAGAGCCAGGCAAAGTTTGGCAAAAAGTTTTCCCAAACTGTTGTGACTCGACGTCAAGAGCACATACCGTTCGCGAAAACGTTCTCTCGAGCCTTTTTTCGTCCCGTTCGCATTACCTTCCCCGCTGTCGCAGAGCCGTGCTTAGCAGCGCGCTTGTCACTCCAGGATAAGGGGTTATCCAATGGTTCTTGCTTGGAAAACTCGATTAAAAGGCTGCCGTAGACTCGTTCTACCGAATACTCGAAAGTACTTCTCGAGAGAGCGAGAGAGCGAGAGACGGAGTCCCTGCGGAATCGAAGAACAAGGTTATCCGGGAGTTCCATTCGGAATATAGGTAGTATATTGGTGGCCCGAGAGCCCGGGCTCTTCTCCGCCGGAGCCGCGAGCCTCTCCACTTCTGACTCCGTCTATTTGGCCGTAATAATAGCGAATAGGGCGGTTTCGCAGTCGAGCCGTTCATTAGACGATGCTCCATTGGCAACCCGATCGTCCATAAGCCAGACTATGCGCCGTGCTGTGGGAAATCATTGTTGCGTGCTTTCGCCCGTCCGACTATACGTGGCTCTTACTACTGCCCGGTCATGCAGCGGATAATACCCGAAGTCCGTACAGAAAGAGGGCTTCGGCTATTGGCCACGCGAACGACGACTAATCGACTATGTAACAATATCGGACATAAAGAGGAGCGGATCGGCTAATAACTGATCGCGGAACGGCTCAACCCGGCAGCCGCCCAACATACGTGTTCATTGTTTAACATACTTGCTGGGGGCGGTTGGCTCGGCTCGTTTCCTCGTATCGGCTGATTGCTTTCAGGATTGCGGCGCAGCAAACTCTGCAGTCTCATGACTGCGACCGATGCGCATTAGGCTCGGATAACTCTTTATTCGCGGGAACTCGTTTACAATTACCAAGAGAATTTATGTTCAATTCATCGTACCGCTATTCGTATCACTCGGTCAATTAATGTGGTTATAGGGTAAAAGTGGTGAATATGGCCCACCTCGATTAACACGTAAATCAATGATATATGGACCGGGCCATATTTCCCACTTTTACCCTAGCGTTACTCTGTTGCGCCGCGGCTCAACTATATCACGCAACAAATATGAAATAGAATAACAATGCGGGATCCTGTAATCATATCATGCAGCGGATAATATCCGAAGACCATACAGAAAGAGGACTTCGGCTATTGGCCATGCGAACGACGACTAAGGTAAACGTCCCAGTGACCGAACACGTCCCGGTCGCCGCGCAATCCCGAGAAGAAATTTTGACGCGTTACATCGGGCCCTGATAAGGTCCTGATAAGGGCCCGATAAAGCCATATCAGGACCCTATCAGGGCCTTATGTAACGCTCGAAAATTTCTACTCGGAAGCATGTGTGCAAGAGAGACGCAAATGCGATTTATCATGCATGTACGGGAACTGGGACTTCGCCCTTAGGTGTGCGGCCACTGGTACTTTTACCTTAATCGCCTATGTAACGATATCGGACATAACGAGGAGCACATCGGCTAATAACTGATCGCGGAACGGCTCAACCCGGCAGCCGCCCAACATACGTGTTCATTGTTTAACACACTTGCACGAGGCGGTTGGCTCGGCTCGTTTCCTCGTATCGGCTAATTGCCTTCACGATTGCGGCGCAGGAAACTCCGCAGCCTCATGACTACGACCGATGCGCATCGGGCTCGGCCAACTCTTTATCCACGGAAACTCGTTTACAATTACCAAGAGAATTCACGGTGTTCAATTCATGGCACCGCTATTCGCATCACTCGGTCAATTAATGAGGTTATAACGTTACTCTGTTGCGTCGCGGCTCAGCTATATCACGCAACGAATATGAAATAGAATAACAATGCGGGATCCTGTAATGACCGCACTCGTCGAAAAAAAGTCACCCATTGTTATCCAGCGCCAATTACTCGAGCTCCGTTCTGCGGCACAGATACCGATATTACTGTATCTATAAACCGGAATGTAAATGAGCGGAACGGGTTTATAAAAAAAAGGCAACCCACGCTGTTAAATAATATGCATATTGAGGAGCGATGAGGAGGGGGGGGGGGGGTTTCATTGTCCCTGCTGTCCATTCAACTTATCTAATTGCCTCGAATAAATTTAACGCGAAAAAATTTTCGTCAACGTTTCGCGGGTTGTTCGGCCACGCGTACACGCTGGCAGCCTCGCACGTATGTACGGTGTGACCGGGACGGGTACGCCTGGATTTCCTGGCTCCGTTTAATTGTATCGAGCGGCGAGGCGCGCAGATGTTGCCACGCGATCGGGCATCGCATAAAATGCGGCCAGGAGAGAGGAGAGTTCTGGCCCGGTAAACGTCGGGCGTGATATGCTTTTTTAAAATTGCATTTCAGCCCGGCCGAACCGACGAAATTTTTCATACCTGCAGGCGAGGGGGTTAAAAAATATTCGTGTCGCGTACCCATGGCCGGTGCATTTTCCGGCTGTTGCCGCTGACCGGGGCGACCCCGGCGGATAATAGTTGAACTTTTCGAGTGTGTGCCGGCGCCGCTGGCTGGGCAGAAATGAGAAAGGCGGAGCGAACGGCTAAGGAACAATTTCTGCGCTGCCGCTGCCGTTGCTCCTCAGCGGCACAAAGATCGTCGAAACTTTGCATAATCCGGTGTTGCGAGCTCGGCGGCACGTACCTCCCCGCGCTGGACTATAATATACCAGACTCGTATTATGTGAATGCGACTAAAAAAAAAAAAACCTGTATACATTTTTGAATTTATTTTTTTCAATCTCGCTCCTCTCGACCCATCAATATTTTCGCGTTCACAATGACTTCAGTCTCGGGCAGCATCGTCGATTCGTCGGGCAGGAATTCGGACTATCCGAGCGGAAATTGCATTTGCATCTGAGAACGGACGCGGAATCTGCCGCGAGGGAAGTGTTAAACCTCGCGAGCCTGGAAAAATAAATCCGTAAGGATTTCGAAGCGGCACCGCAGGCTGCCCCATCCGAGAGCACAACTGAGACCGTGGTACTCGATTCGCGGATGCTTTTGTCGCGAAAAACACCTTGAATGACGAGAACCGGAAGGGAAGGCGCGGGTCGATTTATTCGAAGTGAAACGCTTTGTGACTTCGCGCATGTTCTCAAAGTCGGTAAATTATCCGCCGCTGGGTTCTCGCACGTGTGTGTTACCCTCGGATCTTTCTGCATTGGTGAATCGCGTACGCGGGCCGTGTTGTTGTTGGAGTTCGAATCCATTTGCACGACAAAACGCGACGACAAACGTCGCACATGCTGATCTCTCACTGTCGCACGAACGGTGACGCGTATACGGTTACACCTGCCGCACGCGAGTTTCCCGAACATGTTCATCCAATTAAAGGGTCCCGCCTCGTGCCGCTCTAGCACCCAAACTCGACAGAGCGAGTTTATTCCACCGCTGGTGTCGACAATTATCTCGTGAATCTCCTTGAGTCAAGAGTTACAGCTCGAGCGGAGTGGTAAATTATTTACCTGTATCGCTCTCGGAGCAGCGACACGAGGGGAGACGAAAAGAGCCCGGATACAAGTCCTCCGTGATGCTCACAGTCGAGTCTCACTCGAACAAACGACACATGTTAGCGGTACAAAGGCGAGATAGCAGATGCTTGATACCACATTACTTCCCAGTTGCCATCCGTCTAAACATCGCGAACACGTCAGCCAGAAACGCCAAGCTCTGACGTCGGTGCCGGAATAGTTGGAATAAAGCACGAGGCAACAAAAGACAAGTCAGCAAAGCTAACCGGTGCGTAGTTTGCGAGTGGCGAATAAAGAACCTCATTCTCGGACCGAATAAATCCACCCGTGGGCATTTCATTCGGATGTTCCTGCAACATCGTGGCTTTGCATTCGGAGTGGCAGGGGAGTTGCATAGCCGTTTAATGAAAGATCGCTGCGCGCTCTATTCCGGACTGGATGGACAGTGCACAGTGGCTGACGGTATATTGTCTCGGGATGCCCCCGGGAAACGGTGATGGACAATCGTTGCCTGCGGGTCAGCTCCGAAATTTACAGCGGCGTCATTATTCTCAGCTGATAAAACCTTTCGAGGAGGTCGGCGAAGAGGACCGCGGAATTGAATTTTCCGTAGTTGCGTCGAGTACGTTTACGGGTAGGGGCGTTGTAAGCGTGAAAACGGCCGACCCTCCCGACCCTGTAACCGAGCCAACTACTTGCTCTCACTCGGTACATCCACATGCCTCCCTCGTCGACTCGCGTCGAGTCGGTGCTGCATGAACACACGGAAATCCACGGAAGTTTGCACGGTATAGATAGTCCGACGAAGCCCCCCGTTAACGCAATTATCCGAGTATTATAACTAGATCCGAAAGCCACTCTCATTGAGAGCGAGTTTAACGTTGGGAGGGAGACGAGCAATAATGGCTAACGTTATACGGACAACGGTACAACTGCTGGAAATCGGATAATCTCGGTCGTCCACAAAGTCCTCGGCTCTGCCTTCGCTGCGCTTACGCTCATCTCGTCACCGATGAACGTTTCGGCTTGAGCGCATACCTTTTGAGCATGAAACTATGTGAACCCGTACATATCCTTTTGCCAGACCATCGGAATATCTCGGGCACTCGCTCTACTTCCCCCGTCGGTGTTCTCCAGACTTGCGATTGACAATCGCGAATACCTTTCCCTTTGACCGTATTTGGCTAAACCGACCATTTGTACCGCTACAAATTATCGTCGGACGAGATTATTTCCACGGTTTCCGCGATTCTGCAGACTCAACTCGAGCGACTGGATCGCCTTTGATCAGTCGCGTTCGGGACAACGGGTCAGTTAATGAATTGCCTTTATCATCAACGGCGCAAGGTCAACCGGATGGTTCGGGGAGAAAAAAAATTCTGATATACGAGGCTCTGCCAAAAGTTCGCTCCCGATGTCCCGAACCGACATTGATTCGACGATTCCGGTTTTTGTCACACCAAACACTCGTCCCTCGTCCGCCTATCGTTCAATTTAATCGTTCGCCATTAGCCGAACGAGTGCAGTGGATAGAACGAGGACGCAACATCGCAACAAAACGTCGAATCATTTATCGCGTAATATCTCCGCCCAACCGAACAAACCGATGTCGAGCCTCGACGCTCTCAGTCGATTCGGGCGAATCACACGCAGGTTTTTTGTGTCGAGGTCCTGTGACGCTCTCTAGATTCATGCCGACAAATTTCACTCATAGGCCGACCCGATGGCTCACTCTGCACGTGACACTCGTGTTCCGCCGATAGGCATCGCGTTTTATCCGTGCGCACACGTATACGACAATCGCATACGTTTTCGATGTTATCGGCGTAGTTTCTATTGAGTTCGAAAAAAAGTATTCGAACGATCGAAATTACATAGATCGCGAGTGACCGGCGGGCGGACAGAGCGTGTGGAGGAGGGGGGGGGGGGCTACAAAACAATAGAAACGAACCCACTGCGGCTTTGGGATTCGGTGCGAACAATTTTATCGACTGGGCGAGTGAAATAGGACGAGAGGGAAAAAAAGAAGAGATACAGAGAGGGGGCATGTGTGGCATCAGTTAAAGATCGACGATCCCCTCGCAGTTAGCAGCCACAGCCGATATAGAGCTTTCGGCGTTGAGGGGTGGGGGGGGGGGGGAGGGGGTGGAACGGAAGGCTCGATCGCCAGGCTCTACAAACTCGTTTCGGGCCCGCGGGTTCGATTTGCCTCAAGGCTTAATTTTTTATATTTAATTATCGCTGGCCCCCGTGAGCCTTTAAAGTTCGAATTCGCCACACGTCGACTCCACCCTGGTAAATATAATAACGGGTACACGCTTCTATCGCTCTCTGTGTGCGATGGAGTCGCAGTCGAGCGAGAGCCGGCGCTCATCCGCAATTCTATTGGCCTCGGTGGTGGCAGACGACGCGGCGGTGTGGATCCCGCTTACTCGCTGAAATTCACTCGTTTTACCACGATTTCACAGTCGAATGTGCTATACGTCGAAATGCGCACATGTCCCCCCCTCTCCCCCCCTCCGAGTGCACTCCGCCACTAGTGACGGGCCAAAAATGAATTAAACGCTCGGCCAGAGAGCCGGAGACCGGCATGAAGCTCAGGAGTGAGCGGCAATCTGTTCGCGACGGTACTTCCGGATTAGCGCCCCGCAACCGTGGATCGTAGTACGCTGTGACGCTTTATGAACCACACCTATTCGACGTTTTAGTGGGTTGATAAGTTCTCGCTGAAAATTCCTCGCTTACCCTTCCGAGGTGGATCCGGGTCCTCTTATTAGGGTGAAAGTGGTGAATATGGCCCACCTCGATTAACACGTAGGGTAAAAGTGGTGAATATGGCCCACCTCGATTAACACGTAAATCAATTATATATGGACCGGGCCATATTCCCCACTTTTGCCCTAAATCAATGATATATGGACCGGGCCATATTCCCCACTTTTGCCCTAAATCAATGATATATGGACCGGGCCATATTCCCCACTTTTGCCCTAAATCAATGATATATGGACCGGGCCATATTCCCCACTTTTACCCTATACCTTTATTTCAACAGCAATCGCGATACGTAAATTAGAAGACAGCATCGAATTAACAGCTTCGTAGATTCGTGCCCTCTCGCGGACTCACTCCTGGGATAAGCCGCGGGAGTTTGAACAGTCTCTCGCGTCTTTCGCTCTCGGACTTATTCGCTATCTCGCCGGTAATTGTTTTTTTTTCTTCGTATTCCTAAAGTCGCGGGTCTAGGGAAGTACCAAGAAAAGCAGATTCCCGGATAACCCACCGGCACGAGTCGTGGCGCGCTCAACAAAGCTTTTTTTTTCCTCTTCTCCCACCCTTCCACTGTTTCTGCTCCGCCGCTGCACAACAGACGATGAGAGAACTGTTGGAAAGCGGCGAGAGAGATTGGGAGAGGAAGAGGGAGGCTGCCTCGGAGTGGCTCTCGCCCGAGCGTTGGCACTAAAGTAGACGTTGGCTTTTCCGCAGGAAAAACATTCCTCGAACACGAAATTTTCTTTCAGGAATCTCTTTGAGTAAAAGGCGCGGATGAGAGGGAGGGCTGCGGGGTGGAGAAACTGCGAGTCCGTTGATTTCGTGGGGAGAAAAAAAGAAGAAAAAAAAAAATAAGAAAAGCGTGCGTTCGCGAGACGCGCCGCCACCCGCGTTCTCTCTTGGGCGTCGAGCGAACCGTCAGGTGGATGAGGGGAGAGATTGCTATACGAGAAACGAAAATGTTTAGAGGTTTTTAAAGGTGATTCGCACACGTCGCAGAGACGTTGCGCTCTGTCTGTGTAGGGGGAGGTTGACTGAAACGCGAGCCTATCGCGTCAGTGTGTGTTACTTATAAGTTCGGTAAACGTACGGTATATTAAATATAGTGGAGTTTAGACCGTGCTTGGCAAGTCTTGTGCCATTTTCAACGCTATTAACCTCGCATTAAAGAGTTACAGTGAAACTGTGTAAAAAAGTCTGCTCTACCATGGACTCGCGCTAGATCGTAGGATTGCAGGGTTACAATATTGAGCGAAAGTGACTGTTAAGTCTGACACTCGTCTAGTTAGGTATGTGGTGTATGCACAGTGGGGTCTAAGATCTGGAGATCCAGCACGATTCTACCGCAAACCTTATTTTTGCTTCATCATGGAGGAATTTAGATTTTAGGACAAAAAATCGTTGAAATTTTAATGTCGGATTTCGAAAGTGACTGTTAAGTCTGACACTCGTCTAGTTAGGTATGTAGTGTATGCAGACTGGGGTTTAAAATATAGAGATCCAGCACGATTCTACCGCAGACTTTATTTTTGCTTCATCATGGAGGAATTTAGGTTTTTGGACAAAAAATCGTTGAGATTTTAATGTCGGAGTACTTAAAATCGCCTAAAATGTTGAGAAGTGCGATTTTTAGCTGACGCCCGGATGTACGTATATGTATGTTTAAACCGGCTATAGTTCTGAAACGATTTGAGATAGCGGTTTGAAATTGTGTACAGTGGTAGAGTGGTCACGTCTCTTCATTCAGTGAATTTTTCACGAAGATTGAGGCTCGTTTCGAGATTTTACGCAACTTTGAAATTTTTGAGAAAAGTCTCTTCAATAGCTCTTTTTTCTTTCGTGAGCTGTCTCGGTATTATTTACCTAGTTCTCTCGCTACTGCCCGGCCGATTCGTTTCTGGGTCTGGGAAAGCAGAATTGAGCCGCGAAAGCGAGTGCTCCAGTGGCGATTAGCTCGAATCTATAATACACACGCCACTGTAAATCTACGAGAAATTCGTCTCGAACAAACGAGGGGCCGGTTCTCATCCCTCCCGCTGAATAACTTAGCCCAGGTCATTAACCACGCCCGGGAATCCCCTCCGATAGGTATGATAATGTAATAGACTTCGATTTCGCGCGGCATTAGTGGGGTAGTATGGGGTATTACGGCGATTCAACAAATCATCCAAATTTTCTTACATATCGGCTCCTCTCCTTCTCCCGCCCTCTCCGCTCCATTCGGCCGCTACCTCCTTCCGCGTCATTAGCTCGAAATTGGTTTGTTCTATCTCGCCCTCTACAACGAAATGAACTCGCCAATAAACTGCTGTGCAGATAGTCCAAACTAATTCCGATGTGACGCTATATGACGTCGCGCTCAGGAGCGGAACTACCGCGCCGCCGCTCGAAACCCGCGGTTACACCCGGGCCACACGTGTGTCCGGACAGGTGTGCATCCACGGTGTACCGCGGCATTAAGTTTCGCGGAAACAACCCCCCACCCCCCGCCCCGCTCCATCCGCGAGACGACCGTCGTCGACCGTTTAATAGCCGTAATTTTATGGTATTTCGTAATTGTATGATTTTATCGTCCCCGCTGCCTCTCCGTCCCGGCTGCGGAGCACTCCGCGCGCTCGCGAGAGAAAACCATTATCGGGAACGATGCGCCGCTTCGGTCCTCGATATCTCCGAGAGAACCTGAGAGCCGGCTGAAATCTGCCCGGGTCGCAATTGCGAAATCGCGATGCGCTTTCGAGCTCTCGCACATCCCGCCTTCATCTCGCGCCACTCCTCGCAGATCCGCGGGAATTCCAGACGATGCGGCATCGAATATTTATCGAATGTACGGTAATGTTTCTCGCGCCCGCGGAGAACCCGTGAAACTACGGGGAGTAAATCGTTGCCGCTGGAATATGTACTTTTACCGTTTGCTCGCCGAGGCGGATCGAGCTTCTAACTATTTACCGGCTCTCCCTGCATATACTCTGCATTTTAAGAGCACGCTGTATCTCTCATGTATCCCCCTATTTACCTTATCTTCGGCGGCGGTGGGATAGACACTCGGGTTACCCTTGACGAACGAAATATTCCGTGTGGACGTGCTTCAACATCCGAACGACCCTCGAGCTCACCCGGCGTCTCACGTACACGACGCTCCTCCTCATTCACACGCGACCGAAGAGAAGAGCTTTCCCACCCTACACACCGAGACTTCCGTCATTATTTTTTTCCTCCGTGGCCGTTTCTTTATCGTCCGTTTTATGGTCCTCCCGCGCTCAGCCGACGGCCTGACCCCTCGCGAGCTTCCGGCGCGCAACCTTTGCGATAGCGGGGCAAAACGGACCAGTCTCACCCGCTCGCGACGAGCCTCTCTTCCCCTTGTGTATCGCGAAGGACGTTGAAAAGCCAAAGATTCCCGACACGTCCCGAGATCGTCCGGATGAGGATGAACAAAAAATTACACATCTCCGGTGGCGCGCGGCGCTTCATAAATTCCGAGAAAGCACGTAAAAGCGCTGCTCGAGAGAATGGCGAATGAGGTAGGAGGGCCATTGCCGCGTCTCCTAGGTGCCCTCCCGTGTCGAGGGTACAGTCGGTACGTTACCTTTGACGTGTAAAAATAGCGCAGCCTGCGACACCGTCGCAAAAAAAAAAAAAAAAAAACGACGGGCTTTGCGGTGCGACGAAGGTGTGAGGCGCGCTCGAGCGACTATATCAGTATCGCAGGACTCCGTGTGAAGCCCGCGGTATCGAGCGTTCGACGGCAAGATAGTCGAGACGAGAGCGGGCAAAGATGCGCGCTACAATGGACCAGACATCTTTTTTTTTTTGCGCCACGATCGAAAGTAACGAGAGTCGGGGATTGTTCGCCGAACTATTCGCGAAGTTAGCGACGCGTGTGTCGCGTCTCGTTCACGGTTAGGCGCATCCGATCTTTTGTGCGGCGGCGCCACGGCGAACGTTCGCACTCGGCTCTTTCCTGGCGAACGCGCATCGCTGGGTGACGATTCTCTGGAGACGCTCGGAAAAGCTCACCGCGACGCTGTTGCGAACCGAACGCGATCAGCGATTCGACTGTCCCGCATCGATCAACCCCTTCGAACTCCTCTCGAGTTCATCCGATTCTCCATCCGGGGTCATCGAACGCATCTGCTCGGTCTCTCCGGCGGAGCGCGTCGACTACGTTCGATCATCATCGCGGAGAGCCAATTATAGTGCCTACGTGGAGGGGCTGCGAGCGCACCTCCGGGCGTACATGCCGGCACATGTGCTCAACCTCCTCTGTATGCGGGTGACATAATGCTTCAGGTGGCAGTAAAATGCATCACTTTTATAGCCGATTTCAGTATTCTTTATTTCTGCGCGCTATGCTCCGAAGCTCGGATGTGCGGTGTGGATGGAACACGGCGACGCGAGTGCAACTACATGTGCCAGGTAGGGTAGGGCGGGGCAAAATGGGGCAACGGGGCAAAACGAGGTTTTTTGGCAAAACGTCATTTTCCAATAATTTTTGGATGCCCGAATTCGCCTCATCGATGCATCAGGCTTTTCTGCCCCGTTTTGCCACCTTGTTCGATCCAAAAATGATTGGAAAATTTAGTTTTGCCCAAAGACCCCGTTTTGCCCCGCTGCTCCATCTTGCCCCGTTCTGCCCTACATGTGCTAGGTATGTGTGTCTCTCTGCCTATCTACCGACCGACGGTGCTTTCGTCAAAGAGCGGTACAGTGCGGCGAGGGCACCGAGGAGAGCCCGGGCAATCTCTGCGGCCTAGGGTGGAGGAAACAGGAAACGCGTCTAACCCATTGGCCTTTATATGCGACGAGCATTGCCATCACATATGGTGTACATACTCCACATCGGAGAAACAGCCAAAGTCAGATGGGCTCGGCCGGGATGACGGGGATGAGATGCGGACGGGTTGCGGTAAATACTAGGCTTCTGCCCTCTGACTTTATACTTCGGATTCCACACTCACGAACACGCGCGCCACGCAGTGTTTGTGTTCGTATTATATATTTGTGGTGTATGTTATGACGTGGCTGGCACGGTCGCGCCGAAGCTGGGTTATACATTTGCGGTCCGGGAGTTCACTTTGACGCGGTCATGACTGAGTTCCATATCCGCTTCCTCTTTTAACATTTTTTTTTAATTTTCCTCTGTTCGACCGGTATATCATCAGCGGCCGTTCCACCTTTTGAAGCTGATTATTATGATAATCTTTTCGGTAAGCACCACACTTTAATTATGTTTACGGTTTTTTGTTTTGTATGTTACCAGCAGCTACGCTACGAACTGTGAAATTTAAAAAGCGGCAATTTAGATTTCCGGGGATTTAACAGAAATGCGTCACTTTCGGTCCAGAAATCTCATTTTTCGACTGGACGTGACGTCATACCGGAAATGCGAAACTTCCGGTTTGAAAAATTTCATTTTTTCGACCGGAAATGACGTCATACGGGAAATAGGTGATTTACGGTTTGATAATATGATTTTTCTTGGCACACGATGATAGTAGTGCTGTGCACTATCGAGCAACTTATAATAATCAGGGCTGGGAGGGGATTCCTGAAGGCACTTTTTAATTACGTTTCTGTTTTATTTATTTTTTAAAATTAAATTTACAATAATTTTCATTATTAAAAAAGTTGACTGCTTCTACAGGAGTTTTCCTTTTTAATACGAGAACGAAGTAGGATACGAAGAAGCCCGGTAGATTGAACATAAGCGACGTCAAGCTCTGCGTGTGGTCGTGCGGCAATATCAATTTAGTGAAGATCGCAGGGGGTTGGGGCCGTGTTCTCCCGATGGATATAGAAAGTTGGCTTTTCAGCATCCCGACCGGTATATTGATTCTTACAAAATAAAGTGAAAGTAAGCGACAGCATGCCGAGCTTCCCCGACCCTGGAGGATCTTCCCTTATCCATCGGTCTCTGCCAGCCCCGAATACAAATATTATTACATTTTTACCGTCGTAAAAGAAGCGTTTCGCGCGGCAGTAGTTCATAAAAAGTCGAAAACAATGTTGATCGTTAACGCTGCACGCTCTCAATTTCGAAAGGTCCGAAGCTTTAAATCCCATCTACATGGAACAATAAACCACCGTTCGATGCTTCTCGCCCGGATGCATCGTAACGCAGCGTTAAAACGCATAACGCGTCAGCAGTGATAATTATTCCCATTATTTTTGTCAAAGTGGATCCAGCGATGGTAATTTAGGAAATTAATAATTTCCGATCATGTCGGCGCCGATAAAATTGGAAAATCATAGCCATTATGAAGCGATCGGAGCTGAAAGTACTCGTCTCCATTCGAAGCCCTCCCCCCCTAGCTTTGATAATGAATTTCCGATTACTCGAAACAAATAATTATACGTCGAACGTTTATTTTAATAAAACTTTGAATTGATGTTTGCAGCACACGTTCCGATCGAACGTGTAAAGTCCGTTCGGTTAACAGCGTTAACTTGATTGAATGCGATTTGTTTTGCAATGGGAATTCCTTCGATAGCTTTATCTCACAGTGAACGTGTCATTCCGGTTCGTGGCTCCCAATCCATTAGGCTAAATTACACGCACAGTTTTGGGCCCGGGCAGGGAGGGGCAGGGAGGGGCAGGGGAGGGTTTGATGGGGTTCTGGCAATAGCGTCAGAATCAGCAACGAGCACATAATCTATTTGCGATCTGGCGAAATAATCAGCGCTGTCAGAGAATCGGGGGGAAGGGACGGAAGGGTGTTCCAGATGAAAATTACGCGCGAAGCTATCTAATTAAATTAGCACGTTATTGAAAGTTCAATCGAATCCCAGGGGCCTTGTATCCGGCACGTTTTCAACTTGTCCGTGTTGTACGGTATTACAAATGAACTAAACAGTTCGCCTCCCCCCCCCCCTGTCCCGTGGAGCCCATCGGCGAAAATTAGGAGAGATGACTGAAAACGATGTCATAACGCGTGTTCGGCGACAGCAATTATGCGTGCTAAATGTCACGTCGGAGCTTCAGTGCCGTGTGAAATATCGGCTCGTCTCTGGGGTGTTGGCTACGAATTTGAGCATAAATTTGAAAACCAACTGTACGCGTGACGTTTCGGTAACGGAGGGTCCGCGCTCGCGCGACTCGATCGATGGATTATTTAACGAATCGCCCGAACTGTGTTAGACTCGCGCGAATTATTCGATAAATAGTTCACCCACTGTATCCATTCACTTCCGGTAGAGCCCGTTACGTCATTACGGCGATTTTTCCGAAGAATTCGCCGAATTTGAAAACCCACTGTACGCGTGACGTTTCGGTAACGGAGGGTCCGCGCTGGCGCGCCTCGATCGATGGTTTATTTAACGAATCGCCCGAACTGTGTTAGACTCGCGCGAATTATTCGATAAATAGTTCACCCACTGTATCCATTCACTTCCGGTAGAGCCCGTTACGTCATTACGGCGATTTTTCCGAAGAATTCGCCGAATTTGAAAACCCACTGTACGCGTGACGTTTCGGTAACGGAGGGTCCGCGCTGGCGCGCCTCGATCGATGGTTTATTTAACGAATCGCCCGAACTGTGTTAGACTCGCGCGAATTATTCGATAAATAGCTCACCCACTGTATCCATTCACTTCCGGTAGAGCCCGTTACGTCATTACGGCGATTTTTCCGAAGAATTCGCCGAATTTGAAAACCCACTGTACGCGTGACGTTTCGGTAACGGAGGGTCCGCGCTCGCGCGCCTCGATCGATGGTTTATTTAACGAATCGCCCGAACTGTGTTAGACTCGCGCGAATTATTCGATAAATAGTTCACCCACTGTATCCATTCACTTCCGGTAGAGCCCGTTACGTCATTACGGCGATTTTTCCGAAGAATTTACCGAATTTGAAAACCAACTGTGTTAGACTCGCGCGAATTATTCGATAAATAGTTCACCCACTGTATCCATTCACTTCCGGTAGAGCCCGTTACGTCCTCACGGCAATTTTTCCGAAGAATTTGCCGTGGGACTCGGGTCGGGAGAGTTGATTGCTAATCCACAAGGTAAATTTCACAGTTCGAACGTAGAGTTTCCTCGGCACGTCTGTCGGTGCAGCTACGGCGCGACAATCAGTATCGTCGCGGAAAATGAATAAATTATATAGCGGCGGGCGCGGGCGGATGAAACTTTGCGCCCTCGCCGCGCCATCGGGCGCCGCCGGAAGAAAATCCCTTTGTGCTTCGTTTAACGACGTTAGGTACGTGCTTCACGCGGGTACCGACGGGTGAAGCCTCCTCGTAGCTCCGAAGCTGTTAGAAATGAAGAGGTGCCGAGAGAACGCCTTCTACGTGCCGCTGGCGGCCTTCTGACACCTGACACACGAGCTTCGGCGCCGACTCTCGCGAGGAAAAGCACCAGCGACGCGGAAGCTTTCAATTAAACGTTGCGAAGGAATTCTTGTCGAGAGAGAGAAAGAGGGAGGCGAGAGACAAGATCGATGCAGGGAAGAGCGGCGAATTTCCATCCCTCGACGCAGCGTGAAATAATCGATGGTAATGAAGAAAAGAGGAAAGTGGAGAAAGGAGAGAAGAAGAAAAAAAAAAAGCTCCACTTTGTCGGTACATAATGTTCGAAGGAAAATTACCGGGTGTTAATTGTCGAACGTACGGACGGATGGATGGAGATTATCGGGCGCCCGTTTCGAGCGCGAGAGGGGAAACTCGTTGTAATCTATGAGTCAATTAGGAATCGATCGATTCGCTACAACAGCAACACCGGAAATTTAATTAATCGTTTCGTCGCGTACAGGATAGCGAGAATTCAACGCGCCGTTTGCCCGCTTTACACTCTCTGTGCGGTACGTTAATGGAATCGCGAAATCTCGCAGATATCTCTCTGCCTCATTCTCTCCACGGCGGGCAAACATACGAGAAAACTAGCGGGGCCCGTGCCGTGTCAGCGTGCAGAATTTAGCCGGCGAAACGCAATTACATTCGATTTAAATTTTGTTCTGGCATCGATTTAATGTCCCCAGACGAGCACGCGCATGTGTGTGCGCGTCGGCGATGCAACGATAGTGGGCACATAGGATTCTAGGAACATAAACCGCATTGGGTTTCCAACGCGGTGCAATCCGAGTATCTTTTCAATTATGCTTGTAATTAGCGCAATTATCGAGTCATTTATCTCGCGTGGCGGTGGCACTCGCCGGAGGGACCGTGCGTTATCATTTTCTTCGTACGATTATCGCTTTCGAATGAAACCCACTTACGGATCACAAATCTTGCGGTTGAAAAGTTTAGAGTGTTGCGTTGGGGCCTGACAAGGTTTATCTCAACATAAACCGCATCGGGTTTCCAAAGCGGCGCAATTCGACGATCTTTTCAATTATGAAACGCACTTACGGATCACAGATTAGGCTTTCGCTCGGGAGAAAATCTTGCGGTTGAAAAGTTTAGAGTATTGTGTTTTGGCCTGGCAAGGTTTATCTCAACATAAACCGCATCGGGTTTCCAAAGCGGCGCAATTCGACTATCTTTTCAATTATGAAACGCACTTACGGATCACAAATTAGGCTTTCGCTCGGGAGAAAATCTTGCGATTGAAAACTTTAGAGTGTTGCCTTGGGACCTGATAAGGTTTATCTCAACATAAACCGCATTCGGTTTCCAACGCGGCGCGATTCGAGTATCAAACACACAAATTAGGCTTTCGCTCGGGAGAAAATCTTGCGGTTGAAAAGTTTAGAGTGTTGCGTTGGGGCCTGACAAGGGCCTGACAAGGGCCTGACAAGGTTCATCTCAAGACCTCGTCGGTAGGAACGCCCTTAAATTTCTGCCAGCGAAGGTGCGAAATATCAACGCGCCCCGCTCAATCCTTTAATCCCTGCAACGTTGGGCTTTTGAACGACGCTCGTGTAAAGCTATTGCCGAGGTTGGATCCACCTCGTGTGGGCTTCCGTCAGATTCACTGGCTTTCACTGAGATTAAACCCGACCAGGGCGTTCGAGCGGGGCATTCGAAGGCGGGGGCAAAAAAATTGAGCGACGGACAGAAAAACCACCGGACGGACGAAGGAAATTGAATTGTCGATCAGACTACTTTTAAAAACCGTTTCGTCGACAGTACAAAGGAGGCTGGAAGTCCGCCTTCTGTTCGTGATCCGCATAATTGCGAGATCTCGGCCGAGAGTAGACGGGAGAACGCACAGCGCGGACCGGGAGCGTAAAAGCGTATCTGCGCTTATAGAATTTCTGGAGTTATTCGAAACGACCAGATATGATTATATTCCGCAAAGTTCTGCTCCCCCCCCCCCTTCCCCTTACTATTTCATGGTAGGATAGAAATGATTCGTGTTATATGAATTTCACGGGTAGAATAGTAACAGCGCGCGGGCGATTGCCGGCGTTCTTGCGCAACTTGAAAGTTGGTCCAGCGCGGCGGAGAAGCTGCGGAAGCTGGAGCGGCGGGCGGCGTGTGGCTTCTCTCGAATCGTCCGCAGTTTGAACTAGTTTCACAATCTGCACGGAACGAAAGGGGCGGACCGAGGAGCGGGCTATGCAAATAAAATCGGGAAGGTAGCATGAAATTTCACGGTGATCCGAGTCTCGTAAACGGTCCATACTTTAACATAAATACGTTTCCATTCCTTCCGATTCTGGGGCCTCGGTTATTAACGACGGTTCGTTTTCGTGATAGGGCGACGTCGAATGGCCGTTGTTTCTCAGTTCGAGGCTCCGGAGAGTTCGGCCCTAGTTGAGTCTTAAGGGACTCCGAGGGTTACGCCCGGAGTCACGCAACAGCCTATGAGTGTAAAATAGAAGTTTGGCACTGTTACAGGCACTGACGTTGCGGAGTGGCCCGGCTCGAAGATGAAACTTGGGTGCTCCGGAGCTACTTAACATCTCCGGCCATATTATACCCGACGAGTACACCTTATCGCGCGGTTATATCAATTCTATAACGCCATCCACGGACAGATGAGTTATTCGAGCTAATTAGAGTCGAGAGAATTTCCTTCGACTTTGGATACTCCATGAACTATTCGACCCGATCCTCAGACAGGGACTCGCACATGCCAACGGCACGATCGGCTTATAATTAATCGACGCTTGTACCTACTTTCGGGACGAAAACCAAAGCGTTCGCACACCCGCGGATAATCTAACGACCTAACTTGTGTGTCTATGCGGTAGTATTAGTATGTCTAATGCCGGCGGAGTCGCGCGGTTTGAGACAGGGAGCCCGGCAGGGAACAGCGCCTTATGCAAAACGATCTAACTCACGTGCATCTGTGCATAAATCTCCGGGCCATTAATTAGACATCTATGTTGCCATCGGACCTTGTAATTAGATGCAGTTAATAGTTGGTCCCGGGAAGCCCGAGCGATGCGGGTAATGCGCGAGGTGGAAGGGACGTTAGAACAGCATCTCGACCTACCCGATACGAGAAGGCCCAGAACTAACAGGCACCACAGGCAGTAACAGCCCAGCGAGGCATCTTGGGCCACTGCTGGAAGTGAAACTCGGTAATCCCTGGAGCGCTTGACAATATATGCGCAAGGATTGGTACGGGGCTCAACTGGAGTTACCTGTCTTCGTACCCCTGATTTGCTTTGCAGACTAACTACGCGACGGTCCTCTCGCAGTCTCTCTCTCTCTCTCTCTCTCTCACCCCGCACTATCAGCTACCCAATTCCCTTGGTTCGTGGTATAATTAAGCCGCTATTTACAAAGCGTTTTCGCCATTTTGCTCGGGCTATCCGTGGTGCCTCCCAGGGATCGCACAATAACCTTCCCTCGTCGAAGATCCGCCTTTCATATGTATGCATGAATAGCGGAAACGATCGGTAGCAATTAGGGACACGTTAATGCTGCGTCACCGATACACTGAGAGAAGGGTCTCGGAAAAACTACCGAGTCATATGGCAAAGTTTGACCAGGCAATATCGTACACCAGCGCCGCCATCAGCGATTTGCGAAATTTCCACAGGGACGTAGCAATTTTTTACCCAACTCATATGGTAATTTTTTTCCAGATGGCGGGTTGGCAATTTTGCCAATCTGGCTACGAATTTTGTGGATTCAAACTAAGACTTTCGTCGATTCAAACTGAGAATTTCGTCGATTAATTTTTTTTTTATGTAATATATAGATAAAAAAAATAGGATCGACCGAATATGCAGGTGTAACCTGCAGACCTAAGACACACGGTTCGCGATCGCGACGCCACTGATTACTATATTTTCTGCTAAGAAGAACTTATATTCTACCAAAAATTACGGAATATTAGGGTAATATCTGCGATAGCGAAAGTTACCGTATGTTCTAGCAGAATGTGTTAAGTTTAATACGAATATTTGCCAGGATGTCGCTGTAGTTCCCATGTACCCGAAAGTTCCGTCGGTTTTCACCAGATTTATGGTAATTTCTATCAGATCCTTCTCTCAGTGCACGGACGAAAATTGCACGTTCATTAATTTCCCAACGATGAAGTTACCGGCGTATTCGAAGTTGGGCTCTCTAACTTTCCGCCTTCTTCAGGATTAAATTTTTTTGTTGTTTTATTTTCGGTACACCGAAGCGCACTGGCCCGGCTCTCCGGGCGGGCAACTTTTTATTTATTTTTTCCGGTAGTCGTTGAGGGCCTCCTTCATGCATCGCTGCATCGAGGACTTGACCACGACTTCCAGTTTCATTTCGTTTCGCTTTTCGTTTCGGAGTAAATTCATACTAAAAGCGGTGGATGTAAATGCACAAAGCTCAACATCCTAGGAGGACTTTGTGGTACAGCGGCGGGGCGCGTTGAGTCTACCAAGTAAAAGTATCATGTGCACTCTTCCGTCCGCTACTCGGGATGTTACCACTGGCGCGCGAAGTAAACCCCGTCGAGACGGTGTAGTGCGCATATAGAAAAGCTACCTATGCAGTTAGTCGGACGAGCGTTCGAGCTTTGTGCCGACCTTGCTCTTTCCCATTTCAAAACTCGAAGAGATGGGGAAGATAGGGGAAAAAAAAAAAAAAAAATGAAGAAAAAACGAAAAAACTTTCTTGAGTCAGTTTGCGAGAAAACCCACCAGCGAGAGGAGTCCGGCGAGGCAGTCGGAAAGGGCGAAGCTCTCAAGAGAAAGAGAGAGTGAGGCCCGGCAAGAAAGAATGCATTACATCGAGCTGATGCCCGCTTTGGCTTCCCGGGCTCCTCTGCAACGTTGCGTTTCAGGACTGCTCATTATCGCGGAAAATAACAAGAGCGAGACTGCGAGAACCTTTTGCACCCTTCTTGTCTCGAGATATTTTTGTCTGCTTTTCTCTTTTTACCGCTCTCCGCTACACTCACGTCAAATTGCACATCCACGGTAAAACAGAACATTTGCTTCATCCCCGTGCTGAGACGAGCTCTTTCTTCTCGACCTTTGCTTTCATTTGCGCTTGCATCTTTACGAAAAATTATAAATATCCACAGTTGCATCTGCTTCTATGCAATTTTGCGTCTCAAAGAGAAACCCCTGTTTCAGTAAAAAATACAGTTTTTCAGGTTTTCATGAAAACGTGTGCGGAATGTTTGAAGGTATCCGAAAATAAAACTTAGAAAAAAAGAACGTCGATCGGTGCGTGCACAGTTAAAAAAAGTTTGCCCTTTTTGCAATTTATTGTCCACAATATTTTTTGGTTAATTTTACTTTTTTTTATTAACAAAAGTACAAACTAAAATTGTCAACTACACAGGAAATCCAAGGAAAGCTTTGTACATTCAATCCAGAACAAACGAGTTTGTCACTTATGTAACAAAATTACTTTTACGAAACATTGTATTCCGATGTTACAAAATAATTTTTTACCGTGTGCCGAACCGATCAGGGTCCCAGAATTGAACAAATTAAATAAATCGTACACGACGAATGCGCAGATCGTTCCGGAAGCCTCCGCGAAACTCCGAGCTTTTTCAGATCTCAATTATAATTTTACGGAGTGCAGCTTTCATTGGGTTTAACGCGCGCAATGCGGAGTACTCCGCACGGTGTTGACGGTGAGCGGTAGTTATACGTACTGAAATGGATGTGGTGCGGTAACGAAAGCACCTTTGCATTAGCCAGGGAGAATAAGGGGCGAAAGGAGGGGGGGGGGAGGGGGGGGGGGGGTAGAGGAGTCATGTAGAAGCAGGAAGGAGAGAAAGAGCCCGGCATTGTCTCGGGAAAAGTAGTTGGCGGATGTAAAAATGGGCCCCCGTACGCGGGTGACCCGCGCGCGGTTCCCGAGTAACTGGGTGATTATAATTTATAAGATAAGGAGCGTGCGGGCCGGGAGAGGGGGGAGGGGGGGGGGGATGGGAGAGCGGGCTCTCGAGAGCACATTTTCTCTCCGCTACGGTTTCCTCGTTTTTCGTAACCGCGATTTTTGTACGTGTAGTTACATCCCGGATGTGCAGTTAGCGAACCAGAAATACAGGCAAATGGATAAGGCGGCGGGAAGGGGGGGGGGGGAAGAGGGAGCGAAGAAATAAAGAGAGAAAAGACAGGGAAGGATCGTCGCGTTTCGTTGCCGCAACGTGCACCTCCGGTAATCTGTATTAGTAATTTGTAAACGTAAATCTCGACGGTCAGAAGAAAAGGCGAGATCTCTCGATCCTCGCCCCTTTCTCTGCCCGGCGCCGTTTCCCGTCTTCCTCCCCGTTTCTCTTCAGACCCGCGGTGCGATAAAACGAGCTGGAACAAGGCGACCGGCAGTCTTTCGTTTGTTCGACTTATCTAACGATCGGGACTTTATCGCGTATAGCAGTGCAGTCATTCCGTTTGCATGGGTGGATTCTCGTTCTCCGGCTGTACGAACGGAGCTGCGACTGCCCCGAGGCTTCCGCCGGTGGAACAAGAGAGAACGGGGAGGGTCAAAAGCGCTCGTAGGATTTCGGAAAAAAGCACCAAAATCAAGGACCTCTCCGGGCTCATCGTGTTACCTCGGTGGTCTCTCCTTTTGATCTTTCTTTTTATCCCTTTTCGTTCCGGCATAACGAAGTGCAATTTGCTTTGTCCTTGCCGAATATACTTTAACATATGTCGCTGTTGCCCCTGTTCGGAGGATGAATTTACGCTGCCGGTGTTGCGCAACGATGAAAATGGAGTTATCCTACCGTTGTGTTTTTATCCAGGTGGGATTCTGCGGTAACTAGAAAAATTGCACATCGCTGGCTCCACACTGGCTACGCCAAAAAGCCATATCCGTCGTTCTCCGGGTGGCGTACGTAGGGGAGTGCGGGGCAAAATGGGACAGTGGGAGAAAACGGGATAATGAGGCAAAACGCAATGTTCAAATAACTTTTGGATGGTGACGATGGTGTTGAGTGGGGCAAAACGGGCTTGAAAATCCGGATGTATCGTTGGGACAAAATGGGGCATCCAAACATTATTGGAAAATTGAGTTTGGCCCCCACTGTCCCGTTCTGCCCCGGTCCCATTTTGCCCCGCTGTCCCCTACACTGAGAGAATGTTCTAGTAAAAACTTCCAATCATCGAGGAAGTCATGGCATGCAAAGATTTCGTCGTGACGTCACTTCAGGTTTGAAAATCTCATTTTTCGACCGGAAATACGTCACCAACGAAAAATGAGTTGTCCGGACGGGAAGTGACGTATTTCCGGTATGATGTCACTTCCGGTTGAAAAATGAAATGTTCAAACCTTAGGTAACATTTTCCCGCGTGAAGATGTGGATGGATCAAGAGTATGTTTATTTAAAGAATTATCTCGAGCAATAAATCATATGTATGAGTGCGAGAGGTCGTCGTGGCCAGACAGCGTTCAGACTACGACTGCTCCGTCGCTACGGCCGCGAGATCGACGACGCTTGCTCGCCCATCACTCGCGCTGGCGCATCCGCTGCGAAACTTTGATAATATCCAAGCTATCCGCGTCCTCACCCGCTCTTCGTCTTTCTCCATCTAGCCGATTCTCGTAGTACTCCGCGCAGTGGCGAAGCTACGGTACGTTACCTCGGCGAAGTTCGCCCCGAAGTTCGTCGTAACGGAAGGGTTCTCACACCCTCCCGCTCTTGCGATCGCTGTCTCGCATCGAGTGAGCGTGTGCCGATGTCTTAATTGAGCGTCCCGTGCGGTTAGCTAAGTGAATTGGGAAGAAAGTGTTGATGCAGCCGACATTCGCTTCAACTGTTTTGCCTTCGGCTCTTATCAGCCGTTTTCAACTACAGAAGACAAATCGACGTTGCTCATTCGGTGCGCTAGGATAAACGGGTCTCGTCGATTAACGGCAAGGATAATCAATCACTGGCCGGGTGAGGTCAACGACCGTGTCGCCTATTTGCACATGCATGCGGGGGGCGAGGAAGGTCGACGGCTGTCGTTCGACGCACGGACATGAAAAGAGAAATGACGCGGTGGGGTTTTACCCGATAAGAAGAGGGCAATATGTGCCCGGGAGAAGGTAGATAGAGAGCCAGTGATTCGATATCCTTTGACGGTCTTACACTCTGAAGCTCTGCGCTCCCGGGTCGCGGAGCTAAAACGTCTGGAAGTGTGCGGCAGCCACCACCGCCGGGTATCGGCAAGGTTCCTTTGATCGAGAGAGAGAGAGAAAGTGTAATACCAAAAGCACCACAAAGGTAGCGAACATCAACTACGCCGAGCCGGGCTTTTCACGGGGGGCTTGAATAAAATATTCGCGCTGTTTCGGTTCCAATTCCGCGTTCAACCCCGACTTTCTCTTTATTAGCGTATCGGATCGTCCATTATCGATCGTGCGACAGAGGATACAGCGGGCTCGGAGATCCGGAGAAAGTGAACGAGTTAGTCCGCGTCGGAGAGCGCACATTAGCGTTCGAGGAACTCGATTACTCCCGTAGCTTTATCACTAATGAACTCGCAATATCGTCGGGGGCGAGAGACGGAGGAGATTAAATTCCGATAACCTCTTTATTATTCCCCGGCTCTCTGGCAATTTGTCCCGAGCGACGCGACATCGGGTAACTGATATTTTATATTTTATTGTTTTCTCCGATTATCCTTCGCGGTCGTGCAAATTGCTGGAAAAAATATAAATGGGAAAACAACGCTCGCCCAAATTTAGACACGACCGCGGTACATCGGGGGAAAGGGGCTTAGTGAGGATAACGAGGGTCGCCCTTCGTCGTCGGAGTTACCGTGTACGGAACGGTCGGAGGGGGATCTAAATCAAAACCCTCGACCGTCCGGCACAACGGCCCGTGGACGTTCGAGGGGTTCGCGCCGCTGTTGGTCCTCGGCGTTCGTTCCGCCACGCGACTAACGTACGCTCACGTTTCTGCCTTTCTCTCCCCATATTGCCACGCTTGCCACTTAATCCTCTTAATCGACCTTACTTTCACGCTCTCGGGCGAGCTTCCAGCGGCTCCGCGCCGAGCATGTGCCAACCCTTCACCCCTTTCGTTTTTATAAGCCCCCCCCCACTAGCTCGTGCTCTTCGATGGTATTATTTTCTCCCACCCCTCCGTCCATCCTCTTGTTCCATTATCTTTGGTGTACTGTCCGCTTTGCCGGATAAACGTCGCGCCAGACCTTTGACTGGGCTAATACCCGAGGACTTGCGTCACGCGCCAGTTCCTGCGCGACTTGGCCTCCGCTATGTTAAATCGGCTTTCGCCTGCGCTATTGCGGGAAATAGGCTCGAGTTGCCGGATCAGCTCAATCATCCGGCGGACCATCATGAAATTATCGGACCGTCTGCAGCCAGCACACTTCATCTTTTTCACCCTTAAAGCCGCAGATTCTCATATCGTTATATTTGCTAAAGTATGCGGAGCAGCGTGAGAGATATTGCCCAGCGAACGAAAGCTGCATGAACGCGGCTTCAACGCTACAATTTCCTACCTGGCTGCAAGATCGTCTTCTGCAGCCAACGAGCTTCCGAGAGTTCCACGCTAATTATTTACATTGAGCCTGGACTGCGAGTAAATGGACTACTCTATAACGGGGCGTTAAGATTGCCGTCTCCTCGAGTTAACTAAGATTGGGACTGTCAGTGGAGATGATAATCTGCTTTCAAAAGCTAACTACAGCTCAGCGCATTAAATGCCTCTGTACGAGGAAACCCTGCAAGGAACGAGTATCCGCGACTGGCAACAGCGGAGTGTCCCACAGGAGTAAAAAAGTGCTTCGCAATCCTCGAACGATCGAGGCTTCTCCTTTAATTCGCGTCGCTGCGATGCTCGCCGCGTTCCCGTTTTATCCGCGGTATACGTACATAAGCTCGTTCACGACCAAGTTGAAGAGCGCGCCTTTCCATTCTCGTTGTCGTTGCGGTATGAGAAAATACGAGAGTACGAGAAACGCGGCGAGGCACATAGAGAAAGGAACCCCCTGAAAAGCCCGCTGGTTCGAGCTGTACGGTACTCTTTCAATATACCATTATAGTGAGAAAACCCGGCAAGTTGCGGTTCTCGACTTTGCGGATTAATTGCCGGCACATTATTACCCGGTAATCCCCAGTCGAATATCTTTCCATTTGCTTGATTAACAATGAATCCTCGTAATTGAAATTTACTAACGGAGCTGCACTGCAGGATGCAGATAGTGAGATTCTAACAATTTTATGTATTACAAAAAAATATTTTATGGACCACCAACAAATGGCATGGGATGGCTCGGGTATCGTCCCGAACAGTAATCTATATGAAAAAATTGAAATTCAAAAGGGTCTAAAGCTCCAATTTAGTTCAGCATGCCCTGGTCCATCTTACCCTTTCGATATCCCATTATAGCGAATGAACCCAGTAAGTTGCGGTTCCCGACTTTGCGGATTAATTGCCGGTACATTATTACCCGGTAATCCCCAGTCGAATATCTTTCCATTTGCTTGATTAACAATGAATCCTCGTAATTGAAATGCACTAGCGGGACTGCACCGCAGGATGCAGATAGTAAGATTCCAGAAACTATATATATATATTTTTAAAAAAACAAAAAATGTATGGCCCCGTTAATATGAACCACCAACAACTAGCATGGGGAGGCTCGGGTTCAATCCGGAACGGTAATACATACGACAAAATACATATTCAAAAGGTTCTAAAGCTCCAATGTGGTTGAACATGCACAGGTCCGTTTTATCGCACTGGGCCATATTAACAACTTTTATCCTATATCCATGTATAATATCCTTGGCCAAAAGTTACGGATGAAGTACATTGCCGGATAATGCTGGGAGGTGAGAAAGGAAGGGGCTAGGGAGGAGGATCGGAGGCTGGGGTATGCGATCAGGTAACGTGTATCAGAGCTCGAAGGAGTTTATAACGAAGACTAATGCCGCTCCGGCTCGGCCTGTGAGCGGACTGCCATAGGCGTACGCTATCTATACCTGTGTATATAGCTATAGAGTACCGCGGAGTATGCCCCATAATCCTTGGCAAATTAGACGACGTCATCCCGAGTTAACAATCGTTATTCCCAACACGTACCACGGAGAGATAGGCCGCTTATATATGTATATCTCGCGGTGGCAGCCGAGCTTTCCCCGGTGTAGCGAGAGAGCGAGAATGCCGGATAGCGATCGCATAATCCAATGTTTCTACTCCGTCCTCCCGCAGCGGCGGCCACCATCCTTCGCCGGAACGCGAAGTTTCCAAGTGTGCGTAATTATCATTTCCAACAGCTGGGCGAAACGGTTTTGGCTAACGGAGATTAGCCGTTTCCTTGTAGGAAAGATGTGTTACTCCTCGATGAGTCCTATATCTGTGCACTTGACTGTGATTCCATCGTACAGTCCACCTTCGATCCTTGCATCGCATTCACCTTGCCATCGATAAATTTGCCAGTAAACTTTGCATCATCGAAGAATCTAAGGTCATTCGTTATTCGCATCCGTCCATCCATCTGCTTCGTCCATATTTCCTCGCAGCAGGAACCTCCCGTTGTCCTCCCATCCTATCCAATCCGGAATAGGTTCCCGCAACGTGAAACAGTTGGCTTTTGTTAATGGCTCAAGCGAAGCGTTTCGTGTCACACGCAAATAGGAACACCGAGAGTTTCTCGCCATATATTAGCACCTGAGATTGTATATTAGGGAAAAGAGGAGGGTAAGCCAGTCGGATGAATGGAAGAGAGCGCGCGAGCAGGACGCTCTGATGCTGGATGCTGTTGGCCGGTGTTGCTGGAAATGCGGTTCAAGGTACACAAGTCGAGCTTTCTCAGGGGCTGTTAGCAACCGCACACATATAAACAGAGCAAACTGCCTTCTAAACTAAACCACAGAGAAACCTCGGGTTTCCCCTGGCCGGCAACAGACCTCGAACCTTCCCTCGCTCCCGCGCTGCTTGGGCCATCCTCTCATTTTCGTGAACGCAACCACCGCGTCTCTCCGGGACCAGCGTTGCCATTGCTCCGCTCCCTCCAGTATTCCGCGCTACTTCGTCGCCACCTTCCTCCGAGAGAGAACCAACACCGTCCTGCCAAACGAGCAGCAAAAGCAGAAGCACCGGTCCAGCAGCAGCGTATTAACCCCCCCCCCCCCCCCCCCACGTTGCCACTGACGCCCTCACCCCCTCGCCCATGTTCTATGTCCATACGAAACGGCAACGGCCGGTACACGTACATCCTATGCATCCTATACAAATCACGCCTGGGTTGGCTTCCTGCGAATTCAACCTGGTCCTCCCGCGCGCGCTACCCCGAATAACGCAATGCCAGCATTGATTCGGTAAACCACCCTCTCGCTGCTACGGAGCTAACCCAACTATCCGAACGAACGTAATGTGTACGTACTTCCGCGATACACGAATTTATGCGTGCATGCACACGCCGACAAACCTTGTATGCCGAATCGGTAACGAGTGATGCAATCTTTGATTTGTGCTTTGCGTTTCGCTGTGCCTCAGTGAAATGTTCATTTACGCTTGATTCTGCGTAAACTTTAATCCGGTAACTCGTTTCTCACTTTTGTTTAGAATATAAAGAAGTTTTTTGTTATTCGAAGGAAGTCTGTGGGTATTTGCGATGTATCTTGTGGATTGGACCGGGAACTTCATCTCTGGAATACCGGAAATTCACGTGGAATAAAAAAAAACCCCTTGATACCGGGTTGACTTGGTCCGGTCACTCGTCGTCGATGGTAAGACGTCAAGGGGGTTTCAATTTTACGGAGTGGATCCGTAAATAGAGAGTCCGCCACGGTGCGAAGGTGTGCATCGTATGATGGTAAAAGAAGTACCGATGCCACGTGCAACTGAAGTGGCACAGAGAGATCGCTGTTTGCCCCATTCTCCCCGCCGCCCCGGGCGAAAGCTACATAGCGACCATTTCCAGGAACCGCCATACTGCTGATGCTCCTCGTTCCGTTCGGCCTTTGCTTCCGCAGCTTCGGGGCGTATCGTAAAACGACTACCGTCATACATACACAGGTGAGGAAAAGAGATAAAAGTAAGAGTCCGCTACGGTTCCAGTCACGCGCCAGCATCTTACCTCATTTATCCATCCGCGCGGACGCCCGGGCGCTCGGCCGACGCCTCTGCACGTCCATCCCTCTGCGCCGATGTAATAAAAGTCCGTGCATCACGACAAATAATCCCGCTACTCTCATAAATCTAATCATCCGCGGAGGTCAAAGGGTCCGGGGAAGCTCCGGCGTGATGACACGTGCGGATTAGCCGGCTCTTCCAGCGCGGCTCTCTCGCTCCGATAAATGTGGCCACGTGCTTAATCTTGGACCGGTCGGAAGGCTGATTTATGCGTCCGTTGTCTTAAGTACCTGGACGGCGGGCTACCTTGGAACCGCCAACGGCGTCGCTGTCGTCGTAGTTGCATGTCAACCACGAGTCCTGAAACTTGCGGGCACTCCGTAGCCTTCGGCTTCCCAGAGTTCGCATCTCGTCTTCTTCATGCAGGACCGACCTACCTACCTACCTGCCGTTTCCTTCGGAGACTGGACGAGTTCCTTCGTGCAACATCCGGTGCTTCCTATTCGCATCGTTCCAACGAGAGGCTCTTCCGTCATGCAGGTTCTTTATTCATCGAGTTATGTCGTCCAGCTGCGCAGGAGCTCATCTGCACTGCAGACCGAGTCTCCATTTGGTACACCTTCTTTCAATCTAAACTCTTGGTCTAACGATTTAAAATTTTTTGTCTAATGATCTAAAATTCTTGGGCTAACGATCTAAAATTCTTGGTCTAACGATCTAAAATTCTTGGTCTAACGATCTAAAATTCTTGATCTAACATCTAAAATTCTTGGTCTAACATCTAAAATTCTTGGTCTAACAATCTAAAATTCTTGGTCTAACGATCTAAAATTCTTGGTCTAAAGATCTAAAATTCTTGGGCTAACGATCTAAAATTCTTGGTCTAAAGATCTAAAATTCTTGGTCTAATGATCTAACATTCTTAGTCTAACGATCTTTCAATATGAATAATTAATCGAGGATTATTCTTACGATCCACTCCCGAAGAAGTTAGTGGCGTTGTAGCATTAAATTCCAGAGTGGTTCGACGCTTACCGTTTAACTGTTAAACTCGGAAGAACGAGTCTGGAGAGTGTACGAGAACTCGTAAAGTATCCAATTGACCGAGATGGTCGGTTGGTCCGCGTAACGACTGGGCGGAGACTTCGGAGTGTCGGTCGTGGTCGATGATGTGATGGCTGGTCTAAATTTGGGTGATAGAAAAATATCGTGATCGCCGGGATTCGAACCCAGGTTAGCCGTTTCCTAAGTAAGAGCGCTAATCACTGCCCCAAAGTCTACATAAACATACATTGTCTACATAAATGCAATGCTGGACCGTCGCAGTCAATTTCTGTCGTCTCTTCCAGTTCCTCAAACTCTGTTCGAGCTCGGGTCAAAGGAAGCAAATAATATCTTCGTAATGTTAAGTACATTCGCGAGGTACAACCTTGCCGGTCCGCCCGTTGAGGTTTCGTCGTTGGACGAGTAAGATATTGAAGAGACGCCGAGCGGATCTCTCGAGAGGTCGGAGAAAAGCTTTATTGCTCCTTCCGCTTTTTCCGCTCCTTGGCGCCACCGCCGCCTCTTCCATATCTTCCCGCACCCATCCCCGCACCTCCGCATTTTCCCCCAATGGCAAAGCCGACTAATTTCAAATATCGGATTTACCGTGCAAGTAACTCTAGCACGAAGCGCTCGGGTCCTCCCAGCTTGCCATGGGCACAAAGTTTGGATACAAGCTTTGCACGCCGGTGATGCTGCGAGCAATACCCTCGTCTTCCTCGCAGACGCGTCAGCTTCGGTGAGACACAGTGCCGCGAACAGGGAGGAAGAGTGCGTAGAACCGGGTGGGGTTGCGTGCATCTTTACCCGGGTCCGATGAGGAAGACGACGACGAGGGATTATTTCTCCTTCAAAGTTTTCGCGTTCTCGCACGCGGACCGAGAGCGGCGGTTCCCCGAGGCTTTCCTTCCCTTTCCCCGAGTTGTTCGCAAAGGTTGCGATCCAAAAGCACCTTCGTTAGTTACACGAGCGCGGAGACCATGGGATGCCGGTGGCTCGCTCAAGGCGAAACGGTGCACGGGGCTCGATTCCTCTCGCTCCGGCGTCTCCGTCGCTGGGTGCCGGGTTGCGCTCTCCGAGCCGCACGCTGTTTGTAATCAGTCTCGCAGTTTGTTTGGGAAAGTACACACGATCTATACCCATCTCCGCTCCGCCTCTCGTTCTTCGCACGGGTCAGGAAACGCGGAAGATGACGGCCCCGAAAGCGCACACGAGTCTCGTCTGTATCGCACCGCTAACCCACCCGGTATCAACCACACGCGTGCAGCTCGAGGTGCAAAGCTGCCGCTGACGATCCTCTGAAGATTCTCATTCGAGGCGAAAAGATCTCGCCACCGAGCAGTGGCAATCTCCTCTAATTAGCACTCACCTATCTGACACACTCAAACAATCTCCTGACTCACTCGAACTCATCAGCGAATCTGGCTTCATTTCTTTTTTTTTTTGCTAAGCATTCGTGGAGGATTTCATAATTACCAGATTCTTTGACACGTATCGTATAGTCCGGCAAACGAAAACATAGCTGATGGCTTCATTTTTTTATGGGAAGAAGTTAAATATCGTGATCAGAGGGTAACTTAGCAATTTTTTTGAGATGGGCGAAAAGAGCTCGCCACCGAGCTGTGGCAATTTCCTCTAATTGGCACTCACCTATCTGACACACTCAAACAATCTCCTGACTCACTCGAACTCATCAGCGAGACTGGCTTCACTTCTTATTTTTTTTTCTTTGCATAAAATTCGTGGAGGCTTTCATAATAACCAGATTCTTTGACACGCAACGTATCAGATCGGCGAGTGTAGTCCAGCAAACGAAAACATAGCTGATGCTTTCAGTTTTTTATGGGAAGAAGCTAAATATCGTGATCAGAGGGTAACTTAGTAATTTTTTGAGATGCGATGGAAGATCGAAAAAAATGTTCTGGAGCACATACAGAAAAATATTCTCGACCCCCGCCGGTATGAGAGACGCTTTTGCGAACGTATCGAAGCACGTCGCCCTGACCTCTTTCGTGCGAGGTAAACTTTTTATTCTTCCCTCCGTTCTCCGCAAAACTGGATCAAGGGCGTACGCGCGCAAGATTAACGCATTCCGCATTGCGTATACAGGCGCTAGTGCCGCGTAGAGGGCGGACATTTTTTGGCGAACGAAACTGGAGGTGGAGCGAGAATGCCGCTCGGAGATTGCTCGAGATAATCGGTCAACCTACTTTTATTAAAGAGACAAGGGGTGGAAGACATCGGCGATGTTACATCGCCGGTGCAATTTATGTAACCACTTATAAATCTGAGTCGGACGCCTGCGCGCGGTAAGATTAATCGTGTTTACAATTGAAGGGCTTTTCGTTAAGTCTCGAGAGCCGAAAAGCGACGAGGCGAAGGGGGTGGATAACCGGTATAAATTCCCGTGCGGTACATGGACACAATAATGACAAGGAAGCTATAACGTGAGAGCCCTCGTTCCGCGACTTTCTGCCCGCATTACGGCGCCCGGGACATTAAGATTCACTTTACGACGCCAGTTTTATTTTGTACACCGGCGGGCGAGCGCGCGTCGTAGATGCGCTGCCGATGGCGATGTTCGCGAGGTTGTGCAGGAGCGCCGGAGGGAAGCCGCTCGGAAGATAGGTTTCAACCGGAGACTCGGAGGCATTCCCGACGTTCACCGCTTCCTCGACGAGAGATCCCACCTATACAGCTGGCACAACTTTATTGCTCGTGTTTAACTGTTTCTGTCTCTCTCACCCGTTAGTGTACGTCGCGTATCATGACAATTTTAATGCTCCGACGAATTAAAGCCAAGTTTCACCTCCCCTCGGGGCAATTAAGAAGATCACCGGCATTAATGGCGGCTCGAAACATCGTGCACGATTGACCAATAAAAAGAATCCGCATTCGTAAATTTTACTGCGTCGCTCCTAGGACTTTCGTTGCAATAAAAATTGTTCTACACCCAGAAAAACATTCATTTGACCGGCACCGTCTATTTGGTTTAAGTAAAATATTTATTTGATTTAAATAAATATTTATTTCATTTTAGTAACTATTTACTTAATTAAAATAAATATTTATCTAAATCAAATAAACGGTGGCCGTCAAATAATTTTTTTTTCTGGGTGTACCCAAAGTTCGCCCACTGGAACGATTGGGGACTTACCATACCGATTCCGAGACCATTTTTGTTTTTAGACTGGAAACTCGTCACGATACGATAACTTTACTTCTTTTACCTCATCGCGTCGTTAAATTTTTTTTTTTTTCACCTTATTTTCTCATTCCCGTTTTTCCATCGTAAAAACCGATCGTCCCTGCTGGCAAACTGGCGTCACCAATACAAAGGCCGTTTATCAATACCGCGTGTAACCAGCCGTGCCACAGACAGGAGGATCTCTATGTTTACGACCCGAAGCCTGGGAAGCGTTCCTCCGGCAGAAGGTTCCACCAGAGCCGCCGGGATGGTAAAGAGGGCACGAGGGCGAGAGGGCGAGAGGGCGAGAGGCTCCGAGGACTCGCGTACGTAGCGTGCAGCGGGAGTAGAGTACAATGACTCTCCGAAGACGATACGGAAATCTATACTTCTTTGGTCCCGAGGCGCACGTAGAAGCGGGCCTGGAGAAACCTCCCGGTGCGACGAAGCGACGAGGGAATATTTGTGCAGATTGCCTCGTATATAAACTCGCTCCCGCAGAATGGACACATTTACATGCCCATATTGAATATGCACTCCCCAGCGCCCAGCGTCGCGCATCCGCGGGCACACAGCGCGGCAGCTTCGAACTTTTATACATCCATTATTTAGCCGGGTCAAGGATCCGTTACACTATTTCGGGGGCGTCAAGGATGCAAACGAAATTCACGAGAGTGCAGTTGCGGAGAGGTCGGGCGCATAGCAACTCCTCGGCAACTCTCGCGGGAACGCGTAAAACATCGGGGGAAGAATTTCCCGACGAGTTTTTTTCTCTCCTCATTTTGGGGCAATTTTGTTTTATCGCGTGTCTCGTCATAGGCGCACACCTCGGCTCCCGGGTACGCGCCCCTGCCGAGGCAACCCCGTGCTATGCGATGGGGAACTTGTAATTACTTAAATTTCCAAGACTAACTTTTACGAGTACATTAACCCATTGCAGTAAACTTGGTAGTCGGAATGAGCTCCGTTAAGGCTCGCCTTCTCGGGAAGTCGGTTATGTGTTACGCCTCTTGTAACGCGTTGCACACGCATCAAAATTCACACTATGTGCTTTAAGGGCATTTCACTTACGACCTGGAAGCTTTGTCGTAACGGGCGGGTTGTACGTGACTCGTTCGAACGCCGCGCCACGCCGACATTCAAAGCTCGTACGCTTTGAATGTACGCACAGCTTCACGCACAAGGGCGAAACGCACCGTTATTACAAATTTCTCGTGGCACAATAAAACCAAAAAAATAGTTGACTCGCTGATCGGCTGCGGGGAAATTAAACGTCAACGCGGTAAAGTGATCCGATCAAAAACAGGTCGACTTCCGGACAGCAACGACCCGGCGCTTTCATGGCTGGATCGGAAATTCAATTCCTCCACAAAGATGTCTCGAGCAGAAAGGACCGGAGCGCCGGGCCTCAGCCCTTTTTCTCAAACCCACTGTTCTCAGCGTGTTCCGGACATCGCGGAGACCGGAAGCGCCTAAGAAGCGCCATCCGCTTTTCTGGAAGAACACACAAATGCAAAGAACCCGATCGACCCCGTCGTGTGACAAACCCCCGCGAGGCAAGGGGACGGAGGATAATCGAAACTTGGCGAATAAATTTGGTCCGCGACGATTCCGTTAAAACGGTGCCAAACGCGCGACGAAGCGGAGACAGGAGGAGCGGGGGGGGGGGGGAGAGGCATGGACTCGGGGTGACGTGATCGAGGCATCGATATCAGATCGGACACAGCGTTGCCGCCTCCTTCGACTCCTTTTCAAGCCCTCTTTCCAGTATGGGCACCGGCAATCCCACCCTCCCACGGCTCCTTCTGCCCCGCGTCGAAGAATAAAAAGTCGAAGTTCGCGGCGCGCCAAAGAGGAAACAGACACTGCCGCGCCGCCATAAAATACGTTCGCTAGACGCTTTCAACAGCTCTCGAGTCCTCTTGATTCTCCATTACTGTATGTACACATTTTACGTACGTACGTATCGCGGTGTAAAAGCTCTGTGTTTGAGTGCATACGTGTCCCGCATGGACCACCGAGGGCTTCCACGCCGCATTCTGGTACTCTCCGTTCTCCTTGGTCGGAGAGCACACTGTGTCTGCTCCCTCCGATCTCCGGCTCGCCTCTCTCGCCCTCTCCTCCCAAACCGGCGCTCTCTGGCTTGCTGCGGAGCGACCAACCGGAAGTAACGAATTCACGGTTGGATACGATTTATTGCCAATATTTGCATGAAAAGGAAAACCCGTGGCAAACGTACGTTTCTCTACCCGGGTATCGCACGGAAAATTCGCGCTTTTCGAGGCGTGTTACGCGAACAATTTTCGCACGCCCCGCCGCGCGCATCCTCGTTCCTTCTTCTTCCGCGGTATCGCGCCTCGGCAAATTTTTTAAATCTCGGCAATACCGCGGAGTTATGCGCAAAGGCATTTATCGCGTTACAGCTATATTCCGACGGTCGCAGTGTGCGGTGTAGCTACGTGATTTTTTTCGTTTTACTTTTGTATGGCGAACGGCCCAATTACTGACCGTGACCCAATTACTGTCCGTTAATCATATTATCTACGATAAAAAATCCTATTTATGTCTGACGTACTCCATTTTTTAAATATTTTTTTTATATTGTGTCAGAACCGAATAAAATGATGAATCTAAGTTGTACTGTGCGTTTAATTAAACGGGTCAATTAAAACCGTACTACATGAGAAAAATATCACTATATGTGCTCACATATGTGCTCACATATAGTGTCATGTATCACTATATGTGCTATATGACCAAATGGTAGGACACTAATCGGGTCATTTACAACAGTGTGTATATTTCGAGTTTATTATTAAAAAATGCTCAAAAATAATAAAAGATAATGATTTTAATTAATTAAGACTCTAAACTTTTCTGTAATACCAGTTATTTCAATACCTCCACTGTTTTTAACAATCTTCATTCATCTTCAACGCCATGCGGAGCTTAGGTAGTCAGTAATTGGGCCGTGCACCTTATAATTCGTACCTATGTCGTTCAGTGATCTTTTTAATTATTTCCGAAAGAAAATGCAGAGACCATTTGTATTAACTATTCGAGGGGTTGTCGTAGCGCGTAATCCATATTGTAACAAGCTCCGGGCACGCGTTACACGTTAATAGGCCTACGGTTATTAAATATGCAGACATAATAATACACGCGCGATAGTGAGAGTGTCGGAATACGCGGTGCACGGGTGTGCACACAGATCTCGTTATTGCAGCCGCGTGACAGCGTTACAAACGGGCCCGGGCTGGCCGTACAACGTCATACGAGACATTAATTTTAATGCGAGACGGTAGCTGCGATGCTCGCTGAACCATACGCGTATGTACTGTCGAGCTCGTTTCCGTAAACAGCGGAGAGCCGGTATACACCCTGCCAGCTCCATCGCTAAACTTATTGCGCCCGGGAATTTCACCGTCTTTTTTTTTCAATTTAGTTAGGAAGTTTTTGCACGCGTCAGACGCGTCACTCTCTACAGTTTTTGCGGGCTCATACGGGAGAGAACTGACTGCGCGTGTAAAACTAGTCAGAAGCAGCACGAACCTTCGTCGCAACGCTTTTTCGACAGTGAGTTTTTCACTGATTTTTTTTCTCAATCGTGATTTTTAAACTGTTTACAAAAAATGCGATTTGAGAGGGCAACCATCAGTCGCTGTTAAAACGTAAAAAAATGCTCAACAAGATTTTTTTTTTTAAGTGCAAACGTTGGGAAGAAAGTAGCTTTCAGTGAGAGACGTAAAAGCGCCGACACCTTTTGTCCTCACGACGAGTGAGGTAATGAAATGTCATTCTTGAAAGAGATATACTATGCACAATACACCTTTTAGCTCCGCAGGGAGAGATGAACGTCGCGGTTTCTGGACGCCGTCTCTGCGAACGAGAATGGATCGGGGGGGAAAAACGCAGAGCGAGAGCAAAAGAGAAAACAAACGACTTTACATAGGAAATGAGATCAGATGAGCACGGACACTGATGAAACAGGGTACTCGAAGAAAGAAAGAGACGAGTTCCTACTCTGCGCTAAATGGGAACTCTCGTTCATTTTCAGACGTATCAGAAAAAAAAGAAAATCTAGGAAAAATATTTCTCGAGAAAGCTTCGGTGACGTAAAACCTGCGATCACTGTCTTACCCTTGATCTATTACTACATTGACGTGACTGCAGCAAAGCTGTAAACCTCAAAGTTGACTTAACACTGATACACGACGATAGTGCACAGCGCTATCGTGCACTATCGTCGTGGAAAAAAAAAAATCATTTTTCGACCAGAAGTACGTCACTTCTGGTTGGAAATTTCATTTTTTCGATCTGAACTGTTGTCTCACAAATACGGCACTTCCAGTAAAAAAAATGAAATTTTCAAGCCGTAAGTGACACATTTCCGGTATGACGTCACTTCCTACGAAAAATGAGATTTTTGTAATTCATGCATAAAAAGTGTCACTTTGCGTGCCTGCCGAGCGTGGCGAAAGTGGCGCTTTACAACCAAGTGTAAATATAAATCAAGTATAAATCCCCGGCGCATGCGCACATCGGTCAACCCTGCACAACCGTATAATGCTCGTTTTACCGCACTTCTATCGCAAAGTACTATTTCAAACCGTAAGTTACGTATTTACGCTGAATCTAGGGAAGTATAAATTTCCCTTTTCTAAATTCCATGCTCCACAGTGAGCGCGAGAAGCGCCCAAGCCACAACAAGCTGCTAGTATCCATACAAATGATAGCAGGATTTCCTGGTTGAGCTGACGAATAGCTCTGCGCGAGTCGAGAGAGTGATAGGAATGAACCTGATGAACGGAGATTGTCCATCATCCCGTTAATTATCTTGAATCTGCTGCCTATTCTCATCCGGTCTTATCCATCTCTACCAATCTGCTACTTCGCTATCCCGTCAAGCCTCGCTCAATTCGGCCTTTCGCTTCTGGCTACGCGCTGCCCAACATCCACGAGAGAGACAGAGGAGCACGAAGGAGCGGAGACCAAACTATTTGGAAACTCGCCACTCCTCGGCTAACTCCCGGTGCGCCGTTCCCGCTATTCTCTGGCCAGCGCCACTGGAACGAGGGGACAACGACGTTTCGCAACTGAAAAAGACGTCAAGCCCCGCTTGTCGACCAAGTCCCGGCTCCTCCTCCTCCTCAACGGACTACTCGAAAGTTACAAACCAGCATTGAGTGGTTGCCTTGGTGTATAGCGCACTTGTTACGATTGTTTCGTTACCTCCTCGGTATCGCGTACCCTCATTCTTCTTGGCCCATTTCAATTTTACCCGGTACCCGTTCCAGCGACAGAATAATGAATCGCGACCGGGAAGGGAGGAGGGACGTAGGAAGAATTGACTATAAAGTTCCCCGAGGCGCGTAACCAATTAGGTACTGGGCGGATCGTCATCGTTACTTCGATCTTTATCAGTCGAAGTTCCATTGTTCACGGCACTAAACTCAGGTCGCCAATTTTCGTTGCATTAGTGCCGGTGTCATTGAATTCATTGGAATATCGCGAGGATACTGGCAGGCTCCTTTGTCTCGAGCCTTTTCGGTACTAACGAGGGCATCGAATTTTCGTTGCACGAAACTGTACGGTTGAGCGATTAATATTTCGGTGGGTTTACCGTATCTCGCTGACTCCCGTGGCGTGACGCGCGGCAGTACTGGAGGGAATCGCTGGAGGGACAGACTGCCTCCGCAATGCCAAGTGGATATGACTCCCAATGGTAATGCGAGCGGTCGAGAAGTCCATTTGTCTGGCCAGGCTACGATATAACCAAATTCCTGTCTACCGGTGAAACTAACATTTCCCATACCGGCTCGGCAAACCCCGTTCCTCTGTCCACTGCAGTGGAAATGTGCCGCAGTAGTCAGCCAGAGTGTGACCACGCTTGCCGATACTATATGCAATAAAATATTAGACTTCGGGCTGAAGGACTTGGGTCGATGGCCTATTGGCAATAGCAATAGCATTATGAAATGTAACTAATCTCTGAAATGTACCAGCATCCTTACCGTGTGATATATTGTCAACAAATACATTTACTACTACTATTAGACTTCTTTCACAGAACCCAGAGAGAATATACTTTCGATGGATTAGCGTCATTACAAAGTGGAGAAAAATCCAGTTTATATTTCATTCGAGCGATCGAGCTTTAAAGAATGTTTTTCGCTGCTACGCAGAAGATTTGCTTTACGTGTGCTGCGTTAGCATCTTACGTTGAATCGCTCGTAGCGCATCGGGCCATAAAAATATCGAGAAAATATGATTTTTCTCGCTTGCAACTGGGATTCATGGCTCTCCGCGTACGTGACCCTTACCTCACGGTAGTGAAATAAATTGCACGGTAAGGGCCAGAGCGTCGGGTCATTTGCCTCGGACGTGGGCCGATATTCATCGAGGAAAAATTGGTATATCTTAGCTCGTAAAATTATACTCGCACTCCGGATGAATTAGGATCGATGGGTAGGGGATGTTCAGACTGCGGTATAGCGAAATCGATACTCTCTTGCACTTGCTCGGTTACCGTGTGGAGTACTTTCTGCACCATCCGTCGAGAGAGTCCATGCGCTAAGGGGATACAGTGGAAGGGTTTGCCGGCTGGATCGCCGTCCCTTATCTCGCGAGTATCCGCCGCGCAATCCGGGAAGTTCTGCGTTTACTATAATATAACTGCTTGGACGGCAGGCCAAAGAAAGCCGGCGGAGCGTCCCGGTGAAGAGCCGGAAGAATCTCCTGGGGAATAACCGAAGACTTAATAGGGATGCAGCGCGTCTGCAACGGTTGCAGAATCCGTGGTTAGAAGAATTGAGAAGGATGAAGGTAAAACGAGAAAGCGCGTCCGGGCGTAAGAAGCCAGAGCCGTAGGTGGAGTTGTAGCGGCGGGGTTTGCGACTGAGGGAACCCGGACCGATCCGAGATTCCGCATGAGAATCTCGTCGAATCTCGAACTCGCGCAACTGGGCTCTCCTCGGTCTCACACTCGATTTCTCCCCCTGCCGACCTCTCGGCACGAAACGGAAAGAGAGGAGGATAAAACAGATAGATAACAGAGTGTATGCGCCTACGGGTACGAATAGCACGTATAGAATTGTTTCCGGTCGTCCCTCGGGGCATGTCGGAAAAGGTATAGAGAGATAGAGGGGGGGGGGGGGGGGGAAATGAGATAGAGCGGTATTTTGCGGATCCAAGTAAAAGATTTCTTTTTCCCCGGCTTCTCCTAGGAGCCTCGGCTGTGGCGTGGCGAGATCGTTAACCATCACCCGGGACTGACCTCCCCGGCACTGCGTTACTTTCTTCTCATTCACTCACATCCCCGGAATCCTTTTGATCGGTTCTCGCGCTATCGGCCGACTGAATATCTCGGCTTCTTCGCATAGATATCCCAGGGTAGCGCCCGCCCTCTCCCACGGCTTCTTTCCCACTTCTTTTTGCCTCCCCACTTCTCCGGCTGCCGGATTGCCGATTTCCTATAAAAACGAATTGCTCGGCAGAGAGAGCACTGTCCCGTACACCTACCGCTCTTTTCCGGTCGACGATTACGCCGAGAGGGGATTTACGGAGGAGAGGAGGAGGAAAGGAAGGCCTCGAGGACTGCGGCGACTTGAGGTTACCACCGGGTTAGGTAGATAGTAACAGCGAAGCAATTGGATGAACCCCGGCTGAAAGGAAACGACCTGAGGAACTTTCCTCGCAGGCCTCGCGATCAACTAACGCGCCTAACCGAATGCTTCCGACTTGATGGTTCAACCCCGAAAGGGTTGAACCTTGTCCTGTGTGAGCTACCAACAGTAGGTTACATTTCTCCAGGTCGTTTCGAAAGGAAACGACCTGAGGAACTTTCCTCGCAGGCCTCCCGATCAACTAATGTGCCTAACCGAATGCTTCCAACTTGATGGTTCAACCCCGAAAGGGTTGAACATTGGCCTGTGTCAGCTACCAACAGTAGGTTACATTTCTTCAGGCCGTTTCGAAAGAAAACGACCTGAGGAACTTTCCTCGCAGGCCTCGCGATCAACTAACGCGCCTAACCGAATGCTTCCGACTTGATGGTTCAACCCCGAAAGGGTTGAACCTGTCAGCTACCAACAGTAGGTTACATTTCTTCCCAACATCCTTATCATTCTACATCCACAATACGCGACTCTCTTCTTTAAAAAAACAAGGTAATCGAAGTAACCGATGATCCGTCGATGCTCCCAACCCTACGACACCCTCTCCGTTGAACTGGCAAGGGAATAGAAGTCAAGAACATGCAGACAGAACAAATGGGCTCCGAGCTTCATAGTGTCCACCTGAATCGTTATTTTCTCGCTGGCAATTTGCTCGTGGCTTCCTCAATCATTCAGCTGCGTAGCCGAGGGTCTTTGAAGGACAGTCTACGAGGAGTCGCCCGGCCAGAGGGGAAGAGACTGAGAGGGTATATTGCCGAACAGCACGGCAACGGCGGAGGTAGCCAGTCCCCGGGGTCTCGTCTTTCGTTTCGCTCTCCGCGTCGGGGTACCGAAACACGCTTGCCCGGGTCAACGGTCCCAGTCACGTTACTCGGGTATACGAATGTGGCCTACCCACGCTGGCTGGCTAGGTCGAAAATGGTACTTCGTCTCGTCGCGTACCCCGTCCCAGACGTAAAACGCTAGATGCCTATACTCGAGCGTTTTCCTGACCGCGGCAAGGCAACAGCCTGCGGATACGGTAATCCCCTTATTCGACGGCAAACCATTGGCCTCGCTGCGCCAACTGTACCATTGACTTCTTCAATAATTCGCGCGAGTTTACTAACCGGTATTACCTATCGACCCGGTTTGCGAAAAGCTGGAAATCGATCGTTGGTGGGGTTACCGCCGGAGACGGGCGCAGCTGCTGCAGTCCGTACTCGATAATACCGCATCATCGTCGAAAAGCAATCACGATTGTTATTGTGTTCATAATGGGTTAATATTATTTTGTCACGTGCAGACCATGCAGACCATGCAGTTCGGATACGTTTTACAGACAATTTTATATACTCCATGAAAGCAACGAATTGCCAGCATCTGGAATGGAGAGTTACCGTCCGTTTTTTCTTTCTGTTTTAATCTCTCCGTGATTTTGGAAAATTGGTTCGGCGATGCAGCAGCTGCGGCAATGGACGAGGTACAATGGCATCTCGCTCAATTAGGTCATCGATTTCTCACACACAATCGGCGTCGTAGTTATATGAATTGACGAGACGTCTGCGTAAGGAAGGCATGGCCGTGTCTGCGGATACGACGGAGGGTTGATCATTAAAAAAAAACACACAAACAAACAAAATCCAAAAAAAAGCCTAAGGGTCTTTCGGAAAGAAGGTGGAAAGTCGTGCTCGAAATAGCATCGATCGACCCGGTGCTTGGGCTCGAACTTCCTCCTGACGTCCCGTTCTCTCCCATACACCGTACAATAGATCTCCCTGCATAACGAACCTCCTCTACTCTCTCTTACTCACGGTCTCTTAGCCAGCGAAAGCGTCCGGTTTACGACCCAATAAACAAACGACCCTACCCACCGACTAAATGTATAGCCTTCCCCGCACTAAACAACCGTGTCCCCCCTCCTCGCCGCCGCTGTACGTGTGTATAACGATCTATATATTCGAGGATAGCAGATTGGTGTTTTCCTCGTTAAAACTTGTGCGCAAAGGCTGTCGTGTCCGGAGGTCGCCTGGGCGATACTCGGGAATGCACGGATAAAGGTTCCTCACCCAGGCTCGAGCGGCAACGGCGAACCGGGTCGTGGAACTCGAACTATATCTATACGTGTGTAGCTTTACTTTACTATGCGGACGCTTAGCGACCGCCTTGTCGGGAAAATAATTCATAAACCGTTCATAACGCCTACACTGGCGAACGGTGATTTCGAAACTGGCGAAAGTTCCCCAAACGCTCGGACGCACCTCGTACATTGCGCAGTTGGATACTCCATTATATCGGCTAACATTTCGGATTTCGGTGGCTGAACTTATCGCTTGTGGCCACAGTTATCGACCGAGTGTATCGCAACTTCGCAAGTGGCCACGAACCGTTTAACAATAAGGACTCATAGAGTAAATGGTGGGCGCCCGCCTGTAACAAAAGACGCACTGGGAAATCAACATATCCGTCCGCAAGCTGTATTACGGCACAGTCCATTTGCGCGGCTAAGAACAGAAGTTGGCACGGTTACGTGGAATAAGGGAATCGCGCTTCCCCGCGCGCTCCTTCGCGTCCCCCATCTTCCAGCGAGATACTCCGTTCTCGTATTCCCCCAGACTACAATCCCCGCGAGGACGAACGATAATGGCGTCTAATTGTTAGTCGATGCGGTAACCGCAGTTAATCGGACCAGCACAATCGCAGCGTACGGAGCGCAGTCGCGGCACCGTGCTGGGAATATGCAACCGGTATTTTTGCCTCTTTCTCCAGGAAGAACATGTTACATTCAACGTGTACATTACACTGTTCCTGGAGAGGCTGAGAGCGAAGAAAGGAGAATGGATGGAAGAAGAGACACTCGATGGAAGGTTTCTGATCAGACACCCAGCAATATTTCGCGCGGGACGGATCAGCTCTCGGCAAATACGAGATGGATTGGCCCCCAGGCTGGTGCGGAGGTGAACGGGAGCGCAATGATCTCCCGTGTATATAGTAGGGAAGAGCGGGGCAAGATGGGGCAACGGGCTAAAACGGGGTAGTTGAGCAACACTAAATTTTCCAATCATTTTTGGACCGGACAAGGTGGAAAAACGGGGCAGAAAAGCCTGATGTATCGATGAGGCGAATTCGGGCATCCAAAAATGATAGGAAAATGACGTTTTGCCCCATGGCCCGTTTTGCCCCGCTGCCCCATTTCGCTCCGCTCTACCCTACATCCATCGGGCCGTAGGTGGGCGAGGAAGCGTAAGGCGACGAGACAGGGCGAGAGACGGGCCCCAAAGCCGGGGGCGGAGAGCGCGCGCGGGCTCGCGTTGCGATTCTACAGTTTGAGCTCCGGCATTCGCATTCGGTTTTCTTCGCGAGCTTCTGAGTCTAATATCGAATGAATTCCCGGCTCGCGATGCCGGATACGGGCTATATAGAACAGGGAGGAAGAGGAAACCAGGGCGGGGAAGGGCAAAGGCGAGGGGCCGAGGCGGCTGTACGTGCTGCAGCGCTCTGATCCGCGCGAACGGCGCGGACCCGCGAATTTTTGCCGGGCGACAAGTTGAGCGCGACAAAAAAAAGGCTGTGCGCACGAACGATTACGGAATGAGATACGCGCGTTCATCCGTAAGTAATTGTGCGAATGCTTTGGGTAATACAGTATATTGGCAAGATTCAGCCGGTGCGCCTGGTAACCTTGCAGCTACGGCAGCGAGTGCTCCGTTCCGCCAGCTCGCCCTTTCCGTCGCCGTCTGCGCGACCTCGCTTTTCCTTTTCTCCGGGAGAATAGCGGCACGGCGCGTTGCACGTTTATGCGCGGATCTCCCTCAGCGAGACGTTCCAGGCTCTTCCCGCGACCACCCGCTGCTTCCATTCCCCCGTCCCGAGACTCCCTGCGACCCCCCCCCCCCCCCCCCCCCCCCGGCGAAACTCGCGCCACTGGGAAGTGTCGCGAAACTTACTCATCGCCCGGGTTTCTTGTCTTTCTGTGTGCGTCTCCCGTCCTATTTTCATCTTCCATCCTCGTGCATACAACAGCCGTCGTTCACGGGTTTTAGTCCCAAAATTTTGCATAACTAACGATCGAAACGTTGCACGAGCGCTGTTACCGTTTCGCCGACTACGGAACATGCCGCGGTACAACTTTATAATTTTGCCAGACGAGAATAAACGTACGTTGCGATATTAAGCTTCAACGGGGGGTTCGAAAGTTGGTCCGGCAGCTCGGCGGATTACCAAGGAATTCGACGGGGACGTCTGCCGATGACTACCGGGAAATATCTGTGAGTTCCGAAACTCGCGGAACATGCGGATAACCGTGCCGCGTAGCGTACGTCCACGGTACAGTGGGATCTCATGTGTTTTACCTGTGCCGACGATCCGACAAAGCAGCGTCAGGGAAAACACTTTTGCCGCCCGATCTTGCTACGAGGCGGAAGGGACCGGCGCACAGACGGTGGACGGTCCGAAAGCCTCCTCGTGAAAAGTTTCTCGATGAGCGAGACGGCTGAGACCCACCACAGTAGACAAATCGGCAAAACTTGTTCGACTCCCGAGTAGGTTGCGCGGAAATTGCTTCCACGACGAACTTACTTTATAAAAAGTGTACGCTCACCTTATCAATTTCATACACGCTTCGATGAGAACTAATATAACCGTGTACGCGCACTTTTCCCACCGTTGAATCGAATTGGCAAGTGGAGTGTACAACTCCTCGAGGGTCGGCCGAGAGCCGCGATGGGAAGAGCCGATACCGAGCTATCTACGTCCGCTCTTGTTAGCAGTAATCGAGATATGGGGGAACCTTTAATTTCATTTATCGGTCCGGAGCGACCAAAGAGAAACCGATACCTAGCGAACTCTGAGCGATTCAGAAGTCTAAAGTTCAACTCACTTAACACTCCGGCGAGCAATGAATTGGCCTCTTGATTCTGTAGAGATCCGTGCCAAAGCCTCGCAGCGCTGAAAGTAGTCGTGCAGCGTATAATGCGCCATGTATTTGTTACTAGGTCTCTAATGGCTGCTCCTAGTCCTCTTCCTTTCGTCGATTTACATCGGTACACTCTTTGGTGAGACGTCGTTCGAGCTGACTTCATAGCCGAGAGGGTAGGGGAGAGCGGGGCAAAATGGGGCAACGGGGTTTTTGGGCAAAACTAAATTTTAGAATCATTTTTGGATCGGACAAGGTGGCAAAACTAGGCTGAAAAGCCTGATGTATCCGATAGGGCGAATTCGGGCATCCAAAAATTATTGGAAAATGACGTTTTGCCCAAAAACCCCGTTTTGCCCCGTTGCCCCATTTTGCCCCGCTCTACCCTACTTGGACCTTCGATACGAACGATACTGGACCATCGGGATCCAAGGATCGCGTCAGTTTTGCTCTCACAGGCCTCGCCCGTCGAACATGCGCCGTATATACGGATGGAATCAAACTTGCAGACGCTGGGTCGGCGGGTCGACAATCTTCCTCAAACTCCCCCGCTCTATCTTCGGGTCTTCATCGTCCCTCGCTATCTTTTTCATCCCAAGAGAGCATGAACCGCATGAACGGTAGGGACTCCGTCGTTCACATCGAGCGTCTCACGCCACGTACGTTTGACTCGTCACGTTTCGGCATTGGACCTATCGGCCTTTGCGCCCTGCAGACACGTCGTCGCTTTATGACACCTGTTCGCTGCCACCCTGGCTTATCGGACAGCGCCGCGAACAGCCGACACGCCTTCGTGAGGCTTGTGCGCCAAGCTCGAGTACCGCGAGCTCCGGTACAGTCCGATATTGTTGGTGGCTGCAGAAACTGTAGCAACGACTGCATTCGACACGTGGGAATCTTACGATCCGAAACGCGGCCACTTCGCCCGCTGGCCGGCCTCTTCGAGGGTGAGACACGAGAGTGCAGCCCGAAGGGCTTCGAGCCTTCTGTGCACTTACGTAAATTGAAAAGTGGCGAGATACCTGCAGAGTTTAGCGTATCGGCGTATAGTTTGACTCATTTCTCTCTTAGGCTGACTTTTTTTTACGTTCACTCCGAAGTTTCCGAACCGTTGTCGCTGAGAGGTCAGGCCTGATGACGTCTCGCACGTCGATCCAGGATGTTACCGAACGGTCTTAACGGAGGAAAGAAGAAAGAAAAGGAGACGCGATAGTAACGGAGTTTGTTTGTTTCTGTTTGGTTTTACATGGGGTTTGATCGAACTCGCTTCAGATTAAAACTAAAAAATAAAAAGTTTGTCATTTTCTTGAATAAATTCCTTTGAGTTCAATATTTTGTAGTTGTTTCCGGTTATTTGATTATCTACGGAGTGAGAGACGAGATCAGGAAGGTGAGAGCTCGCAAGAGAGCGTGAGATCGCCGCGTGTGGCGATCCAACGAATTATTTTTTATTTTTTTCATTTGTTATTATTTAACGTCGCATCAACTACTATGGTTATTAGCGACGGGACCAACTATTTTTCCTTTTAGTGGGAACCGTACCACTTTGGGGGTTTCTCAATATGAGTGAACGATAACTGTACTTTTGGATATCAGTAACAGTCGGTCCTGTAGGTTTGCTTCACGGCGCCGGAGCTACGTCACGTCGATTACTGGCTGTAAACATTGGACGTCTACTGACATATAGGGTAGAGCGGGGCAAAACGGGGCAACGGGGCAAAACGGGGTTTTGGGCAAAACGTCATTTTCCAATAATTTTTGGATGCCCGAATTCGCCCTATCGGATACATCAGGCTTTTCTGCCCAGTTTTGCCACCTTGTCCGATCCAAAAATGATTGGAAAATTTAGTTTTGCCCAAAAACCCCGTTTTGCCCCGTTGCCCCATTTTGCCCCGCTCTCCCCTATATCGGCTATCGCACGATAGATGCCAGGAGCTACGTGGCGTCACAATATTTTTCTGCCAGCAAGACTACGGCACCGGGATTCGAACCCGAGACCCCCCGATACTTTGTTCTCGAGGCTAGTACTCTAATCACGAGACCAAAGTGATCGGTTTCAACGAATTATTGGTGGTAGCGAAACACAGGAAGTTCGCATCGACCACTTTTCTCTCTCCGAGATCGACGCCAGTTTTTCCGCGAAGACGTCGCCAAAGTGGGCGCTACTCATCGCCGCTTTCAATGTCCTCTTCAGGAGCGGAGAGCTCGCTTAAGGACGACGCTAAAGACAGGACAAATATTATTTGACAGGTGTGAGAGAGTGCCGACTGTCAACGAACAACGTTTTCCCCTTTCTTCGCTTCCCGACTCTTCGCGCACCTCCGAAGCCTCCTCCCGATTTGCTCTTCCGCGCTTTCGCTCGAATATCTATACCGGCGTCTCGCGCTCGATGCGCTCGAACGTTTATACACGCTCCATTTGAGATTGCGGGTTCCCCAGACTCCGAAGCTTGACTTACCGCCCCGTGCCCTCGCGCTCGCCTGTGTGCCGACGCTCGACGGCGTCGCCGCTACTCGCGCGCGTCCTTTGCATCTTCTCCGCACAAAGTACTTTCCACGGATGACTCGCTGACGTTCGACAAATCGTTCGTCGGCACGACGGTGACACACCAACCAGCCGGGAACGCCAGATTTATGGGTCCTTCTACAGATTCTCGTACTTGTTCGGTTAGCATAAAAGCATCCCAGACGTCAGGTAAAGTTCGAGCCCCGTTTCGGCTACGTCTGAGCTTGGGGATAACATTTTTTTTTTATATTTTCTTTATTTGCACCACTTCATCTCGATCTCCGGCAGCTCCTTTCGCGACATTCGCTTCTGACAAGCGTTCTCGATCTTTGACGCCTACCTGCCCACGTGTCAATCCTTCGGTCGAGGGAGACATTTTTTTATCCGCGGCGAAGCGTGATGTCTTGGTTTCTTTGTAAGGATAGTTCGGATGCTGAGAATCCACATTTTCTCTGTTATTGAACATTGACAGAAATATACACTTTTTTTTTTGTAGATAACTTTTTTTTGGTAACATTTGCTGTGGCGGGAAAAAAATTGCTGTCACACCGTGTATATATTTTTCAACTGATAAATGACAGACCGAAGACGTATGTTTTTTGGGTGGTTTTTTTATTATATAATTTTGTTACTGAACGAGCTGTTTGACGTTTGCAGACTCGAACGAGGATAGTTTCGTGCGAAGACTTGAAAAAATTGATCGATAATTGTACCGTTGCGATATCGAAACTCAAAACTCCGGGTTATATTAATATTTATACAGAAGAGCGTTGGTAATTTTCTGACACAGCTATCAAACGGAATATCTCGTAAATCTTGGTGTGTTTTCTCATCAATTTAGTCTAGCACTCGGTCGACGTTTGCTCAACGGAGCAGAGAGCTTCCGCTCGGGCTGCTCCCGCGCTCTTCTCTGACCCTTTAATCAGCGCTTTGAGATTAGTTTGGCTGAGCTCATTCACTATGGTAAATAATTGCAACGTGCTCGCATGATGAGTAATCGTTTGATCAGCGTGTTGAATTCTCAGTCCCACGTGTAAATGTATGCAAACGAGAAACTACCCGATGCAGGGTTCATTAAGCGCCACGATGACTGTACCATTGCTAATGAAAGATTTCTTGCACAGAAAAGAAAGAAAAAAATACTCCACTCCGAATTTTTTTGCTAACTTTTCCAAAGTTCACCAGAGTTTATCTATCCTGTAGCGAAGATTTAAATATTCACGAAAAGTCTGTGAAATATAGGGTAGTTCCGGGTGATATGGACAGCTAGGTGATACGCGCAATTGTTAATATTTTCTTAACCCAATGCCGGTACCCAATGTGCCGAACGTTTCGTTCACTCGAACAAAGTACCAAGACAGTGCGAATCGAAAGTAATAAAAAAAATAAATAAATAAAGAAAAAAAGCGCTGGACGCGAAACACGTTATCCGGACTGCAATTCTTGTTCTTATTGTTGCTTCCTTTTCGCTCTTGTCAGCCATGCCCGCCCCTTCCCCCTCCCCCTCCGTAGCAGACGTGAAAAAGAAACTTTATTTTCTCAGACTCGGGGAGTAACTCATTCAACTTAGTTAATTAGTTACGTACAACGTGCGGATACAGTATGCTATATCGTCGGTGCTCGCCCTCTCCGGGGGAGTAGTTTCAGCGATTACAACTATTTTCAACGGAGTGTAATGCAACGCGCGCGGGATCCTTTATTTCCTCTTCGTGTTTAATTCAAACTGACAATAGAGCCGAGGAAGAATAAAAAAAATAGAAAGGGTGGAAGGAGAGTGAGGCGGATACTGTTTGTTCAACAAGCACTGCGAGAGGATTTCTACGCTGAGAGAAAGATCTAGTAAATATGAGTATATCGCTTGAGAGATATCACCATAGCACATAGTCGTAGGAAACTAGGGTGCTTCCCATGGTAGTAGGTACCGGATTTATAAGAATTTTTCGTAGATATTATGGTAGAAATCGTTGGAATATCTGGGATTTTTTGCCATAGGTGGCGCCCTAGTTTCACACTCTCATGACCGACGGTATTTTTTCTTAGATATCACCATAGCACATAGTAGTAGGGAACTAGCGTGCCAACAATGATAGTAAATACCGGATTTATAAGCATTTTTCCTAGATATTATGGTAAGAATCCTTGGAAAATCTAGAACTTTCTGTCATAGGTGGCGCCCTAATTGCGCAGTACCCTGAGCTATGTTAATTTTTCTTAGATGGCCGGTAGTTTCTATTATATCCTTCTCTCAGTATAGCATTCGCTCGTTTTTCCGTAGAAAATAACGGAGCAAGAGTAAAAAATTACCATATCTGTTTCATTAAATAGCACGACAGGGTGAGATCCTCAATTCGAATGCAATTAATTGAAAGTCATACCGCAGGCCATTTAACCGGTCACGGGCGTCGAATGGCTCGCTGTCATTGGATATGGCTACCGTAAGAACGAGAAGAAGTGTAAGCGAACATTTAAAAAACCACGACAGCTTTATGAATTCAATTCACATGTGCCGGAGAATACAGTTACACGGAATGGAGCGAAGAGGTCGGGACCGATCTATGGATATAGAAAAATCGATGTACGGCCGGAGAGAGGGAGTCCCGCTCGTAATTGCAATACGCGGCCCGACGCGGTCATGGCATAGAATGTACGCGTCGGTGGTGATTTGTACGGGGCCACTCAGCGAGCGAATTGAATCGGAGTTATCGCACATTTTACCCCGGCGGCAGCGCCAACGGCAGTCCGCCGATCGGTCGGGATATTACGAGGAAAAAGAAGAAATGGATAAAAAAAAAAAGATAATATTTATGAATGAATTTTCGTTGAATGGTCATAATATGCGGACTAAAGGATTTAAGGGTGGGTTTCACACTGTCCTTTTTATTGTCGCGCTATATCGGCAACGATGGCGAGCATTCAGTTTATGTGGGTTGCATCGCCAGCAGCGATGTGTTTCGCACATGTCGTTTCGAATATCCCGAACAGAGAAAGAAAAATGTTCGACTGATGAAAACGAGGAATTCGGATGGTAGTGGAACCATCGATGCTTTCTCCCAACCCCCAGGAAACAGGAATGAACGAAATTCCATGGGCAACGAGAATATGTGATTGCTCTCGGTAGTGGAATTCGGTTCGCGATACGCAAAAAAATGACGTAGGTCTGCAGCGGTCTTTTTGATATTCCACTTTCCCGGAAGCTACCTGAAATTTTTCGTTGTAGATTAATCGATGCAGGTCCCGGACAAAACAGGTGAGAATATCGGGAGGAACCGGAGTCTTGTGCAAAAAGCTCCCTCTCTATGGACAATCTGCCGTACGAGCTTTGAAAACGAGACATATAGCTCATCTCCCTCCTTCCAACAGTCGCACCCTACGCGTGAATGGAAACAATGTTATCGTGGTTCTCGTAGCCGTTTTCCGTGTCGGGGGTTCTTCGTCTATTCTCTGCCGGAATCATAACAGTAAAGCAGAGCCATTGTGACCTGTTGGCCATGGACAGGACGCAATAAAACAACCAACCCACGGTGCGGCGTTGGAGCTCGAATCGCAGACATGGTCTTCCTTCTTTATTCACGGACACACTTTTTACTGCACAACAAAACCTCTTGCATATTCCGTGAACATGGAATCCTCCGTCCCAGTTAATAACCGGCAATAAACCCGATCCGAATCTAAAAAAAGCGACTTTACCGCTTTCGATACCCACCGAACCATGACCACGTCCTTTGTGCGCTGATGTTATAGCGCCTCGCGATTCATCCATCCGACTTCGAACCACTTTATTGCTTCCGTGCATGATGCTTTTTTGTCCTCTCGCCGTGTAATGCCGCATATTGCGCGAGAATATAAAGAACCGTCACACGATTGGATCACAAATTCTCGGCATCGAGAGTAGACGGATCAGAAATAATGTAAGAGCGGCAAAGGAGCCATTTGTCATTGCGGTGATCGCGATTGCTTGTTGCAAGTCGCCTTCAATTTATTTTATAACGAATGATAAAACAAAAGGAGCGCGGTGGGAGGGGTGGGTGGGAAAAAGAATGCAATATGCTGTGACTGATTCGCGAAATCGAGTAGGCATGTATCGAGGCGGAGAGGCGGATGGTGTAAGCTACTCTAGCCCGTGTTAGCCGAGATGGATATAGCATATCGAGCCGGTCCCGCTAGAATAGGGATGACACACGAGTGCGGGTCGACCGGAGCACTGGCGAGTAATTGATATTGGTACGGTACCAACTGTCCCAAGCCGGGGGTATATATGCCGGACTATCGAGACGGTACATCCATATGTACCATTGAAAAGGGGGCATGGGACCAATATCCTATTTTCCCCGCTATGTATGTGGCTCTCCCTTCCTGCAATTCGCCCTATGGACACCGCATACACACATACAGACACGTAAATACAAACATTCTATCACCCCCTGGAAAGCCCAAGCTGCACGACCAACTACATCCTCCCCATCGAGTTTGTGGATATATCCCAAATCCATGGGACTTAATATCGGGTACTTCACTTCCGAATGAGACCGACCCTCCAATCGCGCGCCTGTCCTGTAGGTAAGATTGAACATCCTCGAGCAAAGCCACCGCATAGCCAACCAGCCCTCCTCTATTCCCGACTTCTATTTTTCCATCGCACCTCGAGTCCCCGATATGAAATGGCCCGACCATCGTTTTTGACTGGTCCGCGCATTACTCCGAGAGCGCCGAGTGGCACGAGGAATCCGGCAATGAAAATTTATCGATTTCATCGGGATGCGAACGACCACCGTGAGAGTTCTACGACCTAGGGGCGAGCTGTGTTTTGCAGAATTTCTGATACCTTGGCTCAATCGCTGCGGCTGGCGACCCGGAAATTGTCAGATATTTATGTCGAGGACATATTATACCGTACACTACTAGATAAGTTCCGACGGATAAATTAGTAAATCATGAGGTCCTAAGTCCAAGGTAGGATTCTACCGTAGCTGGAAAAATGGCGGGCTCCACACTGACTGCCTTATAACCTAAATTGGACCCTCTATGAATAAATGCTGGTATCTGGGTTGTTAATACATCAATTCGCTGCAGACTCTGCCACTGTAATGTTCAGAAAGTTACACAAAAAATATAGCGGGGCGCCGGCGTTTGATTCCTCTCGTGCAAAATTTCGGGAGTCGTGAAATGTGTTAAATTTCTCAGAAACAAAAATTTGTATGTCTGAATTGGATCCCCCATATGCCTAAATTGGTCCACTTGTTTTTATCTGTATCGTTCTAGCCTTGTGCCACGATTTCTTCAATATCGATGATAACGGATAGTCGTTATCATTCCGGGCTTCGGAGCCTTTCCATTCATAGTAACTGTCGAAATATCCTCCTTACAGTGAAAAAAAAATCTTATTTTAATTATATTTTAAACGCTTACAATTCCATTTAACAATGACATTTAAACAACGACGGCAAGACTGCTAAGCTGATATGTTGTCGTTTCAATCCCGTATGCAATTGTAAAAATTGAAAGTAGAATTGAAATAATATTTTTGTTCTCCCGCAAGCAAATTTTACTTGAGTCATTGATCTTTTTTTCAGTGTATAAATTTCGAATTGCTCGCTCATCGGGCTAAAAAAGGAATAGCTTTTCAGCTCGGTTTGTTTGTTGTAATTATAGCGTTTCAAAATCAACTCAACATCAAGTTTTATAAGAATGTTCTTTACATTTCGAAGACAAAGTTTCTCTGAATACGGAACTAAGGTAAACTACCAGAACGAAGGCACAAATTAATTCGAAATTCAATTCCATTCACGCACGGAAGCCCGCACTACCGTTCCTTGTTCGGTTCATCGTTAACATTCAGCGAGCATTCAAAATGATCCATGGGTAAATTATTATTATTGTTTTGCCTTCAATTATTGGTATTGTATTCGGAAGCTCCCATCCAGATACTCGGTACTTCGAAAATTTCGCGGACTTAACGTGACCTCAAACTTGGTGCTATCAGCATTGAATTAATTGACTGCCGAGAGGCGAGTCTCGACATCGAACCGTCTATTCCACGCCCGGGACACCTGATATTTTCCATCCCGAGAACTCGTACGACTGTCGGGTTCTGCGCAGACGGAATCCTAGTTACTGGCACGCAAGTTTTCCCGCAATCCGAAGTCCCTTCGAAAAATGATTGCATTTTCGAGCGGCATAAATCTACACACAGACAAAAATGGGAAAATGATTTTTTTTTTGCATTCTAGATCGGCGCTTGGACCTTACGTGCGACACTTGGAATTTCGCTGTATATTAATGTTCTGACCTTCGGTATGTCACACGAAAGTTTCTATGCTAGGGCGTTTCTTGAAACTGTTTTATTCGTGAAATATTGCCATGGTCCATTTTACGCGTTGGACCATTTTGGGCATTTTTCCCCCACGAAATCGCCATATCGGTCCCTTCTCCGGCCAGCGTAGGTAGCCGGAGCGAAGTCAAAGCTCTTCCGAACAGTAATAAACACTCGGTCATGCTACTACGCCACTCCGCTTGGTAGACAAAAATAAAAAAATTCGTAGCTCCGTCACTTCCGATTTGACAACCTCATTTTTCGACCGGAAGTCACGTCGCACTCGAAATACGTCACGTAAAGTGATTAATTTTCGGAAACAGGACGTGACATATTTCCGGTTTGACGTCATTTGCGGTCAGAAAATGGGATTTTCGAACCGGAAGCGACGCTGTAAAAAAAAATTTTACTTTCCTCTAGAATGTGCTTATAGACGGCCCGTACATGGCCCAGCGGCTTTCGGCCATCCGGACGTTCGCCTTTTTGAATGGATTACTTGATATCCGATAAAGACTTTATGAATGCTTTATAAATATCTTCATTGGCGAGATGCAACCGGAACGGTGGAAGTACGATGGGATATTAAATTACCCCTCGACATTGCCCCATCGGAAAAGATACGGGCTGAGAGCTCTAAATAACTAACCGATAATTCCATCTTCGGGTACAATAATAGAAGAGACAGCCGAAAGTCGATAAACGTGTTAAGCACCGGCTGTTCTTCAATACCATCCGAGTATACAGCTGTACGTTCCGTATATCCCGTCATGATTGGTTGCACTAGAAAGTTTCATACGTCGGGCAAAGTTCAACCGGCCATGAATATTCATAAACTTTTCTCGATATAATCCACTCGACCCGACGACGGAAAGACATCTTGCTGGTAGCGAGCTTTTTTTTCATCCCGTCGCTTCTTTATTTGACACTCGGTAGTTCTCGTATTCTCATGAATATGATAATAACACGTGTCTCTTTCTATTCACTATTAATCTCCTTATTTTTACGCTCAATTGCGCAATTGTTAATCCATTCGTTGGACGCGCTGTCGCGAACTATGATAACTCTTCGGCAGCCAGAAGACGAGTTCTGTTTATGCACGCTAAGGTGTATCGTATTCCCGGTACACAATATACTTGTACACACCGTATAGCTGACGGTGAAACTTTCAGGAAGTTTGTCATCGAGTTTCATATTCAATTTCGGGGAAGCGGAGCGTGGAAGTTTTCCGGATACTGCGCGAGGATAGAGCGTCGGAGCGTATACGGGATCGATTGGAATAATTTGAGGCAAACCCCCGGGAGTCGCATTCCGAGGCTCACCCTCGAGAAACGGAATCGTATTGTCTCGCGAAAGTGCCGTTCGCAGGATCATATCCTTGAGGCGATTATATAGATATACCTTCTTATACTGAAAAAAAAACAATGTACAATATCGTTTCCCTTCATCGTCATATCTATCGTATGTGACAAAAATTGCGATTACAAATAAAAATTTTAGGTGTCTCATTTTTGAAAAAATCAGCAATAAAGTGGATGCTCTACAATCGATTGTATTCGAATTGGGGCATTTTTTTCCCACAGGATCGGAACACCTTTACAAACACTCAATCGCAAGGGATGTTCGATAGGATTCGATGGTACTAATAAAGAAAATTAATAAAACGTTTTTTGCCCTGAAATCGTTGAACCCCACCATAACCGGACTGCAATGTGAACGACGATAAGAGTCAGCAGTTAAAATGCACGAGTTCCCCGTCGATGGAATTTCTAAATGTCTTCGAGTCGGCTCTCCCGAGAATAAAATCTGCTATCTACCTACCAGGAATTATTAAACCGATAACACTCGAGGTTTCTTAGAATGGTTTCCATTGTCGGTGGCGACGAGATTGCGTTATATGCGCAGTCTCTTTCAAATCGCTACGATACCCACAGGTACGCTGCGGTATTATAGTCGCCAGCGACAACGGACCGAATGAACGGCAAAACACCGGAGCAGGAGTATGTTCGGTGCCAGCCAGGTATCGTCGACAAAGGCCTAGAGGCGGTTGAATATGCGAAGCCTTGCACCGAGGGCGCCGTTGATTACAAGGCCGGCCGAGGGGTTGTACACTGCGATCAGTTAGCAGTGATCGAGTAAAGCCGGCTTGGGCCGTCATATCCAGGCGCGCTCCACCGATACAACAGTTCGACGGCGTATCCAAATTTTGGCAACTTCTACCCCGCGCCGTAATACGATTACGACTATCAACGGCGTTAAAAGCAGTGTCAAGTGTTGTTGCCAGTTCCATCGAAGTTTTCTCATTGTTTCCGGTTAAATTTTCGCTGGAATTAGATACGGCGCGAGGGAACAAACACAGTTTAACTGCATATCGGTATAATAGGCGTCAAAGCTCACGCGCCAATATTTAACTTCTGCGTTCCACCAATTTATGTATCTACCTGCAAACACTCCCGGCAGTGACGTTCATGTAAATGAGCCAGGAAATTCCGAGCATACATCCGGCGAGGGGGGGGGGGGTCCACACCCCCCAGGGCAACAGTGAAATACGATAATCCGCTAATACGATAATTGATTTATCGTGTATTTTCACGTTGTTTAAAACTACATCGACCGTTGAAATTTTTGGCAAAGGATTACCCTCGTGTATTCAATACGAGTACGTGTGTACACGTGGAGTGTGATGTGGCCGGGGTGAAATTTTCAATTCAAAGAGAAAGCCGCAGGGAGGGCGAGGGCGTTATGTGGGAAAAGCAAGGGAGGATCAACGGAGAGAGGTGGAGAAAGAGCACTATGGCCAGAGCCTCCCCGCCGTTGGACGGGTTGATTCCACGGTGTAAAGTGCTCGAGTTTCCCTGACGCGAATCTCGGCTTAGGCAAAGGGCTCGTACCGCCGGCAATTTTCATCCTTTCTTGCAGGCAATTAATGCGCAACGCTGTGAATGTAGTGCATCGTACATCGCCCGGCGGCGATGCACGTGTAATATTTTCGCTGCGTGGTGTACAGCATAATCCTCGCCTGGCACACCATCCCGCACATCAGAGAGAGGTATCTCTTTGTGCGGAGGTTCGCAGCTCAGCCAAACCAGCAACTACGTACTTAGACGCCTTTTTCACCTTCCATCTCTCATTCTCTCATGCGCGGCTACTTGTGGCATTTGTCTCTTGCGCCGTTTGCCTTTGCCATTAGGCAATCAAATTATCACCCCTTTCTTTGGAATTGCCGGGTGTTGCGCGGCTCGCACCGGGACGATCTTCTTGCTCCCGTGGTTTCTCAGGGGATGAAGAAAACGTAACCAACGGACTGACGAAACATAACGAGCATGAATCATGAAAGCTTCAGTTTTTCCTGACCGAAGACATCTTTGGTGCACAATGAACTATTATTGCACTGACCCAGAAAATCAATGGTTAATTCCTAATCACGATTATCACCACGATTAAATTAGGTGGTTTGGCTATGTTCCCCTTGGCCAAGCGTGATTCCAATAGGCGTGCGAGGCTGCAGGTGTCTCTTCCTCCGACCACCAAAGTTCGCCGTGGGGTCGAAACCGAGCGCGCGCTGTTCCTCCAGTCATCATCATCATCGGCTAATCAGAAGTGAGTAGGTATGTCGATCGGGGTAAATTGAACGGAACTTACGACCCTGGAATAAAGAGGAGGAATCCATAGAATTTCTCGGAATAGTGCTCAGCAAATCGCGGTCGCGATATTGTAATTAAAACCGAGTCTTTTCACTGTCTGCGGGTATTTTTTTACTATTTTTTTCTGTTCGCTTCTTCTTTCTGTTATTCACTCGAACGAGACGCAAGAGTCTTTTTGTTTAAAGAGGGCCGTACTCATTGTCAGCGAAAAAAAGGGAATATAAAAGAGAGCAGATTTGCACTTGTTGCACGGTACAATGGAAAAGGAAGTCCCCCGCAGGGAGAAGCTCGACGGTGGCTAACAAGCAACTATCCAACCGATGGGAATTGTTCGCTTATCATCGATTGTTCTTATTGTCGTCGATAAACAATAATAATTATGGTCGGTTGTCTCGGGGTCCTGATCAGTCGGCAATAACGTCGTGATTGCTCGTTCCACGGTACACCGGGGCCATAGTATACCATCGACCTATCTCCGCTTTACGGTATATGAGCAACGAAATCCGCTATCGTGTTTAATGCATGTGCGTGCGTCCATAGATGCTCCGTTGGGCTTCTCCTCCATCCCTTCCGATCGCCGAGCAACGACGTTGGTCTCCCCAGTCCGCTAGATAGAGCGTACAATGTACGTCGCTCCGACTACTCGGACGCGTCCGAGTACGGAGACTAATCGCTTTATCGTACCACTAACCGCGCAGCTATATCCCGATCCTCTATTAAGCCTCCTCACAGCAGCACACGTCTTCCAATTTACCGTCATGTAAAATGCACGGTCGATTGCCAATTGGTTACATTATTTTCCAATATCATGTACGATCCGCAGCACCGTTACCATGTCACGTCGCATTAATCATGCTGGAAAAGAAAGGTTTACCATCAAACAGTGACTAGTGTTTTTCCTGAATCACTAATTCCCTTGTCGGGAACACATGTCGATGCCGGGTTATAGTTGAAACAGGAGCGGGAGAGGGACGAGATGTATCGAGGCGGAGGGTTCAAGGGCCGACTTGCTCGCATCCCGGTTGCTGCCTCTCGTGAACTTCTCAAAACATCGACGGCTACCCAGGCAGTAATGTTGCCCGAGGGCGCTAGCGAATTCATGACGAGCCACCATCTGGATGGGCAATTATTACCTGCTCAGCACTGATAACAGGGCTGCGAGGCGAAATTGCGATGTTCTGTCTGGAACGGATCGGACGTGATGCTGCAACAGATTCTCGCTGAAAGGCAGTAAGAGGTCCAAAAGGGTTTTTGATTTCTCGCGACATTCAGCCCGGCTCGTGAAACTGACGGGGCATCAGTTTCCATTTCGCAGGGTAGATCCAGTTCGCTTGGGGCGCTGTGGGATCGCACCGGGGCTTCCAAAATTCAATGCCTGGTCAGGATATCTCGTACGTTGGATACGTATAAAGCATGTAACTGTCACGTGATCCTGTTCTACGTGATTTCGTGCCCGCAGAAGCTAACGGTGCGTAGGGTATGTTATTGTACACCGGAATAAAGCCCTCCGGACTTTAGCCCGGGCGATATATCGGCTTCTTCTCGTATGTCGGATTGTTCACCGATCTAGGGTAAAAGTGGGGAATATGGCCCGGTCCATATATCATTGATTTACGTGTTAATCGAGGTGGGCCATATTCACCACTTTTTCTATAATTACAGACCTTGAAGCCGGAGAACGGACAGATGATGAACGTTGATTTCCTGCATGGGCAGGCAGATCCGCCGTAGTCAGTCGGCGATAGTTGGGCGTGCACACGATTGCTTGCGCCTATTTTAAGTAAGGGTTCAATGCTTCTCTAACCATCACCAATACTTCCATAATGGACAATGGCCATCATAGGAAATACGAATATCCATGAAACTCCAATGTCTGATGGATCGCTCATTAATGAGCCAGTATCCCTCTTGGAACATAAGTCCAGTTTAATTGGTGCACTATTCGCTGCAGCCTCTCTGAACCATGGTTTTACACTGAGGAAGCTTGGGAGCAAAACTCTCTCTCTCTCAGCGGTTTCCCATGTTTCCACGTTACCTTCGTTAGATCCACATTACCGCGTGATATGGTGGCGTATATTACGCGATATTCCTCTTTGGTAAAAGTTACGATTTGCCTTCCTCAACTTTCATGCAGCCATGGAACCACTCACGACGGAAGCTTCGCGGTCTTCACTTTGGCTGAACATCTGCGCGCCGTATTTACGCTCGGCATGTTTTTTTAATTACAACCTCGAAGGTAGGTTAGTGTCGCGGTAATTCGCAGCTTTGATGACGTTGGGAAACTGGGATCGTGGGTGGTCCCTAAATTTTGCGTCCCAAAACACATGTACACGTATAAACGTATCCGTTGCCGATGTTGAGGTGAATCGGAAGTGTTGCACATCGTCATGAGCGCGTGTTGGCGAAGTATGCGGCCGTGCTCGACGAGAAGTTCGGGAGTGTTCGCGGGAAATGCTCGAGGTGTATCGTGAGAGCTCCTATTGTAACAGGCTCCAGCCGAGTAATCGGGGATGGAGTCAATAATCCATGATCCGCTCAGCCCGCGGAAACTGCTCTCCGACATGTAATTGGGATCAGTGCTTATCGGTGGCGCGCAGCGAGAGTCTACCGCCTCCACCGCATTATTTCACCCTCTCACTTTGTCCCCGATTCGCGAGGGCCCTCTCTTCCGGGGCTCTTCGTCCCTCGCTCTCCCACAATCTCTGCCCCGGCTCGCCAACCCTCCCGCCGATGTCCTCAGCTGCTTAGCGCTTGCGAACGGTATAACGTGGCGCACCCCGAGGGCGGGCGAAAGGAAAGCCGAGTTTTTTTTTTCATACCCCCCCCGGAATAACGTCTTCCTCTCCCAACTGAAACGTTTTTATCGATCGAAAAAGTTTCTATGGAGTCCCTCGCTGTCCTATATAAGGAATATAAATTGTGCGGTACGCGGGGCTGGAAAAGGAATTCCTACGGGATAAGTGAAATCAATCGATGTAAGAATTCTACTGTGGTATTAAATTCTATCTTATCTAGCTTTTTTTTAAATTTTCTCTCCGTTGCGTGAACATCGTCTGTGCGATTGGAACAACGAACAGGGTAAAAGTGGCGAATATGGACCGGTCCATATATCATCGATTTACGTGTTAATCGAGGTGGGCCATATTCACCACTTTTACCCGAGTATCAATGAGGATCCCACTGATGTGTGGTGTAAATAATGCGTGCAGTATTAATGTACCTGTCTATGGCACCCGTTTTTGTCACTGATCGAGAGTCGCTCTTGCCTCTCGGTCCCAAGCGGGTGGTTCGAACCGAAGCGGCAGGATTGTCGTGAATAGGGTAACAATCACGCGACAAAGGCGGAGAAAAGGCCCGAGCTCCCGGACGTCAAACTGGTGCACGGTGTGTGTTTGTCATCCGACGACAAGGGAAGCTCGAATCTCTTATCAGGTACGCGGCCATCGCGTACCTTTTCATCGGACCGGCACACATACGAGTGACCATCGTGACCAAAGCCCCTCTGTACGTGCTTCCTGACCTCGTCCGTATTGCACGCGAGATGCAGTATCGTCATCGGAAGTTTATCGCTCCCGGTTGGCGCCGACCGGCAGACTTCGCAACGCCCAATGCTGCATCCATCGTTAAAAAAATTTATATATAACTTTTGCCGCATGCGCCCAGCTATTCTCGGTTATGTAGATGAAATACGAACGGCACGAAGGTCACGACGCGTCCTCGTCCTTTGCACCTGTGAGAGTTTCGATGTGTACCGTCAGTCCTGTTTGTAGCGTAAAATCCCCGCCAGGATCCAACGGGGAACAGCTTATTTAGAAAGCGTTCGACGCTGCTCTGTGTGTTTCAGAAGGACCGAGCTTCACCGTGCCAATATCAAACGTGACGGTCTCAGTGGGGCGTGAGGCCACCCTCGCCTGCGTCGTCGAGAACCTCTCTAACTTCAAGGTAAAACGACTCTACTCTCTGTATACCTTTAAAGAAAAATAAAATAAAAAAGAGAGAACGTCTCTGCCAACAAGGTAAAACGACTCTACCCTCTAGACGTACTCTCTTCCTCTGCATGCCTTTCACGTCAGTCAATCTGTAACTACAAAGAATTCCTAACAGTCTCGAGGAATGTGTGCTTGAAATTTACGAAGCTTCTGTACACTACGTTTGTGAAATCTTGTTTTCGCGTTTTGATACGTCTTGATACACGTTCGCAACTGAATATATATAATTTGTGATATGATAATTGAATATATGTATAACAATTTGTGATATCTGGCTACGGCTGCAGAAAGATGTAGAAAATTGGAAACACTCAACTCCCGGTTTGGAAATCTCATTTTTCCACCGGAAGTAACGTCATACCGTAATGATTTTTTTATTAAGTTGGTTGGGCGGTGATCGATGTCGAAGAATTTGTCATGTCTGCTACGGTCTGCGGTCGACTCATCGGCACAGTCAGTTGGAAGGACAAATTGTTATATATATTGAATTATTATATCACAAATGATACATATATATCATTTGTGATATTGGAACAAAATTGGAAACACTCCACTTCCGGTTCGAAAATCTCACATCACAAATCCTTCGACGTCGATCGCTGCCCGACCAACTTAATAAAAAATAATTACGATATGACGTTACTTCCGGTGGAAAAATGAGATTTTCAAACCGGAAGTGGAGTGTTTCCAATTTTCTATACTCCATGGTCTCTAGCGAGCCACAACATCCTGCGAGTAATAATATAAATGGTCGGCATGACAATTCGAGAGCCACGTGAAAGCGTCGACATTAACAGAACACAGTCAACCCGCGGATCCCACTACCGGTGCTCATCCCGCCGGCTCGCGGAACCTAATTAAATAAGTTGCCGTCGTCGACGTGACTTTCGGACTGTAATTACGTCGAGGGGATTCTCCAGACAGGCTTTTATCTGGAAGCTCGCTCCGTGAAGCCTCTCATATTATCCCCGTGTCGTGGACCGGGAAGAGCGGATTTCACGCGTCGCTTTGCTTCCATCACGCTGATGAGGAATGTGCGCGTGTACAGTTTCCACTGCACAACGCGATGATGCGGCGCCGTGGCAGACGTCATTGTTGCTTGCGGCATTATTTTACATTCGTCCGCCGTGGGGTGTAATCAACGGGCGTTCCTAGTTAAAAACGATATTTTATCTGGGAAGAGGGGATGAAAAAAAAAATCACACGTAAAGTCTCAGGACATGAGACAAATTTTGTAATATTTTACCGAGCCATTTTAAAGACGCGGCGCTTTGAGCATTGGACCGTATATTTGGATCGCATTAATTGTCAACTTAATTAGCAGCCGGCAGCAGAACCTAATTAAATTAAATTAGCAGAATTAAATTCCTCGAAGTAATAAAATGCTTGACATGCCAAGTGGTATTGCAGCGTTGAAGCTGAACATTTTCATAGGTACGAGTGGAATTGTTGAGGTTTGCGGGAACTCGTTGCTTTGAAAATGCGTGACACTAGGCGAAAGCACATTCGACGTTACGTTGTCCCGCGAACAAGTCGCGATGTGACCGCGTAGTCTTTATGACGCGTGCCAGAAGACCGCGGAAGGAGACATAAAAACGCCGGCTTGCACACGTGAGGCAAGGTTTTCCGTCGTCACTCTAAACCGCTGGAGAGCACTTTGGCACATTTGCGACCCAATTAAGAAAAGGCTGTTTCTCAACATCATTAAAATAACGTCTCACTCAGGAAAAAGTAGCGAAAAGAAAATCGTCAGAGACACGTGGTCAACGTCAATTACAATCGACACCGACGCACCCAGTCGCATAAACTTACATTTCATACAAATTGTTTCATAACGTTCCGCATAACTTCTGCCCATTTTATGAGAAAGCTTATACGAAGGTGATTTATTCAGCGATATTCGAGCGACTGGAAAGCGACCGAGACGTTTCATATTCCTTTTCACTCGCCAGACTGACAGACGCTTGGTTTTCTCTCAGAAGCAGGCAACCAACAAATAGCGGCACGTCGCTTGGAGTGCGTAGCTTTTGCAATTTTCCAACATTTCCTCCTTCCCTCAAAAGGTGTTGCGAATGAATACGTTCCCGGCTATACGACGCCAGTACAAGCCATTCCGCGGATAGCCGGAAGAAGTATGCGAAGTGTGTTTGGAAGTGTTTCTGCTCGGTAGAAGTTGCTGTCAGAATCCCGACTTCGTACGGAGTGCGGAGCGGTATGCTACTGGGTTCTCCGAGTCAAGCAAGGGGGTGCTGGGGAGGGAGTCGCGGAAGGAGAGGAGAGCCGAGCTTGGAAATGGAGAGTGGAACGTTCCGGGATGAGACAAGCAACAGCTCCCGTAGCTTAGCTTAAGTGCGTCGGTTTAAGCCGAGGTATCGCGCACTCTCGCGGATCAAGGCATTCGGAGCATCCACGCCGTCCCGGCTCCCAGTTTCCGATGCTCCTGGCCTCCCAGTGCAAACTCTCCCCCAAACCGCCCTTTCCATTCTCCCGCTAATTTATACTACCGAGTTCTGTGTATCAAGCCTTTTCGTTCGTGTATTGCTTGTACTTAGGTGAAATCCCTTTGGCTAATACCTATGACGATGCATGGCGTCGGGGTGTACGCGTTGGTCGAAAGTTCAACGTCGCCCGGGCCACTTTGCGTGTCAGGGTTGTTCTTGTTAAATCGATAAAATAGTGGCGCAAGTTGGCTCGGCCAAAGCCGGAGATTGCAACAGCCCGAGGGAGAGGCCTACCAGGCGATCTATCAGCCTGTTTTATGCGTATTAGCGAGCCCGCCTCCATCGCGCGCGCGCGCTTTTCCCTGCGCTACCACGCGATAAGCGATTCCAATGTGTAGGTATAGTATGTCATTTCGGAGACTTATAGCCCGACGCTCTACTTTCCCGCCCGGAGCCTTGTAGTTTCGCAAATTTACGGAGGGTCGGTTCGTCCCGTGGATGCCTGTGTTCGGATGGCCGGGCTCGGCACACGGGCGCGATCCCTCTTCCCGACCCACCCCGGGTATATTCAGATCCCGGAGAGTTCTGAATAAATATTTGGACAAACTTAGGCCAGCACCTGGCCTGCCGCCTCTCGTCTCTCAGAACCCCCCCCCCCCTGCCTTCCGCGCGCATCACCGCCGACTTTCGACTTCCCGTGGAAGGAAAAGACGCCGACTACGGGCTCCGCTCGTCCACCTCACTTCACTCTCGACACAACTCTCTGCCTCCACTTTCGCCTCCACTCACACCATCTTTTTCCATCAAAGACCACGAGCAAACAGAACTTAGCATAGCTTTATCGTCGAACAAGAGGAAAAAAGAAGACGGCGGACAACGTTTCAAAAGTTTCTCTTCGACGAATGCAGAGTTTAATTAATCGCTTGCGCAGCGAACACAAGAAGTATCCGCGAAATTTGACGAGCAAGCGTTTGGCCCGTAAAATAAAAAAGGAAAATTGATTATAACGAGGTAGTTTTGTTTGGGTTTGGAGCGGGAGAGAGAAACAGGAAAGTGGAAGCACACGTAACGCGGCTGTGCATGTAGAATACATTCTGTTACTCGTCCGAGCTTGGGGTGTTTAATGCCGCGATGAAAAGGGTCGGGAAGGATGAACAGGAGCGGATGGGCGAGGGGATGGCGTGTCACAGGCAGCCTGGTAGAGATTTGCGAGGCTTTAAATGACAGCGTAGAGCGGAGTTTTTTATTACATACGTCCCACGACGCAGGCCATTGCTCGCCTCGGTTAACCTACCGCATCCTCACACAGGCTACTCACGATTAATACAATTTTGCTCACATGTGTCAGTCATCCGCCGCAGATCTCTTTGGCTGACTCGTTTCAATTGAGATGCACGTTTCCTTATCGCTATTGAAGGAAGATTAAATGAAGACTTATTACTTGGCATTTGGTTTTTTATTTTTCGACTTTTATAGATTTAATGTTATTGCCTAAGAAAAACGACAAACGACTATAAATAGCTAATGCAGTGTCAATACAATAACTTTAACCACAACAACTATGATTTATTCGACTGAAATTGGTCATCGAACGACTCCAACTTCAGGCCCGTACGGCAGCCAATCAGAGAGCATTTATTAAGCGACAACGATACAAACTATCGAAAACGCGAGTTATTTTGGCCATGGATTTTTTGAAGAGGTCAAACATGCCGTAGACACGACACGGTCGAAAGCAATCATGCTTCAATTATTCCTCTCCACAGGATTTCCCGTTGGTTGTCAGTGATCAGTCAAAATTTTTCGGCAGCGCTCTCTCTCCCTTTCGATCAATCCCGGAAAACGCGATGGAGGATTTCAATTTCGGTGACATCGTAAACGATCTACAAGAAAATAGAATGGTTACCCAGGCGTATTGGCTCAGTGGCGAATTTCGAAATCGACCTATCGGGACAAACCCTCTCTAAACAAGTGAGGGAAACCAACGAAAACTCGTTTGCTAGCTTGTCGATCCGTTCCCTTCGGGCAACCGATTATTCCCATCCCTCGCATCGGCGAACGTACAGGCACACATGATACGCACACGTATCCATGCACACCCACTGATATTTCACCAAACGGTAAATCCATATTTGAGTATTAATTTCTATATGCATATCGCGAAGTGCGGTATCCTATCCTCCGTGTATCCCGAGTCATCCCACAGATCACGTACCTCGACGATAATTTTCCAAAGTAGCAGTATACTAAATTTCCGAACAGTTGGCCAAATCCTAGATCCTCGGGGATCACGTTCGTACAACATATCAAACTTTTATCGATAATTATCAACGTGATAAATCATATGGAATAGCGTTTGCCTGAGCGTACCGAGAGTTATAGAGCGATTACCGGAGGTGGGTCGCCGAGGGTTGAATGCGAACGGAGAACCAGACCTGTGTGGCTATAAGCGAGCTGTGTTCCAGCAGAGCCTTTGAGATGGTGCGGAGTACGTGAACGCCGGTGCAGTTCGAGAGAGCACGGTAGGACCTCACTGTAACAGCTATAACAGTATGTGATCGCAGCAGATAGGGATGAGGGGAGAGTTGATCGTTGCTGCTGTTCCTGGTGCAGTGCTCCTGCGCCTCTTACCCTTCCTCCTACTTCTCTATAATGCATATACGCCTCTATATCTATACCTACGCGGATATTAATCAGAATGGGATTTACATACGCGAGGCTCCCGCGTATTACCCGGTAGTCAGGCAGATGCACAGAGAGTGGAAGATAACGGTCCTGGCTGAAGAGCTACGAGCTCCCGTTCCATCCTCTCTATCTCACTCCTACAGAATCTCGGCCTACGTCTTCTCCGCTGGGTGCTCGGCAATCCTCGAACTGCAGCGTACGTATGCGCATTTGCGTGGATGCGAAGTTTGAAGGGTTGCAAAAAAAAGGGGCGTTTATACGGTAGAAGTACGTCACTTCCGGTCTGAAAAATCTCATTCTTTCGACCGGAAGTGACATGTAATAGAAAGAAAATACGAATTTTCGGTATGACGTCTCTTCTGGTAGAGAAATGAGATTTTCAAACTGAAGGCGACTTACTACTGGTATGACATCAGTTGCCGTCGAAAAATCAGATTTTCAAACCGGAAGTGACGCATTTCCGTGAGGTATTTCGTACAGTGAGGTGCATGATACGCAATTCCTTCGATTCTCAGCAAGCACTCTTGCTAAGGAGGGTTTTTGGGAAGAACCATCGATTCGAAACTTCGTCAATTCACTGCTGACACGTTCCCACGCAATGAGAATGAAGGCCATAGTTCTCCCCATACCTATTCTGTAAAACGAATCGATTTCTCAGCCACGCCGTTCGTTCCTTTCTCCGCGCTCCCGCCCACATTCGCAGATTCGTCCGAGGCTCCGTCGAGGTGGCTCGAACAAAAGGGTAGCGGATAAATCGCCATCCGGCACGAGGAAATTCATTTTAAGAACAGCGAACTCGCACAGGTACTCGAACGAGCGGAGTTTTCGTGGCCCAACCGCGGAGAGGTATTGGGAACGATTCTTTCGATGAAAGTAGAGATTCTTTGTACACGATTTAACCCATCGAGCCCGAGCCGTGCTTATCTTTTTTGTCACTGATCAATCGAAACTAGCTGTTTGTCAAAAGTTCATCACATAATCGCAGAGGGGACGTTTGTACATTTAGGAAGTTCGAGTCGGCGTAGCACCGAGTTCGCTATTGTGATAACGAAAAGTAAAGGTAGAATAAACCTGCTGAGAAAAGTTTCAACGTTCGCCCTCTTCCACCGGCTAGTTAGCGAGTTTTTGTGAAATTCTTCGCCCACTGCCGGGTCTTCCGCGTGTTTTCACATTTTTCATCCTTGCCTGCGTCCGTTAACTTCATACTTCATCGCTTCCACGTTTTCCCCCCCGTTCGTATCGTCCGAGCGAGATAGACTTTCGAGGACTTTCACGATGGACTTTCAATTTTAACGCGGAAAAGTTGTCCGACGTACTGAGTAGGGGAAATCGTCAGTTATTTTATCCCGAGGTGGAGAGCGTTTCGCGCGCACCGAGTTCCGCGGCTGACAATGAAAGTTGTTGATTTTATCATCAGCCAAGTCAAATACCCGGTTGCAAATTAAACGAGAGCCCGAGTAATTTTCTCGTATTTAGTTTCCAGCTACCCCGTTTTGCCACGTCCTCCCGCGTAGCGCAGCGGGAGGGAAAGGAAGAGATTTTCGTCATCGTGGAAGCTCCGGTGAGACGAGTGACTGAAACTCTCGAGATTTTCTTTCTCTCCGAGAGTGCTTGGAACTCAAAAAAAAAAAAAAGTCTCAGAATGCCCCGGTTGACGACGATTGTCTACAGCTTTCCGGGCTCTTCCTCCGCACTAAGCACATTTCCTACCGTGGATCTGACCGAAGCCATCTGCCTCATCCCACCTCGTCCCCATTCAGGCGCAGTATTTTTCTCTCCCGTAAATTTGTCATCAATAACGATCCTCGACATAATTATACCGAATCTCCCCGTGACTGTCCACTTCCGAAACGAATCCAATTAATCGTCGAATAATTCGCCGTTCGGAGGAGACACTCCGCTGACGCTGTTCAGTTCCAATGAAAAGTCTGTGGAGGCTGTTCGGTTCGTTCGGTGCTCATTATGTTCACGTCAGCGTGTGTCACGCGCATTCATGCCCCGGTCCATAAACGCGCGAAGCCACTCGGGCCTCGAGTGGGTGCGCAAAAGCAAGAGGGAATTCAAGATGAAGGACCCCGGCATAATGTAGGGCACACACACTTGACCATATGCCGCACTACCCTTTTGGCCTACTACGACCGACCGAATTCCACCCACAGGCATCCATGTATTTTAAATGTAAACTTCACGCGTCGTGCCAAGCTTACATCCATGAACAGCTGCGGGCATCCACGTGTTTTAGGACAGAACTTCACATGTCATGTGACATCGATGTCCTAAATACACCAGCGTGTAAACATCATGTTCGAACAACTAAGCAGAACGTTATTACGCTTCAGTTTGTACGATGCATATTTTATGAGAATTCTGACTGATGCCACGGAATATCGGATGCCGCGGAGGCGGGTAGAATGTCAAAATTTCGACGGCACCGCTGCTTGTTTAGTTACGCGAACCCTCCAGGCACTCCTGGAACCGTCCCGCATCCCTCGACGCATGCATTATTTCACTCTAACGCAGCAGACTTCACTGAGCATAAATTAAAATTATATGGCACGGTGTATGATCTTTGCGTTCGCGAAACGACAGCTATGCATTGAAGAGGATAAGGTAAAAGTTGTGAATACGGTCCATGTATCGTTTATATTGGTGCGCCAATCGGTGCGGACCAATACATCGATTATGCTGAATTCTATTGGCTGCGAGTCGAACTAAGTATTTGGCTCTGTGCAGATTTGATTGACAAGCAATTGCATATTTACATGGCAAAGTTCCAATAAGTAACTCTTGAAAGGAATATAATGTGCATGACGCTGAGGCTCAGTTCACGGTTTGAATGAGTAAAATAGTCAATAATTGAACGACTAATAATTCTCGCGCGTTCGCTGTCAAGCTCGCTTTTATCGTCGTCTCGAGCTCGACGAGACGGCGAAGACTGGCAATGGCAGGAGGGGGTCGAGAGCGACGATTTTCCTTTCAGCGACTCGGGAAACGCCGCGCTACGTTAATTACCCCGCGACACTTCCCGAAACTTCCGACTGCAATTTCTCTTCCCGATCGTCATCAGCGGAGCACCGGGGATCGTTGCGCGAGCTTCAAACGACACGATTCCCGGTGCCATGTTCGCGACGGTGTTCGAACTTAAAAGAGGCTTCGTCGCGAGCAAGAACCTCCGTCTCTTGATCTTCGTCCATCGTCGCTCTCACAGGCAATGTCTTCTTCTTTGCCTGAGAGAAGAACGAGACGACGCTGCCATTAAATTCGGATCTACGGTTTCCCTGGGATCATGTATATCTCGGCCGCCGACAACGATACATAGTCCCCCGATTACAATGACCAATAATGATTAGCGATTTTTTTGAGCTTGCAATATTCAAAGAATACCCCGAAGAGAACTAATCTGGCGCCATATTTCGGACATCACCACCGTAATAATCGCAGACAATTTAATTTGTCTATATTCATAAATCTAAACAAATATAAATCACTTATAAATGCCTTATAAGTAACAAATATAAATCACTTATAAATTCTTTATAAATGACAAATATAAATCACTTATAAATGCCTTATAAGTGACAAATATAAATCACTTAAAAGTTATCGACGAAAATTGACGATCTGGCGAAGGGTACCAATTTTCAAGTATAGGCCGATACGACGAAAAAATAAATAAATTCTCTCGAGCCAGAGATAATGAATGTTTGAGCGTCGTCGTTCCACCAACCGGGAAAGCTTTCGGCATGGTAATGAGGGACGATCGTGCCACTACCCTATCGGTGTGCGTGCGACACACTGTGAATCCGATAGAAGCATTTGATTGCTCGCAATCAAACACCACGACAAGCGTCAAGGACCGCATTACAATAAACGCGCCTCAAATTCATCGCGTCGATTATCGGCCCGGCCGTCAAGCCCGGTAAACAGATGTTGATCGTTTGGAGCGCCGGTGCGAAAGTTCTCGTGCCGTTTTTAATTTTCATCAGTAATGAGCGCCAGCGCCGTTGCACGCGAGGAGAGCGATCCACGTGACGATCGTACCGATAATTGCTCAGTCGAAAACGCTAAAGAATTTATGGTATTTGCGCAACATAATTCCTCCCGCTTAATCCGTTATTTACGGTGCTTAATTGAATGACGAAAAAATACAAAAAAAAAATAGCTTTCCCCGTCCAAGTGAATTGTCACGGCTCCATCAAATTACCGCTATTGTCGTTTGTCGCGGTTTAATTTACAAAGTTGACTGCAGCCCTGCTATGTGCAACGAATGTGACTCATGCGTATGATGCGCGAGGAGTACGCGGTGCGAGGCACACGCATCGCGGATTCCGCGAATGAATAATCGGTATAATGGTCCGCCACCGAACAAACGGCGAGACGTTACATTGGCGTTTCTCTTCTATCGCGTTCCGCGAAACCTGCCATTGATATGCGCTGTCACTGGTGTCGCCGCTACATCCTGCCGTTGGATTCGTTTAATGGCGTTCCACATGTGCGAGCCCCGAGCTCGTCCGACACCGACGTTAAACAATTGATATTTGTTATCTCCCATCGGTTTTGGGAATACCGAGAGGGAGAACCGGCCGAATATTTCCGCGTGCATAATTGATGACTCCCCCTCGTCATACCGGCGAGGCTCTCCACCGCGACATGTGCATAAGTGTCTGGCCGCCACGGGATCCGGCCCGCAGCTACATCATGAATTAATCTCCATTTCGCGCGATAACTTCTCGTACACCGTCGTGTTAATTAAATGATACGTTAAGCCCAAAATATCCAGACGAGGCACCGATGCCTACCGGCGTACTGCGGACATCGTCATCCAGCCCGATACATCCACCTTTCACTCTCGCTCGGACGGCAAACGCAGCCCTGGTGAATCGCCAAGAGTCAACTGACGGCGTGAAAAGAGCTGGAAATTCAAATTTTCGTATCGCTTCCTCATAATATCCCATTATTCGCAATGCTTGTTCTATTATAAAGCATTTCCTGTACTTTTGGCTTCCTCGCAGAGAGAGCTCTGTGAATGAAGGGATATTATGCGGAAGCGATTCTAAAAATTACAATACTCAACTTTTTAAATTCTATTCACTACCCTTTGTTCGCTTTGCAAGTCGACGTAATTATTTTCCCTGCAGCCGATAAGCTCTGAATCGTCAACTCGATAGTTCACGGTTCAGAGCACTCTCATGTAATCCAGTGAAAATCCATGAATATAAAATCTCCTTTAAAAAAACAGAAAAGAGCTGTGGGCAAAATTGTAATAAAAGGAAGGCTTGTGCAAATTACTTTGCAGCTTTTTTCGCAACATAAAAAAATGACTACATGTCACTAGATCTCACAATCTTGACAAAATTTGGCTAGAAGTTTCTTTGAATCAAGACCTGTGTCTTTTAACATTCCAAAGAAATAAAAAAATGCGTACAGTAAACAATTCCAAATGTTATAATAAAGTTTCGAAGAAACATTTATTATTAACCGCACATACTGTGTGTGCAATTTCAGATCGTTTGCGCGAAGCATTCACGAGTTACAGCGGTTTGAGATTCCCGCATCTGATTCATACGCAGACACACACACACGTAGATCCGGACATTATTCTCTAAATGTGATTTTTTGATGTTTTGCAACATTTCATAATATTTTCACCAAAACAAAGCTTCCGTCATGAGGAAACAGAGTGCAAACAATTTAATAATTATACACATAGTCAAGTAGTAGGACATGAGTTTATGATGTTGCGGGAAAGGAAGAGAGGAGAAAGTGCCCCGGCGGAGCGGCGAGATATATGTTTTCGCGGGAGCGTTTTTAAGCTCGTTACGACGATTAATTCTGCTTATTATAATTTGTTGTGTATCGCGCATATAAAACGTTGGGGGAGCCGAGGAGGATGGTCAGAGAGCGGTGCGAGGGATGCGCGAAAGCTCGTGGGGTGCAACGGTGGTAGGTAGATTATTCTGGCTGATATAGTGTGGCGAGCGGACGGTTATCTCAATGCAAATTAGCCGGCGGCAAAGGGAAAGAGAGATGAGGGGGGGGGGGCGAAGGGGTGAAGAGGAACGCGGTATCCGGGGCAGGACGTTATTTTCAACACCTTTGCAAGCTCAAACACTGGTATATAGTTTGGTACACACTGTACGCCCGCTTATGCCATTATGTACCACTATTCGTTGAATGTTGCGATGACGGCAGGATAAATGAATTAGCATTAATTTTTTTTTCCTCCGTGTTTGTACTCTTCCTTCCCGAAGCGCTTATAATGACGAGGAGCCGAATGACTGCATTGATGTATTTCTGCCTACACGGATGTCTGCATGAACCTTTCCTGAGATGAAATTGAGCCTCTAAAATTTTAGTTTATTTTTCATACAACGGAGTTGACTGCAAAGTGCACCGAGAAAAAGAATAGAATTTTCTACTATACCAATAGTTCCCAGGGGGAACGTCTATATAGATAGTTTTTGATAGTATATATTCAATTGGTTAAATTATAATTATTGCTGCAACCATAATTTTTTGTCACTGTCATAACTATAGAATGTAAACGTTCCTCCTGGGAACTATTTTTTATGGTATAAAGTCAGTATTGTTGCTTTTACTATGTTATTTTTTCTCAGTGTGGCCATCCTGCCCCACAGCGCACTGTGGCCTACTCTACCGCTTTACCCATTTTATCGATGGCAAACGTCATTAGCAAGCAGAATGCGCCAATTAGAGCCACGGTGAGCTTAAGGCTTATCCGAGGACAGAACTTCGAAGGTACCTTTAGTTCAGCGATGAATCCGTCGCAGACAATGCCGGAGAGTTCATTCATGGCGGTAGACACGGAACCGAAAGACAGTTTACTCTCATAGTCACGTACGCTTGATCATACTGAAGCACATGCTCCGTTTTAGTTTACCGAGACGCGACTGCGCTATATAGATATCTATAACCGTCGTCTCCCGATTCCGGCTCGAGGGGTCAATTGAGTTACCGGCAAAATTGTTAAAAGCATTGCTAAAGACGATGTTCCCGTTTCTCACTCGATCTCGGGGGTGAAATACGAGCGAAATGATTTTAATTACACCATCGATAACATTATAGAAGTCTCTTTGACTGGCTCTTGCTCCTGCTCGTCTTGCAATATTGATATATTAAGTCAGTGTCGCGTAAAAAAAAGAAAAGAAGGAAAACGACCGTGAAGCGAGGATGAATAATTTATGAGAACCCGGTTTACGAAGGGTGGATAATAAGTCGCTCGGATAATTTATCTCTTCGCTTCTCTCTTCGGCTCTTCAAACGCTCTCGAGGTCTCGACACTCGGAGGAATCAACGTTTTATTTATCTATTTTTGTCCCCCCCCCCCTTTTTATCTCTCCATCGTAATTTCGCAAGAGCGATGGATTCGCGAGTGATATATATCGTCCTCTTGCAGGATATATATGTAAATGCATCTCCAGCACCGATATCTTTTATGGAGCAGAAAGAAGAGCCGCGTCGGGCGAATACACGTCGGTATTCACTGGATTTATCGATATACGTATGTTAAGCATCGAAACGTAAACCATGCAAGACACACGCCGGATGCTCGGTCAAGCAAACCAGCCAGGGACGATATCATTCCCTGCGAGACGCGGACGAGAGATTGTAACGGTAGTAGGATAAATGCGACGCAACGAACTGTAAATGTCCGGCATCTCCTTTCCGATATTTGTTTAGATCTAGTGGGCGATACGGAAGCGGCTCTCGAAAAGCCCTTTATTCATTGCTCTGCAGATTATTCAGTCCATTTCCGAGGGAAGAGAAGTGAGGGAGACCAGACGGGAAAGGAGACTCTTACATAAATGATAGGTGTTTCTCATACGGGACAGTGACAGGGTGCTGTAGGACTGTTCAGGTGCGATTTGCAACTACGTCAATTCCGGTTTCGAAATTTCATTTTTCGATCGGAAGTGATGTCATACCGGAAATAGATCACTTCCGGTTTGAAAATGTCGTTATCGGACCGGAAGTGACGTCATACCGGAAATACGTCACATTGGAAAACGGCATATCGGAGAAGTAGTGGAGAGCGGGGCAAAATGCACAAAACGCAATTTTCCAGTATCTTTGGGATGGTGGCGATAGTGGTCCGGAATGTTGAAAATCCGGATGTATTGTTGAGACAAAATGGGGCATCCAAAAATGATTGGAAAATTGAGTTTTGCCCTCACTGTCCCGTTTTTCCCCTCTGTCCCATTTTGCCCCGCTCTCCCCTACCGATATGGCGTTTTGGCGTACGCAACCAGTACGGCGTTTTTCCAGTTACGGCAGAATCCTATCTGGGTAAGAGGTAACAATTCCCGGTAAGTCCGGAATGTTACCAACCATATCCGTGACGACCTGATGGGACAACTGGTCCGGCTTACTGATTATGTGAAATGAGGCACGAGTTTACTTACGTGTATACGTAATACGCTGTGGAACATTGCATCGCCTCCTCCGCAGTGTGTACTGTGTGCGCACTGGGAACATACACGCCGTCCGTCACACAATATACCACAACGGGTCTCGGCCAAGTTGGAACTTAATTATCAGATAGACCCTTGATGATCAATCTTGATCATTCTCGAGGGGCCAAATACAGTAAGAGCTTCGTGTACACACAGTTCAACTTCAACCCTTATCTACCCCCTTCTTCAGTCTCTCATTCCATCCTTGCTCCGGCACTTTGACTGGTGCTCTATTTTACGGTACATTAGAGAAACCCCACCTTTTCCCCACCGAAACTACCAAAGTGCAATTGGAGAATCGTCATTCGATATACAGAGTTCGTAGATTCTCGTTTCTTTTTTGTCTCGTTGGGTTTTTTTTTCGGAGGAAACTCGGGACACTCACAAAACCGAAGAGTCTCGTAAACACCCCTCGTCTCGAACTCTCCCCGGGTCTTGCTGAGAGAGAGTCTGGTCGTTTCCTGAACTGGGACGAACCGGTCGTGCTGGTCTTTCGAGTCTTCGACCTGGGGTAACAGTAATAGCGCCCAAAGTCCGTGGGACTCTTGGTAGTTTCGAGAACCGACGACTAATCGCGATTACCGTCAATGACCTTCGTTCTTCAGGGTACAGAAAGAATTTAACCACCTTGGCTGTACTTTGTCTCGGACCAAGTGAAAATATTGCCTGGAAAGTTTCAAGAGGATGAATTCACCCTCAAATCGATCGTACATGAATGAACGATATTCCATCTATCCAATAGATGGAATATTGCTCCGCAGCGGTACCTTCATTTTTACCGCTTGGTGTAAAAATGGACCGGTTGATTAAATTAGCTTTACGAGCTCTACTTTCTCGATGAAAGACAAAAAGGTCGTTGAAGCCGCTATATAAGATCATGGGATAAATTGATTATGTGTTGTAAAAATAGTAGTGATAGTTTTACCGCTTTATCTACAGTCTGCGCTTCGCGTCTTCCTTCCTGAGGAGGTAGCGATCATCTCGGTATACAACGTCCGATCCATTTTCCGTAAATCCTCTCTCGCTCTCCTCTTCGCTCTCGAGAGAATAAACGAGAGGTGGAACAAAGTGAGTAACCACGGTCTATCGAGAGAGCGAGAGTACCTATACCTAACGAGATTAACCGACGAGTTACCCCGTTGAGGACTGAATCGCAATTCCCATGGATGCTGTAATAATCAGTCCGATGATGGTGCTCAGTTTGCTCGAGCACATCATTTCGGCACAATAGAGTACCACGGTCTCGCGAAACAGAAGTGCTCGATAACTTCGATAATACGTAGACAGTCGAGAGTTTGCCCATAGTACATGTTCCTGGAGTAGTGCTCGAAAGGAGGCATAAGTTTCGTTATAGACCGCTCCTACCTGCTATTCCTAGGTTACAAAGTTTGTTCCTACACGTTACATCACCACAGTAGGGAAACACAATACTCCTGTTGGTTTCTTGGTGAGGTATCAATTATATCACCGACGAAAGTCTCGCGTCACTTGCATTAGTTCGAAGCTTGTTTATACTGATATTCCATAGATCTGCTAGTCATGAAAGTTTGTGATATCAGGTGTGAGGCTGAATAGAAAGAAATATCATTCTTGGTCGTTGCCATTTACAAAACGTTCCGGAAGCTCTTTGTTCCAAGCATCCTATGCTTATTATGCAATGAACAGTTTTCTTAATAGACGGCTCGTACCTGCAATTCCCCGGTTACAAAGCCTGCGCTTATATCTTACACCAGCACGGTTGGGAAACACAATACTCCTGCTCATTTTCTTCGTGACGTTTCAGTTATACCTCCGACGAAAGTCTCGCGTTACTTACATTCGTTCGAAGCTTGTTTCTACTGATATTGCATCTGCTCGACGTTATTACGCCCGGAAGGTTTGTGATATGAGGTGTGAGGCTGAATAGAAAAAAATATCATTCTTGGTCGTTGCCAATTACAAAACGTTTCGGAAGTTCTTTGTTCCAAGCATCGTATGCTTATTATGCAATGAACCGTTTTCTTAATAGACGGCTCGTACCTGCAATTCCCTGGTTACAAAGGTTGCGCTTATATCTTACGTCAGCACGGTAGGGAAACACAATACTCCTGCTGATTTTCCTCGTGAAGTTTCAGTTATACCGCCGACGAAAGTCTCGCGTTACTAACACTGGTTCAAAGCTCGTTTGTATTGATATTTCATAGGCCTGCATAGACCTCGATGGTATCACGCTCGGAAAGTTCGTGATATCAGGTATGACGCTGAATAGAAGAAAATATCAGGTATGACTCTGCATAGAAGAAAATATCAGGTATGACTCTGAATAGAAGAAAATATCAGGGATGACTGTGAATAGAAGAAAATATCAGGTATGACGCTGAATAGAAGAAAATATCAGGGATGACTGTGAATAGAAGAAAATATCAGGTATGATGCTGAATAGAAGAAAATATCAGATATGACTCTGAATAGAAGAAAATATCAGGTATGACGCTGAGTAGAAGAAAATATCAGGTATGACTCTGAATAGAAGAAAATATCAGGGATGACTCTGAATAGAAGAAAACATCAGGTATGACGCCGAAAAGAAGAAAATATAATTCTCGGTCGTTGCCATTGACAAAAGGTTCGGAAGTTCTTTGTTCCGAGCATCGTACACTTGTTATGCAATGAACAATTTTGCGCTTCTCGGCGCTGATATCTCGACCCCACTGCATTCGGATCTCTAGTAGCCCGGAGGAAGTGCATGACCAGCCGGCGGGTTCTCCGAGTGGAGGGCGGCCTGTGCTATATCGAAAGATGGCGAGGATTGCCAAATCGATGTACTAAACGGGTTTAACGGGCCAGGAATAATTAGGATGTTGGCGAAGCGCCGAGAGCTCGGCGTCGACCACCAAGCGCGCGCCCGCATACATACACATACACACACACTCACACGTGTTCCGTCTCTCTCGCTATCTCGCCAAGTCGGGTGCGCTATAATAAATAGAGAGCAGATTCGAACTTCAAGAGGCGCCTTTCTATTCCGCTCTCGCCTGCGCTCCGAGGCCCATGTTTCGCAGCTACAGTGAAATCATGCGAAGCTCACTACACGCGTTAGCAATTTACACCCTAGCAGCGTAGCGCCATTCCCTCGGTGTAGGGATGAAATACTAAATAAGCCCGGAGCAAGGGGAGCCCGCGTAAAAGCAACTTGCCGCGCGCTCTAGCTACGTGTAATAATATCTCCGAGTACCGCGTTTGCTGTGTTTCGCGCAGGCCGACCGAGAACACGTGAATTAGGATAATTCGGATGAGGCGCTGGCGTACGAAATTCCCTCATCCGCTTTATACATACAGCAACCCATCCCATACCATTTCCATATAACAACACGATGTTTGAACTCTGGTCTGGATGCCGCTACCGCAATACGTGTAAATCCATCCTTCACGTCCATAACGATCGGCGTTCCTTTTACCGAAAACCGCGACCCAACACTGAACCGCGACGGAATTGATCGCACTGTTTGCCTCATAAACCAACGTGTGCATTCCCAGAGCCATAGGCCAAAAGGTTAGCCGAGAGATTGGGCCTCATCATGCGAAAGATCGAAAACGACGTATCGGGCTCAATAATTGATTCACCGAAACGGTAGGGACAAAAATTTAGGGTAAAAGTGGCGAGTATGACCCGGTTCACGTATCATTGATTTACGTGCTTATCGGGGTGGTCCATATTCCGCACATTTGATCCCTACGCCTACTAGGATATTTGGCGTTCGTCGGCTTCGTCGGTGGTTTTCCATGTCCTGGATCCACCACCAGCGTTTCGCCAACCGCGAGCCAAGTGATGCACGATAGCGGCGTAATGAGGGCCTGAAGCACATCCGTCCGAACGATCCCTTTCAATGCTCCCTGTGGCCGAGACAAACGTGCGCTTTTGGTTATCCGGGTAATGCCGGTTAGTTTCGAGTGTTGTGGACATGATCTTTTTTTCTTAACAACCAAGATTAGGTATTCCTAATGGGCGCAACTCTAATTGAATTAATAATTAAAAGTGTTTCTAAGTTGTTAATATACTATACATAAAATTTTCACACAATTGTATATAAAATTTCGCCCCATCGATGCATCAGGCTTTTCTGTCCCGTTTTGCCACCTTGTCCGATCCAAAAATGATTGGAAAATTTAGTTTTGCCAAAAAACCCCGTTTTGCCCCGTTGCCCCATTTTGCCCCTCTCTTCCCTACATTAAATTTCATACGATTTTTTTTTTGTATGAACTCGGTATTTTTTTTAACCATAGAGATTGGAGGTACATCCATTAGGAATGGTTTTAGTATTTGGTTCATGTGAATTTTGTTTGCAGCAAATGCCAATCCACTTGTTGCAAAACGATCAAAAGGATTGTTTAAATTGCATATCGGGGATGATAAACTATTCAAACATTTTCCGATAATATTTTATGCAGTAGATTCCAAATAAGAAATTTCCATATCGCTTGCATCGCTCGTCTGTCCGATTACCTCCGAAGTCGCTCTTCCATGGGACAGCGCGTACGCAATTTCCTTTTACCTTTCGTGCACTATGCTGTTCTGTTCTCTATGCGGGACGTTTGATGCATTGTGGGCGTTTGATAGCCCTGGGATTGTTTGGCAGTCGGAATTTCCTGTTCCTAATTACGTGACGGCATTATAGAATGGGCCGTCGACCGGGAGCTCTACGTGCCGGAGTTTACCAGGCGAATCGCCATTGTCGAATCGTTAACAACGAATACCGACGTGAGATTGACGTGATAGTCCGTGACTTGAAGCGAAAATGCAAGCGAGCACTCGAGACGTTTTTAATAATGCTGAATGGGTAAAAAGAGAAAGGGTCGTACGGATAACGACATGTGGAAACAAAGCTTTCATTATAGCCGGGGCTCTGTTATGCGCTGCGGGATCAATCTTGTGACGGGGGAGATAATTAACGCGGCGTGCTCGGCACTCCGGCAACTCTACGAGCGAAGCAAATGAAGGCGCGACAAGCGCAAGTTCCCTCTACAATACACTGGGAGCCGGGAAAATTAGAGAAAAATCAGAACTCGCCACCATAGTCTGCGAACCATGCATGCCGTCGGTCTGATGACGTCGGGCCGATCCCTTCGTGGTATCGTCTCCGGGAAATCATGGTGCGACTTAAACCGAACATTTTCCTTATACAGAAACGCCTAGCCAAAGAGGAAGACAGGTTCAAAAATGAATAGGGTAAAAGTGGGGAATATGGCCCGGTCCATATATCATTGATTTACGTGTTAATCGAGGTGGACCATATTCACCACTTTTCCCCTACCCGCAATCGCATCAGAAGTTCCCTCACATAGTTTACTCGTTACGAAATCTTCCGAGGATTGCATCGATTGCATTGATTGTCGACAAAATGTTCCGTCCGAGCGGCCGTACCTCAGATTGAGATCGAATTGCCCGGAGCGTTGTCGGAATGTGCGATTAAAAAAAAATGCAACAAGACATATTCGAGTCACCAATTACCGCCGCATTGTTGTCGGTCGAGCGTGTTCCCTGCCGACGGAGCCTCCGCGAATGCGGGATTCGGCAAGGGAGAGAATTTCGGCAACGCGAAAGGGCCGCGGGCAATCGGCGTTGCTGCGGCCAATCGCGAGAATTTCGTGTTCGCTATTTCTCCTCTACATCTCGCTCAATCACGGGCCTCTAACGAGCTTTCTGGTCGCGTACGTATAGGCACGTACGTGTAGAGTTACGAACGACGAAGAGAGGAATGAGGGAGAGGACGAAAGTGAATGGAAACGGGGATGCCCGTCGATGGCACTGTGCGAATAGTGTCCGAAGGATCGATGTAAGTGAATTGAAGACGGTCGATTAGCCTCGAGTGCATTCGAACACGCAGTGCAATTCACGCTTCGTTATCCCCATACTCATCGTCCGTCGCTCGAATAGCCCACCAACTACACTCACCTATAATGGTTCTCCCGCAATTCCACGTTCCCTTCAGAGAGGAACTATTGGAGTTTGGGAGATATCTTTCTGACGGGCATCTTGATCGATACCTCGCGAGGAGTCTTTGACCCTAACGTTTTTTGAGGACACTTTGATTTACAAGAATTTCCTTCACTGATAGAAAAATGGGGTTGAATCAACTAGAGATTCGGGCAGCGACGCGCAGATAACTATTTAGTTGGTCGAACAAAATGTTTTAATGCATCGTCAAATTTTGGTGAAGTCTTAAAAAAAAAGTGTTGAACTAACCAACAAAATATTTATTTGAAAGTCCCTGCCCGAATCTTTAGTTGATGCAACCGTATTTTTTTATCAGTGTTCGTTCGACAAGGTATACCGATGTTTAAGTCCGAAATTATCAGCTTCTTAGAGTTCCGGCGGAGTTGAGGACGACGGAAAAGCTCGTGCAGCTTCCTTTGTAAGGTAGAAAGCTCGTCTATGCAGAAAGCGAGATTAAAGGAAGAACGAGAGGAAACGTTGCTGCTACAACCAGCTGGTCTGGCGTTGTTGGTCGGGTATTGGCGAAAAGGGACGCCCGATCGTTGGGCTGTGAGACCCTAAGAGGCAAGGCCCTCCGCAGCTCAGCTCAGCCCCTTGAGCTTCGGGCTTGCCTCGAACTGTCGCTCTCTCCGAAGAGAAAACAGCTTTCCCTAAAGTGCCAGCCGAGCTCTCCGGGTTTCTTTGAACATGCACACATCCAGCATGGAACACGCTCTGGCTATAGTCGTTCCGGCTCATAGACAAGTGCCTCGCGGCTTTGGAGCGATTACGTACCCTGACGGAAGGATAACGACCATCCGTAAATAAGGATCGGTAGGAAGTGCATTGTGTTTGCGTCGAACAGGGCACAAAATCGATTGCCCATAGCCTGCAGCTGAATCTCGTTTCCAGACACTGAAACGAAGCGTTTAATCAGCGCGTGGTACATTACATGTTTCTAATAGTGTCTGCTAGGTGCTCGCACATCGAAGGACGCAAAGAAGAAAACTAGGTATTGGCACTCCAGATTCCTCAATCAAAGACGGTTTTACTGCTCGGAGAGTTCCATCAGTCTTCGATCACACCCGACGGTGGTACAAAGCGTCGGACACTCTCCCAGTCTTGCGTAAATCTGTCTGAGACCCGAGAAAGCGAGTTTAAGAGTCTCCTTAGAGTTTCTATTACCGTCTGAGGAGGATCGCAAACGAAATCGCACGATGCAAACAAGACGCATCTCTCGCCGACGTTATTCGAGGATCGTGGGAGAACTAAAGCGCGAAAGCAGTCTCATATTCCAGCTCACGGTATCTCACAGCCATTTCCCGCTCTGAACCTGGAAAGCGAATACCTCTCTCGCGAAGTCTGGCCCAAGAGCTCGAAAACGGCGAACGGCTGAGCAAACTTAGCCTGTAATTCATAAAGTAAAGGCGTCGTCGTACTCGTCGTCTAGGGTGAGAGAGGGGCGCGAGAGCTCCAAACTCCGTGAGTACGAAAGCTGCATGGGATGACGCGTTGTAGAGAAGGTGCAGAACGAAGGTCGTACCCGCACACCCTCCGGATGACTTAGAGGGAGGACGAGAGAGAGTCAGAATGGACGTTGCGCCGGGGCGAAAAGCTCCGCGGGAGGGTGCGGTACGGTGGATTCTGAAGGTGAGAAAGCAAGAGAGCTCGTACCTAGCAGAGAGTCGAGTGGAGACGAGTGGAGCGGCGAGTGGAGGTCGCACTTGCCGGATCCTTAGCAGCTCGGCAGTAAGAGAGAAGGAGCGCGGAGCCAAGATTGGAAGGGCCGCAGAGCTGTGCCCATCTCCCGGATCTCGACTTAACGATTTCCGGAAGCTCGAATAAATACCGCTCGGGCCGGATACTCACTTTTTTTCGCGTTGACAGTCGCCTCTGGAGTTTCTTAACGGACGACGACGTTTGCACCGACCAGCCATATATATAAGCTGAAAATTGTAAATATGGTTCAACCCTATTAGCACATAAATCGATGATATACATATGAATATAAATTGCCGATGGAACATTAGCTATAGAGGCAGTCTCTCAAGAGCCGTTTCATACCGTCACTCATCGCCGTAGCAAAGTGCCAACCTTTTGACGTCATTTTCGGTTTGAAAACCTCGATTGTGTACCGCAATAGTCGTACGGAAAAACGTCGAAAAATGCGATTTCCAATCCGCAAGTGACGTATTTCCGGTAAATCTTCCGACGATATAAATTGCCGGTTAGTAAATTCTATAGGCAATAGCGAGGGTACGAAACACCCGAGCCACAACGACCTGCCGGTAGTATATAAGATTCATAGACATTGTTATTCGCCAGCGCAGTCACTTTTTGGCAGAAATGACTTTTGGTTGAAATTGGCTCGGCGCAAATGGTACCGCACCTATGAATTGACTAAACCCGTGGCGACCATTGACGAATATATGAGCCAATAAAGCGTACCGTTAGGTACACCTCCGCAGGCATTCCTATCAACGTTCCGGCGATATGTGGCTGCAATCAAACGGACATTCGCAACGTATCATGGAATCTGTCGGAATGATAGGCACGTGTTTCCGATACGAGATGTCGCTCGACGTAACTGACGCGAATAAACCATCGTCCGTTAAAATACACCCTCTCTACGATTTTGACAAACGCGACAAAATTATTCGTAACTGTGTATCAAGAAGGCTTTAAAAAAACTATATACTGCTTTATAAAACTCTCAACGTTTACGTAAATAAAATTTAATTACAGCATTATCGTCTTTTCTTTCTAAACTCTTTTCAACTCTCTGCTCCGGCGGTCGTGCGAAATCTAACTTTCGGTGAGCCTCCCAGAGCTGCGAGGGAAGGTTCGTCGAGACAGCGCGAAAGGGGGAAAAAAAGGGACAAAGAGAATGGCAACGGGACACAATGGGCGAGCGTTCTCGGCTAGGATGTCGGACGAAACGCGCGGCTGCTAAGCCGCATTATTTTGCCTCGCGGAAATGAAAATATCCGAGCAAAACGAAAAGTAATGTGCGGCGACGGTGGCACTGGGGCGTCGTCGTCGGCGTCGTCGCCGACGACGTCGCCGTCGTCTACCGAGCCCCAGCACCCTTTTCTCTCTGCGCTGCTTTCCCGCTGCTCCCTCGTACGTGCCCGTATACATATAAAGCACCGTACCCCATGTGTACGTGTCGCATGCATTTTGTCGTGGGATGTTTATTTTTTTTATTTATTTTTTGTTTCGTATTCTTCTTTTTTTTCATTTTTATTTTTACCCTATCCTTTTTCGCGACCCTGCCCCTGCTGCGGCCGCTGCGAAAAACCCTCTCACGAACCTTTTTCTTTATCGGATACGGTTGGGCGCCCCGATGTGCGGCGCGCACACAGCATCGGGGCCTTCGAATGCACCGGTACCACATCACTGCGGTACCGCAGTGCCGGATGCATTGCTCCAATGTACGAGTTTCTGTCGCTGTGACGACGCTGGAACACTCCGTTCCCCCTTCACCCACGACATTCCAGCCCTCCCCTGCGCTTTCCCACTTCTCCGACCGGCAGTCTCGGCAACGCTCGTACGACCATAGCCGATTTAAGGTGGAATTCAAGGTGGAAACGAATAGTCGGAAATCAGAGGTGAGTTTCGTGTCTGGCCGTACATATGCGCCAGGAATCTCGCTGGGTTTAAAATTACAACAACCAGACATCATGTCTGGACGCACATATGCACCTGGAATCTCGCTGCGTACAAAATTAAAGCAACCAGACATCATTGAGCAGTTGCTGATAAAATAACACAGAGATTTTATCTTTGATCTATGTGCATCCTGGATGCAACCGGCTGCATGAATGAAGCGCCTTATTGCTAGTATTGTTTCCTAAAAAAAAGTAAAAAAATTTACAGTTCTTGGCGTCAAGACGCTAGCGCGTTTCTTGATGCACGAACCGATGTTTCGAAACGGCAATCTCGGTATCTAATCGAACATTCTATTGGCGGTGCTCTACAAACCAATGATTAGCAAATCAATCCTCGAGTTCAATGTGACGCGATCCTGATCGGCATACGCTGGTGCACAGAATAACAATGACCCGGATAACTGCGATAAGTGATGAATCAAGGGTTGGCAAGGGACGTCGGTAGTTTACCCGGTGAGCTTCGCCGCTCCTCCCGAATTTCGATCCTTTGTCCTCAATGTCAAATTAACGCAATCAGAGGGATATGACGTTCCCTCAATTAGGCCGGCGAGCACATCCAGCCACCACAATAGACTTCGGCGACAAAGCAACGTTTATCCGGAACGGCTTCGCGACGTTAAACAATGGAGCCCTTTCTCTCTGGTTCGAATCATCTGCCCGCGATAGTCACCCGTTTGTGTATGCATGCAAAGCCCGGAGCTTCCGGTGATGCGAGGGAGAACGCGAGGGACTATGCGAATTCTATGCGAACATTCTCACGGATGGCTCTTTTATTGATTCGGAAGACAATTTGCATTGTACACGCATTGTTGGTGCTTCCACTCCCGTTTACGTTTCAACTACTCGAGACCTGTCGACGGAGAATCTCCATAGTGCTCCGGGGTCTTTGACTCTCGGATTAATGGCTTTTCGTCAAGGGCCTAGAGCTTCGTCATAATTAAAAGCTTCTGATCACTACATTGAGAAAAGAGATGGCTGGGTTAACCAAAAATCGCGGAGACATCCACGAGGATCCAAGCAAATAAGAGGTCAGACCCCTCATTTGCTTGGTATAAGTAAAGAATTGTGTTATTAAACGATTATTTGCTTCACGTCGGTTCAACAAACATTCTTGTCGCACCAACCTAATAACGTCTTTGAACGTACGTCATCGCGTCTTGGTTGATCCAACCATTTATTTTTATCAGTGCAAGACTACGGATTGTCTAGCGGAAATGAAATAGTTACTGGCTCGTGGAACAAGTTTTGTAATTTTGGGTAAATGTGACTAATTTGACCCACCTTGATTAGCACGCAAACCAATTGTGTATGAACCTGCCCATATTCACCACCTTTATCCACCCTATATCCAAGTCTGGATGATCGTGCGGAAGAAACGAAACTATAACGTCGAACGTGCTGCTTATGATTTCAGGTAGCGTGGCTACGGGTGAACACTCAAACAATATTGACGATAGCCAGTCACGTAATAACGAAGAACCATAGAATATCAGTCACGCACACCGACCATAGAACGTGGTATCTTCACATAAGGGACATCAAAGAATCCGATCAGGGCGACTACATGTGCCAGATAAACACCGATCCCATGAAGAGCCAGGTCGGCTATCTTCAGGTCGTAGGTGAGTTCGGTCTTCTTATCATAGCCCGCATCTCCGGCAAAGCATTCCGCGGAGTCGATAGCGTAAGCTCTATCTGGATCAATACAGGTAACGGTTTCCTAAACGCGAACTTTCAAGCGAAGAGGTTGAGCAAGTTTTGCCATTCGATCGTTCGGATATATCCGCGACCGGAAGTTTCTCGTCAGTTGAACAGTCAATTACATATTTGCGCTATCCAAGCGAACTTACATTTTTTTTAAAATTAAAGAGTAACGAGGTTGCACAGACATCGAGCTGTTTTTTTTCTTACGTATGGCATTGTTATAATAAGCATTCAATTAATTGTAACTACGGAACAGAATATTTGTCCAGATGAATTCGCTTTCAGACGAATGAATCTTCACAATGCTTATGTGTAATCTGATTGGCAGTGCCTCCCGACATTCTGGATTATCGGACGAGTACCGATATGTACGTGAAGGAAGGTAGCAATGTAACTTTCCGGTGCGCTGCAACTGGATCTCCGCCACCGAACATCACCTGGAGGCGAGAGTCCGGAGGATTGATATCGCTCGTGACGGGGCAGGAAGGTAAAAGTTAAAAATATATTTTTAATATAGCGCACATATATGTGCCTCTGTTCGCGTTGTACATACCTCGCTCATAAAGGAGTCTTCCGTAGGACGAGGGATTAAGCTGTATCGATTTTACCGTGGGGGATAAAAATGAATTATATCGCCAGCTATAAATTCAAACATGCCAAGCTCGTTTCCGCTCGGAAGAACATCCGACACTCTTTCATCCGTTTCCTTGTCGGTTCTCTGGTCGGGGCAAAGAATCAACTACGTTTGAGAAGTTTCGTTATCCGATGGAACTCGCAGAATGCTCGAGCAAATTATAAATGAAAAATTTCTCATTGGAGCGCGCTCTCTCCGTATAAACCGTTCGTCGGAATTCATAGCCGCCTATGACCTCGCTTCAAACCCTGCAATTTTTATACCGTCTGCACCGTTCCGCATAGGTAGACTTAATGGACCAGTATTTTTTTTCTTGACATGAAAAGTTTTTTTTCAAATTCTTGGCAGCGTAAAGAAGGAAAATAGATGCCCGACTTGATAAACGATATACCCGCAATCGTAGAGATACGTCGGTCAAGTAACTTCACTGTAAAAAATGTAGTTTGAAAATTAATTAACGGTATTGGAAGCTTCTTTACATAAACAGTTGCTGAAATTTCAAACATATGTGCGTTGCAATTTTACACAAAAATTTGTATTTTTAATGAACATGTTTGTAAATTTCAGGCAAAAGATTTATAATTTTTATATCTGGTATTTTTATTTTGCAAAAAAAAGTATATTAATCTTCAATATAATGCAAGCAAATTTCAAGTTCCAGTACATTAACTGTACAATTTATTTTTACAGTGTTAACTTCCCAACTTGGCCTTTGAGTGTATCGGGGAAATCAAATAGATTCGAGGAATGTATTAGGCACATATTGAATTAAGCGATTTTATAGAATTAATGTATAAACCCTTCAACCGCCGGCGTAGAGAAGTATATCAGAAATATACAAACCTGCCTGCGAAAACATATTTCATATAGGACGAAAGTAGCGAACATGGCTCGGTCCACCGGACTTTTCTTCCACGTGGATATGTTGCGGTGCGTAAAAATGCTTGCCACATTTTTTTTCTCACCATGAAAAGCTTGTTTTTAATTATCGGCAGCGTACAAAAGAGAAACAGTTGCCGAACTCGGTAACGATATACCCGAAACCGGTTGGTGGTCCTTAGGTAAATCGATGCGTTCGACACGCCTCGAGCGATTCGGTGTTCTTCGAGCCCAACTTTAGGCGAACCACCTCGAGCTTGAACCCTAGACACTATTATGCGCAGACTGTATCTAATATCTTTCGTGGTTCATCACATCCTGGCGCCGGAACGTTCTCTCACCGACGCTGAACTACGAGACTTGTTGCTGCTTGTAAACCTGCTCTGCCTACCCCTCGTTCTCTCGTGCCATTTTTCCCTTCATCCCCTTCCCTCCTTATCCCGAAGCTACCGAGCAATTATATCCCTTGACATTGCAGCGCAACAGAAGAACGCGTCTTTGACGATGATTCCCTGACTCTCCGTGAGAGCTCCTCGTCTCTCCCTTCGTTTCCTCGCACCCTCGAGTTCCCCGCCCTTCGCCCTTTTCATTACATCTTTTTTTCCCCAATTCTTTTCACGCCTCTTGCGAATGCACTTTTCGTCTCGTCAACGATCTCGTCGCACCCTCGTGCCTCCCGAACGGAGGAACAGTTCGACGGATATTTCGCGTAAATATCGATGGATATTTACGCGATACTCTATCCGTACCGTCCGTGGAGTGGCGAGCTCGAACGTCGTGCATACGAGTCAAAGACGAGAGGAGGAGACGGGCTGGAGAAACTCGGGGAAGTGAAGTGGGTCAAGTGTGCAGGGTTGGTCATGCTATCCATGTTCAAACACGATCGGAATCTCCCTCTCTCGCCCTTTCCTTCCTCAACCATCGAGGCTGCTCGTCTGTGTGCATGCGAATGGAGAAACCAGAAGTCAGATACCCAACCACTGCCTGGCGCTCGAAGGCAAAGATACGTCCGTCAAGTAACTCACTTTCTCAACCTGATATCGCTCGTGATAATTGGCCGTTGAGTGTATATTCCGCCTTCGGGAGATCGAATACGTTCGAGGAATATATTGAATTAAGCGATTTTATACAATTAATAGTATTAATAGTATTAACCCTTATAGTATTTAGAATAGTGCTAAATATTATTACTGCACTACGTTACATTACAAACGTTACAAACGTCCACAATACGCATATTAATATTACAAAAAAATCTTCTACACTTTACAAAAATGTCTGTTAACATTACAAATATTTGTTGTGAAATTAAGGACAAAATGATTGTGAACGTTAGTGGACAAAAACGTTTGTTAAGTGTACAAACATTTTTGACTGTGTATACTATACTTTAGTATTTAGTAATAGTATACTAATTAGTATTTTTGCCTTTTGGCGAAAATATATTTGATATTGGAAAAAAGTGGCGAACATGGTCCGGTCAGTCCGGACTTTTTGTCCACGCGCGTATATTGCGGTGCGTAGAGCACTGCACGAACTTCTCTCCGTAGTGTAGGAATGTCAATAACGGCTTGTACCGAAAATTAATTAGCGCTGCCGATCGATGCTCCCGGATAATCGCTGTAACATGCGTGCGTGCTCCGTTATATCGCACAACAACGGCACAACACTGTTCGATCGTCGCAAGAACAGAGTGCCGAACCTTTCCCCACTGGTATACAAGAAATTTCGCAAAGGATTAATATAGTCTTGTTCCCCGGTACGCGACAAGCCGTACATCGCCGCTTGGCTCGTACGACCCGCCACCCTCCACATTATTAACGCGTTCAAAAGCTCAACTCCCAAACTAAAGTGCCGCGCCAGGCGGAATGCACACCGGTAGCCCTCCGGTCGTCACGTTAAAAAAAATCCTCTCCTTCCCTCAGGCTGTCGATGCCATTATGGAGATACCGGATAACGAGATTCAACACAGAACCATAGCCAATAATCCAGTGATAAAAGATAAAATGCCTTACCCACATTTAAAAAAAAGTTGAAAATTGATATTTTCATATCGCTTCCTCATAGTTGTCGTTTATTCGCAAAGCTTATTCTATGATAAAGCATTTTCTGTTTTTTTTTGCTTCCTCTGTAGGAAGCTTTGAGAATAAAAGAATATTGTGAGGAAGCGATATGAAAATTTCAATCTTCAACTTTTTCCAACTTCAACGTCGAAAAATGAGATTTTCAAACCGGAGGTGACGTATTTTCGGTCGAAAAATGTGTTTTTTTTTTGCACACGACGATAGTGCACAGCGCTGTGGTCAACCTATGAACAAATTTATCGGTCCGGTTGCTCTTCGCAGGCAAAGCATCCAGAATCGTCTCTCACGGCGCGATGCAACAGCGATCCGTCAATACGACAATAGGAGATTGAGTTTGCAGTAGGAGATGCGTTTCGATCGAAACCGGATCGTCTCATAATGCTCGTTTCCGTTGTTCGAAGCTTTCATACATACCGGGACAAGAGAGCCCACGGTTGAGCGCGTGCTTAACCGTCGGCTCTTGCCTGCGTGTATAGACTGTTTGCTTGATATGGGCCCGTCGGGCTTGTTGCGAGCGCAGCGGGGTATCGTGATACGCACGTCCGACTCAATTATCACAGGGGGGTGATAAGCCGGCAGGGGATCAGATACGCTTAGACGTGATGTGATTCATCGCAATAATTACGTGTACACGCAACGTGTTCCCTCGAACGCTTCTCCGTTGTGTTGCGTTCTGCTGTTTGCCGCTGATGGTGGAACGACGATGGTTGTACAAAGAGCTCTTTCCGGTTCCCGTCGCGGAGCTCTCCCACGCCACCGCCTACGCGTACATATTTCACCCCTGTTCGCCCGGGCGACGTATCCATGATGTATATATATTTTTTTTCTCTCATCTCCACCCCTGCGAGATTGGTGATGAGTATTAATTGCCTGTCGCCCGGCGGATCTCTACCGTCCCATCCCATGAATTATTGCTAGTGTAATCGGGAAGCAATCCCGGAGAGATTCCCCCCATCGCTCGGGTTCGATGTTAAGGAGGTCGTAGCGACAGACACTTGTCAAATATGTGCCAATTTTTTTATTCCTGCGAGCAAAGATTTATGTCCCAATCGACTATAGTGAATGGTTATTCTTTCCACTCTGAGTAGAAATTTTCTAGCGTTACATCTGCCCTGATAGGGACCTCATCAGGGCCCGATGTAACGCGCGAAAATTTTTACTCGGGACGGAATATGTGCTCAAGTCTGAAAAAAATGGACAGCAATGGATCTGCTGAACTCTCAAATTGACCATTTTGTACCATTTTTTTTTGAACTTTTAATCTAACGCCAGTCAAGCTAACGGCCTGGATCGTGAAATTTTCCTTGGATTAACCGTTCAGAATTTCAAGACAGTAGCATCAAACCAAATTCTTCACTTCGAGTAATGTACTAGTCAATAATTTATCCTCTGTTTACTACTTCAATGATTTATTATGTTATTAAAATGTGAAAGCTATTCGTTTTCCGTCTACCAATGAGTAAATAAATAAATAACAATATTTTAGCACTCGTTCGACTGGTGTAGAGTTTAATTGTCTGCTCGTCCTGTTCGAGAGTGCGAGAAACAAATTGCATAGATTAATTCACCGTCCCCGTGGTCGTATAATGGCGCAAGAGTACAAGATACGCGGAAACGCCCTATTTAGGATTAGAAATTTCTTGCAGGCGGTTTGCGTCTTCGCTGCGTCTATTCATAAGCGATTTTGCGCTATGATTGCATTATGTGCATGGCCTGCCCGCAACCAGGGCATCCGGTGGTTAACACCGGAGCTCGACAAGACCCGGGGGAAGCAAGAAAACCTCGTCGCGTGTACAATCTACTCCCCGATATTACTGCGCTATGTGCACTGGCTATATCCACAGTCAAAAACCACCAGCCAACAAAGTTTTTGCATCGTTGCACGAGAGCTCTATTTGATTTTTGCTGTTTGCACGTTTTACAGCCGTCTCGCCGAAGTGAATGAGGAAACGGGTCTGGCGTTTGGATTTTTATTCGAAAAAGCAATCGCAAATATAATCGGCTCTCGTAGATCGTTATACTATAATTACTTCTCGCAAATTTTTCACTTCAATACATTAACGTTTGTACGATCAAATATTAACCCTTTGACAGTCGGTGGGTAAATGGCGATCCACTGAATTACAATTTGAAGGGATGCATAAAAAAAAACAACATTTCTTTATCGGTGAACTTTGCTCGCCTGGACATCCTTTTAGATATTATATGTTTCAATTATGAGAATAGAAATGGCTTTGATTCCAGCGGCCGTTAAAGGGTCGAAGGAGAGTATTTTAAGGTATGATACGTTTGAAAAAAAATTCGCAACAATAATCATATGTGTTGCAGTGACCAGTGTGGAGGGATCAGTTTTCAACATAACAAGGGTCAACCGGCTGCACATGGGAGCGTATCTCTGCATAGCATCGAATGGTATACCGCCGACGGTCAGCAAGCGAATAGCGCTCGTCGTCCACTGTGCGTATATTAATGTCCGCCTCGACATTAAAGCCCTTGGAGAGATTCTCGAGCGAGCGAGAGGCGGAGATCCGCTCGGAGCGATTGTCGGAGAGGTGCAGAGAAGCGAACACATTTGTCGGCTATATATCTATCGGGAGAACAACGCGTGTGCAGTCTGATGTGTCTCACTGGACGTTGCAAACAATGCGAAACCTTCGGGCGAATTCGCCGGGGAAAATGATCGTCGTTCGGATGTGTAGTACGCATGTAGGAGGAGAGCGGGGTAAAACGGACACGCGTTCTCCACCATGAATGGGACTTCTTTCCCCTCGGGAAATTGTATAACTGGTTCGTTTTGCCCCAGTGTCCTCTATACACATCGGAGAGCGATGCCAAGAGACGCGTAACGGATACGAGCTTCGAGGATTCGAACCGGAAGCAACCTTTCATTTATGGATCAATTTCTTATCATATTTCGCCACCCGCGAGTCGCGTTGCTTTTTGTTCGATCGTTCCGACGTATAACGCGCTCCGGAGCGCCCCGAATCCTCCCGCCGTCCGTCTATCCGTCCTTTCACCCGGACTCACCCCCGCGTTGATTTAGCTCGCTGGAAACGCTCACGCTAGATCGTAAAAAGTCAACGGGATGACAGGGGTGCAATCCGATGGTGAAATTATTGTTCGAACGTCGGTGCCGCTCTCGCGACGCGAAACCCGGATTTTTCGATTCGAAACGATAGCCACCTGTCCTATATACATTCTTCGAGCGAACGATAATGTCACTTTTTTGTCGCGAAACCGCGGGCTCACGGAAAACGATAGATTTTTCTTCTTGCCCCGCCGCTGCTGCTCCTGCTGTGTACTGGACGTTCGGGATTAACGCCGTCACATTCCCTCCTCCTCCGCGATCTCCGGCAAAACAGCTCGCTCATCTGTCCTATTTATGTCACACTCGCTCCACCCTCTCTCTCTCTCTCTCTCGCACACTCGATCCCTCTTTCGATATATATAAATTCGGTAATAATTCCTCCATTATCTGCCCCTTGACAGTTCAGCCGATGATAATGATTCAAAATCAACTCGTGGGTGCTCAAATAGGACAGGAAATGACACTGGAGTGTCACTCGGAAGCGTATCCCCAATCCATCAACTACTGGACCAGGGAGAACCGAGAAATCGTACCCAACGGTAATTTTCAATAATAGTATTATTATTAATAATAATACACATAGTAATAATGATGATAATAATAATAATAATAATAATAATAACGTTAGTGAACCAAATTAATGACCAATGAGAGTACAGAACGTCCGAGCGAAGTAAATTTAACTGTGCACGGATAGATGGATATTGTAATTTTTGCCAAATGCTTCTCTCCCTGTGTTATGCGCGGAAGGTAATAATCATTAATAACAATCACGACAATTACGATGATGCTCCGCAAATTCCACACAGATTCTATAGATTCGGGTTCGCAAACGAGCGACCGGCTATTCCACGCATCGCACATGTGCGGGACTTCGACCACGAAAGCGGGGGGGGGGGGGGGGGTCGAATCTCGTGGTCGATCGCTTAACCAGTACGCAGATAATGCGAGCAATGTATATCGGTACGGACAATTAGACAAGGGTGGTAGGGTAGTGTCCGGGGGACCCTCGGATCCGCCGCGGGTTCCAAAGCCGGTTGAGTAAATCTTCGTTCCGTTAATGAGCTCCTCCACCGAACCGGGTCGAAGTGGTGTCTGGCACGTATGACGCCATATCCACGGCACGGAACGTAAGAAGCGTCCCGCGATCCGCCAGTCTCGCCGCTGATCGTTTGGTTCATTACCCTAATCGCCGAGGGAGTTTCCCTTTACACCCGGCCAATGCTGGCCGGATCCGGACGCCAGAGATAATTTTGTCAACGCACTCGGAGTTCGCGAGACCCGCAAACTTACCATCCGCGGATGAGCCGGATTATCGACGAGCTTTCTTTCGCAAGAACACGCTCGCTCTCCCGCCGATCGGAGGTCTCGAAACTGAGAAGTCATTTTCTTTTTTTTATACTCCACCATTCGATGAACATTCGTTCGACGCCGCTGCCACGGACGCTGTCAAGTCATTTCGCGGATCGCGGAACTCCCGGGCTTTTATTCACGCACTGCCCGAGGGTGAGCGCGGATAGCCAATACCGATCGCCTCCCGATCCACCTGTAGTCTCCGCAGCCCGTGCAGCAACCCTCGCTCCCGCCTCCGCCGTTCGCTTCCATGCGATCAGAAACATTCAGCGCGATACTCGATCTCCCGACCGTTTCCCCGATTTATAGATGAGACACGGCCTTCGGGCCCGCCGCTGTTCGTATAACTATCGGCGGGATCGATCAGCCGAAAATCCGGGGCCGGTTAAACGGGAGACCCGACAATATGCCGGACTCGGTCACAGCCGAGTAGCTTCACTCACTCACCGAGCAAAGTACCAATAGAGGTAACCCGGGGAAGGCTTCAAACCCATTGCATACAACGGAGTTAGTAGCGGCTATATAGACGTCATATCGAGTAGTACCACGGGGTTTGCACAAACGGGCACGGGATGGTGAGAGTGAGAGCTCGCGGAGCGTAGAGCGCGTGCTGCATAATGACCGAGCGTTCGCCCAGCCTCAACGAGGCTCAGGCTATATAGAGATATCAGCAACATCAGTCAGGGGGGAACGCGCGGGGGAAGCACCGGAGAGCCAATTTTCAACGTCGGTCTATGCATTTTTTTTTGTTTTTTTTTTTTCGGTTGATTATCCACTGCGCGTGTGCAAGCTCCACTTTCGTTGAACGAGAAAGGGTTCAACGCGATAACCTGAATACCGGCGGAATGTGCGGCTGGCCCCCGCACATTGCTCACGAGGACTCGCCGTACGGTATGTGTATAAGGCCGGTACGTGCCGCGCACCTAATAGCCTACCTATTAAGTACACTTTACGAATGCATGTCGTACACCACGAGCTTGGAATAATATCCGCGAGGACGGAGTTTTCTTTTTTATATATATGTATATATATATTTTTTTTTATGTCGTGAGGGAAAACAAACCGGACGATCAATTCTTCCTGGAAGCCCGTTGCATTTAATCTCCAATCGGAGATAGACTCGAAAGGCTTGGGCAGAACGAAACATGCCTTCGGAATACTGTAACACGTGCGCAATGCGTCGAGAGCACGGTTGTACGGGACAGTGGGGCAAAATGACATACCCGGGCAAAAAGGCCCATTTTTACCCATTTTTAACGGGAAATAAAGTGGCGAACTGGACAACGGTCCGTTTTGCCCCGAGCTTAGTTCTGCCCCACTTCCCCGTTCGGAGCCAAAATAAATGGAGTTCGTTCGATGTCCCGCTCTCTCTGTTTGGAGGATTTATTAATTGCGGGGTGATCTCGTGATGAATCATCGCATCCGGTTGCCGACATTGCGCACGAATTATCCCAAAGCCATATTGTTCTACCTAAGCCGTTCGAGTTTGTATCTCCGATTGGAGATTAAATGTAACGGGTTTCCAGGAAGGACGGAGTTAAAAAAAAATATATATACATTTTTTTCATCTCGCGAGGAAAAACACCCCACACGATCAATCCCTCCTGGAAACCCGTTGCATTTAATCTCCAATCGGAGATACAGACTCGAACGGCTTAAGCAGAACGTAACATGCTTTCGCAATACTGTAACTCGTGCGTAATGCGTCGAGAGTACAGTTGGACGGGTCAGTGGGGTAAAACGGACCACTTTTATTATTTTTCACCGGGACATAAAGAGGCAAGGTCGACAGCGGTCCGTTTTGCCCCGGAGCTTAGTACTGCGCCATTTCCCCGTTCGGAGCCAAAAAAAAAAATGGAGTTCGTTCGATGTCCCGCTCTCTCTGTCCGAAGGGGTTATTAACACTGCGGGGTGATCTCGTGATGAAAAGAAAGGGAGTCGTGCGGCGCCTTCGCATCCGGTCTCCGTCACGCGAAGACCGCCAGCCCGACGGCACCAAATGACAGGGTGCGAAACGTTTATTACCCTCGGAGGAGGGGGTGACAAAAACTCCAGAAGCTGTCGCGCGCACTCTCGCGTATACCATACACCGGCTTCATCCGCGATACGGCTAACGACGATAGCGTTCCCGAAGTCTGCGCACGAAAAGTAATTATTATTATTATTTTTATTTCTCGGAACGCAAACTTTTTCCGCTGGGAATATAATTAACCGTTCGCTTATTAGGTAATTTGCAAGCTGCGCCCTCGCGAGAGTGCGATGTCGAGCAATGTGTAGCTTAACGCCGGTGTCATTCCGGAAAGAGGCATAAATTTTGTAGAGGGTGGTTAACCGGGAATGAGGTGTATACAGAGATTTTGCCGTGGCGAGGGCTGCTCCCTGCTCTCTGCTCTCCGCGATGGGTTGGGCGCCGGTGTTGCATGGATCGCGAAACTCCGACTCACCCTTCGTAACTGCTACCCGTCGGTTGTTGGGGCGCTTATGTGCGGTGGGGTCGTCACTCAGTGCGATCGAATACCGCGTCGACCGCCGAGAATCCAAAGGTCGCAGTCCCGCGGCTCAAAGTGCACGAGTTACGCCCTTGTGGTCCTCAGCATTCGATGTAGCTGGCTGCGTACTGCGCCCTTGGATGGAGTACGGGAGAGCGAGCCAAAATGGAGCTCCGGGGAAAAATGGACTACTTTCAATGCTTCGCGAGTCTCATCCCGAACGGAGGGCGCGGGTCCGTTTTGCCCCAGGGTTCCATCTCGCCGCGCTCTCCTTTGCAGTCGAAGAAGCGGGCGCAGAGTAACTACGTGGAAATGAGAAAAATCGAGCTGAGTGGTCTTGCATGCGGCGAAATGAGATTCTCCCGCACTACTCCCGATACAATCTGGATCGTGGCTCGATCGTTTTGGGTTCGTTTCCAGCGGAGAAGGTCTGGCGTCTGAAGCGGCCCGACGAGGACGACCGGGAAGGAGAGGAGAGTGACGAAGTAATGGCTTTTCTCTCGTTCTCGCTGTTGAGCCTACCGTGCGATATACGTATCGTACAGGCACACACGTACACACAGAGACAGAGAGGAAGAAAGCTTCCTTCGGTGTTCCACTCCGAGCTCGAACGTTCACCTGTTCGGCGAAAATAAACGCCGCCAGGAAGGAAGAAGAAAAAAGCCAGGAGAAAAGAACGATGGAGAGAGTAAACGACTTGCCTGTGGATGGACAACACCTCGTGAATACGTAGGTGGCGTGCTTCAACCTACTTACCGATGCCATTACAGTCGGCTCACTTCGTCAGCCACGCCTACACACACGTGGATGGATCGGGGCGATGGAGGAAGAAAGTTTCTGCTTCGTACACTCGAGACTCCCTTCCCGGCTCGTCTCTCGCTCTCCGCCTTGTACAATCTTCCGTCCCGTCGGCTTGCCTTTTACACACACTCTCGCGTCTCTACTTCCCCCTTGGCAACCTCATAATGTAACGACCACTATAATTGTCATGACTCCTTTAGCGCCGCGTTAAATCAAACTCGCACCCCCTATCGTCGGCCAAACTTCCGCTTCGGCCACTCGTTATTTTCCCGTAGCCGGAGTCTTCTTCACCGTTGGATAGTGTAGAGCTTGTTGAACTTTTTTATTCATCGCTTGGAATTAAAGCGAACGGTAGATATGCCTCGGTAATCTTACCGCGATAAACAGATACGTGAATCCCAGTAAAATCACCACGTTGGTAAAAATACCACCAGCTAAATTTCAGCTCACTCTTCATAAAAAAATTTAATACCTCCGAAATTAATTTGTAGAGTGTGGAATAAATTGAGACTCTCCCGGTGCAGTTTCTCTCTTTACTAATGATTTAATAAAATATTGTTTTCAAATTTTCAGATCTACGGACCAATTTTTTTTCACCGTCGGTTTTTCTACTATTTTTTTTTGTCTCCTTTCGTCTCCGCTCTTCTTTTATGGATACTGGTTACGGAATTGTTCGCTCACGCCGCTGCATGCTGATGGAAGGATGCAACGTGAGCTCGGCGCTGTACGCGCCCAGAGTACTGTGCACGATTCGAAAAGCACAGGATATACAGATTCGTATAACAAAATGATGAATCGGTGCGGAACACGTGGAGAGGAGAGAGAAAAAAAAACCGCTCCGGAGCCTGCAACGGAGGCCTCTCCCGTTCGTTGTTGAAAACCGAACAGCGACGCGTTTCCGGTTGCCAGCTAACACCACGCCGGAGAGGGCCCTCCTGTGTACGCCTCGGCACTTTTTTACTCTCATCCGCGCGCGCGAACGAACGAGATCCACCGAAACGAGTGCTCCGGCAACATCCTACCGTGCTTCGCGATACACGTCACGTTGATATCCGATTCACTCTCGCGCGCGAGGTATAGCTTTGTTCCCTTTTTTACACCCTCGCGCACCTATAAAATTTTTTTTTTTGTCCCTACACGCGTTCACTGCTTTTTCAAGATATATAGTCGCGTAATCCATGTATCTATGCAACTGTATCCAGCGTGACAGACATCTCATCTGCTCTTCTCGAGAAGAAAGGTTCGGGCGAGTGAAGGATTTTTTTGGAGCGTTCGGATGAAATATTGAAACATTTTTGCTGAGCTCTATATACATTTATATATATACATATATATATATGTATATATATATATATATATATATATATATATATATCTTTAAAGTTTTGTATTTTCTTCTGCTTGAAGTAACACCGAAGTCAGCTTATCTTCTACTGTGTCCTTTATTTCTCACCGGTCTTCGTGTATTCGAGAGTATCTTTTTCCAAGGGTCGCGGAAACTTTGTTGAAACGGCGTTTTTTTTTACACCGGTACCACCGATGGAAGGGGTGTCAATGACCGCGCATGCCAGTATCGTTCCCACAGCAAAACGGGAGGTCTTCACCTCGGCGGATATAATTTTGGTCCCGGCGACTTTGCCGTCCGGGAAAGTAGTTTTATTCCGGTGGAGAAGAATCCGCGAGCGCGACGGTGTCCCCGCGAGATCCCGCGGTCTCGCGCCCGGCGAACGTCCTCCCTCGCCCACCGAGCAATGCTTAGATCGTAGTTCAACGTCGTTAAACTTTTTCATCTGCTTTTCAAACTCTAAGCCGATGAAAGTTTTTCTTCCGTTGGAGGGTGCGATTCTCTCGACGGGCTCGCCATAGCACTCCATAAATGCATTCTCCTCTCGAGGAAGGGAAGAGGCATAACCACGCCGGTTTCGCCGGAACGATAACTTTTTTTTTCTATTTTTCTATTTTCTTTCACCAAAAATATCCCCGCTTCTCTTTTCACTCTAACTGGGCGGATCATTGCTATAACTGTATTTGCACAGCGACGGTATTATTCTCTCTCACCCGTGGTTCGCCGTGTATACACAGCGCCCAACGATCCTCCTGACGGAGAGTGGGGCAAAACGGACTATTTGTACCCATACCCAGGACATAAAAAATATCCCATCTCGGACGAAGGAGGCACCTGGAAAAATAATTTATTTACCGGGCTCTTTGCAAATAAATATATTTTTTGGGTAAAATAAATATTTATTTAATTAATTATTTTTCTAGGTGCACTGGTCCATTTTGCCCCGGTGTTCCGTTTGGCCCCGCTGTCTCCGTGCATTCGTTTCTTTCCTGTGAAAAGTATGTACGCGCCCTTCTGCAACTGACCCAACGTACAACCTCGGATTGTTAACCACCGAAATCCGCATTGCTTATGCGTTTGCTCTCAATTGCGAAGAGTGCACTCGTCCGCGTACTCCGGAGTACCCCGAGTCAGCGGTTAAGAGCACCCCTTGCTCGGCTTACATGGTTACAGTGCTTGGCGAACTCGCTGCACGAGATTCTTCCTTCTCGCTGGAGGTAAACTACGTGATGCCGCGAGTTTGGTAAACAACGTTACCAACGTATCGACTCTTATTCCGAAGGCAGTCGAAGTTCGAGTGCCCGATGTTGAAAACTCCTCCGCGAGATATATATCTTGCCGACGATAGATCGAATTTATTCGGGCTCTTTGCGGGGGACCATGGAGTGAAAAAACGTGCCTGCTGTTGTTCTTAACCATTGGACGATCACCTGAATCTACACTCGAAGTGGCGTCATACGGAAAAACGTTACAGTCGGATTCAAACTCTTGGTTTTTTACCTGCAGTGACGTCGTACGGGAAAACCTGACTTCCGGCTTTGAAATATTCGTTTTCGACCGGAAGTGACGTCACACGCGAAAACGTCACTTCCGGTTCGGGAAGCTTGGTTTTTTGCCGGAAGTGACGTCATAGGCAGAAATTCCAGTATGACGTCACTTCCGGTCGAAAAGTGAGATTCTCAAACCGGAAGTGACATTTTCGGGTATGACGTCACTTCCGGTCGATAAGTGAGATTCTCAAACCGGAAGTGACATTTTCCTGTCGAAATATAAAATGCTCCTAGTTGTGTGTGGGTGCGTCTGTGCGCGACGTCACTTCCGGTCGAAATCTAACATATTCACCCACGTGCACTCAATGATTCGCTAAAAAAAAATATTCACAAGATTTGCTTCGGAAAAAGGAAGAGGACTTCCACTCTTTTGCGATAATATTGTGCAGGTATAAAAAAAAAGAAAGCAGCTGCGCAATAAAATTCACGGAGGCCGAGGTTGACGCGGGAGTTTGGAACGAGTTCGCCCGAGGGTTGGTAAGTTCCGAGAAGGTTGCACAGCACCGTGCGTTATGAGTCCGTCGTAAAAAATAATCTCCGTCGCGCTCTTTTCGTGTTATCCACTGAGGGGAAAAAGCCTTTTCAGCGATAAATATTATAGCGGCCAAGCTCGCGTTCGCGCGCGCCCCCTTCGGCTTCATGCAGTGTACACACTATACTCTACTTTACAACCGTAAGATGTTTGTTTCCCTTTTTTTTTTAAGGACCACAAAAAGGCACGAAGCGACCGTTGGTTAGCTGCTGTAACTCTTGCGTTTTGTCATATACACCGTCCGTGTACACCGTAGAGACGCGCGTGTAAGGCTCAGTAAAATAAGTAATAACACGTTACCATTCAGGGGGGGGGGGGGCGGGAGGGGGGGGGGGGGGTAAAGTGGGCGCCTCTGGCATTTCATGCACGTACTTCCTTCAGAATCCGTTGCTGAGTTTCTGGCTATCGGGTAGAAAATTCTTTCGTAGAAGTTGGTTGCTCGCGCGAGCTTTTCGCCAACCTACCCTTCCGTGATCTCCAATATAACTAAACGCTAAATTTCCTCGTGTATCGCTGCAGTGGCACATGGCGCAACACACGTAGAGAGGCAGCGAAGGTTTCACCCCGTCGAATGGAATCCTCTATTTTCACCACGTTGCACTCTCCGATACGAAAGCGCCGAAAGTACGCCGGTCAATTTTCCTCGAGCTGCACGAAGCGATCGGGCCCCGCGCACAGCCGTCGGGATCGTGAGAACGGGAATAAGAATAGCCTCGATTTTCGTTCTCGCTGCGCGATGATACGACGATATTCCCTTGCTGATCAGGATATTCCTATGGGCTTTCAATATCGAATAGAAAAAAAAAAAAAAAAAAAAAAAAAACCTATCGCCGACTCTCATTAGTTGCGCATTGAGATCCAATATTCCTTCCCCTTTCTCTCACACTGCCGTTGGCTACAAAATAAACATTTTTATTTTCTTTTATTCACAGACAAGCGAATAACAACCGACAACATGTACGTCGACGCGTACAAGGTCCAGATGAGGCTGACGATACGAAGCGTCGCTGTTACGGATTACGCATCTTACAAGTGCATCGCCAACAATTCTCTCGGACACACGAACGGGATCATCAAGCTCTACCGTAAGTTCAATTACCCGTGAAATACGAACACTCGGCGTCTTCCGAGCAGTTTTTCTCCGCCGTCCCACCGCAAAAGTCCTATGTATTAATGAGCCCCGTAGCACTCCGCACTCGTTCGTCCGCTGAATTGTCGCCGGTACGAACGGGGCGCACCGCGCACGCTCCTGAAACAATCTGCACGGACTGAAAAAATAAAACATCGCTTTTCGATATTGGAATATACGCGTCAGCCGCCATTGGCTCCGGGGCGCCGGAGATACATTGTTAACTCGGTGTTTATCACACGGTTCAAAGAGCAACGCGAAACAACAACTGTCGTTCCCGAAATTGAAACAAAACGGTACAATAAAAAAAATAAAAAAAATAAAAAACAACGAAATAAAAGAAATACACGGACAAACGAAAAAATATAGTTGGCCCAATTCCAGAATCGGGGTGGCGCGCGGCGTGCACTGAAAAAAAAAAAAAAAACAAAAATATATAGACATATATTCAGCCCGCATGTATATGTACATACATGTATACACATATATGTATACATTTTTTTTTTCGTTCACCGCGCAACGTTGAAGGTATTAATGCACTGGTGCATTCGAGCGAGACGGAACGACTCGGCTGGTGGGATAATCGTTTGGCGAAGATTAACGGTCGCCTCGTCGTACGGCATAAATCCCCGACGAATTTGTTAAAGTTATGCCAGCGAGCTCGCCTTTGGGCTAATTTAAGCATAGCAACAGCTGGTTCGTCAGTGACAGCGGCAGCCAGTGAGTGTGCACCGGCAGCATCAACGAGTCCGGCCAGGTGACTAGTTTCTCTTCTCTCTCGTCGGGTCCCTCACTCGCTCGGCTCCGGGTTGCATGCCATATTCGGCCTGGACCGGAGCAGTACAGCCGACAAGCCGAGTAATACGTTTTAGCTCTTTTCCTACCCTCCCCCCCCCCCCCCCCCCCACCGGTTCGTTCACTCTGTTGTTGCCCGTCCACACCCTCTCGGTTCGCTTATTTTTCTCCGCTTCCATACCCGTCGCCTCTATCCATAAACCCGCTCACTCACTCTCCGCCGCACTGTTTCGCCCCCTCTCCCTCTTTCACCCCCCCCCCCCTCCCTGCCCCTGAAGCAGAGCTAAATTAAATGCGCACACAAAGTGGAGTGAGCGAGAGAAAGAGCTGTTGCTCAGTTAAGTCATTAATAAATGCTTGGCTGTTGGTAACACCTGGCCGGAGTGCATGCAAACCCCTCTCACGGAATCTCGTTCAGCGCCCCCACCCGCCAACGCATCCCCTCCGAGCGTTTATATTCTGAATTTATGCCCCGAATGCATTCAACGAAGCATAGTCATGCAAGTTAAGTGAGGTATTTAACCCCCTACGTTATGCACAAACGCGGATGAAAGTTACCGGCGAAGAGACTGTTTCGCCGTGGGGAGGTCGGTTCTGCAGGAGGAACAGCTTCGCCGTGGTCAGGGACGACCCGGAGAGCTCGATGTCGGGGCATCGGGCAGACGAGGGAATTTTCGGATTTTTTTTTTTTCTAAGGTTTCGGTCGCCACCCTGGTGAAGAAGCGTCGACGTTTCATCGCTCTCTTCACCACCTTCCCCGGGTATTCTTTTCAGTTCGTCGTATAGATCGTGAGGATTTGTTCGGAAAGTGGGAAGCCCCTTTCCGGATTCCTGAGGAGGCGAATCCCGAGCTTGACGTTCCCGCGGGACAACGGCGGTGGAGGCGAAGTGGCGAAGCTGCTCGTCGCCACGCGCGGTTAGGGAAATTCTGAAGAGCGCGCGAGGCTGAGTGTGAGAGTGCCGCCGATCGTTCGAGGCTCAAAAGTCGATCTATCCGCTTATCTTCGACACTGGCGGGCGAGAAGACTGCGGCCCGGCGGGGGGTCGGAAGAGAATTACTCCCGTCGGTCCGCTTCGCGTTTTCGCGCCATCTGAAAACGCGGGGCAGCCTGATAAGACACCGGGACGAAGAAAAAAAAAAAAACGCGTGAATCGTCTCCGTTCTCTTGACGCTCTCGGATAAGAGTTCTGGCAGAGTTTCGATAGCGGCGGGCGGGGGGGACAAAAAGGATGTATACGTATAGGGTAAAGCGGGGCAAAATGGGGCAGCGGGGCAAAACGGGGCATGGGGCAAAACGTCATTTTCCAATAATTTTTGGATGCCCGAATTCGCCCCATCGATGCATCAAGCTTTTCTGCCCCGTTTTGCCACCTTGTCCGATCCAAAAATGATTGGAAAATTTAGTTTTGCCCAAAAAGCCCGTTTTGCCCCGTTGTCCCATTTTGCCCCGCTTTTCCCTATAGAAAGGGTGCGTCCGCGCTCTCTCGTTAGGTCCCACCGGCGACGGACCGAGGGAGAGATCGACGGGGAGATGACAATGGTCGGGTCGGTGAAAAATGCACTCGATGCGAAATCAAGCACCCGTAGCCGTTCGCGAAAGATAAGCAGCGGCGTTTCTCACGGAGATCGCGGAGGCCGAGGACCGAGAGCGAGGTACACACACACACTGTGGAAAAGATATCTGAGACAAAAAGCGGCCGACGGAGGGTGAATGAGAATGGTAGCCGAGGCGAAGAGGGATGGAGCGGAGCGCGAGAAAAGCTCGGGGAAAGATAAATCGTCGGACGGTAAAGTTGAAAAGGCGTGATCGAGGAGCGTCGGGATCGTCGAACGCCGATAGAAATCACCGGGAGAGAGAAAGAGTCCCAGGTGCGCGAGTATCCTTCGATGGGGCGGAGAGGAAGAAGGATAACGTACGCTGCTCGCGATAACTTTCATACAGTTATACTTAACCGTCTCGCACGATGCGGGCAATAAGTCACGCCATTGTCGGGGCATCGACGGAAACAGGGGAGGAATGGAGCGTGAAGACCCACGCAACGCTTCGATTGATCTGCAGTTGTGGGTATTCGTCGGTTATCTCCATCGTCGATTCCATAGAATCGACGATGATATACCGTGTGCCTGACATACGTGTCGGGCACATGGGCCGCGAGCATGAAGAAACCCGGACGGAACGTCACGTCCCCTTGCTCGGTTAGGTGCTCGAAAGGGCGAGAAAATCTCCGGGGCTCGATCCTATCGGATAGAAACTTTGTCAATTTTTTTTTCTTTTTCTACCGTGAGACAAACAATGCCTAAAAATTTCCGGACCGCACAAGTCGATGTATTTTTTTTCGCGCCGAACGTGAGTCCTAAATGAATTCTGGCCCTCGGTGACATCGGACATTAGTCGGATGGACTTCCGGATGGGATGCAATTAACCCCCGATTACGTCATATCGAGTGACGAGGATTTTATTACCGTCGATTCCATAGAATCGACGATGATATACCCTGTGCCGTAAATATGTGTCGGGCACATGGGCTGCGAGCATGGAGAAGCCAAAACGAAACGTCACGTTCCCTTGCTCGTTTAGGTGCTCGAAAGGGTGATAAAATCTTCGGAGCCCGATCCTATCGGATAGAAACTGTATGGTTTTTTTTCTTTTTCTACGGTGAGAAAAATAATGCCTAAAAAATGTTTTATTGTATTTTTTCGCGCTGAACGTAAATCCGAAATTAATTCTGGCACATGTTCACATCGGAAATTAGTCGGACGGACTCCCGATAGGATGCAATTAACCCCCGATTAAATCATATCGAGTGACGAAGATTTTATTATCGTCACAAACATGAAAAACGGTTCGGATCTCAAAAGTGCGAGAAAATCGCCGGAAGTCGATCCTATCTTACAGAAACTATGTCGATTTATTTGTATTTTTCCAGTGAGAAAAATAATGCCCAATAAAATGTCCGGACGGCATAAATCGATGTATGTCTTTCGCGCCGAACACGAATCCAAAATGACTCGTGGTCCACGTCCACATCGGACATTAGTCGGGCAGATTCCCGGATACGATGCAATTAACCCCCTAATTACGTTGCATCGAGTGACGAAGATTTTATTATCGATCCCGTACCGTCCTCCACCCTTGCCTCATCCTCCTCATTGCATTCCGGCACTCGGGCTTTGCCCCGATTGAAATACTTCGTTAAGCGATGCCTGCACGCGCCGGATATACGACACCCTCAACCCGCCTGCCGAACCGCCCGGCAGACCGAAACAGACTATACGACACAGCTCAGGCAAGCCGGGTAGCATTTGCACCGCTTTCTCTTTCCTTCATCCTCCGCCATTCTCCGCGTCATTGTACAACTTTCTTAATGATAGCGACGCTCGGCGCACTATCCGCTAAATAGTGGGAAGACGACAGAGACGAGTCTGCGGGGACGTGCACCGCGAGGCCATTGTTTCCTCTCGCTCGGGGTGTTCGACAGATGAGTGCCGGCAAGTTTCGCGTTTCTCATCGAGACTTGTCCTCCTCGCTTACGCCTTCCCATTCTCCTTCCCTCCTTAAACTCACACTCCGCGCACTCTACGTTTCCCATCGCGTAAGTTTCGCGACCCGGCTCTCGCTCCACCGAACCGTCACCCCACGCCCGAATAGATAAGCCCGGATTGTGACGTCTCGAAATTCAATACACCGAGCTCCAGTCTCGAATAAAGTTTACTCGTAAAATTTGTAATAATGTTTGTTTCTCTGTGTTTGCAGAAATCACACCACCGACGACCCTTCCGCCGCCCACGACGACGACTCCTGTACCTACAGTCGTAAAGGGTGAGATACATTACGTTCTCCAGTTGTCACGATTATTCTCGCACATTCTTTTTCATTTCACCGAAACGATCGCTTTGTTTGTTTCTCGAGACATTGCCGTTGTTTTTTTTTTTTTCTTTCCTTTTGGTTGAATTTTTTTTAATCATCATCCGTCTGTTTCAGTTGAAAAGAAGCCAAGATCCCGACAGAAGCCCGTGCCGAGCGTCGTACCGAGCTCCAACGAAATAATTGATGCCTCGCAGTCGACGGTGAACGAAAAAGAAGGTAAACTAACTTTTTCGCTGGGAAAAAGTGCACAATCGTCTTGAATGGTCGAAGGGTTGCCGCGCAGTCGGTGCCGCTGTTCACGCCAGTTTCCACACTGGGGTGTGTGTATATGGAACGAGCTTTTTCGCTACGCGGAATTCACACAATGCTGCTCATCCTTTGTCACGATGGAGCGAAGAAAGCGGAGGACAAAAATAGGAGGACAGTGGGAATACACATCGGCGACGGAGATACTCGCGGGGTTGTGGTACTTATAGAACAGAAATTTTTACGTCTGATCGGAGCCCGCTGTATCCACTGGCTGGGATCTTCCGTACACACACGAACTGCGCCCTTCGACCCCCGGGTTATTCTTCCAGTGGATTCTTTCGCTACTCTTATTTCGATAAGGCCGACATCCGTTCTACTTTTCGACGAAATACTCCGGTTTACTCGAGGTTCATTCCGTGGATTCGGCTTTTCGAAAATATTGATACGCTGTTCAACAGGCAGGTTTTATTTTGTCGGGCAACAATACTTGTAATACAATAGCAAAAAATTGTGTATCCATTCCATACAGTAAAAAGTCCACAGAGTAAAAAATGTTTGTACTTTTTACAACTTATTGTTAACAAGCGTCCACACTTTTTTATTTATTAATTTTCCGATCGCACCATCCGGGATCAAAGTTTTACAAACAAAAGTGCAAACTGAAATTGTCAATGACACGGGAAATAAAAGGACAGGTTTTTATATTTAAAACTTAACAAACGAGTTTGTCACTTATTTAACAAAATTACTTTGACGAAACTTCGTATTCCGATTTTATGAAATTATTTTGTACTGTTCAGGCTTTGAACATTCGTGACTGTCGACTGATCCGCGAGGCTTACGTAGAAAACCACTGAAATAGTCGTCCCAAAAAAGTAAAACAATAGGTAATAGCTTTTCGAAGTTGAAACACTCGAACAGTCTCCCAAGCTTGCAGATTGAAAATCGATAACATTAAAGAAATTGAATTACCCAGCCCTGCCGCACGTGTACTTATAGCATTGTGGTACTTATAGAACAGAAATAGTTACGTCTGACTGGAACCCGCTATATCCACTCGCTGGAGTCTTCCGTACACACACACGAACTGCGCCCTTCGACCCCGGGTAATTTTTCCAATGGACTCCGCTACCCTGTCGATAAGTCCAACATCCGCTCTACTTTTCGATGAAATACTCTTGTTTACTCGAGATTCATCGGATGGATTCGTCTTTTCGAAAATATTGATAAGCCGTTCAACAGGGAGGTTTTTCCTATCGGGCAAGAAAACTTGTACCGAATAATAAGTCCAGGCCTTGCACATTTGCGACTGCCGATTGATCGACGAGACTTTTGTAGACACCCGCTGAAATATTCGTCCCAAAAAAGTAAAAAAAAAAACAAGTAATAGCTTATCGAATTTTCAATGTGAGCGGATCCCAGCTTGAAACACTTGAACAGTCGCTCCCAAGCTTGCAGATTGAAACTCGATAACATTAAAAAATTGAATTTTCCGGCCCTGCTGCACGTGTACTCATAGCATTGTGGTACTTATAGAACAGAAATTGTTAGGTCTGATCCAAGCCCGCCATATCCGCTGGCTTTAGGTCCTCTGTACACACACGAACTGCGCCCTTCGACCTCCGGGTTATTCTTCCAATACATTCTTCCGCTACCCTTCTTTCGATAAGTCCAACATCCGTTCGACCTTTCGACGAAATGCTCTTGTATACTCCAGATTCGTCGGATGAATTCGCCTTTTCGAAAATATTGATAAGCCGCTCAACGGGCAGGTTTTTTCTATCGACCAAGAAAACTCGTTGCCCAGTGATAAAGAATTGTACGCCACTCTATATCGAATAATAAGCCCAGGTCTTGCACATTTGCGATTTTCGGTTGATCGGCGAGGCTTACGTAGAAAACAGCTGAAACATTAGTTCCGAAATAGTAAAACAATAGGTAATAGCTTATCGAATTTTCAATGCGAGCCCATCTTGAAGCACTTGAACATTCTCCCAAGCTTGCAGATTGAAACTCGATAACATTCAAAAATTGAATTACCCAGTCCCGCCGCACGTAGCTCCACGGACCGTTTCCTTCCTCGTTCGCCGCCAGTTCCGCGTTATAAGCCGCTCCGGGCGGAGGGTCGCGGGTTTCATCGAAATCTGCGCCCTCCTCGCGTAGTACAGTTCGGTCGAGTTTGTCGCGCGAGATCTACATTCGTGAGATCCAGCGGCAACAACGGCAAGTTTCTTCCCTCTCGAGACACCGAGAGAACTGCGACGCTCGGGCTACCTCCGTATCCACACGCCGTACACAAACTTTTGTATTCTATGCACAAAGTTGGCTCCACGGACCATCTACCGTACACAGTACATAACTGCTTGTCGAGAGCTGAGAAGCGAAAGGTCATATCTCACGGAGTTTCACACGTTAAATGGATAAACATACGCCCTTCTGTTTCTCGGCGCTCCTTATAGAAACAGCGGAGGAACGCTGCAGCGTCGACCCTGCGAAAATCATTCCGACCAAGTTTCGATACATTTAGGCGAGAGAACGAAAGATTCTCCGATAGATTTATGTGAACCGATGCCGTCGACACCGTCGACCAATGTCCTCGCCACTATAATATTTTTCAACATTTTCCAGACGCCCAACTTCGCGGCAGATCGAAGAACGGCGGACACGCTTCGGCCTCCGCCGCCGCCGGTGCTGGCGGGACAAATCCCGGAAACAATCATCTCGGCGACGAGGCTCATCGAACGGACAAGACCGCCCAGTCGATGTCCTCGACGAGCACGACCATCGTATCTTACGTCAAGACCAACGCCGCAGCCTTCGTTGTCGTTCTCATCACCGCACTGTCGTAGTAATTTTCTTAATCGTCGATCGAGTTTTGTGATTTTTCGTTTTTACTTTTTATTTGATTTTTTTATGTCAAGAGACTTCATTGATTTTGCTGAGCGTTTGTTATCGTCAATTGTTATTAAGCTCGTTATTAATATTTCGTTGTAACTCGGGATGCCGAGAGGAGAATTGGAATTGTACGGTGCGACTGATTCGTCGACGATGTATGCAATTGGATTTCATGACAATGAAACGAAATTTCCCATCGAAGTAATTTAAATACCGGACGATCGTTAGCGATCTTAAGCGTAGTTATTTAAGTAAACGAAATTGTAAGCTGTAAGTTCCGGAAACTTGAACGATTCATCGATCGGAGGAGGGAAGAATTCGAAACTTGTACATTTTTTCCACAATCAATCATTCGCGTTATAATTGTTGTAAATATTATCTATATATATATATGAATATATATATATATATACATATATTGTATGACGCGAGCGTCGCTCCTATTATTACTACTGCGACGCTATGTAGAAAAAAGTATATTGTAAATAACAACGATAACGATTCATCGGTCACGGAGAGCCACGAGACATTTAGAACGTGCGATCCATAATTGTTGTAGAATGTAAATAATTCATTGTTGGATTAAAACGATTATCGACAGCGCAATATGTCGACGAGTAAGTCGAGCGTTGCATTCGTGTGAAAGTGCGAGTCGCGAGATTGCGTATGAGATACATTTGTAAATATCGTAAGAAATCAATGTGGAAGATTCGATAGGGGAAGATTCATAGACATTATTTGTGCATGACTGTGCGTTTTAGATGAATGTCGATGTTACTGAATAATATCGCTTCAAAGCCTCCCAGCTTGTTGGCTGTTGTTAGACCGAGAGCGAAGAACATTTTGCGAGAGACTTGTGTAATTTTCGAGGGCGCACTGCGACATCGCGTGTTTGTATCGTTGCGTTTGAAATTGTTGAAAAAAATACTTTGTTTTTTTTTTTACATACAACGACGAATCTTGTCTGCGAGCATAAACTGCAACCTACTGGAAAGTCTGTAACCAATACCGTTCCAAAACAACTTCGCTAATATTAAACGTAATCTTAAAATAAACGGTTCTCATTAGCAAACGGTGTGAATGCAATTACACCGCAGCCCGGCAGCAATCGGACTAAGCTGGACTCTTTATGGGTTGCACTCGCATGTACTTCGATCGGGGAGAATACACCCTAAAGTGTGGCTCGCTTGTGTAACCGCTTTCACAATTGCTTGTTATCGCGGTACTATGGTCCAATTCTCGGCAATTTAATTCAACTCGGGTAACAATGTTAACCCGTCTTTTATACGTATACCCATACGTACTGTAAGAACCGATGGCGAGCTTAATAGAACGCCGATTGTCAGTGATAGGTAATTTATCATGTTGAGCTCGCGTTAACCAATAGGACTAAACGAAATAGCGTCGTTGTGTTATGACCTTGAATAGTTCTTCGTCTGCAAAGATATTGTGTGTTGCTTAATTCATGGTTAAAAAATCTCGTAACGTCACTTTTACCTTGGAAATTTCACTTTTAAACCGGAAGTGACATCACGCAGAAAACTTTTCTTGCGAAGTTACTTTCGGTTTGAAAGTGGTTAAAAGTAGACGTGTCATTGGTCTGAAATTTATTTAGAATTCATCTGGAATGTAGCACGCGACAGAAACGGATGAATTAAGAAACACACGGATAGTCTGTGGCAATTTGTGCTGCTGGAAACTATCGCTTCACAATCGGTTATTCACGCCGGTAGATTATTGTAAATGGTGTAAGAACGTCCTTAGAGATACATAAGGTGTCACAAATTGCGAACGATTATTTTTGCAGACGCCGAAATGTTGAAGGTCGTCGATGTGTCACGCAACATAGTAACACACATTTGCGCGTAGACTAAATTAAACACAGCAATGGAATGTATCCCTTAAAAGTAACGATCGGTGGTCCATATTTTTTTTCATTTACCGTACCTACGGAACGAAGATGTTTTTGTTACAAACTTGTTTCAACATAATACATTAGCTATATCGATGTATCCGCGTGAGTGAAGTGTGCATACAGATCGGGCGAGAGAGTTTGGTTGTACGAGAAACTTGAAAATTATTGACTGAATGCAGTGCGAGTCGGGAGAGTCGTGTAAAATATTTTTGTTTCCGGTAACGACGAAGTGAGATTTACTTAATTGTAATGTAACATTGTATAATAATAACAATAAAATACCGACTTTATGTACATCCGTAAGGTGTAAGACACTTTTTCGCAACACTCTAAGTGAATCGCAGATTATATTATTAGCTCGAGAACTTTTGCCCCGATACTGACGGGTTATTAACAGTGCAACGGTGTAACAACGGTAAATCTACATATTAACGTGGGTAATACGAGAGATATGCAAAGCGTCGCCGGTACACTTGATACATCTCTCATTCGCCGCGACGGATAATTAATTCCAACACCTCGCGGAGCGTCCGGAGGCCGAGAGTCTCGGGAAGCGCGCGATGAAAATTCATTTGCAATTGCTACCTGCACGACAGGCAAATTTTACGGCATAATATCTACGTAGTTCGCGAAAGGGCGATAAAGCCACACGTAACGCATAGCCCGAGCGCTACATTGTCAGATATTGCAACAGCTCGGAAAAATACTGTACCTTAGCGGTGTTCGTTATTCACGCGTACATACATTGTTTTTTTTCTCGCCTGCACTCACTCGTGTAACGTTTCTTCGATTGTCCAAAGTGATACGCTACTCGAACAGGAACAGGTCTCGTTGCCGCTTGGATCTCGAGAAAAAGAATCGTTTATTCGAATACATTTTATTTACAGCCTTAGGTCTCCTATCAGTTGTACAAATATAATAGTGTGTTTATATATATATATATTTATATATATATAATTATTTACGCGAAGGTACATAATTCTACATCGTTTTGCTTTTTTTTGTTTGTTTTATTATTATTACTCAGAAGCCCTACAGTGACTCACGTCCGGTGAGTGCAGTCAAAGTCGGAGCGAATACGCTCACTCCTTTGTATTATTATCTATTCGTTATTTGTTATAATTTCATGCGCGCCTCTCGTGAGATTTGATACATGATTCAAGCTCTGCAAACATAATGCGTCTCTATGCCGTTCCATATATATTTATTCGCCGAATTTTGTTCGCGCGTCTTGCTAAATAATACTCTATTTTGTATTTCATTCGATTTTTCTTACTTTCCCGTCGGTAATACACGAGCACTTAATATTACGAACAAACAATAAGACACACTTGCGCTTATCAATCGTTAATAATTTGCGTGTCACTTCTCCAAACCCTCTTTGTACGCCGGTAAATGTCTATGTAAGCTTGCCGATATGTGGACCCACATAGCACGGAAATATGTTTGAAAAGTTTCAATAACCCTTTTTTGAAATATTGAAAATGTTTTGTGAATATTAAAAAATATTTGTAAAATGTTTTAAATGCATGTTGAAAATACTTTTTTGTCCGCCCATAAATCCTACACTGAAATGTTTCAGAAATGTTTTTTGAACATTTCAGCGAAATGTGAAAGATTGCATCACCAATCCAAATTACATATAGACACCCACATAAACACAGAATTTTAGTATGAATATTTCGGTGAAACATTAAATAAAAAATATTTCGAAATATTTTATCACTATGCTTCAGAAATACTTCAGATGTGTCGAAATATTAAGTATCTTCTTGAATTACTTAAGAAACGTGTTGTGGGAATATTTTGATAGAATATTTCAAAATATTATTTTGAAATATTTCGTGCTATATGGGGATTTATCGTTTCCCTTATCGTAATACATCGTGTTATCTCTACAGCCATACTGGTGGCAGTGGTACGCGACGGTGGAAATTACACCAGAGTTTCGTGTTCGTCTAACGCCATTGAGTAAACGAAAATTCGAACAAAATATTAACTGTTTCGAACTGCTTATCTTTTTCTTACACACGGACTAGGATCTTTGCTAATTTAAAAATGCAGCCACGAATCTATCTGTACACTAGGATACTTTAGTTACACATAATATCGTCGGTTCGCTCGCAATCTCGATTTTACTAACGTTCATCGATGTTTAGTTCGCATCGAAGAAAAAAACTAGTTTACTCGAATAGACGAACGATCAAATCCTTCCCGGTAACGAATCACTCGAACCGGAGGTGACTACTTTAGGGATGGTATTTACAATGTCGATGAGGCGAAAACGGGGGGCTGAATCGGATCGCTAAATTTCACGGTCATTTTGAGTTCAATTTCGGAATGCGATCTTTCCACAGGAGAAAACGCGATGATGCAGTTTCCGACAATATTGATCCAGCGGTGGAACAACGATCGCATTCGTCGATAAAACGTAACGGGCGGGTTATCGCGGGGGGGGGGGGGGGGGTGAGGGAGGGTTTCTCGGCCGACAATGAGGTATTTCGTTCCACGCGAAGCGTTCCGTACGATGGTGCTAAAAGAGGATACGTCGGACTTTCATGAAAATGGAAATGACGCTTAATGTAATTCTCCGGAGGGTGAAAAAGATTTTTTTTCGAGAAAGAGCTTGGGAACTCGAGGCAAATGCGATTCGATAACCGTATCCCTTGCTTGCCACTTGAGAGAAGCGAGTATGGTCTTTGTATCGTCGAGAATGGATACGACAATGATGACGAGAACGCTTCGATGGCCCCGCGTGTGAATGGGAACGAGAGATCCGGTTGAATGTTACCTCCGGAGCTTGACGCGCCGGGCACGTCAAGAATCCTCTTAATCTGACCGCGCTTTTGACACTTTGGGCGGTACCACTACCCTCGGGCATTTGGCAAGGCTTCCAAGCCGGTGCATCAGATTGCCAGGCATCGAGGCCGCCTTCGCCGTCAGTCCCGATCAATCTCGCTTGGCTCGTTCCTTTCACAGCCGGGCTCTCTCGCATGCTGCGTTACGAATTTATTGTCCGTCCCGATATAACGTTTCTTCTCAATTTTTTTAACATTGTGTTCTCTACGTCAAATTTGAATGTACTCCGGAAAATACATTGTACAGCGGTCGCGATGCAAGGGTGACTGACGAGAATCGACGATTACATGTGGATAGCATTGAGAGGTACGAGGGTTGATTTAGACTAGAAGAACCCGATTGCTTCGCAGTTGCTCGCTACGAGGGCTGTTTTTCTCTATATTCACTGACAGTGTTCGCCCGTCGGGATTTATTCTTTACTGTACAAAACTTTCTATGTAATTCCACGGCGGCATGATACAATCGCTATTATCTCTGTGTCTGCGCATCGTCGACGGGCTCAGCCTCCGGTTTACGAGAGACTCTCGCAGAGATCACCTCCCCAACGAAAGCTTCGAAGCCAACGCAATTGTCAAAAAAATTGATATACGCAAACGTTTCCTTGTCCACGAACGTCAACAATTTCCTCGCTTTGATCTTACACTTGTTTTTCGTCTTTAAAAAAACGTTTCGTCGACAAAACAAAATCGTCAAATTTACAAGAAAATAAAAATAAAAATTGTTGAAGTTTGTGGAAAGAGAACGTTTTTTACCGCGCAGAATGTAAATCGACTCGCACGGTCGCTTCACGCCTGCACGGAGACGAGACTCGGGCTGCAGCCCGATCGAATCGCGCGCGCTGAATTAACATTTCCCTAGGGTAATACCGTCTACGCGCGCAACTCCGCAGTCGATAACGCTCACATTTGCTCTCTCAGCGCTATTATGTTCATTATATCTTTTCCATTTTATCTTTCTTCCTTTCTGTACATCTAAAGTATACACATTCGAGGATACCGATGTTAATTGTTGTTTCAACATTCATTAAAGCTTTTGTAATCTACATGACTCAATATTTTTCTTTCTTTTTTTTTTCTCCCGTCCTTTCAACATCTTATAATACACCATGACCGCGAAATGAACTATCTCGCTGTTCGCTTAGTTCGAGGATCGAGACAATCAACGAGGCGGTCGCACGCAAACGATAAATCCTACGCACGATAAACGCGAGCGAATAAATTTCACACTATTTACGGGAGAAGATATCTGTCGACACGCACAACTTTTGAGACTCGATTAACGCTTGTGAATACGGTTCGAAGATTTACACACACACCCACACACACACGCATATATACTACGCTGGTAGTTTTTCATTCTCTCGCTCTCGTAGAATTATAGGTAGGACTTTAACTTATTTATTTTTCTCTCTTTTGATGAATTTTACACCCGCGGTTAATTTTTTTTTTTTGGTATTGTATCTGACGTAGATTCTGAAGTACATTCGACGAGGTACCGCGGTCGGGAATGATGGTTGAAGCGATACCGAGACGGCGTGGTTTATCCTCGTTTTATCCTCGAGTTCGGGTATCGCTGAGAGCGTTCCAGTGCCGACGAGTCTTCCGAACGGTTGTAGTTTCGACGTAACGTGGTTTTACCGGGACGATGTTGATAGACCTCGAGGGCGGTAAAGTTGACAAGCATTTACGATCTCCTCAGGCCGGATGAAGCGCTTGCAACTGCGGATGGTGATGAAAACAAAGAAGAAACGCAACTGCTACCGCGATGAGAATACTTCCGGTGCAACTTCTCGTACTCGACGTGCCGGAATCGTCGTAATCTTCGTCGTCGTCCTCGCCGTTATCCTTGCGCCCGCGAAGCTTCAAGTCTGCAAACAAAGTTTTCCATTTCACGTTTCTATCTATCCGTCTATCTCGTCGTTTCTCCCCCCCCCTTCCCTCTCTCGCCGAAGCGTTTCTTGCCACGGTTAAATTTAGTTTTCGTTACTCGCACAGTACGATACAGTACAACTCGGCGATGGAGCCCGACGAGAGGGCTCCCACCCGCAATACACAAAACGTTATATCTGTATCATTTGAATCTGTTCAACTCGCAAGCGACTCGGTGAGCGAAGGCTATGCAAATGAATTTTCGCGAAAGATCAACTTGGGTTTCATTGTTTGGCTACTGAGACCCCTCCTCCGGTACTTTGATACTTCAGAGTCAAATATTATAATGGGCAAAAACACGCACGCATATTCTTTTGTGAATTTATCGTGTTGCAGAGCTGAACAAAGTATCCAAAAATACTTCAAGTGCAAAGGACAAAGTATCAAGTACTTTTTATTCACTGAAAAAAATCGCTGCAGGCTACCAAAGAAATTAAACAAAATTTCTATTCTACTTTCAATTCTTACAATTCCATGTATTGAAACAACGACGGCAAGACTGTTAGGATGAAATGTTATCATTTCAATCCCCTATGGTATTCTAAGAATTGAAAGTAGAATTGAAACAATTTTTTTTTTTGCAGCTCATTTTTTTTCAGTGCACTTGAAGTATCAAGTACTTTTTGAACTCGAAATATTTTTGAAGTTAAACCGTCAAAATTTGCCGCAAAATTTATTGTAAATAATCGTTATCTGTAATTTTCGGAATTCGTCGCTTTGAGACTATTTTTAATCGAGTATAAATCATTTTAATTATATTAATAGAAAGAGGATGCCATGCTAGTCATAGAGCATCCGCAATGCGAGAGTGTACTCAAAAAGTATTTGCTATTTGAAACCGTAAAAAAAAGTACTTGAGTTTCTAAAAAGTACTTCTGTGCCCCAAGTACGTACTTGAAGTATCAAACACTTGTGTGATACTTGTTTGAAAGTACGCGGTGCTTCAAGTACCGTCCACCTCTGACGCATTGTTATGTGGTTGAAGCTATCGAGTAGAATGGATCTCTCACCTCTTTCCTTGAGCATGTCCTGGTTTCCCTCGAGTATATCGTTGCCAGTGTTTTTCTTCAATTTACCTGAAAAAGAAAGAAATGAAAAATGAGACAAATTACAATGAAATTGTCCTCGTCAGATCGACAATGACCGATAAAGCACCGGCGATAGATGAATGGCGAGGGGGATTCGATAAACCACCGTCGCTACCCCGACGCGACGGTGACGTCTCTTGTTTATGGATGTTCCGATAGCTCCGTTTATTCTTTATGCTCGCGAATCCGAGATACCTATCGATGTTTCCCGGCTGTAATGAGACGAAGAAATGAAAAAAGGACGCGGCTCCGAGGCGAGAAAAACAAACGACACGTATTCCCACTCGGCACTTCGTTAAATTTGCTTTATCGTTCGTACTCCCCGCAGGATGTGTACGCGCGTACGATAGTTGCTCGCAAAGCCCGAAACTACTTTGGTCCTTTACGATCCTTGAATAATACAAGTTGAAACGCTGTGGCAGCTCGTGCACTCGTTCCCTGCCTCCTGCGGATGGAAATTCGCGTGACGTTCGCCCGACGGCCTCTCGGTACCATAAAAGTTGTTGGTAAATTGACCCTCGACGATGATACACTCGACAACGTGTAAATTCTGCATCGAGCTGCCAACTCGGCTGGTTCTCCAATCTCTTGGCCCCCCGAGACCGAGAATACCTAACTGGCGCGTTGAATTTGTCATATTCCTATGATGTCACACTCGCGAAGTCTGCGAAGGCGCCCAGAATATGCAAAATCTACTCATGCTCCAAGAAGCAACTGCTTTGTAAGAACAAACGGGCATGACGGAATGACAACGTTTCAATCTCGCTTCGTTCAACTTTTTGTTCTTCAATTTATGAAATTTTCCCTACATAAAAAAAGTTGGACCTGTGTATTTTTTTCACACGATCGAAGCACGATTCGAAAATCCTCAATCACTCCCATACGCTATATTCTCGAAATTTCGGTTTTCATAGCATATAGAAGTGGATTTCGAAAAATCCAAATTCCATGTAGCACACGGGAGTGGAATTCGAAAATCATAAATCACTGCGATACGCTATATTCTCGAGAGTTCGGCTTTCATAGCATATAGATGGTGGATTTCGAAAATCCTAAAGCTCATACAGCATACCGGAGTAAATTTCGAAAAATCCTCAATCACTCCCATATGCTATATTTTCGAGATTTCGGAATTCATAGCATATAGGAGTGAATGTAAAAAAAGAGATAATATCAAAAAGATTGGGGGTTCGCGCAGGAAGCGCGCGGTCATGGCTAGTAGGCGGAAAACGACCGTGCCACTTATCTCGCAAAATGGGAATGGAACTTTTTCGGTTTATTATAAAATGGATCCTACAGTAAAAAAAAATGTTGACCGGAGTATTTTTTCACACAATCTAAGCACCGTTACGAACTACCAATCGAGGGGGATAATCGAGCCAATATGTTTTGTTAAAAACAGGCTCACAGCTAAGCCATTCTCAGAATTCTGCCAACGATTGATAGGCGGAAAACGACCGTGCCACTTATCTCGCAAAACGGGTATGGAACTCGCAGCCTTTTTTTCCCAACCCGATGCTAGATCCACCGTCCTATCTGATGGGCGCGCTCGTTTCCTCGCCTATGAGTTGCTCCAGTTTCCGAGCTCTCTTTCCGACCATTTCCTTATTTCGCTTTTTCTTCTCTCCTCGGCTTTAAAAAAGTTTTTATCTCTTCGCGCGAAACGTCCTGCCGTTTCTGTGTTTCGGTTCTCGAGTAACATTCCGGTTCATCGAGCGACTCCTGCATCGTCGTCCACACACGATCCAACGATCCTTCCATGTCCGCTCATTTCCGGCCTGGACGGGCACAAAATTCCATCGAAGATTCGTCTCGTCAGTGAAAAAAAAACAAAAGTTCCGACGCAAGCAGTCGTTACCGGTTGCCATTGTCTCCTTGAAAAAAAAAAAAAAAACAAAGTTACAGCCCACGTGAATTTACGGCGTCACCGGAAGCGCGCTTTGAACGAAGCCTCGGCGATATCTGCGGGGTTCGCCGAGCCATCCGGAGCGACGCGTGCATTGTACAGATCTGCTAGGGAGGAGATCGATTCATCGCCTCTGCAGCATAATGCAAGACTTGCAACCCTCACAGGGTAAGATACGATCGGCCCGTTGACTACGAAGCCCATGTTCTGCATTACCGGATTGACAAAGTCACTCGGTTAGTTCCCCAAGCACGCCGGTGCTGAGAGTCCATCCGCCCATTATTTTTTTTCTTCTCTTCTCACAGACATTGGCCACGGGAGAAATCTCGGTCGGTGGGTTTGTCCGAGGCAGCGGACCGGAGTACGCAGGATTCACTCGTCATACATTATTCCCGCCACGTGCAGCACGCTCTCCTGGAGGGATGAGCGTACAGAGAAGTGAAGCCGGAGCGTTGCGCCGGAAGGAGCGAAACGATGGGCTGACGTGTGGCGGGAAGGGTCAGGAGAAAAGAAGGGTGCATGGCTCCGGGGGTGGCAGGAGGGGTGGGGGGAGGTTGGGGTTGTTCGCCGGTAAAAGGCTTTGTGGTACAATACGCGCGCTGGTCCTCAAAGAGGCTTCTTCTGCCGCTACTCATGCATTCCCGTCCCAAGTAAATTACATATCACTGGCAATGCCGGACAGCCTTACATTGCGCAGGGAGAAGTGCCGGAGAGACGGAGGGAGAGTCTGGTAACCGAGCTCTCACTCGCTCTTTCTCGGTGAAAGAACTAGAACTATCTCGGGACCCGCGAGTATTAGCGGAGTCGGTCTCGAGCTGCTGCAGTTGCCTGCCCGCCTGCCTACCTGCCTACCTGCCAGCCTGCCTGCCTGCCTTGCGTCGGAGGATGAACGTGAATGAAAAAGAGGACGAACTGTGAAACGCACCCGACGAGAAAGCAACACAGAGAGAGGTCGGCGAGAAAGCTGGCGTTGCCGGGAGCACCCCGGAAAGCTCACTCGTTCGCCACCAGCACCATCGCCGTTCCCTTCTGGCCCCTTCACCCCCTTCACCCCCTTCACCCCGTCGAAATGGTATTCACTGACGGAGAGTTTTTCTAAAAAGTCTCTTCAAACGTCTACTTTCACTATGGGAGCGGTATCGCGCCGCTGGCGAATTCACCTTCGTATGTGGGCGCATACGTGGCATTCTAATGCAGGAGCAGCGGCGGCAGCAGCGGCTGAAGAGCGAAGGGCCCGCCCATGCACATTACTATTGCTACAACGTACTACAGGTATAACAGCGAGGCAGAGAGAGAACGTTTGTATGTCGACGATCCAAGCAAAGCTCTACGCGTTAAGCTTCATCCACGGGGGCGTTACTGTAGCGTATAAACTTTTGTGAGCTTCGCATCTGAACCCAAAACCTTTCTCTTCTTTTCTGTTTTTTTTTTTTGCTTTTTTTTTAACCCATCTCTGACTCTTGCACCCCTCGCGCGACTGGCGGAACCGCGACTGAAGATGCTTTTTACACGTGTACGAACCGACAAGACTCGTATCTCATTCCATTCATCCATTTTTCTCATTGTGTTCCCTGCTGTATATCGCACAGTTGTTCCTTTTTTAAAATTATTTTTTATGTTATTCTTTTTTTATACCAGTGAATAGAGTTTGAAACAAAAATAATCGTACTCTCTACGGTGCGGCGATACGAACTCGATTCGGGGCTGATTGTGTTGTTATGCTCTTTTTCCTGACTAGAAAAAATTCATGTTCATATTAGGGGGAACAAAAAAATATTTAAAATGTCGAAGAGCATTGTGGTCGATTTATCCACACTGCGATTGGCTGTCGTACGGGGCTTGAAGGGACCAAAGCTCCTCATGAATAACTCCAACCTATTCATGAGGAGCTTTAGCCGCGCCGAAAATGGAAAAAAGCTTTTGGCAATTATCAATGTCCGGCTTGACTTTGGACCAAACCTGAATTGGGATTGCCGTTCGGTGCAAAAAAAAACATGTCAACTGTAGCTCTCGATCGTGCTTTTTTCTCCCTCCCATTTTTGTTTTTCGATGCGAAAATTCGCGCGACAAGCCCGGTATATTATTTTGGGTGTTTACCATTCGCGAAACACTACGTAGGGCGCCGATGCCGACGCTGTCGGTAAATTAAAATCAGAAGGTACGCCGGAACGTATGGAGGTACCTTTTCGTGACATTTCCAAATAAATCTAAACACCTCTCGGCGATCTCTCCCGCTTTCTCCGGCACGGAGAGGCGCTTGTGTTCCACAGACACTGTAGCTTTGGCTTGCTCGCAATTAGCCGGCAAGCAAACCAGCGCGGAGCAACGCTCGCCTTGGCGCAGCGAACCCGCGATAAACTTGAAGGCGTTTAAGCCAACGGCGTCTGCAGCGGCGGTACGTAGAGCCGAGGCGGCCCAACACTTTCCACCTACCTCCGGAAGATTAATTGTGGCCCTCACGTGCAGGAATGTCGGCCGACGTTAGACGTCGTTGTGCCTTCCCGACGCCGACGCTAATAATTTTCGGAATATAGGAGAAGAATGAGAGGCCGGCTCTCACCCACCATTCGCGGCACCCTCGCCATCCTCCCCGCTAAATCCCTCCTGGCTCTCGTCGCCTTAACCAATATTCCTCACCGTTGAGAAACGTGCGAGCATTTACCCACCCGTCGGAGATAAAAATACGCAAACGGGCGTCGGGGAAGAACCAATTTTTCAGAACCTCTCGCAATACTAACGGAAACTCGAACGATGGTACCGTCGGCCACTGTAGTGCCGAATAGTTATTTGTATGGCAAGGACGGCATTCACACGTGTCAGGACTCTGCTTTCTACGCTCCTGCCGTTCACACAATTTTTCCTAATAAATTCACGAAAATCACGCTTTTCGTTCGGAAGTACGCGCAAAAAGGTGCTTTCTCGCACTAGTGCGAGAAGTACCTTTCTGCGCTCATCTAACAGGAATGGAAAGGAATATTTTACGTGCATGCGTTAAGAAAAGTATATCTACAAGTGGCGAGAAGTATGCCAAGGTCGGAACGCTCGAGAATTCGATCACCAGAATTGACGAGTGGAAGGCTGTGTAAGATGCGAGAAAAATCTTCTGAAATTCGCGGATTCCGACCGGGCGAGAAAATGTGTAATCGGGTAATCCGCGCGCGGGCGACGTCACATCACGACTAATTTATATTTCGATGTTTCAGCTCTAAATCGAATTTACTTCCTCCGCCATTATACAGCAAATGTTTCATTGTACTTATATATTTGATCACTTTACAGCTTAAAAATAAATTCCGAACTTCCGGAAGATATGGAATTTCGATGTATCGTAATTGTATAAACTTATCACCGTATGATCAGTGAAACGCCGAATAATAAATGCAACTCTTATGGGCATGTATGAAATGAGATTTTTGGTAATTGGTTAAAGCATCTTACACGAGGAAGAGGCCGGTGACTATAATTGCGCAAATTCGTTAACAAGGGCTGTGCCAAAGGAATCAAGTTATGTCGCCTAGGAGTCTCGGTAAATTCAACAGAGCCATGTACGGCCGCACACACAGACACATGGCTTTCCGGTGCGCCAGGAAGTACGATATATGCGAGCTGAGAGTTGTCATTAGCGGTACTTCCGCGTATGCGAGCATGCTTGTCTTGCCGCTTCTGCTGATGCCTCTCGTGCCGCACGGAGAGGTGGCGAGGGGGCTCAACTCCCGTAAATTACGTTTCCACGTATAATATTTGCCTTTGCACATTACAGTATTATATACGGTATACGTTACGGCTTAACTCTAATCGGATTACGCCGGGATTTGCTTATTCATAAAGTTGGGATACACCGGTTAGCGAGAGTTCGTTCGCTTGTGGCTTCAACCTTTGAGCCGTGCGGGAGTGGACAAACCGCCCGCGGGAAGAAACAACCCCTTCCCACACCCTCCGCGACTATGGGGAGTAAATCTCGATAAAATTTTACCGGAAATACAAAATCCGACGAAGGGCTTGAGAATGCGCGGTGGAAAACGCGACAGCCTTTCTAGTTGTCTTGATCTGGCAATGAACGCAGCGGCAGCTGAGCAGCGGACTCAAACATATTTTATCTCCGCACCCAGAAAAAAAATTTATCCCACGGCCACCGTTTCTTTGGTTTAAGTAAAATATTTATTTCATTTAAGTAACTCTTTACTTTATTTAAATAAATATTTATTTAAATAAAATAAATATTTTGCTTAAACGAAATAAAGGGTGGCCGCCAAAGAAATTTTATTTCTGGGTACGGAGGCAGATGATAATGCGCCGATGATGGGTAAAAATTGGCCGCATTGCATTTGACTGGCCAGCTGGAAGGGACAGTTCGTCGAGTTACTGTACAAGCATAGCGCACACATTCGCGAGGCTCGAGGACTTTGATTACCTGCACCACTCGTGCTATTATCACATCGATCGACGAAGCGAACCTCGCATTATCCGATCGGCCATTCAGCGTATTTACGTCGTAGATTTTTGTAATGAGACCAATATGCTATTGTCATTTCTGAATGGCCCGGGATGCTCTGCAAAAGTAACAAAGAAAAAGGAACAAAAAAGAGAGACGCAAATGAAGAGAGCTAAAATAGGGTGCATATCGTAGCACACAGCTCGCATGCTTGATCTAATTAATCAACCATCCGGTGATAGTCAAAGAGGAGCGGAGGATTAGTACATACGAGTCTGGTGCCGAGGGCTGGAGAGCAGCTGTATATGAACGTGTACTGACGAAGCTTTCGACACAAAAAGTTAATGAGAATAATACATTAAAAAATGTCAACATTTTTCCGCGCGAAAGCGTGGTGCAAAACAGCGCTGTGCACTGTCGTCATGTACAAAAAAAACCTCATTTTTCGGCCGGAAGTGCGTCAATCCCGGTTTGAAAACCTCATTTTTCGAGCGGCATTGACGTCATCCTGAAAATAAGTCACTTCCGGTTTGAATATCTCCCTTGTGAGAACGTCGACGTGAAGCGATTAGATGAAGTACGTTCAAGTACTTATTGAAGTACCCATCAATTGAAGTACCCAGAGCTGGATATCACTTGAACACTTAAGCGATGAGTGCCTAGCAGGACTCGAAGACTTAAAGTACCGGATTGCAGATGCATCAAGTACTCGAAGCATTTGCGCAACTCTGGAAACAATTATAGTTCGCTGCGATACTATAAGCAGACAATGCACAGTACCAGCTACGGGATCGCGTTGCATTGCGCAATAAACCTTCGAGAGATCGGATCGGAGCGAAGATACACATTTTCATGTTTTTGTTTTTACAATGACGTTGAGACTAGCGCGACTCGAAGCGATAAAGTTTCTTCGGGTAGAAGCAATATTGAGGGGAACTTATGAATACGAAGTATCGAAAACGACGATTGCGCTCGACTAACATTTCATTTACGAGTCTCTCTCAAGAGTGCGTAGAACTGTGTACTCTCGACTCGACAGTGTCCGGAACTGGGAAGACGAACCAATATCACGAATTTTAGGGTCAATACCGGCAGTTATGATATTCGAGGTGGATGCGAATAGCGGAGAGGAAAGTATCGAAGACGCATCCAAATACGGCGCGCCATCGAGTCATATTGAGTTTGGCGAAGCGATACCGTACGACGTCGCGGTAATATAAACGGTAAGAGTGCCGGGTCGTGGAGCGTGTGGGACTTATGGGCACTTGAAGAGTTCCCTCTATCGAGATGCATCGTAAAATCGCGAGCGTACTCGTAATGAGCTTTAATTATGAAACTCAGGTTGCAGCCGTGCGAGCAAGTGCCGCTCTACCGTTTGTGGATCACCCGGTCGGCACACTTTTGCAGAGTTAATAAGCCGAAGAGGAGGGGGGGGGGGGGGCGAAGTGGAGAGACGTGGAGAGTGATAATGAAGAAGTAATGTCCGCCGATCGATGGAACCGGAAAAACGGGGCGTGCGCAATTAAATATTGCACTCGAGACATGATAAATTATTTTTGTTGCTCCGTTTCATTTTTTTATTTTTAACGATAAAGGAAGTTTTGTGTTTACGAAACATTTTCATTTACTTATAAGTTTTATGTAAACTTGTTCGAATCGATAGAAGTGTATTTACCTTTGTATTTAGTGCCATTTCCGTGAGCGTAGTGCAAGCCCGATGACGACGATATTTCTGAAAATATAAAATTCGGAGAGTTGTCATTTCATCGACTCGCGCGTGTAGGATTATAGAGGATAAAAGTCGAATAACTCGTGTCGCCGGTTTGTAATACCGGAGTACTTTTTGATTTTCCATCGGTCGAGCACCGATTAATATCGGGCGTAACGATAAATGAATCAATGTAAAAAAAAAAAATTGGCACGTTTCATTGCTACAATTTACGTGCTTCACTGTCCGGCAGTCTGGCTTTTACGAAGTTCGCTGCAAATTGAATTCACTGGTTTCGACCGACGAAAGTTAAATGCCACTGACGGGATCACTTAACAATCGGGGACACTCGTCGGATATTTTGCACATCCCGTTATGACTGGCAACATCGATGATGACGCTCTCTGTCTGATGGACAATTTGTAAGGCGTACGAAGGATCGTGATTTTTTAATCACCAATTAAAATGACACCAATTTTCAATTATTTCCGAATCTGCATAGGCACTATAAATAAATACGTGAGAGAAAAAAAAATTACTCACGGTAGAGTTTGATGCTTCCATCCGTGTCGCCCAGAGAGTTTCTGGAGACGCATTTGTAGGCGCCGTAATCCTTTTCCGTCACCGAGCGTATCGTCAATTTCATTCGAACTTTGTAAGCGTTGTCGATGAGTTCGGTCTCGTATTTTCCTCCTGATAATGCATAGAATAATCGTTTTAATATCGTCCATCCGATCAATGACATTGGTAAAAATTTTTTTTAAAGTTTGTTATCGCGTTGCTGATTGAAGCTTCGTGTCGTGTTTATTAACCAGCGCCGAGCGAAGATGACGAAGCTATTTTGTCGAACATTATTCTGACGAGCGTCAAGCAATTCACTGCACCGACTGAAAAATCGAATAGTCGTAACGTGTGCATTTTTTCTCCCCCCCCCCTCCCCCTCCTGAAAGGATCTAAAAGGCATCACAATAGTTCAATCAAGTTGGAAGATGGCCTCGCCCTGCTGGTTTGTCTGCTTACTGACTTTCTTCGATATTCGGTACACGGCATGCGCCTAAGCTAACGTGATTTCTGTTTAGATCGACACCATTCAAGCATTTCCGGGGTCCTCCCCTTTCGTAGGCCTGAGGCCATGACGTCTACAGTTCGCGCTCCGTTCGACGCGCATGTCAGCGCGGGGGCTGAAGAAATTCGGCCTCCGGAAGAAGATATTCGAAGGCATTCACCCGGGACGATGAAATCTCGTTTCGACGAATGGCCTCGAAAAAAAAAACCAGAAAACGAATAGTGTCATCATCAACATTCCTATGAGAACGGAATAAGAAAATCTGAGTCCGTAAAAAGATAACGCTCGAGCGAAGAAGCGAACTCTAATCGGATGTCTATAAGACGCGTATACGGTAAGGTGTGCGTGGAGAATAACTAACACAGTCGATAACTGGAATTACAGTGTGCGAGAAGCCACTAGGATACGATAATTCGGCGACATTCCGATTATCGGTGCCACAAAATGCGCGTCGCGTTTTCTGGACCTGCAGTCTTGGCCGTAACAACAAAAAAAAAAAAAACAAGAAAACGAATAGTGTCATCATCGACATTCATACGAGAACGGAATAAGAAAATCTGAGTCTGTAAAAAGATAAAGCTCGAGCGAAGAAGCAAACTTTAATCAGATGTCTATAAGACGCGTAGGGGAAAAGTGGTGAATATGGCCCACCTCGATTAACACGTAAATCAATGATATATGGACCGGGCCATATTCCCCACTTTTACCCTATATGGTAAGGTATGCGTGGAAAATAACTAACACATTCGATAACTGGAACAACAGTGTGCGAGAAGCCACCAGGGTACGATAATTCGGCGACATTCCGGTTATCGGTTGCGTCAAAATGCGCGTTGTGTTCTCCGGATCTCCCGTCTTGGCCGTAACAAATCCGTTATCCATTAAACCAACGCAAACTCTTGTCGCAGTTGCGCGTATCCTCGCGTCGGGTTTGCGGGGTCCGGGATGAGAATTGTACGCGATCGTTATTGCTCACGTTAGAGATGCAAATACGGGATGCGATATAATATTAAGGGTGGAGCGACCAGAGGGGAGGGGGGGTTGTCGTCCCCTTGGGCCGGGCTTTGTTCAGCTGCGTTCCGCTTTTCCCTGTTCACGGGGCACGGAGACGAGCCTCGAACCGATCTCCGTTGCCGGTTTCATTCTGATCTCGCGAGCGTCAGGCATTCGCTCGTAAATGTCAGATAAAATCAAGTTATATCTTGAAGTTCGTACGAGCGCTTCTCATTGCTGCCCTCCCGCCCGATCTTGGCCCTCGATGCATTATTCAGTAGCTAATTCCGTTCGAATAACCGGCCGGCGAAATAAGCGGGCTCTGCGCGAAGAAACGGCCCGAAGATCGGCGCGGGTCTAATAGGCGTAAAGGAATTCGCACGGAAACACGACCGGCATAGCCACGACGCACGGGGTAAAGCTATCAGTCAGAAACGATCCGAGAGGCAACGACGCCGAGGCACGTACGTACTTGTGTATGGATTTATGGAGGCGTCGGCGAGATCGAAGCTTTGTAAAGAATTGTATACAGAATTCATCTCGTTTCACACGGTAGAATCGAAAAATTGCTATAGAATTTTTTTTAGCGGCCCATTCTCCGTAGGAGTCTTGTCGACGAAGGCGCCGATCTGGAGAGTGAGACACGGCGGGCAAGTTTTTTTTTTTATCGAGTAAAGGATTTCGTTCCGTTACTGTTGAGAAGGATTCGCTGGAAGGTGAATATGGCCCACCTCGATTATCATGCATGTAAATTATGTACATTGGACCGGGCCATATTCACCTCCTTTACCATATCTATGTTAATAATGGTGTATCGTTTTACAAACCTTGAGCGACTATTTCATTTTTGTCCCGCGTCCAGTAGTTTATCGACTTTGGGTAGGCTTCCGAGTGGCACTCGAGAGTCATGGCTTGGCCGAGCTGAGCGCCGACCAGCTGATTTTGTATCCCGATCATCGGTGCAACTGTCAAGAGTTAGGAGGCACATTAATAATCTGTAATATCGGAGGAAGCCGAGGCAAAGCCTTGCTATCGAGCAAATCGGCTTATACCTCTGCCCATAGAACATTCAGGAGTTGCCCGATCTTAACCGTTCTGACGACGGATGATCATTTTCTTTTCAGTCTCCTGATAGGAGAAGCATTAAAAAAAATTGATAATATTTCAATTTTTGTTCGGTTCGAATACGTACACTGAACTATCAGCGAAATTCTTTTACTGACGGACGGCGGAACTCCATTGGAAGCGATGCACAAATACGATCCCATGTGCAGTCGATTCACTTTTGTGATGTTGAAATTGGGTCCTTCGACGGTATTCTCTGCAACGCATAGATAGTAACAATGAGCGTTAATAACTTTTTCCGAAATGGCCATGGGTAATCAAAAACGTGTGCTATTCTATGTACACGCTGCCGGTATGTAATCACGTGCATGAAGAGGTAGCTCCATTGAAAGTAAAACAGTTACCCAATTTTCGCGTGACGTACAATTTCGCCTCGAAAAGTAATTACGCGACGGAAAATTTTAATCCCAAACGGTACAAAAGATTCGCGATGATGAAGAATCAGCCGGACATGTGTGGGTGCCGGGAGCGCTCCCGTTCATCGTCATGTTTTCTTTATTGTTCATTATTAACGGCACCAGAGACAATGCCATCAATTCGATGGGGCTTTGTGTTTCCTTTTTCAATTCGTTTCGGCTATCTCTCATGGAGAGTAAAAATCCGCCAGCGACCAGTTTTTGAAACTAAAACCTACGAGCGTGACGTTGATTTCGTTTCATCCATAATTTTTTTTTTAACGTCTGACGAACAATCGTTCGAATCTAGGGATCTCCTCAGCCTGACAATCTTAGTGCCCGTCACCGACTCCAGAAATATCTTGAACTGTCCAATTCAGATTGCCATGTCTTTTATGAGATGGAAAAAGAGGTTTTCCACCGGAGTGCACGCGACATAGGAGCGGTGAATTCGAGATAATTAAATGAAAAAGTCACCGGCCCGACAAAGTCGTTTACGATTTGTCGCCTTGAGGTTTTAGTCTCCTCTCGTCTCTCCGGGCGCACATACACATGCCCCGGCGAGTTCTCTATGTCCGCCGGCACACGTGAACTCCCCGAAGTTAACCGACTATATTTGTAGAAAGCACGGTGAAGCAGAAACGACTAATGCGATAACGTCGGTTTGATGTTCCGCTCGCGACGACTCTCTGGTCCAGCGTAAATTTAGTTTACTTATCGGGGCGTCGTACCGGTGCGGAGAGTCTGCGTGAAAGCGTCAACCCAACATCTGCTCCTCTCCGGCGCAATTCCCTCTCCCCCCCACCCCACACGTTGATCACAATTAAATCCAGCTGGAATATTTGCCTAGAGCCGACAGAGCAAAAGTTGTCGAATACCTGAGTCCGACGGTTCGCCCGGAGGCCGCGTCGAAGGGGGATTTGTAAACGTCAATTACGATAGCGCGCCGCGAGCTTCGCGATTTCATATGCAAAATCAATCGGTAAACCGGGGCAAAGGGAGAATGAGGGATATCCTAGCTTCGACGTTTTTCTGACAAGTACCGGACGACCCGAGGAAGGTTTCCGGATCTCCGTGCAACTTTCCCATCGAACATTGCCATCGTCCTTTCCCACGTTTTCACCTAGAACCTGTGACATATTTCACGACGGGAGACGTCGATCTGATTTTCGATGCAGGTGCGACGTGACGTGCGAGAAAAATTTCTGATTGATCTGAGGCAACCCTCTGGAGTTAATCCCGAATTTATTAACCCTTCTCCCTTCCCGGACGGCCTGGCTCGCTAATGAAGTACCCGAAGCGAGTACCGACCCCTATGCAAGCTACATGTGAACGATAAGCTCCGGGTTTGCTTTCGAGCTCAAACTTTTCCGCTGCCCCATGTACACACGTCAGCAACTCCGCGGATCTGCCGTACACCGTAGTTTAACGCTCTGGAATGAACCCTCCGAGATAATTTGAGGTGTTAAAATATCTTGAACTATCACGTGAGTTTCAGGATTTTTTAAGTCGGTTTTGAAACCACTTCTGAGACACTTTTTTTTAGACCGATTTCCCCATTACGCGAGATATCCAAATGTCGCCGACAGGTCGATTAGCCTGGCCAAATTTAGGCCATCTTTCGAGGACTCAGAAAGAGGCCGCTGGAAATTAGTGAAGAGATAATTGAAATCGGTCGGCTTGGTGATTGACGGATAACTGTTATTGATCCTTAATGGCTTATCGAGGTTGGCAGTAAAATCGATTCTTTAATTCGGGTCGAGGTTTGGGTTCGATGGAGGATGTATTTTAAATACCATATAATTGTGTTCAATCGTCTAACAGGGACACTCCCGGTGACCGACTCACTTCCGGTACTCTCCTATGCTAAATCTATATTACATATAATGTAAATACTATACATAATATGTAAATGTAATGTAAATACATTACATTTACATAAATACAGTAAATACACAATGTAAATAAATGTAATGTAAATGTATAATGTAAATACTATATATAATATAATGTAAAAGCTCGCAGGTGGGTGATTGAGTGACCGAATTTGTCGGCGCAATGGGGATCGACAGTTTGTCCCAGTTCGTGTGACACTTGAAGTTGCCATTTTAGACTTGTCTACCTCAGGATCCATTACCGTATACCATCCAATTGCATCTCGAAGCAAAGCTAAATTAGGCGTACATTACGTGAAAATCATTAACTTAACGTGTAAACGAACCTTTGTGGCCATTCTCGAGAAGAATCTTTTGACCATCCTCCCGTCGCCAGGTTATATTAGGTGAAGGCGATCCAGTCGCAGCGCACGAGAGTGTCACGTTGCTTCCTTCCCTCGCGACCATATCCGTGCTCGTTTGGTCGTCAATTATGTCAGGTGGTACTGCACATAAAACAAAAAAACAATCATATATCATCACCCATGACGTATCCTAAACCGACCTCCAAACCCTCATCACATTATCAGATCCCACGTGTTGTTTAATTCATCCATTTCTGTCGCTGCGACGTTCGCAATGAATTCCAGATATATTTAAAACGTATCAAATACGTTCTGTTGCAGATTTTCCTGTGGCTCTTAACTCGCGAGCTATCACCGGCTGCATTCGAGATACATTTCAGAGAAAATTTTAAATTAAACATCACTTCCGGTTTGAAAATGTAATTTTTCATTCACAAGTGACGTATTTCCGGTATGAAATCGCTTCTAGCCGAAGACAGAGATGTTTAAAGCGGAAATGACGTCACAGAGGACATTCTTAATATCGAGTGCAGCTAGTGATATGCATGTGTGACTTAAGGAACACAGGAAAGTGGGTAAAAGAACGTGTATGATACGTCTCAGATGTATTCGCAATTCATCTCGAATGCAGCCAATGCGACAGAAACGGATGAATTCAGGATCGCAAGGAGGCTCTGTTCGTGGTCGATGGAGTCCAGATTCAGTATTTCATTGCATCATTCTGGCCCCGTACGAATGTTCCCCCCGAGGGTTGAAGAGCAGAGAAGTTCCGCTAGTGTATAAGGAAAACGTCCCAGCCAGTCAGCATATCCGGCATAAATCACTCGCGATAACTTCGTATGCCCATGTACGTGTGTACACATAAAGCCGTGGCTACCGTTCTAGTGCAAGCCGCGTGGAGTCAGTCCGCGTACAATAAAGCAGAATGATAACGCGAAACGACGTCCGCGAAGTCGTATCCGCCGGAAAGGAACACGTAACGTCCCTTGGTCGGCGAACGCTGGGAGGAATCGGGCATGGTCCGCTGTAGCGGTATAAGTTACCGGTAACGAATCGGTAGAAGATTCAGTACGCTGTTACGGTACGGGGCGGTTCAACCCTCCGCAGTTACTTTTACCGCGAAGCTTCCACCCTTTCCGCTGCCCTCCGCATCTCGTTGTCTTTTTTTTTCCCTCGGTTCCTTTGGCCGATTCCCTAGCGCGGACGACGATTGTCGCGCGCCATTAAAGCAGCCCGCAAAGCGTGTGCCAAGTAACGCGTCGTCTCGTTCTCCCCGAACGGCGTGTAAAGGCGTCCCTCGCGAATAATGCCTTACCGCTGAGAGAAGTCTCGCCACCGAGAAAACCATGATATGGACAAGACGAACCCTGTGCCACACACGAATCAACCGTCGATGTTACCGGAATAAAGCCTGCGACGGTGAGGATGGTTGTACGGTATGTGGCGAAGGGAACGGGGCTCGTCGCCGATCGTTCGGAATGGGGGATGGAAGATTTTATTCCGCCCCGCGGCTGAAACTCGATTTGCGGTTGAGTGCCCGTATGGGCAATGCTGAATTGGCTGGTCAAAGCCGACCAGCCATACAGCCTTCGACTTCCCTCACTCTCCACAATCGCACACTTCACCACCGCCGGCTCCTCGTCATCATCTCCACCCCCCCCCCAACCCCTCCAGCACCTGTTCTCTTCTTCGCCGTATCTATTTCTCTCGCTCCATCGTTTCCAATTTCATCCTTCCATCAGCTATTTCTATCTCTGCCTCGCGATCGTTCTTCTTCGCGCTTTTTTGATTTCTTTATTTTTTTTCCACCGATCGATTATCCGCGCTATTTCAACGAGTTTTTATTTCCACTCGATTCCATCCAGTTGTACGTGTGCATCCGTATTGGCGTTGCATAGCAGAAGACACGGTGCAGGGGGAGAGCGGGGCAAAACGAAACACTTGGGCAAAACGGACACGTGTCCTTCATTCGAGATGAGGCTTTGTTTTTTAATGGGGTTCCATTTTGCCTCGCCCTTTTACCTCTTATATAGCTGGGGCTGTAGGGGGCAGACATACGTTTCCTATCAATCCAGGCGCACTCTCCGCTTCGTTTCGTGTATCTTTTGTTTCATACTGTTCGTCGTGATTCGTGATTCCGGGGGCAGATTACCTCTTGCGAACGCGCGAATCGAGCCTGTCCCCTAAATCCCTGATCGTCCGGTCTTGCAGTCTCCCTCCCATCACGATACCGTACAAAAAAGATGGAAAGAAAAAAGACGATTGCCGGGATTGGCCGGTTTGTTTCGCGATGCAGCTACCACTTTTCTACTAGCGACGAACCTGCGACCCCGAAGCTTACAGCTTTATTCACCCGCGTAAATCTACGAACACATCACCGGCAGCCGTAGAAAACCTCGAACAAGCGTCCCTCCACTGTACTGCCTCGCCTCTGCTGTTCGTCGTACCGGAAGAGCCGGAACTACTATCGTATCGGACATGCGAACGCCACTGCCGTACCATCCATATGGTTTTTGTTTGTTTTTCTGTAATTCCTTTCGGCAGCAACAACGCACGTAATTCTACGAGTAAACCCATCGGGATTTTAGCTCGCTACTGAGCCCGACCACTGTTCCAAATATCCTCCATGAATTTCATGAATAATTTTGTGGGCCGCCCGGAAAATTGGCACATAATGAGACTCGGATGAAGGCTCGGACGGGCTTGTCGTCCTGATGTGTGCAACGTTGTTTCGAGTTCGAGAGACACTCGCTAAAAGAAATGAGGCGAAAGGAAAAAAGCAAGAAAAAGAAATCGGTGCGACGGATGTTGTATGGTAGTAACTTATGTTCCCTCGCTGGGCTTGTTAATCCCGAATTTATTGTAGTCTGTACCTTCTGTGTACGTTGTAAGGAAGCGAGGAGAGAAATAGTGGGTACATTCTTACCAGGAGGAACTCGAATCTATATGGTATCCTGTACACGTAGGGGAGATCGGGGCACGAAATAAAGGCCGTTAAAAATAAAAATAAATCGGTTCGGGGTAAAATGGGGTTCCTCTCAACCTCAGAGTTACCGTGAAGTTGGTTATTCACTACACTGTAAACAAATTTTGCTCCAAAATTAATGCACGGTATTGGAAGCTTTTTTTACATAAAATGTTACATGTGCGTTACATGTGCGTTGCAATTTTACAGTAAATTTCTTATTTTTAATGAACATTTTTGTAAATTTCAGGCATAAGATTTGTAATTTTAATATCTGATACTTCAATTTTACCAAAAGAAGAACATAAGTGTTAAATTAATGTGAGTAATGTAAGAAAATTTCAAGTACCAATACATTAAATTGACAATTTGTTTTGACAGTGTACAATTTAGGGTGTGCTGCTTCGAATCCGTATTATGTTCAGATAAAGTCTCCGAGTGTTTCAACGAATTCTTCGAAAAATTTCGTGGTACCCCATTTTGCCCCGTGCCTTTTGTGTACGACATTCGCCATTTTGCCCCGATCTCCCCTACAACGTGCACGGCAACCCGAAGAGACTCCGATAATTTAAAAGTCTTCTCTCATTTCTTTCACTAAAACTCCACGATAATTGCTTGGCCCTTCAATTTTATTCCGTAGATTCGAGACTGTTTCTTCGCCCGGACGAGAAAAAGGGGAGTCACGGGACGAGTGTTCGCTGGAAAACGAAAGTGGAACAGGTCAACAGAGGACGCGAATAGGACGCGATTGTCGAACGGAAAAGGGGTGGCGAAGAGTCGCGCTTTGCGACACTTCCCAATGAGTTTACGTTCGCGGGAACGGTCCGGAGGAGAGAAAACCGAAGCGAGAAAACTTCTCTCGTACCGTTCGAGTCTGCTCCCTGGTTTGTTACAAATTTATCGATACAATTGTGCAATCGAAACGGAGACAAAGAAACCGAGCAAGGGGCAAGAATTCGATTTCCCATTTAAAGGTACCGGACTCGGCTTGACAACAGCGTAGAAAAAAAAGTACGGGGTAAAAACGGTGAATATGGCCCACCTCGATGGTGCTCACGTACATCAATGCACGAACCGGACCATATTCGCCACTTTTTACCATACGTAAAAATGTGAAACACATTTTCGCCTCCACTTTTTTTCGTCAGTGAGGGACGAGTTCGCCGATGTATCCGAAAAAGCGGCGAGCAAGTCGATGTTGATACACATTGGAATGTGGTGAAATATCGGTGCTGCATGTGGCTCTTTATATCAAATCGACCCGGACCCGCAGATACCTTCGGTTTCGCCACAAGGAAAGCCTCGGGACACTCAGGGATCGCACTAGAAAATGCAGTAACGCGTTCTCACATGGGAAATCGAAGAAACCATTATATCCTGTACGGGCCACCCATCGCTGGAAGCAGGTTTTATCTTCCTGTCCGGCTGGTGTAGCCTGTAGCAGTCACTGCCACAACCGAGCGCAGAACCGGGAGTTCGTTGCAAATATAAAAATTCTCCTGTACGAGGCGAAAACCGCACGTGGAAAAATTTTTACGAAAGCAAATTCACATACATCGCTTTTCGGATCCGTGTAAACGTTTCGTTCACCGGTACACTTTGAGCATTCAATGATTTACGGACCCACGAGAAATTTTTACGAATGCGGTAACCATGAAAAAAAAAATGCATCTTTACGAACGCTACATGCACCGCATGTGGACGAGAGTTTCGAAAATGCTGGTGAAATAGATTTTGATATATTTCTCTGTGGAATCAACAAATATCTCTTTAATATCCAGAGCTCTCTGTAACCGAGTGAGAGCTGCATTTGTATATTTTCGTATATTTCGTATACTCATGCTAGCCGATGCGAGCCGTGCTCGACGACGCGAAGAGAAACATCGAATGGTGGATTCAACTGAGCGGCTCTTTTTTTATTCCCCTCGATTTCCGCCTCGCGCTCCCCCGTCCTCTGGCTGAAACGTCACCGCGTACACGACAATTCTCATTCATAAACTAAACTCGCCTTGTTTTGTGGAATTATTATTTTTTTTAATTCAACTTTTTTCATTCACGGTTACACTTTGAGCATTCAATGCTTTACGGCTCCGCGAGAAATTTCACGAAAGCTGTAACTATAAACTAAATTCGCCTTGTTTTGTGTGATTAATTTTTATTAAATTTTTTTCCATTTTACTTTTTTCATTCACGGCTACACTTTGAGCACAAAAGCTGTAATTATTTTTAAAAAAACACCTTTACAGACGACACATGCACAGCACGCAGCCGAGAGTATCGAAAATGCTATTCGCTGCAGGTGAAATAGATTCTGATTTATTTCTGCGAAATCGACAGCTATCTCTTTAATATCCAAAGCTCTCCGGGGCCGAGTGAGAGCAACATTTGTACATTTTCGTATATTTCGAATCTTTATGTTCGCCGATGCAAGCCGTGCTCGACGATGCAAAGAGAAACATCGAACAGTGGATTCGACTGAGCGGCTCTATTTTCATTCCCCTCGATTTCCGCCTCTCACTCTCACACCACCGGCCGAAACGTCACCGCGTACACGACAATTCTCATTCATAAACAAAACTCCCCCTTGTTTCGTGTATTTTATTTTTATTTAATTTTTGTTGAGTCCACATCTATTTTTATTTTTTTTTCGCCGGATGTATGACAGACAGGTACACAAATCTCGCTGTCCCCAGCTTCCGAGTGCGGTCGAGCGCCTCCGGGCTTTCCGGGTCGACGGAAAAGCGTCGACCATTGCCCCGAGGAAATGGAGCGTTCGTAACGTTCGAATGTGAAAATAGATGATTAGAGCCTAACTACAATGGACGACAGTCGTGCGCTGTGTGTTTTCGGAGCTTTTGTGTGTCGTTACGCGAACTGCAGTCCGGCTCGTCGATCTGCGCGTGCGCGCTTGTGTGCTGTCGTGCCGAATCGTGTGTTTACACGTCGAGAACGCACAATCCCATCATGATTAACACGCACGTAGCCCGTCGGCGAGCGACCCCTTATCCGTCTCGACGTTGTACACCCACATCGGCTCGCGGCTGTATCGGACGGAGACGAGGCATTGCACGTTCAGCCCCGTGATATGTCGAACTTGTTACTACACACGCTCGCGAACCATCATCCTCCGGCTCCCCTGCGGTTCCCGAATTGAGCACACACGCGCCTATGTACAACCCACGATGCCCCATCCGTATCCCGATTGTTTTGCTCGTTACTTTTATAAATTAACCGAGTTTGCGATCATTAAAAGCCGTTTTCACGCCCGAGAAAACTTGGCGCAAGGTACATATTTGATTGTTGCGGGTCAAAGCAGCTGCTAATCGCCGCTATCGGCAATTTGAAAATCACTCATCGGAGAACGATCCGTCATCGATGGTGTTTGTCCTGCTCCGGAGACTCGTGTTTATATTGTAAAAAAAAAAAATATGTAAAAAATATCTCGAAATATCGAGGGGCTAGCCGACGATTTATTTATGTTGCAGCGCTTGTCGGATATTTTTTATCCGTCGAACTTCGAGAGTCGAGAGCACTCGCGGCGTTCGCGCGAGTGATTCTTCAGCGACAGAATACAGTAAAAAGGTTTCTATGTTTGGCAACATTTTGTGTCCACTATTAATGTTTCCCGTTAATTATAATTTTTTTTTAATTCGACATTTTTTTTCGTTAAAATAACTGTATTTAAAATAAATGTAAAATTAAGGGTAAATAAATCTCGGACTTTTGGGACCGAGCGATGATTGTTAACACGAGCCTCTTGCGTTGCGAAGCGCGCCGACGCCGATAACTAAGTTTCGAGTGCGCATCGGTCTTCCGTTCGTCAGATACTCGTTATCCGTCGAACTCCGAACGTCGGACATTCGCATAAATAATACCGGAAGCTGCAGGGAGCCTCGACATGTTGCCGCCGCCGGCCGGACCGCTAATAGTGTCCGCTGGTCGCATTATCTAAAAGCCTCCGCATATCGGTCGAGGCACATACCCTATGTATCATCGTTCTCCGGGTCCGCGGACCTCTTCCCCCGTCGCCGGAGCGGCGCAACCACACACGTACGCAAATTCCATCGGTGCGAGATAATGCACGCAGACAACGCAGCTGTTGTACGAGACTTATTCGGTCAGCGCGGTAAAACTCGCATTTATAACTCGTCTCGGTTATTTATCGATATAGTAATTTTAAACAGTAGTTACGTGCTACAGATTGCCCGCGGAGTATCGCAGATTGGCGAAGAGAGAGCACCGGCAACGATGTAGCGAGGGTATAAATTTAAAAGCTGCGAAACTCCAGCGTGGCCAAGGGGAGGCCCGAGGCCGATGCTGTAAGACGGGCTGCTCGTAAATCAGGTGGCTGTACCAGGAGCATCCTCTACTGAAACTATATTTTTACCAACCCTTGGCTCTGCACAGCCGAGCTCCCTTCGTCCAGATTTGAGAGGTTTCGTAATTGCATTTATAAATACGCAAGTTCGACGGAAAGGTGGGAAAATTAACGCGCCCGAGTATTCATCGATTCTGGAGAACGATTTTTTTTTTTTTTTTTTTTTTTCACAAAGTACATCGATTTCAGGATTGAAGCACAAAGGTTCCTGCGCCAATTGAACGTCCGGCTGCACACAGGAAATGATTTTCCGGACCGGTGCTCCGACGTCCCATGTGTAAAGGCCAGCAGCAGTTTACAACTGGCGTTGCTCACCATTTGAACCCGATTCGCCGGTACACGCGCAACCCTTGTATCGCGGAGGTAGCCGGTGTCTCTCCGCGCCGCAATCAGGCCTCTCGCAGTTCTCCGACAGCAACGACACGCAGTTCAATGATCCGCGAATTATTTTCTCATTCGTCGAATTAATCCGAAACATGGTATTTCCATCACCTACAATTAGCCGCGTCACCGGTGAAATATTCGATTCTCATTAAGCCAATTAGCAACATTTCGGATGTATCTGATTCAACATTCGATAAATTGATCCGGCTATTGTTATGGGTGAATGCATAATACAATACGACAGATCAGCGAACCCGCCGCGAATTTCCAATTACCGCAGAGAATAAACGTATCGGATGAACTCGTTTCACCCTCGAGGGTGTCGCGTGACTGAAATCAGAAGGGCGTAAATCTTACGGGGATCGCGTGGACATACGTCCTTCGGATTTTAAGGAAGTCCGTGCAGTACAGTCAAGTAAGTCGAGTACCCGGACTTCAAAAAAATGTTTGTACACGTTTTAAAGAAGACATTTTTGCGAATTAAGGTGGATCTAGATTAATGAGTTCTTAATTTATGTTGAAAAAAATGTAGAACAATGAATTTGTATTTAAAAAAAATCACTCAGCTTACGCCAAAAATCTACGGGAATATTTTTACGCAATTTTTGTGAAGTCAAATTTGAAATTTTGGTGCGGTCTTGACGAGTGACAGCTTATTTTGTTTGTTGAAAATTCATTGTTGTACATGTTTTTTTTACATAAGGTAAGAACTCTTTCACCTTAGATCGCGCTAATTATCCCTTTAAAATGTGTAAAAACATTTGTGTATGGTCCTCGATTGACTTGACTGTACCGCAATGACTACCTTATGCATGCGACACATAAGCCTATAAATAGCGACACGGATTTGACTTTCGATCGATCTGACTCGTTGAACTCCTCCCAATGAATCACGGTGCCAGAGGAGCCTTATGAGCTGTCGTTACTCAATAAGCGTTTAAGTACGAAGCCTCTTTTACGTTTGACAAACATCATTTTTCTCAGCTGCTCCAAACGTTTCCGAAAATATTCCACCAACGCAGAAAATTTCTATCATATTCGAAAAAATTCCATTAGGATGTATAATGGTCCTTTAAATTTTTACCTCAATTTTTTTTATTATTATTGGAGAAGATATAAAAAAAACTATTTTACCGTCGCGGCAAACACGATGAATAAATATTGGGCGCTGAGGGGTTAATAAGAAATATTACAGATTTATCGGCGCGGCGCCCTTCGTTCCACGAACGCGAGCATGATGAGGTCATCTAAATTATAACGGGCGAACGGGTACGGCGAGAATCCACGGATTTCGGTATTTGCGTTACGCGACGCCGCGCCGTTCCGGAACAAACAATAGAAGTTGAATATTTCAAGTCAATTATAACAAATCTCGTTCGCGCATCCACACATTGTTTCGCGCGGGTCGGCGTACACGCGACCGACAACGACGGCAAAGTTTACATTTGAAAACACGATAGTCGCAGTGATTGTGTGTCGCGCGAGTGAGAAATTGAGAGAGGTAAAGAGAGACGGTGGGCTTGGATGGCTGTTACACGAGGTACTTCTGCAATAGCTGTCTGCAAAAGTTCAGGACGTAATTATCACGGGGAATGACAATTTGCTTTGACTAAATCGCGCTCGTCGACACAATTTCGGAGAAGCTTCGCCCTCTCGTGCCTGCGCGGATGGCGGCGGGGCTCGCTGCTTCCCATGCCAAAGTTCCCGCGCCGTGTACATCGCGTAGGACTTAGACGGAAAGTTTACGGCACTGTAACAGGCCGAGAGAGGGACGGTCGTGCGTTGATGGTGAAGGAGCGCGAGCGGGACGGCAGAAGATTAAGGCGCCGAGACGAAGGAGAGGAACGGCGCCGCACAAAGTAGAACGCTCCGGCTACCGAATAGTTTTTGCACGTAAATGTCCGTAGTCCGGATGAATACCGAACTCCATGGAAGGCTTTTCTCCTAACGACGGCCACCGTCGCCGCTCCGGGCCATGCCGGTCCACCCTGCAAACTTTCCATTTGCATTACAGTCATTCGTTTCGACATCTTGCGCCGCAGCTTCGTAGCCACCGTACCGATTCCATCTCTGAATAAGAAAAATTGTGGAGCCCGCAGACGCTCCTTACAATGGTAATCCAGTCTCGGACTCGAGTTGATGGTAAACAAGAGCGGCGAAGAGATCGAGCAGGTTGAGGATGCTGAAATGATAATTCAGTGACATTCTTGAAGGCAAGAGAGAGGACTCAGCTATCTGAGAACGGATACACAGCGCGTATGCTAACTGACACAATAACAACAAAAGGAGAAACGAAACGGGTACTCTCGGGGTACAGATATTATGCGTTTCCGAGAAATATCTCGAACACGACAAGCTCCTCGTTGCATCGCTGCCTCGGTGCGCTACGGAAACTTGGGGTGGTTGTAACGGGAGCTCGAGGTGAACTCGGTATTTCTTCTCCCGTTTCTCTTTCCCGGAGAGGTCGAGAGACCTCTCTCGCAGCATCTCCCGTACGGTGCTTCATCTCGGGTTTTCTCTCGAGTATGTGTATACGGGGGATGCATTTGTTCGGCGTATATCTCGGGGTACATGCCATTCGCGGTGAAGGGCTGCCGGCTGCGCCGACATCCGCTCCTCGTGCCGTTACTGCGAATGCACACACCGCTCGGCTCTGTTTCCAGTAGCCTTATTACAGCCACTCGAGGCACACTTTTGGGTATCTCTTCGCGCTAAGGCGAAACATCCTCGAGGAGCCTCTTCGCAGCTTGTTGATCCTCGAGGTGCGTCTGTTGTCAGGGACAACGAGCACAGATCTCTCGCGATACTGCGAGATTTACTCAATTTTTCATAGACGCTTCGAGACATCCGTCTTCCACCAGTACATCCGAATCGCTTTGGCTTTCGGAACTCTTTCGGAGTTCGGAAGAGCACACACCCAGAAAAAAAATTTATTTGTCGGCCACCGTTTATTTGGTTCAAGTAAAATATTTATTTGATTTAAATAAAAATCTATTGAAATTAAGTAATTAGTTACTTAAATGAAATAAATATTTATTTAAATCAAATAAATATTTTACTTAAACCAAATAAACGGTGGCCGCCAAATAAATTATTTTTCTGGGTGCAACAGATCTCTCGCGATACCGCCGCCACATTTACGCAATTTTGCACAGACGCATCCAGACATCCGTCTTCCGCAGTGCCTTCGCATCCGAAATCGCTTCCGTGGCGAAATTTCCTCAACCTCGCTGAAGATCCCGGCAATCCCGTGAACAGAAAAATTCCGCGGTGTTCAAAGCAGCCCGCGACGAGTGTCTCCCGATACGTTCTTAACGAGTGAACCACCGAAGCTATACACTGTATTGCCTTTAAACCGTACAACTCCTTTTTACTCGCTTTCCTCCTCGGCATCCTCCCAGCATGCCGGGCTGTTATTCCCGTGTACACACGAGGTACTCCTCAGCGCACTTTCTTTCTCCTACTTTTCCCGCCCCCGACCCCGCCATCCGAGGCTCGTTCGCCGGTATTTGCAGTGGAAAGGCCACCACTTCTCCGCACGTCGGCGGATAACGAGTGAAGCGAGCTTTTTCTTCTCGGACGTCCCGCGCTCTCAGCGTGACGAGGGGGGTGGACAATTTTCTCAGAAGATATTTCTCCTCACGGTCCGCTGCTATCTTGTTATCCGCCGCTGCCTCCGCCCCGCGGCCGGCGTCCCTCCTCGCTACACACACCGCAGAGAGAAAGGGTACTTTCTCTCCTCGCCGATTCCGACTCAGCCTCGTACGTTCTTCCGCCCGCTCGCTTGTGCCGGGCGTCTCTCGGTGGTCGGATCCTCGCTATCCGTCTTTTTCTCCTACCGAGACCGAAGAGGCGCGCCGTCGCTGCCCTACGCCCCGGCTGGCCGGACTCCTTTCAGCCTTTTTCGACCTCTCTCCCCATTTGTACTCCATCCCCGTCGGGCCATTCCTCTCCGACAACCCCTTCGGCGGCCGGGCGGCCGCGGAGAGACGGAGAACGCGAAGAGCCCCGTCCACGTGAAAAGTTCGCGGCGAGCGAGGCACTCGAATCAAGCTCGCGTCCGAAACTGACCAGCCTTCGTAGATATACTACACCATCCGGTACACGACACAAGCGTCACGGGATGGATTTACCCCCCGGTGTATATATATCTGTGTGAAACAATGGATCACTCTGGTAGGACACACGATCTCCTGGGTTCGGGAAATCGAAATAGTTCGATTCCCGCGGCAAATGCCCAGACACCACGGTACATACGACGGAGGGTTGAGTACACGGGTCAACGTTTGGGGGGGGGGGGGGGGGGGTGGGCCCGACAGAGAGTACGCTGCTGGTAGTCACCCTGGGATCGCGTCGCCTCATTCGCCGGATACACGAAATGTCGATCTACCGCGCGCCGCGCCAGCGGTTCTGCCTGATGTATCCCGCGCTCACATATATACCCAAACGAGTCTTTGTCGCCGGTAATCCCATACCCGCCTGGGCTCCACCTACAACCCACTCTCGGTCCGTACCACCTTTCTCGCTATCTCGATTTCTCGTCGATCCATCCCTACACTGCCCCGGCTCCACGGACAGACACGTGTGCCTATGTAGCTACCGGACTGATTGGGATTCGTCAAACGACCGAAAATTGTCTTCAGTACCGAAGCGATCTGGCGGGATGTTTGTTCACGAAAATTAGCTTCGCCTATTTATACGGGCTTTGGATGAAACCTAACCTGCTATCTTCGACGCTTCGAGAGTTTATGCCTCTTCGGCATGGCCACTTCGGTCAATTTCCTTTTTACCGTGGTCTTAAATGACGACAGGGCAAAACGGACCATTTTTAGCCATTTTTTTCGGTGGATAGGTAAAGGAGCAGTCTCGTCTCTAATGGGGATCCATTTTTGCTTCACTCTGCCCGACTAATCTTATTGTATATAGAATTTTTTTTTATTAGGGCGACTTTTGTGATTCAGGACGATGGACAGATTCATCGTTTCGAGAGTGAAATGACACGCAAGAAGTTACGGGTACTCGAGACGGGAACAGCCAATCTGTAACTTCGTCCTCGTCATAGCAACGGCGGGACGAAAGTAAATCTGCGAGAAAGCGTCATATATCCCACGACCGTTGCTCCGTGTACGTGTTAATATTTGACTTTCACGAGACAGTGTCCCTCGGCGGACTAAATCAAATTGGTATTCCGTGCTGGATGCAGGAGATGACCCTTGTATCCGATTTGTAGCAATTTAATCCCGGTGAGTTCTGTAGCAGGTGTATATATATTATATGTCCATATATATATATATAACATATATATATACAATATATATATATATATATATATATATATATGCCGAGCTCGCGCGTACCACCGACAGCAATAGGAGAATCGGGTACCGACCGCACTCTCTATATCTCCACTATAAAGCCGAATCGCTACCGTGCACCAATTCTCCGGAGCAATTCTCTGTGTACCGGTATACTTACAGGAGACTTCGGTCTCCCTCGTGAAATCACCACGAGTTACTTGGCTGTGCCACCTTTGTTGAATTCACCTCAGCCCGCACGCCCGATCGAGCCTTCGGATATGGCCAACTTTATCAAGTATACACCCTCCCTAGCTGCTCGCCTATTGCGCACGAAACTATAGCGCCCGGCCGCAATGTTATAACGCTGCGGGTTTATTTTTATTTTTTTAAATCATTTTATGACTCACTGCTCTCGGGATAAGTTCGCCGCGACCGCATAACGACCGAGTTAATAATACAGTTACGAAGAGGGTGTTAAACAGCGTCGTATATCTTTATGCGTCCAGTCCATTGAAACAGCCGAGATTACTTCGGAATTCAACCCTTTAGAATTTAACCCCAGTCACGTCACCGGTAGATCCGTAGATCTGCATTTTCACAGGTTTTTCATTGCACGTTTCGTTGTAAAGTGTCACGACTTCTGAAATAATAGTGTTCCGCGTTGAAGCGTTTCTGGCTTTTCCATTTCACTGCGATTGAACCTAAAAATATGGATGTCTTCGAGCGTTACAGAGGAGAGCGGAGCGACGAACACGGCCGCCCGAAGCGTGACGAACTACGGTAAATGAATGATGAATAAATGATTTATGAACTCACCGACAACGTCGAGATATCCGGTCTGACTCTTCATGGGGTCGGTATTGATTTGACACATGTACCATCCACGATCCATCTCTCTGACCTCCCTTATGTGAAGGTACCACGTGCGATGATCGCTGTGGGTCACGGCTATGCGATGATTCTTCGTGATCACGTGACTCGCGATCGTGAGGATCGTCTGAGTGTCGACTCTCAGCCACGCTACCTGTGAAGCAAAAATATGTATATCTATATTTTTTATCACGGTCAGGTAAAGGTGGAGCTTCCAGGTTGAGAGCATAAAAAATATGAAAGCGGGAGGCGACCGATGGAGGATCGTTTCCGCAGCTATATCTGGGAGTCGCAAAGGGGAATTTCAAAGGGACGTGCCAGGGGAGACGAGATGGTTTTATCTACGACGGTTATTCGCTCGATCGGTTCGACGAGGTGGTCTCAAAAGAAATGATACGAGTTGTCGTTAGTATTTTTCCATCTGGGAAAAAACATGTTTACTCCTCTCCATCCGTTCGTTCTCTGCTGAAACGCGGATTCGCGGTCGGTACGTCGATCCGAGAGAAAAAAATCCAAAGGCGCATCACGCGAATCAAAAATACCATCACCGTGAAAGAGGACGTTTCGACGGCACGAACTTTGGGCGAGTCGGAGATTATTTTCGAGTGCGTTTAGAGCAGCGGGAACCTTTCACGGGACGTACATACGTGGAAAGGATGATACCGTGTACGGTTGAGATTTATGCCCGCAGCGGTGAGCCAACGATCCTCAAAGGCAGCGAGCATAATGGAATTGCGCTATCTCGGTTCTCAAACATTTATCCCGACGGTATGCATTTCACATGATAATTCGTGAAGTACGGTGTTCCGGAGATCCTTGCCTCGGGCTGAAGGCCTCACCAGCTCGCCGGACAGATGCGAATCGTTCCAGCGATATGTTCACACACCGGAAACATTACACGAGACATTGTTCGCTGTCATAGTCTTCGTACTGGATGTGAAACGTATTTTTCTCGCAGCGATGCCATTACGTTAATCCTCAATCACTCGTACGTGAACGAGAGTGGGGCAGGGTGTGGGACTGTCCAGTCGCGATTCGCGACCAAATCCGCCGTGCGAAAAAATAATGAAAAAATTCCGTACGCCCAGTTTTGTTCGCATAAAATTTTCATGCGGACATATGAATGTACGAACAGGGATAGGACGGCAATACCGAAAACGTAGGATTTGATGTAATGAAAAAATTAATCTCGTGGTGCATGGTGCAGGGGAGAGCGGGGCAAGATGGCACAGCGGGGCAAAACGGGATAACGAGACGAAATTCAATTTTCCAATAACTTTTGGATGGTAACGATGGTGGTCCGTGGGCTACAACGTGGTTGAAAATCCGGATGTATCGTTGGGACAAAGTAGGGCATCCAAAAATTATTCCAAAATTGAGTTTTGCCCTCACTGTCCCGTTTTGCCCCACTGTTCCATTTCCCCCGCTCTCCCCTATCAACTTTATGGAACAGGAACGGAACAATCCACTTAAAAAAAAAACTTGCACATCGGCTCTTCCCTATCCTATACCAAGCGACAATGGCGAAACACTCTTGATCTCATGTACTACATGCAACCGATACAAAAAAAAATGCGGTTTCGGGTGCAAAAAAGCTGTTAGGAGATTACCAACGGGGGTTAAGAGGTACCCGGCCGACTTTCTAAATCCCAGTGGAAACTTATGAAGTTACGAAACTACCGGTTGGAATGGGGCCGAGAAAGGTCTCGGTACGCAGCCGTGAACCATTCGTGGGATCAGTGATATCGAGCCTCTGGTCTGTAAATCTGTTGGAGAGAGCGCGACCGACGGGGGGGCGGCGGTTGGGACGACTCGGGCCGTTCGCCCCCCCCCCCCCCCCCCGCGCGAACCGGGAATCGCACCGGGAGAGGGTCGTGGGATTAGATGCGAGGTGGAAGTTCGAGGACTGGTTGACCGCCTAGTCGGAAGCACCCCTATGAACTATTGCATTTGATATCCACTCCAATGAATGGAACTCCACCGCTCACGGGTGGCTTGATCCGGTGTGTGGATGTGCATATGCGAGTGTGTGCGAGAGTCTGTCCGATGCAACTCTGTGTCTAGTCCGTTCGCCTTCTCTCCTCCCGTGTGCTCGGCCCTCTCGGCTCTCGTCCTTGCAGATGAATGTAGGTAATGCCCCGCCGTGCTTCCGCCAAGTATGATAACCAACTATTTACGACTGTCGGTGTGCAACGGAGAGCGCGAGCGAGCCGTCGAGAGGGCAAAGGACGTTACCGCTGCCACACGCCGCCTCCGGCGGAGAGAGAATTCATCCGGGATAATTTACAGCAGGCTTTTGAAGTGGGAACGGAAAAGGAGAGAGAACAAGAATACGAGAAAATCTCCGACCCGGGAGTTGCGTCGTCACAGTGTGATCGACTCTATTTCTCTCAGGAATCTTTATTTTCTTCCATAGTTATTCAGCGAATGGGCGGGAAAGAAGAACCCCCTGTACTCTTATCGCCGAGACTACGTCGCTTTATTCCCCCGTGTGCATTTTTCACCATTTTTGCTTACGTCAGTCACGACGCACTCGACGCTCCGCACACATCTGTATATACACAGACACTCGCACACCAGCCCGGAGAATAAAATTGGCGTCATCTTATTCGGAAGCGAGCTGGGGGTGTTGTAATATAGATATAGCAGGATATTACAGTTTACCGGTATAGCTCGGTTAACAAGGTGGAAGAGGATTTCCAGCCTTTCACGATGGAGAGGAGGTAGAAGTCTGGAGCGCCCGCAACCGTGGAAGCCCAGCGAAAAGTTTCACCAAGTTTTTGCACAGTCGAGAGAAACGAGGCTCGGGGCTCTGTAGTCAAGGCTGCAATCACCACCAACTCCGCCGGCTCGATAGGGTTATTGTACGTACGATAAGTTAATCGTGACCAGAACGAAACCCCCTTTCATCCTGCTGTACGTCGTGGATTTACTGACGGGTTGAACAGCGGAGTTTGCATCGGATTATCGGCTCGAGGAAGAGAGATATAAGCTACCGTGATAGATACATATATATGCGGAGAGAGAGATGTTATAGCTGTTGACTTGAGGTACCGCGGGAACATGCGGAAGTACGTAACTCGTTCACCGTTCACACATACAATAAAGCAACTACAGCAGCGGCGCAGTGCTGGATGGGAAGCAAGACGCGAGCGGCGCACCTCGTTGACTCGAAAGATAATAAATATTGACAGGACCCAGGAGTAGGCTATAACGGCAAAAGAGATTAACAGCCGTCCGTTCTGATTGTTCCAGCGCTATAACTTTGCGGAAAACGAGTATATTCCTCAAACACGCCTCGGGCGCTGATCGCATAAAGTTCCAGACGTGTTGACCTGCAGTTGGTTATGGGCAAGGCCTAGAAAACCTTCAGCTTGAGCCGTCGTCGCTGACTATGCCCGTAAGTTATAGCTTCGGCTTGTTTCTAACATTCAGGGAAATTAATGTCACAATCGGCGAAGGTTGCCGAGAAGTTTCTGGGTCGCGCGAATGAAGATGAAGCGCAGTGGATTGTGTACGGATGGGAGAAGAACAAGAATTATTTCCATCGGGCTGGTTCATCGATCCCGACTCTGATCTATCCCTGAAAACCGACGTGAATACATTGTCAGATTTCGGCAATCTAGTATTTTTTATAATTATGCATCACTTTGCAACAACATATGCAATCTTCAGAGAAAGTGTAAAATATTGTTTTTGGCGAGATGTTGAAAACCATGATCCTTCGAGTAAGAAGACAATGGTCGCGTTTTGTCGGGTCCATGCCGAGAATGTAAATGCACTTGTACCGAGATGCCACAGCGCCTCTTAATCCTATCGAGAATTTAGCCCGCGCGATAATATTTGATAAATGATTGTATTCCTGGTCGGAATAAGCGATAAGCATACATATGCGCATGTACTAATAGTATACGGTGTAATATTACAGCTGCACCGGAATACACGTAACACGACGTGTTTCTCGTGTTTCCGAGCGTTGCACAAATTGCATCTACCATGGTAGGGTACGCGCAGAGATAGCTGGAGGGTGAACCAACAGACGAGAGCCAAATCAGGCAGTATAACACATGCAGACTGCCCCGTAGTCGCTGCGTAATAGAAGCCGTATCTTTGTTGCTGTTCAAAATGGTGAGCAATCATGCGCCATCTTCCATTGAACCGAAAGGACCGATGCGGCGGTGCGTTTGACGCCTAAAAGATAAATTAAGCGAGCCCGTCAAACCATCTGACAGCAGCGATGTAAGAGATGATCATGCAGGAGATAACACCACGTCAAAAGAGCTGAGAAGGAATAAATTAATTTTCTGTTACATCTTTTTTTTTCTTTTGGGTAAGGGAATCCTCCATTGAGTCTGTTCGGGCGAACACAGTAGCGAAGGTTCCATTTCACCTCATGTTACCCACCTAGCAGCAGGTATATCGTATTTCCGAGTCTGGCTAAATTTGATTCGCGAGATTAACTTTCGTACACGAAAGAGTACGAGAGTGTCCGGGGGTTGAGTGGGACGGAGAAGGGAGGTAACAGGAAGTATCGGGGAATCGTGGAGGACCGATTGCAATGGCAGAAGAGCGTTTCATGATGGGAGAACGAACGTAGAAGGGTGAAACCCGCCCGAGCACACGAGTGTGGGTATGACATTTAGAAAGGATAGTAGAGTCAAGTTTTACGATGGAAAGGAACACGAACCAGAGTTCGCCTTGTGTACTGTACGGTCGGATGGAAAACGTAGCTCGAGGGGGTTTCCCCTCATTTCAGTGCACCCTTCGGCGCCGGAGCAGCCCCGCTAGCCCAACGCTAGACTTTCTCTCCTCTCCGTTCGCATCATCCGCCACTCTTTCAGCCTTCCCACTTCATATCACTCTCATCCTCGTGCTTTCTTCCTCTCCGTGCCCGCCCGATCCCGTCTGCATTGAAATAAAGTTAGCGAAACGTTAACCACCGTCTGTATCTGAAGCGGTAACCGTCAAACCGGAAACGAACCAACGAGCAACTCCCGCGTTACCTGCACTCGTGATTCTCCGCTTCTGCTCCCGCTTGCTCCGCTGAATTATCGTTAGCCAAAGAGCATCAACGAGAACGGGCCACTCACACTTATTTCGGACCATAACGTAACGTCAGAGGAGGATCCTTTCTGTCAGCATTCTCGAGTTCTCCGCTGGTATTCTTATCGACAGTCCCAGACAACCTGTATCCCGATTACTTCAAAATTTGGCTTTTCAACCGGAAATTACGTCACATGGAAAAACGTCACTTCTGGTTTGTAAATCTAATTTTTCGACTGGAAATGACGTCATACCGGAAATACGTCACCGTCGGCCAAATAATGAAATTTCCAAACCGGAAGTGCTAGATTTCCGGTATGACGTCACTTCCGGCCAAAAAATGAGTTGCATCGAAGTAAAGTTAGCGAAACGTTAACCACCGTTAATAAAACCTGTTGAAAACTGAGATTTCCAAACCAGAAGTGACGTTACAAATCAATTTTTAACATTTTTCTGCGTTAAGTCGGCCAAAGAACGATATGGCGGTTTAGCGTTCGACAAACCACTGTGGAGCCAGAGATGCGCCGTGTTTCTAGTTACCGCAAAATCCTGCCCGGGTTCTCTTGCTGGATGTAACCTTCCCGCTGGTGTTGCTGGAAGGCGATACCGCTCGATAATTATTAGTGGGGATCAACACGTTTACGGTGTTGGGGCACTTGAGATAACCTATGTACCAGGATCGATATCACCGATGATTTGCAGCATTTGATAACGCCGCCGACATCAACGGCTCGCCAGCTATGGCTGCCCGACTCCGTATCAAACGTACACTGCCGACGATACAGTCAATAGGACATTGCTGGGGGATGTGCGGTAGATAATCCCATGGAATTGAAGCAGTTCGCGGAGGCTACCATGGTTCAGACGACACGCAGTTTCGGGACAGCCGGGCAGCCCTGGACGCGCACATAGAGCATATCAAAGGCGTATTGCGTCGTGTGTCAACGCCTTGTGAATGCGTGTGATTATGGAGAATCCAGGGACATTATGTATTTGTCATATGACATCGCCTCCCGTCCCTTCTTCGTCTCATTGTCGTTGGAAACGGACTAATCTTAGGTTTACTCGCGACAGATCGAAACCCAATGAAAACTACGAGACCTTGACAAAGTATTAGCTCGTGATTGCGTATCGCGGAGTGTCGCCGAGCTCGACGGGCCGTGACCCGCGATTCGATAACTGAATAATTGAAACGCAATTAGCCCTACAGAGAGGTCGGCGTTTTGGTAGCGCGTTCTGTAACGACGGAACGCGAAGGCAATTAAAACGCTCCACTGTTCTCGAAGCGGGTGCGATGTGTTCCGGGTTGTTACGACGGAATCGGGGGGTGTCCGAAGGTCGTTCGAGGCAGTGGGAGGGATTGTTTATTGCGAAATGTCAACCACAAAATGTCACGTGGCAGCGGTTGGTTGCCAAATGAGCCCGATAAGGAACTCACTGTGTCTCTCGTGAACTTGAAGCCATTCGAGAAACGAGGGTCGTTAGGAAAACGTTCATGGCTCTTGTACCGTTCGTAGGACACTCTGTGATGCAACTTGATGTATCGAAGATGTCACATCTCGAGGAGATTCTCTTGTATTAAAGATGCTAATCCTTTCGCCACTTGGCTCTTCTCCGAGGGAGACATTTTTCACTCACGTTATCTTCCCGGTTGTGCACACCACCCGCAGGGCTTTCAGATATTTCTATTGTGTCGGTTATTTCACGATAGGGCGTAGGGATCCGCGCGGTAACGGGCAATTAATCTCTACGGCGATAGTTCCCGGACGTCCCGATGACGCAGTTCCTTTTCATTTTTTTTTTTCATAGCACGAACTCGTAAAATTTACGACGATAACCTCGTAAAAAAACAAAGTTCGCGCACACAATATCGCAGGTTTATTCATAGAGTCGTAAAGGCGATTGGTTTTCGTCACGCGTCCCGATCCTCGCGCACTCTCCTCGACGGATCCTGCGCGAAGGCCTCAACTCGTCCTGCCCGGTGGAACGCATCCGAGAGTTTAGGTAACCCATTTACGATCTTTTGCATTTTATTCCAGACACGCGCGATCGGAGTGATCAGCACTCGTCGGTCGAGCTCGAAAGCATCCGGCACACGTAACTCAAATAATTACCAGGGAATTGCGCGGTATCGCTCTCGTAAGCGGCGATGGCCGAATGCTGGCCCGGGGCGCATGGCGAACCGGTGGTCCCCGCTTCGTTATCGGCGCTCTCCTATTAGGAATGCGAGGCCTATTATTACACGGCGATAACGACGAAATAGGCGGCTGGAGCAGTTAAAGAGAATAAAGATATATGACACTCTTGCGGTTGCTGCGTGGCGGTGCGCCGAATAAAGTTGGCGATTAAAATTCAAGCCGGGGGCCGCCCAACGCGTTCCAGTACTCCGTTTATCCCACTGACGCGGGTACATCGTTGACGCTGCATCCGTGTGTCGGCTACGATATCGCCCGGTTCGCTGCCGGATTGTGGCAGGCCTTACCTCGTAAAACGTAGAAAAGCCAAGTGTGTCGGCCTGCTCGACCCATTATCCATGAGTAGTAACGAAGTCGTGCGCCCGGCGGTCCTCTCCCCGTTAATATCACCCTCGTATACCGCGGGAGGACCGCGGCTTGCTCATTCGCCGCGCGGAGACGATGAGGACAGCGGGAGCAAGAGACTCGGCGAATCCAAGAGCGCGGTGCCCGTCGAGTGCTCGGAGAACGACGAAAATTACGAGGAAAAGGCGAAGGAAAGGAGCAAGAGGCAAAGCAGGCTATAGCGGAACGCTATAGAGAGGTGTCGCTATCTCACGGATCTCGACGCCTCAAGCCTTCCGGCGTGCAGGCGGCGATGTTCGCGAAGGCGCGCGACCCTTATCCGTCATCTTAATGCACGCCCGGAACCGACCGACGCACCTCCGGAGCTTATAAACGACACGATTATTCCGTCCAAGTTGCCTCCGCGTGCATGCGAGGATGTATACCACCCGGGGGTTGCTTCGCCACCTCGCTCTCGCCCTCTCGCATCGCCCCGCCTTTTGCATCTTCCACTTTATTTATTTTTTTTGTTTTACCTTTATTATATATCTCTTAACTTTCTCTCTGTTTCCGCGGTTCTTCTTTCCGCCTTTGTAAATATCAACGTATCCATCCATTTGAATTTCATGCCGTTGCCCATGCCGGGTGAATACCTTTCAATATTTCTCGTAAACCCCTTTTTCACCCGCCAGACCGGCTCCATCTCCGAGCCAGCGGTTCTCAACCGCCTCTCGAGCGGAATCATAGCTCTCGTATAAATGAATCGCAATGGAGCAGGCTGTGCAAGAACATCGGGATCGGCTGTAGCAGTTGGCGTTGCAAGTGCCTCTTCATTGAGACTTCTTGTATGCTTGGTCCACCTTCCGGATCGCTGCTTGTGCTCACAGCACGGGAATAGGAGCCTGCAGAGGAGACTGTCGGTGGAATAGCGGAGAAGTATAGCGGTCGTATCTCGATGATCTCCCCGTGGTCTTTCATTCCTCGGTTCGCAAGCAAAGAAGCGAATTCTTTCCACGCGTGATGGAATATCTGGAGCACCGACCGACTGGCGGATGAACAATCCGTTATTTGGGGAGATTTAGCTGAGCATATGTGGGCTCCCGTTTCGGCAAGAAAAAGCAGCTCGTACAGGTGCTTTTGCGAACACTTCGGGTACCTGTGATTGCACTCGCGTTGCACGATATCCGACTAATGTATACACCTTCGGCATTTCCTTTGAAAGCAGCTGCATGTTAGGCGCTTGTAATTCAACCGGCGTCGGTGGAGTTGTAGCTTGTATCTCGTGTACACCGTCGAGTACCGCGAAATGCAGCGAATCCTATATCCACGATGCCGATTCTCGCATGTCTCACGGAGTTCAAAATCCGGCTCGGGCAAGAGCCGAATGCGAATTTAAACCGGTGCCGGTAGCGGGCGAGCGTGCAACAACGGATCCTCCAGCGACGAATAATAGAAAGCTAAAAAAGCCAATAAACGAGAAGTGACGAGAGACGCCGGAGTGCGAATCGGATGGGGCGGCGGGAGGGAAAGAGAAACAGAGCAGGAAAAACTGGAAGCGCCGCTCTTCGGCGGTCGTACGGTGTACGGGACCGAGTGAAAACGAGTTGGCTCGACGAGTTATCGTGCCCCCCTTTTTTAAAAAAAATTAAACTCGCGGTACCACCGCACCAGCGTCACCATAAAACCTCCGCAAAAGCGGACAACGGAAGTTCGTTGAATCGCGGTGGCCGCGCGCGAGTCATGAGGGACGCGGCCGTGGGGGTTGAAAACCCGTTCGTGAGAGCTTGAATAATAATCCCCAGATCGGCCAACTCGCCGGGTTCTGCGTCATGGTTAGCGGTTGATTAAGCTGCAGGACCGCTAATGCTGGCCGAGAGAGACGTTACCATCGCGCATTTGCCTGTTGAGTTTGCTAGCATAGGGCGAGCGGTCCGGGCTCCTCGCACTCCGTGGCGATGGCTTGGCAGGAGGTAAATCACAACTTATCATTGTAACGTATAGCGTAACTGGTTTTAGGTAATATCCAGGAGGACGCTTCCGAACCGACGTCGCTCTCGGTCTCGAGATTTATCAAAAGCCGGAAGGCTTTTTACCTGCATTAACTAATTTTACTCGGAGCCCAGCCGACCCTCCCCTCCTCAGTCCGCTAACCCACTGAGGTCCACGGGAGATACAATGCAAATACTGAAAAAAACCCCTTCCGGATGAATCTCCGTCCATGCACCGGGAACTCTCAGCCCGGTTCTCCGGCGAATTGACCGAGTCCGACGGATGTACGGCTCAGGTAAAGCTGGGTGGAACCTTGGACCGCGACGATTATTCACGAATCCCCGAGGAACGAATCAATCTAAAACCCCCGAAGGGGCGCGCGGAGAGAGAGAGAGCGACGCCCGTTTGTCCGGGACCGAAGCCACGACTCAGTGAGTGAAAAGGGGGAGGTCAACCCCGGGTTAAATTCGTCAAACGGGAGAGCCGAGGCCCGCGTGAAGTAGAACCTCATCTTCGTACTCCAAACCCGTTCCTCAAGATTCATTAGTTAATTACACTTTCAGTGATATTAATTTTCTGAAGAGTATGACGAGGGAGTGTGCCAGGCACTCGCATCGAAGAAACCCATTATCCTCAAAAGCGACCCGATGAATATCAAACGATGGTTACGACTATGAAAAAAAAAAGTGATCCTCGACAGTGAAGGACGCGCAGCCGAAGACTGTAACGCGAGCTCGATCGTTCGTGCCGCGCGGTTGATACACGAGTCGGAGAACACGAGCCGACGACGGTGAGACTCGATTCTCGTTCCTCGTTCAATGGCCAATCAATCACAACTGTTGAATCCCGCGAAAGTCTTGGCCGTCGGTTCGTTTCGTTCGCGGCACGATAGTGCGTCTGTGTCCGTGCACATTCACGCGGTAAACGCCGTAACGCGGAGAGGCGGAATAACGCTTGAACGAGCGATGAAAGAGCCGTTTGTGAAAGAAACGTTCCAGCACACAGTTCTCATCTGGGAGGATATACAGAGAGAGAGAGAGCGGAAGAGCCACGGCCAAGTGGTCTTTCACGGCCGCGAACCCGGCAGAACCGGAAGTTAGAAAGGGCCCGGTTATACGCCATACATGGCGGGGGGTAAAAAGGGCGTGTACTCTTGATATATCGGGATTTAGAACGGCTCGTCGCTTTTATGCCTGACGTATTGCTGCTGTCTGCAATGGCGCTTTTCGCTTATATCACCGTAGGGACTCGAGAAATACTTCGGAACCCAACCCTCCCCGGCTGTTCTAGTATTACCTCAGCCGCTGTTTGAACGATCGATTCGCTCTACGTACAATTGAATTCTTAAGGGCGCCACCCCGGGGCAGCCAGATCTGCCGTCGCGGCTTTGGCTCCAGAAATCCTCGAAAATATCGATAATCGCGAATGTTTATGGAACCCAGGAACGCGATGAGGAACGATCGGCCGATCGAGCGAGATCGTATGACATTCGGTGTTTGCTGTGTATAGTTTATCCGTATCCTACCCGAGAGCTATTAGATATTGAAACGGAAGGGGGCTTGCGATGCCCCATCGCAAACACGTCGCCGGCGTATTGGATTGCCGAAGGCTGACGCTCGATCGGTTCGACTCTGATGGTCCACGTAAATTCGTTCGCGACGAGCCTGATAAATTGTGAGTTTCGAGGGAACACAGTGCGGTATATGTTTACCCACTGAATCGTCTCAGCGGAACGGGCTTTGCTGTCTAATTTGATTTCACGTATCCGTTGTTCACATTGGGAGCGGCGCTCGGAAGCGATGGAGGAGCGCCTTGAAAGCGAGCGCTTCAATCGTTTGTAAATTGGTATGAACTACGAGCGTGTGCGGAGGCTGATGCAGGAAGCGAATCGCGTTATGTGTGTGCATGTTGCGTCGGTACGTACGGGACAATGCGTGACCCAGGATCCCGAGCATCGACCTCCGGACGAAGCATCGACGGGGTGAATATTTTCTCAATCGATCGATATCGTTCAAGCGACCGGTGGAGATCAAAAGTTTGCTCGAGGGCTATTCGACGTCAGCGAGGTAAAACAAAAATATGATTTGCGGCTATCGGAGCTATTTTTTTTTATCCAGGAGTCTGTAATGGACCCGGGCATCGCCACTGGTGTGCAGCAGCTTCTGCATTGGCTGGCCTCCGACCACCGTTTACTGAATCGCTGATACCAGATTAAGAAAAAAAGAAACTTTCATAATATGAACCATGAGAAATGCGGCGGTATTGAAAGGTAACTGCATGAGCGGGAAAAAAATGGAAGTCTGGGGCTTTCGCCGATTAATCACTGTACACGAACGAACAGTTTACTCTGGAGTGAAGAACGCCGGTCCGTTTCGCCCCGCTTTACCCTACCGTTAACTAATTAATCAAGCGATTTAAGGTGTACTCACTTTGTATCCAGCTAGGTCCTGCACGAGGCACGAGAGAATGGCTTCTCTGCCTACAGGCGCGGTGACGTTCGTAATGGGCTCCTTAAAATTTGGCTCTGCGAACACACAAGAATTGACAAATAATCATAAATATGCCTGCAGCAGTCTGCGGAGAATAGGCAGTAATCATTTTTTTTTTTTTCAAAAGGTCTCTCTTCAGAAACAGATTGAATCCAGTGGGCAAGATTTGAAGTGGAGGACCGACCGTTATAATGGGGAGTCAAGAAGCCCCGAGTAAGTGATAATAGTAGTAGTAGTAGTAGTAGTAATGATAATAATAATGACAAATGACGAATCTAATGGGGGTGCGGTGCGTCACGCTGGTAAAATGTCTGGAGGGGTAAGTTCGGCATGGCGAGGCACGCAATTCAGAATTCCCGCCGACGATCTACCGTACAGTCTCTATATATATATACACATAGGTCTGTTAGCTCGCGAGGGTTGTTAGCACAAGACGTAAGGGAGCAAGAGTACCTATACAGTGGTTGAGAGGGCGAGCATTGGGGCGTATAGAGAGAATGCCGAGCGGTTCGAGGATGGTTTCATAATGGGAGCATAGGGGAACCATAACTCTATCATATATCTATCCGTTGGTGCATACGGAATCCTCGCGGGAAATCCAGGCCGTATTAAAGCCGCCATAGATGAATGCTGCCGGTCTCCTCTATCCGCTCGCGGCACCCCATACACACAGCTGTAATAAATACCGGCCCCTCACCGCGTGAATCAGCCGTGTCTGATCGGCTGCCCTTCCACGAAGTCGTAACATAAAAGTCCACTCTGTCAAAATATCGAATACCCTGCGAGTGAGTGATCGCCGAACGCTTACTGGGGTTGAAATTATTTCAGTAGTGGCTCCTCTTGTCAAATATTAACATGTCGTATAGAGACGTATCGCGGAAGGATGCTTAATGGATTACAATCGACGGGTCACAGACGATGAAGATATCTGCATGATATGAAAATTTCATCCTCGGCGAGTCTTCGTCAATGCCACTACGTTAAGAAAAATTGAAATTCTTCACTCAATTTTTATTCAATTTTTATTCTCTAAAGTGAACTTCCCCGAACGAAGGTTGTGCGATGCAAGACGCAGACGTTACACAGAAAAAAAAATCATTGAATCAAGTAAAATTTGCTTGAGGGTTGCCAAAGAAGTAAAAACGTTGTTTCAATTCTACTCTGAATTCGGACCATTTCATACCGGATGGAAACGATAACATGTCACCTTGACAGTCTTGATGTGTTGTTTCAATATCATATGAAATTGCAAGGATTGAAAGTAGAATTAAAACAAACTTTTTTTTTCTTCGGCAGCCCACAAGCGAATTTTTTTTCAATGTAGAACTTGATGAAATTTAATGTCGTGCAGAACCTTTAGGGTCATTCAGAGAACCATATGATCATCAAAGACGCTCGAACAGAAACGACACGACAGTCACGAAGAGACGTTGCTGCGTTAAATTTTGGGTTTTTAAATCAGCCAGGGATGAACGCGCGTGTCGGGGACAGATTATATTTCGGATGACGAATAATCCCGGAGGTACGGGCTTTGCCGTTGTGGCGAGGGACGCAAAAGTCACAACCCGCCGGGGTGAGAATGCTCGAGAGGCTGAGATTACCGACCGAGGAGTTGGGTAGGGTCTTTTATAACGTGCGAAATAATAAGAATTCCGTGTGTTTAGGCCCGACGCCCCGATCTCTTACATCCCTATTTACGGCGACGGTATCGCCGACGTCTTTATGCGAGAGAGCCCCACCAGCGGAAAAGGAAAATACGAGGGTCGGGGATTCCCCCAACGCGACATATTCGCGACCCGCGAGCAGCCCAGAATATCCACCTCCTTTCCCGGCGCCCTTTCTCCCTGCTGGGATCTTCCATTAAGAGATAGCGTAATAATACTGTGCCGGTTTATTTTACTATGTATAAATCCATGACGACTCGACCGACCGCGCGGGGCGACTGCTGTACTGTATCTTTAACAGCACCTTTCCACAGTTTTTTCTCACTCGTGTAGAACACTCGCCACTACAACATTCGTCTGTACGCGCACTGCGAAAAAAAGTTGGTTGGATTAACCAAAAGTCGCGGTGTCATACGTTCAAAGCTGTTATTTGTTTGGTACAAATAAAGTCGTGTTTTGTTAAACGATCGTTTTCTTCAATCTACTCAAAATTTGTTGATCGAGACAAAAATATTTGGTGTAACAACAAAATACACCTTTGAACGTATGTCACCGCGCATTTGCTTAATTCAACCATTTCTTTTTCTCAGTGCGGGAGCTTCGCCAGTCTTCGGGCATTTAAATGATGTAATTTCTGAGACTTCGTCTCGATGCAATTTAGAATTCATTCTGCATCGGTTCGCTTCGTTACAGCCTCATTGACAGCGTCAAACGAGGCGTCGAAAGAAACTTTAATACCCGTCGCGGAATCCATCCGTTTGGTGGCGTTTCTTACTTCGTCTCCGTCTCGGGAAGTTCGTTGAAACGTTCGTCCTAAAAATTTACCGGCCGTTCGCGATGTGCTACTTCCGGCCGGACAGCTCGCTCCATCGACTTTAAGGCGTCATAATTCGAGCCCGACAGCGGCATTAACCGATTGAAACTAATGTCACACAGCGTCCACTATGTTGCCGCGGAAAGGCAATAAAGTACCTACGCGCCGCTACACATTCGACATTAATGTACATCGTTATATATAAGTTACCAAAAGGTTTTTCGATTCCGGTCGGGCAGTCGCGATCGGGACTCGATATTCGGCTCGCTGTCGAGAAACGCTGGAACACGATATTCCAGAAACGCTGGAACACTCCATCAATGCGAATATCTAATATAGAGTATACATGTAGATTTTCTTAGTGCAGCCCCGATTTCCGGGTTCATGCTGCTGTGGGAACGCAGAAATCCGTTCAAATGTAACCCCCTTAAATTTTATCGACGCCCAGACGTAAGAGTCCGCCGGGTACCTTTGGCTCACGCCCTCTCGATATTTGTTATATATACACATATATACATAACCGGTCGAAACTCCGGGGTTAAACGTTTTTATATACGATGATCTACTTTTAGAGATCGTGTACCCTACAGCTGCGTTCAATTATATGTAATGTTCTGTAAATTCCCATGATATTAATATCGTACGTGTTTTATTCTAGTCATTGACATTTTTCCTGTACATTAAGAAAAAATATATCAAGGCTCTGAGATTTCGTTTCAGATCGGGTGTATATTTATTTTTGTCATTTACGTGCATATTTATACATGTCTGTTGAATCTCCGGACTTCAACGTTTTTCTATACGTTGATCTACTTTTAAGGATGGTGTTTCCTACAGTTGTGTTCAATTAATTATGTTCCGTCCATTTCAATGATTAATAACGTACGTTCTTTTTATGCTGCCCATTTACATTTTTCCTGTACATTAAGAAACAATGTATCCAGGCTCCGACTTTTCGTTTTAGATTGGGTGTACCTTTATTTTTAATTGTGTGTTTATTTTTGTCATTCACGTGCATATATATACATATCTGTCGAAACTGCGGAGTTTAACGTTTTTATATACAATGATCTACTTTTCGGGATCGTGTTTCCTACAGCTGTCTTCATTTAATTATAATGTTCCGAGAATTCCCACGACATTAATATCGTACGTTTTTTATTCTGGTCATTGACATTATTCCTATGCATTGAGAAAAAATATGCCACGGCTCCGAGATTTCGTTTTAGATCGGGTCTATCTTTATTTATTATTATTATTTTTTTTCATTTACGTGCAATAACTTTTTTAAAAGTAAAGCTCTGCAGAGAGACCGGAAGCTCTCGCGAATTCCCATTACGTGGTCGGGTTGTGGATATAAAAAAAAGTAACTGCATTTACTACCCTCCACTCTGGATGCGTTGCTCTATGGGCTCTCTCCAGTCACCGAGTTATGTACTTCTTCAGTGCCCCACAATATAAAATACCAACCGTGATGAAGAATCCGAATAAACCATTACTCGCGGAACCATTTATGGACACAGTAATGAAACCGTATAAGCGTGCCTGATGGATCTGAGAGCCTTTTGACGATGTATATCGACACCGCGCACGTACCGAAGGTAATCCATACCAAAGGGGAAGCGCGCCCACGGCCGGAGACATCGGGGTAAATATTATTAAATCGATGATGCCGTATCGGATAGCTCGGATGGCTCGACTGACGGATCTCTCTTTCGGCGTCGACTGCCCCGTGGAGTTAAGGGATTCTTTTTCCGGCGACAACGCCGCGATTCTCGCGAGCTTTTAAAAGAAAATACTTAAAAGTGTTAAGAAAATTAAAAAAAAATAAAAAATTACCCGAGATTTTTCAACCTGATTGTTTGGTTTTATGACTCGTAAACCGATGCGCGAGATGTTCCGTGCGTGGAAGCAACCCTCGATAGTTATCCGATCGTGGGGAAATGGTCGAACCGGTGTGAGAGGGCAGCCAACAGTGTGCATGCTTCGGCTCGGATACATTATTTATTTTACGCGAGCATATATATATATATATATATGCACATATAGATATATATATATGTATATATATACATATGCATATATATATATGAGAGTGGTGCTCCGACGAATTTATAGGCGAAAAGATTGATTGTACTGCGCGAAAGCTCGGCACATTCGGTGTGCGGACTTTCCACACACTCGAAATATTCATGCACTGTACGTTCGACAATATCGGATAACAGCATCTATACGTGCAAGCAATCGTCACGCACCAACAGTTTGTTACTGCGAAGCGTTCATAAATTTTTCAATAAAACAATATTGAAATGTTGCCCGCCGCTAGAAGCAGTGACCGATTACGGAAATATTTCCGTGTAATAGCGTTTTTTTCGTCAGAGCAGTCGAATGCCGGCCACCCAAGGGAGAACCTTAATAATTGGGCCGCGAAACGAAGATTTCGATTTTTTTTTAAATCTGGCTAGGTACGAAGTCTGGGATTTCGACTGCCAGATACTTCTTACGAGCGAAACGGCGAGCTCAAACAATCTCGGAGCTTGGCAGACCGCTCGCGAGACGGCAGAAGGTGGAACTTCGCCTGCTCCAGCCTTTTACTCATTGCCGGCTAATAATCCTTTGTAATTGACTAAAAAAATACAAGGTTATAAAACCGAGAACACGAAGCATTCTCGAAGCTTGTTGCCGATTTTTCCCAACCTCTCAGCCGCCGTGCAGTATAATTTCCACCGGCGGGAGCCTTGTAACGCGCATTTGCTTAACAGAGAACTGGGTTTTCTCTCGGGCCCCCGAGCCGAGAGGCGGCGAGATTGCACTAATGCCCGAGCGCATTTAGACGTTGCATAAGTATCCTCCCTCCCCCCTTCCTTCTGTACTCGTAGATACAGCATGCAAGCTTTTTCTTCCTTCCTCCGCTATCCGTGAACTCTGCCCGGTCTAATCTCCCTTAATGGGCCACATGTTTCTTTGGCCTGTTTATCTTCACTGCGATCGCCGCGGCTTATCACTCAAAAGGCTATTGCCATAAATCTTTTGATTTTTATTTGTTCCGTTAACAAAGCGTACAACCGAGGTGTTGCGAAGAGTATCCGAGCTGTCGATCGTCAGATTCTCTTGCGAGTCTCGCTTCTTTCCAGTGGCCGAGTGAAAAAAAAAGTACAGAATTATCGGAGGTGAAATCTCCGCGTTGCCGCGCGAATCCCTTTGCGAACTGCAGCTCGAGCAAATTTTCCACGTAGAAACTCTCACCGTCGTCCAACTCCCACTTTCGCCCGTCTCCATCCCCGATAACGAAGAGTGAACCGGCGCATCCCTCGCGAACTCAAATTTAGTGCAAAGTGTGCGACTTAGCTAAGTAACAAGATCGAGTTAAGGATCTCTCGAGCCACTTGCCGACAGTCTCTCGGCAACTGCCTCCCGTACAGTCCTCGGAGTATTAACAGGGCGGGGATCGAGGGAAGATCGGCAACTTGACGGTACACGGATATAGACGGCGTGTACAATACAGTGTGGAATTGCGGCTCCGCGTCGGCCCGAACCGCTCATCTTAATTGCATGCGGTAATTATTGTTTACGACGCAAATAAATCGCAGCGAGCACCGTGGAGAAACTGACACGAATTCTTGACTCGAAATCTCCATCCGCTCCGTCCTCACGCTCTCGCGCCCGCCCCAACTTCCGCCATCGTTGACTTTGATTTGGCATTCGAGACCCCCGTCTATATCGCGTGGCATTCAACTCGTGCGCAGCCCACGTGAAGACCAAACTTTAATTTCACCGCTTCCTCCTTCTCCCGTTCTTCGGGCGCCGTACATTATTATAATAAAAAAGTGGACGACGAAGAGGAGTTTGTTCGCCCGGGTGCGATATAATGCGGTAGGCGCGATGAAAAGTCGGGGGCTTTGTCATTTTTCGTCGCTGGCTGTACATGGTGAAAAGGGTGTAATATAAGTTGCAATAAAGTCATTGAAGCACGTAAAGTAATAAAACGTACGAGCCCTCGGGCCCGGTGGGTGTAACATCGTCCTGTGCTGCAGGTGCTTCTGCAGTTGCGCCGTTCCCGCTCGGAGATCTCTCCGCCAGGTGTGTGTGGTAGTCCGAGGGCAAGGTTTATACACACGAGATTGTGGGGTCGGACGAGACGCGAGGTTTCTCTATATCTGTATACACGACGAGTATGAGGGAGGGAAAAAGAGAGTGGCGAACGAGAGGCGGAAGTGAAGAAGTAAAATGGAAGAACGCCCGCGACGAAGGTCGGCCGAGGCGATTCGAAGAGCGGCAAGAAAGAACGGGACACGCTGAGGTGGAACCGCGCTTGCGAACCCGATGCTGCATCGGTGTACGTTGAGAGGTGATGGAAGCAAGAAACCCTCGAGGTTGTCCATTCTACAGCGGGAGATAACAGTGGTCAAGGTAGTGGATGTGCAAGACCCTACGACGCCTATGGTGTGTTGGATCGATGTTATTACGTAGTTATTTGGAGACTCCTCTATTTTTCTCTCCATCGCCGCTCTCTCGTTCACCATCGGCGGGAAAATTGAGCTTCCTGAACTTCGTTCCCGTACTCGGGCTTCTTCCTTATACCCGTGCCCTCTTATACCCGAGATAATAAATCGGGTCGTATGAAATTTGTCCGGCTCGTACGACTCGTGTCCGATGGGTCATCGGTGCTCACTTTGAAAAACGTTGTTCCTCGCTCGTACTTTGTCGCGCGATTTACAAATTATACACCACCAGCGGGCCGTCGTGGCTCGGGCGCTTCGAACCCTCGCTATTGATTATGCAATTCAGACACCGAAAATTTATGTTTCCGGAGATTTAGAGCAGATACGTCGATTTCGGTACAAACATGAGGTTCTCAGAGCGGACGTGACGTATTTCCGGTATTACGCCACTTCCGGTCGCAAGAATTAGATTTTCAAACCGGAAGTTACATATTTCCTGTGTGACGTCACTTCCGGTCGAAAAATGAGACCTTTGGTCGTACGGCCGTTCGAGCTTCTCGCTGTTTGAGCCAGTGACGGCATCACGCAATCACACTTCCGGGAGGTACGAGACTGCCGCAATACATCTACTTCCGGTTACCCGAGTAAGAATTTTTCATCTCGAGAAAAGTTGAGAGTTCAAACGATCGCAGGACCGTGGTACACGAGAAAATGTTGGTCGGGAACTCAAATTCTCGAACTCTCGGTGCGGTAGCAATTTGTTACATTTAATTGTCGTCGGATCCCGATGGCCGGGTCGTAAAGTCGCGCAAAAAGATATGGATGTGCCACGAAGCAATTACCGACAATTCGGCGGCGGGGGGGTAATAAGCTCCGGCAAAGCGGCAAACAAATCATCCGGAGGTTATAAAAGAAGAAAGTTCAGCACATGCGTCACTCCCCACTTGTAATATAACCGGTGTTGCGCTTATCTTGCTCTCTCTCGGTTCCGGCGAAAGTCGCAGCAGAAGGAGAAGCGAGACGACGTCTGGCGCAGCCGGTGCGCGCTGTACACGAGGTACAGAGGAAGCGTACAGGTCAGCCATCCTATAACTCTTGGCGAGCCAGCCATAAGCTCGGGAGAGGGAGAGAGTGGAACAAAGAAAAGTCAACCCGGCGGATGACGGAAAATGCTGCATCCGCGGGTATACTAAGTTTCATTTCCGCGGGTACAAGATTGAAGAAAAATTCATTCAAGGTGGTTCGCCACGAAACTTCTTGTCGCAGTGCACTTTTCTCGTCCATTGAGCATCGCGTAAAAAAAATATAAAAGAACACCGAGCGACCTATATGTTGCATAAGTCGCAAGGAAAAACATTGAAAAAAAAAACTCCTTGGGTATAAAAAGTCCGCAATAATGGCATATATTTTCTGGAAGCAATTATCTGCAGAATGGCCGATGGCTATTATAGAACGTACGGAACGTAAAACGCAACGACGCGGTGTGCAATATAGCCGGGGTCGTTTTCTTGAATATCATAACGCCACGGGAGGAAGAACCTTGATTTTTAACAACCGGCAAACAATAACCGTGCGGCTATCGTTAATTCGAATCACTGGTCAGGGCACCGCTGCAAGGCTCTCGGGCATATTCAATGGCTTTACACCATCTATTAAAAAAAAAAATGTTTCGCGCAAAACCATCCGTTTCGGTAAAAAAAAATTAATAAACGATTGTAAGGTTATCGGATTTATCGTGTAAAATTAACAGGGATTCTTCTCTCTCTTGAAATTTAATGAAACTTCCGTCTCGATATTGTTGCGATGCCTTAAGGTAGTTACTGCACGGAACACTAGGCAAACGAGTGCTAAATTTTTACAATTGTTTATCGAAAATGTTGTGCATTTATTAACAGTAATGGAAGTCGATTTGTATTATTGCACGGTTCTTCAATCAAAGAAACTATTAATAACGATGTTTTTGCACATACATAAACTGATAAATGCACATTTCTAGGACGATACATTTTCGTTGAGTTTTTTCAAAGAAGAATCCTTATTTTTCTACGGATTTTAATGTACCATGGCTCATTTTATTCCTCAAATGTTAAGCTACGAATTTACTAAGTAGATTTTTTAATATAGTTTTGGACGTTTATGAATTTGATGCCTGGTTTTTCCATCATGTAAATTTGCGGCGCAGTAGCTATCTTAATGTGGATTTTTAAACAAGATATTAATTAGCGATCCGTGGCAGAGTAAAATTAAACTCACGATTGGAACGATGATACGGAAAAAAGTGGAGGAGCATCTTATCGGACACTCCGTGTATTTAATGAAGAATTGCAGTTCCTGTTCGCTTGATGAATCGCTCGGAAAAGTAGCCGGTATAAAATAATCTTTATCTTGTTCAATTTATCCTCGCTTTTAATTCGCACAGCATGAGAGATTGATCGTACGAAATGAGTGACTCTGCGCTGAATTTTTTTTTTTCTCCCGCAAACAATTCCCATGTTGAAGACGGTATATTCTTACCCGACAATGAGCAGTGCTATTACGTGCAGACTTCGTGCGGTCCTCTCAAGAAATAGAGAAGCGAAACCGTGAAGATTATTTTCGCGGTTGGCGATTACTCTGGCTTCCTCGGTGTGGCTATCGTGTTGCAAGCAAGTATCGACCGTCCGAGAATTCGAGACCCGGCAGAAATTCACAAACGTCTCTGTGGACTCTTCAAGAAGAAGTACGAGCGCCTGCATGGAAACTTCCCCGCTTGTTATCAGTGCAAGTCGGTAAACAAGCGACCAAAAAAGAATGAAGCACGGAGGCGCCTTCGAGCTTAAGCTTCTAATAAAGAAGAGATCGATTGGAGAAGGGACCGAGGGTCCCGTCTGAATTTTTCGTCGATTGTTCGAGATTGCAACGAGGAAAAGTCGACCAGAGGAACCAAGATTCGGCCGGAGGATCTCCCGGATTCTTCAACTTTTCTTTTTTCTCTCTTATCGATTCGTCGCTCGTTAACGAAACAAGCCATCTAGTTTAGTTTGACCCAGTTCTCTAACTGATAATCTTTCAGGAACGAAAGCACAGGCGCCCCTGCAGGAGGCACAATCACGAGATCTGAAAAGATCAAGCCAAGTGCCAACCGGAAATTGAAAAGTGCTACTAAAAAAAAAAAAAAGAAAGAGTTATCGGCTCAAACCACCACTGAACATAGAGATGCCAATCGCTACAATTCTTTTAAATTTCGTCTTTCATCGTCGTTCGAACGCTGTTACAGCGTGTTCAATAATTCACAATAAAAAAATACCTCCGTTAACTAATATTTTTACTTTTTGGTAGCAAAAAAAAGAAGAATAAAACGAGACCATACTGTGGCAGGTCGAGAGAAGTGAGCATGGAAAATGTCTGTAACGATGATCGACAGCCTCTCGCCTCGGGGCTTGACTCGTCCGGGCTGGTTAGACGAAACGTCAACGTCCCAGCGCAGCCGTCCCGAGATCAGCATTAGCTTGATATTTCTATCGAACGCGCCCCCGCTGGAAACCTGTCTGGATGAGAGATGGAAAAGCAAAGGGAGGAGAACGAGAGAGACTCGGGGTTATGGAGCTCGCGGGCGGGGAAGAAACTGGAGAGTCGAGAGGACAAGCCAGGAGCATGAAAAGACTCTCGAACAGCGGAGGGTGCGGTTGCGATGGTCCGATAAAAGAGTGCCGAACCCTTACTCAAATACAGATCGTTAAATACCAGTCTCGTCGAACGTTAAAATAAAACGCGCATAATTACACCGGCGAATAAAAATATCCGAACGTCTGCTCTTCCAGACGGAGAGGATTCTTATGGATCCATAAAAAAAATATCGTTATCCGAGCGGCCTCTCGAGATCTGCTATGCGTGGCTCCATTCACGAAGAATTCATACGAAGCTGCTACGGGATCTTCATTACACAAGTTACAAGCTACCCCGGCGAAGCCTGAGACTAATTCAATTTTTCACTTCGCTCCTTCTTTCCTATCGCGCTCCGCTCCACTTTCCTTGCCGGGGCTGTCTGGCTAATTAAAAAAAATATATATATAATAATAATATTTCAAAAAAGATTTTAGATTACAGTGACAGAAATTAATGAATCGTCGAGAAAAATACAAGCGTACGGGTAATACGGATTGTGAGTGGTGGCGTTATTGAATACTCAGTTTCTGCCTCTCCCCAGTCTGGTATCAGAGATAAAATAGCATTCGCTCCCTACGTCGGATAAAGCGGGCAGGATTCGCGGCATTTATCGTCTTTAAGAGTACCAGCGATAAGTAGGGGTTGAATGAAGCGGCGGGTTCATTAGCAAAGTGCTGACAGTCGGGAACCCGCGAACCTCCGCGGAAGAGGCCGCGCCGAGTGTATAATGGAGAAATTTGTATATAATTTTCAGGGTTCGGAGTTGCGCGCAAGGGCGTCGTCGCGAATGAATGGCTTACCGCTGCGAGCGCGTTTGCGTTATAAATTGAAGAGAAAAATAATTTTTTAAAATCGTACTCCGTTGTTTCCCGTCGCGTATCAATTTTATATGACCCTCATCGGGGCGGTCTTCATTCACTGGCAAATAAGTAAAATGTTTACACCGGGGACGGGCGGGATTTATTCCCGTTGCCTATTTATTCTCGTTTTTTGTATGATGCATCACACAGAGAAAACAGACCGCGTGACGAGGTAGATGGATTTTACAGAGATGTGTATTTCGTGCCGCTACAACAACAACCCCGCGCCAGCCAGTCAGTTATATCCACGGGGTAGTTGTTATCACGGTTCCGCGGTAAGTGAGGCTCTCAACAAGCGAGACAGCACCGGAACACCGAGAGCAAAAGCTCGCTGAAGGGGGAACGCGGAGTACCTGGCTATACCCACTCCGACAATAATCAACTCTCTCAGCCGCTAGACTACCCCTCCACGCAGCTCTCGCCGGCGATGTATATAGATCGTTTTCTGCGTTCTTTTTCTTTACAAAGCACCAGTCGCTCCGTTCTTCGGCTCTTGTTCGCTTCTCCCATTCTGATAATCTTTTTCTTCTTTCTTACTTGTCTGTACTCCCTGTTAAAGGTTTTTTGAACTTGAATCAACGTCCTGGTGAGAACACGGCGAAGATATTTTTGAGGCCCGTCGAGCGCTTTTCGAGCTGCGTCGGCTTCTCTCGTGGGCAGGAAGAGAGGATCTTTCCTGGTAGAGATTTTAGATCGTTATGGACCCGATCTAACACTCCACATCCGCGGATGATGTTCACTACACCGAATGTAGGAGTAGTGCTTCTTCGTGTCTGCTGATTGTTGCGCCGTACAACCAGCGTGCGTAAAGTATAAGAAGTGTGCGTAAGTACGAGAAGTTTGCGTAAAGTACGAGAAGCGTGCGTAAAGTACGAGAAGTTTGCGTAAAGTACGAGAAGCATGCGTAAAGTACGAGAAGCGTGCCTAAAGTAGCGTGCGGTAAAGTAAAATCGGCCCGATGTGCGCATGCGACCGATATTTATAGTACACTTGGCTGTAAAGCGCCACTTACGCCACTCTCGACAGGCACAAAAAGTAGCACTTTTCATGCATGAGTTACGTAATATAAATAATGGTGCGATGGAAACGAAACTGAAGCATTGTTCTGCCCGAAACCACTCTCTGAGCCACCAGACTATCCTTCCACGCAGCTCTCGCCAGCGATTTATATACATCGCTTTCTGCGTTCTTTTTCTTTACAAAGCCCCAGGCGCTCCGTTCTTCGACTCTTGTTCGCTTCTCCTATTCTGGATAATCTTTTTCTTCTTTCGTACTTGTCTGTACTCTCTGTTTACGATTTTTCGAAGTTAAAACAACGTCCATGTCAGAACACGATGAAGATATTTTTGGGGCCTGGCAAGCGCTCTTCGAGCTGCGTTGGCTTCTATTGTCGGTAGGAAGGAAGGATCTTTCCTGGTAGAAATTTTAGATCGTTGCAGTCCGCGATCTGCCGCTCCAAATTTTCGACAGGGCTTCGAATAGCTGAGCAAATTCGTTCCATAGATATAATCGATGAATATGAAGCTGCAGCATCGTTCTGCCTAAAACAACTCTTTTCACCCTTATCGAATGTGTTAAAAAAAAGTCAAGTATCTCGGAGATACTTGGCATTTCAGGAAAGACGGCGGGTCTCTTAATAATTCTCCATCCTTCTCAATTATTTGGCGATATGCGGGCGAGCGGAGCGTAACGAAATCGCATTGTTAAATTTTAATTAAAACTAATTTCAGCGGCCGACCCGAAAACCACGAGCCGCCTGTCAATTATCGTCAACTTTGCTCTCTCACCCTCCCCCCCTTCACCGTCCTCTCCGTCACTCTTTCTCCGGCTTTTCTCTTCCGCGCCTAAGTATAGCCGCGAAGTTACCGCTGGGTATGGGCGCCGGGATCAGAAGAACATATCGAACAGGCAGGCAGGCGAGAAGCAAGTTGAGTGGTTAATTAGTAGTTGAAAGCCGAAGCCGCGGTGGCAGGGATCGAATAGCTAATATCAAGAGATCCCTGATGAACATTGAAACGCGGCTCCACAATTCGCTCGACCCCCTTCCGATCGTCGTCGAACAAAAGAAATTGTGAAGTGGAATAAAAAGAAAAAAAAAAAAGTAGGATAGAAGGTAGCCGAGTATTGCCCCAGACTCCGATTACCGATTAGAGCATATCGAACCTTTGGAAGTTATCGGGAACGGATAAATCAATTTTTTTTGCGTAAGAAATTAATTCAATTGAGATAGCGTATACGATTTTTTTTTCTCGAATTTTCACCGTCATTCGCCGCCGTGCCGGATCGCCGTTCCCCACGCCACGAGAGATTCAGTCGAGCTCTATAAAGTCCCGCGGCCTTTTCAATATTTCAAGAATGTTGATTTGCCGCCGGAACCCCTATAACGGCGCTCCAACGGGCGAATCGTCGCCACATAAGCCGAACGATACTAATAAAGAATGCGAAGATGACTTTGCGTTATGAAATATCGTGGAAGCGTAGACACCCGACCGGTAGCTTCGCCCGTACAGGTGAAATCTAATAACTCGGAACGTTCCTTAATTGGATAGTTAGTGTCCGGTGTACCGACCACTCGCGCGCCCCAGCTTCTCGTCCGGCTTCTCCTCTCAACGGTGTCACTTATTTTTACGCTATTGCGCGCGCAAGCCACCGCTGCACTCTCGAAAGGCGGACACATTTTCACGCTTTATCTCGCGTAACTGAATACCGTATTGCAATGAGAGCTTCGTTAAGACTATAAAGGCTGACGGTTTATGATAAATCATCTACTTGTTTTTTTTTTTTTTTGCTTTTTCATATCGTTCACCCCCTTTCTTGGGTAATCTCTACCCGCTTCTCTAATCTACGATATGACAACGTACGCTGTGCGCCCTCGGAAACTCGCACGGTCAAGTGTGATAACGCCACGAGAGAAATCGTCAGTGATAACGACCCAGATAGCATTTTGCCAACAACCGGCCAGCAAATAAACAGCATAGGTCCGTACAGGATTTTTGCAAAATTGCGTAAGGTGCGTCCGGATTCGTCTGTGTTTTTGCCAGCATTCAGTACCAAAAATTATTAGGAGCACATCGTCAGCAAGTTTTCAACAAGGCTTTCTAGAACTTTGCGTCACAGTACACCGATGACGTTAGTGTATGTAGTGTATGGAATTAAGCGCTAATATTGGAAAAGTCAATTCGAATCAGTATAGATATCCGCAATCTGGTTCCATTACGGATCCCTACATGGCCATTAATAAAATTCAATCCTGGTGTGTTTAAACTCGGTCAACTATTTGTACAAAATTACAACTCGAAGTAGCTCAACATATGTTTGTTTGTGGAACGGTTATTTTGGGTGAAATTAAAAAAAATCGATTTCTTATCAAATTTAAATGCCTCGCAAAATTCGAACGCGTCACATTTAACACTGTGAAAAGGCTCAATTCGGGCTGTAAAGCCTTATGAACAATTCTGTAGTTAAGATAAGAAACCCTGAGGGATTTCTTATCTTAACCAACAATCTTAAACCAACCAACAACCAACAACCTTCAAAACCAACAACAGTTGCTATGAGTGGCAACTGTTGTTGGTTTTTTGCCACCAACATGCTGTAATCTCGTGCAAGCAACTATTGTCGCACTATTGCTGGCAATGTGTTGGACAATTTGTTGACAAGTTACTGACACCGCAGATTCCATACGATGCAGGTGTATTTAAGGCAAGGAAACAGCAAATCTGCGGTCGGTTATCTGGCTGAAAGCGTTCCCGTCTTCGGCAGTCATCCGAGCGAATCCCAGCACTCGAAAAAAGGCTCCCGTTTCGAGCTCATTTGTCGCCGACGCTAATGACGTTCATTCAGCAACAGCGTCAACGAGCGTACGGGCCGTTCGAACGAAAATCAGAGTTCAAAATCGCGTTGGAAATCAAGCATGTCCGTCTTCCCCTCGCCGGATTTTCCCTGCATATCAGTGACTGCATCCGCGCGCACAATCGCGCCCGCGTATATATCACGGTGACCCGGCTACGGGGGAGTTTGCGAAAAAAAAAAAGAAAAAAAGATAATAATTGAATGAATCGCCTCGTTTAACGAACAGGATGGAGCCGGGCGAGTGCTGATGGGGGTAACAGGAGCGAGGTAGTCATAGCAGCCATTATTTCGGTCTGTAGTCGAACCTCGTTAGGCGCCCTGCCTATAACGGATACAATTGATTCCGGTCGGCCGTTAGCCGGGTACAGTCACACACTAACGCGAGCCGTTGCCGTCCACGACAGTGTCGCAGCGACGGTGCGTCTATGTGCCCGGGGGGGGGGGGGGGGGGGGCACACGCACACGCTATTTCGTAGATGTAGCTTCGATATCCGTCACGCAGATTGGATACGCGCGGAGGCTGCGGGAGAGTCCGATGCACCGGACGAAGTGCCGCTTCGCTGGGAGCAACACCGCGATGACAAACCGTGCTTGGGTCGCGCATTCGCGCGATTGCGCGTTTATTAGTGATTAACCTTGTCACGTGTTCGCGACAATATTGGAACCGTTGGCTATATAATATACATAAAATGAGACGAGGGAGGACGGTGGGTTCATGGGTGAGCGACGGAACGGGATTATTATGAATGGGCCATCCATCGTCACCGTCGAGTCGCGATGTCGCCGATGCTTCCCTGCCGGTCGGCACTCCGCCGAACGGGAAGGCGCAACGGCAGAACAGCCGTACAGGAATGACCTATCTGGCTGTAATGCAATACTGGTTTCTGCATCCGTGTCATTCTCCGCTATGATTAACACGGATGATATCAGGGGGGGGTGGTTGAGGATGGATGGGTGGAGGGGGGGGGGGGCGAAGAGGGAGGGGTTGGCAATATCTAGGAAACCACCCGCTACTGTGCCGGATCGGTACCGGTAGTCAGCGACAGAGCCACGACCCCCTCGCGAAACGCGGGTTATCACGCCCGCGAGTGGGAAAACCCGACGAGCGAGGGACGCGAGGGTGTTCGGCGCGGAGAGCTGACCGGTGGAAGGTACAGTTATAGCCGTGACGCGACGTATACACATTCGAGGGTAAGCCCGGCGTGTGCTGACTGGCCCGCAATCCGTTCGGGCCTCTAAATTACAGCAAGTGCAATTTACAAGCATCGGCACAAAACGAATGCGAAAATAAATTGGCGTCACGGACCGACATGGATCACAGAGAGAGGGGTCGCGGGGATTCTGTGCCAGTAGTAGCCGGTTACCCTATACAGCACATCGGCCCAATGCGCCATCCGGTCAGCTCACACAGTCCGCTCTCTACCTCGCCGAATCGCTGCTTCGACGGCGCGGGCACACCTACCCCCCACCGGCTCGCGGGAACATATTCGCCCGAATTGAACGAGATACGAACGAGCGGAGGGACGGATAAATTCGCGGAGAACTCGAGAGAAATTGGGGAGATGGAGAGAATTTTTGAAAAAATATACTCGCCGTGAGGCGGATGAGATGGGAAAATGTGGATCCCGGCGTGCGGAGCGGATAAAGTATTGTAGTTGAACAGCACGAATAAATAATACTGCGTTCCTACCGAATTATCGAGCTGTATATTTAACAAGGGCGATGAGTTATTCGACCTTTAATGGATTTATAAAAAAATTCGAACGGTCGGTATAGCGTGTAAGAAAATACCTGCACGATAAAACTCACAAAAAATCGGAACATCCCTGCGGAATTTTTTATTTATTTTTTTCATGCAACCGAATCCGATATTTTCTCTCCCTACACAGTCATATTTCCGTGAGAACCATTTACGAGAAAAAACTGGGTGTGTAAATTTTGTTCATTTTTTTTTTTGTTTTTGTTTCACGCAGTGGAGTGGAGTGCAAATCGCAGGTGAACGGTGTGCTCACAGCACACTTGTGCCCCGTTCGTCCCCGTGCGCGCCACCGAAAAACGCTCGAATTTCCGTGCAAATGCTAATGAAAATCCGCGTAGCGCTTTTTTTTTCCAAATTCAATTCCCAAATGGCTCGAGTGCCGAATACCAGAAGAGCGAGGAAACGCAGTGTACGAATGTGTCGGCGTTCCGACGCGGCTGTGCACATACCAGTCACATTGTGGCCGCCATCGGGTGCAAAACGAGAGCTGTGACAAAGAGCGGTTGCCGGCCAGTCACAGAGACCGACAGCGCAACAAGCATTCTCACCGCAATTATCCAGATTAAATAGCGGGTAATTCTTATTTTAATATTGCTCCAATTTGAATTCCGTACATTCGTCCTCTCGCAAAAGCAAAATTCGACTGGGACGCTGAGTGACGAATTCGCGAGTTCATTACCGCGCCTCGTCCCGCTCACGTAACAATTTTGTTTGTCGAAGTGGATGCGGCGAGGCGACTCATTTGGCTCTATTGTTCCTGGGAGAGCACAAGAGCTTTCCTCTCATCCGCGACATCGTTCGCAAACACCATACCTCTTCTACCCTGCTTTCCGAGCGATGCTAATTTATACTTTGAAAAACAATGATGCCAACCGGACCATGTCCAATTTAGCCCTGGTACTGCAACATTCAACGACCTACCGCTGTCTTCCTCGTACCCACCCTTTCAATATCCGGATCCATTCATTTTTTACTCATCCACATTGTCGCACAAAAGAGCCTTGCGTCCAATTACCGTATCTCCGCGAAAGTTCGCCGGCGGATCCGCGCCGTGTAGTCGTGGGTCTTCGATAAGGCACCGACTTGGGTCAAAGGGAAAGACCACGAGCCGCTATCGGCGCTACGAATTCCGGGCGCAACAAGCTATCAAGAGGCATTAGAGTTGGTGGACGGCTACCGAGTTGTCCCGAACGGCTTTCCCCCACCGACTAACTAACTTATGTTGCTATCGATTCGAGTACCCACCAGACGAAACAAAATAAATGGGAATCGCCCTGTAACTTTCGTCCTCGGACAAGAATGTCTTCGGTATCGACTTGAACGGCAACGACCGTCGCTCCGTCTCCTTCGACCTCTTCTCCGTCCTCCAGCGAGAGAATTTGTCAGCTTATCTATGCCAAAACTCTGAACACTCGGGTACAACCCGAGTAGAAATTTTCGAGCGTTACATAGGGCCCTGATAGGGTCCTTGTCAGGCCCTTATCAGGCCTTCTCAGGACCTTATCAGGCATTCTCAGGACCTTGTCAGGCCTTCTCAGGACCTTATCAGGGCCCGATGTAACGCGTGAAAATTTCTACTCGGGAACCTCAACGCTCCGCAGCCTCTTTCCTGTTTGTCCATCTCAGTTCTCTCCTCTCCTCAGCCTTCCTTCATCTGCATTTAGAACGCGGCGCTTATGATGCTTTTCCATGTATTACACAAGTGCCGGACGGGAGGTGGCACGAATTCGCAGGCCCCGTTGTTCTTGCCTCCCCTATAACACACGTATAAAGCTTGGCGTGACTCGCCGTCAACCCGTTCCAGCGGTTGCAACCTCCATCGTATATCATAGTCCCTTGAAACGGTTACGTTAACACGTGTCAGCCCGAGAATCATAGTGCGGACTCTCGGGCGCGAAGCAACGCACGGCCGACCGCAGGAGTACCGCGGTCTAAACTGGCTATTCGCTGGGTGAATCGGTGGATGGTATACGTGACTTCGGTTCGTACGGTACTTCGGCCGAGTTGCGGAACGGGACACACACAATGCGACCTCCTCCTCCTCGGTCGCCGAGCACCGAGGTAGACGGAACCGGGGGTGGAAGAAAGATCGCTCGCAGGTGATATCAAAGCGATACTATCTCTCATTCACTCTCTCCGCTATCCTACCCGGTGTCGTATCCTCCCTTCCGCTACCCCCCGACCCCCTGTTGGCACGATGTTGCGAGGGTGCCACCACACGCTCGGCTGTCCTCACCGTCCGATTGATTAACAGTTATATCTACCTGCATACGTAGCCGGTCGGCATACACGCGGATTCAATCTATAAATTATTCCCCGCTGTTCCAAATACGTAAAATAATTTATTCTCAAATATATATTTCGATATGGTACGCTCGTTGGAACGGATATTTTATAGTGGCCCGGAGATACGGGATCGGCGCTGACCCGGCCGTATCGCGGAGGTACTTTCAAAAAAAAAAAAACGCACCCGTGCACCGTCGAGTGCGTGCGTCCGGTTAACGGATTGAAATGCAGCTTCAACATCAAAAAGCAAAAAGGGATCGGTGAGTATGAGCTCCCGCGGGTACTCGCGGAACCCCCTGTTTCAGGCCATTTCGCTGTTTGCGAGCGAGCACTATCGCGGTAAAAAAATCATCCACTACTGTCAAGGGCGGGGGCGAGGGCTGAAGCCTCTCCTCAGCATCCGGCGTTTTTCCACTCCCGTTATTAGTCCTCGAACTTTGCGCGGTCCTCTCACCTAAACACGAAACCACCATCAGGTTCATCATCGAATTTTCTCGGACTCCCTTTCTCTACCCACGATCAATCTTTTCCAATCTTCCTCGGGTTGTTTGTTTTTTGTTTTTGTTTTTTTTTTTCACGTCCGTTCTTTGTTTTCACTCGCGTGTCGCGAGCAAAGTCGACGCTGTCTCGTTGGGCGGTAATTGCTTTTCATTTACGCTTCAATTACTCGTACACACGGGCGTCGCGAGTGACGTGTGTTGGCAGCAACTTCACGGAGAGACCGGTACGATTTTGCCGTTGGTTAATCAACATATTCAGACTTTATCCAGCGCACCCTCATAGGTCTTGCGTGTGCAAGTGCGAGCTTTAGACTTTAATAACTTTAACGATCCCTTAACCCCCGCGATTACGGTATGGGCGTTTCGAGAGCGCTCTCGGTGCGCCCACATCACAATTAAACTTAACAACCGGGCCATGGAACTGCCGTTTATACATCGTATATATTGTATGCGTACATACATGTATACATACGGACTAAGCTACGCAGACGATACGATATGTTATTAATTCGCGCATTAGGAGGTCAATGACACATTTTCTCATGATAATATTAATGATCTGTGTTCACGACCGATGATTATAATGTCGATACGAACATATGACGAGCAACAGGACCTTGGCTCGCGATTCAATGACAACGAAACTCTATCAACGACGAGCCTCGATCCGAGACTTTGTCAAGTTATTAGTGAGCGCACGAATCGAGCTGACGCTTTTGGTACTGATGAAATTTGCTTCTATCTGCACTGCCTGAAACTAGCGGTGTGTAATTTAAAAAATTTACTGATAATGCGATAATTCACCCACGTAGAGTGCAACTGGACTACGGCCGTGTGTTCCCTCCCTTCGGACACGCTATATCGGGACATGCAGTCCCCCGTATCAGCTGCATATTAACTGAATTATACTGCACTTCTGCAAATCGATTGACTTATCTGTACCGTGCCCTATACTAGGCCTATCCTAATTCATTTCCACGCAAAGCTAATATTGCGTGCTCTTTTTCTCCACCATGTTGTGACACAAGATGCAACACTGCTCAGCTCCAATGCCCAGCCCTACAAAGTTTTCTCCTTTTTCTACTCACAGATCTAATAAAAACCACTCCTTTTCCCGGTTTTCCCAGAACCCTCGTGACAACTCTGATCCACCGATACAACTTCCACCAACCCTTCCTTTAGCTTTAGGAGAATAGGGTTAGAACTAGTACATAAGGACCAAAATTCTGTAACCAAACCAGTTGGTCGGTTCTTCGACCGACCAACCTGCTGCATCTTCAACCAATCTGCGCAGAGAGCGCATAGCTCTGATAACCGAGTCCGGTGAAGATGACCGGCTTGTTAGGGTCGAGGGGAAACCCCGACTAACACAGCGCACACAAGGGGACTCCAGTGACCGGTCTGGATTCTTACTCGGGCGTTGTCCAGCAAAGTTTTCTCATGTCACGAAATGCGATACTCGGTGCATCGAGAGTGGGAAGGATGGGCAAGGGTGGAAGGGGGAGATATAATGTGGAGAGAGGCTCCCATGGAAATCCTGGGGGATGTTAGCTTAATTGATGGAGTGGCGCGCAGCGCTCGGGGGTTCCCACGAACATACACAAGAAAGCTTCGCGCCCTCCCACGGACCATGCCTGCGTTCTCTTCCAGCGAATTCATCGCCTGTTTGGTCACTGTTAGCGGCGCACACAACCCAACGTGAATTACACCCTTGCGAATCATTATAATTTTCTGGCCAATTCGAAAATTAATTGATTCCACGGGAGTGACACAAGTGCCGGGACAGAAGGAGTCAACGATGTACACTTTGAAATAAATTGAAATCGAGCTTTTCGATTAATCAATCCTGAACGATCCATTACCGCCGATCGACGGGGGTGGGATTGATTTAATGGGGGTTCCCTGTTGCTCGACGCAATGGTACTTGGAATAAACATAGCTCGAATCTGCATCGAAAAAACAAACTCACTTTTCGAACAGAAATACTTCACTTCCGGTTTGAAAATCGCATTTTCCGGGATACGTGAATTTCGGTCGATAAATGAAGTTTCTGAACCGGAAGTGACTTACTGTCGAAACTTTCGAATTGCAGTCGAAAAGTTAGGTTTTCAAACTAGAAGTGATGTATTTCCGGTAATCCACCAGAAATCTAAATTTCCGGTTTCTAAATTCCATAGCCAAGGCGCACAGCGTCCGAGTCTCAAGAACCTGCTAGTAGACCAGCTATGGACCAGATTTTTGCATCGTTTTTAAATAGATTTTCGATACGGATTAATTAATTCTTCATACTTATAGCGATGATTTGTTTGAATTTTTATCGGGGAAGAAATTATACTTTCGTCGCGCAAGACGTCAGAGAATTTTCTTCGATATTTTTAATGGTTACCACGGGTCCGGATATTGGAGGAGTCTTCGCGAAGACATTTTGAACTCTTGTGTTCTATATTCCGCGGGTGTTCTTAAAATATACCGATTTCGAGGCTTTTCTCCGCGGCGACTTTAGTTGCCGATCTTCCTGGCGCTGTCGCGTTTTCTCCGGGCCGAGAGGACAATGGAGACTACCAAGAACAATGAGTCCCTTTATGAATATGAATAATAGAATTCATACTCGCCTTCACCGTTTCGAAATATCCACTATTAATTCGTGAATACCATTATACCATTATTATATTACCCGGTACTGCCCGAGGTCGGTGTAAAAATTATCTCCGCGGCGACGACATCGTCATCCGATTTACGTTTCGACGACGGACAAGAATTTCAGTTCATCCCCCGACTCTCCCCCACATGCCGCGATAAGCACATCCTTTTATCACTACGTACGAACAGCTACGTTTACTTTTGGTCGTGTGCGCGATTCACGGAGTACCTATATCGGAAGATTAACGATATCGTGAGTGGGTTTTTGCGGGGCGGGGGAGTGGGATTGAAAGAAGCGAGAGTGCGAGCAGTGGTGTTCGATAAATCACCGGTGACCTCACAATTTTCCTATCGCTGGGACGAAATTCTTCTTTATTGTGAATTTTATGGTTGCGTAACCCACACGACGACCGTGTAAGAAGGGTGTCCCAATATCGGCATTTTAAAGACTACATCTTCTTTACGTTTACGTTGAAAAGGACATTTTTTTTTTGCTACTAGGAGAAATCCTAAGATGCAGCAACACTTGCTCAGAATCGTTCGGATCAGATTACGAAAATGAGCAGATATGTTTGAAAGTAAAAAAAAAAAACAATGAATTATTATAACTAAATAAAAAAATGTTATGACGACACTGTGTTCGAGGAACTTTCTCTGTGATGCGTTACTATCGGTAAAATTAGCTCGGTAATATTTCGATTAAAAGTGAAGAACATATATTTTTTTTAATCAAAGTTTCATCAAAGTGGCAAATACGGTGCATCGATCATTAAAGTGTCGAATAGACTCGAATAGTCTCCTCGCAAAGGTTATATTATTTACATTTGATTCGCATCGAAAGCCGGAGAAGGATGTAAAGAGCCATGCACCGACAGTTACCATTACGGCATAATGCAGAACGAATGACTCCATTCCTCTTCGGCTTTCCACTTCGGGCTTCCTGCAAATACGCTCGAGCTTTCGCGGCTCGTGCATTCAAATAGTTTCAAAGACTCGAGGGTGCTCAATGGAAGCGCGCAGGAGAGGTGGGAGGGCCGACTGAGTAACTTCAATTACCGATCGACGTTAAATAAAAGTATCAATTCGACATGGCCCTTGTAAGTCATTGAGAGTGTACAGAAAAGCACCAATAACACACGGCAGAAAGAACACTATCACAAGTTCCACACTGAGAAAAAAATTGTTGGTTCAACCCGAAGTTTGATACAAATAAAACATTGTTTTTTGTTAAAGGATTATTTACTTCACAGCAAAAAAAAAGTTTGTGCTTTTTACAACTTATTGTCCACAAACGCCCACAATTTTTTATTTGTCAATTTTATAGTTTTACAAAGGAACGTACAAACTAAAATTGTCAATGACACGGGAAATAAAAGGACAGGTTCGTATATTCAAATGTGTGACAAACGAGTTTGTCACTTATTTAACAAAATTATTTTACGAAATTATTTTTTATTGTGTTCAATCGATTGAAAATTTGTCGATCCAAGCACATTTTTTTTGTACCAACCAACTAACACCTTCGAACGTATGTCACCGGGCCGTGGTTAATTGAACCATTTCTTTTTGTCAGTGCAGCGTAAGTCGTTGCGAGGAAACTGTAAAAATGCTCTCGGTACGCACTGCTTCCTCAATTTTTCTCTCGACGGTACGCTCGACGTACCAGGAAATCATATCGCCGTTCCAAAAATACATAATATTCCGTGTGTTTTTCTCATGCAGCAAAATCGAGCGTTCCAGCTATAACGCTCGCACTCGCGAGTGCCACGAGGGTAGATAATGATCGCACCCTCAACATTTCGCCCCGAATATAATCGTTTCTTCGAAAAAAAACGGAAAAAAAGGAAAATAAGAAAGTAAAAATAAAAATATAAAATAGAAAGGCGAAACAAGTCGTGAATGGTGAAAGCAGGAAGGAGAGGGTAGGAGTGAACGAGGGAACTGTACACGGTATAGAACGACCTAGGCGGTTGGGTTGAACGTCCCGACTCTATGGCACCCGTGTACGATCATAACATATTGCAATATGATATTATGCGCAACTCTCGCGGTATGACAGGGTATTATCCTCACGCAGCGCAAGATTTCCATATTTCAGGTAACCTGGTATTACGCGGAAATCAGCTGTTCCAGCACGGGGGCCTCGGGACGGCCACCACGTCGGCATAGCCATACGAGAGGCTTTCGCAGACTAGCCCGACCATTTATTCGGTTCGCCATCACCACTATAGGAGAACCGTCGGGCCGATTTCGCTATACGCTGCAATTTGTTTATATCTCAATTTCACTCTTACTCGTTCCTATCCGCTTTTTCTTCAATTCCTACAAGACCATTCTTTTAAATTACATCATTGCCCTTTTTTGTATTTCTTACTTTTAAAAACAATGGAACTCCTACAATTTTTTATATTCGTAGCTGACGATTTGTTCACACTATCGGAACACCTTTAAGAATATTCAATCGCGGGGATATTTGACCCCATTTTTTTATAAAAAAAAAAAATTAAACCCTTTTTTTATCCGGAATCGATGGACCCCCTCGAAAGACCGCGACATTTGTCTGGATAATCCTCAATCGGCGATCGGAGGTATATAATGCGAATACCTTTTTTGACGATATATCACACCCGACATTTTCATACCCGAAGAATCGGATCACTTAGCCCTGCTGCATGATATGTTATATGTAGAAAGGACCGTGGAATAGGAGAGCTTAAAGCCCGCCCGTCGAGATCGCGCCGCTCCCACGGGTGCTATATTCGAATACGAAATGGCCCGCACGGCCGGCAGTCGGTAGTGATAAGATATAAGTCGACCTTCGGTTGGCCGATCCGTGCTGACCATTTGCATAATGCAGCCCCTCGTTATGCGCCTATTAACCTCCACGCGTATCTCTCGCTTCCTCTCCCTGATGTCTGATTCTCTATGACCCTATCGTCGTTCTACCCCTTCTTCGCTTCAATGTGTTCGAGGGGCCGTTCGGAGAACAGCGGAATATCCCGTATAACAGTATAGCAGGTAGAGGCAGAAGGCGGTTGCAGAGTTTGCACCTCACTCGTGCACTCTCGCCTTTTCCATCCAACCCCCTTGTACAATAGCATCCGCTGTAAGTGTGTCACGCATTTGAATGTACAGCACAGTACCAGGTAAGTTGTAGCTACAGTATTCGACCAGGCAAGTTGTAGCTACAGTATACGACCAGATAAATTGTAGCTACAGTATACGGCCAGGTAAGTTGTAGCTACAGTACATGACCAGGTAAGTTGTATCTACAGTATACGGCCAGGCAAGTTGTAGCTACAGTATACGACCAGATAAATTGTAGCTACAGTATACGGCCAGGTAAGTTGTAGCTACAGTACATGACCAGATAAGTTGTTTCTACAGTATACGGCCAGGCAAGTTGTAGCTACAGTATACGACCAGATAAATTGTAGCTACAGTATACGGCCAAGTAAGTTGTAGCTACAGTACATGACCAGGTAAGTTGTAGCTACAGTACATGGCCAGGTAAGTCGTAGCTACAATACACGATCAGGTAAGATGTAGCTGCAGTACAGAACCAGGTAAGATGTAACTACGGTACACGATCAGGTACGTTGTAGTTACTGTAAATGACCAGGTAAGTTGTAGCTACAGTACACGAGCAGGTGAGTTGTAACTACACCACAAGACCAGGTCAGTTGTAGCTACAGTACGCGAGTAGCGTCGTAGTAGTAGTTACAGTAAACGACTAGATATTTTGGAGCTTCTGGGACCGATGATGGGGCCGTGAGTGGGTCTGCTCAGGGGCTTAACAGAGCCGAATGTAATGCCGCATCTCTCACCGGAAGACATTAGTGTACGTTCCTTATTATTTTGATGCACCCCTCTTAATTGGATGATCTCTTCGTGGTTCACCAACTCGCAACGGGGGAGGATATCTCGGCGGTGTAAGCACGAAAGCTGCGTAAATTTGAGAAACCCTGACTAAGCAAAGAGATCGGGTGTGGTGGAGACTGTGTAACTTTGAGGGTATCCGTGAAGCCGAGTATTTCACGTGCCTACGTGATGCATTTATCTCCCCCGGAGAACGCCGGGACTACTATCAGCTCTCGGTGGACTCGCGTCTGGATATTACGTAGGAGTTAGGAGTGGCAGGGGATCGCAGTGGGTGCTGCTCAGCACGTTACCAAGAGAGAAACTAAAGCGGGCCGAAGCGGAGGGAGTGCGCTCCTCCGGTCTGTTCTCTCCTTTGACTGCGAGGAAATCCTCAGGGCCCAATTAATCGAGTCGTGGGGTCGTTGCTGCCGGCAATCCGGCAGCTTGCGGGAGCCGCGTGCCCCTCGGTCTGGCGAAACCTCTTTCTTCCGGATTTTCTTTCAAACGTCCTTATTGTCCGTCGGCAAAAAAAAAAAAAAAAACTTTGCAATTGTCCCTCCTCACTCATCTCATCGCAGCGTTCAAAATCATTTATTCCTCCGTCCGCGACACATGCACACCGGTGCCGAACGGTATGAAGTGCAGATGACAAATTACAGTCGGCGGAAACTATGTTGCTCCCTGGATGTCACGCGACGCCGAACGAGCTCCACTAATTACAGAGAATAGACGGAGCGACGGTGGTTACGCCTATGAGGGAGAGTCAAGAACAGAGAGAGCCAAGTACGAGATGGTGTACGCGGAATTACAGTGGCAGCGAATAGCGAAAGGGAGCCAGTTCTAGCATGAATGGCAACTGCTTGTCTCCCCTCCGAGTCGACGGTGTCTGTAGCGGTCGGTCACATTAGCGTACAACGCGGAGGAACACGGGCGTTCACGTGTCAAATTTAGCCTGGCCCAACGGGCTGCACGTACGTCTGTACGAGTGTCCGTGGCTATCCGATGCAAACTACCAAAACGAGTCTTGCATACGCAACAAGACGAGCGGAGCCTTAATTTGCAAAGGGCTGCGGTTAAGAAGGGCTGTTCGCCTGGCTTCACGGTCGCCACCCGTTAGTCGTTAAAATCCTTCGGTACAGTGAAGAGGAATGTGTATATCTGAATGAGAAGAGAGTCGCCGGGCCGCGAAGCTTTCGACGGCGGCTCACCGATAAATGAGGTAGTGCCATCTGTTTCTGCGAGCCGTGTACACGATATTCGCCGCAAAAATCTACCCGTCCTATCCGCCAAACCCTGGGGGTCAAATACGAAAAAAAAGAAAAAACGAAAGAAAATATAGCCGTATTGCCGTCCGGAACGAACGGACGGGGGAGTGAGGTAGCGAATTCGAATTTGTGAGATCTGCGGATTTCACAGTTCCGCGAGAGTAGCCAACGGTAGAATCACCGGCGGACCCACTATCGGACTCGCAGAGACCAGCAAAATTTTAGTGATGGAACTGGAGGGTTATTACCGGGGAGGCATAGAGGACGACGAGCCTGGCTGCGGCCGAGCGGCACGTCGTTACCCCGGAGTGAACCCCGGAGCTCTGCTCTGTTGCCCCACTATCTGTGCCATACGTTCGTATTTATACTACCACATGTCTACGTACGCCACACACATTCTGCTATACATAAACATATATATATATATATATATATATATATATATAAATGCGCGAGTCAGAATATATCTTTCAGCGTCGAATCATACTCGCAAATGAAATGGGATAAAACTACATTGCTGTAACTGGAACAATCGTGATAATGCGTATTTGGTATTTCGTATCGCGCATGCGTTATGTAAATGCGGAACACAAATTTTGCAGGGACGAGAATGTTTTATTTTGACGGAAAATAAAGTTTATTCTCGAGCGCAAAAACAGTCGGGACGAACAGATTGACATCGAAGTGATTTGCTGGTTCAGAGAGGTTAATTATTCCCGTGGCCGATGAAAGAGCGCACCAGGGCTCGGTGCAATTTTTGCAAGTACGTCGATAGCGCGAGGAATGTGGAGGATTCGGACTGGACCAAGTAATTAGAGACGAATTTCGCTGACCGTCAGTCACACTTGGGTTTCGTATGTCGTGTGGCCGCGATGGGCGCGTGCTGCGCCACGTGTCGTGGAAAATAAGCCCTCCGATAGTGATTGAGGTCTGCACTAAGAGAGTCCAGCAAGAGCGGAAGCAGAAGCGGCAGCAGCAGAAGCAACAGCAGACGAACCGGGATGGATTGTGTGTGGCACGAGCGTCGCGGGGGCGGCAGACTGCCGGGCGGCCGCGAATACTGAATTATTAAAGATTCTCGGTAACTCGTAACTGTCGGATATAGCGGTATAGAGCGACACTGACGTTTGGCGGTAGTGGAAAACTCGCCAAAGTCCGGAACCACGTATTCCGACTTTGGCGATTCTTTTGTCCTTGGCTTACACGCAAAACCAAAAATACCCTTCCAGCCCCTCACGATTTGTCCGAGACCCGCCACTTTACGTGTTCTCTCGCCCTGGTAGAAATTTTCTAGCCTCAAGTCGAGCGCTGATAATGTCCTCGAGAGGTCTTGTCAGGGCCTTAACCCACTATAAAAAAATGTGCACTTTGTACAATTTATCGTCAACAAACGTCCACAATTTTTTATTTCTTAATTTTCGGATCGCACCATCCGGCTCTAGTTTTAGAAACAAAAATACGACTTAAAATTGTTAATGACACGGGAAGTAAAAGGACAGGTTTGCATAATCAAACCTGAAAGAACGAGTTTGTCAATTATTTTTAAAAAATATATTTTTAGGAAACTTCTTTTCCCGATTTTACGAAATTGTTTTTTACTGTGCAGAGCCTGATGTATGGGTCTAATTTTTTGTACCAAAGCATACATTACGATCTTTTACCAAGCTGATAACTCCGCGTCAATGTCAAATGCATAACACTCCTCCTTTTTGAACGGGTGTTAAAAGTAGATTTCGCGGTCCCCACGGACGACTCCGAGACTGTCAGGGTTTATCGATCCCCCGACCGAAGATTTATCAGACATTCCGGCAGACACTCACTTTCCCGATCGACCTCTTCTATCCGCGGCATTTAAAATGCCAAGACTGCAGGTTAACCTATCCATTAGTAGGACATTGCGACTCCTCTTGAAGAGAATTCCCTCCTCATCGGCTGGATTCGACTCCGATTTCGGAATCATCCAGCAGCAAGTCAAACCTACCGACAGCTTAGTCGGCATTTTCAATGATCCGACATTCCATACAACTTTCATGTGTTTCCAGTTGATCCCGATGCGTCGCAACGATATCCGGTACAAACGTACGCAACGAATTGTTGTCATTTAATTGCAGCTATAAACGACCAAGTTGCACATTGGTAAGGTGTAGAGTAATGTGCGTAGTTCTACATCTTCATTTTGACGTTTAGGCCAAATTGCTGGCCCTCTTCACAAATTTACTTCTTCCTTTGTTATTTATCAACAAGAGACAGTTGTGCCCTCTTGTGTTTTCCACGTAGGGTAGAGCGGGGCAAAATTGAACGATTAGCAAAACGCAAGTTTCCAATCATTTTTGGATGTCCCATTTTGACCTGTTGAAACATCCGAATTGTCTGTTCCGTTTTGCCCTATTGCCCCATCCAAAAATTATTGGAATATGGCGTTTTGCCCCACTGCCCCATTTTACCCCGCTCGTCCCTATCGCACATCTTTTAGGTTATGCCTACGTTATCAGAGCCTATGTTATCGACTAACGCAACATCTCCTATCCTTTGGTAACAGCTCGCATCTCATCTCAAATACGCGCCGAAGTTTTACAGCGATACATACACATCCGACGAGCCCATGGTTCGTACAAGTGCAGCGACAGCATTACGGAGTGTGTGTTCCCAGGCCCACGGGGCCTCCGCCGTCCGTTCGGTCGGGTTGGCAGGTGGTGCCAGTTTCGGGTTACGTATCGTCTTCGCGGCGATATACCCCGAACGAAATCCCTATGTTGCTGTGTGCACTTCTAGAATCGGTACGATACAGCTGATCGCGAGGAACACCGACCCGGGCATATCCCACTTTCGTCTGCACACAACTGTTCCCGTCTTGCCGTTGTGTTTGTACACACGGCATTCGAACAAATACCGTATGCGCATTGGTGTACCAGTATCGCCTGGAACGTCGAGGCAGCTTGGCACGCCATGCGTTATGTTAAGAAGTGCAGTTAATTACGAAGATAATTTCGAGTCGTGTGTATGCACGTACGTGTGTGTATGTGTGTGTGTGCGGGGCTGTTTGCGTGCTGCACATAACGAGCTACCAACCTCGACTTCGGAGCTTCAGCCATGCAAACCAATTCTCCTCTGTACCTACGTATAATACCACGTTACCGGTACCCGCTGCTCCTGGCTACGTTCGCACTTACACTATCGTAATACGCCCCATCGTTTTACCCCTCTGTACCGCCCGGTTATTCGTAGCACAGAGGGTGGTCGCCACCCTTCCACCTCCCAATCACGTTCTTATCTCGGAGATTAGAGAATAAAATCTTTCGATCAACGGCTGCTTGTCGGGTTGCTTGGTCGGATTCCTTGTGCGGTCTCGTGTTACCAGAAACGCCGCACCGCAGCAGACCCGAGGATTTCACTGTGCTGTTGCATGCATTTCGTCCAGCCTGTCCGAAGATCAATCGATCCTCGTGCTCGCCTGGCCTTCTCATCCTTGAGCTTCTCTCATGCTACACGCCGTTCTGAAGTATGTATGCTGGCGTACAGCGCTGACCCGGAGGAAAAGACCCGGCGAGCGAGAGGAAGCACTCGCAACTTGGCGTTGTTGCGAATAGCGGCGGTGGAGCTTTGGGCTTCTTAAAATTTCATGCCCAGTTCAGGACCCGACGTAAACCGATTACGAGAGGCTGTCTGTGCAATTGTGTCGGTCAGTACGGGTACTCCGGCATCTCCCGGTTTTCCTGATCTCCAGAAACAGCTGCGTACCTCGACCGCTGGCCGACAATTTTTCAAATTTTACGATTTCTTAAAGAATTTAAGCTCCGCACTGTTCGTCTAGCGCTCAGGTCGACCGAGTACCGAGAGTAAACGCTGCTTCTGCATTCTGATATTTGCTGGTTGAATGCGAAAGTATCCGAAACTTCATGTTTGCACGACTGCAGTCCAAAAGTGGTGAGTGTGGTTTGAAAATTTAACTTTCCGACCGGAAGTGACGTCTCACTGGAAATACGTTACATCCGGTTTGAGCATCTCATTTTTCGATCGGAAGCGATCGGAAATACGAGACTTCCGGTTTGAAAATCTCGATTTTCGACCGTAAGTGACGTCATATAAGAAATACGTCACTTTCGGTTTGAAAATCACATTTTTCGACCGGAAGTGATGGCACACCGGAGATCTAAATTTCCGGTCTCTAAATTCCATGGTTCATGGCGAAGGTGCAAAATGCCCGAGCTGTAACAACCTGCTCGTCCGGCAGTTGGAAAAAGGTCAATCATCGCATCTGATCCAATTGGTCCAACTTAATTTGGAAAAACTTCCTTGTGGACGCTATAGTCTAAATACATGGTCACACCCTCCAATACATTGTCCCAGTCCAGCTCTCGCATGATCGCGGTTGACGCAACGCCTATACACATGTGCCATGTATCTCCGTATGTGCGTACAACGGACTTCCGATGGCATTGATTACACATGCAGATAGTATAACAGGCTAACAAGCGATAATTATCGCGTTCAAGCGGGATCGCGCCGCCTCGGCAAATGATTAAATCAACGTCGACGAGCACGTGCATCGACCTAGACCCACCAGCGTGTTGGAACGAGAAGCACGGCGGACGGTGGGACTTACGGATAATCCTCTGCATGCTCCAAATACAAAAACCTTATTATTTTGCACCAACACCGTTCGCCGCTAGCACTGCAATCGTGCTGATTCAACGGGCCCGAGCGAGCCTCGCGAAAGCCGGGTAATTGAAGAAGACAAATTGATATCGTTCCCGAGCGAACGCAGCTGATATGGCACTAGCGTATATCCGGTTAATTATTTTAACCGGCTGATGAATGGCTCGGCTGATACATAAACGCTCGGAGAAACTATGAGAATTAATTCCCTCCAGCTTCTCGATACGAGCAATTTCTGACTCCGCTTTGACCAATTCAGCCGCATCGGTAAATCGCCAATCCGGTAAACTTTGACAAATTCAACAGTGTACGATAAATTGACGGTTCCGGGATTGGAAGGGGACATCGGTATATAACGCGCATATGGAACATATAGAGACTCTGTACACGAGTTTTCGATTTCAATTATCGTCTGTCAAACGAAATGGCCCGCGCTTATTTGTGAGATGCGAAAATAATTTTTGCAACGTCGAACTCGCATGTACCGCGCGAAGCTGGAACAATGCTTCATTTGGAAAAAGTTTGTAAAGGTACATTGTGTGAGCGCGTGTGCTTCTGAAGGACGCGACCAATCACATCAGCAATGCACAAAAGCGAAAGGGAGGCTGTTCGAAGCACCTCCGGTAACGCATGATTGATAGCTGAAAATACATTTTTTTAAACTCCGCAGTCATGGCATTTTCGACGTTTGCCCAAAAATGTTATCTCGATTTTCACGTAAAACCTTTGGGTTTTTCATGATTTCAAAAAAATGAGGGAACGCTGCAGCGCAGAATGGACCGAGCTAACTAGACGTGATCTAATTGCAGCTTTTTGTTTCATAATGGAGTTCGCTTCTTTTTATGTTATAACTCATTGGAATCGATGGGTATTGACTTTTATGTCTGTCCATAGATCTATGACGAGTCATTTTCGGTTATCAGTTCAGTTAACGATGGCATTTTTTAACGCGTATATAATACAACCGTCGTTGAGGTTATATCCTTTAAACAGTGTCCTTGTTTAGAGGAAAAAGAAGGTGATTTTCCGCGATTGTTTTGGTAGAGAGAGAAACAACGCAACTTCTTGAACTTTTCAGTATATTTTGACAGATTTGAAAAAAAAAAAAAAAAAATGTTTGTCATAAAATTGTCGTAAAATGGCGAAGTTATTGGGTGACCATTCAAGCGCCTCGCTGCTGGAGTCTCGAATTGGCGGGCGTGATAGTAAAAACACTAATTAACCTATCGACCCAAACCAAAGGTCATTCACTAGAGTATAAAAAACTTTAAAAAATTGTAAAAAAGGTCGTTGCACGAGTAAAGAAAAATATTTTTCAAAATCGATACGATTTCAAATTTGTTCTGTTTTTTTTTTAGTTTATCGATAATAAAAATGTATGTAAGTTAAAAATAATGTTGGTTTTTACGATTCAGTCAAGACATACGCACTTAATCTTTCCCGCCAATTCGAGACTCCCGCGGCGAGGTGCTTCAATGATCAGCTAATAACTCTGCCATTTTGCGACAGTTTTATGACAAACATTTTTTTATTTACTTAACAAATGTGTGTCAAAATACACTGGAAAGATTATGAAGCGTCGCTATTTCTCTCTTTATAAAAAAAAAATCACCGTTTTTAGTCCGCTAAACCAGGACACTGCTTTAATTGCCTCAAGTTCGACCGACCGCGAGGGTTCCAGAAAGAAGCGAGGTTTCGTGTTCCGGCGAGCGAACGACCCGGAAGGACGAGGGAATACACAAGGGAGCGGCGAAAACCCTCTCCCTCTGGCCTTTGATATTCCGGCCGCTTTGTACTGCATTATCTACCGAAGTCGAGTTATTTGGCACATAAACAAACAAAGGCGGCATGGCAATTCGAGAGGTTGCGGGAGGAGTAAAAGGAAGCGAGAGATATTCGCGGTACAAGTTCGGCTCGGCCGAATTGCAAAGACGCTGAAAACCATCCGCCTCCGTCATCAATCCCCGGGCCCTTGACAGAACTGTTCAACCCAGAATTTAATTAATTGCCCGGCGTTGTTCTACGAACCTCCGCAGCTCGAACCCCCAACGGTTTCACTGATCCATCCGAGAAGCAGAAAATCTTAAAATCGTGAATTTAACGCGAGGAACATCAATCGGCGATTGACGGGCACGATGAACATCTAAGGTATTTCCTGTTTCCATCATCACTCACGACTTGGCATTGTGTTCCCAGGGGCCCGAGAATAATGTTCGCCGCACATTCTATCGCCCCCTCTCTCAATAAAGTCCATTCCCCGGCGATGTTCGCGAGACCGCTGTAATGGCTTCCCGTCGCGACGCTCAAGCGATTTACGAAGAAATCGGCGCCCGGATCGAAATGTCGCACGGTGAGGTCTCGCCGCGCGAGCCCCTCCGACACCTATGATTTGCCGCGAGTCCGGCGGTGCAAACGTGCGTTTCATGGCGAACTTTCCACGCTAACTTTGACTCCGTCAATACCGTACACGGCACGTGCATGTGTGCACACACGAATGTCCGTAACTAAGTGCCGTCCGCGTTCACCACGGTGGCGCGCGGCAGAGTGTGGGCACCGCGGCGAAAATCGTGTGTGTGTTTCCTCTTACGAGTTTCCGTGTGCAGGAACTCGTACGGCGTCGCAACATTGCGAGAAGTTGGGCTGTATTGTGTGTACATAATAAGGCAGGGTACCACGAGGTCCTTCCTCCGTTCCCGATGTGCCCATATAAATCGTACGTTCGTTTCGACGTCACCAACACAGCCGATACAATTTTCGTGGTTGCGTGCCGTCGTGTTGCATGACGCCTGGATTGCCCTGTGCGTGTCATTGTCCCACAGCGAGCCAGACTCGTCGACTCTATGTATTTTGTGCACCGAGCTCCGAACCGGGTACCACTTGCCGAACGGCGTGCGCCACTCTTCGCGATATTACTAGCCGATTTGTGTCCATTATTCTAATAACGACGCTATTTCCCGCCGACTCGTCTGAGGGAGCTCGACGATCCGAGCCGTCGTCATCCGTCGACGGTACCGGGCGAACACGTAAGGTCAGGGGGCAAATCGATCACCGATTAAATTTTCCTTGACGCTCCATCAGGGGGATTGCGATAGTCGCTTCCGAGAATAGAGAATACCTGGTCTATGACTCTGTGACCTCGGCGTCTCAGTTTTTTCAGCGCGCGGACCAGTTTTGATGATACGATCGAATGATAACTAAAAAAAACGGAACAAGAAACGGCAACCGTCCTCCGGGAGTTAACGAGACAGAATGCCATTCCGGGAAACCTCGACGGGTCGGAGGAAAAGTTTAACGTATTCCACCGTCGCGGTAGGGTAGAGCGGGCAAAATGGGGCAGCGGGGCAAAACGGGGCAATCGGTAAAACTAATCTTTCCAATAATTTTTGGATACGTCAGGATTATCCGCGCCGTTTTGCCCCGCGGTTCGATCAAAAAATTATTAGAAAATGTTGTTTTACCAGATTGCCCCGTTTTGCCCCGCTGCCCCATTTTGCCCCACTCTACCCTATATCTCTTTCGTCCCTGCATATCTCCCTGAACGCCGGGAGCTAAGAAGTTTAGAGATTCAGTATCCGGAAGGAAGTTTCCCATAAGGAAGAGGGGAATGAATGCGCTTCTCATATTTCGCTCATACGATAAATTAAAAAAATAATACTAGCTGCGCTGAGTCGACGAGAAATTTATACTTCGAGTAAATAATTCATGCTCGTGGATGTGCGCGTGCGTCCGTGTTTGGCTGTAAAATGTAACTTATCGACCGAAAGTGACGTCTCACTGGAAATACGCTGCATCCGATTTGAGCATCTCATTTTTCGATCGGTAGTGACGTCGTGCCGGAAACACGTGACTTCCGGTTTGAAAATTTCGATTTTCAACGAAAAGCTGTAACGTATTCCACCGTCGCGGTATATCTCTTTCGTCCACATCTCCCTGAACGCCCGGAGCTAAGAAGTTTAGAGATTCAGTATCCGGAAGGAGGTTTCCCATAAGCAAGAGGGGAATGAATGCGCTTCTCATATTTCGCGCATACGATAAATAAAAAAAATAATACTTGCTGCGTCGAGTCGACTAGAAATGTATACTTCGAATAAATAATTCATGCTCGTGGATGTGCGCGTGTGTCCGTGTTTGGCCGGATTCAGGTGCGAACGAAGTGGTGCGAGGATGGATTTGAATTCGGTTTTAGCCATTCGCCGCTAAAAACCTTTTAGCGCCCTGGCGAATAATGTCTATTCCGAGGAAAGCTCGCGGTTGTACTCGCTCCAGTTTGCTCGACGATGCAGCCGTGCAGCTTTGTGTGCGAAAGATGAAAAAAAGGCCATTCTTCGGCTAGCGGCTTTTGTGTGTGGCTGTGTGCATGCGCGGGCCAGCCTCGTCGCCGCATATGCCAGTCGTCAACATCGTTGTCGCGCTCAAGGCCCCTCAGGACTTGAAAGACTACCGACGGCTCGTGCTCAACCCTCCCGCAACGGAAGTGTTGCTCCATCGGTTAGAGCCTCTTCACCTTCAATTGCCGCACGAGCGCAGGAGGGCTCCATTGTAGCGCGGAGTACCGCACATCGAACAAATCCCCGAGAGGACAAATTTATTCTGACAACATTATTTTTAGCACCAGCGGCGAGTTGACATACTAGTGGCACGATTATTATTATTTTTTTTTTTTTTGATATCGTTATCGTGGCCATCATGACAGAAAATTGGGGAGAAATGATCATATCGGCCAGACGAATGAGGGTGCAGCCGTGTCTTCGGGTCCGCCGGATCGACACGGGAGCCCAATTTGCTTCCCAACCGGGACTGTACGCGAGACGGGGCATCGGATTTCTCGTGGGACCCGAGACAGAGCACGTTCCCCTCCGCGTCGGATATAAAAATGAACGACCAAATCTCGCCCAGAAGAGAGTCGAGACCGGGGAGCCTAAGCCACCCCTTTTTCCAACCGAACGACCGCAAAAATAATTGTCTTCCAATCTCGTCGGTGAGAGACGTAACGTCAGGCAGGCCCGGTGTGCTCCCGCCGGACGTTGACCCACGAAAAAAATGCGACCGCAAGCTGGGCAGGAAAGATAAACGGAGAAGGAAGAGAGCTGGATGTGTGTATACTTTATCGGGACTGGTAATCTCGACGCAACAAAACACAATTGTCGCAACAGGGCGCGGTTCTCTGTGCCTTCGCCTTTATTCCGCTCACCCCTCCGTTACCCGATTATTACGCGATAGTTCCCCCGACTCGAAAGGATTTATCTAATTGGAATCTGTGCGTACGTGCCCCGTTGCACATCCCCCCAAGGAAACTGCGCCGCAATAATGGGGCGGTACGTACGGAGAGATTTGACTCCCTATCATTCTCCCCTTATTTCTCCTTTTATGCCCTGTTCCCTTTTGAATCGGAATCATAAGTAGCAAGCCTCCTCTCTAATCCGCCAGGAGCAAATTGCTACCACAAGGATCAAGCCCGAGTTGGGAATCCTTGAGCCAGAGAATTGACGTACCCTTTTCAATCTCACGACTAAACGTTCCACCGAACATGTCTCGTAGGTGAACGCAAGTAGTCACTCGCTGCCTCGCTGCTACAACAAGGTGAGCCGCGATTTGCCCGTAACACTGGAGCGACGTGTGCTAATCAACGTTCAACCGTACCCGAAAAAGGCAATCCACTGTGAAGACCACCCAAAGCAAAAATTGTTTTCATAGCGCAAACACGCCGGCCAAGCGGAATGTCAGCCAGACGTATGAAAACAATGGACATACCGACATCGTGTACGCTGGAGTGATTGGGTCCCAGTGTCGAGCGATACTGGAGGAACGAACAGATTGGCGAGGCGCATGACGCAAAACACAGTGACAGCGAGTTGTCACGGATAGTTCGACTGTTGTGAGAGAAAGTGAGGATAGCAGGAAAGGTTAAGGGATAGGTTAATTGGACTCCTGCACCGATTTGCAGCCAGCATAGACGATCTGAGCCGCGCAATGGCGAGTGTTCATTGTAACAACAATCGAAAATCGATGTAGAGCGGGTCGTAACATAATCGTATTATTTGGCTGCGAATTCGATTGCCTGGCGGCTCACGCGGACGCAACGGCGGGCCAAGGGTGAGGAGGGTGCCAGCATCCCCCAAATGCTAAATGCTTTTGGTCAGTCGTGCGAACGCACACGCACAGACACACAACGGACGTACCGTGTAGCCAGGAGCTTGGCCCATCGGTACGTAAGCGGTAAAGGGACGAGAGCGAAGTAATTCGCGCGCTTCGTTAGACACTTACCGGTTCAAACGAATACAATGTCCATTTGAACAAACTGAATAGCATGTAAACACACGAGAGAAACTAGTCGGAACTTGGGAACCTCGTGAATTTCACTCTCACTCTCCCTCGGTTTCCTCTCTTCTCGTCCTCTTTCTCTTTGTGTACGCGTGCGCCGTCACCCCCTCAAGCCGGGGCATAACTGGGCGCTGCGCAACAAACAGATGTTGGCATACCGCGGGGAACAACGTATTGGATGGAGAGGCAGATCGCGTGCTCCCCCCTCACCCTCACGCTACGTATGTTTGTTCGCTGCTGCTACTGCCGCTGTTGCGGTCCAACTTCCAACACTGTGCAGTTTAATAACTTAATCCCGTGTAAATGGGCCACGAAAGTCTCACGGTAACGCCGCATAATAGATACCATTATAGCCGAATGGCATCGTAAGTGGCTGGGGCGGGCGGGCGATGCTGCAACCTCTCGATAATACCTGCCACAACAACACCAGTGTATTGGCCGGTGTAGTTGAGGGTCTACGAGGTATTTCCAATAATTGCCAGGATTAACGCGATCACCCTGGTCCGCAAGTGGATAAACGCGACTGGATACGGTGTCGACGAATTCGATTAACTTGGATCGATTAGATGATTTTTATTGCGGTACACAGGATAGCACTCATCCGGAGTGATCTCGGTTGAGGCCACCGATCCAGTCGCCTATGAAACTGGAAACTTTTCGTGCAACATCCATATTTACGAATTTTACGTCGAACCTCGTTTGACTGCGCAACTTTGAGCAATAAACTTGTCTTTCGACTGGAAGCTTCCGGCTCCGAGGAACTTATTTCCGTGGGTGTATAAAACGTAGTTATATTATCCGACTTGGAGTTCATGACGGATACCATCAGTATGTTTGCTGGATGCGAACTAATACCAACTCAGCATGACTATATAACTTGTTGTACCAACTGCGTACTTCGGCTGGGAAGTCTCTCGAATGGCGCTGGTTTAGAAACTCTCCGTGGCAGTGTAATTTCAAAGTGAGTTGCTGGCCGGTGGGACGAGGGTTGTAATACGCACAGGAAATAAACCCGACATAACGTAGTGTCTGCATCTACTGCTGGCAGATCCAAAGTCCTGTAAAACGCGTTCAGGAAACACGTACGGAGTTAAGACAATTTCTCGGACCCGTCGATCACGCTCGGCTCGGAAGAGAGCCAGAATAATTTGGATGTCCTCACGGTTTGGTGCAGCAACGGCTGACAATGAGTTACCGAGAGAATGAATGAACTGACACACCGGGTGCCACGTCGGAAAAGTCCGAGTGTTGGAAAGTTCGTCGTAAAAGACTACCGAGAATATAATTTTGCTGGACGATGAGGTCGCACACGATTGAGACATTCGTCGCCATGGTGTATTACACCTCGTAACCTATGATCTGAAATGAAAGTGCCAATTGTCTAGACGGGTTATAGTATCAAGGGTGATATCTACGGCTCGAGGCGACCAGGCATGGATATCACTTAGGCACGGATATCGCAATTACGTCACTAAGCTGAATGTGGCCTGAATGACGTTCCCAGAATTTCGCGGTATTTCCGAAGCGGGTGACCAGTGCGGCTCTCTTCGATATAAAGTTACATATCCTCCTCCGGCTCTACTCGTCAACCTGTGAGAACGAGGTCACTGGGAGCTATAGACCGCAACGGGAGTTCACTGACGAGTGAGGAAAAGCGATATATGCCTTGGATGCACGGAACGACTGGCGAATACATAAACCTTATGTACCCGGATAATTGCGTTAGGGCTGAAAAACTCCCTGTTCACAAAACAAAGTTACCGTATCAGTATGTCAAGTGCTTTCCGCGAATCGTGTGACCGTTATAGGATCCCAAATGAGTACAGTTCCAATGTATTGTTGCTCGTTGCGCCCGATGATTAAGTGGTCCAATGAAATGATCATTGAAGTTTTCTCGTGTTGCACAGAGCATCGCACTTGGGAAATAGGGTTGCCATACATTTCGGTGGAGCGTCAATAATCAATGCAACTGTTTCGCTATCCCTGGGTATTGGAATATCGAATATCGATGTGGATATATCTGGGCGGCAGTGGGACGAAGGTATTAGGTACGGAGTCGTCAGGTAACAGACGGGAGTAAACCGCCCCGAGTATCTGGCGGGTATGAGATTGGATCATCGCGATATCGCTCGAGATTAATAATGCCCTATATCCGGAATTCCCTGGCGTGTTTCGTCGCTCTTCGCGTCTTGGTGGTGCCGGCGATATCTGGCGTAGTCATGAATGATGATGCGCGGGACACGATTCCGTGGAGAAAAGTGAGGAATACCATGGGCCAGGTTAAACGGCAAAAGGATCCTCGCTGCTGGCGGGAATATAGTGTAGGTGTAAAGGCGTGTTACCCTTAACGGCACCGCCAGACACGCCAAGGGCGCTTGTTCGTTTTTCTCTCCAGCAACCCTTCCGCATGGGCCCTCATTTTCAACATCTTCATTCCCATTATTCCTATCCCCTGACGAACAAAAATCTTCGCAGGCACAACACCACACTGAGAAAAAATAACAGTAAAAGCAACAATACTGACTTTATACCATGAAAAATAGTTCCCAGGGAGAACGTTTACATTTTGTAGTTATGACAGTGACAAAAAATCATGGTTGCAACAATAATTATAATTTAACCAATTGAATATATACTATCAAAAACTATCTAGGGAAGAGCGGGGCAAAACGGGACGGTGGGGCAAAATGGGGCCGTGGGTAAAAACGCCATATTCCAATCATTTTTGGATGGGACAATGAGTCAAAACGGGACAGACAATTCGGATGTATCAATAGGGCAAAATGGGACATCCAAAAATGATAGAAAACTTGCGCTTTGCTCAATGTCTCGTTTTGCCCCGCTCTACCCTATATAGCCGTTCCCCCTGGGAACTATTGATATAGTAGAAAATACTATTCTTTTTCTCAGTGCATGGATTTTACCTGTCGTAGCTTAATGTGTTTTACATCATTCGCACTCGCGCATCAATACTTTTATATGGTACAAGGTAGTTCTGTCTGCTCGTCTCCCAGACTTCGAGAAGGTATTATTTTAATTAATGACAATCACGGCGAACCCGCGATTTCGTCGAGTTCTCGTCACAGTAGACAAGAAAACAATGTGGAATTGTATACCGGCGTGAAGACTTCGCCTCGGTAAGAGTATCTGTAGAACGTCACTATGGCCGAAGAAAGCGCCTCAGTATACTCGGGGGAAAACCGCCTCGGGATGAGAAAACAAACCTCGGGCTTTTCATTACGCTCCGGTAATAGTTTCTTCGCCTCCACTACTTCTCTGTCTCTCTCGGCTTACTCATCCAATATTGAAGAGAAGAGTGGACGAGGATCACAATATTGTTATTTTAAAACACAACATTTTGGAACCACAGACGCTTCTGGAGCGATTGAATTCAAGCAATCGGCAGCTGGAGGGATTTTCTCATGAGAAGTGAAAATTACTTACGTGTCTACGCATAAGTGGATGCAGAAATCAGGCATGAGACCTACGAATCTGATGACGAGTGCGCGGTGCATCTGGGGATCGAGTAATTTAAAAAGGGGCTGATCCCCCTGCTATAGCAATGTGAGAGGGTTCAACGGCGGCTCTCGCTATACTGTTGCGGTGAATCGATCAGTGTCAGAATTCAAATAAGCGAAGGAACGGAATGGAAGCCACCGGGGCTTGGAAATTGCAATTGGCAGTGGAACTAGATTCAGTTGGTGATGCGCTCACGAGTGGATATCACCAATTCCGCAACACGTAACTCACGGTGAGAAGAATCTGATAAAAATTTCAATGGCGAGCAAGAAAAACTACGATATTATACTATATTATCCACTACTCATATGGTAGTTTTTCACGCGACTATGTCGCCGTGTGTAAAAAGGTGTGAGATTTGTAGTGATTCTTCTCAGGCGATATTGTAATCTTCACAATATTTACGTATTTACGGTACGAAGTCACTTCCGGTCGAAAAATTAGATGTTCAAAGTGAAAGTGACATTACGGAGAATTTATTATAATTTTCTCTGGAACGCATCTCCGATGCAGCCAGTGACGGAAACGTGTGAATTAAATAACAAAGGAAAGTGGGTAATAGAATGTGTGTGACACGTCTCAGATGTACTTCAAATTCATCTCGAATGTAGCCAGAGACAGAAACGAATGAATTAAGGAACACGTACTCCGTATTCAGCTCAGTTTACCTGCTGACAACTTTGTCATGCGACTCCGACCAATTACAGCGCGAAGAAACTAGCAACAATGGAAATATCAAATTTCGACCAATGTCGTGACGCAAACTTTTTAGGGGTGGAAAATCCTTCGCTCCGCATAGCCAAAGCCCACGGGGCTTCGGTCGCTAGACGGTACGAACAGTTTCCAATACAGTGATAAGAGAACATCTATTCTCGCTTATAAAGGCGAGAAGAACTTTGTCGTGTTTATTTTGAGAAAGCGCGGAAAGACCAGGGACTGCAACGAACTCGGTCACGAGCATCGCAGAAGTTGGTAATATTTGCAATCAGTTTGTTCGTTCGTCGGCGAACGACTGCACCGCTTCTCAACTCCGGGTTAACGGCACTTTCAATGTATTCCAGTGTATCTAAGTGACGACCGTGACGACGATGGCGTGCAAACTTTCGATTCCTCTCTTCTCGTTCGCCCGATTTGCCCGTCCCCCCGGGCTCCGACGCTTGTTTCACCTTTATTGCCGACTTTGTGGACACTTATGCCACAGGTATAAATATATACGAGGTTTACCTACACAACCGCACAGTGCAGCTCTAGACCGCTCGTCCCTGCGAAACATCCATCGACTTTCTTATCTTTTTCGTTATTTGCTCTGCCTCTTCATCCAGCTGGGAGCATTTCACTCGCGATTCGCGATGATTTATCGCCGGCTTTACTCGGAATCGATTGAACTTAACACACAGCTCGCGGCGCGACGATGAGGTACGACGAAGGAGCGTTGCATCAATTTGAAAATGAGACGCGCACAGGGAGCGTCGCACGATACACGCTATACCAATTTTCTCTGCAAAGTCCTATGGTTGAGGATTTTTAGGAAGGCAACCTCATTCGTTTTTTATTCATTATTAGGGAATAAATTTTTTTTATGCGTACGCTACCGGTGCTGTCGCATCATCAGTTCACTCGCATCGTGCTGACGGCTCATCACCGATCCAGACGGTTGACGGCGCTATCCGCGATATCCGCTGCACGCCGCGGACCGTTCGGCATTTCTCTTAATCACTGTGCACGCGAAGCGAGTTTCGAAGCTTTTGAAATAACATTCGAGTAGAAGGAGAGCCATCGAGTTTAATTACGTCGTCCCGGCAACTTGAAGAGCACGTCTCTTTCCGTCTATCCCTTACTCTCTTTCACTCTCCGGCCCGATGACTTCCCAAGTCTTTCTATAGACAGGCTTCACCAACGGCAGCGGCAGGAACCCCCGAGAACGCCCTTAATTTCCGATAAAACTTTTTGCCTAGTCTGAAGAGCAAATGTATCGAATGCCAGTTTCCTACGTTCTTCAACTTTTTTTTTTACCTCAGCTTTTTTTTCGTCTCCATTCAACCCTGCGACTCTTCCGTACAGTTTTCATGCGCGCTAATCGATATTTACGCCACGGTTTGCGTTTTATTTGTTTTTCGTGTTGGTATTTTTTTCCAGTTCTTTTTTTCTCTCTCCTCTCTATCTTTCTCTCGGCCTCGCCGATCGAGCGAGAATCCCGTCAAACTAACTAATATAATATAATCAATGAATTATAACTCTACTTCCATGGCGAGGGTCGGTGGTTTTATGTCGCTATGTTAAATGATCGAGTTTTCTGTATGTTTGGAATGCAATAACCCCAATTTGCACTGTCATACAGGGGCCTTCGTGCTTCCGTCGCTCGATATTTCGCAGACCGCACGAAACTCCCGGGGAAACAGACGAAATCATATACAACGATATACAACCTTTATCGTACATGTCGTTGATGCATTTTCGGCACTTAACTTTCGGACGCAATATATCAGAAAAAAATGTGTTCGGTCATTTTTATTTTCATATGACACACGAAACAGCATCAATCCGGAGACATACAGCCCGTGATAAATCGCGCACGGTGCATTTGTTCCAGTCTCTTAAAAAAAAAAAAAAAAAAAAAATCAAACAAATAATCCACAAAGTGAAATAAACGGCGAAAGAGACTGGTGCATCAATCGGTATCGCGCGAAGCTTCCGCGTATGAAGAACCGAGAGCGGCTGCGATACTGCAATTGACTAGCTTCACAATCTGTTCGGTGATTTTATAGTCGAATAATCGGGCAATAAAATCGTGTCGATAGGGCCTGTGCCGAGATTCAAAAGCTGAAAATCCGCCGCAGGCGTACGCTCGCCTACCGGCAATTGTACTTGTACACATACAGCACATATCGCCGCTCGACTACGGTGAAATACATGAAGAGCGTGAGAGACACACACAATCATAAATTCCCGGGGGTTTGGCTGACGGGCCGGCAGCCGCGGCGGGGCGGCGGCAGGGGGGGGGGGTTCTGTGGGGGATTGGGGGGTTGGACAGGAATAAAGCTCTCGCTAGCCTGCTCACGGTACTTCGCTCGCGCACAACGTGGCGCAGAGCGTGGATCTACATTGGATGATATCAAATTACGATCGCGGGAGATTGTACGGTGAAGGTGGGAGGAGGAGGGGGGAGATTCCCTCGTGAAAGAACGAGATAGAGTTCCAGGTATGGAAATGTGGAGGAGAAGTAAAACAGAGAGACGATCAAGTTGCGGTGAAAGTAGCCGAGGACGCACGGCAGAGTATAACGACGGGCACCAAAGTTGAACGGGAAGTGGGGAGGGGGGTGGTTCGGGGGTGGCTTTGGGGCTCGACTCTAATGCAGCGGCGAAGTCGAGAAATAGAGGAAGAGTCATTTGTACCACGAAGCGCGAGGTCGCGCGGTGGTTGCGTGCGCCCTCGGCGCAACCCTCTGTCGTTCACACGCTCGCCACCCTTTCAACTTCCTCGATCGGGCCGGGCGAGTGAGAGGGCGAACGAGCGATCGGCGAGGGGGGGGGGGGGGGTTGCTCGTCTGGATAACTTTTATCCGTTTTACGAGCTGATTCTTGATTGAATCCTCGTCGCGTTTCAAGGCTGGCGTCGATGAATTGTGCGCCGCTGTCGTCGAGTCAGGCGAGGAGACCGTTTTGCGTCTCCCTGGAGACGCGGAATTGTTTGGCGATAATCTCTCATTCGATTGGCGCCGCAGACACCGCCGACACCGCCTCCGCATGACCGAATCGACTCGGGAGGACTCTCCGTCTTCCCGAGGCGCTGCATTTTACGGAGCTTCGTGTATCCGGCTCGTGGTTGATGCGATTTATTTTATTTAAGTAAATTCTCACATTTCGCGGAGTAATCGAGAGTAACGGCACGCAGCGGAATGCCAGCGGGGTTGGATAAGAGGTTTGAAATTATTCTACCGTCCCGTGATACGCCGGTCGCTTCGGTGCAGTCGTCTCGATAATGAAGCTAAACGTGGTTACATCCTGTCTCACATTTTGTACAAAAGCTTCTCTCTGCGTTTTTTTTTTTTTTTTCTCCGGGTCCTCCATCGCACTGGAAGCCTCCAGCCCGATTTTTTTTTTCTCCATTGCGATGATGTGCATTCGACCGAACTCGAAATCCGGCTAGGGTCTAGGGCTGCTGCCGCACGTAGACGCTCCTGCGAGATCGTGAGCGCATCAGCTCGCAGCCGTAATGCTTCTCCAGGGCTGCAGAAACAATGACGAGGGCGGGAGCTACCCGGGACCGGCTTTCAGATCTTCGCGAAGTGATTGAATCAATTCTTGAAAAGAAGACTCTCCGCTTCTCCGCAAGCATCAATCGCATTAACCTCCGCAGTTCAAGCAAAAAATAAAGAACAAAAGGAAAAAACCTCGTTCAACACTCAGCGAAGAGATGAGAATTCTCGGAGCAACGCTGAACCGGAGAACGAATTGCCGGCGGGCTTTGGAGGCTGTCGTCATAAAATTGTTATGAATCCCGTGCAGTGCTCGAGTATCATACCGAGCCTCTCGTCAGAGCCGACGTCACGATCTTCCTCGATACGGAATCCGTCGAGCAATCGCGGAAACGCGGAAGTCACCAGACGCAACCCGCGCCAGCGGATCGCCTCGAGTCTCTCAATAAGCTCCGTCGCCCTTTCGACAATCAACTCGCTAACCCTTGCAATTCCCCGACAATCCGTTGGAATCACTTTGCGTGCTTCCCGCGAACGAGCACCCGCCGGGTCGTGGAGGGGCTTAGAGCACCGATCGGAATAACCGTATGCGCGCCAGTTTGCACAGAGCTCTGTCAGGATTCTTTTTCCCCGACGCTTCGGCATTCATCCAAATCATTTCAACGATTAAAACACCTTCCATGGTTTGTCTTCGCATCCACTCGGGGCTCCGCCGCCGTGCGACCCTGTCGACTCCCGACTACTTCTGATTTACTTTTCCGTGTCTCTGGATTTTTCATTTCCCATTATTTCTTGTTGTTTTAGGTTGTTTGCTCTCACCGTTGCGTCTCGGAGTTTCATTTCTGTTTCCTTGCTTTTATGCCACCGAGATTGATCGTCGTGTTTTTCCTGTCTGGTGCTCTTGGGGGGGGGGGGGGGGGGGGGGGGAGTACGTAATACACATAACTTTCTCTGGCTCTCCGTTTTTAGCTTTATCGCGAAACGATGACGAACAACACAGTAACAAATGCAGGTAAACGCAGGCAAGAGCGAACGGCTCATCCAACGACGCAACGACAAGCGAAACAGGTCGTTATTGGCAGAGGAATAGTCAAAGATTCAGAGCTACCGAGATATAAACAGAGTATCCCTGTCGATTGCTAATTATTCCTCCGGAGGCGATTCTCTCGTGATTGTAAAGTATTCACCGTCATTATCTCTGACGACACCCACAAAAGTGCCTCTAAATAAAATTGACCATCCCTCCTTTATTGTACGCTATCCGTTGAAACATTCCTGATAGAACTACGCCCCAGGCTATAATTAAAATTAATCGATAAACGCACTGTGGGAGCTACGAAGACAACAGCGGCTATCAGTTTTTTTTCTTCTTTTCGTTATATTCATCTGACTATGACACCAGTTAAAAGCGACTCCCGTTTGAGAATGATAAAATTGATCATTTGAACACCGAAGACTTTCAGGTGTTTCTTTAGTTGAAACGGTCGGGTCTGACCGATGGCAGGGTTTCTGAGGTTGTCCAATATGAACCCCGATCCATATAGGGTAGAGCGGGGCAAAATGGGGCAACGAGGCAAAACGGGGTTTTTGGGCAAAACGTCATTTTCCAATAATTTTTGGATGCCCGAATTCGCCCTATCGGATACATCAGGCTTTTCTGCCCAGTTTTGCCACCTTGTCCGATCCAAAAATGATTGGAAAATTTAGTTTTGCCCAAAAACCCCGTTTTGCCCCGTTGCCCCATTTTGCCCTGCTCTCCCCTATCATTGATGCGCGTCGTAATCAGGGTGGGCAGCTTTGACCACTTTTACCCCAAACATCGCATCGCGCTCGTGGCATTGGAAGTTCCAGAACAAGAGTGAAAATGGGAACAGCGGTGAGGAATGACGAATTCTGGGTCCGCAGTGACGAAACGATGGCAGGCAAAACGAGCGAGTACGGTTAGCGTGGAATCTACCGAGGCAAAGGGGGAGGGAGGGGGGAGGTTAGCTAGTTTCGCAAGAGTGGATTGCGGAGCGGTGAGAGGCGGACCCGGTGCAACTGGAACAGCAACGAGAACGGGTCTCCCCGCCATCGGTAAATCAATCCCGCGGCAATAGATGTTTGCAGGCGGCAGCCGTCAGCGTATGAAAATTAAAACGGTATATCACGCAAAATCTGGTTAGAGGAGAGCGGGGGCGAGTGTGAGGAAGCTCGGGGGCGGCGGGCAAGAGTCGCGGAGAGCGGGTGAGAGGAACGCTCTAAGGGAGTATTATTCGAAGGGCGCTCTCGCCGGTTTTCCCGGCGAGCCACCACGAGTGCACCTCTCTCTAACCCCGGCGCTTTCACGCGCCCGCGTATGTGTGAGACCGCCGGTTAGTACGTGGAAAATCTACGCGACAGCGCTGGCTGCATGGGGAGGCACGGGAGCGCACCCCTCGCTGCCGCAGCAGCCGTCCCTGTGCTCCTGCGTGTTCCGCAGTTCCCTCGGTGTGTCGCATATTTCATTACCCCGCGACGGGGAACCGGAGAGTTTCCACGGGGATACGCGCACTCTCGGTATGCATTACGAAACCGACGCTTTTCGTTACACTCGCGAATTTTACCGGGAACCGCGCGGAGCTTATCTTTGCTGGAAGCTCTTCGTCCCGGCGGATCGGCGTCGAATTTACACCGTAGGCACCCGACGCACCCCGTTACATTGTTGCCATGTTCCCCCGATTGCTCCCACGCGTAATGAGCAACACGCGCCTATGTTGCCTCATTAAGAAACAAAAGAAAGCACACCAAATAAAAAAAAACGCTCGAGACGAAGGAAAAAAAAATCCCATTTTAAAAATAACAAATTTTTCTTTTGAAATCTCACTTTTCGAATAGAAATGAAGTACCGGAAGTGACGTATCACTTCCGATTTGAAACCGGAATTTTTCGACCGGAAGTTATGTCATACCGGAAACAAGTCACTACCGTTCGAAAAATGAGATTTTCAAACCGGAAGTGACGTCAAGAAGAAAATGTATAATATTTTCTGCCAAGCAATGGCGCTGACCGTCGGCTTAGCTCTGGCTACCCACTAAAAATATGTTAGTAACCAAATTGTATGGGCAATTCGGTTACTAACATGTTTTTCCAATGCGGTATAATCGAGTATTTTTCCGAAGGATTCATTAAAACTTCCAAGCTCCACTTTCTCCCCCTGCCCTCTCGCTCACTTCGAGACTTTATAATGATTAAAGTGGAGACGCGAGGGGCATGAACGAACGCGGTCGAGAGTTCGAACGCGGTGAATTCGGAAGAGAAAGGCTATCGGTTCACCGAGCGAATTAGCCTCCGAGGCGGGTATAATCGCGAGGAATAAAATTTACCTTGGCGTCGATCATGCTTGACTTTGTTCGGCTGTGAGTAATGTTGAGCCGCCGAAAGTAAGAAGGGTGGTAAAAACGCGATCGACGTAGCTCAGCGGTTTCGTCGGTTAGCCGCGGTTTTGCGGTCTGTGACGTTGCGGAAAATATCTCCGACACGCCGAGCACGCATCGCGAAATTGTTGGAAATTGTGCCGGTTTGAAATGCGGGTACGGTGATTAACGTCGCGGAGTCGGTCCTGGAAGACTTCCGCCGTCACGCTGCCGCGCAGTCCGTCTCGGTCTCCTTTATTTAATTGAATAATTAAGGGACGTGGTTTCGAAGGCGACGCGTCGCAGAAGAGGAGCCAAGCCGCAAGACAAAGATCCGGCGGCCGAGGAGCCTCGGGGTAAGGAAGAGATGAGAACGACGTCGCGACACACGGACGCTTTCAATGTTCCTCCACCACCGGCGAATTCTCCTCTCAACTCGACGGAGCTACTCGCGCTGCAGCCCTGAACAGACCCGACGTGTTTCGCAGCTTCCATCCGCCATGATTTCAAACCAACGGATTTTCGCTTACTCGCATCGTTCCTTTTCCTGCTTCTTATTGTTTATACTTTCTTCCGCTGCTGCACGAGCTAATCTCACGTGAGCGAGTCTTCGCCTTTTTCATTATTTCTTTTATGTCATACACCCGAGTAGAAATTTTCGAACGTTACATCGGGCCCTGATAAGGCCTTATCAGGCCCTTGTCAGGCCTTATCAAGACCCTACACTGAGAAAAAGGATGGTATTTCCTACTATAGCGAATAGTTCCCAGGGGGACGTCTATATAGATCGGGTAAAAGTGGGGAATATGGCCCGGTCCATATATCATTGATTTACGTGTTAATCGAGGTGCGACATATTCACCACTTTTATCCTATAGATAGTTTGTGATAGTATATAGGGTAGAGCGGGGCAAAATGGGGCAGCGGGGCAAAACGGGACATAGGGCAAAACGTCATTTTTAAATAATTTTTGGATGCCCGAATTCGCCCCATCGATACATCAGGCTTTTCTGCCCGGTTTTGCCACCTTGTCCGATCCAAAAATGATTGGAAAATTTAGTTTTGCCCAACTGCCCCGTTTTGCCCCGTTTTGCCCCGTTGCCCCATTTTGCCCCGCTCTTCCCTACTCAATTGATTAAACTATAATTATAATTACAACTATAATTTTTGATCATTGTCGTAACTGTAAAATGTAGACGTCCCCCCTGGGAACTATTTACTATGTAAGTTTTTCTCAGTGTATCAGGGCCCGATGTAACGCTCGAAAATTTCTACTTGGACAAGCTGTGAGGTGGGTGTGGAGTGATAATTGTTGTCTGCTAAAATTCGCAATATTGGAGGTGAGAGAAGTTTCGACAGTTTATATTCCGTTATAGTCCGTCTCGGTCTCCTTTATTCGATTGCATAATTAAGTGACGCGATTTCGAACGCGACGCGTCTCAGAAGAGGAGCCATGCTGCAAGGCAAAGATCCGGCGGCCGAGGAGCCTCGGGCTAAGGAAGAGATGAGAACGACGTCGCGACCCACGGGCGCTTACGATGTTCCTCCACCGACGGCGAATTCGCCTCTTCGCTCGAGGGAGCTGCTCGTGCTATAGCCCTGAACAAACCCGACGTGTCTCGTAGCTTCCATCTGCCAGGATTTCAAAGCAACGGATGCTTGCTTACTCGCCTCGTTCGCTTTCCTTTTTCTTTTTGTTTACTTTCTTCCGCTGCTGCACGAGCTAATCTCGCGTGACCGACTCTTCGCCTTTTTCATCCTTTCCATCCGTCTTTCTTTGCCATACTGCGAGGGGTGGGGGGACGATGATAACCGTTGTCTGCTAAAATTTGCAAATATGGGCGGTAAGAAAAGCCTCGAAAGTTCATTAATCCAACACCCAGAAAAATAATTGTACTTAAATGTATTTAATTTAAGTAACTATTTATTTGAACTTACTAAATAATTATTTGCGGGTCACCCTTCAAATAATTATTATTTTTCTGAGTGAAGAACTCATCTATGGGGTGGAAAACCACCCCAGACTCTGCCAATTGTTTGCCAATTTTCGTTACGTTTTGGGCTTCAAGTGTGATTTTCTCCCCCTAAACTTGAATAAAATCAAATTTGGATTCTCTTTACTAAAAGAAGAGATTCAGGTGTGGAAAACTCCATTTACTGCTCATTAGGATTCTCGTACGTAGAAGAAACGCGTGGGGTCGATATCTACCCTACTCATGAGTTACAAGGTAGAAAAAATGATACACGAGGTGGAGGGTTAATGCGTTTTTGAAGTCTTGCTGACAATTTGGCGCACACAACTGTTACACCTTCACGACGGGTTTGGATAAAAAAGAGAAGGGTCATTTTTTATTTGGTATTAAATTAGGTCATTTTTTTGTATTAATAAGATGACAATTAATTGAGACCCATTTTCATTTCGAGTATTTTCATCCCGCGAAGTCCAATATTTCCTGGTTATAAAATTTCGATCACGCCGATGTAAAAATGTCGTAAAGTTGAACAAGGAACTCGATTCGTCGGATACTGTGCTATTATTCCCTTAATAAAGCGAATATTAAAGGTAGAACTATAGGAGGACTCGCCAGGAGCTGATTAACCCCCTACTGTACAGAGTAACGAGCGGCTTAATAAGCGAATCTACATAATAAGTGGCAGGTGTCCCGGTGAGCATATCCCGGTCCCGGTCTACTGCTTTCGGCAGTACATCGGAGCCCCTCGTTATTCAATATTTTCCGAGTCCCCGCGGAGCCCTCTTGCTTCTCAAAATATTGTCGCCAAATATAGACGGACTTGGGAGCAACCCGGGAATAAATTTTGGGAACGTATCCATCAAGACGACAAACGAGCGTGAAATGAGATCTTTTATCCAACAGTTATAAATTTCTCCGAAATTCTTCCTGTTACTAAACAGACTCGATAAAAATTACATATCGGCTCATTATAAATGCACCTGCACGAGCGACGAATATCGCGACTTTTCACAGAACCATCCGATACGATCGAGAATCTGATATAGAGGATAATAAATGAAAATCAAATTTTTTAAAATATGCGCGAAGATAATCGCGACAAATTCGTAGTTGTATCTGCAAATACGGTTTCCTTTAATTTTTTTTTTTTTTTAACCGACATCCTCAACGGGCTTCGCGACGACAGACATAATTGACGTCTATTAACGTCCAAAAATAATGGTTCTTTTTTAGCTTCTGACCCGAGTACCCGGTATGAAATATTGAGCAAGTAGACCGAGTAGTTGAATAAGTGACCGATTTATCATCGGTGTAGAAAAAATATATCGAGAATGTAAATTTCCTCAAGATAACTTTTCTTTTCGGGTATGACGTACATTCTGGAGCGGGATAGAGTCGAGAGTTATCCTCAAGATACCGTTCGGTTCGCCGTTTCACGGATACGTCCAATACGGAAACGCCGTTAATTAGATGTACGTAGGTATGTGTGCCGAAGGGACCGTTACTGTGTACGTACGATTTCAAGAGGGGCTTGCTCTACCGGTATCACTGTTGCAGTATAACTGTATGGAGTAACAGCCAGAACCGGCAGCGGCAATGTTCGTGACGCCGCAAGCCAGTGCGTACGTACGTGCGGAACTAACGTACGTACCATCCTCCGGAGGAATCCTCGCGCTAGTTTGCCCACATATACATCCCAGTTCGACGCCACTCAGAGCTTGGGTGGCGGAATAACGAGCAACTGCGGGACGAAAGAGACGGAGAGGGAGAGAGCGCGCCCGAGTAGGTGAACGAGCCAGCCATCCAGCTGGAGCAGTGGAGCTCGAACGAGCAGTCGAGGAGCTCCGAGTCTGGGAGCTCCGGGCTCGATCCGGTGCCACTGCATCTGGCGCTGTCTCTCCTTCCTGCATCTAATGCCCGTGCCCAGGCCATTGCGATACTCGGGGTTCACAAGCGCAAACTAGCAGATCTCGCGTTCTCCACTTTGCACATGTGCCCGAGAAACACTGCATAAGCAACTTGTACCCGCCACTTCCCTTCAATCGCCACGGTTCCCCGGCATAATTTCTACTTCGTTCCTCCACATCTTCCACCACTTCAGCATTCTATTTGGGGGAAATGGCACTCCCATTATGCTAAAGCAGACCCTCGACTCCCTCTCGACGTTTGCCTAGTGCGAATCGTCATCGCCAGCTGTCGTCATCTCGACGTTATTAGTACCTTGACGATGAGCCTGCATACTTTACGTTGCCCGCAGTGATACGGCGAGCAGCGGGCTTCCTGACTGATCGAGGCACCGTGAATCACTCGAGGAACCCTCGACGTAGCTCCGCCTAGAGCTGTAATGAGCAATGTGGACCATCTCGATCAACACGCAAATAAACGGTAAATGAACTGGTCCATATTCACCTCTTTCATCCTTGCTGTAACGTGGCGATAGTTGCAAATACACCGGGGTGACGCGTCGGTGGCGTCGCTCCAGGTGGCGCAGTGGACACGGGAAAGTCATTAACAGGCTAATTAAGGGGCACGCGACCGAAAACGCTTTGTTGGTAATTAAAGACTGCTGCTAAGAGGGCTCTCCCTCGAACGCTCTAACTATGGGAGTTGTTACAACTCCGCGCACAGTAACGGGCTTTGGGTAACGCGGCGGACAGACCTTTGCCTCGCCGTTACAGTCGTGCCGGTTGTGTGGAATATAATAATGGTGCATTATGAATAATAGACGCCAGACTACCGGCGAGGGGTTCCGAAGTTCGATGGAGTTGCCTATAGTCGTGACTGCGGAGATAGCAGGGTAGATAATGGCAAGAAACGCAACGGCGATGTCACCGGCTGCCACGCTCGACACCGCGATAACTGTGGACACGTCTTTAGTATTTCACTGCTATCGCAAGAGGGCGCGATTGTGTGGGATAATAATGAGATTTTCTATCAGCGTTATCGTGGAGAATGTATTTCAGCGCTTTGCTCCTCAAAGGGAGGCTCTTTGAGTCGTGAGAGCCCTCAGTATGCGAGTGTTTGTTCGGATGACAAATTCATTGCTTACACCTTCGTCCGGATGTCTGCAGCGAGCTGTCTTCGTGTCCAGCGAGCCGCTCGACATACAATTCTCATTATCCTAATTGCAGAGTCACTCCCGCTGCGACGATTCCCGCCAACGTCCTTCCTTCCTTTCTTAGGACCTTTCTGGTATGTGTGAAATGCAATCAACGCGCGTTTTGTCAAATCCGCCCCCGAGCTCTAGTAATTCAGAATAATTGCGAAGTGCGTCGGTGCATAGGGTAAAAGTGGTGAATACGGCCCACCTCGATTAACACGAAAATCAATGATATATGGACCGGGCCATATTCCCCACTTTTACCCTAGCTTCGACGACGAGTCCCTGGAAGATCCCTGGGACTCCTCGGCTGCCTTTGCCGGGTTCCAGACGGGTCACCATCGCCGATTTTCCGTAACACAACTAATACCGTCTTACCTTCCCCGTACGAAGCTTCGATAAGCCATGCGATCACGCGATCGCGAAACTAGGCCCGGTACCAGAATGCAACGGACCGTTTCACTCTCATAAATTATCGTTTGTGCATATTGTGGCAACGCTCGGAATCTTCAAACGCTTCGGACCGCCACTTGGGTATTTATATAACGCCAAAATAAACCATGCATATGCATTCCCACTGGGAGCCTTCGGACGGATAGCCGTGCCGAAGTCCGGGACTCCGCCTACGCTGCGATTCCTACGATTCCGCTTTCCGCGGCTCGGAATTCGGCGCACCGCTGACAAAGTCCACACGAGGCGAGTAATTTCGCGATCGGCGAGGATATGCGTCGAATTATCGCACGAAAGCCACCGCTGTTACCGAAGTGAATCGGGAGAATCCAGTTGGCGCCTGCGTCATTGTTGCTCGATCATCTATAAATCCGACGAACCGCTCGTGCTAATTAACCAACTGCTGCGTGTTGCTCGATCCACCGTTAAACTGCGGGAGTTGGTGTAGCAGTGGTTGAACCATTGTGTTGGGTTAACGTGTCGCACATCTTCTTCGTTCCACCGCACGGAACCTGGAGAACACACGAGACGCTCGAAAGCCCGGTGAGTTATTCGCCTACCTGTGACAATGAGATGTTATCTGCAACGGCATTGAGGGTGGCGGAGACGACGTGTGGCATACACAGTGCACCGGCATGCGGCCTCGATGTAGCGCGTCCCCGCACGGCGGGGCATGAAACAGCGGTGGATGTCGGGCGGAACGGAGACCGATATCAAAACACGCTGGGGGCGCAGTAACTAAGCGAGCCTGTGCCGAGCAACAGAGGGTGGCGAGCCGAGGAAGTACGGGGTGCTACCCGGCTATCGATGTTCCTAATGCCGGCAAGGGTCGTTGCGGTGGGTCAGGGAGCAAAAGAACGTCGGCCGTCGACGCCGTCGAGGAGAACCCGCGACGAGCCAAGCGTCACTATTCCTCGGACGAGAGGGTCGGAGGACAGAGATCGTGCAAGGAGGAGAGGCTCACCGGCTCTCCTGCCGGGACTCTCTATAATGTATTATTACGGGTAGAGCAGAGCCCCGTTTCCTTCGCTATCTACCTGTACGATACTATATATAGTATAAGTCTACTGGTAAGGCAAAGACCCGTAGACTTGTTTATAGGACAACGAGGAGAGGGCCGCGAAGGTGGAGAAGTTGGAGCACGACGACGACGTACCACCTTCGGGACTGTCATGACACCGCCACCCTCGCCCTTACCACTATATTCAAGAGAGACCAACGACGCGCCATGCGACAACGACGAAAGCGGAATGCATTACCTCTCGGTATAACTCTTCGCCAAGGGCTACCACTCCTCGGTACTCAGCACCGCCACTCAAGTATCTCTGTAGCCGTATCGCAGCGCGGTGCAGGACTTTATAAATGCGCTCCGGGCCGAATAAGGGTCACCAACACAGAGAACTCCCTCCGAGGAGAACAAGAATCGCTCCGAGGCAAAGCGTCGAGAGAGCAGCGAACGGCAGCTTTTTCGCTGCTCGGGTTCAACCGGAAGCTCGCACTAGGCCTATCACCTGAATTATATCGCGTTGCCTCGGTAGAAAGTATCTTGCGCTATAGGATAACGCTCTCTAGAAACGTACCCTAACAAAATCTGGTGTTTATTTATGTAGACCGTGTACTTTCCGTATTGGATCTTCCAAAAAGTTGGGAAAGTCATCGACGACGGGGACGGAGAAACAGTTCGAACTCGGGAGAAAAGTTTAAGTCTATATACCTCTGATGCCGGGTGGAGGTGAACAAGAATGCGCTAGAGACAACCTACCTATAACCGCACCTATACCTACTCGACGGCCAAGTAGAGGCTGGCGATCACGAGCCTCTCGCGAAAGCAATCGATCTATTTTCTTTACATTTCGCGTTCCCTCACAGTTTTGCTTCAGCGCTTCCTCTTTTCTTAATTGCGACAACCTCAGTGTTTGTTTTATCTCGGAGACATGTGGGCAGATCCGCATACCAAGATAACGAATTACAGCGGTTCATTAGCGATCGGTAGGGGAGAGCGGGGCAAAATGGGGAAACGGGGCAAACCGGGGTTTTTGGGCAAAACTAAATTTTCCAATCATTTTTGGATCGGACAAGGTAGCAAAACTGGGCAGAAAAGCCTGATGTATCCGATGGGGCAAATTCGGACATCCAAAAATTATTGGAAAATGACGTTTTGCCCAAAAACCCCGTTTTGCCCCGCTCTACCCTATACGAAAAACTGAGAACTTTAAATCAAAAGTCAACCAGATCTGTCGCGATGATTGGCTCGAAACGGGAATACAACATCGTCAGACATACACGAGGTCTCCTGCCCCAGCGAGAGTAAGGTGGCAACCGCCACCGAAGTCGCTGCAGCAAAGGTTTCCGGTGTCGGCCGCGTTTACAGTAATATGTATCGCGGAGTGGTCGTGCATGCCAACAACGAGCTCCCTCGGGTATCTGAGGAATAAGGAGTCTCATTGCATCCGCGAGGACATCTGCGCTTGGCTCGGCTTTCACACAAAACCCGCGAGTGGGGAGAGATTCCTTTCGCAACTATCCCCATTCCTCCGTTGGCGCAGAGCGTACGCGTGTACAGCCGGCGGAGTCTCGGCTGCACATAGTGAATACCTACTGCCCCGAACCGGCAGAGGCCATTGCCGACTTCCATAAAGTCCGCCTTATCGCCCGGCCGGAGCTAGCTGGCTCGCCGTGTCCCGCCGCCCAAAAGCCCCAACCTTCGCTACTCGTTACGCGGACAAAGGATGAAGATTTTGAATTTCGGTAGGCTGATATCGCGCCTACGGTCGCGGAGCTTCCGGGTCAGGGGAACAATGTCGCAGTGCAATCGCAGATGCTCGGAATTGGAGCGAAGGAGCCAACAGCTCAGACGCACAGTGGACCGGGAGAACGTACGATTGGAGAAACCCTCGCACTTGGCGCAGAAGGAAGTCAAGACGGAAAAAGCTCCTCGCGAAGAGTCGCAACGCGCCCTGGAAGGGGTCGCAGGATCTTCGCGGGACTCCGGCAGTCGAGGAGCCCGAGGACTTGCATCGTGAAGTTAATGTACCGATGGCAGTGGTAGTAAGCGTCGTAATAGTAGTAGTGGTCACGTGCGTTAAAACCGGACAGGACGTTTCGCTCAGCTGGCCGTTATACTCCTCGGTACTGGCGAGTTTCCGGCCACGGGGCAATCGCGAACCGAGGCCCCGGACTCACTCCTGGGAGTTCTTTAATGACCTAACGGGCAACGTGCACAATCGTTATTTTTACGAGAGAGAGAGAACGCGAGCTCGTCGTCGTCGACGTCGGGCTAGTATCGGAGCCAGCCGGCTGGCCAACCCCTGGCCCGCTTTGGCTCGCCGACTCACCCCCCGGCTTCCCGGGCGTCACTCCTCCTCGTCTCGTAGGTGTTTCACGATCACGAGTCTCCGACTGGCCGTGCCACCTAATACCGCGTGCTGTGCTCTTCTGGTAACTCCAAGCCCGCGAGCCTCTCGTTTCGAAATTAGTCATCGCAGAAAGTACCTCGTAAATCCGTAAGGAAGATAATTATTCTCGCGGCTACCGCACGCTCGACTCGCTCTCTCACCCCTCCGTTGCAACCCTTCTCACTTTGCGCCGTCTCCCTCATGCGCACGTAGCACACTTCCGCCATCGCGGCATTCCATCGAAAATAACGCGTTCGTTACGGTGAGCACGAGCTCCGAGGGCAATGAATAATAGCCTCGGCTCGATTCCACCGCGTCCCCGGTCAGCTTTTCTCGGTACGAGGCTTCCAAGTACTTTGCATACAGATTTTTCTACGGTAATACTTATACCCTGCCAGTCCGGAGTCACGTAGCATAAGAAACGATACCCTTTCCGATCCGCGGACCGAAGTGCCACAGGATTGATTGGCTCGCTTCGGGTGAAGCTCGGGATGGGGAAAAGCGATGGACTAATAACGAACGAGGTTGGCGACTCGGACTGGTATTGGGCGAGGGCACACGGGAAAGGTTGGCATGTTGCGCATGGCACGGGACTAGTATGCGGAGAGACAGAGCCTAGCTGGAATCGTAGTTGCTCGAAACGCGAAAGCGACAGGTGTACCGAAGTGCATTGTCGCAAGCGAAGCACGAAAACTGCGGAGGGTCTCGTCGCTGCGGGCGTAGGCGCTGAGATGAGAGCCCAAATCTGCCCAACCAGGGACAAATGGCTCCGCTGAGACATTTCTCTCGCAATATGTGTCCGGGGAAAATATCCCGAGATCGTAGGAGTTGCCAGGGAAAGGTGCCGGCAGTCAGGACCTAATATACATCAGAAATTCTAGTCCTGAATAAAGAAAGCGACTTTGAACCACATTTTGGCCGATGGGCAAAGCTTGCGCCTCGTGAACGTGTGGTCCATGGTTGTATCGTCAATAATTGTCCATGTATTCAATTGAATGTTATTTGCGGAATCGTCGCAAGCGGGTATCGAAAGTGCATACGATGCATCGTGAAAGACGCCAATCAGGATCTAATTGAATCTAAGCGAACCACATTTTGGCCGATGGGCAAAGCTTGCGCTTCGTGAACATGTGGTCCGTGGTTGTATCGTCAATAGTTGTCCATGTATTCGATTGAATATTGTTTGTGGAATCGTCGCAAGCGGGTATCGAAAGTACATACGACGCATCGTGAAAGACGCCAGTCAGGACCTAATATATACATCCGAAATTCTACTTCTGAAAAAAGAAAGCGACTTTGAACCACATTTTTGCCGATGGGCAAAGCTTGCGCCTCGTGAACGTGTGGTCCATGGTTGTATCGTCAATAGTTGTCCATGTATTCGATTGAATATTATTAGCGGAATCGTCCTAGTCAGGACCTAATATATACATCAGGAATTCTACTTCTGAAAAAAGAAACCGACTGTGAACCACATTTTGGCCGATGGGCGAAAATGTGGTTCACAGTGGGCCAAAGCTTGCGCCTCGTGGACAGGTCCATAGATGTATCGTCAATAGTTGTTGTCCGTATATTCGATTGAATATTATTTGAGGAATCGTCGCAAGCGGGTATCGAAACTACACGCAACGCATCGTGAAAGACGATGATCGAGGTCGGTGAGAAACAGCTCGTGGTGATTCAGCGAAGCGAATTTGGGAGGGTTGCTCCCGGCGTGATATCGATTCAGATTCAGTTTCTTCCCCCCATCCAGCCAGAAGTCAGGGCTCTCGCCAAGGAAGATCGCACTGTGCAGCACGAACCCATCCTCCCACGGGAGCGAGGAGTTAGCCGAAGTCGCGTTGCGCACACCGACCGGCAAACTACCGTGACGGTTAAGTAACTGGAACGAAGCCGCCAGCGAGCTTTCGCAAACGCAAGCGTCAGGCCGTAACGGCATGGGGTTTCTCGGAGACACGAAACCAGTTTCCTTTAAATAAATGAAAAAAAAATCGACTGTTTCTCCGCCTCGACTGTTTTTGACTGTATTAGCGATAATTAATTCGCTCATACCGATTGTTGGGTCAAAGGTGACCTACGAATGACGCGTCGTCCCGACACGTTTCTTCCGACGGAGGAAAGATGAAATAGTAATCTTTCCTCCGTAGGGAGAAAAAAGCCATTCGAATTCTGCATTTGCGCGATGACTTCGGTTCGCTGTAGTGTCTTTTCAAACTCTCCGGCGACAGTAACGAGGCACTCTCTTTTTTTGACCTTCTTTCGAAAGAAGATATCTGTTGCCATGGAAAAAAAGGGCGGAGGTAGCGAGCAAGATGTAAAAAAAAAGAAAAATCCATGTACACCGAGTACCCTGTGTGCCGGTGTATAGCTGGTGGCGTTATGCTGGTGGCTTCCACCCCGGCTCATATTTTTACGCAGACTCTCCGCGACGCGTTTCTCGAGAAAATGGAGAACTTTTGGGTGCATTATGCGAGTACCAATTAGGAAGCGGTTTTGCGCAGCTTCCGCCGCTCCGGTACGAAGGACGAAGCAGCAAGCAGCCAGAGTTTCTCTGTGGAAAAAAAAATCTTGCCCTGCGAAATTGAGAAGCTTTCGTAATGCAGCGGAGGAGGCTGCACGCGGTTAATAGCGGTGATGGTGATAGTTGATGCCTGCTGCAGGAAAGGCTCTCGGGGCTCCCGACTGAGTGGAAAGGATCGCGATACTGGTGTGTGTATTATAAGACACCCTGCACAGTGTCATGAGCGTCATAGAAACGTAGAACAAGGTGGAAGAAAAGAAAGAATAAGGAAGACAAAGGTGAACGAGCCTCCCCGTGTATATGCACTTTCTTGCTGTGGATATTTTTCCTCTCCGTGGCTTGTCTGCAAATAGTTTGTAAGCTCGGGGTCCCACGCAAAAGAGAGCAGTCGTCGAGAGAAATAAGATTTGCACCCCGCAGAATCGCGGCCTCAGCAGCGCAGGAGTTCAAGGAACGGGCGTAGCAGCGAAGCCGGCAAGTGCAACCCTTGTACTCTTCCTCGCACTCTTCATCCCTCACTCTCGACAGACCAACGCTCGAGACGTTGACAAATTTATGCAAATTGAAGGTTTCAGCGCTTAAGGTGGTGGATGGATCTGGGAAACGGAGAAACCCCGTAACCGAGAAAAAGCGAGAGACGGAGGGTAAAGTAAGAAGCAAAGGTGGGAACCCCGAGTCTGGATCTCAAATGATGAAACTGTTCTGTGATGTAAATAAAAAAAATTGAAAAAAAAGTGTCGGATACCGTGCGATAGTTCTCAACTTTGTTTGGAATTTATCTCGAATTTTTCCTTACATCCTTATATGATTCACTTGAAATTTGGTATCCATGATTTTGAATTTCTGAATTCTGAGTTCGGATTCGAATTCAGCGACGCAAAATACCACTAATTATGAAGTTTCAAAAACATCGGTTGGTTATTAATGCATTTTTTTCTGAATTGAAAGACCCTTTGAAGGCCCTTTGAAGCGCGGTTCTCACCTGTGATAACTGTACTTTAAAGGGTTAAAAAGATCCACAGAGTTTCAGAGACTTGAATTGAAGACTTGTCAAGATCAAATTCAAAGCTCTTAACTTTTTGAAGTATTTCGCTTCCTATAGGCCAACATTTGCGTCAAAGCATACAACCAACCCATCAGAAGCAAGATTTTTCGAAAAGTACTTTTCGAGAAAACGCAGCGATGACCAGAATATTAGTTGTAATCCTCCGCTTGCTTCTGCCATCGCGGCAAGTCGGATCTACGGCCGACGTATGAACAGAGCAATTAACCTGAAAAATAATTCTTTTCCTTTGTCTACTTTATCTCGTTCCTTCATCCGCCCTGCTTACTGGATTCTCCGGGCGACCAGCAGCACTCGCAGCGGCGTAACTAACGACACCGACATACCCTTTAGCAGCACCAACATTAAAAATCTTCCTTTACCCCGTGTATCTCACTCTCTGCCGTTTTCTCATTCAGCGTTTTGCGCACCATTACCGGCTACTGCCGAGAAACGGCAACGGCAGTGGCGCAGTCACTTCTTTTAATTAACTCCAAGAAACATTTTTTAAACGGTGAAACTATTTCGAATGGTTAGGACACAGCCGGGCGCGACGTTAATTCTCTCCGTGACACTCGTCCCTTCTCATCCTCCCTTTCTCTCGCATACCAGCGCACTTATTCTCGGACGATGGTCCACGCTATTTTCGCCTCTTTACGGCAGTGTTTGCCGTTTTCCCTCGGCCTCAGGATACCTCTGCGTGTAGGTTAAGCGGGTCGCCGAACGACCGCGCGGCTCGACAATTGCCGAACCCACCGGCAACCTCGCACCCCCCGGTACACACAGCGCCGCACACGACGTCATAATCGAACGTGTGGATTTATGGGTCGTGATGGAGAATGTATTACCGATGACGCTAACGGTGACAAATTGACGTATCCAGAGTTTTTCCATTAAAGGTCATTCGGTACGATAAGCCAATGAAGGGACAGTTTATTCCTCCGACTGTCGAGTACGATGCACTCGACCGTAATATCTCTGTTTATATTTTCGGTGCAAATGAACAACATCGTTAGCGACCCGCGATTCGAATCATCGTACAGCAGTCACGGCATCGAGTGGACGAGCGGGGTTGCGATTTACATTCAATTTCACTGTACAAAAAATAAAGAGGATTCCAGACATTTATTTTTATCTCCATTATTAGCACCAAGGTCGTTCCTTCGAAAAATTCCAACGCGATCTTTTATGCTAGGGGTAACCTTAACGCATGGCTGGGTGAAACTTCATCTTCACATTATTTTGCGCGAGACAATTTTTTTTAATTTTTCGCATTTTTTGCAGTATTTCTCGTTTATTTGATCTAATCTTGGCTAAAGGTTATCACACTCATGCAGTTTAATGACAACCTTTTGAGATTTGTTAGCATTACGTTTACATCATTGAAGTGGGCGCGCATAACGTCACCAGTCTCCACTCCTAAAAAGTTGGTGAGCCACCATATTACGACTTTCGATCGATTTCTATGGGAATTATGGAAGTCATATGGGAAATACGCGACTTCCCGTTTGAAAATATTATTCTTCCAACAGCAATGACGTATTTCGGGTACGGCGTCATTTTCGGTCAAAAAATAAGATTTTTTTGAAAATTTCGGTCAATAAATAAGATTTTTAAAAGAATTTAAAAACTTATTTTTAAATTAAAATATACTTCAAAATGTTTAATTTCAATTCGACTAACTTCAGTTCGGCGTTTCTAGGGCTGCTTACGATAAAAATTTAATGGTTTTTAAAAACGTTAAACCTCCAATTTTCATTGTTTAAAAAATCATCTCCATATCACCCCGACTTACCCTAGTCCAGTTACTCCACGAAAGGTTCACGTGGACACGTGTAACCGTGTCCGCATGAACCTTAACGCATGAATCCCTCAACGGGAACAGGACACTCCACTTCAGAAAAAAAAGCTCTCACACTGCTCCCCACTCCGCACCCGATAAATTTGATTCCCTGCGACGATCGTGTCGAGCTGTTCGCAGCTCGGGCACGTCGCGGGTCAGATGGCTATTCGCGACTGTCACCGGAGGACAAATATTGGTCGAGCTCATTGAATAGCGCGGTGTTGCGCCGACAGGAGTAGGTCGTCCGTGATCTCATCATCGTCTTTCATTCACCGCCGCAGAGAGAGAGAGAGTAGGAGGCGGCAGCGCCGGAAAGGTCGCCGTAAGAACTTCCGGGCTCCTTGAACATTCGCCAAATACCGTAGAGGCAAACAACGCGAGATTACGCTGAGCCCTGAGCCTGTTTGCCGGGACTGAGACTGTTCCACGGCTGGTCCCCCGACTCCGCAATACCCACACTGGACGGTAACGGTGGGTGCTATACAAATCCGATTTGGCGACGAACCGCACTCACGGCCAGCTGTACCAATCCGTTTTCTTTTCTCGTCCTTTTTATTTCAAATCTGTACCGTGGAACGGCGCTCTGCCACGGTACTTTCCGCTACGTAGGGGAGAGCGGGGCAAAATGGGGCGACGGGGCAAAACGGGGTTGTTTTTGGGCAAAACTAAATTTTCCAATCATTTTTGGATCGCACAAGGTGGCAAAACTGGGCAGAAAAGCCTGATGTATCCGACAGGGCGAATTCGGGCATCCAAAAATTATTGGAAAATGACGTTTTGCCCAAAAACCCCGTTTTGCCCCGTTGCCCCATTTTGCCCCGCTCTACCCTATATCCGCGAGCCCACCCGGGGAGGAATCGTGGCGCGGGTATCTCGGATTTTCATTGGGACGACGAAATTTCACGGCTCGGCGGATCGACCACTTTTACCCGACCATACACATAATACCAAATTTCATGCTTCGTCAAACTTTGCGACGCGAAAGGCCGAGTTTTAGCGGTGAGAAAAGACGAGCGAGCGAGACCAGCACGAACATCACCCATCGTTTCGCCCATTAGCCTATGATAAATTACTCCTTTGGGCAGAGGGAGACGCGTTCGGTAGGCGGCTGCATTATACCTCCAAACCGGATGGGTATTACACGCTATAGGTCGCGCCGCGCCAGTTTGCGTCGAAAATCCATTAGGATCCCGAGATTTTGTAACCCGCCGCTTGTATACCTCTGTATAACGTGTATCACGCCTCCGTAAACCGGGTAACGCTGGCCGATGTACATCTCGATATTCGCGACGATAAAAACCGCGTTAACGCCGTCTCCGACCCAACACAGTTGTTCCGAGAAAACCATCGCGATCGTGGCTCGGCGAGTCGTATCAATTAAACCGGAATCATTCTCTCGCGCGATTCGCTGTCGCGATATCCGCTGCCGAGGCTCGCTTGTCACTGTCGCGGGCGGACGGGCCGACGATAACAAATCATCTCGGCGGAGCTAATGAAAGCTGAAAATGCTGCGGTCTCAGAGTCCAAACTTTTCTTTTCATTCGCACCGAAAAAAAAAGAAAATTGCTTTCAACGCTGTTAATCCCGACAGCGGAGAGCACACGAGGAAAATATAGTCTCACCTGGGCGCCGAGAATATTTTCTTTATTTGTATCTCGCCCGAGAAGTGAGGATGAACCGGGCAGACCAATTCACCCAATATCCCTCTCGTTTACGCGTCCCATCTTCTCGCGGAATAAAAACGGCACAATATACTGTACGGGAAAGGGGGCGGAAACTCGCATATCGCAAGAACTGGGACACCGTTGTTCGCTCAAATGGATCTCTCTTTCGTCCACCTCCGCACATACGCTTATATTATCCCAACGTATATATATATAGGGGAGGACGGGGCATAATGGAACAGCGGGACAAAACGGGACAGCGTTGGCAAAACTCAATTTTCCAATAATATTTGGATGCTCCATTTTTGTCGCGCATAGTAAGAAATAATTTCGTAAAATAGGAATACGAAGTTTCGTAAAAATAATTCTTGTTAAATAAGTGACAAACTCGTTTATTCAGGTTTGAATGTTACAAAACTGCCCTTTTATTTCTCGTGCAATTAACAATTTTAGTTTGTACTTTTGTTTGTAAACCTAGAAAATTAACAAATAAAAAATTGTGGACGTTTGTGGACAATAAGTTGTTGTAAAAAGTACAAACTTTTTTTACCGTGAGTTTCAACACCATTTTGCCCCATTTTACCATCACGACAACCATCCAAAAGTTATTGTAAAATGGCCTTTTGTCCCATTATCCCGTTTTGCCCCACCGTTCCATTTTGCCCCGCTCTCCCCCACAGAAACACAGAAGTATTCAAGCCCGCTCCATATGCCGCGTGTCTGCTCGTACACGGTCTAACGTTGAAAAACCTCCTCATCCGCCGACGCGGAGCCGAGACGCGTGTGCAGCAACAACGAGGCATGAAAACGCTCGCGCAGCATGGTGAAAACACCTCGAGCGACACTTAACATTTTTCAAACTCGTCATTAAACCGCTTCACCCTGAATTTATCATCCGTCGCGGGTGGGGTCGAGTTGTAAAGTTCCGTGTCTCGGCGCGCGAACCGTAACGCGTTCATCCGCCCACTTGCTTCGGCATTCACGTAGGAGCGTTGTGGCACAGAGCGCGAACCGGCGAAGTGTCATCGGACGACCGGTGGGCCGCGCCGTGGCCGGGGATGCGTCACAACAGCCGCGGACGCGGTCGGCCCTCCCCAGTTGCTCAAAATTTTATACCGTTAAAACCCGACACCCCTCGCCGCTGCTCCGGTTTACTTCGCTGTATTTTTTTTTATTCACTTTTTAAAAAATTCTTTTTATTTCGAATACCACGGGCGTGCGAGTGAATAATAAAAAAAATGGTGCAACACGAATATCGAAGAGATTGCCGTCACGTATTGTACTGTCCGAAGTTACAGGCACGCCAGCGTTCTCGCGTCCGCGCCGCCAAAGCTGCTCGACGGGGACGAACGCCATGGTCGAGCGGGTATGTTCGCCAAATAGTATTGCCGAATAGCCCAGAGGCGGACAGACAGTAGGCTTGTTACTCGAGTGCACCGGACACTCCGATGCACTCCGCTACCGGTAAACCAGCCGGGGTTCGATAATATAATATAAAAGTGTCGGACTCCGACAGACCAACGAAATACGCCCGATATACATAGAGTAACCACCGGTAGTTACGCCGATGAATGAGAGGCACGCGTGTGTGATGGACTCGAAAGAGCCCCGGTGTTCCGCCGCTCTCGGCGAGAGAACCAAACCCGACCGGCCGTCCGCTCATCCCCGGCAGAAATTCGGCTGTTCAATGGGCCGATAATCGGGGTTTTCGACGGGCATCGCTCCACGTCGGGGACAGAACACTCATTTTCCTCCGTGCACCCCGTACAGTGCGATACTGTACCGTAACACCGAATACTACACAAATATGCGTTTACGCACCGCGTTAGGAACATATGTCACTCTCGCCACTCCTCGCGAACTCACACCCGCGCGTTTAATCGCGCTCGAGTTTCGTTTCAGTCGAACGAATAAAATCATAGCTGCGATACTCGTACGCGCAGTTGGGGATTTTTTTTATTTATTTTGTAGTGTAACCGATTTCCAGTGCATCGGAATATGATAGGGTAGGCGTGGTCAATATGGCCCGGTCCACGTATCATTGATTTAGGGGCTAATCGGGGTGGACCGTATTCACCGGTTTTGGCCTTACGCGTCAATGGATTCCGTTTAATGGCTCTCGAGTTTCGTTTCAGTTGGATGAATAAAATCAATTCGGGACTATCGCTAGATACTTTTTTTTTTTTAGTTCGACCAATCTCCGTTGCATCGGAATGTGATACTCGTCGATGGATCGCGATACTCCTTCGCCGATTCGATTGACCGACGCGTTTCATCAGATTTCGGTGGGAGGGTCATCGAGGCTCTTGAAGAGGCCTGGAGCGCCGTCAAAAATATTTTGGTAAAATCATCAAAAAAAATTGTTGAATTAACCAATATTTTTGCTGCACCGACAAAATATTTATTTGAACGTCCCTGCCCGAACCTTTAGTCGATTCAACCGTATTTTTTATCAGTGTACGCTGCTGGGGTGAGACCTGTGGCAGAAAGTCCCAAATTTTCCAAGAATTTTTACGATAATATCTCCGAATAATTCCTATAAATCCGGTACTTGCTGTCATAGGCTGCGCCCTACTTCGCTACCACTAAGTGCTCCGATAATATCTGGAAAGCGATATAGTCATATTTACTAGATCTTTCTCTAAGTGTACTCATCGTCATCCACCGTAGGCGATTGATGCCTGAAACTATGGACAAACGATTTGCAAAGTTCCTAAGTTCGTTTGACTGTCTTGCATATCCAGCGTAGAGAGGCGGAGAATTCATTTATGAAGATTAGGGCAGCAATGTCATAGCATGTTTTCCCATCGAGAAACTTGGTTGCCATTATACCTCCAGCAGCGTACACTTGTATCACAGTTGGCCGATACTTGAAGATATTCGAGATAGTTGGTTAAGAGGTAAGTTGAGGCTTTCACGAGGACGTGTAGACGATGGCGAGTCAGTGAGGACGCGGCGATATTTGAGTACGCGGGATACGCGCATCATGCAGCTAGGGAATGAACAACAGGGGCGGGGGAGGGCTTGCTCGAGCAGCACAAACTGGGAAGGGGCCGAGAGATTCTTGCTCAAAGTTTCATCCCCAGCTCCCTCCACGCTAACATCACCAGTCCTGCGATCAGTATTACTCCCGAAGTGGCAACATAGCTGCGGGAATACCGCAAGGTTACGTGAGGGATCGTGCGGGTGACCCGTGAGACATGTACGGGGTTGCGTCTGGAGACGCTCCTCGGAAGGGTTCGCGCGATATGTATGTCGTGGGACACGTGTACGCGTACACCCAACACGGTACGGAATTCAAAGTTCCAATGCCTGATAGACGGGACGCGGCGGATGCTTGCGCGAGCACAGGACGCAACGGGAGCGAGACCGGAAGTGCGAGAGACGAGGATGCGAAATAGAAATTCGTCTAGCGACACTCTGATAAACCGTTTTCTCGTTGCCTCACATCGCGGATTCCTTCGCGTATGAAAAGTATCCGCTGTGCGGGCGTACGTCACGTAAGCACTCAACGCAAATTCTCGATTCCTCCGCGCTACGCTCTCCCTGCGGAAATGTCGCCCGCGAAACCTCGCGAAAATAAACGAGGAATCCTCGTCACCGCTGCTCCCGCATCACACCCGCTTACGTCGAGTCCGCGGAATTATGCTCGTTGAAGCGTCCCCGCGCCGGAATTGATGCGCCGTGAAGGAGCGGCGCAAATGAAGTCGGAAACGACTCAGAACCACGTTTGGGCTCGCTTAGAGGGAAAACACGGTCTCTGTCATTTTCGTCGGTACGTGAGCCATTTGCTATAAATTATAAATATATATATATATATATATATATATATACGACTCTCCTGGAAATTATTATGAACAAACATTTTTTGATAAAACGTCAGTCGTGAAAAAATAACTTTTTCAATTTTATTTTAAACCTGCGTTACAAAATGTCACGATGAAACATTGTTCGAAAAACTTTCTTCGTGATCCATTACTATCCGTCGAAATGTTTCATAATTTTTATAGATTAAAATTGAAGGTGTTTTATTAAAAATCGTTATTACATCATCGTGGCTAGTGTGGTTGGTTCATCGTGTTGCGAGCTTCCGTGGAATTTTTCTCGGTACAATAGTGGACACTCTATGGTCCGCTGTTTAGTGCACCATCCGTGTTTTAACACGCAAAGCGTCGTAATCGAAATATATGTGCGGTTATTGTTTGACCGTTTAGCATACGCATACCAAATTAATTAATTAAACGGATAAACCGTCCTCGCGGATTACCAGCCGCGGAATATCCGTGCCCGTCCCTCGCTTTATCCTGGCCCATTTCATTTCATTTCATCGGCTTCGACGAATGTCAAACATTTGACGATAGGTTTTTTTTTCTCCTCCGCTGTAATCAACGGTGATTTCACGGAGGGCCTTCCCTCCCGGCGTCGCGTGATTCTATACCGGGGTCACGTTCCGTATCAAACATTAATTACCGGATGCAACCGCATACGCCATACCGAACCGGTGGTTCAATTTGTTTCTCGCAACCGGTGTCTTCCCGTATAGATATATTTTACCCGCATCGATTTTTGTCGTTGCATCATTTTTCGTTTTCCAATTTTTTTAACAAAAATCCTTTCCGTTCCCCCTCACGGTGGCCAAAGCTGTTTCTCGTTACCGCGACGCCCCACACATGGACCAAAACACCGGCGACGATGCCCGCGCGTAATGAATCGAGCTCTACCCCGGCGCACTCCACCCCCGCTCTATACACGCCGAAATGACCGCGGCAATGAGTTTCCTGCGGTCATGGTTTAACTCTCTATACGTTGTACACGCGTTCATCGCTCCCTCGTATCGGTATACAGCGACCGTGTCTCCCGTTGGGTTGATAACACACGAGGGCGAACACTTTAACCAGAGTTTGGTACGACGAACATAGTTTTGACTGGAAACACGATAGGAGAAGAGGCTCCGGAGGTTCGCCGAGGGGCTTTTACCGAAGTCGCGAACTAAATTTGAAATGTTTCAATTTACCGGTGGATGGAGCGAGATGGAATTACTGTGTATAGCGCAAGTGAGGACGAAACCCGAGATCCGACAAGGCAAATCGACGGCGAAACCTTGGGCGACGTGAGACGAGGGGCTGTCCTTTGGGTTCCCGTTGGTTACAGCAGTTGCCGGGATTTTGCCGATCCCGTAGTTCTTCCGTTTCGTTCGCCGGCCCTTCCATACAGCGGAGTTGCGGAGGATACGCCGCGCGGCAAGACTTTCATGTATCTCTATCTCGCCCCGTCGGGTTATGCCGGGCCCGACACCGCAGACCGGACACAGGAAAGGCATACATTCCGCCACACCACGGAAGAGAGCTGGATGTGTCTACGTCTGACCTCCTTTGAAACTCGCAGCTTTCGGAGACCGCATCTACTCTCCCGTAGCGCAACTTATCCGACCGGACGGAAACTTGCGCCACGGCGTTCATTCTGAATTTGATGCGCAAAGGTGGCGCGAGTGTGTTTATCCATACCCGTTGACTTGTACGTGTCCATGGACTGGTAGTAGATCGGTCGGGTTGATGTGTACGGTTCGTTAGCTCCGCCGGTGCAATCTTGATACAAAAGTTAAGATTCTCGGGTGCTTTCGCTCGTGAGTTTATCCGCAACGTGCTCGCAATTTGGAGCAACTTCCTCGAGGACTCTCTCGCAGCCATCGGAGCTAACCCGTGTCCCGCGTGAGTAATACCCGGGAATGTAACTCCGAAGCTCTCGCGACCGTGCCGGTGAGGGAGTCCCTCAATCATCCGTATTGTTCCTCATTTGGGTATCGATTAATCTTGCAAACGGACAGGCCAGACTAGACGCCTCTGTAGATTCGGATCTCTTTTTTTTTTAAATCGGTAAATGTATTCGCAGCGGCGGGCGATGAATAACTCACGAGGATGCTCGACTCCCGATGAGCCAATGACATCGTCATCAAGAATTTATTTTCATATTTGGACGAGCACGCGTTCGCGGATTGGCGTGGATAATTCGCGCATAATACAATTAATGACGGAACGACATCCACCGGATGACCGTCCGATCACAATTTACACCAGTCAAACCCTGCCCTCCACCTTCCTCTCGTCACTCGCATTATCTTGCACCGACCATCGGTCTCACCTTTCTGGCGTTCGGCTCGTACAAATCGTGACAGCGTTACACGATCGTGTGGCAAACGACGCGTCGGTGTTAATAGCTAGATTTTAGTACAATGCATAAACACTGTTAACCGTGACTGGCGTTTTTCAATATCCAATATCCAATCATAAATTGGCTGCAACGCAAGCTCTTCACAACGGGACGGAGCGAAGGGAAATAAAAAATAATAAAAAACGTTAAATGCAAAGATCTATCGTCATAATAGACCGATGGAAGTTCCAGAATACACGACGAAGACTGGCGAGACGTGTCGGGTTTCTGCGACGAAACGCGCACGCGGGTATCCATCGTAAAAAGTAACAGCGGAGAAAGATGAAGAAACTCCGCGGCCGATGTCTTCTCTTCCTCCGAGAACGAGGTAATGTAACCGAGATACCGAAAGAGGGTTGTGGGAAATTGAAATGACGTTTCGTCGCATCGTATCGCTGATGGAATCGAACGACGTGCATGCATATAGCGATATGGTGGATCGAAACGCGCGGCAGGAACATCGTTCGGCGCGGAGAAACAGAGTCCTTGGCGGTCTGGGGTGGATGAGGGGAAGTCGGACGATCGCGGAAAAGAGTGCCGTTGCCACATTTCTCGGGGAAAAAGAGTGTCGGGAAGTTGCGTTATTGTGGATTCCCAAAGTTTCGATCCGTCGGTGGCGAACGGTGCGGCAGTCGACCAGAGACCGGTTGGCGTTCCTTGGATGGATTCGCGGGATGTGAAAAACAGAATGGGACGGGTCTATCGATGGAACAACTATTTCGGTCTGGAGCCCCTCCGACTCACGCCGGGCCCTCCGACACCTTGTTATGAGATCGGCGGAGGGAAAAAAGGGGCCGAGGATCGATGGTCCGTTTGTCCCCGGGGAGCTCATAAAAGTGATCCAATCATGGATACGCGGTATCCGAGGAGCGTGCGAAGGCTTGACCGATAAACGGAAGAGGGCACGTGGTACGTCTCTTCTTCTGGACACGGGTCGATCTCTTCGTTGCTGGTTGCTTGTTCCGGCTGGTCGAACCTCAAGGGCTGCCACTGACGGTGCCGGTAACGGTGGCGTTGCCACTGCGCTGCCGGGGTCGTGTCCGCTCGTCTTTTTCCCCCGAAGGATATGGCTCGCGAAATCACCATCCAGGGACGCGGCGGGCACGTTGCGGCGATGGTTACGCGCGGTATACCGCGCGTTCTCCCGTTCGCTCCACAACTTTTAACCGTATGCAAATTCAATGTAGACCCGTTACGGAACGCGCCAGAGGATAGTGGACTCTGGTGTGGAATTTCGTGGCTCGCCTATCTATCTATCTTCCTCCCTCGCACGCTTCGCGCCCATCACGCCGGATAGAGAGAAGCGTAAAACTCTGCGAAAGATAAATTCTGCGGCATTTGCATGAGATGTGTTTTGCCCGCGCATGCGAACGGAGAGTACCGTGAAATTTTCTTTTTTCAACTATCCCGACGAGAGATTTCGAAGTTTGAAACAATAGGTTGTCAAACCTTCGGTGATAAATTGAACTTTGGTTTTGGGAATCATCTAACGAAAAGCGAGTGTACGATTGGTTCGTTCATTCGTGATAAATTGTGAACCGAGAATAATAGATGGTAATATTTTATCACTATTTACTTTAAAGTTTGTTAGTTTGTTAATTTTTTTATAATTTGAAGTGGGCGATATTCACCACTTCCACTCCTGGAAAATTTGCAGTATGTATTTTACACTTTCCACAACTCATGTTTCGTACTACAATCTAAAAACTAAGAGCGAGAATCAATATATCTAGAACTAGCCTCTGCATGGAATTTAGAAATCAGACATTTAGATTTTCTGAGATTCACCGGAAATACGTCACTTCCGTTCAAAAACTTTAGTTCTCAAACCGGAAATGACGTATTTCCGGTCGAGAAATGAGTTTTCCCGATCGGAAGTTATTTATTTCCGGTATGTCGTCACGCCCTCTCGAAAAATTGATCTTCCGGACCGGAAGTGACGTATCTGGTCGGAAAATGATTTTTTCCCCACAACGATAGTGCACATCGCTGTTGTTCACCGCATTATCGTGCACAATTCACTGAGCCCCACAGAATAAAAGCACATTGCAATTTGTCCCCCGGATCCCCCCTGATTTCTCGTAAATTGGGACAAACGAACAATCAACTTTCCAACATATACATAAGCTCCAAAGATCGCCTAAAATCCGTCGTTCTACCATTCTCCCTGCGACTTCCCTCCGGTTCACGAATTGACGTATCTCTCGCAGCAGCCCGCGTAACAGGTTTTACAAATTCCCTCAATCGTAGACGGCGGCAGCGTTAATAAAATTCTTAAGCCCGATCAGCCTTGTCGTCGTTCCGGGTAGGTAAACGGGCTCGTCGCTCGCGGAATTCCAGTCTCGAACAATATTGCAGAATCTCTATTATTCGCTGCAAGAGATACGAGCGATTGAGGCCGAATACATACGTAATGAATTCTTGTGGCGCCGCGCGGGGAAGAACGTGCGGAGAAAACGTCGGGACTGCTCGGATGCGGAGAGGGAAACGATATCGGGAATAAGGTTCCACTTCTCGGCGTGATTCGTCGGTAATACATATCGAGAAATCTTCGTCGATGATATCCGGTGACAGTGGCACGCAACGGTACGTCGGCGTACGTGAGATGCCTTCGGAATCGCTGTTGTCTATACACATCGGCCCGTCGGCGAAACCACGTAAACGCATAGTCACGTTTTCTCGAGAAGTGGCAGAACGAGAACAACGTGTTAACCACCCAAACCCTCAAACACAATACAGACATTTACCGTTAAATCAATTACGACGAAAATTGCAGACGCTTTTTTCCCCCGGACGCTGAAAATTCAAGTGCATCGTGCATTTTTACCCGAGACAAATTGGTCTCTTTTTTATTTGGGAGTGACGCTCGCGAGGAACGAACGGCGATACACGAGCGATCGTTATAAGTCGTATCATGATCTCATTAAAGCGATAGCGGCGACAGCGACGATAGCTGTTTAGTGCAATGTGAGGAACGCGCTCGTTAATCACTATCGACCGGCGTATTTCGAACGGCGTACGGCAATCCACCGGCATTCAACCTCCCATAATGTATTTATAATATATGTGCGATTAAATCGCAACCAGATTGGTGAGAATGACGTTTAGTACCCGTGCGCGCCGCTCCGTTCGTGGAAATGCGGTCGGTACTTAATAAGGTTTCTGACAATTATAGGCGAACAATGAGAAGCTTCGTTACAATCGATTTACACGACTTCGGATACACAAAACGCTTTCGAAATTGCGCAAATGGAAAACTGCTCGAAAGAGAATTCTTTTTTTTTTTTTTTGTGGAGCGATAATGAGGTGTTGAATGCATTAATGATGCTTCATTGGATATCGAGGCGAGCAGACCGGATCATTTACGTTCCAGCTTACGCTTTTCTTTTTTTTCAATGTGGATTAATTTTTGCTTTATTTTTTTTTTTGTTTTCTTTTGTTCCGCTCGCTCAATTCCGCCCGACAAAGCTCGCTCGAAATATTAATAACAATTAACGCGCGAGCAGTCGTTTGCACTATCGGAAAACAGCAACGAATAGTCGATGATAAATCAAATTGTTGGAGGAACGGTAAATCAATGTTCTCGAGAGCGCGAACCCTCGATCAATCTCGATAGGGCGAAAATGCCGGTGCACCTCTACCTACGTACGTCAGCCACGGAGTGTATCGATGGTCGCGTATTCCACAAGATGTACGGAGAGACCGGGGCAAAATAGACCGGGCGGGGCAAAACGGACTGTGTCAAATTTTTCGGATGACGTTAAAAAAAGCCCCGTCTAGAATGGAGGACGCGGGTCCGTTTTGCCCCGCTCTCCTCTATCGACGCTACACTATAACCGTGCAGTATACAACCAGTGGAGATGTATAAAAATGTAGATGTTCGTAAAGAAGGTTCGTCGAATAATGATGTAAATGCACGCGAGGAATGGTTTGATGCTCCGCGAGCGCGAGCTACGTTGAGAGGGGTTTGAAAGTGGAAGAAAAAAATGTATACATTATTTTCACTATACACCCTGCATGGTTCTTGGGAAGGGTATCCCCTTTTTTGTCTGCGTTTCGTCTGCGTCTAACAATTGGTAAAATCTCCTGCCGCTGGTAGAAAGACTTTTTGCATCGATATTCGAAACATATTTTCTCCGACTCTCTCCCCAACACCTCCGTCCATGTGCCATGCATTCTTTCTGCAAATCACTCGAGTAACAGAACACTCCGTGAAATCAGTCAACCCATGCCTTCCCATCGGATCGCTCACCGACGGGAAAGATGAATGCCGGCGCAATCCCGACCAGCTTTCGCCTCTTGTTCCCACATCTCACATCCGTTGCAGTAATGTATTTTCTTTTTGCACCAAAAAATCCGTCCACGCTCACATTTTCGTTCAATCCAAAATTATTTTAAAAAACGTGATAAATTCATACACTGAGAAAAACTTACATAGTAAATTCTTCCCAGGGGGAACATCTACATTTTACAGTAACCACAATGACCAAAAATTATAGTTGTAACTATAATTATAGTTGTAACTATAATTATAGTTGTAACTATAATTATAGTTGTAACTATAATTATAGTTGTAACTATAATTATAGTTTAATCAATTGAATATATACTATCATAAACTATCTATATAGATGTCCCCCCTGGGAACTATTCGTTATAGTAGGGAATACCATCCTTTTTCTCAGTGTACCGTAGGTGGGCAAATACAGTAAGTATTTGAAGTACGTATTTAAGTATGAAATACTGAGTCAGTATTCGGTACTCAGAACTTCAGTTCAGTTCTGCCAGCACTCAATGCATCAATACTCAAGTGCCAGTTCTCGGTACTTCAAGTACTTGGTACTTCAATATGTCATTTCATACTTAGTGTATTTGCCCAGCTCTGATCCATACCATTGACGATTATTGAACCTGTTGCCATCGATCGAAAAACGTTGGCTATCGAGTCTGAATAACTTATTGGCAAAATACGTTTTTGTTGTATATTTTGGTATTAATCGTTTTCGATCTGTATCGAAAGTGCTGCGAGTATTATTATCACTTCTATGGTTTATAATTATGTATATTATTATTACACATTATTACATTCACTACAGAAACGTTCCCCGGTCAAACCAGATGTTTACCGTTGCAGTAATTATTTCCATCTCCATACGAAATATCCGAACGCTATTCAGTAACATTGTTATTGTTGTTGTTGTTATTATTATTTTGGTGCATAATGAAATGCATATATTAATGACAAACCTGTAATCAAGTGCAAATTGGCGTGGCCATGATTAAAATTTTATCTCTATTGGTCGACGTAAGACATACATCGAGGTCACAGGTAATTTTAGTGACGCTGCAAGAGAGAGGATGTGTATAGGAGAGTGTCGGACTGATTAAAGGGGTATCGCGTTCGCGTACACCTCCAACAGCCGGTGGAGAGTGGGTAAATGCCACGGTGCAAATTCAAATTCGCGCGTGATCCATCGGATCGTCGAGGTCCGGGTACTTGTGCGGAGGGGGGAGGGGGGAGAGGAGGGGGTGGAACTGGCAGCCGATAAAGTTTATACAGCATGGTCGACGGGACTATGATAAGTCGATGCAAATATATTATCGATTCGTCGTGCAAACCAGACGTGAGTCGTACAATTAGCACGATTCGAGAATGAGTGGTACGAGCGGGAATGAGAAAAAAAAAGAAAAAAAAGTGAAGAAAACGAAAGACGGGACGAAGCGGAAGAGAAAGAAACGAGCGACGGAAGGAAGAAGAATTTTCCTGCTCAATGAGTAAAGCGTCATTTGCATCCGTCGTTCTCGAACAGTCACTCGCCATAGCGGTTGAGTCGACAGTCGATGTACCCTCGACAAACCATATCTTCAATTGCGCATTTCGAACTACTGAATAAAATTTGTTATACAACGGGTTTCAAGAATATTTCACAATTCTTTCATTTCTTTTTTTTATTACTTTTTAATTATTTATCATTATTAATTAAATATAACGAAACGTACCGAGAGCCACGAATAGAGAGGACGGTATGAATTGAAGAGCGTGAAAAAATGTTTTGCACGGTATTGAAAGCTCGAGCGACGAAACGCTCATTGAGAGATGCTAAGTTGAACATTTTTCTAAAGACAGAAATAGATACAGAGCGTGTACTTGTTCTGTGGAAAAGCCGCGCCATCGGCAGTGAAATATTTATTAAATTTAATAATTTTTGTGCTTTTTGTTTCCTCACAGAGGAATCTATATTTTCATTTTTTTTTAATTCGAGGTTTTAGTGTCAGAGTACTGAATAAAGTCTGAAATGTCAAGAAATGTGATTTTTTATCTGGCGTCCGGATGTATGTGTGTGTGTGTGTGACAGACTCGCATCGTTTAAAATGTCCATAACTTGAACACGGTTTGAGATAGCCCGTTGAAATTTGGTACATTAGTAAAGCGGTCACGTCTCTTCATTCAGTAAAATTTTTATGAAGATTGAGGCCAAATCGGAGATTTTGCATAAAAGTCAAACACGACGTTAACGTTGACAAAAGATGAAAACTGAAATTTTCATTTCACTTCTTCATAAAAGTTGCAAATTGAAATTTTCATTTCACATCTTCATAAAAGTTGCAAATTGAAATTTTCATATCACTTCTTCATAAAAGTTGCAAATCGCAATTTTCATATGAATTCCTCACAATGCTCCTCTATTCACGAAGCTTCCCCTATGAGGAAGCCAAAAATACAGAAAATGCTTTCTCACAGAAGAAGCTTTGCGAATAAAGCATCATTGTCAGAAATCTATATGAAAATTTAAATTTCCAACTTTTTTCCTTTTCCCGAACTATAGTGTTCCCGTCATTGCAGCGTCCACTCAGCTCCTCGAGCATGGAAATTGATAACCGCCGTTCTCGATTGGATAGCCCGGGTTCCGGATATCGTGTATCGCGCCGTTCGGCAGGCAAGCTGCGGACCGAAGAAGAGCATGCGAGGCTCCACGCGCGCGCCTGTCGTATGGCCGTTATAGATACGGACAGGTGTGGTCAGACGGAGGATTCAGGCAGCAAGTCGTCGGGCGAATGAAATTTCATCCTCTCGGTGTTCCGCGTTGTCTTCGCCGTTCGTCCTCGCGAACGAAACATCGGATATCAAATCAGCCGATTGCCGGCCGCTGTTGCCACCGTGTTGCAATCGGCAGCAATTAGACGGAAATTAGACCGGGCAAGTGTATTCCGACTATGCACCGGAGGCAACTTGAGATATGCACTGAAACTACCGCTGTGTTCGATTGCAGCAACTTGTGTTTAGCTCCGTTGAGGCAGAGCTGCCTGCATGCAGCCCAGACCGAATGAAGACGTCTCCGTGGCGTTTCAGCCAACCTCTGCACGGCCAGCAACAGTCTACTGGAAGTTGGATCATGGGATTCGATCGGCCGATTTCGCAAGTTCCATACCTACGTGTACATCGACCACGAGGCTCACTAGCGAAATTTATTATTTATCGCGCCTCCCACGGGAGATTTGAATACATCCGCGGAACGGTCGACGGTAACCAGCAGCAGCGGCAGGAAACATCAGAACTGGCGATATCGATTGGAAGGTGAAGGGAAACGTGGCACGCGATCGAACTCCGTGGTAACACCAGATAACACATGCTGTCAAACAATCCTCCTTGCCACCTATTCGTGTGTGGGTCGTTTTGGGCGATGGCAGCGCCAACGTAGGAACTGATTTCCTAGACCCTTTGATCCTCTGTGGTCACCGTGTTCTGTCCGATGTCGATACGATTAACACAATGCTGGAACGCTGTAAACTGTGACCTTTTAACTAAGTGTCGGAAGTTATTTAAAGCTGATGACGAACAATGGTTTTTCGGAAAATTAGCGATTTCCGATTTCCTCCGTAAAACCCAGATGGCAGGGATAAAAAATACACAATATATTTAGTCGGATTTCAAAACCGATCCCGAAAAGAAGAATCCCAAAAAATGTTCTAGATTATATATCTATAAATGTTTCTACAATTAACCTAACAATTGCAGCCACTAAAAAAACCAGAATATCTGCTCCGAGTTCAGTTGGCTAGTGGACCAGGCATCCGTCCCGATGGCTATCTGCTTTATCGAAAAAATTCGATAGAAACAGAGAAGATAGGTTATTTCATGGGAATTTCAAAACCCGCCCGTCGGATTGTTGGAGGACGATCAAAAAGATTTAAAAAGCATGATGAAGGGATACCCTGCAGTTTTTTGTTTGGCCAGATCGGAGGACCCCAAAAAGTGTTCCAGATTATACGATATGTCTGCAAATATAAGTTTCCACCTGTGGGTCGGTGTGTGTGTGTGTACTGTCTATTAACCTAGCAATTGCAACCACTCGGCGAAAAAACCCGAAGATATCCGCTCCGAGTCCAGTTGGCTGGCGGACCAAGCATCTGTCCCGATAGCTATCTTCTCCAACGAAAGAATTCGATCCGCGCGGCCTCGCGCGCCCGTCTCGATCCCGCATCTGCCGTTGCGCAAATAATCGTTCTGTCGGGAATTGCCACTTACCGAAAGTTCGCTACTAACGCGGGACTCGTGGCCCCGATGCAACGCCAAGAAAAAAAAAAGAAGAAAAAACAACAAAAAAAGTAAAACAAATACAGCCTCGCTTTCTGGAATGTAAGCCGTTTCGATGTTTTTTAGATAAAGCCTCTCACCGGTGTCTCACTCGGCCCCAGCGGAGATCGCCAGCGCGACCGGGCGTCTTCCTTCTTTCCCCCAGACGAACAATCCGAAATATCCGGGGCATCTTTTAGCCGAGATTGAAAAAGAACACGAAACTTCGGGAGGAACGAAAACGTATATCGTTGTTGAAGTTCGGGAACGATTATTGCTGGGGTGAGCGTGCGCGGCAGTCGAATGCAATTGGAAATTTATCTTGTGGACATTGCAGTTAACGATGGAACACAATAAAAGTGCCCCTACCCCCACCCTCTAGGGGTTGTCTATATACAAGTCGTACTGCAGAACTATCGTCGTTGAGGGTCTCCCTGCGAGGCACGATTCCGCGATAGGGCAGTCGAAGGACCGTAGAAAAATTCAGACGCTCTCTTATATAGTGTACCAGATCCAAGGTCGAAAAGAAACGCTCTAATGGAACGAACCGAGAAGAAGCTGGGGTCGGTCAGAGAGGGAACGATATCCCGGCGCGCCTTCACTTTCGTCACCCTCGAAATTCAATCAAACCGTCTTTACACCTCAGTAGACTTGATCCTCTTTATTGAATTCGAACGTTTGCCAGGGGCCTGTATCCGAGAGTTTGATCAATTTCATTGCCGACCGGGAACAGGGGCATGTACACCGTTCGGGCGGATATTCATCTCTTGTATTCGGGATCTACCGGACGTGTTGCCTCGCAACAGAAATCACGGGCGGTACGATCGATTGGCTATTGAATTATATTTGCGCGACCAAAGTCCGCGACTCCTTTTTCATGGCGAGCTTTTCCCGCGGGACCGAGGACGCGAAGCATTCGTGCGGCGATGGGGCGCCGCGATAAACGTATAAATAGAAAAAATATCATTAGCCGGATATGATCTACTAACTGCTGCGTTCTCCATCTGTACAACTTCCGTAAACATAGCATCCGAGATATGGTGGGATTGTTGGATGTCAGGGTGTTTTTTTCCCCCGAGTAACTGGGGTTTGCGTCTTCCACGAAAACGCGGGACGTTTTTGCAGGAGACTAATGCCAGAATACATCAATGATGGGTTGTAACGTAATTCAGCACTTTGCCGTACCGTAAAGCGTAAGGCATTATACTAAGATAAAATAAGGCGCGTGGAACCATTATGGTTTAGTGCAGCGAAGCGGACGTAGCGACGTCACAGATAGACTGACAGATATACCGGTAGATGGAACGCTGAAGTATGAAATGTTAATTGTCTGCGGTCGTCCGTACGGAAAGCGCACTTTGGTGGTTCACCTTTTCAAGAATTCGGGTCTTTTGGCTTCCGGTAAAAAATAACTATCTACAGTACGAAAATAACAATCTATATAAAAAATAAACCGAATCCATTTGCGCATGGAACTATCATGGTTTAGTGTAGCAAAACGCACCTAGCGACGTCACAGACGGACGGACAGATATACCGATAGATGGAACGCGTAAGTAAGGTAACCGTACCAATGCCCGGACACTTAAGGAAGCAGTCCCAGTCCCTGGACATGCATGGAAAATCGTATTTCCATCTCTCTTGAACGCACGCCTTGTCCGGCCACTGGGACGTGTCCGGTCATTGGTACGTTTACCTTATGAAATGTTAATTGTCTGCGGTCGTCCGTACGGAAAGCGCACTTTGGTGGCTCACCTTTTCAAGAATTCGGGTCTTTTGGCTTCCGGTAAAAAATAACTATCTACAGTACGAAAATAACAATCTATATAAAAAAATAAACCGAATCCTTTTGCGCATGAAACTATCACGGTTTAGTGCATCGAAGCGGACGTAGCGACGTCACAGATAGACGGACAGATATACCGACAGATGAAACGCTGCAATATGAAATATTAATTGTGTGCGGTCGTCCGTACGAAAAGCGCACTTTGCCGATTCAACCTTTCAAGAATTCGGGTCTTTCGGCTTCCGGTAAAATGTAACGATCTATAATCCACAAAAATAACAATCCATATAAATAATAACCCTCTTCATTTTGGTTTTTGCATCATCGCATTGTACTGCATCGAACTCAATAAAATTATTGTGGGAAACTTGATTAAAAGTTCACAATGGTAAACACGCTAAATCGAATGAACGTAATGAGTGTATTTAATAGAACACTCTCGTACGCACAACTCCATGCCGACGAAGTGGGGCCCTCTTCATGCGGACGGCCACACACAAATATGTTTTAATAGGCGTTCACTGCAATATGCCGCTTGTAACGTGGCATCGCAAGAACGGCAGAGCACAAAATTAGCTGCGGATTTCACCCCATTTAATACCACCCCGGTAGCCGTCCAATGAATAACTGATCCAAGTTTGAGCTCATTAATCTCCGTCGAAAGAGCAAAGCATGAGTTAATGCCAATCGACTCGTAGTGCAAAACGTCCCTACCGAGGCATCCGGCGATTTTTCAAGCGTGATTCGGGGTACATTCAACGTTGAATAACGATGAAAATGAAATTCCAGCCGGAGGAGAGCGGCCGGTCTAACGTCGAGCCGGGGGTACGGTGGGTAAAGATTACCCACTGAATTTTCCATCGTCCAATTGAGACGAGACGATATATATTCCGGAGTGCACTTTATCTTAAAAAGCCCCCTCGCACGCCCTTCTCGTTCAAATTTTATGAGCGTAAAAAAATAAAGAGAAGAGAAAAAAAAACATTAAAACTTCGCCGAATCTATCCCGAAAAGAGGCTCTTCGCGGAGGCGGAATTTTCCAAAATCACCGACGGAAATTTCAACAAAACACTGTGCAAACAAAACATCCTATCGGCGCGATTCTTCGTCTCTCGAAGGAATTACGAGCGTAAGTGACACACAAAATTGCGAGCACGTGGAACTTTTTTATTAACGGTACGCATAACTGTGATCCTCCGCTCTCTACTCACCGATTATCTGCGGCCGCACGCCGATGAGGAGAGTCGAGACAACGATAAACGGCACGACCAGCTGACCCGTCCTGACAACACGCTCGTAGCTTAACATCTTCCCTCTCGATGTCTTCCTCAAATGTTATAATTACTTTGTTATTAATATTATTATCATTACATTAATTCACACGTTAAAACAATTCGATGACGTTGAATAGTGACGATAAATAAAACACGCCGATTAAAGTTTAACGAGCCGAGTGTCATGTGATTAATAAGCGGTTAGGTACAGCGCGCCCACAGCCGGTCTTGCGAGGTTAGCGCGTGTCGCGTCACGACTGAAGTTTCGAGTTGGCGCGTCCCGGCGTATATTCGCTCACTCCGCGGTAGCGGCAGAAAATTTTCTCTCTCTCCGGCGCTCACTCCCTCTCGCTCTCACCCCCGGTTTCGCTCGCGGCGCGGCAGCGCGAACCCTCCCCTACGGTAACCCGGTGGTGCAAGCGCCCGAGCAGTATAGGAAGCAACGGGAAGCAAGGGTTTCTCCGACTAGCCTGGCGGACAGCGCGCGCCATCCATCCCCCACTCTCCCTCTTTCTCCGCGAGTCACTCGCTCGTTCATCCGCCTGCGGTGCGGCGCCGGGCCGGCTCTGGAAGGAAGGCGGCCGGCCGGCATCGCGCCCCGACTAACACACTCATAAACTCTTCGACGACTGACGAGTGCTCGCCCCCCTCTTTCGCAAGGGTTGGGGTTATTTGCGCGCTCTCATCCTACAACCCTCTACCCCCCCTCCCCCCTCCCTTTCGCCACCCCCGCTACTACGCTGCTCTCCTTTCAGCCAATAATACACAGCCGACGATGAGGGAAAAGCTCACGCGACCGTGTCTGTTGTCAATCGGTCTCCGGACGCTGGGCACTCAGCATCGCGCTCTGGATACTTTTAGTTCTGTATGGTACGAGGCAAAAATGTGAGGATTTTCTTTTTTTTTTTGTCATGGTATCAATGAAATTTCGGTTTATATTGAATGCATGACGATCGAAGATAAAGAGGTCGCGGTACTGAATAAACAATCATGACGTGTGTCCGCGATGAATTGGTTTTTTTTTTCGAGTGTAACTAAAAGGTACTAAAATAAATTTAAGGTAGAATCGTGATGAATAATTAATATACCTTTGCATTGAAATTACAGTACTTTTATAGTATAATTAAAGTTAATTATTAAAAGTAAAGTGTTTATAAATATTATAATATACTGTACATTAATTTTTCGTCACAATTGTACATGAAATTTAACATACCAGTTTATGCATAGAAACTTCCAGCACCAGTACATTAAATTCCAGACGAATTTTTATTAGTGTATTTTTTTTGTAACTAAAAAAACGGTAATGTTAAGGTGAAAAGAATTATAGATGGTTGTCGGCAAGAATGGTTCGTTAACCATACATACAAACGTTTTTATCGTGTAGTCGCAGAACCGATTAAAATATCTGCAGATTTAATAATTACTGTTTTTCTTCTCACAGTAGGTTCTCCTTTGAGGCCATTGCGTAATTTAAGAAATTGCAATCTAGCCGTGTATGCATACGAGGCTCTACTCGAAGGTACGACCAACAACGCGGATCCTTTACCAGACCAAGGGTGAAAAGTTTCCACCCTTACTCTGGTTTCACCGCGAGTCCAGGACTTCCCTTTTCGGAACTACAAGCATCCGCGCGATTCGTTCTGTAAACGATGCAGCTGGAAAAGGGTAAAGATCGTCGAAGATCTATTCTCGATTCGGATCCACAGGCGATCCCGGAGACATGGAATTTTGCGAGAATACCTGTACGAGTCTCAATGGTATAGGCGGAAGTGGGCAAAAGGAGATAGGAAATCGAGTAAAAGACTGCGAGTAGACATTCGTGCCACACCAGCGTCCTATATACGTTCATCCGAAGCGGTCGCGAGCATTATCCTGTTCAATGATCCGGACTCGATATACCGCTCGTAGTGGAAACGCTCACTTCCACGATTTTGCTACGAGATATATTCAGACAGGCCCGTCCCGCGGCTAGACTGCGGGAGAGCCACAGGCGGTGTTATGCACGATCTGTGCCACTGGATCGAATAGCAAGTAAATCGTAGAGTGGAGGTCGGGGGCGAATACGATGATGAGCCGGGGCGGGTTCGAGCTAATTTTGAGATTCGCAGCTTACGTAACGTTATCCGCCTGCTCGAGACTACGTAAGCACTTAGACTTGTATCTCTGCAGCCTAATTGATTACATAAAACGAAAATCGTACGGTACACCGAAAATTATTACGACGGAAATGAGATGCATGCAATCAAGTATACTCGAAGTATATTAAATCTCGCGGTTGCTTTATTATTAAAATGTTAATAGTACTTTACGATACGAGTGAGATAAAGCGAACATTATACGCGGGTTGTTAAGTGGTCGCACGAGCCGCACGAGTATCGCGTATTTTTTGCAATAAATGCAGGAGATGTGCGACATGTAGCGTCTGTAAGTTTTTGCACTCGTGCGAGAAGTAAAATTGGACCATTAAAGTACGCCGTGCAATAAAGCGTCACTTTTGCCACGCCTTGCAGGTTACGAAAAGTGATACTTCTCATGCACACGTTGCAAAAATATATTAACAGCTCGCGATATCCAGTCGCCCTTTAAAAGTCCCGAAAATGTCCGTGATTTTTTTTGGTGTAGATTCTTGAAAATACATAATTTCGCAGAACGGTAGGAAAACAAGCGGACATTATAGCGAGGCTGTGAGGCGAATATAACAACGCGAGATTCTTCAATTCTCGTCGGTGATTGAGAAATCGCGAGGACGCAAGAAAATAACTTAAATAAATAAAGATATCTTACCTTATAAACCGGGCGAGGATTTCGTCGGCCGAGACAGCGAGCGAATGAGAGTTCCTGCGTTGTGTTATCGTGCCGGATTGTCCAACGGATATCCGCGTGCCGCTGTAGAGAGAGAGAGAGTCGTCTATAGATAGTCTGTTTCTGTGGCATCGAGACTATAAAAGAATCAGAATGGTTTCTGGCAATCGCGTGTTCCTAAATGAGCTCCATGGGCCCTCATGCAGCCGGTGATACGCTGGTAATAGAACCCTCGGACGGCTGCCGAGCGTTTTTCGTCTGTCTCGTTCGAAGCATCCGCAACGTCCAAAAAATCGTGAATCTTTCTTGTAAAATAATATTTGCCACACTGAATTTCTATCTATACTTTGTATTTCACGTGAAACATGACTGCCAAGGTGCCATAACGATATAGTAAATATTCTAGAAGGTAAAAATATAAGAAAAAATCCCAAAATGACGAATACAAAAAAAAACAGATTTTCATGAAAGGGCTCGAATTCACCAGCCTTGTGTGCCGTTCTTGCGTCAAGCGTACGGTTCTCGCTCCCGATTCCACAGAGGAAACAATTTATTCGCTCTCTTAGAAATTGGAATATTGCAGTATATGGAAATATATAGGAACGTCGAGCATTGGTGTAGAGTTAATAGTTAGCCGCAGGCAAGCCGGACAAAGGGTTATTTTTCTCTCCCTCTATCTCTCTGTGTCTCTCGCGGAGAGCGAAACCCCCGAGGAAATACGACACGTGAGTCTTGTAAGTAAGAATAAGTGAAGCCAGTCAAGTTTAGTACTGGCCGCATTCGCTCAAATCTTTTAGAACAATATGTACGAGCCCGATGGAGAAAGACACGCGGCTGTGCGACTGACACGTTCGATGAGCAACGCGTCTTTCTCAATCCTCATACAAACGAATCAAAGTAGGTCGACAGCTCTCTTATCTCCAGGCAAACCCTTTTCCGCGCTACTTCGAGTGATATTTACGTACATTTAAATGAAATTCTTTTCCGGACGAGATGCGAAAAACAGTATACAGTTTCCATTCCCATTCTGTCTCGTAGTTCTGCGCATGTAAAGGAGATCCTTTGACATTGCTCGATATCTCTTGAAAGAGCGATAACGAGCAAACTCCAATCTCGAATGGTACAGCAAACTAAGTCGTCTACGAGACGTTTGAAAATAACGGTAATGATGCGCTTATTGGTCTATTAAAATATCTTTTTAAGAAGCTTTTCTTTTGTATGTGCTCGGGCGCTGCGCGACATCGCTACACTGATAAAAACATGAGTTTGAGTCAACTGAACACTCGAGCCGGGACGTGCAAATAAATATTTTGTCAGCCGAACAAAATATTTGAATACCCCAAAAATTTTTTGGTAAAATAATCAACATTTTTTTTTCCAACTAACCATGTTTTAGCTGTACCAACAAAATATTTATTTGAACGTCCCTGCCCGAATCTTTACTTGATTCAACCGTATTTTTTATCAGTATATGGATTTTGGAATTTAAAAACCGGAAATTTAGATTTTTGGAGATTTAACGTAAAAACGTCACTTAGAGTTTGAAAACCTCATTTCTCAACCGAAAGTGATATTATACCGGAAATAAGACACTTGCGGCATAGAAATTTCATTTTTCGACCGGTTCCGACGTCACACCGGAAGTCAGCGTACAGCAGACGGACCCCTCGGATTCTTGAAGACTGGCACAAACAAACAATTTTTCAAAACACATACAAGACTCTTGACGTCGTCGAATTTATTGTTTCGAGCCGGAAGTCGGTTGTACACGAGAAAGTACCCAGATTGTTGCGTAGTCATATTTATAAAACAGCATATCTCGTACACTTCCAAGATCTTCCGCGAATAACCGAAAGACCGGAAGTCTTGGCGTTTCTTCGATCTTCAATAATTATAAGTTAAATAACTCAGATCCGGTAGAAATTCTACAGCGGTACATCGGATACCGATAAGTTCCAGAGAAGATCTGGCAAGGCTCCGATTCAACGTTCCAAAAATATCTACCGGAAACGGCCTTAATTTTATCAATCATACGCGCCCGTTGGCTTGTATCCTGAAAACTATCATATTCATTTTCTCCCAACCAGCTTTCCGAGATACAGACATACACGCCTCCCCGAAGGAAACAGGGAATCGAGCAGCATATCGATTGAATATTACTCGACCGAGAATCGACGGGGTTTTGTAAAACCGCGTCCCCATTCAGCGCGCCTTTCCGTCTCCCCGCGCTGCTCGCCGGAGAGCAGCTCGCGCACACATTGGACACTCTGACTTGCTAAACGGGTTAATTTGAATGTTTAAATTCCGCCGGCGTACAACTCAATTTGCAAAGACTCGGTGGTCTGGCGCGGTGGTTAATTCCTTTGCCTCGTTTCGGCCGCCCTCGAGCCAGAACGAGATGGTATACACCGGTGTGGCGAGTAACTTCCGATGTTCAGCCTCCGAGTCGAGCAGTCATCGAGCCTTACCGCCGGCCGCGCGAGCCGCTCCTCACGTATTTCCCTATATCATTTAATTGGGGCATTATTTGCTCGCTCGATGTTATACACCAGCTCGTGGCAGAGCGAACCAGGTGTCCCAGGGACGGGGGGGGGGGGGGGAAGAGGGTCTAGAGGTATTCGTCCCTTCGCCGCCCGACGACACGGTCTCTTTGCAGACTCGGGTAATCACCCCCGAGTCCCTCCCTTCGCCGATCGTCCCGCCGACCCTCCCCAGGTCGAACGCTAAAGTGTTAATGAGAATTTCGATTAGAATGATCGTCCCGGAACCGGTACTTCTCCTTCCTCGATGTGATTGGATCCTGAAGAGAGAAACGTGCTTTGAAAAGTAATTATGCGCGATGCCCTCGCAACCCCCACCGCCAACATACTGCCCGACCTCCGCAGCTTCCGCCAGGAACACTTTTCCCCGGAGCTTCCGAGCGCTGCGCGCCCTTTCCGTGAAAACAGGAGAACGTGATCAACGATCCGAATTACCTCACGGGAGCTCACATAGTTTTCCGTCTCTCCTCGACATCCACCATCATCCTCCTTTCCACCCCGACCTCCACTCCACTGTACACTGTTCTAATACGATTTCAGCACCTGACCTCCCCCCCCCCTCGCTGGATGCGTGCCAGGCAAGATGGACCGGCCTCCTTCGATCGAGCCGAAACCTTGCTTTCGTGTCTGGCGGAAAATTCGTGGTGGTCCATTTTACCCCTGTAGTCCATTTTGCCTCGTCCTCCCCCTACCTGTTACCATCGCTACCGACCTCGATACCCCATTTGCCGTTGCCGTTACATCTCCTGCCCTGTACTTCAAGCTATATATATTTCTCGTAATTTTCTTTGGTACACTCTATGCCTCCGCGATTTTCTCCTCAGCACGGACCGTCGCGCAATTTGTAGTAATCTGTGGACATCGTTATTACGAGGGTTATTGCGTTACCTTGCAGCGAAGCTATGCAAGAAGGGGAAAACAACGTCTGGGCTACTCACTAGTCCTGAAAGCCGAAGCCGTGTACTTCTTCTCGTTATTCTCGACGTATATCCAGATTCGATATCGCGTACAACTGTTGTGACAGAGCATCCGGCAGACGCTCGGAAAGGACCGATCGTCCTCGTCCCGGTCTCTCGCGCAGATCGTTCGATTCCCATCGCCGTCGGCGTCCTCGACGTTCGTCGCGTCCGCCTCCTCGGCCGTTTCGTTGTCCGGCTCGTTGGTCTCGATACTCGTCACTTTTCTCTCGTCGCAGTGGTCACAGTTGCACGAGAAATCGGTCGAGTCGCTCGCATCGGCGACACACAAGTGCGCCGATCCGAGAAGAACGGCGAGCACTGCGGAAAGTGAGACTTGCATAATTCAACGAAACGCCACTCAGCGTCGTTAAACCGATTTACAATGGGAACAACGGGGAATAATTCACCCGCCGTGAGGAACGAGATAGTGAGACGAATTTTCGATGCAACGGATATAGAAAGGCGTGAAAAAAAAGAGCCAATTTTTCATGAGACTCGTTCGAAGTTCGGCGAAATGGATTTCTGGCAATTGAAATTTTATGTAATTCACCATTCAATTATTCGATCTCAACGGCACGTTTGACACGTTTAATTATTCGGATGTTACTTTTTCGGCGAGCGATATGATTTCGAATATCGACGGGATACTCACGTGATGAAAGCAGAAAATACGTCGGTCCCATCGCGGTCAATCGTGCTTCTGACGCTGACGCGAGATCGGAATTAAAACCGGGCGGATAGGCGGCGCTTGATTTCGAACAAACTCCGCTCCCACCGATATCCTACACCCGGGGAACTTTGGGTGAGTCAACGAGGGAGGGAGAGAGTAAAACTGTACGGAACAAGCACACGCGAACAGTGCCGTACATCTCCGTTTATCAGGAGAGCTTCAAGTGCAGATATTACGGCAATCATCGAGATGCTTCGCAAATGTTTACCGCGGGCTGTTTCCGCGCGACTGGCTTTTGGGGCACATCCAAAACATTCGGAATCATCGCCTCTTTGATTTTTTTTTTTTTTTTTCACGAACGACCAGCTATGGAAATATTTTATCGCTAAATTTGTTAATTTTTTTTTTTCGGATTTTATTGACGGGGATCCACGAGAGACTCCATCCGCGATTGCTCGACTATCGCGAGCGTCAACACTGACCTCCGATCTCTCCGAGGCAATATCAATCCGGCGTTGGGAAATCGGGCTCGCTGATACACTGACCCCGATTTTCATTAAACGCTCGATCACCGAGAGACGTTCATAATCTTCCGGTTTTATAATGTGTATCATCCGTCGCGAAATAAATTTCGCCTCGTCCCCGGGGCGAAATGGACCATTCAAAAATGCGGCCGATTCGGGGCGTAATGGACCACCCCAAATAATTTTGGAAAAATAAAAGCCCGGAAGAAAAAGAAAATTAAAATCTTTCGTGGGCAATGACAGAAGCAGACAATTTGGAAAATATGGAAGCGAGACAAAATAGGGCACCCAAAAAATAATAGTACGGCTTTATTATTCTGACATGTCTGATTGTCTTCTTGTCAGGACGCTCTCGCTCTAAGAAGATTTGCACTGTCAAAACTGTCTGCCTATCAGGAACTCCTAAGGACTGTCTCGCTATTAAGACTAGGAAAAAAGTAAAAACCTTTCGTGAGCAGTGACGGAAGCAGAGAATGCGACATTGGCGTTAATTGGTGGCTCAACGCATAATTAATAGGCCATAGAAGCTATTCAAATATTCAATGCTTCCAAAAGTCGGACTCAAATTGAATTAATTCTTCTGGGCTAATAACCGGCGTACGATAGAAGTAAGGAAACTCAAGATGTACGAATAGTTCAGGCGAAGATTTAAGAAAATGTGAACATTTTAAGACTAGCCCGTTTCGCCCCAGACTATTTTTTCGGACGCGTTATAAAATCTGTGAAAATGACAAACAGGTTTTCGGTCAAATATACTTTCGGCACCGTTGTTGCCGCGTTATTTGCTTATTTCCAAATCAGGGCGAACAAAAAAAATTCGTTTCTCGTAGCGACAGTAAAATTGAGGTGTAGTCCATTTTACCCCAAACCCCAATTTTTCTCGAATTCCCGGAATAACTATCATTTAATGTTTTTGTCAGCTTTTACCTTCGTGCCTCGACTTTCCCGTTTGTCCCCACTCTCCCCTACCGACCCACGATGGACGGTTATAGTTCACCAGTACCAATTTTAGTCGCTCGACCTTCTCATGCACTCTCGTGACCGCTTGGAAGATAGCAGGTGCATTGTATTTGCTCCCCACCGCATCGACACGATAACTACCAACCGCTGCGTCGTCGAGCACGGCTTACCCCCTCCCCCCCCCTGACTTATGAACTCATTTACATTCTAATTCAACCAATCAATTGTTCAGCCAGGTTTATTGTCAGAGTATGTTATACACGCGCGGCTTCGCGTCGGTCTCATCGAGTTTGGTCCACAAACTAGGTAACAACTTCGACAAACTGGCAAACACCAGAGATGCATTAATTTGTATATAAAATATAGGTATACGATAATAGTTTGTTGTACACGAGCCGATTATAGTTAGTGGGTTGGTGTACGGGGGGGGGGGGGGGGGGGGGCAAAACTCGTCGGCGGAAGAGTCGGAACTCTCGAAACTGCGAGAGGCAGAGAGCGGGTTACGCGCTCGAGAACGGAACAGCAAAGTTTCGCCTCTTTATGAACGGCGGTGATGTGTAACGCTTGTAAGAATTAACTTAACGTTTGTGGAATGAAAGTCATTACGTTTTCCGGCGCAATGTTGTAACGAGATTGTGACACGTGATGCTTATTATTAGATTATACATATTCGAGCGCTCCCGAAGTTCAAAAGTTTACACGCGAGAGTGCGGCAACGTTTTTGTGCCGCTTGACCTTTTATTATTCCCGGACACTTGACATTCTCCGAGGCCGATATCTCGAGGTGTGTTGACGAATGAATATTTCACGGTTTTTCTTTTTTTTTTTCCTCCGGTACGATTGTCGTCACGGTACAGACGCGTCGCATCGTACGTATTTGAACTTGCGGCACACACGCAAATGTCGTTTATAATGCGCTCTGGGAATTCAATGTGTGTCGACGGAAATCGCCATGCACAGGTCGGCAGTACGTAATATAAAAAAAAATGTTTTGAAATTGGAAAAAAAACTCGTATGACGACTTTGATGCGATGTATCGCTGCAGCGGGTATGTGAACTTTAAAGGTAAACTGGATGAAGCATAATCCGCCAACGGCAGAAGCTCCCAAGGTTCCCAATCTAAATTACCATTTCCAATCTCTCTCTTCGTTTCTGTGTATCCGCATGTCCATATTCCGTACAGACTTTCCATACGAGTTTTACTCCTGTTTCCCTCTCGACACGGCGTGTCTATCCGCGTTCGTTTATTCGGCGCGTTTCAAAGGGCTCTTGATAGTCCCGAATCGATTATCAATAAAAAGTCATGTACGCTGAAACCATTCGGAACCTTGGGCGGTGAAAAAAAAGCGATGGGCTGCGTGAATTAATCCTTCAAGTACGCGGAACTTTTTGTTGAGAGCGAACGACCATGCCTTCTTTTGAGCACAAAAACAATGCGGATGTTCGTAAAAAATGTTCTTCTGCGCTATCGATAAAACAACACCTCAAGGTACGTCTGCGCATTTTTACAGATTTTTTTTAGCACGTCACCTTGTTATTCGGATCGTTCGAGGGTTGCGTCCGGGAAAATTCTGGGTCCTCGGTAAATAAGAATCCCATCCGTCAAGGGTTAATAGTCAGTTGAGAAAATCCATTTTTTTAAATAAAAAAAAAAGTATTTTTTCCCCGACTTCGCTAAAATAATCATATTCTTTGCATGCAACACGGGCAGAAGATCGCCTATTATTGACCAATCATCATTATTAACCGGTTAATAATATTTGATCTATTATTAATTAATAATAATAGATTATATATATTAGATTAGATTAGATTAGATTAGAATAGATTAATATATATTATATTATTTTATATAATTAATACTGCGTACGCGCAGTACTGCTTCATTACTCCGCAGTATAGCGCTCATTACTTCATTGGCAAATATAACGATTTTTCGACGCAAGAAATGTGGTTATTGTAATGAAGTCGGAAAAAAGTATCGTGTGCTACACAAGAGGGAGCTGATTGTCAGCTCGTGTGATTTCTGCACTCGCTTCGCTCGTGCAACAAACTTCACACTCGGCGAAAATCAGGCATTCCACACCCTTGTAGCATACAATTTTTTTTTTTTTACCAACTGACTGTTATTTCACACAACTGATAATTTGTCTCTGTGTGGAATTTCAATACAAGATACACGTGGATAAAATTTATCGAATAATAAATGTGAACGGTCAATTTTTTGTTATAATTCAATGACGTCTGTGTTGCGGTTGCGGTTGGCGGTGGCCTTGGATGAAAATCCAGATACCTGAAACGATGGGGTGCGCCGGTATTAACGCAGCGAAGATAGAAGTTCCACGTGAAGCGGCAAACCGCCCTCGCACACGTGTCCCGGTGCCTACGCGGCGTAAGAACTCACACGAGCGACGGGATTTGTGAATGAAAGTCCACGCTCTCCGGCGGCAACCCTTTCTCCATTCATACGAGCTTCCTTCCACCTTCCCCGCGCATCGCGTCACTGCGAGTATCGTCAGCCGGGAAACTCATCATGCACGAGTACTTACGGCGAGGTCGATTGCCGCATCTTATAATACCCTTGCCGCTAGTGGACACGTGTTAAAAGCGACGGGGATGACGTTAATGCTTCAACGCATTGCCGTATCGGCAAAAGTAAAAATAAGAGCCAATATCTATGAAAATGCGATCGGCGTAACAGGCGTGGAAAAGTCGTATAAAGGGTCAATAATCAACTGTCGTAGGAATTTATTTTTAACGCTATTTTTTACCTTTCATTTTTTTTTTTTTTTTTTTTTTTTTTAAATATTGACGCATATTTCCTTTAACGTAAGCGATTCGCAAATTAAACAGCATTTTTAATAGAGAGAAAACTTAATTAATTTCCATCCTGGCCTTTCGTATCTGCGTACGCGAAGGCAGCGTCTGCGCTTTCGAGTTTCATTTTATTTTATCATGATCGCATTGAAGCGCGTTTAATGCTCGAAGAGCATTAAACCCCCCGATTAAAGGCGGCTGATTTAAATCCGCGTGGAATATGGTCGAGGATGTTACTACGGGCTATAAGCCATAGTCGCAGGATGCATTCGTGGCGTTTTAAGGCGTTTTAAGGCGTTTTAAGGCGTTTTAAGGCGTTTTAAGGCGTTTTAAGGCGTTTTAGGGTTTTTAAGGCGTTTTAAGGCGTTTTAAGGCGTTTTAAGGCGTTTTAAGGCGTTTTAAGGCGTTTTAAGGCGTTTTAAGGCGTTTTAAGGCGTTTTAAGGCGTTTTAAGGCGTTTTAAGGCGTTTTAAGGCGTTTTAAGGCGTTTTTAAGGCGTTTTAAGGCGTTTTAAGGCGTTTTAAGGCGTTTTAAGGCGTTTTAAGGCGTTTTAAGGCGTTTTAAGGCGTTTTAAGGCGTTTTTAAGGCGTTTTAAGGCGTTTTAAGGCGTTTTTAAGGCGTTTTAAGGCGTTTTAAGGCGTTTTAAGGCGTTTTAAGGCGTTTTAAGGCGTTTTAAGGCGTTTTAAGGCGTTTTAAGGCGTTTTAAGGCGTTTTAAGGCGTTTTAAGGCGTTTTAAGGCGTTTTAAGGCGTTTTAAGGCGTTTTAAGGCGTTTTAAGGCGTTTTAAGGCGTTTTAAGGCGTTTTAAGGCGTTTTTAAGGCGTTTTAAGGCGTTTTAAGGCGTTTTAAGGCGTTTTAAGGCGTTTTAAGGCGTTTTAAGGCGTTTTAAGGCGTTTTTAAGGCGTTTTTAAGGCGTTTTAAGGCGTTTTAAGGCGTTTTAAGGCGTTTTAAGGCGTTATTAAGGCGTTTTAAGGCGTTTTAAGGCGTTTTAAGGCGTTTTTAAGGCGTTTTAAGGCGTTTAAGGCGTTTTAAGGCGTTTTAAGGCGTTTTAAGGCGTTTTAAGGCGTTTTAAGGCGTTTTAAGGCGTTTTAAGGCGTTTTAAGGCGTTTTAAGGCGTTTTAAGGCGTTTTAAAGGCGTTTTAAGGCGTTTTAAGGCGTTTTAAGGCGTTTTAAGGCGTTTAAGGCGTTTTAAGGCGTTTTAAGGCGTTTTAAGGCGTTTTAAGGCGTTTTAAGGCGTTTTAAGGCGTTTTAAGGCGTTTTAAGGCGTTTTTAAGGCGTTTTAAGGCGTTTTAAGGCGTTTAAGGCGTTTTAAGGCGTTTTAAGGCGTTTTTATGGGGTTTAAGGCGTTTTAAGGCGTTTTAAGGCGTTTTAAGGCGTTTTAAGGCGTTTTAAGGCGTTTTAAGGCGTTTTAAGGCGTTTTTAAGGCGTTTTAAGGCGTTTTTAAGGCGTTTTAAGGCGTTTTAAGGCGTTTTAAGGCGTTTTAAGGCGTTTTAAGGCGTTTTAAGGCGTTTTAAGGCGTTTTAAGGCGTTTTAAGGCGTTTTAAGGCGTTTTAAGGCGTTTTAAGGCGTTTTAAGGCGTTTTAAGGCGTTTTAAGCGTTTTAAGGCGTTTTAAGGCGTTTTAAGGCGTTTTAAGGCGTTTTAAGGCGTTTTTAAGGCGTTTTAAGGCGTTTTAAGGCGTTTTAAGGCGTTTTAAGGCGTTTTAAGGCGTTTTAAGGCGTTTTTAAGGCGTTTTAAGGCGTTTTAAGGCGTTTTAAGGCGTTTTAAGGCGTTTTAAGGCGTTTTAAGGCGTTTTAAGGCGTTTTAAGGCGTTTTAAGGCGTTTTAAGGCGTTTTAAGGCGTTTTAAGGCGTTTTAAGGCGTTTTAAGGCGTTTTAAGGCGTTTTAAGGCGTTTTTAAGGCGTTTTAAGGCGTTTTAAGGCGTTTTAAGGCGTTTTAAGGCGTTTAGGGTTTAAGGCGTTTTTTAGGCGTTTTAAGGCGTTTTAAGGCGTTTTAAGGCGTTTTAAGGCGTTTTTAAGGCGTTTTATGGCTTTTTAAGGCGTTTTAAGGCGTTTTAAGGCGTTTTAAGGCGTTTTAAGGCGTTTTAAGGCGTTTTAAGGCGATTTAAGGCGTTTAAGGCGTTTTAAGGCGATTTAAGGCGATTTAAGGCGATTTAAGGCGATTTAAGGCGTTTTAAGGCGTTTTAAGGCGTTTTAAGGCGTTTTAAGGCGTTTTAAGGCGTTTTAAGGCGTTTTAAGGCGTTTTAAGGCGGTTTAAGGCGTTTTTAAGGCGTTTTTTAAGGGTTTTTAAGGCGTTTTAAGGCGTTTTAAGGCGTTTTAAGGCGTTTTAAAGGCGTTTTAAGGCGTTTTAAGGCGTTTTAAGGCGTTTTAAGGCGTTTTAAGGCGTTTTTAAGGCGTTATAAGGCGTTTTAAGGCGTTTTAAGGCGTTTTAAGGCGTTTTAAGGCGTTTTAAGGCGTTTTAAGGCGTTTGAAGGCGTTTGAAGGCGTTTTAAGGCGTTTTAAGGCGTTTTAAGGCGATTTAAGACGTTTTAAGGCGATTTAAGACGTTTTAAGGCGTTTTAAGGCGTTTTAAGGCGTTTGAAGGCGTTTGAAGGCGTTTGAAGGCGTTTTAAGGCGTTTTAAGGCGATTTTAAGGCGATTTAAGGCGTTTTAAGGCGTTTAAGGCG